>OZ029913.1:19816794-22414294 GCA_964023275.1 Norana najaformis | reverse complement strand
ATCTATTTGGCAAAATCACAGAGATCATATGAATATGCATGTAATTTCTGTGGATAATGCGCAGTTCCATGGTAAAGATCAACTAATATATCGCACATTAAAATAAACAGGCAATATCTTGTTCTGTATATAATAATAATAATAACAATAACAATAATAATTATTATAATTATAATTATAGTTATAAATAATAATAATAATAATAATAATAATAATAATAATAATAATAATAATAATAATAATAATAATAAGAGCCAGAACGCGACATTCGGTTTTACAGTTAAGACATAAGTTACATGTATAGGCCTAGGCCTATTACAAACAGTTTCGTGGTGTTTTATGCTAAGGCTATACTGGATAATCGTTCGGAGAAGACTGACTGCAACCAACAGAGATAATGTATTCCATTGAAGGATGTCTTACAGTGAATACCTATAGGCTAATGTATAGGGTGTGGACACCCGCATCAAGATATACCACCAGCGGCTTCTGAATACATGCACCTATTCGTCAGTTTCATTCTAAATGCAGTGCAACCAGAATTAAGAAAGTGGCACACTTACGCCTACTGTGCCAAGAATTCTTTGCTTAGGTTAAGTACTACAGAATATTTCATTTACACGAGGACCAGGCTGTCGTGCGGAACAGTGGCCCACTCTAGCGGTAGCGCGATGCATGTTCTGTAATCTAACAATTGCGGGTTCCATCCTGCAGACTCCGTTTGACGAACCTGGACAAGTTGTTCGCCACTCTTGTCTCTGTCACCAAACAGCAGAAGTTGGTACCGGCCTAAGCTGGATATATAAGTAAATAATAAGTAGTCCTGCGATGCACTTGGGACTTCGCCCATTGGCAGCTTAAGGGCGTAGGAGTAAGAACTGAGCGTCTCCCCTACGTTCCACTGTGGACCATGGGAGCTTTACTTTACTTAGGACTGTAGGCCGAAATAGATCCGCAACTCATAGACTACTTACATCTATGGCCATTCGGGCAACGCTAGTGTCTGCAGTTACGAGCCACTGCTTTAAAATTTATAAACCCAGTTGTTACGCTCTCCCCAGTAAATTTGATAAATCAGCTGCTGAGGACACTATCCTGTGTGCCTATCCATTGTCATCCATGCAGAATCCGATGAAGAAGCCCTGTAAAACTGCTGACAGCATTATAGCTAAGGGAATATAGACCTATATATAATTTATATAAATAGGCCCAATATTTTTGAAAACATATACAGTATACGTTTCTAAAACAATAAAGACCGAAACTAGGTTTATGGGCATATCTTAATTTATGGCGCAGTTGCGGAGACGTTTAGGGAAAATTGAGCCGCCGATTTTGGTACTTATACGTAGCCCCAACCTTTTCGGAGTGGCGCATACGGTCACATTCACGTTCACATTCAAAAATATTATGTAGTTCGTAGAAGCTTGCAGTATACGCGGTTTTATTATCTGCCTTGCAGTCTGTTGTCAAATAGTATGAGCTCCCTGATCAGAACTACCATGGATAATTGTGTTCGCTGATTGAGTGAAGATAGAGAGCATCGACATTAGTAGTAGAAGTGGTTTCTGTTTTATGACACTGTGACAACAAAAATGATTAGCGTTGCCCTCCCCCTTTATCCAGGTTTCGGACTGGCACCATGCGACTAAAGGCAGCGGCGGAGTTAGCATCGACATTAAGTGACAGGCGCTGATTGTATACTGCGCAGATGTCAGCTCTGTTTTGAGTTACACAGCTGGCTGATACGAATTTCTGACGTCACCACCTGGATTCAATCTTGGATTGACGACACGATAAGCTAGCTCAGCGGGTGCAAACGTATTGGTATAGGGGTCGAAGGATAACGGAATTGAGCGTATATCCGTTAGCAGGAAAAAAGTATGACTGAAAAAATATGGCTCCTTTAATGACATTTCCAATAATACGCTGCCGCAGCAATGCAGACTGTGTAACTGGCAAATTTCAAGGAGAATAGAATTTTTTGACCCTGTTTAAACCTAAAGCTCAGCTGACCTCAAAACAGATCAGGTTATCACTTGTAAGGAAACCTACGTCCTTTGAAAGAATCTGAGTGATTGAGGGGCCACAGCTTATACATGCGTGTCTGCTGTAGCTCTGTATGCCTCTGTAGCATTTCGTCCAAGTGTAATGTCTAATGATAAATGTGCAATTGATAATAATTTTAAATACATTTTCAAAAATGCAGTCACTGTGTCTGTAAGCGAGCAACGTTTCTCGTGAGCTGTTCACAGTTTATGTCGGCGGATTCCAAAAATGAGACGAAACTTAATCTAAGAATCGTCCAGCTGTTAGCTAATTCTTATACTATCCAGGTGATGTCATCTAAGCTAATTTCAGCGTAATTCTTCAAATAGGCTTATCTCAGCGATATAGAAAAGCTGCGTGTCTGAGGTCAGCTTATTTACCAACGCTTGATAAAATCAAATTCGCAAGAGCAAGGTTGTCGTGTCAGTTTCTGTTGAGACCAGATTAAGATTGGATTATATTAGATTAGATTAAATTTAATTATATAATGGGTTAGCTGTTATTGGATTCGATTAGCCCAGGGTAAACTAGATTATATTAAATATGAAAGAATGGCTTAGATTAGATCAGAGATCAGACATATTCAAATTAAACTTAATTAACTTAACTCTATTATATCAGTTCGGATTGAATTACTTAATTTATTATTCTTTAATATGCACGTCAAATTATATTAGATTTTATCAGATTATATCCGATTACTTCATACCAGATTTATTTTAATTATGCTAGGTTGCGTTCGGTTGCGTGAAGTTGTATCTGAGATGTGTTGCCCTGCAATTTAGGTGTTTTGTATTGCAATGGAACCTGGGACGGAATTTTGTGTTGGCCTGCAACTGCGGCTGGTACAGTGGTCAAGCAGCCGTGTCCTCCGATGTCCAGAGGAGTCGATGAGACCAGTAAGCATTTGACCCTGTCTTTCTCTATCTGTTTGTCTGTCTGTCTGTCTTTCTCTATCTGTCTGTATGTCTGTCTGAATGTCTGTCTGTCTATCTTTCTCTATCTGTCTGTATGTCTGTCTGACTGTCTGTCTGTCTTTCTCTATCTGTATGTATGTCTGTCTGACTGTCTGTCTGTCTGTCTGTCTGTCTGTCTGTCTGACTATCTGCTTTTGTTTCTCCATCAGTGTTCCCAATTGCTACTGCATATTTTCTAGCAGCTTCTTGTGAATCACCTCAAACATCTAAAGCAACATCGGAAAGTAGATTAGAACAGGGAAGAAGACAGCTTGCGACTCTTGAAACCTCGGTTGCAACAGAAGATGGGGTGTCTCATATAGGGTTGACAAGAGAAACTGTTTCGCACTTCAGCATACTTGCAAGTTCACTGCCAGAGCCACTAAATGTAATTCTTACAAAGATTCTTTGATCAGTGGAGACAACCCAGCTCAGGCAGAGCCTGAGGACCCATCACAGACAGAAGCTGAGAATTTCTTAATGGTATCAACACAGGCGGTCTTCTGAAGCCAACGAACTTCACATTCATACTGGCCATTCATTGTTGGCGAGTATTTGAGGAGTTACGCTGTAGTGCAGATCTAAAGGCTAAATTTATAAATTCTTATATCAAAGATCATCTTAAAGCGATGGACCGAGCAACATATAATTAACGGTTTATTCATTTGCTGCTGGGAACCGACTCATGCTCGAATGGCCGTAACCTAAAGGAGCAGATAATTGCCAAATTCTTCAGCTGCACTGGAAAAACCTGTCAAGGATCTTACCATTAAAGCCAATCCCTATCACGAACCTGAAGCAAAGAAAAGAAATATCAAGTTATCAAGTGCCCTACGGTGAAGTCTTCTTACAATGAAGTCTGTTCTGACGTCTTCTTACCTGACATAAGTAATTTATATGACATAATTTCTCTTTTAACTCTATTTTTCTTTTACTCTTTCCTTTATTCTACTCTTGTGAATGTTCACATTCAAGTAAGATTTTGCATATTTAATCTCCTTTTGCTTATCCATATGCTGTCATTTTAAGAGCTTTGGTAGGATTGAAAGGCACTACATAAATGTTTAGATAAACGAATGCACACTTTTATAGATTTTCATCATGCTTGCTAATATAAACATTAAATTATTGTGGCTGTTGAACGACTGTAGAAGTCTTGCTATGCATTGTCACTGCAGCAGTTAGTCCCCAACCGGAAAGGCCAGCTGGCAGCTACCTCTCCAGGTTGTAGTTATCTAGACCTCCTTGTGCAAGGAAGGCAAGGCCAGTTCTTCAAGAATAATCCAATCACGTGCGATGGAGGCGCCTGTCGGAATCAATCTTCACAATTTCCTGTCGATGGACCACCCTAATGAATTTGGTTTTGAATCTATAGTGACAGACACACGCAGCGCCACTTAATTATCGTAGGGTTGTACCAATGACACCGACATAACATACGAGGCCTTGCACTGCGGATCGAGCCCTGGTTGTCGGCAGCGTGCACAGGTTCGGAAAGCCACAGTAAAGCAGCAAGAACAATACTGTTGATGTCAACACTGTACAATACGTTAATTAACAGTATCATACAAAAAGCATAAATAAATAAATAAATACGTAGGTACATACGTATATGCATGCATACATACTTACATATCCACATACATACATGCATATCCACATATATACGTTTATACCCACATACATACACACATACATACCCATATACATACACATACACACATACATACCCACATACATACATATATACATACACACATACATACATGCATGCATACTTAAATGCTACTTGTACTGTGTTCGTGGTAGAGTACAGCTTAAGAGAATGTCAGAGCAACGGGGTTTGGGCCGGAGTGAGCGACAGATACCCAGAAGGTTTTACAGATTACTCCGATTGCTACACCAGCGAATCACGTGATGTTTACCTATTGATCTTCAACAAAACCTCCCCGTCTGTGAGTTTACGTGCACTATAACTTCCGGTCTTTATTTCATGCACTCGAGAAACTTTCTTCAGTTACCCTGCTGCATGCCTTATTCCTACACACTTTATCTGGTCTGAAGTATTTTCCAGCAAAGTTCATTTTACAGTTCATCATCATCATCATCATCATCATCATGACTCATGAGCTAAAGCCTTAGAAATGTGCAAGACTTCAGTCGTGTCAATATAATCAGGGTGCAATTTATAGAATAAGAGGAAATATCTTCCTCCACTAGTTCACACTGCACTGTTAAGTTCCATGGCAGAGGTGCATACAAACTTATCATGTCTTTAAACCATTTTATAACTACTTATAATTTACTTTAAAAAATCTACATCAAATGCACATCAGCCACTGTTCTCAGGTCAAAAGTCACACACAAACTCTCGCAGTCACGCGAGATCTCGAACTGTCTAGGCATTACCAAAGAGTCACTATCTCAAGATACTACACAGAGTTTATTCACTACACGCACAATACCGTATTGTTGCCTTTTTCAGCTGATGAAGACAATTGCTCGGGGAACTCGTTTGATGGAAATCGTCGGCCTGTCGATTTCCTTCGTTACGCTTATTATTTCTGTTTTTATCTTCTACTATTTCAGGTATTTAGACGTCAGCAAGTTAACTTTCTTATGAAATTTCTTTTCTAATTTCCAAATTGTTTTAAATCATGTTCGGGTTCATAATGAAGGGAATTAAATATATTCGGTAGAAGGAAATTGAACCCTGGATGAGTATATCATACGATTCTTGCATTTATTTTTTAATCGCCATTCAAATAACCAAAAGCTTCTTTCAGAACTTCTGGAAGAGTGGAATGGTACTGACCAGTAGTTAAAGACACTATTAATTTTCATTTGAAGTTTTATTGTCTGTTTGTCGTATGAATGAGCCTATGATTTTAGTAACGATAACTCTCAGTTCTTTCTCATAATCGTCTTCATCATATCGAAATATGAAAGATTTTGTATGTAGCTCTTTATATAGCATTAACTTTGTAAGAATTACCTTCCATTTACAGTTTTTATCACTTTGTTAAGCAATTGCCTAAAAACGCTATCACTCATTTCAGGAACTTGAGATGTGATCGGACGCGTATGCACCGGAATTTGTTTGTCGCCATCTTGATACACGACGCCATCTTGCTTGTTGTACACGTCGATCAAATGATTGCTATGACGTCAGGTCAGGTGGTGGCCGGGGCTTTGGTTTCTGCTCCGGGAACAATCTATGCTACCGTACGTCCATCAGAAATTCAATCTTCGTTAGAGTTAGGTGTTTGCTATCGTAATGTGCATAGTTAGATATGGTAAAAAAGTAGTTTCCATGCCCCAGTGAAACGTACTGGAGGCACCCATTTTGCGCTCTGCGGCCACTAAGCAGGTAACTGGCGAATTCCAAGGTCCTAGACAAAGGGCCAGTGTATCGCAGGACTTGTCGTTCACTTCCAAGGTTCCGCCGGTACCAAACTCTACTGCTTGGTGACAGCCAGTTTTGAGCGAACAACTTGTCCATGGTCTTTACAAGGAACCCCTCAGCAAACTTGAACACGCAATCGTCAAATTAGGGGCTAAGCGCGCTGCCGACAGGACACCGTGTTGCACAAAGCTATATGGCAATCTTTCGGTTTTAAGCACCTCTAGACAAAACTCCGCCACTGCCTTGTTTGGGGGTAGTGCCAGTCCCAAGCCTGGATAAAGGAGGAGGGCGACGGCAACGGCCTTTGATGCCATAAGCTGTCGTTAAACTGAGGAACTACTACTACTACCTCTAGACAATAGTCTTCAGAGGCATGGCGCGATTTTCAAAGAACTTCTCTTTCACAGAAGGAAAACAGCTTTCAAGCTGCTGCTTCGGCAACACTATACGCTGTACAGCTATCTGAGATTTAGATCTTCCACATCAAAATTGAAAAATGGCTTTGTGGGTTGTGGAAGACCATTTGTCTAAACATGTTTTTAGAATGGATCCCATCGTCTCGATATTTTTTGGAGACAAAGATGATTATATGCTCTTCCGCTGCTCATGGCGATTGCTTCAAATGATTGCATGGAAGGCCGTTGGCATCAAGGGTGGAGGGCAGTCAAGAATATGTCTGTGTTGGCTATGACTTCCCGAGTTCATTGGCTTCGGCGTATATGAGATTTATGGTTTATGACCAGTCGCTGTGTTTTCTGTCTCCTAGTGCGACTGAAAAATCTAATCATTAACAGCCGAGTGGACAAGATAGGCCTAGCCTATATACCACGAAACGCAAACAGATTTTTCATATAAATATCGGCACGCAATATTGATTTCTTAAAATCGAACCAAATATATTCAACAAAAGAACATGCATAGTAGAAGAATATAATATTATCGGTTTGGTTTACAGAGCACTCCAAGTTATAAATGACGACGATTAGAGGTGATGTACAGACGGGAATCTTGTCTATAGACCATTTTTATGATCTATACGTGAGCAACAGATTGAAAAACACACGAGACCAAGATAAAGATAAAGTCTGCGAGTCGAGGCAATTGACCAGGGAACCGAACCTGAATATGTATTTCTATCAGATTTCCGTGCTTTATTGTCTCCCTCAAGTAAGGACGAATTTTGGTGCAGTTCCACTAAATCCCCATGCATACCCTGTGCATTTGTCCAATTTATATGCAGAACGAGTTTGCATGGTACAACAACACGTGGATCCGTTTGTGACTTTTATCTCGACTTGGTGCAAGTCAGGTGCTTGAATCGTTCATGGTAGGAAAGACAAATGGCTCTATCAGATATTCGTTACTCAGCAAACCACTTGGCCTATAGATGACAGAATTTACTCAAAACAGATATAATGCAGTTCACTTGACAGAAATGTTAAAAGTTATAAAACTGCGTACAGCAGCTTCTGTATACGCTTGCTACTGCGAATCCAGAATTTGTTGTTAATAGTCGAACATTAATAACTACTAGAAGCCTCAGTCTGACAAGTTTAGTTCAAGACTCCCTTCAAAATCCATGAACCCGCCACTGCTGGCGATATTGAATGATCGGCGCAAATATATCGCAGGGTTTCTCTTTACTGAACCGTCTTCGTTGAACAATGCTCCGTAGATGTACAACAGTTCGTTTAGCTCTGTTCGTAGGCTATTTCTATCTGACTCTAGTCATTCAAGCTCTTCACTTACGCTAAGTGACGCCAATTAAATGATTAATTAACTGCTCGCCGAATTAACTGACAAACTGGAACTTACATTGATTTTAATGCGCATGTATGGCTGCACTAGGAATTTTAACTTCTTGTAGACGTACACGGTTTTATATAGTGACCATATGCCATTGTAGATATGGGAGGATTCAGAAGTGTAAAAATTGGAGGATCAAGTGGGGTCTCGGGCAAAGCGGCAAAGCCCAACCCTAGTGAGCTCCAGTGTCCGAAGCAAAGTCCTGTTCGAGAGTCAAGTCCCTGAAGCTGAAGGCATTTTATAGCTAATTTTTTAAGACAGAATGTAACGGATGAGCCGTAAAGCCGCAAATGCATAGATTTTGTGCAATTTTTCTCGGGTTGTAATAAAGAACATCCGTTAACAGGCCATATATCTATCAGCAGAGCTACTCCACTTTTGCCAAACTATCCAACCGATCCGGGAGAAACCTCGGCTGCAAGCAGTTTCATTAAGTAACTTAAAAAATTATCAGACGAAAATAAAATTTGACTTTAAACACTTTAAAAAGAAATTTGACTTTTATGCGCGAACTACTGACCCCATGCCTTGAACTTTTAGATCGTGACGGGAGGGCTTGACTTTTGAACAGTCCATTAACGAGAAACCCGCAAATTAAGACCTGCACACTGATTATAGGAGGGTATCTGGTGCAGGGTGATACTAAATTCAAACATGCAAAATAAAGCAGAAACACTATTTTGATTGTCTACGGTCAGTCGCCTGCTACTGTGCTACTGTGCATTATTCGCATAAGAATATGACATCAATACCCCTACATTCAAGTGCACCGTCGTCTAATTGTAGACACTTGTGAAAGTAGATGGCTTGACCTGATAAAAGGCTGCAAATATACTTTTGACCTCGCTGACTTTCAGATGACCAGGCTGAAAGTCGTTAAAGATAACGGATGTATCCTTACACCCATTGGATATAATTATAATTACTTGCAGCGTTATTTCACTCAAATCATGTCATGGATACATTTTCGCCTACGCCTCCACAAGTTTTAGACTCAGTTCAGTTTGGCGCAAGTCCATGGCTTGACTCCCAATCTGGGGTGGGGGAGAACGAGGCCGGGTCGGACTTTGCTTATAATTATAAGAAATTCCTCACTGGTTTGCGCATTCCAAAGTAGCAGACTTTGAATGTAATTGTGTCTTCTTACAGTTTATTCTGCTGTTAATATGTTGAGGCCTGTAGACGCGAAGAAAATGAAGATATCTTCCTATATGTTTGTGTTGCTCTGCAGCCGACTATCTGTGAGATACTTTGTGTTCTTGTTGAGTATACGAAGACAGTGACATTCATGTGGATGCTGACGGAGGGCATCTACCTCTACAACACCCTCGTAGCCACCGTATACTCTTCCAACCCCAACTACGTCGTCTTCTACGTCATCGGATGGGGTAAGGAAACACAAGAAATGCATGATTAGACTTTCCGAAGGTTGGAAGTTGACATCAAGAGCAAAAATCAACCCCCGGCAGTGACTTAAAGACATTGGCCAGAACTAAAGCTCTGGCCAGATTTTTGCCAGAATCTTCGAGGTCGAAACTTAGAGACGCACTAGGCTAAGGTCAAGGCGGACCGTTGACCCGCATTGTCACACTGGACATTGAAAGCTGAAGCATCAACGACAAAGACTGCAGCATCTTTCATTTCGGATGCTGAGTAGTGCAATAGCCTAATATTAATGTTTTAGTGAAAAGTAACTAAGTCTGTATGTAGCACAGTCATTTCATGATTCAGTTAATCAAGAATATTTTAAATGTACAATCAGCCAAGCCATTGGTAAAGATGAAAATTCTATATGCATCTGCGAGTCATCAGATAAGTTGATCTCATCCTATACGGGTAAATCTACTCTGTCTTTCTGCTGCAGGACTTGCTGTGATTCCAACGGCCATTTGGGCTGCCTTCAACATCCACAAAAACCGCAACAGGTACAATTGTCATTTGACCAGGTATTACACGGCAGCTGATTGTATCAGCTTGCAATGCGGAGTATACCGGTTCGAACCCCCTCTCCCTATTAAGCGATACTGATGCCAACTGGTAAAGGCACCTTAAGTAAATCCTTCAGCTCATAAGTGCTACCGTGATCGCTCGATACACGTCGCTAGATACGTGCATGCAGGAAATGCTAATAATAGTAATAGCCCGTATAGCCGCGTAAATTCGCGTCACCTATCTTAAACAGCCATTGCCAGAATCTGAGTTTATCGGTGACCAGTGTCAAAACGTTTTCGATATTAGGTGAAACATCATTTTGGTGATCTTTTGGTCTTTGCTATTTTTTTATAAAGACTGTAACAGATTAGTTTTGATCCAATCAGTACATTAGTTTCCCGACTATTCTCTAAATAGTCAAGATCGGCAGAACAAATGTTAATTGCTCCGCTAGATCAATAATTAATAATACTATTATTATTTACTACTACTACTACTACTACTACTACTACTACTACTACTACTACTACTACTACTACTACCACTACTACTACTACTACCACTACTACTACTACTACTACTATTATTATTATTATTATTATTATTATTATTATTATTATTATTATTACTGTTATCGCGTTATCGTTTACAGTTTTAAAGCATAGGCTTAAATGTAATTCAGAAAAATTAAGAAAAATCTGAAATATTTTGGGCATTACCCACAACCTAAATCTTTGGTGGGATGTCCCGCTTTTTCGTAAGGATCGACACCTATGAAGTTTCTGAAAGACTACAGATAGAAATTAATTCACCATACTGTATGTTTCTAGAAATACATCCGTCAAAAGATGATAGGCTTCAGATATGCCACTCTGTCGGCTCACCATCGCCTTCACCCCATTTCCGCCGCACGACCCCTCTCTTTGCATTTCCCTACACTCACCTACATAGTCTGCATTCTGACCTATAGCCTACGCTCAATGTTCTATCTCTCTTGGTCATTCGCAACGAACCGAAAATGCAAGAATTATCGAGCAACATACGCGCAGTACAAACCTATACACCAAAATGTTGAACAACCGCATGACAGGAACCAAGCTGGTCGTTGTCATTTGATAAGGGTAGTGTATGTTGTGTGTTTTGGCACAGAAACTGCATAACATTTGTGCAAGATGCATAAACGATTATAACTTGAATTGCTAGGCAAAGAGCAATGTTATAACATGAATTTTTGGCAAAAAATGCATAACGTTTGTAAAAGATGTACACACGATTGTAACACGCGTTGTTTGCTGCATCTATAGAGTCTGACTTTAATCTGATTGACAGATGCTGGTTTCTCTATCAGCTTCACCATTGCTACTGGATAATCGAAGGACCAAGAATTGTCGTCATCATTGTAGGTATACACTCCATCATAAAGATTTTCATGGTACATGTAATAACATCAAACTATTCTGTTTCAAAAACAGTTAAAGAGAGCGTGAACACCTATTTGTCTATTTAACGCTTCATCAAGTGTTGGCATGTGATCGCCCCTTTTAAGTCAGCTCTGCAGTTAAGCTCACCAATGTCACAGCGACTGACGGTTCTTCTTTCTTCAGTAGACTTTGTTTTTGACAATCGAATCTAACTATTTTAGCAGCGCAAGTGTGGAGTGCGATTTATAATAAGCTGTTATTGTCTTTCGCTCGCAAGAATCATAGTCTCTGCCGTAGAGTCTAGAGAGTCAGTCAGTAAGTCAGTCTCTCAGTCAGTTGGTGATTATAAGTTATGCTGTAAAGCCAGTATAATGAGTCAGTCAGTCAGCTATTCAGTTCGGTCTAAGCTCTTTTTCTGTCGATCTGTATATTTTTATGTTTGTATGTATGCATATATGTATGTGTATATATGTGTAAGTACCTACATACGTACGTATATACGTACGTATGTGTGTATGCGTGTATATATGCATGTATGTGTGTATATATGTATGTTATTGCTTCGATTTGGAAAGATTCGTTACATCAGTCCATTAAATCATTATGTAACATACTGTTTGCAGGTAAATGGTTGTTTTCTCTTGAGTATTGTGCGTGAACTCATCGTGAAGTTGAAGGCTAGCAATTCCTCGGAAGCCTGTCAAGCCTGGCAAGTAGTTGTATTTCACTTTCAATCTGCAACTTCAAAATAGATTTCTGGAACACTTCGTATCATTACTAGAGTTCGTCTGACTGCCGGGGCTGAGATTTTATAGTGCCTGGTAATATAAAGTGGCCTCCAGCTCGGCCTAGACCTACCTGACCAGCCCAAATCTGGCGGGTTTACACTAACCATGCTTCACTTTTAGCACTCGCTAAAAACCAGTTTCGTATTATGTCTAGGTAATCGCAGTTGCCATTTGTCTATTCTAAAGTAATCTAATTTAAGAACTTCTTTAGCGCCGTTATCTTAAATGGCATCAGTGAATGGTCTATTCATGACGAAACTTTGCAGAATAAATAAAATAAATAAAAATAAATAATAAATGCAGTAAAAGATTAAGGCGTATAATATTTCTAACATAGCTCGTTTTGACTGCAGGAAGGCGGCACGAGCGACCCTCATTCTCCTGCCACTCCTAGGCATCAACAACATCCTTTCGATGACAAAACCGTCCTTCGATCGACCAGTCCAGTTTGCACTGTGGTCCTATTCAGCGTTCTTCTTCTCCTCCTTTCAAGGTTTCTTCATCTCCATCTTCTACTGCTTCATAAATGCAGAGGCAAGTACCCGAATATTTGCGGTGGGGCAACTCTGAACAATTTGCATTGGGGCACTATAAAATTTCAGCTGACTTCCATTTTATAGCACAAGTCATCCGCAGAAGTTGAAACAAAATCAACAAATTAAAGTTTGCAACTATTAATTCACATACTATGTAAACACACACTATACAAAAGCTCTTCTAGAAATGTATAATGTAAGGTCAACTATAGTTGAAAATCAGTGCAACAGACAATGACGCAATTGTTATCGACATAAATGTAAAGAATGGATAAGCGTTGAACAAACAGGTCATTGTATGGAAAATAGCATAAGACAGGCCAAATATAGGCATCGAATTATGCCGTCTATCTATTCGTCAGCCTGTATAACATCGTCAGGCGGATTTAACCGGTCGAATTCGCATTTCACCCACCCCTGTTACTGTAGGCTCTAATATCGGGCGACTGAACAAGATCACTTTTAACTAATTTTTTAACTACAAATGCACACGGGACTTTTTTCCGCTTGACCACGAGACTGAGAAAATTGTATGCAGATCCAAGAAATTTCTCCTTGAGATTCCAGACAGTGTCCCCTATGTTTAAGTGTGGTGGGGTCCCACCTCAAAATGTTAAAGTAACCCTCGACCGTACAGAATCATAAGTTTTAAGTCAGTAATTTCTGTAATATAGTTCTTCAAGTACTTTGACTGTTTGATTGTTCGCCTTGGTCGACTCGATGCCACAGTCTCGCCCAGGTAACTGGCTGAGTCTTACTCGTTTTCTCTCCCGAATGGGACTGGTCTCCGTGAACTGGAGGTTTTAGATACTTGAAACTCCGATATGACAGATTGAGTACTTCGCGTTTCTGCCAGTACGGATGCCCTCCCTCCCGTAGGAATCTTCTGACACTGCCCTTTGCTCCTCCACACTTCGTCATTTAGGAATGCGCCTCCGTCAGATGGTCCTGATGACGTTCTGTACGGCCCCATTCGACAACTCAACCTTCCAAATGACAGGACCAGTCTGACAGATGAGTGTTGGTTGCTTCGATCCATTTGGGTCCCATACCAAAGGAATTTGTCCAAATCAGTATCTTGCGTTGGCATACAATCATCGCATATAACCTGGGGCTTTATTTAAATCATTGCATTGGCCTTCTGATCAACAAAAAATCTACTTCAAATTGCGGCTGTTTTATAAACATCAAATTCTTGCTTCCCACAGTATTTTAAATTAGTCCTTATTCCACAGTCTTATCATTATTCAGCCAGGTCATCTGTTTGCCTTTCTCTGCCTCTACCGAGTACTCGAACTGTTATTTGATGAATGAACTTCATTGATTGATGGACCTAAATGTTGGATTTCTCTACCAAATCTGCTCGTTCTGCTCAATTTCTTGTGTCGTTTCGGTCTCGGCTCAAGCTATACCATTTCAACCGGTTTATTCACCGTAGCATGTCACTCTGCCTCAACAGAATGACGAGAACATTGACTGCTTTTGGTTCTAGTGCGCCTTCGGTTGATGTCTTGTGCCTTATACACCGGAGCTATAAAAAGTTTCAAAAATAATAATGATAATAATAATAATAATAATAACAATCATCATCATCATTGTCGTCGTCATCATCATAATATCATAATAGGGTCAGAGCTTTTCACTTTACCCGGATACAAGTCGTAGGTCAAAAACCCATTTCCTATCCGTAATGCATGACGCTTCTATCAACGGACTGTGGAAAATAGGCCTATATCTACTGTACAACGACAAACCAGAGTTTCCTAATTAATCTTGCTATTAGTTTTCGTTCCGGCAATATAATCATTCCGACTATAGATTGGATCTGGAATCTTATTTGGCCGTGGACGTGTTGAAGACACCAGTGGTCGATGGTTCAACCGTTAAGGGTCTCTGCGATGGCTTCTGGTTCCACTGATTGTCAGGCGATGGTGGAAGCCATTGGACAATCAGGAGGAAGTATGTGATCAGTAGACCAATAATCTGCCAAGAAACAGCATAGGAAACTTCGTTTATGCTAAGAGATAAAGGATTCTTATTGAGAAGTGATGGAGAACTAATTGAAAATGCAAGGTCAGTTATAAGACAACTCCTTATTGACGAGACAAGGAGAAACACATGAGCGTATATATATATATATATATATATATATATATATATATATATATATATATATATATATATATATATATATATATATATATATATATATATATATATATATATATATATAAATTTATATCCATGCAAAGTAATAGAGCAGTAACATAACATTCAGGATATTCAAATGGGCAGAATGATTTGCAAAGAAAGAGATGCATGAAACTAGGAAGGGAAACTCGAGCTAGTAAATCGAGATTTACAAAGAAAGAGATGCATGAAACTAGAGCTAGTAAATCGAAATGTTGATTTATCTGACTTACCGTAAGAATTGTGTTTCGATCGATTACAAAGATTCTTAAGACTGTAAAACCAATCGGTTCTCCACATAAGCGATTGAGAAACGTATTGATCTGTAAAATGCAAAATCAAAAACACAGTTGCTGATCGACAATCTATTCGCACGTCAATTAGTAATAAGCCTCAATGATTTCATA
Organism: Norana najaformis; assembly: GCA_964023275.1. Classification (NCBI taxonomy): domain Eukaryota; kingdom Metazoa; phylum Annelida; class Clitellata; order Crassiclitellata; family Hormogastridae; genus Norana; species Norana najaformis. Next base: position 22,398,803 of record OZ029913.1, on the reverse strand, counting down.
TGAGCAAGAAGTACCCAGCATACGGACTGATCATCAAAGCCGTTTTATACAGTAATGCCCAATCACATAAACCAGTGAACATGCCTTTAAAACAGTGAATCATTAAATATGATAAAACTATCGTTTAGAGATGGCACGATCAGTCTCTACCTGTCCAATTGTTTCTCCATTCAGGTTGGTTAAATTGATATCGTGAATTCTTTCGTAGATCTTATGAGCCTTCAAGAAAATAAATACATTTGAGTTTCATACATTTTATAGATATATAACACACGTTGCCAAAAGTAGATTGCATTAGTTGTTAGTGCAAAAACTTCGAAGCAGGTAATAATACCATCGAGCCTTTAGACACTGAGCTCCTCACTATATACAAAATTTCTTTAAGGCTCCCACGCAGAAAATCTTTAAAAAAGTTTTTCTCCGTGTGAACCTCAAAATAGACGAGTGTACTTGTTTCAAATACTTGGGTGATGGGCCGTCCGTTTAACTTGCAGCATACGCTGCAACGTGTGTTCTCACCGTCACACCGCCAATTAATAAAATGTACTCTTCAATATACTCCTGGTGTTGGGTCTGCTGCTACACAGAGATAAGCCCTATCAGGTTCTGAAAGGAAGACTAAAGAAATAACTGAACGTTATCCTTAAGTTCAGCGAAATATTAGTCTAGCATTATAGTATTGTCCATCTTTCACACGTTTAACAAAATAAGGAGTATACATTTAGTAAAGTTGCCTTTCTTCTGTTTTCAAACTTGTTTTATTTTTAAAATAGGCCGAGACATGATTGATTGTCTCGTCAATAGATGTGCGTGATTAACTGTCGGTGATTAAGTGTCGCATGATGAAGTGTCGTGTGATAAAAAACTATCAACCCATCACAATTAAACCCGTCAAGCAACTTCTTTCCATGTGCTGGGAAATAATGAGAAGAATAGATTAAGCACCAATACATCATACCCTGTGCCTGTGGTCTATGTATGTTAAGGAATTTCAACTAACTCCACAGCATGCGATGACCGAGCATCTAACTATAAGAGATGAGAAGGTAGGTGAATGATCTATCCTAAACTCTTACCGACTGGTTGATCATTATTCCACCATATGCAATTATGATCAGTCCCAGCACACAACAGAAAATCCAGAATATGTTATAAAACAGAATGAAAGGACTGCTTGTCAGATCGTGGAAACACATCAGACTGTATAAGTGCAGAATAATCACAAAAATGAATCCGACGACGTAAGTTGCATTGCATAGGCAAATGCAGTCATCGACCTTGTCTACGATTCGACACAGCGCTTGATGATGGCATCGAACCATTTCGAGGTATCCCTTAACGGCTTCAGGATTCTTAACAATGTCATGCAACATCTTTGTGCATTTCTTAAACTCATGACTAATAATCAAAGACATTAAATAGTTCCACATTACAGGAAAGATGGTTGCGCCTGTTATAAGGAATTGCAAAACGAGATACAGGCTGTTCAAAACGTTAAGATTAAGACAGCTAGAATTGAGAATCATCGTGTTAAAAGGAGCGATCATGAAATTACGACACTCGTAGTCGCTGAAGAATGCGTAAGCTGTGTAAACGATGTTAAAAGCTGTGTAAATCCAGGCAACTACAACGCATGAAACTACTCTAACTCTGAGATGCTTAGCCCAGGAAGATCTAATGTCTTTGTTGAAGGTCTGCAACACATCAGGCATTCTTCCTTTGAGACTGGCTCTGTAGCATGATGTATATATGACTGCACCAATCACCATCCACACAACGACACCACTTTTTACAAAGATATCCTTCAATTTGTCGTCCGCAGTAAACACCGTGAATATTCTGATAGCGTTCAACCACAGTATTACCACGATAAACAAACAATAAAAGCGCGAGTACTGCTTTGCCGTTCTCAATTCGTCTGTCTTCACAAAGTATAAGCCGAATATTCGCATGCTCACAGTCAGAGGCAAAAGAACTTTGTGAATCATTCCTTGTTCAAGATTCCCGACTGAAGTTTCTTTAGCGATGGTACTTCCTTGTGCTGCTTGTACTTCGACGATCATATTTCGCTTTGGATGTATTCTAAACATGCTCAAATTTTTAAATTTTATTCTATTGTAAGTGTAATAAAATCTACAATCCCAACGTGCTAGTTACTGTCAGCGTTAGTTTCTTCTTGAATAAGCCGAATATTACTGGCATGTCATTCGCTGACAGTACGCTGCACCAATTTCCCTAGAAGCATTTAAAACGTGAGATATTGATAGCAGCAATATCATGAATAATTGTTTGGTTGTGTTAAATAAAATGGGCATATTCATCCTTACTGCCCTTTGATTGCACGTTTTGATCCACATCTTTTGATCTGCTCTGTTTATTGCATATGGTACACGGATGGTTTCCACGGTCACGACAATGATTGAGCTTCACGTGTAATTAATACTGCATCTGCAGAGAAAACGCACGCATTAGTCCGACATAATTTGATGATCGAATGTTGACCGGGTATAATCTACACATCCGCTTTGATGCGAGATCGGCCATTACCGGACTTATAGGCCTCTTCATGTTATAGCGGAATGTTCTAAAGCTTGTGATTAATTAAGAACTCAGAGTAAATGCATTTCGTATCGACATTTTGGGTAATGGCATACTGCATATAATACTGGCCGGTTGTTAAAAAGCCTAAACAATAGTACTGAATTTGCACTTACTGATCTAATCTAATCTAGAGACTTCCATAGCGCCGTTACCATAATCCCCATGGCATCAATGGATGGTCGCTTCGTCAAAATCGCAATCAAAAATCATAATTTGTTGGAGAAACCGGGTAGAATTCCGATAGGTCAGAGAAATCAGAAGCCACGCTACCGTGGGTAAGCAAGCTGAAAGGCAAGTGCCTTTAGTTTTGAACTTAATGGTATAAAAAATTGACATATCGAACTAAAATAGGGAGTGAATTCCAAATCATTTCGACCAGCTACAGAGAAGGCCCGAAAGCCCAACACTGTTCCGATAATGCAAGAGTCACAGTGTCCACTGATCGAGTGTAATATCTATTAGTATGATGGGAGAGCATGTAAAGTACATAGGTCAGCTGATTTAAATGCAGCCCTTTCTGAACTACAAAAAAGACTTTGAAAGTAAATCTTTGCTCAGTGTGAAGCCAGCAAAATGAATGTAATGTTTTCTTAATATGCTGTTATTTAGGGGTCTTTATTATGACTCTAGTGAGAGAGTTTTGAACGATTTGTAGTTTGTGCGTATCTTCTTAATGATATCAATTAGTAGTGAGTACAGAAGTCATGTTGATTTACTACTGTTCAGTGTATTATTGGAATTTAGTTCTGGCTAGACTTTACAAAGGAACATTTTCTAGTTGTTTACATGTAATTATTTAACAGCGTAGCTGAAGTTGTAGTTGTGTTAAACTTTCCACGCAAAGTGTAGACAAAATAAAAACTGTAGGAGGCCTAGGTCATTGTGGCGCTTCTTTATGCTTTACCTTGCTTTGTATCCATTGTGATCAAAGGAGCTATATGAAATGAAGCAAACACTGGCAGCGTCTTATTACAATATCGATCTCATGCTGATCACACTCAAGCATTTGTTCATTCACTGGACTATTCTAATGTCTTGGCTCGTTTATAGTTAGCCAATGAATAAAGTCTTGATGATATATTATAAAGTTGTTTTCCACAAGAAACCATTTACCATAATGCAGTTCCAAAAGATGTGTACTCTTCTTTATCCATGGCCAGCTAATTACTTAACTTATGAATAATTTATTGACTTCCCTCCAGCTTGAAGAAAATTCTTGGAACTTGACTCCTCTCCCAGTCCATTACATGAACGTCCACAGTTTGGTTTCTGATGCGTGATGCAACAAAAACTGGAAGCGCCTTGTTACAACATCGACCTCATTCTGATAACACCTTACTCAAGCATCTGTTCTTTCACCTGACTATTCTATTGTCTGTTATTTTCTTTCGATTTGCTTCCGAAATGGCGTCGTCAACAGCAGACGTCGATTCGCACGTAGAAATTTGTCGATTGATTCGCGATTTTTTTCGAAGTTATTTACGATGATCAGCTTACGACCTCTAACTTATTTCGATGACAGTTACACCGAAAACAACAATTTAACTTTCGTCAAGTTAACAGACTTCTTTCGAAAACTGCGTTGCGATAAAAGTTCACAGTACCTTCAGCCACGTCTGGGCTGCGAATTTCTTTTCACACTTCGCTTAACGACGGAATCAACTATCGTCCGATTAGTGAGTCTTTCAGCTACCTCTGCCGAAATTACGACTCAACTAATTGCAGGTTTCACGGTAATTAGTTACGTTTAAATCACCGAATCTTAACTTTCACTCGGGAAATGTGAAGGCAATAGACACGGTATTATCGTCACCTCCGGCGAACACAAGGCTGTCCATTTTCGACGTTTTCTCGATTAAATACGCCTCGCAAATCGTCTGCCAAACCGAGACGCAGACACAAAACCCAGCGAAGACACAATCACCCGATCCGTTTCCATGATAAAATGTCGTTTGCAAAATCCATGGCGTCTTTCGATTCTGCCGATTCACCGTTCTTGATATTTCCATTGGAGATTTGATTTGCACTGAAAACGCTTAGTCAAGACAGTGCAAATCCCCATTTGAACTAACTAAATCTAATTAACTACACAAATCTAATTAACTACATGGCCTTTAGTAATATTAAAATCCTACTTACTCTATATCTGGCCGACTAAGATTAAGCCAAAATCTTAATTGACTGCCGTAACTAATCTGTACACTGAAACGCGATTTTTAATAAGTTTGTACATAAAAAGCAAACGAACCTAAATCAAATGCGGATGAAAAGGAGGTTCGCAACAGCCATATATAGGTATACGCCAATGTGCTTGGCTTAAGCACATGAAATTCAAGTATATATGCATACATGAAATATGCAGGTTCTCCTGACCGGCGCAGACATGAACGCTCACCAAGGACTTCAATGGATTCCTTTCAACCATGGTTTCTGAGGGAAAACGGTGCATGCCCTACTTGTGTCACCAAAGAAGGACATCGGAGCAGGGTGCAGATCAAGCCGAGAAGGCTCCGGCTGTTTGGACATGTTGACCCTGCAAAGGCGAGCATGTAGGACCACGTCATCACTAGTGAGCAATGTATTCCGGCCCCCAAAGGGTTGGACTAGACCATTTTGAGGCCCTGACCACACATGGATACGAATGGTGGTGTCCAATCTGCGCCCTTTCAATGTCCTGCGCTACACACGACCAGTAGATGAACCCAGAATAGAGGTGGCTGGCAACATGTTGTGGAAAGGCAATGCTCCAGAGAGAGGCACGACATACATGATGATTATATTATCACATGCAGACCCACGAGTCACGCTATGCATCATACGAAATACCTATATAGGTCATGCGATAAAATTAAATCGGGCTTACACAAAAAGAACTGATTTACTGCGTAAATCATTATCAGGAATGAACCACGGTGCATGTTCAACCCATAGCCATATGGGACCATCCTTACGAAAAAGAATTGAAACTTTCCAGCGTTCTATGCAATATATTCGACTTGGACACATCTTTCGTCATCTGATCACACTTATAAAATATTGTCCAAATAATCAAGACAATAAATGCGTTAAATTTTGCAGTTCATCACACATTAAAGGTACAAATATGGGCAACTTCGTAAAAAGTAAGCAGTCTAGACATATGGACTGTAGACTAAATGCAAACACAACGCATAGGCAAAAACACAGCAGGAATTTGTTGTTCCTAACTGGAGGGCAACAAGTCTATTGCTCCAAAACAGTTTCACATGGTGACCTCCGAAAGGCAGTCACCATTTTGCCAAATATTAAGTCAATCGGATAAGAGTCCGGATTTAGAGAATATCATAAACTCCATTTACTGTGCTTATTAATACTAAACTGCTATTCCATCTCCTCCATATTCATAACGAGTCAAAGAACATTTTATTGTTAAAACATGTTCCCATTAACATTTCAGTTACTTCACCCCGGCAGCTGGTGACAAAGAACTAACTCGATAAAACAGATATAAAGAAATAAAATTAATTTGAGGCAACTGATCTAACTCTAGAATATTAGCTCATGATACTCTTACCGACTGGTTGACCATTATTCCACCATATGCAACTATAATCAGTCCGAACCCACTGCAGAATATCCCGATTAGCACAGTAAACACCGATGAGAGGTTGATTTTCAGATCTTGGTAGCACATCATACTGTACAAGTTTAGAATAATCAAAAAAATGAATTCGACGACGTAGGTTGCATTGCATACGCAAATGCAGTCATCGATCTTGTCTACCATTCGACATAGCGCTTGATGATGGCATCGAACCATTTCGAAATTCCTCTTAGCAGCTTCAGGATCCTTCACAATTTCATGCAACATCTTTGTGCATTTCTTAAACTCATGACTAATAATCAAAGACAGTAGATAGTTCCACATTACAGGAAAGATGGTTGCGCCTATTATATAGAAGTGCAAAACGAGATATAGGCTGCTCATAACGTTAAGAGTAAGACGGCTTGAATTGAGAATCATCGTGTTAAAAGGAGCGATCATGATATTGAGAAACATGTCATCGCCGAGGGATGTGTAAGCGGTGTAAATGATGTTAAAAGCTGTGTAAATCCAGGCAACTACAACGCATAAAACTACTCTAACTCTGAGATGCTTAGCCCAGCGAGATGTAATATCTTTGTTGAAGGTCTGCAACACATCTGGCATTCTTCCTTTGAGACTGGCTCTGTAGCATGATGTATATATGACTGCACCAATTGCCATCCACACCACGGGACCACTTTTTCCAAAGATATCCTTCAATTTGTCGTCCGCAGTAAACACCGTGAATATTCTGATAGCGTTCAACCATAGTGTTACCACGATAAACAAACAATAAAAGCGCGAGTACTGCTTTGTCGTTCTCAGTTCGTCTGTCTTCACAAAGTATAAGCCGAGTATTCGCATGCTCCAAGTCAGAGGTAAAAGAACTTTATGAATCATTCCTTGTTCAAGATTCCCAACTGAATTTTCTTTAGGAATGGTACTTCCTTGTGCTGCTTGTACTTCGACGATCATATTTCGCTTTGGATGTATTCTAAACATGCTCAAATTTTTAAACTTTTATAGTATTTAAAGTGTATGAAGTCTACAATCGCAACTTGCTAGATATTGTCAGAGTTCTGTTTCTTCTTGAATAAGCCGAATATTACTGATATGTCATTCGCTGACAGTACCCTGTAGCAATCTTCCTAAAAGTATATAAAAAATGCAAGTCCGCCGCGATATTGATGGGAATCGTTTCTTGAATTATTGCATGGCTGCGCTAAGTAAGTTGTTCCACGTTGCTGCACTGCGCTTTGCATTTCTCGTTTGGCATCGTTCGATCCAGACTATTTAATGCATAAAGCACACGGATCGTTTCCACGGACACGATAATGATTGAGCTTGACGTGTACTGCATCAGCAGAGAAAATGAACGCATTTATAGAACATAATTTTACAATCGAATGTTGACCATGTAATCTGCACATCCGGTTTGATGCGAGACCTGCTATTACCGGACTTCTATTCCACCTCTAGATGGAATAACTGAATGTTCAAAAACTATGCAATTGGTTAAAAATCAGTGTAAATGCATTTGAAATCGACTTTTGGGTAATGGCTTTATTGCATATAATGCAAACTGAAGTTGCAATGGCTTGATGAAATCTAATCAACAGACTTACATAGCGTCGTTATCATAATGCCCATGGCATTAAGGGATGGTCGCTTCAAGTCAAAATTGCAGTAAAAACTCATATTCCGTTGAAAAAGCCGGGTCGATTTCCGATTTGACAGAGAAACCAGAAGCCAGGCTACGGAAGGTAAGCAAGTTGAAAGAGATGCGTTTTTAGTCTAGACATGAATGACATCAAAGTATTGACAGGATGAACTGAACTAGGCAATGAATTCCAAATCATATCGACCAGCTACCAAGACTCGAGAGCCAACATTGATCGTGTTCAGGGCACAGCAAGAATCAGTGCTTATTGATAGAGTGCAATATCTGTTGGTGTGAGTGACGAGCATGTAAAGTAGGTAGGTCGGCTGATTTAAATGTAACACTTTGTGTAGTGTGATCTTTTGAACATTTGTTCAGACAGATCTTAAAATGAAATCTGCTCAGTGTGCAGCCATGAATGTATGTAAGCACTATTTTCTTCCTATGTTGATATTTAGGGTGTCTATTATGTCTCTTGCGAGAGTTTTGAACAATTTTTAGTTTGTGAAATCACCTTTAGCGATACCAGTATGTAATGAGTACAGTAGTCAAGCTGGTGTGCTACTGTTCAGTGTATTATTGAAATTTAGGGCTGAATAGACTTTCCATTCGACCATTTTCTAGCTGTCTGATAACTGAACAGCGCTGCTGAAGTTACAGGGCGCATGTCACAGACGTGACCAGTTTGAGCCCCTGACCACATATGGACACGAATGGTGGAGTCTAATCTGCGCCCAATCAGTGTCTTGCGCTCCACACGACCTGTAGAATTCAGAATAGAGGCGACTGGCAGTGTGTTGTGGAAAGGGCAACGCTCCAGACAGAGGTACGCCATAGATGATAATTATAGTATCACATGCAGATTCACAAGTCATGCTATGCATCATCACAAAATAACTTTATCCAAATTCAACTGAGTTCAAACAAACGGAACTGATTTTCTGCGGACAATCATTTTCAAGACTGAACCACGGTGCATATTCAACCCATAGCCATACAGGCCAATCCCCACGAAACAAAATTGAAACGTTACAGCGTTCTATGTTCGAAATGAATTCTTCTTCAATTGTGCCATCTCTCGTGATGTTTTGCCTCTTTATTCATATCGCTGTATCCACCTGCCATCATCCAGTGCAGCAAGATCTATCGATGTCTTCCTGTTGCCTTTAAATTTCTAGTGACAAATTTCTAGCACTGCAGTGAGGCTTGAGATCGAAAGGGTCTTTTCTCTTTATCTGCCTTTGCTGTTGTGCAGCTGACGGAATGCGATTTACGGGCTCTACTTTCAGCAGAGAGACGCTTTAATTAAGACCATAAAACAAAACAGAGCTGAAAACTACCATGGTGGTCTATCTACCAATCACCAGTTGCTTGCTCGGGAGCGCAGGGCACGTACTTATTCATGAGCGCTGCGTCAAGTCTGTGGACCTGGGCTTGATCTAAAGCTTGCAGAATACCAGAAAATAAATGAAACTATTTTTGCATTTGTTGTTCAGATCTACTGTATCTTTGATTTTAGACGCGTGGATTCGTTTTGAACTTCCCCTTCTCACTCGTATTGTTAAAAGTTTTGGCGGTAAACGGTAAAACCAACAAGAACCTATGTCCCACTGCCCATTAGTTTGGCTCATGGGTGCTCTTTACCAAAAATGTGGCCTATCCTATACGATGTCCGTGCTCTATTTCCTACGGATGAACTATACTAGCTAATTGTGTATCCTCAGTGGTGAGTCGAATATTAAAGACTGGCGCATTAGAAGTTGATAATTGCATGTGGTTATATCCTGAATGGGCGCTACACGAATGCTCTAATAATGAGACATTATGTTACTATAAAATAATGATTTAATACACACGTTAAAAACATTGTACAACCGTGCAGAGACTGTATGTGAATCGAGCACACTCAATTTAATCTAATCTAATCCTTAACACATATGTATTAACTAATCTCTACAGAATTTACTACGATCTGGATCTGTCCTTGTCTTCTCCTTCATTCGTTTCGTCTTCCATCTTCGATTCCTGTTCCGTTCGGTATGGAGCCTTCTCCGTCTTGCGTCTGCTACAACTGATCTCTTCCTACTGCTCTCTCTCCCCCCCCCTCTCTCTCTCTCTCTCTGCGCGCTGTCCACCTTATTTCTACCCAGAACCCTTGGGTCTCTGGGCAGATTGCCTCTAGGCTGGAACATACCCTAGACCTGCGGTTTTCTTTGACAATCTGACTCCTTACATCGGAATTCATGTCCATTTTTGGTTGTCTTTTTCCGTACTAATTTGCATATCACTCAGGCTGTTTTTGTTGTCTAGGACTTTTCTGCCTAAGGTATTTCGTCACCCGACATGCTAGGTGCTAAAAATAGCTCTGTGCTCTTCCAGCTGATATACTGGCCATGAGGCTGACTCAATCTAGGGTTAGCAGCTATTACAAGCGCCTTAGTCTACAAGCATGCCATTATTGCTCTGAATCACCCAATGCACTGTTCCTTCATATAGCACACTTTTAGCTCGGTCATAGAAACATTTATTTCAAGAAAATACTTAACTAAAAAGTTCCTTACGTGACATATTCAAATTTGGGTAACATGTATAATAATTCAACTAAATTACACTATTGCAATTCACTGTTCCTGACATAGGCTCCACCCGAATAAGCCGCCTTCAAGCCATACAGAATGCTCTTGCTCGTGATGTTACCAAAACCCCCAAACACCATCACATCACTCCTGTTCTTAAATCACTACACTGGCTTAAAATACCTGAACGAATCGAGTACAAAGTCCTATCACTTACCTATAACACACTTTAATCTTCCCAACCCTCCTATCTTCGTCAGTTATTTACAACACAACCGCTTCGCTCAACCCGCTCTTCTTCTGCCCGAACACTTCTTCGGCCTCCAGTCACCTCATCCTTAAAATTTGGTAATCGCTCCGTAGCCATAGCTGCCCCACCACTCTGGGATAAACTCCCCCAGAACTGCGACAGTTTTCGGACCCATCATACAAACTCATCGATGCTCCACCGCTTGCAATTTCTGCTTCGGCCTTTCACTCAAAACTGAAAACATTCCTCTTCCACAGGTCCTATCCTGACATCCCTTCTTCCTCTTCTCTGCCTCTGTTCTCCAGCCCCAAACATCACCCTCGTAGCTGCCACGCTGCCTCTCTGCCTGAGTCTTGGATCTTGACCCGGAACCGAACCCTTTTGCCTATCGATTTTGTTTTGACTGAGCACCTGTGAATAAGCTGGTCCCCGCGGCGCGGCTTTCGTTGGGCGCTGTAGAAATCTTGGGATTACGATTACGATTACCAAATTGTTAACTTTATTTCAATTTTTTCAAAGTTTTTTGCAGCTTCTTTCAACAGCTCAGACAACATTTCTGGTCAGCTTTTCACGAAAAAATTGAGTTTCATTCAAATTTTGCAATGCATTCGATTTAGGCACATCTTTCGTCGTCTATTCACACTTCTTAAATATTGTCAAAAATAAATTAGACATTTAATGCGTTAAATTTTGCAGTTTGTTACACCTTAAGGATAGATATTTGGATAACTTCGTACAAAGTCAGCAGTCTACACATAGAGTCACCAATTTGTAAAATATTAAGTCAATCGGATAAGATTCTTCGGATTTAGAGAAAATCACAAAATTCCATTTACTGTGCTTATTAATATTAACATTAAGCTGCTATTCCATGGCTTCCACATTCATAACGGGCCAAAGAATATTTTTCATGGTTTAGGCTTGTTACCGGTAACACTTCAGTTACTCTACCCCGGCAGCTTGTGATAAAGAACTAACTCGATAAAACAGATATAAAGAAATAAAAATAATTTGAGGCAATTAATCTCATTGTCAAATATTAGACCATGATACTCTTACCGACTGGTTGACCATTATTCCACCATATGCAACTATGATCAGCCCGAACACACCACAGAATATCCAGACTAGCATAGCAAATAGCGATGAGAGATTGCTTCTCAGATCTTGGAAGCACAGCAGATTGTACAATTGCAGAATTATCACAAAAATGAATCCGACGACGTAAGTTGCATTGCATAGGCAAATGCAGTCATCCACCTTGTCTACCATTCGACACAGCGCTTGATGATGGCATCGAATCATTTCGAAATTCCTCTTAGCAGCTTCAGGATCCTTCACAATTTCATGCAACATCTTTGTGCATTTCTTAAACTCATGACTAATAATCAAAGACAGTAGATAGTTCCACATTACAGGAAAGATGGTTGCGCCCATTATATAGAAGTGTAAAACGAGATATAGGCTGCTCATAACGTAAAGAGTAAGACGGCTTGAATTGAGAATCATCGTGTTAAAAGGAGCGATCATAGTATTAAGAAACATGCTATTGCCAAAGAAAGTGTTAGCGGTGTAAACGATGTTAAAAGCTGAGAAAATCCACGCAACTACAACGCATAAAACTACTCTAACTCTGAGATGCTTAGCCCAGCGAGATGTAATATCTTTGTTGAAGGTCTGCAACACATCTGGCATTCTTCCTTTGAGACTGGCTCTGTAGCATGATGTATATATGACTGCACCAATTGCCATCCACACCACGGGACCACTTTTTCCAAAGATATCCTTCAATTTGTCGTCCGCAGTAAACACCGTGAATATTCTGATAGCGTTCAACCATAGTATTACTACGATAAACAAACAATAAAAGCGCGAGTACTGCTTTGTCGTTCTCATTTCGTCTGTCTTCACAAAGTATAAGCCGAATATTTGCATGCTCACAGTCAGAGGCAAAAGAACTTTGTGAATCATTCCTTGTTCAAGATTCCTGACTGAAGTTTCTTTAGCGATGGTACTTCCTTGTGATTCTTGTACTTCGATGATGATATCTCGTCGTGGGTGGATTTTAAACATGCTTCTACTTTTAAATTTTATTCTATTGTAAGTGTAATAAAACCTACAATCCTAACGTGCTAGTTACTGTCAGGGTTAGTTTCTTCTTGAATAAGCCGAATGTTACTGGTACGTTATTCGCTGACAGTGTGCTGTAGCAATCTTCCTATAAGCATCGAAATGCAAGTTTGTCGCGGTAATGATGGGAGTCGTTTCTTGACTTATTGCATGGCTGTGTTAGGTAAGTTGTTCCACGTTCCTGCATTGCGCTTGCATATCTCGTTTGGCATCGTTCGATCCAGACTATTTAATGCATAAAGCACACGGATCGTTTCCACGGACACGATAATGATTGGGCTTCACGTGTACTGCATCAGCAGAGCAAAATGACGCTTTAGTAGAATACAATTTGACAATCGGATGTTGACCATGAAATCTACACATCCGCTTTGATGCGAGATCCGCCATTACCGGACTTGTAAGCTTCGTGGTGGAATAAGACCAAGTGTATATGCATTTGAAATGGACTTTTGGGTAATGGCTATACTGTATATACTGCAGGCCTACTGATAATATAATAAGCCAAAGCTATATAACTGAAGTTGCAATGGCTTGATGAAATCTAATCTATAGACTTATACAGCGTCGTTAACATAATGCCCATGGCATCAAGGGATGGTCGCTTCAAGTCAAAATTTCAGTATAAACTCATATTCCCGGGGGGAAGCCGGATGGATTTCCGATAGGTCAGAGAAACCAGAAGCCAGGCTACGGAAGGTAAGCAAGTTGAAAGAGACGCATCTTTTGTTTAGACCTGAATGCCGTCAAGGTACTGATAGGACGAACTGAACAAGGCAATGAATTCCAAATCATTCCGACCAGCTACCGAGAAGACTCAAGAGCCAAAACTGTTCGGGTACTGGGCACAGCAAGAATCAATGCCTATTTATGATAGAGTGCCAAATCTGTTGGTGTGAGGGGAGAGCATGTAAAGTAGGTAGATCGGCTGATTTAAATGTAGCACTTTGTGAAGTGTAGGACAGATCCTGAATGAAATCTTTGCTCAGTGTGCAGCTAGTGCAATGAATTTAATATTTTCTTACTATGTTGATATTTAGGTGGTCTTTCTAATGGCTCCGACAAGAGAGTTCGAACAATTTTTAGTTTGTGTACATCACCTTTAGTGATACCAGTATGTAATGAGTACAGTAGTCAAGCTGATATACTACTGCTCAATGTACTATTGCAATTTAGTGCTGGATAGACTGCACTCAATCATTTTCTAACTGTCTGATAACTTAACAGCGCTGCTGAAATTACAGTTGCACTAAACTTTTAAATGCAAAGTGTAGACGAAATAGACACAATGTCGCAGAAACACTGACGGTAACCAAGGACTTAATGTGAAGCCGGTTGCATTGCAACAGTGTTATATGAGGTAAAGTGCCGTTGATGACATGCGCCCTACAGGGCGCATTTCACCAACGGGTTGGACGTGACCAGTTCGAGGCCCTGACCACATATGGACACGAATGGTGGAGTCCAAACTGCGCCCTTTCAATGTCCTGCGCTATACACAACCTGTAGATGAATTCAGAATACAGGCGGATGGCAATGTATTATGGAAAGGAAAACGTTCCAGAAAGGGGTACGCCATAAATGATCATTATCGTATCACATGCAGATTCACAAGTCATGCTATGCGCCAAACAAAATAACTATTTCAAAAATCAACCGAGTTCAAACAAAAAGAATTGATTTTCTTCCGACAGTCATTGTCAATACTCAACCATGGTGCATGTTCAACCCATAGCCATATAGGCCTATCCTCACGAAACAGAATTGAAACGTTACAGCGTTCTATGTTCGAAATGAATTCTTCTTCAATTGTGCCACCTCTCGTGGTGTAGTGCCTCTTTATTCATATCGCTGTATCCACCTGCCATCATCCAGTGCAGCAAGATCTGTCCAGGTCATCCTGTTGGCTTTAAATTTCTGGTGACAAATTTCTAGCACTGCACCGAAAGCATAGGCCTATGCTTTTACAGTGAGGCTGGATAACAATATGGTCCTTTCTCTTTATCTGCCTTTGCTGCTGTGCAGCTGACGGAATGCAATTTACGGGCTCGACTTTCAGCAGAGTGACGCTTTTTAAAGACCATAATCAAAAGAGAGCTGAAAACTACCATGGTGGTCTATCTACCAATCACCAGCTGCTTGTAACTTTGCTTCACAGCTACAGTGTGCAGTACTTGGCAGTTTAAAATTAACATGAGTATAAAATATTAGGTTAATTAGATTAAACTTCGCCGGGGTTGTTGTCGCGTAATTCCGGGAGTTAATTTTTTAAAATTACGATTGGGGTTTCTTGACGTGTATGGGTCAAACCATGTCTACACAACTTACCCTGACAACCATGTCCGCTGAGCCGACAACTGCGCTCTATTTACTACTATCGGCACAGTGCGGGCCACCAAAGGAACTTAGGAACATAGGAATGCGTCTGTCTCGGAAATTCGCGAACTATTTATTTATAGAGGGCTGCCAAAAGCCAACCCAGCGCAGGGCAGCCACTTATTCATGAGCACTGCGTCAAATCAATGGAGCTGGGCTTGATTTAAAGCACCTATACAAGCTTGCAAACTACCAGAAAATAAATGAAACTATTCTTGCATTTGTTGCTCAGATCTATCTTTAATTTTAGAGGCGTCGATCCATTTTGAACAATGGGGGACTTATCTTTCTTTTTCTCTTTCGCATTGTCAACAGTTTGGGCGGCAAAAGGTAAACTCAACAAGAACTGATGTCCCACTGCCCATTGATTTGGCTCACGAGTTCATGCGGCTCCTCTTTACAAAGAAACATTTATTTCAAGAAGTTACGTGAATAAAAAGTCTCTTACATGTCGTATTCAAATGTTGGTAACATGAATAGTAATTCAACCATATTGTTAACTTTGTTTCGATTTTGTCTACAATTTTTGTACCGTTTTGCAGCAGTTAACACAACAATTCGAGTCAGATTTTCACTAAAGAATTTGAGTTTCATTGTGCAAGCTTGTGTTGGTCCTTTAATCAAGCCCAGTCCCACTGACTTGAAATTCGAATTCAATTTTGACACATCTTTTATCGTCTAATGAGAATTTAAAATATTTTCCAAATATTCAAGACAATCGATTACTTAAATTTTGCAGAGCGTCGCACCTATGAGGTACATATCGGGTAACTTCGTGTAAAGTAAGCAGCCAAGACATATGAGCTGTATATTGAAGGCAAACGAAAAGTAGGCATATAAGCAAAACATAGCAGGTATTTGTTGTTTCTTACTCGAGGGCAACAAGTAATTCGATAGCTCCAAAACATTTTATGAAAAGCAGTCACCATTTTGCCAAATATTAAGTCAATCGGAAAAGAGTCTTCGGATTTAGAGAATATCATGAACTCCATTTACTGTGCTTATTAATATTAAACTACTATTCCATCTCCTCCATATTCATAACGAGTCAAAGAACATTTTATTGTTAAAACATGTTCCCATTAACATTTCAGTTACTTCACCCCGGCAGCTGGTGACAAAGAACTAACTCGATAAAACAGATATAAAGAAATAAAATTAATTTGAGGCAACTGATCTAACTCTAGAATATTAGCTCATGATACTCTTACCGACTGGTTGACCATTATTCCACCATATGCAACTATAATCAGTCCGAACCCACTGCAGAATATCCCGATTAGCACAGTAAACACCGATGAGAGGTTGATTTTCAGATCTTGGTAGCACATCATACTGTACAAGTTTAGAATAATCAAAAAAATGAATTCGACGACGTAGGTTGCATTGCATACGCAAATGCAGTCATCGATCTTGTCTACGATTCGACACAGCGCTTGATGATGACATCGAATCATTTCGAAATTCCTCTTAGCAGCTTCAGGATCCTTCACAATTTCATGCAACATCTTTGTGCATTTCTTAAACTCATGACTAATAATCAAAGACAGTAGATAGTTCCACATTACAGGAAAGATGGTTGCGCCTATTATATAGAAGTGCAAAACGAGATATAGGCTGCTCATAACGTAAAGAGTAAGACGGCTTGAATTGAGAATCATCGTGTTAAAAGGAGCGATCATGATATTGAGAAACATGTCATCGCCGAGGGATGTGTAAGCGGTGTAAATGATGTTAAAAGCTGTGTAAATCCAGGCAACTACAACGCATAAAACTACTCTAACTCTGAGATGCTTAGCCCAGCGAGATGTAATATCTTTGTTGAAGGTCTGCAACACATCTGGCATTCTTCCTTTGAGACTGGCTCTGTAGCATGATGTATATATGACTGCACCAATTGCCATCCACACCACGGGACCACTTTTTCCTAAGATATCCTTCAATTTGTCGTCCGCAGTAAACACCGTGAATATTCTGATAGCGTTCAACCATAGTGTTACTACGATAAACAAACAATAAAAGCGCGAGTACTGCTTTGTCATTCTCAATTCGTCTGTCTTCACAAAGTATAAGCCGAATATTCGCATGCTCACAGTCAGAGGCAAAAGAACTTTGTGAATCATCCCTTGTTCAAGATTCCCAACTGAAGTTTCTTTAGCGATGGTACTTCCTTGTGCTGCTTGTACTTCGACGATCATATTCCGTTGTGGATGTATTCTAAACATGCTCAAATTTTTAAACTTTTATAGTATTTAAAGTGTATGAAGTCTACAATCGCAACTTGCTAGATATTGTCAGGGTTAGTTTCTTATTGAATAAGCCGAATATTACTGATATGTCATTCGCTGACAGTACCCTGTAGCAATCTTCCTAAAAGTATAAAAAATGCAAGTCCGCCGCGATATTGATGGGAATCGTTTCTTGAATTATTGAATTGCTGCGTTAAGTAAGTTGTTCCACGTTGCTGCACTGCGCTTTGCATTTATCGTTTGGCATCGTTCTATCTAGACTAATTACGGCGTAACAGACATAGGCCGTTTCCACGGACACGATAATGATTGGGCTTCAGTGTAGGTCTACTGCATCAGCAGAGAAAATGAACGCATTAGTAGAATATAATTTGACAATCGAATGTTGACCATGAAATCGACACCCGCTTTGATACGAGATCCGTCATTACCGGACTTGTAAGCTTCGTGGTGGAATATGCATTTGATATCGACTTTTGGGTAATGGCTATACTGTATATATTGCAGGCCTACTGATAATTGGCTAAAGCTATATAACTGAAGTTGCAATGGCTTGATGAAATCTAATCTATAGGCTTATACAGCGTCGTTATCATAATGCCCATGGCATCAAGGGATGGTCGCTTCAAGTCAAAATTTCAGTATAAACTCATATTCCCTGGGGGAAGCCGGTTGGATTTCCGATAGGTCAGAGAAACCAGAAGCCAGGCTACGGAAGGTAAGCAAGTTGAAAGAGATGCATCTTTAGTTTAGACCTGAATGACATCGAGGTACTGATAGGACGAACTGAACTATGCAATGCATTCCAAATCATTCCGACCAGCTACCGAGAAGATTCAAGAGCCAAAACTGTTCGGGTACTGGGCACAGCAAGAATCAATGCCTATTTATGATAGAGTGCCAAATCCGTTGGTGTGAGGGGAGAGCATGTAAAGTAGGTAGATCGGCTGATTTAAATGTAGCACTTTGTGAAGTGTAGGACAGATCCTGAATGAAATCTTTGCTCAGTGTGCCCTACAGGGCGCATTTCACCAACGGGTTGGACGTGACCAGTTCGAGGCCCTGACCACATATGGACACGAATGGTGGAGTCCAATCTGCGCCCTTTCAATGTCCTGCGCTATACACAACCTGTAGATGAATTCAGAATACAGGCGGATGGCAATGTATTATGGAAAGGAAAACGTTCCAGAAAGGGGTACGCCATAAATGATCATTATCGTATCACATGCAGATTCACAAGTCATGCTATGCGCCAAACAAAATAACTATTTCAAAAATCAACCGAGTTCAAACAAAAAGAATTGATTTTCTTCCGACAGTCATTGTCAATACTCAACCATGGTGCATGTTCAACCCATAGCCATATAGGCCTATCCTCACGAAACAGAATTGAAACGTTACAGCGTTCTATGTTCGAAATGAATTCTTCTTCAATTGTGCCACCTCTCGTGGTGTAGTGCCTCTTTATTCATATCGCTGTATCCACCTGCCATCATCCAGTGCAGCAAGATCTGTCCAGGTCATCCTGTTGGCTTTAAATTTCTGGTGACAAATTTCTAGCACTGCACCGAAAGCATAGGCTTTTACAGTGAGGCTGGATAACAATATGGTCCTTTCTCTTTATCTGCCTTTGCTGTTGTGCAGCTGACGGAATGCAATTTACGGGCTCGACTTTCAGCAGAGTGAAGCTTTTTTAAGACCATAATCAAAAGAGAGCTGAAAACTACCATGGTGGTCTATCTGCCAATCACCAGCTGCTTGCAACTTTGCTTCACAGCTACAGTATGGAGTTCCGAGCAGTTGAACATTGACACGAGTATAAAGTATTAGGCTAAGTAGATTGAACTTCTCCGGGGTAGCTGTCTCGCGATTCTGGGAGTTAATTTTCAAAAATCACGGTTGGGGTTTCTTGACGTGTATGGGTCAAACCATGCGTACACAACTTACTTTGACAACCACGTCGGCTGGGCCGACAGCTGCGCTAAGTCAGTGGAGTTTGGCTTGATCTACAGCTCGCACTGTTTACCACTATCGGCACAGGGCGGGCCAGCTATGGAACGAATGTGTCTCTCTCGGAAAAGCGTGACTCTTTCAAAAGGGCTGCCAAAAGCCAACCGAACGCAGGGCACTTACTTATTGATGAACGCTGCGTCGTCAGTGGGGTTGAGCTTGATCTAAAGCTTGCAGCATACCAGAAAATAAATGAAACTATTCTGACATTTGTTGTTCAGATCTACTGCATCTTTAATTTTAGAGGCGTCTATCCGTTTTGAACAATGGAGGACTTATCTTCCCCCTTCTTACTCGTATTGTCAACAGTTTGGGCGGCAAAAGGTAAACTCAACAAGAACTGATGTCCCACTGCCCATTGATTTGGCTTATGAGTGCATATGGCCCCTCTCTACAAAGAAACATTTATTTCAAGAAATTACTTAAGTGAAAAGTCCCTTGCGTGACATGTTCAAGTGTTGGTAACATGAATAGTAATTCAACGAAATTGTTAACTTTATTTCGATTTTTTCAAAGATTTTTGTAGCTTTTTACAACAGTTCAGACAACATTTCGGATAAGATTTTCCCGAAAAAAATTGTTTCATTCAAATTTTGCAATGTATTCGATTTGGGGACATCTTTCGTTGTCTAATCACACTTCTAAAATTCTGTGAAAATAATCAAGACAATTAATGCGCTAAAATTTGCAGTTTGTCACACTATAAGGATAGATATTTGGATAACTTCGTACAAAGTGAGCAGTCTACACATAGGGCCTATGGGCTACAGACTGGAATGCAAACATTAAGTATTTGCAAAAACACAGCATGTATTCGCTGTCACTTAATGGAGGGCAACAAGTAGTTTGATCGCTCCAAACATTTTCTGAAAAGCAGTCACCATTTTGTCAAATATTAAGTCAATCGGATTAGTTTTCGGATTTAGAGAAAATCATATGCTACATTTACTGGCTAATCCATGTCTTCCATATTCATAACGGGCCAAAGAACATTTTAATGGTTAAAACATGTCCCCATTAACATTTCAGTTACTCTACCCCGGCAGTCTGTGATAAAGAACTAAGTCTCTAAATTAAATATAAGGTCCAGTGGTGTATTCGGGGTATACGCGGGTATACGGCGTATGCCTACTTTAGGAGTGACGTATACTCACCCCAGAAAGTGAAATTTATTAGGATTTACGCGGGTATACGCTACTGGAGGTCCAGATTAATGCGGGCCGCGACAGCGCACTTGGTCAGATTCCTTACTTATTTACTTTACTGAACAGCATGTGATTTTTGACGTCACCGTGTCGCGGCAACAAGATTTCTGTGCCGTGGTGAATGCTGCAAAATGGAGAGATATCTTACGAATTTTACGATTACAAAAAGTCTGAAAAGACCACGAAAGGTAAATTAAGTTTGAAGATTTTATTTAGCTGAATGAAAATTAGTTATCTTCAGTTGACTCATAATACTTTTGATATGACGAGGGGCACGTGAACCGGTGATCAATGATCTAGTCATCATTCCGTTTGTGATAGCTCTGCTAGGCTAGAAATTTTATTCTACGCTAGCGATAAAAGCTAGACATGCGTTTAAAGCTTACGGCTAGGCCAACCAATTTAAGCACAGCAGTCAGTAGCTGCTTATTACTTATTAGTCAACCTCCGTGTACTGAATAATATATTGTAGGACATTCCAGATGAAGTCTCCACTGATAGTGAAACTGATAGGCAGACACCTGCTCTGTCGCATGAGGTAACCATAACCCATGAGCCGGCTTGCAGCAGCAGTTCAGCAACGTTGACCTCTGCTCACCAAGGCCTTGTACTTGCGGAAGAAGATAATGACGTTAGCGATCCCCCTGAAGATGAAGACTGGTCACCAGTGTGGAATATTGAAATCTGGCAGGAGAAAAAGAAAGCCTATCCATGGCTATGCAGTGCTAAGGGTCTGCTGGGATGCGAGTATTGTCGAGATGCGCAGTCCCTGGGCGTTTTTGCACACAGTGGTATGGCACTCTCTAAACATTGGTGCAATTATGAGATTGCTGATGGAGGCAACAGTAAGAAAAGCACCAGGTTAAACTTGCTTCGAAATAAGTTCACAAAACACGTATCATCTGCGGCGCACCTAGCTGCTTGTGAAATACGAAAAATCAAACGGGAAAAGTTGCTACTAGAACAGCAGCTAGCTAAGCAAGCAGTAGCCTAATAAGTGATCGCTGCACAGAAAATATGTTTCGTACTGCCTACTACCTAGCCAAGTGCAATCGACCATTCACAGACCACGAAACATTAACTGATCTGCAACAACTGAATGGCGTGGATTTAGATGTTATCCTGCACTCTCGTTTTACTGGGACCAACGTTATCAATCATATTTCCAGTGAAATGAGGAAGAGAATCGTAGCAGACTTAGTTTCATCGTCTTCCAAACTGTCAATTCTAATTGACGAATCGACAACATTGAGTCACAAGTCAGTGATGGTCGTTTTTATTAAGGCAAGCGTAAACAGTGGTGATCCCATTTTTATCTTTCTTGACTTAGTTGACCCAGACAGTCAGGCCTCAGAGTTCTTAGCTGCTCAGCTGGTGAAATGTTTAAAAATCATTGGTTTCCCGGAAGAGTACCTTTGGAAGAATTGGATCTCGTTTGTCAGTGATGGTGCAAGTGTAATGGTTGGGAAGAAGTCGGGGGTCGCTACTAGACTTCGTGCTTTGTATCCTTCAATTTTATCTTGGCACTGCATGAATCACCGCATAGAGCTGGCTGTTGCAGACGCTATAAAAGACGAGTCAGCTGTCAACCACTTCAAGTGCTTTCTGGATTTTCTTCAAGTACAGTCTGTTCAGTCAGTCAAACAAGAATCAGCGTGCACTGAGTGAAGCCTGTAAAGAACTGGAGGTCCAGTTTCTGCACATCGGCCGCATCCTAGATATGCGTTGGGTTGCCAGCAGTTTGCGCACCGTTCGAGCCATTTGGACTTGTTACAATGCGTTGTTCAAAATGTTCACAGCAGCATCTAATCCTGACAATCATAACCAACAAACCAGAACGAAAATGAAGGAATTGGCAAACAAATTACGCAGTGTTCAATTCGTGAACGACATCAGTTTGATGTATGACATCCTGCAGGAGTTGTCTTTACTTAGCTTGTCACTTCAGAAAAAATCGATGACATTAGATCAAGCAGATCGACTTGTAAAACGCACCATTCGTGTCATATCTTAATACAAAGACAATCCAGGTGAGCACATAGCTGAAGCTGTGGATGCTGTCGACCGAAAGGAGTTCCACGGCGTAGCACTAAGTAATCACCCAAAGCTGGTTTCAATCAACAAGCAACAATTCATTCAGAGCGCTGTGGATAACTTGCGTAAACGACTTTGTGACCCAAACCCTGCAGATGCACAAATATTGGCTGACAGTCTGATTCTAGATGTTCAAACATGGCCGCTGGAACCAAACGTGCGTTATGGAGAGAAAGAAATCCGTCGCTTGTGTCATCGTTTTAACTTAGATGCCCAAGAAGCAGTTGGCGGAATGCGTGACTTCAATGGACAACAGCGCAATTCCCGATGCACTAAAAAGTCTAAGCAGCTGCCTAAAAACATTGCCGTGCAGTACAGCTGAATGCGAGCACGGTTTTAGTCTGATGAACATCATCTCAACTGACCTCCTCCGATCAACTCTGTTAGTGCAAAATATTGCAAGCTTGATGTTTGTGAACTTGAATGGGCCACCACTAAATCTATGGAAACCAGAACCTTACGTCACATCGTGGTTACAGTCTCATCGATCTGCGACTGATGCACAGTCAAAGAAGCGACACAGTCGTGATTCTGCAGAAGTGGATGAACATCGTAGTCTGTGGGAACTTTTGTAGTCTGCCTGTCTGATATCTGTTACCTAACTGACCTTTAAACTTAAAAGTATGCAATCTGTTAATAATCTCTTTGTCACTTTAATAAAAGGGAGGGAGAGGAGGGGTGGAGAGGGGAGGGAAGGGTAGGCCCCGGGAGGGGAGGGCGTATAACCACCTTTATTTTTACCAATACACCACTGATAAGGTCTTGAAGATATAAAATTAATTTGAGGCAACTAATCTGACTGTCGAATATTGGCTCATGATACTCTTACCGACTGGTTGACCATTATTCCACCATATGCAACTATGATCAGTCCCAGCACACAACACAATATCCAGACTAGGAGAGGAAACAACGATGAGAGGTTGCTTCTCAGATCGTGGTAGCACATCGTACTGTACAGGTGCAGAATTATCACAAGAATGAATCCGACGACGTGGGTTGCATTGCATACGCAAATGCATTCATCGACCTTGTCTACCATTCGACACAGCGCTTGATGATGGCATCGTACCATTTCGAAATTCCTCTTAGCAGCTTCAGGATTCTTAACAATGTCATGCAACATATTTGTGCATTTCTTAAACTCATGACTAATAATCAAAGACATTAAATAGTTCCACATTACAGGAAAGATGGTTGCGCCTGTTATGTAGAATTGCAAAACGAGACATAGGCTGCTCATAACGTAAAGAGTAAGACGGCTTGAATTGAGAATCATCGTGTTAAAAGGAGCGATCATGATATTAAGAACCATGTTATCGCCGAAGAATGTGTAAGCGGCGTAAACCATGTTCAATGCTGTGTAAATCCAGGCAACTAGAATCCCTAAAACTATTTTAAGGCTGAGATTCTTAGCCCAGCGAGAGCTAATGTCTTTGTTGAAGGTCTGCAACACTTCTGACATTCTTCCTTTGAGACTGGCTCTGTAGCATGATGTATATATGACTGCACCAATTACCACCCATACCACGGCACCACTTTTTCCTAAGATATCCTTCAATTTGTCGTCCGCAGTAAACACCGTGAATATTCTGATAGCGTTCAACCACAGTATTACTACGATAAACAAACAATAAAAGCGCGAGTACTGCTTTGTCATTCTCAGTTCGTCTGTCTTCACAAAGTATAAGCCGAATATTCGCATGCTCACAGTCACAGGCAAAAGAACTTTGTGAATCATTCCTTGTTCAAGATTCCCGACTGAAGTTTCTTTAGCGATGGTACTTCCTTGTGCTGCTTGTATTTCGACGATCGCATTCCGTTGTGGATGGATTTTAAACATGCTCACACTTTTACACTTTCATTCTGTTTTAGTGTCATGCAGTCTACAATCCCAACTTGTTAGATACTGTCGGTTTCTTCTTGAATATGCTGAATAGTATTTGTATGTCATTCGCTGACAGTGCGCTGTAGCAATCTTCCTAGAAACAGTTACATTGCAAGTTCGCCGCGATATTGGTGGGAATCGGTTTTTGAATTATTGCATGGGTGTGTTAAGTAAGTTGTTTCACCTCGCTGCTCTGTGCTTGCACGTCTCGTTTGGCATCGTTCGATGTGAACTAATTAAGGCGTAAAACACACGGATGGTTTCCACGGTCACGATAGATTGGGCTTCACGTGTAAATATTATTGCATCAACAGAAACCTCGCTCATTAGTCGAAATGATGATCGAATGTGGATCATGTAGGCTACGCATCCGCTTTGATGCTAGCTCTGCCATTACCAGACCAATATGCTTGTTAGCTAGAATAATGGAATGTTCAGAGCCTCAAATGGCTAATTAAATCTCAGAGTAAATTCATTTTAATCGACTTTTGGGTGATGACTATTATAACAATATACGCCCGTCCTGGGTGTTACAATATTGCACTCTGTGACCTTCCTTAGCTACTCGGCCACTCTGTGACTTGGTCCAGTTACTCGCATCAGTCTGTGGCCTTCCATAGATACCCCTAGCTACCCGGTTTTTGTAAATGTAGCTAGGTAGTCACCCTGTGACTTCTCCCAGCTACCCGGTGCACCATGACACTTTCTAAGCTACTCTTTGCTGCCCACTACACTCTATATTCTATAACCTTTCTAAGCTAATCTTAGCTACCAGATAACAGGTACATGGCCATGCTTCTGAACCTGGAGTATGTATGGAAGGTTAGTGGAAGCTCATCGTACGTGTGACGTGATCGGATAACGTGCGTCACGAGTGGAACGACAGAAAGACATCTCGGTGCAAAGCCATATGCTGTGTATGCGAGAACGGCAACTTTTAAATGGACCCGTGTGGAAAATAACAATCAGTGCAATAATTTCGAACTAATAGGCTTACTATCTTAAAACCATTACAGATTAATGCAGAGGAAACTGAAACAATGTAAAACTAAAACTAAGCCCCCTACATGCAACTTACACAGTGTTCATACGCCACATTTAAATAACTCTTAACACAGTAACTTCGATTTTCTGCCTGTTTTCTATATTTTTTCCTACAGCAGTTTTCGTTAAGCAACTGGTCTGTGTAACGGTAGCCTTGCTGTAGTTTAAAGTGATTCATCCCCTTCAATTTAGTCGTGTTCAATCAAGTGTTAAAGTACGTTTAAAGTGTCAGGAGGGGCCTACCGCTAAACACTAAAGTACACATAGACCTATACCTTTAAAATGAGTACCACATATGCTGTCGTGCGATTTCGGTCGATGCGGTCCGTCGAATCCGCCGAGTCAGGTGCATCGTTCCGTTGGTGGTGACATGCGTCCAATTTTTAGAATACAGCGATTTAAACGTGTGATAGGCCTATTTGATAAAAGAAAGCGATAAAATTTTACCGCACTTCCTCTAGTAAATCGATTTGTGCAATTCGGCAAACAGCACGGTGATTTTGGTGGCATCTCCAAAATTAAAGAGAACACATCGAAACAAAGACAAGCAGCTTTTGTCATAAACGATAATAGGCCGTGAAGCATCACTGGAGAGCATTTGCCTTTGTTGGTAACCGTTCGCGCCTGAAAAAAGTCCATGGGCCAGTGAAAGAACCAGAAGTGTATATAAAGCAAGGAAATAAGGGAGGCAGTATTCGTTCTCAGAGAACCAGAAGTGTATATAAAGCAAGGAAATAAGGGAGGCAGTATTCGTTCTCAGAGAACCAGAAGTGTATACAAAGCAAGGAAATAAGGGAGGCAGTATTCGTTCTCAGAGAACCAGAAGTGTATATAAAGCAAGGAAATAAGGGAGGCAGTATTCGTTCTCAGAGAACCAGAAGTGTATATAAAGCAAGGAAATAAGGGAGGCAGTATTCGTTCTCAGAGAACCAGAAGTGTATATAAAGCAAGGAAATAAGGGAGGCAGTATTCGTTCTCAGAGAACCAGAAGTGTATATAAAGCAAGGAAATAAGGGAGGCAGTATTCGTTCTCAGAGAACCAGAAGTGTATATAAAGCAAGGAAATAAGGGAGGCAGTATTCGTTCTCAGAGAACCAGAAGTGTATATAAAGCAAGGAAATAAGGGAGGCAGTATTCGTTCTCAGAGAACCAGAAGTGTATATAAAGCAAGGAAATAAGGGAGGCAGTATTCGTTCTCAGAGAACCAGAAGTGTATATAAAGCAAGGAAATAAGGGAGGCAGTATTCGTTCTCAGAGAACCAGAAGTGTATATAAAGCAAGGAAATAAGGGAGGCAGTATTCGTTCTCAGAGAACCAGAAGTGTATATAAAGCAAGGAAATAAGGGAGGCAGTATTCGTTCTCAGAGAACCAGAAGTGTATATAAAGCAAGGAAATAAGGGAGGCAGTATTCGTTCTCAGAAGACGTCATCGACGATTGAGGAATCCGCTACCAAGCGACTGCAGTGAGCGAGACGAGACAACAGAGAAACGACATCCGCAAGTCTTCAGTTAGGTGGACAGTCTGAGAGTGTCAACTGAAGTCTGGGAAGGTAGAAAAATCGGAGACGCTGAACTGATAGAACTGCAGCTCGACAGCATCGCTACCAACAAGACACGTTTAATATACTGTAAACTGATGGGCAACAATCTTTGTAAAACATTACTTTTGGGTAAGAGAATTGGTTTCCAGAAAACATACATGTACTAGATAATTATTAATTTGCTGTTGTGCTTCATGCAGGTTCGGGAGGTTGTGTCGCTACACTGGAAAAGGCAGCGTCAGTGTAAGGGGCTCATCGCCCAAAGCAAAGATCGATCAAGGTCGACGACCGAGACCCTCTCCACTCAAACCCCGGCCAACATGATCCTTGAAAACATAGACGCCTTCACCGTCCACACCAAATGACAACGGGACCGAAAGACTAGACTGCGAAAGTTATAGCAAGCATCCGCAAGGGAAACCCCAGGGATAACTGAATAGGGTGGGGTTTAAAATAATAGGGTTTTAAAATTGAAAGTCGCTCAAGATGAGTGCGATTAGACCGACGTAACAGTCACTGAAGCAAAGGGCATTACCACCTTATTAACATCCATTCTAAATTAATTACTCGTGTCTTCTTATACAATTACTTTGATTTGTTCTGCATCAACGTAATTAATAATCACATGATGTCGTCTGTGAAAGATGCCTTATCATAATAACAACGTCAACAACAGAAAGGCTAAAAAAACAGGAAGGCCATGGACTATTCTTCAAGGCACTGTCCTTGGTTTGTGAATTGGGTCATGAGAAATCCAGTTACCATAGGGAACGGAATTTAGTTGACATTGGCTATATCCCAGGCTTACTTGGTGCCAACCAACATTCTTGGGACATGTTGCACAACTTAATTTTTGGGTTCTGTTAAACCCAAAGTTAAAAACTGTAGGCCTAACAGCCAAAATAAAATAACTGGTGGAAGTCAGTACACTGTAACTCTGCAGCTTTGTAAAAATTTGCTAATACAAATAAGACATTAGACTACAGACTGAACATGTCAATTTTCTCTGTTATATAATTATGGAATTATCATGATCACCTGCTTAAAACCAACCAATAATTCACTCCAACATCATTTCGGGCCAAGCAATCCATCTTGTAAACCATACAGAACCAAAGTCATTTCCAAGACTTCAAAGTCTCAGCTCATTGCAAACACAAACCAGTATGAAAACAGATTCTAGCAATTCATATAAAAACTTGTCCATTATTTTGAGTGATAGATAGATTCAGTCCTTCATGATGTTGTAATAGATTCAACAGCAGATAAATGATTTGTAAAGCAGCCCGGCATTATCAACAGTCTGTTCAGAAGTCTCCCATGCCACCCATTCCACCCATGCCACCCATGCCGCCCATACCACCCATACCGCCCATACCACCCATCATTGGCTTTTCTTCTTTTGGAAGTTCAACCACCACAGCTTCTGCAGTTGTCAGAAGAGAAGCAACACCTGCAGCATCCATCAAGGCTGTTCGAACAACCTATATGAAAACAACTAAGTGATGTTTAAGTCAGCACTAGTAAAAAAGCAGCAGGTACGATGCCTATCGTGCTGATTAATCACATACAGAATAACTAGGGCAAAAATAATGCATTTAAAAAGTTTAAACATAATGCATTTAAAAAGTGCATGGGGACAAATATTTGGCCACATCCCAAAGAACAGATATAGCTTTAGAAATGGGTATGGTTCAGTCTCCTGTCTATATCTTCTGAACTGCACAGTGGGGTCATCAATTTATAACTCCCAGAGACTGCAAGAAAGGTCCATACACACTTTTCACGTATTTGCTATGTGCTTTTAAAATCCCAGCCATTGGAACCAACTGAATCAGTGTGATTTTGTAAAGCCGAAAAATCTGACGTCAGTCAGCTCATGTCTACTACAAAGCAAACATGATATTGCAGTGCAAATTGTGGAACACAAAATGCAGGGGTCTTGTGTGAACAATTCATGTTAACTGAATTCATATTGAACGTCTGATCAATTAAGCTGAGCAAATCTACCGAGCTGTAAAAGCTGCACTGGATTTCCAAAGGCACTCACACGTGCATTATGGTGATGGCCGCAGTGGTTCACACAGTTTGCCAATACAATCTATGTCTAACCCAGGTTGCAGAGACGTGTTAGCCGTTTGGCCATAATTCACCTATTTTATGACATCCTAAACCTTTATTACTAATACGTGTCATTCTGCCACTTATTAGTCCAGATTTCGTCAACATCTGCCAAAACTGTGGCAAATATCTACCACAGTCTACAGAGGTAAGAGAGCATAATCCTACACATTATATTCTGTTCTACATTAAAAGTATTTTCCTACAAATGCAAGTCATCGTTGTTTGAGAGCTGGCATTGGTTCTAGAAGACACAGGCCAAAAAGTTCACAGCACTTTAAAAGCACTGAATGTCTCCACTGTGACCAGTGCACACCAAGCCAATAATGCAGCCCCGGGCAAGCAAAGGATGTAGAAACTGACAGGCTTCATACAGCTAAATGAAGCACTTTCTTAGAAGTGGCATTATATAATGTCTGATCCTGCCTAATCATTTAATTCATAATGACAAAATGTAGAAAATATCACAGCACAAACAGGAAGGACCGACCTTAGTGGGATCCATAATTCCCGACTTCATCATGTCAACAAACTTTCCATTCATAGCGTCGTAACCAACATCATGTTTTTCCTGCATGACTCTTGTCACAATTTCCTGTGCATCAACACCAGCATTCTTAGCAATCGTGTAGCACGGGATGCGAAGGGCCTTGCGGACAATATCAGTTCCTACAGAGACACAATGCAGCTATCAAACAGAAGCCATGTAATGGTGCAACTTTACAAATGTATGCTTAGCATAAATACCGACTTGAACACTGGTGTGCAAATCTAATGGAAAGACAGATAGGCAGACATGGCTGAGAGGTCAAAGAAGGAAAATCTGAAGATTTTCTGGTGTAATTAAACCTAAGAGTTTAAGAAAGGCACACAAATTTTTTTAAACAGAAGACCAGGATTAGCATCATACTAGCATGATCTCAGGCAAGAACTCTTATGTAACAACATGGACAACTCTCACCTAATAACCCTTTCCTCAGATCATCCTTGTCTGATGTTCTTACCGATTTCTGGTTCTTGGTGATCTAAAACTTTCTCGAATCAAATACATGTGAAGACAGTTGTTCAAAAGGAACATTGTTCTGCTAAAATGGCAGATCTGAATCTGTGCTGTTACCCATTTTCTGGTCCTCATTTAGATGCTTAACACCATCAAGGGCAGGCAGGCACCGAATGAGGGCCACACCACCTCCAGGAACTATTCCTTCTTCAACTGCAGCACGCGTAGCATTCAAGGCATCTGTGTACCGATCCTTCTTCTCGTTAACCTCAATCTCACTGTGACCTCCAACCTGTTATCAATTCAGTACAGTTCTTAGCTAGGAAGTCTCAAAGTTATTTTGATGAATAAATATTTATATAATCATAATTTATAAAAATGAAAAAATTTATAAAACAAAAAACTGGCAAACAATGGAAATATTTGCTTTAGCAGTCCCCAAAGCTAGCCTTGAGAGGCAGCCATGGGTATGAAGTGTTAGTGACTTCGTTATTCCTAGCCACGGCATACGAGCGGGTGACCAGCCCTCAGCCTCTCGTCGCCTTATCTTTCCACCGACAGTGTACGGTCAGTGTAATCACTGTAGCCAAGTTTACTGGAGGCGCAAGTGGAGCTAAAATTTTCTGCCCTGGCTAGGATTTGCACCCCTGACCTTCAGGCTGACAATCACACGCTAACCACTAGATTATTGCACACCATTATATTTAATGACTGAGCAGTAAGAACGTATTGCTGAACCCAAGCAACAGGAGTGCACGGGAAGTATCAATGCATCAATTTTGTGTCACAATCAACCACTGATAGTGTGTGTTTTGACTCACCCACTATCGATTTTCAGTTGTATTCTACTGCTTGGCACAAGAACACAGAAGCTGACATTAAAAAAACCTAATACTGTTTGCATGTATTAATGTAATTGTTACAGAACATTTGTATGTAATGTATGTATCTGAACATTTACAGCCTATCAAAGAGCCTCTCAAAGGCACTGTAATATAGTAGCACTTAAACAGCACTTGTGAGGTGTTATACAAATGAATTTTGCATAGTACAAAATCTCTACACTGGTTAAAGCAAAGTAAACTGTAGTTGAAGATGTAATTCAGCTTACCTTGATTACAGCAACACCTGTTGACAGTTTGGACAGTCTTTCTGTGAGCTTTTCCTTCTCATATTCTGAGGTCGTCAATTTAATTTCTTCCCTAATTTCGTTGATTCGCTTATCAACATCAGCTTTCTCACCTTTGCCCTTAAATTAAAGATCAATTTGCAGTTTTCAATCAATAAAGCATTATTTTCTTTCTGAATTGTCATATACATTTCTGGCTAAGACATTTTATAAATCATTCAAGTCAGTGCAAAGTTCCTGACATCACACTATTTAAAATGTAAATAAAATGTTCCAGTTACTTCAATCTGAAAAAAGTTGTCACTTTCTGTCACAATAATGGATTCTTTACAAGTAGCTTGGTAAAGAACAAACATACCTGGTACCTGCAAATATTACTGAGTAACATCTGCAGATAGCAATATTAAAAAACAATAAAACAAATAAAACAATATTACTGTGTATTAAGTGATAACCAGGGCTACCTATGTAAAGGCTATAATGCACTCAATTCCACAGCATAAGATTTAATGACTCGAGATCAGCTATAACAGGTCAGTCTTCCACAGACTCGATATCCACAAAAACTATTGTAATTGTAACTGCACATTTATATAGTGCCTCTTCAAGAAAGCTACTCAATGGTGCTCCCAATCTAACATCACAAGACCACAATCAAACAGAAAGGTCTTCAATGCTAGCAAAATACAGGCAAAGAAAAGGCAAGAAGCACAGGATGCAGGTCACATGGCAATCTGTTCCACAGTACATGGCAAAGCCATGACGTTGCATTGTGGAAGTACAAAATGAAGGGACAACCAGAACAGTTTGTGCTATAAAGAGATCCGCAGCCTGGGACTGAAGATGACACTGAAATACATAACTCCCTAAGATAGGATGACACACAACTCGTCAGGCAGTTTCACATCAGCAAGAGGATCTGAAACTTGGTGCACCTTCACATGGGCAACAAATGTGCTGTATGTAAATAGAACATGACAGAACCTAACCAAGCTGTAGTGCTTAATATACTTTTTGTAGTGTAAATATAAAGCAGGAACAAATGGAACTTCGAAACAACTGTTTTGGCAAATTAATGCATAATGTAAGAAAGCTGTCATAAGCAACTGTCTTAATAATGGCTAAGTTGTTACTCTGTTTATTTGCTCAAAACACAGCATCCAGGTGGAGAACAATCATTTATTGTGAATTCCTTACTTTCATCATTAATGTGTCGTCTTTCGTGATTGTCACTTCTCCGACTTTACCCAGATCCTGAATCTGGACATCTTCAAGTTTGTACAAGTCCGCCTCATCACCGAACACCTATTTAATAGCAAACATTAAAACACTTGCTTTGTTTCTCAATTACAGTTTTTAAACTTTGCTGTTTGGGTATAAGATAAATAATCTGAAGAAGTCATTTTGAGCAACAAAATTAAAATCAAATACCAAAACAAATCTAATCAGAACATTTGCACATATAATACGCACCGCACCACCTGTTGCGATTGCCATGTCCCTCAAGGTGTTCTTTCTGTTGTCACCAAATCCTGGTGCCTTGACTGCACATACCTGCAGACCGACCTTGATTCTGAAATCAAAGTTTAAAATAATAATTTAGAAAGCAGGTTAACAGGGTTAAGCAAGAAACCAGGTTAACTAGGTAATTGGATTCCGAGTATCTGCGAAGAGTTTCGGCAAACACCCTTTACAATTAGGTCCGTGCAACTTCCCCCAAGCATTTCATTCATTGATTCCTTTGTGAATGTAGTTTGTTGTCACCCTGAGAATGACTGGACATCGAGCACGATACGCGCGCTTCATTATCCATCTTCAACACAATACAGATAGCAAGGGACTCTGAACATATGTCGCAATCAATCGCTGAAATTCTGCAATTTGGTCTCTGCTGCCTGTGACACACTAACAACTGAGAACCTCTCCAACTACATTCAACTGCAGATGATCTTGGTGTTCTTTCAGAACTTTAACATCATTCGGGTTTGCAAAGACTGTCTTTGAGAGGTTGAAAAGCTTTACAGAAATACTTAGATGTATTCAGGTATACAAGGCTTTTCTAATGTTATAGTGTAACTCTTCATGCTATGGAATAAAATGGTTGCATCTTTCATGTATGTTTTATTGACTGCCCACATAAAAACTTATTTCTAGTCCTCTCTCAAATGATACATTCATCTGTTGTAATGTAACTAAAATTTATAAGCTTCTTTGTGTACAAGCAACTGAGGCAGATGGGAATAAGGTGAAAATTAAGATATAAAAGGCACTTGAGCTCAGCGCTCACCACATGCAATAGGCAGTGAAGACATCATTTGTTAACTGAACTGACCTGTTGAGAACCAGTGTGGACAATGCTTCCCCATCAACATCCTCGGCAATTATCACCAGAGGCTTACGCTGGGTGTTTGCCAACTCCAGGACTGGAATAATCGACTGGATGCTGGAGATTTTCTTCTCACTGAACAGAACAAGCGCATCCTGGAACTCACATTTAGCACCTACCAACCAACAAATACTTGAATCAGACACACTTGTAACAACCTTGGAAACATTAAGGGTGAACTAATCATGTGGGAAACTTGGAGGAAATATAGAAATATCATCACACCCCATTATATTGATTACTGACCAGTGATGCATGCATAACGACGACACTCAAATTCAAAGTCACCTCCAATTTCCATAGCTATGCTTACATCTTTTAATAACCAGTATCCACTGTATAATGGTGGCAGACATACAGGTTAATATTGGAGTAAGAGCATTACCACAACCACTTGGCAATTAACCAACTTGACATCAACGGCTGTAACTTATTTTCGGTGCGCCTCAATCTGCACCCAAACTGTTCAGAGTGGCCCTCACAACTCTGTTCATGTGGTTTTGGCCTCAAAATCTGGAACTCGTTTCCATTGCATGTTAGCTCCAAAGACTAACCCCAAATTCTGCCTTGCAGCTCAGTTCAATTTATAAGCAACCACTGAATTTATTTTAGTGCCACTACCAAGCACAGCACTTAATAGGTATAGAGTTGAAACATTAGCCAGTTGGCAACCAACATTTGGGGCAGAAGTACAGTCCTGAGGAGTGGCTCTG
Source organism: Norana najaformis (assembly GCA_964023275.1). Classification (NCBI taxonomy): domain Eukaryota; kingdom Metazoa; phylum Annelida; class Clitellata; order Crassiclitellata; family Hormogastridae; genus Norana; species Norana najaformis. Next base: position 22,364,261 of record OZ029913.1, on the reverse strand, counting down.
AGGATGTGGGATCTATTAGATGAAATGCAAACCACGCCACTGCACCTTTAGCAGTGTTCATGAAGTAAGGCGAGATGTATCCTCGGTCAAATTTCATTCCTTCAATAACTTCCAGTTCATCCTTTAACGTTTTTCCATCCTAGAAAGAAAAATGTCATCCTAAGAAGATCTACGAAATCATCGTATGCTAATCATATGCTTGAGTTTGGTATTGAAATTTAACAGTAGTTACACGACTAAGTCACATCACATGTTTAGAGAAACTTGCAAAATATGAATGAAACAAGCCTAATGCAAAAGCACATAAGTCTAATTATAGATCTAAATTTAACGTTAATTACCTTGACAGTAATTGTCCCATCTTTCCCAACTTTCTTCATTGCATTTGAAATGATTTCACCAATTGACTTGTCACCATTAGCAGAAATTGTAGCCACCTGCAGGAGGAAAAAACAAAAATAATAACAAGCTGTACTAAAATCATAATTTTAACAAAGCTAATATGTAAGCCATCAAGTAAATACTCACAGTACTTGAGCTCCACATCATTAACAGTCAGCAGCAACTGCAATACACACCTATATGAAGACGACATCCCTTGTTCAGCAGGTAGGATGTTAAATTTTCGTAATCAAGCTAATTACTAAAAACTATCAGCATTATTTTGTATGGCAGAGCTGTAGTGGATGGCTGGGGAGAGGTGACCGTGTGCGGCTTGGGAATTCGTTTAATGATGTGTTCAAGAAGGCAAGGTTATGGGCTTGAATGCAATGTGTATACAAATTCTGTTTGTATAAAGATTTGAAGTCTATAGCAGTTCGGTCGTCAAGGTGGTGACTGTTGAGAGGTTAAGACAGAAACTGAAAACAGAAACTACATTTTAATGTGATAATGGTTATGCTATGAAAAGAAAGACTGTAACATAAGAGAAAAGCCACATTATCTTAAGTGAAATATTATAGGTACAGTTTTAGGACGTTAAGTTCAGGACACTAACCTTTGGTTAGTTAAAAGTCAAGAGAAAAGTCGGTGCAGTAGCACCCACCTGAGCAATTTCTTCTGGAGTTGTGACTTTTTTAGACATGGCTCTCAGATGGTCAACAATGGCATCAACAGCCATCATAACACCTACGCAGAAATTACTGAAAACTATATAAGTACATACAACTTTCATAACCATTTCAGACAACTTTCAGATTTACAATCACTCCATAGTATGAAAGCAAATGAAGTCAACTGAGAAATTAGACAGCAGAGACAGACAAGGACAGAGAAAGAAGTCTGTTGTCATGAACAGGCAGGCTGAGACAGACAGACAGACAGATGCTGAGACAGATGAGAGATTATAACACAGACTGATACCAAATTCTGGGAAACAGTAATCATTTCTTGTAACCGTTTATCCTCCCATCCACAAAACCAAAATACATGAAAGCATCATAATCAGATTTCAGTTCCTTGACTAATTCACAGCTACAGAGTTCCATACAGTAAAATATTTATTTTAATAAAGTGCAGTGCACGTGCAGTGATTACAAATTTTCAAGCCAAACCAACCTCGTCTGATTTCGATTGGATTAGCACCCTTGCTAATTTTTTCAAAGCCTTCTTTAGCAAAAGACCTTGCCAAAATGGTGGCTGCAGTTGTTCCATCTCCAGCCTCCTCGTTTGTCCTGTTAGCCACTTCTTGCACAAGCTTAGCACCAATACTCTGGTATTTGTCCTTCAGGTCAATAGCCTTGGCAACTGTGACACCATCTTTTGTGATCTTTGGACTGCCCCAGCTCTGTTCAATAACTACATTACGGCCCTATAAAAAAATTAAAGTAAAAATAACTGATGTGTAATAATAAAACAAAGCAATCTAAATTGCATTTGCACTTCAATCAGATGATTCCATATAAGAGCACAAAACACTGCATACATAAGACAATCATTACTTAAGAGTGATGTTGATATAACTTATTCAGCTTCACACGTACAGAAATGCTTCAAGGGCATTCTTAATTTATAAAGAACAAAGTTTTTGCAAAGTTTACTCTGTAAGTTAGGTTTACGGTATGCAAATTCTTTAGATTTCTTTACTCAAAAAACAAAGCAAACAAAGCAGCCATCTATTTCCATAATATTGCATCAGCCCAAAAGCCGAGAAGCCTAAAAGCTTTGTATCATTTATCATTTGACTACTATTTCACTATTAAACAGACTTCTTTCTGGATAATTTGTAAAACAACATACAGTTTCTGCAAAGTTTACTCTGTAAGTTAGATTTGTGCTAAGCAAACTTCTTTAAACTTCTTTAGCCAAAAAAAAACAAAGCAAACAAAGCAGCTACCTATTTCCATAATATTGCATCAGCTCAAAAGTTGTAAACCTCATATCTGTTGACACTTGACCACTATTCTCCAATTCAAATGATGAACTTCCTGGCTTATGCTGCCATTACAATGTGTGCTAAATAACATTTCAGGTCTATTTTTCTGCACACATGTATGTAAACAATATGGCCATCCTAGACAGCAATAGGGAAGGAGTGTCACAGGCCTACCAGAAGTTTTCCAACAAGAAACAAGAAGCAAGCAATAATTAAGTAACTGGTACCTCAATAACAACTCAAGATTCTTACAATTAAATTAAATGCCGTAAGTTTGTGACATGCATAAAAGAAAGTTTATGAACACGTTTTCATTGCAAAATGCACAGCGCCATAAAAGCTCCTTCAAAAATGTGGTAAAAAAATCACAACGTGTGTCGAATTGTCTTTAAACTGGCATTTGGCACACATCCACGTGTTTCCCACATTCTGTCATTTAGCAATAAGTAAAATGCCACTTGGAAGCGAAAGTGTAACTTGATACTCAAGTAATATGAAACTAAATGAAAAACTGGTTAAACTATGCTTTTTGGTGCTGCACACGTTGTCAGAACCGATTTCTTTATTACTCTTTTCCTGTTAGATAACTTCCAGCAGCCTCTTTACATTCCATTTCCTATCACAATCTAGAGTGGCCATATTGTTTACAAATAAGTGGAATTAACAGAGCTCAAACATAATTTAGCAACAGTGTGTTATACAGAAGCACTGCAGTTGATAGCTAACATCTCAAACATGTTGCTGTTTGGTAAGGTCATCAACCAGTGTTTGTTGAAACTTAATGTCGTCATAAACCTGATGCCATATCAAGAAACTTACCACAGCTTGTCAAAAGGCAATCAACATATTTGCAAATCAAGTTAACATTTATAAAAGAGGCCAAATTAATAAATAGAGCACTCAGTGATTCTTTTTACCTTTGGTCCCATGGTGACAGCAACAGCATCAGCCAGAATGTCAACACCTTGCAGCATCGGGAGCCTAGCCTCAGCACCAAATCGCACTTCCTTTGCATAGTTTCTTTGTGCTGCTGGAGCAACCGCTGCTGGTGTTCGAAGCAGATGGCGAGAGGCAGCAGGAATCAATCGGCTTGACAGACGATACATTGTGTTTGTTGTCGGGCTAAAGATAAATATAAAAAATTCTTAAACTACTGAAAGAAAATAATGAAAAATCTGCTACAAAATGACATTAAAAAGCCATGAATTAATCTGTATGAAATAGAAGTTCATGGGTATTAAAATTCAATCAATTCCTAACTGGTTAATTTTTCTTTTTTGGGGGGTTTTGGATGGTTGCATGGAACTAGTGCCAAAAACTCCCAGACTGCTGTAGAAATAGATATTTATATGACTGTCTTGACAATTGGCAAAACCAATCAGCTAACACAGAAGGCATATACCATAGATCACTACTGATCACAAAGGTGATGCAATCAACAACCACTTCTTATGAAACTCCAGGTGGATGGCTGATTCCCTTCCACTTGTGTCACTGTTTTCCTCAAAAGCAAATCAACTCTTTTAGCCATAACACTGTATACCAATATTTAAAACAAAGCCTTGTGATGAAATACTAATTTACACTCGAACAATCCCGGCCTTGTCACTAAAACCACGCAGATATTACCAGACGCGAGTAACTTATAATAAATGAACGCGAAGAAGTGATTTATGTCGGTTTTGTAGCTTTGTGAGCAACATATACTAATCATGGTGACCTTTTTGGGCCAGTCAAAGGCTGAAGGGCAAAGACGCAGGCACGTGGCCCAAGGATAGAGAATCTAGAACACTCCCATAGCAAAGCCGCGACACTACCGACCGATCACAGAGCGAGACGGCAGTACTTTATAGATCGAGTTACAAAAGTTTTAATTTCATATATCAGTCTCAACCCTTACCAGAGAACAAGAACGGAATATATTATGCAACTCGGAGCAAATGCCTTACACTATAAAGACTATTCTGGACGAAACAGCCTCCGACACAAAAGACACATGCGCAGTCACATAAAGACGCACAAAGCAACCCAGGCTTTTCTCAGTCAATTGGCATTTTGTAGCGCAATTTTTTGCACTCGTCAATTAATAGTAGTAGTAGTAGTAATAATTAGAAACTTCTACTGCGCCTGTGTCTAATGCACAAGGCATCGACCGATGGCGCACCAAAGCCAAGCCGTAATCAGGTCAATATCCAGAAGGTCAGTCCACAGGACAGAGAGCAGCCTACGGTGGATAAGCAGTTTTGAAACAGGCAAGTTTTAAGTTGAGAACGAGATGACAGAAGTGACTGATTTTACTGTCATTTCATTACTGTCAAGGAAATTTAACCTGAAACTATAAACTTGCATAAATTCGAGCGTTTATTAACACATACAGTGTATTTGCAAGCACAGATTATGTTGCATTCATCATCATCATCATCATCACCACCACAACCACCATCGTCATCATCATATTCAATTCCAGACCACAGCGATTCGTAGCGATTTCTGCTTCGGCCTTTCACTCAAACTGAAAACATTCCTCTTCCACAGATCCTATCCTGACACCCCTTCTTCCTCTTATCTGCCTCTGCTCTCCAGCCCCAAACATCACCCACCGTAGCTGCCACGCTGTCTCTCTCTCTCTGCCTGACTCTTGGATCTTGACCCGGAACCGAACCCTTTTGCCTATCGATTTTGTTTTGACTGAGCGCCTGTGAATAAGCTGGTCCCCGCGGCGCGGCTTTCGTTGGGCGCTGTAGAAATCTTGAGATTACGATTACGATTACGATTTTATACCGCCCAAAGAAAGCTAATTTGCGAGAACCAGCTTATTTATAGGCGCTCAATCCAAAACAAAATCGATGTGTATATAACTTGGGGGACGGAGCGATAGTGCCGAAACATTTTTGCATTTTTTCATAATGGGGGGGACAGAGGGGGACAGTAAACATAAATGGGGGACAGAGTCTACACAAATAGGCATATTCACAATTCATCAACTGCATGCAGATTACAGAGTTCATATGACGATAAATAGTAAATATCTAAGTTCTAAGTAAAGGCTAAATAAGCCGAAACTGCTGACTTATTAGTGAGGGACAACAAACAGATGGCTTACTGTATGTTTTTGTACGATGTTCTACGCATACTGTTGCAACTTGATTAAAGTGTTTGAACATTTTTTAAAATCACAGTTGGTGAATAGGTGCAGTGTCAGTGAACATAAATATCATAAATGGGGAGATATGCAATAATTCATTTTGTAGTTTGGCGCAGAATACATTAGATCTTATGGTGGAACGGCTAATAAATGTGCAAACAATTAATGAAATTTATAAATTATGGGATATGGGATTCAGTAATGGTAGGCCTATATGGGAACCTGTAGGTTGTAATACATACCCGATTTTTTCTTTTTGCTGGAACTGAAACTTTACAATGACTGTCTGAGACGTTTGATTCAGTATCCTCCCCTCACATTCCTGAGCTCTGCCGTCTGTCCTACAGATCACACTCTTCCTTCTTCGCCTGAACGCGTTGCCTTTGGGGTCATACCTCGCCGTGTCTTCATTCTGTGTGCCTCTATCTTCTTTCCGTTGTCTTTTCGCCTTTGCATGGGTCATGCCTACTTGTCTTAAAGATCCTGTCTTTTATCATATAAGTAAATTAATTCTACGATACTTGATGATAAAAGTTTAATGAAGCAGACAGGACAGTGCTTGGTTTAGCACTGCCCCCCTTACTGTCCCCCTCATTAGAAGTTTTAACTTTGGGGGGATAATCCACCCAGTCAAAACTTTGGGGAGGACAGTCCCCCTCTATCCCCCGTGATTTACGCCACTGGTGATGGGTGAAGTGACAGGGCCGAAAACGAACCGACTGAACGTAGTGGCTGAATGGTAAATAATTGATGGAGATAGGAGTCGTAGGTAAGTGATAGGACTGCACTTTACTCGTTCAGGTATTTCACGCCAGTGAGGTGATCTGATCCCAAACATCACCCACCGTAGGTCCGTAGCTGCCACGTTCTATCTGCCTGACCCTTGACCTGGAATCGAACTCGATTTTGTTTTAAACGAACGCCTGTGAATAAGCTGGTCCCCATGACGTGGCTTTTGTTGGGCGCTGTAGAAATCTCGGGATTACGATTTGAGAACTGGAGCGAAGTGATAGTGTATGTGGTTTTTGGTAACAGCACGAGCGACAACACAAACTTCCGGGGTCCCGCCAATGCCACCACACTCTCAAATCGTGCAGGAACTAGAAGATAATTGTCTTGTATTGAAATACGATCTACTGCAAAACCTTCTGTTTTCTGACCGCCACTGACTGCCAAGCACTGGTTCTTTAAATCAAGTGCACAAGTGTATACCTACATGAATCAATTTCTGGATAATGTCCATAGTAACCACGATTTAATTTAACTAGATGTAGGCCTAGGATCCTCATTAGACCCAGTTGATGTGTGTAGGAGGTGTCCAGCTTTTTAGCAATTCTTTTCTGAGCATCCAGATCTCGGCCCCAGCTGAGAACAGGTGCATCATTCCATATCAAATTAACCAAAAATTGATAGAGTTTTACACCACACCATCTCAGATCTTTATAATTTCCCCCGAAAAACCCCAATAAAACATGGTGAAAGGTGTAATTTATCAGAATGTTTTAATTTTTTCCAGAATATAATTTTTGAAGTATTTGATGAAATATGGCATATTCCTAAAATATTAATTGACCTTTAACTTTCAACAACATGGTAATAAAGGAACATAACTAACTTTCCCTCACAGAATTTAAATTACTGTTACCTTAACAGCTTTGACATGAAGCACACTTGTTAAGAGTACTCCTAGAAACTCAGAAACAGCTGCCTATCATGCAGCAGTAGGCTATAATATACTACAGCTAGGTGTCTCCACGTTCAGGCATAACGTAAATGCATGTCCAGTGATGTACCGACCCAATTCCACAACTTTGAGATTTGCCTTTGTGCATCTGTGTGGAACAGCTGTGCATTTACCTGCTCCCGATTGTACATTTCCAACACAAGCAGAAGACGAAAACTGCATCCAGACTAAAAACACTATGGTAAACTGACAATGTTCAAATGAATTTCCAGCAGTAGCATTAATTAATTAATTAATTAAGTATGATGTATGTATGTCTATATCTACCACATTTCTATAATGTCTTCTAGGACCCTCTCAAAAACACTGCTTGCTAACTCAACTGAAGTCAGAGTTCTAAGAACACAAGTTCATCCGTATACTAATGATGCTTGTGTACGGGAAGGTCTCCACAGGCAGTCTCATGACATGCTGAGGTTGCAAAACAATTTCCCATCGAGAGCTGACAACTGAGGCACAACCAGAGCCCCTGGTTTGGATTATGCTGAATACAAAGAATGACGTTGGGCCAAATAAACTGCTTGCAGCATGCAGTTAGGATCACCAACTGACCGTTCCAGGGTTTGTGGTTATGCACAATACATCCCGATGTCACCATGTTCCTGGGTAATTATTTTCCAACAAATTTGCGGAGAACCAACCAAAGAAAAGTGCTTCAAAAAGGACAGTCGTTGCCAAGCCAAATACCATGGCTTGCCACAGAAGAATGAAATCCCCAGTTTTCCAGTCACAAGTGGCATCGTAGTTCAGGCTCACAATTGTCCAAAAAGAGCGTGGCCATGGATAAGAGGATAACATATTTGGCACTGATGTACTATTATTAGATGAAACTGCTGTATGCAATAGCAAAATTTGCATAACACTGCAATGATCACACTTATAAGTATCCATAGTTCAACCACTGGGTTCTGTTAAAATATTTAAAGGCACTTCATTTATGAAATTTATTATTTTTAAATTTTTTAGAATTTACAACTCTGTTTTGATTTTAAGGGAATTTAAAGATAAGAAATAAAAAGTCAAATTCCAATCATACTGCATCAAATACTACTCTATATGCTTACTTACTCAAATTACTCAAGAGTGCTTTCAGTAGCAAAAAACATAATTAAGTCAGTTGGAAACTCCTAAACAGTTTCCTACACAGTCTTCAGTGTCCGAGATCTTCAAAACAATATTACATACTACTATTGCATTATATAATTACAGAACTTACTAGGACCACATTTACAAACAATTGTGATTCAACAGCCATTTCAAATTGTACCCAATCAAGAGGAAGCACCACAGTCAAGTGTTTAGAGGGCTGGACTTTCAACTGAAGTGTCAGAGGTTCAAACCCCACCCAGGGCAAACATTTGTTTTGAGATTTCGGCTCCATTTGCGCTCTCTAACCAACTCAGCTATAATGAGCACTCTGACCTTATACTGTCGGTGAGATGATCAGACAGCAAGGGAGAGGGCTCATATGCCTTGGCATATGAGGGCAGGTGGCATATGAGGGAAGCCGTTAACATTTCATACCCATGGTTGTGTCAGGGCTAGCTTATAGGGCGGCTTTTCTTCTTCATGTAAGCTCCAGCTGCCTCTTTAAGACTTTTCCAACTATTCAGCATTATCGACCTTTTGCTATTACACCACAGTTGCAGCAAGACTCAAAATACACATATCTGGATATTAACTAAGCACTGATCACAATCTTATAAAAAATAAAAATTCAATTCAACTGAAGTCAATCATATTTCAAATAAACTAGGAAAACTTGGCAATTGCAGCAAATGTTGTGCCTAATAAGAGACTAAAGTTGACCTAGTCTTGATTAGTTTGGTTTTTGGAAGCCTTATTTACATAGCTGCAATTCGTTAAATCGAAAATACACCTCGGTAATTGAGTGCTTGTCAAATATCTCTGACAAAATTCTGTTTTCAGCGTTCAATCAGACAAGGTCACTCTTTTACTTTCAGTAAAGCAGTCATCGTCTAGAAACTCTGCCAATGCAGAACTCAGGTGGTGCCAGTACCAAACCTGGACAGAGGAGGATGAGGCTAATCACTGTCTTTATGACACAGCATCGTTAAACAGAAACTACATCATCTTGGAACATGACAGTAAGTGGCTGACATGCATTATCATGAAACAAGATGTGGCTGACAAGCAATGTATTTAGGCAGGGCACGTTCTGAGTCGACTATAGCTTTATCAAATAATATCACGTCTGCACATCTGAGCAGTCCTAAGTTGCTTCATCATGCAGAGTCTATAGGTCTGTCTCCCCCGAAGCGGTTGACTTGTTCACTGCGGCAAAAGCGGGCTGTGGTGGAGTGGCAGTTCCCTGATGGATGTGTACAGTGGCACCTGGCTGTGTTCGGACATGAACTCTCAGTCTCCGTGCCTCTCCGGGTGAAGGCGGAGGCTGCTGAGAGACTGCTACGGGTTTGGATGGTTTTGAAGGTACAGCAGGTTTAGCCTTTGTCGGTGGAGGAGCTGGTTTGCTGCCCCCAGCAGTCCCTGCATTGGACGACACATAATGCTGCTTAGAAATGGAGACACGACTGCTTGACTCTTCGACAGCAAATTGCGATTCCTTTCGATATTCACGTGAGCTGCTGAGAAGTTCATCATTTTCTGATGTATTCAGGTTCTCCCTGCTAGTCTTTGTGCTCTTCTTCTTCTTCTTTCTTATGGCTCCAGGAATGTTGGCATCATCTTCCACAGATAGATTAAACACTTCTTCATCACTTTGCGAATAATCTTGGTACTTCACCTGTGTTGTCTGTGACTTGCTAAGCAGCTCTTCTCTTTCCATGGCATTCAAATTTTCGGCGCTTGAATCAAGCATCTTCTTCTTCTTTTTTGTTCTTACTGGATCCGGAATGTCTGACTCATCCTGAAGATTAGCTGCTTGCAGATGCTTCTGGTTTACAGCACCAGACGGATCAACAGGGCTTCGCATCAGTCCAGCCTTTTTCCCATTATCTGGGTCGTCTTCGGTGTAGTTGAAGCTTCCATAGTGCTGACAGTCGGAATAATCTGGTGGGAAGTTTTCAGTTTGTGGTGGGTAGCTGCCCTCCAGCTGAGCACCCTTCATAGCAACTCCAACAGACGTGTAGTTTTTCTGTCCAGGTTTGGCAGCAGCTTTTGTGCCTGGAAGAGAGGATTGTGACTGATTCAGAGTTCTGAAAACAGAAGAAAATTTCAATTAAGTTATCACATTTGTGAAAAAATCTCCAAGTTGACTAGAAAACCCTCTTATAACAAAGAAGCAATTTTCTCATTTGTTAATAAACCAGTATCTGAAACAAGTCATCAGTTCAACTTATTTTCAACCCTGAAATAAAGTGTGTCCACTTCTCCATAATTATTTTGAAAGAGAATTCTAACGAGTATCAGGTGCCGAGTTAAATGGTAAATATTAAGCATTTCTGTAATACTTGCTGAATCTCTGCTTTTACAGATTAAAATGGCAGTAGAATGGTGCCAGGTATAACAAGAGTGGGACAATTTTCGCTGACAGTGCTAGAGACAATTTTAAACAAAATGTTTAAGTCTTTTGAAAACTTGAATAACTAATTATTATAATTTAGACATGACACTCATTGTGATACTGGAATGACTTGTACTGGGCAAACTGTGCAGACTGAGCTAAAGCCTTTTAAGATTTGGGATTTTGGTCAAAGATTTGGAATTTGCCTTGAGATTCAAGGCTTTAAGATGGTAGAACGGAGACAAAGATTCAATTTGGAACCTGCCCATCACTGGTAGCCAACCTTCTGGTCTCCCTATCCTCTGGAATTTTGACTGGATGACTCCTGTGGATTAATATTATGGCTGCACTTTCAGTTCAATGCAACCATCAATTAACCATTAACATTTTATGCACTGTGCTTATGGTGCTGTCAAAAACAGATACAGATAGAAGCAACACTCAAAGTGATAAGAAACTCCACGATCAGTCACTGATGACCCTCTGGTCAAAATGTCAATACATAAAGAATAAATTGCAGAACATTCTGAAGACAAAGAAAGCAATGTGTCTGTTCAAATATTACACAGTTGTCACAGAATTTTGCATGAACAGATTCCAATTTCAATCCAAGACCCTTTTGCAATACTTTAATGATTTTGACACTAGTAATATGCCCCAGTTTCAAATTTAGGTACTACATCAAAATTACCGTGAAACATGAACTAAGAAAACCCACAACCTGATGCAGTACCAGGTAAACCCAATTTTACATGAAGAATTAGCATCACAAACAATGTGTTAGCCATGTTTTTCAGTCTTCTCCACAGAACAAAAGCATGGGTCTATTCGCTAAAGCCATCATATCAAGACAATACTTTCATATAGTGTTTTAGCCTCAGTTTATTTAAGAAATACAGATGCTGTGACCTTTCATGTGATGAAAGGCATAATGGTTAACTGTCCACCATTACCAATAAATGTGAACGTCACTGCTGCAAAACTAGTCTTACTGGATTCCAGATTACTATGTAAGCAGTGGAAATTAGACAACCCAGTAAAGAAAATTAAAAATGTTTAAACACTTACATCCTTGACTGAGCCAAATTGTTCACTGATTTTGCCCACTTCTTTCTCTCCTTTCGATTCAGAAAGCAGACCAAGAACATTCCCATAATGAAGAGAGCTCCTCCAACAGACAGCAGAACTGGTCCAGCAATCTTCAGGGGGTTTTCTCCAATTGACGTACTTCCTGGCCAGTGTGCGATGACCGTCATCGTTAGGCCAATGAACACCATGCCAAGTGACATAACAAGGACTAGGATTGAAATCGGATTGCAACGAGGAGGTGAAGCTCTTCGCTGAAGAATTGCCATGTACCTCATCTGGGCCAGCTGGTCTGCATTGGTAGGCCCCTGGCTGTACATTATTGCAGCTTAAAGGTGGATGACTACAAGAAGTCTTCTTTTGTATCTGCATGAAACAAAAGATGCACGAACACTCGTATATGTGACTACTTTCAAAACTCAGAAATGCAATACTGACTACAAGAAGTCTTTTATTTGTATTTGTATGTAATGCTTAGAGATTGCTGCTCATCAGTCTAAACCATCTTGGTGGTAGCAGTGCTATCGAATGGTTGTTCTATCTGTTCAGCGTTTCTTCAGGTTTGTCAACACGCTGTTCGACACAAAGACTCACCAATGAGACATCTCTTGAGTTTAATGTTTTATTTTAAACAAAAGTCTATTTACAGACATAGATATAGCATAACAATTTGACTATCTACTCATACTTGCTAGTTACATTCTCAGCACGCTGACCTAACCTAAGACTTCGAGACGCTGTTTCTCTGTTGTCTTGTTGCAACATCACTTGAGAGCGGATTCCTCTGACAAAGAATCCTATCTACCATATTCCTTCCTTTATAGGCACTTCTGGTTCTTCCACTGGCCTGTATGGACTTGTTTATGTTACTATGCTCTTTCCAGGTGAGTGAATCATCCTCTCTTTGCCCATCCACATGTGTACCTATCACTTGGCCATTCATAAATGCCTCCATATTAAATCTTAAGCATTCCACTCATCTACACACCACTACATATCCATTCATTTTTCCTCATCTGTGAAGTCCTAGGCCTTTTGTCAACCTGTATCAGTCTTTCAGTCTTTAGGTTAATAAATCTTAATTGTTCATACAATTTAATAAACCTTCTACCCTACTCCACACATCATTTCTTGCTAATCGATCAAAAGATGTCCTAGGCAATAGTCTTTTGCAGAATGCCCTATTATCCTAAAACTAAAACCATGTCTAAACTATTAATTGTTCATACAATTTGATAAACGACCAACTATGTATGGCCTAAATTTCGTATCTTCATCCAACTCAATTAAACTGAACTATGTGTAGTATAACTACCAGCGCCGCATAGTGGGGCTGATTGAAAAACATCTGAACTCCACATTTCTGACTTCACAACTCAGATGGCTCTAAATGAAAAATGGAAGGTCAAGTTGTAATCTTAAAAGTCTTTCGTCTGGAAAAAAACGTAACTGCATTGAAACAGCCCAAGACATCTTACATGCTTATGCTCCTGCACTAGTGTGCTACTGGCTCGCACTATATAAATTTACCAACTGACAAGAAACACCTAAGCAGTATTCAGCAGAAAATATGTTTAAATTATTATCAGTGCATCACACATGCATTGCAGTCATGTCATGGTCATCAATTTTTATAATCTAAAAATCCGAAATACATCACCCACCCTCTTGGATTCAGTGGAATATGTCTTGTAAGATTTACAAAACAACAGAAACCAAAACTCTAGAAAAATGATATAATTACTGTCGTCGCAAATGTCAACACATTAGGCTATGATATAAGAGAAAATGTCACCCGTGATAGGTCACCTGTTAAACTTGCTAAACTATTTCTTTTCGCATGATCAAATTGTTGTGACTAGGCCTAGATGATCAATACTTTGAACTTTACGTCTAAAATTTCCTTGTCTTCTTTTAAAATTTCTAAAAGAACACGATTTTAAAGCTACCTTATTTGACGGAATTGCCGGTGACGTAATCCTCCTTTAGATCCGGCTTTTTCTTTCCCTCTCAGTTCAAGTCGGCGGCATCTGTGTTAAACCCGTCGTTGCGGGCCAGTGGAGCGAGAAAATGGCGGTGGAAGCACACAGGTAGCAACACCAACCCCGAGATCTCACGAAGCTAAATTTCTTCGAATGTTGTCCGTTAATTTTTGCGACAGAAATTTTACGAAACTTAACCGAAATCTGCCTCCGCACAACTTCGAATCAAACCGCACACCTGGTTTACCTATACCTGTTTGTTCGCGGGCAGGTAGTCTAATTGGTACAACACAAAGCTTAGGCTACTTTGAACGCCACGAACAGCGCTGTTCACACAGGTGTAAGGATATTTGCCTAGCACTGATCTACATAGCCAATCACATTCTGAAGTAGATAAAAATGACAAAGTCCAACCTTCGTTGAGTGTTGACTCAGGCTGCTCTTCCGAAAGGCAACATAATATTTTGAGCCACGGCTTTTAAAAATCCCGGTAATCAGGCCTACTGGCATTTTAACCCATGCATACGTGCTCGTGGATATAGTTGTAGGTCTACATAGATACGAGTACTACATATAATAGGCCTCCAAGCACGGGGCAGCCTTGCAATTTAGGGTAGTGTTAATGTAATTGAAGCGCAGAGTTTAGTGCTGTAGGCATATTATAGGCCTAATAATTGTAATGTGATGACACAATTTAGGGTGATGCGATCGGCAGACTGGAGGTCAATCACTTGACCGTCATGGACGCGTTCCTTTGTCTGCATAGCTCCTCTTCCTTAGAAGAAAAACAGCTTCGTCACAGTGGCGGATTTAGCTATAGGCGTGGGGGATGTCCCCCGCTCCCGTGTTGGTTATATGACGGCGCCCCCTAAGACCACACCGGTGCATGGCGGACTAACAGAATGTGGCGCCCCTCTGAAAATGCTCTTCTCTGCACGCAAGCAATCCTGGAGCCGTCATTGCTTCGCTTGCTTTTTTCGATTAAGAGGATCTAGCCAGATCCTCTTAATCGAAAAAGTTCTTTTATTGTTAGTAGGCCTATCAGGTTTAAGTTCACCCTTTGGTTGACATTAATAGCCTACTAGTTTATTTAGCCTCAGCCCGCTGCTCTCTGGAATATGAAACTTAACAAAAGCGTAAGTTGTAAATGTATATGTAAATCTCCGAAATTTCTCAGCACCACACAAAAACCGCGTCAGAGACCAGTTCGTTCACCCGACGCTATGTCAGATCAAGTCTAGGGGTTAAACCGGCGGAAATCGGTGGTAATTGGATGGTACAGAAAGGAAGTATGATAGGATAGCTTGCAAAGTTTAGTTTTCGGTCTTGAATGTAAGGCTGCCGGAGAAAGAGCAAATGGAGGAATGCTCGTATTGACAGGCAAGAAACTGGGGTGAACGAACTGACGGAGGTCTTTCGGGAGTTCGTTGAAAAGATCTGACGCCGCGTAGATTGATGAGAGGTTGCAGAATTCAGGACAGGAGACTCGAGACAGAGAAAGGTATGAGGAAGAACGAGTAGATCTGGGCTGTTGGATAAAGTTGCATTAGCTATGGGCCAGACATCAGCAACCTCTCATACGAAGTTCCCGCAATTGCGGCAGAAGGGGCGGGTCTAAATCAGAAAGAGGTGGTCCGCTCAGAGCCCGATAAAGTACGAAGTTTTACCAATTGAGTAATCTGTGGGGACCCGAAATCTGAAGTTACGCCACTGACTTCTGAGGCGACCAACCTCTGCATGAATGGACGTATTTCGTCAAGAAGCGAACACGGGTTATGTACCCAACGTATAGATCTGTTAGTCAGTGCACTGGCAGCGCCAGGACTGTGCTGGGCAGAGCAAGTCATCAATATAACATGTATGATTTCTATAGATGGACTAACGTTTGTGGGGCTAAAACGAAATTTGGATCCTTGAGCTCCTTTTGACCCAAAAGCTATCTATTGCTGGTGCCGGCTGCCAAATGGTAATGCTTTACAGCTTTAAACATTCTGTCTGATGGTGTATTTTTACCATTATGTCGTTCACTATTTAATTATTTATTTTATTACACATGATAGCCAAAAGGCTCTGTTAAATAACATTAGTAACTTTTGTTCAATCGCTAGGTTTCGATCTGTAACTAATGCGGCAATGTGCGGGTGTCGTCAATTCCCCAGACCAGGGGCGCCTAAATTTAAGAGGAAGGGTAAATCGATTCTGTGGAGTGGCACAAAAATTCGGATGTAACATTTCTCTAAAAGTGGCTACGCGAGGATGATGTAAAGTACAAAGTTACAATTAGTCATAAATAACCCTTTCGTGCCAACCCAACCCTACTTGATTTACAGGGGCCATGCCACAAGTTCCCCAAAATCAATTTTTGGCAAGGATTGCCATCAATATGATGACAGTGTTAAAATGAAGAAATGAGGAGCAACAAGAAAACCAAAGTAATATGGGAAAACCAGCGATTGTCATTGGCCATGTTTGAAACTGGGTCAAAGGGCAACAAAATTTGCAAAATCAAAGGCAAAGAGGAAAAACCTGGCAACAAGAAACCTTGAGAATCGTCTACAAAACATTTATGCCACACCAGACTTCAACCTTTCTCAATTCTGGGATCCACCAGTTTTCTTTATTCAGATCACACACCGAACAAGAAAACAATTTGTTCTTGTGTTTTTAATAATGAATTGGCAACTGGACAATTCATCCTTCCATGAAGCTGACAGAGAACTGAGACTCAGATTTTTATGTCAATCAAATAACTGAAAAAATGAGCAATCCATACAACAGAATTTAGAATGGCCATTCTCGGACACTGAATAATGGATCTACTATAGTCAATTTCACTCATGACAAAGATGCCCTGGTACAATAAAACAATAACCTTACTAAAATGTGTCTTGTGGAAAATGTATGCTACTAAAATGTCATAAAAAATTGGATAACCAATTTGCAAAGCCTTAATCCAAATATGACTTCAACAATGAACAAAACAATTTCTTGGTATGAAATATCAAAACAGTTAGACGAGTGTGAAACTCCACGGGAAGCCAAAAGGAGTTTGCTCTGCATTGCACAGTAAATGATGTTTGTGTCTCAATCTTCCTCGAGTGACACGTTTCCTTGATCACACAAGTCAGGTAATGCCTAAATATAATGCTCTCAAACTGTCGGTGCAGGCAACGTCCCATTTTCTTTGTGAAATTTTTCAATCTAGACATTAACAAAATACAAAAAGGATTAAAATTTGAAAACATTTACAAGCACCTAACTGAACTACATCGTGCATCATACAAATAAATGGTCAGGGACCCAGACAGATGAAATACAAAACTTTGACTAGAACTACTGTTAGGCCTACTGTTAGACGGCTTGCACTGCCAAGAAAAACGTAACAAACATGTAATGAAATAAGAGTACTGTAATATAGGTGAACTAATACTCTGTTACAAGTAAAAGTACTTCTACTTTTTAATACTTCTTTACAGGTACTAAAACTTTTATTTAAGGTCCGCAACAAGTTACTTATACTTCGTTACTGTTCATTACTGCAGATCGGTTGGTGCACACATACAAATGTTCAGACTCAAATTCATGGAGTTGTAGTTCCACTTTCCAAAACTATGTAGAACAAGTTCTCAAACAAACAGACTTGAGAACTAAGACAGTACTTCAGATGAACACAGTCCATTGCACAAATTTATGCAGTAATAGTTTCATTTATCAGTATGTTATTACCATTTTCAGTATTTAACATTTCTTAACATTGTTTAGTCTCTTAACATTCCATCATTCTCCAAATTTCAGTTATAGTTCCATTCAGCCTTGAGACTGCCTTGTGTACAGGCTAAAGAAGACCACTCAAAAATATCAACTCACAGATCTAAATTAGTTACACGTATTTAAATGCATAACAGACAACACCAAAACATTGACAAATTCAACATCAAAACTTGATTCCAAACAAAATAACAGACTGTATTTAAAACCATTGCTTTTAGTTTGTCATTTTCTGTGGGTAGCCATAGAGCAGTTGATGCCCAGTTTTGCATTAGATTCAACTTACAGCACAAATGGCCTTCACTAGTTATGAACTGGTACTTACAGTCTGTTGAACAATTTCCAAAACTTTGCTATTAACTGGTCCGTGACAGTTTTCCCGTTGATACGGAGGTGAAACGGTTATTTCACCCATAACTCTAATGTCCTTCTCATTCCATTCACTTTGTGGATATCTAAAAAATAAAATCTCTCCAAGTCTATTCTAGTCTCAAAGCATCAAAATGAGTAAGGCAACTGCTTTCTCTGTCCCACTGAAAAACCAAACACTCAAGCGTATAAGTAAAACATCTTCTTTGTCATGTTAGGAGAAAAGAAAAACTTCAAATGCACTTCTCTCACATAATTTTGCTATTACCTTGTTATTTCTATTGCAATTACTTGTATCACACATTAGTTTTCACTCCAAATTTATGGCACTAACAAGCCGCTATTTAGTTAAATAAAGGCATTTGCAAAATTTCTCTAGCTTCTGAAGTCATGATGGGACAAATCCTCAACTTCTGGAGACAGCCAATGCATTTAAATTCTAGGCAATTTTTCCAGCATTCCTGATTTAAATTTTATAAAAGAATTGATAAAATTGTTACAGTGCAATCACACTGCATACAAAAGAGAAATGAGTTTATAGCTACAGTTAGAACTTGTGTAAACATCACAACTTTACATTACGTCCTGAACTTTTATAATTGTAATCTAAGAATATCATTAAAACACAGCTGTAGGCAAAGCAAAGACCAAATATGGTTGTCACAAACACTTGATCATTACTGAATGGTTATTGGTTCAAGCAGAACTGAATGCACCAGCACCAAAGACAATCTAAACTTACAACTGACAATTTACGGATAATGTACAAGAGTACAAAAAAAAATTTACAAGCGACTTATTTGGGACATCAGGCTCTGTGCTGTATCCGATACTCCATTTCCAATGTATTTTACATCATCCATCTTTTTATCGATGTTTTTCTTCTTGCGAATTTCCAACTGTTAAAGCAACAGTACGAGAAACACGTTATTCGTATTTATCAAATCTAAGTTATCTACTCAGGACATAATGTTTACACTTTGCTTGTCCAAGGATAAGGTTGCAGGTTGGCCAGCTCTTCAAATGATTCCAACAGGACATTTTCTCCTGCAATGGCCCTCAGTATCACTGTGCAACAAAATTTCACTAAGGTAAACTACTATCCAACCTCATTAAAGCAGGGCACATGGAAGCCATACAAAAGAAAGCAGTATATTGCAGTCCAGTGGGCAAGAAGGTAAGCAGTAGATGTAAAATTATTGTTATCTGTGATTACCAGCAATCGTTTCATGGCTAACCTCCATGTAGGATTCAGATTACATTCAGTTTTGTATGTTAGCAGCAGAATAAGTGGGGATTCCTAGATGATTAAGCAACTGCAGGACAACAGTCAAGGTGCAGTCATCACCACACTTTTTAATAACACAGATAAAAACTGACACAGTTGTGACATGATGAGTTCTAGGGACCATGGTCATAAGCAAATTTACCTCTCAATGCTCAATGCATGGCGGGTGAATTTGATCACTTTAGACAAGTATTTAAACTGCTTTCCTACAAAGGCAAAGCAGCAGAAGGGAGCCAAATGGATTGCAAGAATTACCAAGGCATATGCAGTGGGTTCCAGAGTCTAATGTTCCAGTCATACAAAGGGTCAGATTATAATAAACTGCACAATGGAATTTGCCATTTTCCTGCCTAAGTGTCAAATGGACCAGCATATCAGGAAAGGATTTGAACCAACATGGCCAAGGGCTGCAGAGAAAAGATATATGACATGTTCATGTGGCATCATGATCTGTGGACACAGCAATCTATGCTCATTAGCTGAGATTACCTCTACACTGTCACTAAAGAAGAAAGAGGAAAATGCATAGAATGGAAAATATTCTCTTTAAGAGGTACCAAAACTGCCAGTCTTAATTAAACCATTTTCTGAGAGAATTAAGATTTTGCTCTGCTCTGCAAAAGCAAGATTCTCATGTACCTAGCTAAAACTTAGATCTAAATGCAGGCCCTACTTTGTCAGAAGAAAAACATTCAAAATTTTCAAAAATGAAGAAGCATACTCTTCAATTAAATGCATATAAGCAAATATTTGTACACACAGCTTCGAAATTAATGTTTGCCAGAGGCTTTGCAGGTCCAGTTGCTTCCTGAACAACGTTAAATGAAGCATGTTCCACATTGACAATCCTCACATCACACATTTTCGTTTGGTCCACCAGCTGACTCTCTACGGCAGTCTTGTTAAAGAATACATGATTTAATTCTAAAACGACTTCATCCACTTTTACAGGCATCAGCCTTAATAACTGTTAAAATTTGATGAAGTCAGTACTGTCATGCATATACAACATTGCAAGTACACATGTATGCCTGGATATTTACACAATTACATCCTTCCCCTTCACCTTCTCTTTTCACAAGATAAATTTACATATGATGCTGTTAAATTTTGTGCGACACATTTTATAAAAATACTAACACTAATAATTACTATTGCTACTACACTAATAAACACTATTAGCAAAACCAATACTATTAATAACTAACAGCGGTAAACTAACTCCTACTACCATTAATAAGATTAAGTATTAGTTAAATAGACAAATGTAACACCATTAAAATGCTATCAAATTGATTAGATAATGCATTATAAAAACAAATGCATCTGTGACTGCACCTGAGCCAATCTCATTTCTGGAGATATTTTTTGTCACTTGAAGCAAGTACAGTACACGCTTAAACAAATCAACACTTCCGTAGCACATAAAATGTTGCTATTTTACCAAAAGAAAGGTTGAAAAATCCACATTTCCATTCAATTTAATGAGATGTAGTAAAAATAAACTTTGTGTACTGGTTCGGATATTTTAAGATGCGGGTTTGGGCTTGCAGACTATTTCTCTGTGGTCTGTTCGGGCCTGGGGTATATGCACGTGCATGCTATATCAAACTTTTTTACACATTTTCCTAATTTCCACAGGTTATGCATGTATAGTTTTACATGTGTATGGGCTATATGTGTGAAAACCTGTATGGTATCAAATAATATATACATGGTTGTGAATAAGTAGACCCACTGAACTGAACTGTGAAAGGATTTGATACCATACGGATACAGGCAGCACAATGCAAGGATGATGATGATGGCAGGGCATCCCATAGCAGTCATAACTAAATTTTCATTAGTTTTTCTATGACAAAAAAAGAGAATACGGCATCAAAATCAAGATGCAGTTGGGTAAATTTCCTGGTCAGCCTGAGAGGGAGCCTATGCTAGGCAAAGTTGAGCAGCCTATGGTAGGCAAAGTCTATAAACAGTCTAGTGCTGAAATCAAAGTGACATCAAGAAGTGAACAATTAAGAAATTAAGTGTTTCAAGCAGTTGATTTCCCAGACTTGCTCTTAGTCTTCATCCACATATTTCCAAGAGACCATAGCTGTCAAGGTGCTTCCCATCTTTGTTTGAGGATTCCAAGCATGGCCAGAGTGACCTTCCTTGAGCTACCTTTGCACCTCTGCCCTTTGTTTTTTGCACTGGCTTTCTAAACTCGGACTGAGGGTGAAGCAAGCTACATCTCATGCTCTTCTGTGATTTAAAGGTCTTATACACTTACAATAATGATAAATGGTTAATCTCAGACAATTATCATCAGAAAATCACTGCTTCAAAATAGTAATTGCGTAAGAAGTATGATTTGCATAGATCTAAAATAGCATTTCGCTGTAAGTTAATATTCGTCGGGTTTCAATTCGGGCTGCTACTTAGCGATTATTCGTAGCGCATGTCACTTTCGTAAAATGTCTCTCGCCCTTTCGTCGCAGTCTTGATAAACTAGCTCCCGTGAATGATAAACCCAAGGCGTGCGAAATAAACTGCTGGCGCTACAACAAGTTTAGACTACATTTTAAAGGGTCTCATTGGCAGAAAAGATACTGATAACGACGAGTCGGCACTGGATATCAAAGGCCATAACTTCGCCTTCATACGACTCTCCGAACTTATCGGTGCCAGAAATCATGGCTCCGACGCTCACTTTCTCCCAATCAGCCATATTCCTCATCTTGACCACGCAAACTCTTTGCCCTTCTACGACTTCCTTCACCACTGAATACGTATGCTCACTTAGCCTTCACACTGCATGACGCATTAAAACGCTCTACTCTGACTGGCTTCTGACGTCCACCCCAGAGTATTGAGACACCGCATGCCCATCAGCCCACTTGCTGCCCATACCAAAATCTGATATCGCTAGTGCCGATTAGTGGGTTTCTTATTTCAAACCATATCGTAATCGTAACCTCGAAGTTTATACACCGCCCAACGAAAGCTAAGTCCCGGGAACCAGCATATTCACAGGCGCTCAGACAAAACAAATTCGATAGGCAAAAGGGTTCGGTTCCAAGTCAGAAACCAAAAGTCAGGCAGGCAGGCAGACAGTCAGACGGTTACAGTGGATGATGTTTAGAATTGGTTCGGCAGGAAAGATAAGGAAATGAAGAGGGATCACGATAGAAACTGCGGACAAGGAGTGTTATTTGTTTTGAGTGAAAGACGCGCAGATATTGCAGGAGGTGAAGTGGTGATGAGCTTGTAGGATGAGTTCGATAACAGTTTGTCATAATTCTGGCGGGAGCTTGTTTCAAAGAAACAGTGCAGATATGGTTATGGAGCGAATTCCAAATTTTAAGGGAGAGGTGACGGGAGGGCAGTTTTATGGCAGAAGAGGAGCAAGTTGAACGGAGTGGATGGATTGTAAGTAACTGGACGATTTAAGGAGGATTGGGAGGATTGAATTGTGTTGTAGGTAGGCTAAATGATAGGTTTTCGTACTCTATTCGTTTTAAGTAAGTGAAGTGATTTGAGAACAGGAATTATATGATAGTCTTGGGGGTTTTGGTGACAGCACGAGTGAAAGCATTCTGGTTAACTTGAAGACGGTTTATTTGGGGTGAGTCTATATTCAGGAAAAGTGAGTTGCAGTATTTTAGTTTAGCATGGAAAATGTATATGGTAATGGTAGATGCCGTCTTGGAGTCAAGCAAAGGAGGGATTCCGCGATGGTCACAGATATGAAAGTATAAACAGCTGGAAAGATGGGCGATTTGATCAGAAGAGATTTTGATCGAATACCACAACCAAATTGCGGACAAACGAGTTAGTATTAAAAGTGTGGGTGGAGACTGTTCTTGTATATTTTTAATCACGGCAATTTATATCGGTGACCTCGGTAATGTTGTTTGCTGGAAAATTTTGGCAGGTAGCCACGATTTCGGTAAGGCATTTAAAGTACGGAATAGTAAATGACGCTTCCGATGTTTCGACGAATGAACTTGATCTGCGTGAAACCTGTTCAAACTGGCAGCGGTATAAAGGATGTCATCCACTAGACTCATTGAAAAATTAGCAGGGTCTAGGCCACATGGTCGCTTTCGAAAAACCTATACGGTCTTCATTTGCATTTTATATTTATCCGACGCAGCTGGTAGAAGAATGACCTGCAGACGGAGTTTTGATGATAATTGCAATGATTACTTCGATGAGTCGCGAGTGTGTCGCCAGAATAGTTTTGTCAAATACACTGTGCTTGTGTATCATTAACTTATAAGTCATCATGTATCATCATGTGATGCGCATCAGCGAGACCAGGAAGCTCATTTCTCTCAGATGTCGTGTTTCAAAGACTATAGATTACTACAGATTCAACTATACTAAGATTTCACAACTGGAAGCCCAAAAGTCATATAATTCAGAAAGTTGCACCTATGTGTTCGTATTTTATAAATACCCAAGCTATTTAAAACCTCTGAATTAACTAAGTTTCTCTTTAGACAACAATATTGGCGCTTATTTTTCCGTTTCAAAGCACTTTTAACTACGTCATCAAGTGCAAACTCTAAAATATGTAATCTGTTTTGGTTATTTTAACAATAACGCAAAACGCATTTCATTCGTGTACTTTCTTACATCAGGTATACGAGTGTAAAATGACGGGCTATCAGGGTGGCAAGAATCCCTTTCTTTCAGACGCCGACGATGATTTTTCGTTTGGCGGTAGATCTGGTAGCGGAACGAGGGGATACGAAACGGGAGAAAGGGTTCACGATGCTAGAGGTGGATTTCGGAATGAGGAACCTTTTGGGGACCCGTCGATGTCGAAATACGAGCAACTTCAACAACAGAAACAACAGTCAATGAATCGACAGTTGGAATCAACAAACCGATGCTTGGCGAGCATATACGACTCAGAACGAATAGGCATCGAAACAGCTGAGGTTCCGTAGCTTAAATTTCCTGAATAATCCTCGATTTTACCAGCTTTTATTATTTGCAAAATCGACAATGGCGTAATAAATTTTATTATTGCTTCTCTGTGTTCTGTTTCTACCAATTAGTTACAAAATGCTAGAATCAAGTCAGTCAGGAATGCAGAGCAGAAATCTTGCAAACTGCAAGTGAGAACATTATGGGTATACACCTCGTAAAAGTTTCTGAAACTACACAGTAACTTTACTGGTGATATATAGCACTAACATTGGCTGCATAACAAGTGTTATGCTTTGGCTGCATAACAGGTGTTATGCTGCCAATATTGTTTTATTTTCTCAGTGCAGTGTTGTGGACGGTACTAATAACTAATTATTTTTTGTCTCTGACACTGTTTTTTTTTAGTACATGTTTGACCACAAAAAATTCCTTCTGTCAAGATTTTCTAAAATTGTTTGAAAGTATTCTCAAGTGCAGTGTTTTTCAGCCATTAATTTTGTGCATTGATGAATGTTATGAGCAGGCTTGGGCATTTCACTTCCAGTGATTTATTGAAACAGTTTAAAATGTATCACTCTTGCAGGATAGGGCTGAAATTTATGCAAACTTATTTTCAGTGCTTTACATTTTGCTACATAAAATACCTTTTGCACTAAAACGTGAATAATTTTTTGCTAGTGGCCTTTAATGATAAAAGCGTATATTCTGTGTAGTGCATTGTCATTTGACTAGAGCTTGAAAATTCATATTGCTCATGCATTAGGAATTTTTCTTGTTTTAAGGCTTATTTTCTTACTTCTACTTTTGCAAATATGGTACCTGTGGTCTTTTTTGCAAGCACAATCAAGTCAAAGTATTTTTGGTGACTGATGTTGTGTAGAGTCATATTAACTAATAATGACACTAATATCAGAAGCAATCAGGTAATCAGATTTTAATGTATAATGTATTTTTATTGTTATGTAGGAGATTGTGGCTCAAGGTGAACAGCTTGACAATGTTGAGAGAAAACTAGATAAAATATTAGTCGACACTAAAACTTCACAACGCCATCTAAACGGCATCAAGAGCATTTTTGGTGGACTTAAGAACTGGTGGACAGGTGAAGGAAAGAAGGAGGATACGACTGCGGTGCCAGCTGCCAAAAAACAGTCAGCTGCGCTTCAGCAAGCAATGGCAGCAGACAAAGACATGGGCACTCATCCGGCGTTCAGGCTGCGCAGTGGTGATGTGAGAGGATTTTATGATGAAGACATTGTCGAATTCAATCCCAATGATAGTACTGGGTATGGTGGTCAAAAGATGGCACAGTCTTCCTCATCTGCAGTCAAACCACAGTCTGCAGCCACTGGCTTCCAGAGTGAGAAACAGAGCAGCCACTCAGCAGAATGGAAGGAATATGAGGAGAACCTCGGCAAAAACCTAGGTTTGTGTATTATTTGAAAAGTTACAAAAGTTACAAAGATAATGTGATGTAAATCTGGTATGTACATTAGGGGTGTCCATCATGTGTGTAGGAATGACAAAGTGCCACATCATTTTTTACAGTAATTCAGGTGCTGAAAAACAATTTTATGATTATTAAAATCGTTAATAATTAAAGCAATCACATTCTAATAAACAGTAATACTACTACTACTACTAATAATAACCTACGTTATGATCACATATCCACACATGCTAAAATCGGATGAATTTGAATACTTAAGCCACTGATGAGATAGCTAGCATTACTTTTGTTTTAATCTACTTCTGCTTCAACAGCTGATGAAGCTGCTAGAATTATTCCAGTTCAGTGACCATCTGTTGGCTGTGCCTGTGATTTTATTTTAATATTTTCAATTTTAGAGGAAAGCTGCTCATAGCATTATGTACTGCCAAAGTAGTGCAACAATCTAACGTGCATGATTTGATAGATTTTGAAAACTCACTGGGAAAAATATATTATGCAGGCCATTCCATGTCAAATCAACCAGAGGTGTGCACCACACCATTTTGGATTTTAATAAAATTTGACAAATATTAATAAATATAAAGAATTTCAGAAAATTTTACTTGATTATCAAAAAATGTTAGAATTACA
This sequence comes from Norana najaformis, assembly GCA_964023275.1. Classification (NCBI taxonomy): domain Eukaryota; kingdom Metazoa; phylum Annelida; class Clitellata; order Crassiclitellata; family Hormogastridae; genus Norana; species Norana najaformis. The sequence continues at coordinate 22,338,012 of OZ029913.1, read as the reverse complement.
GAAGTTTTAACTTTTTGGCCGTTTCGTGACTGTGAAAAATTACATGGTTCGTGATCTTTGACTTGCTGTAATTCCTGAAGTAACAGGGATGGAAGCCTGGAATTTTCAGTTTCTGATCAATTTCTTGTGCTGATTACAAAAATGGAATTATCATCAGGGTGTATCCCTCCCATTCAAATATATATATATATATATATGGAAAGTTGAACTTTGCTCAAAAGCTAATTATTGCTGTTGTTTTGTTGCCTCCAGCCCAGATGGTGATAATATATGAACGTCTGTAATAGCATGATACTGTGCCGTATGAGTAGATAACTTTTTGCGGACATCCTTTTTGGACAACCCCAGCGAAGAGATGCATCTGTTCAATTGTGGTTAACTGTTATCAGGTCGAGAGCACCTCTGATGTTTCTTTTGAAGTGGTGATATATAAGGTTGCAATTACAATGACAGTTATAATTGCAATTATGCAAAAAATTGGCAATGACCGCTGCTTGGAAATATCTGCAAACGTTTAAAGCTTGCACTAACGAAACTCTGATGAACAGATGTTTGAACATTGCTGAATTTAACAGTTGTCAATTTATTTATATCATTGCTGTGATTCTTGTGTTTGATGTGACTTACTACAGATCTCATGTCTGGTGGCGTGGCACGGCTGAAGATCCTTGCGACAGGTCTTGGCGAGGAAATCACATCCCAGAATGAACAGATTGATGACCGAATAATGCCAAAGGCAGAAAGAGCAGACATTAAGATCCGAGACCAGAACAGACAAATGCGCCAGATTTTGGGCAAATAGCAAGTCTGTCCTTCTCTGTATTCTTCCAAAGTTTCCCTCATTGTCTGGACTTGCATATAGTTTATCAATAGGTGAATAACTGTAAGTGTGTACCCACGAAACTTGTGAATTAAGAAGCTGAATGTTCTAACTAAAGGATGAATTTATGAATACACAGATTCATAAGAATCCAGTTTATCGGTATGCTTATTCCGTGTGTTAAATGCTGCAGAGTTAGCTCTCAGAATTGAAAACCTTCTGTAAACATTAAATGGAAAACTTAAATATCTACTGCCAATAAACACTAAACATTGTGTAGTCCACTAAAATTAGCAGTTTTTGAGAATTTACTGAGATTAGAATGTGAAGAAGAATTGCACTTCCATTGAATGATCCTATTAAAATTGTTTGCATGATTTAGTAACAGTAAAATTATTGCCTTTGCTGGGTCTGCTTGTTTTTGTGCATAAGTTTTGTTTTATTTCTAGGCTACTTAGTTACTTTGATAAGTTGTAATGTTTGAATAAAACATCTTTTTCTGAATTTTGCGCAGTTTGGCTGTTTTTAGTCCAGATTTCCTTGGGTTTATTTAAAAACTAATGTTGCAGGATCATTACGTACAGATAGCCGGTATGGCTGTTTGCAAAATGAAAATAGTCTGGCATTCAGTTAGAGATGGTTTACTTTTATCAGACTGTACAAGGCTTTGGTTTTTCTGCATTTGTAATTCTGCTAGCATGGTCCATATATGGGGACCTTAAATGGGGTGTCACCCATTGAAACGGGCAGCGGTGGTGAAGGATCTCACATGATAAATTCATTGAAAAATTAGCAGAGTGGAAGCCATGGTCTAAAAAAACATGTACATTTACATTTTACATTTACAGTTCTGTGCTGCAACTATGAACTTGCCTGCTTATCCCAGCAACTTACTCTGGTGTAAGAAACAAAAGGAAGAATAGGGCTATACAAGCAGTTGAAGATTGTGTTGTATCATATTAAGTCATACCTTTATTTACTATTGTTAACAAGTATTATTGTTATTCATGTTGATAACAAGTACCACTAAACTGTCTTTAAAGTGACGGTCATTATGGGCGTTTAATGGTTATAAGTACAGCCCAAAAAGCATGAGCTGTGTTAAGGTTTATGCACTGTCTCTTACGTACATCTGCAGTTATAGTTGTGGTATATTTAGTTGCAAACTTAAGCTTAACTTTTTTGTCACAGCCTTGTGGATGTACCCGGTAAATATTTCACTCCATGCATATCTCAAAAACCAAAATCCATCATTATTTTGATTGTCTGATGTTTATGGTAAAATTCACTTTGCCCTATTTTCAGCCATACTTTTTAGCCCACCTGATGTTTGATTATCTAATTTTTCTTTGGCCTTTCCTTTTCTTCTGCTTCTGAAATTGATTTTGTGAATGCTGTACTTTGGTGTGCCCTCCGACTATGTGCAGTCTGATTTGTTTCATTAGGGCTGTTCTGTTACTAGTCGACAGCGTTGCTGTTTCCGTTGAACCTACTGTTTTCTTAACATTGATATATTTAATCTTTTGTTTAGGCTGTAATCTTAAGGGCATTTGTTTACTGTAATTTTTTTTACTCCAGCAGAAAGACGGACTTCTGATGCTCAAGGCCATGTACAGACAGAATGTGTAGAGAGACAATGTGGAGAATGCTGGCCAAGCCCATGAACCTGTTAGGCTTTTCTTATGCCAGCTGCTGTTTGTTGTATTTAAACATTTGGATATTTAAGTAAAATGGCTCTCACATTTTACATATACTGGTAGTAAAATTCCTGGCTCATTAAGAGTAGAAATATTTTAGCCTTTTGATGAAGCATTGGCTGTGTTAAGACATGTACCTGTAACTGGTGCTTCAGTGTCGTTGTGTCAACTGGTGCAGTGATTTTTACAACGGTGGCATTGCACATTTTACACATGTACATCAGTGATAAATGGTCATCCTTGATACGTCTGTCTTTTATGTAGCCCATGTATGTATCTGTGTGTATATATGGTAAGTATTGTGTAAGTCTGTGGGAACTGTTGAAAAACAACAGACAAGTTTAATGGAGATTGTGATTTGTGATGCTTAATACAACATGAAGCTAACTGTATAGAGCAAGAAAACTAAAAGAAAGAGTGTTTATATTTTATTTTTCCTAGTCTTAAATATGGGTGGAATGATATTTTCAGTCCGGTGGGCTGAACTGTCTGAGGTTGGGAGGTGTTCAGATGTTACATGCCTCTTGTATTCATTCGGTAGTCAGTGGCACCGATTCATTCTCAACATTAGCAGATGACGTGTACCTTCTCATTTTCCCTTTGTAGGGCTTTGCAGTATATCTATGCTGCACTTTTTACAATGAAAATTATAAATTTCTTTGAGGATACACGATCCCCGAGGGAATGAAAAATTTGACTAGGAGTACAGCACAAAGTTGACCTCTGTAAAATCATGTTTTATCCCAGTTTTGAGGCCATTAGGAAACATTTGTCAGTTTAGGCCTAAGTGAAGACTGACCCACTCCCTGATAGCCGTGTAAGTTTGGCTCACTTGTGTCCTTTAGTAGCTGTCAACACTAGCTCAGTGCAGTCCACTAATAATAATTATTATAATTATAATAATAATACCCAAGGACTCGCAGGCCAAATCTCTGCTGGATCGCTGGTGTGCTGACTGTGCAGTTTCCAACTCGGACGATGCCTTTGTCCATAAGCAATCGTACTGGGACAAATCATTAATTGTCAGAGATGCCAGCACTCTCTGCACCTCGGTCACTGAGGCATACCATCAAGCAAGGCTTACGGCCTTTGTGGCACCACATGCAAGTGATTGGGTTTTTGCTTTGCCCGTTAGTGCCTGTGGCCTGAGACTGGACGATGAGGCCGTGAGTCGCGGTAGGCCTCAGGCTTGGTGTCAACGTATGTGAACCTCACGAGTGCCGTAGTGGTGTCCTAGTCACGGCCAGTGGCATCCATGGGCTTTCTTGCGCCCTTGGACCAGGTCGAACCACCAGACACGAGACCCTCAACGATTTAATCTGTCGGGGTCTTATTCAGGCAGGTTTCCCGGCAGTGAAGAAACTACCTGGGCTCAGTAGAACAGATGGAAAAAGACCTAATGGTCTAACCCTCATTCCATGGAAGATGGGCTGCGCTTTGATTTGGGATGCCACTGTAACAGACAATCTGGCCGCATCTTACTTCTCATCCACATTGACCTCAGCTGCCGGCGCAGCCGAATTGGCAGCAGATAGGAAGTGCGAAAAATATCACTCTTGCAAAGAACTACCACTTCGATCCTTTGGCGTTTGAGACTCTCGGCCCAATCAACTGCAGTGGCCTAATCAGAGTTAGGGCACTGTCTCTCTCGGAGAAGTTTTTAAATCCTGAGGGATCATACATACCTCGGGTAATAATAATAATAATAATAATAACAACAACAATATGCAATCCATAGTACTCACTAGAAGGTCTCCTACTCACTGTGTATGCTGCAGTCTGGTGTCCGCGCATGAAAGATTTGAAAAACCCTTTGTATTTTGAAACCGGTTTTAGATTCAATTCGAGTTTCTATGGAAACGTTGGTGATGTCTTTTCTAGTTCGGCGTTGGTGAAGTTTCCGTGGCAATTGTGGTCACATGACGACTTGTACTTTTATGTTTAGCTAAAATATTAATTTAGATTATCGACATATAATCGGTGAAGTGTACGTGAATTCTGTTTTATCTTGTTGGCTATTAGCTACCCCCAGTTGATAGTCGGGATTGAAAATTAATAGTTTTTAATCGACAGTTGATACTGTGCATAGCCTATGGTATGGCAGTTGCTGGTCCCTCCATCTAGAACTCTGTACCTCCTCATGTTCGCAACTCTCATACTGAGGCTGTCTGTTGTTCCGGCATGGAGTGGACAATAGAGGTAGGGATGGTAGAGATTGTTTTAAAATCAAGCATCTATCGAATATGGTGACGGTCACAAATATGAATGAAACAGATATGTGATCCACAGGTGATGCAGTATTCAACACTGCCAAACATTTTATTCTAAAAATTTGATGGGTTCTATTCAGATTGGTTTTAATAAATTTAAATGAATACCTGACTATTGATTTTGTGGCGAACTAAGACTAAGACTCGCTAGAAGTCAAGTCAGCCAAGATGGCGGTTGTTGTCTTGTTCATTTTCGTAGAGTTGATCATCGTATGCTGAATTTGCTGGATAATTCTAATATGTTCAGATGTCTGCCATGTCCGATTTTGTCTTCCTGAGTTATCTCTTGAGTCCTTTGTGGATTTTGAGCAGTTTTGGATGGTACTTGTATGCCTATCACTACAGTCTGACTACCACTTTGAATGTGTCAGCCTGACAGGTAGACCAGTTTTCCATCTGGACTGTGCCGAGCTCCCGACTTTTTTATGCAGTCTGACATTGGATGTTGTCATTCCTCATCCTCAATGCAGGAACTCTGAACATTGTCCTCCTGGACATGACTTCGTGGATTGGCAACATGTGCGTTCTTCTTCTAGTGTATGCGATTCGTGCCCAGCCAGTTGCAAGCGTCATTTTAGCAAGATGAAGAGTCAACAGTCCTCCACTGAAATGTGTTTGCAGACTAACATTAACAATGTGCACCACTGTCTCTACTGCTCCACAGCTGCACCAAGGATCAGTAGCCTGACCCCATTTGACAAGCTTGTATGCACAGAAGCCCTGGGCCATCCGAAATCGGTTAAAGGGCAGACCAGAGTCAGCGAGGCAAGTTGAAACCTGGAGGACAGATACTCGGTGATAAGGGAATGGTTGTTTGCATTTGCTACTACCCATTCGTCCCTCCATGCCGAAATAGCTGTTATGTCCCCAGACCAAAATTGAGCATCTTGCTGGCAGGTGGGAAGAAATGTAATAGTTATGTATCATTGTCTTTGTTATTTGGCAGGTACAGATAAAATTTATTTGTAACTGGTCCTCTGCCTGCAGCCTCCGTGGTATTTGGATTCCATGTGAACCTTATCATTATGAATCCTAGCAAGGAGAACAAACTTTCGACTTCAGTTTCTTTGCAAAAGCAAAGGTTAGTGACACAGAGCACTAAATCTGACTCTGCTCATCGTACAGGGTCTTTGCTGCTGAGCAAATCTCACTCAAAGCCAAGACAGAGCAGATCTCAGCGAAAGGAGAACTTGTCAAGAAACATTTCAGTGGAAAAGGCTATTCCACCTCAGGCTGTAGATAGCAACGTTAAACGCCTTTTTGTGGTCCGACATGGAGAGCGGGTGGACTTTACGTTTGGATCAAGTTGGATTCAACGCTGCTATGATGCTCAAGGTTAGCATTCTGTTTGTTCAGTCAGCATGATATACTAATTCATAATTGTGATTATGATTCTAATGCAAGTGCTAGACTGCTTTCCATACCTTCAGCAATTGAATGTTAAAGTATATCTGGTTGATATGCATTTGAAAGCATAGTGCTGCAAATCTAGTGCTCTTCTGCAGTCACTTCAGTGGTACACTGGGAGTTCAAATTCTATGGCTTCATCTTGGATGGGCAATTTGCTGTTGGTCCAGGCAGACGATGAGGTACATTGGTCAAGTTGTTGGATTGGTTGCTGTTTTCATGTTTTACAGTAACTTTCTTTAGCCACTGACCTTTGATGGTTTGTAACAGACACAATTACTGGTACATTTTTTTGTGAGATAAGTGAACTCACAAAGACTTTAAGCAGAAACTTAATTAATATGTTGTTGTGTAAAATAATTGCAATTATATGGTTGATGTTGTTTTTGTATGTTATCTGATTCATTAGTTGATTGACTATTCCATTGGTGAATTAATGGATTGATGTTTCTTAGTTGACTCGTTGGCTTGCACTGACATCTAACTGACTGATCAGCTGTGAAGAGATTGATTGATATGCAGTATTTCTGTAATTTAATATTGGTTGGTTTTTTGACAGATAATTATAAGAGTTAATTCTGAAAACGAAAACTTATTACATGAATTTGCATTTTTCTGCTCAGCTTCGAAGGCTGCTGCTTGATTGTGCAGTGAAAATGATGTAATTGCCTGACTGTAGGTAACTACATTCGTTTTGATATGAACATGCCCAAGTCACTGCCGCAGAGAAAGGCCGGGCCGCAGGGTTTTATGGAAGATTCACCACTGACAGTGCAAGGACTTTTCCAGGCTAAACTCCTTGGTAAGATTAACAGAGGCAAAAGTAAAGACATGTTATAGCCTAACAAGATGAATAAAAGGAAATGAATACAAGCCTTTGAACAGATATTGTGCTCTAGGCTGCACGTAAACTGCTTTCATTTTGCCTTTTACAACAACCTTTAAGCTTCTTTAAATGTGCCCGTAATAAGAACATCCAGCCAATTTGTGGAAATTTGATGCGAAGAGTAGTAATAAGTTTTAAAATAGAAGACAGTGAAGTCTCACATTGAGAAGGTGGGAAAAAACTTGTCAAATGACAGCTATGGTCCTCTGCAGCAGCTTATTATGGTGTATTATGGTCTCTTTAAGACATGCAGCATTACTGTGTTAGGTATGGTGCAGATGGGGTTTGGTTTCTGCATTTGTGTGCATTTACTTTGAGATCATGGTGGGCCATGTTATTATGCTTGCATGGTTATAATTGTCATGCAGTTCTGCATTGACTGGTTTATGTCTATCGGTGTGTATTTATTTGTGTATGCATGCATATTTGTATAATTACTTGTGGTCATTTTCTGTTTCTTATTTAGGTGAAGCTATGTCTGAAAACAAGATAATCTTCAGTCATGTCTATTGCTCACCAGCCTTACGATGTATTCAAACGGCTGACAGCATATTATCTGGTAATCTGTGCATCTGCAATTATTTACTCTTAAACTAAATTTATTTCTTCTACTGGTATTCTGTCTGCAAACAGCATGGTTCAGTGCTTATCTGCAGTCTTCTTTGTTAACTTGCCATGTTTTCTGAGCAGTTTTTTAACTTTGATTCTTGAGAAATCAGAAACAACTGTCTTGATTAAAGTTTTTTAAAAAAGATTTCATGCCTCTGAGTTTGAAGCAATGTCTGATTTTAAAAAACAGGAATCTCTTTGCATGATGTTAGATGTTAATGTGGTTCTTTGGCAATTACCTGCAATTTGTGGTTCTTTGACAATTAATTATCAGTGATTTTAATAGGTTTAATGATTGGTTTGACACTAGCCATATAATATATAATAATAAGACAATTTATATAGCGCCGTAACACGGCCGAGGCCGAAGAAAAGGGCGCTGTACATAAGTTCCGGCGACAATAGAAAATTAACTACAGTCATACGATAATTTAAATAGAAATGTTTTAAGCCCTTTCTTAAAGTTATCCAAGGATGGAGCATTCTTCACGTGGTCGGGAAGGCTATTCCACGCAGTGGGTCGGTCCGGCAATCGAGAAAGAGCTTTCGCCAAACCGCATGGTAGACCTTGGAACCTGCAGTTGGTTCCTCGACGAGGACCTCAGCCATATACTTATGGTGCCTGTATGGGCTTACCCTAACCCCTCCCAAGGCGGTCATTGTCTTGGAAATTTGAGGTAGTACCTATACACAAGATATGGTCATCATGTAACAAGACTTCTGCTTTTGACTGATATGTTATAGTTCTGCTGCTATATAAACATCAGAAAACTGATGCTGTATATAAGAAAATATATAAATTTGAGAAAATAGGAATTTCCTGCCAAAACTTATCAAATGTTTATTGCTGGTGCCAGTGGCCAGATGTAAGATCTGAAAGCATAAATGATTAGGACAAAATTTTTCCACTTTACATGCATTTTGGAATTGTATTCCTCTCAACTCATTCTTAAACAAAAATGTTTTTGTGCTAATTATAGTAACAGTTACTGTAGCTGTCTTTGATTGTTCTGTTAGGCCTAGGCATCAGCAGAGCCATTTGCATTGAGCCAGGCATCTTTGAGTGGATGGCTTGGCATCAGAATGGACTGCCAGCATTCATGACACCTGAGGAGTTAGTTTCAGCAGGATTTAACATCGACATCAGTCATCAGCCGATCTGGAACACATTTGACATCAAGGAAACAATTTCAGATTACTATGACCGATGTCACAAAGCCACCAGCACCATTGCAGAAAGACATCGTGGTACAGTGGTTTCCATGCTTAACTTTCAAGAGTTCAACCAGATTACCAATATGTGTCAAGACAAATCAGAACTGGCTTGTCTGTACGACAGTTTCTACACCACAAACTAAGTTAAGATATTCTCGTTAGTTTGAAGAGTGACAAACTGTTTTGCTGGCAATAAATGCTACTGGGGCTAGTTGCAGACAGCCACCATAGGTATGAGTAGCTATTCCAACGTGCTGAAGCAGACCAGTTTTGTGATATTTCAATAGAGTTCCACTTGAAAACTGATATGAATGTTTAATGAATTGTAACAGCAATTTGTCCTAGCCATGAGTCCAAGTTAATTAAATTAATAAAACCAAGCAAAAGGTAACTCTGCACCAAAACTGCCACACACTAAAGTACCACTTATACTTTTGATTATTATATGAATATCTGTTTAACTATGCATGCATAAATATTCTTTTTAAAAATTGTTACTGTATTTCAGGTGGTAATATTTTACTCGTCAGTCACAAAGGAAGTGTGGATGTTTGCATTCGGCAGCTTACTGGTAATTCCAAACTGACTCTGACAGCTTTCCGTGAGCGTGTTTCTAAGGTGCCGTACTGTGCTGTGTCATGTTGTCAGCAGAACTCGGATGGCAAGTGGAAACTGGTGTCTCCGGGACTGCCATGTTTCACACACTCGGCTAACAAGAACTATGACTGGAAGATGTGGCTCTGATTTTATATGAACAAATGTTCTTGGACAGTTGACTGCATATATTTCACAATGACTGACAATCTTCAAGAGGCGAGCTGCAGACGTTCTTCAATGACAGTTGCATTTATTAAAGTTATTTTATAAAATGACAGTTTGTAGAACTGTTTATTAGAAATATACAGACAGAATAAGCAATTACATGCCAAGTTGCATTGTTAGCTACCTACATTCTATCTGTTGTTAATTCTTCAAGGTTACAACATTCTTGTCATAAAGTTGTCAAGTCTCTCTGAAAATGATTGTTTCTTTTAGTATATTTCTTTTCTAGTGAAAGTGAAGATATAATGCAACAGCCTATACTATTGCATACGATTTCTTTTCTCAGAATGATTATCTTAATCAAGTAATCCTTTGTAGGCCTATCCATAATCTGGACACAAGATACACATCTTTAAACGGAAGTGAGATGTGTGTATGGTTATAGATGGTGAAATATGGCATGCCAGTTGGGGCATGAAATTCCCAGGATTTTGTCTTTCATGTTACCCCTTAGGTTTAACCAAAAGTCTGTTACTTTCCAAAACATCAGAATTAAGCATTTAAGTGACTTTCCTGTTTCATTAAGCTTGGTACAGAAAACGTTTTTGGTAACAAATATTTATCCAGCCATGAAGTATATTAGTATCATGACGGGCACAAACCAAGATAATGACACACAATTAATAACAAAACAACTGACTCAGAAATATACAAAATCATTTATAAGAAAATATAGATCCAGTAAAGAGAATTTAAAAATTCTTTTAAAATGTTTACCACCTTTGACAGGCTTTTCAATGTTCAAATACATATAAAAGCACATTCTGACCATCCTAATTTATAAAATACCCTGCATCACCTAATCCAATATGGATATTGGTAGTGGTAACTTATAGTTACTGGTAGTGGCCTCCTACAGAAACTGTGGGCATCATTTGTACCTGTTAGTGATTCTGAGAGGCACTTGACATCAAAATATATGAAAATAGTTAAATCATATGCAGTATAACTTATATTACATAATTATTAGCAGCAGTTCTGTCTGAAATCACATATTGTCCAGTCACTGACACTTATTAGCAGTTTCCTCTACAAGGCAAGCATAGATAATATTCCATTACTACATTATTACAACACATCATTATAAGGCACTTAACAAGGCACTTAGCAAGGCACTTAACATGGCACTTCCATCTGAAACAGTATACCAAGCGTTTAAAGCAAGCGTAAGCTCCAGAATGAAATGATGACTTTCAGAGGACCTCCCAACTCTGATTGTGAACTGACTCAGATGCGCAAGACCCAAAGTATTTTGTTGGGAGCCAGGCACTCGCTGGCACCATCACTGTTTAAACTTACGACACCTCCTACCTGGTCATCTAAATGGCGACCAGCGCCTTTGACACAGACTGCAATCCTGTGTAAATCTTTAACAACTTGATGAACTCCAACCAATGAAATAAACCAAGCTCCTTACTTTCTACGCTAACTAATTCCAAATACACAATCATAAAGCATGCATCTTTATAATATATAACTATTATATATATGTATATTTTTACATAAAAAGTATATTACTGCGTAGTACCTATTAATCCTAATTACCAATTATTACACAAGTAAATATTGCAAATTTTCCACATGTCAAAACCTGCAGTTGCAACATCCACATAGTTGTTTGTCAGGTTTTTCTGAGATCACCTAAGGCTTTCCCTTTATCTGTTACTTACAAGTTCTACTGCAACACCATACCAAAGTAGAATCAGTACAAATGTTTCAACACATGCAATTCAACAAACATACAAACCACGGTTCCCATCCTAACAAATGATCTGTACAGTGGAAGATCTTAGGCATAACAAGAAATATGAAAGAAATGGAATGAACAATGGCTGTAGAAATCCATATAGCTAATACATATTACTGTGCTTAATAGGATGTCTCAGTTTGGGGACATTATAGCTGGGTAATGGTGGCCGAGCGCAAGGAATTAAGTTTGCCTCGGACATCTGCAAAGGACGGCCTTTGGTTGGGATCTTCGAGCCAGGCCCTCTGCATTATTTCATAAATTTCGCGAGGACATCCTTCAGGCGCTTCCATGCGGTAGCCTCTCTCTATGTGGATGCTAACATCAGCCAATGGCTAACAAATGCAAACAACAGCATATAAATTGTAGTCTGCATTATAAATTAAAAACAATGCTACAATGTAATAACTTGCAAAAAAATTACAGGAAAGTTCATGAAAACACCTGGCAATAACACTGTTCTTTAGTAGATGAAGGGCAGAATTTTCACGAATGCAGCATAGTGTTTAGTTAGAAGCAAACAAATAAGATAACAAAATCCAAGAAATCAGTTATATGCAAACCATAGAAAAACTGAATAACTGACCCAGGTAGAGCAGAGATTTAAGCAGCATAGATGTTTAAGAAAGAACATTGAACATCAGCTAACAAGAATTCAAAGGAAAACAAATCGAAGATGCTGTACATCTACTTACTATTCGTGGATAAGGAACTCGGCCAAATGAGTAAATTTCCCAAAGTAGGATCCCAAAACTCCACATGTCAGATTTACTTGTAAATTTCTGCAAAAACAAAAAGGAAGTTTTAGACAAATACATGTTTCCATTGACGTTCTGTCATCACCTTAATCAGTGTGCCCAGTACGCACTGCACAGCCCAGTATGAGCCAATCTAAAGCTATCCCTATATAGCTGAAGTTGAAGGGTTTAAAGAACTAAGTGCTTGCTGTTACAATTGCTTGTGCAAATCAAGTATGCAGTCCAAGATGAACCTATGTAATGCTATCCATATTGCAGAAGCTGAAGAGGCAAAAGAATCAACAGGAATAGTCTCACAGTTCTTCAAAGAGGAAAATATGAAGAAGTTATAAATTCATCTTCACACAGGTAAGTACTAACACTCCAGTAGAGTACATCTGCACTTACATTTTCTTTCAGGGCTTCCGGTGCCGTCCACTTGATAGGAAACTTTCCTCCTGCCTGATTTGAATCAACCGGCCGTGCAAGACCAAAATCAGCCACCTGTTGTAAATATGAAGCAGAATAAATTTTAAAAACTAACAGCAGAATGTTAAATAATAATTGCAGTATTTAATAGTCAAGTAGTCCTACGTTAATTCCAATCAACTGCAAAAAAGTTCTTTAGTGCCTTGGTTTTTAGGTTTTATTTATGCTTCAGGTTTTTAGGTTTTATGCTTCAATCCAAGCATGCTCAAGATCAACACAATTCAGAGTCAATGGCCAGTGTTCTCATCATCAGAATCCTGCTCAAAAGTGCTTGGCCCAGCATCACATGACCCAGCAACTATGTCACCAGTTTCATCTGTCACTGATAAAAGATACTTATTTTGGTGGAAAGTAGAAGTGAAATTAACAGTCATAATGACTTTGATCATGATGAGACCGAGCAATAAGTTTGAAATCAGGACCTACATCTATACAATTTTTTTCTTAACATTATTTTCATATTAGTGTTAAGACCTTAAGGTTTCAATGACACAATTTTTATTAATTCCGCATTTCTGCATTTACAAAGCTTAATAGCTGGCTAGCTCTTCAAAGGTTCTAAGTAAACAAGGCAATACTTAAAATTACTATTTATTACACAAAAAATTGCAATTAGAATGATTCACAAAACAAAAATCAAATCAAACATGAAGTGCCCTATAAGAATTGCCTTTGCTGTTCCATCTTCATGTATGAGAACATTTCTTGCTGCTAGGTCTCTGTGGACGATTCCCTTTTGTTCGAGGTACGCCATACCTTCACATGTGTCACTAAAACATACAACCATTGTAATCTAATAACCAAACAATCATCAAATGCAACTTAAGTGTTTCTCACAGCATGTAGCATTAGGCAAATGAGTTTGAATTAATGAACAAACTCCACAAACACCCAAAACACAACCCCAATACATGTATACATGCAATAACAGCAAAATCATGGACAAGAGCTTTCACAACCACAAGATGTCCATTTGAAAAATTAAAAACAAATTCATGTTCACTAAACAGCTAAAGGAAAGTCACTGGAATTAAGTTAGCACTCAACTGCTCCTCTATGAGAAAAACTGTTGAGTATGGTGCTAAATGTGAACTACATGTTCTGATACATACATACATAGACACAAGAGGTACACATATTTATATATGCAGGATTCTCAACTTTGTTGATCTGAGCAGAACCTGGCACAGTTTCAGTGGCTCCTTTAGCTCAGCCTTAGTTGGGTAGCCTTTTCAGTCTAACTTTCTCTGCCAAACTTCTTAGATTTATTTCTTTTCACTAGCAGCAACCTCCTTCACTCATAAGCTCTGTCAGGTAGATTTTCTGAATAGTTTTATTGTACGAATTCAACTCAAATACTACATATGTAGAAACCATCTCAAACACATCTCGACCAACTACTACCTAATTGTCTTTCTGCGCAGACTCAGACTACTGACTACTCCTTAACTATGCACACTTAACTAATCAGCATGCACACTGTCATATGTATGCACACTTAACAGCAGAGCATCACACTTCACTTTAAGCGTGATTCAACTAATGAATGTAAGTAACATATAAATTGCATCGTCTATGGAAACCATTAATGCAGCCTTGGTGTACGATTAGGCCTAAGGGCAGCACTCGTGAGGAGCCTCGTGAAGCCAACAGAAACTAGTCCTTTTTATATATTTCTGCCTTTGTCAAACTTTGAACCCAGTGCACAAAATGGCAGATAAGGCCTTTGTCAACAGTGCCAGCATTTACAGCTAGTGAAAAAAGAATGTACGACTCAACAAAACCTTGAGAAGTTGATCTGATTATCACTTGAGATGACTGTACGACCACGTGTTCGCAGGTACTCAACTAAACTGCCTTTGGCCATGAATTCAGTTACGATGTAAGTTGTTTTGTCGAGAACTACACCAAGCAACTGGACCAGATTTTTATGCCGCAAGGACCTGTAATAAACATTGCAAATAACACCTATCAAACAGTGCGTGTCTGGCTTAGACTGTCAACCTTAGTTTTCTAAAGCCAGTATTGTCACAAACTGCTATTTTTTAGTCCTTTACTTGGTGAACTCTTTTAACCAACAAATCTCCAGCATCTCCCTTGCCAACTGTTGGCTGAAACGAAGAATGGGCTATCGTGCACTGTGGACAAGTAGCAGGCAACTTGGTGGATGGCAAGCGAATTGGGAGTTACAGTATGTCCGAAGTGAAATTCAGGGAATTCAAAACAGGTTCCTGGTTGATGGAAAGGAGCAATGAGGCCATAAAGCAGAGGTAGAAGAGCTTAACTTCCGTTAGTCTGTCTTCGTTTTCATAAGTGCAGAAGTTAGTGTTCATTTATTTAAAGAGTATATGTATTTTATATATATTAATATATATATATATATAATTATATATATATAAGTTGTATGTTCAAAAGTTTCAAATGTTTGACAGTTTTGTGAAAAGTTCACTTTTCTTGTCTGACATGGTAGTCTTTTCAGCTAGCGCACTGTGCTGTCATAAATGTACAAAATATCTATGAGTAATTACTGTCAGTGGTCAACTTGACAACTTACGTCATAACAGAAGCTTCAGTTAACAGACTTTGTAAAGCACTTTTATCTCTCAGCACCTTAGCAGCTACTTCATTTCCTCGATAGACACCTTTGTAAACCTCTGCAAAAGCAAGAAAAGCCACTGGCATACAAATATGCATCACATATTACTATAACTTATAACTATAACTTACCGAACCACTGCTAAAAATGCAACCTCAATTGTTACCGGCAAGTAACCTTAAAATACCACGAAGAAGTACAAATCTCAGTCCATTAAAGTTCCAGCCAAAAATCTGGATAGACTTTACCAGGGAACTTACATAGTGCTTAAACTACAATATAGCCTGTACTTATTCAAAAAGCAACAGTTAAGAAACATATATGCTAATAACAACAATAACAACGACATTAAAAGTGCCTTCTAGTGGAGACTATCCACAAGGCTCCACAATAAAAGCATAACTTACTCATGGAATCAATTCCTCTGATTGAAATAATAAATTCACAAGGAGAATCAACAAGAAGTCTTTTTAAGACTTCCAACACATAAGTGAAATAATATAAACAAGTAAGAAAGTAAGTAAAGCATTTGTTAACACACCATGGGTCCATCGGCTGAGCATCAGGTGGGTCACCGCAATCAGACAACAAAAGCGAGATGATTACATGATAATTAAATTCAACATGATTAAATGACAATTAAACTACATAACAGGACCATGCCAGAAGAAACTTGTGCATGCTCTTTTAACCAACAAACCTCCAGATTCTCCCTTGCCAATTAACTCCACTATTTTGATGTCCGACAACTTGATTTGCCACCCAGAAGTTACGAACGAATTGGCATCAACAACTACTTCAAGGTTGCCTCTCTTTGTCAACGGCTGCTTCAGACGACAGACAAGACCATCTGCATCAGCCTCATAGTGCTTAAGAATAAACAAAATGCCACTCAAAACAAAGCCAGTACTAAATATAATATGACTTCTCAGGGGACACCATTTGAATAGACTTAAACTTTAAAATAGAACCAAAGTAAAACAGCTTTTTAAAGAAACAACCTAAACAAAGCACTTATGGCCAAAAAGACCACCACGTAGGCATACGTGATGGTCTTTTACACAGAAACTATCTAAACAGGATGCACCATGACCACATCAGTAGACAATGATGTCATAACATCTCTGTTTATGAGATTAAACATAATTTATTTCCTATGTGACTAACCTTCACAGCCTTACAGAGGCTATATTGAAAAGTTCACTAATCGTTCTATACTCTAAATAGGCAACCTAGAGCACTTACGAGACTGGTAAATATCAGTTCTTTGCATATTTATATTCCTTGGTGTATTAGCTATAAAACTCTAAGTACTCAAGTAAAGTTTCAATACCTAAGTATTTTAATTTTTTACGATGCTCTGAAACAAAACCTCAATTTAACATGTTCCCTTGGTCACCTCATTTAAAGTTGTGTACATCGATAATTATGCAAATGTACAAGGCATGTAAATATTTTTCTTAACCAGTTCTTGTGGAGATTCCATTGATCAGTCTCAGATGCTCCAATTTACTATATTCATAAACAATCACGTCCTCTAGGCACACAGACTTAGGTAGAGTCATAGTTATGGTAACCTTTAACTCGTCATTTCTCAAAAGTAGCAGCAAAGATGCCTTCATCTTTGAAAACTTGTAACTTTTTACTATTTGCGATAAAAGTATGCAGTTTTCACTTAATTATTCAGCAATTCCAGCCCAGCATAGTGCGGCTTTGGAACCCTTTTCTCATGCATGGTCACATACAGGGGCACAGTAATCTATTGTTAAGAATTCTTGGTGGAAAAGAGTTTCAACTGTAACTGTAAAACTATTTACATGATATATAACCAGTAATTATGTATCAACAACAAAGTGTATAAGACAAGAAAAATTAGATGCAGGAATTAAATTAGATTTCAAACAATAAAAATAACACAAAGGAGTAGGAAGTTTTTATGAGTCATAACAAAATTAAGCCAACTGAACTATAATGACAAGTGAAGCTATTAAATATATAATTATAGATTATTTACTTCTGTAAATGCTATCCAGCATTTTATCCTAACAGGATGTTGTCTTAATGGAATACTGTTCCATGGTGCATACCAGCATATTATCCTATCAGGATTTCATCCAGGGAATATTGCACTAGTGCGATTTTGTCCAGGAAAGTTTTGAGATTTTTTGGCCAGAGGATATTTTGTCCTGGGGTTTTTGGCTTAACACCCTGACTGATATATAAGTTAATTGTGATAATGAAGTTACTGAAATTTAAATACCTCCACAAGTTTGAGTAAATTCTCGAAGTAAACCTCTTCGTCAATCGTTAGCCTGTTGTTTTTGTAGATAATGTGGTAGTGTTCGACCTTGTGGTTTGAGTAGACACAAAGAGTATAATCACCAGGAAAGTTGTTGCTCTCGCGCACCAGGAAAAGTCCTTCCTCTGAATTTGAGAGCAGCTCCTCGGCTTGGACACGAGAAATTTTGCCATGGTACCAGCTGAAAAAAGTATCCAACACCTTTGTTATAGATTAATTTCAGTCAACCTTTTTCCTGTATGTTCTACATCTTGTTGGTCTGGATAGCCAAAATGGTTGCTTCATGGGACTAGAGATGAAAATAAGCACTATACAAAATTTAGGTCAATGCTTTCATATGTATGAATTTATTGAAAGTTAATCCACTACACTCAAAAAACTACAGCATCAATACAGCTTCAATTTCTGTTAATGGCCAATCATGCTAACTGTCCCCAAGATCAACCCATTCTTAAAGGCAACCCAGAACTTAGTGTAGCAGTGTATGCCAGTTGAAACCATTTACTACCTGCACCTCCAATTGCTGGAATCCTTGTTTTAAACACATTCTGTTCATTTTCCAGCTGATTACTTATGCTGTTCTTTTGTTCACACCCAAATCCATGTTGAAAAGTTTTGACACTAGTTTGCTTGCTTGAGGTGGTGATGATGATAAAGTGCCAATGACAAAAAAGGTACAGGTAACACTTGTTAACTCACCTCTACAAAATTCCTTATAATCCAAGAGTGTGAAAGACCTCTTGGCTGAAACGCAAAGATGAACAGGGCATTCCAACAACAGGACACTTAACATCTCACCTTGAGTTAAAACTCATCTTCCAATCCTTGATGGCTTCTTGATAGCCGAGTTGGCTCAGATAGCTTGGTATCTCACTGAGAGTCACTCATCCAAGTACAGTGACACACACCTGATTCAACAGTGATTTCGCATAACGCAAAGTGGTCGTATGGGAGCTATTTAGGGCAGGAGGGATGGACAAGGAAGTCTGGCTGGAACTGGTTTTAACCAGTTAGGAGGGGGAATCAGCAGGACAAGGCAGGTATGGCCTGACCGGCGGGAACGCAGATAGGTTGGCTGGCTGGGCGGCCAGTTGGGTACAGACCTGTCTGCCTTGCAAAGAGGCAAGACGACCCACTAAGCTTGGCAGGACTGGAGGGAACAGAGTGTGGGCATCCGAGTAGCTGAGGACATATATTTCAACACTGTCCCGTTTTACGCACTAACTGGTTTACACGCTGTTTCGGAGGCTTGTCTTTCCATGACTTCGTGTTAACGCATCCGCACTGTACTAACCTGACTCAAAGTTGCTTAGCATAACTGTTCTAACCAGCATTGTATCCACATCATACTTATGACAAAGAAAGACTCTAGAAAATGCAATATGAATACTTAACGGCATCGAGTGCAGTTTAACTTCAGTTCTTTTCTGAACATAATTGGCTGGCATCATTCCCATCTTCCCATCAGCTCTTTGTGCTTTGTACCAGTTGGGATCCTATGCAATAAAATGTAAAGGCAAACTTTTGCAACACACTTTACTGGAGGTCAAAGCTGTAACTGATCTTTGTAAATAATGAGCACAGACTACAACTGAGAAGTTTCCTGAAAAGCTATTGCATAAATGCCTTGATAATTTAAATTACATTATTTAGTCAAATAATCAAAACTCACAGAAGTTTTACTGAGAACAGTTAGCACATCACCACGTCGGAATGGCAAGTCTTCTGGTGAGTTGCCATGGAAATTGTAGAGGGCTATGACCTCAGTTCCTGTATTCCAGCAAGTATTCTATAACAAAATAAATATGCATAAACCAGTATTCATCTGTGAATAGCTGACAAATCCACAGCAGCTATCAGTATACCATATCTTCACGCACACAACTCACACATGCATGCAACCCGCACATACATATAACCCGCAGAAATTAAACGTGTAAAAAAAACTTTGGTGTAGCCCATAAACACTTATACCACCCAGGCCTTGTGAGCCAGCACAGACCATAAAAAAGGAATGGTCTGCAAGCACCAACACACACTAAAATGTGTGAACCAGAATGTGCAATCTATTTTTATTACACTATTATCAAATTGAATGGAAATACCTGTATGCATTTTCAACCTTCTCTTGGTAACATAGCAATGTTTTAAAACTTTAGAGTGTTGTTTCTTTACACTTATACTCTACTTGCTATAGGTGAGAAAACCAACATTTCCGGAAATGAGACTGCATCAGGGGCAATCACGAGACACGTTTTTACAGTGTGCAACTTCCATATTTTCAAGCATACATTTCACGGGTTACAAACCCTGCACCCCATCTGCGGTTATTTTGGTGTCCACGTTATACCAGTTTATTTTACACAGATGGTCACCACAATCTTACTGTATTTTCTAGACTGTACTGCAATGACACTGCCATCAGTTGCAAAAAATCGATGATGAATTTGTGACATTTGGGAAAATTAGAAATGACTGCTAAAGATTAATTTATTCTGACTTAATTATTATTTACACATTCTGAACTAAAAATTTTAAATTTTTTTTGTGTTGCATTGGTGTCAGATTTGATTTCATAGTGCTATAATAACCAGCCTCCCAATGTGGTCTTTGTCTCGCACCTTAACAATTAAATATGCACTATTAAATTAAATGCGTCTCATGATTGAACCCATGCAATCTTATCTCCAAAAACATTCTTTTTATCACCCTATGATCACAGACTTAAACAAAACACTCCCATAGATTTTAAAAGATTGCTATATTACCAAGAAAAAGTTTGAAAAATCCATATTTTTATTCAATTTAATGAGAACATACTAAACATAAATCATGTCACAATCATTAGTTAAGCATTATCAAAACCCATGGGCATTTCGTGACTGCAGCTAGCTAATGCAATCTTGTTTCCAGACATTCTTTTTATTAGCTGATGCAAGTAGAGTAGAGACCTACATAAAACTCCCATAGCTTTTAAAATATTGCTGGGTTACCGACAGAAAGGTTGAAAGATCCACATTTCCATTCAATACAATGAGAAAGAAGCAAAATGTTGTTTGCAAGCCTGTGCAAGCTATACCAAACTTTTTACACATGTACTTAATTTCCACTGGTTATATGCGTCTGTGGGTTATACGAGTGAAAATGTGGTAATCGTGCTGCCACGCAAACACTGCATTAGTGCCAGAACATTTGTCTACATATGCTTTTCCATCAGTAATTATATGCTAAGAGTACACAAGTTTCCCCCTACATTCATGCATTGATAAAGGACTTATTTTAAATTTAACAGTAAACTATAAAAACAATATTGCATCAATTTCTGAGGTCACAGATGCAAGACAGCGGATTTTGAGGAAACACCAGAATATGAGGACACTGGTGACTGAGTGACTTGCGGTTGATTTCTGTGTAGAATTTTCAATAGGTTTCCCACTTTTCCG
This sequence comes from Norana najaformis, assembly GCA_964023275.1. NCBI lineage: Eukaryota > Metazoa > Annelida > Clitellata > Crassiclitellata > Hormogastridae > Norana > Norana najaformis. Next base: position 22,316,975 of record OZ029913.1, on the reverse strand, counting down.
GATTGTTACAGTAGGGTTTAGAAAAAGTGGTAAGCTCATGGTGACCATTTGTGTAAACTAAATTGGTATAACCTACGCATCAACCAACCCGCAGGCAGTGCAATGTTTGTTTAAGAGAGAAACTCCTTGCACTATCAGCATAAATGCAGCTTAAATGCAGTTCAATAACACAACAAGAGTTCATATGGTGAATTCAAAAATGATGGTTTTACATACCAAACAAACTCTATTTTAACTGTGATCTAATAAAAACTTATGAAACATATTTATTATTACTATTATTATATTATAGTATGAGTAACATATTCATTTAAAACATCAGTGAAAATGAAATAAGACAATACAATAAAACAAGTGTGCCACACCATCACTTCTGACTTTTCAAATCTAACAAAAATACAAGCACAAACAATTGAATGACATCAGCTTGTTCAAAATTAAATTCCAAACAAATTCCAGATACACTTTAACTCTATCTTCAGTGGTTGCTAGGGCATTGCGTTTCTACCCTTACGAGATCAAATGATGTCAAAACTCAAAAGTATCTGGCAAGGGCCAGATTATTGGCTAAAATATCTAGTAGGGAAAGGGTTAGCATGCAGTCATTTCAAAGTTGGGATAAAAACATAAACAAACTATAATAAATATATAATGAAAAAAGCAAAATTTTAATGACTCTTATTTAAGGCAAGCCTAGTGTTTCACATAGCTTTCAAACACTTGTGTCAGAAACTACAGTGACTAAAATTAACCCATTTACCACATCCAAATCTCACCTGCATACTGAAATTTCAATTTCAGTCTTCCAGATTCACCATTAGACTCTACGGATTTGCTATAGAAACACAAAATGAAGGAACAGATATAGCTGCAAGCTTATAACAATGATGAAGGAACAGATATAGCTGCAAGCTTATAACAATGGTGACTAACAGTTTCCTGTTTTGTACAATGAACATATATTGAGTTAAAAGTGCAACAAGTTATAGACTGTAATCCCTAGGAAAGTGCAAGAGCATTATGACACCTAACTAGGACCAATAATTAACAGTGCTTTTTCCCTGACCAGTTTATGCATGTTAAGCTTTAGTTTGAAATTATATTAACTCCTTTGGACACAGACACAAATGTGAATACACAAATAAACAAATTTATACTATGATATTGGAAATAAAGGTTCCATGTGCATCAAAAAAAGAAAGAAAAAATTCAATTCTGTAGAACAAATTTATATACACAACTACCTAAATGTAATACCAGTTGAAACCAGTTAAGGGTTAACTGGTAGTTCAATTTCTGCTTAGCAGGTCAAAGACCCTATAATTTTGCTGCAAAACTCTACTGCAATTAGTCAGCTGATCAACATTAATTATAGCCCATCAGTTTCAGAAAGGAAACAACTGCACATGATACTACTACTGCTGGCAGCTGTCAACAGAGAACAGTAGTAAGAGTAGCTTTGTCTTCACCATTTTTACTTTTTTCAAACTTTCCTATCCTAATCAATTCACTCACTTCTTCAAATCCACCTACTGTAGCAAACCAAACTGACAGATTGGGGATATAATTTATACATACACACCTATATATAAATACACAGTATTTGCATTTATCCGTGCCTCCTACTTTACTCAAATATGTATGTATGTACATTGTATATAAACACTTACTCAAATATGTACATATGTAAGTAAAGTATGCAATAATGTAAGCAAATCTATATTAAAGTGTGCAGCACTGCATGTTCTGCAACCTATGCAGTCATCCAGAAAGTCAAACACAAAAGCAAATAGCAGGATATCAAGGCCAACATCAAATAACCATCTCACATCCTGATGGACTTTAATATGATGCTAATTATAAACTATGATGCAGATACTGTGAGTTTTGCTGCCAGATTACTTACTTGGCTGAATACATTTTCCTTTCAGTATAAACCAAAACATAATGCCAGTCCCAACAGCAATTGTCATTTACATGGGCTAGTCTGCATTACTGCGTTAATTTTTGCAAAACACAGTACTCAAGTTACACATTCAGTCACACAAGCAAAAAGATCACTTTCTGTTATTGGATAGGAAATTAAAGTTAAACTAAAAATTACAGAAAAAACTACACTCTTGTTAATGAAACCTGCCATTTTTGTTTTATTAGAAAGTTGATTAGAAACACTGAGCTCAAAAAGCAATACAAACATTTTTGATGACTGGAGAAAATGCCTCCATATAAAATGTATGCAGAAAAATGTAACATCCCAAAATGTTCTTGGTCAAGTGTCTTCAGAGAAAAAATAACAGCGCTCAGTAATATCAATTATCGGTACTTGGTACCACATACAAAGTATAACGGGATTAGAGAGACCACTTTTTCTGTATAGTTAGCAATATTATAGAAAAAATGTATGTGGATTTCAGGGTCACGAGATTGATATCAAAAGTGATAAAACCCAGTGATGGCTGACTCTGCATTGTCTTTCAGATAGGACAGGCAGAGAAGAAAGCTTATGAGCGACAAATTCGTGAAGGTCCCTTCAAGTCAAAGGATGCTGCCAGTCAATGGACATGGCAGGTCAAATTCCATAAAAAATACACAGCCAAACAAGTCCAAATCGATGTGGCAGGTCAAATGTCAGTTGAAGAAGACTATACAGCAATTTAGTTCTGCTGAACTTGACAGCAAGAACAGTTTCTGTGCCAAAAATTTAAAACAGAAACGGTGAAGCTGCATTAAATATACTCACTCAGTGTAGCATAATTTTTACAACAGTTAATGTTGCACAAAAATGTCCACAAGTTCTTGCAAAAACATCCCATTTGGAGTAAGAAAATCAGCTCAACAAACGATGTAGACAAAGTGGTCTACACTTTCTCTTACACAGTACAGTCCATTCTGAGTATGTGCTTGCGCTACCCCTCAGTCTGTCAATGAACAATAAAACAATCCTTCCATGGGCTGCAAGTTGGTCATTATATACACATAGGCCTAATTCAAAGTTAATTAAACAGTCACCCTACCCAAGAGGCCACAATATCTTTCCACCTACCCAGGCATAATACAGCACTCTGATTTCAGTAGACTTATAAAGAATATAGTACTCAGTTATTCTGCATGCTTCACTGATTGGTAGCTGTTGACTGCAACCCAATACATCCCACCCATGGCTCCAGAGTCAACAGATAAATGTGCATTATTAAGCTGTAAGCCAGTGACTACTTCAGCAATTTGCTTAAAATATTCATTATGCTTCTTTGGCTGGGTTTCAGGTGAATGCATTCACAACCCAGGAGCTATGCTTTGGGTTGATGCCTGGGCCTCTTGGTTCCCACTGACAGGCAGGTATAATCATCACCAGCCAGGATCTGTAGCAGGTTGTGCTTGGATACTAAACATGGTTTAATGAATGCAACAAGCATGTAACTAGTTGCCATCTTCCTGATGCTACAAACGGGATTCATGTTTTAAGAAGCATTAAGGTGGATACACACACAATCTCCAGATATTTGCTAGAAGTTACTGTTTTTATATGTAGTGTGCTTGCGGTATTACTTGCAAAGCATTTTATTATTAGCTTTTGTTATGCTTTAAATACCAGGTACTCAAAGTTTTCATGTTTATCTCATTATCTATATTATCATAATTGAGCTTTCTTGTTACAGATATTAACATTGCAATTACATTAAAAGGCTAAAATGAAAAGCTCTCAAAAGGTAGTAATTGTAATCTGCAACTTCAATAGGGCCAGTGCCTTAATTCAAGGCATCAACTGATGGCACACCAAATTCAAGCCACAATGATGAAAAAAAGTCAGTCCAATGAAACAGAGAGGCAGCCTATGAGGCATAAGCCAACCGGAAAAGGTATGTCTTAAGTTGAGACCAAAACGACACAAGAGACTGAGCAGAATGAACAGCTGCAGGAAGACAGTTCCAAAATTTATGTTCAGCAACCAGAAAAGCTCATCCACCAAGAACAGCTCTCATTTTTGGCACAACCAGAGGAAGACAATCAGATAACCTGGTTGATTAAAATCATAAGTCTGAGGAATTAGGTCTGATTCTAAGTACTGTGGTTGGCCAGGGTTTAATGTTTTACAAACTATATAAGCCCCAATTTGAAACAAATCCTTTGCTGAAAGGAAGTCAATGCAAAGATTTAAGTACAAACATTATATGCCACTGGGTCCCTATGATATGCTCAAATTTAAACATATCAGCTGTAGCTCTAGCTAAAGAGTTCAGTACTCCACAGAGTTTCTGCAAGTTTGAGTTTGCAATACCAGTAAGAAGCAAGTTACAGTAATCAAGGCAACTGGAGACTTATGTGTTTACCAAAGATATCCTTGAGGACATCAGAATACAGCACCTAATTCAGAATATGTTATCATAACATTCAGATTATGACCTTTGTTATGTGTTGGAAAGATACTGAGCTGTTTCGTGTCAAACCCTTCAAATACATCAAGAAATGCTGAAGAACAATGACCAGCTACATCAAAATGTTTTGAAAGATTATGGGGAAATGCTCAGAGCGGAGTGATAGACTTTCTGGATCAAGTTTCAACATCAACCGAAGAAATCATCACCTGCCTCTGAAAATCTCAAATTAAAACAGTTCTTTTCAGAACCACCTGTTGTTCCAAAGGAAATCAACATAGCAGAAAAGCCTAAACTAATAATACTAATACTAAACAAAGAAAAACATCACAATAGATAGTTGCTCTCATACGATTAATGGACCTGTAGTACATGACCAAAACTGATTGTTAGACCATTGTCAGTAACAGCACCTTTGCCACAGCTGCCACAATGTGATCAGCTCTGACAGCTGTCATTTTAGTTTTATTATGAAAATAATTAACACCATGGACGCTTGTTATTCTTATCCTTTATTCTATTATTAAGAAACTCCTGAGGAAATTATCGATTGGTTTAAGCTTTTAAGGACTGGGCACTGCACAAATACAGCACCGTCATCGAAAAGTTTAAACAACTGGACATTCAAAAATTCAGAGGAGTGGCTTTTTAAGGTTTAGGGGAATGATTATTATCTGATTTTGATTTTTTGCAGCATTTTATTCAGGACTTAATTCTTAGCAAGGCAGTTTTTATTATTTTTGAATCTGTAAAACTTCACCATACAACATTCTTGTCCAAATGAAAAACTGTGGGCATTTTTGGTTCCAACTTGCCAGTAGGCACTCCAATTTGTTATTTTATAAAACCAATACGGCCATAATAAAGCGGACACATTTCTAAAAACTGTTGATGCAAGAAACATCTTTTTACCTTTAGCAGTGACCGTGCGATGTGGCTTGTACAAAATTCTGGACAAACGAAAAATTACAGCAGACTTCACAGGCAGGGCCTCAGAATTATTTCAGACTCTAGGGTTTTGCCAAACTTCCTTTACATGAAAAAGTTAGGCGCTCCCTCCCACCACTAGAATATTAACGTTACGTATCTTACCCCACAGCAGCTTATGGCGCTTAAAAGCAGCTTTTCACGTAAACACAAGACAGTTAAACATAAAAATTACCTCTGGTTATGACGTAGATCAAATAATGTTTTAAATCACTTGTCGGATGGAACTAACTTTTTTACACTAAAGTAAAAGCCACTTTAATTCTACATTTACCCTCAAAACCAGGAAGTTTAAAATGATCGTAGTCAAGAAATCCTGATTCTACTGTCAAAGCTTCATGTAGCGCTATCCTAGATAATCGTATTCGCAATCGTAAACTCGAGTCTTACAGCGCCCAAAGACGCGGGCACCAGCTTATTCACAGGCGCTCAGTCAAAATATAAAATCGATAGGCAGGAAGGGTTCAGTTCCAAATCAAGATGCAAGAGTAAGGAAGTCAAAGGAGCCTCTGTGCATGAGGAGCCTCGGTTCGCAACCTGATCTTGGCTTATTTCAGAGATTTGAATCTCGTGCTAGCACGCTCAGTACAAAGGGACCTTATTAAGTGGCGTGGCGCCCATTCAAACGTGATGACTTGTGAAGGATCTCACCCGATAAATTAATTTTAAAATGAGCAGGGTCGAGGTCATACCTTCGCTATATAAAACCGTGTACATTGAACAAATGATGCGCCAAAATATAACCCCAACTGCAATCCGTTTAATGACGAATAATGCCTGTTTGCTTGGTTGGCTACATTCGTCACAGCGTACGTCAAAGCGTCTCTGGGTGTGAGATTCCAGTTCGCACTCTGGTCGTGGCAATATTTCAGAAATTTGAATTTTTGGGCTTGGACTGTCTATAAACGGGGGACCCCAAATGGCGTGGTACCCATTCAAATCATAGTCATTATGAATATTAATAATAATTAATATTCATGATGTCTATGATTCAAACGGGCAGCGGTGGTGAAAGATCTCACCCGGTCAGTTCCTTGGAAATTGAGCAGGGCCGAGGCCATGGGGTCGCTGCATAAAATCGTATACATTTATTTATGAACTTGTTCCCGCGACTTAGCTTTCGTTGGGCGCAGTAGAAATCTTGCGATTAAGATTACATTTATATTCGTTTATTAATATGTTTAGCACAAACCATGTATTGCGCTATATAACTTATTGGCAAAAATGGCTGCCGTAATAATTTCTGTAACGAGTTAGGCCGGTTTAGCCAGCTCATGAGCACCACGCAAGCACGCCCCTTTTGAAACTGAAGTATTTTTTGTTGCATTACTGAAAATTCTTAACACAAGCGCAATAGTTTGGATATGCGCGAGTCCTGAAATAAAGTTTGTGTCAGAAACTTAAAGCGACGTTACTTTGGTTTCGCTTTGGTCGGTTGTATATTATAATAATAGTAATCTCGAAAATTTCTACAGCGCTATTGTAAAGCTGAGCGCAGGGCACCAACTTACGTCGTCAGAGGTGTTGTCCAAAAGTACTATGTAATGGCCAACAGAGTCAAGTTGCCAGAAGACCAGAGAAAAGGGGGCAGAGGAGCTGTTATGGTGGATTGTATTAGATTTCAAGAGAGAAATGGGAAGGCGGCGGATCGGATGGATCAGGATAAAATTTCTTGAAAAGATGGGACTTTATGAACCGCTAATCAAAGGCTACAGCTGTCTTATAAATACATAATTCCCTTAGGACTTCACACGGCACGTTAGCATATCTAGGCTTGTAAGGCGAAGAGTACTAGTTCGAGCCTCATCCGAGACGGTTACTGTGTAGGGACCTTGAACCAGTCCTTCACTCACAGTTGCTCTGAGCCATCGACTGATGCCAAGTCATTAGATAGTGGTACCTAATAGGTGCAGAAAAAATAATAAAAAGTAATCATTGAGGATTTCTTAGCTTTGCCTTTTTTAGTTCTGGCCATCTAGTTTATTCATCTTATTTGTCTTGAAAATGAGGTACATAATTCTAAGCAATTCTATGTCATAATTCACAATTGATTGTTGATTTTGAACCTTGCATAGTATTACATTACATTAAAGAATTTTTTGTGCATTGCCTGAATTGTTTACAAATTTCAACTGATGTGTTTTTTACGATTGTTCTTAGGCGCAATGATGAGTTTGGGAAAGGATTTAAGAAACCTATCACACGCTTTGCTTCTGGGCACTGTAAGTATTTGTAAAAAATCTGTCAACATAAATTCAGAATATTAATAATTTGAAAAGCAGTGTAACACTGATTTTGCATTTCATCATGAATATAAAGCCCCGAATAATCTGTCATTATGGAGTTGTGAGGTGTTCATCAGGAACCACAGTTTGAGACATCATCTTGTCATTATGAGGGTAAAGCCATGAAACTGTTTACACTGAGTAGTTATAAGTTAGGCCTACCCTATTTGTTATCACTGTTTTACTTATTAATACTAAAAGTTTGCTTACGTATTTACTTTCACAAACACGTACTGTGTGTCTAGGACACTGCATCTAGCAAAACCTTGCAGTTTGATGGTTTGTTTTGAGTGTTACAATAGTCTTATGGTCAGTGAAGAGCTTGCTGGACCATCAACCCAGAGGTCTTAGGTTCATTATTTTTCCTAGCACAATCTAATGCTCTGTGCTGTAAAACAAGCATTGGCACATTGACTGTACACTGACAATAGGCAATTAAATGATGAGTGAAAGGACTGCTACCGGGCGCCCACATAAGTCATGACCAAGAAAATTGTTGAGAGCACTAAGATCTGTGTACCTATCTCTTGAGGTTGGCAGAAGCAAATAATATCTGTGATTTTCAATGAATTAGTTGCGTTTTAGTTGAATTAGCTTTGCTTCCATTGAACGATTATCATAGTTTTTGAGAAGTTAATCTTTGGATTAAACGACATGATGTATGTGGTGATAATAACGTCAAGAATTGTTAACCAATATGCAGCACATTGCATTGTCCAGCAGTAAGGTTTTGATCTTCACTTTCTGCGGAAAGGTATGTCACTACAAAAGATTGTTTGAAATGCATGTATGAATTTATTTTCAACAGTTGCCGATCGGGTTTCCTCCAGTCTTATCTGACCCAGCCGAGGATCCTGAACATTTCCTCACTAGTCCTGAATGTCTTGCAATCCATAAATTTGAAAGGTCACAGAGGTTTGTGTCATTTAAATCATTCATTTTACTATAAATACTGTGTGAAAATCTAAGACTGGTTTCACTGTTGTGTCAGTCTGTGCGTCTCTGTGTGCTTGTGTTTGTCATCTGCTGTATATAAAGGCTTCCAGGCTTGTGGATGGTGTAGTAGTAGATTCCTAATGCTAATTGCCAATTCACCTTTTTCTGCAGAGTTTAGATTGTGATGCATAAAGTGAAGTTGGCATCTTGTTATCAAAGTATAGCCCATAAGGAAAGGTTGTTCAGTTGCTGAATTGCTCTTGTACTGTTTGCACTTCCTCTAAAGTACCATTTAACCCTTGATTCATGCCTCTCCTAGACTGTTGCATTTTTCTGATACTAGTTTGTTACTAAAACCTAGGTTCAGGACAATTGCAGGATTGCTTGCCTTCAGCAGCTGTACTCCTTTTATTTGGAATCATCTACCAGAGAAGGCCTGATTTGCCAACTCACTGTCATCATTTAAATCACTTGTCAACACTCTCTGTTCAACTCTGGCTTTTGTGTGACTCCATCTTGGCCTATAGAGAAAATACATAAGCTCCTCAGATTTAGATTTACTGACTTTTCATGTGTAATAAGTGCTTTAAATAAAGAATAAACATTTAGGACTAAAACTATGCTGTACTCATGAGTATACAAGTGAGACTTTATAACAAGTTAGTTCTACTTAAAAAAGAAATATATCAGCATAGACTATTAAATATATTAACCCAGTTAAGCTTGTTATGATAAATTGAGTGTACGTTTGGTTCAGGTTTTTGCCACGTGAACCGAATTATGAGGCTTGCTATGCACTGAATGTTACTGCAGTTCAAACAGGGATTGTGGTTGAACGTGATGCAACGACTGGCAAACTGCTTGGCTTCAAAGAGGTCTCTGTTCTTAGATGTTGTATGCTTGTTATGAAGTTTGTTGTTTGGTTAGAAGAGGTGCTAACATTTGGGCTATTGTTTATTACTAAATCTCTCAGGTTATGAAATGTAAAATGTGTGTCTTGTGTCATCTGCTTTCACTTGCGCTTGTCTTCTGACCTTTATTTGACTTGTTTTCACTTTCTTTCTGTTGTTTTCAAAGTGATATGAGCACCTTTCACATTTCTTCTGCCACTTCTGAAACTTTTTCTTTCAATTACGTTTGGAGTCGACATGGAATTGTTTATTTTGCTGAACTTAGATAATTATTAGAACTGAAATAGCCTTTGTGAAATATAACAGATAACTGGGCTTGATTAACTGATCAAAACTATGAACTGAGCTAAAGAAGGTATGGCTATTATTTCAGTTGATACTCTGTGTATTATGGATGTAAAAGTTCTCAGATCAAATGAGTTTACCATTTGATTGAATTCAGGGTTTGACTCTTGATGCATGTGAAATTGACGATTTGGTTTTGTACCAGTAACCCATAATGAGAGGTTTTCCTGTTGGTAGAAATGCTGTTATTGATTTGTGCTTCAGCCTAAGGACCCTGAAAGGTCCACAATGCATATCTGAGGACTAATGTTGTTAAGGGCATGTTGTAATTAACAAATGATTACATTTCAGTTACCTTGCATTATTGGTGAGATTTAGCTGGAACATTAAATTTATCTTTTTTCCAGGAGTTTCTTCCAGACACTGGCAAATCAGCCAAGAATTCGACATCACTTCGCCGACTTCCAGGGTCACTGCAGGATGGCATTCGGGGTAGTACAACCAACTACCCTTTCTGGCCAGGTATGATTGTTCAGTTATGCTCACAAAGTTTCAGATGTCCTGTACTTACTTAAATTAATAAAAGGAACTATGCTGTTGCTACAGTTTATGATATTTTATTGTGATTTTGCTTGAAGCGACCATCAAATGATGATCCCTTGGGCATTATCACAGCAGTGTTGTTGGAGTGTTTAGATTAGATTAGTTTACTGGTAGATCACATTAATGAATGTCATTGTTTGACTTGAGTTATTGATTGATTTCTTGAAAAGCGCTTCTGTTTGGTCTATTCTCTTGAACAGTATTTCATTAGCATTTTGTTCAAGTTAAAATAAAATAAATGCAAGTTGCCCATTGGATTAAACTTCAAACAAAGCAACAAATTATTTGTTTGATATGTGGGTGCTTTGCCACTGCAGTGAGAGATGTTGATCCAGTCTGTACTCTAGGTTCATAAGTTAAAACCATGTCTTTCGTTATGATTTGTGTTCAAGAAATTTCAGAGTTGAAATGCTTTCCAAACAGGTGGATTGGATGAACCAAATTTGGAGGAACTGAGAGGAAAGTCAGTTAACAAAGATGTTGACTTTAGCAAAGGTATCGTAATATGATCCTTTCTGTTTTGTTTCCCTGTTCTAAAAATTGAAGTAGCTTTTGAAAAACCTAAGCATCAGTCGGTTACGTGAAGAAAAAACTTATGAGAGTACCAAGCCCTTAGGCATGGTTAAGGCTAATCCCAGCCGACAACAGTTTTCAGCACTTTTTACATTGATATGGCTGAAAACAGGCAGTTACGTAGTTTTGTGCTTTGTCTTATCCAGCAAAGGATTTCACCCAGACATGGAAAAAATTAGCCAAAATGGGATGTACTGTGAAAAATGGGACAGATGTAAACTGATGTCAGGTAATAGGTTTCAGGTAGTGAAAGAAATGATTATAAGTAATTTTAAAATCTGGAAGATGTTACAAAAATGTATTTATGAAAGCAGACAGAAATTTGTAAAGTCTTCTGAGAGCGATACCCTTGAACCATTTACCTTGCAGTAGAAAAGCCTAACACTGTGAACATTGAGTACTGAAAACTTAAAAGATGATTTACAGTATCAAGTGTGTTGTCACTACAGATCTTTAAGTTATGAAACTAACTGCCTACAGTGTTATTTGCTGCCCCAGATATCATCTCGCATCTGCTTTGCAGATTATAATTATAATAAAATTTATAACTTTAAAAGTAATAAAACCTTAGTAGTCAAAATACAACTCATGAAGCCAAAAGTTGTGTCCGACTGTGGTGACAACTGCCGGATGCTGATGATGCATGCGGTGGTGGGTGTTTGTATTGTGGTCTTTGTCTTGTTGTTTGGTTGAGCCCCATCCTGCTGTGCTTTTTTAATTATGTTAGTCCTTACAGTTTAGCACATACATGTATGATTTATGTATGTATCGTATAAGGTACTTCATACAATACCTTTTAAGTACCTCTTATAATAAGCCTTTGAAGCCAAAAAAATCTGATGGACAGTCTTTTGTTGAGAGGCTTAGATATTGATTTCCTTTTCCTATTGAGGAGGCAGTGTTACCAAAGCAGCTGACTTAACTAACCCTGTTGATGTAAGGGTAAGGCAAACACTTGTTTATGTAATGTGTGCCTTTGTCAAGATTAGTCCTGAGAGGCAATGTCCTGAGATTGAAGGATTTTCCATTCAAGGCACTAACAAACAGTAATACAGCTGTATAACTTTGTTATGGGCTTTGTGGCTCGACAGAGAATGTCTAATTTCAAATGATACTTCACAATTTGAAAGGTAAACACAACAGCAATCTGGCTCCATGCTAACTAGGTGTAGTGTGATACTGGCAGTTTGAGTTGAGTAAGAAATGCAGTGATACTGACCATTATTATGCTGCAGTTTTATCTGTTAACTTAAAACTTTGCACAGTTGGATATTTTATTGGTGTTATCACTTGTGTTTTCTTTAGATACACTACATGTACTGCATTGAGGTTTTTCTTGTTCCAGATTTGGCGACTGTTCCACCAGGGTTTTCTAATGGTGTGACATTTGGCCAAAAAAATCTGATGGACAGTCTTTTGTTAGATGCGAAGGCACCATCTGTTGTCTATCTCAGTGACCTCTTAGGTCAAGGACAAGAAATTGACCTAGTTGAGGAAGAGAACGTGGTAAAAGTAGTGGAAGAAAAACCTCCAGAGAAGATCACTAAGGAAGAGGTTTAAATGATTACTCATCAATAAGAAGTTTAGCAATTTAAAAATCTAAACAGTTATCACAGTTATCTTGTTTAAGGAGTTTGCTGGCTATTTAGTAAGAATGCATTTGTGTGTTATGATAGATAGGTAGATTCATCAGTTGTTAAGAATCAGTTAGGAGCCTATATGTTAGGACCTCAGGGTCGTACAAGACTATGATATTTTAGCCAGCTTCTACCTGCTGTGTTAGCTTAAGTTTTTTCTCATCTGTTACATCCATTCAGTAATTAAGTCACTCCTGTCCATCAAAGAGCTTGTTAGGAGTGGATTTGACTTTGCACTGCAGTCTAAGCAGACCTTCCTCCATTCAAGTTTGGCAGCTGCAATACATGTAGCTGATGACTGCAGGATTTGTCGGTGGTATTTTCAAAGTGAATCGTTTCTCTTATTACATTCCTGATGTTGTTCCTTGAGTGCGGGTCATTTGTGCATTGTCTATAGGATTGCTAACTTGAGCCTAGAGGTCGCAGTTGGATTTGGTCTCTCTGCGCTTTGCTGCATACTTTGCATGTTCAGTCACAGTTCTATGGCTAACGGTGAAATGGAGACTTGGCTGGACTGTTAAACTTTATTTTGTCCTGCATAAGCTGAATATAATTGTGACACATGTAATTTGCTAAACTTGGTAATTTTTTATGTGTTTCAGCCATCAAACAAAACCGTTGCTCAAAAATACGTGATAGAAGAAATCCTAAAGGTTAGCTTCTGTTTTGATATGTTTTCTTATTGTCTACATTGTATTATAATTGTATTGTAAATTGAGGCTTCTGCTTCTATTGATAAATAATTAATTTTACATGCAGTTATACTGCAGTTTCTGTTGTTGATTCTAGTGATGTTGTCTGAGGGTGCTGCTGATGTTGTTCTGACTACATGCAAACCTTCTGTCCGCAGGACCCGCAGTTTGAAAATCTCATTTGTGCTCTGGTCATAGCATAAATCAGGATCACCTGCAGAGATATCTATCTGTTGCTTTAACTTTCTCATTGCTCTTGTCGTGGTAACATTTACCTGTAAAAATAATTGGAAACATGTTTCCATAAAGGAAATTGGTCATTGTGTAAATACTTGTATTGCTATGTTGTATTGTACTGCAGTGTATTGTAATCAAGCATTTATTTATTGCCACTTCCAGCTAATTCCTCAGCAGTACTCATGTCACAAGAATACATTTATCATTTTGGGCTCTTATTGAACTCTCTTGACGTCTAAGCAAACTGACTGTTTACCCTTAGATGATCATGCTTATACAACTTTGTTGCATAATGCATCTTTTCACCTTTCTGGCCTGCTTCTGAAGCCAAAATCATTTGCTGTCATTCAATCTTCTCAAAACATACACTGTGAACTTGATGCAGCCCTTATTTAAAGGTGGTTCAGCTCTTCTTATTTCTGCTGTAACCAAGATCCTGTTCAACCCTTCTTGTTGCTACAGTAAATAAGATCATCAACTAGTCTGTCGACAGGCACTTTTGCTATTCTTTTCAAAAACTCAGTTGTTAAACCACTTCTCAAAAGCTGCCTCTGACCAAACAACCTGGCTCTTGCAGATTTGATTTGATATAGCACCTGTGAATAAGCTGGTGTCCCTGATGGAGTTTGGTGCTGAGAAATTTGAGATTTACATTACACTTACCTTACAGAGGGATACAGCCCTACAAAATGCAATTTTTAAAGGATGTGCATTGTTTGCAGGTGCTTTTCAACAACTTCTGTTGATCTTTTTGTCTTTAGCTGGAACATAGGATTGAAGACCTTGGCTCTGTTTCTTCTGTTTCTCTTTCTGGTGACAAAGAGGAATGGGTCTCAGTTGTTGACATCAGAAAACCAGTCAATGACTTCCACAAACGGATTCCATGCATGGCTCTAACGGTGAGATTTGCTCCAGTGTACTTTTTAAAGATGCTTATTGAGGCCAAATAATTATTCTGTCCAGAGCTAGGTTCATCCGTTCAGTTCATTTCTACCATGTGCTATAATATATTAACTGCCAATAAGACCTTAGATGGTGACAAAACTTCTCAGCAGCATTCACCAACAGATAGTGACAAAAAGCAGCTCACAGATAACCAAAATGCAAAACAGCACAGAAGAACCAAACAAGTCAGCCATGCAGAGAGGCTTAACACTACCAGTTGTAGGAGACCGGAAAGAAAAATGGTCTTGCAGGACCAAAACCAAAGTTTAGTCTGAGCCAAGTTTAAACATAATGCCTTTTATAAGATCAGTTTTCCCTCCAAAATGTACTGAAGTCACACAGCGTGGAACAAAATGTACTGAAGTCACACAGCGTACAACAACTCAATCTACTCGGTCCTGTCTTATATGCCGTATATGTATATATTAGCAGATAATATGTATATTTATGTGTATCTAGCCAGCTATAATGCACATTAACTGAGATGTTGAAATTAGGCCATGTTTTTGACTGTGCCATAGTGCTTCAGTGGTGGGAACTTCTGGTTTCCCTTAGGAAAACTGTCTTATGTGCTGTATTTATCAGAATTTGAAAACTGATCTCTTCTGCTGAAGCTGGGCTTGAAGTGCTTCAGAAGATAACTAAAAACAGGCTTGAACCAAATGCTCTGTTATGTACATTGCATACTTTGTATTAAATATTTTTGCCGGTTTTCTATAGCTCATTTACTGTATGATCATTTCATAGGTTTCATTAGCAGTTGGTCTTTGACTAAAATGTTTTCCAAATCCTGCTAGTATCAGGAGTTTGTCCTGTCTCACAGAGGTGCTTTTGTGGTTCTTAATATCTCGGTGTAAGCTTTTCTGGGGCCGCCCAGAGACTTTTGGCAATTGTATATTGAAAATTGTGATTGGGGCTCATTGCACTTTGCACCATTGGGTCCCCTTGGGGTTTACTCTGAATACACCAACGTTAAAAGCGCCTCTGCTGTCTCAAGACTGATACTTCATACTTTTCTCTAAGTTCACCTCTTATGGGTCATATTTGAGTAAACTGTGTATTGATTTTGGTATGACAAGTTGGTGCTTTATCCATAATTCCTGCCATCTTGTGGCTGTTGTTGCAGTTTCCATTTGAGCTGGATACTTTCCAGAAACAGGCAATTATCCACCTGGAGAAGCATGACAATGTGTTTGTTGCTGCTCATACTTCAGCTGGCAAGACGGTTGTTGCCGAATATGCAATTGCCATGTCCCAGCGTCACATGACACGGTATAGAAACAAATCAATTCAGTTTTTCCAAGCAGTATCTTATTTGATTTGTAAATAATTATTCTTTAAATTACTTTCGTTTATGTATTAGTCTTGATGTTGTCATTGCAGTTGTCTGATCTGGGGCAGTGGGATTAGTCACAAATCAGTGACAGACAGTTGGTGGGGTCAATCCCACATTTGTGATGTGAAAGTGACAGTGTTGTCAGTTCATATAGCCAGTGAAGATTGGTTATCTTGCTGTTTGATTGGTTTAGCATTTTTGCTTTAGATGAGAGATGCTGCAACCTTAGGACAGTATCTTTCTGGACTCAGGACAATATCTTTGTGGACTCAGGACAATATCTTTATGGACTATTTTTATGTGTCTGTTGCACACTACTGCACGTAATGAGTCCATAATTGCCTGCTTATCTTGATGCATTCTTTAAAAACATGAATTTGTCTGACTTTGAGTTGCAAGAAAATGCTAAGAGAGTTCTGTTGTTATGCCGACCATAGCGAGCTACTTGTAGAAGATTATTATGAATATGGTGTCAAATCCCACTTTTTTGACTGTTAGAGAAAAGAGATGAACTGGAACAGAGCAGATATTATTATATGAGGAAATGATGTCATCAGATTTTGTGATGTCCTTCATTACCCTAACAATGTAAAAAATATTCTTACTGTGGTATGTTAAATTAGAAGTTTAATGAGTTTATTAATTTTATTAACAACTAAACCATTTTAACATCTCTGTTGTTAGGTCAGTTTATACGTCACCAATAAAAGCACTTTCGAATCAGAAGTTCCGAGATTTCAAAGATCGTTTTGATGATGTTGGATTGGTTACTGGTGATGTCCAGATCAAGCCTGAAGCCAGCTGCTTAATTATGACCACAGAAATATTAAGGTATAAGTTTCAGTGTTAAACGCTGAGTCATTGTACTATTTTTTGTAATGTTTACTTGCTTATTTTAAAGTTGTATTTATATTTGTCTCTGAACTATGGTCCGAAGAAGACTGAGCATAAAAGAAGATCTAATACAAGTAATAATGAGAAGGAAATTACGCTTGTTTGGACATATATGCAGGATGGATGACAGTAGAAAAATAAAAAGCTTGATGATGGGAATTATGGACGGAAATGGGAGACGAGGAAGACCTAACAGGGAGTGGACAGATGATATAAGGGATTGGTGTAAGCAAGACTTGCACGCCTTGATAAGAACAGCACAAGATCGGGAACTGTGAAGACAAGTGACAATGCATGCAGTGGACACCTACGGGCTCTCGTCCCATGGATCATGATGATGATGATGATGATGAACTATTAAACTTTGTGATTTTCAAGTATACCTTCTATTAAAGAATTATTGGATGGATATTAGACTTCCCTTGAATACCAAGCTCATGATCTGAAACTTTCAATATAAGTTGAACTTTTTGCTCAAATTCAGAATTTTTAAAATCACCTGAAAAGGTAGTATTTGTGGCAAGGAACTGCTTCATAATCTTAACCACATAAAGTGAATTCTAATGCATGTTAATTTAAATTGCATTTAATATATTTGGATGCACTTAGATTCAATTAATTCTTGTAGTATTCATATTAGCTGTCATTAATGTTGGTTATATGTTGGTTTGATTAGGTCAATGCTGTACAATGGTTCTGAAGTGGTTCGGGATTTGGAATGGGTCATATTTGATGAAGTTCATTACATCAATGATGCAGAAGTTAGTTGTTGATAAATTTGTACAGGAGATAGGAGATTAAGATTGTGGGAAGGGAAGAATAATATATTATACTTTGTATAATATAATATTTTTAATCTGGATATAGCACCTTCTAAGATCCTCTTGAGAACTCTTGTTGCAAGTCTAATTTATGTATAGTTCCATAAAAATGACAAGTTCATCTGCTGGAGAACAAGAAGTCTTCACTGGTAAGCTGTTGCACACATGCATAACCAAACCAGCTGAGTCTTGTCCATGGTTGACTGATAGTAGGTTCAGAGTTCCTAGTCCACTTTGCACTGAGGATAAGGAGTGACTACTACTGGATGATGCATTTGTAGCACTTGGTTACAATTGTTGACAGACATTTCTTGGGTTGACGGTAGAGCACAACACACAAAGCAATCCTTCAGAAACAAGTCTACACCGGTTGAAGCATTCATCATTGATCGTAACGAGAGAAGATGTGTAATTAACACTGTAAAAAAATCAGCGTAATGCCAACCCCCATTGAAAGTGGTAGTTAGACTGGTTCATGGTGTTTTTATGGCAGTCTTTATTTTTTGTGTAGCGAGGTGTCGTTTGGGAGGAAGTCTTGATCATGTTGCCAAAACATGCCAACATCATCATGCTCAGTGCCACTGTTCCAAACACACGAGAGTTTGCTGAATGGGTTGGGTAAGGTCTTTTTTCAAAGGTCAAAGGTCTTGTTTTTGCAGATCAAAAAGAGTTTTTTGAGCTGCAGATAAAAGCTTAGTATATTTTATTATATTTAAAATATGTAAAATGTTTGTGTTGCTTTTTGAGTCTTAAGTTATTTTCTTTACAGTGGTTTTAAGTCTTAAATCACCTTACAAGTCAATACAGTAATTATTAATTTTTGTTATTGCCATGATAGTTTACTAGATTTACTGCATGTATCATTCTGAATTATCTGTCTTGACATTTTCCTTATTGAGATCTTATCACCTGTGCAGGAGAACAAAGAAGAAGAAAGTCTATGTGATTAGCACACCTAAACGACCAGTACCACTGGAGCATTACCTGTACACAGGTAACAGCACAAAAACAAGTGGTGAACTATTCCTCTTGCTCGATGCAAACAAGAACTTCCTACAGAATGGGTGATTATGCTTTACCTGACCATTATTTCACTCCTGTCGTTGTTCATTTTCTGAATTTAAGCATGCTTCTGTATGCCTGCTTAACATTCGTCATTGGCTGCTAATCTCTTTATGTTGTGAAGTGACAACTCCAAGTCTATATCGCAGTGCTTCAGGAGACTGAAAGCCAGTTAAAGAAATGGCTTATGTAATCAGATACACGATCTAGTTTTGAAATCAATCTAGTTTCGAGATTTTGAGTAGGGAACACTGGGGCAGAAGAATCATACATAGTGTTAGGGTCACAATTATGAAAGCCACTTTCATTGGTATTTGGCTTTTGTGTTATACTGTATATATGTTTTCATGATTGCTAGTTGTGTTATTTTACAAGTTTTACAATACATGTAGCGATAATATTTATTTTGTAGTTAGTTCCATTTTAAATAGAATTCATGCTTCTGTATAAGTTGTGAGAACACTCATTAATTTTCATGTTGTCTTGATGTTCCTGGATTGAATGGACCATGTATTACGTCTGATTGTCACCTGGCATCTTGCAATGAAAATTAGATAGAAAAAATTGATAATATGAACAATAATTGGTTCACAATTGCTTTCACAGATTCTTTAAGTTTGTTGCTCTCACTCGGCATCAGATCAAACTTATTTCTTGTTTAGGTATAAAAAAGCGATGGAGGCAAAGGCAGAAAGAGCTTCTAAATCTTCTCAGAACTTTGGTGGCAAAGGTCCTCGTTATTCAGTTGCTCCAAAGCAGGCAAGAAAATTTCCTGTTCTGTAGCTAGAAGTATAGATACATTTTTTTATATCTTCATTTCCTTTGTGCATATTAAACATTCTATTTACTGCTGATCACTGGAGGTGTCTGTGGTGAGCAGTTTTGTTTTGACTGTGCCAGTAATTTTAGTGTTAGTTATTGTTAGTTAATATAATTGAGGGTTTTTGGATGCTTTGATTACTATTTATTGTAAGGAAATCCATTCATATCACTTTGATCATCTCTGTTGTAATACGTAATGAAAATGAAACTTTTGTCTTTCTTTGAAGAAAAGAACTCAGAACTGCTTAATGACTTAGACCTTGTTAAGAATAGGTGTAAGTCTTGAGATTATGGGAAGCCACATGCGGAACAACAGGTAGTGAGTATTGTAGCATAATAATATGATTCCAGAGGACAGAGTCGTTCATTGGTCTGTGGTGTAACGATGAAGCTATTATTTGATCAGAATAAGAACATCTGGCTGTCAGTGATTGACATGCTGACCAAGACGAAAAAGATGCCAGCCGTTGCTTTCGTCTTCTCACGTAGACTCATCGGAGATACAGCAGCCCAGTTGGAAAGCGTTGATCTGACGGACCAAAAAGAGAAGAGTCAAATTCATCATTTCTTTGAGAGAAGTATCAGTCGACTCAAAGGATCTGATCGACAGCTGCCTCAGGTAAATTAGTCAAAAGCTGGAGAACCATTTGAAAGCTACCCTTTATTAACAGGCATATTCCATCCTTTAATTTTTTTCTACCAGTGTCTGAAACTTGGGACTGACTGTTGATATTGCTTTTTATTTCTTGAATCAGTTCTGTAATGTAACCATTCTTTGCTACTTTCATACTGAGTATGATAATTAAGTGTTATCAGATTCATTGTGTCACAAAATGTCTACACTACTATGGTTTATGCATTCGTTTTTGGCATTTTGTCTGCTGAGACGTAGCTTGTGCTGCTGGCTTTCAAGAGATGCAGTTGTCTGGTCTCTAAGCAGTAATGAATTTCACTGATAGACATGTAACTTTTCTCCTGCTTTTCTCAATGCATGTTTGACTGGCTTCATTGGTTTCCTTCACTCGTCCAGAATTCAGTTGAAAGTTCTGTCTTTTGTTGCCAGATTGCTTTGTGGTCAGATTCCTCCCATGTACCTTGTGAACTTGTCTGTCCCCCTGCTCTGGCAGTCTTTGATGGCTCTCTGCTTGTCTAACTATGGAGGTCCACTATTACACTGCTTTAAAAGTGAATTATCTCTTTAAAGTAGCTTAATTGTTAAAACTCTGTCACTAAGTGTGCAAAATTTGTAGCTTGACTTCTGACTAACTGAAAATTTGTTGACTACATCTGACTAACCCTGTTTGCTTCTTTACGTAGGTGTTAGATTTGCGGGATCAGCTGAAGAGAGGAATTGGCATTCATCACAGTGGCATTCTTCCAATACTCAAAGAAGTTGTTGAAATGCTTTTTCAGAAAGGACTTGTTAAGGTACCTAATATGTTTCGTATATTATTAATAATGATGTATTGTTTAAATTATTAGGAATAAAATGCAATTAAAAATCCATATATGGTTATGAAGTACAGTTTTTAACATGTAATTCATTAGATTTGGTTAAATAAGACCACTTGGCAAGTGTTTCCAATTGGAATTCTTTTGACATGCTTAAAAAATACTGACGAGAGTCTTGAGATTCTTCCAAGTTAATTAAAAGAGTATTCCAGTGCTGCTGTTTACCTAGTTCAAAAATAGAATAGATAGCCTGAATACCTTTATGTGAAGTTTTTGCTTTTCAACTTGGAACCAAGAGAAGCAATCCCTCTTACTATTGCAAAGAAATGAAAACTATAAGCATGTCTTATATTCTTTCCATTGTGATCATAAGTTCATTTTGTAAGAATTTGTAAATAATAATATGAAGAATAATTGGTTCACAATTGCTTTCACAGATTCTTTAAAATGGAGACATTTTGCTTTGTACTGCATTTTAGATGCATTTTGTCGATTTGTTAGTGCTAGTATATTTAAAGATTTCTCTTTCAAGCTTTAGACCGTTATTTCAGATTCTTTTTGCAACTGAAACGTTTGCCATGGGAGTGAACATGCCAGCAAAAACTGTCCTCTTTGATTCTATTCGTAAACATGATGGAAAGCAGGCTCGAGATTTACTGCCTGGTGAATATATCCAGATGGCTGGTCGAGCAGGCAGGAGAGGCCTTGATACAACTGGCACTGTCATCCTGCTGTGCAAGGAAGATGTACCTGAGCTGTCTGATCTCAACAGAATGATGATGGCATGTGCTGCTCTCTATTTACATTTATGTGATTATTACTGCATATTGTTTTAGTAAATATGAATGATAGATGTAACTTATTATTAATTCTTTACCTGAGGTAGAAATGATCCCTCAGGATTTAAAAATTGGCTGGAAAAATGGAAAAATCATTTGGAACCACTATTGTTATTATTATCACAATTGTTATCGTTATTGCTATAGTTTCAACTTGACACTGTCTTGTGGTAAGAGTTAGCCATAATGGTTCTAGGACAACTCAGCATGAGACAGATTTGCGATAGGACAGTTTCTCTCTGACAAAGAGAAATAGTTGCCTTCTTTGTGCTTCCAGATTTCTGTGACCAGCAGAGGAAGTGTTTAGATTGTAATGTAGCATTTCTATATTACAATATCAAGAGTATTGCCCACTCAAAGTGCCAAATTGTCCTGGGATAAATTTTCAGTGGCAGATTTTCTTGCAGCAAATTATCAATGGCAAATTGTCCTGTGGGTTATTGTCCAGACATGGGTATGAAGGTATCTCCTAGATCAGCTTTTTAAAGGGTTAATTTTTAAGAATTGTCTGTTAAAAGTTACAACAGCTTTTAACTGGTGATAATAATTGACATTAAGGCAACTGTCATTATAATCAGCATTTTATACAATAAAATGGTATATTAAATTTATATATATATATATAAAATTAATTTATGTGATATTTTACAAAAGAATTTAAAAGGAATTTTATCTTTGGATATTTTGAAATTCTTGCTTGGAATTGAGAGATATTTGCAAATGCAATTCTTGATTAAATAAAAGCAAATTAAAGAAAATGATGTTGAAGTTTGGTGGTGGCAGTTTTCTGATGTAAAACAAGGTTTTTGTGATGGGTGGTGATCTTTGCTTCCAGGGTACTCCTACTCTGCTCAATTCACAATTCCGCATAACCTACTCAATGGTCCTTAACCTTCTTCGAATGGAACAGCTTCGAGTTGAAGACATGATAAAGAGGAGTTTTGGTGAATTCAATAATCAGAAGGAGTTGCCACGCTGGGAGGAGCGACTGAAACAGCTGACGAAGATCAGAGAAGATCTTCCGAATTTTATCGATTATTCTGGTGACCTTGAGCGATACTATGATGCCTGTGATGAATATCTGAGACTGAAAGAAATGATCCAGGTATTGCTGCTGAGTTTTGATGTAAAAGTGCTTCTGCTCTGTAATTTAACTTTTTTAGTTTCTGAAAAGTAGATTAATAAATTGCCCAACAACCATGTATGTTGAATTCTTTGAGTACTCTGAATGTCCTTTGAGTCCTCTGAAGTTCTTTTGAGTCCTCTGAACGTCCTCTGAGTCCTCTGAACATCCTTTGAGTCCTGTTAATGTCCTTTGAGTCCTCTTAATGTCCTTTGAGGAGTACAAGTGAAAGAGGCATGTGAGAAGTGGGCTTTGATACGGCACAGTTAAGCCACTCATGTTGATTTATCTGCTGAGCGTCCAGTGGTGACTTTTAAGTCTAATGACTATTCTGGCTCCATAATTAAATAACTGGGCTTTTCTTATCATAACTATCTCTGTTGCTGGAATCTGTTGGTGCACTGAGTCTTTATGACCAGGGATGTTGAGAATATAGACAGTAAGTGCTATAAATAAATAAAATAAATGTTGATAATAAAAGTGAAGATGAGGGTGGTAGTGTTTGCTTAGAAATTGCTTGGCTGTGGTGGTCACAATGCTGACCTGTTATTCTGCAGACTAAAGCATTTCTGCAGCCGCAAGGGTTGAAGGTGCTGAGCCCGGGACGAGTTGTTGTGCTCAACACAGCTGTTCACAAGAATGCCCTTGCAGTCGTTCTTCAGCATGGCCTTCCTTCCAAAAAGGATCGAACATTCAAGGTCATGGTCATCTGTGAACGAAACAATGATGATGATAAACAGCCAGTGAAGAAGGCCAATGACTTGGCAGACAACTGTGATTGGCTGGGCTTTGGACTGCATTTGGTTGGTGATCATTTGTTTCATCCAACTGGTCACTGTGGACAGGAAGTCCTCGAAGTCGGAATGAACAGCATCACTAACATCACATCCAAGGTTCTGAAGATTAATGCAGACAAGATCATTGATGATGTTAAAAAGAGAGAAATGCCTAGGTTTAGGTAAGACGACATTTATAATTATTATTATTATTATTATTATTATTTTGAAAATTTGTAATGTGAACAAAGTCACACAGAAATGTGAATCTGAGTCATTGTCAAAGGCAGAGCCTCGTTATAATATGCTTCATTGTAACACAGATTCTGTTATACTATGGTTGGAGTATGGACACCAGATTTAGTTCAGTTGACTATTATAATGTAATAGCAAATTTATACAGCACCTCTGTTAGAGTTGTTTTGTTTATGTGCACATCTGCAGCCATATTGGTCATAGTTTGCATAATTCTGTCTCTGGCTGTGTCTTGACCTTGTGTGAAATCCTGGTTAATAATTTGTTTGATTATTCTCGTTTGTCTGTTTCTTTGCTTTCTTTTCTCAATTCCGGCATGATTTTGTGCATCTCTGGATGATGTTTGTGCCATATGATCGATCTCACCACCATTGGAATTGTCTGCCATTCCCTGCTGGGCAGTTATACCTTAGTCCTACTGACCTGTATGTCATGTGTCTCCGCCTGTGTGCAGGAGCCCACCCCTGGTGATGACATAGCAAACATGCAGAAACTCCAGAGAGTTTAGAACTCCTTGGCTAGAGCCGTAACAAGTACTTCAAAATATGACTGTACCGCATTCTAATGCTTTTGTAAACCCAATACAACTTGCAAATAAACAGCTACATAAACATGTACTGAAATTTTGGTTACAAAATACCAATTCAGTTTGACACAGCCCTCACCATAACATGGAACTTGAAGTGGATCCAATATCTTGGTGTACTGTAAAATGCTGTGTGACAATTGAAATGTCCTGTTTATTCATGGTAAAGCCAGTAGATTGGTGTTATGTTATAACAGTACAGGGTTGTTCTTGTGACCAGCTGTTACAATAATGAACATTCCTGTTAGGTTGTTATATGCATTCTTGCCAGGAAAGAGGAACCAGGTCAGAGCACGACCCTAGCCACTCAAGAACTTCTTCGGTTGGTTGAAGCAAATCCTGGCGGCTTGCCAGCCGTTGATCCAGTGAAGGATCTACACGTTCTGGGTCTTGATCTAGTCGAGAACTTCCGGCGAATGAAATTCTTAGAAGAGTCTCTTCCTTCGTACAAATGCATTCACGATCCTAGTTTTGAAGAAAATGTAAGTCTACAGTTGTCTGTTTATTAAGGCAAAATGAATTGAGGTTTTGTAAGTTAAGGTAATTGTCTGCAGTAGGTATGGTCTGGGGTTAGTGGATTTTAGGTGAAGCACTAACACAATCAAACGGTCCTTACTTTTGGGCTATGTTGTTTTTACAGCATGCTGTTAATTTTCACTGACATGATGGATTGTCAACCCAAAAGTTAAAGGATGTTGCATAAACATTCAGTGGCAGTGTCACCCTGATTTGTTGGTGATTTATTGTTTCTATGTGACCATGTCAAAGCTGCCAAATGAGAGACTCTTAAAAGGCTCTACTGGTATGCAAAAATGTGCAAATAGAATGCATTACATTACAGCTGTGTATAGCTTGGTCTGGTTCTACTAAGCTGCTAAGTGCCATTTTTCTGAAGCATGGAATTGTCACATTGGCTGCACTTCATAAGTAAATGTTTGGCTTTTGAGTAGCTAAAGTTGTAGACTGTCAGTTTTGCTCTTGTTAAACATGCAATCGACTGAAGGACAAAGATTTTGAAATTCCACAACTAAAATTCTAGGTAAAATTGTATGATGCCCAGATTGATGCTGACTATAAACGTTGACTTGTTTTGATAAGAAAATTAAATACAGCAGTGTATTTAACCAGTTGTATCTAGCATGAAAAACAGTCTAAATGTTGACTAACTGCGTAGAATAACATTTATATTATAATTGTTTTTCATCGTAGCTGAGACGACTCCATGAAAGGAAGAAGTTGGATGCAGAGTTTAATGACCTGATGTACCGGTTGTCAGAACAGAATCTGGCGCTTCTTCCAGAATATAAACAACGTATTGAGGTTTTAATTTTTGCTATTTCTCCATAAAATATGAATTTTTGAAATAGGTAGTTTGGCTTAAAATGAAATGTACGTGACCTTTTTGTTTAGGTGGACTTTTAAATATATCTTGTATTTGTTTTTTCTATCAGTGTATTCCAATGCTATTTTTGTACTTATTCATTAATTATTAATATAATCTGCATTCTAAAATATTGAAAGCATTTCTAATCTTTTCAGTAGTATGTATTGGCAGCTGCAAACATTTTCTTGGTTGAAATTAGAATATCAATGAGTGTAGTTGTTTAAGAAGTTAAAATTTACACTAAGAGAATTTAATTCTTTCTTTGTAATTGTGTCATTTTAACATGTTGGAAATTTCCATGAACTTCACATTTGCCCTGAATTTGAACCCTCAGTACAGTCTCACAGGTCAAAACCCCTCTGGGTCTTGCCAGGCCTGAAGTAAAGCTAGTGCAAAGTCTTTATGATATTGTAGGTGTTCTCAGGATGAGCAGACAGAGGTTTGAAGATAAAAATACTTTAACGATGCAGTCTTGAATTGGAAGGAAATGCCCCATGCAAATCCAATATGAAGTGAATTAAGGAACGGTTTAAAGGCATTTTTTTACGAATATTGTAGGTTTTGCGTGAGTTGAAATACATAGACAGTCACAGTGTGGTTCAGCTGAAAGGTCGTGTGGCATGTGAGATCAGCAACCAGGAGCTGATTATTACAGAGCTTGTCTTGGAAAACGTCTTGTCTGGACTTCATCCAACTGAGATTGCTGCGCTTCTATCGTGTGTTGTCTTTGAACAGAAGAGATGCAGTGAACCAGATCTTAATAAAGACCTAATGGCAGTAAGGCCTTCTTATGCCTGGAATATAAAACTATATATTACAGATGATTTTACACTAGGTATTATCTTTTTGTTAATTTCTCATACTATATTTAGCATTTGTTTATTTTAATACTATTTTAAAATAAGTTAGAAACCAGTATTCTGTATTCTGCAGACCACCGGTTCATCTTTTGTTGTAAAAGATCTATGGCTTTGGTGTATTATTAGAATATTGATTTTTGCTTTAGAGTAATAAAAAGTTACTTGAAAGCTTATTATGAATGCCCCGATACATACATGCACACGGATACTTATGTTAATGCTGGAAGAAGTCTTACTCTTGAGCGATGATTAAAATCTTCC
Organism: Norana najaformis; assembly: GCA_964023275.1. Taxonomy (NCBI): domain Eukaryota; kingdom Metazoa; phylum Annelida; class Clitellata; order Crassiclitellata; family Hormogastridae; genus Norana; species Norana najaformis. The sequence continues at coordinate 22,290,040 of OZ029913.1, read as the reverse complement.
TTGACCGGCATCAGTGATAATTTGGACAACTAAGTGTTGTTCAATTCCCTGCTTAAGGAATTGTTCCTGTTAAATTTGTTTGAAATCTCTAGTGTAAGCAGCAGTTTCTGGAAATTGCGGAGAAAATCAATGCCATTCAGCAGAAACATCATGTGCCAGTGCAGAAGGAAGATGTAGCCGATGAATTCAATTTTGGTCTGATGGAAGTAGTGTTCGAGTGGGCAAGAGGCCTGGTAAGGATATCATTGAAAGTTCTATTACCCTGTTATCTGCAATCAACACAGGACAGTGTATTAGAGTTTTGTGTTGCTTGTTACTGTTGCTGGACATTCATCATTTTTCCATGTGCTGTGTGAGAGTTGTAACCCGAGTAGACTGCCATTAGGATGGTTTTCTTTCGTTACTACCTAGGGTTGATATCTTTGTTGTGATATCTTCTGTTGGCCAATGCTACCAAGCTTGTTATTTATCTTAGATTCCTGTCATAAGCACATGCAGGTTCACAGATTGTACCAAAAGTATTATTTTATATTATCACCAAGAATAGAACTTGCAGCCATCTGATTCTGTTGGCAAGAACATTTCCACTATTAGAAACTACTATTGTGCTGGTGTCTAATGCAGAAACTGAGCATAGGGTACAGCTGAAGTCCTGGAGAGAATTCCAGAATTTAGGTGCAGTAACCGAAAAAGCTCGTTTACCAAGAACAGTTCTAGTTCTTGGCACAACCAGAGAAAGGCATTCAGATGACCTTGTTGAATGATGGTAAGTTTGAGGAATGAGGACTGATTTTAAATGCTGTGGTTGCCCAGAGTTCAGTGTTTTATAAACTATAAGCCCAAATTTTAAAACAAATTCTTCGCTGAACAGGAAGCCAATGTAAAGATTTAAGCACAAGGGGTTATATATTATTCTGGCCTGATAGTATTAAAATGATCTATAGCCAGGATCTCACAGTAAATATGAAGCTTACAGCCATAACTAAATACGACAATTTTCCATGCAGCTCGCTCTTATGTTGTCCTGAATGCTTTATATGTGACAAGTGATTCTTTTTCAAATTATCTTCAGCCATTTTCTAAAATAACGGATCTAACAGACGTCCAAGAAGGCATCATTGTTCGCTGCATCCAGCGACTAGATGAAGTACTTCGAGACGTCTACAAGGCTGCTAGAATCATTGGTGATCCAGTGCTTAGCAAAAAGATGGAAGAAGCTTCAGCCATGATTAAACGTGACATTGTATTTGCCGCCAGCCTGTACACGCAGTAATTTTTTTCCAAAGACTCAGTAACATCTGACTTCAACTATTGTTTTCTTATTGCTACTATTTTATTATAATTAATATTGTTTTTATTATTCAAAATGCATGTGTAGATACATGCCTACGTACCCATATTTTGGAAACTGTGCATGTTTGAACAGAAAGTGAACCTGATCATTAAATTATTTTAATTGGTTTAAACGAATAATTGTAATTTAAAAAGAAAAAATTTAGGTGCAGAGAAACTCATATATGCGAAAGAAAATCTGTAAGTCCAAAAAGCAGAGAGTTGCATGTAGAAATGGATGTGCTCAATGCTGCCAAATGTGATAACTGTGTGTGAATCTTTAGACTGTCTTCAGTTAGATGTTGTATTTCTGCATTTCGTAGTAGGAATGGCATCCTTTCTGCTGTGAATCTGCTATCGAATGGCCATTGCTATCAGCTGTTTTTATAAGGTCCCCTAATATGCACAGCCTAATAATATTCTGGCTTTGAATGCTTAACTGTGTTATGGGTATACAGTGGAACAACTGACTCCATTGCATCATCGTTTGTAGCTATGTACTCTTGCAGAACAGTTAGGGCTAAAGTTGCAAGTTTCTCACTTTTATTTTGTTTGAAATAGGTAATTGATTGGTTGAGTGCTTATCTTGTAATGCTAAGTGCATTGGTTCATACCTCCCTTGTTTATGAAGCTTTAACAGGTCCTTCGCACAGAATGGCTTACTGTCATCAGGTGTTACTTCTTACTAGACTGTGGTGCTAAGTAAAAACAATAATATTTAATAAATAAAAATTAAATAGTAAATTACACAATTATTTGAACAAAAGATTTAAAAAGTAAAGATAACGTACTTGTCAGGAAGCTTCAGTGGAGGCTGTGATTTTGACAGCACCTTCAGACATATTGGGCACTGTGTGAATGTCCAGGTACAAGAATCAAGCAGGCAACAAGTGTTGTGTAGATTTATAAACAAACAAGGACAGGAGCCATGAGAAAAACTTGCTAGACAAAGAGAATACATGTCATTATTTTTGTGAGGTAGTTAAAAGGCACAATATCAAGTGTCTTCGTTCTCAGATAAATAATTATTTTTATTATTATTAATCAGATACTTTCGTAATTATGATAATTTATGAATTCATCTCAAAAGCTCAATAGAGATTCATGTTGAAAAGATAAATACATATATCATAATTGAATTACATGCCATGCATTATTTTTTATAAACTGTAATCATCAGATATATCGCATTTAAGGCATATTGGTAAAGCACATAGTCTTCTGCATTGCATAGCACGATGTAGGGAAAGCACTCATTACATTCTCTTTATAGGCGCATGAGTTGGAAAATGGATAAGACCAAAAGATCTTGAACACAGGGTCGTTGTATTAAAGGATTGCTGTTTTCTTCTTAGCTGGCCAGGTGGTAATGCTCAGTGACAGAGACCACAAACAACTTCCATAGATTCATCATTACATGGAATCCACTCCACATGACCAATGCAGATGCACCACTGCGTCACTCACAGACTACAGTTCACAGTGTTCTGTGCTGTTGCTTATCCAAGTACTAACCATGCTCAGTGTTGCTTAACTTTGGTGAACTGGTGCATCCAACATGATATAGCCAATATATTTAAACATTGGTTACAATAAATTGCATATTAGTTACAGATTATACATACTATTTATTAAACATGAATTAGATATAATAATACAGATATGCTAGTTATCTGGACAAAATATGTAGTACCTTCTTTGAACCTCTTGAAATTTATTCAGTTACATTGATATTTATTTAGATTACAGATTAAGTACAATATAATTATATTAAAGATTATTTATAATTATTTAAATATTAAGGTGCTGAATTTTTTTGCCTATGGATGTTCCATGAATGAAGATGACTGTTGTAGTTTTTGTGTGTTTCATCACTTACACATATTTGTTTAAGATTGAAGCAGATCTCTTTATACAGATAGTATTGACAGTGCACACGTTTGGCTTGGAAGAGTAAATTACACAGACCATGCAAAATTCTTTTCCAGGCAATTGATTTGTTATGTCTACTAAAGTCCAGCTTCATAATTAGTGCTATTCAAGACTCTAGTAGAGTAATTCCCAACTTGCAAGTTGTGGAGATGCATATCAATGGGTTTCATGTGTACAAGCAGTTTGATTGAATGGATTTTAAATTGCCAGTAGCGCGTAGAAAAACGTTTAGCTTGGTTCATGTAGTAAATTTTTGGTGTAGCATGGAATACATTCTTTCAGCATGATGTGTCTAAAATTACATGTATACTCATTTTAAAATCTGCCTGTTTATAAATGGCTTCAGATGTGAGCTTTGACTAGAATGTAAAAATATTCTTATTTATGAGTTTGTCATTAAATTGCAACAAAATGTAATTCCTTTATAAACAGAGTTAAATCATCTTGGATGAAGCATTATCATTTGACTGAGCTGCTTGGATGAAGCATTATCATTTGAGAAACGACTTGTCAACCTAACAATAAAAACAGGGTTTTGCCTCAGTTAAGCTGAACAGGTGAAAAGTGAGTATGCAGTCGTGTTTTAACAGGCATCTAGAGGTAAAAATCCGTTTTCCTACAGGTAAACACATAACCCCCTTCCCTTTTCCGCTTTTGGGTAATTCCACCCGCTCTCTCAGCGGACCTTTCTGATCTTTATCGCACAACTCCTAAGAACACCAAAGGGGTGTCTTCATACGGCCTCAGTTTGGGTACCTGGCCGAGAATTTTGATCATGCAGCTGCTGTCCTTAGAACGTGTTGAACTGAAGATACGCGCGTATCAATAAGCTGTGCGTATAATTGCCCAGCTGCCGTCATTAAATCGTATTGAACTGAAGATAGTCCTTGAGATACGTCGGCAGCGAAAGGCTGTCCACGCAACGGGGTATTGGTTTTCTGATGATGTTCAGCACGGCAATTCGACTGAGCTGCTTCAGAGACCGGGGCGTCACAGCCGCATCGAGCAGCATCGCTCTTTGGCAGTTGGACATCGTGTTGTCCCTGGCAATTGCTTCTGCATCGAAGGCTCTGGCAGCGTCTACCAACAGGCAGAAGATGTCTTCATACGGCCGCAGTTTGCGGACCTGGCCGAGAATTCCGCACGGGTCCTTGATCTTCAGCAGCCGGGTCGGGACGCGCAGGTTGACGTGAGATCCGTACTGGAGGAAGAGCCGGACGAGTCCGTAGTCGTACTCCTCCGAGTAGGTGAGGTACTCGACGAGCGGCGCCAGACTCGGTCCGATGTAGGAGAAGAACTCGCGGCAGAAGTTCGGTTGGGCACCGTTGGCCAGAAGGTGTTCGATGATATCCTTCTGGTGCTTTATGGCGTTTGAGCAGGCGACCTGGAGGGGACAGCAGCCGTCGTCTGTTGGTTCGTCTGGGTCGGCGCCGTGTTCGAGGAGAACCTGAGCGACGTCCGGCTGGTCGTGGACGATGGCTTCGTAGAGAGGGGTGTAAGGGTAGTCCGGAGGCCGGTTGGTGAGGGCCCCGGCCGACACCAGCAGACGAACGATGTCCACTTGACCGGACATGGCGGCGAAGTGAATGGCCCTTCGACGGTCGAAACGAGGTGGACACTCGGCGTTCACATTCGCCCCGTGAGACAACAAGACCCGCGCCGCCTCCACCTACAATTAATGGCACATCAGTCGCATAACTAGGCTGTTTATGGGTCCACCTACAGAGGAATTACGTATTTATAGGCCCAGGCCTACGTTAACTCTGTGTGTGTAACTGTAGGCCTGTGTGGATTTTACTTACGTTGGCATACGTACTGCCGTTGCTTGTAGGCTGTAGTATCAGTAGCAGCAGCAACAACAGTAATAGGCCTAGCAGTAGTGGAAGTAGTTGTAGCAGTGTTTAGTTTTCTAATTATTATTATTTAACGACATCTTATGCAGCCCGGATCGTTAGTTAGGCTAGCTGTTGTAATCTGTTTATGAATTGGTGAATTATTGCATAGTATAAGCACCAGTGGCGGATTTAGCTAGAGGCGTGGGGCCATTTAACCCCGCCCCTCTTGGTTATATGCCGGTGTAAACTATTTTGCATTACACGGGCACCCCTCAGACAAGACCATGCATGATGGGCTGCCAGAATGTGGCGTCCCTCTGGAAATGCTCTTGCCCCCACGCAAGCAATCCTGGAGCCGCCACTGACGAGGACCACCTGCTGTAATCTGATTGTAGGCTAACTATCGGCTACCTGTTTTAGTTTGGCTGCTTTCATGAGTGTCGTGAGTCCTCCTCTGCTGACTGCATCTGGATCAGCGCCATACTGGAGCATCAGCTGGAGACATCGCGTGTTCTCCAGTGGTATCAGGTTGATCTCGTGTCCCAGGAACGTCTTCCTGTTGGGATCGGCTCCATGCAGCAGCAGCAGCTCAAGGCATTCGGGATGGTCGTTCTCAGCGGCTAGACTGAGCGGGTGTTCCGTCAGAGAGGCGAGGACCTTGGACGCTTCCTCGCCTCCCTCTTGACCCTCGACGAAATTGACAACAGCATCGTGCTCGAGGAGTTCCCTGACGACTCGGTCGTGTCCGTACTTGGCGGCGATGTGCAGCGGTGTGTATCCGACGTCATCGCAGCTGTTGACCTGAGCGCCGTGGTCCAGTAGGACTCGGACGCAGGCCACGTCGTTCTCGTAGGCAGCGTAGTGCAGCGGCCTCAGACCCTTCGTCACACACCCGTTCGGATCGGAGCCAGACTTGAGCAGAAGCAAGACGTCAGCGATTGGAAAGTGGTTGGTTATCACATCGGCCAACATCCGCTGCAGCTTCTCCTTACTGTAACGAGATTCATGCTGCTGCTGCTGCTGCTGCTGCTCCTCCTCCTCCTCCTCCTCCTTCTGTCGCTGATCCTCCTGTCGAACCTCACCCTGGTGATGCTGTTGCTGTTGCTGTTGATGCTGGTGGTGGTCATCCTGCTCCCCTTTTTGTGCCTGTTCCTGCTGCTTCACCAAGGACAGTAAACACAAATGCATCATGTAGACTATACGAACATGAAATGTAATCGGATATTTATATCTATATGACCTGCTTAAATATAACGCATAGTCAAACCAAATGCACAAAGCCATTCTGCAGAAAACAGGAGATCCAAAGCCGTTGTAGTGATAGCGACGGCACCCATTTGCGTTTAAACGCTAATCAAAAGTTTTAACTGCCTTTAAGTAAAGAAATGGCCTACACAGAAATTCAGTGGAAGGGAATTTAGTGGGAAGAGCCATCATTTCGGAAGATTTTAGAAATCTCGAAATGCAAAACCTCACGTTGAGCTGCCTCTCAACATGGAATTACACTTGATTTATCTACGTGCAAGTGACAGCACAGATGACTACTCAAGTTTCAACGAATTCGTCATCCATGCAATGAGGTCCTCCAACACCAGTTGGACTAGTCGTCATATCGTAATCGTAACTCCAAGATTCCTACAGCGCCCAATGAAAGCCGCGCCACGGGGACCAGCTTATTCACAGGCGCTCAGTCAAAACAAAATCGATAGGTTAAAGGGTTCGGTTCCAGGTCAAGATCCAAGAGTCAGGCAGAGAGACAGCGCGGCAGCTACGGTGGGTGATGTTTGAGGTTGGAGAGCAGAGAGAGAAAAGGAAGAAGGGGTATATAGGCTAATTGTAACTAGACAAGAACAATAATTATTAACGAGCCGATTAAACTACTGAATCGCATATATATAGGCCATAATGTGATATTTCAACATATCTTCTACGCTCAATTGCAACGTCTAGCAGTAGACACTATACATATATTGTGACTAGACGGCAGATCCCGACTCAACCTGGCTGAAAAGTTATATGTAGGCCTACACATGTATTGTACCTGACTGAAAAGTTACATATATATATATAAGGTATACTAGTATGCAAAATCGTAATTCCTAATTCCGAAATTTCTACAGCGCCCAACGAAAGCCACGTCGCGGGGACCAGCTTATTCACTGGCGCTCAGTCAAAACAAAATCGATAGGCAAAAGGGTTCGGTTCCAGGTCAAGATCCAAAAGTCAGACGCAGAGACAGCGTGGCTGCTATGGGGGGGGGGGGGTGTTTGGGGTTGGAGAGAGATAGATAGGTAAGAGGAAGAAGTGGTGTCAGGAAAGGATCTGTGAAAGAGGAATGTTTTCAGCTTTGAGTGAAAGGCCGATGCAGAAATTGCAAGTGGTGGAGCATCGATGAGTTTGTATGATACATAGATACGTATACGGTTTACATCCAGATGGTAAATGATTAATTGCAGTGTTAACTCATAACAAGTTTGCAAACATTTAGATCTACGCCGACAGTAGTAGTCATACATCGATCGAATAGAACTAAGTTCGGTTTCTGGGGCCGAGCCCAAAGTTAATCTTGGACAGGACCGGATTGGTCTCTGCATCCAACAGTGACGAAATGTAGCCCTTAAAAGGTTATCAAGTGGCATGGGTTACAGTGTAGCAATGCAGGCTGATCACCCCGGAATCATTGTTACTTGCGTAATATTGCTGTAGATTCTCATATGCTATATTGCGTTAAGTCTGCATCTGTTAGGCCCTATAGATGACCCTATATGTTATGATCGGAATATATGCGGTATTGCGTCAAGTCTGCATCATTCTATAAGGCCCTATCTGTCGTGATCGGCGCAGTAAACTGTTTCCTTAGCCTACCGTTTCTTGCTCCATTCCGCGAAAACTTGAATCGATTCTTCGTATACTCGACCGCAACCTCTTCGTGTATTCCGTCGTCTGAGCATCGGCTGTGAGGCCCTCATGCAGCCGAAGGCACCCGTCCGTCCGTCCGTCCGTCCGTCCGTCCTTCCGTCCGTCCGTCCGTCCGTCGGAGTTCATCCATTTGTTTACAACACACACTCGATTCTTGGCTGGTGCATGCAACTGCATACAAGCACTATGATAGGATGCTGGCATCTACAGCAGAGTGGTTTTCGGGCGAGGCCTGTACAGATTTAGTGATGGCTCATAGAATCGGATGCTCAGAGCTAGACTAGTACCAGTTCCACTTTCCCTTACAAATTCTACAGCCGAGACAAGACTATTGCGTGGCCAGGGATGCCTCCTTAAACGTCAGAAAACATTATGTCCTAGACCCATTGCTCAAGGTTGACTGATCAGATACAGATCTACATAGGCCTATATATCGGGTACACAATAACTTTAGGTTGATACAACGGCTACAGGCTTATAGCTTTGCATCTTAACCTAACTAAAGACTCCATCATGTCATTTTCTGGGGATATTCATAGACCTCGTATGCCTCAAACTGTCTTGTTTTCACTAGTAGGCATATATTTCATTATCGTGATCGATATTGTCCGGGTTTTATAGCTGACTTAACTACTGTAAGTCACTTTTATTGATGTCACTAAGAGTGATTTGAAAGTGATTTGCACAAACTGCAAATTGCTCAAAATTCTCTAGCCAGAGCCTAACAAAGTTCATAAACAGCCTTCCAGCTGTATAACACCCACATTGCATTCCTTACAGAGTTAGCCGCCCATCGAACAAAGAATTCAGGCCAAAATCTGTCTTATAGTTAACAAGGTTGCGGTCATGCAACGTTAGTTCGCTTTTTTAAACATACAGCAGACGGAAAGAGAAACTATTGCACAAAGTTGTAGGCTTTCGTGTATCATGAGGCCTAGGACATAAAAGTCATCCAGTGCTCTGTGATACAAAATAAACGAACTGAGAGCAGAACGTGAATAGGGCAGATGGATGGATATCAGTGTCACTGATATCATTTGTATCCGAGGTATGTGTAATCCTTTAGGAACAAAAAATTAGCACAGAAGCAAGAGGTCGGCAAACATGCCCATGAAAGCAAAGGCATACGATTACATTTTTTACCCTCAGGATTTAAAACATTCTCCGGAGAATACAAAATTCTGGCATCATCATGGTGGGATCCGCGGGATCCACACCCACACTTTTCACAGAAGGGGTCATGAGATATTTGCAAATCCGCTTTTTTAGTAAGGGGTATCTGGAGGAAAGAGCCACAATTAGTCACTGTATTATTTTACTTATACCAAGTTAAACAGCTTAACAAGAAATCAGCACAAAGAACTAGTCAAAATGTGCTCCATTTCATATTAACTGCTCCCAAAAAAATGACTTCCGGGGATCCGCTCCAGACAGCGCTGGGTAGCTCACGACACTCCCTCCGACCCCTTAGTCGTAAAGAGCTTCGTGCCTTTTGACCCTTGCGTCACCTTCGGCGCTCGCCCTATATGGCTATGGGGCTGGTTAGGCTCTCGGGCGTTCTGCTTCCCACTGCTGCAGTCAACCGGGTATAATGTCTCAGCTGCAAACGTCAAAACGCATCGATTATAGTACAATGCGCCACCTAGCGAATATGTGTAACGTCGCATTTCCCTGCATCGCATCATACGGTATGTTCCCTCTAAGCTGCGCGCGTGCGCGCGCGCGCACAAGTTTGGAGGACAGAGCGCACAACAATTTTCTGTCAGCGCACACATTTTGTCAGCGTTCCGTTTACTTAAAAGTTAAATTCAGCTCACTGTTACAGCTTCTGGCATAGTTGCCCCACTTAGCTCAAACGGCGAAATTTTATATACCCTATATTGCAAAGCCATATGGCCGCCCATGATGTGAAAATTCCTTCCCGCTTGATCCACATAATACATTTGGCCAAACAGCTGGTCACTAGTTGTCATCAGTCTCACGGTGCGCGCGTTGTTTGAACTCTGAACTCTAGCCCTTTATGAGGGATGCTTGATCCAGGGGCAAAGCATGAATGATACCTCCATCTACTGGTCAGTGGTCGCGGATATATCGTATGACTCGGTCTGCTATGTAAGTAGCCCTTTGTTTATATAGTACAGAAACCGTTGGTTAGTAGGCTTACTTTATATTCTTGTAGACTATTGTATTTGGCTTTATAGCTTTTTGGCTTTATAAATGGGGCGGTTCGGTGGCCGATTGGTAACACGCTGGCACGAAGAGCGGAAGGAAGCGGGATCGAATCCCGCTTGCCCCATAAAGGTCGACTCAGCCGCTACTCGCCAGAGGGCAGTAGTAAAATGAGTAGCAGTTTCACTGCGTAGATAACCTTGGGTTCGGCGGGTAAGACTTGCCATCTACCGCCGATGTATGGTCACTAGTGGCCACCTAAGGACTGATGGCATTGAAACCGGAGATCAGTACCGGCACCTACGGGCGTTGAACCCATGGTGGAATCTATCTATCTATCTATCTTTATAGCTCAATACTCTTTATATTCGACCGTATGCGATTAAATAAACTGTCAAGACAAAAAGTATCAGGCAGCGGATTTTTGGCTTGGAAAACAACTTGTGAACTGTTTAAGACAGAATGGTTAAACGAATAAAATCGAGACTGAACTGCCGTCACTGGATACAGAACGCAAACCGTGTTATTGAAGGAGGCTTTACATATCGTGACAATATGTTGTTTGCAATATGCGACTGTGCTTGAGAAAATCCTCACAAGCGTGATCGTAAACGTAATCGTAAACTCGAAATTTCTACAGCGCTTAACGTAAGCTAAGTCGCGGGAACTTATTCACAGGCGCTTAGCCAAGACAAAATCGATAGGCAAGAAAGGTTTGGTTCCAAGTCAGGATCCAAGAGGCAGGCAGGCAGGCAGGCAGGCAGGCAGGCAGGCAGGCAGGCAGGCAGGCAGGCAGGCAGGCAGGCAGGCAGGCAGGCAGGCAGGCAGGCAGGCAGGCAGGCAGGCAGGCAGGCAGGCAGGCAGGCAGGCAGGCAGGCAGGCAGGCAGGCAGGCAGGCAGGCAGGCAGGCAGGCAGGCAGGCAGGCAGGCAGGCAGGCAGGCAGGCAGGCAGGCAGGCAGGCAGGCAGATGTCAGACGGCTACTGTGGGTGGTGTTTGGAATTGGAGCTGCAGGATAGACAAGGTGAAGAAAAGGAATCAGGATAAAATCTGCGGAAAAGGAGTGTCTTGGGTTTTGAGTGGCAGACCTGGGCAGAGAATCCAAGGGGTGAAGTGTTGGTGAGTTTGTATGATGGGTCAGATAATTGACGTTATTCTGGTGGGAGTTTATTCCAGAGTGGTTGAGCAGCTATGACTATGAAGCGATTTCTAAATTTTAAGGGTGAGGTGATGGGAGGGCGGAGAAGTATTAGGGCAGAAGAGGATCGAGTTGAACGGAGTGGCTGGATTGTAAATAACTGACGAAGATAGGGTGGTTGGGATGCATGAAGTGTGTTGTAGGTAAGTGACGAGACTTTGTAGTCTATTCGTGGGTGGGAAAATTTTGCGCGAAAGCTAACGCTCATCTCGTTTACCCACTTAGGCTAACTTCTGGTTGCTCTGAACCATAGGAATTCGACCTGGCTTCTCCTATGGATTATGGTTTTGCTTACGATTTCTCATTTGAAGCGACCATCGACTGATGCCTTGGGCATTATGATAACGGCGTTATAGAAGTAATTAGATTTGTTAGATTTTCAAGATGCTCCAGGACGCGACCACACAGGTATTTTTAAACCTAACAGACGTGCCTTGGAAGAAATCAACCAGGATCATATGTACGATCGTTGGCAACTGCACAAAGGGTCGACCATTAAGGACGTCCGAGAAGGGCGAAAGGAGAGGTCACCCAAATGCCCACTGCGGTTGTCCCAATCCAATTTGTTATTTCAGTACACTCTGCGCCTTAAACACCAACTTCAGTACGACAGCAGTCCGTACCGCGTTGGATCTAATTACATCCCACTTCTGGTTGCAGCATTTTCAAAGTAACCAACTACATAGCTCAGTTAGCCTTGCAAGATAAATAGGGCTTTGTGCTCCGTTGGAGAGCGGACATTGGAATAGAGAAGGCAGGTAATGCCAAATGCGGAGAAATGCAGACTAGGGTAGGAATGGTCGAAACTCGAAAGTGAGTCTTTGCTTTAATGTCCTCTATGGACGATCGAAAATACAAACTAGGGATAATCTTAATATAAGTTTAACTTGTCCTGATCGTCTTTTATTTCAATAAAATGCAAATTTATAGCCTTTTAATTTAAGCCCAAAAGATATTCGTTCTTACACGGAACATAACTCAGGTCTCAAATGTCACTGCTCACGCGGTCGACCAGTGCGCGCACGACGAAAAAAAATTAGAGGGAACATTGATCATACCACGCCCATTCAAACGGGCAGCGGTGCTGAAGGCTCCCATCAGATTAATCAATTTAAAATGAGGCCATACGGTCGATATAGAAAAACGTGTACATTAACATTTATTTTACCACGCCACATTAAACCATATCGCACACGGGAGGGCGGAGGTCCTCATCATCGAAATGCCGTACGTAGTTGACCCAGGTCGTAGAGGTCAAGTGGCTTGGCCATCGTACGACCTCACACCTTAGTCAGCATATGCCTGAACTCTATCACCACCGCTCCCTTTCGATAAAATATTCGTAGGCTCAATCACAAGTCTTTCTTGGTTACGTCATTTATTTAGCCAATTAGAGAGATAGTCTCCTACCTAATAAAGCCGGCCTATCTTACAATTTTCAATCTTTCCCTTCATAAATATTACAGTGCAGTTCGTTTAAGACGAAAGACAGGGTACCAGCGTAAATATTTTGTCTTAACCGAATTTTGTATTAACCGTTAGGCAAACATAAGCGCAGCATGCCAACCAGAAACACAATGGGTGCATGACTTGCCATGCAGCAGCAAATGACGCATTACTGCAGATGATCGTAATCGTAATTACGAGATTTCTACAGAGCCCAACGAAAGCCGCACCGCGGGGACCAGCTTATTCACAGGCGCTCAGTCAAAATAAAATCGATAGGCAAAAAGGGTTCGGTTCCAGGTCAAGATCCAAAATCAGGCAGAGAGACAGCTGGCAGCTACGGTGGGTGATGTTTGGGATTGGAGCAGAGAGGGAGATAAGAGGAAGAAGGGGTGTCAGGGTAGGATCTTTGAAAGAAGAATGTTTTGAGTGAAAGGCGGCCGATCACGGTAGGCTACGAACTTTAGTGGCCATTTTTAGACACGAAAGTAAACCACTGGTCTGTTTCACGCTGGACCAACAAGCGAGGGGTATTTTAAGGTTTTATGAAAGGGCTAAGGCCGATACATTCCATTACGACGCTATTTCGACAGCGAATCCTAATCGTTCGTTCTGGGAGAGGGATGGGCGCGTCAGACAGCGAGAAGCCTTTGAACGAGGGTACATCGCATGTAAATGTACGTGCTGATTGATTTGGGGCGGATGCCTTTGTAGTTTGCAAGGCGCTGACCATTGACGAATGTCTTCGCCATATGGTAAAGGCTTGTCAACGAGGATATTAGGTTACTCGAGGAGTTCTGAAAGTTACATATATGTCTGATAACAGCAGGCACTAATCTGGCTAAGATATTCGAACTATCTAATGCGTCTAGCTATAGGGCACTTCCACTGTGGTTACATATCTCAATACCATAAATGTGCCACATGACTGGCTTAATGTCCTTCATTGTTAGATAAAATATACCCACGAATGAAATGGCCACATTAGTGAAGACAGCTATAAAAGTTTACTTCCTATACATAGGCATCATTGTGGTAATTTTGATATCTATGGTCTCATGCACCAACGCATTTTGATGCCTCGTGCTATGACCTGCGAGTCTCTTACCGGTAATTATCAATCACCCAGTTACAGTTTAAACATGTACGCTATCTTATTCCTCAAATGGTGACATTCATCAAAGACGGACGCTGTCAAACTATTTTTGGCGTTTACGGAAATGCGTACCCGAAACCTTGCTGCAAGCTGCAGCTGTTGTGTTTCCGTCAACATTTCGTCTTATGCGACGGACTTGGCACTGAAATAAATTCACGGAACCTAAAACCATTTTTGTAATAACCGATCTTTTCGTCTTATCAGTTTTGTCTTAAGAGAATAATTTAACGTTATTATCGATTATTATCGGAACGGACCAATTTGTTATTTCGTACTAAGCGATATTTTGTCCTATCCGTTTTCGTCTTAAGTGAATTGCACTGTAGTTAGGCCTACTTAAAGATGGATGTGACGTTTAGTGCGTCCAGAGTAGTGCTCCCGCAGTTCAAAGACGAGTATGCAGCCCTTCACCACTATCGTTTAAACGCTGGTCAAGTACATACTGGGCACAGCTTGTAAATTTCGGCTTTAAAAGCGGCCTATTAATTCAGAAATCAGGGTCAGACAGCCAGATTACGAAATTTATAGCAATCGTTTTCTTCGAGGTCATGTACTTCATGAAGTCTTCGTCACAAGTACACGCACCAATCTCCTCAGAATTAAGCGGCCTTAATTATACAGCACTTAATGTCAAGTGTCTCTCAAACGTTTTCGGTTTTCCGTTGATTTTCAGCATCAGTTAGTGGACTGTAAGAGAGTTAACTCGACAAACAAGGCAAATAATTATAATCATTTAATAGGTTACAGCTAACTTCCAGTTATTGAAACTGTCTCCAACTTTCTCAAGTGCCAGTCCATAAATGACGTCCGCAAAAATGAAACTTTGGACCCCCTCTCCTCTTGTCCGCATTTGTCAAAACCCTCCCCATAGCAGACTGCGCACTCCAAATAAGATCTAAGGCCTAGAATTGGCTGTGTTGTCGGTCTTTCATGGTTAGCTGTACTACAGGGTGGATTCTTTGGTACTGCCGCATCTTGCAACAATATTCTCTGAATAAGAAAGATCCAAGGCAGTACAGATGGTCTGCTGTTCGACCGACGCTGGCGCTTACAGCACAGGCTGTTCTGAAACAACTGTGTACCAAATTAGACAGGGACGTCCGCACTGGATATAGCCGCTCCCCTTGTCCGCATCTATCGGCATTTGGGTTATCCCCTTCCCCTTCCCCTCTTTGCCTACGACCACAAATCCCATCTCTCCAACTATTAAAGAAACAAACTTTAATTCTCGAAATTTAAACTCAAATGAATATCCTACCACAGGCAAAGGCATTAGGGGGTCATCCATAAAGGACGTTTGCAAAGGACAGAGGGAGGGGTCAAGCAAATGCGGACAAGAAGGGAGGGGGTTATGGCATATGCGGATGTCCGCATATAAATTTGGTGCATGTACATAGCTTTAAACACAACTTCATTCAGATGGCAGACACTATCCTGCAAAGGTTCATCCATAGTAATGTTCTGTTGCAGACAGCTAAAGAAACATTTCAAGTTTTCAACCTATCTGAAGTTGCATCTATTTAGATCTGTTAGATAGCCATGTATGGTGCCATTGTCAGGTTCTTTTAAATAAGATAGAACGAGTAGATATTAATGACGTTTTTCACGATGCTGGTCTTTTTTTCACTGGCTTTGGAGTGCGGATGTCCACAAAGGGGAAGGGGAGGCCAAATGCGGACAAGGGAAGGAAGAGGTACAAGGTACAGTAGGTCATTTTAGTGGACATCCTTTATGGACGACCCCTTACTAGTTAAACCAATGCTTAGTGACTATGTTTCTTAAAACTAAGAAATTATTTATAAACACACACCAAACAATCGAGCGTTTCCATTGTACAGAAAAACCGACTAGATCACAAAATAAAATACAGCAGAGCCATCAAGCAAAGCATCTAGATTGTGTGTAACTGCACTGAACCAAGTTATTTCACATAATTACAAAATGCAAGTAAATAAATCCTATCTACATAACAGAACATGTAATATTTACATGTATTACCGGGTACACCAATTGTCAATTAAGTGGTCGCTCAATGCAGCTATACATACCCTAAAACAAAAACTAATAGAACCATGTAAAGATCCATGTAACAGAAGCATTTTAGTAAACGTTCAGAAGGTAAGACTTCAGCTGGTTAGGAAGAGGAAGCAGTGGAACACCAACACTAAGCTGCCTATCAAGCGCTTTGTAAATGGCCACTCGGGAAATTTGCTTAAGCGAACGTGGCCTGAAAGCCAACTTTTTAATAACCTGAATGAAAACAGAACTAGGCATACGATCACAATCCGGATCAAACCGCGACATATAAGTAGCAGCATTAAGGCATTGGTAAAGGGCGCCGTGGCCCATCGAGTTGTAGAAGAGCATGAGCACACGACGAGCCTCACCTTCTCCTTCAAGCGGCTGAATCAGGTCTTGGATATGATACATGTACTGATTGAAGGGCTGTGACCCCTTGGGCTTGAGAAAAATATTGCTTTGTGAGTGGCAAATTATGTGGTCTGATGGGTATGGTTCAACATCTGGATTGGCACCCCATTGCAGACACGTCAGAACCCATCGGTGAATGTGTGCAAGATCAAAAGGCTCACGAACAAACTGTGCCAGTCTAACCAGTTCAACAAGAATGTTACCAGTCCGACTTTCCGAATCACGTCGTCCCGTCTTTCTGCTGCTGTGGTTTGAATCAAGACCGTACTGAAGAAGAAGTGTCAGCAGCTGTTCAAGAAAGTCTGACATCTGTTCCCTAATCAAATCATTCCGTTGTGCTAGACACTGATGACCATACTGTGCCAGTATACCAACCACAGTAGCATGAGTAGAGGGCGTGTGGCTTGGACGAGCACCATGTGCACATAGCAGCTTCAGACACTTGAGTAATCCTTCATGGTAAATGGCACCTTTACCAGGATCAACATCAACAACACATCCAAGCAAAATCACAAGTGGAGTACGACCTGCTCCGGTTGTCTTGTGTGGAGCATCACTCATCTGTAGCAAAATCTCCAAGGCACTATAAAGAACATCCAGATCAATCTTGTAATTCTCACGCACGGGCAACGTCTCCAACGTTACGCCACTTGGATCGTTGCTTATGACAAAGTCAAATGTGAGAATCAGTTTATGAAGGACTGTAACTCCGCTGTCGTTCAGCAAATCTGGATCACAGTTATTTTGCAACAGAATGTCGATAGTCTGCAGAGTCTGTTCATCATATTCACTCTGGGTTCCATTTTGTCCTTCCTGTTTCTCCAGCTTCCGATTTACAAGATCCACCAAAACATGCAAGGCTGTGTTTCTATGCCTGTCCACAAAGTTCACCTCCTGTTCCAGCCCACAAGCCAGTAGAAATTTTGTACACTCATACAACTCAAGTGGATCTTTAATGCTAGCAAACAACAGATGAAGTGCAGACTGTCCATTTGAATTGATTGCTAACATGTTTGCGCCACCATCTGCAAGAAGTGATATAAACTTTTTCCCCCACTGGACAGAATAGAGAAATGGAGTCATGCCATATTCATCAGTGATATTCAGTTCCTTTGGACACAGTTCCATTAGATAACGAATACTGTTGTATGCTCCAAATTTACAGGCGTAGTGTAAGAGTTGCAGGTTACATGGCCAAACATAGTACGTCATGGCCTTTGATTCCATCAGGCTCTTCAGCACATCGACCCGATCAAGCTATAAGCAGAAACATAAACATATCCATAAGACTTGTTAACAGAATTAAAACAAAAAAGAAAAAGCTTAAAATCAAACACAACATCCAACCACTACCTGCAGATACCATCTGAAGTTTGTTAAATAACAGTGGGTGCTTAATTCTGTTGGTCTTACACTGAACAGCATTTTAAATTAAAATTACTTGACAGACATAGTTTATATGTTACACAAATTTTGCTTTAACTCACCTACCAGCTTAATGACTGATCAACTGACCATAACCAATCAACCACTTAATTACCTACTCCAGTAATTTATTCATGAATTAACCAAATAAGGTAATTCAGCTATAATTATTATCACTCTATCCTTCCAGCATGCCCATAACAAGATTTAATGTGACCTATATGAGCCCTAAAAGGGCCCCATATGGGCATGCCAGGTTAACCACTCCAGTTAATTAACAACTATATCAAGCAAATGAAATGCACAAAATAAGGCACCTGAAATTTAAAAAACTGAAGTGAAAATCCTGAAATCAATCTACCTGTACTGCATACATGACAGGCAGTTCATGACTGGCATCGCAAGCATAGATGTCCGTCTCCAGAAAATGAAACCTTGATGGCACATGCTGGACGGGTAGATGGTTTCCAGGATAGCACATTCCACTCTTCTGCATTGCATTTGCTCCATGTTTCAGCAACAATTCCACTAACGCCCGACTGCCAATCTTGCATGCAAGATGCAATGGTAGACTGCAGTTCCCACTGTTCAAGTTCCAACCTTCGTCAACAAGAATTCTGACAAAAATCTCATCCAAATTCATCACTGCTACTTGAAGCACATTATATCCCTTGGCATTTGTCACGTAAGCCAGCATATAAAACTCTTTACATTCTGAAAGCAGCTGTCTTACGCGGGCCAACCCATACGTACAGTCATGAGGATTATCTTTTCTTGCTTGCAACAACAAGAAGAGCTCATGGCACATTTTCATGGTCTGCTCCGATGGATCAACATTCTGGCTGCTTTTTATTCCAAAAATTAAACGGATGTATTGGTAGAAACCTGATGTATATGAATTCATCCAGCGCATCATTATGTGTACCAATTCTGTAGGTTATTTCACTTCAAATATACCAAAAATAACCATATAATGGACAAAACTTATAAAATGCAACAAACAAACATTTAGCTCTAAATCAAGTGCAAAGTTAACACGGCTGCCCAACACACAGTCTCTTAAGGAAACCATCTCTGACTCAGAAAAACTCTCTAATTTAAACTTAGACTGAAATGACTGATTAGGTAAGAACTGAATCATATGCATGATCGATCAACTATCCTCTGAATTCCTATTCTTTAGCTCTCTGTCTGCCAACTGCATGCTTTATTTGATTGAGGCAGCTTTGTTGTGCTCTCTCAACAAGGGTGAGGAGACAGCATTAGTTCTTAAGTAAGTAAATAGGTAAGTAAGTAAGCTTTGTTTGTTCCTGAGTGGACAAACTATAATGATGGCAGTTGGCTCAGATACATCTGTACAGCACCATTTCCATTCAGCGTCCTGTCCCGTGGTTCAAGAGCCTCTTTCACACATCCTGTACACAGTCGACCTGACCCAGATGGCCTTTGAAGCATGTGTTCACCAATATGTAATGTCATCGGTCTTATGCACATGCTGGTGTGTCTAAAATTCAGGCAGCTGTGACCAAAGTACAAATCGGCTCAGGTTGCATCTGCTAAAGACATAATTTATTGGGTTGGGCACTCGACAGGCAACAGTAAAGGTTGACATGCAGACAATAGCAGCGCCATTTTCAGACAACACATCATCCAGGACCATGGCATGCTTCTATCAATGGCGGACCACATGAACTCTCTCTCTCTGCAGGTCCTGCTTTTACTAACTGTGCCAGATCATGGTTGCTCATTGGAATTTATTGCATGATGCAACTGCAACTCTCATTCATTCCTTCATCATACAGCACCCAGACCTTGCAACACTGTCCTTGCAGGAATGCCAAAATTTCGATCTTGCTAGCTTCACTCCATCCTTAACTGTGCTGCCCGGGTTGTGGCCAGCATGCCAAAATTCTCGTATGTTTCAAGTTACATGCGAAGATACTGCACTGGTTCCTAGTTCAGCATAGAATCAACAAAATTTAAGATCCTTCTCTTAGGTCAAGCATTTATGGTTGGCTTAGCCCCGGAATACATAAGGAAGCTCTGCGTGGCTGTGTCCAGCCCGCCAGGTCAAAGAACGCTGTGTTCAGCAGCAAGTCGGACCTGTTGATTCTGCACTTTCATTTTAACACTTCAAACAGCTCATGACACATTTTCAGCTTATCTTAAGATGCAACTTTTTAGATCTATTACACAGCTTTGAGTTTCACAAAATGCACTACACAAGCGTTCAGATATATACAAACAAGTAATCCTTATTCAGCACATGACAAACAAACATATGCAAATATATATAAAATCAAAACTAACTACAGGTTACACACTGTAAAACAGCACAATGAACTGATTACATAACCACTTTACATTATATAGGAAGCATAAAATGAAAGAGGAGTTGAACCATTGAACCAGAAGAAATGGCTGGTGGGCAGTTCATAGTCGTTGCCAGAGCTGGATTAAACAGTAAGCAAAATATGCAACTGCAAGAGGCCCTCAATGACAG
Source organism: Norana najaformis (assembly GCA_964023275.1). Lineage (NCBI taxonomy): Eukaryota > Metazoa > Annelida > Clitellata > Crassiclitellata > Hormogastridae > Norana > Norana najaformis. The sequence continues at coordinate 22,269,696 of OZ029913.1, read as the reverse complement.
GAAGCCCTCTGACTGGAGGACATAAGAATTTTTCTCCAGTGACAAAAACTGACATAGAATTAGCTATTTGTTCATAGAAAAAATAACTACTTTTCACTTTTGCACCATGACCACCCTGTAAAACTGAAAAAGTCAATTTTTACATTCTGACTATAGCATGCTTACACAGTTCATATTGAAAGATGATCATGCAATTAATGTAATGTTAACTGCTAAGTACTCATATAATGTAATGAAATATTGGCAATTTACATAGTATCATCAGTAGCAAGCTACTTCTTCAATGCTGTACAATGTCAAAGGTCAGTACAAGTGCTAAGTGTTACATAACAGATGAAAATGATGATGAGCATTTCAAGAATACTCCCTCCTGTCTCATTCCAAAATACAGTCTATTGCAAAGAGCTGGTATATACACTAACTTCTGTTAAACCTTCACTTTGTTTCACTCGCAAACAGGCTCTACAAGTTGTAGTAACATTTCTCAGCTGATACATACAATACACATGGGCAGAACACATAAACGAAGACATAACAAGACTGGGGCTAAATATATGAAAATTACTGAACTTATTAACAAATGACTAAAAAGAATACTGATCATTCATTTGCACCACCTCAGCCAAATGGTTGCATCATGAATTGACGACGACGAATATACATATCAAACATCAATCCAACCTGACTACATAGTTGCTGATGTAGAATAAATCTTTAAAATCTGCGACTATAATTGCTATACCCAATTATAAATAATCAGCCCAGGTGAAAAACCACGGCCAATAAGAACCTAATAACCCTGTTTGAGTGTAGATTAAAAGAAACATATATTGAATATATTGATGACTTCCGGGTTTCTTACCTATCTATTCCATAGAATGGTTACAGTGACATTTGCTCATTCCGATGATTACTAATTTTGCAAGACCATAACAGCCTTAAAGAAAATAACGAAATGCGAAATGGTTTCACGCAATCCAACGTAACCTGCAAATATAAACAATGGCCGCCGACCCACGGTCGACCGCTAGAAACTGGCATTTCGCATAGGATGAAGGTTAGGCAGCGCGCAAGTAACGGTTTTTTCGCACTTTACATAATACCAGTGTCAAAAAACATTTTGCGCTTATCTTACTGTACCAGGTGCAACTGTCAATTTTCAGAAGTATTGGTAGACATAGGAACACGTGCCTGACCAGCTTACGGACACATGCACTAATAGTAGGATAGCGGAAATATCCAATGCTGACAAAATGAACTAGGCTAAATAGTTCTATAAATAGAATATACGCCATTAGGAAAACTACTTTACCAGTGGCAGCCAATCAAAATTGCGCGTGGACGTCGCCTGACACTCGTCTCAACAAATCACGTGACTCAGTAGTCTGCCGCATAAAAAGTAGGGCGCGCGTGCTCGAAACTAGATTTGGGGCACCCTTTAATCGTAATCTTAATAATTGTAAACTTGCGATTTCTACAGCGGCGAAAGAAAGCTAAGTGGCGGGAACCAAGCAGTAAAAATCTATAGACAAGAAGGGTCAGATTCGATTCCAGACCAAGATCCGAAGTCAAACAGGCGGGCAGGCTCCGATAGGTGGTGTTTGGGAGTGGAGATGATAATAATTAATAATTAGAAACTTATAATGCGCCGGTATCTAATGCACAAGGCATAAACCCATGTATGCACCAAAGCACACAACTAACAAACTGTAATCTCGAGGGTTCTACGGCGCCCAAAGAAAGCCAAGTAACAGGAAAATCTAATTCACAGGCGCTCAGTCAGAACAAAATTGATTGGTAGGTAAGGTCAGATTCGGTTCAAGGTCAGGATCTAAGAGTAAGAAAGATGAATGAAGTTCATTTATTCCCCAATGCAGCCAGATGGTTGACAAAAGGAAATTTCATGACGACGACGACGATTATGAATTTCTCTATGCACCAGAGACCTAATATGACTTCATTATGATTCATCCAACCTGATTGAATGACAGACTGTTTCTTCTCTGTGATTTCCAGGAACTGATGCAAAGTTCTTCAGCCGGCGAAGCCTTTGACCACTTTTGACTGCATCCGAGCGTAACCTATAGGCCTACGATTTTTAAACCGATGTAAAATTCTGGCGCATCAGCATGGAACAGGTCAATGCAATGACGCGAAATTTCTGGATTTTATCTTATACGAAATTCAGTATAAATTTATCCAATCTCAAGAAAATTCATTTTCGTGTATATTCACTCGTATATGTACGAGTCGGCCTATCGCCTACACGTGTCTTGTCGACGCTAAATGGCTTTGACGACGAATGACGCCAACAGGCATACGTTAGAATCAAGAATAGTAGGCGTAGCCTATAGGCTAATCTTATGGCTTCCGATAAAACTCGATTATGTATTTATTTTCACTGGCGGATCCAAGAGTTGAGAAGGAGGGAGCAGAGTTTACCATAGTCAAGTATTTGGTGGAAATTAATTTTTTTAGATCATTTCTAGTGCATCCGGAATTTTCGAGCTAGTTTAAAGTTTCAAATCGCCGAAATTTCTGATGATGTTTTTTCAGTCAATCGATCGGCTTTTCTGGCTGCTGTGTTGCTATCGCAAGCCATTGCCTACTTTGACGCATTTCTTGCGGCTGTGAGCAACTTTCGCGAACATCAGTTCGGGGCAACTCCGTGTTGTTCCTAAACTAAAATGGATCCGCCCTTGTGTAGTTCCTACGTAAGTGATTCATATCCATGGTAATAAGATAAAAAAAATCAGAATATAGGCCACAGACAAGATCGAGTGAATGTCTACAGATAACACTATCGCATAGTGTCACTAGGGCCTATAGGGCCTAACATTAACATCATCCAATTATCAGGTCCTTTCAAGGTGTATATGTAGGGATGAGCAATAGTCTACCAGGAAACGCGTCTTGAATGAGAGATACAATTAGGTCCTATGCAGTTATATCGCCCCTCCGTGACCCCTACTATACCTACATTTAGACAAAACATGGTTCCGTTAACGAGTCGTTTCCAGTAAACCAGTACATATCAGTTTGACTTGTATTTTATTATGTATCAAAACAATTTTGTAAGTTATTTCAGACGATTTGTCCGACGTCCGGTGAGACGACATAATCGATCAGACGGTAACTACCAACTAGTTTCAAATTTCATGCGGGTGAATTCTGTGTAAAATCGAGACTAGAATTCATAAACGTTAATCGTTTTATTTTGCATAAAGGAACCGATCCAAGTGGCAGCCAGCTGTCGTTGTAGAATAGAGTGCAATATGTTTATCAGTTAATGGACGTCCTGTGGATAAGGTTGAATTTCGTTTTGGCCCGCCTGCGGATAACAATAAGGCCGCCTCACATTGATAGAGATTGCTTGTGATTTACTGTACAAATATTTCGAACTAACAAGGGGCTGTCCATCTCGACTCATTTTATGCTCAGTTTTATGCTCATGACAAAATGCAGCTATGAAACTTCATCTGGACAAACTGCCTTGCACATTCAAGCCCAACTGGCACGGGAACCACTGTGTACTTTTTTGACAAAATGTTGTTGGGGTCTAAAAGGTAGGCCTAAAGGATTTTTTCCATCAAACTTCTTGAATTTGTTGCAGCACAAAGCTAGGCTTATGGACAAGTTGCTCAATAATATTTAGCTTATTTTCTAAAGGAAATGCTGAAAAATTCTCCAGAACGCCATAATTATTGCATTGTCTGCTGTGTAGACCAAACCATAATAATAATAATTCGAAACTTCTAATGCGCCGGTGTCTAATGCACAAGGCATTAACCGATGACGCACAATACCCAAGCCGCAATCAGGTCAATATCCAGAAGGTCGGTCCACAGGACAGAGAGGCAGCCTACGGTGGATATGCAATTTAAAAAGGTATGTTTTAAGTTGAGAACGAAATGACAAAAGTGACTGAGCAGAACGAACAGACACAGGAAGGGAGTTCCAAAATTTAGGTCCAGCAACTGAAAAAGCCCGTTTACCCAGAACAGTTCTAGTCCAAGGTATGACCAGAGAAAGATAATCAGATGACCTTGCTGAATAATGGTAAGTCTTGGGAATAAGGACTGATTTTGAGTATTGTGGTTGGCCACAATTCAATGAACTGTAAGTCCCAATTTGAAACAAATCCTTTGCTGAACAGGAAGCCAATGCAAAGATTTAAGCACAGGGGTAATATGCTCAAATTTTGAAGTATTTGTTATAGCCCTAGCCAAGGAGTTCTGAATTATGGAGTTTCTGCGTATTTGACTTTGTGATACCAACAAGGATTGAGTTACAGTAGTCTAGGCGACTAGAGACCAATGCATAAGCCAATGATATTGTAGAAGACATGGGGATATAACGCCTTAATTCTGCGTATGTCATGAATATACATGTCTGATGATTTACAAATACCATTTACATAGTTTGTGAGAGACATAGTAGAATCAAACAGAACGCCCAAGTCACGAGCAGTATCAGACAATTCAACAAATGAGTCACCCAGCTTTAAGGATTTAAGCCATTCAAACTTTTTAAGTTGCTGTGGAGTACCCAGAAGTAGAAATTCAGTCTTCGATGGGTTAAGGAGGAGTTTATTTGCTGCCATCCTAGACTGTAGCTCCACAAAGGCATCAGACAACAGCTGTGCAGATGAGTGTCAAGGCAAACTGTCTAATGAAATGTAGATTTGGGTATCAACTGCTTAGAAATGATATCCTAATGAATGATTGTCCAGCAGTGTACCTAAAGGTGTGATGTATAATGTAAACAACAGAGGACCAAGTACAGAACCCTGCGGAACACCACAGGTCAACATTATATACAGGCATGCCTTTTCTATAAAAAGTTTCATGTTACCTACCCACACAGGAAATAAGGAGGTCTTTACCATAGTTACAGTACTCGATGTATGATTTAGGAGTAATCTCCAAAGTAATGCCCACATACAGCAGGAGAAAATTCTACCACAGAGGAGCAGGCAGTACATTCAGCAAAATAACAAGACTTGTGTAAAGCAAAAACTGTCTTCGTTCTGTTGACTTCTGTTGACGAAGCAAATTTGTAAGAGACCCGTTTTTCCTAGGAAATATTGATATCAGGATTTACTTTTGACTACCTTGTGTGCCGTGGTGTTATGGGTCAATTGATACTGTGTTGGTTAAAGGGTCAACTAATCACAACGTTACAGTTTTTTGAGAAGCTACTTGAACTGGTGTGAATTTCATGTAGGTATCATCTAGGTTAATTCTGTGTACATGAAACAAAACAACAATGGAAAACAGCTTGTAGAATGTCCTAGAGGCTAATCTATACTCACCAACGCAGCACAGTGGTGTGGATCAAGAATATATCCTATGCATACTTAAGCTCCAAAAATATACCTGTAACTGTCAACTGTGAAGTAAGGTGGGACTTCGTCGGTTGGTCTTTGCGTGTGTGTGTGCGGGAGCCCATTAGTGATGACTTTTTAGTTATCTGAGCACTGCTTGCTTATTGACGAACTTTTGTTGTAAAGGAATTTTAGCACCATTTAGCTTAGCGCAAGGAGTGCTTTTATGACTTATTTAAAAGGCACTACATCTGCATTCAGATATTTAGTGTCTAGATAACTAACTAACTAACAAACTAATTAACGTCCACACATATACATATTAGCATTTAAAGTAGGCTAATGGAGGCCATAGGAGGAAGATTTATAAGACGAGTGCTTTGCGTGGAGTGTTGATTCCTAATTTCAAGTAGGCCTAACAATGTCTATTGTTTAACGACATCATATAGCTGCCAGGACTGTTGACGTCGACTTTACCTCACATTTTGCCTCTTTACGAGTAGGTAAGTCACCGTATTATAATATCGCCCAATAGGTTTAGTGACTTAAACAAAGGTTTAGCACGGGCCTTCTAGCTCTGTACGTCAAACACTATAAATGAAGACAGGCCTGACTATAGGGACTGTAGTAAACCTCAAGGTCTTACTGCATAGGTCTACGTGCTGAAATGGACCAAGAGTCAACGAACACCTATACAAATAACTATAGATTACCGCATAACGTTCTGCACATCCTATTAGTAAATATAGGCCACAGGTCTGTATTATATCAGTTATCTGTGGCGTAGCAGTAGGTTGTGCAGGTTGTGCAAAGCACATGGGCCCACGAGGCCAGGGGGGCCCAAGGCCCGGTTACTCAATTACGTAAAGCAAAATAGCCAAATTTCAGTTTGCACAAGGGCCCTCGGAAGGCTAGCTACGCCACTGTCAGTTATGTAGTATAAAAACTTATTTACCACTGCAGGTAGGAGAGGTTCAAAGAACAAGAATGAGTAGTTTGTAACTAAGACTAAGTAGTCTTCTGTATAGACTATTCATAGGTCTCATATCCAAGGGCGGATCTAGGGGGGGGGGGGGGGCGGGGACATAGCTCCCGTCGTATGCTGTGTTGGGATGGAAGACCCGAACTTTGGCCATAGAATACAACGCAAAAACCTTAAAATAACGCATGGAAAATACCACAAATGATTGATTTTACCGTTCCGTTCACTGCGATTACATACTGTAACATAGATCTGTCTCTCTGTCTCAATATCATGTTTCGTCAAGTGCAAACATACAGTATGATGTACGTGCAGATTGTATTACCTAAGCATTAAAGCTGTTTACCTAATATTGAGTCCTGCTATACATTATATATATATATAAAATAACTAATAACATAAATATGTGCATATATGTTACATTCTTACTTGTATCTTGCCAGTAGATGGCTACTTTTCCTTGACCTCTAAACCTAAAGGCCACAGTTGAAAAGAAAGAGAGGAAATGCAGATGGGCTGTAGGCTTATCTATGAAGCTGGAATGTTGAGTGATAACTGAATCTTGTGTTAGTCTGTTCTTTCTCATGTAGACATATCAGGGGTCCACAGGTGTATAGATAATCTGTAAATAATTATTAATATTTATTAAAATTTGACCACATAGCACAATCTGTCTATACCATTTTACCATTATTTTGGAATGGATGGAGTATAAACATAATTCAGGAGCAGAGAAACAAAAACATTCTCTCTCAACATGCTGTTTTGAGATATTTACCACTTGCAATTTACGCGTTGGCCTTTCTTCCGTTGAGCTCTCAAACTAAAATTCTTAGGCTGAAGCTGTTTGCAATCCTTTATGAAATGTGTGCTCGATCCATTTGCATTTCATTTAATTTCATTTGCGTCCTTTCATTTCAACCGATTCTTGCTTAGCTTCTGGTTTTACAAATTTACTAGGTCCTTGTTCATTTATATCTTCTTTCTCTACTTTGGTGATCTTCAGAGTCTTTTTATTCTTAAAAATCTGCCATTCACTCTGGTAACTTGTATTTTTGTATTAACTTTGTGTTTGCATATTCTCATAACTTGTCTTGGATGGAATAGAAAATTCAATACGACTGATCACAGGATATATGCTAAATCAGCCATTACTTCAATGGAGAAATTTTTTTATTCCCTCTTTGGATAAAACACATTGAAGAGGTTCTGGTGGCAATGATTCTTTAAACAATCTGAGACCATCAACTCATACAATTTCTTGTCATCCTTGTTCACTTCTTGCTATGGATATAGTATTTCAACAGATTTTCAACCTTGCATTAAACAGTGTAAACGTTTCATCAGGCAATTTCTTTGCCTTAGTGAACCGAGATGTTAATCTAAACTCTTTCAAAAAGTGTTCTTTGACATGATCTTAGTCATCAAAATCAGCGTAATTCAAACGATTCAGAACCGTACCAGCTTTTGGAATCATTAAGAATAACAGCAATTTCACCAAAAATTGTTTTCCAACACCAAAATTGTTCAAATTGTTACGATTTTAATGCATTTTAGGTTTTTTAATTAAAACGATCAGGATTTTCCAAGCGCATTCTACATAAAATGACCACTCTAGCTGGCGGATCCAGGACTTGAGTGGGGGAAACATTTCACGGTGGTTGAGGCCTTGTTTGGAGAAAATTTTGACGTCTTCTTTAGTAAGTCATGTAGACTTTCGGGAACGATAATTAACTGCCTTAGCGTCTCAAAATTACATAGGACCTTTTTAGTTATAAGTGCTTTGGGTCCAGTTTCAGCTTTTAACCCAAATTTCTGATTGCTTTATATTTTAATCTGTCACCTTTTACAGACACACTAATTTCTTTCAACAGTATTATCATATCCGATTTTTACTTCTTCGGGTGGGATGGAGTCCGGCCATGCCTCCAAGCGGCGGAAGTTGGCCAGTCCGCGGAGTTTTATGGCCCGTAGGCTACAAATTTTGGCACCATTGGCAATTACACGTGAAGTTAAAAGGGCAAAAGTAACACATTTGCTTACACGCCTATATGCAAAATCTCCAAGGAGGTTGATCCTGCTGTCGAAGAATCTTTTAGCTGAGATGCAAACACGACCACAATTATCTAACGACAGGTGAAATGTTTAACCTCCAAACTTGCGTTGGAACTGGTGGAGGGAAAGGTGGAGGGCTGATCAGTGGGCTCCAGCAGGTCGTGTTTTACTCCACTCTGTGTTGGAGACAATGATCGCCTGCTGTTAGCAGACAGATGTCTGTGGGCTATCTGCCAGTAGCAGACAATACCGGAATCAAACGCTGAACGAAAGCTTTGCTGTTGCGACATTCGCCAGAGGGATGACCAGTAGACTTATCTGTAGGCGATTTAAACTCGTATTCGACAGAAAATGGCTTGAACTTGATGTTTTGGGAAGTTCGAAAAAGCCCCGTGATGACAGCGCCTGCATAGGTGGACGCTGGTTTCGGATGCATCTTAGTGGAGCGACAAGGAAACTAAAAGGGTGGGGAGAGGATTTTTGAAGAGGAGCAGCGATGACGAGATGCAACATGCGCCAGTTACTTTCCTTGTTGATTCCGAAGGCAGTTTGCTCCAAAGAGGTGGAGCAGATTGAGCTACCGGAAGATTACCCTATTTAAAGATAAAGTGAGAGGAGGGCCAAATCGAGTGGAATGAGGAGGAGCGGGTTTATTGGTGGTGGTTGAATTGTGATTAATTGGCGATGGATGGGAGTACTGGAGTGAGTTATAAGTAGGCCTAAGTGACAGGATCAGATATTCTATTCCAGTATTTCTGAAACTTTTTCAGGCTATGGACCGACTACAACTATTTTCTTGCGTTTGTCAATTAAAGCTTTACCAGCTTCGGTCAACCCTGGAATCAGTGACTGGAACTCTTATACGAAACGTTATTCTGACCAGGCTTGACTACTGTAATTCTATACTTTACTGCATCTCAGACTCCACCATTACTCCGCTAACAAGACTTCAGTTCCTCATCTTGACTCGTTTATGGATGCAACATCTCAATTACCCTTCGATCTTTGCCCTGACGTCATGCAGCGAATTTCTTTCTAGCTGGCACTTCTATATAAAGCACGCTAAGACACGTAAGCCCCACCATCTCGTCTACCTTCATAAGTTGCACCCTTTAGCTTTGTTAAAATCTGTCAGCATCATTGTGAAACTACAATTTTGGTGGAAGGAGTGACATGGATATGACCTTTAAAGCGTAAACTGCGCGAGGAAGGGCTAAACCTGTTTTGAATGTTTGATCACTGCAGATGTACGCCATGCAGCTGCACAGTGTATGAGGTAAAAATGGAGTTTAACACAGAGTTGTTGTAACAGGACTTGGTCTTTATATGACAAAAAACAAATTGCCAGGTCAGTTTAGGCAGTAGACTATCGAAGATAGACTCAGATAGACTCTCGAAGAATGCATACGAACCATGCATCTGTAGCTTTAGGGCTATAGGCTACATCTAGTCCAATAGTCTATATTGACTATAATTTTATCTTTTTATGCCTGTAGTTAGAAATGATCAAAGCTAGACAGGTCAGCCACTCATACAAGTAAATACACCAGTAGAAAGGGACAGAAAAAGGACAGCGCCAAGCAATTACAAAAACATTTAGGTAGGTCTCTTTACATCAATATGTATCTCTTGTGCCGGGCAATTTCATGAAATTTTGCACGATGGCAATTTTGCTAAAAGTTATAGTGACAGTTTAACAATTTTGAAACCTCCTGAACTCAAACTGGGGAATGTGATATGATTGCCTCCCGGAACTGTCCTTGATTTGTGACAATCCAACAGGAATCTGTCATAAAACCTAAATTTATCACGACACTTTATAGATGACTCTAATTACAGACCATATAAACTATGTACATAAGCATAGGCCCTAGATGTATGCTATGCGCGAATATAGACACAGTGTCCTTTTGTGCGTTGACTTCCTGCGCTGCAAACATCAGTTTGCGTTTATAAATAACGGTTGAGCAACGGATCTGCAAGGAATTTGTTTATTTGTGTGCGGACAACAGTTTCCATCGCCAGTGCTTCGTGTGTTCTGGATGCAGGTGAGAAAGAAGAGTGGAATAAGGTGGAGAAAGGGGAGGAGGAAGAGGAGGAGGAGGAGGAGGAGGAGGAGGAGGAGGAGGAGGAGGAGGAGGAGGAGGAACAACAGGTGGAGCCGAAGATTTGGAAGATTTATGGATGGGTGGCTGTTGGTTCTTCTAAAAATCTCTACACCATTATGCAGATATCGAGTTGGATTTGACGTAACCAGTCAGGTCGAAATGCAATCTATCTCCGGTGCAGGACGCAGTTGACTGGCGCATCCGTTTGTGCGGACATCGCAATAATTCTTGGCCGCCAATGGACATCAAAACGGTCGCTCAAGACGTAGCCTACTCAGCGACAGACAGACTTAGGTATACCCAAATGAGTCAATCAAAATTTGCCACATGCACGAACTATAACGATTTCGTCTCTGAATAGGCATAAATATTATATACTTATATAATAATAATAATAATAATAATAATAATAATAATAATAATAATAATAATAATAATAATAATAATAAGACCTAGCCGTTCCAGATGCTCACTAATGTCTCCGGACTAATTTTTGTCACCACTTGGGGATTATATCTACCTCGGGTAAATAATAATAATAATAATAATAATAATAATAATAATAATAACAACAGCAACAACAAAATGATTTTGCTTTTCCAGTTGTAATTTATCTTGAGGAAACTGTCAACTGCTAAGAAAGAAAAGATGTCAGGCGACTATTAATGACATCTGAAGGGTTAATATTATCATCCACTTGATTAATTATTATATGGCGTACTAGTACAGAATTAAGGAGATTTTTGACTGATGCATGAAAAAATGAAGGAAAACTGGAGGACATGTGTTAATGGCTGGTCTTCAACATCCCATATTGGATGGGATAGTGGTGGTGAGTTATACTTAAGATTTTACAGAACTCCTATGGCAAGAGAATAATTTCCTGACATTCAGGAGGCTATCCATTTGGCGATTAATTGCATCAAAACGTTTGCTGCCGTTCATAGCTGAGTAAATAATTTTCATACGTTGGGCGCATATGTTGTGTGTCTGATTTAGTTAAAGGCAGAAACTCTCTTGTGGTGCAGTTAATCAAAGTCTGACTGTAAAAAGCCCAAATGAAATGCCGGAATCTTCTCCGTATAAAAACATCGCGCAAATATTAATTTTAAATGACTTCTACAGTGACAGAAGTCATGGTATAGAGTCATATGCATTTAAGAGAGGGAGATCTGTTAGGACTGGAGTCTTAAACTGGTGAACATCTAGCGTATACGATAGACGTATGATAACAATAGGTCTACAGCATATTCAAGCATAGGCCTATATTTACATATAGACCTATATTACATAAATATAATACACATGTGCAAGCCTACAGCTATATATATATATGATTAGATATATATATTGCAGGCCTATGTGTCAGCATAACTCAAGGCACGGTTTCTTCATTCACTCAATTGTAAACAGACCTATTATAATGTAAGCCCACGTGTCGCTTTCTGCCTTGCACGCCAGTTGTCCTGTTATACATCATTACGACGTAGGCAGTTTTTTGCTGCACCGTTGTGAAGTTTATATAACGTCCTATCGGTAACTTTGTCTGAGGATCTGAGACTGTTAAGCCTGTTAGGCTAAGGACAACGCCTGTTAGGCTAAGGTCAACGCACCATCTCTTAAACATAATATTACTGAAGTGCTTTTAAACCTATAGGAACTACAATAGAGACACTCAGAATGAAAGGCTTTTGCGAGTGTTTACCTGACGTCTTATCTGTTTTATATTTTAGTTAGTCCTGTTTCTGGACGAAAGCGCATCTAAGCAATGGTGAAAGAACTTCCACAACTGTTTACAGCTTGACTTGGACTCTCCTTTTCATTGTTCAGGTCTGCATACGACTACAAGAGCACATAAGATGGTACCGACATCCTCTGCCTGCTTTCTTGTATTCTAGCACATTTCTTATCAAAAAACATTTTTATATCGCCCCGTAAGAGACGCTTATACGGTATATAGCCAGTGGGTAAGTAAAGGCTTAGGTCTACTGCTTTTAAGAGGTTCCCAATAGGCGTTGCATAAGTGTTCACATACAAATAAATGCATTTCCCTACAGAATATGGCTTCTTTAATGTTTTTATTAAAAAAGTCGTTATATAAATACTGTATTAAGACACAACACCTGTATGCATAATGCATAAGCATTTTTTATACCCAGCAATATGTTTATGACGGTGAATCAGCGTCTTTGTAGTTCGGCTAATCTCTATAAATCTTTCGGTCTTTCAGGCAAAAGTAATAAGTAAGTAAATAAGTAAGTAAGTAATGCATCTGTTAACACGCCATAAGTCCATCGGCCGATCGAGGAATCGTAGGCGTTTCAGGCCTAGGAATACATAGTGCCTTGACGACGGATGCAGCCATAGGCACGTGCGCACACTTGTGTAGAAATATGATATGTATAATTATTGTGAGGGCTGAATGATGTATGCTGTCGAAAATGTATCACGAGTTAAGTGCCGATTCTATTAACTGCAGAAAAATCAGTAAACAGGTCAGCCGCTCAGCGACAGGCCACGTGGAAAGCAAATGAACCCGTGTGATAAACATATTGGGTAAAGACTAGAACTCAGCTTGATATTCATTGACCCATTTGCATGAGATCAGATGAAGACCTAGAAACCCGACATCAAAGTTATGTGCAGTTATTAGCAGTTCTTGATCAGAAGCCCTTGCTTTCTCCAATCAACATCGTCAAGCTGTTTCCTTTTATCGTCTGGTCTCAAGTTTAGTGCTTCTCTGATGACTTCACCAGCTGAATATAAGCGATAAATTAGGCCCAACCTATTGGCCACACCAACAACAGATATCTCATACATGCGCACAACTCTACTCCGCACGTAACTTTATATAATACATGCAAACATTTACATGTACACGCACACACACACACACACCTACACACACAAACACAGACACATGCATATATAGACTACATTCACACATACATGCTTACATACGTGCCTGCACACAAACACATATAAACATTTAACATTTATACACAGACAAAAGCAGCAACTTTAAGACAATTAGAGCAAAAGCCAGGCAGAGAGACGGAAATTATGTTCCTGTTTCAAAGAGAGGCATTCCCATTAATGCACACCTATAGAGAATACTTTATGCATATATTCATAAATGGTATATATAATGTAAGAATGTATTTATGTATGTATGTATACACATGCACACGTGTATGTATGTATGCATGTAGGTAGGAATGTAGGTAGCTAGGTATGTATGTGTATGCATGCATATGTGTATATGTGCACGTACATGTATATGTAGACATATATGCACATGCAATGTGTGATGTGTGTGTGTGCGTGTGTGTGTGTGTGTGTGTGTGTGTGTGTGGATAAGAATAATTGTTGCTTGTGACCGTTATCTCATGCTTCCATATATCCGAATTGCAAGGCTGAGCACTGTGTTTAATATGCATGTATATATATATATATATATGTGCGTGTGTGCTTGTATGTATGCCTGTGTTTGTGTGTAAATGCGTGTGTAGGCTTTGACATATAGGCGTGCATAGGCCTGCATCTATTTAGGCCGAGCAGCCTATCGGCCTAGATAGGCGGCATATGGGTCGTAGCTCTCTAATCTGCGTGTGTTCGTTGAAGCTGTTTTCTGGCGCTTGGGCTCCTTGCTGAAAGTCAGTCGACGAAAGCCTTCGCTCACTCTACAAAGACTTCTTGATGTTTACTCGGGTCAGCCTCGTTGTATACAAGGCACACTGAACGAGAGACACACAGAGAGAAAGAGGGAGACTGACATGTAGAGACAGAAACACGGAGAGAGATCCACAGACAGACAGAGAGGCAGAGAGAGCGGCTAAGCGTTGCATTGTCTGCTGCCTGTGTTCTGTAGGTAACACCGACAGGAACTCGGATCGACTCAAACTTTTCTTTTCCAAGTCTCCGCCTTTTCCTCCTCCTTTCCTTCCTTCCTTCCTCCGTCCATCTCTCAGTAGGCATTATTTACAGCATCGGTTCTCGTTCTGCTCCCCAGATGGAGCCACACGAAGTTTCCCGGAGCCATAAACGTCTTCCTAATCGCGGATAAGAGACACTTGTGCAGCGACCGATCACTGCTGCCTGAACAAGACACTCTTCCGCAAGACCTCCTCCCTGGATGAACGGACAGACGGAAGGAAGGACGGTCGTAGCAACACATTGAGCTCTGGACTGTGTACACAGGTGTACAGAAGTAGCTGCGTTGGCCAAGCGAGGGAACGCAAAGCAGGTAGGTCGAAAATAATATGTTTTGTTGTACTGCTCTTGAATCCTCCTGCACACCGCAGTGCTTCGCTGTGACCTAATCCCTGCTATCAGCTGACGTGTTAAACCTCACGGTGAGCACTTGACAGCACACAGGCTGGCATTCCAGGCACCATCTGTGTGGCCAGTCGCTCACTTGTTCCCCATTTGCACACTTACAGTACATACCTATACATGGCCGATTGTGGGGCACGGTGTCCGTGTGGTTAGAGCGCTTGGCTTGTAACGCCGAGACTGGGGGTTCGAGACTGTCCGAGGCGGTTACTGTTTAGGGACCTTCAGCAAGTTCTTCACTCATAACTGCTCAACGCCATCGATTGATGCTTAGTCATTAGATAGTGGCGCTTAATAAATGTAGAAATAATAGTAACATATATCATCTTTGCATACATACACTCATACATATATATACACTCATACATACATATGCTTATAGATGCATATATATACTCATACTTATGCACATGTATGTATGTATGTATCTAATCTTTTATATAGCGCATTTTAAGAACCTCTCAAAAGCGCTGTAAGGACATACATATAAACATACATGCATACATAGATACATAAGTGCACACATAACATTCTTTTTATTGATCCAAAAAGAGAAATATAACAGCGAAAAGCATAATATTCACAATTGTTTTAGGAAACAAAAGGAGAACCCAGAAGGGACCAAAGTCCCGCTTATTAGGGTCCCCTCTGTACCAACAGCTATTGCTAAATGACGAATGATTGACAGCATCATTAACTGAAAACAAACATAGTAGAATCTGAACGAGTTGTAATACAAAAAAATGAACCAAACAAGAATAAACCTTAACTAGTGAAAAACTAAAAAACAAAAACATATTTTTTATTTATTTAGATCATTAAGGTACGCGCGCATTGCTTTCTTGAACAATATCAAATTAGGCTCAGAATGAATATCGTGCGATATATTATTCCAAACAGAAGGACCAGCACATTTGATAGAAAACAGTCGAGTATTGGTACGGGCAAAACTTGCACGGAAATCACCCGAGATCTAGTAAGATGTGCATGGAGCTCAGATATACTGGAGAAGTAACCAATGAAAGCAGAGGGAAGTAGGTTATGAGCAAAACGATACATAAATTCACTAATTTGCAGTATATTAATCTGCTCAATTTGTAAAATATTGTAGTCGTAAAAGAGTTTATTAGAAGAAGAATATGGTGGGTTTCCTGTGATGATGCGAATAGCTCTTTTTTGAAGTACAATTAATCTCCTAAGCCCGGAATGGTAAGTTGATGCCCAAACAATATTACAGTATGCCAGGTATGGGTAAATATCGATAGAGACTACTAGATTCTGATTGAGAATTAATTTTTTATGAGAACGAAACAGGATATAATTAGTTTTCGACAAATTAAGCGATAATTTATTAGCCTTAAACCAGTCAGCAACAGCTATAAGTTCGGTATTTACATGCTCTAACAATGAATCCAAAGATTTATGAGATAAAAAAACATTCGTATCATCAGCAAATAAAATAAAGTGCAGTGAAGATGATGAATTTGGAAGGTCACATACATGCACACATACATATACACCTACATACACAGATGCATATTTAAGTATATATGTATATATATATATATATATATTACACGTGTATGAAAGAGCATGCATACATACTACATACATACTTACATACATATGTAAATAAGTCTGCCGTCAAATCCCCTCTTTTTCATGATGGCAGCACCCGCGTGAACGTTGTTCTTTGGCGTCCTTGCTGCAGAAGTCGGTGACTGCAGCTGAAATCCAAAAGATGCCAACAGAAACCATTTCGGCACTTGACCGTTATAACTCGTCTTAATGAATATCGTATGCGTGCATGCAACTCTTCTGCGCTGACGAACATAATTGAATGACGGGTCAAAGGTCATTGCGAGTGACGTCGCTGTGCTTGCGGGAAGCGACGTAGAAATGGTTATGCATGTGTGCATTTTAGAATGTACGATTCTGAGTTCGCGAATGTACTGATGAAATCCGCAAGTACATTATTAAATAATTTGGGTTGTCATTTACACGCAAATTGTACATCATGAGTATATATTCTACGATATCTGCACTGTCTTTGATATCCTATACCCTGCATTAATTAATTCTAGCTGCTGCTGATTTGATTTATAATGCAATAACATTAGTTATTGTCACGTGTTCCTTTCCTAGTTTAGAATTTTTGCAATTACCAGCTGCTCTGTCCATGATGTACCACCAGTCGGTCAGTGCATTTCACGCCGCCATCTGACGAATCTCGGATTACATCAACTGTCATATTAACAATAACAATAATAATAATAATAATAATAATAATAATAATAATAATAATAATAATAATATATTTAGTACATATATTTACATTTGTTCATATGTGCATATATTGCATATGTATATGTATAAGTACATGTAAATGCAGATGTATATGTATATGTTAATATGCACATAGTTTAGGCCTATACATACTATATATGTATGTATGTATGAATGAATGAATGTATGTATGTATGTATGTGTATGTATGTATGCATGTATTTATGTATGTATGTATATATGTATGCATGTATGCATGTATGTATGTATGTATGTATAGTGTTGCTATCATAATCGCATTCCACCTTAGAACGACGCTGTCTCCCTTGACCTGACACTCGTATTCTTATCTGGCACCGGAACTGACCTCAACAACCTGTTGTACTTGCGGACCTGATTTGATATCGCGCCAGTGAAGAGTTGGTCTCCCTGAAGCAGCTTTTGTTTGGCGCTGGAACATTTCGAAGATTTACATTTACATGTGCGTTTGTTTGTGTAGGCCTACACTATAACATATAGGCCTAGACATATATATAGTTGAGTGTTCCCTCTGCACAGCTGTTCCTTTGCTCCAGAACCGAAGATTATTGCGACCTCTGGAAACTCTTTTGTTCTTTTTCACTATTTACTGATATACTTTCCGGAGGCCCATAGCTGAACCGTTCTCAGCCATTTCCATGTTAAGGCATATTTATCGACCATAAGTATGCATACAAACATGCATTATATATGCATATGTGTATATATATATATGTGTGCATGTATATATGTATATATGTGTGAATATATTTATGGGTGTATATGCATATATGTACGTGGCCCTTAGCTCCAGACAGCACGGCGTTCTGGGCTCAGTTGTAGTTTATCGCACAGTCCATCGCAGCTATATACTTGTTCTGTTTTGCCTCTGTCGTTGCTGGCGTGCGAGTGGTGTAAGAGGGGGAACTGTGTGTGGGGTTGATGGGCTGTGATGGACGGAGGGGCGGGTCCCGTGGTACAAGGTGACGCAGACTTATCAGCGACCACAGTGGCTCACAGATTTACGACACCACGCCGATTGTTTCATGGGATGTATGCATACATACTGATTTCCGACCAGCTTAGTTCATTACAAGTGGCTTATTATGATATGGGTTCGTGAATAATAGGCCTAACTTACAAGATAGAAATAATTCAGTATGCGTTCAAAAGAATATCACAGGCTGCGCGGCAGAGCAGCCTAATGTTAGCGCTAAAGCATAGGAAGCTGCTGTATATTTTACCCTCTAATGACCACAAAAAACTTGAACCGATTGTCTTCTTAAACAAATGCCTTGAAATATTATAAGGGCAATTATGGCGCCAATACCTCCGTCCTTTTAAAGTTTGGGGGGCGATCGGATTACCGAGTGCGACAACCAAAATCACAAAAGCTGTCTACGTTTTGTGCTGTGTATTATTTCTCGGACTCTTATGCAGCCCAAACCAATTTTTACTCGTTATATCTTTTTCGGTGGCAATTGGTGCAGAAATTAGTCTCCTTTACCCAAAAACTTTGAAAAGGGCCAACAAATGTGTCTTTAGGCAAAAAGGTTAAAAACGCATAAAGGGCATTGCCAAAGTTGAACAAAACTCGAATAATTGAGTAAGGCATAAGTAATGCCTTTGTTAATACGCCATATGTCCATCAGCTGAGCAAGAAATCGTAGGCATGAGTGGGTCACAGAGGTAGGACAACAAAAGCAAGACGGTAAGTAGGGCTTAAGGCGCTTTACGAATATTTCTAGCGAGATATTGCTGTGAGTAATGCGAACAGGGAGGCTATTTCAGATGGCTGGGGCAGAATTGCTGAATCCACGTAGGGAGAATTCAGATCGATAGTTTCTGATGTCAGTGAGAGACAAACCGTTTTGTGATCGCAGAGAACTGGATGACTGCTTTGACTGGTAGCGCTGTAAGGAAGACGGCAGGTAAGCAGGATGATTGGTCGAGAGAGTCTTGCTTGTAAGTGATTCTGGAGCTGAAAGACAGTGACGTACAACAGAGAATTACAGTAGTTGAGATTAACAGGAGTGACGTGATCACGCCTGTAGATTCCTGTCACCAGTGGGGCCAACCAGTTCTAGACATTGCAATTTGACAATGCTAGATTTTGCAGTGACGTACAACCGCGAATTACAATAGTTGAGACTTGCTCTAACTATACTATACAAGCGACAGTCTTTATAGGTTCAGGTGGCACGCACGATCGAACATGGCGCATGGCTTTTATGTGGAAATGCGCCCAATACATGACTGATTCAGTTATATCATTAGTCACATGACGTCGTCAGTATCTAAGTGAGACTGGTTTTTGTTTGAATGCAGAATAAAGAAAGACAACGGAGAAGAGAGACGAAAACCGCTGTGAAGAATCAGAGTTACATTTCCACTTATTACTGGAGTTAGATGTCGCTTCTCTTGGTGAGTTTTCTTAAATTCCACATATTTTCACGAGCGTCAGCTTATCCATATTCCGGAGAATCATCATTTGATCACAAATGGACTTGATAATAATATTTTAGCTACATGATTATAAAGAGTGTCTTACAAGGATGCTATATTCTGATCGAGCTGTATGCAGTACAACAATCAGCCGTAAGCTTCATTCATTGCGTGTCAGACGCTAAATGCTGCAGGCAGACTTTGCAATCGAATGCGTTGTATTATGTGTGGCTGGATACTCGGTAAGATCTTCCGTCATAATCAGCTGAGCTAATTATGGCTTGTCAGACTCACCAGTCCCAGCTGTTAGCTCATAGCACTCTGCGGAGAAATGCAATACCTGTGAGTATTTATATCTGTGCAGGTAATGCAATACATGTACGTAGAGAGAATAGGGAAAGAGAAGCGAAAAAGAGAATCAACAGAAAGAAAGAGAGAGAAAAAAAAGAGAAAGAGAAAGAGAGAGAGAGATAGGCAACGAGAGGAACTACTGAGAAGAAGAGACGAGGCAGAGAGAAATAAGAGAAAGATATATAACTTCTTCTACATTATTTCTAAATATTGTTTAGTGTTTGTTGTCAGATAAAAACTAAAGCAGACTTTATTTCTAAATATTGTTTAGTGTCTGCTGTTAGACATACTATAGGATAGCTGTCGGAGAACTATACTGTTTTCGGTAACTGTCGGTATAGCGACAGAAGCTGGCGGTTGGGCAGTCACTTTTATTTGCGCAATTCACCGACACCGAAATATTGCAGAGCATCTGGAAACAAACCGCGTTATACTAAATGGTCTCCTTAATTGCATGTTACACTTTTGCAGTATTAATACAACTCAAGACTTACATAGCAGCACTACCCTAGGCAATGCTTTTGTGAGACCGGCTATGTTAAGTGTCTACGCATAGATAATTAATCGATTGTTAACCAGTAGACCTATAGAAGAAAGAGGAGACCTTAAGCGAATCAAATGTTTGATGGAAGTACAGACGATGCAGATATATTTCGGTGAACATATGAAAGAATTCACACTTTGATGGACACTTTTACAATGAACGCATTGTATTTACTTATCGATGGTTGAACTACAGCGGAGTCATTGTGCAACTGAAATAAATAATTTTTCTCGCATTTCTTTTGGCCAACTGATAGGGTTGATTCATCGACTCTTGTAGCAGTGTTGTGTTCTGCCATAAAATTAAAGACTATGCATATTTATATACATAGGCCTATGCATATGTACATCATATATATATATATTACATGAGGCGTAACTTTAGAGGGTCTTGGAGTGTCTATTCGACGCAACCGGCTTAGAAGGTCGGAAGCATCTGTTTGAAAGTGATAAAGTGATAAGGATAAAGAAAGGAAGTTAAATTCATCCGGTTGTCTGTATATCGCGCACTTGCATTCTCTGAAACGCGGGAAACCTAAGACAAGTGTTCAGACAAGTGTTCGTCATTGTCTGCCTCCGAATACGAAATCTATATTTAGGCCTATGTGCTTTACGACAGCTATAGTTCGGGCAACTGACAGAACATTACAAGAATGAAGACACGTTTCAGTAGAAGAGCTTGGTTTAGAATCTGGTATAACTTACTACAGAAATTTATGACTGTTTTCTCCACTTTTTATGACCAAGTTTCTTCAGCATTTCTGTTGACTGGTCTTTTTCTGAAAATCTACTGGGCGAGTATACTGTAGGGCGCGATTTGTAATTGGAAGAAGAGGGACACGACCTTCGGCCAGAAGTGTTCTAAATCGCATCCCTCTGTATATAGATGACCACTTTTTATGCCCAAGTTACTTCAGTAGAAAGTATACATTATAACTCTTTTTATCTCCTCTGTGATGCTTCTGAAGACTATGACGATGATTGTGACGATGATGAAAATAGTAGTAGTAGTAATAGTAGTGGTGGTGGTAGTGGTAGTAACAGTAATAGTAGTATCACTGTGAATAGCAATGTTATATAAATCTCGTTAATCCTGATTAAAAATAATATTAGTATTGTTATAAGTCTGGACAAACTTCATAAGAAATAGGTCCATGTGTGGAAGCGTTAACAATTGAATGGTGTATACTGTGTTAGTAGAATGCCTGCCTTCATTTCCTTTGTGAACACCAGCAAAATGCAGCTGTCCTTTCCGCTCTAATCGGATCACAGCACTTGGCCATAGGTTCCTCCTCCTCGTCCTTCAAATCCTCCTCCACCTATACCTCCTCTTCTTCCTGTTTCTTCTCCTCTTCCTCTCCTCCTCCTCGTCCTCCTCTTATTCTATTACAGGCTGGCATTAACTGATAAGCAAATATCTAGGATATTCCTGGCTGCTCTGCGTAGAAGCTAAATCTGACTCGAATCATGGCAGGAACCTCTGGACTTTTCCCGATAGTGTCTTAACGAACGAAATTCATACTTACATGTAAGGACAAAACCATGTCCGCTCCAAATAGGCAACCTCCGAGTATACTAGCAGCTACTCGGGACATCGGGCGAGTGTATTTTGAGCCACTGACCCACCTTAAATGTAAAATGTACATGTTTTCTATAGCGACCGTGTGGCCTCGACCCTGCTCGTTTTTCAGTGAATTTATCGGACGAGATCCTTCATCACCGCTGCTCGTTTGAATGAGTGCCACACCTTAGCACCTAGCAGGCAGGCGGGCAGGCAGGCAAGCAGACAGGAGGGCAGAAACTACAATATCGTAATCGTAATCCCGAGATTTCTACAGCGCCCAGCGAAAGCCACGTCGCGGAGACCGGCTTATTCACAAGCGCTCAGTCAAAACAAAATCGATGAGCAAATATATAAGGCCTAAATGGAAAGCGTGTGCATGAGAGAGACGGGGAGGCCGAAATATAGTAATGTAACGTAAGAAAACCCCAACTTCAGCAGTCTTAGTTGGCGTATACACGAAGGAGCAAAGGAGCAGAATATAGGAAAATCTGCTGGATTTGCGTTACATTAAGAGGCTTCTTATTTTTGACGACTATGTGATGATGGCAAGCAACATCAGTGCAAGCCCTAAGGGTCATGTGAAAAGCTGTGACCGACATCTGACGATGACATAAGTCGTCCACAGGCGCTGTGTTTTACAACTGGCTAAACATCCGCGTGTGTGTCTGTCTCCTTCTCCTCTCTCATCCGGCGCACATCTGTTAACTGTTATCTCTCAGCGAGTTGCGTTGCTCTTCCTGCTTCTCGCCGGCGGCGGGAGATGAATTCAGAGAGATAAACAGGCGGCTGATAACAGCTTACAACGAAGATCTAACGAACGCAATAGACGAACAGTTAACAGAACAGCGAGAGGAAGTCAAAGCACACAGTTTAAAATATCCGAAAGTCACTGAGACGTAGCTGAAAATATACAATTACTAGGCCTCCTATTTCTGGTAAAGGATGTTTACTGAGACCCACTTATTAATGCGTTGTAGATTATAATTATAAAACAACGCCTGCTCAGTCCGGCAGCTCTGATAGTGCCATATCTTGGACTAAATGCTAATAGGTTGAACTGTTCTGTCCGTAATTCCACCTTTCACAGCGCCTAATACCTAAACTCTGTCGATATCATTCGAGTTTCTGTATGAATGTTAATGGCTCTCTACTGTAGGTCTTCGTTGTTTATACGTCTACACTTAGCAAAACGTATATCGTCTTACGCTGTTTACTGAACATTATTTCTCTCGTCACTTTATTATCTTCTTCGTTATACCGTCAACAAGATAGGTCTAAGCTACATCAGTCAGAATAGCAATAAACCTTCTGTGCCTCAACTCTTCGAAAATACCATTCCTAACAATTACCTACGCATTGCTCTTAGGGAAGTAATCTAAGCAGCTCGTAATCGTAATCGTAATTCCGAGATTTCTACAGCGCCCAACGAAAGCCGCGCCGCGGGGACCAGCTTATTCACAGGCGTTCAGCCAAAACAAAATCGCCAGGCAAAAGGGTCCGGTTCCAGGTCAAGATCCAAAAGTCAGACGGAGAGACAGCGTGGCATCTACGGGAGGTGGTGTTTGGGGTTGGAGAGGAGAGAGAGAGATAAGAGGAAGAAGGGGTGTCAGGGTACGACCTGTGAAAGAGGAATGTTTTGAGTTTTGAGTGAAAGGCCGAAGCAGAAATTGCAAGCGGTGGACCATCGATGAGTTTGTATGATGGGTCAGAAAACTGTCGCTATTCTGGAGGAAGTTTATTCCAGAGTGGTGCACAAATCTTGCACAAATCCTTAGAACCAGCTAAGTCGAACGTGTTTCGTATACAACCGTGAATTCTACCCATAGCCTACTTGACTACAATACCCCAGCACGATAGCCACCCTAATTATCCATTCCAGATTAGACTACCGTGATTCTTCCCTAAACGTACATTATGATTCCCAAGAAGGGACTCCACGCAGTCAGAATGCTCTTGCCCTTGTTTATCTGAAACCCCATCAGGGTTCGAGTACCAGACGCTGCAAGAGTTGCCCTTGTGTTCAAAGAGCCCTGCCATTCGACCACTAGGCACCAGTTCAGTTTTTTGTGATGGTGTTGGGTAAGGATGGGTGGGTAGATGGATGGAGAGAGGGAGGGAGGAGGGAGGAGGAAGAGAGAGAGGGCGAGAGGGGAAAGGAGGGAGCGAAGGAGGGAGCGAAACGAAGACAAAGGAAACAAGTGATTAAAGAAGGTTTACGTCAAACCCGTCGTAGAAGAAAATTGACAGGCGGTTGGTATGCACGCAGAGGCAGCTGGTAATTACGAGAAAGAATGTTCGCTAATTAGGGCAAGTGACTATTTAAGGCGTTGTCAATTTCCAGATGTCGGATGGCTTTCTGGCCAACTGAAACAAACTGGCCACCTGGTATTCGTCCCTCTAAGCTGTACGTAAGGCTTCGTAATTAACTCAAAGCAAACAATTCAATAAGCATGTTTAGAAAGGTATGTGCATGTGCGTGTGTGTGTGTGTGCAAGCTGATGGCGGTGTAGGGCTGCACGAGAAGGAAGTTGGGTGCATGGTTGGATGAATTGATATGTGAAAGTTTACGTTAATGAGAAGTAAATGGAACGATGGGCGAATGCATTGTTGAATTCGTTGGTAGAGTTGGAAAAGGCCTTTACTGCAGAGCAACTGCAGACTCGAAGATGTCTTCTGATGAAGCTCCATATAAGGTTGGCAATTGACGCCACATGTACTTCACGATTTGTAATTGCAAAGGTGGAATATAACCTGTGACTGATGTCCATATAATCATTTATGGCTTTGTAGTCAGACGTATATAAAGACAATGCATCCATATGTATGTATGCACGAGTGTACATTTGGAGTTAATAATATAGACAGGCAATCATAGATAATTCATGTAGTGGTCATTTTTTCCTAATTCTTGTGAGGTGTTTCCAATTCTTCTCTGTTTTTTCACTATTACCAACTGCTGCGATTATAGACCTCCAAGATAGACGAATTATTCCACATGTTCAAAAAGACATCCTTGGATGCTGATATTTATTGCCGTCTTTCTTTAATTTTTGTTTATTGCCACTGTTTTGGCTTTATTTAGTCAGTAAACCAAATCTCCTACTGTTTTGTCTATTTATGTGTTAGTGCCTTATTGTTCTGTTCCGTTTCTAGTTAGGAGGCCAATGTCGTCAGCAAATCAAAGATTATTTACCAGAGCCTCGTTTAGTTTGATTCCTACCTCGATGTTGCATAGGTTTAGTGCCATTTCTACATGAAATGCTAGGTTGAACAGCTGTGGTGATAAGATGCATCCTTGACGTATCCCTTATTGTCTGGAAGTAATCGGTGATCTTTTATATCTAACTTTTTATCAGTTTCTGTAGCATTCCTGCATCACTGCTCCTAAAGCTAGCTTGAATAGCATTAGGAGTCTAACTTAAATGCCAGGATAACTTAATTACCCAAATTATTATTCTCAAGTGTTAGAACAAATGTATTACTCAACAGGTTTATATGAATGCATATGTATATAATAAACTAGCAATGAATCATAAACAGGGCATCTGGGTAATCGGGTGTGGCCCCGGGGGTATCAGTAAATGTATGTTGGTGGACGGCAGAAAAGCATCTGGCCACCAAGCTCTCGTCCACAGCTCTCTTTCCACTCGAGTATATGGTTTAAAAGATGGTTTAACCTAATTACACGTTAGACGATTCCAGTACAACAATTCAGTAGTATGCTTATAAGCCTACATGCACCATTCAGATCTTGATCGGGCTTCTCCAAAGGATTATAATTCCGACTACGATTTCATTTGAAACGGCCACTGATTTGATGCTTTATGCATTAGATCGACGGCGCTATAGTAGCTATTGGATCATAGATTAGATTATATTACATTAGTATTTGTGTAATGATTGTTTCCCCGTGTGGTATAACCATAACAGTGGATAAAAATAAATGATCACAGGTAAAGTGGTATATAACTCCTGTCAACGAGTCTGGCTTTCTGACTTTCCTGAATATTCTCCTCCTGAATTTGTTCTTCCTTCATCTAACCCTGGACTTTCCTCTTCCCACTTCCCCTCATCGTGCTAATAAGGGGAATTGGGAAGAGGAAAGTCGAGGGACCTTTGAAGGAATGAGCCTTAAAGATCAGATTTTATAGGCTAGTTATATGCAGGTTAATCTGTTAAGGTCCATCAACGGCCTGTGATGCTATGCCATAAACTGTTGGTCCAGTCCAAAGTTCATTATGCTGGCGAGCATCGTGAGCCATTCCCTGTTTTGCTGCTGCTGCTGCAGTCTTCCTGTCTGTAGCCAAGCACTCGGAAAAAAATAGTTCATGAACAAGAACGTTCTTCCAATTGATCTTTGCAGTTACCGGCAGAACAAGTATGTAGATAATGTGTGCATTATATCTATTCGTATTTTTAAATGCTTTGTGTGTATGTGTCTGGGTTATTTTTATATCGGGATAGACAGTTCTATGCACAAATCTGTTAGTATAGCATTAGAGACTGTATCAGGTATATCAATCATCATCATCATCATCTGTGGCATGCTCCTCTCTGGAGTGTTGCCGTTTCCATAACGTGTATATAACCAGCCGTCCCTATTCTGTGCTCATCTCCAGGCTGTATGCAACCCGAAGTTCAGTGGGCGCAGGTCAGCTTTCACTAGTAAATTTATCTTAGTAAATATGCTACGGGTATCGGGTATTTTAAATGTGAAGGATGCTTAATCTTGATGATACAACTGTTGATATTCCGGACTAAATATGCGACTTCTGCATTCGAGCAGCAGACAACCAGAACACATATCAGCTGCCTGACCATGTGACGAATGCCCCATCCCTGGACACATTCAAATCACGGCTTAAGACATATCTTTTAAAAATATCATATGACCACTGGTTGTTGAATTTTGAACTCCTGTACAGAGCCCTTTTCTTCTGCCTCGGCCGTGAAATGTAAATAAGGTTCATTGGTTAGCCATGTTGCCCGTATGGAAACATTGTCCGGATGTTGGCGTTTCTGCTGTCGCCTGCGCTTCATCCCACTGATTCAACAACCGATCTCGCCTCCAACTCTTAGGATTTCACTTGAAGCGACCATCGAGTGATGCGTTGTGCCTTACGATAAAGGCGCTATAGAAGTCATTAGATCGGATTACTTTAGATTAAATGACTACTGTTGTTGATAGAGGCACGAATTAAGCGAACGATTACCTTCAACCTACCTAACCTTATAAACTCACATATGCTTTAACTTAACCTACCTTTCCGAATTCCTGAAACCATGTTAACCAGGTTATGCAGAATCAACCCAGTTAAGGTAAATCGACAAGGGAAAGACTTGAAAGCCTCAAGACTTGATTGAGGTCAGCGTGGAAGGCAGAGAAACAAAATGTCTTAATGACATTCGTTGAAAAATCTGTCGATTTGCATCTTATCAACGGACAATTCTTACTGACGGCGAATGAGATAGCATCCGTCTGACGCAGAACGCAGGAAAGGATTTAATTTAGGCGCTGCTGAAGTTGAGCGCCAGTGACTCATATGTGGTTTCGTTTGAACTCGCACAGCGTTCACGATGTGTCCGAAGGTAAGACGGCTTCCGTCAGATTAAGCGAGCGGCCTTTGCCTCCTGCCCAACAAGTTTTCACTGGTATACTATACGATGCTGCTGCCTCATCAGCAGAGGTCGTCTCATGGGGCGTGGCTTGTGTCATACTAACCACAGATGACAGCCATTAGTTGTAATAAGTCCCATAAGGTCTCTAACCTTTATTCCACCCGCCCCTTCCTCTCTCCCACCCGTCCTGCCTTCTCTTCCACCCGACTCCTCGTGTCTTAGTTTCAGTTGCCCGATGTTTGGAGAGCCATGGACGCGACAGGTCACAGATGGTCATAGGGTTAGATGCACGTGGTTAAACACGGAACAAGAGAATCGCATTTGGTAGGGTAAGCTCGGGTCGACTGGAAGTTGGGGAGTTAGATTCTTCAGTGTTGACAATACAGTTAGGCAAAATATCACAGCTACGTTTTGGAGTGGCGTGTGTCTCTTGTATTTACCAGTGAAAAAGGATTATGCCCAAACTATGGGTTTGATTCTTTAGGCCTATTAAGCTGCTGGCTGCAGGCCTGGTCCAGTCTGGCTGAATCAAACAGTGTCCTAGACTGTGATTTTAATCTCGAGGTAGCACAGTCTATACGGGGACCTTAAATGGCGTGGTGCCCATTTCCCCCGTAGGCTGTCTATGTGACTTCTGGACTCCTGTCTGGCTTTTCGACCCGGACTCACTATGGACTTTGGCTTGGACAATGATTTTGTTTAGCAGCGACCATCAACTGATGCCTTGAGCATTATTACAGTGGCGCTATAGAAGTTTTTAGATTAGATTAGATTAGAAAACGGGCAGCGGTGGTGAAGGATCTCACCAGGTAAATTAATTGAAAAATGAACAGGTCGAGGCCATAGAGTTGCTATACAAAAACGTGTACATGCATATTTACATTTAAATCGCCACCTATCCCTTTATATCAACAGTTCCTCTGTCTCCCTCTCTGTGTGGTCTTCTGGCAACAGGACTCTGTTCTGCACATGGGATCTTTGGGCAACCCCTTTGACTTGACGCAGCGCTCGTGAATAAGCTGGTGCCTGCGAGTAGCTTTAAAGTAACGCTTTAGAAAGTTTCGCGATTACGATTCCACTGTCGTAAATTTTGCGCAGTGTTATATGTGTAGGACCGATAGGAATCTGGTCGCGGGAACGACGAATCATTGAACTCGATCGGTAAACAGAATCTTCTGTACAGCGAGGATTTGGAACACATTCAGTTGATTTCTTCTTGATTTACAGAAGTTTATAATAGATCTTTCAATGGTTGGATTGTGTACGGCTTGAGTTTCTAGATGTTCCTGTGTTTCATTTTGTACATGATCTTCGTCGTACGAAATAGTAGAGGAGCCAGGATAATTACTCTTTCATTGCTTAATCTGACAGACAAACTCGTCTGGCCTACATAATGCGTGTTTTTTCAAACACCACAAAGGCTAAAGGTTAAAGGTTCGGATTAATCAACTTCAATCCGTTTTAAAAAAAACAGCAGCACGGCAAATTTATGGGATTCTAAAGTTTGTCATTCAGCTAACTATGTGCGGGACGAACTGCATTGGTTTCCCATCCGACGAAGCGTTGAGTTTAAGATCCTTATGCTGATGATTTGTGCTCTAAAAATTTGTGCTCCTTCATAGCTGAGAAAGCTATGTATTTCGGTCTTATTCTTACCTGGCCGCAGGTCTCTTCGCTCTGCCACATACAGTAAGATGATCTAGGCGAAGTAAAACCCACATGTAGTGAGGGATCTGATCAGTGGAACTCCCACAGTTATACATAGCATAGAAGACAAAATTTGCAAATGAATTTGTGAAGCTGTGGTTGAGTAAGCTGCGAAGAGCAAACAATTTTGGAGACGTTGTGAGCTCGTAAATCCATCCTTAAATACGGCGTTGACCCCACTTTGCCCCTTTGTGAAGTTTTGCATGACCCATGCCCAAAGAACTCACACCCTGGCTCCTACTCTCGAAACCGTTCCGACACTCCTAATTGCAGTTACAGTAAATGTGACAGTTGCAGTTGAAATACTGTAATCATTCACGCAGTATGCTGCCGGGTCTTGATAATGACAGCCTGGAGCTAAGTTAACCATATGCTCTGAAGTAACAGTTAGTTACCAGGCAAATTGATGAGGCGCGTTCCAGAGACTAGGTTTAATTACGGAGAATACTCTGATGCTGCTCGGAACAGTTTTACTCGTTGCACGCCCTGTGGTCCAGTAATTGGGGTGAGGAGTCGGAGTCTTCTGCACTTGTTGTGGTTGACCGGGATGCAGTGTCCTATGAACTGCGACACCGACTTTGAAATTCATCAGTCACAGGCTTGCTTGCCTGCTGCTGCATCTGAATGAGGTATCACTGATAGCTAGAGTCTGCGGATCATGACAATCGAAACTATGAAATTGGGCGCCTCTAGCCAGCTCTGATTACATCCAGCACTGTTTGTGCTGAATGTAATCCATATCTGAACTCAAACCATCTCACACAATACACAAGAGGACGTTACCCTGAAATTTGCCTCAGTTCAGCGGGTTTCCGTTGTGTTGCAGAAGTTGACAAGAGGCAAACTTACCATAGTAGCAGAATGGTAAGGTGGACTATTTATTGACCCTTTATTAGTCATCAGCCTTCTTCATGTAGGCCTACCTTTTCCAACGTTTATAGATTTCCCTGCTAATTATCGTGACTTCTATCTGTATTTTATTCCTGACACTTCCTTGCCTTTTTATTTCCACGCATTTTGCTGTCGTCTCTCTTTATCATTTTCTTCCACTAGTTTAGTTATCTCTTGGCCGCTTTTACTTTACAAACTCAATCAAACCAGTGTGGGGCCAATTCAGTGACGTGGTCCCTAAATCAGTTGGGACCAAGGTTGGATTCGCCTGCTGGGTCTGGATCGGCCCTTGTTATGTCTGTCATTTACTGTGTGAAATTATTCTCGATGCAAATATTACGTGTCTTGGTTGTCACTTGGTTCTGACGGATAAAGAAAGCTACAGTAGATTCACATTTTGTTTAAGATGTTCAGACCGTATGCTGATCACGCAAGATATTTTGTAAATCTCATGTCTATACGCAATACAAACCGCAGTAGAAGAATGCACAGTATTTATCGCGGAATAACAACCAGCCAAGAGCCGAACGTTGTTTCTATGTCTTTCTTTTCCTTTCTTTACTGACGATCAGCCGCCAATGCGAAACAGGCTCCTTTGTTTTAAGTGTAAATTTCTTATGTCAGTTTTTTATGTGTCGAAATGTTTTCTTGCCAAACTGTGCGTTACTTTGGACTAATAATCACGTATTAAACGCCTTAATATTGATATATTTGTACTTCTTCATGGACAGCCCAAACTAACTACACCTTCTGCCATTCTGAATATGTCTCACAGTATGTAAAACCTAACCTCCCGGAATCACTGCCATTGCTGACTTACTTCTTAGAAATAATAAGCTTAAACCTACCATCAAGTGAGTAGGGTGAGTCAACTAAAGGCTTGTTGATATAACATAATGATAAAACAACTATTTAATTTTACAATAATGGAAATCCGTTATAACACACTGTCGTGTAATGAAGTTCTAGTGATTCTTTGAACTGTATGTATAATGAAGATGTAATGCTTTCGGTTGTAGATCATGGTTCGAATGTTGGCTTTCTGTTGGATGACTTCTCTTGGTGTGATTCAGTTTCTTCCACTTCCAGTGGCAGCCAATGAACCGATTGACTCCATATGCCAAACTTCCAGTGAATACTTGGATGCCATGTACCAATGCCGACCAAGTGAGTCTTTAATACAAAACACTGTTTGCATGAAAGTAACGCTTGGTTAAATTCTTAATACGTCAGACTGACAAGCTAATTCACTTAAATAGTCTCCGCATTAACCAAAGTTCACTCACTAAAGATTCTTCTAGGAAAACTCATGAAATCAGTAAGTAAGTCAGCCAGCAATACAGCATTAAACATATTCCTGTTTTTAAAATCAAATCCTTAACCAATTAAAATTTATAAGCTATCAAATGTAATATCATTACCATAATTAATATTAACAGTGTAATAATTGTATTAATGATGTTAATAATATATTAAAATATTAGGATATTTATTTTGAGAAACACACAGATGCTCTGCTGAGGCCATATGAGTTTTCTTAAATGTCCTATTTAAGTAAGTAGCTTTTTTAAGCAAATTTCTGCAGCAAATTCCCCATTCAGTTTTATCGAAGCTAATGGAATAGAGAGAAACCGAGAAACCGATTGTTAAACAGGTCGAAGCCTTCTAGAAACAATGAGGTTGCAAGGTAAAGTAATGAGAAGTAGGCATAATTTAGAGAAACTGGCTCCGAATTGTGTAAATTCTCAGAATTCTATTTTTGGAGAATCGACTGGAGTAAATCTGTTCCCTGCGAGTCTTTGCTGCTGAAGCTGCTTAGGTGAATTCGTCTGGCCAGACATAATCAGATTTCAGCCACTACGTGCGTCAGCAGATTTCAACTCCTTCTCCTCTGCTCCCCTCAGCCTAAGCCGACATTTTTATGCCCTAGCGTTGCATCTTTTTCTCATCCTCCTCTTTATTCCTTTTTCTCCTACATTTTATTCTTTGTTCTTTCTCTAGGTCTGTTCGTTTTTATTGACTCACTTCCTTTTTTATTATTGGCCACGTATTCTTCTGTTTTTCATCCCTCTTCTTTTTCTTTTCTTTCCTCGGCTCTTCCATTCACCTATCCTCTTACAGCTTCTGGTTTCATGATGACCTCATTCTTTGATTCTCTTATCTGTTCTTCTTAGTGTTCTGATACTCCCATCTTTCCTCTTCC
This sequence comes from Norana najaformis, assembly GCA_964023275.1. Taxonomy (NCBI): domain Eukaryota; kingdom Metazoa; phylum Annelida; class Clitellata; order Crassiclitellata; family Hormogastridae; genus Norana; species Norana najaformis. Next base: position 22,237,263 of record OZ029913.1, on the reverse strand, counting down.
CTCCCTCTTCTCTGTCTCCTCTCAATTCTTTCTGTTTCTCCACTCGATACACTCATTCTGCTCTTCGTCTCACCAATTTTTTCTTTCGTTGTTTTATTTATCTCTCATCTGCCTCGTTGTTATATTCCCAACTTTTTTCTCGAGACTCTTTGTCCTCGCCAGGCAGCCTGACCATCCTCTTCATTCTCCTAGTTTTTCTGTTTTTTGCCCGTATCCTGCTCCTGCTCCTCTTCCTCCTCCTCCTTCTACTCCTCCTTATCCTACCTTTCTTTCGTCCTACCCATCCACCTTCCAATCATCCTTTCCATCTCATCCTCTATCTTTCTTCCTCTTCATTATCCGACTGAGGCAGCAGGTGAATGGGCAATTATCTTTCTCCCTCCCTCTCTCCTTCTTTACAACGCAACCCTTGTTTCTGGGCTTACCTGTACCCATACCTCGTGAACTGATTTTCCCAAGGATCGAGTAACGAGCTGCAGACTTTTCAGTTCTTTGTATAACTCATCCGAGCTTTATCGCAGATAAGGGGTCTCATAAAGAACAGGTGTCGCACTTATCAGTTTAAAAACCAGACGTTCTCCCTATTAATGCGATATTTCAGTGGGTCAGCCGATTAGTCCTGGCTGCTGGAGCTGCCTCTCCGCCTCTGCACCCAGCCGGGCTGTTAGCAGTTGGTCTATTAGTTACTATTCTGTGCTCTGTTGGCTACGCACAAACATCGCCATTCTTTCCTCAGAGTCTGGCCACGTAATAAATCGCTGATAGATATGTTCAGTCTGGGAGGCACAGAGGTTCCCTAGATTCTTGACAGTAAAACAGACACAAGTGTAGTCACTAATGTCGCTAAAATAGCACAAGAAGTTCCAGCAATTGGCAAATTCATCTCTAGTGGGCCTAGAGAACAGGCATATAGTATGCGTCTACGTGACCACTTATGTTTTATGGGTCAATTTCATGAAAGAAAATTTACAATCACTGACAGCCAAAACGTTTTGGAATTGACTTCCGGAAGTTAAACACGATATTTACAAGCCATTTAAAAAACTCTTTCTCTTCAACAAAAAGTAGCGTTTTACTAAGTTAGGCTTACTAATCTCGCATTTATGAAGCGTCTAAGGGTTCTGTTGTTGATGGAACTTGCAGCTGAAGACTAACCAGGACAACGGCAGTTTAACAAACTGAAAGCACTTCTTATGAATTCTTATGAATTTTTACGAATATTCTTATTCTTATGAATAGGCAAAAATGCGTAAATTTTACATAGCCATGCACCGGAAATTGAACTCCGAGCTCGGCGTTGAAAGGCTGACACGCAAAGTAAATACAATAAGACAATTCACCTTCATAGTGACGCCGAAGAATAAGGATCTAGAGTTTCATTTTTCAATTTTAACTTTTTGAGAAGGTTAAGCTGCACCTTCTAAATCTGTCAGATATATGTTTTAGCTCTTGTACAGGTTGCTAGGAGATAAAATCAATTTCAATACACGTACATACGAGCTTATAGTTTATTATAGAAAGACTGTTTGAACCTTTCAACCGATTTATGACAAGTCTTTTACCTGATTTTGGCAAAACATGGAACAACATAATAATCGGCCAATAACGATTTAGTTGGCTACACCATATAAGCTGCTCTGGATTTGCTAATTGCCTGCTTGAACTCTGGATTTCTGCGGCTGATTCAAACAAATCGCGCAGAAAACAGAACAGCTTAACACGACGCTGTAATTCATTGAATGTAATTTATTTAATTTATTTTATGTAATTTATTTAGGCTTGAACTCTCGATTTCTTCGGTCGATTCAAACAAACTGTGCAGAAAACAGCGCAGCAAAACACGAAGCTGTAATTTATTTTTAAAACGATTTCCTATCTCAGAGACGGGCTCTCAGTTTACAATGGCGGACAGTGGCTGCTGGCGGGGAAGAGTAACTAAGCTGTTTCTCTGCATTTGTGCAGGTGAATTTCACGTGAAGTCGTTCTGCGCTGCCTCGGCTCCGTATGAGTTGGCCTGTAACAGATCCAAGCGTATCGCTGTCCACAGTGCATCTCTCGGTCCCAGCCAAGACAACCAGTGCAGCCATCCGCAAACAGTCGCCTCCACCAGCTTACCTGAGCGAGCAGGTAATCGTTCCCCGATCTACTTTAGTTGGGTGCATAGCCAGCTGGTCATATGCATAGGACCTTTTAAAAGCCTCTCAAAGACCTAGTATTCTTGCTGCTTGAAGAGATGTCTACATTAGCACAATGTGAATGTAAACATGTATATTAAATGTACACGTTTTTCTATAGCGACAGTGTGGCCTCGACCTTGATCATTTTCAGTGAATTAATCGGGTCAGATCCTTCACCACCGCTGCCGTTTGAACGGGCGCCACGCCATTTAACGTCCCCGTGTACAGACAGTGCTAGCCCGAGATTTAAATCTCTCAAATATGGGCTGATCCAGTCGAGGGTGAGGGAAATGATTCACGGGCTTTCTATTCATGCGATTTAAGTTGATAACATTCGATTGCCTACATTAGGCTACCATGTAACTGGCGTTGTAAGCGGGATTAAATCAAAGCGTGCCAGAAAAAGCTAGACTGTTAGATTAGCGTAGATTAACGAGTATATCCGTTTGTTTGACACTATTTGCCAGCATGCAAAGTTTGTAAACACGCTCCTACACAGCACAGCACAGCTCTGCCTGATTCAAGACATATATATATATGTCTTGAATCAGGCATATATATATATATATATGCAATAACTACGACTTTATGGAACATGTTGCAATCTGTATATGGTCTAATCCAGCAATTTCAGTAGCACAATTGTGTATGCTGTTCAAGGTCAACAGTAAATGGAACAACTAAAACAAGCAAAAGAAAAGGAAATCAGTAGGTTATGAGTGGACAGTCCGTAGATCAATACTTTGAGGCAGTTTTCCAATGAAGACTCAAACTCTATCGCTCAAGAAATCTTTTCAGATTATCTTGAGTAGCATCTTTTACGAACTGTTAGATAGTCACCTTTCAAGGACTATTTGAGTTCTTAAAATGCGCTAAATAAATTTTCATATGCATACATAGGCTTAAAAACAAAGATCAATTAGCGTCTGCAGAGGGAAATTCAATCTAGCAAATTAGCAGCGGCCCAGTGTAAACGTTTCATTCATGGCACAATCAACGTAAGGCAATCAGAAATATGTAGCAAATGTAATTCATCAGAATGCAAATGAGATCACGATTTTATACAAACAACTTTGTGCACTTTATCTGTTGAGATTGTCGGTCGATTGTTTGCCCGAAAGCTTAGACTAAGCGATAAAGAAACTGCGACATGAAGGAATGCGTAGAAATTTGTCGAGTTTCTAGCAATATCAGGAAATTCCTCGCATAGTTATCGTATAATGTGGCCATTAATTGTCGCCGTTATCCAGATTAAGTCTTATCTTTCTAAGATTAACAAGCTGTTCAGTTCAATAGCAAATGAACGCAAGAGAATAGACCTATAGGTCACACGGTTAGTTGTACACTTTGGAGGTGAGATCACCGTGAAGTTGAACAAATTTCGCTTTAAGTAAACCACGTAAAACAAAACGTGTGATCCAGTTTAAAAGTGCTGTGATCCTGCGGTGAAGGTGAACGTGTTCAACGTTGCCTACGAGGTTCAGAACTCATGTAGGTTGGCATATGAAGTTCACAATGTCACGTCGAGTGATGATGCACTACATTAGCATACGTGATTATACGTCCTTTTCGGGCCGCATGAAATAATGGACAATTTCAAATTTGTTACCTTATCTGTTCATCGATTCTGGCCAAGTCTTCATGAATGGTGGTTGTGATGCTGAGCATGATAAAGGTGATAATGTGATGATGACGATGATGTTGATGGAGGTGATAATGAAGACGACACCGATGACGATGGTTCACGGATGGTGTTGGTGATGATGATGATGACGACGACGGCGTTAGCGATGACGACGATGATGACAATGATAATCATGACGATGACGACGACGAATACGACAACGACAATGATGATGATGTTCTTGTTGGTGGTAATGCCGGTTACGAAGACGACGCTGTTGATGAAAAAGATAATGATAGCGGTTAAAGCACTGCTTTCCACAGCTGCTTTTTAAAATGGAATCGCGTCTTAGGTAGCTGAATATTTATGAGAGGCAGAGAGGAGAGGTGAACTTTGCCGTTGCTCTTGCCCTTTGGATCCGTTGTTAATTGATTAGCTGTGTTGCTTGGCGTTTGTCAGGTGCATCGGACGGTGAGTGCTGTCTTCTGCCGGCCGTCGAAGCCAAGTGCAAAGGCAAGGTCAAGTGCAGCCTCAGCACCGACCTACAGCAGTCGGTCGACGGCAGACAATGCTCCCTTCCCTTGTCCAGGAGGCAACAACGAACTCTACTCGTAAATGTCGTCTTCATCTGCGGTGCGTCTCGCCTGTCGTCTGCCTGTTTCTACTTGTTGTTTTGTTTATCTGTTGCTTTTGTGAAATTTTGTCTGCCTGAATGTCTGTTTTTATCTGTCTGACTCGGTGTCTCTTTGTGTTTATCTGACTGTTTCTGTCTGTTTACCTGCCTTCAGTCCAAGATTATGCACGTCTGTTGATGTTTCCACTCTTTAAATTAATTCTATTTCTATGCCTGAATTTTCTCCTTTGTCATATCTGTTTACTGCTTCTGATTTCTTCAAGTTTGGCTGATTATCTGCTTATGGATTTCCATAATGAAACAATAACAAACGAAAAATTCAAACAGACACAGATAAACAGACACACAGATAAACAGACACACAGATAAACAGACACACAGATAAACAGACACACAGATAAACAGACACACAGATAAACAGACACACAGATAAACAGACACACAGATAAACAGACACACAGATAAACAGACACACAGATAAACAGACACACAGATAAACAGACACACAGATAAACAGACACACAGATAAACAGACACACACATAGATTACACTTTGATCACTTGTACATTTTATAAGTGTTTAAAATGTGTCCTATTTGCTGCCGTTTTTTTAATTTTGAAATTCTGTCCTCATATCGCGGTGCTATACAGCGATGCATATCGTTTGGTTACAGTCACTCAAAAGATGCTGAGAGACATCAATCGTGACAAGTCTAACCCGGATGCTTTCTGCGATGGTCAGTCGGACCAAAACGCAGACGAGGTCCTGCCACCTCCGACTGACAACCACCGCCTCATTCCACAACCGGCTGACATTTTCAAAGTCAATGGCCAAATGTCCACTACTAGTGCCACCCAGCGATTTGAATCTACTAACTCAACTGGGCTTTCGTCATCGGATGGTAAGACGTGGTGCTATATCAACCTTGGCTGATATATTGCTTGACGACTTAGCAATGATGGCACCTTGATATCGTTTCCTGATGAGCTCGTGGCTGTGTGGAAACTCGAAGTTCAAAGAATTCACGTCCTTCTCCACTACTCTTTCAGATTAGTTTTTACCCGAGTCGCCTATTCAATTCCTTTCCATTCGATTGGGAGACGTGATAGGAGATTGGTATTGCATTGGCCTTACCCTCTGCTTCAGAGGTTCAAATCCCGATCCGTGTGAAATTGACGACTCTTTGTCAAACCTTTTACTTCGTATGGGAAAAGGTTGTCCGGCGGTTGTTGGATTGGTCTTGTCTCTTTTGCTCTTCATCCGGGAGATCCCTAGAGTCCCAGACCACAGAACGACGCATTTGACAATGAAGTTTATCAAGGCGCTAAATAATGGGTGATTATCTTTACCTTACCATTTGCTCCTTTTCCACTCGAACCTATTTCATTCGAGTCTATATCATTGCAATGTACCTTTTCATTCCATTTAGTACAATTCCGATCAATTCCATTCTATTTTTATTCAATTCAATTCTAGTCCATTCTGTACAAATTAATTTTTAGCCTATACATGTAGTCTTACCACTGCCTTACCTTGCCTTACTTGTCGCTAACTTTACGTTAATTAATCGTTTCTTTATTTACCATTATTTACACCGACTTACGTTATTGGTATTCAGCTATTCCGGTGCAGAGGTAGATAGACTGTAAGAGATTCTTTCCTATGAAAAGATTCTTGTATATTTCAGTCAGTGAGTCGAGTCCACGTGGCGTTTTATCTCCCGTCATGCAGCGCAGGATAGGAATCGCTGACTGGATCTGGTCCGTCATCTACATCAAAGGTAGATGTAGTCTAGAGAAAACAAGAGGATATGAGGCGATATTAGAGGATATTAGAGGAGAGGAGATAGCATTGGCGATTGTAGGTTTTCCTAACCGGGGAGGGAGCAGCTGAATTTTTCGGTTTGCTGAAAACTGCTAATGCTGCAAAATATTTTCGCACAACTGACTGGAGATCTGAATTTGAGCTATATGATTTGTTCACCTCAGCTACCCGAAGTTAAAACATCACAATTGAAAATACATTCGCTTTGTTAAAAAATAAGGTCAAACTGCATATAATTAATGAAGCGCAAGTTTATGATTGTTAAGAGTCAAAATCGTCCACAACACGTCCATATTATTCGACCCTTCACGAATAGAGTGAACTAACAGCATTGCTATCAAGCTTAAATGAATCTAAAACAGAGGTGCGTTTTAAAGATGGATGGTTACGCAATGCCATCAAAACGTTATCATCAGTGACTACTTACAGAGCGATTACCGCTGCTGTCGTTGCTGAGACTTCATTCATCTTGTCTTACATTGCAGACGACAGCCTTTCATGTTGAAACCGAGTCCATGTTGTCTTTCGTCCTTATGCTCTTGATTACAACTTCCTGCGACCTTATCAGGGTCGACCTTAAAAGACTTCCGCAAAAAGACCTACTTTGGACTCCTTCCTTCGCCTTCACCACATCTGTCCGCAATTGGCTTTAGCCTCTCCATTCCATTGCCTACGTCCGCACTCCAACCGAGTACTAAGGCCTAGATTAGGCTACCTTTTTGTTCGTGCAAGGCAAACTGTGCTATGCGTGAGGTACCTTGATTCAGCCGCGTCCAGAAAAAGGACTAATTAGGTCCAACGCAGTACAGATTGTCTGCTGTCTGACTGACGTTGGTGTTTACCGCACAGGCCGTGATTAAATGTCGGGGTGATTAAGTGTTGCGTTATTAACTCTCCGTACACGATAGAATATTCACCAGTGCATCTAAACGATCACGAATATTATGCGAAGCAACTACAAGACACACCCATCAAGTGTGAGTGTGCCGCTGGTTTGCATCACCGGTTCCCCTGGATATGGGTGCTAGTTCACTTCAACCCGTTTCTCACGCATAAGAGAAATTCAAGTAAAAACGTATAACCTTTCACGCAATGCAAAAGCAGATTACACGCGTCAGTCAAAATCAAACTCATTTTTCTATGCACAACATTGAACATAAATGACAAAATGGTGTTCACTGCCTTAATAACTGCTGGCCATGCTTATTCACAGCGCTGATTACACTTGCATCTTTATGACCTTGACCTAGTAAACCTGAGCTGATGTCTAACCCATATCGATAGTAAGCCCCGATAATGACTGCCCATCTAATCTGTTTGCAGGTATGACAAGTTAGAAAGCATACATTAACTTTTTTGTTGACAAAAATCATACAACAAAGTTAATTGTTCCTTGTGACTAATATCTTTGATTTCATCGATAAGAATTTAAAAAACTAAACAGATTTCTTCGTCTCTTATAAAATGTGTTCCTTAACCATATCTGAAAATGTAACCAGGATTTCATTGAAGGCAACCGAGGGAAAGGCAGACACTCAGTTGGTGAGGCACTGGTCCCCTGGTCCTCCTTTCATTCCTCACCAGTCGCCACTGGTGAGGAGATGAGAAAAGAGAGGAGATTAAAGAGAGGAGAGGACAGTATATTAGAGGAGAACAAAGCAGAGCAGAAGAGCTATGCACAAGACGAGATAGGAAGACACAGACAAGATAAAATGGGAAAAAGCAGAGATGAGACAACAGGTGTCCGTATGTGTTAGACTTACTACTAGATCTCTTGATGAACGGATTTCGCAAACGCCGGGATGCGTCTTTTTGCATTGCCCGATTTCAAGATGGCGTCTGTATGTGTCCCACATTCCGATGGACACTAACGTGACTATAAAACTCCAAATAAAAGCGACACCTGGCGACCAACGAGATTTACGCGAATATACAGAAGTGCAAATAAATGGACCGGTAATTAATTGTGCAGTCAGTAACTGGTCGTTTGCTCAGCGCTTGTTTCACTGTATCGCCACGACATTATTTAGTAATTTACAAAATTGGCTAGCTTCGACCAATATATTAACCTTCAGATAAACGGGATAATGGTGATGATCACGATCATGATCATGATGATGATGATGACTACCACCACGTAGACGATGACGACGATCATCATCATCACCATCATCATCACCATCATCGTCACCATCAGCTTAAGCTTCCGAGGACTGTCATTGATGCACGCATATACGTATGCATCTACGTCTGTAGCATGCATCTGGGTATTTAAGTACATCTCAAAGCGCTGGTTGGTGGATGTCGAGACGATCTTTTGTAGTTGTCAACGATCGGGCTGCGAACCGCCGACTCGCCCATTTCGTACAGCAGCGTTAACTCGAGCAAAGAAACACAGTTTCTGACTTGAGAAATTATAATTAAACGAACAGTTCAGTCGCAACACTACTTGAATCGTCACAGTTTCTAAATGCACCAATATAACAGTAACATTTGTAACTCATACTTTCAACTTAGCACACGACAGACCTTTGCTACAAATCTTTGCGCTTTCTTACCAATGCATTTGCTTATATATGCATTTGCTTATATAGGCCCTTTTGCGCCAAGAAAACAGACCAGTACGGATTTGTTTAGACAGGCTTCCCAAAATTGCGCAATTGTGAGTTTTTCCAAAACCCACTGACTCGTCACAACACAGGCTCACCTAGCACCCACTGATGAAATACGCGTCATCAGTAGACTAATTATAATTAATTATAATTATAATGCTGTTTTAAGCCGGCCAACCTGGAAGACTCCGCCAGCCAGTCGCACCATCTCGCCAGGTGTTCGGTGCCTGTCAACCGGCACGTAATCAGAGCATGCAAACATGCAATACTCGATGACTCACGAAAATTTCCTATGCTAGCGCGCACTCAAAACAAGTTGACTAAGCAAAGCAATTCCGCGCTCACAATGGGTATATATTCCATAAGGATTACTTTCCTAACCTTACTCTTCCTCACCTGTCTAACCTTGCCTTATCTTGCCGCGACTTAGCTTTCATTGGTAGCTGCAGAAATCTCGAGTTTACGATTACGATTACCATACCATCGGTTGTTTGGGCGTGGCCTGTAAATGATTGACTCATAGGATCGATTATTGCTGTCTGTCTTTTGATAGAGAACATGGACCGATTCCTCATCTACCTGTTTCTGAGCATAGCCATCGGCATCATCTGTGTCCTCCTTGTCGTCATCCTTGGCCTCTGCTTCGGCCATCGCTTCAAGGACCGGAAACGATCCTCCGATGACGTCATCCACCGGAAGCAGTCGTCAACACAGACGACGACTGATGTTACTTCCGCTCTTATCGCTTCCAATCGCAGTCCTGGCGTCGAGATGGTGCGCTACATCCACACGGACTCCATACGCTCGCAGCCGTTGGCGAGGTCATCAGGGGCCACATCGACACGAGCAGGTGCAGGGAACATGGTCCATTTTTCAGGAGATGAATCGTCAACGGATGGTCTCGGGTCCACGGCCTCATACACGGGCAACGGTGGAACCAGCGGCGTTCAGGGTCTGAATTTTCCGCAGTACCAGATCAACATCGCATCAAGGGATTCGGTCGACGGTGGAGGCATTGGTGCAATGGGAAGAGGAAGAGCTGTCGAAGGGAGCGATGAGTACAGGTCCAGCACCCTCGGACGATTCTACTCGAACCCCTACAGACACGACTCGTATCGGGCAGACGGGTATAGAACATTGCAGCACAAATGACGAACAGCCAACAACAACAACAGCAACTAATTGTTCCGCTAGACTAATGCATTTAATCACGAACTAGACAGAAAAGACAAGGCCGCCCTATACAGTTGCAAGAAATTCACGACAGCAGGAGAGCTTTAAAGCTGCTGAGCTTCTGCTGCAGGAAGAAGTGCCTCTTGGGAAATTCATTATTATCTCTGATTGCTATATGCAGTGTAATAAGTCAGGTGTCCGTCCATCCCAACGTTGTTTTGATTGGGATCCTCCGGTTCTGTGCCTTATTTAATCTAGACGATGTGTCTGCCTGTCCTGTTAATTGCGATGGAATGGTAATGGAGCGCCATATATCCAGGGTCAGCACAGTCCGTAGACGTTGGCGTGGAATGGAAGCAGCCTCGCCTACTGAGACGGCGGCGGTGATGAAGGATCTCACCCGATAAGAGAAGTATTGAAATAAAGATGGAAACAATGCTGTACGGTCGCTGTAGAAACACGTGTATATAACATTATATTTACATGCATCTGTGATTGGTCTCTGTGTGAAGTAGAATGATTGGCTATATTAGATGAAATGGGAACTAAATTGTGTAATGTATACTGTAAAATCAGGTAACGAGTGTAGCTCCCTTTCAGCGTGTGATGCGATAATAGATTTGTGACCTCGAATTATTAAATACTATTTTCTCATTTCAAACGTGTTTCTGATAATCGCATATTGATCATTTCGAACCTGTGCTTGGTTGCAGAATTTGCACGTGGCCATAGCTGTGATTAGAAACTGGACGTCTGTTTTGAACATCTTCGACAGGGTTTTGCATCGATTTCTTCAGAACGTGGCTTTTAATGCCCCCATTGTCTAATACTGTTATTCGTGAGATTTGTGAAAATCGATTAGAAAATTAAAAATCTACTTTGGCGCAGGACTGTCCTGGCTCTGCCTCTGGCTGCGGCTTTTGCTGCAATCCGCATCCAAAGTCAAAAACGTTACTGACAACCTTGATCGAATTGATTTTCTTTGTGCACGATTCTTCACCGTACAACGTGTACATGGCCTTCTTCGACAGACCTCCTGCGCCTCAGTTGTCAGAGGGAATTACCTGCACCGTTGCTCAGCTCTGTATGTGTCTATTTGCGCCAGGGCAGCCGCAGGAGTCTTCTTAAAAGGTCGCTATATAAATCTTTGAAATCATATTATGTCATTTCAGTATCGTGCTCTGTGATTGCAACTTCAAGTCTGCCGAGCGGATGCCAAGTGATCGCCATGCTCACAATTGCACCGTTCCCAAGCAGCTAAATTTGGTTTTGGGTGATCTTGGAGGGAATTGGCAATGCGTTCTTTGTCTGCGCAATGCCGGGGAAAAGAAATGGCCGCCTGCCAATATGGAGCATTATGGAAGATAGTTCATACCGGATAAGCAAGTCTAAGTAAAATTTAGACGATAGAGCAAGTGACTTTAGTAAAAGTGACAAGCAACACAATAAGAGACGCATAATTTTATCATGCTTGAATTTGGTGCAAACGAAAACTATTCTGCAAATCGTTTGCGACGGAGTTTAATGCAGTCTCGATCGGGTCCAAAATGGAAATGGGGTGCCTTCTTTGGCGCCACTGTATGCTGTTTATGGAACAAATTCCGTGCTCATTTAATGGCAAGTTTTTGACGTGTGGTATATGTACTTAACATGTCATGTAATTAACAGGGCCTAATGTACCGGGCTTTTTGGTAACGCCAAACAAAATATTATATACAATTGCTTGCTTTGAGAGTTACGTAACCTTTTAAGAAAAAACCTGTTGAATGTGGTAAACATTTTTTTGAAATTCGACGAGTATTTAAATCGCGCGAAAACCTTTGGTCTCTTCTTCTTCTTCTTCTTCTTCTTTTTCTTTTTCTTCTTCTTCTTCTTATTATAATTATTATTTTATTATTATTATTATTATTATTATTATTATTATTATTATTATTATTATTAGCGGCCAAATATAACAGGCAGCTCATAGGACTGCAGCTTAATCGGCATTAACAAAAACATCAACATACGAATTATGTTTAGCGGAACAAATTTCACGCGGACGCAAAGATTCCGCATGCACGAGAAATTTGTTCCATGTGTCAAATCATGATTGGTGACGATATTAAATGGACTTTGCAGTGAGATTGGCATTCAAAGAATTGCCTAAGCAGCCTGGAGATGTCAGCACACCATGGTTCTGTGCTTGACCAAATGAAACTTAATGTGACCAGAACTCACATATGTCTGTTACAACATCATGCATTGCACGACTTGTGTGATGACAGCCATATATGCATACTCCACGGAGATCTAAATGTAGTATTTTAAACTTTTAGATACTGAAATTTTAGATACTGTGCTTACTACTTTTAGGCTTATACCATAAAATGTTATACTGAATATTGTCACTTGCGAAAGCGACTATTCATGCCCATGGGCGACATTAGTGTCTCTTGTTTGCAGACCTTGCTTCGAAGGGCATATATGTCGCTATCACGAACAACTTTCATTCGTGTTGGCAAATCGCTAAAAAATCAATCGAATTCAGACTGCAGTAGGATTATTATTTAGGATAATTATTTAGGATTATTTAGGATTATTATTTAGGGGACTCAAAGTCGGGTTAGGGGCGACTAACATCTGATGTAAAAAGCTCTTCAAAAATTGTCTCGTATGCTTCTTCCAAAACGACGTCACGCTTAAATTACTGACTTTGACATCAAATCACACTTCGTCTCAAGTTCATGGCGGTGATTCCGCGAAAATCGCTACAATTCTGAATCCAGATGAAGGTACTTTTCACTGTAGGGGATTGTTTTTAGCCCGGAACTCAGCTGTGGTATCCTTTGATAAGAAAATTGCCCATCCTCTAAGCCGCTTTCGTCGACTTATCAACAAGGGCTGCCTCCGAAAGAGACTTTCATAGAATAAGTGATGACTGAAAGGAATTATGACTAATGATCGATAATGACAGTCTACTTTATACATTATTCTACACATGTGTAAGCATTGTGGTATGGAAGCAAATGTTCTGGATTTGCGCCTCACTTGTGTTTAAATCAAATTAGAATCAAATTTAAAATTTCTTAGTTTCCATCGATATTGAAAAGGATGCAATGTTCCTTTCGTTGGAATTTAAACTCACTGAGCGAGATTTCGTGTCGCACTTTGAGGATGCATTAGGGCTTAACGTTGAAAACGCTTAGATTGCACTTAAATGTGCTTGTTTAGGTGTAGCAGTTGATGTAAATGGTGTCAATGGTGTGAGTTTAGTGACGGTACATATATGTACAGTTGTTATTTCGCAAATGTAAATAGACACATACATGCGTTTATTCACGACAATGGTAGAAAATATACAGACAGAAAATTAAGTAAAGACAGATGCAAAATTGGCAGACACAACATGATCAAAACTCTATGGTGCAACATAAACACATTGATACCATAATAACGATATATATATATATAACATTTGAGGCGTGTTAAGTATCTGATGTACTTTACCATTTGAAATAGCAAAATCTTTTACTCGTTGCACGAAATACCGTACAGTATGAGCACCCAAAACTTATTTTCTCGGCGTAGACAAAATGTTTCCATTTCATCGAAGGCTTGGAAAAATTATAGAATCCCACAGAAAATTTTTATTTTATCTTAACTTCGTCGCTTTGCAAAGAATCTGCTTTCGTGTTGTTCTGCAACGGATCGATAAAGAACTTGACTCTAACGAGTGTCACAGTCCAACGGGGGAGGGGTGGAGGAACGAGGAGATGGAGGGAAGGTGGGAGGGGAGTCTCAAACGATGTAAAGAAACGACTTTTTTGAAGCGTCGAAACTACGACCTCGGCCACTAAGTCAACGAGGGGGTCTGGCCTTTGTCAGTCGCTGCCTCTCGGTTGGAACTGTAACCTAAGCTGCGAACTGTGGTTGTGCCGGGCTCCGTCGGCCCATCTGTCACTTGAAAGGGCGCATCGGTCTATTGTGTTTGCGCTCGCTGAGGAAGGATCTACAGCGCGATAGGGCCACGGTATAACGCGATGTATTACTCCGCCGCTGCCGCGGTCGTTTCGCTACAACTGGGCGATATTACGGGAAATAGACTCCGTCTAATTAACGGATGGATTGCTGGGCGTCTTCTCACTTTTGTCAGTATCTAATCCTCTACGAAGGTGTTAGGCGCTTCGCTCGAGGCTCCTGCGGCTGCTGCTGCAGATGCTGGTGATGGTGATGGTGCTGCTGCTGTGGCAAATGATTAAGATGGTCGTTGACTGTGGGAGGCAGTAGAGAGTGAAACGCAGCCATCTACACATCAGTAGTAAACGACGACTACGCAGAAAAGGCAAACGAACCACCGAACATAAAGAGACAAAGAAGAGAAATCGATAGAGAGAGAGAAAGACAGGCAGAGACAGACAAAGAGTGAATGAGTGTGTGAGTGAGCCAGGGGTCGCTAGCGAATGAGTGACTAAGTGAGTCTGCCTGAGAGAGAAAGAGAGAGAAAGAGAAAGAGAGTGAACATGGAAGAGGGAGGGAGATATATATATATTGTACCAATGGTTTAGAACAATCAAAGATGCACAAAGCGATACAGAATGACTTCAACTGGTGGAAAATCCGAAGAACTACTGTAGACTAAAAGGAAACATATAGGATAAACATAAACGATACACAGAGAGATTTTGAGGTAAATAAAGGAAGCAAATGTACACAAAGACAATTTACAATGTACGAGTTCACGAAATCCTGTATTGTGTTACATCTTATTGTATCGTATTGTAATGATTGTATGTAATTGTATTGTAGTGTTTTTTATTATTATTTTGTTATGATGATGATGATGATTATTATTATTATTATTATTACGGAAATGTTTAGCTCGTACTCACAAAGAAATGCAAAACTGACGAGCGATAAATATTAAATCATGTTATTATTTTATTTTAGCATAATAGATGTTATACTATATGCTATGCAAACAATGGATTAATCATCCGAACTGAGACTTGACGGCGCAGTTCAAAATGTTGAAGGCCACTCCCTTTCACCAATTGACACAACAGATCGACGCTGAATTACCATTATTCCGGCTAAAAGAAAGCATCAGCACAAGAAAGAAGGACAAGAAATCACACGCTGTCCAATCAAGTGCTGCAGTGATCTATTCATTGTTTGCCGGCAACTGTTGTTCCAGCTGGACAGTCACAGGTCTCGTATCATGCAACTGTTGCTGCGCTTATGATCCTTATGACCTGCGCTTAATTGATATTCTTGTAATGGAAACCCAAGTTCTACGTCTAAACATCGTAAATAGTCTACTTGATTTTACAATGAAAACACCAACCTGATACATGATTGTATCTGACTTTATCCAGGTTTACGTGTAGATTGACCATCGCAATACATAAGAGTGCAAATGATCTGTCAGACTGGCTTTTATCAATATCTTATAGAACTGATGCTTATTGCATACATGCAGATGGAGAACAAGAGCGGGTATAATGCACACGTGCAATAACACCGGGTTATGTCTTCAAATTCACGATCAATCATCGGCTACTGGACTTATACAGTCGTGGAAGTCATATCATATAGCGGATGAAACAAACAACTATGCCGGGATATTGGCCAGCGTAAATTGCCAAAGAAAAAAGAATGTTTGTTTGTCCTACATATTGAGGCACTACTAGGGCCGGCTTTAGGCATGTTCAAACTGTTCGGTCGGCTGATAAAGGCTGCCGATTTTATGGGGCAGACAAATTCTTGGCCGCGATTTTTCTGTCATATTGAATTCGGCGGAAATTGTGGTCCATATGTACACAACTCCCTGCCCAACGGAACCCACTCATCCCTCCTATCGATACGCAGAAATTAATCCTCACGCAGCAACTAAGTGCATAGAGTTTAATGGCCTGAAATCACACTTGTTTACTTACTTACTATTTGGTCAGTCTACGTGAGTGACGAAACTGTTCTTCTTAGGCCCAGATGGCTCCTCTACCAAGTGGGAAGGAGAAAATGGGCGGGAAGGAAGGAGAGGGAGAAGAGTAAGAAAGGGCTAGGGCCATCAGTTATGGGCGTGACAAGACCACGAGGCGTCTATGGCCGGCATTGGACATAACTCTGTCTGGTTGCAGGACAGTGAGTGTGCTGTGACATCGGTCAAACGATGTCTATTAGCGTTCATAACCACATTACTGTTAGTAGTGGCTCATGATACGACACAGTTATTCCAAATTATGCGTACTGCTGTGTGGGCGTAAGTCTCTGCGATCAAGTAAACAGGTTTTAAGCGCACGCGTGTTTAGAAAATTTCTATGCCGTCACATCGATAAGTCATCGGATTGTTGACGTGTATGTGATTGGCTGAAGCGGGATTTTCTGTGACGTAACGTCAATGAGTTATATGGTTGTTGACTTGCTTGTGATTGGCTGGCGCTGAGCCAGGATTGGCCGGAGTTTGCGCGCATTGATTGACGTGAGTGAATAGTGTTGACTTGGCTGGAAGAAGCCCATATAAAGCGATCTCAAATGCATTGTTAGTGAACGCAAAAAGAGCTTATAGCGATAGTCTGTCGAGTACTCAGTTGATAGTTTCAGTTACAAAAGTCTTTAATGGATTCGAGCGTGTAGAAGACCTGTATGTCGACGATTTAAGTATTGCTGTCATTGAATTGTTCAATTAATTATATGTCAAAAAATAAAATACTTTGTGTCTCTTCTCAAGATCACGCTACGCTACAAATCGGGCCAGTCGACGGTCCAAAGCTTGATTGATTGACAACTTCAGAAGGTCTTCGGCATACTGCATGTTCTGAAAAAACTCCAATCACCATTCTCTGCCTCGTCTTCCTTCTTCTACTCTTCCCCTTCTCCTTCTCTCTCCTCCTCATCTTCTTCCTCCCCGTCTTCCTATTCCTCGCTTTTCTCATTATCTTTCTCCTCCTCATCTTCCTTCTTTTTCTCATTTTCTCCTCCTCTCACTCCTCCTCATCTCTTTCTTCTTTCCTTCTCTTTTTCTTCCGCTTCTTTCTCCTTCTCCTAGCCCTCTTTCTGTTCAGCCTCGCGGCGATGATCCTGAGATTGTGGAATCGGCACCAGAATGACGAATCGACATGAAGCAGAGGTGAATCCACGCACATGGTTCGGCCCTCGGTTCAGCTCAACTGCTTCTCGTGAGCAAAATTGAATCGCGTTCGTGCGCCGACTGAACGTGTACGTCGTAAATTCGTATAAGCGATCGTCAGTATCTGCCTTGAGGACCAATAAGGATGCTCTTAATTGTCCTAAGTTGACATCTTTTACAATTCTATTTGTACTCGATATACTGGTTCCGCTGTTATTATATCCTATTGCTAATGATCCCCACACCTATTCGCATATGTAAATAACACAATGCATGAACATACATATTAGGTACATTTGCACGATCATTATCGCAATGTACATAAATGTAGGCCTATTGCTGTGTTATGTAAACTTGTTACAACGAATACACTCTTATCTTATCGTTATAGTAATCTCAGGAATCTGAAGCGCCCATTCAAAGCCAAGTCGCAGAAACAAGCTTATTCACAAGCGCTCAGTCAAATCAAAATGGATAGACAGGTAAGGTCAGAATCGGCTACAGGTCGAGATCCAAGGGTCAAGCATGTACAGAGTCAGAAGTCTATGGTGGATGGTGTTTAAAACTGGAGCGGCGACAGGGAAAGAGGAGTATTTTGTGAAAGTATGTATTTTAAGTTTTCATGAAAGACCTGGGCGAAGACAGCAAGACGTCCATTGCTCTTTAGCAGAGGTCAGATAATTGTCGTAATTCAGGCGGGAGTTTATTTCAGAGGGTGGGGTAGCTATGGCTATGGAGGGATTTCCTAATTTTAAGGATGAGGTGATGTTAGGGCGGAGAAGTGGCAGGGCAGAAGAGGAGCGCGTTGAACGGAGTGACTGGATTGTAAATAAGTGACGAAGATGGAAGGGTCTGGAGGATTAGAGTGATTTGCAAGGAAGTGATGGGACTGTTATTGCTCTAAGATCCTTGGTATTGTCGTTTTCGGTTCGTCCCTTTGATGCTAACAATGTCGGTGTTTTAAATTGTGTTTGGCTAACAAAGTTTAGTGTTCTAATAACGTAAGGTTAAATGAGAGCCTTGTTTGTCATACTCTCTGTTTGTTTACATCTTCATTAATGTTTTCGGCTATCTATCTGTTTGTTTCTGCTGTTCGTCCGTCCGTACGTCCTACGATTTTATACACACATTTGAATTATGCTTCTGTTGCTCTTTCACTTCTGTTTCTATCTTAATTTAAATTGCTGTTTCTGCTTCCATTCCTACTCCGGTTTCTGCTTGTGTTTCGGTTTCTATTATTTCGTCTATTTTGGCTGCTGCTTCCGTTTCTCTGTTTATTGTTGGATCTGCTTTTCTGTTTCTGTTGCTGTTTATTCCTTTGTTTATTCAATGTTTATTCAATGTTTCAATTCCTGTTTCTACTTCAGTTTCTGTTTATAAATTGCTTTTGCCTTCTGCATCTCGATCTGTTTCGGTAGCGCTTTCTGCACATTACCTATTTCCGTTGTTGCTGATCAACTTTCTGCTTCCCTTAATAGTTATAATTCGGTTGATGTTTCCCCTTAGGTCGTCGTTCTTCCTGCTTCTGATGTTTGGTGTTTCTGGTGCAGATTGAGGGCCTCCTTCTCCCTCTACTCTCCTCGGGCCTCTTGACTCGTAGGCAGCGGCGGCGGCGGCGGTGATTATTAATGCCATGCTAAGCTGAGCGCGACGCTGGCAATTGTTTCCACTCTAAGAAGGGCATTTGTATGCAAGATACGAATGAGACTTTCAGATAGGCGCCATATATGTTCGGTCATTCAGTATGTATTTGCTAGAGCTGAATGCGCTAGAAAGAACAGGCAACTTAGAAACAGGGCAATAAAGCAGGTCCCATGAACGGTCGAAACACACACAGACACATACGCTCACTTGGAGACACACGCAAGCAGTCAACGTACAATTTTTTTATTACAGGTAGCTAATAAACGTTACTAAATGCGTAAATAATAATGTATTATAATAATTATATTAAAACAATATTATTTTTAAAATCATTCATAGGCCTAACTCCATCGCCATTGATCAACAATATTATCATTAACATCATCATCATCGTCGTCGTCATCGTCATCATCATCATCAACATTAGTATCACCATTTTTCTTCTTCTTCTTCTACTATTATTATTATTACTACTACTACTACTGCTACTACTATTACTACTACTACCACTACTAATGCTACTACTACTACTACTAGTAGTACACTCCAACTGTTATTGCTACAATTGCTGCTGCTTTGCTTCGTCGTTCTTTCATGTCCCTACTTCTGATTTTGGATGATGGTGCACTTATTCGCTGACCAAGAACTCGCACGAGGAACGGAAGGAGGAATGGAGGGTCTAAATAACCCCCTAGGGACGCTTATGATTCTGGCTATCTATGCTGTATAGATGATCGTCTGCTTTATCCCTGGAACGATGATGTTTCGGAGACAAAAACTGCCTAGACATTCATCTTCTTCTCAGGCAGTTAGCGTGACAATGTCTTCGTTCATATCTATTGATGATAGTTGGCTCCCGATTGAAATGGATGCATTTGACTGCAATCGCACTGTCCTTGCCCTTGCATCGCTCTGTGCAAGACCATTATTCCAACCATCCCTTACAGACGCGACCTGGCCTGACGCTAGGATCAAAAGACAGCGCGAGAGTAAGCCATTCATCTTCGTACCCTTCCAAACAACCAGCGCCCTTTACAGCGATCTACTGAAGAAAACATTTCGCGGGCGTTGGTGCAAAGCGTTCTTCATGACCCCGCTGTGCATTTTCAGCCAAGAAGTGGTGATACCATGGATTGAAAAAGGCCACGACAGCGAACACATGCAAGCACATAATTTTTACAACCACCTAGAGTCGGATAAAGAGGACACTGTTTGGTTGCTGTCTTTGTTGCGTTCACGAGGGGAATTCTAAAATGTAGCGAATTCTGACAGCAATACAATAGAATTGACACATGAAAACACCACAAAATAAGCTCCAAAACCTTTTAAACCATCCTACTGGGGCAGATGATCAGTGTTAAGGCTTCAGTAGTATTGTATTCTATTCCAACAACCGTATCCATGCATTGCTTTAATATTAGGCCGCAAAGAGCGGACGCAATCAAAGAGCTCTGTCTTGCACAACGCCTACCAGAGGGATGTTCAAAAGACAAATGGAGCTCAAAGCGACGATAAGACCTGGAAACAGACCAGCGAGACCTTGATGCTTAGTCGATGCCAGTCGAGCCAACTGGTTCGATTTTACCAGTATACTAGACGACCATTAATCTTCTCCATGCAGCATTCTTGATGCGAGAACTGTTGCCTAGCCCTCACTTGTGACTACCGTCTAATGCAAGCCTGGGGAATTAAGGTCAGCCGACCAAATTTGGCCCGGGGCGTCATTTCGATTGATCCGCGGGATAAGTAAGCAAGTAAAGAAGTAAGAATGCATTTGCTAACACATCGTATGTCCATCAGCAGGGTGAGGAATCTTTGGCGTCGGTAAGTCACAGCGGTCAGACAACAAATGCAGGACGGTACAAATAGGTCCAAAGATTGGTTAGGCTTAAAGTTCCTGAATTCGACAACAGATGTCAGTAGAGGCTAATGAGAATTGGGGCGTCCTAATCGTGCTAGAATGTATTTAGGGCGGATCTAGGCATTCCACGGCCAAATTCGCCCTCTGGATCCGCTGTTGGTTTCTGTATGTAATCACCTTAGTCTCCATTTATCGCAACTGATTTCCATTTCGGATTCTGCACCTTCGATTCCAGTATTTCCACATACAGGACATTTTGTGGCGCCATCGACAGTCTTTAGCGCCTTATTCCTCAGCGGGCGACGCCAAAAGGCTGGAGCTTGGAGGGCTTTGGGAAAGAGTTCGATCGTGCACTCACAGCATCCAGTATTCGTTGTTCCGGAAAACACTATTATCCCTCCGGATGTCTGACGCCAGTTCGATGATGGTCTAAATCAGTGAGAGGGAAATTTTTCTCTTTCACTGCGAGACTCACCCTGATTATTGGACTAGAACTGTTCTGGGTAAACGTGCTTTTTCGGTTGCTTGACCTAAATTCTGGAACTCTTTCCCTGTGTCTGTTCGTTCTGCTTATTCGCTTCTGTCATTTCAGTGCTTACCTATTTCAAATTGCTTATCCACCGTAGGCTGCCTCTCTGTCTTGTTGGCTGACCTTCTGGATATTGACCTGATTGTAGCTTGGCTTTGGTGCCCCATGGGTTGATGCCTTGTGCATTACACATCGGTGCATTAGAAGTTGCTAATTAATTAATTAATTTATTTATTATTATTATTATTATTATTATTATTATTATTATTATTATTATTAATTGCAAACTTTAACAATCATTGAAAAACCTCTGCTCAACGTTAATTTAGCTAGGCTTTATCAGTAGCCTAATATCCAGTGCGTAACGATATATTTCCTGGTTCCCGGAGACCGCTGTCTTCAACCTTACCCTACCTTAAATAAACTTAAACGACGGCGCCTAGATTTGAATATGGCGCTTGTACTCGCCTTCTTGAGAACTGTAAGACTTTCGTAAAATCATACATAACCAAAGTAGGCAAGTTAAAGGGCAAAATACCTAAGAATCAAGTTCCAAATTAGTAAGTAATCAACTAATTAGTCATTCCGTTTAATGGTTTACTATTTTAAAGCATTACTTAAACGAAAAAAATTACCTAGTAGGCCTAACTGTACATGCATGAAATTATTTGACCGTGCGAGTTGCGGTTAATTCTTGCTGCAAGGTTCTTTTCTTTGTGCTCTAATCTATCCAATCTAATGACTTCTTTAGCGCCGTTATCAGAATGAATAAAGCATCAATCGATGGTCGCTTCAAGGGAACTCGCAGTCAAACTCTATTCAGCACTTCGCGCCTCCCTACAGCAAGTACTGTGTAGAAACAGGATAATTAAGAGCCCGTGGAATCTCCCGCTAGACTAGTGACAGTGACGTTGAAGACAAGCAGCTCCGACTGGGTTTTATAAAACGCCAATCCAATGGGGATGGCTTGAACGTGTTGGAAAGTTTCCTCTGGCTAAAGTTGAAAGTTGACCATGACCGAGTTGGCCTTTCTTAAGTGACGATGTTATATGGCGCGGGTCATTTGAGTTGTACATTGTAAGAACTGCAGTCTGATATTGATCCATTTTTATTCTGGCTATTCTGTTGCAAAAGATAAGAGCTGCTCCTACACGAACAACTCGAAGCGACAGGAGCAAAACATCGAAAGCCATTTCAGGGAACGCAATAAAACTACGTCGACTGCAGCCCAATTCTCTGCCTTTGCTGCGTCGTATGTCTTCGCGATTGCTTTCTCGCTGCACTCTGTCGAGACATCTGAGCTTCTTCATTCACAAAAAATATCGCCAACTTACAACCTTCACAGGGTGCAGTAAGAACTGTCAGCGCACAATGGCGAATACCGTTAGCACTAACCCTTACCAAAGCACCATTCTATCTGATGAACAATCCCATTTAGTAGCGTGTTCTAAAATCCTTATCGGATCCAATGCCTGTTTTATTCTGCGCAATCCACAGGGCGCCACCTTCCGGAGAAAGGCAGACGACAGTCGTCCTTGTGCCACTTTCACTTTCTCCGACTGCTACAACCACTTTATTTCATCTTCAAATACAATCGTTGTCTCTTTCCCGCTAACCCACTATGTACCTATATAACAATATGCAAACCATATGGTTTATATATATATATATATATATATATATATATATATATATATATATATATATATATATATATATATAAAGCATATTGCGGGCTGGTTTTTGCTGTTGTGATCATACGGAGCTTTCTTACCGGGATTACCCTGAAATTTGGCTTATACAAAGATTTTGCTTAGCAGCGACCATCGACTGATGATGCTTTAAGCGTTAATACAGTAGCGCTATAGAAGTTCTCAGATTAGAGTAGATAGTGTGCAAGGAAGCCACAACAGAGCGGCCGAGAGGAAGCGACGCTAACGCAGAGCACTGAAACGGGTTTTAGCTTCATTAGCAGACGACATCCAGCGAAATCTAAGACGACGGCCATCCATTTCAGTCGGTTAAATTTAGACGAATGCGTCAAAGACAGTCGTTGGCAGGAAGGGACATTCGTTCATTCATTCATTCATTCATTCATTCATTCATTCATTCATTCGTAATTCATTCATTTATTCATTTTTTCATTCGTTCATTCGTTCATTCATTCATTCATTTAATCTATTCATTCATTTCATCTATTCATTCATTCATTCATTCGTAATTTTTCATTCATTCATCCATTCGTCACTTGTTCATTCGTTCATAGAATAATTCGCTCGTCCTTTCGTTCATTCTTTTATTCGTTCGTTCGTTCATTTGCTCATTCGTTCACTCGTTCCTTCGATCGTTCCTTCGGTTGTATGGTGTATGTTGATTTAGTGTCGTTAAATAATTTTCTCTCTGCCTTCATTAAGCCGTGCGTTTCGAACTTCGCTCTTCGCTTTACATAAAGCCATTTATAGTCAGTGGCGGGTGTGCAATGAACGGCTTCTGATTCGTGTCTCTGACACACGTCATCAGTCTTCAGAAGGAGAATGAAGGAGAAGACGCAGACGACGCAGGAGACAAGCTGGCTGCCGGTATCATTTGGAAAGTCGACTAAATTGGCTGGTAAAACCCAACCCACTAGAAAACACCCCCACTGACCATCCCTGCAGCTGAACAGCTGACCAACTGCTATCCAACTAGGGCATCACAGGACAATCAGATTGACCGACTGACCTTATACTGTAATATAGGTTGCACTGATGACACAAATGCATGTAAATACATGCATGCATACATAAATGTACGCATTCTTGCATACACAGACTACATACTGTCAGCCCTTTTTATGAACACGCTGTATGAAATGACGCGGGGAAATTTGAACATGTGTGCAACTGAAGCGTGCTTACGAGGACATGCGCAGTGTAGTGTATTTTGGCCTCAGACGAATCTAGAGTTCTAGACATGTTCAGACGAGCAGAAATGTGTAGGCTTGAGTGAGATATCAGTACATATGTTCTGTTTATATAAAGAGCTAGTGCTATCTCTTCGATATGATGAGAGCTTGTGTTGTTAAAATTCAAATTTTGGAGAAATTGTGCGAATGTATGAGAAACAGGACAATGTTGTAAAGAGGATACTCGATAAAAATGAAAAGAAAAGCCAACTTTATGATTTTATGCTGAAATAGACAACGTTACTTTGTACAAGATATTATACTAGAGCCTAAGACAGTACAGTGCATCCTATGAGACTGGGAAGACTGACACATACATACATACCATACATAAGTACATATATACATATGTACGTACACACACATACATACATACATACATACATACGAACATGCATACATGCATACACAATTATATATATATATGTTTGCATGCATGCATGCATGCATACGCAATTGTATGTATATACCGCCTATGATTCCTTGCTCAGCCGATGGACACATGGCGTATTAACATATGTCTTACTTACTTACTTATTATAACTTACATTGGTGATAGCTGAGCATGGTTTAATGTAATTAAATTAATTTTTTTACTAATGGCGACTCCTTCCTATAAGCATGAAAATAATAGGCTTTGTCGTTATCTACTTTGTATTATTAAACCGTGGTAGAGTGACGCCTGCACGTGAGAAATCACAGACAGCATTGCACCTGTTCAATGTTCCCGATGACAGATGACCTCAAATTCATGAGCTGCCGTGTGGCAAATTAAATTGCTTTTCTAGCTGAAGGACAATTCATCGGCATGACGGTGAATTATCCATTCCAGATTTGAATGAGCAAAGTCAAAGACGACCATTAGACCTGCAGCAACCGTAAACAGCAACGGCGTCTGGACACAAAAGGAGTGGCACACGATGCGTCGTGGACATTTTAGGAGGAAAGGTTACAGAATCCAGACTCAGCAAGTTTTATTGTAATAGTCTAAATTTCTGAAATAAATAATTTTCGCTTATTTCGCCTTAATCGTAATCGTAATCGTAAATTCGAGATTCCTACAGCGCCTAACGAAAGCTGAGTCGACGGTTCGAAGCCCGATCGCGGACAAATTCGGAAGGTCGTCGACAAATGATCGTAAAATTCAGACTAGGAATTTCAGCAAGCTTTATTGTCTAAATTACTGGAGAAAAATTTGGCTTAATTCACTTATAGACTACAAAAAAATAACTGCTTCGGTTTACAAGACTACACCACGCCACGGTTTATTTGGCTTAATTTTTATGTTATAAGTAGATGAAGAGGAACATGACAAGAAGAAGATTAAGAGGAGGAAGAAGAAGGACAAGAAGAAGACGAAGAGGAAGAAGAGGAGGAGGAAGAAGAAGAAGAAGAGCAGTCACTTAAGCCAACCCCTGAGAAACAGCCATGGATATAAAGTGTTTCTTAGCCTCTGCATGTGAGTGCGGGTGACTATCCATTCCAATAGACTCCAGTCTACTCATTCTATAGCTAAGTTCGCGGGGTGTAAGTGGAACATAAATCTCGAAACATCTTTCTGCCATGACAAGGATTGAACCCTCAACCTCTGATTGACAGTCCAACACGTTATCCACTAGACTATCAGTGCCTTTGAGAGACTCCTTAAAATGCGCATCATGTTGCCAATCATTGTCCTATCTAAACTGCTATCTCAGCGGTTACCTGAGCTGTTCATGCTACTAACAGCAGACGCACAACAGACTGCACAATAGACTAGAAAAGACTTAAACCTTGTATGCAGATCAAAAACTTAACCATATTATTCACGGGTTCCTTGTTCCTTGTTGCTGCCAACACATAGGGCCTACTGTTGAGAGGGCAGCCTACACTGAACCGCACAGTATTTTCTATTTATGACGAACGCGATATAATCGCATTCTAGCTTTTCTGGCGTAGATTTTCATGCTACAGATCCGCGGTTGCGCGCTCCAGTGTTGAAGGCCATATTCACGTGTTATAATCACGACATTACTTAACTTGCAGACAAAGGTAGCAGATTTGGGCGGAAAATATAGAATTTTGTTGCTCTGGGCATCACAGGCGCCAAGTTACTGCATAAAACATGCATGAACAGCGAGGCGACATGCCTTGAGATTCCTTAAAGGGATTGTGGTTTTACCCATCTGTTGCAGAGGGAGTTGAGATCTTGTATGCATGCCCTGTGCATCATTTAAACGATGGATTTTGTCGGTATTAAGACGACACTGAAGCGTTGGTCCCGTCACAGGACATTAAAGTTGAGACTCGTATCGTTTGTATCGCTTGCCACCGAGAACGATGTATGTAGCCTGTAAAGTTAGATTACACTTCACTTTAGTTACAGACAGAATTGTCCTCTAGACGTAAAATTTAATGCATTGTAAGTAAGTAAGTAAGTAAGTATATTCTTTATTAATCAATAGCTAATCGCACAACTGTTTACAAGTATTTAAGAACACAAGAAAACTTAATATTCATACAACATCCTAACAATAAAACATTTACGAGTTAAATTGTCAGCAGGAGGAATAATACGATCATGGGTGTGGGGCCGTAGGGAATAACTGAGGGTTTTAATTGGTGGGAGTAGCTGATGTAAGACATGATTTGGGTTGTTCAAGATTGCTTTAAAGAGACGAGCATCAGCTGTGCCACAGAGTTCATCGAACGTTGGGGAGTTCCCAGGAAGATAGCGGAGACGCACAAGTCTCCGTATCAAAGCCTGGAGCCGAGCTCTAGCCTGTGCCCCAGCATAGCCCCACCACACGGGAGAGGCGTACAGCATCCTGGCCAGTGTTGTGGCTCAGACAACGTCGTAGAGCCGAGGGCCAGTTAGGCCATGTGATACAAGAATTCGTATGGCATATAAAGACTGACGCGCCTGACTAAGAATCCGATCAATATGAGAATCAAAATTTAACATCCTCGATAGGATAACACCCAATATTGTCATCTCTGGTACCCTGGTTAAACCGGGAATCACATTAGGTAAAATTATCTGCTGATTTCTCATTCTTGGCCGGTGAATTATCATTTCACATGTCTTTTTATGATTAAGTTTTAAGTTACACTTATCGCCCAAAGGGCAACATGGTCTAGTTCAGCCTGAACCATCAAGCTATTGCAGGATGGTACAAGAAGGTAACTGTCATCAGCGTATTTAAATAACCTATTGTTGGGTGTTAAAGGCTTATACTTGGATATGGCAACTAGGAAGTTCACTGGTCCCAGACCCGAACCCTGAACAATACTGGAATTTATGCCAACTAAGGTAGATACATTATCATTGAATTTGGTACAGTGCTGTCGGTTGGTTAGGAAGGAAATTATCCAATTGTAAATGTGATCAGGAATAGCGAGATCAGCAAGTTCGTCAGAGAGATAGGCATGTCTTATTGTATCAAAGGCCTTTGAGAAGTCAAGGGATATGAGATGAACATATTGGTTAGAAGCAAGCAGTTCAGACAGATGGTAAGTAATAGAAATAAGAGCTGCAGACGTGGAACCAGTAGGTCGGAATGCATATTGGTCAAAGAACTCATGATTGAGTGATTGTTCAGTAAGAATAGGATAGAAGAATCTTCGAACAATATTACATTTATATACGTAGCACCGCTGCAAGGAAACTCGCTTTTCATCCAACGGCATAAAACAATCATAGAATAATGACTTGTGACAAAGTGACGGCAGAGAGAAGGCAAGAATTCTCATCTTGAGATAACATAAGTACACTTTTCACAAAATTCTTTCTAATGCTGAAACTTGAACTGGATGATAAAATTTTGATTCTTATAAGCAAAATAACGCTGTGATATGAACTTTTGCTAATGCCTAGGGCAAAGCATTCTGCCAGAAATAAGAAGAAGCCGGAAAATGGCCTGTGAACCATAGGTTGTCGTTGTAATCTTGTATGCAGCCCAAAAACTTAACCACATTAGTCACGGGTTCCTTGTCTTGATAGGGAGTTTTCAAATTCACATGAAATGCTTCGGCATGAGAATTGCCATTCGTTCTGCTAAGAAGGTCAGTGGCAAACGCGTTAACCAAAAGACAACATGATACACGTTGTGAGTAAAGTAAATCCCTATGTCTCAAAGGGAACGAAGGGGGACGCTTGTAACGAATAGTAAATTTTAGCGACGACCTAAGGGAAGCTGCACGGTCTGGAGATAGGACTGAATCGCCCTCATCTTAACGCAAAAGTCTCTCTCTCTCTCTCTCTCTTTCTCTTTCTCTCGCTGTTATGCCTCATTAGCCGACCCTCCTTTCCTCTTTCCTTCCATCCGTCTTCTCCCATCCATTCCTCTTTCTCTGCCTCCATAGAGCTTTGGCTTGTATCGACGCATCGGGACTCAATTAAAAGCTCGTGCCATTTCAAAGACAACCGACGAAATCTCGAGAGTCGGACTTGAGAGATCAAAGATTGGCTGTTGTTGCGTAATTACAAGATCTGCGTTGCTATTGTTCGAAGAAAACTATACTGGTGCCATATAAAGACAAGATAAACAGATCAAAGGCGATTGTAAGCTTCACCTTCACAAGAGGTCAAATGACTGATCAACAGCGCAGGAGAGGAAATCGCAGGGCAGGAAATGAGTCTGATTTCATCCGTGTATGTCTTTTGCATTCATTGATAGATCGCCGTGATTCCTT
The DNA here is from genome assembly GCA_964023275.1 of Norana najaformis. Classification (NCBI taxonomy): domain Eukaryota; kingdom Metazoa; phylum Annelida; class Clitellata; order Crassiclitellata; family Hormogastridae; genus Norana; species Norana najaformis. The sequence continues at coordinate 22,208,458 of OZ029913.1, read as the reverse complement.
TGCTGACAAGAAACTTATCAAAACAGAATTGTCATCACAGATTTGGTTTTTTTTTCGTTCATTGATCCCAATACTATTCTAAAAAAAGTTTTAGATTTTTAGAGTGGTTAGCGCCAGCAACTGCACATTACCATTCATTAAATTTACTTTCAATATAAGATGCATCATAGTCTCATAGAACATTCTTCCATCAATACTTAGGCTGTCAGTGGCTTTATTTAGACCACCTATCTCGACCAACGACCGAACAATACTCCAGTTTATTGACAAGCAGCTAATTTGTCCGCAAAACACTGCTGATTAGTATTAGTATTACATGTAGCTCTGATTTGATTAAATTTATTTCAATAATTATTAAACTTCGATTTGTTTATTTCAGAATTTTTTTAGATGTTGGAAATATAAGTTTGATTTTTCCTACAAGCATTTAGTACAGTGGGTGTTATCCATGATGCTTTGTCCGGATATACTTGGAAGCATTTACAGGGACCAAGGAAAATGCCATATCGTACTCTTCCATACACATGCCAACAAAGTATGTGCTAATCAAGGGCCGGAATTTTCAGAAGCAGTAGTTGCCGTTCATTCAATCTTGCCTAGCACGCAGTACAGTCAATGAAACTGTGCAATCGACCCGTCTGTAATTAGCCTTTTAATAATTATGTGCGAAATCGGAATATTTACAGGATTTAAATCATCGCAAACAATAACTGAAGAGATGGTGTGATTTGTCATGTAAATGTAAATGTGCGTGTACATATTGGCTACATGGTTTTCTATAGCTTCGATTAATGTAGCTATGCTATTAGTTATTCGCGCGGGAAGCATATACTTCAGCTTCTAAGCTGATGGTTATATAAGTAACTTCGATCAATTTATTAGGAAAGCTACCTGTAGACAGCACAAAGTAATCCACACTTTGTCAACGCAGCATTACCTTGTCGCAGTATGAATAATCACCTCTGTATTATCATCGCACAGATTGCAATTCGAAAGGTGAGATAACAGTAGGAAAGGAAGATGCCTAGGTCATATTACACGTCTTCTAGTTCAAAGCTGAAGGCCACATTCATTATGCGATGCTACCAAAATACAGGCTAAAATATCTTATAAATGTTGCTACTTCAACATTTCGATCAGTGAAGCAGCTGATCATCCCAGTCTGCCGCTGAATGTCTTGCATCCTGCTTCAATTGCATTCTGCTTAAATGTTGTTTCTCAGTGCTTCACTGAAGCTTGAATAAAGCCATATTTATAGTGGATTTTTAATATCCAAGTCTTTCACATCTGGAAACGGTAATCGATCAGTCCATCAACCAATCAATCAGTCAGGCAAACAGTTAGTCAGTCATTCAATCAACAAACCAATCCATCAATCCATCAGTCAATCAATCAATACCTAATGGCCTGCATATAGGCCGAGGAAGCTATCAGTAAAAGTCGGTTTTTATTGCATAAGCATAGAACAATCTGTCTACCTGATTTGTCAAATCCTATCAGTGGACTTTCTATCATGAAAGCTAGTGACTGACTTATTTTCTGGTGAGTTTTTGTTGTTATACCCTCTCCGCCTAACCCTTTCCACCCCAGAAGAGCCTCTTCCGTCATTCTGACCTTCGCTCCGTCTACGTACACCAGAAGCAATTCAATATGAGTTCCGCAACTAAAGCGATCTTGTGATCAGTAAAAGCAGCTTTAGTTACAGCATCCATCATACTCCGTTCTCTCCGCTTCGAGAGTTCGACGACAGCAAAACTTTAATCGATGTAATTTAAGATGCACGGGGTAATTTGGGTCAATATAATTACGGCGAAGGCAAACACTTAGCAGTGTCAGCGGTGTTTTCTTGCATAAGTTCCAAGGTACATTCCCACAAAAACGCAGCGGCGGATGTTGCGGAGCTGGGGTCTGGGGCAGGGATATATTCGGGGTTCTGAAAGGGGAGATGGTTCGAACGAGACGCTAAAGGCCTCGAGAGTAGAGGGCAATGGAGAATCTGTCTTAGCCGACTAGGGGTTCTGAGAGAGTTATGAGCTCCCCCAATAAGGTACGGGTCTGGGCCTCTATCGAAAACAGTTCTCCGCACCTTGTGAGCATGGAAAAGAGCATTATAAGATGTCTAGAGCTTGAAACTTCACGAACATTTAATAATATGTTCGCTCAGCAAAACTCAACGGGTTTGAAGTAATCTCGTACGTCATTCGTGCCACGGTAAGGAGATCAGGACCAACTGTCAACGCCGCTAGCTTCAACTTTATATATTTCACATAGCATAGAAGACAATGTTTTTTCTGCAAAGCTCCACGTTTCCGGTTAAGACACAGCAACCACTAGATAGAATAAATTACCTCAGTTAAAAGAAAGCATAGGCAAGATGGATTTTTACTGATGCATTGAGTTTCTGGAAATGATTTCTCTGGCTCTTCTGTTTAATGTATAGTTTGAGATGTGTTACACAATGACGATGCGCTGGTCTGCCTTACAGCGAGGCTGTCTCTCAACTGGGTCAAGGACAGCACAACGATCGATAAATGATTTGTGGGTCTGAAGACATAGCCGCCGGGTGCAAAGTCAATTAGTTGCAGCCGATGAATGGCAGAACCTTTTGGCTGAATTGCCAGACCACAGCCATGTTTCTGCTTTGACGTTTTTTTAGTAGGTCCCGGGAAATAATTCTATTAAATTACTAGATTTTATTTTTGTCACTATAGAGTCATTGTTCGTTTGAGGTCCGTATGGAGTCTGTTAAGTTGAACGTGAAGTTTTAGGTAGGTGCACAGAATCTAAGCTAGAAGGCATTAAGCAGGAAAGCTGCGCAAATCAGCCTCAAGAAAACACAACTCAATCCGAAGATAAGAACCACTCCTTTCCGCAACAGATCACCGGTTCGTATTCTAGCTTTGGCTTTCGAACGCCAATCAACCTACTCTAGGAATACGGCTCAAAAATGCTGTTCCTCGATCACATTGAACGTTGTGTGATCCGAGCGGGCATGAGGTGAGCTGTAGCCCGAGTATGTTGTCTTGCAGCAAAATAACACGCAAATTGTCTGACTGTGAACCACACTGTCACTTCAATGTGTAAGACACATAGTGGCGATCTTCGAGCAAAATAAGTAGCACATTTAAAAATGTGTCAGCCATGTTTCAGCCGTTTCAGCCCCTACATAGAGGTCGTTAAAGGAGCTGCATAGATGTTCAGCTACATATGCATCGGAATATGGTGATTCCTTAAGAAGATAAGGTATTTACTGAGCGCCTCGTATAAGGCACCAGTAAGCGTTCCAACGGGCCAACCATGTTAAATGGAACCTGTTCACTGTTAATCAGTACAGGTTCTTCAGTGAAGCGCGTGACCGAAAAGACAGACAGACACACGGACGGACGGAACAGTGACACACAAGAACGTAAGAAGAGAAAGCAAGAACCAAAGGCCAGTCAGACAGACAGACAGACACACGTACAGTCAAACACATATATGATTCCAAGACACAGCGGTTATGCTCTCTTGGAATCAGATATGTGCTTAATAATACTTTTACAAGTATCCTTAAGTTATACAATACTGGAGTTGGTTGGCGTGGCTTCGCTTACTTTTGTTTGCTTAAGCATAGAAATCATAATCGTAATCATAAACTCCGTATTTAGTTAGTTATCTAGACATTTGATATAGCGCCTTTTAGGTACCTCACAAAAGAGCTACCAACGCTATCCTAAATGATGTTAAATGTCATTAAGAGCAGAAACTACTTCAGCCAGCCAAACAATGCACAGATAACTAGAAGAATCACCTGTGGTGGGCTCACGCACACACGTGTAGTCCAACCAACAGAATTACTGCGGTAACCGTTACCAAGTCCGTCTCTATTTTCCACTATCGCATCAAGCTGAGCCCCGACAGCGAAACTGATCCAACAACATGGCTTTTGCAGACTTATTTCATATGGCAACAATGAATAAGCTGATCTTCCTGACGCAGCTTTTGTGCGGCGCTAATAAATTTCATAGATTTACATGTAAATGACATTTACATATGTTTCTGTTTCAAAACAACCATATCGGCGATCACTGCGCAGGGCAGCCCGTGGGAACCTGTTGGTCCATTGCTCGAGTATTACGACTCGAGAACACAGTGCTTACTCGTACAGTATATCAGGCCGTCTTTCTGCTATAATTAACGACTGAAACATCCACTTTATCAGTAGCGACGGCTCAAGAAACAGTTCCAGTCTATCTTAAGTCGCACCTCTTTAGACCTATTAGGTTACTGTGCTTCAAGGTCTTGACATCTTTTTAAGAACGGCTCTTCTTTATAATTATCTAGGTATACATGTATGTATGCATTCCTAGTGGCGTCACAGAAATATGACAAAATAAGCCGACTCATGACTGGTACTATAGGAGTGTATGCGTGTAAGTAACTAAGTAAGCAAGCAAGTAAGTAAGTATGTATGTATGTATGTATGCATGTATGTATGTATGTATGTATGTATGCATGAGGACACATAATGCAGCGCATTTGAAGTGCTTCAAAAGGCGTTGTAGTTCGTGTGTTATGATGAAATAGAGAAGAATTTATGCGAAAGGATTATCCATCAGATGAAAGCCATCAATGCAATACGGATGTCATTGGATCGTATCAAACATCACCCAAGCGTAACGAGGACCTTCACTGGGTCAAGCTAAGAGGACGCGAAGATAATGGGTCATGGCAAAGACGATGAAGACAGATCCCTGTAGACATTTTTTTAGTTTCCGCGTAGTTTAACCCACCGATCGAAAGTGCATACAAACAGTAATTCTGCTCAATCGTTCGCAGCGAATACAGAACATTACAGGCATTCTATGACGTCAATATTCATGGCGCTTTCTAAGACTAACCATGCATGACGCAGCAGTAGTGACAATGATAATACACAACGCAGCTATAGTGATACTAGTGATTCACTGGAGATACATGACGCAACAATATATGTATATATATATATGTATGCATTATTTTTTCATGTATGTACGTGTATATGTATGTATGTATTATACATGTATGCATATATGTATGTATGTATTATGCATGTATGCATTATACATGCATGCATGCATGTATGTATGTATGTATGCATACATGTATATATATATATGTATGTGTGTGTATATATGGGCTTTTATATAGCGCCCTTTGAAGACCTCTCAAAAGCACTGCAAACATGACAATCTAAGGGATCTGAAGAAGTGTGTCTCAACATGAGAAGAAAATAAAGCTTGAGCACAGCTCGAAGGAACAGTGCTTGTGTTTTCAGTGGAAGACTGCTCCAAAAAGACGGATTGGTGTGCGAGAGAGCGTGGTTTTCTTGTGTTCGTATAAGGCAGTAAGGTAATAGACCATCTCCACGGGTAGCCGAACGAAACCACCGACACTCTGATTGAGTTGAAATCGGCAATGAACGGCTCCCAAATTTATCTTGTTGTGTAACCGATCGACGAGGCCCGGATGAGGAGGAAGATCTTGAACTTGATTCTTTCCTCATGGTCACTAGTACTACATGATGCAGCAATAAAGCTTTTGACACATGATACACATGACAATATATGACACTGGAAGTTTGAGCAGTTTATCATGACTGATAGTATCACTAGTGGCAGGAGATTGGTGTAATTTTTTGCCCAGTTGCAGCCTAATGGCGATGCTGGACTTAATGATAATTCATAGAAAGAGGAAGAGAGCAATCACTGACGGGAAGAATGGTGTCAATGGAAGTCCAAAGGACTGAACACTTGCAAAGAGCCTAATTCAGAAACCATTGTCGTTTGCTAGGCAGGAACACTGCCGCTATATAAATAATTAAAGAATAGGACGCATACAGCCCGTCATCAGATAAGCACGACGACCCAGGGTTATCGAATATAATACTACTGGATTGACATAATTTGTTACTTCCGTCTAGTCGTTGTCCGTCCGTCCGTCCGTCCGTCCGTCCGTCCCTCCCTCCCTCCCTCCCTCTCTCCCTCCCTCCCTCGCCCTACCTCTCTCCCTCCCTCCAGCCCTCCAGCCATCCAGCCCTCCAGCCATCCAGCCATTCATCCATCAACTTCCAACGTCTCGTCTTCTGTGCGGCTAGGCGCCTGATTTGCCGGTCAGTCTGGCATTCGCCTGTTAGGGCCCGCATGCACCGATCGCGTGGAGGTTCTTATTCAAAGCCTTGGCCTCAGCGCGGCGCCTTCACATCGTCCGGGAAACAACGGTGCGCATACGCCGACTCTGAAGACGAAAGCGGTTTCTTTAGTCGTTGGCTTAGCCGACTAAGGAGATTAGAAGGGTAGACGGTGGGGAAAGAGGATTAAATGATGATTGGACTGAGGTGCAACGTATCCCTGTAAACGACTGCCACTCTTTAAGTGTTCTGGTAGATCGGCGGATAGTGTAGCCGTAAAGTACGTCACAGATGCTGTGCTTTTATTGTTCTATGGATTGGCTCAGTTTGCATCAAATGTTTTTTCGTTGAAAAGAATTGGGAATAAATTAACCTTCTTTTCTCGCCCCGGATGTCTGAATGGCTCGTAAACTACGGCTGGCGTTATTATGCTTCGATAGGAAAAGGCAAACGGCTCGAATAGCTCGATGCAATGAGCACCGCGATTCAGCTTCTGATGATTGATAGCTGCCTACTCGAGAACGCCATACAACGACTTCTGTGGCAGATTTTGCCTGCATCTACTCAGACCTATTTCAACGCGTAGAGGAAGAAGCTGGAATAGTGGTTTTGCTCTAGGCATTCTATTGTTAGTTTTCGTTTGTTAATTTTGTTAATTAATTTGTTAATTTTATATTTAAACAAAATATGACGCCTGCAACCTTCCGGACCAATGCACTAAGTGGAGGCGAAACAACTGCTTAAATGTTCGAAGTGCCACGGCTGAGACTTTATCGGAGTTTGTTTCCGAATCTCTTCCGAGAGGACTTCGAACCAAGTATTTGGGTAGTTTGATGGACGGCCAATTAAATCGAATCCTTTGCTGATTAAGAAAGTTGCGCACGCATGCGTTTCCGCTTACGATCAGATTCTGTTCAAACTGGAATTACGGCTGAATGGCGAAGACAACCTGATCCAACAGTCGTTATGTCAGCTGACGAAGATTCGCCGGATGTTCAACTTCCTGGTAAATTAATTTCAATCTGTTGATGATATAGAACATGCATCTGTATATTAATTCCTGAATCGCTGCAGGAGCATTCGAATACAGAGTATTGTTTATTAATATATTTCGTCACGGTTCGTTGATTTTCGTTGTGAAGCGCCATCTCTCGTTCTAATGAGCAATAGCACCGATCCTCTAATGATCAACAGCGTCTTCGGCCAGCTCGCAGGGTCCTCTAACCCGATCCTCTACTTATCGGGGGTTCCTTTGTCAGCCAACCAGTCCACGCTTGACTGCACAACACAGTCGACTCCGCCCAAGTCGTTCTGCGTCAACGACACTGGACCCGTCCGGCTGCACTCGTCGTCGTCTGTCTACTTCACCTATCGCGTCATCGTCGATGTCTACCTGGTCGGCATGCTCTGTCTGTTCGGATTCCTCGGTAACTTCCTGTCAATTGCCGTCCTGTGCCGAGACCGCGAGAAGCAAAACACGACCAACTGGCTCCTGCAGACGCTGGCCGTCGTCGACAGCTTCTTCCTCGCCTTCTCGCTGCTCATCCAGCCGGTCAAGACCGTCCACGACATGACGGACTGGTGGCCGGCCCTGCGCAAGGCCTTTCCCTACATCGAGCCTCACCTGTGGCCGTTGGCATCCATAGCGCAGACGATGGCTGTCTGGCTGGTCATGCTCATCACCATCGACCGCTACGTGGCTGTCTGTAAGCCGTGGCATACCAAGTGGCGAGCCCTGCGACGCGTTCGGCTCATCGTCCTCGCCATGTTCCTTCTGGCAGTGCTCTACAACGTGCCGCGTTTCCTCGAGCGCGAGATGATCATCGAGCCTAATTGCAGAGGAGGGTTCGTCGTTCGGACGCAGAAGACAGCCTTTCGCGAGAACCGGAACTACTTCCTAGTCTACAAGACCATATGCTACTTCATCTTCCGGTCGATCGGTCCGCTGGTCATTCTTGTCGCTCTCAACGCCCGCCTTGTTCGCGCGCTTCAGCTGGTCCGCCGAAAGCACCGTGACATGACGAAGAGGACGAAGCAGCGAGAGAACATCACCGTGATGCTGGTCGTAGTCGTCACCGTCTTCATCATCTGCCAGCTGCCGGACCTCTCTCTGCGCATCGCCATCACGGCCATGGAGTTCTCGCCGCTCGTCCGTGTCGACATACACTCGATGCGCTATGCGAACGCCGCGAGCAACGCTCTGCTGACCGTCAACTCGAGCGTCAACTTCCTCATCTACTGCCTCATCGGAAAGAAATTCCGGCGCATCTTCGTTCACATGGCAACGTGCGGCCAAGAGGGAACGAGAGGGAGCAGCGGTAATGGTGTGGCGGCAGGGAGAAAGGGAGACACAGGACCCTGTGCGGCAGTGACTTCTCGAACGTGCAGACTCAAGAGCCTGGGTTCAATTGCCGACGCTGATGTTTCGTACACGGAGATCATGCTAGCAACGACAAATACTACAACGATGGGTCATAGAGCGCAAGGTACTTCGTGTCGATTGGCGGTTATTCTCAAGACGACGAGGGCCAAGAACAAAGATGCCAGCGCAGCCGCAGAAACCGTCGTTCTCTGACGGTCACTGACCCTATCAATAGAACCAATTCAGTCACGTGTGGCATCCATCCGTCTCGGATGATAAGCCTAGCCGTACAAGACCACTGAAGACCGCAAACACAACCTCAACGCACTTAATTAAAGCAATTAAAGCGGATTATATTTAGGAAGAAGCGATGGAAGATACATGTGGCAGCTCATTGTCGATTCATAAGCCCTCAGCTGCGAAAGGTCTGCCATAAGTAGTCCAAAACACGTGTTCCAAACATTCGTTGCCGTTCACTCCTGTGCTTGATCCTCAGCGATGTTGCACTATCTTGCAACAGAGGCAGGTGTGTCACTCTGCCCACCTTGCCTATGCAATGTCGCTACAAATACGCTACTTCGGAATCGAACTCTCGTTGTTTCGTTCGTTCGATTGTTAGAAGGCCAGTGTTGACGAGTAGAAAGACGAAGACGACGCCACACGGAATGACAGCAAATGAAATATCGGCCGCTGTCATCTGTATTTGTGCAATATTGCTCACCATGGCAACATTTGGCGGAAGATTCTTCACCGTAGTTGTTGCACTGCTCCACCATTGCCGTCGCTTTTATTCATCTCCTGCATCATTAGTTATCTCTAAGAATCAGAGCAGGTACAACCTCTGTTTACATCCAGTCATTCCATTTAGCAAACCATGCACTTTCACTTGGGCAGGATAAAGACAACAAAATTAATTTAGGAAATTCCGAAAGACCTGTAAAACTAATGCCATAATTCTGATGAAAGTCCAAGCATCCTGGCTGGAGAATAGCGAAATGACTGAGAATTATTTACGTGATTTTTGCTCACTGCCAAAAGCTGAGTAACACGATAAGACAAAACGTTAAAACATGTGCATGTATGCGCACGTTGATTAAGGCCAGCGCATAACCTCGACCTTGCTCATCTTCAGTTTAGGCCCCAATGTATGGCCAGTGCTAGTCCGAGATGCAAATCTTTCAAACGTAGTCATGATTTGTATGCCAACCCGCTTTCTCATGCACAGAGGACTCAGGACCTACAGTAATGCTCTTATGGAATTAGGAGCTAACATCAACCATATCAACTTGCAGTCCTTTCCATTTATGACCCTAAATCCTCTTGTGATGTGAATTAGCTTCGAAAACTGAATAAATTGTTTTAAAATTCATCACCGTTGTGATTAGTTTCCTCTCATTTCCAAGTGTTTTTCTTCATAAAGCACACTATACATTGTTCTCCATAAATCATGTGATGCGCAAGAAAAAGGCTTTCTCTAATCTGCATGTAAACAGTTGTAATGTTGGATCTTGAGTTAAAAGATCCTTTACAACCAAGAGTATGCCTTTCTTCTTGATAGGCTTTATTAGTGGGTGCTTACCTTACCTTTCCTCCGGCCAAATCTATATATGTCAGTAGTTATCTATGTACGTGTATGCGCATACGCATGAATGTATTTATGTATGCAATAATGCATGTATGAATGTATTTATGCTTGCATGAATGGATGCTTATATGCAAGTATGTATGTGTATGCATGTACGTATTTATCTACGTATGTATGCATGTTTGTAAATGCACACAAAATGCATGTATGCATAGGTTGAATTCCCAACTCTGTTATTCGACTGGTCTTCTGACAGGTGAAGAAGGACAGAAGAAGATCAGTCTAGATAGGCAACCATGTGTATGAAGTGTTAGCGACTTCATTTATCTTGGCCTCGGCATGCGAAGGCAGGGGTGCCAGTCCCTTCCCTCGCCCTCGGATTTTTCTATTGGTAGTGTACAGCCAGTGTACTAATTGTAGCTGAGTTCGCTAGGGAGCGCAGGTGGAGCCGAATTCTCTAAACAAATTTCTGCTCTGGCAGGAATTACCTCAATTATTCATTACCTCAGATTTGTTCCTAGGTAATCAAATAAATTGTTCACAGAAATTACTGTCACAGAATATCAAAAAGTTTATTTCATTAATAATTTAGAAAAACATGCGGATAGTAAAATACAAAAGCTAATTTAGCAATCTATGGACCATTTTTACTAACTTAATTAACAGCTAATGCTCATAAAAGAACTCATTATGTGAGCAAAATTAACACGGTAACTGCATATAATCTTTTCAAATATCTCTAGAGTTTCGACTGCCCCCAGGTTAGTTGAAAAAGCATTTTCTGTTTAGCAGATCCAGCAAATTTAATAGAAAACAACTCGGTATTCGCGCGATCAGGATGATCACAATAATTGTCATCAAACCAGACGAAATCGTTCTCACATTCAGAAAAAACGCAGAAAAAGTACGACAATTCCTGAAAGCATCTGTCCGTGTTCATAATGCTACACGAACCTTCTGATCTGATATCTGGGTCATTCTATTTCTGTGAGAATACGTGCAACTTGGTTCACCTCAAAGTTTAAAAATATTCGAAAATCTTAGTTTCCTATGCCTTGATATTCAATTATTGAACTTGTCGACTCTGTCGTGTTGATTCCTTAATGCCACTCAAAGAGCATGCGAGTGCCAGCTGTAAATCCTCGCACTTCTACGCTCGGTGCATTAGTCTGATTAGACGTTGTTTGCTCATGTCAACTCGACTTCTGTTAGCAAATGCACTGGTTTCTAGTCGCCACGACTATGGCAGTCCTGTTTAGCTGGACCTACTGATAAAATAAAAAGGATGAAAAAGAAGAATTGTAATAAATTTGTAAATGCCAAGCTTTTCGTCCCTGTGGTGTTAGTTTTGCTCTAAATACTAATCTTGCAAACAATTGAAAGACGTTGGTCTCGTTGCAAGAAAAACAGTAGAATTTGTCTCATTAGTTAGCTTCAGTTGAAAGTCTTTAGCTTCAACTTTTCGGCGGGTATAGCCCGTCCATTGCCAGTTGCAGGTCACTGTTATAATGAATACATATTGTTTTCAGGTTCATATTTATGGATAAAATCATTATAATCTGCAGTAGATTTTAACTTCGATTGTAGTATATGTCTGGCAACAATTTGTCAAAATTCTTGCATTTAAGTTTCATGTTTATCTATAAAAATGGTAACTGCATGTTACTGGAGTCAATGAACACGACTAGCGTTTTAGTCCACCGTTTTATTTGGTTAGTCTTGTAATTAAACTAAAATGAAATTAAAATAAGCATGGTTCTGACTAAATTGTCAACTATTAACCTGCTCACCATACCCTTACTGCTAGTGGCAATACCTAACCACAGTAAGTTAACTCTCTAGTTGTGTAAAGGCGCAGTGAAGATCATACTGGTGCATTTTTTAAGAGTTTGGCTACTGCTTAAAATCTGCATAACGAGAAATAAAACACATAGGTCCAATGCCTTGCATCTGCAACTGTCATGAATGCCCTTAACCAATAAAATAATTTTATAGTACAGAATTATATAATATCGAGTGGAACTCCTTGTAGTACTGACAATAACACTTGAATGCTACAACAGTTGAATGTGGCATAGCACGCGAATTGCAGAGCTGTTGAATTACAGAACATATCTTGTGCTTGTCATTCATATTTGCTCGTAACGGTTGACTGCGCTGAGTTCATGAAGACAATGCTACGGGGACTGAAAGCAAGCAGTGGATTAGCAGCCGAGATTAAAGGCAGCAATTAAAGCAGACGACCATTTAAAATCTCGCCATATATGCGGCCATGCGTATGGCTCCACGCTTTCTAAGCTCGTAAAAACTGTACTTCCTTCAGCTGTCTAATAACAACGGTTAGTCTGATTGCACTGGCCACTGAATGCCGTCTCCTGCGGCCTCTGACTCCAGACAACAAAAGAACGATGTGGCAGAGCAACAGTCGCTAAACTCTAAATGCACTGCGTGTTCAGTGCTACAGAACTAACTTCCAGTAAAATTATTGCAGTCCATTATAACGCAATTTTATGTAAAGGTCGTCGTACGTGGTATGATACAATTCCCGTTGGTCACGGTGCAGAGTGTGTCCCACTGTAACGTATTCAACGGCGGGCATGGACTGACGTCATTTAAGCACAGTAAGAACCTTATTCTGCTTAAATGACTCGTCGTCGTCATCATCATCATAATAATAATACTGTAATAATAATAATAATAATAATAATATTATTATTATTATTATTATTATTATTATTATTATTATTATCACCATCATCATCATCATTATCTAAAGGTTATACATTTTAAAAAGTTACAGTCATCTGGCAATTACGTAGAAGTGACAGTCTCTTTAATGGTCACATGACACTGCATCTACACTTGTCATGAATATGGAGGGTCTCCAGATGTCATGAATACGGTATGGTCTATAACTACCATGAATGTGTTGGTGTCAACAATAATATTATGGATATAAGATGGTATAAGACCATGAATACGTGACGGTGTATCTTTAAATTAACGTCATTTAGTCCATTCTTTTACCTATGGTTGTTGATTTATTGACAGTCTATAGGTCGCTCTATAAATTACTTCATTTTAGGATCACATAAATTTTGGTTCTTGAATTTTAACATTTCGTAACCATTACAGATTTGTGTATTTCCTGCATATAGTCTTTTCGTCGAACTCGCATCCTGTCTGTAAGCAAACGAGTAAACAGTATCTGTCTGACCTGACTACCGATTTCGTACGAGAGACTCAGCCGCTGGCCCGCTAGTGTAGCGATTTCTTCTGTCCAGGATTTCGGTTGCGAACGCACGGCATAATTTGGCGCCTTTGCCGTCGGGTAAACTAATTAACGCTTTGCACGCGGTACTGTCGCTAATCGAGTTAACGACGCGATGTGAAGAGCAGTTGACATCCAGACTGTCAGACAATGCCTCACGTGTAGGCCTAGGCGATGGAACTGACGCACTAATGTGACAAAATTAGGCCTTGGTCTGTGTGAACATTAAGAAGAACTGCTGCATGATCAAAGCTACTGAGATTCTTTCGCCTTGGCAATTGCGATTTAGCTGCCGTTCGCAAAGGTTCAGCCAAAAAGAAAACGGTGCTTAAGATGATTTATGTCGGAAACGGTTTACTGTGTCAAATTGAATTGGAAGAAGTTAACCCTGCTGGTGTTATATACGGGATAGGTCAATGAATTGTTAACACTCTGCATAATCTTGCATTTTTACACATAATCATTCAATCATGTAACTCACTAACTCCAAACTAAAGGTTCAGACAGAGGCGAACACATGAGCTTTTGCATTTCTAAATTTTCTAATTAATTATTGGAACAACTGTTATTGATGTTATGCTAGTTTTACATAAAGCTACATATGAATTGTCACCCGATATAAATATTATTGTTTTAACGGTTATGCTCCTTAGTGGCCCATGTTGATCTCACTGGTCACCACGAAGGATGAGTTCAATGACAGACGGTGGTTTATACTCGAGCTTTTTGCAAGCCGGAGTATAAACTTCGGCGAAGCAAATTTTGCCTAAAATATTGACCATAATTTTTCTGGCACATTTTATACATATACGTAACATAACTGATCCATCAATAACAAGCAACTGCCTCCATAGCATTACATTGATCATTGAACGTAATATTGCGCTGTTGAGTCAGCAAGTTTTGAGTGTGCGTTTTCAAAGAAATTTTTATGAGTCATCGGGTTATTGATTTGTTTTTGTACGCACTGACCATGTTCTTACAGCTGCCGCGCGTCATTTGCGTGATGGTGGGTGGTGTGATTGGCTTGCAAAGCATTGCGAGCAGGCGGTCTGACATGAAGAGCAATTATTGCTCACGTGTATTTTTTTACGTGGGCACTCGCGCTGCCTATGTCGTGATGAGTCAGCGGGTTTTTGAAAAGTCACAATTGCGCAATATCGAAGGACCGATGTAAACCAGTCTGTACTGGTCTGCTGCCTTCCCGGAAGAGAACCTATTTAAGCGGACGCAAATACATTGAAGAAGAGCGCGTAGTATTTATAGAACTGGTCTGGCGTGTGCTAAGTTGAAAGTTTGAGTTACAATGTCGTTGATAGATTTGCGCGTTTGGAAACTATGATGATTCAAGTACTGTTGTGATTGAACTATTATTTTAAATTATAAGTTAGAAAATCAAAGACTGTGTTGTCTTCACTTGAGTTAACGCTACAATACGAATAGAGCAAGTCGTCGGTTCGATTAAAGCCTGATTAATGACAACTCGGTAAGGTCATCGATATATGGTCCATACATAGATCATATGGGTCAATATTTAGATTATAAATATATATATGGATCAGTTATTCTACATATTTGCACAGAATGCGCCGCTTTGCATATTTTATAGGTAAACATGATTGATCCATCCATGCCAAGCATCTGTCTGCGTGGCAGTATATCTAGATCATATATATATATACTTGTGAATTGCAGAACATGTCCTTCCAGCCCTTGCCTCTAGCCTAAGCCTCTGTGAAATCAATCCTGCTGTAGCTTAACCGTTATTGTGCGCATTTTCCCCACGAAGATGACCAAATTCTGTGTCGAGCATTTTAGGTATCTACAATGATACGTTCAGCTTAATAATTCGAACTTAGACTCTCTTTCCACCTTGTCAAGACGTTATGTTTAACCCAACAGACTCTAAACAGACGCTTTCACTTAATTTTTGTGTAGCATTAATTCGATTCATATTCAGTCGGAGACTTTATTTCTCAAAGTTATCGTCCAAGCAACACAACTGAATAGGAATGATTTTCAAACAGCTTTGCTGCAGCAAAAATATGCCGAAAAGAAGGTTTCAGTTTATAGGGATTAATTTATTCAGAGCTGCGAACGCCATAATCATCAACGACATTAACAGTGTCAAAAATCAAGACTTTTGCTACAGAACAAATATTTTCCAGAAAATACTAATCTAACAGAGAATAAGTTGATTACCATGTAGCATAATGGATATACGTTTATTCATTGTATAGATATAAATTATAATGGTAAGTGTTTGTTTCGCCACTAGAAATATTACTTGTACAACATAAGCTTGGCATGAACAGTCAACATCAGCAACCACTAAGCAGCCTGTAATGGGCTACTTTCTATTACGTGGTCGCAGCGACCTTCAAATGGAGCCGCATAATATATATCCATGTATCATTCACCCGACCTGTCACATACTACCAGTAGCAGTCACCTCAAGCCCATATTATGTCTATCAATCCTGAGGTTTTCCATTCTTTATTTATTTATTTATCTTATTAAAGCACTTATAACACGCGCAGTGTCAGTACACCTGAATCTGAGGCGCGGAATTAGAAACTGAAGTCCTTTCTTTTCAAGAAAACTAACACATCCAATCTTTCCATTTCTGTGAATCGAAATACAGCCCTCCGTAACAGTTCCTCTGCCTCGTTTCGCTCTCTGGTCTCCCAGAAACCGGATCTTGGACTTCCTAAAGTACCGCTTGACACCCCTCCGATTTAACGCAGAACTCATGAATAAACTGGTGCCCTACTCTCAGCTTTCAATTAACATTTTAAAAGTTTGAAGCTTACAATTACGGATTACGACTAAGTGCACGGTGCAGTTCACTGCAGAGTCATTCTTTACAAAAGAAAAATTGACAAGTTCTTCAACCCAAAACATAAGATGTCGGTCCAGTTAAAATTACCCTTGTACCTTTGCGAACAAACTTTGAAAACTTATATAGCGTCTGGATCAAAATATTTACAAAAAATACCTCAGCTTGAAGGTAATGTTCAGGAGCCATTTCACCGGCGCTAGTAAATATGTTACTGAGACTTGGTAATTACAGAGATTGAGGCAATATGTCTGAGGTTCATTTTAAACGCTTTATCGTCTCTGTATACAACATCAGCCTCTTCCACGATGATAACGGATTAATTACTCCGCCCAAGCATAGCCCGGTCTCTCAATTTTTATAGCGCCATTGTGTGTAGCTAAGACGGATATTTGCCTGCTTCGGGATGGATCCGCAGCAGAGGAGCCACGTGGCTTCAAGACAGGCTTGAGTGTAATTAAGATTGGACGCAATCGTTTTGAGATTGACGCCTACAGCCAACAGACGCCGGAAAAGGATTATGCAGTTGTCATTGGTTTTCCGGGAAGTCTATAGATCAACACCGAGTCACTAGTTTCAGCGAAGCTGTCACGAAAATGACACACTAAGGTTCCCTTAACTTTGCGCGCCTACATTATTAAGCCTACATCGCTATAGGCATAATATATTATATTTTATATTATATATATACATTATTAAATATATTATATATATTATAATATAGATATATATTAAGCCTACATCGCTGTAGTCGTGCTGACTGAAATGCATCAAAACTGTTCATTTGAGCGAAGGCGGTCGCAAGACAGATATTCGTCTTAGCGTTTGGATTTGCAAGTCAGGTGATTGACTCATACCAGACCATTCTATTATATGCTTCAGTGGAATAAGTTCATGAAAATTCCAAGGCAAAAGAAGTCTAAAAGAACCAATGATAGAAAAGATCGTCTTAATCAGATGATGGTCTTAGATGTACGTGTGCAGTAGGCACCATTTCTGCTTGTGACGTATGGTGAATGTTATTATGGCGATGCACTAAATGTTCCATTTCCTCACCGTTGTTTGAATTCTTAATGTGCAAGAGATGAAGATAATTATTTCGTCTTAAAGCCTTCCATATCGGCGTTGTTACGGAAGTTTGATTTGATCACGGTCATCATAAATAGGCGTCTAGTACAATAGATATTTTACCAACTGCTATCCGCCGTTGATGTCGCAATCCTGTTTTAACTGGAATTCGGATAGAAATCTCTATGGCAACCACTCTCTTATCTTAATTCAGATATTATTAATGGTTCCATCCTTAATGAAACGGCGCCGAGATAGATGCCATTTCACCCATGAGACAGTAGAGAGTGTGACAGAGAGAATGAAAAAGGAATATATATATTATTGTGATGACTGTATTACTAATTTATGTTCACCTAAAGTTTTTAGCTATAGTCTGCGTTGATACTAAAGAGCATCAACTCTTAAGGAAGATAGGCCTACTACAGACTGACTTTCAGGTTCGGAGCGGCCTTCCCTTTCAAAGACATGGACCCGCCTCCAGCAAATGCGTTCTCCATGCCGGTAGTACTCGAGTAATTTCAATAAAGACCTTATTTTCAATTTACATTAGCTATTCATGCTGAAATCTCTGAATGAAATTCTGATGCAGCTCCACTCTGCAGACCGCTGCCATGAGTTGCCAAGCGTCAGTCAGCCAAAGCAAGCAACAAATGGACGATAAATACTGCATCAAAAACCCTTTTACGAAGAATACGTAAGGTAATCGGCTTTTAAACTTATCTATAATTCAGCTGAAAAGAACAAGACCTGATCAGGATTGACGCTTGCAAATGAAAGAGACTAAATAGTCTGGCAGGTCTGTTCAGTTGAAGGCCCACATTTGGTCATACTGTTCGTCATCGTCGTAATTTTCATCAGCAACAGCAGCACAAATAACAGCATCAGAACTTAATGCTGCTGCCAATGTGATGTTAATAATACCTTTGATAAAAGTCACTCAAATTCTTATAGATGTTATAACGCGTTACTTTAATTCTGGTTTAAAGATTAACATCTCATTATCATAGACTGAAAATTATCCTCTGAACGAAATCGTTAAGGCTTGCAAGAAAACGACAATAATTTCGGTCTAAAAGCCTAAAGTATCTTATGAGTGTTACAACTTTTAATCAATTGGATTTAGTTTAAGAATGTCTATCTCGTCTATTTCCAAAATCTTGTCAGCGAAATCTTGTCCACTGCATGCAAGGAACATTTGAGAATTGCAGAAGGACCTCGAAAGACACTGATGCTGCTTTTGTCAAAGCACATGTGTTCGTTGTAGACAACATCAACGATGAAGATATGTCGTGTTAAAGTGTTATTACTGATTTACTGGTTATTAATTTCCCGGAAGAGCTTTTTATCATCTTCAGCTTCATGTCAAGAACTAATTACTCTCATATATAGTCCAGCGTCCTGGCTTCCATGCCTGCACATCGACCCTGTTTCTAAAATGGTAATTACAATTATCCTAATATCAAAATAGACTTCTTGTAAGCTAATCTAGTAACTTCTATAGCGCCGTTGTCGTAATGCATAAGGCATCAGTCGATGG
The DNA here is from genome assembly GCA_964023275.1 of Norana najaformis. Lineage (NCBI taxonomy): Eukaryota > Metazoa > Annelida > Clitellata > Crassiclitellata > Hormogastridae > Norana > Norana najaformis. The sequence continues at coordinate 22,189,645 of OZ029913.1, read as the reverse complement.
TTGCTTGAAGAACACATATACTACACAATTATATATATATATATGCCCAGTAGTCAGTATTTGAAATGGATGGCAAATTATTTCCCTCATTAATTCAGACCAGCTTCGCTTACACTTAGCTTCCGCAATGCTTTGAAGTTGCGACTGCACTGAAAGCCTTGACTTCACAGGTCTGTCAACCATAATTGCATCTTCGCTGTCCATAGGATGAACAAACCAAGAACACATTCGAAAACTCCTGCAGACATAAAAGTAGACTGCATGTAGCCTGTCAAAGGCTTTGATTGAAGACACCATATTGTCTGATATAGCGTTAGTATATATAGGTCAAGTTCACAACCTTTTAGACAAAACGTTTAAAGCTAAGAATGCCGAAATCTAGACAGGAGGCTGGAATAATATGCAAACAGAAAAGGGCCTAGGTTGGGAGTACCTCAAAAAACGGCGGGGCGCTATATAAATATGAGCAAATGAACGAATATGCGCAAATAAAATTAATAAAAATAAAAACTTTCCACTGCAGATAAGGTCTATGTCAACTATATTTATATATATACATATATATATATATATATAATCGAAGAATAAGCTTACATGTGAACTTATGTATACAGGGTTATGCTAGATTAATATACGGACATATGATATGACTAGATTATTAAGCTTCTATTTTTAAGTAACAGCATCGCTGACCTCATTATCAACGACGTCCCTCCAAGTTAACGTCAACATCCTTTCTTCATCATCATCATCATCATCATCGTCATCATCTTCGTCTGTCTAATGCCTCTGTGATCAGCTTCGTTTAAAAACATCCACACGCAACAAGTGTATTTACATACGTAGCCTCCATACAGGAAACAAGAGCACATTCTGGACATAATAACTGTACTATATGGACCGAGTTCTATATCCACGTAGACGCAATTATATACATGATATATATGAATGTTTATGAATATGAAGAGAAACAGGGTGCAGAGTTGTCCTATATAATACAGTACAACTTGTTTATGTGTCAACGCTAATGAACACTAAGATATAATAAGCCATGGGATCTTGTAAGAAATGAAGTCTTCTTTGTGTCGATGTTGACGTGAGCATGTAGCATCTCAGAATGCGTGCACTTTACCCTATTTCTTGCATGTAGGCCTACACATCTATAGACCTACAGATAATGCATCTGTAGGCCTACACATCTATAGACCTACAGATAATGCATCTATAGACCTACAGATAATGCATCTATAGACCTACAGATAATGCATCTATAGACCTACAGATAATGCATCTATAGACCTACAGATAATGCAGTCTTCACCTTCTATAGATCACACAAAATATGCAGGATGTCTCGAAGCACACGAAGGCTTTCAGATCGTTAGACCTTTCAGACTTTTAGACCGTTCTCTGCATGTTAGCAAGCATATGCAATCCTTTCGCAAAGCTATCAATTGCTTTTAAGACAGGATTTCATTATCACAATTTCTGTTCTGCTTGCTAAAGCGAATTCTGAGGTTTTTGATGAAAATAAACAGCTAATTAGGGATCTGCAAAGCGTGTTATTTCAATCTGATTTCGAATCGGCCTCTGACGATTCGAGTCAAGGAGGAAGACAGATTTGTAAATTTCTTGTCGGTCCTTTTCTTTTCCTTACAGGTTGTTTATGACTATAAATTGCCTGTGTCCTTCAGAAGAATGCGCATGCGCTACGAAATAGATTAACAAATTAAAGCGGCAATTGTAGCAGAATAACAAGAGCTTTTTTACTTATAGTAAATTAGGAATTACATGATTCAATAGGCATAAATAACAATAATCTGATTGCGAAATTGTTCTATGTTTCTTTTTTAAATTTTAGTTTATATTAATCAGTGTAATTTCTTATTAATAAGCAGTACTTTTTGAAGTCGCTCGATCACATTGACTCAGACACCAACACTCTAACATGGTGTATTGAAGCTGGTTTCTAACAACGGACTGTGCAAGAATCCAAAGGGTCTGAAGTCGGCATTTTCTCGTTGATAAAAACTGATCAAGGACCTAAAAGCAGTCGACACTGCGTGTGCGGTCAATGCATTATCGTAGCATTTAAGAGTCTTAGGGTGAGGCGTGACCAGCATGTCATCGCTGGCTGCAAAGCATCGTATTTCCACATAAAAGCTAAGCGTCGCGTTCTATCGTGCTTGCCACCGGAACCTAAGAAAACTGTCGCTTGTAGTGTAGTCAGAGCAAAATTCGATGACTGTAATTCACTGTTGTACGGCACTACGAAGTATAACAATGCTAAAGTGGTGAGTGTCCATAGCTTGTTATATTGCGCAACTAATGACAGGAACCTGCAGGTGTGATCACGCCATTCCTAAACTGATAAAGCTACATTGGCTACTGTCAGCTCCAGAATAAAGTACAAGATAGTTCTCTTTACACGAACGACTCTCAGTCAATCAACCTGCTTACTTGTCTTCCTTACAGCGCTACCAGCCATCCACATCTCTGTGATCAGCTAAACAAAACCATTTGTCTTTCCATGACATCGGAGATTACTATCGGTCGGAATTCTCCCGATGTGGATTCAACAATTCTGCCCCAGAAATCTGAAATAGTCTCCCCGTTTGCATTACTCACAGCAATATCTCGATAGAGATATTCGTAAAGCGGCAATTAAGACCTGTTTGTACCGTCTTGCTTTTATTGTCTGATCTCTATGACCTATCCGCGCCTACGATCAGCCGATGGACGTATGCCGTGTTCACAATGCATTACTTACTTACTCATTTACTTACTTACTTACTTCAAAAGATGTCCTATAGATATGTTACTTAGTCATTTATAGCAGGACTTCTGAAGTTTAACGCAATATTCCTAAATAGTATGGCACATCACTGTTCAGCAAAACCTGTGCAAAGGCTTTCTATGAGCTGTCTATTTAATTCGTGGCTCGTCTCTGTCTGCTGAATATCGAGATGGCTGCATATCATGTCTGTCCCCTTTCGCACATCGATGCTCCCCATTGCCGGCTCATAAACTTATCGAATGACGAGTGGCTCTTCGCTTCGTCGGTTGACGCTGTCTTTTATGGCTCTGCAATTCCTTCTATGGCGTCACAGCCTACTGAGCCTCGTCCATAAACGCATAATAAGAGCTCTTCAATGCGTCCACAGCTAGGCTCAACTTATTCATAGCAGCCGGCCATCCGTACCCAGCTGCTGACCTTATAACTCCTTTTTAAACAGGTATTAAACGGAAAATCGGATCGTTACAACGAATCTACCGCCACTATATTTAGTCATGGATAATGATCACGACCGAAGCCTCTGTTCTTCGTTCATGGAATTTCATCTGGAGCACGGTAGTCTATTGGTTAGGCTTGTAACGCGCAGAGTACGGGAGCGTAGGAACCTTGAGCAAGTCCTTCACTCACAGTTGATTAGCGCCATCGATTGATACTTGGTCATTAGAAAATGGCGCTTAATAAATGCACAAATAATAATGGAACGATGATACTATTATGGTCGTCATTTCTGTAGAGCGCTGTCGATATAACCGCCGTAACTCACGATACATAGGCCTACACTGAAGCCGTCCGTGACTTATGTTACTAATTTCTTTTCAGCAGTAATGCAATCGTTCGATCAGTTATTATTACAGAAAACAAGGAACAGAAACAGGTGAAACAGAATTGTCAGCGGTGCAGCCAATCCTCGGTTCGATGCCGGCTGAAGACAAGACAAGTAATGCAACAATCGTTCAGTTTCACTTCAGTAATAATAGAAATTAAACAATTATGTAAAATCCGTTGCTTGATTCTAATCGTTTGAAACGCGATGTTACTGGCACTAAATGGCGTCTGCAGAAAACGACAGAGGAGTCGAGAGTATAATATCATATGCAGTGACGTAATTATAAAAGATTAATCTCGTCGAATTCCGCGTCGCTTGATTTTATCGCGCTATAAATAATGATAATTGTTGTGTATTAATGTTTGCAGCGCTTCCATACAGCATACAGTTCGCCCACGCAAACCACCCATAGATTTGTAGATCTACAAAGACACCCACTAGACTCTGAATGCGAGCGCATAATTTATGTGTGTATTCAAAGCATATACAGTTCAGCATACTTATGTATACTTATGTATAAGTGTACCAGTACGGTACGTAAACACATACACTATGAATACCTAGGCCTACACAGTATTTCATTTCGTCAATATCTTTTATAATTTTCATATATTTACAGACCCGTAATTCAAAGAGACACAGGGCTCAGTTGCACACAACGTAGGTGGCTAATCGTCAGCAGTGTCGTTAAAATGGGTTCGAACCGGTGGTGAACCGTGTAGACTTCTTATCTTTTCTCAGCCAAAAGTGTACGCATTTCCAAGTTTACTGAGAAAGTAGTTGTATACATATACATCAGAATATTGAAAAATATTGGCATGTATCCGAATATATGCGAGAATATTCAAGCGCCTCATGCTGCGACGGGCCTTTCTTGTCGGCGCCACCTATCTCCACCGACCCACCATATATCAGAGGGTTTGTGTTCCAGTCTGGAGTCGGCCGAATTGGTGACTTTTGCGCTCTGTTTCCCTGGGGTATATGTAAATGCCTCGCTTCTACTCATCGAGTCGAACACATTGTGTTTTCTCCTGAGTTGGACCTTCCTTTTGAAACAATGTTTTCAGTGCATACATACTGTACATACATAGGGCCTACGCCTACGATTCCTCGCTCAGGCAATGGACATATGATGTATTAAAAATGCATTACTTACTTACTTATAATATATACATGCATACATGTATACATACATACATATATACATACATACTTATTGTATACATACATACATACGACGTAGGTACATTCATACATACAGAACACAGCGGCGCAGATAATTCTAAATAACGAAAACAAATGGGTTCATCCGTCCAGTGGTCTCTGCGAAGTGGAACTAGCTAAGTGGGAATGAGCGATAATCTAAGTGACAAGTGTGTGTGTGTCAAATGTGTTTTTGCCAACTAGACCCACCTCAGATCTGGACAGTACGCAGTTCGCTTATAACTCAAGCCGCCACAGCCCTGGTGCACGCGTTAGGTCTATCGTATAGGCCTACACTAGGGTTGATCATGGCAATGCTATTTATGCAGGTCTAAAACTATCCAGCGTTAGACCTAACCAATTGCAACGTGCATTAAATGCCGGTCGGCGGTATGGGATACCTAGCTTTGACAAATATCCAGCTTCTTACGCGAGAGAAACTGCACTAGTTCTGAGCTTTTTATAACGCATTTAAAGGCCACTCAAAAGCGGTTATAAGCGTTAGACATACGCTGTTCACATACTCTAAGAAGGTCAATTCTTTACCAAAGATCACTCCCGGATTACGTACAGCAGTAGAAAAAAGGACACTAGGGATTCGATGCTGCTAATTAGTTAGGCCTATACAGTAATCACTTCAAACCTTTTATGTGTATACCATCACTAAAGCTTTAAAGACCTCGTAGATATTTTCTAGCACGACAATAGTATTTTATGGACCATGGAATTTTCAGTGTTATCGACGTCTTCAATCAGGCGAGATTCTGTTTGTTCATTCAACACGTGCATTATTCATCAGTTGCAGACATTTATTTCGACCTACGATTTTGTCTGCCTGTGGACAGCGGCTTATTTGATCTCGTGCTGTATGTTCGACGAATGCATTCAGCCAAGAAGATAACTCACCTGTGTTACATATAGATCAGGATTTGTTTTGCTCACCTAGAATAGTTTAGTTTTGACAGAACTGTTCCACATTTGAATGATTTCGATGTCAGTTTATAATCGAATAATTCTTGCAAAAATTACACATTTTAGAATGAGCGTTGACGACAAAACATGCAGTACAAATGAAAATACAATACAAAGTGCACATGTAAAAAGCAAATGTTATGCTGGCCGTGTGACACAGCAGTGAGATTTACAAAGTATCGGCGTTTAATATTTGATGTTTTGTCATTTTATTGCAATGTAGTTAATACTCGTTCTTAAGACGTGCAATACGATCAGTAGTCGAAAACTGAAGTATTTGTTCGGCTTATATACAAGGAAGGCAATCGTCTGTGTCTCTTTACTTATTCTTGGTTACTGTAACTGATACTGTAACTCATTTTATGAGCTCTCGTCGTCTTTGTTGTCTTTAACTGTTTATTAACTGGCGAGCGGCCGGCATAAGAAGATCAGCGCATTGGACCGGTTAGTCATGACGTCAGAGATAAGCCCAAGCGTACACGCAGGAAGTCTTTGAAATATAATAAGTCACCATATTCTGTCTGTCTGTCTGCCTGTCTGCCTGTCTGTCTGTCTTTATGACTATCTGTCTGTCTGTCTGTCTGACTGTCTGTCTGTCTGCCTGCCTGTCTGTCTGTCTGTATGACTATCTGTCTGACTGTCTATGTGTCTATCTGACTGTCTGTCTGTCTGTCGGTCTGTCGGTCTGTCTGTATCTCATTCTACCTCGCTCTCACTCAAGCTGGTTTGAGTAATGTAGGTAATGGCGCTAAATAATTATCTGCATAACTCAATAACCATTTACTGAATAAAAGAGTATTGAGTTCGGCAGATTGACGTTGGTAATTCAATTTATTACGTAGATAAGTGGTTCTTTTCTATTAGCTTTCTTCTGTTTAGGAGGCACTGGTTTCTTGGCCATTAGGCCTACTGTAAGGACATATAAGCAATTAGAGCGACCACCGATCAATATGACACAATTTATAACTTTTGAAAATAGGCTTCATCGGAAACATCAGACAGGATTAGGTTATCTTTTTCACTTTCATGTCTCCAAACTGTTTGCCTCGCTTTCCTTCTCCTACTCTATTCTACTGTGCTATAGTTGTTTGTCTAAATCTACACTACTCTGATTAATTGCCTTGAATAGCTCCATCTTGACGTCATTACGTGAGCTAATGGAAGTTGAAATCGATAATGTTGCCACGATTTAAAACAAGTTAAACGATGGACCTGTAGACTTCAGTTGTTCCTCTTCCTCTTATTGCTGTTTTCCCAGCCGGCTCCAACATCCGACTTCTGTCTGCTGTCTGTTTGTTTCGCTGACAAACTGGTCGATTTATGAAATTAGAGATGGGCCCAGTGCTTCTCCGAAGTATAAATATTCACTTCTGTCACCAGATGGAAGAAAAATGGCAAACAAGTTTTAGTTGCGCGACGTTAATATGACGTCAACACGCCGCCGTCTGCATCATTGCCGGCAAAAAGGTCTGAATCGCACTAAGTGCAGTAAGATCCTTATCCGGTGGGAGGCTTACCAATATTATAAGGAAAGTTGAAACGATGTTAAACCAATGTTTATACTTTTGCTAACCCTAACACGCTGTGCAACTACAGTGCGTATATACTTTTGCCTGTTGGTTAGTCAACGTTGGACTGCATCTATTGCGGAAGTTTTGATGTGCTTAGAGAAGCACGCAGCTTCAGTGGTCGATAATTGTACGGATGCAGTTGTCGGAGCATAAAAGCCTTCTACGATCGATACTAAACAGAGACGAGTCAAAGACTACAGAGACAAACGCATCCGATAAAGAAAAACCCTTAGCTAAAAAACACACGAGGGTGAAAAATCTGAGTTGGTTGTCAAGAAATCATTTCATTTTGCAATGGAGGCGACAAACATTATTAAAGCCTATGTGAGATGGTCAATCAGCAGCACCAATTCGCATTAAAAGTAATGCCAGAAGCCCTGCAGTGCGGCTTGTATAGTTCGGGTTTTCTATTCCTGCTCTATACTATTTTTGTTTTGCAGCATGATTATAGCAAGAACTTCTGATGGCTAAATGCTGGCGACACTAAACCCCTATTTATGACAAACAGTGGTGGTTTCAGGTCTATAAGTAAAAATCAAAACCTCAGTAAGAATGTAGTCAAAACGTTTAATGTTGAGGATAAAGATGACGAAGGCAGTAGTGATGATGATAATTGTGGTGCTGATGATGATATGTCAAAATAATCTGGAACCTTCGTGTGATGATGAGGTATTTAATCGAGAAGCCAGATTTTAAAATGAACTGTTGCTCATGTTACGCTTTTCATACGGGAAACCAATAGGCCCTACTTTTAAATATTCTATCGGGTCGTTCGATTGCACCCTTGAGAGGTTGTAAACGGCGCTATACAAATTTACACATACATATGTACATATATGGCGCCTTTGTTTAGCTTCTCTTTAAACGGCGCTATATAAATGTTGCAATTGCAATTATAATCAAATCATCTATGCCTAGAGCTGAGCTGAGAGATTTCTTTGTTAGTTTATAGAAGGGTCGTAGGGCGGCAAGGGATAAGCACAGGGACAAAAGAAGCGACAGAAAAACAGAGAAGGCAGAGACAGGAATACTTGGTATCATCCAGTTCAGTTACACAGCATCGCGGTATAATTTTAGAGCTGAAACGTGTGGATGCATAGATAATGCATAGATAAAGCTTTCACGCATAGATAATTTTTTTATTATATGCCCTTAGCATTTAATGCACCCGTGAGCTTCAATTAATTTTGACCATCATTTCCACTGTGTTCCCCTTTGGCCTTCGTCCGATGTGATTTATTCTATCGATAGGTCTTCTTATGTAACACAAACGCAAATCCAATTTAGTTATTTATGGTCAGCCATCCCTTATTGTTTCCCCTTTACGGCTGGTGACATTCGCTCAAATCCTGGGCCGGTCGTAAAACGGCCAGCAGTCTTTGCCTTCTTTCATCTTAGTTTCTTTTGGCTACATCTGTTTCGCTTCGCCTGATAAACAGTTTCATCATCGCACAGATCTAATCTCCCATCGCCGTATTCTCGAAAGGGTCTTAGCACAGCACAGTAATTATCGTACAATGAATGGCTCCTTATCTTCGCTCGCTATTTGCCAAACTCGGCAATTCAGTACATAATAGTTGTATACAACGAAAGGCTGGGTAAAACCATTATCTTATCTATTAACCGTTTCATTTTCTGTTGAAAGCGTCAGTAGGTGTGAAGAATTTGCCTTTGTCTCTTATTTATTTTCAATGCTTTGAACAATAGCAGCATTATCGTCTAGCCTTAAGGTGATGGCTATAATTTCCAATGTAATGTCGAGTCAGCATTTATACAGTAGAACTTACCAAGCAGCTCTATAGCGGTCCTCACCAATTGTTATCTTGCTGATTATCTTCGAGTTGTCAAGTCTTATGGCTAGTTATCATCTGCTCTTAAAATCTTTTGTAATAATCTCAATTTATTGGTTTCAAGAATTTTCATCAGTGCTCTGATATGACAATATGATAGGCCTAATAACAATTCGCTTGTCTTTGCAACTTAATGAAATTCTAATAATATCTTCTTTATAAGCAAAAAGCTCGAGCAAAAAGCTCAAAAGTTTGTCAAATCTAATGAATAACGTATAAATTAGGGTAATTGGACCAATTTTTACAGTTGCCTGGTTTGCGATGGACAACTGCTGGCCTAGCTAGCTACATTTATTAAAGCTTACGTGAAGGCGACACTTTGCGCGAGGACTCCGGTTCGCAACTCGATCGTGGCTTATTTCATATGAATCTCGAATGTATGATATCTCGGACATAATTATGATATGAATCTCGGGCTAGCACGGTCCGTGCACGGGGATCTTAAATGGGCCATTCAAACGGTCGATAAATTCATTGAAAAATTAGCAGAGTTGAGGCCATGCATCCGGTCGCTATAGAAAAAAAGTGTACATTTACATTTACATTTAGCTATACATGTTGTTTCCACGTATAAAGGACACTGCGAAGCTCGCCCTAAACGAAACTACGTTAGATCTATACATGGATCTCTGGTGTTTGTATACAATGTAATGTTAAACATTATAAATGTAAAAACAATGCAGCATATATAGCACATCCTAATTATGTGACACACGACTGCTAGGGTGCTTTATTTTGTCAAATGGAAGTGCACCCACCAACAGATAATTACACTGGTCAACATAGAAATCGTTACTGACTGGAAAAGGCCCTAATGTGTAGCATCTTGGTGTGCTGAACACGAAAATAACCATAAAAATGTTTTATTGGCTCTCGTTTTGAAAATATTTCATATAGTTCATTTTTTATGTTTCACCATGTAAATTTATGCAGTAGGACTGCGACAATATCCTAAATAAGTCTAGAATGATGTAATATTCCACCTCATTGCATAATCCCATCATGGACACATCATGCACAGTTGATTACGTCATTTTCTGATGCAATGTAAAACTACAGCCAGTCGGCTGCTGACGTAAGATGACGTCAGCAGTGTACTATATAAAGCGAGTCGGAACGGTTGAGCATTTACAATATTACAGACTTTGTGCGAGACAGTTTAAGTTACTGTTTTATAAAACTATTATTACTTTATCCATTTAGATACAATACAGAACAGTAATGCCTCGGAAGTGCGTAAATACTGTGGACAACTTTTGTTACATTTGTGGGGAAGTGACATTTGCCAACCAGAAGAAAAGTATCACTTATCAAGTCAAGAAGGCATATCATGCTTACTTCGAATGCAAGGTTGGTGACCAAGACAAGCCATGGGCCCTGCATATATGCTGTGCTACATGTACAACACAGCTTTCACAGTGGTTGAATGGCAAAAGACCATCAATGCCGTTTGCAGTTCCCATGGTGTGGAGAGAGCAAAGCAACCACGTAGATGACTGTTACTTCTGCTTGGTTCCTCCTCTTTCCGGTGGAATAACGAAGCAAAAGAAGTCGACAATAGTCTACCCAAACATTCCGTCAGCATTGAGACCAGTTCCACATGGTGATGGACTTCCTATTCCAGAACCTCCAGCAGAATATATTTTCCTTGATTCATCTGATGAGGACAAGGGTGAGCCGACATGTTCTTCTCCTGGTCCGTCAGCGTGCAGTGATCCAGATTTTCACTGTGGTGCATCATCAACCCCACACAGAATAACACAGGAAGAACTAAATGACCTTGTTCGTGATTTGGACTTATCCAAAAACAAGGCAGAATTGCTAGGATCAAGACTCCAACAATGGAATCTTCTAGAAGAAGATGTCACAATTACTTCATATAGAAAGCGCCATCAGCAGTTGGAACCTTTCTTTATGAAGGAAGGTAATCTGGTATTCTGTTCCAATATTGACGACCTCATGAATGCCTTACAGATCACTCATGACCCACAAGAATGGAGACTCTTTGTAGACTCTTCAACACTGAGTCTTAAGGCTGTGCTTTTGCACAATGGAAACCGTCTTCCATCTATTCCATTAGCGCATGCTGTCCACATGAAAGAGACATACGATAACCTAAAACAGCTACTGCATTCCATTGACTATAACAAGTACAAATGGCACCTGTGTGGTGATTTTAAGGTAGTTGCCATTTTAATGGGACTGCAGCAAGGATATACAAAATATATGTGTTTCTTGTGTGAGTGGGATAGCCGAGCAAGAGAGTTGCACTACGTGCGGAAGGAATGGACTCCCAGACAAAACATGGCAGTTGGACAGAAGAATATCCAGCACCCAGCTCTGGTCGAGGCTCACAAAATCCTACTACCACCCCTTCACATCAAACTAGGTTTGGTGAAGAACTTCGTGAAAGCCATGGACCGCACTTCACCAGCTTTCCGATACCTGCATGAAAAATTCCCTCGACTCAGCGAAGCAAAGATTAAAGAGGGAGTTTTTGTGGGTCCTCAGATTAGAGAACTCTTCAAAGATGACCGCTTCAACAACTTGCTGGAGGGTGATGCGAAACAAGCATGGAATGCTTTTCGTCTAGTGTCTACAGACTTTCTGGGGAATGTTAGGGCAGAAAACTACAAGGAACTAGTAGAAGACATGCTCAAGCAGTACCAGAAATTTCGCTGCAATATGTCTCTGAAGATGCATTTCCTTCATTCCCATCTGGATTTCTTCCCTGACAACTGTGGTATGGTTAGTGACGAACATGGCGAACGTTTTCATCAAGATATCGCAACAATGGAGCAAAGGTACCAGGGAAAATGGTCCACTACAATGTTGGCTGACTACTGCTGGACACTCCGCAGAGATGCTCCCGAACAGCTGTACAAGAGACAGGCAAAAAATCTAAGAACTAGTCTATGACCTGGTTTTTACAAATATTAACTGTAAGTGTATCACTATTGGCATGCATTGTGCGATATAAAATTACTTCATTTCAGATTACAAAAAAACTAGAGCCAATTCGGCATTTTCACTGTCATATTCGTGTTCAGCACATACAAATTGATAAGAACTGACTAATTTCATTTCAGTAACATGACTTTTGTAAAAATTTGTTGTCCAGTGTTATGAGCATTTAATGATGATTTAAATTGTGTTCTAGATGCAAATACGCTCTGCCTGTTTAACCGAACTGTGGGAAGGAAAACCAGCGAAATGACCATTTATAATTTCAGAGTTCCATTCCACTTTCGTGAAAACGATTCCTCTAAACTGATCACAAACTACTTGAATAGCCGTCGAAAGATGACAAAGCTTTATCTATGTCATTGTTTCCCATATGCTTCCTCCTGTACAGAACGTTTTCTGATATTTTAAAACTGACGAAACGATTTGCTGTGGTTCTACTCAGACCGCTATTTACACTTCAGCTCTTGAAGAGTGATTTTAATTAATACTTGCGTCATACATACAGTAGTTGACAGGTTCTGATAAGGCTTTTGATGAAAGTCTGGTTACGTTAGGAGGAAATCAACCTATTTAAGTCAGTGCCTATTTATGTGAAAACGAAAACAACAATTAATTTAAGGTCACATAACTAGAGGTTGATGACCAGATGGATATAACCATCGAAAGATTTCGATGAGACTCAATCTGGGCTGTTGACCAAACTGACCAGCGAGTGGACACTGACAGTCCATCTAATCAGGCCATCAAACATTCTAATATTGGTCAATTTTGCACGGTCCAGCTGATCATTCATAAGTACTGTCTTTGTTACAGAGAACATATAAGGAATAAAATTGCACGGGACAGAGTAACTTTTAGTCTTTGCGCAAACCGTTAGCATCATATTTAGCACATAGACATACGTTTTGTATAGCCAATTGTGGTATATTTTTTGTTATATTTTTATATTTATATTATATGTTTTATATATTATTTTATATATTATATGTATATTTTTAAATTATAATATATTTATGTAAGCTATCTGTTAGGTCAGTCATGTAGGGCCAAGTCTTACCATAATCCGAGTCTTTGTTCATTTCCATGTCACACAAAATGGGTCGTTCTCTGGTGTTGATTTCGACCGGTATAGTCATGGCGCTGTAATCAATAAATCTTTACGGGTCAAGAGACCTATATTAACTATATTAACTCATTAGTTTCTTGTTTGTGCGACGTAAACACATAAACATTGAATCACTTGTGGTGCTAACAGACTGACAAGCAAGCGCAGTCGACTGCAGGCGAACCACGCAGCAAAACAAAAAGTTTTATTTCCAGCCCGACTATGAAATAAATGAAGAGGAAGCGATGTTATGATCAGCGTAACATAACGCGTAAGTCAATGTTTTCGAGACCTGTATTTACCAGGCGTATTTAAGTGCCTAGATACGTACATACGCATACATACATACATACATACGTACATACACACATACGTATATTCGATATTCAAACATACATACATATATACATGCATAAATACATACATGCATTAATACATACATGCATGTATACATATGTACAACTTAACTTAGCATTACATCACGTCATAGCACATATTGTGACATAGTATTTAGTATTTTATTGCATCGATTAACCTTTTGGAGTTGAATTATCAAAATCAGCAATACAAGTCGGATAAATGCTGCTAGCTCATTATAATATCATCCTTATAATTGAGAACAATAAGTACATATGTATAATTTAAAAAGCAGTGATTAACAACTGATAACTTATGATACATTTTATTCATTTTGATTCTGCCGAGATCGCTTCATCACAATAAGCAGATCAGCAGAGATGTTCAATGTCTTCATTCTTCGAGGCTTCTTTTTGGCTATTCATGTTTCTTCTTTCATCTTCTTCTGTAAGCGGCGTCTACCATAGGCACATGATGCATATGTAAGTCCGTAAGGCATCGCAAAATAAAGATCACTCAGCCAAAACAATTCTACTTCTTACAAGTTTGGTTCATATATTTGTAATTTGTAGATGGCTGAAAGTGCGGTGCAACTGCTAACAAAACTATAACCACACGTTACTGTAACTCGATAGGTCACGATACCATATTGAAAGTAAGTGCAAGTAGGACATTGTGATGAACTACAAATGGCTTTAATGTAACATAATATAAATGGACAAGGAAACTGCCACTGTCTGCATGCAGCCCACAAAACCAATATACAATATAAGCATCTGACCAATTGAAGGCAGGGAAAAACTGCAGCTCTTGGCTTAAGTTTTCTGTCATAGTATACCGAAGAGAAGGTCAACCCGCTGTAAAGCACAGACCAATCAAATTGCCCTGTTTGGCAGACCAAAGAGATCTGCGACCAAGAAGTGAGAAGACGTAATTGCGTAGTTCCCTAAGGCATCCTGGATGCAACCAGTCCAACAGTAAAACATGATACATGTAATTTTGAACTCTATTCTAGATATGAAAAGACATAGAAACCGCATTAATTAAGCCGGAATGACATTTAGAAGGGATTGGAGCACGTTATCTCCTCTTATTTCCGCATCTCTGGATGATGATGATGATGATGATGTCACTAACCATTATTATTATTATTATTATTATTATTATTAGAAATTCTAACATCTGTGCATCGTTACGAACACTTATATAGTGCCTTCTGAATGATGTCATTTGAATGATTCAATTACTCTGCACAAAAGACACACATGTTAAGGTTGTTCTAGCATCTTCATGACTGGTTCTGTCCCTTTTCTGGACAGTCGGTTAACTTTGGCGCAGTCTTCTTGCAGCAAATGGCCTGTATGCCTATGTACGTACTTCTCTAGTAATTTTCTTCCAGTGCTTTATGTCGGCCGCCAGTCTTTCTCTGTACACCTGTTTCTGTGTCTATTTCTATCGGGTTCTTTCTTTTTGGACCTGACACTTATACACGCGCAGTAGGGCTTTGATACTGATGCTTCTTAGCAGCCAGCATCAGTATGCACCAGCAACATCCTCTTTCGTCTTCCCAAATGCAAAATTCATCGTCTCCTTGAAGCAACCCCTATTGGACAGACTTTGATCGCAGTCCATGCAAGGCGGCTCTTGCTCCTCCGCTTGTCTTCTCCCACTTAGCCAGGTCTAAGTTCTGCGGCCTAGAAATGGAAAGATCAAAAGGCGGATTGTAATTAGATTGCAGCTGCTTAGAGGGCGTTGCATACTTAAAGACAACCGACCAGAATGCGAAATCGTCGCCTAAGGCAACACGACCAAGTCACTTGATGAATCGGAAGAACCACAGTCCGTTACCGTTTACTTTCCTCCAGAGGTACTCGGCAGTAATGGCCTCTCCTGCTATCCTCGTCGTCTCTATCTTCTCGTCCTCGCCTCCACCGCCCGTCGTCCTCAAGGATCCACAACTTGGATCCAATTAGCGAATAGGATCGAAACGCAATCCGCGGAACGTGTAGAGTGGACCTCTGCCGACTCTGGCCATTCGGTAACAGTTCACCGTGGATCAACAAAAAGCCAACCATTACGATACGTGCCCTCTGCGAACCGATGAAGAAAGTCGACATTCTTCACCAGAATAATATATATATATATATATATATATATATATATCTATATATATATATATATATATATATATATATATATATATATATATATATATATATATATATATCTATATATATATATATATATATGCAGTGTGGAAAGATGTGCATCCTTTTCGTGCAGTCTATGGATATTATAATCGATCTGGATAGAAAAAACCGAGGTTTTAATCATCGACAAAATGGCCGATATTACTGTTTGGCCTCAGCTAGGAATCTGCTTCTTGGTAATATTGCTTGATTACATTTTATTTCGACAAGCCAAAATGGTCCTAGCTTTAAACACCAATGCAGTTACAACATCCAGTGCAATGGCCATGTAGGCCTGCAGTGAATTCACCAGATGTCGCCTACATGTACCTTCCAAAGATGTCGATCATTCGGGGTGCGAACCGTAAACTGGCCCGATTTGTGCCATGACGTTTAGTCCGTCATTCTTTGACTTATAATTAATTAAACGATTAATTTAATCACAACAGTACGTCGATACTCGACATACAAGCTCTCTACCTGCACGAATCTATCAACGAATTTGTAAATCAAACTATCAAGAGGCTATTTGTATAAAATCAAGGGTTACCGTGCACGATATAACCACCATATCCAATAAAACAACGCCAGAAATAGCCTATCAAGAAACACAGATGATAAAAGAAGCAATGTTACTATTAATAAAACCTGTATTCTAGACTTGAGCAATACACTGAAAACAAAAAGAAGAAGAAAATACAAAAGGGCAATTCTTTAGAAGTGGTGGCAGAAGTACAAAATGCAAGCATTAAGATGAAACACGCTACACAATTTATGAATCACTACCTAGAAAGTTCTTTCAGGCTTTAAAGCAATAACGGTGAGAAAACTTCAAATACACAACCTATTAAAATAATTGGTAATGTCTGACCCTATAGTAAATTTTGACGAATTTTATAGCAGTTTACTGTTCTATATTTTTCAACGTGAGTGCAACACAGTCAACATACTTTTAAAGCAGAACTTAGGAACAAATTATATCGATGTACAAGTCTGCACGAACAACAACAAAATCTAGGTTAAATTTTGAGATTTTAAATGGGCAATGTTGATCATATACTGTGATTGTGATTGCATAAATAATTTCTAGATGGTTGTGTGTCAAAATAAGGTTAACATCTAAACAGCGCTTTTATTTGACGTGTTCTAAAAGCTGCAACTGCTGCCAACAAGTATAGACGCTGTTAGAATGCATGTGGCCAGAAATCTTGGCTTAAGACAAGGGCGTCGGTTGTGCTTTATGCATCAAAATTTCTGACGCCTTTTTTAGTCATCAAGATTTCGACGACCCGTTTCCAAGTGTTCGAAATTTCTTACGACTTTTTGTTCCGCATGGTTTAGTGCCGCCATCTAGCGATTAACCAGCAGAAAATCAGCTTCTACAAAACACTTTTTCCAACGTTTATAAAGCCGCACAAGGACCTTTGACCCCTAACCGAAGACGGTAGAAATTCTACTGCCTGGTAACAGAAGCTGTCGAGCGCGAACAACTTGCCCAGTGTCGATATACAAAGTCCGCTCACCAGAACACGAACTCGCAGTTGTTAGAATATGAGGCGAGCTGATTGAGCATCTGCGTCACAGTTTCTATTTATGGACCTTGAGAAAGTTCTTAATGTGTAAATGCTCAGCGTTATCAAATGATGGATGGGATTATATACTGGGGCTATGCAAACGTAAGGAATAGTAATAAAAATCATAATCATAAACAAATTCTACATATTACTGATGAATAATCATTGAACGAAATAAATATTAAGAGGTCATCATTTTTTATTTATTTAAAGCACTTGTAACTCGCGCAATGTCAGTAAACCTAAATCTGAGGCGCGGAGTCTGACGCGCAACGTCTGACAAATTTATGAATATCTACACAGAGTTATCGAGAAAAGAGAAAAAGGTAAAGCAGTGCTACTTTATTAGCTGTGGACATATTGTTAGAATGTGGCCACCAAAATGTTCATAGACTCAAAATGTCTGGTAAATAAGCAAATTTTTTTCAACATAGGCCCACAATAGGCTGAGCTGATTGTCTAGGAGTTGACAACATTAGACCTAACAGTCTGTTACAATCTATGGGCGTTCAAGGTACACATTCGTGTCTGGTGCTAGCGGACATTTGTTTCACAGTTAGAAATGACTATTTCACTAAGTAAAACAAAGACAAATGCATATGATAAGGATAGACTCTTGTCTGTAGATTGTCCAATTGAGTGAATAAATCACCTGGTCTTGTGCTGCTGCTTCTTCTTCTGTGAACAATAGACATACATGCAAAAACTTGTTATTCGTCATTCATGCGTCCCGAGTAGAAAATCATGGAATTCAAGCTTTAGCAAATTTCCTAAGATGGTCTCTACTTAAAAGAATAAGACGTTTTGGGTCCACTCATCAAATCTATCGGTTGCGTTCAAGTCGTTTCGGTTCTAACGGCCCCTAAGTGAAGTCATCGAATCACTATATTGGACGATTTTGTGACAAGGCCTTAAAAGCCGATTATGCCACATTATTTTACAGCAAGTCTGAACTGCGATATATGAAGCTATGCATCAGCAGTTTCGACAGCAATAGCAGTGATCCTAGATCATGCTTCAATGATTATTGAGTTTGATTGAAAACCTTCAGTGCAGTGCATCCTGTTAGCGCCAGATTACGAATACTTCGGCAATTTCTCTTAAGCAATAGGTGATCCTAAAAATTATCAGCCACCTCTGTTGAATACAGATTACTCTAAATGACGATGAAATGTTCGTGCGACATGAGATGAAATAAGGTGAACGACATTTCTCGTTGTGTTACCGCGCTGTAACATGTTATATTACACATAATTTATTTAGATATAATATATTATACACGTAATGCAATTTCTGTGAGAATAATTATTGTCAACAACGTATTTATGTACATGCGTTTAGGTCAAAAGATGAAGAATACTGATGATGCCTAGCAAACAGCTTCTTCCAGCATCTACCTTGTCAGCCATAGGTCTTATCATCAGTCATGTGAACAATTACTTTATTTCTACAAGTGGGCCAAAGACAGTGTACTGGGAGAGAGGAGAGAGAGAGACAGACAGAGAGACAGAGACAGAGAGACAGAGACAGAGACAGAGAGACAGAGACAGAGAAAAGAGTCACGATTTTCGTTCTCGATCCATCGAAAACCCTTTCTCACAAATGAATGAATGAATGAATGAATGAAAATTTTATTGATTCCAAAAGAACAAAAGAAAAGAACAAATACATTGACCATTGTATAGATTGTTGGGATACAAATGGTAGAGCGATCTTGTTTAATACGATGCTTATTAGATGTCGAGATGTTCGAAGGGGTTCTTGCCTTATAGGCCTATGTTATATGTGCCTGCCTGTGAAATGTGCATGTTGATATATTGCCGAAGACTGGCTTTTCATCTGGTTTAATTTTACAAATTTCTCCATTATAGAAAAGCAAATTTAGTTCGACTCATTTTAGTCATATCAGATATTGTATTTTATATACATGTAAAACAATATATGATATTCTTACATATTATGCTGTATTCAGGTCATTTGTCATCCCTCGATGGTTCATCCTGCAATCTCGCAACAATTCATTCCGTAGACCGAGGTTTGTAATAGAATTTTATTGCCGGATATTCTCAGATATTCTTCGAAAGTCACATTGGTGTATCATCATAGTTAAGGTAAGCCATTAAAATTATGTAATATTATTTAGGTACATATTTATAAACTTACTTGATTTTTGTGTCTTAGTAAACTCGCTCAATAGATAATACTTTGCAAGACGTATGCACAACTGACGATATACTTCTTATTCTGCTTCTAATCTAATCTTTTATAGCGCCATTATACGAATGCACTAGGCACGAGTAGAAGGCACTGCAAAAGATAATCGCAACCCGGTTAATTCCAAGGGTCAGTCCAGTTAGAAAGAAGCACAGCTTAAGGAGGACCTGAGATCGTTGTTTTCTTCCTGAGGCCATCTGTAACAAAGCTGCTGTCTGCTTCTGACAGCCATCTTTTTCTTCCTTCTGTTCTTCATACACTTGTATACATTTGGGTCGCACGGAATGAACCTTTTTAGTCGTTCGACTTTTTGCGGGTTATTTTAATGGCCATACTTCTAACTTCAAATTCGTTTACCCATATTCTAAAATCAACGTTTTACTTATCGCGTTTTTGAAATATTGTCTCCAAATTTTTACTCCCTAAAATAAACCTTTTCTTCTTTTTCCTGCCATGAGTCATCTGCCCGTCCCCACGGTTGGGACGCTCAGTTGCAAGATTTTATCTTTAAGATGCATTTGTAGAGGCCATCATTTTAAAATGTAGATTGAAATTTTAGCACAACGATTCATATAGGCCAAAGGACAGTTTAAGCCCTCTATCTCGGTGTGGTCACATATATATATTGGGCTTTATGCAAAATTATGCAATGTTGAGCATTCAAGATTGAAATAATTGCAAAACCACTGCGGATCAAGGCTTTTCAACCTCAAATTTTTCGCAATTCAGGCGAAACAACATTATGAATGGTGAAACATGTTTGGTTTATATCTTGACGCATGATTAGTGCACATATTATACAAATATGTATTTTATGTAAATATGTGTATATATTGCAAATCAGAACACAACATTCATGAGTAACTGTGAGCAAAGAAGTGCCGGAGGCTCAAAAACCCTAAACCCCTGCATTATCGTGGCTAGTCTTATTAAACTTAAAAACATGGATAGTTAAAAGCAATCTAAATCGAGTCTCCCATTCAAACGGGCAGCGGTGCTGAAGGATCTCACCCGATAAATTCATTGCAAAATGAGCAGCGTCGAGATCATACAGTCGCTATATAAAACCTATACATTTACATTTACAATCTTGATATGTTGTACTTGACAGGTGACGATAAGAACTCTAGCGAATATCAATCGAACTAAATCGCCAGATGATACAACCTACGTAATAGTCTTTTGTTTCTCTTATACTCGCATGGTGCGTAACTGAGCTACAACCACTCAAAACACTAAACTTGTTGTACTGCCTCCTCGCATCCTCTGAATGCCATGTCCTGCTGAGGAGGATTAAATTGTTTGGACAACCGAGCGATAATGCTTTTAAGGCCTATTGCTTCATCGTGAATTAAATTTAGATTTAGCTACAGAAAAATTCATTTAGTTCATAGTTTAATTGATCTGGCATCAGGGATATGAGCCACGGATGTAATAATTTCATTCATTTTGCACATAATACTTGATCTGACTATACCTCACTTGTCAACTTAACGCAGATTTGATCCTCGATTTCCTTAAGACTGGTGGTGATTGGCCGATGTGTAAGGTATCCGTTTGTTAATTAAGTTGGCACTGATAATTTCATTAAGGTGGTAAATAAGAAGCAAAATGATCGAAATGCGTCGACGTGACTTTCGTTTTCGTCATCGCATTCAGTTTCGCTCGATCAACTCTTCGGAAGTTATCGCGAGCTATTTTATGCACTTCAAAATAACATAATTATAAACAATCTAATCGCCAATATCTTCATCACAATCACCATCACTATGACCATCACCATCAACACCACCACCACCACCACCACCACCACCACCATCATCATCACAGCTCTGTCGGTGGGCTTAAAGCACATTTAATCGTTACGCGGAACTTGTTTTCCCCGTCGACGTCAGAGACGGTGTTGGATTTTTTATTGCCACGTGCTTTGGATTTCTGTCGCCTTTTTATTTACCGACGATATATCTGCACCTATCCTTATCCAGGCGTGGGACTGGCTTGGGTATCCAAAGGCGACAATGCAGCTCACGTTGGCCAACTGTTTTCGGGTTCTCCGGTTTATTTTGTCCGACTCGCTTGACGCCCTAGGTGGTATTTCCATAAATACTTTCACCACTTATGGCTTACCTTCAGCAGGCATTCCCTTACTCCGTTGTTTAATCTAAAACGACGACGAGCTGCGAGTCGGTTTTTAAATAGTATAAGGAGGCTAAAATAAAGAGAGTGTTTGTGCTGGATTTCATGAGCCAATCTGAGCAATTTAGAGCGAGTGACTTAGTTTCATTTTAAGAACAGTTAAGATCTACAGTAAACTGAACGCTGCACAGCTTTGTGTTCTGGCTCTTCATTTCTGTAATAAGTTTTTATTATCAGCTTTCCTCTGGCCAACTGTTTGTCCTAACTTTTTATGCAAAGACTTATGGCTTCCTCGCCTTCTCGTAAACAAGTCCTCGTCTATGGAATTCACCTGCCACCAGCTTTTCGGGACTATTCTCTTTCTCGTATCTCATTTCGCAAACAATTGAAGACATCTTTTTCCAGCTACCCGCGCTTTTGAGGTGAACTCATAAATTAGCGCCAAATAGACATCTGATCAATAAATATAAAATTTAGCACGAACCCTAAGAGCAGTTTCTATTTCGACGCCCGCGGTGTTCCTGAAAAGGATCTTCTCTTACTTTTTGACCATGCTCTGACCGTGTCCTTCTTTTGCATATTTGGGCCCGGCCTGAATTTGCGAGCTATGATGACCCAGGGAGGCATCGGTGAACAGCCTTTACATACAACAAGAGAGCAAAATAATAAAAAAAACGTATTTGAAGATATATGGAAAAAGAAAAAAAAACGAGAACGGAAAACGATGTCAAAACATACTCAACCACAGAAAGTCGTTAACTGCCTTTTAAGCCATAGAACGTCTGTTATTAAATCGTAGGATATTGTTATATTCGTCTCTCTCTAAATATATATATATCTGTCTCTGTCTCTGTCTCTGTATCTGTCTATCTGTCTGTTTGTCTCTCTCTAAATCTATCTATCTATCTATCTATCTATCTATCTATCTATCTATCTATCTATCTATCTATCTATCTATCTGTCTGTCTGTCTGTCTGTCTGTCTGTCTATCTATCTATCTATCTATCTATCTATCTATCTATCTATCTATCTATCTATCTATCTATCTATCTATCTATCTATCTATCTATCTATCTTTCTTTCTACTTATCTATCTATCTATCTATCTATCTATCTATCTATCTATCTATCTATCTATCTATCTATCTATCTATCTATCTTTCTTTCTACTTATCTATCTATCTATCTATCTATCTATCTATCTATCTATCTATCTATCTATCTATCTATCTATCTATCTATCTATCTATCTATCTATCTATCTATCTATCTATCTATCTATCTATCTATCTATCTATCTATCTATCTATCTATCTATCTATCTATCTATCTATCTATCTATCTATCTATCTATCTATCTATCTATCTATCTATCTATCTATCTATCTATCTATCTATCTATCTATCTATCTATCTATCTATCTATCTATCTATCTATCTATCTATCTATCTATCTATCTATCTATCTATCTATCTATCTATCTATCTATCTATCTATCTATCTATCTATCTATCTATCTATCTATCTATCTATCTATCTATCTATCTATCTATCTATCTGTCTATCTGTCTGTTTGTCTCTCTAAAGCTATTTATCTATCTATCTATCTATCTATCTAATCTATCTATCTATCTATATATATATATATATATATCCATCAACAAGTGGCTTCTGCGTCAGTTGACAGGGTGACGATCGTCGTCACTCGTCGTTTGGGCGCACCCTGGTGCATGGAGATGTTGCTGTTGGACGTCGACTGCTTATTCGCCACCGGTTAATCCCCGTCTACTCATCCGCAGCCATAACTTCCTTTTCAGACACATCCCCATGAATCCCCAAGGATCAGCCACTTGATGATGCACAAGCCCTGTGTTGTAGTACAGTTCTGTAGCATCACATAGGCTAATGCATGACATCGTCCTTAGTCAGTACTATAAAATTGTTGTTGTTATTATTATTATTATTATTATTATTATTATTATTATTATTATTATTATTATTATTATTGTTGTTGTTGTTCCAGCAACAATAGATTTGTATCATAATTGAAGTGACATAATAATAATATATATATATTAATAATAATAATAATAATAATAATAATAATAATAATAATAATAATAACAACAACAACAATAACAACAACAACAATAATAATAAAAAAAATAATAATAATGATTATTATTATTATTATTATTATTATTATTATTATTATTATTATTATTATAGATGCTTATATTTTTGTTAATACCACTACTGCTGCTGTTTTTCTACTCTTCTACGTGTGGATAATTTAGTAGGGATATAAAGATTGGCTGCCTAAGTCGGTTTCATGTCGGAGAAACGTCAATCGATGATGATAACTAAATGGTACCTAAAGGTCAGTCGCTGAGATGGATACAAAGTTAGACAAAGCGAGTAAGATATGTGTATACATATATATATATATATAGAAAGAGAGAGGGGAGGGGAGGGGAAGGGAAAGCGAAAGAGAGAGAGGGAGAGATCATTCTGTCTCAAAGGCTTAAAACAAACTACAGAAAAATCCTCTGAAAACTGTTTACACAAACCGAAAAGAGCCACTGAACCGAAAGGCCTTGGAAAGTTATCTTCGCTGCGTTTAATGGATCGACATTTGCCGTTGGAGTCTAAAGATGGAAAAATAATCGATTCAAAGCATCCAGCTATCGGCGTGCCAAGTGACGGAAATAGCAGACAGAAAACGATTACGAAAGTATGAATGAAAAGGAGATAGATAGTTGCAGCGACATAAACAGAGGCTAGGCAAAAAGAAGAGTAAGAGGAGTTAAAAACAGGATTATAGATACAGGTAGACTTGTCTAGAGATCCGTGGAGAGAAATGAGCTGATGGAGGTCGCCGTCTCATTCTAGCTATAGTTCGGTTTCGTGCCCTGACTTGTAGTCAAATAAAGCGACATCTTTCGTTCTCGCCATCGGTCGCCTGGGAGCCATGTCCGATGCGTTACATATCCTAATCTGTCTTCTTTCCAGATGAACTTTTCCCAGGTCGCCAGCGACCGAAGATAGATTCGGCATCGAAGATTATTACTGGAATCGGTGGACGGACGAGAGACGAGCGAGCGCTGAGGAAAGCAGGGTGATGCATGGCAGAGACAACAACGCATTGGACGGCCTTAGGTAACGAACCATAGGACACTGGTTTGTTATTGCGAAGAAGTTTAGATGCCTGCAGAGAGAAATTTAAATTCGGAGACAGCATAAATACAGGTTTATGTAACACGACACATTTAGGTTCGTTCGTAACATAACAGACCGATAAGTTTATATATAAGCATAGCTGCAATCTTATGTATGTATAAGCTGATATACGTACAAGTAATTATATATATATATATATATATATATATATATATATATATATATATATATATATATATATATATATATATAAAACTTAGTTCTATAGTTAGGTTTCGCTAATTTGAGTCTGAAAGAAGGTTAGTATCCTGCTGAGAGGAATTAAAACGCGACGACAGGAGATACACGGAATGCCACTTAATGTAGCCATCGATCAGTGTACCAGCAAATAGAGTGGGGAAGATAAGCTACGGTAATGACGCGCTGTTTGGCGCCTCCATCAACAGTTTTCCTTAGAGACTCGCCGCATCCGAGCTTTCGGTGAATCAAGGCAGAATAACAAATGAACGACCTAAGCATTCCGGTTATCCCGAATAGCACAAGTGCTAGAGAAAATATACTTATTAAAGGTTACTTACTAAGACTGCGCAGGTTATAGCGTATTTGATTTTAATCAACATTGGAAATTTTCTCGTTAAAGAAACTCAAAACTACATTCAAATGAACCTTTAATTGCTCGAACGAATGGAGTCAAAAGACTAATTAGCATTTATTTATATGTCACGTTCCAACAAATTAAAACATCTGTTTTTTAAATATAAAACCCGCACAATGCTTTAGAAAATTAAAGATTATTAAAGAAAATTAGCGTGATTCTCCAACAATGATCTTAGAACGCGATCATACATCAACTACATTGTTGTAAAAGCGCGTTGTATAGATCTTATACTTCTGCAGGATAGTTCTGACAATCTGGAATGCTGACAATGAAATCTAGCTTGATCTAGTCACGGCAACCAGCGCGTCGCGTGCGTCGTAGGTGGAGTATGAATTATTAGTATTAATTAGAAACTTCTATTTCACCGATGATGAATAAGAACGAGTTATCAGGACATCCAGGGTCTGACCTTTGCTGTTTGTTGAAAAGGTAATGAGCTGTTTCCTGTCAAACCTTTCGAACATATTAAGAAATGCTGAAGGACAGTGCCTAGCTGCATCAAGATGAATACTAAAATTACCCATAATAACTATTTCCGGAAAGGAGGAAATCAAATATTCATAGTATTGGCGGAAATTCAGTATGAAAATTAGTCGAAGAGAGGGATGGTGGAAGATAAATATTCACAAGCAATACCTGTTAGCTGTAGAAATGAGAGTAGCAGCCAGGACCACATATGACTGTGGCGCAGTAATAGTGAAAGTGAACCTATGCAGTACAGATAGGACCGAAAAGAGCAAGTCCACCACCTTTACCACTGTACCGAGGCTCATTCGTCTGTCTGAGAGTGCATGTCTGCCTATGTCTGCTTATGTCTGCCTATGTCTGCCTATGTCTCTTGCTTTGAATAATTGCAAAGCAGTGGGTTTTGTTTAGTGTTAAGCCAGAGATGGATTAATTATTCAGAGCTAATACAACTAAGCTGAGCCGCCTCTGTCTCTAGACTGTATTCGCCATCAATTAATTTGAACTAATATTTATTGAATAAAGCTCACGTTTCGTTATGTTATTTACCCTCAGTGAAGTAGAAGTTTGGTACCCACAACAACTAGGCCTACTTCTATAAGTTATGTTATGTTTTTCTATAGGCCTACTCATTGCTTCCTTCTACATTGCCATTACTGTTGATTTTGCCGTTTCATTATCCTCCTGAATATTGCCATCTTTAGGACGAGTTCTGTTGTTTTCAAAGACACACCAGCAAGTGTTAGTACGTGTTTCTACAATCATTGCTTAAGAGTAATTGTGTTTTACAGTTCGGCTGCATCGGCATTAGTTCTGTGAAGAATTATTTGGTTGTCTTTAGACGCAGGCATCATCCCTTGATCATTTCCTCTTAAATCTGCCAGCGGAACCTGAAGGTGGCTTTCAACTGGACAACGGACGTTCCTGTTTGTTTCTGTTCAGCCGGACGGACGGACGGACGGACGGAAGGGCGTGAGGCACTTGTCAGTTGCAATGGATTGCATGCATCATTTCGCTTATTTGCCTAAGACACGAACATTTTCTACAGATAATAAGGATTCTGTTTGTACAGCAAAGGTCTGTCTTCCTGTTTGTGTGTACTTTCTTCTGCGCCTCTCAGCAGAGATTTTGTCAAGAAGTGGGACCTGGTAGACAAAACGTGCCTAGTAGCTGAGCACATTATAGTGACCAACAGCCAAATCCTTCCTTCACCTAAGAGTGTGATGAGAGTCAGGCTTAGGCCACACTACCCTTATTGTGAAACGGTTTCATGCTTAGATGAGTTTTAGTTCTAGTCAGAGTGAGTGTGTGATGCCATCAGATATTAATAGTTAGGAGTATAGGTCACGTATTGTTTTGAGTGAATCTGCATTTCTTTCGGCTGATTGACTTACGTGCATCGAAAGACGATAGTCGCTTCTACACAGTCGAGTCTTCATAACACAACACATAAATACACAAGCATACACATACAGACAGCCATTCACAGAGACACAGACAGACAGCCATTCACAGAGACACATACAGACAGCCATTCACAGATACACAGACAGACAGCCATTCACAGAGAAACATACAGACAGCAATTCACAGAGACACAGACAGACAGCCATTCACAGAGAAACAGACAGACAGCCATTCACAGAGACACAGACAGACAGCCATTCACAGAGACACAGACAGACAGCCATTCACAGAGACACAGACAGACAGCCGTTCACAGAGACACAGACAGACAGCCATCACAAAGACACAGACAGACAGGCTTACAAACTTACAGAGAGACTAATAAACACACAGAAAACACATAGATGCATTCAGGCAGACATACAGATATGCAGACATATATGCAAACGGACAAATGACGAAATAAAGGACAAATAACAAAAGTACAAAAACAAACAGACATGGAGGCAGACAGGCAGACAATTCTACGCTACTGACAGACAGGCGATCAACAGAAGAATAAATAGACAGAAATATACAAACAGACAGAGCGACATACATGCAGGCATATAGATGAACAGACAAACAAACGGAAGACAACAAGACAGACAGAAGGACAAACGAAAGTTATCGTAAAATAGGCTCATTTATCCAGGGTGTAATTTTTGTTGGCAACAGCAAGAGAGGCAAAGACCTATGGGAACATGGGAAAATGTCTGGGAAAATATATCTAAACCAATGAATATTCAGCCTCCCCTACAAATCATGCCCTACACTTTCCATTCAAACAGAGTAGACTATGACGGTTTCCCTATTTCCATGTCGAGGGTTTATTCTTCCAGGTGGCCAGACAATTAAGTCGTTCTCTGAGTATGAACCCTCGATATGAGACCTGGATGAAGAAACATGAGGCCAACACTTAGTAGCCTTACGGGCTCCACTTTTTTACCAACGGATCAATAGAAATCAGAAGAGTTGGTTTAAACAGAATAACGTTCACACGGTTAATGGGATTGCAGGGGTTGTTGGCGTGATCCCTAAGGGGATTAAGCAGGAGACAGACAGATGTCGCTTGACTCCTGCCTCCGACCCAGGCAGCGATATATTGTCTTGCTGTTGCATAGATTAGCAGCCGCCAAGAGCAAAATTAGTTCTCGTTCTCAAATCAGATGCAGGGAAAACAGCTTCTCCTCTTCCTCCTCCTCCTCCTCCTCCTCCTCCTCCTCCATTTCATCCTCCTTCTCTTCCACATCACCTCTTTGTGTGTGTGTGTTTGTGTTGGTGGCTAGTGTGTGAGTGCGTGGATCGTTTGTGTCACAAGGAGCGACGATAATTTGGTTTGTCAATTAACCTCGTCTTATCGTCGACATGACTTCTGTCACCATCGCGATCGTCATCGTCTGTCATCTGATATTTTCTCCTCTGAGGCAGGTCAGACTGACAATGCTTCGGAAATAAATTCCTTTTAGTTTCCCAAACTCGGGTAAGAGACAGATGCATTGGACGCCGTAAGGTTCATCGTCGCGCTGTACGACGGCCAAGGCTATGGTTGGATATCGATACATCGGTGTCTGAGGTGTGAAACCTAATGATTTCGACTGCATCGTGTGACAGCCGTTCATGCCAACTCGTGCCGATATGAAAATGTACGGGCGGCTGTGGACCAGCGCCTCCCATTTGCCACGGAATTACGACAAATAACTGGCGTAATGGCTTCTTCCGTTTTGAACCCATAGTGCCTTTGTACGGGGAAATATCTCGACATGCCAACTGATTGCTTAATGGACTTCACTTGAGAAACTTTAAGTTGAAGGCACTGACCGCAGAGAGCTGGGCTGACAATACGAGAAACCACAAACCACAGAATAGTTTCTTCTTGTGTTGTGGTGACGCCGTTGAATTCCTCTGGCGGGGTATCTAACGATCCAAGCTGAATCGGATAAAGACGTCATATAAAACACAAGCCCAGAAAGTGCACACAAGTAATTTGTAGTCTGCCTAAACGCCTATAAATGTTCCTTATGGAATGAACCGGAAAATCTAACAGTTTCATCGATCTATTAATCTCTGACAAATCTTAGAATAGGATTCCTCTGGTTTTATACCGGTCTCTCTCTTGTTTTGATGTCCGTTTTTCGAATCTCACCGCTGCTTATCCCTTGCCTTGATGGCGGTCTTCATCTGTGCTGAAAACATTTTTACGTTGATGCTTATATCAATTATGTATTACATTAACTCCGAAAACATCAAGAGGAAATTGAAAATTGGAGTAAGTCGTAAAGGGGGAGAGAGACAGACAGAGACGGACAGACAGAGACAGACAGACAGAGACAGACAGACAGAGACAGATTATGAGCAATTTAACGATATACATCGTGTGAACCTACTTCAATGGCGATTCGTGGATCCTGCCTGATTGGAGACACACATTGCATGGCTGTTGGTCGATTTGACTCCGTCAGATTAAGAGACTGAGGGCAGCACAAGACTAATTCTACGGTTATATATTGCCCTGAATTGAGATAGAACTATCGAAGATGCCTTTCCCTACATTACATACAAGCTGGTGATTACGAATGACAAGCAATCGGTTGTTACACTTTCACACTGTAGCCGCTTCTAGAATAAAAGCATTAAAACTATTCTCTCTTAGAGTATACAGACAATTGCACGTACATTTCAACGAATATATCTATAATTTATTTACATGTATATGCAGTACATAATCATAGTCTACTGGTGCATATGCACTAACGTAAGCAACATATAATGATAATATAATAAGCACTGATATATAATATACGGACAGTAAGATGTATATATATATGTATATATGTATATACATATATTACTGTGTGTCCATTTTAATTAGGTTTATTCTGTCTGTTGACATGCTACGAGTTGCGACTGAAATGTTTTCAAAGCTTCGGATTTTGATCGGGCGTCCATTTCTTTCCAGCAAAGACCGAATTCAAGGAGGAACCAAGCACCCTTCCCTCCCTTCCCTTCTCTCCCATTCCCTTCCCTTCCCTTTTATTTTCTTCCATCCCTCCTTCCAATGAAGTTGCAGAGACGCCGCTATGGGAATCTTATCTGTTGGGCAAACATGAACATCAAATATTTTCCTTGGCTTTCGGAGGCGCCGACTATTTCTTTATGTTACGGATCGCTTCAGACAGACACGCGTGGCCAGAGGCACAGCCTAGGTCATACACAGAAACACATACACATACTCTCACACATACGCATACGCAGGCCTGACTTACGGGATAATAGAGAATCGAAAGTAAGAGAAAATTGGAGCTGATCTAAAAAAAAGTTGTAAAAGAAATTAATTTAAGAAGAATGAAGACTGTGATTAAAATGTATCGACAGAGAATACCATTGACAGACAGCAGACAGGCAGACAGACAGACAGACAGACAGACAGGCAGGCAGGCAGGCAAGCAGACGGATGGACATCTGACCACATGCAGGCAATAATTCTAATTTCATCTGAATAAAGATAAGAGCCCAACGGGTCCAGCAGGAGATAAACAGATGAGTGCGTGATGCCAGCTGAAGCGCCCAACAGCTAGGGAGACTGACTGGGTCTGGAGAAGACAAACAGATCCTCAGACTGACTCATGCAAACTGCCATGGCAGAAGATAAACAGCCAGAATCACAAATTCTCGTCGGCTCCAAGGCAGAAAAACAGATAAGCATCCAAAGAGAAACACTGCCAGGTAAGCATAATGCCTTTACCGACCGATTACCTGAATGAACGAACGAACGAACGAATGAAGGTCTAAATCATTGACTGACTGGATGAACGACTCATTCAACGAATCAAGAACCGATCAACTGATAGACGGAGTTCTGAAAACAGACCAATAGAAATAGACGGTGATATCATAGGAGCCAAGGATTAGCGGATCGATTAATTCCGATAGTGAAATGGACCAGCAGAACATCGGACGATAATGATAAGAATACAGATAGACATGAAACGTTAGCGATTGAGTGATTGAGTGCGTGAGCTCGTGTGCGCGTGAGCTTTTGAGCTCGTGAGCGAGCGAATGAGTGCGTGAGCTCGTGAGCGCGTGAGCTCTTGAGCTCTTGAGCTTGGGAGCTTGTGAGCTTGGGAGCTTGTGAGCGAGTGCGTGAGTGCGTGAGTGGGTGAGTGAGTGAGTGAGTGAGTAAGTGAGTAAGTGAGTAAGTAAGTGAGTGAGTAGATGAACTGAAAGATGGCGTCAGGCTGTGTTGAGGATAAAAATGTCGGTTTGCAGAAAAACTCAACCTCGACGTCGAAAAAAGAACAAAACGGATCTTTGTGCAACTGACTTCCTAACTAAACGCTGAAGTGCCCCGTGCTGTCAGCGCCAGCCTAAGTAGATTTACGACCGGTAAGTAGTTCTTACTACCTAAAACTCTTCCTCGTCTTATCTTCTTTCGCAATTCCTAATTGCATCCTCTTCTTTACCCTCCCACCTCTTCACTCACTGCATACCGCCGGTAACTGAACCTGACACAATCGTGGCATGAATGATATTGCATTGAATGAGTGGCCATTAATGAGCCGGTTCTGTCTTCTTACCTTTCGCTGAGGAATGCAGTGCTTACAGGGGACGATTAGAGCATAGGAAACCGTTTCTTCGAGTTAAATCCATGTTCTTGAATTCTGTTTTGTCACGTGTGGACATTCATTAAACTGTTTTTGCAGGAGCAAATTGTCTAAGAACAAACACGATCTAAACGCAGAGAGACATTAGCGCAGAATAAGAGGTCAAACTAGACTAACTCATCATAATCATGTTGCACTTGTTAATGTTTTGATACCAAACTCAAAACGAGTAGTCGGATCAGTGAGAAGTAAATGCCATGTGGAAAAAAATGGAAACGTCGCACCGTATGTTACACTTTGGTCTATTCGTTTAGCGCACTTGTCTGTAATCGAAAGTATTCACGCCTGCTGAGCAAATTCTGTCTAATGACCCTGGGCAATTTGTTTGCGCACACCTACCTCTCTCACCAAGCAGTATAATTTGGTACCGGTGAAGGCAGGGAACTAAACGGCAAGTCTTGCGATGCACTGGCCACGTGTCCAGGACCTTGGAATTCGTCCATTACCAGCTGAAGAGCAGAAGAGCGGGAAATTAGCTCCTCTCCTACGATTCTCACTGGAGGTGGAAGCTTTACCTTGCTAAACGTCTATCGTCTTGATCTGAAGGTCATCATCCGCCGTCGCCTTCTCATTTCTTTAGACCTAAACACAACCCACCGTTATATAGCTCTTCTGTCTCCTTCTTTTTCTGGTCTTCTGGCAACCGGATTTTTTCTTCACGTGGTATTTTTGGACAACCCCTCTCACTTGACGCAGCGCTCGTGCATAAGCTGGTGCCCTTCGCTTAGCTTTCAAGTAGCGCTTTAGAAATGCTTGAGATTACGATTACGAATACCACTGAGTTTCATAGTTTGAGTTAAGAAACGGAAATGGCCTTCGTGCATCTATTTCTGTAGCGCTATCAGGCAGATTCAGTAGAAGCATCATATGTCAACCTTCAAGTACGCAGTTCTCTGTAGAGCCAGCTCGATGTTGCTGTGAGTTTATTACTCCAACTTAAACCAGTCAAGTCACTGAGCAGCTAACTTAGACCTAAGGAAATCGTATTTTGGAATCTCGAAACAGTTGAGGTCTCCTATACAGAATGATTTTTTCATACATTTCGGCAATCGAGAAATTTGCAATATCCCAATAGACGAAGGAAATTCGCCGCCTCTGAGCAGTTGTCCCAGCGAATTTGCTTCATAAATGTACGATTGCTATTGCAACGTATGTATTGTATTGAATTGTCACATGGCGTCTGTCGCAGTCCTGTATTTGTTCCCCTTCCTCCACAAGGAATGTCCCTTTCGATCCGAAAATCATTAGATATCAAATTCTGCATCGGTTAAGGTTCCTTGAAATGGTTCGGCTGAGAAATGTCTACGCTACATGCACACCTCTAATACAAATAGATATTGCAGTCGATCAATGGACACTGAGTCTTATTGTGCCGTATACCCGAGCACGGTTAGGCTCTCGATCTTCTCCGTAGATGATCCAAAGTTTTGATTTTTCACTGGCCAGTTCAAACTATTCTGCCAACTGTTTGATGTCATTCAGATCTAAACTTTAAACTCATATCTTTCAACATGCTAATCCACCGTAGCCTGGGTTTTGGTTTCTCTGACCTATCTGAATTCGACCTCGCTTCTCCAAAGGATTATAATTCTGAATGCAATTTTCACTTGAAGCGACCATCGCCTGATGCCTTTGGCATTATGATAACGGCGCTATAGAAGTCTTTAGATTAGATTATCTGACTCTCTCATTAAGCAGTCTAAAACGAACTTCTGATATCTGATCTTATATCTTAATTCGAGATGAAACATTCTTCATTCATAATAATATACATTAAATCTTAATATACATTACTTAGTATTATCAGCGTTTGGATCTTTAGGCTCCTTTTAGGAAACAGAATATTTTACTGGCCGGCAATAATCATCTGTCATTAACAAGAAATGAAACACAACTGTAACAGAAGCGGACGTCTGATAAGAGATGTAGGCGAAAGGGCGCAGAAGAGAGAATTACATCGATAAGGCGAATCTCCAGTTGCATGTCTGTTGTTCTAGACCTATCCGTTTCTTAGCATATGTACATGTGCACGTGTCTCCTGCTGTTCATGGAGTTCTTACAGAAGGAAAAGGAACGAAAAACGTGAACGTATATTTTCAAGCGATATAACTGTGTGTGTGTGTGTGTGTGTGTGTGTGAATATGCATGTATATGTATTATAATGAGCAATATAAATTATAATGAAGCAGGATTCATTCCAAGGGGCAGCAGACTGCAAGGACACTATTATGCCGTGCCAGTTTTTCATCATGAACCGAAGCGATGAAGCTGTTTCTTATACAATGCGCCTGATAAGTCACTCCATATGAATTTCGACCCCAACGGTGGACCCAGTAATCTGTCATGAAGCGGAGGATTTGATCTGTCTGTTTGCTCGCTTGATTGTCTATTAATCCGCCAGGTTTGCCGAGTGATCGTCTGGTATACGACTTTCATTGATGCGCCCAGTGTTCTATTCGCAGTCGTTTGGGTCAACCTGGCGCTTTGCACTTCGCCTAAACCTTTCGTTAAGGGACGAATCGCTCCCTTCTGGTTTAATGCGTCCAGATTTGATAAAATGGAAAATTGCTTTACTATTCCATCGTAAGCTCACTGTCCACCTACCGATCCATGCTTCCATCCATTCATCCGTCCATCCACCCGTCCTTTCGTCCGTCCGTTCCTCATTTCATCCGTCCGTCCATCCATTTATCCATTCGTCCGACCGTTCCTCAGTCCGTCCGTCAGTCTGGTATGGTAAAGAAGTGTTGTGTTCGGTTCAAGGACTTCGTTGTTGCTGGCAGGTGATAAACTGCAGCTGTGGTAGTCTGAAAAGGCGCTTGTCTCTTCAACATGGCCGTTGGGTACGTTTCATCGGAAAAGGACAAATCGTTTTCTAGCCACGGCACTAATGATGCAGATTTATTAGGGCTGTTCCTGCTAGCGGTTCAGCCGTTAAGTCCTTTACTGATCTCCAGATACTTTGTCTTGCCTAAATTATAAACAGTTGAGTTGGGGGAGCAAAGCAGACAAATGTTGATGGAAAAGACTGACCGCGGAATTTGAAAGTCGCAGTTTCTTGAGGATCATATCAAATCAATAGTTATCCTGTGTCAAAAATTACGAAGTAAAACCAATTTTAAAATAATTTCAGTTTACATGCTCAAAATAATCGCAAGCTAGAAACTCGACTAGGCCTAAATATCGACTGACACAAAATGCGCTACACTTTAAAACCTTACCTGGTGGACTGTAAACCTTTCCCTGCAGCCTGGTATGAAGGAGGAGCTGTTGTGCATGGCGAACGAGAAGGAGGCCGACTATAGAGAAGGTCTTAGGTCAGTCGT
Organism: Norana najaformis; assembly: GCA_964023275.1. Taxonomy (NCBI): domain Eukaryota; kingdom Metazoa; phylum Annelida; class Clitellata; order Crassiclitellata; family Hormogastridae; genus Norana; species Norana najaformis. The sequence continues at coordinate 22,154,144 of OZ029913.1, read as the reverse complement.
TGAGTGAGTGAGTGAGTGAGTGAGTGAGTGAGCGAGTGAGTGAGTGAGCGAGTGAGCGAGCGAGCGAGTGACAGACAGACAGAGACAGAGAGACAGAGAGATGAAGAAGAATTCGTGGAATCCAAAGGATGTTTTCGGCTGGACGGACTAGAGTAAATAGAGTATGGTGGAAAATCGGAGAACTTAGCTTCCCTTTGCTTCGTCTTCCTCGATGGATTTTATGGACTGGAGGCAGAGTCTTAGTCTTGCCGACAGGTGGAACCTCAGCTGCCTGGGTTTATTTTGCTGTGTCAGCTACAAATAACAATCCAAATCCGGTCAAGTCTCTTTGGAGTGACTTATGTCGCTCGTGGAGAAGACAAACGGAGTTGCAATGACACCGGATGCCCGAGTCTTCCTCTACGTCCGTATAACTGTGCTTTATGCTTGCGAGTTTGTCTTAGTGATTTTTCTTTTGTCGGCGTTAATTGTGACCAAGAAAGGAACTATGTAGGCCTAAATAACTTGTTGTAAATAGACATTGTAAATTGTGAGCAGGGAAGGGTCAAGTAAAGTAAAATCCTAGTATATTTCTTTTCGAAAGTGGTAAGATAAATGAATAGTAGACATAGTTTGTGATCCAATAACACAGGTTAGCAGCATATCTGATTCGCAATCTTTGTAATAAAACCATAATTGGCTTTTCTAAATTTCTTTTTGAGCAGATATTTGCGCTTGACTTGGATTTTATTGTTGAATTCCTTGTGTCTGCCTATTGAATGAATGAATAAAGAGATTAAGAGATTAACGTCCCAGGCATCAAAAATAATTTGAATCAGATGCACAGAATTAATAATGCGACGTAGTAATGGACCTGACAAGAATGCGTGTCCAGTCCGGTTTACGATGGACAGAACGCGCATTCTCTTCCTTTGATAGCCATATCGGCTTCTTCTAGAGAAGACCTGTGCCGGTGGTCACTCTGATTGGCCGCATTCCTGAGATCTCTACCCCTGCATTAGACGGACCCCTAGCTGGCCCCCTAGCGACGACACGAGTCAGAGACGTTGATTGAACACGCTCTGCAGTCAATACATCCTGCAATGAATGCAAATAGCTCAAGGGTTCATGCGATGGGAGGACGGAGAAGATAGAGGAAGGGTTGACAAGTGCGTCAGTAATATTTGATGGAGGAGTGAATATAATAAGCGACTATTATGTAAGTGGTTTGCTGATACCACGACTCATCTGAACGTTGGTTTCTTTAGAAAGTTTGAGGCAGAAAAAGAATGCCATTGTGGAACAGTGTGTGCTGTAGCCTATCCAATAGGTTCAGCAGTGTATAGTCGGGAGTCCGTATTCTGCCCTTTAATGTCAAACTTGCGACATAAATCATCAGCCAAATATAATCCTAGACGCAGCGGACAAGTGAAGATCTTAGCAAGAGAGTTATTAGCCACGATGAGTTATTTAGACGAAATCTCCCAATTAGTCATGAGTACCATACAGCTTTATAATAAATCTAATTACTTAACTATTCATTAGATTTGATTATTGCTTATCGAACACATTACGGACTTGGACTACGGTTTCTCTTGAAGCGACCATGGTTTTTGTACTGCTTGTGCATTACGATAAAGGCACTATAGAAGTCATTGGATGAGTCTGATCCGATAAGCGCACGAATCAATTCTTAGTCATCGGTCGAAGAATCTCCTCGAAACCTCGAAAGTGAAAGAAGAAAACTCTGTTGACAGAAGATACTCGTGGAGTCATAGTGAGTGAATTATCTGCTGAGACTCGAAGTTTTAATTCTGTTTGGCGGAGAATTTTGTTCCCTGCGGGATAAACGGATGCATGTTTGAAGAAAAAAGACTGCATACGGTGGTAGAGAGGTGGATAAAGGAATTGGAGAAGAGCTCGAGCGGTGATCGATGGGCTTTTATTTGGTTCGACGACAGACATATCATGACTCGGCAGTATTTACAGTTGCTTGGTGTCGAGCAAATGAGTGCTGGTGCTTAGAGGTTTCTGTTGGTTGTAGTGATGATTAGAGGCTCCAGACGACGAGGTCAATCCGTTTAAGGAGCTATTTTTGTAGCGCCAATGGTCCCGAAGGTCGTATCAATCCATGAATATTCTTGATCGTTTCTCCTCACAGCTGAATATCGTTCTGCTTATATTTTGAATCTAAGGTCGTCATTGGTTTCCTCGTTAATTATACGAATGCTTCAGTTTCCTTGTTTTTTGCTACTTACGTAACCCATAACCGCACAGGGAGATCGATTCCGCCAAGGACCAAAGATGCTGTTTCCCCTCGTTTTCGTGGCCTTTTCTGCAGTGGAGAATTCGTTTTAGATCGGTTTCTTGAGTTGCAACGTCAATCACTTTAGCTGATTAATACTAATACTTTTCTACCTTTTTATAAAGTGTCTGGTATTCGTACAGTCAGAGAAAGGAGAAATATATTACTATGTAAATAATGGATAAATCTGTGTAAGTGGAAAAGGGTTATAGAAAAGAGAAATCTGTAGTTGTATTCATATAAAAGTGGCTGCCACACTGCCAGTGGAAGTTTTATCAATACATCATTAGAGTATTCGCATGCAGCATGGTGAGCTAAGAAATGTTCGTTCAAGTGTAAAGTATCGCCTAAAGGAGACATACTAAACAGGTAGAGTTGTAACTCAATTCGCGCTGACATCTTTCCACACTAAGTATTCTGTGCAAGTCACTCTTCCTAAAACTGATTCAGTTAGGCGTAGCAATCGACGTCATCGCTTTATTCCTTCTCCTGCTGATGGCAGTGTTTTGCCGACAACATTTCGAAATACATTAACAGGATTTCCAAATTTGCAACACAAGCATGAGTTTTTTCTGTTTACCTCTGACGCCGATCAGAATTTTTTTTAAAGCTGCCGTGTTTGGTTTGATGATGGAACGTTTAAAGTAAGCCCACAATTTTCCAGCAACACGATTCATGGGTTTTGTGCTGGCACCACTGTCCCATATATCATATATCCCAGATTTTCATGCGTTCCTGCCGAACAAATCAGAAACCAGCAACGGATTGCTGTGAATTAGAACCGAATTGCATCCAGATAGTGTGATCAATGATTAGTGATTGATTAGTGTGTCTAATGATTGTGGGAAAGGAGCAAGGAATGACTTTTCATCGAAATTCACAATCACAAAGTTATGACTGTCGCTTCCATGTTGGGCAATTTGTCTGATGCAAAGTATAGCAGGAATGTGGATATGCTAGCTTGTATAATAGCGTTCCGGAATCCGCTTTGCATGTAAGGATTCACGTCACTTTAGCTTATGTCCCGAACGAAGATAAACCCCTAGCCTATAAATAACTTATGAATTTGGATTTCTTTTTTGAAGTCAAGCCCTTGCTTGCCTACTTTGAAGCGACTTTTCTTGGTGAAAACGTTGACAAAGACTATAAAGAGCAGTACCTTAATTTCCATGTGAAATTTGGGATTGTTATTCGGCAGTAAAAAGCGATAGGCCTACTTTAAGGACAACAACACCTCGGAAGGACAGCAAGATGCTTTTCCGCACTCTGTTCAAATAGCTATCCTACAGACAAAAAAGTACTTGCAAAATTACAGAAGAGACAGACCCTTAGTCACTTCATGATTGAAAAGTCCTAACTGGCGAAGCATCTCCAAGACAAAAGAAGAAATATCTAAATTAGAATGAACTTTCAAGACTTGCGACCAGTAACTACAAATATCTTATTATATCATACTAACTTCTGTTTAGTCATAACATTCATTTATAGGCTTATAACTGGAATATTAATACCGCACTACTATTGCCATTAAAGTGGTATGTTTTTAAAAATCTCTTGTTCTCATTGGTGAGAATGTGTCTATTGCTTCACAATATATATTTTTTACCGAATTGTCCCTGTGCCAAATTCTCCGCGCCAAACTGTCTGCGTCGAATTGTCTCTGTGTCAATTTGTCCCTGTGATGAATTTTCAGGGCACCATATATGCATTACATTTATAGCCTATGTTGGACAACCTCCAACAGGAAGACCTGTTAAACAGGCCAGCGCGAGACTATAAATTGACCTAGTATAATCCATAGCTTTTAGAGCGCCACTATCATAATGCACAAGACATCAGTCGATGGTCGCTTCGAACTGAAACCACAATCTGAAGAGAAACTGCATTCTTAAGAAACTCCGAAGCCCATTCGACAGACTAAGGATCAATCAGAAAACTTGCTGAGCTGACATGTGCAAGTTACAAATTCCACTGCCTCGGACTGGCAGTAGAGAAGAGCACAGCAGATGAAGTACTTATAGGCTGGTAGGCCTAATGCAAGTGAATGTTGATCGATCCATCAGCCAAAGTCGACTGAGTTGCAAAGAGATGACTAATGCAAGTGACCGACAGATATGAAATAATCAGATGAGCACATAGCCGATGACCTAAGAAGATGACCAGAACAGATGACTCATATAGATGACCACAGCAGATGACTCATATAGATGACCACAACAGATGACTCATATAGATGACCACAACAGATGACTCATATGGATGACCACAGCAGATGACTCATACTGGTGACCATAACAGATGACTCATATAGATGACCACAACAGATGACTTATGCAAATTCCCACAGCAGATGATCGCCTGTCGCCTCGTCATGCAATGGAGACCAAACGAAATTCAAGTAACGTCCAATGAAGCTCAACATATCGGGACAACTTGGCCATTTTCGAAGCGGAACGACTAAAATCTGAATTATGACAGTGTTTCCGCATGAGCGCACACAGTTCATAAGTTTGTTTCAGCCAAGCGTATAATAACGCATCAGCAGCAGAATCAGTTCGTTCCTGGTGCCCTATAGACTACATACAATACGGTCATATATACGGTCAGCTGGCAATTTATTAGTCCGTGCTTGTGTACGTGTGTCTATCTTTCTGTGCGTTTGTCTGTCTCACCGGGTTATACTTCTAAGCCTAATGACTCTGTCACAGTGTGACCCATAGAAAATTAGACTCTCACTGAAAAATAGCAAAATGAATTACCTACACTCTCAGGCTGAGTTGTTTAATTTAAAAATCTCCGCATTAAAAATTGGTCAAATTTGGTAGGGACTGAAATATCGAATTCTACCTTTGAACCAATAAATGAAGGGATAGAATAACACTATTTTGGCCCATACATTTAAAACCGTGTATTTAAAGCAGTTTCCTATGACATCATATCTCATACAGTATTTTAAACCTCTCGCAACGTTATGTCACGGAATATATCACTATGGCAACGGGCTACGCATAGGAAATTTATTGACTTGTTTCTGCACGCTTTTGAAAGATTCCAGAAGCGCTGTATAAATAGTTAGCTGCAATAACGCATATTGTATACATGTGTAATTTTTAGGAAAGCATACGTTAATATATAATAGTCGGATATTTATAGAAATTTATATAGTTTAATAATAGAACGAACTCGCGCTTTTGTTAATAAAACAGCAACTATCAACAAGTGTTGACGGCAATATAATACAAATGACACTATGTACAACAGCAAATATTAAGCGCCAGTATTTTTCCGAAGCTTGCCGCTGGTGCAGGTAACCTTTAGTAAATAGACAGAGAGTTTGAAAAGTGAGACAGTGAGAAAATAAGCCGTTAGACAATGGTATACATGTGAGAGCAAGGCTTTTATGAAAAATGATCTGATCAGTCGTAGCCACTGTCATCAAAACTCTATCACTGGCAAACCCGTGCATTCTTTTTCAGACGCTAGTCTCTGAGTACTTTGTGTAGTGCGATAATCTTCCTGAGCAAAACACACATAATATGCAGATGCATGCGGTATATATGACTTGAGAAATCTGTGATCGATGAATGATCTAAGCTGATGAAGTTTTGCCTCATACACCGAAGGAACAGTGTATACTAAGAACAAGCATTTGCGTGCCAAACCCACAGCCGTACAGTGGCTTTCATCGCCCAGACCACCGCAGTCTTCAGCTAAACATTGACTGATCTGATCTTTTTAGTAGTGGCTATAAATAGAGTGCCTAAATGCAGGCCACATTTCCTGTATTTCTGACTGCGTTCTTTCCTAAATACTTATTGGGCGCTTCTTAATATATATATATATCTATCTATCTATCTATCTATCTACTACGCTCTGTATATAGCGTACAAAGTGCATATGTATACTTCTAATGGCATCGTGTATAACTCGACGTGCGAGATTATAACGGGAACAGAGAGAAAGCTGTATAATCAGCGAGTTCGAGATTTAGGACATCATTATCTGAATATAAGAGCAATCCTTGCTTAATGGATGTTATCGAACTGCACTTACTTAACTCTTTTTATACGTAGACCTATTTATATGCCTGAACTTTAAATAGCGCCTTTCTCACATGCAGAGAAGCTGTTACTAAGACGTGTCTTTGTGCTATGTTTCTGTGTCAGAATGCGGCTTATGGCATCGGTCTTAACCTTCGTTTCACCGATCACGTTGCCTGCATTTATTGCCATTTTTGTCGTTGTCGCAAATGCATCGTCATCGATTAATGAAGGCGAATTATAATGGCCAATGAACAGAAAAGACCCGTTTGGGCATTCGTTCTAAGCAGCAGATAATTATGTTGCCTTCTTATCATTCTAATGGCTGGTCGTGTACCAAAATTCGACGCTTGCAAGCTGTGTAAATCAACTGTCTGATACATATCACCAACTCACAAATTCTGCATCTCTCGCAATTTCTGCACAAGCCTTTCATCCAAAGCTGAAAACATTCCTCTTCAAAAAATCCTATCCTGATTCCTCCTCCTCTTCTGTGCTTATCTATCTCGCCGCTAAACGCCACCCACCATAGCCGCAATTTCCGCTTCAACAAATGCTATCCAGATTTAACCTCTTCTCCTTACCTCTCTTGCTGCTTCAATGCCAAAAACTGCCCACCTTAGCCGCCTGACTGTCTTTTTGCCTGAGCTTTTGATCTCGACCTGGAACCGAACCTGACCTAATCTGCCTACTGATTTTGTTTTGACTGAGGGCCTGCAGTGAATAAGCTGGTTCTCAGGACTTAGCTTTCTCAGGTGCTGAAGAAATTTTGAGATTACAGTTACGATTACACGAGGTCCATTTATAACTGCAAATCTGATGCTGTGCTTCATCTTTGGGCGAATAGTAGAAGACCCACTTGCAGGTCTTGGTCTTCAAAGCATGGAAGAATTTTCCCACAACAACAGCAACACAAGTAGAAGCCGTAAAATATGACAAATTCGGTCGAATAAACAGAATCCGAGGTGCGAATAAATGTTCGGCGTGTAGGGAGACAGCGTTACACAAAGTAAAACAATGAGTGAATTATCATGAGTCAGTCAAATGTTGATGACGAGTTGGTGACTCGACAATCTAAAGCAGCTGTTTAAGAGGACATCACTGTAGTCTTCAACCTTAGATATGCCGGTGCCGATAAGACTGCAACAGTCGATGAGGGCGCAATTTTTTACTTTGGGTTTCCTGCTGTTTTTTATACCGATTCAGTCTGTGATTCAGTTCTCTGCCATTGCAATATGTTAGCATATACTTATCGTTTTATTTTCAGATCAGAAAATCTATACCCTGGTAGTCTATGAATCAGCGTTGTTTTGACCAGACAGTATTTTCAGTACTTCACACAGACAGAACAGGAAGCAAAGCCAATTCCATAGATGGATCCTGTTTTGTACACAAATATACATATATCATTAATGGCCTCAAACTAACCATCGCTCATTTGCATCTAAATACAACTTATAACAAATGAGATTTACGACACAATGCTCAGCGCATGAAGCTGCTATTGAGAATCGCCTATAAATACAAATGCATGAACTACGCATGTGAAATAACTGCAGAGCTGATGATGTTTTATATATGGAATCACATATAATATGGAATCTGCGTGGCAGTGTGTATGTATATGTTTATGTTTTGATTTTCCTGTTTTCAAGATATATGCGTGCGTGTTACTAGAACGATGACCCATCTTCCACTTTGTCCATTCCACTGACCTGGTTGGACTCACTCACACAAGCTCTCTCCCGCTGTGTCGGACTTCGGTTTATCATGCCTCTGTATAAGAAGATAATTTTGGTCCTTATAGACATCTGATGCCTCTCTGGCTCTGTCTCTTTCTGTCGTTATTTTTGTCTCTCTGTCTGCACTCTTCACTTTGTTCATATCTCTCTCTCTCTCTCTCTCTCTCTCTCTCTCTCTCTCTCTCTATCTCTCTCTCTCTCTCTCTCTAAATCTGCATTATAGTGAGCCGTGTGGCATGGTTACATACACACATACATACATATACATTAGCACGATATAACCAGTCAGTCTGTTTTGTATGTGTGTGTCTACGATGTGTGTGTACCGTGCATGAGTTATTACCGCTGTTGCGTTGTCATTCGTTGTGTGAGGGCCCAGTTTCCGTGGTCTTTTTCAGCCAGCGATTTAGTGCAACAGATGGACAGAGAAGCCAGAATACGTTACCCCCGTCGCGCGTGCCCCCTCCAATCACTGCCAAATCGAAAATCGATGAATTAATGTGGCGTTAAATGTTTTGGGAGGAATCAGCACATCTTTTAATGGCTGCCCATCCGATTCGATGTCACATCATCACAAAGCGCCTCCCGACATCTAAACAGTCTGTTCATCTCCAGAGATAATGTGGCCAGGATGGCCACGCTCTTTAATTGTCTGGTTACAATGCACGTTCAGCTTGGCCAACAACATGCATACATTTTGCCTTACAGTAACATTATTTCTGTATTTATTAAGCGTCACTGTGTAAAATGACAAAGCATCAGTCGATGGCGCTGAGTAAGGACTTGCTCATTGTCCCCACACAGATACCGTCTCAAGGAAGGGGATCGAACCCGCAAACTCCGCGTTGCCAAGCAAAAGCTCAAACATTCAGCATTTTAGTCTAATTATAATATGATTCAGCGTTTTAGTCTAATTATAATAGGATTCAGCATTTTAGTCCAATTATAATATCATTCAGCATTTTAGTCCAATTATAATATCATTCAGCATTTTAGTCTAATTATAATAGGATTCATCATTTTAGTCTAATTATAATAGGATTCAGCATTGTAGTCTAATTATAATAGGATTCAGCATTTTAGTCTAATTATAATAGGATTCAGCATTTTAGTCCAATTATAATATGATTCAGCATTTTAGTCTAATTATAATAGGCCTGGATCTGTAGAAGTATCGCGTCTTTAAAAGACATCTTACGGCTGCCGGGACCCTTGATGTCGCACTTGTCTTATCTAGCAAGCTTTTCTCGTTGAATCAATGCATCTATAGTCGGCGACAGCTGATGAATATTGGGAGCTGGGAGGTTAAACAGCCGAGCTTTTGTTGCGCTGCGGTGGTCATATCGGCACTTGGTCCAAAAGATCCCGCAGACATCGGAACTACACGTCTGCGGAGTTTCCGTGGAGGCGTGTAAACTGTCTACCGCATTTCGACGAGCGTTCCAGTCATGCATATTAGTAGTTGCCTTTACAAGAAGATATCAGGTGGAAGATAGACAATCGTTTGATGCCTGCTCAGTCAAAGATCAAAGTACTTGGAAGCAGAAGAGAGTGGAAGGCGACTGATACCAACTGATTTCGCTCGCCGTGGCATACGACGCATCGCTGTTACGCTTTATTGCTCTCGACCATTTGTACCGTGATTTGCACAAGACTGAAATATTTACAGCTGTGTGTGAGACGGACAATACATGATATATATGTATATAAGTGTACATGTACATATATACATGTACAATTATAAATATAAACATACAGTTTGCTTAATTACTGTCAGCTGATATCCAATTTTGGAACACGTAGGGGTGTGTGAATGTAGGTTGGGATGAGCAGTTCATGGTTGTATGGGAAATATGCTAGAGTGAACAGAGAGGAACACGTATGGTCTGTGCCTGAAAAGCCTTGTATTCACGCGCTAATATGCTCACCTGATACAAAACGCAGTCTATCTGCTTGCAACATTTAGTCGTCTATTGCAGAGAGTAATATTGTGTGCCGACGTTTTATTACGTTACGCAAACTTTTGTAGCGTAATCGATTGTTTACACATTCTTCCGCAAAGTTACCGACAAGTTTGCGATTTTGTGGTTAAATAGATCATCTTTGTGTTAACGAGGCTTGTATTTAGGCGTTACTATGTTCACCCGGTGTAAAACGCGGTCGATATATGTGAAAAACGAGTGAACTATGGCATAAACTGAAATACAAACGTTTTATTAACGTTAAGAAAACTTTCGTAACCTAACCGGTTGCTTACTTATGTTTCCGCAACGTTACTGAGACGTTCACAATGTAGCGTAACTATTATTCAACGTTCCCAACAGAAAACTGTGCGGCCTGGGTTTGTCAAACGGATCCAGCATGTCGGCGAAGTTGACAACTCTGTATATCGGTGGTCATCAAATACTTTGTCAGATGACGCTGTGCAGAAAGCAGTGGTCTCTGCCAACTACCAGAGACAGGTTTCCGAGGCCCCCTGCCATTTGCCAATTTGCAGAACAATTTCTAAATTACCTTAGTCTCGCGAACATACGCTCGTATGACTGAGGCTCTCAGTGGCTTGCTGACTGAAACATTGTAGGCGTACATGTATGCTTAATGCGTTAGGACGAAATCAACAGCTTTCCCATCGAGCACAAAACTATTCAGGCCACCACAGTCCAGCTGCGTGACGTATTCTGATTTAGACCATTTTTGTGTTTTGGTGCTTGATGTTAAGTAGGCGTCAACATCGACAGAGGCGAACGCTTGCAGTTTCTTGAGTTTTAGTCAAAGGTACTTATTCTAATATTTACTTATATGTTTTCTTTACTGGTAGAAATTTATCATTTGACCGTTTAGCGAAGGTAACTTCTGTATCAAGACTACAGCGCTATGTGCTTTGCGCCAAGTGTGCGGTGCTTTGACTTCAGAATGACGACGTCTGAAGATAAATGGAGTAATTTAGTTGAGATATGAAATAAAAAGTTAAATTTAGCAAAAGGAAAGCCAGACACTGTGACATCTGAAGGCATTTGTGACGTATTTGCAGACGCTATATATAAAACTGGACATAAAAAACCCTAACTCTATAATATGTGAGATATTCGATTTGCTGAGATCATATATTTAGTCTTCGTCCTTTCACAGATGTGGAAAGTCAACATTTAGTCAGACAATCGACGAAAGTAATGATTATCTGGCAGAAATAATTAATTAGGGCCTGCGCGCTGAGGTGATAGCTTTTAGGCACAATAGTTACAGGTGTGTGTGTGTGTGTGTGTGTGTGTGTGTGTGTGTGTGTGTGTGTGTGTGTGTGTGTGTGTGTGGCCCAAGTCAGCACCGGCGCCTGCATAATAAATGCAGCAGAACACGCATGCAGATGCGTGATTGTCTAGTGGTTAGCGTTCTGAACTGCTGATTCAAAGGTCTGGAATCTATGTCCCACGAGGAGAGTCCCGTTGATGTTCCTAGCTAACTCGGCTATGAGAACACAGACTAGTGGAAGATCAGACGGCGATGGAGAGAACTGGTCACCCAGAATCGTATGCTGAGGCGAAGAAAACCATATTGCTAATATTTCATGTCGATGGTTGCCCCCCTGCCTTTGGTGCTTCTTCTTCTTCTTCTTCTTCTTCTTCTTCTTCTTCTTCTTCTTCTTCTTTTCTACTTGGTTTTCTTCTTTTTTTCTTATTCTTTTTCCTTTTACACTATTACTGCTGCTACAACAGCAGCAGCAGCAGCAACAACAACAACAACTACTACCACTACTATTACTATTTCTCTTCTTCTTATATCGATTTAGATGAAAAATCTAAAATTCTACAGTAGCCTTAGCCCTACTGGGAATCACTGACAGTCATCTTCGTATTTATGTAGATACACGCATTTTCGAGTCAAAGGTGAACCTAGCTTTTCTATGCTGGCGTTCGTGTCATGAAAAGCAGACGAATCAATGCAAATCGGTTTTGAGTGTTTTACGAATTATTTGCCGTTAGACGTTGTTTATCATCGGTAAAGTTGACCTTATAACGTCTGAGGAGGAGGAGAGAAAGAGGTAAACGAGGAGGAGAAGGAGGAGGCAGGAGAAGAAAGAGAAAGGCAACATCCGGCGATGTAAATAGAAGGATGTAAAGAAGAAGGAGAGTCCAACTGTGGATTTATGCAGCCGCAGTAGAATAAGCTAATCCAAGAACGGAAGCAAAGGACAGCGAGACAACGCAATCCATTTAATCCTTTCTAATCAGGTTGGAGAGTACAAGATAAAGCTTTATATCTATAATATACACTTATACATATAGGTTTAATGATGTAAACATATGTTTATGTGTAGGCATAAATATAAATAGGTATGAACTTGTGTGGCCAGAGAATTCACGTCTTGTATCACAGCACAATCATCAAGCTCGACAGTCAGTTGTAAATTGTCTAGTAAAGGCTATCTTCGCTGTCTGGCTTTTTCCACAACAACCTTGTATAATTACCAGACAATGTGTTTGGCATTTTAACGAACCCAGTGACCGATGTCAGCAGCCATTACTTTGAAGAGTCTAAGTCATGTCTGAAAACATGTAGATTTATTTGGGCAGTCGTCTTAAACACATATTTCGTTTAAGATTTACTGGGTCTGAAGCATACTGTGCAGAGACTTCTTGAGCCAACCAGTCGGCAAGAAAATTGCATGGCCTCTTTCTTGGACAGTTAACCCTCCTTGCGGATCATCCAAATGAATTGTCGTTACTGCGGAATTTATGTAGTGCCTTTTCATACAAGGGCAAGGTTATATACTGCAAATAAATGTTCGCTGCTTACTGCCCCTGCCAGAAGAAGGTTGAAGCGACTGGAAAATTATGGAATCTACTCTGTTCTGGATTTCGCCCGCTGTTCTTGACGACTGTATATATCGGATGCCGTTCCGTAGGTTTCTTCCTTGTTACATGAATGCGGACTTAGTGTGATGTGTATTGGTGTGAGTGTAAGCTTTTGAATCTGATGAGCTCTTATCCTATGCGTCACTGGTTGCTGACAGACAGAAAGTTCTCAAGGTCTTAGGTTCACTTCCTGGAGCTCAAAAGTAACACCCAGGGTACATATAAGGCAGGGTTGTCATCCGGCCTGCCGAAGCTTTCAAATATTGATTTTTTATGTATAAAATTGTGAACTGCTTACTTGCTAACAGTGCAGTCTTGAAAATTTTCCAAAATTAATGTCAGGTATCCAGTTAGTATAAAGAGTCAGCAAAAATGCGAATTTGTGGTACCTGATCTCAAGGTAGGCAAATAAAATTATTGTTCGTTAGTAAGAGCTGCGTTGTTTTGATTATTGATGACATTTTGTCTTCGGCCCTCGTAGTCTTAGAAAAATGGCAATGTGGCCCTTCAGCCCAAAAGGTTGGACACCCTGATGTAGGGTTTGGGAGATTGCGTACACGTGGGCTACCAAAGAGAAGCTGGTCCGCTAGTGTCCACTGCCTAACTTCGCGGAGATGTCAATGACAGGCATAGCCAATGACCAGACAGAGAGTGAAGCTGCCACTGTAACCAACGCATTCTGTTATGAGGCATAAATCAGCCTTGAACAACCAAGGATACATAGAGATATTTTCTCGTTGCCGCATGCATATATGATGAATGTTGTTTTTGCTGCTTTGAATACAGAGCTTGCAAACTAACCCAATATCAGCTTCCTCGTTCTTTTTTATGCATTTCATGCGATCGTGAGTGAACATTCTTCATCAAGATGCCTACGTAAAAATTTGAACCTCAGAATTGAGAAATTCTGTTATACGCACGCACAAAGTGAGCTTAGGCTGCGTCATCGTAAATTCTGGTGCGGACTGATAAGTGTGAAGGGTAACGAAACCACACCCTAGGAAATCACAAGACACAGTGCACGACAAACATCTGTCTGTGGTGCAGAGCAGAGATGAGTGGGTGTGATGAAGGTTTTTTGTGAGGGATTCTTGCATGGAATCGTTGCACAGAAAGACAGTTTTTTCATAAAAACGTTCGACTAACGCATATAGATAAAAAAGTATTTACGTTGAAGAAAGATTTAGGATTCTAAATATGCTGGGAGTGAGACGAACAGCGAATAGGCACCGAAATAAATTGCCATAAAACAGCCTATAGTCTTACATAGTTAAGAAATCGACTCATATGGTCCCATAGAGTTTATTGGCGTGCAAGATAGGATGAAGAATAGTTTAACTAAAATGGAAGAGAAGTGAACTCCGAATAAAACAGAATAACCATTGCTAATGAGAAGAAAAACCCTGTTCAATGATGATTTGGCGACTTGACTCCCATCAGGCGTCCGTGGAACAAAGTTCTGCATTATAGTCATCTTAGAGCAACAGCGTAGGACCAAACGATGACAGGAGTATTGCCAGCAATGAAGATGATGGAACTAGATCAACCACTTGACGTGTTGTCAATCATTTAGTTACCAAGCCATTTAACATAGCGCTTCTTGGTACATCTCAAAAGCGCTGCCTATAGTAGGCTTAAGCAATAAAATTAGCAATAATCAAACTGACTATAAACCTGTAGATCATCATCGCAATGAAGGCGGTTCATAAATACGGCCCAGTTAGTTGTCTTCTCTACTCGTCTGTGCTTTTACAGATCTACATCTTCTTGTTTGTGGAGCAATTGTTTTGGAGCAACTGTTCATGGACTGAGTAACCAACTGTTTACTGGACGGAGTAACCAATCATGTGCAGACTTAAAATTTAACGACTGACCGCCTACACTTGTCCTTTCGTTGTATTGTTTTAGTTGTGATTAAAAGCATTGTCTTGCTGATCATGTTTAACCTATAAACAACGGCTTTTGTGGAACGTCTTTACCTAACGAGTTTTGACTATCGGAAATAAAACGATAATCATTTGAAGATTTCTGTCCACAGCAAAAAAAATAATTTATGAAAGGAGAATTGACAGCTGCATCCGATGCAGGAAAACTCTGACAGTATTTCTTGTCACAGTACTGAGAATTTTAAGACGAAGACGAAAAAGAAGCGACATGTCAGATTGGCAGCAAGAAGACAAACCAATGCATTCGCTGCGTTCATATATTGAGGCGGCGGCAACAGACAACAGCAGGAGGAGCAGGAGGAGGAAAAACAGGATGGTGAGGACGAGGAGGACGAGGATGAACAGGAGGAACAGGAGGAGGACAGAAAGGTCTGTGAGAAAGAGAGGGAGGCCTATGTGAAGAGAGGAAAAGTATATGTGGAAAGAGAAGATATTGTTTTCGAAGGCCGAATTAAACTGACTTTGGAAATGATGTCGCGTCAACATTTACGCCTCCCTTGGCGACTCTTCACGAAAAGGCGACAACATGAGATTAGACTATCATCTGGCCGATCGTCCTGCCGAAAAGCCTAAAAAATTCGTCGCTTCTTTCCGCGAAAGCGTCATATATAAGCTATGCATATAATACCTAATCTATTAATATATTTAAGCTAATAAGCTACATGATGCGTCTGCTCATTTCTTCTCCTTCTGGCTGGAATTAATCCCTCCTAGGGGAGGGCTCAGCCACACGAATCCTTCATTTCTGTTTGTTTTTTATCTCCAGTATACCTTCTCTCTTCAGTCTGAGGAGCTTTAGGTCTTGCTGAATCGTGTTTCCCCATCTCTTCTTTTGTCCGTAAACTTCTGCTGTCATAATTCTTTTAATGCAGCTTTCCTCCTCTCTGCTCATCACATGACCATACCATCTCAACCTGGCTTCTGCTCATTTTGTCTGAATTTTTTTAAGTGCAGAGGACATAGGTGTATATTTGCTTTGGCGTCTGTCTTAATAAAATTAGAATAAGGAAAATCCATTACTAGAAGTTGTATGTGAAGTATAAGCATTTGTATAGCGCAATTTGTGAGTTGCTATAGAGTGCTGTGTACAGTTTTTTCAGATTGCTTGAGAAAAAAGACAAGATTTAATTGAAGTTGATTTTGTTCTGGTCTAAAGACGGGATGCAACAGAAAATCTTCATTTTAGTAGTACTTAGACCAGCTTTTAAAATCTAATAAGAGCATGTATACTCGTGTATACTTTTATGTACTTGTATATACGTACTCCGTTACCCTCACATCCACGAACGATGGATAAATGCAGCCAAAGGTTTGGCATTCGAAGTCAGGAATTTCAGGTCACTTCATCTTGTATGTATGTATGTATGTATGTATGTATGTATATATGTATGCATTTATGTATGTATGCATGTAAATATATTTGTCAGTATGCACGTATGTATAATATGTACGTACCTATAGTACGTATGCATGTATGCACACAAATATACCTACGTGTACATATATGCATATATATATATATATATATATATGTGTGTGTGTGTGTGTAAACAACCATGCATTTTCATACATGCATATTATACATACATACAGATATATGTTATAAATATGCAAATACTTAACTATACCTATGTATGTGTGTATGATAGGTAAGTAAGTACGTATGATAGGTATGTATGTATATATGTATGTATGATAAGTATGTATGTATGTATGATAGGAATGTATGATAGATATAATGAGCATGTGTGTATGATAGATATGTAATTATTAATTCTGCATTTATTAGTCGCCACTATCTAATGACTTAGCATCAATCTATGGCGCCGAGCAATTGTGAGTGAAGGACTTGCTCAATGTCCCTACACGGTAACACTTTCAGGGGAGTTTCGAACCCATACTTTCCGCGTTACAAGTCGAGCACTCCCTCCAACAGGGTACCGTGCCCCAAAATATGTAAGTTTGAATGATAGTTATGTATGTTTGTATGTATGTATGTATGTATGTATGATAGGTATGTATGATAGGTATGACATATATGCATATATGGTTGGCATGTATGTAAAGTATGTATGTGAGCATCTGAGCAATTATATAGTGCATTTTAAGAATCTCACAAATGCACGTGGAAGAATTTTATACCTCATCTCATAATATAAAATCTAATCTTAAGACATAGGCTTGTCCTCAAATCCTGCTGTAGTGTCCATAATTTAGCCAAAAGTGATCAATGTATCGATCGATATCTTTGATTTATTAAACCGACTTCGTTTACCATAGGCGATATTCAATTTCGTACGTCGGCATATAAGCGTGAACAAAATTCTGCAGTAAGGACGCGCCTGTATCTGAAATCTTCGAGACATGATTAGGTTATCGATTTGAAAATGTTCGTGATGTCGTTGGGTTACTGATTTGCTTGTGTTCGCGGTGAACACATACTGGGGCGTTGGTGTGACATCGGCTGGTGCGAATTTTCTGTTATGTAGCGTCGACGCGCTCTTTGGTTGACTTTATTCTGATTGGTCGGCGTTCGTGCGAAAAATTTAAATATACAATTCTTATTGGTCAGTGTTCGCGGGCAGTGTCTGACGTCAGCGGTAACCGTTGTTCTGGCGGGAAAGGACCTATATAACGGACGCAAATGCATCGTTGACAGAGCGCAAAGATTTGGTACAATTAGTCTGTGGTGTTCTCTATTGGTAATTGAGTTACAAATGCGGCTATAGATTCGTGCGTTTAGAAACTGTGACAATTCATGATTGCTGTGATTGAATTGTTCGTTAATTTTATTCATATACAATCGAAAATTAAATATGTTTGTCTTTTATCCAGTTAATGCTAGGCTACAATTCGAGCGAGTCACTGGTTCAAGCCCGATCGTTGACAATTTCTTAAGACCGTCGATAATCATTCTTGGCGAAAAATTGCATGTCATGTGATTTATCTAAAGTACCAACATCGAAAATTAGTCTGTGTTAATGACACCAGCTAGGCCCACATTTTTACTAAAACTTACAAATATTTATATCGAAAATTCTAGCAAATATTTATGAAGAAAATTAATTCCATGAATAAAAAACTCGAATTTATGCCTAATTATTCTTATAACGAGCAGTCAACTAATGGACAAAGTTCAGTGGAACAACATTCTCATTTTGTCAAAAGACACAGAAAAGCCGGCAGGCAAACAGCCACATAGGCAGACAATCATACAAGCAGACATACATAAAAACAGACATACATATGAAGCATACATGTATATTAATATTAATCTAAAAATTATTCGAGCATAAGAGTAAAAATTTCAGTGCTTCCAATCGTACCCACTGCGGGAAAAAATCGTGAGGGAATAATAATTATTTTCCGATAGTTGTCTTTAGACTAGACCTAAGTGTCTAATTGGTCCGTCCTGTATTCAGAGTCTTGTGGAATTTACTCACAAACTATGCGTCCTTAGTGGTACGAGGAATATCAAGGTCTGGCGCATTAGAAGTTGATTATTCGGAATGTTTACGCCTAGAAGAGGCGCTACACGAATGCTCTAGCAATGAATGAACAATAAGGCAATGATTACTATAAAATAATTATTATTACACTTACGTTCAGATTATTTGACTGTACAGAGATTTCATGTAGTTGACAGAAGTCGGCCTAATCTAATCCCTAATACACTGATATTAACTAGATTCTACACAATTAGTCTCGTCATCTTCTTCGTTCGTTTCGTCGTCCATCTTCGACTTCTTCCTTCTCCCGAGGAACCTTCCACTCCGTCCGACCAGTTCTTCCCAACTCTCTAGAATGCGCGCTGTTCTGCCTAATTTCTAGCCAGCATCTCTCGGCCTCTGAGTGTATCGCCTCTTGGCTGGCGAAACCCTCAGACCAGTCCAATATTCGAAACCCTTACCATATTTGGATCTCTCCCTGAACGAATTAGCATATCACCCAGACTGTGCTATTTTGGATGAGCTAGCCGGGCTTACTCATTTCTGCCAATTATACTTCAAATCTCCTTTTAAGGAAATATCAGTTACATAAAGCGTTATCTTCCCCGGGCTATGACGTGACAGCAACCCTTCCTCCACTTGCTATGCTGGATAAGAGATTGACACATTCCAGGTTAGCGGCCAGCATCCACGCGTTTGACTAAGAAGCCTGCCAACTTACTGAGTCACACTGGATTGCACAATGTACTGCCTTTATATAGCGCACTTTCCAGCTCGGTCACAGTAGCATTATTTAACCGCAGTTCTAAGTAATTTTAAGCGCCTGTTGCTGTGTTTGAAATTCACATGCATATACTGTGGGCTACATCTAGACACATGAGCGCAGAACATGTAAACTTTGCCAAATACTATTACACTGCCTATGCCCTTCTTGTCTATTATGAAATATTATTGACAAATGCATCTAATTCGGCTGCAGATGTTTGTAGTAGTCTAACTCTGTACATATACTAATAGTTTATTTGAAGTTGTAAGCCCAATTAAGGTGTGCATATCATGAAGAAAGTTGAAACAGTTGGCCAACTATAGAATAGGTCATGCATTGAAATAATTTATAGTTTACAACAGTATCTGTTTTAGTACTAAACAACAAAAACAATAATTCTAATAACAATAAGAATATTTAAAGATGTCTAGTGTAGTATAATAATACTAATAACAGTAACAACCAAAACAGTTGCAACAACAACAACAACAACAATAATAATAATAATATAATATAAAGCAGTGCTTTTGAGAGGTAATTGATAGGTCTTATATTACGTTGCTGATACATACATGTGTAGACACATACATACATATACACCCATATGCACATACATATGTGCATACATACAAGTTGCTAATTATAAGCACTTTTTTCAAAATGGCATTGTTTCTACCGCTGCACATGAATCGTCTTATAGGTCAACATATGAATTTCTTCCCATGGAGCAGATGTTTCAGACTCACTTGGTTATATAAATATAATTTGTTCGTTTGTGCGCATTTGTTAAACTACACCAGTCGTCGTTTTAGAAAGCTAATTATGGCTGGTCTTTATTCAGTGGATTCGCTATTCGTGTATTCTCATGTGTTTTGCTTCGTTCGCCAGAAAGGGTATTGTGTAATTAATATATCGCAACTCTCCTAGACAATATATCTAGGCAAGGCACTGTTGATGTAGACCTATCTATTAGTCTGCAAGTTGTTTAGCCTATGTTGCTTTGCACACAAAGTCCTATGGCTTCTACTACGATAGATGTTTACGGTAGACCTAAGGGTTTCATCCCATAACCATATTTTATGTGGCTAGTTAGAATTGCTCCCATTCCCTAGAGGCTAAGAAAGGTCGGGGCTGCTTTCTAGATTCTGATGCCTCTAGGTTCTGGTTACATCGAAATATGTAGGCCCGTTGTAGACTCAATCAGCATGCTACATCGAATTTTCTTGGAAGAAATAATTAGCTAAGACTTAAATTAATGAAGGGTTTAATTAAAATTTCACAAGATCATATGTGTCAGGCGAAATAGACAAACAGCAGACGACCTGCAGACAACAAAAGGAAAGTACATATTTACTGTTAACTTCATTAGAACCTCTAAAATGGTCCACGTGGCCTATCAGGGCCAGTTGGATCGTAAACAGAAACCAGGATTTCGTGGCATTTTGTTCACCGGATTCTAATATAGAATACAGTTAGTAAATATTTATTTAGCGCTTTATGTCACGAGTTCAGGCATAATTTCATTTTGTGGGTGGTGTGCATGTTACTGATATCTGCTAGCGTTTCTAAGGACCTGACAATCACTCGGTCGAGAGGTCGTGCTGTACTTCATGGATCTACGACATGCTTTAAAACATGGGGAACGGCAGCTGCGTCGGGTTCGGGCTTCGTTGATTATTATGTGAATAGTCTGCTAACAGGAAATGAACGAAGCTAATCAAAGCGACTTGGTATGCGGTGCCATATCCGGCTTTCATGCTGTCATGTCTACGAAGCATCATGGTCTGCGGGATTTATTGGCCATTGCGGTCAAATGTGGACAGTTTCATTTATAGATCACTGCTCTACTTGCTTAGGTTTTCAGTGAGTAATCATAAAACGACTCAGAAGAGTTAATGCAAAAAATTGAATCCCATAATGTCTCTGGATAATTGTCCTTTATGTTTATACTACCGAATACGTTGTATTATTACAATACAATTAAATTGCATTGATTACATTTATCGTTGATTGATTTCATTTAGAGACTGAATGGTGTCCAAATAGCGTAGAGTTAAATGATATACTGCAAAATGGCGCTTGATTAAAAAATGGTAGCTAATAAACTATGGAGTTTTCCAACTGTTCTGCCATCTTGTACTTTCGGATCTCCTTTCCAGCATATCAAAGCAACTTCACTATTCACATAACACGCAAAAGGTCGCTCTTTGAGAACGACTGGAAATCATTGATTAGATGATTTGGAACTTTTTATGTATAGTTAATATACTAATCAAGTTATTGTGCGCTTGTGCTCTGATATCTGCAAAAAGTTTTAAAGGCGTAGTTTGGGGATTAAAATTTAATTTCAGTCTCGGTCTCGGCTCAGAACTTACCTCTTTCTACTGGCTTATTCATCTTAGATTGTCTCTGTGGATTGACCTTCCGGGCTTTGACCTGATTACGCTTGGGTTTGGTGCGCCATCGGTTTATATGCCTTGTGCGTTATACACCGGCGCTATAAAAGCTGCTAATTATTAATAATAAAATAAATTTTTCTGCTAAACGCAAATATAAGATACAGTTGGACTTAGATCTAATCTAACAGGGCAGCCATTTGTAAATTTAATAAAGACGCACGCAATTCGAACCGCGAACAGGGTTTCTTAATGATATGGATCACGGTGGCAGCTTATAAATATTATATGCAATATTTAATAAGATTTTGTGTCTTCGCTATTGTTGAGTCTGGATACGTTTCGTTATTCTTCCAATCTGCACGCACACCGCATTATTGCTTCAGAGGTTGTCGGAATGCTTTCAGGTAGGCTTACAGTGACCGGAAATTTTTTATCGCGGGGGTTAGCAAGGGTTATTGACCTGTACACAAGGATATAAAGAGGAGTGTCGCTCATTCAGACCGCAGTGGATCTCAACCAGTAACAATCACCACGTGAGTTCTTAATTTTTATTGTTTCTGGTTGATGTTCGGTTGATGTTCCCCGTTGTTTTTCCTCCGCTTGTTTTCCATCTCGGAGCGGCACCGGTGGCTCCTCCGCGCCACGGAATAACGCTTTCGAGCAGATCTACAAATTGCTCTGTTTCTTATTCTGGCGATTTTCTTTTTCTGTATCGGTATCATGTGGTCGACTGATCTTCGGCCAACGCTTCTGAGACGGCCACATAAAGCCCTTTCACAATTAGCCTCCGGCCAATCAGATATTTCCCCTCCACAATATGGCACGTGCATCCGACTACACTGACCGATAAAGCGACCCACTCTACCAGAAATGCTCAGTTTGTATTATTGTGGCGTTTTTAATCAATTTATAGTCTCGGTTTCACATGGTCTGTCATATTTCGCGATCCATCAGCGCTTCAGATATCAACCACATGGAGCCCTGCACGGCAGGCAGAGGTTCTCGAAACCCTCCAAGTGTCGCTCACACACTACGCTGACCGATAAATTAGCCTGTCGGCTCCAGCAGAGAATGCTTGAATGCTCGGATTTTTAAATTGGCCGTTTTATCTAAAGATCCCTAACCCGCTTCTGCAACTTTTGCAATGTCGTTCGCTACAAGGTTGATTGTTCGTTCGCTTAAAAGACAAACGAGTTACGCCGTCGGTCACCTCTGCACGTCCTTAGCCTCACCATGCATGCAAGAGGGGCTCACCTCTGCACGTCCTTAGCCTCACCATGCATGCAAGAGGGGCTCACCTCTGCACGTCCTTAGCCTCATCATGCATGCAAGAGGGGCTCACCTCTGCACGTCCTTAGCCTCATCATGCATGCAAGAGGGGCTCACCTCTGCACGTCCTTAGCCTCACCATGCATGCAAGAGGGGCTCTCCGCCAAAACAAGGAGTGTGCAACGGACTTTTGCAATGGACAGCAACCTTACAGCAGCTCAGCAGCTGACTATTCTAGAGCTTCGAGGAGGAGATATCTCAAAAGCTGACATTCTGCTTATCGACTGTGTGCTATCTGGAGTGCCATCTGTTTACATACACTTAAAATGAGAGTGCAGAGATCTCTTGTAGACATAAAAGTGTCTGACGACAGAACACATTCAGTGTGGCCTTCGCTCTTGTTCGATTAATGAAATAGTTTGGCCTATATTATTAGCTTTGTCGAATATTATCCGACAATTTGACCTAAGTATCTGAGTAGTCGCTTTAGTGTCGGCTGTTGTTCGACATTGTAGCTCAGTGTGTGCTTGCGTAATCGCGATTAGAGATAAGAAATTTGCTGAGACAAGTTGTTTGGATTTAATTTCGCGGTGGCGCAGCTCCTTGACCTCTTTTCATGCATCTATTTCGGTTCTCATCGCTTTCCAATTTATTCTAAAAGGCTCGCCAGAGTTTTTTCAT
Source organism: Norana najaformis (assembly GCA_964023275.1). Taxonomy (NCBI): domain Eukaryota; kingdom Metazoa; phylum Annelida; class Clitellata; order Crassiclitellata; family Hormogastridae; genus Norana; species Norana najaformis. The sequence goes on along the minus strand of OZ029913.1, from coordinate 22,130,718 downwards.
TTCTAAAGATAGTGTTTGTTGGCAATAGACATTACTGTGGCTAATCCGCTGAGCCTATAGACATAAATTGTCCGGTCATATAAAAGGCACTTATTTTTCAGGCAGAGGTGTGTCCGATTGTGACCACAATGGCTGTGTCATCTGACGTACATGACTATGACACCACAACTATCTTAGTTGCCAGAAAATTGTGGCATAGGTGGATTTCTAGCTTTCTGACCACATTAACTCTAGGAGAGCTTTGATGCAGGAAAGATCATGGCCATTAATCATTCGATGCCAAGTCTTGAGACCTGGTCAACGTCCAGAATTGCACCTGAAGTGGCCCCGTCGGTCGGTCGGTCGGTCGGTCGTTCGGTCGGTCGGTCGGTCGGTCGGTCAGTGGGTCTTGTCTGAAGCCCTGCATATCGATCTGTAATTGTGATCTGGCTGAGAGAAGTAGGCAGGGCAGCAGCCTCTATTGACACTTCATCTCTATTAAAGATTCGCGCCTCGTCCATGCACTTACGGCTATCGCCGGCTTCTTAAGGGCACCTGTCAGGCGCAGTTGCAGCCCTCCTGGAGATCACCCGGCTTCCTCTGGCGCCAAAGACTTTTAATATACGCACACGGAGTCAGAAACCTCTGCTTCTGCCTACAACCGTCCAACTTATTAGGAGTTTGAGGAAGATCATAGAGGCTACATTCTGACTGGCTGAAAACTTAAATCTCAAGGTCAGTTCGACTCTTTCAGATAAAGTCGTGCGTATTATGGTTTTTTCAAAGACATACAATAGCAATACAGAAAGGGAGATTAGCACACAAAAGTTAAATCACTTTTGTCGCAACAGTTTAACTGTGGAGACGATTTTGAACCATAATTAATATAAACACTGAAATAATTCCTGTTTTATAATGATACCCTGTCTTAAAGCAACAAATTTGTTTAAAACCTATTACGCTGATAACTTGCCTCTTGTCAACTGGGTGTTAGTGTTCTTCAGACTATCAGTTATAACTACAATGCTTCCAATAATAAATTACGGCTAATAAATAACGACTATAATACTTGTAATCAATCATACATCTAGAACCATTCTTCTGCCTCATATCATAATGGGACGGATTTCGCGATAAACCATCCAACTGATTTATCAACATAGAACGCAAAAAACCTTCTGTTGTTTTGCTAAAATACGAAAACCATTCATGTATGTATAAACATGAACAGGCTAATAATAGCGTACGCTTCACACTTTTCCCAGCAATGTCTCGATTCTACAGACACAAGTGTGGCTCATATGCCCAAGTGTTCGTGTACACTACAACAACTGAGAGTTACTGTTGCGTAAAAGCAGACAGTAATGAGGCATTTTGTTTAAAGATCAGACTATGTGATTTGGAAATCTATGGCAGTGAAAATATTTTCGGTGCCGATAAGATAATCATTTGTATTTATTTTCTGGGTTAAGTATTTATATTTTCTGTCCAAGTTGTAAGTGGACGGCTATCGATAAAAACTGAGAAAAAGATATTTGCATTTTTGGTTTTGCTCTCGACTGCAGTTGTATACCGAGTGTTGGGGCTCCATCCATTGGTCTATTGTTACTCCATTCTGAATTATCTGTTTAGATTATATACACGCAGGCCCTATTTAAATACATTTTGAACAGAAAAAAGGAAACCTTATATTATTGTTAAATTAAACATCTAACTATTTAGGAGTGTCCATGAAATTAAACAAAAATTTCATGAAAATTAGAATCAAAATTTTTCGATATTTCCCTTAAACGTCACAGTGACGTCATTTGTAAAAATTTCTGGCAAAATGGCTACCAAAAAGAAATCGATGCTGGTAAAAATCAGTGGCCTTCGCTCTTGGGACCCGTGTTTAGGCTAAAGGAGAACTTGTCATATTCAGATTTAATTTTTAATCATTGAACTAAATTTCTAGTTTGGATTAAACTTGACTAATAATTTCATTAGTTGTTGAAATAAATTTAGGGTTCGCGTTTTAAAGTTCAGAGTGTGGATAAGTGTATATAAGCGTACGTCCATATACATGTAGGCTTATAAGCAAGACATCACGACTCTGATGCTGTCAGATATTTTCACCGAAACATGTGCAAACACCCCATCTGAAACAAATTTGCCCCAGTTGATCTTAAAACATCTCTATGCGCTTTTAAAACCTCCAGATAACGTTTGCTCGTCCGTTGCATAGTTAGTCTAACACTGGTGAACGTGAGGCGGTCTTTTGGCTGAACATGTGCAGCCCTTAAAAAACGAAGAAGTGCTACGATAAGGGGCTTCATTGCGTTCTTAGCGCGTCTGTATATAGGTCAGACACCAATATAGGTATTACGATAAAGGTTTTGTCTTCTCACTGAGTGTGATTCACGTGTGGGTCCCTATTCTGTCTGTCTGTCTGTCTGTCTGGCTGTCTGTCTGTCTGTCTGTAGGGATATACTCTAGACTTGCCGGCTTAGTCGCGCTAATGCCGTCCTGTCCTGGTTTTATTCAAGGCCACCTAAAATATTACCAGCAATGTGTCCTTTGAATTTGTCTGCAATATTCAGGAAGTCCATGGCTTTCACCAAAGCATGTGTTCGCAAACCGGTAATTGGTTCATATCATGAAGTTAAAGTTACTTAGAGGTGAAATTTCGGCTGACTGCCAATGCGCATAGACCTCTAACCAATGCATCTAGAGTTCTAGTTCCGGAGTTTCTACTTAAACTCGCAGATCATTTCGGATCTTGTGATCCTACAGTTGAGTTGCTGTTGTCATGTTTGTGTTTCACCAGTAGGACAACGCCTTTAAGGAATGCCGTCATTTCTACCGTGCCTCATATCGTCTTATCTTATCTTTTATCACTTTATCTTAGTTGGCTTTTGAGCAACGGGGGCCACTGGAGGAAAAAGGTCAGAAAAGGATGTCAAAGGAAAGAGAAAGAAAGAAAGTGAGAGACAGAGCCAGACAGAAAGAGACAGAGAGCGAGACGGAGAGAGACAGAGCGAGATAAAGAGAGAGAGAGAGAGAGAGAGAGAGCGGCTTTGATCTGCAACAGAAATTCTGCTAATGTAAACAACTGAATGCACACGTTGTCTCAGGAAGAGCCGAGTGCTTGCATCCCGTTCAGTGAAATTCTTGATAAAACGTTCTGCCAACTGAGTCATCTGTTATAGACGCCAGCGGCCAACGACCAACGCACAGCCACCATCCATGGCTGCTGCTGCTGCTGGCATCGACCACAGCCGACCGAAAGAACCATCTATTTACTAGGGCCACAGAGTCTGTTCGCCCTTCGATGAGCATCGCAGTTTGCGAGACCAATCGTAGTCCTATAACTTATATGCAGCAGTCATATCACCTAAACCATGGTACATACGTGTGCTTTGTGTGCGCTTATCTCAAGCACATTTTGCGACGGGGTCTGCTATGCCCCCATTTGCCCCAAGGCCCAAATGCCGTTGCCATACAGACAACGCAGAATCTCTCATTTCTGTATCAGTTTGCCAGTTGTTTCAAAATTCCGCTTATAATTTCCGAATGCATATTGTCGAACATTTGATGTTGCATATCTGATTGAAAAGGTTTACCCCGGGCTCCAGGGGTGAAATTCATTGCATGCCACTCCTTCCTGATTTAACTCCTTTGCATTTATAATATTATGCCTTGCGCATCACTGGAATTTGCTTATCGAACTGTCCCTTCAGCGTCGCCCATGGCTACGCTGCAGCCCCACGACCCATCTACATCGACGCAATGCTGTTGGCACGGATGGGCGTTGGTGAGAAAACGATCATGTCCCAAGTGGAGCTTTCAGAGTGGAGATAACCCTATCTTCTAGTCAGACACTACATCAGTATATCCTTATTACATGCTTCGAGAGTTAGAAATGCTCAAACAATTCCTCAAACAATTCCTAAATTATTATATGAAGTATATAATCATATATTATACTGTAAACGACTAAGTATGTGGTATAACACACACCCCGTTGTTACACATATACTTAGGCGTAAATTTTGAAAATTATGATAAGTACCCATATCCCCAGTTTTTCACACTTTGAGTAAACAATGCCCATTAAGTTTATGTTGAGCTTGGCAGTTAGTAATAGACGTTCAAATTACCATTACAAAGGACCTTGTTTCCTTTAACATAATTCCAATTATTTGAAGATCGTCTGATCTGGTTTACGAGCCAGACGAGAAGCGGATTCGAAGGTCGCTGACCCCGGGACCCGCGTTGCTTTAAATGGGCCCGACAGTCTAGTGGTCTTGTTTTTGCAAAAACAAGTCAATACAATCCAAGCTAGGCGTATTTAAAGTCTGTCATCATTTTACCTCTGAGAAATACATGTATTTAAAGAATCCAGGCTAGCTTCGTTTAGTTGAAAACTGTCGCATTATAGCTGGCTGCTCTGGTTGTTTCAAAACCACGGCCATCAGCAGGAAAACCTGAACTGCTGAAGATCTTACAAGTCAGCAACTACTTGGATGTCAGCGAGGCAGATAATTCTGCAGCGAGAAGACGATTAATAACGAGGCTGGCTTGGTCATATCCAGTGGCCCAGAGCTCATACATGGATGGAAGAAATCAAATATGATCAGTAGTTTAAGCATCTTCTGCATTCTTCCAGTCATCTTTGCTAAGGCAGAGTTCTCCTGCAGCAACCTAGCCACAGTTAAAACTTTTAAGACCAACACTATCAATTGAGCTACGCCTAGCAGAGACATTATATTTGATATTTTTGAAGTTATTGGTCAATAGTTATTACATATAAAAGTATAAATACTAGAAAGCTACTGTTTCATTCAGTAACATAGAAATCAGTAACATGAAATGCTACTAAATAAATTAAAATTTTACATAACATCAAAATCTTTTAGAGGTAAGTTTATATCATTATGTTTAATGGCTACCTACAGCTAGGTCCATTCACCTCACCCAACCTGCCTTTGTCAGTTATTTACAATATAACCACTCCACGCAACCCGCTCCTTTTCCGTCGAACCATCTCTGCGCAGGTCTTTCACTCAAAACATTTCTCTTCAAAAAATCAATGCCTGTATTAGTGTCCAATAGGCAAACTCGGCAGCTGTCTAAGGGCCCACGGCATCAAGGGGACCCATCCGATGACAACTAAAATTTTTGGAGGGAATTGGAAGGGAGGGAGAGAAGAGAGGCCTTCACATTACCTTGTGCCTAGGGGCCTCAACAGGCATTAGTCCGGGCCTGAAGAAATCCTACAAGGATTCCTCTTCTCCTAATCTCTCTCGCTGTTCAAATTCTAGACACCTCCTACCGTAGCCTTCTGATTGTCCACCTGTCTGACCTTCGAATCTCGACCTGGAACCGAACCTTACCTTAATACCTGCCCGTGGATTTTGTTTTGACTGACCGCCTGTGAATTAGCTGGTTTCCGTGACAGCTTTCTTTGGCACTGAAGATGATGGATTTGCTATCACGAGTGCTTTGTATGGACTCTGTTATGATGTGCTTCTATATACTGAGAAATAAATCACATACGGCTGTTTGCCCCAGAGCCCGCGCTGAATGTCTATGCCCGTGGTTGTTTTGATCCTCTTATCTACTTTTAGCTTTTCAGGCTGCTTATTTTCGACTTTTCCTGGAAATAGGTCTATATCCGATCCCTCAGGACTGAAAAAGTTATAGATCATCGTCATCATCATCGTCATCATCATCATCATCATCGTTACTACTACTACTACTCTACCACCATTACCACTACTATTATTACTACTACTACTAATTTTATTATTATTATTATTTTATTATTATTATTATTATTATTATTACTACTACTACTACTACTACTACCCTACATTGCGAATAAACGGCGTCGTTATAATTATCTAACATTCGCGAAGGGGGAAAGGAGTAAGAAATAGGTACCCCGCTTTGTAGACCAAAGTTACGCCCTGAACGTATACATATATATATATATATATATATATATATATATATATATATATATATATATAATACATGACACTGTATACTTGCTAAAGCTACACTGGACATTATTTCCTGAAAAGCTTTTCGCGTATCGAACTCGGCATTTGCAGAATATCTGTCTTCCTGTTGGAATCACAAGCAAAGGACACAAATTGGGGGGAGGGCGTTAGCTTGTTTCTCATTGTTCTTAACAATGCTTGTGTATTGAAGAGTAAGACATTTCCTTAGTGTATCTCACCTTAGCTAATGCATGGTGTAAGAAGGCCTCCCGACGACCCCAGTCTGGCGGAAGGAAGCCTCGGGCCCCTGGCCTGAAACCCTTTTAAATGTGTATCTTCTTAATTTAAGCCTGTCATAAGACATGAATAATGCAATTTCATTAAACGGCAGATTGAAGTCGAAAGGTTTTGCGTTTTTATAGACCTATGCAAGGTTATATAATTATTCTGTGCCGGTAAACTTAGATATTTTGGAGATAAAATAGTGGCGCTAAAAGAACCCTTGGATCTCTCCAGCCTTGTGGCAACATCCTCGCAAGTGTTTATAGATTTCCCTCATAACTCTTGCATCGATTTATGCTTGGCGTTAGAAGTGGCAATTAACCAAAGCATTATCAAATTTGTTACTACATACAATGTAATGATTTCATTTTTGCTCCGCTAAATTCAAATCTTTATGCTCAAAAGTGGGGACCAAATGAACCTCTAGCTCTGGGATGTTCGCTTGGGGCCCTGGTCTTTTCGCCCATGTCCCTCTCAATATCTGACCAGTCTTTTCCTTCGTCTATAGTTCATGTTATATAGCGATGAGTGGCCATTGTTCTCTGGATATCGAACATGGTTTTATTTGCTGTTCTTGTTTAAAGTAACAACATTGAGACTCGCTATGACTGTGTAATTTAATTGCTAATACACTGATTACTCTTCCAGAATTTCCAAATCTGGCATGTTATCCTTCGGTATTTTCTTATTTCTTTTAAATCCGGATCTGAAAAGATGCATCATTCTTAAAGGCTGAAACATGTACATGCATCCTAGAGGATTTATTTCACGCCGAAAACAATGGCACAATGCAAATGTCAAGGAATAATGTCAAGATCAACACCGTCAGCATAATTAATCAACTTCATCCTCATTTCCAATCTTACTATACGACATGTTTTAATTGCTGATCAAAGGCTACTCACTGATCGATGCATAAACGAATCTTTCTGTTCAAAGAGCATCGTAACTTTCTATAAAAAACTAATTCATTCCTGTGAACTGGTTCAACGGGACTGAAATCACTTCATCAAACGGATGAGATAAATGTTAGCATTGTCGGCTTCTTTCCACCGAGACAGATGCTGTCGCATGTACAGGCGCCATATAAATGTCCGTTTCGATTTATCTTCCTGGCTTGTCTTGATGTCAGCGCAGACCATTTGCCGGGTTTCTCTGCCACACAAAGGATGCTGCATATCAGCATCACAGTTCTGTAGGATTTGCCTGCTCATGCTGTGCACTGGTTTTCACGATCACAGTAACGATTGTGTCCTTGTCTTGGTTGAATTAGTTCTGTTGCACTCTAAATAAACGGACACGTTGTCTGCGTCGGTTCATTTCCGGTCCGTTCAGCAACCTTCACCTCACTGACCTCTTGCTATCATTACAACTTTCAAATGACCTCAGACAGACGACCTAAGGGGAATGATTCAACGACCCCCTTCGAAATCTAATTCACAGAACATCATTTCGTGCTCTTTAAGTTTCATCAGCTTCATATTTTCAGTAATGGTTGCACCCATTTGTATTGCAGCGATTACAATAGCTTCATATAGTCTTGCTACAATAAATAAATAAATAAATAAGAAAGTATAGTATCCCATATCCCACAAATGAGACTTAGAGAAGGCGCTCGTCTCCTTTTCTTGACCCTTGAGCCGGCAATGGACGATCCTTTGTCCTGGAGAACGGGGCAGTGCATCGCAGGACTCACCGTTTACTTCCCTAGCTTACGCCGATACTGCCGGGTGACAGAGGCATGGTGTGCACAAACAACTTGCCCAGGGTTGTTACACAGAGTCGAACCAGCAACAGCGTGATCATTGACCAAACGCGTTACCGATAGACCACCGTGCGGCACGATTGCTACAATAGGTAACACTGGTCAACATAGAAATCGTTACTGACTGGAAAAGGCCCTAATGTGTAGCATCTTGGTGTGCTGAACACGAATATAACCATAAAAATTTTTTATTGGCTCTCGTTTTGAAAATATTTCATATAGTTCATTTTTTATGTTTCACCATGTAAATTTATGCAGTAGGACTGCGACAATATCCTAAATAAGTCTAGAATGATGTAATATTCCACCTCATTGCATAATCCCATCATGGACACATCATGCACAGTTGATTACGTCATTTTCTGATGCAATGTAAAGCTACAGCCAGTCGGCTGCTGACGTAAGATGACGTCAGCAGTGTACTATATAAAGCGAGTCGGAACGGTTGAGCATTTACAATATTACAGACTTTGTGCGAGACAGTTTAAGTTACTGTTTTATAAAACTATTATTACTTTATCCATTTAGATACAATACAGAACAGTAATGCCTCGGAAGTGCGTAAATACTGTGGACAACTTTTGTTACATTTGTGGGGAAGTGACATTTGCCAACCAGAAGAAAAGTATCACTTATCAAGTCAAGAAGGCATATCATGCTTACTTCGAATGCAAGGTTGGTGACCAAGACAAGCCATGGGCCCCGTCATATATGCTGTGCTACATGTACAACACAGCTTTCACAGTGGTTGAATGGCAAAAGACCATCAATGCCGTTTGCAGTTCCCATGGAGAGAGCAAAGCAACCACGTAGATGACTGTTACTTCTGCTTGGTTCCTCCTCTTTCCGGTGGAATAACGAAGCAAAAGAAGTCGACAATAGTCTACCCAAACATTCCGTCAGCATTGAGACCAGTTCCACATGGTGATGGACTTCCTATTCCAGAACCTCCAGCAGAATATATTTTCCTTGATTCATCTGATGAGGACAAGGGTGAGCCGACATGTTCTTCTCCTGGTCCGTCAGCGTGCAGTGATCCCGATTTTCACTGTGGTGCATCATCAACCCCACACAGAATAACACAGGAAGAACTAAATGACCTTGTTCGTGATTTGGACTTATCCAAAAACAAGGCAGAATTGCTAGGATCAAGACTCCAACAATGGAATCTTCTAGAAGAAGATGTCACAATTACTTCATATAGAAAGCGCCATCAGCAGTTGGAACCTTTCTTTATGAAGAAAGGTAATCTGGTATTCTGTTCCAATATTGACGACCTCATGAATGCCTTACAGATCACTCATGACCCACAAGAATGGAGACTCTTTGTAGACTCTTCAACACTGAGTCTTAAGGCTGTGCTTTTGCACAATGGAAACCGTCTTCCATCTATTCCATTAGCGCATGCTGTCCACATGAAAGAGACATACGATAACCTAAAACAGCTACTGCATTCCATTGACTATAACAGGTACAAATGGCACCTGTGTGGTGATTTGAAGGTAGTTGCCATTTTAATGGGACTGCAGCAAGGATATACAAAATATATGTGTTTCTTCTGTGAGTGGGATAGCGGAGCAAGAGAGTTGCACTACGTGCGGAAGGAATGGACTCCCAGACAAAACATGGCAGTTGGACAGAAGAATATCCAGCACCCAGCTCTGGTCGAGGCTCACAAAATCCTACTACCACCCCTTCACATCAAACTAGGTTTGGTGAAGAACTTCGTGAAAGCCATGGACCGCACTTCGCCAGCTTTCCGATACCTGCATGAAATTCCCTCGACTCAGCGAAGCAAAGATTAAAGAAGGAGTTTTTGTGGGTCCTCAGATTAGAGAACTCTTCAAAGATGACCGCTTCAACAACTTGCTGGAGGGTGATGCGAAACAAGCATGGAATGCTTTTCGTCTAGTGTCTACAGACTTTCTGGGGAATGTTAGGGCAGAAAACTACAAGGAACTAGTAGAAGACATGCTCAAGCAGTACCAGAAATTTCGCTGCAATATGTCTCTGAAGATGCATTTCCTTCATTCCCATCTGGATTTCTTCCCTGACAACTGTGGTATGGTTAGTGACGAACATGGCGAACGTTTTCATCAAGATATCGCAACAATGGAGCAAAGGTACCAGGGAAAATGGTCCACTACAATGTTGGCTGACTACTGCTGGACACTCCGCAGAGATGCTCCCGAACAGCTGTACAAGAGACAGGCAAAAAAATCTAAGAACTAGTCTATGACCTGGTTTTTACAAATATTAACTGTAAGTGTATCACTATTGGCATGCATTGTGCGATATAAAATTACTTCATTTCAGATTACAAAAAAACTAGAGCCAATTCGGCATTTTCACTGTCATATTCGTGTTCAGCACATACAAATTGATAAGAACTGACTAATTTCATTTCAGTAACATGACTTTTGTAAAAATTTGTTGTCCAGTGTAATTATAAAACATTACTTTCCTACTGTCTTACCACAATAACAGTTGCTATCAGTTGACTTTACGTCATTACAATAGTTTGCTAGAGCTTTGCAACAATAAGTTCCATCAGCTGCTTGTTAGATGCAATAGTTATTACCTGTAATCTCACTTTTTTCCTTTTTTTCAGTCATGTATGTTATTCGATGGTATCGAATGAGTAAAGAGTTTTTTGTTTTTGTTTGTTTTGCATCTGAATGTTTTTCTAGACAAAAGTTGGTCTCAATGATGCAGAAACATAAAAAAATGATAAAGAACCGATGTTGCTTCGAATATGTTCGTTTCTTCTCCCTGAACTTCTTCTGTTTTACAGACAATCGTTGAATGAACTAAGCAGTTGTCAATCAGAAATAAATCAAATCATTTGTTGACACAAATCTTTGTAACTTCGTTTATCTTGTGAAGATATTACTCAGTAAATTTAAATATTCGACAATACTGTGGATAACAATTATGAGATAATTTATATCGACATCTATCACAGACCTTGAACAACTGGAGTGGATACTTAGACCATTCGGCTGAAGCGCAAGCAAAACAAGTAATCAAAAACCCGATAATCATGGATTGCAAAAGAAACTGAAAGTACACAGGTTCAAAGGGTTCGAACTAGCCCCGAAGGGGTGGAATGATTGCAATCTGTTTGTTTAGCAAAGTCTTCGTGTCTGAGACGACGGATGTTGAATATTAAGTATCATGACGACAATAATAAATTGTCAGAGCGGTCGACTGTATTTAGCGCGACAAAAGAGCTGTGTGTAGGCCCTATACAGGAGACTCATTCGACCAGCAGTGACCAGCAGACGCCGTTGTCTTTATGACACTCTAACTATCATAACAGACGCATCCGATCCATCAAAAGCGTAAAGCGATTTCAAGGAGAAATAATGACAGGCACTTGCCTAGTACTCCGACTTGCAGCATCTCTATCTCCGTCTGTCCATTCATCGTTCCATACTTAGGTATCCATTCCGTCCGCCTAATCATCAGTCCATCGATCAACCTGTCCATCCATCCATTCATTCAACTGTCCATTCTATCTAGCCATCAGTACTCCCGTTCATCTGTCCGCTGTCCATCAATTCACCCGTCCATCCGTCCAGCCATCCATTCATCAATTCATCCATCCCTCTAGCCATCCAATCATCCAACAGTCCGTCGGCTCTTCCTTCTTTCCTTTTTCTTTCCTTCCTTCTTCCTTCCTACCTGTCTTTCTTACTTGCTTACTAACTTACTAACTAACTTACATACTTACTAACTTTCATATACCGGCATTCTTCCATCATTCGTCCGTCTATTTACTCACGAGAACAGACACGAAAGACTGCATGATTCGAGTGGACTGTTTTTCTATCGTTCTGTTATTGATTAAAATATATGACTGGACATCGAGATGAATCTCATGATCAGCTTCTGTCAGCAGAAGGCGAGCGACTAATTCGCGTTGTTGTTCGGAGACTCGAAGGCGCGATTAACTCTTCTGTTTTCCTCAGCGAATTCCACCACTCGGTCATAATTAGGCGCCGACGGTTTCTTTAACTTTGCTTTAGAAACCGTCACGAAGTACATATTCTCATGCCCACAGTTCTTACAGTCATAGGCCAATAGGCATTAGAGACATAGTCCTACAGCTCCGACAAGCATAGGCCTATATGTATCAAAGGCTGAAGCCTATTGTTCACAGTGCCTATGCCTACATCCATTATAGGCCTAGACTTATATGATACTTGTTATTGGCCTAGGCCTCCAGATCTTACAAGTATAGGCCCCATTACTTCACGCTGTTGCCTTACTGTACTTGAATTCTGGTCCCTGTGTTCGAGGTTCGAATCCAAAGGCTTCATCTGAAATTAGATTTCGGTTTTTTATCTTTGACGCCGATAGCAACTGCTATAGCGCCTTTTTAAAAAATACCAGGAAATCGAAACCTAATGACAAAATCACAGCGCTAACAATGTTTTTAAGATTCAGTTTGAAAATTAATTCCTGGCGGTTGTCATTCTGCAGTCTAGGTTTCTGTTACAATGCGGCTAATTTACTGATAGGCAATAGGCCTAACAGGAGGCTGAGTGGGCAACGTAAGTCTTCCCGTTGACAATCACTGTATTCAAGGGCCTCAAAGCAAGTCATTAACGTGTTGTTGGCTATGGAATTTATGACTACAAAGTCCGATGATTGGATCGGACTGAACGAAAAACTGCTTAACGCCATCAGTCGATGCCTTGTCATGAGATGCAGCCTGAAAATAAACAAATTCTGAGCACAGCCAAACGAACAGTTCTGATCAGCATACGAAGGTCTACGTGAGACGAATGATGTGTTGATTAAACCAGAAAAAAGTGATGCCTCGAATCTGGAATGCCACACACCTTATCACTTCTGCCGCTGGTGTAGTTAGCGTGAGAAGTGTTGGCTGCATCAGGCGAAGTGCGAAGCAACAGCCGTGAACTCGTGATTCAGTCGAGGGCTGAGAGCAGCAATGTGCTACCCGAGATGCTATGATGAACCGCTAAGGAGAGCAACCGCCGTTCTGCCTCAGTAACATCTTATAATCACCGACTTCCTTCATGTCTTAATATGCATCACACTTGGCTGGTCGATAATAGGGGACTAACGATGGGCAGGCAATTCTGAGTCCATTGGAAAGGACGCCGGCTGGTGACAAGTCCGGAATTACTGCAGCGATTGATGAACGGATTAGAAATGCGATTCGAGGTTTAGTCCGTGGCTTTACCATTGCGTTTCTTCTAACTCACTTCATTTTTACCTCCTCTTGTATCGTCCTCTTTAGTTCTTCAGCGTCTTCAAATCTCCGAATATTCACCCCACTTCTCCCAATCTCCATTTTAAACCCCATCTTTCCAAATCTCACCTTTCGACTCTCTGTTTCTCTATCGGTCTCACGTGGTCAACTGAACTTCGGCCAACACTTCTGAGACGGCCACATGAAGCCCTTTAACGCTTAGCCTCGGCCAAGCAGATATTTCCCCTCCATAATATGGCACGTGCATCGGACTGCACTGACCTATAAAGCGACCCACTCTCCCAGAGATGCTCAGTTTGTATTATTATGGCGTTTTTTATGAATTTATGGTCTCGGTTTACTGAACTCATTAATTACAGTCGTTCGTCCCTTCATCAGTTCACAATCCCCTGATTCATCTTCGTTCCTCTCTCCATTCTTCCAACCATTCTCCATTCTTCCCACAACCCTGCATGTATCTGTCCATCTGTCTGTTGGTTAGCCCCTTTGTCTTTGTTCGTCTTCTCAACCAATCCTATCGATATATACTGCTCTACATGTAGTTCTCACGTCGGATGATCGGTCGGTCAGTCGCTCATTCAGAAATGGTTGCTTGCAAATATCAATTTGATCTTAAAGACTGCAAATAGTATCACTAAAATAGACAGCAATTTATTGAAATTTCACAGCTTAAGAAAGATCATAATTACACTTACTTAGACTGATGGACAATCAACAAGTTGAGCTAATAAAAGTAAGAAAGTAAGTAGACCTAGCTTTTACGTGCATTTGATAAGATCCTACTTTACAATGTTTTCTCAGTAACAGAATTGTTGATGATATTTTAGACTCTGTCAGAATAGCGCTATAGAAGTCATTTGATTCTTGGACAGGTCAGGAAAGTACAGTTAAAAGCATCAGAGAGGTACCTTCATAAGTCTGGGAATTGTTGCACCGACGTCTATTAATATCTGAACTGTATGTGCATGAATATCTTATATACACATCTAATTTATTGCAGTCGAGTATACAGCAAGTTATGGATTGGCAATGCAAGATCTACTGGTGTAATAATGAAAGACCAGTTCACACATTTTGGCGTACATGTTACCCACACATGTCATCTGCATTATAATTATATACATATAAACATGTCTACATATAGGCCCTATAGGCTTATATATAATCATGGGAATCACACACACACAAACACACACACATTATTATTATTGCAATTCAGCAGTGCTTTATGCTTTACCTAAATCTACCCTCTCACCGCTTACCTCTGTTATTCATGCTGCAGCTCGCCTAGTTAAAAGCCTTGGCCCTCGAGATCACATTACTCATTCTTTACAACAACTTCATTGGTTACCCATTCAGGCCCGCATATCTTTCAAAATCTGTCTACTTATGTTCAAAATTATGTCAGGCTCTGCCCCGTCCTACCTGTCCTCTCTAGTTAAACCTTGTACTTCCACTGAGTCCAGAAGAAGATTGCGTTCGGCTTCAAAAGGGGACTTTGAAGTCAGAAGAGTTAACCTACAGTTTGGTAAAGGAATGTTTGAAGTAGCTGGTCCAGCTGAGTGGAACTCTTTACCTGAATCTATTCGAAGATGCTCTTCAATAGATACTTTTAAATTAAAACTTAAGACTCATTTATTCTCTCAGTACTATAACTAATTATTATGTTGTAACGCGTCCTTTGAGTAAGACATTGTTTTATTATTTATTATATAAGTTGTATTGTATATATATATATATATATATATATATATATATATATATATATATATATATATATATATATATATATATATATATATATATATATATATATATATATATATATATATATATATATATATATATATATATATATATATATATATATATATATATATATATATATATATATATATATTAGTACAGCATATAATGTATGGGTGTGTTCTAGCGAAAGGCTAAAAGGCTATACAAATTTCACGTCATATATCATATATTTATAATTATATATTATGCAAAACGTACTGTTTGTTTCGTAACAATGAAACTGGCAATATCTATAATATATGATAATATAATTATATTGGTTGCTATATAATCATTTCAGATTTTATAGGCATCAGTCTGCAGCAGGAGCAGCATCCCACAAGCCTTTAACAACCACACTGATGCTGACACCGCTGCTGGTGGTGTCTAACAGAGACTGCAGCCTGAGTGAGAATGCGTGAACCTTAGATGCTACTAGAGCCATTGGACAACCGAGCTAGCATCTGGAGATGCATCTATAGCCTTACGTGGCAGCAGCAGCAGAAGGGAGGCAGATTGACTGCATGCATCGCCGTAGAATGGATAACAGTAACAGCATGAACGTCGGAAGGCGCGCAAAGTTCTCTTGAGTAAGAAGCCGAGAATAGCCGGGAAGTTCGTCTTTAGGCTCAATCGGACAAAATGTATCCGACCCATGCAACAGGTGTGGTCGACGGAAGTGGCGGTGGCGGTGAGGCACTGGGCGTTGCGATTGGTGGTGGTGGTGGTGGTGGTCGAGGAGTGCACGTGGTGACAATCGGTACTTCATTTGGCGGGGAGAACAACACTTCGTCACAATTCATGGAAGAGGCCAACTGTACGTGGTTCACGTTCGTCCTATATGTTCTTATCTTCGGCGCTGTTTGTATCTTTGGTCTGATTGGAAATTCTCTGTCGTTCGCAGTTCTCCGCTGGGAGCGCCACAGTCACGTCGCTACCTTCCTGCTTCAGGTGATGGCCTGCGCCGACAACCTCTTCCTACTGACAACCGGATTCTCTCAGATCTTCACAGCGATCACGATCTTCCTCAACGACAACTCGAATCCGCTGACCTCCTACCTGACCGTCTGTGTCTGGCCTCTGGTCCACGTGACGCAGATGTGGACCGTCTGGATCACCGTCCTCATCGCTGTCAACCGCTACGTGGCCATCTGTCGACCGTTCCAGGCACCACTCTGGTGCACCATGTCACAGGCCCGGCGTCAGGTCGTCATCCTCGCTTCGATCATCGTCTTCTACAACCTTCCGAGGTTCTTCGAGTACCGTATCGAGTACCAGGACGGACTTACTTTGGCCAACCCGTCGGACATCAAATTATCGCGGCTCTACAATATCCTCTACGAAAACGTTCTCTACTGTCTATTCGTGTTTCTCGGACCTCTCGTCATTCTCATCGTCCTGAACGCCTGTCTCGTCCAGGAGCTGGTGATGTCGAGACGCCGCCTAAGGGCGATCCAGCTTCCGGGGCAGGGTTTCGGCGGCGATGATCAGGAGCAGAACCTGACCCTGGTGATGATAGTTATAATTCTACTGTTCGTCGTCTGTCAGACGCCGGCCTTCCTTAACCAGCTACTCTACTACGCCCTCGAAGAAAAGGAGTACCACTGCGGAATGGTATACTTCTACTACTACCACATCAGCAACATCATCATCTCTGCCAACTCGTCCGTCAACTTCATCATCTACTGCGTCTTCAGGCGCCAGTTCAGACAGCGTGTGGCCGCATTCTGCAGCCGCAGCCGAAGACTCATCGACAAGTATCCAGACAGCATCCTCCTAAATGCTGTCCACTTTCCAAAGACGTCGTATTCTCCTCGGCCTAATTCTCACAGTTCTGATGCTACTGAAGTTCAGACTCTGTCGGCGAAAAACAACCAGCATATGAACTGCCATCAATCGTCACTCTGATAAGCAAACCTTTGCAACAGATACCAGCAGGTATATTCGTGTACTCTGTCTAAAGTTTAAAGTATTGTACTTGTATTTGCTTTTAAGAACTGAGGTGTGTGGGTATATGTACATATATATACATATGTACATACATATATATACTGCCAATATGTGCTTTCAAACATTCTAACAATTTCAACGTTCGGCACTCTTAAAGTACTTTAGAGAATTCTTAGCATTTTCATCTCCATGGACACTAACGTTTAAATTTTTAAGTACACGCAATATTTATCTAATAGACCTTGTCGTTTATAATATCTCATCTTTAAGCAAGTAGTTTCAAGGATCGCACAGCTAGGTTATAATAACTGTAGCTTTGGAAATTTCCTTTCTTGTGTACCATTTTTATAGATTCCTATACATATAAGTGCTATATGCCATATTGCGTTAAAGTTGCGCTTTTTCTGAGGTTCGTGATCGCCTGTATCTGCAATTTTCGTATATATGCGTGAATTTAGAGGATGTGAAACAGATTATCAGTTCCTTTGAACATAGACTGTAATTTTGCGTAATCAACGTCACTTCTTTTCGTGGCTTTATATGTCTAATATGGCACTGGTCCGTCGTAACATTACGGACTCTCCGAGCGTTTGATGCTATAATCGCCGCAGCCATTGGTAGCACCGGCTGAGCTGCTGCTTGTTGGCTCCGATTTAAAAACATCAATACCAGGTCGTTCTATAAGGCATAAATTCTTCCTGGCTACGAAAATGGCGCTAGTCGCCATATAAATGTTTATTTCTGTCTAATAAATGAAGCGAAGAGGGTGACAGCTGCATTTTCAGCAGTAAAGTCTGGTTGAAGATAGCACATTAGTCATTTTCAATTGTACTAGCGTTGATCCGTGTTGCCCAAGAATAGATAGGTTTTTCATGTTCGTAAGTATCCTAAAAGAATTTATTTCATAAACTTTGTTAGTGGACAATTTAACGAACGGTGCATCAATCCTAGGTCGAGTTTTCACATCATTTAGTTACATTAACTACTATTGCTGTTGCTGCTGCTGCTATTACTACTACTCATACTACTACTACTACTACTACTTCTGCTGCTGCTGCTATTACTACTACCACTACTACTACTACTACTACTACTACTACTACTACTAATAATAATAATAATAATAATAATAATAATAATCGAAGTAATCGCTCTTAAGGTTTTTACTATCCTCTGCGATGCTATGCAAAATGTCCGTTGCGTGCATAGCCCGCATATACAGTAAGAGTCTAGAGCCGCACTGATCAACTAAGCCCGTGTGAGTTAAGAAGATGCGCCTGGGTTTATTTGATACGATCCACCGAATCATCGCGTAATGCATTAAACTAAATGCGACCAGCACTAGCACTGATTACTCAGTATCCCACAACATGCAGTTGCGGGATATACCTGGAAATAAATGGTTGCAGACCTTCAGACATTGTGGTCTATAACCTAGTGCATAATTATGATAGCTGTGGGATATTTCAGCTTGCTTCTATTGTCATACATTTTTGTTGGTTAATGGTCTATGATTCGTTGATGAGCAGATACATTGTTAATGCGCAATTTTGCCAAAGAAAAAGCTATAAAGGCGGGTGGCGGCATTGAAGTAACTGGTCGTCAAAGTCACTGAAGACAGCTGCATTCTAATTGGATTCACATTGCTTCTTGGAAACTCCATAAACTCCGACATAAAATATTTGCGTCTACACATATAATCCAAAAACTTTCATCTATATATTTGCGTATTGTTTTGATTTTTAACCGGATTTACCAGGAAATTTGGCCTCCACACCGACCCAGCATAGGAACGACCATCGACTATTGCCTTGAACATTATTACAGTGGCGCTGTAGAAGCTCTCGGGCTATTTTCTTGGCATGGCAGTCCTTTTTAGTACATATGTATGCGTACTTTTGTGTAAAGAACGGGTGGCTTTTTAGTAACTTCAAAACTGTATTTTAAAGGATGCAAAAGTCACTTATAATGTACTGTGTCAAAGACTGTTGTGTTCGTTAGTCCAACGATCGTTTATGGCTGTCCTTCCAGTTGTACCAGTAATCGGCTGTTTGTAGGGATGGTCCTGTGGGATGACCTAACGGGCTGCAGGCACTGCGCCTTAGTTGCAGCAGCAGAGGTAATGGTGGCTGACGGCATCTATAACACTGGCCAACACATAATTTGTTGCCTCAAATGTTAGAACTGTTTCTGGGTATATTTGACCTGCTGATTCCAGAAAAGGCACCAGTTTTCTCCCAGCAGGTCTAGTTTTCGAGATATAGAACATTATGCCATATACCAGTCCTTGCCTCTGCTCGCCCATAAAACATAAGGCTATAGCTATAATTATGTAGTGCTCAATTTATTATGTGATACACTAAATAAACATAATAATACAAATACTTAAAAGAAAATGGTAGTACCTGAAACTGTACTTATATGATACCAAACAGAACAAGTTTGTTATAAAAATTTCAAGTCATTCGACACCGAAGAAGCTCCTTTTGTACGATTTCCGAGTGTGGCATCTGCCGGAACAATCGCGCATAATATTCCAGCAATAGTCTGCCATCATGTGTGCATCCCATCTTCCTTGATATCGATTTTCCATTGTTTTGATGTCTTGGTGAAATCTTTCACCTTGCTCTTCGCTGAAGTCACCAAGATTCTCTGGAAAGCGATCTAAGTGACTGTGGAGATAATGGACTTTAATGCTCATGTTGCAGCCAAGCTTGTTGAAATGAAGAAGCATATCCTCTACTAGTTGTGCATAATTGTCTGCCTTCTTGTTGCCAAGAAAATTTTTAGTTACAAGAACAAAGGAAGACCAGGCACAAGATTCGATTTCATTCATTGATGGTATGAAAAGTGGGTCATTCATAAGTTGCCTGATCTGTGGACCATCGAAGATTCCAGCCTTCAATTTTTCCAATGTAATTCCTGGTAACTTGTGTACTATGTATTCGAAGCATGAACCTTCTTTATTCAAAGCCCTGACAAATTGTTTCATCAGGCCTAGCTTTATATGTAGTGGTGGCAGTATGATCCTATCTCGTGCCACCAAAGATTCCTTGATTACATTTTGAGCTCCAACCACCATGTCTTTCCTCGAAGGCCAATCTTTTCTTGTCCAATGTTCATGCTTGGCTCTACTGTCCCAAAGACACAAAAAGCAGGGATACTTTGTGTAGCCACTTTGTTGACCAAGGAGGAAATTTACCATCTTCAAGTCTACACAAATTACCCATTGATGTTCTTTGTATTTTATCTTTTCCAGTACTAAAGAGATGGCATTGTACTCTTCTTTCATCCTGGTGGAGTGACCGATTGGAATAGAACCAAATTTGCTGCCGTTATTTAAAAGCACACATTTCAGACTACGTTTTGAACTGTCGATAAAAAGACGCCACTCATCTGGGCTGTAATCCGACAGACCAATTTTCTTCAATAAGTTGCTGATGTCATTACAGAATACTAGGTTGTTGTCTTCGGTAAAGAATGGCAGCAAATCCTTTTCTCTGTTTCTATAAATTGTAATTTTCGTTCCAGGCTGAAGTGCATTCTTTTTCTTTAGTCTGGACGCAAGCAATTCAGAGGACTCTTTGGAAAGATTTAAGTCCCTGATCAGATCACTCAACTCTTTTTGGTCAAAACGTTCACTGTGTGAAGTTGATTGGAAATCACTGTCACTGACCCCACTTTCTTCACTTTCGTCACCTTGTCCGATATTGGACATGCAAGTGTCATCGTCTGAGAGCTGAGGTAGTTCGCGAAAAGGTGGAACTGGTACAATATCCGAATGCGGAACAGGTCTCCTGGCTGAAGGTATATCAGGGTAAGACAACTTGTGACGATTATTTCGATTGATGACTATGATATTAACCATACAAAAGTAACAGTCGTCGAAGTGGTTTATCTGTTCCCTCCAAACCATCGGTACACCAAATTTCAGGCAGCTTCTCTTTCCAGTTGTCCAGTGGCGCAATTGTTCAATACAAGTTTTGCATACTGTATGAGGAGCCCATTGCTTATCTTGATCTCCAAGTTTGACACCAAAATAACCTACATATGCTCTTTTTACAAACTCAGAAATCGGTTTCCTGTTTGCTTTTAGTGTGTATTCCCCACAAATGTAGCAGAATATGTCTGGATGGTTAATGCAGCTCCGTCTGGAAGTAGCCATAACCTTAAGGATGTTCGCATCTGAGGAATTAAGTGACTAACCTAAAAAATAGTAAGAACATGTAGCTATTTAATGTTCACATTCACAGATTGTTCTTGCGACCAACTCTTAATATGCCCTAAGACGACTGCGGCTGCTCTAGCTTTCAGGAGGCGGTTTATATAGGCTATAAATGCTGACTTCAGCATAATCTATTTACATAGTTCGAAACCATGAAACGCTGTATAAGCACAAATAAATTCTAAATGAGGCCATGAATTTAGTGCTGAGTAAGCTGTAGGCTACGGAATAGTTATTTCGTTGAATCAGCAATATCTCAGCACGCGGCAAGATATGCTGATTTTACATTATAAGGATGTAGGCATTATATGAATCAGCAAGAATTAATTATAATTAGCCATAAATAAAGCTTATTATGACATTTTAGTTTTGTCAAAGACATCGTTTAAAGAGTGGACTGGGTTTTCTTTACAAAATCGACGATATCTGAGAAACTAGACCTGATGCACTCAATCCAATGACATTTTCTGAATCAGCGCCCAAAATTACCCCAAGAACAGGTCTAAAACCGAAGGCAACAAGAAAAAAATTTTTTTCTGTAGGCCAGTGTAACTATTTCTTTATTCGATGCTCTTTCGGCTACTGACACAGCTTAAATGATTCAGACGGTAGGAATAGTCACCGAATTTGTCCTGTTCTCCAGTATGCAGAATAATCCGTCATTGCATATGACTGACTGTACTAGCCACCAGTATTTCCACCGACGGAAATGTAAACAAATGTAAATCGACAAAGGTAGTAAAGATTAGGCAGCGAACAGAAGCATCCCTGCAAACAGACACAGAGACATAAATACAGATACATAAAGGACGACAGACAATGGATTCAGGTCCCAGGCGACACACAGATTGAGTGGCCGACATTCACAGGTGGATAGGCTATACAACAAAGGCCGCATAAGATGAAGAAGATACTTAGCTGTAGACACAGATAGTTGAAGCAATCACTGACGTTGATAATGATAATGATGATGATGATGATGATAATGATAATGATAATGATAATGATAATGATAATGATAATGATAATGATAATGATAATAATAATAAGTTCCTGTAGCTCACTGCCTTACACTCAATCAGATCTTTAATGCTAACTGAACACAAATATCTTGTCGTTGACCGCAGTAACTATGACAATTCCTTAAAACGATCACTTTGCGCACATGACTGTGCACCGTATGTTTTGCTTATTTAAGCGAATGTTAGCGGACTATTTCATGCTGTCTGCTTACGTATTACGTAAATCCCATTTCATGGACTTGTTTACAATTTATATGCAGCCAGTTACCAAGAGAATGTCTGTATAGGGAGAGCACAGTAAGACACGCAACATCCATAAACGAAACGACCCTTACCTTCAGTGGGACTCGTTTGGCAGTTTTATTGTCGGCTTTGATTCATTTACTCGCGAACGAACGATAAATCTGAATGCCAATCGTTAAATATTAAATTGTGTTCCCTATCACCTGCATTTAAAAGCCTACTTGAGTATGATATTAAAGAGAATGTTATATATTTTATAGCGCTGTCTCGGAAACGTCTGAATATGCGAACATTATAAAGTAAATTCATCATATTACTAACGACTTTATCATAATGAACAAGACGTTTCAATTATCATTTATCATAATTTTATTTATCATATTGAACAAAACGAATCAACATTGGCCATCTTGCCCTCCGCGAATGTGCAAATGCCATTGTGTATGTATGTATGTATGCATGTATGTTTGTGTGTATGTATGTGTGCATGTATGTATGTATGCATGTACACACTTAATATAGCGTCTTTAAGGGCCTCAGAAGAGTGCTACCTACGCCTGCCTAAATGATGATGAAGTCATTAAGAACAAAAGATCATCAGTAAGCGAACACTGTTCGAATAGCTAGAAGAGTCACCACTGGCAGATTCCCGCAGCCATCAGGGCCCATCCGATGGATTCCCATCCGGAGTTGAAAGTTGACAACCTGTTCAGAGTTCCTGAATCACATAGTGTCGAAGAAGAGGAACGACAACAGGTAGCAGACGATGGCCTCACCGTCCACCTGTCCCTCGCAGATGGTAGACGACGCAACATCCGGACATACCTTGGTCACCAGGTCTGTGGAGAAGGACATTCTTCAGCAGCCGTCTGAACATTATCAAGGAAAATCCGCATGTGACGAACTAAGAGATTAAAAACGACACGCGAGACAAAACTTCAGCCATCTTGGCCATAGACAAGCGCTTCATAATCTAATTAGGCCAGTTTATCATTATTCTTATTGTTGTTGTCGTTGTTGTTATTATTTTTCATTTTTTATTTTTTTAAATTTAATAATAATAATATTAATAATAATAATAATAATACTAACAATAATAATAATAATAATATTATTATTATTATTATTATTATTATTATATTATTATTATTATTATTATTACTGTTATTATGAAAATACGAAACGCGCAAAATTTGTCGCTGAATCCTCTCCATCGGCATGTTCTAAAGCAGTGCCAAAGAAATCAGTATAAAACAGCAAAAACCAATGTTTCTTTATAAGCTTAGTTTAAGCCTCAAAATTTATGACTGTTTCCTGCTGTAGGATTGCTGTTGAAATCAGAAGTAGACTACTCGGCTCTTACGAATTGGTGAATATTCACATGTGACAAAGGAACAACCATTCTTTCAACCACTTTTGAAGCAGCTTGATGTACACCTGCTTCCGAGGCCGAACCAACCAGCGACATGCATGAATGACCTGTGGCTCTGAACAGGACTATACGATATTTGTTCATGGTCCACTCCATCAATTGCAACCGTACAGTAATTCAAGATCTTCTTCACTTAGATGCATGCTACAAGTCAGCTGACTTAATTATGTCAAAACTCATTATGTGCGATCGACTGAAATGGTAGCGCCACTATTGCCTCTGCAAATTAATTACAACAGACATTCTAGTTCGTAAAACTACTTAGGTTAAAGTGTCGCAAACAAAACAAGCCTCGAGGTTATTATACAATAATCTTCATAGTTGTGCATTATGTGTCGTCATTATACATTGTTTGTTATAGTCATCGTTATGTAGCATACATTTTTGCAGTGCATCCGTCGTCATCTTCACCGTCAAGCGAATATTCAAATGTAGCTTGTAACGAGCGCTTTGCAAATGCTTGGGTTGCGCTAAAAATTATAATTAAACCTAAGACGTTCATCTTAATCACCGAAATCATCATTATTAACCATGTAATTTCACAATCATCATCAGTAACCATGTGATTTCAAAATTGTTGTCATCTTCGTCGAATGGTCTATTTGCTTCAGCAATTTTTCAATGTGAACTGCATATACACATTGCATGATAGGCTACCTGGTCTTAATAGAAAACTGTTAATTGCTGACCGCGAGTTAAATTGAGCGATTTCATGAAATTAGTTCAATGCTCACAACAGAGAAATATTGCAGGCTGAGGTAAAGACAGCTCAGTGAAAGACAGAAACAGACTGAAAACAGGAAAATAACGAAGAATAATGAGGACGAGGCTCGGAGAAAGTCTGCAGTTGTCTTGTCTGCCTATGCTATCAAATCACCAGCTCTTTTTTGTGCATGTCTTTCATCAGAGACTGAAGACAACACTTTCTGAAATCTTACTCTGAACCAGCCTCCCTCGGCGATTTTTTCTCGATAAGAGCCTGTGAATAGGCCGGCTCCCTGACTGGGCGTTTTGTTTTTCTTGATGTTGAAGAAATGAAGAGTTAAAATGACGCTTTCACTGCAGCCTAGAAAATGTGCGTCGTACTGTTTATGAGGCGCCTTTTGAAACTGATTTGCTACTCAAATGGAATGTAGTATAATGCAATACAGTGCAACCAAAGGACAAAATATATTGATATATTGTATATTGTATATTGATCACTGTGTAAAGTAATAGGAAAATGCTGTAAGCTAACTGACACCGTTAGCAGACGGCGACAGACCTGCATCTAAGGTGGCTGTTAGTCACTGATTAGGCTAATGGCCGCCTCTTCAGCATTGACTTTATTCAACATAGGCCTAATGCTGGATTGGTATAAAATTAAAATTACTCGATTTGTCCACGCATGTAAATACATACACGTCTGAACTATTAGAGCATGTGTCACTTATAATTTATTTTAAGACCACGATAATGCAGTCACGCACTCGGTTTGGCGACCAAAGAGCACGTGACAAGAAAGCTCGTTACAAAAAGCCTATGGCACAAATAGCAGTGTTCACAGAGAGTCGCTGAGGAAGATAATGAAGAGTTATGGAATTTCAACAAAGGCAATTGACGTCACCAAGAGCTTTATGATGGCAGTCGATGGGCAGTGAGATACGGAGGAGAGGTGAGTGAGTGGTTTCAAATTGTAGCTGGAGTGCGTCAGGGATATGTTTTATCATCGATGATTTTCGCACTGGTTATGGATTGTGAGATGTCGAGAGTGACGGATGGCAGTAACATTGGACTAAAAGGTTATAGGTTAAGAGACTTGGACTTTGTGGATGATATCGCCCTGGAGAGGCATGAAAGAACCAACATCTAAAACCCAGGAGGAGCCAGTAAAGGTGGGACCCGCTATCAATCCAGACCAAGATCATGAAGATAGGAAAATGGAATGAAATGGACAAGTTCATGATTAATGACAAGGAGATTGAGGTTTGTGGATGATTTATGCTACCTCGGTAGCTTAATAACAGCAGACAGCAGCTGTGACAGGGGGTAAAGATACGCATAGGAAAGGCAATGCTTCTTTTGGGAGACTTGAAAAGATGGAAGAACAACAGGTGCAGTTTGAGGACCAAGATTCGTCTATATGAAGCCATAGTATTAAGCACACTGCTCTATGGAGCGGAAACGTGGCCAATGACGGTGGCAAACAAGAAATGACTGGAGGCAACACATCGCAGATGGCTGAGGAGAATTTTGCCCATTTCGTGGCGTGATAGGATATTAAATAAAACTATAATAGAAAGGACAAGGCAAGAGGATATACAGAGAATATAATCAGAAAGAGAAGACTGAAACTTATGAACAAAGATAGGTGAGCCAATCAAGCAATGAACTGGATTCCTGAAGGGAAATGGAGGAGGGAAGACCAAGGAAGAACTGGCCAGAAACCATCATGGACGACCTTGAACGTTTGGAGATGTCGTGGGACGAGGAAAGAAGACTGGCGGTCAACAGAGATGGATGGAGAAGCTGTGTTGCCCGATTTGCAGACCTGCACAGGAAGGACTACGTACTAAGTAAATATAAAATAGCACGCAGACAAAATAGCACGTGCAATAAAAGCTCTTTAAACATTAACCAAGAGCAATTTAAAAAGAAATAAAATATGTTTGTGATAAATATATTCAGTCACATAATTCTGTAGGAGATATTCATTGAACATGTTTTTGGTAGGTAATGTTCTGAAAGAAATCACTGACAAACTTTACAAGCCCAGCTGGAGAACCTAGAGAAATTTGAACATTGACAAGTGATGGCTATCTGGTTGGGTTTGAAATGCCAGATGCCAACATTCTAAATGATATAAAACAAATTCTCAGTTTTACCTGCAGTCACTGCCTCTGTTTGAACTGAAAGCTTTTGTTTCTTTTCTTTTACCCCGCATATGTCCTCTAAGCAGGTCTTTATATCAGTTTAATGGTTTTATGTCAAATGACCTTTTATCACAGACAATTTGTCATACTGTTGTTTTGTTAACAAGCTCTCTGAATACCACATCCTCTTTTGTCACTTGAGTTTGCGTCTGGTTACCCACGAACTGCATTCCG
This sequence comes from Norana najaformis, assembly GCA_964023275.1. Classification (NCBI taxonomy): domain Eukaryota; kingdom Metazoa; phylum Annelida; class Clitellata; order Crassiclitellata; family Hormogastridae; genus Norana; species Norana najaformis. The sequence goes on along the minus strand of OZ029913.1, from coordinate 22,103,714 downwards.
TACATTCATCCGGCTGTTCTCTTGAATGGCAATACGTGTAATGTGGCAGGCTACAGCCAGGTTTAGCCAGCTGGTCTTGCTCATACTCCGTTACTCAAGTTAGATTCTAGATATATACATTACATGTAGTTTTTAATTGTATGGGTGTGTGATAGTCTAGTGGTTAGCGTGCTGGACTGTCAACCGATGATGATGATGATGATAATAATAATAATAATATTAATAATAATAATAATAATAATAATAATAATAATAATAACAACAAAACCAACAACAACAACAACAATAATGATAAAAATATTAATACTAATAACAACAATAATAATAATGATAATAATAATAACAATAACAATAATGACAGTTGTTAAGTCATGTAGGCCTATATGTTGAAATTTGAGAAACAAAATTTTTCAACGAAATTAAAATTCTTTACACATTAGCACATACTGAAATATAGCTTACATATTACTTTACCTTATGACTGTGCTTTGTAGTTTTGTGGTGTCTTTTCTGTGTAGGACCGCGCGACAGTCGTTGTTAATTTATGACCAAGGAAGAGTCTTTGTAAATAACAAGTTCTAAATCGACTCTGTAAATAAAACCATTGAAAATTGAAACTCGATTGGGTTTGTCAATTAGCGTAAACGAATTCGCGACAGGGATATTGGGATAAGAGACGGAGAAGGAAGGGGAGATGGAGAAGGAAGGAGTTGTAGGGTGAGAGGAGAGCGAAAGGAAGAAACGGAAAGCAATGGAGGACTTTCTCAAGAAGGGACTTTTGCTGATCTAGCGCGCAGAAACCCTGCATGAGATAGAGACTGGTCGTACCAGAATGCATCTTGTGCACTTTAGTATACAATGCATATAATATTTTAGGTTGAAGTAGACCTACATCGTTGGTCTAGGCTCTTCTTTTGGCCTTGTGAAATCTTTGAGCTCGTTGATGGTTTTGACACCGAGGTCAGAGAATGCGTAGGTCCACTGCAGGAGTCCTGCTGCTGGACGCCAGATAATGGCGATGATTGAGATGTGTCTGCCGATGCCAGTCACTGGCATCCGTCGTCCAGTAAGAGGATCAGCGACGAAGGTCAAGCGATGGCGAACAGAGGCTGCACGCGTCGACGTCAGATTCTTCGATCCAATCGGAAAATAGATGATAAAAGTTCATCAGAAGGCCGAGCGAAGTTCCACTCCTATCTATAGTCATACATGTCCTACGTACATATATATATCATATAGATCATATGATGTGATATCATATGATATAATATATATATATTATATTCTAGTAAAGGCCTAACTCTACGAAAAATACGCTTCACTAGTCGTACATACCCTTTGTAGAAGTCTAACAGCATAAATAGTGTGGAGACATTACATCGTAATAAAACATTTATTGAGAACTTTTATGGACTCTGTCTTTTCTATCTTTATTTTCTTATGTCCCTTACACGGTAAGTCAGGACTGTTTCACATTAAATGTTATGTCTAATCGTTCATAAAAGTGAAATAATACTCGGACAGTTGTTAAAGAGTTCAGTAGCCTATCGTAAAGTCCAATATTGTTCTATAATACCTATCATAAACGCTAGTTACATCCCTAATAAATCGAGGCCGATAATATGTCGGTGTTTAATGTCTCGTGCAACCACTGTGAAACTGAATCAATGTTTATTTCAGGCCTTTATCGAGCTCCGCATCGGCCCACGATCAAATCAAATCACACTGGTTTTCCATCGTAGTGTAATAATCTTTAGGCTTCAAAGGTCAGAATGAAGGAATATGAAGTCTCTATATACGTATGTGTGTATGGTTCGTCTAATTTACTACTGCAGATATAAAGACGAAGAACTGCAGTCTCTAAATATAGGCTGCACATAGTCGTTAGGCGGTTAGTCGTTAGGCGGTTAGTCGTTAGGCGGTTAGTCGTTAGGCGGTTAGTCGTTAGGCGGTTAGTCGTTAGGCGGTTAGTCGTTAGGCGGTTAGTCGTTAGGCGGTTAGTCGTTAGGCGGTTGGTAGTGCAAATTACTATTCAGAGAAGCAGAGAAGCGACTTTTAAATGATATCAATTTTACTTCTTATTTTTCGACTTGTTCTTACTCTTTGATTCGTTGTTGTTGTTGCTCTTGCTGCTGTTGCTCCTATTCTTCTCCTCCTTCTTCAGTGTTCTTACATCTACGGGATGAGAACTGGGCATCAGAGGACACATTTCATTCATCGACTCCAGCAGAAACATCAATTTAATTAATTAATTAATTTAATTAAGTAATTAATTTAAGCGCTGCTGGCGAATTAGATCCAAATACAAGTACAATAGAGATATGCGACGCACTAACGCCAAAGCACTCAAATTCTGCTCCTCCTCCTCCCCTCCTCCTCCTTCTTCTCTCCTATCTCCTCCTCCTCCTCTTCCTATCCACTCTCCTCCTCTTCATTCTTCATGTCCTCCTATATTAGTCTTCTCGAACGTTTCATAGTTATTTCCCTCGTTAGTTTTTCTACTCCTTCTATGTTTTTTCTTTTTCCTGCTACATACTTCTACTACTTCTCCCCTTTCTTACACCAATCTTATTATTCATGTTACTAGTACTTCTAGTCTACTATTCTCCCTTTGTCTGATTCTCCCCCTACTTCGTCGACAAATACTGATCCTTCTGTCCCTTCTCCTTCTACTACTTCTTTTCCTCGTTCTCCCTCTCATCCTGGTACTACTTCTCCTACTCTTCATTCCGTCCATCCGCTTCCTGCACATCCTCCTCCTCCTCATCTGGCTCCGATTATCGCTCCTCTTCCATTGGATTACGGTCACGACGCCGATATGCGACAACGATCCATTGACTTAATGAAACTGTTCCATCGTCGCAGATATGAATGAGGTCTGCATCAGCAAATTAGGTGAAATGCCATCTGGTTACTAAGGGCGAATCGAATTCCTTCTAGGAAATTTCACTCATCCACCATATATTATGCAGTAGACATAAGATTCATAATTTGTTTCATAGGGTCCACCAGGCGAGGTAACTCCGTGCTTTTGCGTATTGTAGAAAGTGTCGACAAGCACATTATAGTCATTTAATTCTGATTCGTGGCCTCTTTAACATTGACCTAATATTGCGGTTCCTCGTGGTTCAATCCGTCATCGTTTCTGCTTACACTGCGCTTCACTGCACTCAATCAATATTTTAGTAGCTCAATTATATGACGGGATATCTTAGCATAATTTATGAGACACGGGTCTGAATTCGACAGGAATCGAGGCCAGAGTAAATTGATAAAACTTGATTAACTTGTGATATATGGCCATAACGAGTTGGATAGCAAGACAAGACTTTCATGCCAGTTTGTTCCATAAAAGGCCTACACCAGGACGAGGGGCAATTCATGCACACATGTCATGAATCGACAAGTGCACAAATCAGTGTATTTTACGAAATTGTAGGAAAGGTATTGAAAGTGAGTGAGGACGAGAGGGACCTTGGAGCAATTATACATAGGAGACACTGAGCTGCAGCAACTAAAATGACCAGTTCAGCCCTAGTACCCGCGGCGCGGCTTTCGTTGGGCGCTGTAGAAATCTTGGGATTACGATTACGATTACGATTAGTAAACAGGATACTCGCCAGGTGGCTATTGCCGTACGTTGTGTTCTATCTGGTCGTCAGGATTTGTCCTGTATGTGGTTTCCTCGATAGTTATCGGACTATCGTCTCCCCGCCACACAGCTACTTTTCAAGTCTTTCGCGGAGTTTAAGTGGTTTTGGACGGTATGTGCTTTTATTACAAGGGGCACAATCTTTAAACGATTGATGATCGCATACAGAAAAGCATCATTCGTATGCAGACGAACTTACATCTGTGTTGTATTATTTAGGTTGAGTTGCGTAATGTGATATACTATGTTATATTATGCTATGTAATGTTATGTTACGTTCGCAACACCCAGGTCTGCATCAACAAATTAGGTGAAATCTGATTACAAAGAGCCTTTTCCTCAAAAAGAAAATTTGCCGAACAATCGGTAGATGGCCGACGAAAGAACGTAAACCGGAGACGGTAAATGTTTTCTTCGCAATGGCAGCGCAGCAGATCAAGGGAGGGAGGGCAAGGAACTGTCATCCGAAGCGGAACCTTATGAATTTCGACATATTGCATCGACCAGTCAGGAATGATTCCTACCTCCCTCCCTCCCTCTCTCTCTTGCCCCAATCCATCCATCCATCCTTCTTTCTTTCTTCCTTTCCTCCCTCCCTCCCTCCCTCCCTCCTTCCTTCCTTCCTTCCTTCCTTCATTTCTTTCTTTCTTCGTTCCTTAGATCTTAAATTCGTTCTGTTGATAAAGGAAAGATCGCAGCTCTCATTCATCTTCGCCTGTCAGCAGCCTTTATACCATCGATCATGATATCCTTCTTCACCATCTCGAACGGTTTGGGCTCTCGGATGCTGCTCTCTGCTGGTTTGCATCTTAACTCTGTCCTCGCACTCAGTCTGTCCATGTCAAGGAATTTACCTCAGCATCGGGTGTTTTGGACTGTGGTTTAGATGGCGTTCAATGCGCTTCGATTGAACCCGTCCAAAATCGAATTCCTCTTTTGGGCTCAAGTCAGCAGTTGCGCTAGTTTGACTGGCTTACTACTATTCAATGAGTGGATCAGTTGCTCTCGAATTGGGTCATCATGCAGTCTTGGCGACATATTTGATTCCAATGTGCCTCAGAACATCTTCTCGCGAGTTGCAAATCTGTTCACTTTCATACACGAGATATGGCCAGAAAAAGGTCTCACGTGCCTCAGAATGTCTCGGTTTCACTTGATAATGCCTTAATTTCTAGTCGTTAACTCACTTCTAAACGCCATCACAAACATAACTTTGTACAAATTACAAATGCTTTAGAACTCCTTGGTCAGGGTTATTACGAAAAATCCCAAATTTCAACACATTATCACACATACATATTATATAGAGTCATTGCGCTGGTTTGGTATTAAACAAAAATCGAGTTTAAACAACGTCCCATAGTTCACAACGCAATACACATTGGCCAACCTACATATCTTTTGTCTTTACTTTTCCCTCAGATTCACAAATATTTGGTGATTTAATTGACCCTTGAAGTGTCCCGAGCCAGAACGGTACTGGTCCGCGTATTTCTGGGGGCGTTGGCCTAAGACTCTGGAATTTGCTATATCGTTGTCAGCTCTGCAAATTCTGTGATGTGCTTTAGGTCGAAGCTGAACTGAAGTCCATTCTTTCCAATTGCTTCCCAACAGGAAGCGATCAAACTGGCCCGCAAACGCACCTGTATTATTAACCTGTATTATTAAACTGTATTATTAAACTGTATTATTAACCTGTATTATTAACCTGTATTATTAACCTGTATTATTAACCTGTATTATTAACCTGTATTGTGGTCTCTGCAGGAGCCTAACAGAACTCGACTGATTCTGCCCAAAGGATTTTGATTTTTGGAATACAGTTTTATTTAGTAGCTACCATTGATTGATGCCAGCGCTACAGAAGTTTCAAGATTAGATTAAGTTATTTCCTTTCTTGTATTCATCCACTCAGCCAGCCTCCTCTATATTCTTTCTTTCTGTAATTGTAATTAGAAAATTATAGCTCTGTTTCAAGAGAAACTAATCAGAAGCGCTCTCTACGCTAGCCTAACGAATGTTCAATGTCATTAAGGAAAGAAAGCTCATCAGTTAACAAGCAATGCCCAGATAAGTAGAAAAGTCACCTTCCTTCCTTCTTTTCTTCCTTCCTTCCTTCTTTCTTTCCTTTCTTTCTTTCTTCCTTCCTTCTTTCCTTTCTTTCTTTCTTTCTTTCTTCCATTCACCTGCCCGCCCATCCCTCTTTTCCACCGCTTAATAGGCACATCATGATATACCAGATTGATCTCGATTGGTCTTCTGTAACGTAGGCCTACTACTGTTGTGCACATTGGTCTAACTTCGATTGGTGCCCTGTGCATTATGATAACGGCGCTATAGAAGTGATTAGATTAGCTTCGATTAGATTTACCGTTTATAACCTTTTCAGCAGGAGCCAAAAACCATCACTCCTTTTCAGCTCATATTTTCCTGTGCGAAGTTATTTACTTAGAGGCAATTTCTGATTCAAAGACTCTCATCCAAGCCTGAGAGGTGCCAAAGTTATAGGTACTTCAGCTGTTGAAGAAAGCGCTGGCAGGCAGAGAATTTAAATAGAATGAAAGGAGGAACTTTTGTCCTAATCCATCTAATGGACCACCCACTGTGTAGCCTACTTGTGCCTAAGATGACCCCTCTGCAGGAGGTCAAAGGTTGGTTCATTCGCTTTGGTTGGCAGTCAGGTCCCACATTAATCAACCACAATAATTCGTCATGGCAATAACTTATAATAAAGTCTAAAACAGTACAATATCATGCTAGATAAAAAAGTATTAGGCCTACCAGCCCAAAATATTATTAAGAACAAAAGTAGACCTAATAAAAAATGCAGAACAAAATCGTATAGTAACAAGCATTAACTCAATAATGTCCTCAAGCGAATCAAGTACAGAACGTCACCATCTTGGATGTGAAACCGATGTGTCATGCTAACACCAACACCAGCTGACAGACGGATTCTCCAGAGGTTTTAACTCAGTTGAAACAGGTGCTTGAGCTGCGGCAGTCGACACGGCAGGTCTTGGACTCGGTTTAGGCCTAACAAAGCATCACCTATTAAACTCAACGGGACTCAAAAGCTCAGTGACAACAAGAAAGGGACCAAGCGAAGCAAACTGGTGAGAAGGTGATACAGTTCATCAGGTGCATAAATGGATGGGTTGAAACCTTTAAGCTTTCCTTCTGTCATGAGGTTGAACAAATGAGCCCGGTGAAGAGTAGATCCATCCTCAAAAGTAATGCCTAGTAACAGCAGAGCAGAGTGTGGCCCGAACTCTTATAGACATAAAATGTTTGCAGTCGGACCAACTTTCTGATAATTTTGTCTAAGTACTGCAAAACTGTCAAATACCATAACACCTAGCTGGTGTACAGAGAATGTAGTTCATTAATTGATGTCTATGAGCATTCTGCATACATTAATGTCTGCTGTTTCTAGGCATTACTTTTAAGAGTGTCAAAGCCGTTTAAATCCGAAACTCTCATTACCTCGTAAGTAGTAATCTCAGCGTAGGCACAGGTTCACTAATCGTAGCGCTCTATAAAAGCGATGGTTCAGCTCAAGTGGTGCAGAGACCAATCACTGTGCACGGTGACCGATGAAAAATGGCTCTCCAATTAGGCCAACAAACGTCATTGTCTGAACATCACAACATCATAACGAATTCTGTTAATGTTTACGCTTTTCAGCAACTGTTCAAAGTGCGGAAGAAATTTCTCCTTAAAACTCAGCGAATCTCAATAATGCGATACAGTCACTGTACAACATCAGACGTTAGCCTATGTCGAGATCTTGGACTAGGTAAGGCGCGATATCAGACGAGATAACAAGTGGTTTTGAAAGCGAATTTGAAGGCGCGATATCGGACAAGAAAGACACGTAATCTTGAACGAGACATAAGGTCAGGTCATCAGACGAGGCCGCAGTGTTGACCCGTGAGCAGACGACATCCGCTGCTGACATGAATGTTGATTTCCTGTCTCATGCGAGTAATAGTCTCTCGAAGTTCCGCCGCGGTGTTCGTCAGCTGGGCATTCTGCTCTTTCAGTTCGTCCACCCTCTCCTGTAGCCTCGAAATCCGTTCCAGCTTCCGGTTTCGACACCTCGTGGCAGCCAGACGGTTCCGGGCGCGCTTGCGGGCTAGTTTGATCGCTTCCTGTTGGGCCATATCGATCGGAGAGATGGGTGGCGTGTCGGAGAGGAAGGTCATCGGAGGAACAGAGGTAGTCGAGGTTGCCCATGCAGCACTCGTTGCGAAGTCAATGCCGTAGCCAGTCGCCCGTTGCTCCTTCGGTCCTGTCTGGCGATTTTCGGGTTTTAGACGAACCGGTTGATTGGCCGGTGTGAACGTGGAGCACTGCTGCCCCCTGTCGAATACCCCGTGCGTCTGGCCAACGGGGCGTGACAAATCGACGCACTGTCCTTCCGAGGGCAAGGCATCAAAGAAAGAACCGGATGGGTAGGCAGACTCCGAAAGAGGAGGAGGCGGAGGTGGAGGAGGCAGGTACGGAAAACCCCGGGGACCACTGCTGCTGTTGGCGCCCCCTGCCTTACTCAGGTCGAGCGATGCCGCCAAGTCATAACCAACGGAACTGTCGACTCTTTTATCTCTGGCACCGGTCATACATGAGTTATCAGCGACGGCGGCGGTGGCCACAACAGCCGCTGCTGCTGCCGCAGCAACTTCTCTTTTGCTGTGCAGTTCCAGTAGAGCATCAACAAACCCTCTTGCGTACGCCTCCTGCTCCTCGGTTACTGACTTCGGAAACCAGATCTGGGTTCCGGCGAACGCTCCTCCTCCTCCTCCTCCTCCTCCCCCGCCGGCGCTGCTGGCCATCTGGTGCTGCAGCAGGAGCCGGTCAAGCTCCGGAGTCGCCAGTTTCAGCATCCGAATATCGGGCGACGATAGGATGCCGTCGAATGACAGCGACTGTTTCTTAGACGTCAGGTCAAGGGTCAGCGATGACTTCAGTTTCCTTATCGAATCGTTTCGTTCCGTCGTCGGAGTATTGTACATGGTCGTCGTTTCCATTGCCACGGTTGATTTCGTCTTTTAGTTAGGCCAAATCTTAGTCAAAACTCTTAAACCGGCGTGGATTCCAACCAGCAACTTTACAACCGTCTTCGCAAGATTCACACCAGCTTACAGATTAACGAATTCTTTCTTTCTGTACGATTATCAGCATGGGTCTATTTCGTTTACCTTCCACAGTTCCTATTTTAGGCTCAACCGGCAGACGCGGGCTGTCACTCGCTGATCTACTACGACGACCTACTTAATTAGGCCTACTTCTGTCGTCTAGTTTTTTAAGAAAACGAACAGAACTTTCTGGATTTTGTGGCTTCGCTTGTTTGAAGGCTCAGCTGACTTTGATGGTAACCGCCGATTGCGGTCTCTCCAGTAGGCACGCCTTTGGCCCGCAGCAATTCTCCATCCTTCCATACGGACGATTGAGCAAGATCTAACATCCAGCTGCAGCAACCGCAGGCTTATATGATGTTGCGCATCTATTTTTAGAATGACGTAACTAGAAACTTCTTTGATTGGCTGCAGATGACATCATTTGTATTACGTTATTTTCTAAAAATAGACGAGCTCTGATTGATCTCCAGCTCCTGCCTTCCGCAGCTCTGGTCCGTCCTTCCGTCTCTCCATCTCTTGCTCTCTCTCCATGCATCGAGTGGTAGTGGAACCTCGGGTAAGATTTCTTTATGTTTGCAGTGGATAGCGATTGGCTTCAGTTAAGCCGCAGCAGCGTTCCAGATTTCGACGTCATAGGCCTATAGACTGCTGGTGGCGCACGGGCCTTGATTCGTATCGTAAGCTCTAGGCCTGTATTGGCCTCGATAGGCCTATAGCTCTTCCATTTAGATTGCGTTTGGCCTGGGCCTTTCGTCGGTCGAAAACTTTGACCTAAAGACTAGAAATGCAGACATATGACAATCAATGGATGATGACTGTAGACCCATTTGTGATTGGGGCAAACCTGTTGGCAGAGGCAAAGTGAATGGAGAAAATGTATCCTAATTAGACGATCGTCTGAGCCAATATAAGCCTGGTTTGGTTCGTCCTTCCCCGGATACAAATCGAACCATGAACCTGGTTGATTGGGCGTCCACATACAATCCTATCTGGATTCTCTTCTTCCGCGGTAGCCGTCCGACTACTGTATGCTTTTCTGACTCTTGGATTTTTACTTGGAACCGAACCCTTCCTACCTATCGATTTTGTTTTGATTCAGTGTCAATGAATACGCTGGTTCCAGCGACTTTGCCTTCTCTAGACGCTGTAGAAATCTCAAGCTTACGATTTACCACGATGGCAACATCCACAATACTATTAACACTTCCCGCCTGAATTAGTATCATCGACTCCCTTTGCTTCATTTCGGCTTGACTACAACCTCGCACCGAAACTGACCCAACAATTACTCGGCTCCTGCGGTTTAGCCCGACTAAGCGCCAGTGAATGAACTGGACTCACAGAATATCCGCCGCCAGGATCAGTTCTTGTGCCTTACAACCCAATTGACTAAAGATGGGTTCTTACGAATGCAATGCGACTGAAACCATATGCCCGGGTTTCAACCGAGGTTCGACTCTGCTATAGTTTGTAAGCGGGCAGGTCTGATTGGCAAGAAGTATGGCATTGTAGTCATCAGTGAATCGTACTGGTAGTATATAATCAATTAAACATACACTTGTAACAGCTGACAAAAGTGTGGCTACAGTGGTCACAAACTGTCTGGTGTCAAAACACATTTAGCGCTGCCTTACTTTAAAAGGCCACAATAATGTCCTGCTATGGGCCACAGTGACTGTACATTATTACTAGATAGTTGATATCCGAGTGTACTGACAACATTAGCATTTCTTGTTTCCAGACATTAATTTTAAAAGTGTAAGTAAATGAGTTTTCAGTGTCTTTTGTTGCATGAACTAGGTACACTATTAGATTTGAAAATTTTAGAGGAAACAGGAAAAGAACGACAGTTATTACTCAGTGCATTGAGATGAGACAACCTGACAACTCTTAATGCAACATAAAAATTGGTACTTACCACAAGACCAGCAAGATATTAGACAGCACAAATTCACAATAAGAAATTAACTTTGAAATAAAGGTTCAGTACATGATTAGCAGAAAAGATACAAATGCAGTAAGACTAGAACTCAAGCAGAACTGTTTCCATAAAGCCTAAACATAATTAACATTATCTACGTAACTACAACCAAACTTTACAAAGTCCTTTTCTTTCTGCATTAGTACTGGCATATTTAGTAGTTTAGTCCAGACATTATCTCTCAATCAATGACTCAGCGGCACAGGTAAGGACTAACTACACAACAGGGCTTCAATGATAACAGACACGCACACACACTACACGCACACGTTTCTGAAGCCTCTAAAGAAATAAATTTGGTCCACTACGTAAACTAAATGCCACAAAGTACTTGTCTGAGCCCTAGAATTTCAGCAAGTGTAGGGCCCATCAGTCTTAAGTCAGCCCACAGCATACCGCTGTAGCTATGATCTAAAATACCAGAAATATAATGCACTGCTGCTTGCTACATGCACATGATTCTTCAACAACAACGACAACACAGTTTGAAATCCTGACAACAGCATTGCCTTCAACAAATATAAGAACTATATTTATAAAAATATTCGATTACATTACCTTACATGTAGTAACATTTGAAATGAGATACAACACTTAAATTACAACATACAACATAACTGGAAAGGTGGAGCTATTTCAGTTTAATGATGGAGACACATATGGTAATTTCTTTTATTCTTTTGATTGCATCATAAACTGAAGCAACAGGAATTTCCAAAGTCCCACTTCCTTGGTCTGACCAATACCGACTACTTACTCCACTTAAGTTGCACAGACCAATGAGAGAGAATTTTATTGTGGCCAAGCACAAATCAGTCACCTGCTGTTTCAAACACACACACAGCCCAGTCGGTAACTTTTGGCCCGATCAATACCTTTCATACATGCTTCTTTCTAAGCTGCATACAGACAGAATCATACTTAATCACATTCCGTGAATGTGCATAATGAAAAAGGAATGACAAAAAGAAATAAGCAACACAGACAATACACTTGTTCATAAGTTCTGAACCATGACACTCATCAGCTGCTCAGATAATCAATTCTAAACTAATGTTCCTTCAAAATTTCTGAAAATAACATGTCCTTAGGATTGCTGTGTCACCAGAAGTGCATAGATATTTACTTTAACAAAGCAATCAGGAGAGCAGGAAATCTCCACTCCCCTAATCTAAAACCCTAAGTGGGCTTCACAAAAACAGTTTTTGAAAGCTTTTAGATCAAAGCAACCAAATGTCGAGTCCAACTACAGAATTGTCCCCATGTTGACTTCAAAATGATGAGCAATAACATCATGGCATAAATTCGAAGCAGAGATACAACTTGGATGAGAGACAACATAAGCTCACAGTACCACCTGCACTTACACTAATCACATTTAACATGCATCATATTGACATACAGCTTGAACCTTAACTTTTAAAGTTATTTATCATAACTCCACGAACATAATAACAAAATATTCCACACATAAACATCACAAAATGTATTCATTCATTTCTATACATAAATGTTACAAAATGGATTCGTTACTGTTCTTCAGGGTGAATTTATCTGTGGACAATAATTTCAGGTTATAAAATATGCTACGCTCATCAGCAGCCTTCCTAACTTAATTCGATATAAACACATACTTTAAGCACTTTACTCAGGATGTCTAAATGGTTTAATAAATGCAAATGCTTAAACCGTAAAAGTGAATACGCTTTGTACAATATTTACATGGGCCAACAGGTGGTAGGTTAGAGACAGGTTAGAGATGTTATTAAGTATTAGGAAGTGAGCCAGTCAAGTGACTTGTCACCGTCAAGGCTGCACTTGACAAGCGCTGCAGTGATCTTCTCCTCTTCAAAACCCATCACTCGGAACTCGGAAGCCAATCTGGCAAAATCCTCAGCCTGTCAGCAGAAATAAAGCACAGAAATCAACAACTCCAATGTCACTTTCTGCATCTGGGATTCAATTAATCATCAAACGAAACTGACAACTTGTTGTTCTGATATGCAACCCATAAGTTGCTAGACTGCTAGCTATGCCTCTACTTCAGTCAAAAGACCAAAAAGCCAGAGGATCATACCTCTGTGAAGTACCTTAGCTCTGTCCCTAGCACAGCAGCTACCACTCTCCATCTTTGGCTCAATTAAGAACCAGCAACTCATCCATGTGTAGCCTTTCTTAACCATATACTATCTTACCTGCATTATCTTATAAGTAAACTTTATGACCAGATTAATCTAACTGTAATCTTCAGGGTTCCGTCTCTACAATACCCTGTGGTTGGTTGCCTTCTTGGGAAAGGTAACTTGCTTGTTTACATGCTGCTAAAGAAACTCTTCAGAAGTGTGACCCCAAGGTTGGGGTATTATTATTCAGCTGAGGCACAAACATGGCCACATCAATCCAGTGACAGGACATGTTTTTAACCTCCCAACTTGCATCATTACTCAGTAAGGTATAACAGTTATATAACTCAACACTTGCCGAGTTATCATTTTTACGCAGATGATACCCAAATTTAGAATTCTTTCAATAAATTAACTTTCAACCCCTCCATCAAGCTAGTTTCTACAGTATTTCACAGTGCTCACACAATCCATGTGCCAGGAACAAGTTACTCAAACTCAGGTTTTGCCACTAGGACACCTCAGCAATTAAAACACAGCAAATCCTTTGCTTTGGTAATTCATCTTTTCAGCCTTGCATGCAATAAATACTTAATAAAATAATCTAAAATAAAGTCTACCTTATTTAGGTCACCATCAAACAGAAAAAGGCCATTTTCAACATCTTTTGCACTATGACCTTTTTCCATCAGCTTGGAGAAACCACAGAGATGATCCAATACCTGCAAGAACAGAAAACACAAAATCACTAAGTCTGAATCAGGACTAAACATTTAGTTTGTTCCAAATACACCAAATAATAATAATTACTTCTAATTTATTATCGTACAGTAGAAAAGCTCAAGAGGATTCTGTCAATATAGCTCAAAATCATTTCACTTGCACCTACCAAGGTGATGTTTTTCTACCAAGCAATCACTTGACAGACAACAGAAATCTGTTTAACATTTTTGCATTTTATCTTCTTAGTCTTTTAAAGTCACGTTCAAAATCTAGCTACATCAAATAAATTGTGTTGACCTTTGGTAAACTGAAGAAAATTTCAAATTCAAATTTAAAAAAAACAGAACATTCAAAATGGTTGCAAGAGTACATCATGACACATTGTCAGTACCATTCTGTAATTTTTTTTTATTTAAACTCGACTGCATCAGAGCTGACTGCATAAATCAGTACAAACCAGTTTCTCATCAATGCCAAGCTTTTCAACAGCTCTGATTGTTTGCAGTTTTGGAAATCCCATTGCTGCAATAAAGTCAACAAAATTCTGAGCTTCGTTTGACAAACAAAAGTAGAGACTGTCCTCAGCTGATGGTTGCTTAACTTTTTCATGATGAGAAGCAACAGTTTCAGAAAAAGGTAAATCGACAGATGATGACACATGGTTTCTTGTAGCACATCCCTGGAAAATGCATCAATATTTGTAATAACAGGCACTTTAACACATGAATAGTCGTTAAAGCTGACAGCTGAAATTTACAAGTAATAAAAATATGCAACTGCCTAGCATTAACCAATAACAGAAAGCAGCAGGGCATGGTAAAAGATACACAGCTGATAACCATTCTCACGCTACGAAAATCAAACTATCAGATCAAGTTCATGAAATCCACAGACAGAAAATTAGTTTAATCAGAAAATACTGTTCCTTCCATACATTTCAATTTACTTTCAACTTTGTGACTTGAGACATAAACCCCGTCGGCTTCAAAAACAGCTTCAGATTATCTATCATCACAACACACATTTCAAGATGTTGCTTTGAACACTCCAGCATTTCTCCAAGGCATTGCAGTTTGTCATGTGCTTCAGTGTAAATAAAATGCATAGTACGAATCAATTCCAGAGTTCAGAGTTGTCTACCAGTTTACTGAAAATGAGATTCAGAGTTTATACATTTTCTCACAGTAATAATATTAAATATATATTATCCTACCAGAAAACATGGTTTTATATTTTAGGTTACACTGCCACTTAAGTTTGAAAATGGGAACCCGTCTGATGTCTTACTTCTTGAGATATATATATACTTAATCTGTGTTTTATTTAAAGAAATTTTGCCCACTTTATTGCACATCATTTAAATAAATATGTTTACAAATCTAACTGATTTGTGCTCATTCAATGAAAATCTTAACCTACCTGACTGATGTCTGCTCTTTCAGGCTTAGCGTGACTTCGAGTACCAAAAATCGGTGGTGTATGGCGACCATACAAACCAAGTGAACCACCTACATTGGTATCAACTGCACTCAGATCTGGATTGCTCTTAGCAGACCTCAGGGGCAGTTTTGAAGGGCAAGACATGTTATAGTGGTCATAGTCTAAGTGACTTTGAATACTGTCTTGACAAGGACCAGGATGATAGTCAACTGGTAAAACTGGTGGCCAAGCGGAGGCAGATGCTCCTGGTGGCCACGCTGGACCAGGTGGCAGGCGGCCATATGAAACGCCATTGTCCGTAAAAGCAATCTGTTTTGAAGAAGCCGATGGTACTGAACCAGGTGTCTGAACAGCAAAGCTCAGCTTTGACTGGTCTTGTGTCTTTGACATCAGTGTGTTATGCTTTGGCTGCAGTACAGAACTCATCAGGTTACCAGTTAAAATGGAATCTGGAATCCGCGTTTCATAGTCCTGACCGGCTGAAAGATGTGCTGAAGGTAGCCATGCATTGCTGGAGTTGCCAGATGGTACTACGTTTGATGAACTCATGTAATCAACAAATGCTGTGCTGCAGGGCAGAGAAGGATAAAAGACTGTTTCACCTTGAGTGGAAGCAATCATTTGGCTTTTAGCGCTGGCTTTCTCTTGAAGCTGCTGTGAAGTATTTGCACCATCTGGAGGAAACACTGCACTTGCATTCCCATGAACTACACAGTCTGGCAGAAATTCCTGTTGCTGCTGCTGTTGCTCTTGTTGTTGGTGGATTCCCAAGTCTACAGCTTTAGCAGGACAAGTCTTCTCCTCTTGAGATGATGTGCCTAAATTTGACTGCGACCTTGATGTAGCCAGAAAGACTTTGTCCAATTCTTCAATGTCATTTATGACTTTAAGAGACAGATTCTCGAATGGATCTTGTTCATTTTCAAAGTCTTTCAGATCAAAGTTGTTCATCGTTTTATTTGTTCCCTGTAGAACTGATTCACCAGGTGCTGTGATTGGAGTGGGCATGAGTATGTTGCCATTCATCACATGATACGCAGCATGCGTCTGAGACTGTACAGTCTGAGTGGAACTTCTCTTTGCCATCAAAGGCATCTGGGCGCCAGCATTTGGCACAACACCTGGTTGCACTACCAGACTTTTCTGCTCGTCCTGTTTAGAACCCTTTTGCTCAACATGACCCAAATGACTGCTCACACCAGCAGCTGGACAGTACTTCACAGCACCACTGGCAACTTCACTGGTTGGCTTTGGAGTTGCTTTGTCAACTGCTGCTGCTGCTGTAGCATTTGTTGCGGCCATAGCTGTTGCAGCTCTTTCCATCTCACACTCTGCTTCAAAACGCATGAGAAGATTTTCTTCAGCTGTGGAATTATACTGTTAAAATGAACAAACACATTTAATCAGACAGACAAGTAATGCATGTACCATTTTTAATATCACAAGAAACATTGGCAATACAAAAACATTGTTTCTCGGCAATACTGCATTATCGAAGTTTGAGGTGATTTAAGAAACACATCAAGACAGAAACATATGGTTCATATTAGTTTTAAGTTCTAATCAGACTTAATTATTGTAGCTTTGTCATGACACAACAGCCTGGAGTTAATCAAATGATGTTGCAGTTATTCAGGGATGGAATCTAAAAGGATGGCAGCAGAACCAGAGTAAGAAGATCAGTTCTTTAGGCCAATTTTGAGATGTATTTTTGCGGGTATGATATGTTAGTGACTCACATTTTCTAGCCTCAAGGGCAGGTGACAATCCAGGATACAAACCATTAGACTATTGCACCACTCAATACACATGATATATTGCTTAGAACACAATCCTTTAATGAAAAAATCAGATTAAAAATTTACAATATTTTAAATTTTATTAGATCAGAGTTATTAGATCAGAAGTATGATACACACTGCATATGTCTGAAGCCAATCAAACAAATTCAGTTGTTTCTAACATTCAAAAATTACAATTATAAATACATTTTCTTACATGTGACACTATCCATATATACAAATATATAAATACACACACACATATATATTAGTGATGTGAAATGATTTTTACCAGCAAAAAATCCAGTTTGTATTTTACTTCATCTTACTGCTGAGTTCTCTGAAGTGAGTAAATCTCTGTAAATTCAGCCAAGAGGTTTGCAAGTAATTAAAAGTATTTGCCATGGTTCATCATTTCAGCAGGCATGGTAGAAAGTGTTGGGAAATGCACAACTTTCTTTAGACTTGTATGTTTCTTAATAACTTGCAACTTTTGTGTGAATGCAACTATTAGTTTTACTTAACTAACTACCAAATAGACTGAAACAAAATGAATGCAAACAAACTGGGCAAAATTTCTTTAAATAAAACACAAATCAAGTATATGTACCTCAAGAAATAAGACTTCAGAAGGGTTCCCATTTTCAAACTTAAGTGGCAGGGTAACCTAAAATATAAAACCATATTTTCAATAACTGGCTTCATCAACTTTGTAAACAATGTAACACTTTTGACTGAAAGAATTGCAGTCCTCACAGCAGCCAACTGTGATCACCTCTTGCTATCACTTCAGTTCTACTCTGAACCTAACTTCTCCAAATATTCAGAAAACTCCTAAATTCATACAAGAAAAACCACATCGTGGAGCACTGAATAAAACACCTTACCTTTTTAGGAGGTTTCCACTTGTTACTTATAGTAAAAGGAACACCATCTAAACTAAAGAAAGTAGATCCTGAAACAGAAATATGCAGAGAAATTTTAAAAGTAAATTTTAGAAAATGCAACTTATACAGATGACACTGCTTGCAGGAAAACTGAAATTTTTGGTTCAAATTACATTTAGGGTTACTTAGTTTCCTGCCAAACGGAGTCTCCCCATTGCCAATATAAGGCAGTACACAACCAGAGTAACCACCAAATGATCTGCAAACATCAGAACTTTCCCACAGGCAAAAACATAGCCTTCACACCTTGAAGACCATAGACAAACATGTATGTTGGATACATTGCCACAGTCATCACAGACACACCTGTGTGACGCTGTTGGTGTCCTTTCTAAAGCCACTGAAAGAGGGAACTAGTGTCCTTTTTGTGTAAAGAACACACAGTAAATAGGCCTATCAATAATTAATCTATACTGCTACCCAAACAAAACAGTATTTGCAACAGTATGCTAATTATGTGTTTAGTAAATCTTCAGTAATCATAGCAGAAATGTTTTGAACAACTTACTGAAGCTTACAAGCAGAAGAAAGCAGGCATATAAATTAATGAGGTATTTCAATTTTACATCTGCAGGTAAATTTACAGAAATGCAAAAACATGTGACTGAACACATGTGGTACTCAAAAGGTTAAGACTCCTAACAAAATGCACACACATCTTAATCTTAAGATGAACAATATTTGCAGATAATCTTAAGTCTTCAAACTGGTAAATATCAAATTTCTTGACCAGTACATGGTCATAAACAGTACACAGATAAACAAATATTTATCTAGACAGAGAAATAGGAGCACCTACCACTGAATGTCTTATAAGCCATTGAAAGCTTTCAAAATCATCAGTTTTACCAACACTGCAAAACAGTCACACACTAAATTAATGTCAGCATAAGCAAGCAAGTTAAAGTTAAGTAATAATTCATTCATTACACAAATTAGTTGGTAAAAGGCTGCAGGAACTTTTTCTTTATGCATCAGACATTACAGCAATCATCAATCCATTAACCAGAATGTCAAATTCACTGCACATGCTGGTAGCAAGAGGCTTCCTTTTTCCCAATGTGCTCAAGTATAAACACATTTAAGTAGCAAGATATTCGTATTAGCTTGCATTAAAAGTTAGACAACAGAATCACGTCAAGGTAAACACTAAAGTGCATTCTGTGTACATAATTAGCGACTAATAGTATACAACTTTAGTGAATAATTTATAAAAAGAAGGTATTTGTTGACCGAGAAGCATAAAGCATAATCCACGACCTAGGCGTTCTTCTGCATGAGGATCTGACCACAGCAGACAAGAATAATAACCTCTGTAGGTCATGCTGCTATCATTTGCCTCAGATCAGGGTTCTCATAAAAAACTTAAATGTACTCTTTGATAAATAGAACTATGCCAGTGCATACAATATTTAACTCCGAGTTCACTGCTGTGATGCCCATCGGTGCAGCATGATTTGCTTAAACATTGCAATCACCTTGATGTTTATCAATTACAATTTGTTTTTCAACCAACAATAGCCAAAATTCGATTTACTTTTTTCACTGCTACTACAAAACATAAAACTAAAAACCTAAATTGAGACTTTGTACGCTTCATGTATTTTAAAACCTAAAAACCTTAAATCTAAAAACCTAATTCTTGCACCCTTGGGTCAAACACCCATGACGAAAATGTTTTTCATGTTGAACTACGTACGAATTCCATGGGTAAACATTATATTAAATGGATCAAGAATTCGCTCTCTCTCTCTGTTTCCAGTAGAAAAATAAACGAACCTGGGTTACAGTTTTGAAATGCAAATAGGGCCTAAAACAATTTACACTGGACATTCATCAAACGGATTTCAGTTTGGCGCACTCCGACGAAGCGACAAAACAGACCGATTGCGTATTAAGACCCTTATGTTAAACTATAAATAGCATGCCTAGATCAAACTACCCACGCTTTCAGATGTAGTCCTTATTTAACTATTCAGAAACAAAATCAAATATTTTATTACAGACTATTTTAACTCAAAAATAATATAAAACTTGTTTCTGGTAAAAAAAAACCCGTCCTGTTTGGTAATATACCATCAGCTGGCTCAACTTCCGTCTCCGCTTTAAGTGGTGATATGCGCCGATGTCCTAGTGCATTAACTGTAAAGATTCAGCGCAGTTTCGCACAAGTAAACAAACAATACGAATGAAGAAAAAACTAAATAACTAAATAAATAGTAACTCCATGGTGTCGCAACCAAAGTTGGACTTAAAACTCATCTATTTAGACTGTATTATGATTAACTTAGTTCATGTTACGCGCTTTCGTGCAAGACTAGTTTTGTTTAAGCGCGCTATAAATGCTAGCTTACTTACTTACTTACTTACAAAACATTTAAATCTGCTGAAAATAGTAAACATTTGTCAACGCCATACAACTAAAGAAAAGAGAGTGCAAAGAAGGTGCTTCCCATTTCTCTCAGCTTAAACACAACCCACCCTAATCGTGATTGTAAACGTAAACTCGAAATTGCTAAAGCGCTACTTAAAAGCTAAGCGCAGGGCATGCGGTTATTTACGAGGGTTGCGTCAAGTTAGTGGGGTTGTCCAAAGATGTCTTCTCAAGCACCCAGTCCGGTTGCCAGAAGACCAGAGAGAGAAGGGGAGAGGAACTGTCAGGGTGTGTTGTGGATAAGCTGAGACCCTAACAGCTCCTCTCCCCTTCTCTCTCTGGTCTTCTGGCAAGATGGTAGGCCTAATGCCTCAGTGAGGTAGACAGTGTTTCCTCTTTGGAGCTCCAATGAAATCCTCTGAGACAAGTAGGAGGTCTTGAATTTCTTGGGAGTGTGCAGGATGCCGTAATGATCGAATATTTAGCGTGCAAATTAAGAAGCGGTTGTTGTCTGCATTTAGATTATTGTCGAAAATGCTAGAGGATGAAATTATGGGAGGACGAGAAGAATAGGTAGGAGGAGGTGAAATATAAAGAGATGAGTAAAGATCCTGTGAGCCAGGATTTAGATGGATGTCTCCGGAAAGTATGATTAATATGTTGAAGAGAGTCAGGGGGTGGGGTGGTGCGGTGGTCACCTGATGAATGAGGTTAGGAAGAACGATAAAGGAATAAATGTCCATACTGCGATGTCGCAGTGCCAAAATGGGCGGAGTTAAAATGTTTGGTTGTTGGAACTATGTGTGGCAGGCCCTGCATAATAGCCTAAATATCATTAGAATCGTAATCGTAATTATACATTTCTAAAGCATCTCTTCGAGAAAACTTCTCAGAAATGCTCTCGTCCTGATGAAACAAGACCACGATCAAATGGAATTGTCAAAACACTTATCTTCGTCGGATCATATCCTAATTCCTCTTTTTACCCTTATCTATCCTGCACATGCAATTCCAAACACCACCCACCGTAGGCGTCTGCATGCCAGCCTACCAGACTTAGATCTTGACCTGGAACCGAACCCTTAAAAATTCTTGCCTATTGATTTTTTTACTGAGATCCTGTGAATAAGCTGGTTCCCGCTTTCGTTGGGCGCTTTAGAAATCTCGAGTTTACGAATAAGATTACGGTTACGATCAATCGCTGTCGAAATAGAGGCAGAGAAAGGACAAGAAGCTCATGTCGTAGAAGCAGCCTTAGGAGAGAGCGAATAGCGTATGGTGCGGATCTGGCGCAGCTGATGAAAGCCTGTTCTGTATACTGTCTCCACATGCTCAGATAAGGTCAATTCTTGGTACTTGGTCACACTCATACGGTCGCTATAGAAAAACCGTGTACATTTACACTTACATTTATACCCAGGTCACGCACAGAAGTAGAAAAGGACGCATTGGGAAAGTGGAGCTGTAGGCCTTAAGTAAATTTTAATGCAAGTCTATCTTTTGGAGCTGCCAAGAAAGTTGGAAAATGTATACAAAAGTGATCGTAAAATTTTGGCCATGACTGTAGAGTCAACGCACCCTTGCGTTTAACAGGCTGTTCTGTAAATTTACACAAAAAATCTTCGAGTAGACCTCTCGAAGATTTTTGTTTACACTACGATATCAAGAATATCAATTTAATATCTTTGACCTACAATGGCTACCTAATTTTGGTTCGTGGAATTACGTCACACGACTACTGGGTCATGTATTCTATTTTAGTAGTTCTATGCTAGTATAAATTATGAACTTTAATGTAATAAATATTATGTACGGTCACCGAATGGGAGGTAGATTTGTTTGTGTTTGCGAAGGTCTGTCAGTTTAGCACTATGGTAAAGCAGTATACGTTTTCACGGACGCTGTTTTATTTGCTTATATTTAATGACATATTTAAGAGTCAGAGTGGTACAATATTATGTTATATAGGTCAGTTTAGTTGGTTTATCGTTGAAGTATTTCAAACGATGTGCTTCACGTTTGGGTAATGTTACCAACATACACTACAATAAGAAGCACCAGAAGTAAACTGGTAATTTTCGAGGAACTAATACCTTCTTAGCCTCTAGGGAACGGCAGTGCCTAATTCTGTGTAACCTGATTGAAAAAGTTAGCTGTTTAGCAAGCATATATTAATTTATTAGAAAGCACGTTGCAGAAAAGTGCACCCTACTTAAACTAAAATCGAAAATTCATAAAGTTTCCAGTGTTTAACAACATCTTATGGCATCAGAGGCCGCTTATGTCGATTGGAAAAAACTGAAATAAGAAATCATGCAAGACAGAGTTGCTGAGGTCACCAGTGAGTAACAATATTGGCTTCAGCACTTGAATCGGTTACTGTAAATATTTGTGTATAAAGGTAAGGAATCAAACATCCTCTAGATCAAAAAGACATTTCAAAAGAGTTCTGTCCAGTTAGCACCCAGCAGACTCAGCTGTGAAATGTGTATCCTGACCATACACTGTCGGTGTGAATATCAGATGTCTAGGGAGAAGATAGGCCACCTGACCTCATGTGCTGAGGCTAAGAAAATCAAGTCACTGACACTTTAGCAAGAGCTGCCTGAAAGGGACTGTTCTCGTCAAATTTTCTATGCTAGCCTGTTTTCTTGATTGTACCATTCCTTGGATGTTAGTTTCAATTTCACTTGGGTTTACTGAATGTTATGACTTGAATAAGTACTGCAGAAGAGTTAGCTTCCTGGTTTGCTCTCAAACTATGATAAAAGCTTTTCTCCTGAACTATCTTAATTACTAGTAATATTTGTGCATGTATTACTGTACTTCTTATTTTTACATTTACATATAAATGTGTCTTACATGTGTACATCAGTTAGTGTATGTTTATGAACAGATTAGAGACCTCTTTGGAAATTATATGAAATAAGTAATCGAAGCAATGGTGCTATCTGCTGATCGACAGAGAGTTAAGACTTTATTGACCGAGACGATAACTCTTTTATGTAAAAATGGCTTACACTTTAAGACGGAATTTTCAATTGAAGCGTTGATTGGCATCACTTTGGATGACGATGACGTCTTTCTGGTTAGTATCAAGGAGACCATTCGACCAGCTTCAGATTCCATGACCAGCAGTGACTGTGGTCCATCAGAAGTGGACAGGCGAAATACTGTTGAATCAAACCTAGCAAGCAGTCAGCAAGTTACCTTAGATTACCGTCGAGTAACAGAGTTTGGATCTAATGGCAGTGACGACATTTTGCACAAATCAAAGTCTTGTCCAGGGAAGTCTTCTTTTCATGATGAGCAAAGAAACATAAGTGAAAAATCCAGCAAAAAAAGTCCCAACATGTTTGAACAACATAACTTTAAACCGAGTCTGAAGAGACGACTTTCGGAAAGCACCGACTCAGAATTAAAATCCGAAGATTGTGAAGATGCTTCTTTGGCCTACAGTTCTTCTAACAGAAGGCTACCAGTAAACTCCGATCCAGTTTTTCCTACTTCCTCGACTTTAAATGCAGATTATGCAGACACAGAACAATTTAGCAAACAATCGAAAGATGGCTACACAGAAGGTGAAGACAACTGTGCAGACGTTAACTGCATTGACCGGCTGAGCAATGATTCATGTGAGGTTGTCGAAGTTAAACTAGAACCGGTTTCTGAAGATGATGGTCCATCACTTAGAGCAAATGAACCACCAAATGTTGAAGTGAACTCCACCAACATAAACCTAGAATCCTATTCATCTAGCACAGGTTTTCCTAAGCCAGTTTCTTACCTCAGTTGGAATGATTATGCACGTTTCAGTCAGCACGAGTTCATAACCTCAGTTAAGGTGAGTTCATACTAAAATTTTATGTTTCTCCTGGGGTTGGGAGGATTTTTCAGCTGAATTGCAAACATGATTGCAGCTATCAGACAAAAGGACACCTTTTCAGTCTCACAGCTTTCAGTAGTGCTTGTGCACTGACCTTAAGTGTTGGCCACTTGAGTTGGCCCAAGTGGCCTGGTATTTCACTGAAAGTAAGTCTCCTATTCAGGTGCTTACTGGCTTGATACTGCTTACTGCTCTGCTTGCCAGCATTGTATTCACAGCAATAAGCCACAAATAAAAAAAAATCTGAAGACAGTCTAAGTTCAAGGTTGAAACAGAACCAAGATTATGTGTTTCAGCAATATGATCATTGACATAACCAGGCAAAGGTCTTGAAAGAGGGGGCTTTATATTTGGCTTTTTGTTTACACTGGCTCCATCATCTTTGTCGTTTTTCAAAGGTAGAGGTAACACACTGGTTTACATAATCTAGAAACTCCTTAGAAGCATGGTCTGAATGTTGAAGGATTATATGGCTGATGTGCAAATGTGACTGCAGCAATCCAGCAACAGGACACTCTTTTAACCTTCCAGCTTATGTTGGTACTCACTGACCCCAAAAGGATGTAGGGTTGAGTGGATATAGAGTGGGTGTGGTATTTCACAGACTATAACCCATCCAAGTATTGACAAGTCTTGCTGATGCTGAGCCTCACTGTACTTGCCAGCACTGGATCAGCCACCTAAGCTTCCTTACTGGGGTAGAAAGTTTTATAATAAAAATTCATTTCTTTGGGCTCAGCCATTTCTCTGTTTACAGAACTTGGAAAGGTTCAACCATTTCTTAAAGCATGACTTTTTCTTAAATGTTCAGTCAACTAGGGACATGTGAAGTTTTGGTAGATGATTCACTTTGAAGAAGTTTGATGCATAAAGTTTGGATCAAAGCATCTTAGGTTTAAGACTGCACTATGGCATGTGCGCTTGAGAAAAGTATATGCATTATGAAATTGAATTCTTTACCAAATTTAAATATATTTTAATAATAATTAGCCAGCAGTAAATTCTTTTGTTTCCTTTAACAATGGTAATGTGAAGGAAAGAATGAGGCATTAAAGGGAAATTGTTAAATATTGTCAGACAGTTCACAGTAATATGTCTGAAATGTATCAACAAAGGCACATGTATGCAAAGATTATTTTATTTATTTATTATTTATTTAATTTAAAGCACTTGTAATGCATGCAATGTCAGTAAACCTGAATCTGAGGCGTGGATGTATATTCGCTAGGGGCCAAGATGGAGTCATGCAAAAGCCAGGATGAAGTAGTGAGTCTTATCAAGTGATTTAAAAGATGATAGCGAGTTTGCAAGACAGGCCTTTTGTGGTAGACGATTCCAAATGCGAGGAGCACAACAGTTAAAGGTACGTGATCCTACTATTGTCCTGAACCTAGATTCTTGCAACAAACCAGTATCAGAAGAACGCAAGGATCTGGGAGGGCGATATGGAGTCAGCAAAGTATTAAGATATGATGGAAGGCCAGTGTTCTGAGCCTTAAAAGTCAAGCATACAATTTTGAACTTAATATGCCACTCAACAGGAAGCCAGTGAAGTTCACAAAGGCGATCTAATGCATTTGTTGAAGAAGAACATGTAACAACCTTAGAAAGAGAGTTTTGAACCCTCTTGAGCTTTTTTACATTAAGAGAAGATATACCATATAACACCGCATTTGCATAGTCTGATCGGGAGCTAACAAGTGCACATGCCACTGTTTTAGCCATGTCATTAGTCAGAGAATGTCTGATGTGATGAAATGCCTTGATGTGGTAGAAACGAGACTTGCAAATCGAAGATACGTGTGAAGTAATAGTGAGCAAGTTGTCAAGGGTGACACCATGTTTTGATTTTGTCTGATAATGGGATTTTGGTTCCTTGTCCCCTTTTTAATTCTGATATTTTTGACTACTGCAATAACTCCTCCTCTGCCCTATGAAAGTTTCAGACACATCAGCTGTCGTCCATCCTGAATCGTTCTTCCAGGTCTATGGCCAGCCTGTCTAAATTCTCGTGTTTCAGGCTTTAGTTTTGTGAAGATTTTGCCATGCAATTTGATTCGGATTTAGTTTGAATCAAATCAGTATTGGAAATTTGAGATTTGGTTTGAAAGAAAATGAGTGATTCACAGGTTGCTACTTTAAACTACAAGTAGCTGTCAACTTTACACTTTGGCTAATATGATTTTCTGTATTCATGAACTTCTAGACATCAAACTTTCTTAATTTACATGCTACTGCAGTTATAAACCTGATATTATATGTGATGCATGTTTGTTTGAGTTTAAATTAATTAATTAGGTTTTTCATTTGGAGCATTATGTGATTTCATTTGGAGCATTATGTGATTCAGTTTTTATAAGAAAGCATTTGTCATTATTAAGTTGGTGTGGTTATGTTAATTTTATAACTTTGCATCTCAGTTTTTATATTATTTCATTAAATATTTGCTAAATTATTAGTAATAATTTATTTAGATGATTTCTATTAGTAATTTTTCAACTGATTATTTAACTGATGAGGCAGCTAGGATTGCTGTATCCTTTTGTGTGCAATCGTGTGCACTGCTGTCTAATTTTGTGTAGACTGTGTGCAAAAAGTGCATTTATGCCAGAATTATTGTTTACAAATTTATAATGAGAAAATGAATATTCAATGAGCATGTCATGTTTCTCTTCTAACGAATTCTTCAGTTTGATTTTTTAGTAGCATTTAATTGAGTGAAACATGCTCCCTTCTCACAGCCTGTGACTTTCAGGTACGGATATTTTGGCTGAGCGTTGGCTGATGCAGAACTTTCGTGGGCTGTTTTGCATTTCACACTGCTACTCAAAGGAATGAAACTAACAAACAATATCTTTTCAAAGCTTCAATTCTCTTTCTTCCTTTAAAAATGCCTCAAAACTTTATTTCTCACTCGTTTTCAAACATTTGGATATTTAATGGCATTATCACAGGTCTGGTAGCTGACTAGCAGCACATGAGATTCACATTTCTTTGTGCCCTTGTGCAGATTACAATATTTGTAATAATAAAAATAATAATAGCAATAATAATAATAATAATAACAAGCACTTTGTTCATTCCAAGTTCTTTTCATTATTATGTTTCAGCTTGATTGTTTCTTTATATCTGACTACCTAAGCCATCTGCAATTGCCTAAACCTGTTATCCTTGAAAAACTAATCTCTGAAAAGATTTCTTTTACAGTTTGCCATTTGAGAGTGATTAGTGAGACGTCTTGATCCAACCCTTAAGTATGGAAACGTGTGTTTGAACAATGCAGTTGCTATGCAATAAGTTTGAAGTTATTGTATATAGCAATTTTACTTTCAATAGCTCTTTACTTCAGACAAAGTACATCTTGCTTCTCAATTAATTGCAGGTTACTGCATGTGCATCATGTCACCTTGACCCACTAAATAGACTAGTTGTTATACTCAGTTGGTCAGGCTTTCAATTAATTAATCATGATCAAGTGCATCTGAAACCACACAAGTTGCCTCTTGTCAGACAACAAAGCCTGGGCCAAAGGTTGATCTTGTTTGAAAATAAAAATTGCTGTCCATATGGACCTAATGACCTTAGTAAAATATATTGGTTGTATTCTTATAGCTATACATGTTGGTGCAAACTGGTTTACACGAAGCATGAGTACAGGTTTATGAGATGGTTACTGTGTAGGAACCTTGAGCCATTCTTTCACTAACACTTGCTCTGTGCCATCAATTGATGCTTAGTCATTGGATAGTGGCACTTAATAAATGCAGAAATAATAATACTGTACTGCCTATATATTCAAAAGGTGACAGCAGTGTACGCAGTCAATCTACTGAACATTGTGTGAAATGTGTAATTCGTAAAATGCATTCCTCAACCATCATGCCTCTGTTTCAGACTGTTTGACTTTGCTGTGATTGAAATAGAAATTTAAAAAATATAACTGAAAAATGTTTCTGAATGATTAATTCTTTTATCGTGTGCTATTGACTGTTAAGAGTTGTTTTTTCCTGTGTAGATTGTACCAGGTAATTTGTCTTTTTATCAATGTGACATTACAGCTTGTGACTTGCTTCTTGTGCAAGAGATTTCATTTGGTGACTGCCATGATGTGGCGTTGTGTTTCAGTCTGGTTTTGTTTTATCATCTGTCTAAGATGTAGTCTTTGCTTGCTGCAGCCAGAGGAACCACATCCACATCAGTCAGATCAACAGGTGGATCAGGTGCCTTATCTTCCAAACGATCTGCATGCCGTTCATCAACTTCACCAGAATGATCTGATGTTTGAGTCGGCTAACCTTGATCACTCTCAAATGCAGCCTGTCCAAGGAATGCCACTGTGTAACTACAGATACGAGTGTCCTTACTGTGGAAAGCGTTTTGCGGCCACTAATAATCTGCGAGGACATCTCGTGAAGCACACCGGAATTAAGGAGTTTGTGTGCCATTTATGCGGCAATGAATATGCCTTTAAACAGAAGCTTAAGTATCATATGAACGTCGTTCATCGGCTTCAGATATGATGATGGACCAAAGGTTACTTAACCGATTTCAGAACTTCACGTAGCTTTGGTCATTGGAACATGAAATAATTTTATTAGACTAAAATTCACTGTTTTTGGAAAAAGGATCTTCGTCTTGAAAAACTATTGAGAGCTGCTTGCGGAAAACAGTACTGAAGCAGGTTTAGGAAATTTGTCTTTCAATTTTACAGTGTGTTCCTACTCATCTGAACTTCCTAGAATTCCACTGCCATGTGAAGCTGAATTACTTTTGCTTGATCATTTATTGTTCACAGCACACTTCGTTTTTATTAGCAGTGCAATTAAAGTAAATGTTTGTATTTGTCATATGCTTCACAGGTCCTTGAGAGGCTGTATGCAAAGGTTCTCTTACACTGAATCTTAAATTTTGCTGACCAGAAGTTGAAAGACCAAATTTTTCCATTTTAAAATTGTATCAGTTTTAATAATAATAGACTGTTTTTTAATAATAATAATAATAATAATAATAAAAAACAAATACAACAATATGCATAATAATAATAACAGACAGTTTAGTACAAATAAATTTTTGTTATCACCACTTGGTGTTGAGTTCAATATGAATATTTCATAGCAGTCTAATATTAAAGGGAGTAAGATGTATATCAATCAACAAAGACATTTTATGTTCAAGATGTCACTCAGTTGGTAAGACCATTGCCTTGTTATTAATGAGTCATTGTTTATGCTTCACAATCAAAACAGTTCCTGCCTAACAGAATTTCTGAGGGAGGAAGAGATTGATCTAGTTTTGAATGTTTGAAATCCGCTGTAAAATGTTCACTTTGCTGTCGCTAACAATGCCATCACAGTCAGAATTGCTCTCAACTGTGTTTTATGTCACATTTATTTGATATTAAGTATATATTAAATAACGATGTATTTGATGTGTTCATTGGATTGGCTTGTAGGGTCGTGAAAAGGTGTGCAGTGACTGTTGTTTGTTGAGACTTTCTGTCGTTTGTGGGAGACTTGATAGCCGACTGTTGACATGTCTCTTACCGCCCCCTCTAGGGTTTGAATGCCTGTGACTTTAAAAGTGTAATTCATTATCACTCCATAGAACTGTAAACAAAGTTTTCCTGTTGCCAGATTTCAGCTACATTTGCATTTCTGCCAAAAAATCAGTGCCTCATAGGGTTATTGTTGGTAGACTTCTCAGAAATAGGCAACAGATGTTGAACTGATCATAACAGTTGTACATGCCTTAGTCTGTGATTTCTGCGTTGGTTATGACCAGGACTGCTTGATTCATGTATACTGAAAATTTATTAAACTGACCTTTGTTATGAAACATGCATTTGATTTTTTATATGTAGGATTACCTGAACATTTATATAGCACCCCTCAAGTGCAGTCCTTTCTAGCTTCAGTGTCTGAATTAATTAAGAACAACTTGTTCATTTGTTATCAACTTGGAGCATCTGTGACAGCAACTTAGCACACTGGAGTCTTTTTTGGCATTGCCACTCGTTTCAAAACCTTACTGTTGGTGTGAACTACACCATCGTTATATTCGACTGAAAGCTTAATAATAATCCTAATGTTTATGCGATGAGCAGTTTTCCGACACATAATATGATAGGATGCGTTGATGATTTTATGTTAAGAGTTGCTTGCTGCTTCAAAGTACAAGTTAATCTGTCTTCTTAACTGTAACTGCATCTCCACTTTTTTGTGTGTGTACCTTTGAAATTGTGCAGTTTTTAAGTATTCTTACGTTAACAAGTTTTATTTGTGGTCTGCTGTTTTTTAAATATTTTTCAAATATATAACTCTATACATGTAATAAAATTTCTTTGAAATTGAGGAATTGATTTAAAATGCAAGATGGCTTAATGATCAAAGTCTATTTATTGAGTAAATATATAAGATGACTGACGCTAATTAGTCTCGTCTTTTTTCCAGTCAAATTCTTCCATGGCAATGACGGTCGATGACCTGAACAGGACAGGCCATCAGCCGAGTCAAGAGCGACCTCACAGATGCTCCAAGTGTAACAAATCGTTCACCACAGTCCAAGGACGCAACCTCCATGAGAAACTGCATGACGGCATCTACCAGTACAATTGCCCACACTGTGGCAAAGGCTGCTCGGGCACGACCCAGCTGCGTGGTCACATGGCTACCCACACTCAGGTCAAGGAGTTCAAATGTCCGATATGTGGACATGCTTATGTCTATAAGAAGACGCTTACTGACCACATCAAACGACTGCACATGGACATTCTGTCCATGCCTATTATGTGATTTGCATTCTGCAGATGTGCGGGCATTGGCTAGTGATGTTATTAGCGTCGACTTCAATTAACGAATGTCAGTTTTCATTAGAAATATTCTTGAGTGAATGCATTAAGGAAATAATGACCTGTAAGACAAAACGAATGATTGATGTCTGGTGATGACTCAGTTGCCTGTTATTTGAAAGTCCTGTAAGAATCAGCTTTACAGGATGAAGCGGTAAGAGAGTTGTGCAGTCCAAAGCAGTGGTTGAACCTACTTAAATTGGAAAATACCTAAAATATAAATGAATGAATGAAAACCTAGAGCTGATGGAAAGGAGATGAAAATTCATGCGCATATATAATTCATGCACTTGTGATATGTTATGTATAAAGATAAATACGAGTCACTTATACAAATCCGATGCTTTTAAAATTAAAAGTTATGGAGACATGTCAAATGGTGTAAATAAATAATGCAAGTCACTTATAGAAATCTGATGCTTTTTACATTAAAAGTAATAGAGAGTTGTCAAATGGTGTAAATATATAAATTGCCATCTGTAGTTAAATAATCATGTGATTTCAATTCCTCTAGTTTATGCAAATCTGTTGACTTTCAGGAACTGCATTTCATCGAATCTTTTAATGAGCAGTTTTTCTTAATACAGTGAGTCTATGATGATGAGAAATATATGACTTGTCACATTATGTCGCTGATGTGTATTTTAAGGAGAATATGTTTTGGTGTTTATTACAGAAATCATGTGAGATGATCATTTACTGGTAGTTAGTTGCATGAATATTTGAACTGTAAGAAAAGCATATTTGAAATTTGGCAAAGTGCAAAAGAGATGGCAATTGAATTGCTTTGATAAATTGTGTGTGCTTGCCTTCTTTGGCATCTGCAACTTTATTAGGAAAATTGTTTCCCAGTAATTGTTTTCTTTTGAGATATCAAATGTTGTTATTAAGACAGGATTTGAATTGCGTTAAACCTTATACTGATAATGTTTTTTTGAGATGTAACAATGTTGTTGTCAAAACAGAATATGATTTCCGTTAAGTCTATACTGGTAACAGATTTCAGTGATTCATTTTGTTCTTGATGCTTAGAACATTCCAGTTACATGCAGGGTTGGATTTGTGATGTGGGGTTATAAGTGATACAGATTTATTGCTTTCTAGATCAGTATGACCACCTACCTCAAAATATTCAGAATCAACAAGTTTTTTGACCTGCTGAGTTGTGTGGAATAGTGTTTGATTGGTTGTAATGACGAGTGTGCAGGTTCAACTCACTGCCCAGGCAATTGCTGTGTGTATGGTAACCTGGAGCAAGTTCTCAGCAGA
This sequence comes from Norana najaformis, assembly GCA_964023275.1. Lineage (NCBI taxonomy): Eukaryota > Metazoa > Annelida > Clitellata > Crassiclitellata > Hormogastridae > Norana > Norana najaformis. The sequence goes on along the minus strand of OZ029913.1, from coordinate 22,071,550 downwards.
CATATGCATAACACCATCAACTGATGCTTTGTCACTTGATACTGGTGCTGTATAGAACTAAATAAAGTGATTAGATAATATAGGCCCTACATTCTAAAGAACTAGAGCTAATATCATTTGACAGGTTGATACCTTCTAGGATATCAGCCTACAATATGAAAAACGTTTTTAGTACATTTGATCTCACTCATCTGTGGATAAGAGTCTTATGCTGTAGTTCTGCAAAACTTTATGCTCTTCAGATGAAAACTGTGTGACATGATCTCAGGCTTCTTACATAGAGTACAATTTTTGCAGATGTATTGGTAATAAAAATCCCATAAGTTAATACGAAAATAAAATTTTGCATTCTCTTGACTTGTTTTGTTTGTGTTGACTCTGACTTCTTTGGCAGAAAATTCACAAATCCAATCCCTATGTTAATTTTTTGAAAGAAGTTTTGTCTTTGCAAATTTTTAAAATATTTGCACTGGTAGTAATTGTCTTACTCTTCCATGATATATATATTTATATATATATATATATATATATATATATATTATATATTGTTGAAATGTCTTGCATTAAAAATTTTCCAGAAAATGACCTTTTCGTAGTGTTGTAGCAGCTTGCAGTGTACACGGCTGTTTTCTTGGTGTGTGGTTTGCAATCCTACAGAGAGAGGAATACTGGTGCCCTCTGTAAAAGTCTGAAGCCATGAAGAGAGTCCTGCCTATTTAACTGGAACAGTTTTGATTTGTCTTAGTTTTAAAATAAGTTAAAAAGCAAATATCTGTTTGTTAAAAGCAAATATCTGCATCTGGATTAATCTGTTTCTAAATAGTTCCATGTGATTATGAGTAGTTTTCTGGCAATGCTGTTTTCGGTACAGGATGACAGTAAGATGGATTGCTGATGTGTTTGCCATTCACTGAATTGTACATCTGGGGTTCAAATCTTGGTGTGTTTCATGAAATAAGCAATTCGTTGCCAAGCCAAAAGGAATGTTTGTCCAGTTGTTTCATTGCTGTTGTGTCTGCACTTGTTCTAGTTCTTGTTCCTTGAACTCCAGGACTGAACCGAACCAAACTCGACCTGCCTCGCCGTACAAATGCCTTCAACTGTTCACGTTGGTTGCTAGATCTTTCAGCTGAAGTGCAAACTCAACAAAAACAACAATAATTCAAGAATGGGACAGTGGACTTACATGACTTGACAGCTAACTCGTAATCTCGAGGCTTTCTAATGCGATACTTAAAAGCTAAGCATAGGGCACGAGCTTACTCGCAAACGCTGCAAGTCGAGGAGTTGTCCAAAGATGCCATGGGAAGAACAAAGTCCATTGTCAGAAGACCATATAGAGAAGGGGATAGAGAAGCTGTTATGGTGGGTTGTGTTTAGGTTGAGGGAAATGGGAAGGCGGCGGATTGGATAGGTTATTACTAAATAGAAACTTGTAGAGCGCCGGTGTCTAATGCACAAGGCATCAATCGATGGCGCATCAAATTTAAGCCGCATTCAGTTCAATACCCAGGCGATCAGTCCACTAAGACAAAGAGGCAGCCTAACTCAAAAGCGCCGAAACTTTTCCCGGGCTGAGAAGTCTGCACGGGTCAAAGTTCCAGTGAATCGGTTCATAAGGTCACAAATCCATGGCCTGTGCTTAAGACATGTCACCGTTAACACTTGGCTGCACTAAGGTGGCGGCCTGCGATCCTGTAACGACCGAAATTTGAAATAAATCATTGGTTGGCTACTGTTGTTAAACCACATTGTAATGTCATTGTAATGTTTTAGAATGTCGCCAGGCTATGTTGTAATGTTTTAGAAAGAGATTTGGTAGTCAGTCTAAAACATTTGTTGGTGCTCAGTCTAAAGCATTTATTGGTGGCTAGCGGTGATACTAGCGTCTCTTCGGAGTCTGTCTGTCTGTCTCTCTGTCTCTCTGTCTCTCTCTCTGCGTCTTGATTCGTTCATGAAGATTGTTCAAGCGATGTATGGCTTAATAGACCGTTGACGTCGACCTGAACTTGTCTCACATTTCATTGGTACTGTGTGGCTTTATTTTCGACGTAATTGATGAGTTTAAAAACTCGAGCACACACAAACGATTAAGTTTTTAAAGCTGACACCTGTTTCGCTTAACAATTGCTCAAGTAACTTAGCTGCAGGCCACTGCTGCGTACAGAGCCCCGGATGCGTTCATGGCTTTGATTTAGACGACGAAGTGTGCGTCTTAATGAGGGGAAATCTGCTTGCATAGTTAGATTATTGTTCGTCTCCTGTGCACTGTAGCCTTCGTTTCTCGTCGATTTAATCGGATGCAGAATCTGGCGAATGTGTCCAGCGACACGAGCAAAGAGCACCCTGCAATGCGTTCAGTCCACGCACCGGCTTATTAACGTCGACACCTAGAGTTCGCAAGGATTGTCAAGATAGTTTTCCATGCTTTCTTCGCAAGTCGCCTGTGGGACAGGATATACCCCTCAGTCCGCCTCTCCTACGTCACTCGACGTAACTTCTACAGGCTTTGAGATCAAGGCATTCTTCTGTTGCTTCTCTTCCTCCGCCTTCTCCTCCTGCTTCTCCTTCACTGGGCAGGGGTAATCCTTGATTAAGGGAAAAACAGATGAAAACGAGGACTGACGACACCGCTCTGGACATCCGAATTTGTAGGATCAGAGACGATCGTGTGATCCGTCGCAGATGATTATAGGCTAATTTTAACGGATCATGTATAGACTATAAACATTTTCTGATATACTATATACATCAGTATCAGACCTATAGAGAATCTTATATGCATATGTCGCATATTATCCAATATACATCCACTAATTGACACATGCAATGCAGAAAGGCTGAAGACATTTGGTCAAATGAAATAATTTCGACCAGATCGGTTTTAAAGTTTTTATGTGCTATAATAATGGGTTTGTAAGTGTCGGTGATGTTAACGAACCTGGACCCACGGTGATGATGATGATGATGACGACGACGATGATGATGATGATAAAATATTCCTCTTCAATAAGTTGTTAAATCCCAAAGGATCTTATATACCTCGGGGGAAAATGAGAATATCACATACTGCAGCTTCCGCAGGTTATGCAGCTGAAGCAAGCCGCTATCCATAAACAGTCTAAGTAGGCCTACTCTGGGCTGCCCTCTACCCACCATATCTTTGTGCCCATATCTATTGAAACCCTCGGTCCAATCAACTCTTCAAAGGCAGATATCTTTCGGGAAGTTGGCCGCCATCTATCGGTCATCAGTGGTTAACCTGGCGAGGTAAAGTTTATTTTTCAATGTCTTTTTGTGTGTCCAACACTATATTGCCGTCGCATTAAAAGGGAACTTCCCGAACACTCCTGCGAACCAGGTTTGATTTTCCAGACATTTCTCGTTTGTTCCTAGTTTAATTTTTTTTATTCTGAAGGATCATATCTAGCACAAGGCAAAAATTATAATGATAACAACAACAACAACAATAACAATGGTAATATAGTGTATATCGTTTAAAATGAAATGCAGGGGACTAGAGTGAACAATTCGTGGTAACAAATCTTAACTATTTATTTCAACTCCAGTCTTTTAAATGTTTAACAATAAACAAATAGGCCTAAATGTACGACCGCTTCACTTTGGATGAGCGGAACCAGCTGTTGAAAATAAATGAAGTTTTCGTGTTATCCAAGGTTTTGTGTTGCAATTTCTTTCGCGGGATTGACGTATTTTTTCGTGTTAAGCGATAATTATGCGTTATTGGTTTCGGGATAAAGAAACTAATTTACATTGAAACTCATTGATGATGATCACAGCCAAAGCATCCTCTCCGTGTTAATCAATATTTTGTATTAAACGTTTTTGAAGTAAGTGTTTTCCACTGTAGTAGTAGTAGTAGTAGTAGTGGTTGTAGTGGTAGTGGTAGTGGTAGTAATAGTAGTAGTAGTAGTAGTAGTAGTAGTAGTAGTAGTAGTAATCGTTGTGCAAATGTTAAACATGGACAGCGTCGATAATTTGCTGAACATTCGTTTACTTCACTTCCATCTTGTTATTTACCTACGGCCTGTTCAGATTGTTGAAATCGGCAAATAAAGAAAAAAATAATTATTGTTATTGTTATTTAGACTGCATAAGATTCATTACAATACTAATAAAAAATTAATTAGACGCCGACGCCATGCTTCACTATCTTGAAGTTACGCAGTTCAGATAAACGCCCAAGTTTTGAATCGAGATTGAATTGAAACAGTTCAGATCGATGGCAAGACATCTCGACCGCAGGAGAAAGTTTAGAGATTGAGAGAAGGGTGCAATTTCTGGTTGGCCGTAGTGGATGGGCAGAGACCAATGGACAGTAGCAAAAATTATGACGTGTGAGAAAATATGTCTTTCATGGGAGAAGTGTGAAAGAGTGGCAGAAGAAATTCCTCCTATTCCTCTACATATAGCACTGTGAGAAAAATGCAAACCGTGAAGGGGTCTGGCAAAAGTAGGACAGTTCGGAAGTAATTTGAAAGGGAGCTTAAGTAAATGAAACAGTGATTACGGGCTTATCTGTTCATTAGAGGAAATAAATCGTCGAAATTTTTGCCGACATCGTCAACTGCTTTCAGCAGCCGTTGTTGACCTTTCACGCAGAACGTGCTGCTGCTGCTGCTGTTACGTGTCAGGATGGATGGTATTTGTTCCCAGCAAACACAGCGTGGGTAAAGCAACAATCGATTGCTTGATTGATCTGAGAAGCACCAAAGGCCCGATCATCAATCTATTCTTTTTTGTACCTAAATAGGCGGCTCTAAGTATAGGCACACCGAAATGGTGGCAATCTCTGTCACATTGTCTACATTTGTCTGTCTGTCTGTCTCTCCCTCTGCCTCCCTACATCCAACTCCATTTATCTACCCTTTATCCAGTTTGGGCTATTAGACGCCTATGCTCTGCATTATCACATACTTATGAATAAGGCACGGAATAGTAAGTCCTCAGTCCCCTCATTCCGTTGGTGGTGCGCATTATGCATAGAGATACAGTTTATGACACGTAGGTAATCTGAGATGTGTATTTTCCATACGATCGTAGTTCTTTGAGTAACTTTACAACTGCTGTCAGTTCCTCTTCGTCGTCAAATGCAGGCTGCTACAGACTTGTAAAAGTCGCACATTTCGTTTCAGACGACTTGGATTCCTTCGATCCGTTGTGACTGAGGAACCTGATTTCAACGATGACACAGATTACACATCAAGACATCGCATCCATATAGAAACAGCTGCCCATAATATTCTACCCGCACAAACACTTGATCAACATTCAAAAGGCCCGTTTATGGGTTGTAAGGCCTACCTGTAGCCCTACGTAAACACGCGGGCGACATATAGGAATCGGTGTCGTCGCATTATTCCTTCTATTTTGGTGAAACTGCTCCGATGGGTCTATCTTTTGCAGCTGCACAATTCACCGATTGCTCAAAGAGGAACTCCTCCCCTCGTCACAGAACACACACACACACACACACACACACAAGGTGCCCATACCACGTGCAATCGTCACGTCCGAAAGCACACCAGCAGATGTTTTTCCGACGTCTCTGTAGACAGCATGAGCAGCGAAGGCCAACAACAGCTTAAGAGCGTGAAAAATAATAATTCGCTCATAAGACGATTACTGCGACGTTCGACGGCTATAAACATGAGTTCTTGCTCAACCTATGCACGATCCGATTAAGGTGAAATGTATAGGATCTGCATTAGGCTGCTTATGTAAGAAATGTGCCATTATTAGATTAGGCGTATAGGCTGGACATCAACAACCAACTCAGAGACGTGCATGCGCCTCAGCTGCTACGATGAAGACTTAGTCTTTGACGAAGACAAAAAGACTGCGATGACGTCACATCGATGTCTTCTAGAAGGCAGTTCAGCCTCTTCTGCTTTGTTCTCTTGCGGCCGACTGCCGTCTTGTTGAGGTTCAGTGGGAACCACACGCACTGGAAATTGACGCAAACGAGTTACAGATAGGTCTACGCAGAAGCCTGCTGCACTGTGTTATAAAAGCAATCATAGAACAACAAGTTCGTTTCTACTCATTACGTGGAAGCTCGCATTTGGAGCAACATCTTATGAATGCACGAACAGTTACACCTTCTTGACAGGTTGCTACGTTTCCATGCAAGACGTGCATATGATGTCACCAAACAAAATGCAACGCACCTCATTGTGAATTTATATATAAATAGCGCATGCAAGATACTGAAAACATAGGCCTCGACTTGTCAATATTGGAAATAGCTTAACAGTAGAGTGCATTCATTCTATTACAGGCCTAAAAATATGAATCAGGCCTAACATAGAGGCATGAGGTCTACTCAACATAATACGACCAGTACTTCCGATGATATATGTTTGCTGCGAACTGCTTGATAATAATTATCGATTGATTTAATTCTTATGTAATTGCTGAATTCTATCCTGGTTCACGATTAGGGAAGTAACTACTGACATGCCTTGACAGCTCCAGGATGTCAAGTTTGGGATAATTCCCAAAGGCATATCCGGATTGGTCCCACCTTCCTCTGGATCCGCCTTTAATATATATATATATATATATATATATATATATATATATATATATATATACAGTGTAAGTAAAACAGAATTATTTCAGAATTGTGTATTAATCTTATATATATATATCCTCTGGATCCGCCTTTAATATATATATATATATATTATATATATACATACACTGCCTAGTACACAGGCCCACTGGAAATAATAATGCGTGGCAAGTATAATACATCCAATTAGATTTATGCACAAATTTGTTGTGTACGTTTATTCTGGCGTTGAACAGAATTATTTCAGAATTGTGTATTAATCTTATATATATATATATATATATATATATATATATATATATATATATATATATATATATATATATATATATATATATATATATATATATATATATATATATATATATATATATATCCTCTAGATCCGCCTTTAATATATATATATATTATATATATACATACACTGCCTAGTACACAGGCCCACTGGAAATAATAATGCGTGGCAAGTATAATACATCCAATTAGATTTATGCACAAATTTGTTGTGTACGTTTATTCTGGCGTTGAACAGAATTATTTCAGAATTGTGTATTAATCTTATATATATATATACATATATATAAAGCTATTCTACAGTGTAAATAAAAATAAACGTTATCGTATGGGTCTATACACTGTTTGTCAGTTAGTCAGCCTGCAGTCATTCAATTATTATTAATTATTACCACGGTAGAAATGATCCCTGAGGGATATAGAAATTTAATGATAGTAGAAATTATATCTATGAAATTATTATTCTTAGGCCTATTTGTTATTATTGTTATTACCAGAGGTAGAAATGCTCCCTCAGGAAAGAAAAATTTAGGTTAGGAGTACAAAATGATTGAACTTTTACGAAATCAGGTCTCGTCTCAATAGTTTTCACAGCCTTCTGAAAATGTGCCTCTGGAAGCAATGGCATTATATATATATGGCACCGGACAGAGATGGAAAGACGTTGGAAAAGCGAGTCTCGCGTCCATCTCCGGAGACTGCTAAAATGGGATGTCCCAACCCTTAGATATATAAATTCTGCACCCTCAGCATTTAGGGCATTTGATATTAATTCCCCCGAGGTATGAATGATCCCTCAGGATTTAAAAGCTTATCGGAGGAGAGGAACAGCATCTAAGCGGCCGCTACTTGACAAGGTCTGGCACAAGTTGTGTGCTGCGAAGGGCAACTGTGATGAAGTCCTCAATTGCCATTGTCAACGTTGAAACGCATAAGTCGTCTCTCTTGCACTGCCAGAAACATTATTGAGGCTCGGCCCCAGCTGTGATGAACGCCGAGGACATATAGGACCGAGGATTTCGAAGGCCAAAGGGACAAAGTGGTAAGTGGAAAGAAGTTGGCTGTATTTAGCATTTTTGCGAATCGCTGCCTGATCAGCTGCAGCACCCGGTATTTGGTAAATAGGAAACGGCCAAGGTATCTGTCACAGTAGCGTCCCAAATATGACTTCGCCCCGCACGCCATGGGATCACTGTAAGCCCGTCTCTTCTCTTGACGTCAGTTCTCTAGACAGACCAGCCGATTTCTGGATGGAAAGGTAGCCAGTGCGGACCAGACTCGGCAAATCAATTCGTTTAAGGTGACATGTCTAGCCGTGCGGCCAGGACATAGGCTGCAAGATAGCCCATGTGAGCCGTCAGCAGTAACCAAAGAGCTATAAATGCAGAGATGGCGTTCATAGTGATACCAAGACGAAGGCCAACAACAATTCTAACTGCCTCGTCATCAAGTCTAAAACTACAACTGTGACTGGTAACGGGTACAGCCAATCGCCAGCATGAGTAGCAGAAACTGCTCTGGAACGTGCTTGGTGATAGGGGTGTTAGTATTATATTTGCCCGAGGTAAGTGTAATAATAACAATAATAATAATTATTATTGTTGTTGTTGTTATTGAAATCCTGGCCTCATAGGTCATGATCTCGGTCTCGTGGGCCTTGGTACCTTGGCCTCCTTAACATCATTGCCGAGACCTAGGCCTATACAGTTCATTTCTTGTAAACGGAGATGACATTTTCACGTGACCACATGAAATTTACAGAGTAGTGGTATCTGAATTGGCACATTCATCCCAGAATTTCTCAATTGGCCACGCTGTCAAGATCGACCACACTTCAATCGCTTCTCATTTGCCCTGGCAAATAGTATTTTCTTCATTCAGTCATCGAGCTTAAAATGTAAATAGTTTTGCGATTACACTAAGTTCTAAGCTAATTTAACGTACAAGAATAGAGTAGCCCATTACATAATTATTTATTTTAATTAGTATTAATTATTTATAGTTATAATTTTACTCCTTAACTCTGTGCTTTTCCGTTCCCCTTTACAGCTCCTTGTGTGCCCTAGACCCTGAAGAAAAAACATAGTAGTTTATAGCAGTCAAAACATTTCATTTGGACTTACAGATGGATAGTGTAGCTATCGGATTTTGCCCGTGTGTATATGTGCACTATGCAGGCATTGCGGTAGGCTATTTCTTTCATAACTATCATTAACATCTATAAAACTATAAAGATGGAGTTGCATTTCACCGTGGTTCTGAAGTAACCATTAAAATGGCTGACTCAGTCTGAGCTTCGTTTGACTTCGAAAATCATTCTTGAAATTGTTGAAACTTGGTAAGAGAAGCGAAGCGTGCTACTTAAAAGGTCGATAGACATGTACAGTAAGCGCAGCACACATTCCGAAACCAAATTCAGATGTGGCGAGTCTCCCCGCTGGTTATCATTCTGTGGCCGAGACGAATAAGCTGTAAATGGCACCAGACACCGCTACATGAATCACAGTGAATGGTGGATAGGTGGCCACAATTACCATTGTCACTGATCTACGTTGAAAAAAGGAAAGACGCCCACAAATTAGCAATTTCTTTAACATTCATATAAACATTCACGCCCAATAATGGGCCTAGTCTTTGTGTTTGGTTGAAACACGCGTTTCATAAATGTTCTACAGGCAAACATCCGTGTTCAGCTAAGCATGCTATGCGCAGACATTAGTTATACCTGAATAGTTTAGGGTCGTTGTTTCAGATTCCTGCAGAGAGAGTCCATAGAGAGGGCAGCTGATATAGGTTTATCCAGGTCTTTAGTCGTCACCAATAATGATTGGAAATGTACCAAGTGATGCAAGCATAAAAAGTTTTCAATGCGTTCGTCCTATAACAGTAAGGTATTGAGTGTCAACCTAACCCCGCGTAGGAGTTCAATGCCTTGAATTTGTTGGTTCTCATCTCATATCTGACCTCCCAAGTCCCAATGTTCTAGCGGAAGTTATGGATTCGATCCTGACTGAGTGGGCTGCTGCTACTATAGTAAGCCATCAGCAATGACAATAAGACTAATGTGGCCACGCAACATTCCCATAACCCGTAAAAATGTTATCAGACATATAATGTACTAATGAATTTTTCAACGCGGCGTCTTTAGACCGTAACAAATAGGAAACGCCTCTCGAACATAACTCGACAACATCAAACGACCACAGAGCAGGAAGTGGACTTCAGCGGTTGATGAAAGAAGTCAATGATATCAGAAAGTAGCCTACATCAATTGTTTTCAGTCATAGTTAAAGACCTCTATGTGCAAAAATCTAGAATCTACTGCAGTGGCAAAGCTCCCATACCTTAGAGTGTAATCCCAAATTAAAGCAACAAGGTTGACAATTAAGCGAAAAATATCAAAGACGCCTAGAGGAAGCGATTTGCGACATCTAGAGCGACTATAATAAACGAATTGCCTCAACACCGTAAATAGAATACAGTACCATACCATGCCATACAATGCAGTACACTACATTACAATATAATACACTATAAGGTAGTAGTGCAGGCCTGCTCAGGTTTTTGGGTGAGGTCTAGAAATTTCCACTGGCTGAAGTCCAGGGTCGAGATCACACGGTCTAGTATTAAGAAGACATTTATTACTTATCTTTTAACTAAGTCATTCATTATTTGAACAGTTATTTAGTGTTTAAAATTTAAATTTAATATAGACCAGACTTTAATTTGAAGCAAAACGGTAGTTTTCAAATGAAGTCAAGTTTATTCGCCATCTGTTTGAAAATAAATCAACTTATTTCAGTGAGGGCAATAAAACTTGTTTCTGAGCTTCGTCTATTGTGTTTTAGCAATCAGGAAAGTATGAAACATGTGCAACCCGCAATGCCTTATGCAAGTGTTCATCTGTGAGGGATTTTCTGCCATTTAATTATCTGGCAACCTTATTGGTGCTTGGATGTGGACAGTGGCTGACAAACATAGGCCGGAAATTCGTAATATCTACTTCATGAAACTTCAGAAGTCCGTAATATCAACTTTCCAAAGCTTCAGTCTCAGGGTATGGTCAGTCTGAAGCTCAATGGCTTCAAGTTGAAGTGCTGCCTAAGAGACCGAATCACCAACACGAAAAATTGAAAACGGGATAAAAATTTAGGTTGGGTTCTAATTGCTAAGTATTGACAGTTTTTCTGCTTGGTCCACGAAGGAAGGCTGAGGTCCGAAATTTGGACTGCAGTTACCAGTTTGAGTAGCTCTGTAGTAGAGAATTTCAAATGGCTTATCCAACTACAGTGAATAGGCGTCGGTCAAAGACAAGATATACCTAGCAACGGTATAACAATATAAGCAAGTATAACAATATAAGCAAATATAACAGTATAAGCAAGGAAAATAGATTGGTTGGTTGGCACATGTTCGACATGTATATAATGATTGCCACCTTAAACAGATTCGCTTTGTTGCATAAGAAGATAATGTAGTAGGTCTTATTTTGTATCGTAGCGCTTTGTGTTTTATTCTATTGTATTTGGTGGTTATGCATTGGGTTGTATGGTATTGTTGTACATTGTTTTGATTTGTTTGCTATATTGATATCTGATGAACTGATAGTAGTATCTATGAAAGAAAAGAGATGAATACACGGGTGACATCAGGGTCGCATAGATGGAAATACAAACGGATGGTTGAAAGTTCTGGCGAAAAGTTTGATAAATGGAAATTTGTATAAGTCTATTAAAGGAAGAGCGGATGGATAGAAATAAGAACGACAGGACAATAGGTTGAACGCATTGATGGAAACGTGAATGAATGCATAGAAGATTACAGGTGGAATGACTGGCGCAAATCGGTGGATGGAAATACGGGCGAATGTATAGAAGGACACGAGTGGAAGAACCGGATGTATACGAAAGGATGGCTGCTCGGGTATATTGGGGCATTTTATAAGCTGGTGCACGCACGTTGTTCCTATCAGCTGTGAGTTATTGCGACGCAACTTCTTTGTTCAAAGGACGTTAATCCGATGGGAGGAGAAGGAAATGCCATGCCGAACAGCATGACAGATCAGCGTAGTTCTGCTCGATGCTTGGAGTCGAATCCTCAGCAGCTGCTATATACCTTTGCTCAGAATGATCAGGAGCTCTGTGGCTGGACACTCATCTGACGACGCTTATCAATTGAATTACATATTTGGAAGCATAGGTCTACAATGTTGCTTTAAATTAGTTTATAAAACACGCATTTTACCATTCTTAAGATTTCAAGCATTTACCCAGGCAGCACGCAAACATTATTTAAACGTTTGGTTTTAGTTGGGAACGTTGGATAAGGGTTTGCGTACATCGTGAACATCTCAATATCATTGCGGAAACACTAGTAAGTTAATAATAAGTTTCACGTTGAGCAACATAATATTAACTAAATAAAACTAAGTTGCTTTTTATAATCTTATTTATAGTAATATAAAGGTCTCAGTCAGACTAGTTCTAGTTCGCATAATTTTGCCAGAAGCGTCTAATTATGTTCGCACAGTCCGGGTCATTCCAGTCCATATCAACTGCGAGTATTTCTGAGGTGACGTGATCTCACAATTCCCGGCCTTTGACTGGACTTTAAAAGTATAGTACCCAATTTCGTACATTTGCCTATCATTAAGCAACCCAGGTAGAGTGTTCTTCAGATGCCACGACGACAGATTGCCAGTGCATCTGGCTTTCACCTCTGCATCTGAGGTTCGAATCCAGTTGCCTGTGAAACTGACAACTCGCTGTCAAGCCTTGTAACCCACAAGAAACGGTTGCTCTGAAAATTGCGCCAGAAAGGATTGCTGATGTCTTGTTTGCGCTTCATCCGAAAGACCCCTCAACCTCGGACCACAGAGAACGAAAAGAACTCTGAATCGCTTGTTTCTCTTGAGGGCCCCTCAATGCCGCAATAAATAGACCTATTTGATCTGCAATTTTCATCAGCTAGCATAGAATCACACGACGTATCATTGCAGAAGCTGAAGGTCGACGCACAGTCCATCATTTGCGAATTCTGCACAACATACTTGTGCAAATGAAAGAACTTGGGCACTCCATAGCACAGCGATTCAGTTACCACTCATATTGAAATAACACAATAGTATCAGACCAGCAGCTACCGATAAAACTGATCAAAGTCTACGTCAAGTTCGATGCGCTTGCAATGTGTGAATGATTTAGCATGGTGGCCGAGCTGATAACGCGTCAGGTTTTGCCTCTGCTGCCCAGATTCGAATCCCGGGCCTGTTATCCGAAATCGACATAGATCGCATTGTCGAACTGTGCGAAACATCGTCATGGTCAATATGAGTGTCCCCTTGACTCCAAACACGGTGTGTGTATACAGAGGTGAACAGAGACAGAGTTACTGACGGCAAAAGCTGTTACTTCGTATTTGACCCTTCACAAGGTAAACTCTAGTCCATGTCAGTTTGAATGATAGTGTGTGATTCAATAGAGTAATGTCCGTTTCCATCATTCTGTGAGAAACGAACTGTTTAAATCTCACTTAGCATGCATATATGACGTCCAGCGTTCATGTAAATTTGCATCAACAATCTTGTTCATATTATTAATGCTCCTATTGTTTCCATATCAGTCAAATCCTACTCCTTTGTTGTCTTAGCTAATCAGTCATAGTTAGGCCTACAACAAAATTTACAGGCAAAATGAATCTGTCTCAGTCAAAATTTGTTAAAAGGACTAGGATAGCAGTGGCAGTTACTGTAGGTTGTTTGAAACTTAATGAAACTAAGTTACTTACCGTTGATAGTGTAAACTTACGAAAATATCATGAACGCAATAACATTTACAAGGTCAAATGAAAGTCACTTCAAAACATGATATCTATCGTCACCAACAGCATATGTAGGACTTATGTAGTCCATAATTATGGAAATATTGTCCTATTCTCACTAAATCTTCAGTTAATGACGTTGCTGTTTGCGGTTGTTTTTTCTACCAGAAGAACTTTCCAGACCACTTTATTGCAGAATTTATCAGCAAAACCCAAACTCACCGACACACACAATATACCCAACCAGTGGTTGCGAACACAGCACAGTTACTGTGGATTATATAATAATAATAATAATAATAATAATAATAATAATAATAATAATAAGACACTAATTTAATCTGTTTATCAAGTGAACAGCTACAGCAATATCTGGCTGACGTCCACGCTTTCATCGTAACGTGCTTGGACTATTGTAACTCAGTCCTTGTAGGCCTGCCAAAGTTTTGAATTTGCCAGCTACAGTCAATCCTAACTGCGCCGGCCGGATCGTAGCCAACTTACCTAAATTTTTACATATCTTCAACTACATGCGTCATACACTGCACTGGCTTCCTGCCAGGAAGAGAATTCAGTTCAAGATACTTCTCATAGACAGGGCTTCGATAGTTGGCTCGGCTCCGAATACAAATGCTCATATCCGCTGCTAGCCAGCCAACCAGATTGACAAATGATGCTCTCGGCGGCACGTGGACAGCTTGTAGTTCCACGCTCCCGGATGACGGCATCGGCACATCACATCGTGCTTTCTCGTGTGTGGAACTGTCTCTCTGGAACAGTCTACAAATTCGAACTTTTGCTCCCTTAACAGCTCAGGAAACATTTTTGGCCCATCTTAATAAGACGTAGTTATTTGGAACTTCTAGATTTGGAACTTCAATGCCGTAGCGTAGCACCTTTGTGAGGTTCTTAAAACGCACTATATAAGTTCTTGGATACATACACCCTTACATACATACATACATGCATACTTACATACATACATGCATGCATGCATACATGCATGCATACATACATACACACATACACAAACATACATACATACGTCCATAGCCACAGAGTAAGTTACAGCAAGAGCTATTTTATAATTTTACCGTTCGTTTGGATACTATATTATGTAAAGACCATAATAATGTCTGGCTGTCGCCCTCTAGCCACACAATGTGTGTGTTTTGCTAGGAGATATTTCTTATATATAAGAGTGGAGGAAGTTGCAGCCACTTTATAATTATCGTTCGTTTTATTGCCAACAACAGTCGATTTAATTATGGTCTGATGGCTGCAAGATGCTTTAATAAAGGAAATTCAAGCCATTTTCCGCATTAACTCGTCCTCCTCCGCAAGCAATTCTGGACCATTTCACTCATATATGACCTGAAACTACGCGCACAACGCCTTTGTGAGGTTCAAAGGCGCTATACAATTGTTCAGCTACATACGTACATATGCAATACATACATGCATACATACATATATATATATATATGCATGCATGCATACATAGTATTACATGCATACGGCATTTATCTATAACTTGTTCACCTCTATACACAGATAGGCCCTACCTGTGCATATATACGTTTTTTACTACTGTGCGCGCAGTTGTGCGGCTTGGCACTCTTTAAACTTTACAGTAGATTGACCGAAGTGCTTATGAGTATAATGAACACATGTCACATGCAGTGGCTATGGAGCACAATAATCGCAACCTGCAGGACACATCGGTTGCATGATTTCAGAACAGGGCGCATGTAGCAGACATAGAACGTTCTCTGACCACACTAGAGCCTGATATTCCGAGAGATTGCTTTAATGTAGTGTGGGCCGTTGATGCAATGACCCACACAACACATGACTACAGAAAGTGCGATATGTTTAATTGATGTCGGGCTGAGAGATGGCTTCACGCTACAACGATTTGTGGTCGTCAACGATATAAAGGAATAATAAATCGGATGAGACAAACGTCTCTGCGTCGCCTACAAAGCAGGAACTCAGTCGCCGCTCAACCTAAGACAGCCACAAACGCACAAACAGTGCTACATGCAGATGCAACGACGGCACCTACATAGTCCCCTGCAGCTGCAGCCGCTGCTGCTGCTGCTGCTGCTGCTGTTGCGATTTACTGACAAGTCGATGCTCCTTCACAGAAGCGAAGACTATACATGCGCCCCATCCATGGCGAAGGCGACGACAACGACGATGATGAACATAGGGACAACGACAGTGGCATAGATGCAGCAGCAGAAGTTTGTATATCGTGGTGGTACATAGGAGGAGCTTTGGGTGGATGCGTGATCAGCTAAGGGGGCTAATATTTAGGCGCCTCATTCTGATGACGACGACTAGTGCGCGGCCATCTCCCACCTCTCCACCACCACCTCCGCCTCCTCCTCTAATGGCTTCTGTTGCTGTTCCTCGTAGTCATCAGATGGCCGCGTCTTCTCCGAAAGAGTCCTTGGCAAGGCGACGCCGGTTACTTGCCGTGACGGTTCTCATGGCGTCGTGGTTGATTGGCTCCGGTTCACAGGCGATGACGTCCCAACTGCAGCAGCAGATGATACAGCAACAGAGGCATCGGAAGATGGACGATCGGAGGATGCCTTTCCAAGAGACGGTTGGACAGTTATTTGCACCTGACTCTGCGAGTTTCACAAAATCACCAGGTATGACACATTTATAATTCAACGTTCCGACAGGTAATGAGTTCTAGTGACGGTACATCACCTTTCGTCAGCTACTGGGCGGCTTTAGGAAGCTCTTCATGTAGATCATTTAGGAACCCTTAAACGTCATGATCTCAGTAGGCCTATACCGGTACTCGATCGTATTTCTACACAAACTCAAAGCATAAAATTGAGGTTATTTTCCTACCTTCATACGGGTCTCAAACTTATCTTGAAATTCTTTTATATAAGATCACCCGCAAATTCCTCAAGAATGACCAACTTTGTTCCCTTTATTTCCTGACATATATTCAGAGGATCGCTGCCTATGTTTGTGATGCTGTGCTCGGAGCTGGGAAAGAGAACGTGTCATTGCATGGAGGCCCATGTAGTGTTTATGAATCAGCAATACTTCTGCCTCAACCTGCAGCTAAAGAAAAATCTCGAGGAATTACCTTCTGGGTTATACTTAATGTGTTGCTTGCATCTCAAAGTTACCCGTCTTTTTGAAGCGATCGCTCGTTTGAGAATTTATTCTTTTGATGGTAATTTTTTTTCTCATATGCCAGATTTAACACTTTACCGTGTCTGAACACATTAACACATTAATATAACTCTTAAAAGGCAGCCATTGAGCGCAAACTTCTGTTAGACAATTAGGCTTGAACCTCACCCTCCTCAGTAGTAACACCGATCAATAGAATTTTCAGTTTCCTTCATAAAAATCGGTGATTCCTATGGATTCGCCTTGGATTTGTGCCATTCCATATTTTGGCTATGGAGTAGTTATTGCATGCTGACTGAGCTAACTCTGTTTGGTGATCAAATTTAGACGCTATGTTGTCCATAACTGCTCAAGTTATGGCGCAATTATGACCAATTAATTCCATGGGGGAGAGAGTAGAATAAGCAGAGACTCTAAATGGCTCCAATGATTGAAATAGCTCACGCTAATGATGGCAGATAACTGTGTGAGAAGGTTGCCCTACTTGGGAGTGTAAGTAAGCGAAAATTTACACTATACAGTAGATTGAAGCCTTGAACTTCCAGTATATACTATAAGATACTATAAGATTGTATGATTTGTCAGTAATTCGCAGACTTCAGCACGAAGTCACCAAACTTGACATGTTGTCTATTCAGACTACAACGTAGACTGCATTAAGGTTTCGAACTCCATCACTTAATTGATTTTGAATTATAAATTGCCAACCTTTGAACTGTGATTTGAAGAAGGTGGCGTGCGTTGCGGTGCAAATGCATGTTTGACCATAGAGTAACGAAACTTAAAGTTTTGTATAGTGAGAGAGAAATAGCTGACAAAGAAAGTCACACTCCTACCGTCGCAATTGTACTTCCCACCTTTTGAGCTCGTCTAATGATCTACGCTTGATCCATGCTGTCTGTCAGATGGCCTTGTTCTATGGTCTCTGAGAGGTTCATGAAAGGCGCTCGATATGCAAATGCTCACTTACATAGATACAAGCATGCATGCATGAATACATACATATATCGTGACAGGACAAAATGTCCCCGGAAAAAATGTCCCGTAGACAAAATATACCCAGATAATATGTCCCGGACAAAATGTCCCAAAGTATACTTAAGGGACATTTCATCTTAATGCTTCATGCCCCTAAACGAGTATCGTAAGCTTGAATCTTTTAAACTACTTTGAAGACAGCTTCATTGGACGAAATCGAAGAACTAGAATTGCTTTGTCTAGATTTGCAATTCTTATATGGAACCAACATGACTGAGTATTGAATGATCTGCCTAGAAGTAACAATGCTGTGGAAGTATGGCAAAACGCCTTCAATAATTCCGTTGTAGTCGCACATTCCTGCGACGGCTGCTCTGGCAATGATGTGTCATAACGAACATGATTAGCGTCGCCCTCCTTCTTTATCCAGGCTTGGGAGTGGCACCGCCTGAGAACGGCAGTGGCGGAGTTATGCTTCTGTATGTTTGATAACGTTTATTTAACGACGCCATCATAACGAGATGATAGGCGTCATCTAGTGTATGTCCGCTCACTCGCTTCATATACTCTTCGGAGACATCATGTCCTATCCTGACTCCTCTTCTTCTTCTTATCTCTCTTTCCGCTCCAATCCCGAACATCACCCACCGTAGCCGCCACCCTGTCTCTCTGCCTGATTTTTGGATCACGACCTGGAACCGAACCCCTTATGCCTATCGATTTGGTTTTGACTGAGCGCCTATGAATAAGCTGGTCCCCCATGACGTGGCTTTCGTTGGGCGCTTTAGAAATCTCGAGATCACGATTACGATCCCCTATCATGCTTTCAGCCTTGCCTGTCTCATCTTGCTCGTCCATTGACCCACTGCCTGATGTGGTAGGTCACGACCTGTCTCCGGCTACGGCGCGTCTCAGCCGGCTGCACCAGCTGCGGTGTTTTTAGTCGACAGTTTTCAAATCCTCCACACTTTTTTCGATCAATCAATCAGCCAACCAATCAATCATCAATCGATCAACTGATCAATCAAGCAACTCTTTTATTGATCCCAAATGCAACATATCAGGTTTCACAGGTAATGTACAATATGCCGGGATACAAAATGCAATCCCAGAAGGGACCTGAGTCCCTCTTGATTAGGGTCGCCCATTAACATTATTACGGTGTAAAGGCAATCGAAATATAAATGAACAAACTGAAATAAATAGTATACAAGCCGTACATTAAATGAAAGTAAAAATAATTATATACAAGTCCAATCAACCGGACAGTTTCATTCTAGAATCTCATCTCAGAAAAGGAACTAAGAATAATATGTAGGCCTAAACAATGCAATTCAATTAGCAGTCAAGTGATGTAATAAAAAAGTGTCACATGACACTTGCGCATTTATAAATCTGGAAGGGATCGGAGACTCACAATGAGGAAATGTAGAGGTACCCGAGGTTGGAAAAACGAGCCCAAAAAAGTCTTCATGGATAAATAGCATATGAGCTAAAGCGTTGATATACTGTGGAAGGAAATTGCATTTATATTGCGCCTGAGTTGTAATATTGAGTCGTGGTTTGCAAGAGTGGACCTGTTCCAACTGTAAGGACATTTCTGCCACCCCCTTCATCATCGGGTGAGGGAGGACTGTGTTGTTGCTGGCTAACTGCGCATTTTATGATTGCAAATAAATATTACTTGTCTGCATTCAGTGCGATAATACCGCGTCACTTGGAACTCGGTGATACAAATATTTTTCAAGTAGCTCTAATATTGCCCGTCACCTGTGCGCGCGTTTGTCCTCGGTGACATGTTAACATAAATGATGTTCGGGCTTTGGTTGGAAGGATTCGCTGCAAAGCTTGAGGCGATTGGCTTCTATGGAACCAGCATCTGAAACTCGTTCTTCTTGTCTTGAACTGGGCTTAAATCGAATTCAGACGCCCTCTGGGGATAAAATGTGTATGTCTCATGCACTGATGCATACTGTATGTGTAATTGTACATGAACGCCTTTAAAAACCTCTTCAAGAGATTGCAGGGACATGACCTAATGGCATTTTTAAGTCGTCATACATGCATATTCGTGACATACGCACAAATAGGCGTTTTGTCTCTATGTCTTCAAGCGTATCTCTGGCAAACGCATTGGTTTCCATCTAGTCGCCTTGATTACTGTAACTCGCTTCTTACCAGTATCACAAAGTCAAGCATCTAGAAACTTCGAAGAGTTCAGAACTCTTCGACTAGAGCCATAAATGATACGTCAAAATATGAGCATATAACCCCTTTTGGGGTTTCAGAATTGGCTTCCTGTTCAGCAAAGGATTTGTTTTAAATTGGAGCTTATAGATTAATAACACAGAACTCTGACCAGCCACAATATTTAAAAGCAGTCCTCATTGTTCAAACTTATCATAATTCAATTAGAATTGTTCTCGTTTACCGGTCCTCAAATTTTGAAATTCTCTTCCTGCATCTGTGCGTTATTCCCAGTCTCTTATGTCATTTCGTTCTCAACTTAAGACTTACTTTATTCTGTGGCTTATCTGCCTCTCTGTGGACTGTGGCTTATCTGCCTCTCAGTGTACTGTGGCTTATCTGCCTCTCAGTGGACTGTGGCTTATCTGCCTCTCAGTGGACTGTGGCTTATCTGCCTCTCTGTGGACTGTGGCTTATCTGCCTCTCTGTGGACTGTGGCTTATCTGCCTCTCTGTGGACTGTGGCTTATCTGCCTCTCAGTGTACTGTGGCTTATCTGCCTCTCAGTGGACTGTGGCTTAACTGCCTCTCAGTGGACTGTGGCTTATCTGCCTCTCTGTGGACTGTGGCTTATCTGCCTCTCAGTGTACTGTGGCTTATCTGCCTCTCAGTGGACTGTGGCTTAACTGCCTCTCAGTGGACTGTGGCTTATCTGCCTCTCTGTGGACTGTGGCTTATCTGCCTCTCAGTTTACTGTGGCTTATCTGCCTCTCAGTGGACTGTGGCTTATCTGCCTCTCTGTGGACTGTGGCTTATCTGCCTCTCTGTGGACTGTGGCTTATCTGACTCTCTGTGTACTGTGGCTTATCTGCCTCTCAGTGGACTGTGGCTTAACTGCCTCTCAGTGGACTGTGGCTTATCTGCCTCTCTGTGTACTGTGGCTTATCTGCCTCTCTGTGGACTGTGGCTTATCTGACTCTCTGTGTACTGTGGCTTATCTGCCTCTCAGTGGACTGTGGCTTATCTGCCTCTCTGTGGACTGTGGCTTATCTGCCTCTCTGTGGACTGTGGCTTATCTGCCTCTCTGTGGACTGTGGCTTATCTGCCTCTCAGTGGACTGACTTTCTGGATATTAACCTGACTGCGACTTGAACTTGGTGCGCCATCAGTTGATGTCTTGTGCATTCGACACCGACACTATAGAGGCTTCTGATTAATGATCGCTATCGTAATCGTAATTGTAAACTCGAAATTTCTGAAGCGCTACTTAGAGCTAAGCGCAGGGCACGAGCTTATTCAATTTAATAGTAATAAAAATAATAATAGTTTACGACCGCTATATAGGCCTACAAGTAAACACAGCAGTCGGAGACATAATATTTTTAGTGTGCTTTTAGTGGACTTCATGTACGTTATGCTTATACGATATCATGTACTGTATATACACATATAGGCCTACATATAAGCTATATATACATATCTATATGTACAAGGATATTTGGACTTCATGTACGTTATGCTTATACGATATCATGTACTGTATATACACATATAGGCCTACATATAAGCTATATATACATATCTATATGTACAAGGATATATATGCATACATGCTTTGGGCTCAATATTTTATTTTATTGCCTAGACTGATAGGAGCAATAATATAACTGAGCTATGTAAGCTAGAAATTTGATTGTTGTTAATATAAGTTTCGCTTAGCAGCCAAACTCATTTCTACGAGACAAGCAGAAGAACTCTGTGCTTACACGCAGTTCCACTAGAAGTACAGAAATAAAAATAAGCGGAAATTGCGGAATAAATAGCTCTAATATAAAAATAAATAAACAATAAAATTCATAAAATAGTGGAACAAATAGGCTAATTAACAACAGTAATAAGAAAGGTTGTATGGTTGTTATGTCTGTCTGTCTGTCCGTCCGTCTGTCTGTCTGTCTGTTTATTTCATGTGGCTACATACATGCATATGCATATGAACAATTAGACACTTTATATGTATATATATATATATTTATATATATATAGACTGAATTCAGACGTTTGTTGCTCGAGTTTCCTCGTGTTGTTGCTTGGTTGATGTTGGCCATTAAGTTGCCCATGCAGCTTGTCTTGGAAGTTTGAACACACTGAATACAGCTTAATAGTCTGACATAGTCTCAAATAATTGCATTACTCGTGCTGTGCATGACAAGATGAGAAATATGCACACGCATTCGTCTCTGACATTCTGTAGCAGCTGCCCTGCCCACAGGACTATATGCACTGTTCAAAAGAATGTCTGTTGGAAGCAGACATTACTCTTAGTACATATAACCTGCCTGGAGTAGCCTATATGTCTGATGCCAAAGAAGATTCAGCATCGCCTGTTGTCAATTTCGTTAATTCAGACAGACAGACAGACAGACAGACAGACAGACAGACAGACATAACAACCATACAATCTTTCTTATTTCTGTTGTTAATTAGCCTATTTGTTCTATTATTTAATGAATTTTATTGTTTATTTATTATTCTATTAAAGCTATTCATTCCGCAATTTCCGCTTATTTTTATTTCTATATATACATTATTTATATATATACATTAAAAGCGACATTACATCATGCTAACTGTCCAACTACTGTCTTTTTATCATCGAGCAATTGATATTTATTATTTCCTACTGTTTCTAGACATTAATGGTAATCGTAATCTCCAAATTTCTAAAGCGCTACTTAAAAGCTAAGAGCAGGGCACCAGCTTATTCACGAGCGCTACGTCAAGTCAGCGGGGTTGTCCAAAGATGCCATATCAAGAACAAAGTCCGGTTGCCAGAAGACTAGGGAGAAAAGGGGGAAAGGAGCTGCTAAGGTAGGTTGTGTTTAAGCTGAGAGAAATGGGAAGGCAGCGGAGTGGTTGGATTAGGGTGGGATTTTAAAAGTGCTTGCTTATCATTATGTATATTCACGTATATTGGCTACAATAACAACTGCTTATGTGCTGTTCCATAGGTACGCTTACACCTTGTAAGTAGGCCTACTTGTAAATCTTATAAGTTTTTGACAATAGGTTTATAATTATCATTATATGGGCTTGTGAGTGTATTATTTTCGTGTTCGCATATGCTTTTAGATAGCCTCTGCTTACATCCTTTCATACGCTGGAGCCTTGCTCAGGTAATAACTATGCAGAGGACATCGTCTTCTGCAGTCGTCCCATCATCTCTTGCGTGCATCCGTTGTATTTGCTGTCGTGCCTTTGTCTTGTGAATATCGACTGCTGCCGATTCTAAACCAAGCAGCGCCATCCAGAATCCAGAGCTCAGTTCCTCTAATTAAATCGTGTCCTATAGATACCAAATGGTTCTCGCGTGCTTTGAGAAAACTTGGAGCATTTTTTTAAGAAAAGGTAACCTCTAAATTTTATACTTGCCTGGACACAAGCAATCGGGAATTTTACGTGTACATGCGTATGTGTGAATGGGCAACCAGTTAATTTAACGAAAAAACCTGTTTACTTGCTAAGTCTAAGCCTGGCCTTAGATTTAAGACAAGCCTCTGACACTCATCCCACCTATGGATCTCAGCATAGAACCTCAAATACTGCGGTTCTATGCAAATCCAATCTTCACCTTGACGATCTGCCTTGTCTGAGAACCTGTGAAATAGTTGGTCATTTTCTCGGCTTTCCTATTTTAGTGCCGAAGAAATGCAAAGTTTACTATTATGACATGTTTGTCTGCACATCATAATAGCACAGAGACGGCGAAAGTCTAGCACCGTTATTGCTATTGTTATTGCCATTGTTATTGCTGGACGAATTCTGAGCCCAGAGTCAATGTAGAGCAACTAGGGATCACATAATATGTTTATGATATAGGCTATAACATATGTGGGCACATGTACATACACAGGCCTATAATACTCTCCTTAAGGCAGAAATACAGTTTGAAATAAAAATGATGCATATGCCGCTGAAATGCACATACAGTTCAATAGAATGATGAATTCTGTGGAAAGGATCTATGTAATGGATATCGCCACTGCGCATATCCATTCTGTCTGCGCATTGAACTCCCGACTCTTTCTGGAAGAGATTGTTGGACGAAGTGGGTAGGTGACTTGGCCGGAGTGCGTCTGTCCAGCAAAAGAAGCTCGGTGTTAGTTCACTACACAGCCGAATCGCATGTTACAATATTCGCAATTTCCGATGATTCGATCACTTCGTTCAGGATGTATATGCCTATAGTATTAGTTCTTAGTTAATCAGAAGAATGAACACTTGTAAATTAAATGAAGCTATGTTCCGAAAATCTAGAGTTTCATGCCTTTCAAAGGCCGCCGTAATATACCGAGTTAAAGAATCGTGCCTAGCATATCAGTGGAGCTTAAATGAGACAAACGCAAGGTTACCAGGTAGTACCATCGACTGACATAATTAATAACCACATCAAATAATAGATGCAACTGGATGTATAACATGAGAGGAAATACCCCGAGTTGCTATATTATTACATCTACATGCCAATACGAAAATCGACAGAAAAAACATACATTGACAGAATCTTACGAGATACAATAGATGCCTAATTAGATACCGAAGCCCACAAATACAACGATATTAAAGATATATATGCAGTATAAGCATACATTATAAACAAAATATATATAATGCATTTTAAACGTGAACGTGACACTACGAAACTAGAGACACAGATCATGCATACATGAATAAAGGAATATACAATGTATAATGGATGTTCAGGTAGATAGTCCAAGCGACGCTAATCAACTTTGTCATAAAGTGTCAGTGTCAGATAACATCACTGGGAGACAGGGCAACCGTCCCTGGATTTAATCAGGCACTCCTCGGAGAGACCAGCCAAGCAACGGCATCTGGTCTCTTAGCGATAGGTGCATAGATGCTTATGTTAAACTATGTTATGGAACGAACTGCTGCTCTTTGTTTTCATATTCTTGCGTCTTGTGGCTTCTGTCGTTGATAAAACTGCTGCCAGTCTGTGATGTTCAGCAGCAATTCAAAATCAAGTCTCATCGCTACAGAAGACTACAGCGTTGAAAGAATAAGTGCCTTACCTTAACTTGTCTTACCTTACTTCACCTTACTTATCAGGCTTTAATTCAAACGAAAGACACAGACGGGTGGGACAGATCTGTTGAGATTAATATATTAGAGTATCCCTCATTCACATTAACATACTTCTGCGAACTTAAGCCTACACGTGCCTGTGTAAAGTAGCAGGCGATTTAAAAATACTAGCCTCTTCCGCGCAAAACATCTGCGCGTTAGGTTGGCCAACTGTCTGGGGAAAATCCCCTATTGCGCTCGTTAGCTACCATGAAAGGACCACGAAAGCGATCGTCAAAAACTGTCGCGATATTGAGACCTTTATCCAGCGCACCACTTGTTCTAATATTTTTGCCAGATAGCAACAACAATTCTGTCTATCGATTTTGTCTTGACTAAGCGCCTGTGGATAAGATGGTTCCCGCAACTTAGCTTTCGTTGGGCACTGTAGAAATCTTGAGAATAAGCCTACGATTACGATTACGAGAACGTTCACCATCACAAACATACAGCCGGACTGTGCACGCCGGCACCCGTCTACACCTCTTAAAAAATTGAGGACGTAATGAAGCGCTATATAATTGCTCAGTTACGATTACAATGGAATGGAACAGGCAGCTGAAACTGCCGAATAGACAACTGCTAAGTTGTCAGCTATTTGTCGGAATGGGAGGAAAAGTTGTATATTTATGCATAATCGGAATTACTTTCCCATCTGGTCTGTCTGAAGTCCAGAGCCGTCGGTTCGTTCTCAACTGGGGTGGGAACACAACAGTCCTCTTCTCACCTTTTTTCCTTAGGATCGCATTAATACAGTGTTGGCCATGCTTTTACAGTGATGGTGTTGTCGATGATACTTTTATAATAATTATTAATTTTATTATTAGCTTTGACGCGAAGAAGCATGTCCCAAGGTAAGGATGTGATGCAAAATAAAATAATTTAGAGAAAGGTTTGGTCTAGAATGGTTAGTCTTTGTTGATGTTAAGCTACCTGAAGATATCGTCTCAGACAATTGCATTGATGAGTAGATAGCTGCAGACAGTGATGGGCAGTAGTTGACCATTGTAGTTAAAAATAGTAGTTAAACTAATTTTAAAGCAGATCTATATAGAAATAGTTAACGTAGTTGTAACTAGCAGCTAAACTACAAAATATGAATTTTTAATTACTTACTTTAATTAATTACTTTTGAAGAGAGTTTTCGGTTGCATGCTTACTCATTTGTTTCCAATTTCTCCACATTAGGCCTACTTTTCTATCACTGTAGATGATTACGGATTATTAAAGTGACAATGTAGTCGTTTAATAGTTTGTCACTGCTACAAAGACTCCTGACACATGTTTTGAAATGTACGCCATCTTGATTTATTGACCACGTATTTCGAAGGCCAAGGGAAGAAAGCAGTATGCACGCAGACAAAATGTTTTTAAATGTTCGGAAAGAGACGCGACATAGTTAGCAAGACTGCACTCGTGGCATTTTATTAGTACGGAGTGAAAAGTAGGTAAGAAGCAAGTAAGAAAAGTGCTTACTCTCTTGCGCAAAAACCAAATATAGACAGTATCACTTCAGCCTAAAATGTGAAGACATGTGCCAAGTCTCTCACCAATCGACGCGCCTACTGTGGTTCTTCAATTACATGTCTTAATCGATTGTAACATCAAAAGAATACTACGATATGTTCCACATATAAGTTGCTAACGATTGACTAAGACAGAGAACAAAGTGCGCATCTTGTTAACGCCCTACAAAGATAGAGTGGGAAAGAGGGAGACATGCAGCCAGTTAGCCACATTGTGATGAGGTACATACAACGACGGACGAATGGAATTCAAAGATAGACGGACAGACGGACGGAAGGATAGACATACAGACAGACAAACAGACAGACAATCAAAGTATTTTTCTATGAGTCAGAAAGACAGAAATAGATAGAGTAGGGAAACGATGAGGGAAAGAACGGCCGGCTTCACGCATAAGAACTGCACTTGGACAGCAGGACTTCCAAGCAGAGAGAATCGAGTAACTTTATCCACTTGGCGGAGTTCTTTTATGTCAATCAGACTGGGCCTTAAGACGTATACCCTTCCAACATAATGACCTCAAGATAACAGGCCGCCTCAGTAGATCACAAATGCACAGACCCAAAACACATCAATAAATTAAATAATTCTATTAAAAGAATGAAAAACAAGAGACAGCCTACCGCTGATACATTTATATGTAAGTTTTTAAAGACCTTTTAGCGCTATATAGCCAGGACAATTTTCCCTCTTTATCTTATTTTGAGGCCAAATCTGCTTTAATTTCTCCTTTTATTAAATAAACAGACAAGTTAGTTAACTACACAGAAATGGAAATTTCAGTATTTTGGTTGTTGAGCTTATCTGGGACATCATGATGCTCATTTTCTGAACAATTATATATTGAAATTGAAATATCCTTTGGTGTAAATTGAAGTCATTTATGTGGCTTAGCTTTATACGGGTATTGATCAATGTACTTTCGATAGAAAAAGAAAGAAAGAGAAAGACAGACTCTTTGATTTGTATTCTGGATTAGCAATCATATTGTCAATTAGGGCAACTTTGAGATTTGGCGTCTACTTTCGAAAATGCCTGCTACAACGATTGGGCCCTAATTGTTTATTTAACAAGTAATCTATAGTTTTAGCGCTAAGTAGGTTTGGGTCTTCTTAATAACCTTCTTAATATTCGCTGAAAATGCTAAATCTCATTTAATTAAATTTGATTTTAACATTGAAAATTGTCCTCCATTACTATTAATCCGTGGAAGTGCCACCGCCGCCATTACACCTTGAAGAGGAAGTCGATAAGCTAAACGACTTAGTCAGTCGTTCAGTGTATGACTTGCCAGCTAAGTAGTATCATCCAGAATTTAGCGACATCTTTTGGCTGCCAGAGGTCATTGACCTTACCTTATCTAACTTTTCAGTCGAATGAGTCGCTATGTGGTCGCTTAGCCTACTCGTCGTGTCAGACAACGAAAAGCAATTGTGGCCTCAAATAGCGGGATCCTGAGTCTTGTAAACTGTATCTCTGTAGTTTACTGGTAAAAAGCGTGTTTTTTCTGTGCATTCATAAAGCAGTGCACTGAAAGGATGTAGCAACCAGCGGGTGTACTTGAATACTAGACAACGCTGTTATAAGCCCAACTAACAACTTTAAGCAGACATTACTTTTGTGCGAGAGTCCATATTATTATCAATGCATTAAGCTACGGAAATGTATATATATATATATATATATATATATATATATATATATATATATATATATATGACATATATATATATATATTATACGTTTGGACGCACGTACATGCATACATACTACGTATGCTTAAATGCATGTATACATACATACGTACGTACGTACGTACGTACGTACGTACGTACGTACGTACGTACGTACATGCATTCATACAACACGTTGTTGATTAGATCTCTTAATTCTGCACTTAAAACGAACTGCCTTGCGAGGTTTAATCTGATCGGAAGTGCTGTAGCATTATATAGTCCCTAATTTAATAGAGAGGTGCTTATAAAATGTAACCTGGCGTTGACATAGCGCCATTAAAACTGATTGAGGCATGCTATGATAGTTGAGACACGAAATATTGAAGAATCCACACACATACACACGCGCGCGCACACACACACGATGACATGCACATAATAGGCAGCCAAATGCAGCTGAGTATAGGCCCTAACTGTGCCTTTCTTAACAGCTATTCATAGCAGAAATACTTGACGAGTATGGAGGTATGGATATTGCTCAGGTCGATCAACCACAGCTTATTTGCATCGGAAATTAGCTAGAAGTTTAATGAACGAACAGTGTGCGCTTAATTAAATATTCGGCGGATGAATGCTGAACGTGATAAGAGGCATAATAACAGACCTAGGATGGTATTAGACCATAATAATAGCATCTGATACCGTAGAGCTCAAAAAGAAATGTGGATGGGGTCTTTCTATTCGTGGTAGATGTGTTTTATTTGACGCTAAACGAAAGCGGAGGAAACTGAAAAACCCTTCAGAAGCTAATAAAGCGAAATCTTTTCACCAATCATTTGATTATTAGTCTCTCTGTCTCTCTTTTGCAGACGATGACTTGGCTGTCGAGGGTGTATTGTCCGCGACAGATTCGGAGCAACAAATCGACGCTTCCGGCCCCGACAGCCACTTCCCATCGACAGAGGGCGCCGATAATCGTCACGTGATTCGGCGTCGTCACGTAATACATCGGTTTCCTGCTCCTCCGAAGCGCAACTCCGTGTCTTGGCTGATAGCAGCGACGCTTCGCACCTGCAAGGATTCGTTTGGAGAGTGTCTCCGACAGAGACGGCTTCAGTACAGCGTCAAGACCCATCAGCTGGACATGGCCATGAAGTCGAAGGTCGTTGCTTAGACTGTGACGTACGGTCACATCTGGCCACCTTATCTGAAGCCGTCTTATACTTTTAATGTGTGCAAATATATCCTAGTAAACCTCGTCGTATCTGTTCTGCCCTCACAGACATAAGTTGTCGTATAGTAGGCTTGGGTTAGAGACGGCAATTGTGTCCTACAATTAGACATTAGTAATGAAGTCTTTTCAATACCTATGTCTGACTGTAGAACACAATATCCGTGATCCGTTACCATGCAGACACTTAGTGTCGTAAATTAGAGTTCTGCTCTCCAGATTGTGGACAACTTGTATTGAAGCCGAAAGAGTCATAAATAGTGGACACACAGCTTGTATGGTGGCGTGCATGTGGCCTAAGTTATCCTGTAATTATAATATGTTAAGCGTATCCAATGTATTTATGTTCGTTTAATTTGTTACATTACCTTTTCTAAATACTAAATAGATACTTAATCTTTAGTCTTACTCCGTAGGCTTTCCCAACCTCATCGATCTACTCATTCTTCTTCATACCTTTCCCTTTCTCGCTCTCGCATAAATTCGTCTCTCAAATTCTCTAGCTTTTTAGTCCCAGCTGCACTGTCTATGGAGCTAATTCCTAGACTGTCGACAGTTCATTCATCCTCCACTTGGTCTCTCCCTTCCTCCAGCATTTTCTTCTTGAACACTGCATTCAAAACTCATAACTGAACTTTTCATACTGTCTTATCACAATCTCTTCTTCATCATCCTTCCGACATCAGCACTACCACCACTACACGCGTTCAATACGTATGATCGGAAATAAATTTACCACGTATGGCATAATTAATCTACAACTATGTAGACATGGCTGCAATTATGAACAAGATGAAGAAGCAGACATCTCTATTCGACATTTGTATATTGCATGGTGGCCATCTTCTTAGATATGACTGTTTCCATTAAGTTATTCGTAGGCTCTTACTAGTGACAAACAGTCGACACGAGGCCATGCGGTCGCTATAGAAAAACGTGTACATTCACATTTACATTTACTTCATGCTTATCCGAGATGTTGTAGGAAACTGAATACCATTTGTAAATGAACAGATGAAGCAACATCCGGGTTACGGTCAGCAAGGAAGAGATGATTGACCAAAATCTATAGCGCCTCTAATGTTTATTAAAATAAAAGACGTTCTGCTACAATCTCGAAAAGGTGCTCACTAATTCTAGTTATTGCTACAGTTACAATTAATTAGGCCTGCAGTTACAGTTAGGCCTACAATTACACTTACACGTAAACTTACATACAATTGCAATAGGCCCTTGCAGGTCTATAGGCCTCCATAATACTTCCTTTGCATATTTGCATAAGCCTATTCCAAGCGACACCAAACAGCTATTCAAAGCAACGCTCGTCATCAAAATCTATTAAGCTCATAAAAGTTATTCAAAATCAACGTTCTATAAATAAGGTCAATATTTCATATTTACTAGAAAAAATATGTGAACGGCAACTGATCAGTGGAAAATTGTTCCAGAATGGCAAGAAATCACACTTTGCTCGCATTGTCGTGCGGGACCTCGGGACCAACAGATCCCCACCCGCTGTAGAACGCAACGATCGTCGACCTGCAGCTGGTAAGAGACAGAAACGCAGAGCTTTCTGGAGTATTTTGTGGCCAAACCGACCGGCTATCGAGGCTCAACCCATGAAAAACAGGCTCTTGAATATAATCCTATCCTCGACCGTATCTCCAATGCGCCGTATCTCGCGTTTAGCTAGAAGAATGCAGTTGCCAATTCAGCAACAATTCGGGGGCGCAGTAGGCCTACATGTCAGGCTGTAGACGACGCGTCTGAAACTGCAAAGATAGCGTTACAGTAATCCAGATGAGTCAGAATTAAGGAACGAATGAGGGCCGATGCGGCGTCAAAGGATTAATTCGTCGTATGACTGATTTGAAACGACTGATATTTTAAAACAGGACTTGCACAGGAAATCGACACCCTTCACCTTCATGCAGAAGAACACCAAAATCCTATACTTCTCTATTCGGAATGTGGCTGATATCGTTTTCTTATCCATCTTTGCACAATTACATAAAGGTCAGGGCAAAAACAATTCAACAGAAATCGACCTAATTTTTGGATCTTAAATATTTATTGCCCAATTTTATCTTTCATAGCTCATTATAAGAATCATTAGCCAAAGTTTGTAAAAGTTGTAATTTTGAGCGAAAACGCGAAATTATTTTAAAATCAAATAAAATCAGCGTTTTAGCATACAATAAGAAGAAGCACCCGAAGAAGAATCAGAAAAGGAAGAAGCATCAGAAAAAGAGAAAGAAGCATCAGAATAAGAAGTAGGCCTCTCAGAAACGGAAGAGGAAAAACAAGAATAAGAATTGCCTTCAGCTAACCCCGAGATGCAGTCTTGCCGCCTGAACTACCCTGGACGGTGTCCAGATAGTGTACTCATTGTATAGCTGAGTTTGTTAGAAGGCGCAAGTGGAACAGAAATGTAGAAACATGTTTCTGTCTTGGCGGAGATTTGAATCCCAGACCTCTCGAATGACAGTCAAGCACGTTGACCACTAGGTTATCGCGCACCCCTTAATATAGATTAGATTATCTTAAATTACAAGAACTTATTCCAGGTATGATTCGTTGCATTTTACCGACCAATTGACTGGACCGATTGACTGAGGATACATGATGCAGATCGGCCTAATTGCATTCACGGCCTTGACTGCCTATATCACGCGCAGCCCCCGTTCCAAGCAGAAAACTAATTTACGAGCAACTAAATAACGCAGGTATAGACCTCATCTGCTCAGCGCTTTCGAATGAAGACTGATTGGATTGAATTATCGATGCCTGATTCGAGTTCCTGCGAAAGCAGTGATTATGCTGCTCCGAAACTTCGGATATGCATTCTGTAACCTTATTGTCGTAGTGTCAATCAAATTGTTGTCGCAGTGTCAATTATATTTCGCGGTGTGGCGAGGCAATACGTGTTCCATCAGAGGCGTAATCTCTACAGTAGGGAAGATGTCCCACTCTTCGTTTATGCTGGGAGCACCATTGGTTATTGTGACCACAGTTATTTGTATTAAACAAAGTTTTATTTGACTCTAGCATTCACTAAGTTTTATTATCACTCCAACTTCACAGAAGCATGTCTCTGCCCCAGATTGTGTTCCAATAGTTTGTTGCACAATAAATTATAGGCTATTAATTGTCAAGCTATAAACATTCCTCCATTAAGAACTCGTGTCTTCTTGCACTAAAAGTCCAAAAACGACAGCTAATTTCCATAATAAAGAATGTTTACAAATACATTTCTTATGCATAGTGTCGTTCAGATACTCGACTATTTAAAGGGTTCACCTTGGTTGACTCTTTGGCAAGGTTTTGTCCATGCGTAAATAATTTCTGTTTGGTTTCGGTAATCGAACTGGTTCTCGAGAAATGAAGGTTTCTTTGACTAGAATTCTTGTTCTCTCTTTCTCTCTCTGTCTCTCTCTCCCTCTCTCCTTCCCTCACTCACTCTTGACCAGCAACCAAACTTTTTCTGCCTATCGATTTTGTTTTGACTGAACGCCTGCGAATAAGCCGATTCCCGTGACTCGGCTTTCGTTAGGCGCTGTAGAACTCTCGAGATTACGATTACGATTATATAGGCCTACCCATCTGACCTGGAACCGAACCCCCACATGCCTATCGATTTGGTTTTGGCTGAGCCCCTGTGAATAAGCTGGTCCCCGTGACATGGCTTTCGTTGAGCGCTGCAGAAATCTCAATACTCAAGCTCTTTCAAGAAATAATTCTGGAAATCATTTAGCAGAATTTGTGACGTGATCGGCCACAACTCAGCTGGCACACACACACATACACACACATACCCACTTTAGGACAATGTTATCTAGCTTTGGGCCAATGCTGTACAACGTTGGACCAACATTGACCCAAAGTGGGTGTGCTGGCTGGGAGGCTGTGGTGATGGGGCACACACCTCCGGTGCTGGGGCACGTGCCTCCGGAACCCCAGCACTGGCTTGAATAAGCTCGTGCCCTGCATATAGTTTATAAGTAGCATTTTAGAAATTTTAATTTTCACGATTACGATTAAATTGCCCTTATTTACCCATTATCAAGGTGCTATAAATATTTAATTGAACACGCTGGAGTTAAATTTTCGGTTAAGCATGGTTTTTTCTGTATACAACGTGAATGTTAACATTACCAAAAAACTAAATAAAACGATTTAACTCGAAACTTGTCGCATTTGACGGTATCGTATAACTGTTAACATTACATTAAACACTTCTTTTCCAAAAATCTTATCCTGATTCTTCCTCTTCTCCTTATCTCTTTTCTCGCTTGAATTTCAAGCATCATCCATCGTAGCCGTTCGACTGCCTGACTCCTGGATCTTGACCTGGAACCGAACCCTTTTGCCTATCGATTTTGTTTTGACTGAGCGCCTGTGAATAAGCTGGTTCCCACGACTTAGCTTTCGTTGGGCGCTGTAGAAATCTCGAGATTACGATTACGATACGATTACATTATGCGGGTACGAAAGATAGGTTTTGGTGCAGTGTTGGGTATAGACCCGATATTCCCATAAACCTATTCACCGGAAATGTTGAAAATGCAAAATAACCAGAATTCCTGAAAACAGTTTTCTACCAAGCGTACGAAATCCCGAAAACTATTATGGTCAATCTACTAATTAGTTAGCTCTGCGCAGATTTTGTTTTCAAGCAGTAGAGGTGTGTTGAGAATGTTCTTGTTCGACTTTGTAATTTCTGATTACATGTTTACTTAACACATCGGCTAAAGTTTATGTGGCGCAACGTAACTTGCTTCGTAATTTTGTTTTCAGGCAGTAAAAGTATTCGAGAATGTTTTTGTTTGCATTTGTTCCGTTCTGATTACTTACTTATTTAGCACCAAACCTGTGAATGTTCATCTCGTTAGTGTTCAGCACAAAAGTATACACTATTTAAACGTGAAATTTGTCACCCATAACATTATCCAGCGTCGCTGTTAGCCCGTACAGAATGCAATTACAGAATCAGCCAAACATTCATTAGACCAGATACTTTTCCCTTCTTTAAATTGCATTTGAGATTTCTGTGTAAGAGCAGAATTTGTAACACTAAATCTCTCAATTTAATCTCGTACGTTAGCGTTAAGCACGAAATTTTATTGTATTTAAATTTTGTTATTTAGCACTCTGTAATATTATCTAGTGTCGCTGTTAACCCATACAGAACACTATTATAAATTTAGCCAAAGATATATTAGACTACAGAGATACTTTTCCTTTCTTTTGTTTGCATTTGAGATCACTGTTTGATTCGGGAATATGACCATCTTGCAGAAATATGACTTTCAGGAAAGAGTCAGATTTATTTCCTGACATTTGATTTTATGGAATCTGGCACACAACAGTTTCTTCTTCATTTTAGGAAATCCAGTTTTAACTTAACAAATGGATTTCAGGGATCCGATATAAATTTAATTTTGGTGATTCAAGTTTAGAGGATCTGATATGCACCTTCATGGTTACCTCATGAGCACCAATCTACCTTGTCACAGTGTTGAACTCTAGTGTTTATCACCAAGTGATCAATTTCAACTGGTTCTATCAAAGAATAATTTAAATCAATAGATCTGATATCTGGAAATTAGCATTGCAACTGTTATCATAAAAAGTGCTAATATCTCTCTCTGGCTGTAAAATATTCTGTACATGTATGTGAGCATTTATATAGAGCCTTTTAAGAACTTAACAAAGGTAGCGGTCAAAAGATCTAAAACATGAGACTTAAGATAAGCTGAAAATGTTTTCTTTGACACAATGCATAACTTGTTACTTAAAAGCCCAAACTGTACTGGAGATTGATTTCTTTTGTGGTCTTTTGATATTTATGTTGTTACTAATGACTTAAATGATTTTTTCTTCAAGCAATGGGTGACGTGAAACAGTTTTTGTATGCTTGGTGTGGTAAAAAGAAGTTAACACCAAATTATGAGTTTCGTTCAGCTGGTTCGAAAAATAGACAGAGATTCATATGCGAGGTACACATTTTCTGTTAACACTAATTTTACCAGAGCTTAATTGCTCACTGATATTTTGGCAGTTTATTACTGGTAGCTTAACTTTTCAATGGGCAAAAAGTATTTAACAGATGATTGATAATGGATTTATTCTTATATAATCAGTTAATTTTGTACTGTATTACAGTAATTTATAAATTATGTTAGGTTTGAAAACAATAATAGTTGTTACTTAGTGCTGTGTGTCTTTTATTTTTTGTTCAGTCATCTTGTTTCATACTCGGCAACTGCAGGCAAACAAACTGAAATATTCTATTTTCAGTTTATTGCAGGATAATTTTTTACTAGCGCATAGCAAGTGGCACTGTTCTGAAAATGTACAAGACTCAGTCGAGGGCACACCAGCTCATATATGTTACAGATCAATCTGGTGAGACAGAGGGACAGCCTAGGGAGGTTAAGCCTAAAGAGGGTAAGCAAGCTGAATAAGGTAGATAGATCTTCAGTCAAGATTGGAAAGACAAAACTCTGAGCAGAAATGGGGGTTGATTCTTGAAACTTAGTTGCGGCTGTAAACAGGCCACAATGAGAGTACAGCATTGAGTAACAGTGATTCTGTGAAGTATGTGTGAAATATTGCAACTGATTATGAAACTGCTTCTGGATTCCACTGGGATCTAGTGTAAAGATGGGTTTATGTTGATTTTTATGCCATGGTTCAGTGGACAGAAAAAGGTTAATGACATAAGAGTTTGTGCAGTAAATTTCTGCCGGGTGGCATTTTTCATCAGTTGTATCAGATCAGTTATTTGTAACTGCATTCTGAATGAAAAACACTTATGCCCTGCTAAAGAATAACAATGAATAATGTAAATTTTTTCTTGCTTAGTGTCGTATAACTGGGTACAATTATGCTGCTGTTGGTAATTCAACAAATAAGAAAGATGCTCAGACGAATGCTGCCAAAGACATGATTCAGTATTTGGTACGAGTTGGTGAAATGCAACAGTCTCAAGTACCTGACTTAGGGGTGAGTCTTACGCATTCATTAACAACATGTTTATTATTTCATGCTTTTGTAGCATACATGTGCCAAATGACTTGGTATGATGTAGGTTTAGAGAGAGACACTCTTCAGGGTTGCTGTCTTCCTCTTCATCATGTGCTGCTATTACTTTACCATCACCTGTTCTCTTAACCACCGACAGCAAATCTTGGCTACACCACTTCCCCTTTGCCACACCAGGACCAACCACCTCAGCAACATCTCGTGCTGTGCAACAGCAACACAGCAACCGATGCGACTACAGGCCACTCAGCGGATGATGAAGATTGCACTGCACAAACATGTGCCCCATACATGCTACACTTTATTTCTTTTTTAGTCGGTTTCTGTGACATTTTACAACTATATATGATCTTTTTAATTAATTCAGCCTTGCAGAATTAGGTGAGCATATCACTGAAGCTCTTGGTTAGATTAAAATGGTTTCTTGTTGATTTGATTTGTAGTGAACTGTTGCATTGTTTTTTTTGCAGCCACCTGGAAGTAATACTGGTGAAGACAACACAGATGGACCTTCCTCTTCAGGACAGTTGCCTGGAAACGTGGCACCACCACCTCATGTCTCCTTAGGGTTAACAGGTACAGGAAAATGCTTTCTTAAAAATTAGAAATTGTTTTATATGTGCAGTGGTAATACTAAATAAATCATGCTTTATTGTTGCTAAGGATGTCATTTAAAGTGAATAGCAGCTAAATAAAACAACTGTTGTTTGATTTACTAAACTGCCTTCCAAAACAAATTTAGAAAAGGAAAGAGAATTTTTGGTAACTTTTAGAAGAAACCGGCTTGATAAGAATCATGGGAAGATGAAGTTGTTGAAAATTGTTGCTGAAAAGTTGGAGAAAATAGGAAATTGCACAATCGAAATAACACCATGAATAAAACAATTTGCCATTATTTAACTAAATAAATGGAAAAGAGCCCATGACAGAACAGTGTACTGCCATGTTGTGGACAAGCATATACTTGTTCCGATGTGTCACATAAAGAAGAAAATAAATCGTTAATTAAAAGTGCAAAATTGCAAGCAGTCTGGATCTAACCATTTGTAAAATTTGTTGTTCAGGTCCTGCACTGATGCCACCTGGTGGTGGGTCATCGTTTACAGGTCAGCAACCAGCTGCTTACCAAAGAGGACCACCACAGGATTACATGGAAGCCATTACTAACAAGCGTCTGATAGAAGAGGTATGTGGATCATACTGGAAATTATCTATTTAGATTTTATTCATCTGTGGTACTTATTATATTCTTTTTATATTAATCAGTATGTTTGCTAAAGGTGGAATTACCCCAAAGAGGCATTTAGAAACACCAGATATGAAAATTTTGTATTCCATAAAAACGTTTTGATTGAAGATTTCTTTTTACATTGTCTTTTTTCCAGGTTATCTGTAAAATTAATCTTCTTTGAGACTTGTTTATTTTGTTGAAAGCTTTCTTCAAGAGCCATTACAAAGATAGAGTAAGAATGAAATTAGATTTAAATTTGTAAGAGGTAATTTCTGCTATTCTGTTTGAACAGGCAGAGGAGGCTGACTTCACGGCTGATATCCATGGCAACTGGACACTTGAGAACGCCAAAGGACGACTGCATCAGTTCATACAGACCCACAAAATCAAAACTGACTACAAATACACCATGGTTGGTCCAGATCATAACAGGTATAACACTGTTGCTCTTGCTTAGCACAGCCTGGACACTGGGATTTTGGACTTTGGTTTAGTCTTGGCAACCCTACCCGTCTCGTGCATAGCTTGCTAACCACTGGATTGACCATTATCATCCGAGCATATTACATATGACACCATGGATGTTTGAATTGTGAAGCAAACTTTTTGTTCAGATTTCTTTAGTGTTGAAGGTTGTACTGTAAACAACTGCAACTATTAGTTTAGTTTTGGCATTCAGTTTTCTTTTTTTGGTGATTTTGGCTCAAAGCTGAAGCAAATGTAGCTAATGCTCCAAACACTGCCAGAAATTAAGACTTACGATATCAGGCTATCAGTCTGATTTATCAGTATCAGTACATAATTAGCAGGACATCAATTGTACAACACCCTTGAATTTGAGTTTCCTCTTGCTAAATATTTTAAACAGCAAGAGATTGTGTACTAACTAAACAGCAGGACATCGTAGTATGTATTTACGATGCCTAGCTGTTGGAGAATCATTAAAAACAGATAGTTTCACTGCTCTTTTTGCCTTTGCCGTACCTGATCAAATTAGTGGTTCTTTTTTTAAGTTAAAACGTAGCACAAGTTTTTTAAAATGATGTTTATAACTGCTCACACTATTTCAATGCAGTGATGTTGACAGTAGCTAGTGTAATTATTATTCCTGTGCAATTTCAACGACCCTGGTAAGATAAGGATTTCAGTTTTTCAGGGCACACAACAATGTTGAAATCTGTGAGACTTAATCAGATTAGTTTTTATTATTTGTTTTATTAAGAGCAAAAAGTCTAAAGAACACTGTAGAGTAAGTTCCTGCTCAGAAGTCTGGGTTTTATCAATTATGGAAGCTTATAAACTGTTGATGCTTGGCAAGTCCTAAACTGGTATGAGAATTCTTGCTGAACCATGAGCAGTGAAACAATTTGGAATTTCTATCTTTCACATGTACATCCAACAGTTGGCACACAGTTGCTGATCATTGTGTTGCAACTGTTGGATTTACAGATTGTGGTGCCTCCTGTAGTTGTACGATTGATGTCCTGCCATTGAAAACAAAGGTCTGCCTACGAATGGTTGTTGAACGTGCTTAAGCTGCCAAAGATTGCTAACTTGGTATTGGTTACTGTTATTACTTGTAACTTTTTAATTTCAGTACAGTAAATTGTATACTTTTTTATAACCAGTAGTATGTAATGAACCGTCTTTGTCATTACCTTTGAGAGCCTATCACATACTGTGTTCTGATTTGTAATCTATATTCCCAACAGTAGTTTAAAAGATTTTAAATTATAATGATGTCTCCTCTAAAGAGGCTTTGGTGTAACTGGTCAGAGTAACTTTGGTCAGACAGAAAAAACGGAATATTTAGTTAACCATTTTCAATGGCATCTTTGGAGAAATGAAAACATCGAAGTTAATACTATTACTTTGTGTTTGTAATGGAGTGATCACTTCATTTGTACATCCTCTGAGTTGACATGCAAAGAAAGTTGACAAGAGGAGGAACTTGAATCATTTACCGGCATTTTTGCCCTGGGCACAAGTTTCTGATTTATGCCTGCTTGACAAAGGCTGTTAGTCTGATGATTTTCTTTTTTATTGCAAAATCAGTAATCTCTTTATTTTAATGTGTTGTTACTGAGTCTAAGAAACAGTATTTATGCAATTGTCTTTTTGAAATTCGCTGTAGAGGTTTTGTGCAAATATCCAATTACATCTGATTCAGTGGAAGCCTTGATGCATGCTTCAATTTCATTTTTAGGAGCTTCATTGCGGAGATGAGCTTCTATGTAAATAAACTTCGAAGGAGTAAGTTTAAATGTCACAAAGCCTTTTGCCATTCTGTCATTTGTTTGCTGTAGAGATGATCTTAAGACAGTTTTGTTTCTTTTTCTTTTGTGTCTTTAAGATTAAGTGTGTTTAATATTTTTGTCTAAATTGAATGTCTGGCAGCACCATTTATCATGTGTAGCAAGATTTTGGAAGGCAAACAGACACTGGTTGGAATTCGGTTGTATGGTTTCTTGAGATAAGGACAAAGCTGCAGGTTGCAGTAATGCAACCCAAAGTATGTAAATTATGCATTTGCTCATTTATGACATGCCTCTGTCAACAGCATTACTCAGATGAGAGGTCCTGGGGCTGCAGGAGCATTCGTATGATACGCAAATATTGCTTTCAGGTTGGATTTTGAGGACAGGTACAATGGATGTATGCGCCTAAAATTGGCAGAATGACTTGTTTCCTAATTGATTATCGATTATGCCCAAGATCTCAATGTCACTTTCATTCTGAACTCCTGGATTGGCCAGTGCATTTGAAAGTTTGACAAGCTTTTCTTTATGAGTTATTTTATTTAGTGGTAAAGTGTATATTTTCAAAGGAAGCTGTGGCAGCAATGTAAAAATACATCTGAAGGATTGTAATGCTGACGTGTTCAAGTGCTTTATCTACATTGCTGAATGTTGTGAAGAAGCTGTATATTTGTATCAGTATCTAGACAGTTATAGAGCTAGAGCAAGACAAAGATTAAAATAACACCCAATTTGTCAACTTTTGCTATTAGCATTAAAAGAACTTCTATATAAGTTTGAACTGCTACATATTAGAAGCACCAAGTTTGATGATCACTGGGCTAGCTGCACTTACTTGCTTGAACCTGTTTTAATCATATAGCATAAAATATGCTGTGGATGCTTAACAAGTCAACATCTCATGCTGAATAACTTAATCATGCTTATGCAATTTTTGTTAGACATTACTGCAAGGGAACACGGATCGAACAAAGTCATCGCCTCAAAGTCCTGTGCGCTGTCGCTTGTTCGTCAGCTGTTCCATTTTGGCATTATTGAGGCCTTCACTGGAGTGAAGAAGAAAAAGAAGGAAAATGAGGTTCTTCTCTTTGCATTCCTAACTTTTAAACAGTGATGTTATTTATGCTTTGATAAGATTTTCTTGTCTTCTCTCCTAAAATTATGTATGGGTAAATTAACTTAATTGGTCGTTTATTATTCACTTATTATTAACAATAGCCGTTAGACATGTGGTTCAGGTATTGCACTATGTACTAAAAGAAAGATTGTTTGTGAGTCCTGCACCGCCAAAGGGTTGCCGGCAAACACAAATCTCTTTTCAGTATTTGGTGGCGAGCGATGCTATTAATCAGCGGCTTAACTCTTTGGGGGTCTTTAGGCTTTTAGTTGCACGCCGGTTCGTGAATGGATCTGTCCAACTGTACAGAGACATAACGATGATTATTTCTTTTACATGTATATTACAAGTATTTACAACTTATGTACAGCAACTTCAGCAAAATCAGTCTTTTGATTCACATTGGTCTAGTGTGGTCCATTTAAGAGATGCAGTACTATATTTTCTTCTGCTCTCTGGAACCTAACGCCTCTTCTACCATTATTTAGTGAATGCCCTCTTTGCTTGGCACCCTTACTTAACTTTCCCCTTAGTGAATGTGAAATGATGTGCAGTTGGTGCATATGATGAAAGCAAGCACTGTTTATGAGATTTACATGCTCTGTGTACTTGGAGTTCTTGTTGTTCATTTCTGTAGTTGCCACCTTATGAAGTTGCTTTGAATTCTGATGTGGAGTCCAACTTGACATCAGTTTTGGAACAACTAACTATTCATCCTGCAGAAACACAGGTAAACCAGTTTCTTCTTTAGGAATGGTTTCATTTAAAGCTGATGTTAAATGAATTAAGGTAAAGCTGGAACACTTGTTTACACACCTGTAGAACGACTCAGAAACATGGTCTAGAGATTGTTAAGTGAAGTTTTTAACCAAGAAAGAAGTCTGCTGTCATCAGAAACATAGGGATTGCATTAGATTCAACTACTGTTGCAAGATAATTTGTATTCTTAGATAGAAAAGTGTCTACCAGTTCACTGCCTGTAAGTGTTTGCAGAATTAGGTCATGTTCAGTGTCACTTAAGCCATGTTGTAATGGCATTGTGCAGCCACGCAATAGTGACACCATAACTAATGTGGAAGTGCAAAGATTCAAACAAAGGTATTTATGAGATTTTCTGTAGCAGGTCATGCTGATCTCTGCTCTCAGAGGGAAGATACAGACCAACTAACCAATTAATGCAGATTCAGTACTTTTCCTAATTTATTGGGGCAAAAACAGCAGCTGGCTGCAGTCTCCCTTGATCATATGTTTGGTCCATAATGCAATGTGCAAAGAATTCTCGGACCAGAAAATCAATCCACAGTGCTGAATGAGTTAACTG
The DNA here is from genome assembly GCA_964023275.1 of Norana najaformis. Classification (NCBI taxonomy): domain Eukaryota; kingdom Metazoa; phylum Annelida; class Clitellata; order Crassiclitellata; family Hormogastridae; genus Norana; species Norana najaformis. Next base: position 22,028,951 of record OZ029913.1, on the reverse strand, counting down.
TGTTACAATACTAACAGACAAACTATAGCTGAGTAGGGAAACTATCCCAACCTTCCAAGACTATCCCATCAAAACAGTGCTGCTGTATGATGCATATATGTCATACTTTAGTATCTGGACATGTGTATCTATTTAGCCGCTTCTGAGACTCCTTCGAAGGGTCTTAGATGATGTTCCCAACATCAGACTTCATTGAACCAATTGGATGGTTTGGTGTTTTGTTGTTTTTGTTGTAGGGTGGAACAAAAGATGAACCAGTGTCTCTGATCATTGATCAGAAGTTGTCACAGTTTGAGGAATCAGAGAGCGGTCAGACGCGGCCAGGTGTCGTCTCTTGGTCGCCACCACAACCCAACTGGAATCCATGGGCCAGCTGCAATATTGACGAAGGACCTCTTGCCTATGTAAGGCTTCATCCTATCATTTTTTTACTTGTGGCTTAGATCATGTGAAGAGGATTTTATCAACTGTTTACCTATACCAGAACTTCTGGGCTTATTCTACCACTGGGATGTTTTGCTGAAGTATGAATGTGTTAATGTCTAATGTTGCACTAATTAATAATTGGATTATGTTCTGGTATGTTGATATTCACAGTAATCAAAAGTTGTTGAAACATTATTTCATTATTGGTTGAAACAGAATTTTCTTAAATAAAGTGTAATTTTTTTGTAGTCAGTAATTATTTATTATTGGTTGAAAAAAGATTTAATAGAATTTTTAGCTTACTCAAGCATTATTAAAACTAAAAGTCAAGTAGTTGTATTAATAAAACTGAAGTTATAAATTTTGTTTATTCTTTTTCACATAAAACATTTTCTTATTTATGTAACAGGATGGCATAATTTAAACTTTAACTGACACAAGTGCAGTGCCTCTGAGAAATAATATTGAATGAGACATGTAATAAAAATGGTGATTACCTTACCTTGCTTTACCTTACTAAATTGCATTGTCTTAACAGACAATTTTCTTTCAAGCAGACTTTGTGTCTTTTTTAAAATTCTGTTTACAGTCTTCTATTTACAGAAATGTTTTGTTGTAATTGCTATGCTTTTCTGTTCAGGCTACAATGGAACAGATCAATAATGATCTGCTGGATGGATTCCAAATGCAACATAAAACTAACCCAGGTCTGCAGAAGGTAACGTCTTCACATTTGCTGTCTAGACATTGATGAGGTTATTCTGACTGCTAAATCATTTAGCCTAGTTCTCAGAGTGTCACTGTCAGCATCAAGGTGAATTAACAGGATATCTTAATATCTTTGGATAGTGGAATCAGTTTTCAAGCCATTGCGATAACTGTGTGCTATGCATAGTAAAAGTCTTGTAACTAACGGATGTCGGGAGTCAAGCTGTCAAAATGTGCATAATGTAATCGAGTCTTTTGCTACCAGAATGTACTGAAATTTCTTAGCATTTATGTGTTGGCAACATAACCTACTTGGGGTTAAATGCATGTATGTATTTAGGCATCTGTTTCATAAACCTGTCTGTTTGAAAGGTACATATTTGAATTTGTAACTAATAAAAAGCTAAATTAAAGTCATTAAACTTTAAAGAGGTATAAATTTAAATCATAAATGTGTGTCTTACTAAGTGCATGTGTTATTATGTAATACTATTAAAAGCACACAACAAAAGAATAGTTTTAAGTTAGTTTCACACAACACCACTAAACAATGATCAGTGCAGTTAACATTTGCTTGTCCATAGGCACTTGAAGAGAGAAACCAACTTCCAATTGTTGATTCACGTGAGGAAATCCTTCAAGCAATCGAAAAAAACCCTGTGGTGTTAATTCGTGGAGAAACAGGGAGTGGTAAAACAACACAGGTTTGTGGTTATCTGTGGTTTCAATTACTTAGCTCATTAGACATGCTGTGAATAGTAGTTGGTGTGGATCCATTTTTAAACGTCTCTGATCTTCATTTTGCAGGCATAGATAAGGGTTTTGTGACTTGAAACACCCAGCATACCTAGCGTGAAATTATTAACTTATAACTTAAAACGCTTTGTAGCAATTTCTGATTTTGATATAGTTTTGTCAATATTTGAAGACATGAATTTGTGCATAATTTTAAGTGCTATTTCTTAGGTTCCACAGTATATTTTGGATGCCTTTATTGAACGTCGTAATGGAGCATTCTGCAACATTGTCATCACTCAGGTAAATTCTAAGTCCTTTCAGTAGTATATGTATTTAACCTAAATTAGTATGTCAGATAATTAGCTTGTTTAATTGCTGTAACTCTGGAAATTTCCAATTATTTGGGTAGTTATTGTAAATGTAAATGGTTGTTTAACTGACTCATCTGGGAGTTTTGCAATGTTACATTTCTAAAGGGTTGTTTCTTTATTTTTGTATTGTTATGTGTATGTATGTGTGTGTATGTGTGTGTGTATATTATATATATATAGAATTAAAAAGTTTTATAGCACATAAGTGCTAGTTTAATATACTCCTGGCTAGATAATATGATATGAAGAGAACATTGAGAACAAGTTCATTTGTGAACAAGTGGTGCTTAAATAGCTTGAAAAGTCACAACTGGTGGGCTTTTGTGTGCACACAGAACCCAAACAACAATGTCCCCATCCAGGGTTGACAATTATTAATTGTTAAATTGTGCTGTTATTAATTTAAGATCTTGGATTCCGTTGTGTTGGTTTCTTTTAGCCACGAAGGATCAGTGCTGTCTCAATTGCAGAGCGAGTAGCAGAGGAACGATGTGAAAACCTAGGATTGTCTGCTGGATATAGCGTTCGCTTTGAGTCTGTATTTCCACGACCATATGGTGGCATATTGTACTGCACAGTGGGTGAGAAATACTGTTTTTTCATCTCTACTAAATAATTTGTTCTACCTGCTGTCATGCCAGTTATTGCAGTCGTTAGTGTGTGGTTTTGACATTCCCAAGTTTTAAGAAAGACTGATGTTTATCATCATTTTCAACTAGCTATTTGTGATAGATTTGTTTTTCTGAGGCATTATTTCTTAGTGATTACACATGACAAATCCCCTGTTTTCATCACTTTTCATTTTGTATAGTTTTCTTTTCCTATCCATTGTTAGCAGCAACTCAACGGATTGCCATTTCCTAACAGAATTTGCTTAATTTCCTAATTAGGAACTCTTCTACGAAAGCTTGAAAATGGTTTGCGTGGTGTATCTCACGTGATTGTGGATGAAATTCATGAAAGGGACATTAATGTAAGCCTTATCTGTTGTTAATATTAAAGCACTATAATTTTCTATGGATTTTGATTTATTTACATTAATTTAATGGTTTAACGAGGAAAGGAAGCAGTTTATAGCATATTTAGTAGAGCAGGTGTGGGTTAATGAAAGTAATAAAGTAGCATCACAAAATTTAACAGACAGGCATAAAACTGATGTATCTCATCCAGTTTAATTGTATTTGGTTTGTTTCATGTTCTGATACTAGTTCTAAATATTCAATGAATTGTACAGTTAAGTTGCATGCATGAATTGAAGAGTTCACCTAGATGTGCAAAACCCAATATGCCACATCGTCTCTGAATAATTCCTTATGCACAGATCTTTACTTGTTTCCCTGTGCTAAGCCAGTTCACAGTAATCACAAAACACTTTACAGTTGGATTAAGAAATTTGCATAATAGACTTTTAAGCATTTTGTTGAGCATAACATTTAAATTAGAATTAATCAGCTGAAATTGTCTTTATATATTGATAATTGCTTTGGATACCAGAATAATTTGTGGTCATACTGAAAATTTGTACTTCAAGGAGACTAATAAAGCTGATAACTTGCAACATTTTTTGTTATAAAGTGTTTAAAATGGATCCTCCTAAGGTTAATTTCTTTGTTCTTTCTGGTACAGACGGACTTTCTTCTGGTTCTGCTGCGTGATATGCTGAACACATTTTCTGATTTGCGTGTCATTCTCATGTCAGCCACTGTTGACACCACCCTTTTCTGTGAATATTTTGGCAACTGCCAGGTTGTTGAAGTGCATGGAAGAGTTCACCCTGTGCAGCGTAAGTTCTTATTCTTAGGCATTAAAGTACATGGGCAGTGTTTGCAGTTTGTTTTTCCTAACTTTATTGGTGACTAACAACACAAGACAACTTTTCTTGGTGCAGAGTTTGAAATAAATATCACTGTATATAAATTTCCACAGATAAAATGAGAGCATAAATTTGAAGTCATTCAACTGAGACGCACAGTATGCATTTGAATTGACTGATCTTCAGAAGTATTAAAATTTTTTATTTAATACAGCAATCAAGTAACACATTAAAATTAATTAATTTTGATGTTGATGATTTGTTTTAGATTATTTTCTCGAGGACACAGTGCAGATGTTGGATTTTTTTCCTCCGCCATCTGACAAAAAGAGAAGAGATGAGGATGAAATAGCAGCAGATGCAGATGATGACAAAGGCAGCAAAGAGGTTTCTCTTATTTTGATTTTACCATAATGTTGGTTATTGGTGTTTCATCTTATGTACATACATAAGATAAGCTAAGGATAATGTTACCTAAGACTTCAAAAACAGTTGTGCTGTTATATTAATATTAACTGGTTTGCACTTAAGCCAAAAGGTTTACTCCAGGAAGGTGCTGCCTCATAAATATGTTACATATAGTAGTTTCAGCTTACCTGTTGTCTGGATAACATCCCTGTCACAGTGCAGGTTGTAATTGATTTTAAACGTTCTGTTGCTAGCAAGAGAACTGCAATCTTCTTGTGAGCACTGACTACTCAGAAAAGACTCGTCGAGCAATGGCAATGATGAGTGAGAAGGAACATTCATTTGAACTCATTGAGGCAAGTCTTTCTTTCTGATATCTCCTGTAATTTTAAAAATTGTTGCCATGATTCTGTGCAACACATTAGTCACAAGAGGCTGCAACTAGGTGTTGTATTAATCTAATCCACACATTTTTTGCACTGTTATCATACTTGTGTACATCAGGCATCAGTGATTAGTGAAAAGGAGCATGTATTGCTTGCTTTTTGGAGTCTTTTTATGTGACATGTAAATGCAGCATTTTTCAGTGTTGATGCTGTAGGAGACACTTAAACGTATAATTAATAGGTAGCCTGCATAGGTGCCATTTGATGTTGATAAGGACTAAGATCAAGATATGCATGTATTTGTTAGCAGTTACTGCACATTATTTCCATATGGATGTATTTGTTAGCAGTTGCTGCACATTATTTCCTCTGTGGTTAAATGTATTGATGTTATGTGAACCTTAACAGGCCCTTGTGAAATATATTCGTGAACTTGGAATTCCTGGGGCGATTTTGGTTTTTCTGCCTGGTTGGAACATCATATTTGCTTTACACAGACATCTCTTGCAGCATAATGTCTTTGGTTAGTTTCTTTGTTGTCATTCTTATATCAGGGTAATTGTGTCTTTTGACTGTATTTGTAAATTCTGCACTTCTTAAGTCCAAGTGAAAAGAATTATTATTCTTAGTCTAAGAATACCTGTGTGTACCTGGGGAGCAGAGTGAACAAGGAAGCGGAGTGCACGGGCGAGGTGAAGTCGAGGCTAGCAATGGGTATGGCAGTCATGGTCAAATTGACAAAGATGTGGAGGAACAAGTCAATTAGCACCAGGACCAAACTGCGGTTGATGAAGACATTGGTGTGGCCAGTGGCAACGTACGGATGCGAGGCATGGACGATGAAGAAAGAAGAAGAGAAGCCTATCCAGGCGTTTGAGAACGGATGTCTTTGAAAGTTGCTGCGGATTTCATGGACAAAAAAGCTGACCACAGAACGAGTCTATCAACTGGCTGGAACAAAAAGCGAACTGTTGGGACATATTAAAGCGCGCAAGCTGCGTTACTTCGGTCATGTAATGAGACACCCTCAGGACAATATTGAAGCTGGCGTTATGTTGGGTCTCGTCGAGGGAAATAGAAGACGTGGAAGACCAAGAATAAGTTGGATTGACAATGTCATGGCATGGACTGGCCTGTCGGGCACAATGATGGTGAACGCTATGCGCGACAGATGGCGTTGGGAGAGGATAGTCCGTACATGTACTCAACCGTCGCTAAGCGACGATGGCGTTGTGACATGACATGACAGTCTAAGACAAACATACAAAATGTCATGACAGAGGTTGGAAAAGGTTCTGCTTCTTAAGAAATCTCTGTTCTTCATCAGTTGCTTTTTGTAGTGCATGCATTTAAACTGAGGTGAATATCAGCATACCTATGAAGCAAAGACATGTTGCAATTATTTGTTGTTTGAGTTTTGTTTAGATACGTAATCTTTGTCAACATTTGATCACATGAATACTGGTAGTAATATATATATACACCAGAAACTAGTTGTAACGCTGTCTTTAGGAGTCATGACAAGAACTGCATTATAATGACACTGCATTATATTGAGGTTATTTTATAAGCAAATTAGAGCCACTGAATTTGCTAGTTATGATATTTAGGTAAAATATTATATATGGCTGTGTTATTTAACACGTTCATTGAGATATGGCAGAATTGTTATACAGGTTCTCCACAGTATCGCATTTTGCCACTGCATTCCCAAATTCCGCGTGAAGACCAGCATAAAGTTTTTGATCCAGTACCACCAGGTGTCACTAAGGTATATCAGTGCAGTTTATGCTAATAATATAAAAGTTCAGTAAATAAATCTTAGGTTAGATTAAATAAGATTAGATTAGTTGAGGTTCTTGTAAAACGAAAAACCGATATTGACATTTGCCAGGCATGATCAGAGTTTGCATTTCTTTCTTGTTAATTCAGATAAACACAGAATCTTAGTGTTCACAACATGCATTACGACTGCTTGGTGCTGTTAATGTGATGCTGGCAGGTAGAGCAACATTAAGCACAACTAAATCTGGTTACTACTTGGACAGGTGATTGTCCCTGGAATTCCATCCACCTGGACCCAATCAGCCCTCCATTCTTTTGGAATTGGTAAATGAATACCAACATAAGTTTGGAGGTTTAAAGAGGTGTCCTTTCACTGGATTGCAGTGTTCATTTATGCATCTCTGCCAAATATTTCTACCTCGGGACCACGCTTCTGAGGAGTTTCTGTAGAGGCATGTAGACAATTGTGTTAACTTGCCATTATATGGTTGGTTTCTCCTTCCTTCCCACTGTCCAATTCTTGTATCGCATGTACCAAGGCAGGGTTCAATTGGCATTTGTTAAATTACTTATGTCTTTATTTTTATGAATTAATTTATCTGTGTATTCATTCCTTTCAATTTAAGCAGAATTTTTCATTTATTTCAGATTATTTTGTCAACAAACATTGCTGAGTCAAGCATTACAATAAATGATGTTGTTTTTGTCATTGATGCTTGCAAGTGAGTTTATAGTTTACTGATTTCATGTTTCATGTGAGTTCATGTTTACTGATCAGTTTGGCAAGTTCATTTGGTTGGTGTTAGGTGGATCTTATTGTTCAAAAATCCAAGGTGCTGACAATAGAATCATATTTATTAACTGTTAGTGAGATGATGACTGCTTAAGAATTTCAGTTTAAAGCTTTGATCGTTTGGTTATGGAAAATGTTCAAAAAGATGATGGTTTGAAGATGAAGAAAAAGCAGTTTTGCATAGCATTTCATGGAAATTTGATGCCTTCTTTTGAGGCTATGTCTTCCTTTCAACAGTTGTTAAGCAAAGTTATGAAATTATAATCAGCAGGAGTCAAGTTGAAAGCCAAGAAGAAAATTGCTTATGACCAATGAAAAAGACAAGCTGTTAAATTATTGTGTCTTCAGACTAGTTAAACACAGATGATTTGGCTATTTTATATGTAGAAGGGTTGCTGATAGTTTTGAATGAAACTGTGCAGTTTGTTGAACACTCTCTTGTCTGATGCAATTATTCATTCTTAGAAGGACAAACACGATGTTTATCTAACCGTTACCTTCACTTGCTGATCATCCTAGACTTATTGATTAAATGGTTTTCTATTCTGGGCTTAGTGGTATGTATATTGGTTGATAAAACTTTCTAATTAAATTTTGAAGAGCAAAAATGAAGTTGTTTACATCCCACAACAACATGACAAATTATGCAACTGTCTGGTGCTCCAAGACAAACCTTGAGCAACGTCGCGGTCGAGCCGGTCGTGTGCGTCCTGGATTCTGCTTCCATCTCTGTAGCCGTGCTAGATATGACAGGTATGGTACTAGCTATCTGGATGTCATGTGTTTGTCTGGCTCTTTGAAATAGTGAGCCTCATAAAAGCCATGTGCAGTGGAAAATACTTAAAACAAAAATGTTATACATGAAAAACATTGGTTCATACGAAAAGGATGCTTAGGCCATTCCAGCATCAGTGGTTTGCATGTATATTAGTTCTTTTGTCGTGAAACGATAGCACAAAAATACCGCTTAACACAAAAAATGTCAGTCCCATGGAATAAAATGAAATACAAACCCACGGATAACACAAAATGTTGATTTTTTTTCAACATCTGGCTGTGCTCCTCCAATGTGAAGCAGTTGTATTTTATTTCACGTTGCACTTTAGGGTGTGTGCGTTAGCTGGCGGTTTAGACATTCATTACAGTGTGTGACATTTTGTCTGATACCATTTATAACCTCAGCATTTCACAGCATCAGTGATGACCTTTGCATTCATGGGATAAAACTTTTAGCATATAATAGGATATAAGATGTTGCATTTATAATTTATGCATTCTGTGTAGACTGCAGTAGATATTTGCCACATCTGGGCTGCATGATATCCTTACTCTTGTTATGACTCATCTTTCAAATCATGCAGTATTATCAGCATAGGATTTGAACTTAATTAACTGTGATTTTTAAAATAGTCTCTTTAAATTGCTTGCCAGTGTATCTTTTATTATCTTTAAATTAACTACCACATAGATAAGAAATAAATGAATTTGTATTGTCTTTTTGTAGTTTGTTTGAATGTATGTCCTCCATTAGGAGTGCTATGCCTAACAATCATTGTGCATATGCTGCATTACCTGCTTACATGAAAAATCTTAAAAACTGAAATTGAAAAAAAAACAGTTCAGACAAAATTCGTTTAATATGAATTGTTCATACTAGTCTCCTGTATTTTGTGTTAAACGATTTGCATTGTATATTGCTCAAGGAATTCAATATCTGTGAATATGTCTTGATTAATGCCTTGCATGGCTAAGTTAAGCAGATTGATAAAAAATGCTTATTAAGCTTTTTTATAAGCCAACTGCTGCAGTAAGAAATTCATGCTGGTAAAAAAATTGCTGTAGTGCTGTTTGAGGCAGATCTGTCTCTTTTTTTGTAACTTGAGTGCAGCTACGTAAATTTAGCGTTGCTTATTGATGAAATTCTGCAATTGCTGTTTATTGTGCTGTTGTTAATTTCTTATTGGTATGTTTACGGTGCAGATTAGAGCAACATACGACCCCTGAGATTTTTCGAACACCACTTCACGAGCTGTGCTTGTCGATCAAGTTGCTGCGTCTTGGTCCAATTGGTCCATTTTTGGCTAAGGCTGTTGAACCTCCACCAATTGATGCTGTCATTGAAGCAGAGGCATTACTCAAAGGTTAGAAAGAACTTATCTGAATGACTTCTTAGACCTGTTTTTGTCCATAGTTTTATGATTATTTAATGCAGTGTTTCTTCAAAGCATTCATCGATTTATGCCTTGCATGTTTTAGTAATGATACTATAAAAATCTTTAGATTCAGGTAGATACATACCGGTAGACACTTTCTGATTTCTTCTTTTGGCAGCAATTAATTATAGTAATATATTATAAAAGAAGAAATAAAGGCAACATAAAATATTGTTAATTTTTTCCTGTCAAGTGTGAATCATGTATTTATCTGTTTAGAGATGAAGGCTTTAGATAGAAATGATGAACTGACACCACTTGGTAGAATCCTTGCCCGTTTGCCAATTGAACCCCGCCTTGGTAAAATGATCATCTACGGATGTATATTCTTGTAAGTATCATATCAGTGAAAATTATAATTGGCCAGCTTGGCTGAAAATCCATAGGTCTAATATAGGAAACACATGTAAATTTGTTACCGGGAATTGAGAAACTAACAGTACATATGTGACAAGGTGCATGCCTGTAGCTGATGTCCTGCCTTGTTGATTGCTGTGCTTACATGGATTGCATAGTTCTATATAGATCTGGTGTTAGGTGGTTGATTTTCTTAGCATGTGACAGTGTTCTCTTGCAGATCCCCTAAAAATCCTGAATCGGGGATACTTTTCAAAATGCTCTTGTGTATCAAAATACACTTGTAGTTAAAAAGTTGTGCCACTAACAGCTTTGTGCGCCATGCAGTGTAGGATATAGGAATACATCTGGTAACTTTGTTACTAGGTGTTGTTGACCAGATTTTGTGTGTAATGGCTGGATTTATATAGTGAATATGGAATCAGATATGGTAGACTCTGCAATACATGTTATGTCATTATTTGAGAACCCTGATAAGGTGTGCCATTGTTTTGTGATTCTTTGTTTAGCTGTGGTGATGCCATGTGTACGATTGCAGCTAGTACAACGTTTTCTGAGCCATTCATTACTCCGATGGACAGGCGTCGGCTTGGTTGGGTTCACAAGAGCCTTGCTGGGAAAAGGTGCAGTGACCATGTTGCCCTTCTGAATGCATTTCAAGCCTGGGAAGAGGCACGGTATGTATCGGATGGCATCTATATTCATGACAGAAGAGACACAGCCTGTGACTTTTACAATAGAATCTAGACTCAAGACTTAGTATTTATCAGAATTTTATATTATGCTAATTAATAAGTTCACCTTATAACACACACAGCTTCATTTCATGGCCACATCACACCTCTTCCTTTTTTAGTATTACCTGTCAGTGTCTGTGCCTGTATGTTATTTCTATATTCTAATTCTTTTATATGTGCTACATGCTCACTTATTTTGCGGATTGGAAAATTCGAATAGCCTCCTTCTAGCCTAGATTCCTATCCTAATCTCATTGTTTTGAGTTACATTTCAGCAGTTTTGAACTAAGGTATCTATGATTAAAAGACTTATTTGCTGTTAATGACTTGTAGAATGGGTGGAGAGCAAAGTGAATATAATTTCTGTGAAGCAAAGTTGCTGTCTGTTCCTATTCTGAGAATGACAAATGAGGCAAAGGTCTGTATAGTGATTCTGATTATCTGTTCATTAAGCTTCGGTTGATGGCTGCTTTTAAGAGAAACTGCATTGCAAATATAGAAACCCAATAAAGGTATTTACAGTAATCTTTCTGAGGTATAACAGTAAGCAAACTTAACAGTTTGGCTTATTAGGAAGATGTTGCTTTTGCTATTTCAGAAGTTCTAACACTTAGTGTCATCTGTATGATTTATGCAGATGTCAGAAAAGTTGCTTATTGTAAAGTGACTGTTATCTGAGGGTAAATGAATACAAGCCTGTGTAAATTTGAATTTCAATTCGAAGTTAATTCAACTTTATTTAGGTGGTTGTTTTTATGGAATTAGCTGCCTAACATAACATGGTCACTTCATTGTTATGCGTTGTTCTTGAACAGAACCAGCTACGTGCTATTCTAATCAACACTGGATTTCCTGAGGAATGCCTCCTTCCTCAGGTCTTCAACTTCCATGGACCAGATCCTAAACTTGATGTGGTTAAGTTTATTTAGTGTTTGATTTGTTTAAAACAATTTTCTAACAGAGTATTATTTGTCTGCTTCTGAATAAGTGATTATACAGCAAGTTTTTTATAGTGTCATTATAGGTGCTTGCCTGAATGATTTCTTTTGGGTTGGCTAATTCTGTGCTTTGCATTTCTGGAACTTTCTTACGTAGAATCTTTATAACATTACAGACAGCATTTTAATCTGTCATTGGAAATGGAAAAACAAAACTGGTCATATTATATTGCTATATGAATCAGTAAAATTACTAAGGTAATTCAGGAACACATTGACACCGTAATAAGCAATTTTTAATTTTATCCCAAACAATCCAGTAGCTCTGGACATGTTTATGACCTTCATGCACTGGCTCTGCTACAATGATTTTTCATTTGTGAAATTTTTGTAATAATTATTATTGCTACTTCTGATTGTCAAGCTGTTATGATTTGTGATTTTTTGTGTGCTTTTTATCAGAAAATGAAAGTCTGCTTTTGTTTCACTACAGAGAAGTTATCATGATGGATGTTTTTATTTTTAGGCAATTTCATTGCTGGCAATGGGTTTGTATCCAAACGTCTGCTATCACAAAGAGAAGAGAAAGGTTCTGACAACAGAAAGCAAGGCCGCTCTTGTTCACAAGTCGTCTGTCAACTGTTCCAATCAAGCGATCCATTTCCAGTCACCGTTCTTTGTTTTTGGTGAAAAGGTATACATTACTGCTTGTTGCTTTCACTAACTGAACTGGTTGTTTTCCATTATTGATTTAAAAGTACTGTAAATGCACAAATGTTTGTGCGCCATTTATTTAGCAAATTTCGTGAGTGGCTAAAAATCGCAAACTTTTCTGGCCGCCAACATTTTCTGGTACAGCGCATCATTTAGCGACGCCCTAATTACAATTTAATACAGTATCTTTGTTTTTAGTCAGTGTGTGAGCGATAAAATGAGTTCAAATAAGCAGCAGTGTTTAACCTAACCAAAATGAGCAAATTCTTACAAAAAAGTGCTGTTAAGCAGGGATTACCAAATGCGGATGATATGCTGAAAGAAATGCTCGAACTAATCGAAGTTGGAAACAGAATTGTTTCTTCTAGTAATAACGATTCAGCAGCGCCAGCTGCTAGGAAATCAAAACACGGTAAGAGAGGTCCTTACACTACGTACAAGCCTGTTGATCGTTTCGTTATTGGAAAGTATGCCGCAGAGCATGGAAATATGAAAGCTTCACAGCAGTACAATCTGCCAGAAAGCACTGCTAGAAAAAATGAAGCAGTTGTACCAACCCAACATTTGAGGATTTACAGTAATTATTTGATTGTACTTTTGCACTTAGTTTTAGCTTAGTCCATCCACTGAGTGAAACAGCAGAAACCTCTGGTTTAAATCTCTGTATAGAATGAACTTTCTAGCAGATGGAAAACCTGGCCATAGCCACTTTAGCATATCATTAAGTTTGCAGTTAAACTAGTGTCTTGCTTTTGTTTATTCATTGCAGAGAATTTTCAAAGGTACTTTGCATGCTTAGGATGCAGTTTTGTTCATTTAGTTTAAGCATTGTTAGCGAATTGTTTCTTACTGTGTGCTTTGTTTGAAATTTAGATCCGTACTCGGGCTGTGTCTTGCAAGCAGATGACAATGGTTACACCAATTCAGTTGCTTCTCTTTGCCAGCAGATCGGTTCGATATGACAGCGAATTTGTAGTATTAGACAGTTGGTGAGTCTTATTTACCAGTTTTAGAAAACATCTTTGCAGTTGGCTTTATCAATTTTCTATCATTTCTCAGTTGTACATGCCCACACTGTGTAGAGTTTTACATGAAATGTTAATTGCTTACTAATGCATACTGTTGTGAGAAATTGCTTTAAGAACCTTCACCAGTTACACGTATAGCCTCAGAGCTGTAAATGATAATCTAATAATGTTAGTGGATGTGTGTGTGTAAACACTGATATTGTGACTGAAACTGCATTGAAATAGACACTTATTAAAGTAAATAATGGGGTTTATACTGAGTGATTAATGTATAAAATTATCCATCATGAATTTGCTGTAGAAGGTCTGTCTGGTTTAAAAGGTTTGGTCATATTTATGATAAAGTTTTAGCGGTGAATATCACCTATTTAAAATTTTGTGATGAACTTCAATGACCATACATTTTTACTAGAAAAAGTAAATATATTGAAAATCAGTCACTTTCTGAGGATAGAAGACAAACTTTAACCAATTTGATATTTTCCTTAAGAAACAATCTGTTGGTAGAAGCTGAACATGCCCAGCTGAAAAAGGCACATCTGTAGACCAATCTGCATCAAGTGAGCTTTTGTAAATTAAAATTGGTTAAGGAATTTGGTCCAAAATAGGAAACTAACTAAAATGCATGATGGTACATGGTTGATTTCAGTACCCCTGGTATGCAGCTCACTCTGCCACTTAATTACACATGAAATTTCAAGTCATTTGGTTGAGGGGTTACAGATTTTGCAGAGGGTGAAAACCCCATTTCCTGTGATTAAGACATGTCACAATTAACCATTGGCCACACTATTGTAGCAGCCTCTGATAAAATAACGGCAACTGTTTGTCTTTTGTAGGATAAACCTAAGCATGAGTCCAACAACAGCAGCAAAAATTGTGGCTCTGCGACCGGCTCTTGAATCGCTTATCGTTAAAGCACTTGATAATCCCGATGGACTCATGGAGCCCGAGCAAATCAATTCAGATCTCATGAATGTTGTCCGAGCCCTTTCGAGACCTAACGTAGCAAAGTTTGGAGCAATATCAGAGGAAGGGGAAGAGTAAGTCAAGCTTGATTTTTATTTCATCTTCTCATGAATGATTGATGTGTTAATTTTTTAATGTTGACTTAACTTTGAATGTTCAAATTATTTGAATGGTTGATAGCTCCTGTGAAGTGTGTTTATGGTTTCATTGTTGATTTAACTTTGATGTTTAGAACTCCTTGCAATACATTTGAGAAGTTGATAGCTTGGACTATATTAATGTTTTTGGTGCTTAATCGTGTATGTATGTTTAAGAAAAGTTTAACACTAGCCCCTGCATTTCGTGTTAATTAAACGATTTGCACTGTATTGTTAATAACAATTGTTTATGTTTACAATATATAATATGGCCTAAAAAGGTTAACTTTCCCAGTTCCTGGTACCTGTTTGCTTGCTTGTTGCTGCCACAAAAGGACCTCTTGTCTTGTATTTCTGCACAGTGGTTTATAAGGAACTGTCCCTACATGTGTTCCAAAAAATATGACATAGGTAACTATTTTGAACCTACCTGAATTGGTTGGTTGGTTTCTACATGTGTATGAGAACTGCTGATGGAAATTTTCCAGCTGTTGCAGCATTGTTCATGTGCATTTGAAGTTGTCAGCTTTAATTAACTGATGTAGGCTGTTAATGCATTCAGGTAAATACATATAGGACTTCCAATATTGCCCTTTCGCTATTGTCTCATTATCTTTGCGCTGTTGTGCTTCTGAGGAGTTTCTTTTGAAGAGGTGCTGTATAAATTTCTGTTCAGTTACAATATTGTAACTCTGTGTGGTTGTTTCTTTTTATCATTGTAGGCCACCAGCAAAGGTGCCACGTCTTGGAGACTTTGGAAGCGGAAGAGGTTTCCACAGTGGTTACAGAGGTGGATCATCTGGTGGATATGGAGGAAGAGGCAGTGGTGGACTGTTTGGAGGATATGGACAGTCACGTGGAGGCTATGGTGGAATGTCAAGAGGAAGAGGATATGGGGGTGCTGGAGGATTTAGTCGTGGCTCTGGTGGAGGCTTCAGAGGATACGGTGGCAATCGTGAAGGATTTGGTGGATCTAGTGGAGGATTTGGAGGATCTAGTGGAGGATTTGGTGAAGGATTTGGTGGAAGCCGAGGATTTGGCGGATCTGGTGGAGGATTTGGTGGAAGCCAAGGATTTGGTGGAGCTGGTGGAGGATTTGGTGGAAGCCAAGGATATGGCGGATCTGGTGGAGGATTTGGTGGATCAGGTAGAGGAGTTGGTGGATCAGTTGGAGGATTTGGTAGTGGTGATCCTGTAGGATATAGTAGAATCTCAGATGACTTCAATGGTAGTTCTGAAGGTTTGGGATCTGCTTCTGGAGGATTTGGTGTAGGAGGGTCCAGTGGGTCAGGAAAAGGCTCTGGTTCAGTTGGTAAGGGGTCTGGTGAGTTTGGTGATGATTATGTGGGATTTGGCAGTGGATAAGTGAGTGGATTTCAGTAATCTACTGAACAATAAAATCCAGACCAGAACTGATATCTAGTTGAACCAAACACCATTTTTCTGAGACTGTTAGATTATGTTATGTGTCAAGTTACTTGTTACACCTGATTAGTACTGAATGAAGTTGACTTTGTAGCTGTGTTAATGTGTTTGAATGTACTGTACCATTGCCATCAGAGGGTTGTTCAGAAATCTAAGCTCAAAGACTCCCGTATGTTCATTTGATTAATTGACTAGTAGGGTGACCCATTTTAATAGGAAAATATTTAAGTTTTGGTTTTAAAACTGTACTCTACAAGATTGTTTTTGTTCCTTTGCCCAAAAGAGTTACGAAAGAGTTGCTACGATGTTAAAGTTGTATCAAATGCATGCGAAAATTGATCATTTCATAATCTGTCTGGTTACATTCTCTGCAGCTGTTACAGCATTACATTTGGATTAGCTTACTTATCTCTGCTCCTTGGTCATCCATCAAACAGCAAATGTTGCTCTCAATCAAGAGATACTTTGACTCTCGATGCACCAAGCACCAGAACAGTGTTACGCTCTCAGGCGTTCTCAACGGTTGGTCCAAGGTTTTGGAATTCACTGTCTAGTTCTGTGCATTCTTTGGGTCATTCTGAACTAAGCTTAAAACTTCTCTCTCAACTTGCTTACCTGCCTTCTGGTTTCTCTGACATCTTGCTTCCCTAATGGATTAATTTGAGCATGATTTCACTTGAAGCAACCGTTGGTTGATGCATTTCACTTTACAGTAACAGAGCGAGTAGTCACTGGATTAGAGTCTGCATCATAAAGGTTGACAATGACTGTGCCAAGAGTAGCTCTCATTCAGGCCTTCAAATCCAGTATGTTATTAGTCAGTGTTTGATAAGCACCACCATATAACAAATAACCATCAGTCGATGGCACTGAGCAATTGTGAGTGAAGAACTTGAATAGAGTGAAGGACTTGCTCAAGATCCGTGTGCAGTAACTGTCTCGAGATAGACTAGATCCTGTACTTTCCATGTTACCAGCTGAGCGCTCTAACCAATCAGCTTCCCGCATAACAAAGGGTGAATCACAAAAGCAATACCTGCTTGATTTTCGTGCATTATGCCCTAATACTATAATGCACTTGAATTCAGATTCGCATCACTCAATCATTGTCAAGACACCACAAGCAAGAAATTTAAAATATTTGTTTATTCAGGCCAGTTCTTAAGTGAAGATAAGATGTATTAGACAAAAAGTTCAAGTCAAATCAGTTGAACTGTTGATGCATTCGATTGCAAGCAAGACTTCTGTAAGCATAAGGAAAAGTGAGATAACAACAAAACACATTCACACAGTTAACTTCCAATTTACTGGCTAAATAATATTGTCATAATTGTGCTACCAATGGACACATATTGTATCGCCATTTTCGACTGAATAGAAACATAGATCTCGCTGATTATTATCCAGTTCTATTTCAGGTCCAATCATCTTCTCACTTATATAGGTCAGCTTTATGCCTGCCTGGTCTGGTACTTGAAACATGCGCTGGACCATAGCTTTTAGTTTCTGCACTGTCATTGTGAGCAGTATCTTTTTATCAAGGGGAGGAGAATCTCCAAGCAACGGGCTTTTGATTTTGACTGTTATGAGGCTGTTCTTCAGTGCATGGGACTCGGGTTTCTTCATCTGAGACTCTTCAGCTGCTCCGTATTTGTTTATGAGCTCCAAATAGCGTGGATGTGCTGCAACAAATGCATCTGAAAGTTTGGTTGTGAGATCCGCACACCCACCCGCATTTTTCCATTCCAAACCATGCATGTTGATGTAATCGATCTCTGCGCCACGACGTTCGCAAGCAGTAACCGCCATGCTGTTAAGCATTTTAATCTTGGCCAGCTTCGCCATGATCATCTGACGAGCAGTGACTGAACTGCCTGCCATTGCCACCAGAGGATTATTCAGAAATCGAAGCTCAGTCAAAGACTCTAGTTTGTTCAGTTCATTAATCGACGACCATTCTGAGATTCGGTTGTTCGATATCCACAGCGATGCAAGTTTCTGAAAATATTTTGTCTTGGGAGTAACATCTGGGAAGGAAATTTCACCAAGTTCTGTTCGGTTCAGAATTAGGGTTTCAAGAAGTTTCAGCTCAGAGAGATTCAGGACATTTTCCCAACTCTGAATTGGGTTTCCCTCAAGATTCAGTAGAACCAAGTGTTCTAGGAAAACTGGAGGATTTCTTAGACTGGAGATGCAGTTGTAGCAGACAAGTAGTTTTTGTAAATGCTTAAACATTATCAGAAATTTAACAACCTGGTTCCAGTCATAGTTCATGTGGTTTGCAAACAATGTCTCCACCGAGCTGAATGCACCTTCTGTGCCTAAATCTTCATTTTCTGGCAGCTCTAGACGATTACTAGAAATATCAAGTTCTTGCAGCTGCGGCATTTGTCTAGTGATCTGAACAATTCCCATCCAAGAAGAAATCAGGCTGGCAGAAAGATTGAGCACTTTCACATTGGGAGTGTTGTTGGCAATATCGCCTTCAGTCCCTGCTCCATTTACGTACAAACCTCTCAAGCTGGTGTCTCTCAAATCGTGAAACTGACTCTGCTTCAAGTTAATTTTCCCAGCACCAACCCATTCTACTGCGGTTTTCTGGTTTGTTCCCAGTACGTACATTTCTGCTGGTTGTGTAAGTTCCTTTTCATCTTCTACTCTTCCATAACGTTGCACGAGTGCTGTCATAAATGGCACGCCAAAGTTGCACTTTTTTGGCCGCAGAAATGACCCAGCAGTTGGATGTTCTGTGGTGAAGTACCGCACTCCCTTATAGCAGCCATCATGTTTGCCACGGCCTGGATCATCCCATTCAACTCCCACCCAAATTCCAGATGTTGGTGGTACCTCTCCAACAAACCTCACTGTGGCGTAATTACCGTCATTTTCAATACGTGCACCTTTACTTATTCTGACTTCATTCATTGTCTCTGCAAATCCACATACCGATTTTTACCAAATGAAAGCAATCAATAGCTTCAGCAAAGTGTCTATTTCACTAAAATCAAGCAAGCTACTATAACTTCACAAACTTCTGATATTTCACCAAATGCATGCTGCAACGAACGAAAGACCGCTTCAGTGACTGTATAGGCCTACAAGTATTTCGCTAAGCCCAAGCAAGGTACTAAAATTCAAAATCTATTAAATTTAAACCAAATGCAAGCTGCAACTAATGTAAGAACACTGCTGATGGTAAACATGTATTTTACTAAGCCCAAGTGAGATCCCCGAACTTCGAAAAATCTCTCCTTAATACTTAGGCAGAATTATTACGATGCTGAATCATCAACAAGTCAAACACAAACACTTGTTGTGAACAGGCTAGCAACCAAGTTCTCAGCGTAAGTGTTTTAACGATTATAATGATCTAGTGCATATACTTCGTACTCCTCTCTTGCCCTGTAGTAAAGTTTTAAATACAAACGTTCTCTTGATATCACACAACTACAGTCGTATCTAACACAGTTAACAAGACGATACTCTCACTGTGAAAATCCGTAGTATCCGTGCAAGGTTGTCGACAGTTTAATTATTACAAGTTTTAAGTACCGAAATAATCAATTGCACACGCAAGAAGCTTACTTATCCTCGGAAAAACTCGTCTCAATGACCCCCTCCGGCAAACCTGTACTTTCGTGACCAGTTGCCACAGTCAAGTCACTATAGAGATCACTGAGTCAAATGTTCATAAGCACTGATGTGTATTGATAATACAGCTTGATACAGCTTCGGCATTGGCCTGACAGCCGACGGCTAATCAGGCGAGACTTCCTGTAAGGGCAGAAGGAGTTTGTTTACATTGAAACTAATGGTGAATACGTCAACTTTTCAGATTTCTATCAAGAAATCCATTGCATAATTGCAAGATGTAATGAAGCCGATAGATTTCTATGTCACTTAAGTCACAATCTGTACGCGAGTTTTAAATAATTAATTGGTTATTGCTGAGAATTTAGTGTTGAATGCGAATGGTGTATATGCGTTATGCCTATGTATACGACTCTACTTAGCACGTGCTACACCGCAGTACGGCAGTTCACTGCACAACACGAAGCAGCCATCTCAAAGCGTAAAGTCAGTAGCGAAATTATCAAATGTACTTTAATAATTGAAATGCTTTAATAATTGAAATACTTTGATCTAGAAATTACTGTTTGAATTGATTGTAGAAAAGTTGCCCTTACCAAGCGATAATCCGAACTTTCCTTGTCGATTAGCTATCCAGTTAATATAAATAGATCACTGTTCATAAGCAACTGCCTCGAGACACATGTCCCATCCAACATCTGAACGGTAATCGTAATCTCAAGATTTCTACAGCGCCCAACGAAAGTTAAGTCGCAGGAATCAGCTTATTCACAGGCGCTAAGTCAAAACACAATCAATAGGCAAAAGGGTTCGGTTTCAGGTCAAGATCCAAGAGTCAGTCAGGCAGTCATACGGCTAACGTGGGTTGTGTTTGGAATCGGATCTGCAAGATAGATAAGGGGAAGACGAGGAATCAGGATAGGATCTGCGAAACAGAGGTGTTTTCAATTTTGAGCGGAAGACCTGCGAAGAGATTGCAATGGGTGAAGTGATGATGAGTTCGTAAGATGGATCAGATAATTGTCGTAATTCTGACGGGAGTTTATTCCAGAGAGGTGGACAGCTATAGCTATGGAGCGATTTCCAAATTTTAAGGAGGAAGTGACAGGAGGGAGGAGAAGTGTTAGGGCAAAAGAGGAGCGGGTTGAACGGAGTGGTTGGATTGTAAATAGCTGGCGAAGAGGGAGGGTTTAAGTGTGTTATAGGTAAGTGATAGTACTTCGTACTCTATTCGTTCAGGTATTTTAAGCCAGTGAAGTGATTTGAGAACAGGAGTGATGTGATGGTATTTGGGAGATTTAACCACACGAAGAAGATGACCTATAGAGTCGTTGAAACAATTCGGAGAAAAAGAGACGAATAGCGGATTAACGGAGTGTCGTCAGCGTAGACCTGCAGGTGATGGTCAACTGAGGATGCTTTAATGAGTAAAGTGGGTGGGATAGTGTACAGGATAAACAGAAGAGGCCCAAAAACGGGGCTTTGCGGAACTCTGCAAGTGAGAGGGCATGATTGGGAAGAGGCTTCGGAAGTTTTAACGGAGAACGAGCAGAAGGAGAGACAAGACTGTATCCAGAGGAAAGCTAGTAAAACCAAACCCGGTTGACAGACTTTGGAGTAAGATACTGTGACCAATGGTGTCGAAGGCTACTGAGATATCAAGGAGACAGAGGCAATAAACCTGTTGATGAGAGATTTCACAAACAAGCTTGTTTTAGACAGATGTGAGAAGAGTTTCAGTTGAGTGACGTTTACTAAAATTAGACTGGTGTAGGTTAAGGAGTGAGTTGGAAGCTGATCAGTCATTGATCCATTAAGTCTATACTGCACTTCACGCAGGAACCTAGCATTAAAGACTGCTGGTTGACCAGAAGACTACGATATTTCCAGAATTGTTCTTTCAGCGATAATGTTGCTGCCAGTTTCCTATGTGATTTTCTGTCACCATAACTGATTGAATTTTTTCTGATGCTATCAAATAGAGTAACATCACAGGCAAGTATGCTGTCGTTATCAATTTGCCGTTTTTTGTTTTGCTTTTTTGTGCTACCGTTGTTTTGAGAAAAAGATTTATGTTTAATTACATAATGTTTACGCATCTTTATCATACGTCTCCATGGGCATTGTACTGTTTTGTGTCACATGACGTACTGTGGGATGTGTTCTGATGTATTGGACTTCGCCTCGATAACATCCTCCGATTATCTATTAAATGCACATACGGGTATCGATTCATTGACAGCTGCTCTTTGAACTTAATCCAGATATATTCTCACATTCCGCCTTGACCCATCGCTGATCCGACCTTATTTAGTTTGTCTGAATTACGACTGGCTAATACACTAACCTTGTTCTCAGAGCTGCTTGCTGATTGGTTTGAGTTCTGATCATTTAACTACAATATTGCTACAATAAAATTTTGTTCATGGTCGCGCCGTGTAGATTATTAAATATATACAGACTGGACATTATGCTTGTTTCTTCACAGATATTTTAAGACAACGAGACGAATATCAACCAAATGTAGCAGTACTCGGCAGCGCTATTTGTAAGTTTTTAAAAAACTCTTAGTGCTTTTGGTAAAGTGAAGCGGAAACTGTTTAGATCGTGATCTAAATTGATCAAGTAATTATTTTAGCCGGTGTAAATGAAACAGAAGAAAATATGTTTAAAGATTTAATTTGCTTCTTATCTGTGAGGCTAGTATGAACTCAAGGACATTGCAGCTATCATATCGGGAGTTTTCAAGTGAGTATGATCATATGACTAAATGAATTCACGTGCCTATGTGTTTGATTAAGGCGTGCTGCACGGTTTTGGCCATTTTCACCGGCCTTTACCAAGCAGGTTGTCATAGTGTACTATATTAAAATGTTAATTTTAATTTGTTTCAATTTTTTTGTATGTCTGCTGTTGTATATGCTCAGTAACGGTGATGTTTGTTTAAAGTTTGTGCAATTGCTTTAGTTAGGTTTTTCAAGGCTTTCATGACATAGCCTAAATAGTTCATGTTTATTCTTTGCTCACTCTTTAGCATCAGTTCAGTTGCATAAACCGTTGAAATAGAGTTTTGTGTTATTGTGTGAATATGACTTTGTAATGTTTTTTTCAGAAATATAGTACATGTGATTTAACTGTTTCCAAACGTCCAAGTCCTGAAAGCTGCTCTGTGATGAGTAGCAGCGGGCAGGTAGAGGATCATCATGCAGAGGGAGGTGAGGCTGAGGAACATGTTGTTTTTCATGTAAGCTGTGAAGGTTGCCAGGATGACCCTCACCAACTAGATGGCACTGAAGTTGCTACAGTTTGTGATGTGCATGCCAAACCTTCTGTTGACAATTTACCCTCAGAAATGACTGCATCAGTAACAGTCACTGATGAAATGGAACTTCTTGCTAAGCTTCAGCAAGCTAACAGGTCAGTGCTACTGTTTTTGTTGTCTCCTTAAACTGTGCTTGTGTTGTGTGGATGGTTTTAGGTTGGCATTCTGTATCTCTTGGCGACTTGTTTATCTGTTGTTATTGAAAATCTGCTCTGCATTGTGGTCATTTGCCTCTGACTCCCACTATAAGCATCTGAGTTTAACCCTGCTAATTTTTTAATAAGCGTGTGTTTCTTCTGTGCAGCAAGAGAACGAGCCTAGTTTTCTTGACATGTCTGTTCTGCCAAGGCAAAGAGGTAAAGGCAAGGATTAGAGTCAGTTTTCATTCCAGGTTGAATTCCTTGTTACTGATCAGATATTGAATGGTTTTGTTCTATTTTTGCTGATGTGGCTGAACAGAATGTTGGAGGCCGATTCTCGATCCCTTCATTCTCTGAGTCCTCGTCCACATCACACAGTCATTCACTCATCCGATGGAGAAGTTGGAAAGCATGTTGGACTTTCACGACAGAGCTCCATGTCAAGTGTAGTGTCAAGTGCATCTGTCTGCAGCAGTGGCAGCAGTCTTCCTTATGATGATGGTAAGCTACAGTGGTGGTAAGAGGTCTTACAATGGTGTTAAGCCATCCTCAGAGTATGACATGCCTTCCATATTCTGATGGTAAACTTTTGCTAGAATAGTAAGATTGGTATATAAGTTGGATGCTTTCACTAAGTGCTAGCCACTTTGCTAGGTCACTTGCCAAGAGAGGTGTAACTGCAGAGGTATCTTACTTGATTTGAAATTTTTGTGAGATCTGCTTAACAATTGATAGACATTCAGAGCTCTTCTCAGGTGATGTCTGTTTGTTGAAGCTGCTTCATACTGCTTGCAGTTTAAGATGATACTCAGACATGTTTCATCATCAAAGCCCTGAAAGAATATATCAGTTCACTCTAGAGTTAGCCGATATATACACATACAGCTATAACCTAGCCTGTAGTAATATTACATATGCTACACTGAGTGAAATATGCCATGCAGCATCGGAGTTTTTTTGCTGGATTATTCTGATGCGATGGTGCAGGCGTTTTCTGCTTGGCGCTGGATATATCTGGCATGTGGTGATTAAGAGGTTAATAGCAAACACCATAGAGACTCAATCAAGCATTGAATGAGTCTTAGATTTAGTTAAAGGATTATAAGAAGACTGCTATTTCAGGTAATCAGGACAACCTGTGGGCCATATGGGGCAATGTTGTTGCTGATTGGGACAACTTATTCAAAAGAAAACTGAGCCATATCAAGGTATGAGTAGGAGACAAGTTCTTTCATACATGTGAATATATTATGATGGTTTTGCTTTTGTAGTCCCAGGGTTTTAGTACTCATAGCTGAGTAAAACGAATGAGTTACTGGTGACTGCTGCTAATGGATTTGCTTTTGCAAGAGAACTACTCTGGCTGCTATTTATAATATGCTTAATCACACCACAAATTTAAGTTCTTAACATGATTAGAAATATGGAGCCCAAATTTAATTTAGCATGATAACACAATGCCATTATAATACAGTAATTGATATGGTTTCAAGGGGTGGTGTTATGAATTGAATCCACTGCAGATCTATTTAGTGAATAATGTATTATTGTTAATAGTGTTAATAGTGTAATCTTTAGTGAATATGCTTTGGCTTCCAGAGTACTTTGTCCTTTGCATCTCCAACTGGGTATTTGTCCTTGGATCTGACAGAATCATTTCTCACGCTCATGTTGAGTCCTAGAATAGAAACTTAGAATATTCTTGCATTGATACTGCAGTCTTTATGAATGATGCGGCAGCTGATGGGTTGTCTGATGACTTTGAAACAGGAATTGGTGCGTAAAGGAATTCCAAATCCATTCCGTGGCATTGCTTGGCAGTTGCTGTGCAATGCAAGTGACTGTCTGGAGAAAGAGCGTTATGCTGACTACCTCAAAATGACATCGCCCTTCGAGAAGACCATCAGTCGTGACATAACACGTACATTTCCAGGTCACGACCTTTTCAAGGAGAAAGATGGAATTGGACAGGAGAGTCTCTTCAATGTAATGAAGGCAAGCACACCTGAGAAACTGGCATATTGAAACTAAACTGGATTTCTTTTTTAGCCATTCCCTACATTTAATTATCAAAATAATAGCCAGTTATTAAAACTGTTAAAAAATTAAAGAAAATCAGTTTTGTAATGTGCTGGGAAGTTATTATTTGTTTTGGGATCAATTTTGTAATTTAATAGGAAGTACTTAGGATTTAATTGGCACTTTTTGCAGAACATTAACACTTTACCAGGGAGAGGGAGAGGGAGGGGGAGGGGGAGAGGGAGACATGCCAAGAGAGCTTCAAATATGAATTTTTTAAGAACCAGGATATTCTTGTATTTTGCTGGAAATTTTTCACAATGCCATCCTTGATCACTATACTACGATCATGGATGTGATTTGCATAGATGAAATATATGAATTACTCCAATGGTTGCCTTGGTAAGGTTGCATTGCATGGTTCTATGTTCTTTAGCTTGACCATTCCTAAATCTCTAGAGCACTGCTTGGTATACATATTTGTGCCTGTAAATTATTTTAGGCTTATTCGCTGCATGACCGAGAGGTTGGGTACTGCCAGGGCAGCAGTTTCATAGTTGGACTTCTCCTTATGCAAGTAAGTCCAGCCAATATTATTTCCTAATGAACATCAGTAGTTCTCTGTTAGCTGGTAGGATGAGCTCTTGATGCTTTTCAAATACTGCAGTTGAATGCTATGTTTTCGGTAATCCAGGATTCTGGGCAAAGAATGGAATTATAAATGAGTAGTTGTAGGAGATGATGTTTAAGGGTTTTCTGGTAACTTTGTGGTAATGCTATGTCTGTTGACCTGTATCCAGAGGAATTAGATTGGTCGCATACTCAGAGGGGAACCACTGTTAAAAACAATTGTTCAAATAAGAGGGGAAGAAGTGGATGACAGGCTGAGGATGATAATGTGGAGATGAAGAGGAGGCCCAACATCACAGAGTGGCATTGCTCTAAATATAAACCTGTCTAAATACAGAGCACCTGAAGAAGAATTGTTGGTCTGACATAATACAGCAATAAAATTTATATACTGAAAGTGATATATTTGGAAAAACTGCTCAAAGGCACTTAACTGATCTTTGCTGGATAAATCCTGTGGTACACTCCTTATTTATTTTAGATGCCTGAAGAAGAAGCATTTGCAGTTCTTGTGAAGATCATGAATTCGTTTAACCTTCGAGAGTTATTTAAGCCATCAATGGCTGACCTTGGTGTGTGTATGTTTCAACTGGAATACATGATTCAGGTGACAGAACTGTTTTGTGTTGATATATTTTATCACCTCAGTCCATTCTTATTAATCATGTTTTTGCCCAAATGAATATCTTCATGTCTGCTTTCTTTTTACAGCTGTATATCATCTGTTTTTTGCTCTCCATAAATCTTCTTATTTTATTTGTTGTCATTATCTCATATTAGTCAGTGGTTGATGATGATTAAGAACTTGAATTTTTCCTCATTATAACGAAGACTTGTGAGATTAAAATTTATTTTCTTGTTGTCTTCATTTGTGACATTCCTTAAATTTTTCCAGATGAGATTCATTTTGATTTGTGACTCAAGTATAATTCGATTGTTGTTGGGTGGTGCTTATAGGACCAGTTGCCTGAACTCTACAGTCACTTCCAGATGCATGGAGTTGCTACATCTATGTTTGCGTCTTCGTGGTTCCTTACACTCTTCACAACCACATTACCGATCCCACTGGCATGCAGAGTGTTTGATGTTTTCCTTTCTGAGGTAAGACATTTACTATGACTTAAATATAAACATTACATGTACCTGTAAGTGATAAATAAATATCTTGATAGTTTTGTTTTATCACCATAGTCAAGCCAAAAGGCCCAAAAAACAGGGCAGCACAATCAGTTATTGTTTTTTGCCATTTTTTAGTTTTTAGTTGTATTGTTAGTCATTTTGAAGTCACTCTTAAGTCAGTGAACATACTATGTTGTCCATTATAGAGATTTAATGGATATTAAAGAACGGTCAATCCATGTGATTGCTTTAATCAATCGATCAATTGTAGTTGCATTGAGTAACAGTCAGTATGCGATGATGTGTCAGTGGATACCAGATGGTGTGCATCTATATATGTGCCAGTGCATGGAGTCCTTTTGCTCTGAAAACATGCCTTATGACATAACTTATAACATGGCATATTAATGAATTGTTAATTTATCTTCTGAAGCATTAACATCGTTGAGCATGTTATGTACTGCACTGTAATATTATGTTCTAACTGTAAGAAACATTATCAGATTTCTATTTAAACATGCCAGCATATTTATAGCATCATTCTAGCAAGTGTTTAACCTAGCTATCTAGAATGGCTTTCCTCCTGATATGTGTCTTGTTAAGTCGGTATTTTGAAGGCATGCATTCAAATTCTCTGAGTAAATACTGCAAATAAATGATCTTAATGAGGAGGTGGCTGAATGAATGAATGTTAATTAGTTAATCAAAAGTCACTACTGGTTCAGTTGATCAGTGTTCATTCAGTAAGACTGTGTATATAATTGAGAAAATGAATTGCTAAGGATAGGGAAACTGAAAGAACTGAAATCAAAAGAAACAAATTTGATTTTTCAGTTTTTGCTGTAATGTTTAAAGTATAAAACCCAAGTTTCCAATGCAGATATGTGGCTACATATTTAAAGAAATGGCGTGAGAAACCAATTCATTCTGCTTCTTAGCAATTCACTTACCCTGTTTATAATTTTTGATGTTTCATACTGTTTTATTGCCATATGGGGCCTTTGTGAGTAACACTCTCGTTGGAGTAACTTACTTTTCAACTTCATTTCAAGGGAATGGAAGTCATTTTTAGAGTTGGAATTGCCCTTCTGCAGTTGAATCTTGAAGATATCTTATCTCTTGACATGGAGGAGACTGTTAAGGCAAGCATTCAGATTTATTCTTCTAAAATTCTTACTCTGAACTAAGATCTACATTGTGGTATCTTTGACCTCCCTGATTGTTACCTCTCCTGCCCTATGAATTATTGACACGGACAGTGATTTGGAATGACCATCAATTGATGCTTAGTGGGGTGAGAGGGTCAAATGACACCTGCCAAGAGCTGTGCATGGCCTGGGTGTACGAGCCATTTGATAGTATGTTTGGCATTGTTTCAATGATATTCAAACTCTTGCCAGTCTTAAATGTTTGAAAACTGTATCTGGAACTTTTAAAGCAGATGAGACATTAAGATGATGTAAAAGGTTTTAGGGCAGCATGTTAGAGGTTCTTAGACAGTTGACATAATCTAATCTAAATATTTCTATAGCACCATTATTATAATGCCCAAGGCATCAGTCAATGGTTGCTTCAAATGAAGTTGCAGTGTATTATTGTTAGCTGTTGGAGAAGTCAGGTCAAATTCTGATAATGCAGAGAAACCAACAGCCAGGCTACAGTGTGTTAGCAAGTTGAAAGAGATGAGTCGTTAGTTTAGACCTGAATGACAAATGATATTATTATTTCAACACAGTTTCTGATCTAACACTATCCTGAGCATTCTTTCAAATCTTCTGCATATGACCTTCTGTAACAGAACCTGTTGATAGTGAAGTAATTGGCATGACTTCCAAAGGCAGCATCGCAAAGTGGTTGTTTCATGGAGACATGATCAGTCATCCAGTAATACATTACAGCTATTTAGTTTTAACTTTCAAGACCTGAATGAGATTCATCTTTATTGTTATATAAAGCATGCTAACTGAAGTCAGTATAGATTGAGGAAACATGTTTATTTTTGAAGTGCTTTGTGTTATAGTTCTTGCAGAAAGATCTGTCTCTTAAGGTTGAATCTGATCCAGACGTTCTACTGAACACAGCATTCCAGGTCAAATACAATGCACGTAAACTTAGAAAGTAAGTCGGGTTTCTGTCCTCTTACTCAGTGACTCTTATCTATCAAATACACTTGTTTCTATCATAACAGTCAGTGCTAGGGTTCTTGAAGCTATGGTTTTGTTTGGGTTACTTTTTAGCATGTATTTAAATTATGGTTTGACCTTTAAACTGTTAAGTCTAATAGGTCCATTTTTATCTTCTTGCAGTTGTCTGCCTTTTGATAGTTAATGAGCTGTGACATCTTAATTTAAAATATTTAATGCAGAGAATAATCCTCTTTTTAATTGTAGTTCTTGTGTCATATCTGCAGAATTCTTGGCATGTTGAAACAAAATATTTTAAAAAGGTTTATATGCTTTTAGGATCTTCATTGCTTTTTAAATTTTCCGTATTGTTGCATTTGCTATTGTCTTCTTTATGCTTTAGCCAGTGGCATAGCTAGCCTTCTGAGGGCCCTTGTGCAAACTGAACTTTGGCTAGTTTGTTATACATAATTGAGCAACCGGGCCTTGGCCCCTTGTGGGCCAGGTGGCCCCTGGCCTCATGGGCCTTTGTGCTTTGCACTACTTCCACAATCTATTGCTGCACCCCTGATTTTAGCCAAAAGACCCTTTAACCTCATGACTGTCCTAAAAAAGCTGCTCTTCATATGTGTAGAAGCATGAAATAATTCAAGATGTTCATTACTGTACATTACTACTGTAGATTACCTTATATTAATTAAGATGGTGTTGCGGTGTAGCAGCCTGTGATAGTTGCCTTCTATGTATTTTAAATGGATTGTTCTGTTTCAAACAGGTTGGAGAAGGAGTATAATGCTCTTAAAACAAAAGAACAAGAAGAACAGATTGAGCTTCGGGTGAGATATGTGTGCATTAGTTGACTAAACTAGATTATCTATTTGTCTCTTTTTAAGCTTTGTTATATTATATACATATTAACACAAATTACCTTTCGTAAATTTCCTTTTAAAATTTGCAAGCCTGTTTAAGAGTTTCTTGGTTTTAGAATTCACTACTTGCTTCATTCCTAATTTATACATGCTCTTGTGTTGTTTAGAATGCTTGCTTATCGTATTTGTGTTGTAATTTCAGCGCTTGAGAACTGAAAACAAACTGCTACAGCAAAGAATAAGCAACTTGGAAAAGGTCTTTGTCAAAGCAGCTCATATTTTGAGTGAAATTAAATCTGCCACGATACGGATTGGTTGTTTCTTGTACTTATGGATGTAACTCTGGTTTTCACATTTTCTGCTTCTTTCTTTTTGGAACAAAATGGACGGAATAGGTTTGCGAGTGGTGTGATTGCAATCTTTCTTGGTAACCTCAGATCTAGTACATTTAGAATCTTTTATCTGGTAAGCAGATGGACTGTGGCAATGTGGACAAAGTCTTGTAAGTGGTCATTCTTTTACCAACTGCACGTGATCAGTGTAATTCAGCAAAACATAGTTGTCTCATAACCAAACATCGGAAGTCACATGTTTTTGGATTTGTTAGATAGCCATGTGTCAGCACCTTGAGAGGTTCTTAGGTCCTGAGTTACTTATGCGAAGAGGTCTACATACAAAAGCTCAGATAAAACAAGAAATCGTATGTAATTCACATGGTTTGTTTTGCTGTTGAATTTTTCCGCAGGAGACGGAGACACTGGCTGACCGACTGATACAAGACCAAGTCAAATGTGCTCAGCAAGAAGAAGAAATCTGCATTCTAAAGCGTCAAGTGCTGGCCATCGACAAAAAACATACAAAAGAGGTGTTTATGCAAAAACTTAATATATTAGGCAGTTTTTAAATATTTTTTTCACATTATTTAACTTGTTTATGCACTACTTCTGATCTTTCCTTACTAGAGCTTTCTGAATGCAATAGTATATCAGAATTGTTTACAGTGGTTCTTGGATAAATTGGATAATTTTGCTGCCAGCGTGTTGCATTATTTATGTTTATTTACTTTAACACTCTTTGATTTTAAAGACCATTTCAAATGTGATAGCTGTCTTACAGATCTATAAAAATTTTAAAGAAAATTATAAATGCCAGTTGCATTTGAGTTTAATGACTTTATTCGTTCTTTCAAACTGTGTATTTCTATAGTGCCCTATATGCAAAAGAAAATATGTTTTAAACATTGGTAATATGTGGATGAGGCATCCCTTGCCAGAAAATGTTGCAGATCTAGGGGAAGTTCATTTCCAGGTTAATGCCCAACTACTTTGCCCTGGATTGTGGAGAAAAGGGATTTGTGACCAAATTGAGGCAGGGCAACAAAACCTCTGCAAGTACATGATGGTGCATTACCAGCTTACACCACCAGATCCACGACAGCATCTAAAAGCTGATGTGATGTGGGATGGGCAGCCAGTGAAGCCCATCATCCATGTACTTAGAGACTATACTGAATTTTTAAATTCAGCCAACAGTCCTTCCAGCTGCTTGCTGCACATGGTCCAGCTGCTTAGTCTGCCCAGTGGAGAGGCCTGAATAGATGACACAATATTTGTTGCTCTTACTACTATCAAAGCCACTACTACAACTGCTAACAAAGCCTTTATAGTTCTGTTGAATCCAGTTATTTGCCTGCTGTGAGTGAGAGAAGCCTTACCATATGGTAGACACAATGAATTATCATTGTCATAATTATTGTCATCATTATTGCGTTACTTAATTGTTTTTTTAAGATACATGATTTGGTTTTAGGTTAAAGGCAGTGTTACTTCATCAACTGGGTCAGAATCTCCTGTCTTGATAGCTTCGAAGGCTCCTCGTCCATCTGTCCTTTGGCAGACACAGAGCAGCTCAAAAGAAAAAGACACAAGAATTGAACAGCTGCAGAAGGAACTTGATGAGACAAATGCTGCTTTGGTTCGTCTGCACAACAAAGTCACTCAGCTGGAAAACGTAAGATGAATGGCCAATCCAAAGCATGCAAAACATTTGTATTAGATGCTAAGGTGCATGGCTTTTAAGTGCAAAATTTATAGTAATTTGTGTGCTATATGAATGCATGTATGTGTCTGGACTTTTACACAGCACTTTTTAGATGCGTCAGTGATCTTAGTGTCCAATCAGAGTTCATTTATGTAATATGTTGGGCACTTCAGAAAGTTGGAAATCCACTGCTTGTGAATGCAAACTCAAAACAAGCTCCAGCTGGTGAAATCCTTTACACAGTTGACTCTCCATTGGGGTACCTGGTATGTAGCTCAGCTGAAAGTTGTGGCCCAGATCAGCTGAGGAGTTGCCAAAGAAAAGATGGTGGCATACACCTATGAGATCTCATAACCAGTAGATGCTGGTGTTATTCTTTCAGAAAAATCTATAGTTGTGAGATTAAAAGAATTCGGAGGTGAGCTAGGCCATGCAGCGGACAACCACTGAGAACCTGTCTGTGGCGCGCAGGTGAACTGTAGGTCATCTAGCATAGTCTACACCAAGATTTCCAGGTTTCAGGTTATACTAGAATATTTTCCATTCTAATCTCAAAACCTTTCTTTTCAGGGATTGTTTGGAAAACGGGCATATTTTTATCACTGGCATATAAAAATAATTGTATTAATATACACTTTGCTGTACTGATAATGTTGATAAATTTTAGGAGAGCTATCAGTCTCAGCAGCAGCGTGATGCCAACCTGGAGTTGCGTCTTCTGCAGGAAGACTTAATTGCATGTAAGCTGCGTGAAGCTGAGGCCAATATGGCCATCAAGGAATTACAACATCAGGTTTTCGAAATGGAGAAACATTGGCAGGTCAGCACAGATGTCACCTGCATGGGTGAAGCATTCTTATAGATAATTCACTAAAATTTATTTTCCTAAACCGTGTTTCATTTAGAATGTGGAAACATGAAACATCGCTTACTAGAATATCAAAATAACAAACAGTAAATATCAACAAAAATATATAAATAAAAATATAAGCAATATAGTATATGGTGTCTTTATATCAATGACTCAGAATTTCCTTATGAGTATTTGTGACAGCAGACGATCTTTATAATTGAGCACTGCTGCTTCCTTATCAGAAATTCCGAGAGCGAAACAGACAGAGCTGTGATGAGAAGTCTTCATCGTCTGGTGTGTTAAAGATACAGCAGTTGAATGAGAGCCTGATGGCAGGACAGATACGGGAAGCGGTGCTTGTTTCAGAGATGACTGACCTCAAACAGAAGCTTGTTCATCTCGAACAGCAGGTAAATATTTACAATCTCTTGTCTAATCTGAGTATTTCAGTTGTGTTAGCTGAATGTGGTGCGTCTCCTTTTTGAAGGTAATCGGTCTAGCTACAAAAACTATTCAATGTGGAATGTATATATATATATATATATATATATATATATATATATATATATATATATATATATATATATATATATATATATATATATATATATATGTTTGTATGAATGACTTACCACTAATTGCTAATCAATCTGAATTTATATTACTTGCTGATGATAGCAATATTTTTTCTTATAAGTCTTCTGATTACCTTAAAAAGAAAGTAAATTGTGAATTGGAAATAATATTGGTATGGTTTAAGGTTAATAAATTATCACTGAATTTAGATAAGACCAAATTTATACTGTTTAGGTCTTACAGCAAACCTGCTCCATTTTGTACTTTAAAAACTAATAGACAATCAGGAACTAATACAACCTGTATCTTTCAAATTTCTTGGCATATATGTGGATCAGAACTTAATGTGGAATGAACACATTTTACATGTATCTAAGAAACTAATTTGCTGAATAAAATATGATTCACATATCAAAAGCCTTGGACATACTGAAAAAGATTCCTAGGGAAAATTCTTTTTTACCATGGACTCAGATTCTTTGACCTGCATTTTGAGTAGAGCCATAAATTTTTGTGGAATGCTGGTTGCAGAAACTGATGAGGTGATATTTTTCCTTAAGTAGCAAAAAATTGAATTAATCTTTTATACATTATTTTCTCCCAAAAATTTGAAAATGTAGGTGGATGGAAATTGGTCTATAATTGCTAACTTTGTTTTTGTGAATTGGTATTACTTTGGCATAGTTTTTACTTTGTGTATTGTGTTATTGTAGCTCATGTCTTTTAAGTTTATTTTAATTTTTTTAAATATATACAAATACTTTTCTGTAGGGTAGCAGAGCCAGGCTTAGTGCTGTTTCTGATGACTTGGTATGTTCAACTTGTTTGATACTAATTGCATCTTATCCTTTGGCTTTGCTTGATTTTTGATTGCTTCGAAGCACTGATCCAGGAGATACAGTATGTTTTGTTTGCTTGAGACCCGAGCAAGTAAATGTTGCAAAGATTGATTTAGTGTTGCTTCTAAATTGGTATTGCACTACCCACTGCATGTATGTTTGTGAACAGAACCATACAAATGAACTTCGCTTATGTCGTTCTCAAGAAGAAGTCACTTCTTTGAAGAAAAGCCTCAGTGAAAAAGAGAAAGAATGTTCAGAGATTAAAAGCCAGCTGGACAGCATCAAAACAAAGGTCGTCAGTTCTCTTTCATTTACTTGTGCTAGTTGCCACTTCCCATTTCCAACCTGATAAAAATAGTTGCTGGTCTGTTAGAAGTTTCTGGTATACATCGTAACAAGCAGCTGTCAGTTCTTGCCTGCTTAAATGCAGTCAATTTTTTATTTTGAAAATCATGGGTTCAGAAGAAAATAAAGTTTGAGGTAATACATTCTCTGCTTCAGTCCTGAAATTGGTGTTTCAGAGTCAGATGGTTTATGAATCTGCAGTCCTAACCAAGGGCATGCTTTTTTATTTTTTACATAAGAACTCCTATGGTACTTAAAATTCTTAATTTTTGAATCCCATTATTTTCTGTTTATTTATATTCGACACTGCAGTCGCACGTGTCCTTGGCTATATTACCAGTAAAAGTGATTTATATAATGCTGACTATGCAGGCCTTCTTTGGGGCAGAATGGTAGCTGGACAGTGTGTTTCAGGCTCCTGGCAATATTTCCATGTCTGGTGACATATGCGCTGTGATTCATTGGCTGCTTCTCCCACAGCAGGTTGAATGTAGAATTCAATGTGGGTCTTGCCATGTCAACTGGATATTGTGTCTGTCCTCTTGCAGAAGCTTTATCACCCCATCTCAGGTTTGGTTTGTACAGCTGAACGGGTGAATGGGCATTAAAAATACTTTGATGGTCCTGATTTGAGGGCTTGCTAGTAAACGTAATTGATAATGAAGTTCTCGAGATAGATTTTTGTAACTGATGGTTGCAGGTTGTTTCTGCTTTTATTTTACACGATTTGTCACAAATCTGACAATGTGTTTCTTTAGAGATTCTGAACCATGAAAGCAGGATTTCGGAAACCCTTTCAAGCTACTTATCTGAATTTGTACATTCTATTTTGTGTTGCTGGTTCTTAGCAGTTCTTGCACCAGTACTTCTTATTACTCAACGTAGCTTGACTTCTGGTTTCTCTGACCTATCAGATTTTGACCAGGCTTCTCCATTGGATTATGATTTTGACAATGGTTTCACTTAAAGCAGTCCTCAATCGATGCCATGTGCATATATTATATAGGCTCAATAGAAGTCATTAGATTAGGTTAGATTCTCACAAAGGTGAAAGGTACTAAGGTGTCAAGATACTTATATACTGCATGTATACAGACATATATACAAACATAACAGCACATGCACTTATGTACATTATATACCATGCTTGAATATGCAGAATTATATATTTTTAAAGTTCTTTTTACATAAGCATGAGAATACTAAAACTCTGTAATGTTTTATGTGACTAATTGCATGAAGCAGTACTCTGCTGGCATGAAGTAAACCTAACTAAACCAATTCTTGATCTGGCCAGTGACTGGCTTGGTTAGTAAATAAGATGACAAAAACTGATTTGTGTCATTGCATAGTTTTGCCTACATCTCATGGTCAAGTGTCTGATGATTGAAATATGTTTGTTTTGCTCCACCTCTCAGGTCTTAATCGCTAGACATCAAGTTTAGAGAATAAAGACCTGAGAGATGGAATCTTGTTGGCTGCTTTGGTTCCCACCAACCAGCAGGATCACTTGGCTGATCAACTGAAACATCTGAAAGCCTCGTTTGGCTGACCATTTGATTGGCAAATCAAATGGCCAATCAGTCTTGACACTAAACAACTGCAGTGCCTTACTGAGCATGGATGCATTTTTAAAACACTGGGAATGCATTAACTTGCTAAATTTTTCCAACAGCAAAGAGAAGATGTTATGGTTGGGAGGCTTCGAGATGCTGAACAGTCACAGCTTGTCACTGAACTGAGGAGAAAAATTGCTGAACTTGAAATACAGGTTTGTTGTAGCATTATACAGAATTGTTTTACATTGAATTATGCTTGCTTTAGACTAATGTTGACACCTATGCCATTAAATTATTCTTCTAGTCTGCTTCAAAACAGTTTGAAGCAGACTCAGAATTTTTATACTACTTGTATCACTTTCTATGAACTTAATTTGGTGTACTTAAAATTAGTCCACTGTCAGTTATATGTTTCTGTTGAAGTGCTTTGCAATGTTTATGATATGTCAACAGTGACAGCTATTTTGATCACCAGGGTAATTTAAGTTTTTTTTTCAAACACTATTAATTAAACATCAAAACATCCATCACAGCTGATTTTATCAGCACCATCATGCCAACCATGCTGATGATGAGGATGAAGGGGATTTATGATGAAGATGATTAAGGTATTAGTGATGACGACCATGACGAATTATTGCAACTGTCTACCATTCAGCAACGTGGCTGTAACTGAACCACAAGCAGTACTTACTAATGAGATGTACCTAAAACAGTGTTTGCTTGGTACTTGATTTTCTTTTAAAAGAATTGGATAGGCTCTGACTTAAGGCCATGTGGTTTCCTTTTGCAGAACACAGATCTTGCAGCTAGGCTTGACCAGAGGGATCATCATTCTAATGCAGAGAACAGAGAGGGATTTCCAGTTCAGGTAAATTTCTGCTACTTTGAAACTACTATCTGTCCTCATCCTTTCTCTTACATTCATATTTTTAATTTTTCAGATTCTTTCGTATTGAAAATCATTTGTACACCCCGTGCTTAGTTCTGTTGGTTTTTGTTTAATTTTTTCAAATGTTCCTTTTTGTATATTTTTGTGCCCAAGGTACTTTGTGTATTATTGAAAAGGTGCACCTCATCCAGTGTCCATGACACTTGAGGGCTGCATTACTAATAACTTCGGTCTCAGTTCGACATTCTAAAAACATTGTTTAGTTCCTTAATTTAGCCTTACCTGCCATATTGCTTGATTGTTTGGGCCAGAAGATATCCATCACATTTGTTAAAGATCCTGAAAAATTATAAGCCTAGCTAAATACCAAATGCACTCATCTGCTGTCTCTAAGGAGAATTTCCCACTGAAATTTGAAGAGATCTTTACAAAAAAATGCAAGTCCTGTTATTTATGTATTTACTTTATAACAGAACCCTTCCACTTGTGTTTAACCTGTTACAGTTTCTGTAGAAAGCATTTCCAAATTTAGAATCTTAACACCTCAATAATAGTTAATTACCTGGTCGAATGCAACGGGATGATGTTTAGACCTCGTACAAGAAAAATTCAAGAGCTCTGAACTTCTTGGAGCATCTTTATAAGGTATAGCAATTATAAAAATCAATGTAAAACAGTACCATACTTGTCCCTTCCTTATTCCAGTGATGTGTAGAAAATAGTTATAATTTCTAAACAGAGAAAATGTAGGTAAATCTTTAATTTCTATAGTTCAGTTCTTGATTATATATTCTTGATTATGTAATTGCCTGTATAATATGCTTATGTCAGAGTTGCCTAGATGAGCTT
This sequence comes from Norana najaformis, assembly GCA_964023275.1. NCBI lineage: Eukaryota > Metazoa > Annelida > Clitellata > Crassiclitellata > Hormogastridae > Norana > Norana najaformis. The sequence goes on along the minus strand of OZ029913.1, from coordinate 21,991,236 downwards.
TGTCAGCTTCATCTCACTGTAAGAGCATTACTTTGCTTTTGAATTGAATTTGAATGTAAAATTCCATAAATGGACTGAATTGAAAGAGCATTTTTATGCAAACAATCTGTCATTCTCCCCAAGTCTGCTAACCACTTGGAAACAATCAAAGTTAATGTCTGTATGTGTTGTAACTTTTATAGAGCAAAATATGCTACATATAAACCTGTTACCAGAAGTGCCAAATTGTTGAGATTTATAGGCTGATGGCTTTAAAAAGGGTTATGGCTGGGCCTAATCTTCGCAAGTGTAGCGGTTGCCCAACTCCACATGAATTGCATTAATTACTGAGTTACTTAATTATAGTTTTTTGCACTGCAGTCTTCGCTGGCAAACAAACCATCTGGCAGCAAGGTCTACCTGAGGTACAGTGGTCAGACCAGTTTCAACACTCCAAGTGGATCCACCTTGCGAGCCAAGCCGACCGCAGCTGTCACAGCTAATGCACTTCGCATTCCAGAACCAGACGTTGATGCTGATCGCACTCCAACGAACGACTCTTTCAGCATCAATGCATTTGTAGATGAAAATCAAAGAACAGTCAAAGGCCGACAGCTGTCATTTGGAAACCTTCCAACTACCTGATTTCATTTCATTTCTTTATGGATTTGTTAATCAATGTTCATTCTTGCTGTTAATGTTTAATTCCATGAAGTCACTGTGATAAATGAATTTGAGTTACTGATTGATTTATTTAAGTTAGTTGTCAGATTAGATGTGTTTCTTCATAGTAGTGAATATTTGAAGCAGTTTGCTTTTTTATTATTGCTACTGCTACTACTACTACTACTGTTGTTGCTGCTACTACTATTAATACAACTACTATTTTTTATTATATTCTTTTTATTATCTGTGGTGATGTGATCCCTCAGGATTATAAACATTAGGGACAGCAGTTTTATAGAATTATTGTTTTAATTAACAATAATAATACCGTAATAATGATATTATTATTAATTATTATTCTTGTTAATGTTTTAGCACATGACAAGGCATCAGTCAGTGGCCGTAAATAATTGCAAATGAAGGACTTGCTCAAGGTCCTTGCATAGTGACTATTTTATAGGGGTTTGAACCTGAAACCTCAGCAGCTCAGAGCACTCAACCTATTTGTCACCGTGTCATGGAAAATGGTGTTGGCAGTTGCGGAATGAATGATGATCTTTTTGACCAGGTGTATCATTGTTATGGATGTATATACCAGTATTTATATAATTTGTGATGCTAGTGATATATTTAAAGTTTTTCACTAACTTTAACATAAACATGCATAAAACTTCTTATGGTGTTGTATGTCTTTAGATTTATAGTCTGATCTTTTGTGTTCTAATTTTGCATGCATAATCACTCTGTTTTATGTAGTTAAAGACAACCTTCAACCTAAAAGTATAAAACTATGTCCTGTACCTTGTTGTGCACTTCTGTGCACTCGTTTCAGGAGATCTTCTTCCAGAGGGACTTTTACTACAGCTGTGTCTTAGGCCAGCCTCTCTGTTCAGTTCAAGTTTACTTGCCAGTCTTACAAGTCTGATCCTCTGGATGTAGCAGAATACTACATTAATGCTACGTGCTGTAACAACAGACTACGTACTCGAGTTTGCTGTATGCATTTCAAGGTGTACTATTGTAACTAGTCTATGAAGATTTTATTGAAATTAAGGAACTTTCTTAAATCAGTCCAAGCCATAGAACTGATTCTCCATGGAGATTGAACCACTGTATATATTTACATGTATGTACATATATTTAGGAACCTGACACTTGCTAGATAAATGACTTTCAGTGCATGTGAGAGTTTCCTAAAAGGTGCCACATCAAATTTCTTGATGCATAAATACAAGCGCATACTTGAGTGTTTATCAGATCTGAAAAGGTTTGACCTCAGATAAGCTGAAATGTTTCTTGACTTGCTGCTTCATGTGGAGCGTTTTGTACGTGCAGAGGAAAGTTGTTTTATCAGGTTGGGCTAAAGCACAAGAGATACAGTGTGTGAAAGCACTGGACCAGCGGATCCCCATATGCTGCTGACCATAATGATTACATGGCAACTCGGCTTCCATTTGCTTGGCTACTTTTATTCTTAGAACTGCAGTGATGTTGTTCATTACATTATGTTTAACGTGACACTTAACATGAAAAGTGGGTTGAGTGACAATGGGGCCCATTGTATTCCACTGTGGGATCAGTTATGTCTGTTTTACTGGTGCTAGCACAGAAAATAGACTGATGTTAAATAATCTGGTTTTCTTCTGTGTTAGAAACAGATATATTGTTTTTTGTTACTTTAGTGTTCTTGTATAATCTGGGTGTTTGTTGTTTCTGCTGACCTGGCTGATTCATTATCATCAGGTGAATAAGTATGAAGAGACTATTTTTGTTGTACCATTTGGTACTGGCTAATGTCTCTGATCTGCCAGAGATGAAGGTGCAATTGGTGTGCGTTGTCATCATTTGAGCTGAATTTTTGTCATTTTGTAATAATACCTTATGAAAACTGTTAACTAGTGAAAGTTTTATTTTATCCTTAATTAGGCTGTTGAGGGAATTGGAAGCTGTAAAGTGTTCATTCACCAATCCATCCATCAATCCATCTAACTAATCATTCATCGAACCATTCCATCCATCCATCCGTCCACCCATGCTTAATAAATGCAGAAATACTACTACTACTACTACTAGACCATTTCCAAATGGCATAAATACTGGTATGTATATATTATGTGAAGCGTGAGATTAGGTCTGACACTATTTAAGCTATCACCCTTCATGAACAAGTCAAGATTTAAACATATATGTGCTTGTATTTCACCATGCTACAATATATAGCCTACATCTACAGAGCTACTCTTAACAGTGACTGCTTAGTGACTGACTGAGTGTCCAGCAGCTAGCCCTGAACTTCTGAAGACATGTATGTAATAAAAACCTGTTTAAGACATACGTAAATAGAGATGCAATCATCTATTGGACTGGATCATTGCCGCAGTCTTCCTCGTACATCCAGCAGTTCAATACCTTTCTCAAAACCCTTGCCACCTACAGCAGCCAGCTGGTCGTGATAGGCAATCTCAACATCCATATCGAGGAACTGGGGTTGCGAGGCTGAACTGATGAGGCAGCCTGTCTCCGGCTTCGGTCTATGACATCACATATACGCACTAACCATTCCCATGGTTATCACCATAGTGGTGTAAAAACAAGAGCAACATACAAGAGTTACTTGTTCTGAGAAAAGATGAGTTCCTGGTCAAGATGACCCCAAGATGCATACGGATGGAAATAAAAAGTGAGTGAAGTTAGCAGCTTTAGTCGAAGGGTCAATTTTCTTCAGCTGCTGCTTATTACCGGGTCATATCAATTGCGTTTTGGATGCACAAAGGCGCAAACGATTGGACAACACCAAATCGTCATAGTCTCGTAGGCATAGCAGTAAAAGCATCAGATTCTGCAGTGCAGATTAGCCCAAATGTCATCATTATACAGCTGGCTCAGAACGACAAGACAGTTGCAATATCAGACGTATAAAAGATGTACATCAGCGAGCCAAGAACGGAGCCTAATGAGAGACAGTCCACCGGGACCCAAAGACAGTGCAGGACATACGCCCAGACAAAAAACGAGGAAAGCCAGTTAAGCGGCTTATCAGATATGCCAAATGAGACTAAGAGGCGCCAAACCATGTCAAAGGCTGCATCGACATCAAACAGAGCTATAAGGGTAATCTAGGCCCCATCGATGATGCCACATATGTCAAAGAGCAGGCGAACCAAGAGGGAAATGTACAGTATTTCCTAAAACCTGATTGATTAACCAACCGGTAGTAAATTTTTGGGATCGGCATAAAACGTAATTTGTAAACCAACATTTTATCAGTAATTTTAGTCAGGAATGTCACATTAGACGTGGACTGGAACTGATCTTGGATCAAAAAGAACGGAGAGCTTTTGGGAAACCGACAGAACCCCCTTCCGCAGCGAGCAGTTTCAGAGAAGCGTAATGAATGGAAGAAATTTTTCGCAAATTCCTCCACAAAGCAGGGAGGTACATTAGCATGAAAATGGAAGGCTAAAAATTTAGTTGGGCAGAGATGTGTTGGCAGAGTGTGACAGAAAGTGGCATCACAAAGCACAAAGAAACACAGGTTAAACCAGTAAAACGTTTATTCAGGCATCACAATAATTTCTAACATTCTAGAAGCAGTTTAAATTAAGGAAACAGTCAGAAGCCATGATTTTATGGAACAGCAGGAAACGTAGAGTCTCTACACAAAAATGGCATAAAAAATTTTAAGAAATTTAGTTTCAATGACAGTGATGACAAAAGCACAACATGACAAAATAATGAAACTGGTGTAGCACAATTACACTGAATTAACACTGAAAATAATTTATCTGACTAGCACGATCTACAATGTATGTGTACCAACTGTTATTTTCTGAAATTTTCAAGTTGTATGTAACAGAAGTTTAGTAGAAGTAGGTGTCTAGAGGTACAACAGCAATAATGATTGTAATGATAATAACATGCAAATTTAGAAGGAGCAACAAAGTGCATTTCTGTTATCTTAACAATACATGTATTCTACCAAGCCAACTCAAGTACACCATAGACCCGTTATAGCGTACTCAGACATAATGCAAATTCAGTTACAACGTGGTTGCAGTCATAGCTCCCAAATTCTTTTCTGTCAGATACATTTATTTCTACCATAGTATGTGCTAGAGTTCAATTGTTCTTGCTGTAATAATGCACTATTGGAGAATGACTTTGTTGACATTTTCACATTTACCAAGCATTTTCATGTCCTCTCTGCCTTTTGTGAATGATAATACATGTGCTAGCATATTCTGCATTTGACAACAGGAGCTATGATGCAATGATTTCTCGCAGGCAAGATCATAGGGACGTAAGATTCTAACGCGATAACAGGATCTCTGATAATACTCGTATACACAAAGCTCATTCTGCTAAGAATAAATCAGATGCTATTTTATGTCATCGCGGCAACACGTTTTGACACATTACCTTAGAAGATGCCAAGCATTCATAGTAACCAATGAAAGCAATATTTGGCCAAATAATTCAGCCATTATACAACGTTATACACTGCACCAAAGGACAATTACGTGATTTCACATCCTCAAAACCTCCAAGTATATGATGTAGCACAACTGTAACTGATTTCATAAGCAAAATTTTTATAATGCAGTATTCTATATGACGCAGTAGTGGGTAGGGACCCCTAAGCAATCACAAGTTAAGCACAAGCTCAGGTTCCTACCCAGTGGCAGACTCATGGCAGGCTCAAATCTACAGATTCAGTTACAAGCTGAGTATTCAACCAATGAGTCCAGTGTCATGCATCAGACACAGCCTACAGTAGTTGGCATTCTCAGATGATCAACCATTCACGATACAAAAAAACCTCAACTCAATATCACTTAACTTTGGCAACTGCAGTAAATGGTGTCTTCAGTGTGATATGGCAACAGATCAACATCATGCTGTTACACAAGATTTTAAACATTCAGTTCTGAAATGATACTAACCTATAGTTTATCATAATTTTCCTATTGTAATGCAAACTAAAACGAGGATCATAAACTAAATACAGCAAGAAACATTTAAAACAGTGGTTCTGAAATAAATCTTGAGTACATCACTGGTTTCAGCAATGATACTGTTGGCTTCCAAGATGACTCATGTCACAAAAAATGGCAAAACAGCAACATACTAATTTTAAATATAAATTTATACAAATACAAGAAAAGTGTAAACATAATTTGAATTAATTTCTTTACGGTTCTTGCACTAGCTGGAATACTTTGATTACACACAGGCAACAAACTGATTCTACTTCAAACTTTAATTAAAGAATTAATTCCCTGTCATTTAATAAACTTGACCAATAGAAAGATATTATTGTGAAAGTACTGAGTTTAAAGAAAAATTGGGTCTAGCAGACAGGTCATAAACTTAGCAACAGGACCACAAGTTCCAAGAATGCAATCGACATCAACCACTGGTTTAGAATTTACACATTCAAAGCTGAAAGTTAACATTTCTTGTCTGTGACAACATTTCCTATCATAGACAGGAATTATTGTAGGAGTTGGCACAACAGTTTCAGGCCCATTAGCATTCTTCGCTTATGCATACGTCACAATGCAAACGAGCAACATATAGTAACCTCCAATGATAAATGTTTAGCATATCAGATATAAGACACAATGTTGTTTCAGCAAAATAAACAAACCTTGTAAAAGAAAATCTGCACAAGAAATCTTTCCAACAGAAAAATCAATTTTTAATAAGCTTTCTTTTGCAAAGGGCAAACAACATAGATTCAGCCGATGCCCAGAAAGTTGGCTAAACAATATCCAAAATGTAGTTTGAAAACTGACTGCTTTTCATGCAGAGGCTTGGGTTTACATTCAGCTGTGGTTCTGAGGTCACAGGCAGTGGCCCTGGTCATGGGGTCAGGAGAAAAGGCAACAGACATTGGGCAAATTAATTTTGACAAATTCTGAAATTATGCAAGGTGTACTGAACCATGAATATTACTAGAAAAAACATATTCTATGCATTGTTTAAATTTAATTGTTTTCATACAGCACAAGGTTGTCACATGACTATGTTTACTGCTAACACTTGTCATGAACATGTGAGCAATTGCTCTAAAGGAATTTAAGGTTGCAACTCTAAAACATACTCAATGCATTGTGCAATCAACTGTTTCTCAATTAACATAGGTGCACTGCTAATTAATTAGGTTTGGCATTCTTTGCCAAAGGTCAACAAGTGTAATATGCAGAGGTGGACATTTAAAGTGTTAATAACATGACTAATGCATTGAAATTTCAATGCAATTAATATTTTTAATGCAATTAATATTTTTAACGCAGTAGTGAAATCTTGCACTAAATGAATGGTGTCAAATGCACTAGTTTTTAACATTTTTATCCTGTGCAAGTTTTCGTTTTTATCTCAATCTGACAGTCAATGTTTTGTTCATTTTCATGTGATTCAAATAACTTAAAGTGCTGATTTTCATTGTTAAAATAATTTCAAAATTATCACACAAATTACAGATCAGAAAAAGTATTTGTTAGACGGACAATGAATCTCTTGCCTATGTAAGTATTGCAGGAATGAAGTTAAGTCTCACCATGCTACAGTATCATCTAACTTGATTATTCTTAACTTCGAAATGTCAGCAAATGAGCATCCACTGAAGAAGACGTGTCTGTTCAATCTACAAAAATCCTCAGCTAATAGATATAACCTGCAAAGATGGTGTTATTGCTGAAATATCGCAGTACATATTGAAGCCAGTCAAACTGATATTTTGGGCTAGTGGAAGTGCCATACTTTGGTGTATCCTTCTCTATCACCACTGACCAGAATCAATGCAAGGGTTTTCTCTATGACTGGCCATACACTGAACAAACACAAAGTGACTGTTACACCGGAAAATAACAACACAGCACTCTAGACTGCACAATTAGTTGAACATCAAGCAGAACTTACAGAAAAATCTGAACTGTGAAACAGTCTTGAATTTTTAACAATGTCCTAAAATATATTAAAACACAGCAAATAGGTTAATAGGTTTGCCAAATTTATAATTATATTATAAAAAATTTTCATTATTATTTCACATTTTTGTAATTTAAATAAATTATTGAAAAATATCCCTCCATGTTTTCTACGATTAATCAGATGATTAAAAATTTTAACCATGCAATTAATTGCGATTAAAAGTTTTATTTGATATCCACTTCTAGTAATAGCAATCTAAAATGTCTCGAGCACACCTAAAGCTATGGCGAAGGGCACCAGTTCATTTACAGTATCAAGAGGTCGTTTTAAAATGTCAAACACAACACAGCACAGTAAGGACATCTGCAGAAAGAATGCCTAAAACTTCAGGCATCAACAAGACTACATTCTTTTCGTATACTTCTGGAAAACACAAACATTAATGCTCCTAAAAGTATTCGGCAACAGTCTAGAACTTAGCATTTACTGGCTATCCAAGGCATCTGGCGATCAGCGCCTAATGGTCCTCTCCTAACCTCGATTGTACACAGCAACCACCACTTTCATCAGTTTAGTGGATAGAAGTTACAAGATTCATTTCTAACCCTTAGGAGCCACAAACAAGGCCACCCTAGAAATCATAAGCAAGTGACCACGTGAAATCTCTTTTCCACAAAAAGACAAAGCAGCTAACAACATCTAATGGTAACTGAAATGACACTAATAAAACTGATGCCCATGTTTCACAAAACAAGTAAATACAAGATAGCTAAACTTCCAACGTTAACGAAAGCTCTACCAAAGCACACAGTTGACAAAGCCAAACAAAAAGCCCAAACAATTCACTCCATAGATCTTTTTGTTATGCTTTCATAAGGCAAATTGCAAGAACAATGGGTAACAATAACTCAGCAAACTACAAGTTACTGATAACTCGACAAGACAGAAAAAGCGCTGTTGCTTTATATCTCCTAAGCAATGCACTTTATGCTAGGCAGACAATTTTTATCAGGCAACAGTATACAGAAACAAGAAACAATGAGAATGAAATGAAGTTGTTCTATTCAGAAATGCCAGGATGCCAGTAATCCTTCATAATTCAAGCAGATATATTAGGACCAGCAGAAAGACAGACAGGCAAGTGTTTCAGACCTGTATAATTTACACACTTGTGCAAACAATACTCTAGAACATATATGAAATTATGGATCGGAAACACGCAAACATGCCAACATTACCCTAGTCGTTGATTTAGGTGCTATTATCCTAATCAGTGTCAAATGTGCCAGTCTTTATGCTCTACACATTAGGCATTATTTCGTCTTATATGTCCAAGCAGCTCAACAAGTGTTGTTCAGTCCCATTATATTTACAGCTAAGCCGCAATGTAGCGTACTAATTTCACCAAAGGACAAAAAGTTGACTGACTTCAACCTAACCATACAACTCTGGATCAATAGCCAATTGTGTGTCATATTTTGGAAGAAACACTCAGAATAACAGGAGGTACAGTGACACTAAAATCACTGCAACACACAATGAAGCATTTTAGAAGTTTGGAAAAGAGACTAGAGTGAATCAAGAGCAAAGATATCTGGTGTTATCGAAAAAACGTCAACTTTTGCAGGTAGCACGGTGAAGTGACCAGCCACTCAGCAGCCAGTGTCTCAAGACCAACCAGGAAACCCTTTCTGTGCTTTGATGGGGCATGATCATCACCTGTCTTCCTGTAAACAAGCCAGTGCTTGTGGTAGATGTACGTGTGAGATCGGAGACAGCTGGAAGCCACGGTCGACCATGATCCGCTCCAGGTTCTTGCTGTATTGCTGTTGCCTAGATTAAAAAAATGTAACACAGGTCTGTTAACATCTTCCATCATTTAACTGCTTTCTAAAAAAAAAAAACTGCAGTTTGGTGAAGCATACTACGACATTCAATTGACTCAGTATTTCTTCTGAGCAGGCTGTGTTTTTGCCCTAATGGTGTCTTGTGGGAATCATTACTGAAATGGTTAAAATGGTTCAATAAAACTAAGTCACTAACTGTGTAAGGTACAATGTATGGCGATCAATCGTTTCCTACAGACGTCTTTCAACACTAGTCCTCAGAGCTATGGTTCTGGGGATGAAGAACATTTTACCTGGGGCACAAACATTTATAACAGCAATACAACAAGATTCCTTATAGGTTACATGACTTTACAAGAAATTATCAATTTCAGGAAGCACCAGGATTCTAATCATAGATTCAGAAACGAGAGACAAATGCATCAGCAACTGGTCATCACGGCATATTGATCACATAAAAGAAGACTGGAATAACCATCTGGACAGACTGAAAGAACCAACTTGCCTGATTCTGTCTTCCTCTAGGAGAGCTACAAGTGCATCCCTCTGTTCAACGACTTCCATCAGCTCCTGAAGAATTTGTTGTTCTTCATCCTTCAGGGACTCAGTTCGCTGAGATTCTTCAATACAAAAAGACATCACATGAAGGTCAGAGAATATAACAGACCAGTTCCACAACCTATAATAAATTTCTCCCAAGAGCTACACTTAACTTCTTCTAACAAACATTGGCAACAATTGTGCAGAATTTTCTCCATGCTCAATTATTCCTACATAATTTATTAAAAACATGGAGCAACACCCAGATAACTCACAGTTCACATTTTGACAAACCATAACCACCAGTTTTTTCAACGGCATGACCTCAAATACACCAAAAACAGCAGCAAGCAAATGTCTGCCTCCTAAGAACTGAATATGCAAAAGCAGGCTGACCAGCATGTGGTATTCTTTCTCGAAGCTGAATTTCCAGTCGACTCTGTCGATCCTCCAGCTCCAGCTCCCTTGCCCTACAAACACCAAAAGACTTAAAATAAACAGAAACACCATTTATTAACTTATTAAAAGTTACCATTAACAACATAAAATATAACCTGACAATTTCACAAAACATAGTAATTGAAGTTCTGAATCTCCAATCAAAATAATGAAAATGAAGCCAATCAGTTCACAGATATAGAGAAGATCCTGAGACAGTTGAGATATGTCTCTCACAATGAATGTGACCTGCTCTTTTACAACAAAAGTTTAATCCTGAACTGGATTGCCACATCAACATTAACTAAGCTAGTTTACTGCAATGCCAATGTAAAGCATCCTACAAGTAGTTTTCTACTATTGATGCTCTAGAAATTGTCTTCTTTACTTCACTGTATAAAAGTATGCATTTGTGCATTTAAGTATGCATGTATGTTTATACATAGGTGTATGTATGTATCAGGGATGTAGTCTCAGTCTCAGAGTCTTTGTCTTGAGATGTACGGAACATCTTGTCTCCGTTTCATCTCGGACAGATTGGCCAACGTCTTGGTCTTCGGGCAAGATGTTACAGAACGTCTTGGTGCAGGGTGGCTCAGGTCTCGTCTCGGTCTTGCCTGTCGAGATCTCAAGTGCAAGTCTTGAGACTTGATATTTGTGACAAGTAGGAAAAAAGCAATAATGTCTCTTGGTATCACCACATGTAGAATATGTATAGCTGGAAATAAGCTTACCACAGTGCTATCAACAAGGCTAGTAAATTCATCAGCACTTTACTGCAGTCTAGTGTTGTGCATTTCAAATTTGTGTCCAATTTTCATACATCATAACTTTCTCTTTTGTAACAGCATTTGGCCTAACTAGCAAAGCAGTCATACAGTAGCTATCTTCAACACATGAATAGCTTTAAATAATGAGGCATAACACACCTAAAAACACTATAGTAGCAGCAGTGAAAAAACTTACTGGACCATAAGTTCCGATTCATAACGCATGAGAACGTTCCTTTCATAAACAATGTCGAACCACTGTTGCACAAGGCTAGTTTCATCACGTAAATGCTCTGAACAAATTAATATGAACAAATACTGCAACATCACAGAAAATATTGTCATTGATTGTCAAATCTTAGCAGCTGATAAAAAAGCAACTTAAATTGTGGGATAAAACCAAGTCTACCTAATCATCACTCTCCACAATCTCAAGGAAAACAACTAAATTGAATCTAATCTTTATAACTTTATAATATTAATCTTTATAATATTATATACAACAGATGTTTCAAAGCAAAAGTGCAATCAAAACTTTAAAACTAATACACCGATGCAGGTAAGCCAGTTTTTGTTTTAAAGACTGGTTGAATGGATGGAAAGGAGAAATAAAAAGCTAAACAGTGATGTGTACTTCATATCTGTAGAAAAGAAATGATTGAGATACCACAAGTTCAAAACTGTTTATACTCTAAGGTGTTTTACAGTAAAATCTCGTGTCGTCTGGGTCTAGAAGAAAATAATCCTTGTGTCATTAATGGGTTAAGCTATATTAGCAGATGCATTTACCTTACTAAAGTAGTTAACCTTCTTACTTACACCAGTGCCTGAGGACTGTGCCTAAACACCAAGCACATGACTTGACAGAGTATCTGGGAAAATTAATTGAAAGGATATCTGTCATGGAACAATTGCCAAGCCAAAATGGCAAATTTTCCGTGACAAACTTTCTTTCACAAATTCATCGAACAGAAAATACTTCGATATAGGAAATTTGTTGAAGAAAGTCTTTAAAAGAACATCTGGAACATAAAACTGATATTCTGCATGTTTAAAAGAATACTTCCTGGATTAAGGTATGTGTCGAAAGATTATAATTTGAACAGAATTCAAAAAGCTTCACTGCTGAAACTGACAAACAGAATAAATAAAAGTGTCTATCAAGTTTAATGATACCTTGTAACCGTGGTGAAAGTTAAAGCAAGTAAGTAAGTAACTAAGCAAGTAAGTAATGATACTAGCTAGCCTTGATGAAAGATGCCTTTCATTTTCTGACAATGAATTTCCCAGGAAAACTTCCACTACAACCCATAATTGCTAGCTTCATGACAAATAAGCAGTGTGGAAAATGTACAAACATAAAATTACATTTACCTGCCCAACATACAAGCTACCATGGCAGCAAATCTACATTGGGTCAACGATGGTTCAAAGACCAACCTATGTCAGGTTTGTGCCCAACAGATAAGAACTTCGTTGTGACACTGAGACACAAAGATAACCCAAAATACTGGTAAAGTGGTGGTAGACTTTGAATTAAAGTGGAAGCACTGGTGAAGGTAGATGTATCTGTTTCTTACCGGATCCTTCTTTACTGAGAGCTTTTTCTATCTCCACTCCCTGTCTTTCAATTTCCCTCTGCCTCATCTCTACTTCCTCCAACTGCTGCTGGATTTCTTGGGCTGCATGCAATCTCTTCAACTCCTTTTCTCGCTGTTTCTTCCTTGCCACATTCTGTTGTCGCTTCTTCAGTTTCGCTGCTTCGTCTTCAGACAACAAATGCATCTGGAAAAAATTCAGAAACCAGTCGAATAACAAATTCATCTAACAGTCCAATTAATCTATCATAGATCAGTTGGCCAGTCAATCAGCAAGTCTAATAAAAGCACTCTTGATTTTGCTCATCCAAGAGTAGTGAATACCACATCCAAATATTGTAGGTATATCCCAAATGCAAATAGCTGTCTCCACATATTGCATAAGTTCAACAAAACTAACTGTCCTAGTGTAAAAGGAGATACTCAAAAGTCATTCATAAAGCTTTTTTTACTTAAATAAATAGCTGGGTACATTTCTGTGAGATGTACAGATTTTTAATAAGAACTTATTCCAAAGACATTAAGTGTTAAATGAAATAAGTGAAGACTTCTATAGCACCAAATCATGTACACACGACACCTGCGGATGGTCAGTTCAGAGACAAACTTTCATATCAAAACTTTCATAAAACTTTCACATAACTTTCATAAAAGTTCATATACAGTATGTACCAGTACATAATCTGTTAGACAGATGCAGTCAAGGTCTGAGAGGTTGAGGGGTCCAGAAGGCAGGCAATGATGGGCAAGCAGAAGAAAAGAAGAAAAGGCTGCAGTGTGAACCTGAACGACATCAAAGAACTGATCGTGTACAACAAATTAAATTCCAAGTCTGGATCAGCCTTTGAGAAAGCTCGGAAAGCACCAAGGTCCTGGTGTGAAGCAAAGTGATGATAGGGTACAGTACAATAAAAGTCCAGAAATGCACAGATGATGGGAGTCAGTGGAACACGTGCTAGTGAAATACACAGAAAAATCTCAGAATCTGCATATTATTTGTTCTTTTACAGGTTTATTTTTCCTCATATGCAATTACAAGGGGCCTTAATGTAGAATTACTGACTTCATTTTAAAATAATACAAATAGAAAAGTGCATATAATAAAAAACTAAACATATCGTAAATCATTATAACTTTTTAAAAAGTATAAATTTAAGCTATAGAAGACACAAAAACTACTGTTTTAAAAGAACATTTACAAGTTAGATTAAAACAACAGGTCCGTGTGGTTTATCAGCAAAATTCTTTTACTGCCTCTTTGTGTACAACATCATTAAACACCAGCCTTATTCAATCAGTCAACTTCCACTAAAATGACTACACCATTAAATTTTTACTACTGTTTGAATAATTGGCAGAGTTTCTTTTGTCTCTCCTCAGCAAACTATATGCAAATGGCTTTGTATGCATATAGTTCAGCTGAATAGCACTTCATACTTTTGCAGAAGCCCCTTAATAGAATCTGTGTCTCTGAAAATGATCAGTAGCTTGGCCTAGCTGTTTTGTCATCAGAAATAATCTGATAGAAATTTGACTGGTAGTTTTTCTTCCATGGAGAAGGACCTTTGAAAACTTGCCCTCCTTCACAATGATATCAGGCCTAATCAGAAGCTATCTAAGGCTCTAATCATTTCTGTATATCTGTTATACATACAAGTCTATAAATACATACATGCATAATATCGGCAATCACAAAAAAGAAGGAAATGCATGTACAGTGCAGTGCTGCATGTACAAGTACTACCATTTGCTATGCAAATGCATAGTCCAGCCTTTGTACCAATGCTAATAACTTCCTCCTGTTAATTAGGTATTGTCGGGAGATATGATTCCGCCATACATTAACTGAATTAGTGCATAAGTGGAATGTGCATTATCAGACTTTTACTGTATATGTGAACCTAAGGGTGACCAATAACAAAGACAGGTTGGCAGATATGTGTGGTATCTTGTAAACTGAGACACATTCTGAACAGAACTCTATGTTCATTAGGTATGAATTGTACTGGTACAGTGATTGACTGACTGTAATAGAGAGGCAATATGTTGATATATGGGAACCTCTGTTATGGTTCTGGCCACAAAATTTTGGACCCAAATTGTCTCCTAGCACTACACATACAAATATTTTTATGCAACATCATTGTAAGCAAAGTTCTGGTACTTGATGTGGCTTTCAAAGATAGCATTCTACAATGGTTTCAGTGTATTTTGCTGACTATAACACAACCGATCAGTCGAAAAAACAATTACCGGTACACATAAGTAAAAAAGTCAGCCAAAACTGAAGCCCAAGAAACTTATGAATGAAATACAGTGTCTTTACCACTAAAATGAACAACTTAAATAAGAAAATAAAAAATGTAAATGTATAGGTTTTATATAGCGACCGTATGGCCTCGACCCTGCTCATTTTGCAATGAATTTATCGGGTGAGATCCTTCACCACCGCTGCCTGTTTAAATGGGCACCACGCCATTTAAGGTCCCCGTGCACGGACCGTACTAGCCCGAGATTTAAATCTCTGAAATAAGCCACGACCGGGACGCGAACCTGGGATCCTCAAGCTCAGAGGTTCCGTGGCGTACGAACTTACCAATGTAGCTAACTAGGCCAAAAACGAGGTCAATGTACAGTATATCAAACAAAAAGTCGACAGATACAGAAATAAACCAACACATACCTGTGACTGAAAACTGCGAAGTGAAAGTCTATCATCTCCAATCTCACTTTCTGTTTCAAAGTCTTCAACTAGATTGAAAAATATTGCATAAATCAATTACACACTGCAACTTTTGGCAAATTAGGAGCAGAAGAAGGAGCAAGAAGAGGCACAGGGCAAGGGGGAAAAGGCAGTTGCACAGAGAAGGATAAAGCAAAGGCACAGTGCTACCCACCTGAGGTTCTAAACACAAATACTCAAATAATCAAAATAGTCACCTGAAGCCTAGACACAGTCGATCACAATGTTCATATTCACCAATTACTCATCTCATTTGGTATATCTGGCAAGCCACTTGACAGGCTTTGTGACTTTTGCATGGCTGCATGTCCTGCACTGTCTCTGGGTTTACTCAGTCTCAGTGGGCTGCCACTCCCTTTGCCTGCCGCAGGTCTCTGTTCTTGGCCCATTGCTCTGTGTACTGTACATGGCAGGTACATCAGCACGACAACACCGTGCATTGTCTTGCATGGGTCCTTCCCTGTGGAATAGTCTTCCTATAAACATTCGTTCTATTTCTGTGAATTTGTCCCAAGAAACATTCTCTTCGTTAGTCAAGACTTACTTGTTTAAATTAACTGGGCAGCCATGTTCACAGCGCTTTTGAGAGGTTCTTAAAATGCGCTATATAAAAGATTAGATACATACATACATTAGATACACCTCAATGTATCCAAAACAGTGTATATGGCTGGGTAATATGCAGCAGCTGAGGAAAATAGATTCTGGCCATGCTGCTGACTCCCCTCACTTTGTCTTCTGTACTTCCATTTGCAATCTTGGGGTTGCCCTTGACCAATAACTCGTTCTCTGTGAGCACGTAAATCTGCCCATCGCTCAAGCTTTTAACAGCTGTGCCAACCGAGTCATTTCTCGTTTACTTTCATCCAGTGCTGCAATTACCCTTGCTTATGTTTTCATTAGCAGCAGGATTGACTACTGTAGTGCATCTACATAAGCCTACCTTTGTGCGATTTGGGCAGCTTGAGCACATGCTGTGTGTAGCTACAATTCTAGTTAGTGGCATTTCCAAGTTTGATCATGTATCGCTGGCTTGAAAGGTGCTGACAATGCTCTCATTAACTTTTCCATCTCCTCAAATTTAGGCGTCAACGTCATGCTGTCCGTAAACTTGTCTCATCAGCCAAATCTATATGCTTGTCTCACTTAGTCTCTAAAAGCTCCTCCTCTCCAAGATTAACATGGCAGGCACAAAAACATACATCGAGTATGAAAGACGGAGCCTATAATCTAAAAGAGACAAGTCAAAAATGTTCAGCTTATGGGTCAACTCGAAAGCTCAAAGCAATTAAAGGGTTCCAGGCCGATGTTAGTTGGGGACCTTTGTTAGGATTTTGCTACACAGAAGGAGGGGCTCACTCTATGCAACTAAACTGAGGAAAATAGACAAGCCAACGAGGTGAACATATTAACGATAATAGGGGAGATAGTAGGCTTGCTAAATTAGTATAACAAACCAAGGTGATGAATACAATATTTCCTTGATGAAACACTATACTAATAACTAATATCTATTAGTTGTGAGAAAATATCACTAAAAATCTACTTCCATAGCGTCACTTCAAACACGCACAAACTAACTGTTACAAATGCCCCATTCAATATCATACATTCTAGAAATGCCCCTCTATTTCTACAGGGCCTTTTCAATAAGTGGTCCAACTTCTGGTCTTCCTTGTTGCTATAACTTCTATAGTGCTACTTCAAACACCCTTACCTAACTGTTACATATGCCCCATTCTAGATCATACATGTTTGAAGAACCCTTGAACTATTTTCACTGCACCATTGCTACATGTAGCACATTTATTTGTTATGAAGTAGCCTTACTATCTGCTTTTGGAGGTAGTAGCACAGTGTTTGGTGCTTTGGCAGGTGGAGGAGCAACAGCTTCGATTCGATCACGGATGCTGCTCTTGTCCCTGTTCCTCTTCTCGACTTTCTTGATTCCTTCCATGATGCCGGCCATTTCTTTGTAGATGCTGTGCCCCACCTCTGTTGGCTCCTCACTCGTCCTTCCTGGTTTCGACTTCTGCTTCCCTTTTAACACTGACTTATCTCCAACTGCCTTCTTCAAATCCATTGGTGGAGGAGCCTGCTTCTTCTCCAGTGGAAGTGACTTTGTCTTCTCCTTGACAACAGCCATGCTTGATGCATCCGATGGTTTTGATGACTCCCCAGGTGTTCGTATTTTGCTTTGCAGAACTGGACTTTTAGCTCCTTTCTCTTTTTTATCTAAACTCCGGGACGGAATCAGAAGTGCAAGGAGTGATTTCTTTTTGTCCTTTTTATCCTGAACTTCCTTGACCACAGGAGGACTTGAATCTTTGCCTTTTGTCTTTTGTTGGTAGAAACTTTTCAGTCGGTTTTCTTTGTCCTTCTGCACAAGACCTGGACTAGCTTCCTCAGCACTGGCACCATCAGACTGTGATGCCTGCATCCGTGTACTGCCAGCCTCAGCTCCAAGCACCGGAGAACCAATCTTCTGCCCCGGAGGCTGAGGATGAACTGGTTTGGCCGTTGTTGGTCGACTGAGACCAACAGGAGATCCTTTGGACTTCGACAACCTCCAGTTCTCCTCCATCACAACAAAAGCCGAATTCGGTCGTTTCTTTTCTTTGAAGATCTGCTTCTTTGACCGCACTTCAGCTTCGGATTTCTGAACTCTTCCTTTATCTGACCCAGAGGATCCTGCCTTCTGTAAGTAAGTTTGTTTTGCACTTTTTCCAGCAACGTTGCTTAGCAAACTAGGTTGAGGAGACTGACTGGAGGGAACAGCAGGCAGCTGCCTCTTCTTCTCCACCTCTGAAACTGTTGTGTCAACCTGCTCAGCAGGCAGTACAGAGCTTTGTCTTGGTACTTCATTGGTAATTTCAGCAAGTGGCCCACTTTCAACTCCAGGTTCTGACCCAGAACTTAGTACTGAAGCAACTCCGCTCTTTCTATCAGAAGCTGAATCAAATTCTCCAGATACCAATGATGATTCTTCCCCAGAAACTTCTTTTGCTACAATCTGCTGCTGTGCTGAAGGAATGTCTTTGAAGACTTTTCGTGGATCAATCCTAAGTGGTTGAGGTGGTTCAAAGAAGAATCGTCTTTTTGCATCCATTATCCGATTAGGTGATAAGACTGACGACGTGCTGCTGTCACTGGCCAGGCTGATTGATCTCTGGTCAAAGTTTTGTCCAATGCAAGTTGTGGCCAGAAGTCCTGCACTCTCAACATGAACTGTTTGAACCACACTCTTCGGTTCACTCGTTTCAGTGTAACGAAGTGTCTCTGTTGTGTCGCTGAGAACGTCGGAATCTTTATTTGTGTCCGTGGCCTCCAGTTCCAGTCGTTTACTAAGAGCCTGGTCACCAACAGACTTGTTTTCGAGAATCACTCTGGGCCAGACCTCTACCTCAAGGTCAGCCAGATCTTCTCCTTCAATGTTCACTTCGGCAACATTTTCCAGGGAAAGAACATCCTCACTCAGACTTCCACTAGCCAACTGGTCAGAGGTGACATCATCGATGGCAAGGCTAGTTCCCTGGCGCCCATCAGATATGCTATCATCTGTTGGAGTTCTCAGCAGTTCAGCGGCATTAATTGACTCTTGTGGCAAAGAGCTTATAAAGTCAACAGATCCACTTGTAGTGGATGATTTGCAAATGGAAGAATCAGAAGAAAGGTCATTTCTGGATGGCTTCTGAGTTTTTCTGTCACTTGAGTCCAGCAGCTTCATTTGCTGAGCCAACTTTGCAACTGCATCTGACCTGGAAGTATTGTCACTCCTCTGATCATCCTCAGAAATAATCAGGCTATTTGGTCTCTCTTTCTGAGCATCTTCACTTGCTGTTGCCTCGTTTTCTGAGCTCCATTTGTGTTCCTGCTTCGCCTGAAGCCCAACTAAGCTGCCTGATAACGCTGGACCTGGCTCTGACAGGCTGCCTTTGTTCACTGAAAGACTCTCAAGCAGCAAGTTTATTCTGGCTAGAGGATCAAGAGTCTGTTCTCTTGCGCTGGTTTTCAGAATTTCTGATGCAAATTCGTTGTCTGAACAACTCTGCAAATCACATGCTGACAGTGCTTGAGTTTGGACGGCATTACTCATTTCTTCCGTGCTGCTTGTTGTTTCCAGAAGCCTGGAACAAATTGGAGCTTCCTTAAAAGCTACCACCCCTCCTGAACCAGTCTGTGTTTCTAATGGCAAACTTACTGGCATGCTTTCTACTTTTGAAGCACAGCATGTACTTAAGTGAACACCAGTTTCATCCACTATCTCTTCAGTTGTAACTGGCCAAGTCTCTTTTTTTCCCAGAACTTCCAGGTTCTCTACTACTTCATTCCAAGCTGGACCCATTTCTTCTACTGGAACTTTTCTTATATCTTGTTCAGGCATATGTTCTAATTTCAAGGTGCTGCAGGTAGTTGCATGAACACCAGTTTCAGCCAGAACCTCCGAGGAAGTAACTGGCCAAGTCTCTTTTTTCTCTAGATCTTCCAGAATATCCAGCACTTCATTCCACAAATGTACATTTCCTTCTACAGCCACTGTTCTCATACCTCGTTCTTGCTTCTCACCTAGCAGACCTGGACCAGAGCATTCCCCACGCTGTTCACCGCTATCAGCACCAAGCTCACGAAGAGAAACTAAAGGGACCGCTTGCACGGAATAAGGTTCTTCCGCTCTGTCTTCAACTTTCCCTGACAGACCTTGGAGAATGTCTTGATTCTCCTGAACAAGTGAGGCTCCAGTGTCATTTGCCCAATCATAGGGTCTCCCCAGCATATTTCCACCTTCATCACTGAAGCTTTCACTCTCTGCTCTTGGTGCAACTCTTGGAATGCAGAGCATCCCAGCTTCAAACTGACTGTCTGATTTCAGAGAGGATCGTGAGACATCAAAAGAGGCACCAGTAACTGGAGAGTCATCCTCTTCCACATTCCCTGCAAATTTCTGCTTAACAAGAACATCCTTTCCCTCGCTTGCAGCCAGCATCAGAACTTCATTGTTTCCAGCACCATCTTCAATTCTTTGCTGCACTTGAGATAAGACTCTGCCTGCTTCTGTTTTTTCTGCCCCTAATGGTCCAATCTGTATCTTTGTATATTCTTTATCTGATCCATCAGTGACTAATTCCTCATACGGGCTAAACTTTCCTGCTTCACTCTCTCCCACCACCTCTTCCAAAACCACATACTCATGCTCCAGTTTCTGTTCTTCACTGCCTTCATCTGTTTCTTCGTGGGCTACTTGGTCATCCTTGCGTCTAACTGGCAAACTCCCTGAATCACCATCACTCATAGCTTGATACACAACTTTCCTCCCAGCAGTTTGAATCTTGGATATTTTCTGATCACCAAGCATAAATTTTCCCTTGTCCTTATCTGACTCTTCAATCCTTAAAACCTCTTCAAACTCGTCCTCTGCATGCTTGAGTTCCTCTGCTTTAACCGAATCTTCTGGCCTTTCACCAGACACTTTTGTTGTTCCAACATCACCTACATTAACCACTGTCTCTAGGGCACCATTTACAACTGCATCAAGACGCCTGCCATCTTCAGCTTCCACCATGTAACCCTCGAGCGCATCAACTCCCTCTTTTGTCTTGCTATCCAGCATGGCTTCTCCAGACAGCAAGTCACCTCGTGGACTCAGCAGCTCATCAGAGTCTGAGTACTGCAGCGTCTGAGAATTTTCCGAGGCTTGGCTTCCAGCTGACTTTGATCGACTGCTTTCACCTTCTTCTCCTGAACGATGGTCTCTCAACAAATCAGGCTCCTCTGGCTCATTAACTTCCACTGGTTTTCCTTTGTTGCTCTTTGCTTCCCCATCTGAGTTGCTTTCTGGCTTTGTATTAATGTTGTTGTTAGATATGGAAGGAATTTCAGCCGCAGCTTTGTTCTCCACCTCAAGTCTTCCATCTTGTTCATCACTACTTGTAGCACCAGATATTGAGACAACAGGAACTGCTTCATGCATTGTTGACAATCTTGTGCTTTCAACGTCCGCTGTCACACGACTCTTCTCATCCTTCTTTCTTCGTTTTGTTCTCTTCTTTGCCTTCTGAATGACCGGCTTCTTCTCCACATGTCTTTTTGAAGGTCTTTCCTCCTTTCCATTCTCCAGTTTACCCCTCTGATTACTCTCATCAGATTTCTTCTCTTCACTGTTATCCTTTCCATCGACTTCCACCTGATTCTGTGCTTCCAAAAGGCCCTCATGAGCTTCCTCCATTGGCCTTTCCACTTCAAGTGGAGGCGGTGCTAATCCAAGAAATACCCTTGCATCAATTCTGACTGGTTGAGAGACTGTGCTGAAAAACGCCATCCGGTTTCGCATGATTTCCACGGAAGTTGGCGAAGGTTTCGTTTCATGGCGAATACTCTGTTTGGGGCTGAGACTCAGAAGGTGTTTGGAAAACTCAGCACGGCTACCCCTTGGCCGCTCTCCTCTATGTGACAGGCCATTCTCTGATTCTGAAAGAGAACCATTACTCTGTTTAAGATTTACACACACTAATGCTTCATGATACACAGTAGCTAAAATACTAGTTCATCCTATGCAAATGACAAATCCTTGTTGTGCCATAAACCAAACCCTTCCTATAAAAATGTTTCACCTGTCAATGACAGCTCAGCCTGGACTACCAACAAATTCTCCCAGCAATGTATCAGAGGGCTGCTGAATGTGCCTTGTCTCATCAACATCCTCCATCTTCAGTGGAACAGGGACTTTATATGCGGCAGCTAATGTCAACAATTGGCAGAGACCTTCAGCTCTGCAAAGCATCAACTGGAGACAAATAAACTCAACATTCTTCTTCAACATCGTGTACAGTTAGCAATAAAAGCATTTTAAGTAGCAGTTAGAAAATCCATTGTGGTTGTTTCTCATTAACAGTGGCACAGACTTCCGCTTAATAATAGCTAGCTTAAGAGGCACACAAAAAATCACAAAGTGTTGTATCAGTATCAGTAGCATGTTGTACAGTTGCTCAATTCCACTTGAGTCATAAATGCACACAGTAAACAAGTCACCATCTTCCCCCACTTCATCACTTACAGCAAACACTCTAAGAAGAAACACTTCCCTGCTCTTTAAAGAAACTTTACTATTACTGCTGATTCACCAGCAGAGGCTTTGGCTTTTAAATTGTAATTTAAATCAAAGAAAACATTCGATTTAAATCAACAAAATCCTGCTGAGAATATTAAAAGGAACTCCTGGAAAAATACTGACAGTAATACAGGTCTTTCATAACTGTGCTGTCCGTATTTCACTTATATTCCAAATAACATTATACTACAGACCAAAACAAAGAACTTAACAGGATTAACCCCAGACAACTGACAAACCTTCTGCGATATTTTCTTTATCTGTGTTGGAATCAGTCTCCCAGTCGGCGTCACTCGCTCCTTCAACAGTCTCTGTCTCAGATCCGGAGGTAGCTGATGACGTTCGTTTCTGTGGCAGCCTTGTTGGCTTTGTCTGACGCCGTTGCTCACTGTACTTTCTTGCTATTTCTGCCCAAGACAAGTCTGGCTGTTCATCAGAAGCATCTTCGTCCGAAAAATGCAGTTCTTCCTCAGAAGAAGAACTACACAGATACCAAAACCAAAAAACTTATGCAAAGAAAATGCTTGAAACTTTGTTACCTCTTGAAAAACATCAAAACAAAACAATTGTAATCGCTTCCTTACTCTATAGGTGGCTGTACTGCCACCAAATTCAAAAATAAACTGTTACCAAATTCAAAGATGAAACTATAGGGTTCCTAGAATTTATGGCTACACTGCAAACAACCATAAAGCAATTTAGCTGGAAAACCTTACCTGCATCGTTACATAGCTTGAACTTAAATTCTCACCTGTATGCTAATCATAACATTGCATTTCATGCCAAATGCTGTTCAATGCCAATACCAATCAAGTGAAAATAGCCCAGTAGAAATAACTACCATTAAAATAATTACAATAACTAGCATCAAAAAAGATAAGATAATTACAAAGAACTTCTTACAATTAAGCAAAAAAATAATGTTTAGCCTAGGTAAGAACATGTCTTGCACAGATAACATCAGAACAAAACTGTACAAAATACAGATCATAGATATAGCCAGTCAGTCAGACCTAATTTAGAAACTTGTTACTGTGCAATTTATAAATCAAATGAACTGTTCAGTAACAATGGATTTAAAAAGTCCATAAAAGACTTGTCAACGTGGCCCAAGGCCAAATCAAACTATTCAGTATGGTTAGAAAACACATTGCGATCATGCAAAAATCAGTCCTACCAAGATAATCCATTTTATCAATTCAGAGAAATTCTTAGTAATTTCCTGTTTATTAAACAAAAAGTTGGAACACAAAGTGTGGCAACAGAGATGAGTCACATCAAAAAGCAAACATATTACTGGTAAATACTTATGCATTTGGAGAGCTTAAGTTATCGTGTAATGGAAGGTCAAAATTTATATAGAACCACACAAAAAGTATAGTGGAAGCTCCAGACTTCAGCTAAAGCCCATTTCATGAAAAAGCAGATACTGACTGGTTGCACTGTTGATTCATGGGTTGGTACACATATGGACTCAATATTGTAACAGAACGACACTGCACAATAAGCTGAGGTATTTGTTAATTCATTACAAGCTTTCATAAATATTACCCACAGGGAAGTGATTGTGGGGCTGAAAGATATTTTGAAAAAAGCACAAACACGACAACACCAAAACAACAACCACAACTTTTCCTAAAAGTTGCATGTCATACGACAACAAATTGTAAATGATAGATCAGGATTTCAACTCAGGTCCAGCAGTGTAATGCAGTCTCACAAGTTATCTACCAATAAGCACTCTGTGATCAAGCTGAGCAGTTACTGCAGCTCAGCAGTGTCTCGTAAAATTCAACATACCTCTACAGCAGTGACACTGAGATATGACATCTTTAGGAATTACTAAAGACTAAGAGTTCCAGGTAGAAATAAAGATTACAGGGTCAATGTTCGTCATCTCTGATATGAAGGTGTCATTATTAGGTAAACTAAAAGCATCATTGTAACACAGGATAAAATCTCAGAAAATGCACTTCTGACCTGAATCTTTGTCAAATATCACATTAACTTTGCAAATGCATTTATAAAATGTCCTTAAAAGTTAAAACATAAAATGTAACAATTTTTCAAGTTCTTAAAGAGATAATAACAAATCATTAAACGTCTATATAGGTGGCACTGAAAATATTGATTCGCATGGTAATTATGTGTAGCATATATTAGTTAATGAACTCAAAATAAACATAGGTAAAAAGTGCATTTGAAGTAGAAATTACTTTTATTATAATTATTTATAAATAATGTGTTACTCTAGGATAGAACTGTATTGTTAGTAAAATCTGAATTCCCAAACTTATTGTTAACAAACTCTAAATAGACATACCATTCTCTATAGTAACTCAGAGTAGCGAGTGAGTACTCAAAGTAGTGAGTGAGTATGATCAAAGACGCACTGTTATGAAGTGAAAGAAAATTCACAAGAATTCTGTTAATTACCAGTCAGTGAAACGTAACTAGATAATGGCAGGAACAGTAACTAATCATACCGATAATAAATGTTCATATGTTCTCCATAAAACTCCCTGTACATCAAAAATGTGTAGCATACAAGTTTCTATCTTCTGCATTGTTATATTTACTATTTCCTATGTCGTCAACAAAGTCAAAGTTGCAATCAGAGGTAATTTTAGTTACAGCTGCTTTGATATAGAACCTATGTAATTTGGTAATTTGAAACAAGTAAGTTCCTTAAAACAAAAAAAATAGATTGTCCAGGAACACAGTTATCTAATCTAATTAAATCTGGAAACTTCTATAATGTAGTTGTTATTGTAATGCATCAGGCACCAATTAAAGGTCACTCCTAATCAAAGCTACATTCCAGTTAGATCATCTTCCGGAAACAATCTTCCCCCAAAAATCCAAATGGTTCCACTTGATACAGCTAAAGCAAAAATATTCAGCTTATTGCATCACGTATGTTTCTAGTTCTGTTAGACCGCCATCGTAATCGTAATCAAAAACTTATACAGCGCCACTTCAAGATAAAACTCATCAGAGGCGCTCCCGGCCCAATTTCCCATGACTAATGGGGAATAACACGGTCTTCAAACGCTTGCGAAAAGAGAGGGAGGAAGAGAGAGGAATTCACGCCTAAGATCACCAGGCAGGTTGTTCCATGAGGCAGGGCCAACAATGGTGAAGCTGCGACGCTGTGCAGTAGTAGTGCGAGCCATAGGAACTACCAGGTCTCCCTGGACTGCCGATCGCAGCAGTCGGCGGCCAGGGACAGAAGAAACAGGGACACAGAGTTCCCTTAGATAAATAGGTGCACTGCCAACAAGGCAGCGGCGCACAAGGGCCAGAATTTTAAACTGGAAGCGTTCTTGGATTGGAAGACGGTGGAGTTTTTCCAGCATGAATAAGCCGGTGGAGTTTTTCCAGCATGAATAAGCCGGTGGAGTTTTTCCAGCATGAATAAGGAGATAAGGCCAAACTTTGGAATGCCACCAATCAAGCGAGCTGCAGCATTTAGGACAGACTGAAGTTGGGAGGGTCTTAGACTGTGCTATATGACTATCCAGATATATACATCTAGAATCCTAAATGGTCACCTGATGCTCTTAAATATATATTTGTAAATAAATTATTAAATTATAACTCAAATATTGTTATATTATAAGTTATATATCTAAACATATGTTTTATGGCACACACACTGTATTTAGCAAACTACTAAGTCACTGCTCTGGCCAAAGCAGTTGGGTACAAACCACAGCACTGACTTGACCGGGTGTGTTTTGAAGACAAAATTTAGCTTAAATATTGCAAATAATGCTAAGGCAAACTGTTGTGTAAATTAAGTTGGTTACATGCCACTTCCTAGAGTATAGGTTTCTCTTCCTCAGGTATTTGCATTTGCTAATATAATTCAAGCCATAATAAGTACAATCTCAGCTTAATTAAAATTCATAAACTGATCTTTGATACAGATCTCATTACACATACCTCATAACAAACATGTTAAGCCTTTAGAAATAATCAGAAAATACACCATGTCATAAAAACCAAAAGAATTATGATGACCACAGAAAATAAACAATTTAAGACAGTAACCAAAAAAATAACACTATTACAAAAGACAGTTCAAGGCATAAAATTTATTATTAGTTATCATCTGTAATAGCACTTCAAAAATTCAAAAACACTTGATCAGCCAGAACTACGCAATTGACAAATCTGATAATGAACCAGTTCCTTATTTTCATCTTACGAGTAAAACTTTTTAAATGAAAACTTGAGAAAAGTAACCAACCTGTCTGAGTCGCTAAATGCCGACGGTCGAAGGACACTGCACAGGTTGTGTTTAGTTTGTTCATACTCGCTTTCTTCCACTTCACTTTCGGTTACATATTCGACGCGCTCAGGAGTCCTCTTCACAGTTGTCTCCTTCCCTGGACAACGAAGATATGATTCTGCAACAGAAACATCAAACGTTATTTTAATAAATCACTAAACAACATAAAACTTGACACAGTTTACAGTAACCAGCAGAAAGATTTAATTTTATAAATTTATTCTCTGTATGACCATTTCATATCGGATAATTACTAGTACATAAGAAAGACAGTTAAAAGCTGTTTTGCATGACATTGTGTTAACGTGTCCTGTCCACTGCAGAAAAAGGCATTTTGAAACATGTTCTTCTCATGATATAACTAACCAGTGACGGAAGAAACCTTTGGTGGCGACACAGCATACTTTGTGCTGGATATGCCTTTCCCTGAAGCAGAATTCGCTTGACCAGATGAGCTTGCTGCTGACCGCTGCAGAGCATGGTGCTGGACACAGTAGAACTTGCCTAAAAATTGACCAAAACAACAGCAGCATGACAACTTCAATACAGCCACATAAATAATCATTTCTCACAAATGCCTAGGGGCCATTCCGTGTGAGATCAACCAGACCCTCCCACCTTCAACCTTAGATTTGGCTGAAAATTTCTCCATGTACCTGTCCACCATTTTGAGGCACAAATACAAAATTTTATTACGATATGTCAAAATTTGGTTTAGATATACCATCTTAAAGTGAGGTGGGGTAGGCGAAAATTGGTATCCGATTTCACGATATGTTCTCTGAGGCCATATTCAACATGAAATAACTCCAGAAGTAGAGGGGGTAGAGGCATGAGGTTTTCACTGTTGTATTCAGAAAGTGACTGGTGACCTAATGAGCCTATTACAATGACTGTGCCTTGAGTAGAGACTTTAGAGGACAGCTGTCAATATGCCATCTCAGAAATCGCAAACTGTATTTTCTTCAGTTTGCCTCACCAATATGACGAAAAGCAGCTGCAAATTTTTTTTAATCTTTTCATATTCTGATTTAGCAAGTAATGGGCTCCTACTGGATGTATTTTACTTTGATGTTTATTTACAAATGAAATCATACTGACATGCTAAACTTGGTCAAACTGATGAACGGGGGTCAACTTCACCAGCTGATATTGGGAAACTGACAACTGGGATCTACCTGAACTTCATATTTCTGAAAAGTGCATGCATTGACCTTTCTGGTGATACAAATTTGATTTTGGTGCTCAGAAGCAATCAGGAGCAATGCTTTGTTGAATATAGCTCTATTTTCGATGTCGCGACTAACCGTTTTGGTGCAACAAAGTAATTCTAAGTACTTAAGAACTTTTTAGAAGTATGTATCAAAGAAGTAAACAAGCACAAAATTACAAGCATACAGTGTAAACTGTAGAAGTCTAGAGCTACTGATCAATAGTGTTTGTGTGCACTGTGTCCAACTTAGTTCAGTCACACGCGAACGCTAGCATTAAAACGAGACTGTGCAAAGTTTTGAAAGAGTTTCTCTGTGTTTCTCATTGTGTCCTCATCATATTGATATTGATGACCACTTGATGTAGTTGACGGAGCTGGGATAATGCAAAGTATGTGATCCAGTGGAACCCAGCATTCGTCCTTCTTTCTTGGCCATTGAAATGCTCCAGAAGATCCAAATGACCTCATAAAATTAATCAGCACATCCTGCTTGTCAGCATCCTTGTCAACAATAATACCAATGTACCATGCCTCATCATAAACAGCTGCAACATATTTCCCTGGCAAACACAGCTGACCCATATCCGCTGCATTTGTTGCAAGTGGACCAGCAGGACTCATCAATGTCCCTACTCTGTCTGACGATTTATGAAACATTCTTAGTTGCTGTCCATCGAGTGGTATGAAGCAGTGATGATTTCTTGTGCCTGCTATCCTCTTGGCTCCAGAAAATCTTCTTTCTTGAGCATCTGTTGATTCAAGAACATCGATTTTTGGAACAAAGAAGAATTTGATGCCTCTGATGTTTGTCTGGGCCCACTGATACAGTTGCTGTGGTGTCAAAATATGGTTGGTCTTGATAGCTTGCAAACTTGCTCGTGCAGCTAGGCGCTTGACGGTGCCACCTATGCCATCACATGGCGATTTTCCATGACTGGTGGCAAAAAAGTGCCATTCTGCTGTGATGTTGAAGTCCTGTTGGTGATGCAAAAGGTTGCAGAAGTTTTTAAAGTTCTTATACTGGCTGGCAGCACCATCACTAAAGTACATAATATGTTCAATGTTTGGCATTGTTTCTGAAATGAAGCTGAGAACAGCTCGAAGAAAAACATGAACAGTGATAGAATCATGCTGCAGGCAGTCACTGATGACACAGATACTGAGAGTATTGAGAGCATTATCTTTCATGTAGTAGACTGTGAAGGGATGCAGTGTTGCTTGGCTGTTGTTCCAGTGGTGTCCTTGGATCGCATCCTGTACAATAAACGAGTAATTTTCAGCAAAATCCAATAATATTATAACAGAATTGTCTTTTAGTGTGGTCTTTGAAGTTGTAAGGAATTCAGCTTGGGACTTTGCAATGAAATGATGAGATGTGAGCAACTCCATCTGTTTCAAGAGTTCTTCAATGAAGAATGCCACTGTCTCACTCCTTGACACAATGTTGACTCCATAATCTTCTTGTTCCCACTGCTTGAAATTAATTGTATCTTCAAGACTAATTAGCATAAAGGATTAAACGCATTAGAGGCTAATTAGCATGTCAGAGGCTAATTTGAATAAGGGCCTAGAGGCTTAGAGATGCTAGAGGCATTAGAGGCTAATTAGCATGTTAGAGGCTTTAGAGGCTTAGAGGCTAATTAGCATGTTAGAGGCTAATTAGCATGTTAGAGGCTAATTAGCATGCTAGAGGCTAATTAGCATAAAGGCTTAAAGGCATTGGGGGAAAATATGATTTCTTCACAATAAAAATTAATAGAATAGAGAGAAATTTATATTAAATCATGACCTAGACACAAAACATCTTAAGCAGGTTAATGAATAATATTAGAAAATAGCATGTGCTAGTTAATTTGATTGCAGACTTTGATTTCAATACATATTCAAATCTAAACAAATAGCAAGTTTTATAGAGGTACACATAACAGTGAAAAATGAATAATCACATAATTAACAGCCAAAACTAGACATGGATTCTGGTTAGTCGCGACATCGAAAATAGAGCTATATTCAACAAAGCATTGCTCCTGATTGCTTCTGAGCACCAAAATCAAATTTGTATCACCAGAAAGGTCAATGCATGCACTTTTCAGAAATATGAAGTTCAGGTAGATCCCAGTTGTCAGTTTCCCAATATCAGCTGGTGAAGTTGACCCCCGTTCATCAGTTTGACCAAGTTTAGCATGTCAGTATGATTTCATTTGTAAATAAACATCAAAGTAAAATACATCCAGTAGGAGCCCATTACTTGCTAAATCAGAATATGAAAAGATTAAAAAAAATTTGCAGCTGCTTTTCGTCATATTGGTGAGGCAAACTGAAGAAAATACAGTTTGCGATTTCTGAGATGGCATATTGACAGCTGTCCTCTAAAGTCTCTACTCAAGGCACAGTCATTGTAATAGGCTCATTAGGTCACCAGTCACTTTCTGAATACAACAGTGAAAACCTCATGCCTCTACCCCCTCTACTTCTGGAGTTATTTCATGTTAAATATGGCCTCAGAGAACATATCGCGAAATCGGATACCAATTTTCGCCTACCCCACCTCACTTTAAGATGGTATATCTAAACCAAATTTTGACATATCGTAATAAAATTTTGTATTTGTGCCTCAAAATGGTGGACAGGTACATGGAGAAATTTTCAGCCAAATCTAAGGTTGAAGGTGGGAAAATGTTAGGAAATTGGTTGATTTCACACGGAATAGCCCCTAGGACAATCATAGTTTTCAGAAGATAAAATCTGTGTAGAGCAACATTACTGCAAGAATACTGTGTAGCTTTGAAAGGCTAGAAATGGTAATCCACAAATTCTCATAAACATTAGCTTAACAAATAATATTAAAAAAGTTTCAAATGCAGACAAAAACCTTACGTAATTTTCAGTTAGTTTCTCTTTAAACTCGACAACAGCAGATGAAATAAATCAGACGAAATATAAGTTTCTGTTCTAGAAGAAATTGGAAAAGTAAACAAAAGCAAACAATGTATAGTAAACTGGTATGTCAGCCTCGATTGAAACAACAATTAGAAGTAAACAAGAACACAAGAAAAAAGAGAATATCAGCAAGCTAGTTTTCTTAATCTACATCAATTCCTTTTTAAATAAGTGAGATTACGACCGAACCTTCTCCATTGCCAGTCGCTTTAAATGAGTAGTAACTGATGCGTAGTGGACTGCCACAGTAGTCACAGCGAAAACACCCGCGATGAAAGAGCAATCCCTCAGCTGTACACCGCTCCACAGTGTAGACTCG
This sequence comes from Norana najaformis, assembly GCA_964023275.1. Classification (NCBI taxonomy): domain Eukaryota; kingdom Metazoa; phylum Annelida; class Clitellata; order Crassiclitellata; family Hormogastridae; genus Norana; species Norana najaformis. The sequence continues at coordinate 21,959,845 of OZ029913.1, read as the reverse complement.
ATTCTTACAAAAATAGCAGATGTCAGCCGGCTGTGCTTTTCCACTGCTCTAAAATGAGATTAAAAATAATCGATGCACTCCTGTGCTTGACTTGTTTCCATTTCTCCATTCAGCTGACCTGGGTTAAACTGGGGTACACATTTTCAGTGCAAATCACAAGAAAGATCGAAGATAATTTGAAGAAACAAATGGAAAGAAACAGAATAAAAGAGTAGGAAATCAGAAGGAAGGTGAAGAAAAAGGGTTACAAAGATGATGAAAGGATTTAGAGTGGCAAATCAATAACCTACAACCATTTAACACATGGTAAAACTCAATGCGTAGTAAGTATACAGACCTTGACATGACACACTTAACATGCAGTAATTGCTAGCATGAAATGATGCTGCAGTCTGTCATATTTTGCAGCTACTTACAGCGTTAATTAAAGAAAGTACCGGTAAGCAATACTGGAGACTACAGAAATGTGCAGAAAGTTTCTTTTTAAACGTTGCAAATCTTAGTTCTTGCATCACTTCATAGTATTTTCTTGTAACATTGATGCAGCAATAATTTTAAAACCAAGGAAATTCCAATGTAGTTAGAGTGGCTTACTTTACTGTAGCCCCCACTCACTACTGTATGCACCCAGTTGTTGCCAATTTTCAGACTCTTGTAAAATGACTTTGGCTGCACAAATACTGCAGAATAGATTTAAGAAACCTATTGCTCTGAGTGCTTAAATTATGAAACAACAACATCTATACTTTAAATAGGGCTTGTAACTGAAAAATTGGATTTATTTAGATATGAAAACATGTAAAACCCTGACCTCTGTTGATTCATCTGAGGGTTTGCTGCCCTCTCTACTGAACTTTGAAGCAAGGTCTTTGGCCAGAACACTGACCTTATTCTGACCTCTGACCCCAGCACCTAATAACCTCAGTTCCTTTTGCAGCTTTGAGTACTTTGACATATCCTCGTAAGTCATCTCAAGATTCTCAAAATGGCCATAAGTATTAAGAACAGTCTACAAATTTAAACAAACTTTAAATTCTTAATTAAGCATGATAAATTGATTTAAAGTAAGAGTAATGAAATATTATTCAAAGTACATAACACAGATAAATTAAGAAGTCAAGTCAAGCAATGCACTGAACTGCACTGTTAACCAGTATAAGAGACACATGCCATAGCTGCAGGTTCCTTATATCATCAATGTATCAATGAGACATATTTTCAACTAATCTCAAGCCTTCTCCTATCAATCATGTTCACTGCACTTTGCAGAGCTTCTTAGCATACTAAATGGTTACTTACGTTGGCATCATATAAGTCTTTAATGCGTTTACTTGGAACATCATAAAGATTAATAGGGTCTTGGAATCGTTTGAGTGAACTCGACTCATTTCTTTCCATTTCTTCCTGTCAACATTTTTAAAATTTACAACCTTAATTAAGCAAATCAGTAAACAAAATGCAGGTACATGGACAACTAAACAAGCCAAAGGAATTAAAAGCAGAAGTTCACCGTCTAATCTACCAGACACCTACCAACAACATCTGGTTATACACATACATAATTTAACCTTGGTTGAAATTCATATATTTTTTGTGTAATAACTGCTTAGTTTGCACAATCACAGCAGTCAATCTGAAAAATAATTCAACTACTTTACTTTTAAAAATCCAAAGAATAAATAGATCATCTAATAACTAATCTCAACAACCTTAATGCAGTATATGAGAATGAAACTGACCCTTCTCTGTCGAATGCGATTGCCAATCTTTGTCAGTGAAATAAGTCGTGCTTTGGAAGCTGCTTCACTTTTCTCCTCAGATGCTAGATACAACAGACACCAACGACACAGTTACCAATACTTTGCACTGTTAATACAGAACACAACTTATGAGCTATAAAATATTAACATACAGAACACAACTTATGTGCTATAAAATATTAACATATACTTAGCTGTAAAGCATTAAAGAATTTTAAATGAAACATTAAGTACAGAACACAATCACAGACCATAAACCAGTATAATAAGAAGAGTCTTCACAGTTATGACTAACTTTTTGTACTGCTGGCAGTTTCTTTGCGCAGAAGACTACAAATTTGTGACAAGTAAGTTGCCATGGCCACTTTGTCAGGAGTATCACACTGTGCAATCTCCTGACCAGTCATAATCGGAGCAATTCCAAATTCCTTCTCAACCGCATCAAAAGCCTGCAAACAAATATTTCTGAACAGCCAAACATCCAATGCACATGTTTGTCCTAATTTTTTCACTGGCTTTAAATTCTGTCACTTTATTTTACTTACAGCACACAAGAGGCCTTATCTTTAGTAACTGAAACCTGTGAAAAGCCATTATCATTTCCCTTGGCCTAGTTGTTAGAAAACATAGGGAACTGGCATGACATAAATGATGACTGCACAAATGCTTGCCTTGTAACACAGAGGGTACTGTTCATTGTTTAAGAACGAGGAGCAGATCCTTCATGCACAACTGCTTAGTGCCACTGACTAAGTGATGCTTAGACAGTGACACTATAAAAATATAGATAAAGCTATTCCTTAGATGTGATATATTTAGTCAGAAGACTACAAAGTTGTTTAAAATGGTAATTATTCAATCAACTACATACCAGCTGATTGTTGACTTCAACTCGATTGGGATCAAGAGAGTATACATCTCTGATTACATGTAAAAACAAAAGAAACAGAAAACTTTGTAAGATAATTTAAACAGCACCACCTTACTATTGCTATCCAATACCTGCATTTAGTACATAAGCATTAAAGCAAAAACTAGCTCAGATGCCTCATTCACTCTATCAGACAAACACCATGGGAAACCAACTCACAGAAGTTCTGGCCTGTGGTGATGGATGAGTGCACAAAGTGCCATTCCCGAGTGCCAGGAACTGCTGAGGTCAACCACTCTGACGATGCTCTCATAGGATACCAGCTGCCGCTGGATCCATTTCAACAGATTGTGATTGTCTCTCATGGAATCTAAAAATCAGAAAGACTGTCCTTACAAAGCCAGCTGCTATAAAAACACTAAAGAATAAGCAGAGGAAAGCAGACAGTTATTTCTTATGTCAGTAAATTTATACCTAATAATTGGTCCTGAAAAAATTAGTTTGACTTATGCAAGAGTGAGAGGAAGTTTAACACCTAAGTCAAACCAAAATGCACAATGCTTTTACTGTTGAGAGCCACAACCTTGCATGTTGATTTGCATTTTGCCCAAGCATAAATCCCTTAAAAATAATTGCAAGCTAAATATCAGATCTTTACTGCAATACTGGTGCAGTTTAAACAGCCTTAATACAGTTTACAAAATGATAAATTTGTTGGCAACTACAACAGTGGTAAATTAATCTTGCTACTATGAGGCTAGAAACACACCAGCATGCTTCTAGCCTCATTCTATAAAGTTTTAAACCTAGACATGCCCATGAGGGGGAGAAGTTTCACCTCTTTGGTCTCAAAAACAGTCATCAACTTAGGCATGGGATCAACTTACAGACATTCATATAAAGTAACACATTTCCAAAAATGTCGAGTTGCACACTGGTGTTCAACAAAATGTAAAAATTAGAGAATCACTAATTTTACTTCTGAGAACAAGATTGTGAAGCTGAAGTGAACGTACCATATCGCTGGCTCTGTTGAACAGCCTGCTTCACTATGTCACTTAGATATTCAGTGTCATGTCCATTGTACTGAGATGCTACTTGATGTGGTTTGTAGAATTGAATGTTGAGGTTAAGATACCTATGGCCAATAAGGTAAGCAACACATAAACCACTTGGCAAGAAAAACTCAACATCAACTAAATAATTACACATTAAAACTTAGTACTAAACCATATGCAATAAAATATTGGTACACATTCAAGCTAGCTTGAACTTGGCAGATTTGTGTAAGTCACCCAACTAAAACACTGCCAATATTTGTAGACAGAAAAAACTGATAAACATTTCTACCTAGTGTTGGGGTCAATTGTGTATTGAAGATAGTTCTTGTTCAGGTTCTCTGGAGTCGTTTGCGACAAAAGTTGGTAGATGCTTTCTCGTTCAGCAATCACTTCCAATGGAGTCATCTTCCCTGATGCCCAGCTTCTTATCATCCACGCCGCATCAAATGCACCAAGAAAACCCCGGGCACAACCTGATCCAGTTGGCCAAAATGGCTAAAAGTAGTTAAACAGTCAGCAATTCAATTCCAGGTTAAATTCCAACACTTCAGATTTGTAGAAAAATTATCAATACACCACTCTTGCTATAACACACATTAACGTATAGCTTATTCGGGTATAACACAGTCGCAGCCATTAAACGCAAAATCTCCCTTTGCATACAGGTGATCTTTGGAAGAAAAACTTGTATAACAATGAAATGGTAATGGCTGTTCTGATGGAAGAGCTGACCTTAGACCTTTCTTTTCTCATTGTCTGGAGACTTGTTTTTCGTGACAAAACCGCTCTCTATTGCTCTCAAAAGCCCAATACTACGGCGTTCTATAAATCACCTTACTATTATCATTATTAACACAATCTGCAAATACACAGCTACATAAATACCATTTCAGTTAAAAATGGCCATTGCCATAACGTGGTGCCTGACATGGATCCTATATCCTGTCTTATAGCAAGGGTGCAGTGTACCCATTTCTAAGAATAGTTCAGATTTTGAAAGCAGTATCAATTTAACAAGTTGTTATAAAACATGTATAAAAAGACTGGTAGATTTTGAGCAGTTAAAGAAGACAAAAACAAAATGTGGCTGTTACTACATCAACAAAGGCAAAATAAACAACAAAATGTGGCTCAGTTATTAACACAATCTGCAAATACACAGCTACATAAATACCATTTCAGTTAAAAATGGCCATTGCCATAACATGGTGCCTGACATGGATCCTATATCCTGTCTTATAGCAAGGGTGCAGTGTACCCATTTCTAAGAATAGTTCAGATTTTGAAAGCAGTATCAATTTAACAAGTTGTTATAAAACATGCATAAAAAGACTGGTAGATTTTGAGCAGTTAAAGACAAAAACAAAATGTGGCTGTTACTACATCAACAAAGGCAAAATAAACAACAAAATGTGGCTTAGTTAACAAGTGAGCACTTTGCACTGCAACTGTTCCACACTGAAACTGATGTATCTGATGAGAAACAATGCCAGACGGTGACAGTTTATTAATACTGAAACCTGTCATCACCGCAAGCAACCATTACATTTATGTCATGGCATAATCAAAAATAGCTACAGATGCATTGTGAAACCATACAATATCAATGTCCAGTGTTTTGGTAGTTGTGCACTATAACAAATGATCCCAAAACATTAGGACCAAGGCCTGACAAAGCTGTGCAAAACTGAGCAAATACCTTGCCTCACTGAATAAACCATTGAGAATTTTTACTAACCTCAAGCAGGGTATCGCCAACCAGTCCAATCAGTAGCCGGTATCCCTGCCTTTCAACGACACAGCAAGCATGTTCTGCAGCAAACATTGACGTGAAGTCGAACATAGCGACATCTGGCTGGCCATAGTGGTTATGAGCAAATTCAAGATTTGGCAATCTGTGTTGGGTTGACATATCAGCCGCTTGGCGTGCATACTCAAGCAAAGCATGCTGATCGACATTTTCTTTCGAAAGCAATACTTCTGGGTCGTCAAAATCCTTAAAAACAGTTGTACAATTATAAACTTTCATAAAAATGAACTCAAATAAGTTTCCAACAGTACTAAGGACGCATTCAAAAATCAATCGCCCTATATTTAATTTTATGCAAAATTCAACTAGAATGACTTTCCATTGGCATTACTTCAATATGTAGCCAAATAAGCATTAGCTATGATCTGACTGTCTGCATGACAAATCTTTCACACATTTTAGACTTTCAAGGTTCCAGGAAGCCATTTCCCCAGTGATAAGATACACCAATATTATATTTCAATTGCTATTGGATCTGCGTGATATCTCACCTGTATTAGGACTCCCTTACACAGAAGGCTTTGCTTTTTAGCCGTCATGACAAAGTAGTGGGTTTCGTCTTTATAATACACAATGTTTTCCAAGTCAATTCCTGCATGGCGATTAAGATCTTTAAAGAACTTCTGATTGAAGATGTAGGCAACACCACTTATTTCCTCAACGCTGGCTTCTGCTTTTGTGTTACGGTTGATGAAGTTGGCAGTTATGGCTATGGCCAGTTTTCCACGAAATTCCTTTCTCTTAATTTCTATTTGAAAAACATTTCAACAAATAAAAATTTAATTAATACCATTAACAAATAATTATTTTAAAAAAATGGTTAGATAAAGTCTGAGGATTCAAAGAGCATATGATCACAATGTATTTCTTCTACAAGTAATTCTTCAAAATGCAACAGATAAATTATGAAAAAGCCAAAATGTGTGACTAGACAAAAACGACCACTCTGCATAAATCCAGCCAACATACAGTACGGGTGTGCTCTACACGCCAATGTGACCTATGTACTGACCTCAAAAATCTTGCCGTTTTATGTCAATGAGTCTTATAGCAAAGAGCAACTTATAGTCCAAAAAATATGGTTAACTGTAACAGCAGACACCTATTTTAAGAATGTAAGCCAAACATTTAAGTGTACTTTACATATGTAAAATCAATCAATAGAAAAATTCACACACTGGGTCAAAAATTCATGAAACAAGGAAAACAGGCCAGGCACAAGGTCTCCTTTTGTTTGCAAAACTACAATTTCACATAACATAAGACACCTAAGCACCTTGGAACAGTTCTGTTTCTTGGCAATATCAATTTCTAGCATGTCAGCTGTAAACCCATGTCAGTCAACTGGCTATTGTTCAATTCACAAACTGATTAAGGCCAAGGGGAACATTAACAATGAGTCAGTGAGAATGCCCTTAGACCTAAGTAACTGAGACACACAAAGCAATTAAAACCAACTTGGCTGTATTTGTTTATATTAACCACTGAATTTCAAACCTTAGTCACCTGCATTAAGACTTTTCACAACTTAAGCAATCAACTCAAACCGACTGACTTTTTACTTCACATTAAGCGCTAAATTTTAACCTTAATCACCCTTATTAGGACTTCCATCACTTTGGAAACTAGCTCTCCACACCAGCTACAATCAATCCAAAATCTAGAATTCTTTAAACTGACTAACTACATTTACTAAATAAGTTGGTAGCAAGTTTTCTGAAAGATTGACAGAAAATGACCTGTAAGTTTGGACAGAATAGAGTAAAGGAAAGCCAGTTGCAGTTCAATAAGACAAGTAAGTTCATGCTACCTGTCATAGTATTACGCTTGCCATCAGCACTAATGCAGACATCGAAGACAAACTCAGCCACTGGATGGTCTGCAGGAGTTACCTTTGCACGCCAACCAATTTCTAAACAGAGCAAAACATGCCTTTCTTCAACTGCAGGCAGTTGCTAACACCTTAGAGTTTACTTTTTCAAGATTAACTATGCAGCCTAAGCATACCTTTCAAGGTACAAATTACTTTGATACAGTGAAAAAAAATAAAAGCATACCAAACTCAAAACTGTACAGTGTAGAATACCAACATATAAAAATCATACAACCGAATAACGACAATTTACTAGTATACCAGTTCAAGATAATATTAATAAAAATAGCTACAATGACAGCACTAAAACACTGCATAAATTGTCATTCCATCTAATTTGCTATATATAAGCAAAGGCTATGTTTTATATATAGGAAATATAATCATGCTAAGTGATTTATAAAACTGATGGCAAATTTACATGAAAATTGAATCTAAGATGACTTTTATTTACTCAAATTTTTAAAGATCAAATCAATTACATCATTGGCACACACATACACACATGCATACAAGGGTACTATAACCTACTAGAAAACTTGTATGTTGTGTAATAATATTTATATTACTTCATAATTTAGGCTTCCCTGTAAATTTAGAGGGAATATGCAGTCAGCCTAGCCCTTATGAAATCATGACTTATAGTATTAACAATGACAGTGGAAGAACAGTGGCCATAAGATCAAGTTAGAAAAACCCCATCTGATACCACAGCTGAAAGGTAATTAAAATTCTGATATTATTTTAAAGTGAATAAACAATTACATAATAAAATATAAATATACATAAAAAATTGAGCATGCTGCAGAAGTTGAGCCAAATGACACTTAGGATGGTCACTAACAAGAGGAGAGGTTAACAGATACTACAGCTAGATATACCAATGAAAGATATAAACACCAGTGGACGAATGAATGAATGAATGCACAAACGAAACAAAAAACCAACAAAAAACCATCCCCTTTAACACCACTTAGACTAGCATATAGCACATTTGGTGAGATACTTAACAAGCCCCTATATTGTCTGCATACATACATCCACCATCTATATCAACTGCTCAAACATAATAACTGCTCTGAGATCAGTTAGCATGTGGAATCTAAACGTAAATTATTGCATGGTAATTGCTTATTTGTAGAGCAATTTCATGACGATGTACTCAGAGATGTGGTCCTTGGGTTGCTGAATCTTCTGACTTCAACTCAGGCAATTTATTCCACTCGCATAACTTCAGAAGCCCAGGAGCTCAGCCTGTGCAACTTGAACTGATACAAACCCAGAGATGTAATATCAGACAGGATTAATACATGCACCAAAAACCACCCTGCAATGATAAGGTATACAATCTATCTAAGTCTAAACACAGCAAAATTTGGAAAGTCGATTAAATAAAACATAGCCAATGCAATTCATGAGCTGGTAAAAAATCATAACCTTATTTGGGCAAAAAAAGCACAAAATTAGAAACAAGGAACACCTTTCCTAGTATGCTGAAGTACACCTACAAGAAAATAACCATTCAACATGAGACACTCGGAAGCTGTGACAGCGATCAGAATTTCTGCTTCATCTAAGAAATTTCCAGTGTTTCTCTACTAGAGTTTAATAAAGGGATACTCACTGTCTTTTGTTTGGTCAGGTGGTGGCTCAGACAATCCGTCAAACGTTACTCCTGAGTGAACTTCCACCCCTACCAGCAGAGCAACTTTGAGAAGAATACACTGCAGGGCACGAATACCTGAAAAAGCAACAAGATCATCTGGAAATGTTTTCCAAACACAAAATTTAATGGCGCTTGTGTGAGTTCAGGTCTTTAAAGTAGGCATCTAGGACATCGGTATGTATAGAAAAAACTTATAAAGAAACTCAGGACTAAAGCTGTTAAAGTGTTCTGATGGCTTGAAATAAACTTAGATCAAATAACTGGTGTTAAACTACTCATGTTTATTCAAATTTCTTGAATTTATCTTTAATAACAAACTGATGCTTCACACTTTTCCTAAACATTCTGAAAATATGCACAGTACAATGCAGTAAACCGGAAATTCGTAATGCTCCCAATAAAGTAGTTCAGAGGTGCATGCTGAAGTACAATAGGAACACTATTAATCACAGGCAGATTAGAAGAGGTTATGTTTTTTACTTCTAACGAAAGAGATATGAAAACAAGAAGATAGAGAATTAAAGTTTATAGTATGTAATTTCCAGTAAACAATACGTGGTGAAAGAAAGTCTACATTACTTTGTTCAATTAACAAAAACTCAACAACTTGCATCTAGGACATCTAGACTGTCTTCAACTAAATTACTTTTGGAAACCTAATTCCAAAAACATCTGTTGTAAACTTATTGCATGAAGACAAAACAAGATTTATCTGTTGCATGTTAGCCAATCACTGAAAAGAAAATAATTTTTGGATATAACTGAGTGCCTCTATATTGAGAGTTGCAGTTTATTGCAAAACATTATCAGATGTAACTGCTGCCTCAATGGGTGGCAACAGTTACTGGCTACAGCTGGCTTTAAGCCCTGCATGGAGCAGTACAGTTTCAAAGTAGGTGAACTTAATGTTTCTAATTCATTGCACTCTTGCTTTACATGCTAATCATATGGTTGCAATGAATAAGGAAAAATCTGTGTCCAAAAGTGTCCTAAATGCAAGCTGCCCACAAATCAGCCCTCTCTTCCTTCTGTAATCCTGGAATTTACTGAGTAATATCCAGTTTCCTGTTACTACAAGAAACAAATTCTGCTCAAAAGAATTATGAATTGGTGATAAGGCCAAACAATAAGAAAACCTCACTGATATGATCAATGGCACCAGCACAGAACTTTCCAAAGAACTTCTTAGCCCCAAGTGCTTTGAGGTCATGAATAAGGAAAGGCCAGAGGTGAAGAACATTGTTTCGAGAAAATCCTTCACGCTTTTCCACAATCACAGCTTTCCCGCCAAGAAGTGCAATCTCGATGGCAACACGAAGACCACACGGTCCAGAGCCAATCACCAAAGCCTAAGAACAAAAATTTTGACTCAATGCACAAACTGAACACAAGCAGATTTATATCTGGTGTAGCATTTAAAATCTACCTGTGACAGGAATTTCACTTTTAGGACTGATAGTGGCAGGCATGATCTAATACTTTCCAGCCACAAATGATAATTAAATTAAGCATATTTATGCCACATTATTATAATTATTATTAAACAGACGTTTATAATGTGTGCAATTAACAACAGCCTCAAGCCATGTAACTGGGTGTAATCAATTAGCAGATTGCCATTCTTTCCTGACCTTCAGGTTAGTGATGTAATCTGTGAAGGGAATTTTCAACCTCAACACATCTTATTTCGTGGAAGAATATTTCTGCCAATTGGTTTGAGAGTTTCTTGTGTGGTTTTACTACATTGTTCATGCTTCATCTGCTATCTGTCTTACAGGATTGTGTCTTGGGAGTTGCACAGACTGCACTTCTCAGGCACACAGTGTTATGTAACAAACAGTTGCATGTCCTTCATGGTTTCTATCAGTTCAGGAGGAAACAAGTGGAGCCTGTGAGCTTCTACAACTCACCTGCCATGTGCAGTTGGTGATAGCAGCAAACTCTTCCCCCTATTAGTTTCAGAGTCTCAAAAGGGGTAAGAAATTAAGTCTGTTAAAACAGACTAAGTGACAGTTTTCTTCCCCTGACTCCTAAAATAACCCATTCTATTTTTTTTTCATGCATTAATCAGAACCTTATGCTCTCTGACCCTATACCCTGAGCCACTGATATATAAGGCAGAGTGTGCACAAACCTAAAGAAAATTTAATCAATCTACTTCATATATGAATTGTGAAGTGCTCTGTGATGGTGAGTTACATGTAGGAATGTATGGCTGTCATGTGGTTATATTTTTATCACAATCAGTACTTAAACAATTTTAAACCAAGAATTATGATTCTGAAAGATTATGGAGCAACACTGAATGGCTATTGATATGTGCCTGGTGATAATCTATCATCTGTTGGCAAGTAAGCCAGACAGGTTAACGATGCATGTCATCTCAAGTAGAGCTAGATTTCAATGAGTTTAAACTTCTCCTTTCAAGATCAGATACATCAAAACAGCAAGTTCACTAGCAAGTCATTTTCTCAAGCAAGCAGTGGTAATAGGTTGCAAGAGTCCTACAAAATGAGTTGAAAGCAGACCAGTAGACATAATGAGTTAAAGGTGCAGAAAATACTTCTCACAAAAAAACAGACTATAAAGTGTATGCTATAACAACACCAAGACAGAAATAAGGTCTATGCAGGTGATATGTTGGAGCAAATATAGAAAAAATCCAAAAAGTGAGAAACTGGCAGATCAACCAAAACACCAAAAAAATCAACTTAACTTAAGCACCAACTGCTAATTTCTATGACTCCATGCTCTGGACATTCAAATGGCCGAGATATTGAAGATGCATAATTTCTGTGAGTTTAAGAAATAAAGTCAGATTATCAAAACAGGCCACAACTAATTGTTTGCAGCCCACAAGTAACTGGTCTCTATTACCAGACAAAACAATTACGTCCACACCGGGTTTGGTTCAAATGACATTATTTTTGGCAGTGCTTTGATGCAACTGCTGCAAGACTGTACACAGTGAGTAAGCACCAGTATTAACACAGAGGACCAAGGGTTACGCTTTGTAAGCGTCAGAGACCAACAGGTAACAGACAAAATTAAGTTTATTTTACTTCTTGGAATTTTTCCCTTTTGATTCTAAATATGGATCTTCTGACAGTATAAGGTTTTGAGGTCTTGCTTTGAATTAGCTTCATGGATTGGTAACTTCTTGTTAGCCATACTACAACTTCATCGTTGCATAACAGGTACATGGAAGATATTCCCTCTGGTAACACAAAGCGTAATCAAATCCTGGTAAAGCTTGGACATTTTTGACAGTTCATCTATGACACTAGGTACAAGTCCCAATCCTAGAGTAATTTCAGTTTCCATACCCTTGTCTTGTTGCAAGCTGTGCCTTTCTTGTACTCCAAGTTGGCTGCTCTTTTGTCCAACTTAGTCCAGAGTGACTGAGCCTTCCATGACAAAAGTTTTGCCTTGAGCTGCTTGTAGAAAATCTGGTGGTCCACAGGATGAAGGCCGATAATGTCACAGAGCTGCTGGAATGTATCCATGATGCCATGGAAAGTATTGGCACTACAGAACCGGTCAAAGAGCTGAGAGGCTGGATCATTCTCTCCAGCTGCTGGGAAGGAACTGGACTGCTTGAATGGCTGCCGAGGCATGCCCATACGTAGTTGTGCCATCTTTTGCCAGCCTGTAACAAGAAAACAGTAAAACAATACATCTTATGAAATTAACCACACACAGAAAGACTCGGCATATGAAGTCTGACTAGTCTTCTACTTCTGCTCCCATCTTATCTCTTATCAATAGCAGTAACTGTCACACTCATGTCAGGTAAGTCTGGGAAAAGCCTACAGCTTGTTGCAGTCAAGATCAAACTTTCAACACAAAACCCCAGTTTCTATTGTCAAAGATAAAAGCCACAGAAGAAGATTTGTAAACTAATAACTTACAGCCATAATTTGGTCCAGAAATATGAAAGTTATTGGTTTTTAGCAGAACTTCACGTGCTCTGAATTTCTAAAAGCTTTTGAAGTTGCCATCAGTATAAGTGCTCATTAGCTTATAGAAAACATGGGGTAATCGTACCACACACAACAGGCAATGGTCCATTTCAAAATGCTGGAGCAAACGTCTGAAGAACATCATTTTGCTGCAAACAGTAATAACTATATGCCAACATAACTGGCAGCCAATTTTAGTAGCCAAATTTACAAACACTGGATTAAAATTTCTTCACAAAAGTGGTTGTCAGGGTCGAAAGATCTTTCAGATACAGTGCATATATGATCATAGCAATCCAAAACTCACCTTTTAAAAACTCCTAACTTGATTTGTTATTCACATACCACACAAGGATGGAGGACTAAATTGGCCAAAATGCCTAATTCTATGGATGGTCTTCCATCCAAGAACTAACTGTGGCAAACGTTGCTTAATTTCACGAAGCTTGTCAGCGTTATAGCTGTGGTACAGAATTGCCACCTACCCTGAATACTACATGATTTAGAAAACAATTCTTCATAGTGCTCAAAGATATAAAGTTTTGCTACATTCTACACAAGAAATTCATAGATTCTCGGCAGTTATGCATCATAAATAAGGCCTTGTTTCTCAGCTGATCTATTATGAATAATAATTAGGCAATTAAAAGCAATGGAATTTTCCAAAAATTATGCTCTTTCTGAAGACGTAGAGTCAAAAGACAAGCAGCTGGCTATTGAACATGTGCAAGGCTGGCAGCTAACTTAGACCCTAGTCAGCTGTAGAGAGGTCATTATCCTCCTATGGTAATTATCCAGTTGTCCCTACATCAGCTGCCAAATTAGACCATCATCAAAGACTGCAGTAAAATAATTCAGCCAAGGCTGTTTGAACTTGTGGTCCTTAAAACTACCAGATTAAATTCAAAGTAGTTGTGCCTCAAAAATTGTTTATTGGCTGTAGCAAAAAAGTCAGTGCCCGAGCTCTTGCCTAAAAGTATTATGATTAAGATTATGCCAGTTCAAATGCCTATTTATGATCACATGCCTGATTGGATGTGTGTCTTCTATCTAGGTTCTAATACATTATGTGTATATGATATAATATATAACATTTTATATAAAATATATAGATATAAAAGGGCCTCATTAAAATCATGCACATACATTGTACATGTATAGGGGTCTACATAAGTAGTGCAAACTGTTGATCTAGTTTCACCAGGAGAATATGCAGACAATTTTTGTCATTTGCCACATGATCGCATTCTCAGCAACTAACCTCAGCTGATAGCTTACCCCTATGTTGTTTCAATCTGAACTTCAGTAGATCATCTACCACAAGAGTTTTTGGTGCCTAAAATGAGGTCCGAGTGATTGCTTACTTGCCCTTGTAGACAACTCCATTTTAAATACTCAAAAGTCAAGGCTGTCGACAACTAAGTGGCCTCCATATCTGTCAACATAGAGGAGTTATTAGTCTCTTCAGTCCTGCCCAGTAGGGTAACTGCAAGTCTGCAATTCTGTGGAGGGGCTGATCTGATCAGCTAAGCAGGGCCTGCTCAGAGCCCAGTTAGCCTATGTCTGTAAAGTTTATTTAAGCCTCTACTAATTTTGGCTTCATATGCCTATTATTTATTATCTTATGATGTATATAAAAACAAAAACAATAATAAAGTTCATGTATGTATACACAACATAGTATATGTATATGTAAACAGTATATGTACATAGCTTTGCATCCCTAATTATGAGTCAGGTATTACCCCTTGGAAATCCACCATAAAGCCAACAGGTTCAGAGCTGACTTTTTTACCGTAAAAGTACTGGACTAAAAGTCACACCTATAGCATAAGACACAGTGACGCAAAATCTTTGTAAAATGAATACATAGGTCACACTGGTATATAAGACACACCTATACACAGATTTCTAGTCACAATACATATAAGCGCATTTGCCAATGACGGCTGTAAATACATGGTCATCATTAGCAAATAATTGCTCAAACATAACTCTGTTGATATAAATTATTTTTGCACTTTTGAATTAGAGATTTCCAGCATTTTTTATTTATAATTTCGTAGTAATTACTTGGTCCTATGACTAAATCCAGCCAGCTGAAGGCATCCAATGATAACATATTGGGTGACTGTAAGGAAGTAGCATATATAGGGAAGAATAAATACCAGCAAATTTTCAGCCTCCTCAAAGCCCTGCGTGGCCAAGCACGGCTTCCCGACCCCCCTCTTTTGTCGCCCTTTCCAAGAAAGCCGCCATGTATGCAGGCGCCCCCACACCGCGCTTCTCACTGGTCCGCAGAGGGAGGTCGGGAGATCGCATGACGCGGCAGAGATGTAGGTCGTTGGGCGCCGGAGAGGTGGAGGTAGCGGGACACGAAAGGAGCGGAGGCCGCATCAGAGGCGGAGGGCGCAAGACGAGGCGGGTTAGCAGCCAAGTGGCGTCGTTCTCTAGAGGTTCGTCTGGAAGCCTAGTACTGCTTTCACTATTTATGCTCCTCATTTGATAAATGTGATTTAATTTAATTTAAATCATTATCGGTCTTTGCCGACTATATATACATACTTCAAAAAATTTATAAAATTTCCGCACATAAGTCAAATAAGATTAGAAGTTCATGTAAAAAACTGCATCTTATATTCCGGAAAATAAGGTACATGCCCCACCCAACAGAATCCCAGCGTTCCAAGTCTGAAGTGGCCTCCCTCCACAAGTGATTCCAAGTGAGGCAGAGCTACAGTTGAGAGAAACCAGAAAATTGTAAAAGCTTTCAAATCCCTAGGTCCTGGGATTGTTGTTAAAATGCAAATTTGGAGGCTATGAGGGTGCACGGATATTTAGATTTTTGGGGTCATTTACAATCCAATTGTCAAATGTTTTTACCACTCAATTCAGCATTAAATTCCTAACACAGCTACTGTCATTATTTTCAAATTAAAAAAAAACTTCATCACAATGTTTTCACTTAAAACTTTGAAAGCTGTGATTGCATACAGTTTCAGGAAAAGAGCAGGAATTCCCAATATTTGTTCACAAAATAGATTTACACACACAAAGGAGGACACATTTGCAAACATTTTGCAGCTCAAAGTGTTTTTCTAGCTGCTTCTTGGCAAAGCATAAAATAATTCAGACTTTTGATGTCACATCGTAAAATTAAACTGGATTTCACAGGCTAGGCTTTAAAATTTACCCTGACTCGATCAGGTTAAATCAATAAAATACCACCTAGATCTGTTCAATATGGTAAGTTCCAAAAAATAAATAGAAAACAAAGCAACAGTCATTCCAAATCTGTGTAGCAGTACCACCGTAAAGTAAATTCAGCATCACATCCAACACATGATACAAAACTGAAAATCTTAACTTCTTTTACTAGGGTGTTAACTGCTGCACACCAAGCAAACAAATACACTGAGTTGTGACTCAAAATGTGGGTCAACATCAGAACAACTGGATGAACAAGATAAGGACAACTACCCAAAAAGTACCACACCAAGGAACAAAAATCAATAAACCCACCAGATATGCCAGAATAATTAATATGAAGAGCAACATGGCTTCTCCTCCAGCATCATCATCATCACCTCCTCTCTCTGTTGATGAGAGCTCATCCAACTGCCAGCAAATCCAACTGTTCATCCAAGTAAGGGTCACTGATAAAGTAGGCATATAGTTTTCTATTCAGTAGTATCTTGAAAACATTTTACGTTTACAGCACCACAGAAAGTAGGTTGACCTCTAATTCCTACAAATTCTCTATTCCATACAAAATAAAGCAGCACTACAAAATGACTTGCATTCTACTTTTTGTTCTTTTCCAGTAGTACTTTATATGTGACATAATTTTCAGTCACTGCTTTATATTAACTTCCACCTATATGTGATTATGAACTACGTTTGTTAATCTTGATTTCTATCAGTGAACAAAAAACTGATATGGTTGCATTTGTTGAGTGAGATTATACCTAATTTAGCTTAACAAGACTGCCAAGCAAGAAAATGGTTGACTGATGTATTCCTCTTCTAAACTGCGTCACTTCATATTTGAGCAGCACAGTATAAAATATTCCAACATGAGCAATCAGTTTTGTTGGCACAGCAATTACCTGTCAAGTCCGTTAGGAAGAACATCAACATGATTTTTTGCCCATTGGCAGCAGATGGTTAAATACCAATACTAAGATCAACACAACCATATAAAATGGCAGCTGATTTGTGTGTATGTATGTGTGTATGTGTATTTTTGAAAACACTTAGTACAGCACCTTTTAAGTACCTCACAAAATCACGGCACACAAGGCCAGCTTTAACATTATAAATTTCTAGCTTAAAATTATAAAATTGCTGGATACCTAGTTCTTTGTTTTATCAATTGAAGTATTGCATTTTCACTTTGGTGGTCTATTATAAATACAGTCTTGTAGCTTATAAACTAATCTGGTAAACCTGTTGTATTTGCTGCAACCATCCATTAGCTCACTAAACCCGGCTGTTAGGGTTAGGGTCTCCACTTTGGCCTGCTCTTATTTATTTAGCTAACCATCTATATCCCTGCAATCTGTGATCACTATAGGTTAAAAACTAATATGACCCTAGAAAACTCATTCACTGCATTGGTCATTATAGTATGTGGTTATCTGCTGTACACTGTCACACATAAGTGCCTACCTCCCAGCCATAACCTCGTGTCATTGCTGGCACAAAATGCTTGATATTATTCATAATACCACTGATGCCTGTTGCTTTTACTTTATCCAACTGGCCATGTCTAAAATACTTACATGTTTCTTTCTTACTCATTTTGTTCCTTCAACATACCCCATTTATCCAAATCTGCATCTAGGTCCAAAAACTTACCCGAATCACATATCACTTATTTGTCTTCCGCTATTACTTTCCGGTGATGTCCAGCTAAACCCTGGTCCTTGCCGTATTATCCAGAATAAATCCCCATCTCTTCAAAACTGCATATTAGATCATCTGGTAGATATTCTTGCTCTTAATTAAACATCTCAAACAGACAAGATCTTGGCCATAAGACTCAACAAAATCTTCCTTCCTCTGATGGCCTATCATACCCTAATCTCCTCCATCGGTTCTCAGCTGACTCCAACCAACAACTCTGACTCAGATTCACAATCTCATCTTTTCATCTCTTGAAAAGCAATGTACTCTAGATCTTATTCCTACTGCCCTTCTGAAAGAATGTTTTGATGTCTTGGGCCAAGTTATCACATCCATTGTCAACCTCTCTTAATGAAGGCAGCTGCCCTGCCAATTTTGCTCATGCCATAGTTCATCCTCTGCGGAAAAACCATCTCTCTGTCTTCATCTGTCTTCGTCTGTCTTCGTCTCTCTCTATCAATCTATCTTGATAATTTATCAAACTTTCATTCATCTCCACTCCCAGCTTCATTTTAAAAATACTGAAAAAAGTTGTTTTCATCTTTTGTCCCACATCTTGTACCTACCTTTCCAATTCTGTCTAACTGCAAGTATCACTCCACTGAAACTACACTACTTACCATTCACAATCACAAAATCAGTGGACAAGGGGAAAGTGAGAAAGCGACTGCTCTCATTCTGCTTGCCTTACACACTGCTTTTGATACAGTTGATCAAGATGTATTCCTTCACTGTCTTGAACACTTTCTGCATCATGATATACTCCTTCCCTGCACCCCTGTATTTAATCAATTGGTATCAATCATTTGTCTTCTATGGCCACTCTGCTGGGTGCACTCCAGTTTACATTATGCACCACTCCACTGGATTCACTGCTTGCTGCTAGCTCTCTCCACTATTACTTATATTCTGATACCCAACTATTCCTTTCATTTGACAGTTCCACACCAACAGCTGCAAAGAACCCTAGCACTACTCATATGCAGCACCCTTTTCTGACCTCTGCTATGTTAAGGCACAATATAAATCATCTTCTTGTTATTTTTCAATAATCCTGTAGAAGACACACATGCAAGTGCACCTGATGGGTGGCATGTAGAGTACAGTTGTATATCATCGGCATATCTGTGAATCTGCTGATGGTTACATGTCAGCATTAAATCAACACAGCAATATAAAATGGCAGCTGAAGGTTATCTCCCAGTATTAAAATCAACACAACAAAAAGAAACAAACAAATATGAAGTACCCAAACTAACAAGAATTTACAGTCTTCAATCAATTTGACAGCATTTAAGGATATCTAGCACCATGACAACTACAATCAACTAAGTCCAATGAAGGTAGTGTAATACCAGAGAGCTCTTTATGGGTACTGAAGAACACAGAGAGAAGTCAAGTAGACAGGTATCATAGTATAAGACCTTTGATAATCAAGACTGAAAATATTTACCTACTCTTGGGAGCTAAATACTGACTAGTTAATCCAAAATCATTTCCTTTAACACTCACTAATTGCTATTTCTGCTCATCAACCAAATGAACCCTGACTCTGCAGGTCAGAAAGATAGCATTAAAATACAGACTGTACATTCAGTAATCATTTAGCTAATACAAGCACCTCAGTAGAAACATTTGATCAGCAATTTCTTATCAGAAGCCAGATGTAACTTAAGACGTCAAAATAAGCTTTCAATAGGGGCCTACTTTTGTATGCCAGTGTGTGTGTGAGTGTGTGTGCAAGTGTGTGGGTGTGGAATCAGTGACAGTCATCACCCACTAACTCCACTGCTGAGTAATGTCACAAGTCAATACAGAGAATCAATATCAAATGTAAATTTAAAGAATATTACGTCTATACAAACAATTTTTACTGACAAAAAGGAGGAAGGTACATCAGAAAAAAGCAAAACCAAGAGCTTGTAAACGTTACAACAAAACACGGCAGTGACAAAGTGAAAGTGCAGCATTACCAGTTGGCACGTGTATGCCACTGTGATGAAGTAGGGAGTTACATGAGCACAGTACATTAGGTAGTCCAACATAAAAAAAATGGATGGCAACTACTAAAACAAAGGCTCACAGCAGCAGCAGTAATGAATAAAGTCATACAGGGTCATCTTTATTTACACGTTCCCATCTAAAACCCTTGCCGCAAAACAGGCTGGCAGAACATAAGAGGACCTAGGAGAAACGGCAGAGGCAATTCTATCAGACAGCCATTTGTACGGCAATCATTGAACAAGTCTCAAAGTATATGGCCACACCAAAAACCCTGAAATAAACAACTCTATCCAACTGAAATGGAACAGTAAACACAGCTTAACAAGATTTTACCACAGGAAGAAGAATGAATTTGTTAGGTTATCTGGTAAAGGCATACTCGTTCTGATGCACTGTAAGCACAGTGTAAACAGGCTTTATATAGAACAATTTCAGGAAACTGCTCCTTAGTGGTGCTCCTTACACACCCACACATAAAATAACCAAGAAACAAAACACTTTCACCCACTGGCAGGACACAAGTAGACAAACATTCCAGCATTCTTGTTGTGGATGTGCAAGCAAGGATTCCGATTCTAAGATGATTGAATGGATGTGGAAGTTCTGTATGAATAAATGATCCAGATCACCACTGCAGCAACAGAAATCCATGGATATACATTGTAAGATGTAGACAGAACTGTCAAAAAGCTGTCTAAACCAATCAAAAAGATTCAGCCTGCAACCAATGCATGAGTTAAAGCACTTCATCAGGGTCCTGACAAAATGACCGCTCTAATAATAGTAATTAATAATAATAATAATGTGATTTACAGAGCGCTGTAATACAGCCAAGGTTGATAAAAGGGCGCTGTATATGTACAAATGGGGCTTGAACCCATGCTCTGCATTTCAAGGCAATCATTCAGTCAACTAGTTAGAGTGACATACAGCATGACTCCAAAGGCTACAGACATACTGCAGTTATGAGTTCACTGAGTTTTAAAAGGCGGCTCAACAAAGGAATACAAAGCTCCCTGATGCATGTTGGGTGTTTTATATTCCTGTCCCACCGTGAAGATCTTTGTTCCTAGACCAACAGCCAGTGTAACATCTTTCAGAGAGCAAGGCAATCACATATTTATTACAACCACTTTCATATTAGTCCTCAGAGTTGTAGTATGTATGCATGTAATAACTGAACATTTAAATAACTCCTAGTATCCCTCACAAAGGTGTTCTTTGCAAGACTAAATGGTTTTAGTTCATTATGAGCAACAAGAGTTCACCTGTAAGAAAATAATGCTCAAATGCTGGAAAGTCACCCTTGTCATGCTCTCTGTCTCTTTCTCTCTCTCTCTCTCTCTCTCACACACACACACACACACACACAAACACAAAACTCAAAACAATTGAGGGCATACATCCAGGGCATACAGTTGACACTAAGCTGCTTAGAGTTCCTGGTCTGTGTTGCATTGAGGGTGAGGAGTGATGACAGCTAAATGAAGAATTCACTGCTGTCCATATGTGGTCCTAAGTTGAGGCATATTTCAGCAAAACCACAAAAACAACAACCAATCCACCAATCAAACAAACTTTCCTCATTGGTTACAAGGCATGAATTGCTGATTTCATATGATGCATCAGGATTTGAGTTGTATACGCAAAGGTGAAAAACATATGTATTAGCCAAATTGCCGCCCACTCTTCTAGTCAAAGCATGCAAGACTTTTGGCAGGACGGCCAGGGGCGTGATGTCACAAATGAGGAGACCAGAGTTTACATATCTCATACCTGGAGGATTACACTGCAACACAGCAAGTACATTCATTCCTGATGATATAATACACCTGCCAGAGCTCTAACAATGTATACAGTATGTTAACTCATATATTAACATTAGTTATGTACCAGTAACAGCAAACAGAACTGTAACAGCCATGCAGATTTAAGGCAAATGTTTCTGTAGAAACTTTTCAAAAGCGTGGTCTCAAGGTTTAGAGATCTGTTGGCTGAAGAACAAATATGGCTTAGGCACAAACGGAACCACATCAATTCAACAACAGGACACCTTCTTAACCTCTCAACTTTCATTGGTAGCATGAAGGACAATAAGAGATGGCCTGGTTCGCCACGTAGGGTCAACTGTCTAAGTAATAACCTAAACCAATGCTGATCAACTCCAGTGTGAAGGCCAGTGTTACATCTACAGCTCCAAGATGCCACCTTCTGTTGTCAATAAACAGCATGTGCTGTTGTGCATAACCCACTGAAAGAAGAGAACCAGAAAATTGACTTGTCAATTATTTGAATTGGATGTTGGAATTATAGCAAATTGCATGATGGCCAGTCATTCATTATATCGCTTAATCAAATTTAAATCGGTTACTTTGCAATGATTACTGATAGCAGTGCCTCCTGGCATGACAAACTCTTATCATCAGATTGCTTCCCTGTGCCAGTAATTAGACATTTGGGAACCTAACGTGGAAAGTACATTGCTAAATAGGCAATGGTAGGAACAAGAAAGTAAATATACATAATGAAAACAGTTAAATAATCTGTTCCTTCAGTCACGACAATATCCTCTTCCCATGTACATTTCAAGAGTTTTAGCCTAGACTGCTGCATACAGCTCTGTTCAATAACAAACTCTTTACAAAAGAATTGTAAAAAAGTAGCCTGTTCTGAAAAATAGACTGAAATCTATAACTTTCTGGTGAACATAACAGAGCACCCAGCATTATTTTCCATGAAGGGTAAGAGCAGTGCTAAATAACAGATTAAGCAGTATGACCCATAGAAACAGACAACCTGCAGAGTTTACCTGGTCAGCTAGGAACAATCCATCTGCCAAGAAACACATTCAAGTGTTGTGGATCTCAGTTCGGGAATGCCAGTGCCACCACTGCCCAGCTGGTCACTTCTTATGCCTGTTAGGTGCCTATCTACCTGTACTGGGTTCTCAAAAGCCAGGGAAAATACAACAAAGATCACAGACATGTACTGTCTATTACTTAGGCAAAGTTTCTCTGATCTGAATAGAGTAACTGATGATCACTGACACCTAGGCTGTCACACCTAACAAGCTGTTAGGCATGTCAACCACAGAAGGACTCAGTAGTGTCTCACTACAAGCAACAGTGACCCAGATTAAACATCATTATCTCCTGATACCAGGTATTAACAGTGAAGTCATACCTTAAATGTTGCTTGTTGACAGCTTTTGATGTGCCACTGTCCAGTTTTTTAAAACACACCTTGAAGAACTGATAAAATATTTGTTGCATCAATCAGGCTGTATGAAACAGTATATACGTTATTAACCCTCATCCACATACCTGGGGTCCAAGTGGACTCCAGCCATTTTAGAATATGTGTAACTTTTGTACCCTTGATGGCATAACACTATTATTTTATGTAATTGTCAGCCCTTCATCGATCAACAGCTGCATGAATTTATAGGTCAGCAAATTATTTCACAAAGGAAAAATTTTTACATTTCATTTGGGGTCCATAGAGACCCCACAAATATATTGAAAAAATTTAAATAAAATTACTTAGGCGCCCATTTTAAGGAAATGAGGGAGCACCTAAATGTTTGGCAAGTGTTCCTAGGCATTTTAATGTAAAATGGCTCAAAGACGTGCTAGTTATACTATTGCTGAAGCACTTAAGATACTACTCCATGATGATAAAGATGACGTTCAGAGAAACGAAGAAAGCAGCAATGAGATGGTTGATGAAGAAGATGAAATTGATCACGTTTCTGACAGTGATGACTTTGAGCCTGCTAAAGAACCTGCACTTCCTGCTGCACAAATTCGTGGCAGAACAGCAACTCGTGGTACACGTGGCGGGGGTGGGCGCCAAGCCATGGATGAAGATGGGTCGTAATATCATTGGTGACAATCTTTTTCACCAGCCTGCCTCTTATAAAGACGGTGTTTTAACAGCATACTACGTATGTGGGAACAATTCGCAAAAACAAGGCAGATATCCCAAATGAAATGCAAGAAAAATCAGAGAAGAAAAATCAACAAGTTTTGACTTCTGTAGAAATTACACTTTGCAAATTACACTTACGTTCCAAAGAAGACAAAGGCTGCCATCTTGCTGTCCTCTATGCATCATGACAGTGCAACAGCAGGTGACGATCACAAGCCTCTTATCATACTTCACTACAATTCCAAGAAGGGCGGAGTAGACAACACGGACAAACTTGCTGCAACATGCTCCTGCAAACGAAAATGCAAACGATGGCTTTTTCATAGTTCTTCAACGTAGTCGATGTCGCTTGCATTGCAGCCCTTGTTATCTGGCTATGCAACTGTCCAGAGTGGGAATCTCGAAGTGGGAGCCGTCGTCGTCGACTATTCATGTTACAGTTGTGCTTGAACTGGTTCATGAACAAACTGCTGTTAAGTGCTGCAAATCCCCGAACTGTGCAGGGTGAAGTGAGAAATGCTCTGAAGCGTACCAACACACGGGGTGTATTGATTGAAGAGGAAGGCAACCTTGACAGCAAAGAACCTTCCAGAAAGCATCGTTGCAACATCTTTCCATGCAGTGCTGACAGAAAGGTGAAACAAGAGTGCACTGTTCAGCCGCAGAAATGTCTGCATGGATCACTTGACACCTGCCATTATGTGGGCCAAGTGTATGTAACAGACAACCCCTAAGCATATCTACTGAAGATTAAACTAGGATTTGTGCTTAGCTTAATAACTTTCTTCATTCAATTAAACTAAGCTTAAAATGAACAGTTTGCTTTGTTGAGCGACCTGTTACATTCATTATATAACATTTGCTGGGTTCCTGATTTGTGTAATAAAAATATTCTTTCCATGGCAAGTTAGGACCTACTTAATGAAAACTATTATGTGTTACTATGTTTAAAGAAGAACTTAGACTGTTTCGATGTCGGAATGCAAATATCACTCGAAGCATGCATTTTAACTGTTGGGGTCCAGATGGACCCCATGTATGCAATAACGTGACTTTTATGACCAATGTGGATGAGGGTTAAGCACCACTGCAACATCATGCAAACTTAAGATGAGCTGATAAAATAGCACTGTATGCAAATCTTAGACTCCAAAAACCCGCTGTCTCCATTAAGCATCACTACCATGTCATGCTTCCAAAAACTAATTCTCTACAGTTACTGCAAATAATCGTCCTTTTCTGCAGCCAAAAGGTTACTCCTGAGGGCAGTTAATTGTCCAGATCATGGACTGGTGGTACATTAGCATCCAGGGCTTCATGGAACCAGAAGAGCATAGACTGAGTTAAGCCACTTAATGGTCTAGATAAGGCTAGACATAAAGTGGGCTGCTAAATGATAGCTATTACTGAGTTAGAAGTCCACTGGTAAGCCAAGATACTGGATAAATAAGTTTCCTCATGATCACATTATTGTGCAGAAACACAAATAGGATGCAAGTAAAGTAATGTGTAATGCTGAATTACTGTTTCTTGAAGTATTCACAAGGCAACACTCATCAAAATGGAATTGTGCTAAAGCAATATGTGTAAAGCCAAGCAGCTCAGGTTGTTACAGCTCGATGTATTCAACACTAAAATGTTACCACAAAGGTAAAAGATAGCACACTTGTTTATGCACCTCCTCAGAAGCATAACCCTGAGGTTAAAGGATCATTCAACTGTGGATTAAACATGACCAAAACAATCTATTGATAGGCCACCACCTTTTTAAACTAACTAAACTCATCTAGCTAGTGACAATATTTGAACAAAATTTACATTCAGTAAAAAATAATATTAATTAATTACTACTATTATTATTAGTAGTAGTAGTAACATCACTAGAATTAATAACCAGATTATTATTTTCATTGACACTCGTCGTCGTCATCATCATCATCATCATCAACAACAACAACAACATTTTCACCATCATTATCACTTAGGATATTCATTATTGTTGCTTTGTTCTTGTCCTGTTCTAATTATTGTTGACTAGTGACCTGGATGCCCTTCTGAGAGGACATCACAAAGCAATACCACAAATAACTGAAAAGTGTCGATGACTGCAACTGTGATGGTCATCATGCATGATGATCATAATCATAAAATTATTAGCCAAAATTTTGTCTGAAGTGAGAGATTTTAAAAAATTTTGAGCTTTCTGTACCATAATTATCATGAGTCTTAACTTGAGAATTGTTATGGAATGAAAAAGTAGACATTATTTTTAAATAAACATCAATATAAGATATCATACAACTTAACTGGTAATATAAGCACAACAGTTGATCTGTCTACTTGGATTCAGCAAATTTCAGAGATCTGTTATCATTATATATATATATATATATAATGTATGAAAAAACGATCCATATATATATGCATATATATATATATACACACATACAAGTATAAGTGTTATTGACAATCTCAACAAAGAGAAATTAGCTCCTACCAAAACCAGCCACAGCTTGTCTCCTATCTGCTTCCTACATCTACTCAGCCCACTGCACCATCACCATAACATAATAATATGCAGCTGCAGTAAAATGTAGAGATAAATTTGGCAGAATGGCGGAACAGTGGATGTGTTATGAATTACATTCCGCAGGCTGTACAGTCAGTCCTTTCAGTCCAAGCCAGTCCAGGCCAGTCGGAATCAATAGTAAACAAAGCCTATGATTAATCTTTAAACCTGTTTGTTGTCACATAGTGAAAGCTTCAGTGAAACTGTGTCCCATAAATAATGTCACATGCAAAAACACAAGAATTCAATCTGAAAATGGAGAAGTGTAAGCTGCTCTAATTAACTGCACTATAATATAAGTTTATTACAGATCCCTATTCAATCGAGAACAATGATCTGCAGTGTGAAGTACTTTTAGGATTGGAAACACAGACCAGGAAAATGATATCAGCAGAGTGGCAGAATTCAAGATGTGGATATCATACAGAATGAAAGTCAGTTGGATATAACATAAACTTAATTAAAGACTCCACACCAATCAGATGGGGATGACCGTAACAATGGCCTGAACTTAAAACTCCACCCATCTAAGACTTTCATATACAATGCCCTTTTGGCATTTCATTCATTTTCCTCCTAACCTTCTTAAAGCCTTTATTCTACTGAAGTTTACTCATCTGCACTAGTGTAAGGCAATCTGAAAATAGTGACACTGCTTCAATACAGACACAATTCCAGTTGCAAAGTACAAAAACATGGTCAACTTTTTCAACTGACTATATAATGCCCAACAACCGCTTGCCATTTCCTGTATTGCACTTGGATTTAAACCCTGAACACAGCATTGCCAATCAGCCATCTTTCTGCACATACATACTGTTCTGCATGACTCAGCACAACAAAAATTTCAGCTTACCTTATCAAAGCATTTATATAGCACCTTTTCAGAACCTTTCAAAGGTGATGAACATTTTACAGGTTGCACATTATTAGGTCATTAAGTATGGTCTATCTCTGCAAATGGTGCTTTTGAAAGCATCTTAAAAGATACTTAGCAAATGCATAATGCACTATACAAACATATTGTAATCGTAATCTCGAGATTTCTACAGCGCCCAACGAAGGCACATCATGGGGACCAGCTTATTCACAAGCACTCAGTCAAAACCAAATTGACAGGCAAAAGGGGGTTCAATTCCAGGTCAAGATTCAAAAGTCAGGCAGAGAGACAGCATGACAGCTAGGGTGGGTGACGTTTGGGATTGGAGCGGAAAACAGAGATAAGCATACATCCATACATCTTTGTAATCAATATCCATCTACACAAATTCTGTCTAATTAGCTGGCCACAGGCTAAGGTAACTAGAACAAAACTTCACTTCTTCAAAGCAACCTCTCTGCTGAGGCAATCTCTTGATTTTCTCACCCACAGCTACAGCGTCTTCAATATAGATTTTAACTGACATCTGCACTATCCATCAACACACCAGATCACAAGCACTTCACTGTAAACAACTCATGACAGGCCTTCAGGCTGCCGTGAATTAAATAAAAGCAGGTCACATGAAAGGTCATTGTTTAATGAGACATGCAGCAATTTCTGTCAGAATATAAAAATGCTTAAGATAAATGCATAAATCCATGTAACAACAGCCATAAGGAGACAAGTCTTTAAAGTCCTCTTCCCACTGGCTATAACTGAATGAAGATTAATCTGACAGAACTGATGCAAGACTGTCAGACTGCACTTCAGACTACATTTCAGTCTTCTCTGAGGCTTGAACATACAGAGTTGTACTCCATTTCCACAACAATAATAAACCACAGGGTGACACTGATTTCCCGAGACCCTCCTCAAATGATGCCCCTTGCAACAAATGCCCAATAAACAATATCATAATAGGATAACACAAATATTTAGTAAATGCTTCATGCATTTCAGATGTTTTCTGAGCAAAATCTAAACAGTTTTCAACTTTACTCGACCACAGTGATTACATATGCTTAGACTAAAAGTACAAAGTTTTCCCCACAATTCATGCTTTAATAAACCATAAAGAATCCTTGGAAATATGAACCTATCTGGGCCAAAGCACCTGAAGAAGAGCAACTGAAAATTTGTTGCATATGTAATGTATCTGGTCCACTATATAGCTATACAGCACATTTTAAGAACCTCTCAAAGGCTTCAAGACATGTCTACCTAACAGATCTAAAGAGATGCAACTTCAGGTAGGCTGAAATTGTTTCTTGAGCCTTCTGTAGAACTATACATATTTTCAGCAGGTGGTTGTTCCAAAAGAATGGCCCCGTGCAACAGAAGGCACAAAGTGCTTACACTGTAGTAGGGGTTGCAGTACTGACCCGCAATACACCTGACTGTCCCAAAACAGGAACACTGAGCTCTCTGATATATTCTGGGGTGAGACCGACTATCTTACATATCCAAGTGATCCGTAAAAAAGTCCTAAAGTTGTAAAATAGCCATAGTTGTGTTTACATCTAAATCTGCAAGATCACTGCTGACAGATACGTGTACAATAAACAGTTACCATTCACCTCTTCTCATGGACTTATACTAAATTCAATCAGAGTTTACTAGAGCAAATCCATCCTAGTCTAACTGAATCCTTGTTTTTTTTTAAGCAGACTGTTGAAACCTGAAACTGGATGTTGAATGTATTGACAGACTTGAGCTTACATGACACACAGCATACCATCTTATTAATATTATTTTACCAGGTTCTAGATATATCACTGTGATTTTTGTTAGGGTAGCAGATCTGCTTTAAGCTGACACTTACTCATCTTAAAAGAACTGTTCCAGCAGGTGCACATCCCTTAGCTTCATTGATACTATGTGTACCCCATCTCCATGATATTTTCCAGCTGCCCAAATGTTTTACATGTTTTTCCATCCAGCCAGCATATCCCACATAGGATGGCACTCTTTCTCTGTGTCTCATTCTCTGTGTGTGTCTGTCTCTCTGTCTCTGTCTCTCTCTCTTTCTGCATGGACTCACCTCTAGCATTTGCCAAGTGTTTTGGAACCAATTCTTGTGTGCATTAGATACTGGCATTTTAGACCCTGAAGAATTACTCAAGGGCCCTTTCTACTCAATCACGCTCAAAACAAGTCTCCTCTTGCATATTAGGCAGCGGCAACTGCAGGCTCTGCAAAACTACTGGTACAAATTAGTATAATAAGTCATTAGGCCATAAGTTAGGAGGCCCGGGAACCCGTTGGAAGGGTCTGACAGAGGCCAGGAATTCAATATCCAAAACTGGGGCAAAGAAGAATAAAGATTTAAGCAGTCTGATTACTAAGGAACTCTGGTTCAATCATGCACAGCTGTCTGTCACCTCTGAACTAGTGTCCCGTGGGGTGGGAAGTAACACAGGTGACAGTCACCAATTACTGAAGCATATAGAATACGAAATGTCTTTAATTTCTAAAAGTCAATAGAAATTAGCACTCTGTATTATGTATTGATAGGCTGAAAGAAATTCAGGTGTAGTGGAGTGGGGACTGACTCTTCTCTGGTGACCAAGGCCAATATTAACATGGGAACAAATGGATTGGATCACTTGGATGACAATGCATATGTACCTTTGAGCCCAGGACTAGCAGTTAGTGGCACAGTTACTAGTTAACCTGGATTTATTGTACTCACGTTGTTCTCTGTGCAGTGGCTTACTGTGTGCTTATAGTGCTTCAGTAAAGTAAAAAGTCTGACTCACATGCACCCCAATGGACAAATGTTTAATTTTCTACTGTAAAATTACACACTTAGCGAATTTTGTCTTTCAAGATTTTAAACAAGACCTTGTTGGCTGCAGCCACTGATGTTGTTTCAGTTAAATAAATAAAAGTTTTAGTAGTTTTAGAAGGTCTGTTGTTAACTTGTGTACTTCACTGCTTGATAACATCAGTTTCTGTTCAAGAAACTTTTTAACTATAAACAATAACAAGCATTAAATTATTGAAAACAACAAAACTAACAACTGCATTTAAGCCAGGAATCATAGCAATCAGCGACTACACAGTGACCAGCTGACTATATAGTACATGCAATGCAAAATAACATGCAACTATTTCATGGTTTAGATTATTACACTGAAGTATTTAGCCATCGACAGAGTCACAGGTAACTGGGTACCCATTCAGAATGGACTTGGGTACCTGGGCCAAAGTTACTAAAATTGTGACACCCCTACCAGCAACACCTTTTACAGCAAAGACATGGAAATCCTAAAGAATGCCATTATATACAGATGGTGAAAAAACTGCATAAGGAATGATGCACAGACTCAGTGTGATAGAGCATCATGTTCATGAAAACCAAAGTGCTGTAGGAAGGAGACAGCCTCAGCCACTACAGACATTACTAGCCACTGTAAAACACCTGCAAGTCCTTAAAAAGACCATGAAAGTTTGGTATTGCACAAGCAGTAATAGAATTCTTTACCTGTACAGTGCATACATGTGTCATATCATAGACATCAATCCCTATGGGACAGAGGACATGTTCCATAATATTTAGACAGGGAACACCCATGGTAAGTTCCTGCAATATCTGTGAATGTTTCACCTTTTTTAGTAAAAACAGTTACACTGTTCAAAACAACACCAACAATAATAATAATTTTGGCAGAGCCTCAGTTCATACCAGATGACAGACAAAGGTGCTAATATGCTGACAGCCAAAAAGGGTCATCATAAATTTAAAAACAGAAAACCACAGAATGTCCAAATGTCCCAAAGATTAAATAAATTCAAATATTTTATGACAACTTGTCTCATTACAAATCCTATCATCAACATATTTTTCTGCAAAGTTATACACACCCTTTCCTATAAGGAAGAAAGGATAAAGATGTTCCCTCAGTATTCAGAATGGATCTATGTCACTGTGCTAAAAAAAAGGTAAACATAAAAGACTTGTTAAGATGCCTCTTTAGAAACTCAGAAGCCAGGTTCCAAGGGCAAAGAATATTTCAGCTGCACATGAAACACAACCACAGCAATCCAACAGCAGGACACTTTTTTAACTGCCTAACTTGCCCAGGTATTCATTTACCAATCCCCAAAAGATGGGGTGTGCTGGGCTGAGTGGGCATCAAGAAGTGTGGTATTCTACAGTCACTTATCAAAGTACTAACTGGGCTTGAAAGTGCTTAACGATGTGCCAGTATCCTATGACCAACACTAAGGCTAAACAGGTATATGCAGTGCATCAATATGTGTATATGCAATGTATATATGTATTTTACATGATAATCAGGGTCATAGATAGTGCTTGCCTACACTGGCATTTATTATAGACTGGTATAAATTAGGTAGACCACTCAACAATTCAACTTGCTAGTTTTTATCCAATAAAGGCTAATGTTCATCCTGTGTACTGTATTCAGCAATAAAACATGTGTAATCTTTTTTGCACAAATTACACATATGATAAAGCACAGAGGACAATTACCCTTCTATCAAAGTTATTACTATGAATTTATATAAACTATACACATGCTAGTCACAGAAATGTTGATCAAAAGAGAATTCTTACTGAGCAGAAATGTCTAAGTTTTTTAACAAAGTAGCAGTAACACACAGGTTCAGTACTTCCATTCACTACATATTTCAAAACACTCTGGCTACAGCAAACTTTTAACTTGGCAATTAATCTTTGACAAAACGTTGCAATCGGACTAGTCAATATGAAAGCCAAATTGCCTGAATATACACATAAGCACTCTAGGAACTACTATCTCTATGAATGACTTCACCAGAGCTGAATCTCATCATTTCAGGCTAAAGATCTATAGGTTAATGAATGTATTAAGCACATTAGATCCCACTGGAACAGAAATCAACAGAATGCATTAAATTTGCTTATCTGACAAATGAATCAGCCTATCTCAACAGCATTAACAAAATGCTGCCATATGTTTTAACACTTACGTAAAATTGTTATATAGCCAGAAATTATAGTATGATAAGTTGCAAGTACCCATGAAAATAGAAAATGCAAAATTCAGCTCTATGTATAAGGCACAACAAGACTCCATAATTGTTGCCTGTAACTAATAAAAAAGTGGGAAAAATGAAAAAAGACAACTAATAGTCATAACCTTAGAAGTTCGGACCCAAGACTACCTCTGAAAAGTCTTTATTAGTCTTCAGTAGCCAAGTAATTGTGACGTTTTTCTGGGGTGTCCTTTTCCCTCCTACCAAGTTGTGGCCTCCTGTCCGCTGTGTTGTGGGTAGGCCTCCCGAGGTCTTCAGTGAGAAAGTCAGAACACGAAGAGTCAACGTATAAAACTTTATTACGAACAACAATCGCAAACGAAAAGTGTTTCAGTTTGTCAAACAGTCCGCTACAACTTCTTTACCGCTGCCATTCTAAGAATTACTAGGTCCACGGCCGCCTACGAATTCTTAGGGTGTGTGTCCTCCACGCCCTACGACGAACTAACTCTCTCTGTCCGTACAACTCTTGTCCGCCAGTGTCCGCAACTCTCCACGAGTGTGTCTTCGCAGAAGTGTGTCTGTGTGCTACAGCTACTTAACTACGCCTTATATACCCGAGGTATGGGACATAGGACATATAGGACAAAGTACATGGGACATAGGACATATAGGACATAGTACATAGGACATGGTACATAGGACATAGGACAAAGTAGATGGGACATAGGACATATAGGACATTGTACATATAGGACAAAGTACATGGGACATAGGACATATAGGACATAGTACATGGTACATAGGACATGGGACATATAGGACATAGTACATAGGACATGGTACATAGGACATATAGGACAAACTACATGGGACATAGGATATAGTACATGGGACATAGGACATATAAGACAAAGTACATGGGACATAGGACATATAAGACAAAGTACATGGGACATAGGACATATAGGACAAAGTACATGGAACATAGGACATATAGAACATAGGACATCGGACATCGGACATATAGGACAAAGTACAGGGGACATAGGACATATAGGACATAGTACATGGTACATAGGACATATAGGACATAGTACATAGAACATAGAACATATAGGACAAAGTACATGGGGCATAGGACATTTAGGACAAAGTACATGGGACATAGGACATATAGGACAAAGTACATATAGAACAATTAAATTAAAAGAAACGTAGGGTCCCTGAACAAAATTAAGGGGCACGGGGGTGTAACCTTAACATAATGCTAAGAAATTCACACAATTTGATATTCAGCACATTCTTGCATGAGCCAAAAGAACTTTTCAGAGGTAATATAACTATTCCAATCAGATGTATTTACTGCACCTTTTACAGTCTCTCAAAAGGTAAAGTGGAGTAATAAACCTTTATATATACAGCCATGAAGCACAAAGTCTGAGAAACATTTTGAACTGCGTGTATGTATGTGAGTAACCTTTATTAGCACAAGCCCAACACTGCAGGTAGCAAATGTCTCAAAATCAAATTGCCCGAAGCTAATGAAGCAATGAGATTTTAATCCCAAAGGCAGCAATGAAAAGACTGCAGCTTTGCTAAGTTTTCTTGTAATAAGCACTTCTGTCTAGTTATACATTTAACAAACTTGTGGTTCAATGCTTGAGAGCTGCTGAGTAAACAACCCTACAACAGCAAACATCTTTAAAAATCTGTTATGACCTTCAACAGCAGAAGGTGAATTAATCAAAAGCACTGTTAACTACCGTTTAATAACAGAAATTTGAACTGGCATTTTCTGTGATAAGTGCTGCCAACCTACAGTAATGATCAAAATTACAATTTGCTTAACTACAAACACTAGGGTATGGGTCACGGGCATGAACTTGAAGTGCTAATGACTTAGCCTCAGGCTTTGTCTACCAGATATTTTATCCAATAATCTGGCCTCTGTCAGAAAAATTTAGGGCTTTGATCCAACTTAAGGGTAAAAACATAAAATCTCAATAACCACTTATGATAGAGCTAAACTGTAAACATCAAATTCGCATAGAAATGAATTTTGGACAAGCATGTGTGTTCACAAGCAGCCATTATATTGTCTTTATGCATTATGCTGATGTTTAAAAAATATATTACTAATATATAGTGTTCCTTCAGTTATTATTAGGTCAAAGTTAAAACTACAGTTCAGGTGACTGTCTTTGTCAAGGAAGGTATGATATGTAGACCAACATGTTTGAATGCATCATTGTTTTCTTCACCTCACACTTCGCAATCTGGATAGTGTGCAAATCTCCAAAGGTCTTAAGAAACATATTACTTACTCACTTACTTAGGACATTCCTATTAGTGATAAGCGGTCAAACTCCACATGCAGTTATGTTTTGGAGGGGCAGAAGGCAGAGAAATGAAAAGACTTGAAGTTATTTACATGAGCTCAAATGGCATTGCCATTTTGGTGGAAAAGACTAAAAGATTCCTCACTCAGCCGATGGACACATGGCGTGTTAACAAACGTCTTACTTACTTACTTAATTTCTTACTTTAAAGCTGTCTGACTTCTTGTGTAGCATGATAAATCTCAAGCCAAGCATCTCCAGGTAAAGTTATATCAGTCAGTAACTTTTGCAAATGCATTTTTACAATTCCCTAGAGCAAAACAAAAGTTAGAAAACCGCATCTATCAATGCTTTGTTTACATCCAGGTATTGCCAGCTAAGCAATCAAAGCCCTACATTGCTGGGCAACTATCAGTATCCGATCAGTTTCAGGGAAGTCTTGGCTAGCGATTCTAATTATAAAACTACAAAAATATATCAAATGCTGACAAATCTCACATCCGTGAGTGGACCAATCCCTTTCATAAAGTTTTCGGCTAGCCTTTACTGGAGGCTGGCAGAAATGCCCAAAATGTTACAAATCTGTACCTCTGGTGCGCACGGAATGTTATTCGTTGTCACAAAATTGCATTTGTGGAGGGCAAAGGGTTAAGGCAGATGCTAAACCTCTCGCTCACAACCTGATTTCTCACCAAATACTCCATCTTATGTTAGTTCCACAACTACTAACAACTGTGAATGCAATGTCCTGCCTTCCCAGTCATTGGTCATCTACTTGGAATGACACTCAGCATATTCTTGCTAAAATCCACCATCTATCAGCACATCCGTGTGGTAGTCTATCAGCTAAACTCCAAAACTCTGTGCTTACGGGGTCAGAAATTCAAATTCCTACCACAACAGAAAGACATTTCAAGATTTCTGTAGCATTTGTTCCCCCTACCAAATTTTGGCTACAAATTGAGTACTGTGACTATACAACGTCAGTGTGAAGATCAGACGGCAAAGAGGACTGGCCAGCACATGCTGAGGCTACGAAAACAGAGTCGCCAAAAATGGTAGCAGTTTTAAGTATAACTATTCAACAGGTGCTACATAAATTTACTACATAAATGCTAATCCTTTATTTAGGATATTACAATTTATTAATCAGCCAGTCACCTGACCATGCAAACTCTTAACCTGCCTTACAAAATTCACAGCTATCTTCAATGTCACTATTCTCAAAAAAATCTATGATCTGCTCATAAACACAGCTTCTGCTTGATGATATCAATAGCAAAATATTTCTGCTGAACCTCATAAACTTTTTCAACATCATCCTATACATGTTAATTAGATAATTAATTAGCAATTAATTAATTAGTTATCAACTTCTATTGCGCATGTGTCTACTGCACAAGGCATCAACCGATGACACAATGGATTTGGTTTCCAGTGTTTTGCCCTACGAAGCTGCGAAAACTGAAACACTAAGATATGAGCTTCCAAGCATGATTTATTAAAAAAATATAATTACTGAGATTTGTGCAATATTGCGTTGGCCAGAGCCCTGTTTCATTTTAAAACAGCATTTATTTAACAGCATATGATATCTTTGCCACACGAAACGACTAAACAGCTAATCAACCGACAGTCGTCTCATATTATTTTAACACGTCAAAGGAAAACCCTAACCTCTGTTCCCGTTTAACTAGACGATCGCTGGCCACCGATCGACCGTGAAAAGAATTTAAATCCGTCAGGTTTTCGAAACTTCTTTGCGAATGACTGGCCTAATTTTCTAATTATGTTTTATTGTATTAATACTACTTCGTTTCGCCATCTCGTTCATTCAACCGTCGCCATTACGCTCACAGCGCTGCCACCTGTCGGTCGGTGATAACAGAAGTTTCGCATAAATTTTAAAATTTAAATTTTTACAACATCGAAAACGTATTTTCATATTTTAAATTTCTTTTTACACTTTGCTCTATGCTTTTACATGTTCTCTCTGGCTAGGAGCGTAAGAGGTTGTGGTTGCGCAGAAGACCTGAAACCAGTAACGTGGAGTTTACAATTAAGCACTCAGGTTCTGCTTACAGTCTAGATTTAGGCCTATATAATAACTGCAATGATTGACAATGAGTGTTAACGTCTACAGCCTACGAAGGAAATGAGTCCAGGACAAAATCAGATTTTAATCAGATCTGAAGGTCAAAACAGATTTTGCACATCAAACATCTGCCGGAAGACAGTTTCCGAGTCTGGGGCCAGCGACAGAAAAGGCACGCTGCCTAGAGCTATTATTGTCCATGGAATCGTAATCGTAAACTCAAGATTTCTATAGCCCCTAAAGTAAGCGGGAACCACCTTATTCACAGACGCTCAGTCAAAAACAAAATCGATAGGCAAGAAGGGTTCGGTTAGTCAGATTAAGACGGTCATATGCGCTGAAGGTCGACCTGGTGGAGTAGGCCTAGAAACAAGTTTTGAGAATCAGAAGGTCTACACTAACTAAAATCCACTGTACATATGTGGCGTTTTCCGGTCGGGCTAACTGTCCACGGGGTGGGGTACTCCAGCCCAGTTCTACGCTCGGAGCCACCCGCCTCACTGCCCCTTATATTTTTACTGTAAAATGGCCTCTCCATACCGCCTCTGCCCGTATCGTTCGTTCTCTCCAAGGAAGGCCTAGGATAGGTCGCTTCCCTAAGGGAATCAACACTGTAACTCTCGGTCTCGGGATCCGACTTTGCCTCTTCCGCGGTCGCCGGATGGGCAACGTCCTGAGGATGGCCTTTACTCAGAACAGGGTTCGTTCCTTTACTGGCAATAGTCGTTCCCTTTTTGTGTGAGGACTTTCTCGTAACCACCATTTTACATCTTTTAACTCGCCCGCTACCGCCAATATTCTGAGACACCAGTCGCTTTCTCGGTTCCAAGAACAGGGAAGTCTTACAACGAGCCTCTGTGTCTTTCCGCCCTAGGCACAAGGATATTGGGCGACACATCTTCCCACTATCTCGCTCCATTTCCGTGAACTTCCGGAGCAAATTTCCGTACCAGGTCTCTGTTGGCAATTATCGACCAACAGTGCTTCAGGGGATAGGATACCCCTATGGAACACTCAAGAGAAGGTCCCCTCTCTAACCTTCTGTAAAACACACCAACCTTCGTACCGACCTACGCACGAGGGGGCCCTTCCCCGCACTTCAGTCAGTCCTCTGATCAGTGTGTGGCGACAAGCAATATAGAGGAGTCGGTATCTTCCCGTTTCGACTCCGGTGTTATCGGGGAACCGACCCGGACTATTTTTGTACCGGGTATTTTCTTGGTCTGCGTTAGTTTTCGGTCCCTTGCTTAATGGGACTTTTCTTGGTCTGCGTTACATGATCCGGTCTCTTACGTACCGGGGCTTTACTTGGTCTGCGATATGATCTGCGGGTCTTCCCGTATCCCGCTCTCTGAATTTCTACCGGGAAAACCGCGGCCGCATCTTTCCCCGAGTTTCGCACAACCTGTTATCTTCCAACTATCATGACTTACTCGACCGTCTCGCGACGTTCCAACAAGGTGGGCCCAAACCCTGCGGACCAACGCGGAGCCAGTCAGAAATCAGACCGATTGGTTTGCTTTGGTTGCGACTTCCTCAGGAGCGCACGGACAAGTATTACGGCACCAGTTATCTTTTACGGCAGTTGCTACCCCTTGAATTCACACAGACCTGTCGCCGCATCTTTCCCCGATCTTCGCCCAGCCTCCATTTTTCCACTATCGTGACTTACTCGGCCGTCTCGCGACTTTCCAACAGGGTGGGCCCCAGCCCTGCTGGTCCAACGGAGCCAGTCAGAA
Source organism: Norana najaformis (assembly GCA_964023275.1). Taxonomy (NCBI): domain Eukaryota; kingdom Metazoa; phylum Annelida; class Clitellata; order Crassiclitellata; family Hormogastridae; genus Norana; species Norana najaformis. The sequence goes on along the minus strand of OZ029913.1, from coordinate 21,921,350 downwards.
ATCAGACAGATTGGTTCGTAACGGCTGCGACGTTCTCGGGAGCGCACTGATCAGACTTTTCTCTTACGCGGCCAAAGAAAGGGGTAGTTTCCGCAACTTTCCCACTTGTTTTGCGCGGGCCTGTTTTATTTGACACTCGCCGACTACTTGGGTAGGCTTCCCGATGCCAACCTTTTACTTGACACAGACCTGTATTTATTTCTGACGAACGGGGTCTTTCCCCAGGTTCTGTCCAACCTCAACGTTCACCGTCCTGGCCAAGGCCGCCTCGCGATCTACGGTAGAGTGGGCCCTCGCCTCTAACCGGATCGACGCCGTCAGCCCCGAAACCAGACAGTGTTTGTCTCGGTCGTCCCGCCGGGAGCGCACAGATTAGTCTTTTCCGCGGACTCTACCGTCCGTGTATTTTATCGTAACCGGGACCAGATCGAACACGGGCTTCCCCGGACGTCACCCTCGTCCGTGTATTTGTATACGCTATGATTTCACTGAGAAACACTCGGACTCGTTCCCGTGAAGGCTCGCTACCATCCTTCACTCTGTTTTCAGGAGGCCCGCATCGCACCTCCTGTACTGTGGTATATGTGAAGGCACGCTACCATCCTTCACTGTATGTATGAAGGCACGCTTCCATCCTTCACGTCTATAGCAAATCACCACACGACACCTCTTATTCAAGCCCCATTTTTAAATTTACGGCGGTTTGCTTATATACTAGCACGATCGATAAAACGTAAATAAAGGTGTCTAACTTTTACTCATTACTTGCCTTAATACAAGCGTTTTAGAGCCTATAAATTTCGACAATTTTGCTCGTTACTTTAATAAAATTACACTAAGACTTTTCCACGACCTAATTATTAAGCTATTATTAGATTAAGCTTAAATTTAATAAAATTTAATTCCTCTAAAATTCCCGTGCAGTTACCGTGCACACACGCGCAGCACTCAGCGGCTACCTAAAGCGCGTCATAGATACTCCTGCCTCTTTCCAGCAGTCTTGCCTTGTGGCCGATCCGCCACACATATTTAGCCACAGCTGTATAATACACTAAAAATTTCTAGCCTTGATTGCTGCTAAGTCTTTGAGAACTTCACCAAAATTGAGGAAAGTGTCCATTTTATTCTCAGTGGAAGCAAAGTTTGCTACTCTGATTTGACACCGTAGAATCTTAAATAGGATTTGTGAATTTTCATTTTGCTAAAAGAACGTTCATAAGACGCTATTGAGGCTGACAATGTCAACAGAATCTTAAGAGCTGTGGCCAAAGTCTTGTATATGTTTAATCCCATTAATGATATGTAGGCTAGACCTACTTCAGCAGTCCATAATTATAGAGAATAATCAAAGTTGCCTCATTTCGTTTTACTCTTTGTACTGAAGCGATTATTTCAGTGGAGTTCCCGTCCATTCAGATCTGTTGAATAATGCTGAGCCAGACTGATACATTTAGTTAGAAGTTCGACACTCGATAGGCCTACTGTAGGTCTGCATGTTTACAGTAGGTCTATCGAGTCTAAGTTTTTCATCATCACAATTTATGGAACTTTGAGACATAGGCCCCCATTGTCTTTTCTGTGATCACTATTAAAATGTTCGGTGCAGATGATGAAACTGCCCGTTAAAATTTCATGTTGCCGTCAGACTGGTGTATTGAGCATTATAAGGTGGCTCTATAGAAGTTCTGGGATTTTTATTAAGGTTGAAAAAAGAAATGCAATAGTCGCCAACTCCGCCACTGCCTTTAGTCGGGTAGTGCCGGTTCCAAGCTTGGATAAAGCAGGGAGACGTCAAAAGCCTTTGATGCCATAAGATGTCATTAAACACCGGAATTACTTCGCTATTTTACGTTGACCTAGGTACGTGTGTTGCTGCATCACTCATTCTTAAATTGTTACTTTAAATGTATGCGTTAGATACAGACTTATAGGCCTAATAATTTTGCCGCCGTTTGTTCAAACTAATAATTGGCCCCACATATGTGACAAGGGAAGTGACTAAAGCCATGTATTGTTAAACAAGAGTGACACTGACTAATTACCGCTGAGAACAAAGCAACGTCTTGGGACACTTGGCCAGGGAGATAGGAAGTTGATCCATACAAAGACTTAACATAACTTCAGCACACATCTGCTGCTTTTCTGTTGCTCTTTCGGCCAAGTTAAGCCGACCTTGTTGACTATGGATCCAGTCCAAAAGATCATGTTTTTTTTAGATGAACGGCTTAGCATCAAGTCTACATAATTTACAAGATAGCAGAAAACATAACTAACTTTAGCATAGACTACAACTGGTAGTACAGCAGTCAATTTTCATGAGCTTGTAGATCAGGCAACTAGTTCAGTTTGTGCATATTCACACAAGTAACTTCAGTTCTGCTTTTTGTCATCCTTGAAAATGCAGCTTTTACCCCAACCAAAAAACTGCATGACATCAGAGACTGTGAAGAACTTAAATATAGATAAGCTCAGCACTAAACAACATGGCAGATTCCAAACTGACCAAATGAATTAGATATATAAAGTACCCACTTAAAGGTGGAAAATCCAGTTAAACAGCACTCAACCATGCAGTACATGGATAATTAACTTTTCACATGTGAGGCCAATGGTCAATTAAAAATTGTCCATTAATGGCTACAAAAATCATTTAGCTCTTTTCTCGTCTATCTTTACATACCTGTGTTCCGCAGACAAGTATTTTGCAGGCTATCATTTGGCTGATGAAAACCAACAATTTAGACAAACAGGGCAAATCGTTTGACATGAAATGCCTAGGACAAGTGTGAACAATTCATGTTAACCGAATTTCATGTTAAATGTCTGATCATCTAGGCTGAGCCAAACCTTTCACCAAACTGATCCTAACATTGATTCCTGTTATTGTGTTTGCTGCCTTTCCATGCCATTCTTGAATAACAAACATCTGCATACAACCACAGGAGTATCATCATCCCTTGATCAAATGCTATACCACCCTGTACACTAGATTAGGCCGAGTCATCTATAGGCTCTTTATCTCGCTGGTAACAACACTTGCAACTGACTTAGCATGAACCGCAATATGCTAGAAGATTCATCCAACTTTACTTTTACATATAAAGCCACAACTAATGAAAGACACTGAGCATTATTATCAATAAACTTCCAGTGAGGCCCACAAGAACTTATACACAAGGCCTTTCAATGGAACTGCTATACACACTGTTATGATGGCGAGAATGCTAAAGATAATGGGGTTATCTGCAGAGGCCACAAGGAAGAACAAGTGCATAATCCAACAGCAACATTACAACAAACTCGTAGTGAAATATCGGAACGTTTTCTTGTTGTTTCACGAAACTGCATAATGTGATTATGATTGTTAGAACAGAACCACTGCATCCCACAGCAGGACAAAATAGGTTGGCATTAGGCAAGCATCTATTCCTGTAAAATACCTGCTTTTAATTTGATGGAGAAGATCTGGAGAAAGAAACTGACTCTAAAAGAGGAAGGAAGGAAAAAACTGACATATAGCCAAAGTTAGAGTAACCACTGAAAACTGCTGTCAAACTGGTTGTTCTAAATGATGCAGACAGGAGACATATCATATTAAAATCCAAAAAATTACATCATTATGGCAGCAGAAACAGCTGAAGAACATTGCTGAGAAATGACAACAGAAGTATGACATAATTACATTGATCAAACATTTGGAACAGATTCACTCACATAGCCATTTCCAGACCATATAAACCAGGAAATTAAAAACCAAAACGGTTCATTATGACAACCACACAACCATCATTGTTAAAGAGATTAATCGAAATGCCACACATCAGTTGCAGTTCTGATAAGACTGTTAACATGCAGTTTCTGAAACATGCCACCTACTATACACAGCCAAAGATCTCAGAACACAACAGGTGGCAAATTTCATACTTCAGTCACAACAGACCTAAAAACAAAAGATTATTAAAATTATTTGGTCAGAATGTCAGATTTATTCAGAATTTGAGTGACGAGGGCTTTGGCATTAGGGGTTCATCCCATGCAGCAGAGCTTGTCCGCTTGTTAAACCTTGGTTTCTTTTTGTTGAAGACTTCATTCAGATCCAAGGCATATATAGGTCCAAATATTTGTTCAACATCTGGAGGATGAGTGAACTGCTTAATCAGCAATGCCCTCAACTGTGTGCCTACAAATACAAACATATTTAAATACATTTTAAAATTAGAAATATATATAAGGATGGTTCACAACTCTAACTAAAACTAAAGTTTCAGATTTCAGTTCTTGGTCACTGTTGCTTGTATTCCAACCAAGGAGATTTTATCGAGAAGATTTTTCCAGCAACACATACTATTGTCTTTTTGCAGTGCAATATTGATGAATTACAGTAGCACTTTCTACTGCAAAAGTTTATTTTGAAATGTTTTGAATTGCATGCTTCATTGTGTTGTGACGTTGATGGACCTGGACTCTATTTCTAGTGGCTCGATTTGGACTTGAGTGCTCGATGACCCAGACTCAACTCAGACTCGAACACCTTTCGACTCAGACTCGACTCAGCTGGACTTGACTATATCACTGGACAGACTTAAGGAAACGTCAAGAAGCAAACTGTATCTGACCTTGTGCCCAGAGTGGAATTTTCTTCCGTGGTTTGGATTCATCATCTGTTGAGTCATCTGAATTTAAATCAGCGATGTTGTAGTTCTCATCAGAAGCCGGTTTCCTGACCTTATGAGTTGGGGTCATATCATAACTACAATACAGAGATCATAGGGTCACGTGAACAAAGTCATTGTAAAAGCATTCTTGCAAGGCTCTTTGAAAGATCCATACACATGCATTTTGGTTATTCGTCCAATGATTTCCCTGATTATCTAATCAAGTTTCTATATTTTCGCTCCAGTGGCAAATTGTGACTGGAAAAAAAATGGCAATCCAGTTGAAAGATTCTAGGACTTCCTAAACAAACACTAGCCAAAAAAGGATTACCCATTACCGTAGTGGCACTACAGAAGTCATTACATTAGATTAAAAAGTAATCAGAGAAAGTTCAAACTGTTTGCCAAGTAAAATTACCGATTCTAGGGCTGCACAGTTACTCGGAGTAGAAAAAGTTACAAGCTACAAGACTGCACTCGTTCGTCAGCATTATATAACATCAATTGTCCTACACTAAAAATTGAGGATACATAAGCATGCACAGTTGCACACATGTACATGTGCATAGAAACACTACCATTTAAACACCCACATTAGCAATCTGCCTCTAAAGACAAACCCTTCAAGTTTTATAGCTTGGTGTATTTATACATTTACGTCAACTGTGTCTTTCTTCAGACAGTCTCTTATGTAGAAACTACGAAGACATTGCAACAATCTTTTCATGGGATTCAGGTAATGACCAAAAGACAGAATATAAAGACATCAAACACACATCAGCTACTAACCTCATCTTATCATTCTAAATAAGCACAGACATCACTTAGGAGCATAGGAGAAGCAATAACAAAATAACAATAAATACTGTATACTTCAGAACTTACGAATCAGAATCATGCTCAGCCACAATTGAGGCTGAAGCTGTGCCTTTATTTGCTGCTACTGTAGTGTTGCAACCCTTACTGGCAGGTTTAGTTACGGCAGAAGGTGCAGCAAAAGTACCACTTGCAAGTGGAGCAGCCTTCACTACAGATCCAGAGGTGCCTGGCAATCGAGCGGCTGATGTGCATGCAGTGGTAGAAGTAGATTTTGCAGCCGACTGAACAATTCCCAGGACAGTGTTACTGTTCATGCTAGAGTTACATTTCAGGTTCTGATTGTGTTTCTCTAGAAGCTTCACAAATGTCTTATCCTTCGGATTCTGTTCTTCTTCCGTCTGCTTCAGCACTAAACGCTGCCTTTCCTGTGAGATTACCAGATTCACACAATTCTTAACAGAACTAACAGTACTTCTGATCGTTTCTAGTTAAACACAAAAGATCACAAAGACCTATATTAACCCTTAAACATTAGCATCATAAATAATAGACAATTCACTGCTGCCAGCCACAGTATAAAGTTCATAATGCTGGCATGGAAAAGGCAGTCTGTAGAATATTCTTAATTATACATTCCATGCATCTGCTCCAGTTGGTCATGGTAGAGTAATTAAACAGCAGAACAAATGAGGTAACAATGCTTTGTATAATTAAAAAAGGAAAAGAAAATCTTCTAAACTTCACAAACTTATAATTGTTTTAGTGTTTGCACCACAGTCATGTGCAAACCACATCTGACCACAGGATGACATGGTACAGTTGTTACCCATTCTGATCTTCTGCTGCAACTGCACAGCCTCATTCTTAATGGTCATAATAATTTAGTAAAGTGTTAAATAGTGCAAATGAAAACATCCTAAAATCGTGGACTAAGTGTCTTAGAATTTAGCCAAAAACTAATGCTTGTGTTTATCCCAGATGATTTAACGATTTCTTTGATATTTTACCGCTTCTCTCTGTTTCTCGATTTCAATCTCTTTCTGTCGTTCTTTTTCTCGTTGTCGTTCAACTTCAAGCCGATCTCGTTCAGCCTTTTCCCTTTTCTCTCTAAAAAGTCAAAGTCAAATGTCACAGAACAAAATTAACAAAATAACACCAAATTTGACAAGCAAGATTTTTCATTCTGCTGCAAGTTCATGAACAAGGGACCTTCAAAACCTCGAGGTCTGATTTGAGTTTAACTAAAAACCAATGATCAGTTCAAAATTAAGAAGATTGGTGCACATGTAATGGTAGTCCGAAAGACTGGCTTCTGCATGAGGTAATTGACCTTTCTTCCTTCTGCCGCTGTTTCTCCTGTTCTTCCTTCTGCTTCTGTTCCTCCAGCAGACGCAGACGTTCTTGCTCAGCCAAGCGTTCTCGTTCTAACTGCCTCCTTCGTTCTTCTTCTTGTCGACGCTGCTCAGCTATTTTCTGTTGCCGTTCTTGATCTTCTAACTCACGTTTCAGTCGTTGCTGTTCTTCAAACATCTCCCTTTCTTTTTCCTATAAATTAAAATATCCAAGACTGAGCACAGTGCAAATCTCCAAGTGGACAAGCAGTGAGCAAATCTGGGAGGGAACATTAAACATTCCATCAGCAAATGCATCTCGGGCTCAAATTCTAGCATTGCGTACAATTGGCACACAACTGTGAAACGGTGAAACTTGCAGAGTAATTTCTCAGTGTTTCTGCTACACTAATATCATCTGCTACCAAGAAGGAAGACAATAATAATAATAATAATGAGTAATTAATAATTACCTTACCCTTTTGCTGAAATGTATAACAAAAAAAGATATTTGATGTTTCAGTTCCTCATAAATCTGAATACTCTCCTAAATATCTAGTATTTAAATGTATGGTCATGATATCAAACATAACTGACTTTAAAATGGTTTTGTCGATAAAAGCTATTAACTAATGGCTTTCAATTCAATATCTTGAATAGTAATAATATTATTTTACATTAATAATAATTAAAAATAATAAATATTACCAGCTGCAGCACCATCTGCTGTCGGGCTTCCTCCTCTTGCTTTCGGCGTTGTTCAGCTTCAGCGATTCGTTTTTCCCTGTTAAGGATTAAGAAATCAAGGTGAGGAAAGGTAAGATACGGTGATTTATTTGTAGCCAATCAAGGAGTCCACAGTTAAAGCACTGATAGATAAACTGCCAGTGTTACTACATACACCTGGAAGCATCATCATTAAGCTAAGTTTGTTAGCTACTGCTCTTCATCTTGCTAGCTTGGCACAAACCATGTACACTAGAATGAGCTAGGTAACTAAAGAAGTAAGCCACTGATTATTTATGCACTCTTAAAGAAGCATCTCAGAGTTGCACTATTAATCGAAGAGGATTCAAATCAATGCAACATCCAGCAATCAGTCACTGTATCATTCAATAGCAAAATACTTCTGCTTCATTAAACATCAGACTACTATTTCCTAAATATAAAATGTGAATGATCTATTTCCTAATTATAAAATGTGAATGATCAATACCTTAACTTCTGCTTTTCCCTTTCCTCTCGTAGCCTCTCCCCTGCAGCTCTACTTGAAGCCTTCGATGTCTCCTCCAACTTAAGCATCATCTCTCGTTTCTGCTCCAGCTCCTTTTGCTGGCGCTCCTCACGTCTCTTCTGAGCCAACATCTGACGTTCTTCGCGCTGTCTGTAACGATAAATACAAACCAAAATAAAACTTCGAACATCTAAAAAGGCTGAACAAGATTCAATGCCAAGAGTGGATTCTTTCAGCCTCACACTGTTGTTCAGTGTTCTGTAAGGAAAAGTCAAATCTGCTTTTGTAACACTAGACATCCTGTCAAAATCAACTCTCATCCTTTAGAGTCAAACCTATAACTAATATTCATACTAATTCGGTACTCAGTAAACAAGTCAGTAACAGTCAACATATCATAGCAATAATATCTTAAATCAAACTCACAGTAACACTCAAATTCCAGACAAAAGCAACAATGCAGATTAAGCATCCCTGAAAGAAACAATGAATACAGTGGAGTAAACATTGTTAACCTGTGCTGGATGGCAATTTTATTAGCTGCACTGTGAAGAGGACTGCAGCTTACCCTCAACACAGTTTAAAATCCCTTCCATAATAATTACCTTTTCAGTTCCTCAGCTTTCCTCAACCGTTGTTCCTGCTTTCGTTGTTCTGCCTCTTCCAACTTCTTCTTCTTGGCCTCCAGTTCTTTCCGCTTCTGCTCATCCTGTTCCTACAAAAAGATTCCAAAAGGGAAGTTCCTAAGGCACTAGCACCCACAGCACTTCAGGCTGACAATACTGACATTTCCATATATTCACAGATGACTCAGTATATATAAATGTTATGCAGCAGTTTCAGCAATATATGCTGAATTCACACAAAACAAGAATATTTATCAACTTACATTTCATAAAATAAAACAGGTTTTATAACTGCTGCACTTCTGTACACTGTGTTTTACCCTGATATATTTATTACTTAATTCATAATACACGAGTTGAAAATACGTGCGTAAAAGAACTGAATAAGAACTAGAACTAAATTACAGTGTAGCTGTTTATGTGTGACACGTTTACATGTCAATCTGCTTAAATGCAAGAATGCAAGGTAACAGCATGCCTCCCAATGCTACCTATTTAACATGCAAGATGCATTAACACATGATACAGAAACTTGCTGTGTAGCGCCACATTGCAGAATTTTTTAAATATCAGTACACACGCTGCACAGCTAACACTCACCAGCATCCTTATTTTTGACAGCCTGTATCAGTTGCCTGAATATGCATTAACAGCTGCCAGCTGCTGATACCTCTAAGCCGTGCAGGGGCAGTACAGTTCAAAGCAGGTGAACTTGATATAACTGCACATGTCTCAACTCCCCAAATGGATAAATGAACCACACATAGTAGTAGCTACAGCTGAGATAAATTATGGTACTAGCTCCCTCCCATGCAACAGCCACCCCAGAAAACACTGGCAGGAGCCTAGCTGCTGTCGCAGCCAAGGTTACCAAGCCGTGTACTGAGAGGCTTGGCAGTCAAATGCAGGGACTTCATGCTATGAAATAACGCATGGAAACATTAGACGTTAATGTAGCCAAAATAACGACTGTCTGGTATAAAATCACAATCAATTTTGCCCATAGTAAGACAGCAATGCAGCCTTTCAAAGTAATTGGACAAAATCGCTCGGAAGCTGGTTACAAGTCGATTGCCTTTACATCAGACAGCCTATGTCTCTGAGCTTTCCAGCCACACAAAGACTTATATAAATCATGAACTACTTTATTTCAGCATGGCCCTCTTACCCTGCAGTTCGTTAACATGCAGTTGCAGTGAATTTGCCTCCCGACAGCTTTGGTAAACGGGTCTGCACTGTACATTCAGTATTACAATAACAACAAAACGTAATAATACTACAGGCTGCAACTGTAAAAAATTTGTTAAATCACTACACATAGAAAACATAAATTAGCATCATACTTCACGTGTGATCTTCATAGGTGTGTTATGTGGTATAAAAGACTTGACTGAGCCTGAAGAAACCACAGACGATGATGATGGCTTTTTTGATAACAAATTCAAGAAAGAACTAGGATGTGTTGGAGTCTAAATAACAAAACAATAATACACATATAGTTATAGATAAATTCATACCAACATTTATAAAATTAATATTATTCAGCAACCACAACAACTGAAATAGCAGTAAAATCATATAAATGTTTCTCTGTAATGCAGTATACAAATTTTTTTTTAAATATATAACTGCAATATATGATGTATTTAAATTTAAGAGTGCAAATGTATAAGCATAAATATCAAGTATGTATGTACACATGTTTCTACAGAATCATATAGCCTCAACCTTGCTCATTTCCAATCATTAGTCTGGTAAAGTGAGATCCTATGCCATCACTGATCCTCTGAATGAGTGCCAAACTGGTACATATCTTATTGTATATACTACAGACATGATTTATTCAACTCTTCTCCTACATAAGTCAAGGAATGTCATTAGTTAAACCAGAACTGAATAAGAACTAATATAAAAATATTTATTGATCAAGAATTGTTTAAGAATATCTGTGTACAAGAACCACATAAGAACTAAAACTACACCTATGTTCTGTGCTACAATAACATCGAAATATAAAATTGCTGCTAGCATAATTAAACAACCGCCTATAAAAATTATTAATCATTAAATAATTATTAATATAATAAATAATTAAACACATGGCTATACAGTAACCACAAAACATATGAAATAGTGAAAGGCATATAATGTTTTTGTTCACTGATAGCAGCACAAGATGATTTCATCTTTTTGTAAAACTGATGCATGTCAAATCACGAGTGAACAAGTATAAGCAACATAAAATTATATTACCCTTGTTGCAGATCCAGAGGATGCGAAAACTGATACAGATGATGCACCACCTGCACAATCAGCACTGGAGTTTTAAAATTCAATCTTAAAATGAAGTAAACTATTTGTAATACTAAATACAAAAATAATTATTTAAACAGCCATTTTACTGATGCAAAATGATTTTTGAAAAGGCACATGTGGTGGTCATTACAGGCATAAATTGCACACTAGAAATGTGGTATTAAACCATTATACAGTGAAAGTCAGCTAATATGTGTTCCATCAGTACAGATCTTGGAAGTAAAGTAGCAAATACTTCCATATTGCATATTGTTTCTGTATCTTTCAAAATAATTATGCCACATAAATTTATCTGTGGCACTCCACGTGCACAGCCAGAAGTTCATGGCACCTCAGAGTGGAAAATCAAAACCAAGAGTAAAAAGCATTTACCCAAATTTAATAAATATGCTTCCACTTCAAAACTTTAAACATAATTTTCAATTAAACGCAGTTTTCCAGATCCTCCAGCCTCCATTTCAAAAGGCTATTCAAAATATTTTTGTAATCTTTGCAAGCCCAATGACACCCATGGTGTGTAGCTTCAAGATTTGTTTTTTGTGATAACACCACAATCTAATGCTCTAATAAGCCCAATACAAACTGCAAATACACAACTACACAAACATGTACTGAAACTTTTGTCACAAAATACCATTTCAGTTTAATGCAGCCTTTGCCATGAAGTGGTATTTGACATGGGTCCCAAATCTCATGTTATAGCGAGGATGTGATGTATTTAGCATTTTTATATGTGCAATAATGTATTTATGTTTAATAAAATGAATTTTAACAGGTCTACAGCAAGAAGGCTGCTATAAATGCGTATAAGAAAAAAATTTAACATTGAAAACTCTAAGATTTTAGCATAACTCATTAGTGCATGCCATCATTTACATGCAGTTCTGATGGCTTGACTTTCATCAGTCACATGTCACAGGCTTTTACCTATTTAGTTTCAAGAGATAAAAATCAAACTTAATTTAAATGAAATTCCAATTTAAACAAGCAATACAAAGTTTTGGCATTATGCATACAGTAATTCTTTCATAGTCCTAAGGACAGTTTCAGGAGAAATTTGTTAGTATATGAAGAACTGTGCCTAAAGTAGAATCACATTAAGCCTAATAAACTGTGAAAATGAATAAAGAACAGAAGTAATGAGAATTCATCACAGTAAGTCTGTGCAAAAGAAGGAAGCCACGTTTTCATAGCATACATGCACAAGTACTCTAGGCTACAGAATACACGAGTGTCCAAACAGTGTTGTTGATACAACTCCAGCAGGTACAGGAAAGTTAAGCATCACTAAGTCCTGACAGCACCAGGATGGGTGACCATCCTTCAAATACCAAACCCCTTCTGGCCCTGCCCTTACAAGGTCAGTAAATGAGCATTAACTGATTATCACAGATATATCTATCTGAAAAAGCATTGTTCTGCACCTTCTAAAAGCAGTGCTACAGACTTCAGCTTTACCTGTGCTGCTCGATGTGCTGTCATTTAAATCAATCCACTTTGAACCTGCCTTGCTCTGAAATGTATAAAAATAAACTGCAAATAAGAGTAGTTTTAGTTTGACCAATTTGCTGACAATCAAATTCATTTTCCGATTGCTTGTATACACTATTGTGTCATGCGATGCTACACTAATTCATCATTAGAATCAATTTTGATCAGCACTGCTTACATATCCTCACAAACTGTCAATAAAGATCTTGCAGAACATTGATTAACCTTACTTAAAGACAAAATGTTGATGCAGAAAGAATTTAGTACGAAAGTCAGTGATTTATAAAATCTCTAAACTTCAAACTATACAGCCTGAAATGGCCTCACTGCTAACATGCAAGTCAAACAGCTAAAACATAAAATATGCCCAACACAAACACAATAACCATGAACAGTGTACCTTTTGAGTTTTGTTAGCACGTTTAAGCGACACTCTTCGCTGAGAAGTTGACCAGAGGCCAAGTTTTTTTGTCTTGACACCACTGGTAACACTGCTCGTATTGCTTGTTATGCTTGAGTTGCTTTTCTTCCTTTTGTTCTTTGACAAGAAAGCCGGAGACTGACAGATCATGTCCTGTAGCATTTTGATCCGAGATCTACAAAAAATGCAGCTTCAATTCACAGCCAGGGCAATCGAAAAACTGTAAACAGCTAGTGCTACTTAAATTCCTGGTTGAATTACATTTTTAGTCATATAAACGCTATTTTCTTGCATTTTACATGGCACCTTCATCTAAATGGTAGCTTGGTGCTGTGAATATAACACCTGCAAGCACTGTTTGCACTGAAGCAATAATGATCATGTTTAGTATTAAGTTGGTTAACCTTCTTCGGGATACAAATCCAATTGCAAACTAAAATAAGAAATCTGGACTAACCATATACAATAGCACATGGGGAACTAAAAATTTGTTCAAAGGTTAGTTGTAATTAGGAAACACGATCTTCCTATATTTATTTGATTTCATTTAATTGAAGTCTTTCAACTGTCTGCAAATGAAAATCAGATAAACATAGGAAGATCATAGGTTTATATGATTTCTTCACCAAACAAAATCATGAAACATCAGTGTAGTTTCTAACCCCAAAGGCCGCTTTTGCTTTAGCGTAGATGATGTTGGTGTTGGCTTGTAATCTGCAACTGATGACACTGGTGTCCCATCACAGCCCTGATTTGCATTCGAATCTTCATCAACATCCATCTTCTTTGTGTTACCACCCATCGTCTGTTCTAACTGAACTTTGGTTTTTGCCAGTGCTGCAGGAGGAGTGTCACATACAGCATCATCATCTGAAACCTCATCTTCATTATCTTCTGACTGCAAGGGTGCCCTGCTGCTACATGCTTCTACACCTTGGCCCTCATTAACTGCAGCTGAAGCCACTGAGGCACGGATCCTAGATCGAGTATTTCGAAATGGCGTTTCATCTGCCAATGAAGCATCATTCTGAACCAGAACAATCTCTTTAACTGGAGTAGACACAGCAGGAGTTCGACTCATCTTCATTTCAAAAACATCAACAGAAACAGTTGTACAGCAACAGTATATGCATAATGTCTACACAAATTGTGAAGTAAGCTGGCAATAAGTGTTTTCAAAAGGAAGGCGACCATTCTGGAGCCATATTCATTATTTCCTTAATATGAACTTTTTGTGTTTAAGGAACTTTAACACCAATTAGACTAACAAAGGCCATGTGTTTGTGGGTTACTTAAAAGGTGCTATATTAAATGTCTAGAAACATACATCAGACATATCAAGTTACAAGGCTGTGTTATGCTGAGGTTACATTCTAAATTACATTTGGAATTTATGTCCCCAATCATTTTAATAGGAAATTTGCATTATAATAGATCACATCATAAAGAGGGTCCAGCATAATCCAGAAAAACAACCCCATCACACAACCTGAAATATTTATGAATTAGATCTGACAAAGGAAACTGAGTCAGAGCAGCAAATGAGAAAGCTGCACCTTGCGCTTCAGAGCAGATATGAGTCTCTTTGAAAGTCTGGACTTTTGGGGCCCAGAAAATCTGGATTTGCCAGCAAAAGCCGAGGACCTGCGATGTGAAGTGCTCAGCCCTGTGTGAACCGATGACCGTCTGGAGTGCGACTTCCTGCCCTTTGACAGGCGCTTGCTCTTTGTAGTGTTCAAGTCAGCAGGTGAGATGAAGTATGGAGTGTTATTCCCAGGATTAGATGATAATCTGCACACAGAAACATCTTGGCATAATCAAAATGCAAGTATTCACTTATCTTCACCAGTTAACTCAAACAGAAATTCCATCCTTTAAAAAGCTGTGCAACAAAACAAAGAAGATAGTTCCGAAAAAACTAGTCTTTCTGTTATAATCCAAAGTTTAAAGAGGCACAAACTAAGTGTATATTGGGTTAACTTTGTTTAAACCTAGATCTTTAACATTTTTTAATTTGAACTGAGTTCAACAACCAACTATATGTATCTTTTTTTGCTGAAAAGCCCAAAGCTTCATTCCACTTCATTTGGACTGAAAAGGTTGAACATGCCAGTCAAAAGTCAAAATTCTGTTATGCAATAAAAAAAGCAAGGCAGTACTTGTTTTCTTTATCAGTTCAACAGATCACAAGTGAGACACAAGAGATTAGAAAAAGTATTATGTAAAAGATACTTTTAATGCTGAAAGGTGAGACAACTTGGATATTAAGCTTTCTACAGTACACAATTTTGAAAGGAAATTGTTGCTGCTTCATCTTATAACATGAACAGAAAACCTACAAAGTAGTAAACAGCAATGCATAAAAATAGACGAGTTTTCACTCCAGTGCCCAGCAGAATACTTAATTTTACCATGTAAAATTCAAACCACAATCACGTAACTTTAGTCACAGATGAAAAATTGTAATAAATACCTGTGGAGACTCATAACATCAACCTCCATATCTTCATTTGGTGCAGTGCAAAATTTGCCAGGAGACGAAGAAGCAGCAGTGTTCTCTTGCTTTGAAGGCGAGGCTGAGACAGTCTTGAAAGAATGACTCAAAGAGCAGGCTACAGAAAGCGATCCGGGAGACCGTGGTGCTGATGACACGGGACTTTTGGTCTGACCTTGGCCACTCAAGAAAGAACCGAGCTTCACTTTCACCTTGCTGTAGAGTCGCTTGAGAGGGCTTGATGTATCTTTGCAATCACCTGGATGATTCTGCAAACCACATGACTTATAACAAGAGAAGCCAGACTACAAAAGTCCTTCTATAAACCAAAAGCACTTCAACACTTCTTGGCAGATGCAACTTATATAAATATATATAGGAGGATATTTGACCATGTTTTAAAGCCCACATCTCCCTTAGATTTTCATTCATTCGAGGCAAACTTTCTTGCTGCCATTAATTTGTAAGCAGAAACATTAAATGCTATTCACATTCAGTCATATATTCCTACTCATCTACTCTTCTCACAGGATGACAGAAACTTAAAGAACTATATTGCAGCTGTTTCTCTTCATGTTTCTTGCTAAGGAAATGCATTATACTTACCAATTCATGTTCTGGAGTTTTTGGAGAGCCAGGAGTTGGGAAAAACTTTGATTCATTTCTTGTGCTAAAAAATTTGAGAATGACTAAACTCAGAGGTAAGCACAATGTTCAAAAACACCAGGGCTTTGGCATTTAAAACAAAAAGTTAAAGCTGCATTTGTTGCTTCTTCACTTGGCATCTGTGCTGACAAATTCACTGTATAAAGCACTGTAGAAGCAGTTCACTATGTGTAATTGCAATTCATTTTATAAATTTTTATTACAATAAATTCTCCTACACAGAGTTCACAGACAAATACTATCTCAGTGATGGATGATCAAAGACCATAACAATAATGATCACAAAAGAATTGACAATGTGACTATTCAGAAAAGACCAAAAAAAAACAGCAAATTTTTCCTATAATGCCTAAAATCTGCACATGTTAAACTATGTTATTTCTAGATCTTATCTAGTGACACATGAACACTTGGCAACAGTTAAGCTGCAAGCTAGGTCAAAGCTAAATAGCATATTATCTGACAGCTCTTGAGATCAAAAACAGGTTGGTGAAAATACATAAGTACTTACATTTTCCCAGGGTCAAGTCCAGGCACAACACCAGCTGCTAATGGATCCACAATACGATGGTCTGGGGTAGCCACGTTTTCAAATGATGATGGACACACTGGAGAACTAGACAGCTCCACCAAAGCATTGTCACATACTGATTTAGAATTCAAATCTAATTTAACAGGACTGTCCAGTGCCTGAGAAATCTGGTAAGTGGTTGGCATCTCTGAGCTGCCTACATCAGCTGAGGAATTCTTTACATGAACTTTCAAGAATATTCTACTTGGTGATACTCCAGCTATCGAAGTGGTATCAACATAAGCAGCCGATGAACTACAAAACGTTTTTTTCACAAAACCAGTTGGTGGCAACTTTGTTAAGATACCTGCATTCATTTCTGCTTGGTCACCCAACACCTTTGCATGACATCTGTTTAGCGAAAAGCTGGCAACCGTTGAAGTGGTTCCCGCTTTGTCAGTCACAGATGAAACAGGCTCCCAAGAGGTAAATGAAGAACAAGTGGCAGGAATAACTTTGGAAGAATCTTTGCTAGATGATGAAGCCACTGTGGAAACCGCTGTAGACAAATCCACTGAAGACGTGCTAGATGATGAAGCCACTGTGGGAACTACTGTTGGGGAATCCTCTGAAGAATTACTAGGTGATGAAGCCAATGTAGAAACTACTGACGGGGAACCCTGTGAAGACTTGCTGGCTGATGAAGTTGCTTTGAAAACTACCCTTGGGGAGTCATCTGAAGGCTTAGCTGAAGATACAACCATTGGATTTATTTTGGAATAATTCTCTGAACACCCATTTGCAGATGGCAACAATTCTTCACTTCTGCTGAAAATTGTCAAGGAAGATTTAGCATGTGAAAGAACAGTCTTTGAATTATCCCAAGATGTTTCATTTTCATGTAAATTAACACTGGAATGTGAGGAACAGGTAACAGATGCTGTCTGCTCTGCATTGTTGGCCAATTTTATCAGTCCAGCTGGGGTCACCTCTACTTCTTTGTCTTTAGAAATGGACAGTGTTTGTGATTTTGATGGTATTGCCTTCATTTTTTTGGGTTCATGAACATCCACTGCTACAAATTCAGAAAGCATCATCTCTGGTATTTTATCATTTGATAGATTCACTGTCGTCAATTCAGAAAATGTCTGCTCTGGTTTTTTAACTACTGATACAACCAGTGACACGCAATCAGCAAAAACTGAAGGGTAGGGTGATTTTAAAAAAACTGATTTTTTCAAAAGATCTGAGCTCAATTCACTTTCATGATTTGATACTGGTGGCTGCACACAATTTTTAGCCAAATCCAATTCCTGAGCACATTCAACAGAATCTTCACATATGTTCCCTTTTTGGTCATCATCCTCAAAAACACTATCAACCAAAATATCTACATCCTTCCCACAATCACCAGAAACTGTATTTTCTTCACCACTATTTGTAATCTCAACAGTTGGAATTCTATCTGTTCCAGATTCTTTCTGGGCTTCATCCAATCCACCTTTCTCTTTTACTGATATGCCAGTTTTATTTTTCTCCCGTACAAATTCATTGTGCTCTTCCTCAAAAGGATCAGCAATTTCAGGTATTGGTGAATTTTTACCATTTGCACCATTGTTTTCTGAACTTGATTTTGATTCTGTTTGTTCCATTGGTTTTCCAACCTGCTTTACTTCTGGAATTTCTGCAGATGTGCTGGATGAAACAGGTACTTCTTCAGGTAAAAGCTCTGACTCTATCTCCTGCGGAACATCACACACTTTAGTTCTTAACCTTGTTGACATTTCCTTAACGAACGTTTTAGCTCGCTTATTTTTACTGCCAACAGCCTCTGTTTCCTTAAATAATTTCTCATCCTTAATTGTTTCATTCCTCAAAGTATTTTTCTTATCATCGATATCAAAAATTGTAGGATCTTTCTCTGTAGCAGCTGCTTTCTTTCGTTTTCTTGTACCCTCTTGAACAGGTATGTCGATTTCAACCAGTTTTGAAATGTGTGATTCTCTAGTAGAAGCAGCAGACTCTTTTTCATTTAATTCATTTGTAACCTCTTCTTGTTGTTTGTACATGCACTTTAATAGCAGATTTGCAGCTACCTGTTCAATTTCTATAACATTTTCGGTTCTTTCGCTATCATCCTCAGCCATTCTAAACTTAGCAACTTTCACAGTTTTTACATTTTCTCCTAATTCATCAACTGTGTCGAGATCACATGAAGCTTTTTTCCTGCAAGGACAATTTCAACCAGAACATGAAAAGAAATTCCAAATTAAAAGACCCATCAAAATCAATGTACTTAATTACAGGAAAACTTGCAGATGCCCTACAACTTGCCCAAGCTTTGGTGGCACTTCAGAGATAAATAAAGTACAAATTCACTTGTAAATATGATAAGTAAAGAAAGAATTAACTCTACAGCTTTACACTGCCACTTAAGATTTTAGCAAATACAGTGTGTTGCTATGTGAATCACAAAGCAGATAAATTTTAGTCTGTATTCCAAAACTTCAAATGGCTAAATATATCTAAATGTTAAAAAATTCACAAGACCAACCACACAGTCTAATTTTTTTTAACAGTTGCAGAGCAGACAGGCAGATGATAGCAGATTTGAAAGCTGGGTAAGGTAACACGAGTATGAATTTAATAGCTGTTAGAGATTCCAGATTCAGAGCAACTCTACAGGAATTTTGCTTACCAGTAGTCTTACTTCTGCAAATGCAGTAAATGGATACAGACACGTGTCACATTTCAGTACTAAATGTAACTTCAAACAACAAAATTTGGGAGCTAAGTTAGCAAACCTTTTGGGCATTTTTCCATCAGCTGAAAGATCCAGAGAATTCTGACTGCTTTGCCTGTTTGAGGACCTCAGTGCTCTTTTTGGGACTACGGTGCCACCATTACTTGTCTTGTCTCTTCGTCTCGTCTTCTTTGAAGATGGAGTTTTTGGTAGCAGTTCCACAGCGTCTCTTAAAATATACAATACAATCACTGCTTAACAACAAACCTCTCAGTTAGGCAAATTCACAATTTTGCTTGTATCTTTAAATTAACATATTGAGGGCACAGACAATTAAAAAGCAAACATAAATCTTTAACCTAATACAAATGAGAGAATTATTTTCACCCAGATTCATATAATGAGCGATTTTAACTGTAAAACACTCTATAAATTAAACATGTTGGCATGTTCTTCAGCCAATGCCACTTTATTTCATCACTTGATCTACCATACAGGTTTTTCATTTTCAGACGTATTGAAACTGTCATCATTAGACATCGATTCCTCAAGCATTTGCCGAATTTCATGGTCGGAAAGACCACGCCTTGCCATCTTGGTTCATTTAAATATGTAATTTAAATGTTCAATTTGGTGGTTTATTTTTATGTTTATGTCCCAATTCTAAAACAACCTCCCACTTATTTCTATACATAACTATACCCTCTTTCAAATTCATAACCTCTTTACAACATGCACCATTACAACTGAAATCCTCATATCATATATTTGGAACATGGATTCAAAATTTAATTCAGCTTTCGAAATTGATCTCATTGTAACATGGTACAGTACGTATACCTGAAACACTCAGATGTCGTAAGGCAAGCCATCAGAACCAAGTACAAATGGAAAGTCAGCCAATGAATTATGATGAATATCTTGGTATCTAGGTATTAACTACAAAGGTCTATAATTTTCTTTTATGCATTAACAGCATCTTTATTACTTTGGGCTGGTCTATAATAATTTCATAAAACCTAAATACAAATGTACGTGTATATACAAAAAAAACTGGAAATATTCAGTACATCAGAAACACTGTTTAAAAGTTACCCGTTAAATATTTAAGCAACAAAAGCCATTAAATTGTTTGGCATAAAACAACAAAATTTCTCTTGCAAAAGCTTGCCAATAAAACAAATGGTTATGTAAATGAGCCAACCAAAATGTAACAGCACGTTGTCAGTACATGTACATTTGCATATTCAAGCAGTTCAGTGAACATACGTTGTAAGGGTCTTTTTTGCTTCTGCTATCACTTCATCAATCCAGACAAAATGGTCGTTAACTCGATGATTGAAGTCTGTCAGTGCTTTGACGCAAGCGACATGCATTGCCCACCCAAGAGGCGTATCCTTTTTTGATGAAAGTGATGACATTTCAATCTTTTTTAGTACTCTTGAAACAAAATAAATCACATTAAACGGATTCACATCAAAGCTTGTGATGCAGGCTACTGCTCCAGTATGACAACAATATACATCACAAAAAGATGTTGGTGAAAAATACCTCTCATACAAAATTCCTGTTTCAGCGCTTTAAATATGTTCCAAATCTTACATTCTGGCTGCAGGTAACCTAAATGATTTCAAAAATTGCCGCTTTTCAGCTAGACTTTATTTTGGATGGTCATAAAAACATACATATAATATTATGAGACACATACAATTCAAGTCATGGTAATGGCTCAGCAAAATACTTTTCCGATTTTGTACACATAAGAAGCAAAAAGAAAAAACAGATGAGAAACCATAAAATTTGTCATCAGAAATGTGAATATTGGTGATTATATCTGTTAGCAAGAAATAATCAGAATAAAAACGATTTTATATATATTAATGTACTTGAAGTAGATCTGGTATGTATGGGTCTAAACAATGGCAATGACTTGGGCAGACTGAAGCTGATATTTGACATGCCTACAAGGACCCCATTGCAACAGTTCAACCATGTCATTATGAAAGAATGGAGCTCCGTTTGGCTCCAACTCATCTTAACTTTCAGTCACTTGTTCACATTCTCTTCTCAATTCAAAATCGAATTCAGTAATTTTTTAGAAACAGCCACCCTACTTTTTCACAGTATTGCCACTCCAGGCTGCAAGAGAAATTAGAGTGCTGCAAGATACTGGAAGGACTCCCAATAAATGAGTAATCTGTAAGTGGTTTTCACAACAAGCACAGCAAAATAAAAACTATTTGTCAGTGTCAACTAACACTTACCCAATTTCTTAATTTATTGATAGCAACAGCTGTATTTTGAAAACTTTTGTTACTCTGCGACATCTGCATTATAGATACCAATAAAAGTACTTTAAAAACTTTTTGTTAGTCTGTTACTTATTACTCCGAGGGTTCTTCCGGTAGCATGCAGCACTTTAAATTCTCTCGCATTCTGAGGTGGCCACATTTTTTATAATTAGGGCGGCCATTTCTCAAGAATTACTGAGAATTCTTCTGTTTTTAAAGCGGGCACACTCCACATATTGTACCTTCATCAAGTTGGTCTGATATTCACATTCAGATGGGCCCTTTTGGGGCCCCCTCACACAACAGCTGTAAGGAGTTTGAAATTCTGGCGATTGCCTAGGTGGATAAATGTTGATTGTGGGTGTTTTTCTGAGTAATCTTGCATAGTAATATGAGAATATAAAATTTTTAAAATAATTGTTTGACCTTCGGCTTTCCAATATCCAATATCCGAATGTGAATATCAAACCAACTCCACTCCCAGACCAATTGGTATTTTTGCCATATTGCTCTCGTCCAAATACAGTGAAGTGGGTGTAAATAGCAATGGCGATTGTTATCAAAGCTTAAACGACATTTCACTTCACGAAAATATTCCGGAAAATTTCAATCAATGGGTTACTTAAGCTAATCCGGATACTTGACAAATACGGGGTTTGTTCAAAGCAGTAGACCATTCGCGATACCAAAAACTTCAGCGACAACCTCAAAAGCTGATCCTTATACAGGAACTAAACGCACAGCGGCATATAACATATAAAAGAAAATACTAACATATTTCTGCTATTAGTTAAAATAAATAATAACTGACTACATTTGTTTCAATAAACTCCTACTTATCTGGACGTTTAAAATTGCATTTACGCCCGATTTTAACCAATCAAACTCAAGTATCCAGCCGTAATCAGTTTTATAGCGCAATTTATATAGCGCAAATATAAATATTATTAGCGGTCATAGCGCTTGAGCAAGTGAACATGGTTTACTTATTCTAGGCTTACTAAACTCATCCACTACATTATCAAAATATGTTGTTTTACATGGCACCAATGTTTATGTTTTTTGTTTTGCTTTTGTTTTTATTTCGTGTCTTTCTGTCTTAGTTTGTTGCACTAAAAATGACTTGTGCAAGGTAATTAAGTTTAGTGGTAATTGTTCGCTACTTAGAGTGTTTTTATTGTATTTTTTCATGTAACACTGCAATTACATGACAAAACACTGATGAAACGTGTAAAATGTTTAATGTACTGTCTCGAAATTTGTCTGACCCTGTTAGGACTTATTATTTTCGGTTCATTTCTGATAGTTCAACTAATTCAGTTTTATCTATTCTATTTCAGAGAAATGAATCTCGAGCTAGCACGGTCCGTGTACACGGGCACATTAAATGGCGTGGCATCGATTCATACGGGCAGCGGTGGTACAGGATCTCACTCCATAAATTCATTGAAATATGAGCAGGATCGAGATCATACGGTCATTGTATAAAAGCACGTAGGCCTACGTTTACGTTTACATTTACTCTTGTTCTCTACTGTTGCTGGTTCTCCAGTGCAGTCATGGTATCGTAATCGTACCGTAAACTCTAATTTTCTACACGGCTGCTCAAAAGCTAAGCGTGTAGTATTAACTTAAACATGGGCGCCACACCAAAATATCTGAGAGACCGCCCAGAAGTAGCCTGCTGCGGAGAAATTACAATTAAGATTGAGTTACCAAGACTATAAGAAATAAGAGGAGAAAATGAATTTGTTCAGTTGCCATGGCAATGACATTTGGAATTCGCAACACTTGATCAGTTGCCAGTGATATAGGATTTCGGCCGGACTTATCCAACGGATATGCATTATAGTTGCGTTGCCAAGCAACCGTCGACTGACGCCTCGTACATTATGACGACGGCCTGTGAAGAGATATTGGATTTCGACCGGACTTCAACGAATATGGACTGTAGTTGCACTTACATGCAACCATCGATTAAGGCGCCTTGAATACCCAAAACACGAAAACACGAACGTCATAAGTAGGACATATGACCTATAAAAAGTCAGGTAGAGAGACAGCGTGGCAGCTACGGTGGGTGATGTTTGGAACTCGAACGGAAAGAGGGATGAGAGTCAGGATAGGATCTGTGAAATAGAAGATATATATATATATATATATATATATATATATATATATATATATATATATATATATATATATATATATATATATATATATATATATATATATATATATATATATATATATATATATATATATATATATATATATATATATATATATATATATATATATATATATATATATATATATATATATATATATATACTGCGACAGTTATCTGACCCATCATACAAACTCACCTATGCTCCACCGCTGGCAATTTCTGCATTGGCCTTTCACTCAAAACACTCCTCTTTCACAGACCCTAGCCTGACTCCCCTTCTTTCTCACCCCTCTTTCCGTTCCAATCCCAAACATCTCTAGGCAACTTGTATACACAGAATTCGTCGATTATATAAATCGTCTATACAGTACGTATACATGTATGAGTGTACGTAGGCCTGTGTATGTATGTATGTATGTTTGCATGGATATATGTATGTATGTAGGTAAGTAGGTACGTAGTTAGGTAGATGGAAGGGGTGATAAATTTAATTTTCATTGTGTAAGTAAAGTTCAATTCTTTTCTGGTAATAACAAAAATAAACTTCAGCCTGGTTTTGACCTGTCAACTTACATCTACAGACAGACTAAACATATAAATGAGAATGTTCATTTGTGCCCTCTAGCGAACAGAATAAAAGGTTTTTACTGTCACTGCCATCTGTTCAATAACAGTAATAGCTCAATTTAATATCTAACAAGTGGAAACTTATATCCCACTGATTCACGCTATCACTAGTTAAAGATACATTTTCCTCATGCATTATCTATACTTACACCAGTATACAGTACGGTCCGTGCACGGGGGCCTTAAATGGCGTGGCACCCATTCAAACGGACAGCGGTGGTGAAGGATCTCACCCGATAAATTCTGCTGCCAACCTGTGGTGATTCTTCAAAGCTGACCACAGGAGACAATTGCCCCAACGAAACCCCTGGCCTTCCAATTGGTCTAAAACAATTTTATGCCACTTCTTTATATAATACCAGTTCCTGCTCCAGACCCCGAAAGGAGTAGGCCTACACTCCGAGCATGCTCAAAGCATACGTGGATCAGGCCTTGTGTTTATTCAAGTTTCGTTTATAATCAAAGATAACCACATGCACTCTGTGGACCCAAAGCTAAATGTTGTTAATAGTTAAGCAACACATCTTCATTCAAAATGACAAAATCATGTTTTACTTTAAGATTTTGTGTCTATTTGGATAGGCCCCTCTTTTCCCTTCCTAGACCAGTAAACCTAGTGGAATCAGTACTGCCAACCACAAATCCCACCCTGCTTGCCATCTATCGTGCACTTGTAACGCTTAAATTTCTATTAAACACTACGCTTATCATTCTGTTAGACATCTGAAGCCATGCCTAGGTAGATCTATTAGCCTAGATAAATCAGTCAATCCAGTCGCTGGTAGACGAAAGTCTGTACTCTGGGTACAAAACCGACGACATTTGTGAATGCACCAGTTTACACCGTGTCAGCAAACGCCACTGAGCCAAAAGAACATTTTGCGTCGAAACACTGAACTGTTCGATGGTTGAAGCAATCCCATTTTCAATTTCCTAGCGAAAATCTTCTAATCGCAGTTCTTTTAAATAACCCTTCTAGGAAATAGAATATGTTTTGAAAATGCTTCATGTGCTGCCACCTTTGAAGGACGCAATACAGATGTTCTGTTTCAGTTACAGTTTTTACATGGTGCAGTTGATGTTGTCTTTCATAGCTATTTGGTTGCAATAAAAATATAATTATACATAATTATAAAGGCTCTAGTTCCTAAAGTATATGTCCATGCATGTACAGTAGCTAGGTCTACGTTGTCAATCGTAGATCTAGACATGATCACGGCTTAGAGTGAGGCGTGGCCCATGTTCTTCAGCTGCCGATGCATCTGTGTCGTGGCGCAGAATTCGCACCATGCCACCGTGCAGATGTCCTTACAGATGGACCCCTATAGTATAATCAGAAAGAAAACACCGCTTTTTTCAAGGAACCGCCTATACTTGGGCTATATTTTCAACTGCATCATTATTCGTGAAATAACAACTACATTTTCTACGCCTTTGCAACGTCCTGGTTTCACATTGTTCATCTAAATCGATCAGAAAGTAGGCTTACCCCACCTTCCGTAGACCTATAACCAGGATCAACGATTCTAGGCGGTGACGGATGTGCGTCTTTACTTGCTGGTGTCAATACAACCAAATCTGGATGACTTTTATACAACTAATTATTGCCTTCGTATTTGGAATTTCTCTTATCTGTTAGGCCTATTGTGGTTTTGATTGTGTTTGGCCTGTGCTGTAGTGATGCTAAGGTAGAAATGTATGGAAATGATATAACCTGCTACATTATCTGTCAAGTTTGGAGTACGCGTTCTTCTGTGCGGACTCTTAATTAAATCAACGATTGCTTTGGCGGCCTTAATTGATAAAGGCATTGAAATCTACGGGGGAGGGGTTAAGGCTGTATTACAGTTGCAGATTACAGTACAGCTTTACTCACTCTCTATCTGATATGAGTAGAATACAGAATAGATTTAAACTGTTTTTTAGATAAAAACAAGGCTTGTAATATGTGTATATATATATATTAACATGCAGATAATAATACTCGATACAAGTAATAAGGCATGGAAATACTTGCCTGAATGCCGTACATGGTGCGAACCTTGGTGCGCATGGGTACAACGAAGACATGCTGGCAGCAGAATGGTCCACAGCAGAACTCGTTCATTTCCGAAGCCAAGGTACACAGGAAGCACTGATGGCAGAAATAGGCGTATAAACCTGCAAGATGTTAGTAAGATATTTTAAGTAAGTATGACATTTGTCAACACGTCGTGTAACGTAACATTACGCTATATACAGCTGGTATATTCTCTGTTCTAGTATTCTACAGAGTAGTATCAGTAATAGTAACAGAAGGGGCATTGCGTCTGTTCCGTCTAGTGAGCAAGTGTCGGGGTGCGAGAGTCTGGTATTTATTAGTGTCTCTGCTTCAATGAGTAGGCCGCCTGCAATAGCCAGTATTGTTCATGCCTCTACAGTAGTCCATTCCGTCACACAAAAAGGAACATTTTTCAGGTTCACATGAAGGTTTCGTCTGAAATTAACTGCCTTTGTACAGGTCAAGATTAATCCAGTGACTTTTTGGCTTCGCGCTAGCTTAATTCAGCGTCGGCATGGTTTTCAAATGCACACGTTGACAGGGAACAATAAAAAATTTCTGTAACTTAAGAGTCCTATAGCGAACTCACTCACAGAATAAATACATCGAATTTAGCCTACAATGTGTGGAAGAGACAAAAAGCGCGCGCGAGAGGGTTGGCAACTGGCCATTATAATATCTCATTCGAATGTCTTCTTCTCAAGGATGGCTGTCTTGTAACGAATCGGTCGTCTTTCGGCCGGCAGCATTCAACATAACTCTAGTCCTTCCTGTCTGGAAATAAGACGTTTTACTAAATTTTCTGCGGTTAGCTATGTGTAGAATTTTGAATTCTTACAACTGCAGCAGTCTTCAAAGCATCCGCAGAGTCCAGTGCTCCATTCTCGGACGTTCTGCGGTGCAGCTGAGGGAGCGTACGCTGACGGCTGGTTCATTATGACCATCATCTGTTGCTGCTGCTGCTGCAGCGGAGGCGGATAGTCGCTGGCCATCGTCGGTCGTCACCTGAAAACATCATCATCATCATCATCATCATCACCGCTACCGCCGCCGCCGCACCCACCACCACCACCACCACCTGCTCAGGTCTACTTCAGTTTTCTGCTGCCAGTGCTGCTACAAAAGCTCTACGTTGCTATTAGATACCGTGTGGGCAGCCCATTTTTGAAGTCTTTAAAAGGCGCTATATAAATGTCTTTATTCATTCATTCATGTGTAGATGCAAAATCTTACATACATATAGACAAACATACATACATACAGACAAACACGCATACACAGAGACATACATACACAGGCCTATACACAGACAATCATGGTGTGTTGAATGATTATAACCAATTAATTAAGCGAAGTTCAGGTAAAATAGGGTCTGGCAATCGAATATAGGAAACTGGTACCATGTTGACTTCAGACAATGTATAGTATTGTATAATGCATTCGAACAGTCACACACACACCCACACACACACACACATGAACGCAGCAGGGTGCAATTTATAGGGGAAGGAGACGTTGCCTGCATCGATTAAGGCCAATCTTCATATTTCGGAGCCACAACGCTTCCCGAATGCATCAGCTCTTTGTTTTTTTTCAACCACAGATCGCGCCTCACAGACGCATAATTAACAAGACGCGTGTCTTGATTTGTATGGTCTGCACAGCATGTTACAATTCTGCATTTAGTTCATCCACGCAAAGTAAATACGAAATGTCATAGGGTCTATTTGTCGTTTTCACTTCGTGATATACAATGCATTATAAATTGCGTCCGATTCTGGGGCATATGGACAGATCAGTGCCACTCGAAGCTCTGCATGGTTTCCTTGGAACCGTTGAAAAACCATACTGACCTCATCTCGCCTGTGCATAGGCAGGCTGATGGCAGGGCCTGTAGGCGAGTAGGCCTACATTTGAGACATTATGCCAACCCACTGACAGTACACAAGGCACGGTACACCCGAGACGAAGAGGAAATCGATGTTTATTTGACGTCAGAGACATTTTAGCTCAAAAACTGATCGAATACATTGATCCTATCCATACCTGTGCTGTATATCTTCTACAGATTAGTAGTACATATTACCTGTGTATATTGCATGTATACGTATACAAAATAAGAAGTAGGGAAGCCACACGAATTACTCATGCCACTATATTAAATTTTAATCCTTTACTTATGCAAATTCATGATGGATGCAGATATGCACTAGGAATTGAATTAAGGGAAACATGATGCATGGCATCTGGAGAGTCGCGTGTGGAAAGGCACCACTAGTGGGCTCCCGCACGCACGAATTAAACTCCAGAGTTTACAGTTAGCACCATGCTCAGAGTGCTTTGACCGCGTTGCATCGAGAATGAGGAGCGACGACGGCCGTTGAAGTCTAGTAATCTCACCATCCAGCAGCCCCTAGTCAAATGGAAGAAGGCGAAGAATCCGGATATCCCTCAAGTCGCAAGGTTTGTGCAGGACAGGCTTTCATCACCAGTCGGCCAATTGGTCGTAGAACTTCTCCAAGACTGAGGGTCGATACCATTCCAAAGACTCTCGTCGCCCTTTCTGCACCGATTCCAAGATTTTCGGTTGCAGATGGCATAGGCAACATAGGTGAGGATCTAATCTGTCCAGACAGGAACCTGTCCATCCTTTTTAGAAGTACCGGTTCAGATGACAGGATCATAAATAACATCCAATATCACATGAAAATGACGGAATCGAACATACAAGTATTATCGGGCAAAATCCGCATAACACGAACAAATTTGCCAAAATAACACGATAAGCAAACCAACGGCCAACATAGTCGCGGGCATGCTCAGAACAACAGGCATAAATGTATGTATGTATGTATGTATGCATGTATGCAAGTATTTATGTGTGTATGTCTTTGTATGTGACGAATCATTTATTGCCGTTTCGTAGAGTGTGACAGTTGGTTAGTATTAGAAATAGCATGCCCCTTATTAGAACAAGATTTGTGTCAAACCACCAGATAGTTAATATAGGGAAGGCAGGGGCACCGCCAGATAGTTAATATAGGGAAGGCAGGGGCACCGCCAGATAGTTAATATAGGGAAGGCAGGGGCACCGCCAGATAGTTAATATAGGGAAGGCAGGGGCACCGCCAGATAGTTAATATAGGGAAGGCAGGGGCACCGCCAGATAGTTAATATAGGGAAGGCAGGGGCACCGCCAGATAGTTAATATAGGGAAGGCAGGGGCACCGCCAGATAGTTAATATAGGGAAGGCAGGGGCAAGTGTGGCACAAATTCATCAATTGCTGAACAAAATAATGTCTCATTAAGCATATCACTGTGAAATCTGTTTTGTGATATAGATATAACATCGCTGCTTCCATAAACTTGCTTTAATTGCTACTGGATATGATTGTTTCATCAAAGTTTGACTTGGGGCATAGGTACCAAAAAGGCCAAAAAGGTCACTCTTTCCCTAGCACATAGAGCAGGAATATCATACCAGTTTTACCTTATGTTGATAGCAATATTGGCGTACTCTATCTCAGAAAACTGAACATATGTATATCATATTAATGTTTAAATCAAGTTTATGTTTTATTCATAAAACGAAGCAGCTGAACAGCTGAAGCAATATACGATGCATAAGTAAGAGTTAGTAACAGGGGAATCTACTAGTTAGTAAATTGGTCAAGTAACAGATTTTTAAGAAGCAACAATCAACAATGCAATCACAATAAACTTAATGTTCAATATTTTAAAATGACCAGGCAAAATTCTCAGTCACTATGTAAAGAGAAACAAAAGCATGCCAACATGGAGTCAGTATGGGACCCATATTTCCATGTAGGACCCTGATAGAGCCCAGATGGTTTCCATCAAATGTTTATGTGCGTGCTAGACGCCTGTAGCAGGTTATGAAAGCCAGACTTCTGTTATTGGTTATGGTGTGTACAACTTGCAGCAAAAGGCCTAATGTGCACGTAATTTTACATAGAGTCGGGGTATTGGAAAGGCCTATTTGGTGTGAAAAACATGCCAGCGATCCTACTAGTTGGATTGGTTCAACGGTTATTTCAGATACCAGGTACGTATCATATATTTGCAGCTAGCTAATTACAAAGTGAATTTCTATGCTTTTAACGATCTATATAGAGATACGCTAGACGATATAAAGAAGTACTTAATGTAACTGCAGTTTTATATATTTAATTATATATTTCTATGCATAGGCCTATAGGTCTAGCTGCATGTGTAATCCTATATCTTTATAGCGATGCTTGCGGTAATATAGATACATAGCTAATTACAGGTTACGTAATTCTTCTAGTAATCTTAGTATGCCTAAAATAACTGTATATCGTGAAACGCATAATCAACATTTTACAGAATTTGAAAATCTATAAAATTTTAAAAATGATGGTTCTTATAGATCTAGCTCAAGAAATTCAACCATTTTGACACTTAGAATTATAATTTAAATAATTTTTTGGCACAAACGTAGCAATAATCATATAACCGCGTTGTCCTATAGTTGCGCTTATGGCAGACGGCTAAAAACGGTTTAAAGTAGGGTTAAAAAATCCGAAGTAAAACAGCAAAATTTTTTCCATACCTTTGGGATGAAAACGAAGGCTTATGTATATCTGCTGCAGGTCAGAATGAGCCCAGAGCCACAGAGGATTTACTGTGTGACGTTCTGCGACCATAGTTTCCCTTGGCTACCAGTTGTTTCATGTGTACCGGTAGCCATGGCACCATGCCACATTTTTCGTTCAATGCATGGGATAACTTTTTTAAAGGCAGCAGCAGCAGCCTATTCAATCGATCCAGGTTACAGGAGGTCTCGGCAGCATTGTCTAGCGTTTTTATGTACTTGCCTGGCTTTGTGTCTAAGTCTAAAGCGTTTTGTGACTGCATGCTACACTGAGCACGAGGCATTAAGAATTGCTTGTTACGTACAGATACATTTTTCAGACAGCAAACTTGGGCTCTCACTGAATGCAGCCAATGAGTTTTTTCATCTCGAAATTCATACCTAGTAATCGGGTACGAAATGCGTTTATGACATCTTCATAATCAGGTGACTCAGGTGCTAATAGGTGGCTTTAAGACATCATATATGGCCAATAACAAAAGTCTTTCCAGCATTTCATAAGACCACCTGCTTTTCCGGAAACTACTTATGAATTCCAGGTGCTTTGACTGGTTAGGCTGAGTGCACATTGAGGTAAGTCTTGTATAGATTTTTATAATTTTAAATTTACTAATCGTAGCTGTATAGTGTGGGTCAACCTATATCTTACCCAAGTTACTGGGTTAACCCAATTAGAGACCACTTCTTAAATTTATACTAAACAGTGACTTTTATGTCAATTGTTCACGTGCATATATATGGTAGAATTTCTTTCAGGATCAGAAATCACTGACGCACCTATGGTTGGCCGACCAACTTATCCTTTGTCAACGCTCAACCCTCAGAATCGTGCATAGCGCCTTTGAAAGATTCTAAAAGGCGCTACAAAAAATAAGGCGCAAATAATATTTATACATGCATACATACATACATACATACATACAATCATACATGCATACACAATGCACTCGGTCATTAGTTTGAATGTTTTATTTCAACGGAAACAAGGCATCAGTCTTTTATAGGCCTTATCTTTACCTGCCATAATATATTGTTAGCATGTTGTTATTAACAATGTTGGAATAATTATCTACGTCTGGTACATACGTGCACAAGAGCAAACAATCTGCAGTTTATTTAGGCCAATAGTGTTAGAAACACTATTTAGTAGAGTGGTGTATTTAGTAGAATTAGCAGATGCTATCACCACAAACTGTAAAAGCGTTAAAACTAAACTAAAACTGAAGAAGTAAATACTAGTTACTTAAAGAAAAATCTTTTAATTGTTTCATGACTGAAAGTCTGACCTTTCTATTTAAGAAAATCTAATGATAATTTAAAATATCCAGTTCTGGCATTAGTCTGGCAGTGTTTTACCTCAATCATGGAGCCAATGCTCGGCTTTATCTGCTGATCCTGAGAAAGCTTTTTGAAACAAGTCCACGACTTAGTCACCTGATAATACATAAATATGTTACAACAATTCCCCATATTCACAATTCAAAGTTTCTACTAAAGATCTGAAATGCTTGTGATTAAGTCAGCGGACACGAATGAAATCAACAGTTTTTACAATAACATCTGCAACTTTTTATGTTCTCTTTGCTCGTTGGAATTCTTGCTGTAAAATGCAATAAATGCTGTGAAAAGTACTTAAAGGAAAAATGAGGCTACTTAGTTTGGCCTCCAGAAGGCCAATCATGCACCCAACTGCTGAATCTTACTAAACTATTTCCACCTGTGGTCGTGGAATCAAATCCAGCAACTACTTTTGCATAACATAATAAACGGCAATTCGCTCAATAAAATACACTTGCAGTTATTGTGTGTCTGTGGAATTCGTGTTAATATCGATCGTTAAAAGCCTCATAATCCTGAGGAAATTTAACATAGGATATTTACATTACTCTGAAATTGTATTCCACTTATTGCATCGTATTTATCACATGTGACTAAGCGTAGACCTATATTGAACTTCAGCTCTTAAAACGCTAAAACAATGATTTTTGTGTTGAGGTTTCTAGAAAACATAATAAAAATAGTTTAAATAATAATTAATATTAAGCCTAATTATTAATGACAAACAATAAAACAATTACGTTACGAAGCGTCACGGGCCAAAAAAACTTGGACCGCGAGGGCCGAGAATTTGAGACCGTTGAGTTACAGTATCACTGATGATTCCGTTGAACGAAGAACAGCTCAAGATATCCGATTGTCTTGTGTCATCATCTTGTCTATCTGCATGGCGCAGTTATTGAAACAACCTTGAGGCCTATATTTATTTGGACGTTGATAAAATGCTATTCTTAAAACCCCTAATCGATGGCTTTCGGTTGAAAACTAGAAATCATAGTCGGCGAAAGAGAACGAAACACGTGTGTGTGTGTGTGTGTGCGTGCGTTTTGTCTCGCTAGATGACAGTCTTTCACCTGAAGATCAGAGGCAAGTCCTTAGATTCTTACACACAAAGTGCGCTTTGAATGTGGCTATCTATCTCGCATACTGAAACTGGCTTAAACTATATAGCTCCTGTTTTAAACAGTACTTAGACCAGCCGAGATCGTAGGCCTAGATGGCATAAGCAGAGTAGATGCGGTAGACACCTGGTCTTGATCGCATAGCTACTATAGCGCCAGTTCTTCCGCCTAGGCATGGCCATCATACCTGTTACCTATTAGGCTACACTTGTAACCTTCTTTAAGTTATACGTAGGCCTATACACCGGCCGCACGCTTCAACTGATGCAGAGAATGATCCGCTCTGTATAGAGTGGCCGCAGGCATTCAATGCATAGCTAAAGCAATTATTTCAAAGGACTCCGATAAAAGTGCTATTCATTTGCTTAGACACATGTCCAGACCTGCTTCTCTGCTCTCTCTCTTCCTCTGTCTGTCTATTTGTCTGTCTGTCTCTCTCTCTTCCTCTCTCTCTCCCTCCCTCTCCCTCAAAGCACTTTCACTGACGTCGTATAACCCTCTCTGTCTCTGTCTGTCTGTTGTGTCTTTCTTTGTATCACTTTATGTCTCTCCGACTGTGTCACACATGCTCTCTATCGCTGTGTGTCTCTCCTGTTTTCCTTTCCATCTGTCTCTGTCTTTCTATGCCTGTCTTCAAAACGCTGTCTTATTCGCTCTTTCTCCGTCTCTATTTGCTTCTCTCTCTCTCTCTCTCTCTCTCTCTCTCTTCCTCTTCTCTCTTCTCTCTTCACATCCCTCATTCGTCATTCCCTCATTCCTGCCTCCCTCTTTCCAAATCGCCTGCTCTCTTTGGCTTCATATCATTCCTTTTCTCTCTCTCTCTCACTCTTTCATTCTCTCTTTTTGTCTCTTTCTATCTCCTCTGTTTTAAATAAAAAATTCTCGTACTAAGCATATATAAATTTAACTTTGCAGTCAGAATGACCGCTAGAGGTTTCTAAGCAAACACGCTACAGGCTTACGCCTTCGAGACAGTGGCACCATGAAATCCAATCTATCGTATCCATGGACGCCATTGCTTTCATTGATGAGCTGCGTAACTAAGGGCGCCGCCATTATGTTTATTCGGTTGTAGCGGCCAGAGTCATGGATATTCAGCATATGCACACGCATGCGCCACCATACACACACGCGCGCACACACACATACACCCATATAAACACATCTAGCCTACAGTTTGGCCTGTGCGTGTACGCTGCGTGCACACAGCTGAATCGTTTACAAGCAGGTTGTATAGACTTATGTCGAGATTGTTTGAGTAGCAGAGTGACACAGACAGAGTAATTTTACACAGAGTCCGGTGTTGGAAAGACCTATTTGGTGTTAAAAAACATTCGAGCGGTCCTCCTAGTTGCATTGATTCAAAGGTTATTTCAGATACCAGGTACGTATCACATATATTGCAGCTAGCTAATTACAAAGTGAATTTCTATACATAGACAATAGGCCAATTCTTTAATAATAATCTGTGTAGAGATATACTAGTTTATCTAAAGAAACACTTAATGTAGCTGCAGTTTTATATAGTCAATATATTTTTCTATGCATAGACATGTAGGTCTAACGGCATATGTAGTCCTACATCTTTTTTACCTGCTGTTCTACAGATACAAAGATAATTACGGGGTATATAATTAAACAGACACTGCATGACTCATATATAGACTAAGTATCATACACATAAAAATAGACTGATTTATTTCGGCACCAGACTGCTGTGAATCTTTTGCGGTTACAGTTGATATCATTTCCGTTAACTCACGAATTTCTGTCGTCTCAAAGACTTGCATTTGTATAATTAACTCAAAGCATCTCCAGGCTCCTTCGAAGCTGAGAGAGACCGGTTCACTTTCCAATTTTGAGGCCCATTAGTTCTAAAGTCTGTGTAACAGTAGAAATAAGATGCCCCATGAAGGATTTCACTAAATAAACCTATTGGATTGAATCTGAGCATCACCGCACCGTTTGGCTTCTCCTGTTAGAGTATATCCCAGTATCAATTTAGAGTAGCCAGCCAGACTAGAATTTTGGACGATGACGCAGACTATACACGGGGATACTGTGCTGTAGGGGCGAGATTCCCTCACCATTGCTGCCCATTCAAACGGGCAGCGATGAAGTCTTAGTAGTACGGTCGCTATAGAAAAACGTGTGCATTCACACATAATTCATCTTCGTTCTTTTGTTCTCCAGCTCCCTGCATTCTTTATTTCACTTTTTCAACTTTGTCTCATCCACTTCCTTAACATCTTACAACATTCTTTATCCTCCCTCAACAACGCGTTTCTCCAGCTTCATGCATACGGCGGAGAGCGCTGTTTTAAAGTGGTGGTGTTTTACCTTTGCATTGCATTTTGTTTCGATGCCTTGTTCAATGCAAGCAAACATCATATTCAGTCAATCAGTCAATCATTCGTTCATTATTCATGCAGAGCATCTGTGTGGCGCCCATTCAAGACATTTGAGGGTCTATCATATTTTGATGTTGTAGGAGGTGCGAGCGAGAGAGAGGGAGTGGGGGACGATGACTGGTTTCGTTCGTAGTCGTCATGACTTGGTCGACTACGATCCTCGTTTCTCTGGAGCCAGTTTTCGGAATCAACGGCGCAGCTATGATTTGGATGACATCGATATGCACACATCGAGGCGATTCCATCCGCGCCACACTCTGGAGGATCCAATGGTCGGCGGAGGCAGTTCACCTGGTGGCTATCATCGAGATGGGACACTCTGTAAGACTAATTACGATATATCTGCCACTGTGTCAATCAACTACCAAAACAACCACGTTTACTATTCCATAGCTGGCCACCAATTAGCACCACCAGTGGTCTCGCATTATGCCACTTGTGGTAACTAATGGCCACCTAAGGGAAAACTGTGGGTTAAGCGAACGTGGCTATCAGAATTGGAAGTTCCAAGTATATATCTGTAAGATACTGAGAGACTTTATAAAAGACTTACTATAGATGGCGTCAGTGTTCTCATCCAAAGTGGTCCCGCTGTTTCGCTAGTTGTCGTGTCTTTATTGGCTGTAATATTCGCCTGACATTCAAGTATCGAGTCAGTTCAGCTGTGTCAGGAATCTACACTGGATCAGTAGCAAAACCTCTTTTCTGTGTTGGGCTAATTACAGTAAGGGTTGACCTCGCATTCCTTTATTGATATTTTCCCTCCTTCTCCTGCTATTCTTTCTACTCTACCTCCTATGTCCGATGTCTTGTCATTCGTCTTCCTGCTGCTCCTCCTCTTCCTTTTTCTTCTGTTTCTTTTTTCGTCTTCTCCTCCTCATCCTTCTTCTACCTCTCCGCCACTGCCTTCTACTCTTCCTGCTCTTTCAGAGGTCTTGACATTACTTTGCCACTTAACTCGGTATATTTAGCCTACCGTTCTTTTTCAGCTTGTTTAATAGGCGTACTTGTACATTTAATAATAATAATAATAATAATAATAATAATAATAATAATAATAATAATAATAATTAGCACCTTCTAATGCGCCAGTGTCTAATGCACAAGGCATCAACCGATGGCACACCAAAACCAAGCCACAATCAGGTCGATATCCAGAAGGTCAGTCCGCATTTAATGGCTTCCTACAAATATAAATCGGCTAAATTTACCCCCATTTGGCAATGTAATGGCAGTCTAGGCGTGGAATAGGCTTAATTTGCTATAAAAAGTACATCTTTGGTTTCCTGAATCTTCGGAGTTGCTTTGTAGCCAATTTACAGCGACAACTGTCGGAACTGAAAAAGGATAATCGGCAGATGTCGCTCAAGCTGAGTCGGGCGGAAGACTGTCTCCAGACCCTCGAAGACGATGAGGAAATATTTCCCCATCATTCGGAAGGAATTGAGGATTTTGACGCCATGACCCCTGAAAACTGGACGGAAGAGGAAGACAAGGTAAGGATAAATACATTATACAAACGGCGCCAATGTTCAACTCTTGCGCACTCTGCGATAGCATTGTGTAGCCAAAACGCCATATAATGTAATACGTGTGTATTTAGAGGCTTTTGAGTTGAATTAGGTTCATATGCTGCAACTTAGAGCCGTTGATTTGGATTCATATTTTGAGCTAACATGAGCATCATTATCACCACAATTATCATATTCATCATCATCACAATGACTACCATCATAATAACAATAATCAACAACCGCAGTCATCACTAATTACTATACAGCGGTCATATCTGCTTAGCGACGTCGTCTTCGACGGGAACTGAAAGAGATCCGGCTGGACCTAGATGCGATGCGGAATTCGTTGAGGCGTGAAGAAGATCTGAACACTAGAGATTACTCTGGCAAAGCATCTCCCGGACGGTACGTACGAAGCCACGGCGACCACCGACACTATGGCGAAGAAAATGGACTGACTGAATGGGGAGCTCGCCAGTTGGAAGGAATCCGATGGACGTCTCCATCAAGACCGCTCACAGGCAATCGATTCATATTAGGCCTATGTGATATTGTTACGCTGCTGTGTTGGGTTGTGCTATATTGTGTGACGGTATGTTGTGCTGTTATGTTGTCATGATGTTGTTATGCTATGTTATGTTATGCTATGTTATGTTATGCTATGTTATGTTATGCTATGCTATGTTAGGCTACGTTGTGCTACCAATTGCCATTTTGTGTCGTGTAAGATCTATTTTGCTATAAAAACATGCGGCTGTTTTTAGCATCGCCATATAGAAGAATCTCTTTTGTGTCAGTTAATTACTTATAAGTTTCTGTTGCAGTTGATTCGTGCACATGTATGTATCTGGACATGTTCTGCATACTGCATACGTATACAGCTAAACTGAAAGCGTTCAATCCAACTAAGTGTGTACATCCGGGACTTTATCGGCAACTGAAGCAACTGCAGCTGCTGACCTAACATCCTCCGCAGTTACAACTTCTTACATTTCTCTATATAAGCTTCCAGAGATCTAGATTGAGTTGGTTATAGCCGCAGATATGCTTCAGAGGCTTTCTATGAATCGTCTTTAGATGTGGATTGTTACGGTCGACGTTCTCCCACCATCAGCAGTCGGTCAAGAAACGCAACATCCTGTGTCGGTTATCGGTCAGTCACTCCTCAGCCTCTGGTCACTCAGCACAACAGAACGTACCTTCGAAGTCCCAGCAATCTACGACGGTTAGTCTGCCTCCAGGACACTCGTTCATACGACTACGACGACGATGACAGTAGTAACGATGATGATTACGTCAGATCTAAGCCTGCGTCATTATAGCGGTAGAACAAAGAGGCGATGATGTGGTGGCGACAATAATAACGATAATACTGGTGCTAGTCGATGTAGGTGGCTGAATTTGGTGCCAATAACGAAGACTTGTTTTGGCACAATAGCCTAACTAATGATGGTGAAAACGTTGCTACTGACTGGCTTGACCATCGCTGTCTATCTATTCAGGCTAAACAAAGCTGCCTAACTACACTTTGATCTTGTTTTGTCGCAGGAGATTCGATGTAGACGCAGACTGTATGTTTGTTCCGTCGTCTCCAGCTGACCTATCGATCGGCGACAGGGTCAAAGTGTCACGCGATGGCGGATCAGCGACGAGCCAAGCATTTGTCAAGTACATCGGGCACCTGCCGGGAAAAGTCGGACCCTACGTCGGTCTCGAACTTGAAAACGGAGGCAAGTGAACTGCATAAGGTTCCAAGATGCACAAATGCGTTACAAGCATATAGGTATATAACGCGCGCGCACACACGTTACATGCACAAATATATATCCACACACATATATAGTCCATATACACATGCTGCATGCATATATATGTGGGCTATTTGGATTATGTCCTTGCCTTATTATGTATTTGCTTTTTTACGTATTAGAATTATATGCAAGTATTATAAGCTGTTGCTATTAATTTGTAGTGGTTGCAGATGTGATAAAGTGTAATCAAGTTAGTAGCCTATAGTTACTGTAACTTAGAACGAAATTATAGATCTAAAGTGATATACTTAAGGAGTTGAACTATAAATCGATATAACAGGCAGATTTAATGGGACTAACGGCTCGGACATACCTTACTTTCTCGTATATTGGACCGTAATTCTGGAACATTCGTCCTCTAAAGCATTTTCGATTTATCTTAAGAAGCAACATTTCTTTAGGTCTGTTAGATAATATAATCATCTAGCAGCACCT
The DNA here is from genome assembly GCA_964023275.1 of Norana najaformis. Classification (NCBI taxonomy): domain Eukaryota; kingdom Metazoa; phylum Annelida; class Clitellata; order Crassiclitellata; family Hormogastridae; genus Norana; species Norana najaformis. Next base: position 21,881,644 of record OZ029913.1, on the reverse strand, counting down.
TTGCGAAGTTCTTAAAATGCGCTTCATAAGTGCTTCGATAGATGCATACATACGCACTATTAACGCTCCAATTTCAGTTAGAGAGAAATTGGGTAGCCTATGTAGGCCTATATTCCGCAGGGTCGTATTAAGGTCACTATGACAGCAGATCATGTTTAATTTGTCATTTCTTTCTGAACAGGTGGAAAACACGATGGTCTCCATAATGGGTACAGATATTTCCAATGGTAAGATAACTATACATGACTTTTATCTCCAATTAATGTAATATAATGTAATCTTTAGCAGTGTTGTATCTGAACAATTTATATAAGCTATAGGAGCATGCTATGGCTACGCTTCCATCGGATATTAGCCGACTTTGCTCTAACAAGCGCAGCCGATTTAATTTCGGATGGTCCCTATGTAGTGTCACTAACTAACGAGAAAGCTGAGCCACAAATCACAGCGAATAGACCTACTGACTCAGCGGAATAACGAAACACCCTCGATTTCTAAATAGCTCAGCTTACATGTAACTGAGCTTTGTATAACACATTTTAAGGACCTCTTAAAAGTTATCATCGTCAGCCAAAAAGCCTTAGCACACGAGCACAAACGAGCCTTATCAAAACGTCTCTTAGCTTATAGTCAGCGCCGCATTGACTGCATACGCCCACGTGCTCACTTCATATTCTTCTGATCACAGGATTTTGAGTGTACACGTACAAGTGACGCTAGAGGGCTAAGAATAATCTAGAAGGATGGAACAGCCGCTCTTTCGTTATTTGATTTCCCGTGTTATTTCTCTTCGTTTTGTTGGGTTTCTTTAGCAGAGGCAATCGAGGTATTTTCGTTCCATTTGATCGAATTATGTTGGCATGGAGACAGTGAAGATGTTGACTGCAGAAGCTGCATTCTGTATCAACGGAGTCATCTGGGGAAATCGTGGGCGGTGTTTCGTCCGCTGTAGGATGGTACCAAATTCTTCCTGCCACGTTCTGTGGGATTTAAACTGGAAAACATTTCTAGAAAATAATTAGTCTCGTATTTCAATGATCACCCTATGAATCTGCTGTGCAAGCGAATTTCGGCAGATAAGTCAGTTCGCAACCTCGTTAAATAAATCAAAAGTTATCACCAAATCGATTAAACATTTTCCTATCAGTATTTTATTCACATACTTTATATTACACTCAAAAGCGATGTAGAGTCTGGCGATCATTAAAATATGATTAAATACATTCAAATGAATGCATTTTCTTACGTGTATAACTGATAGGAATTGCTCGCTTTGCCCCGATCCAGGTTGGCGCTAACACTTCATTCACTGCACTCATTCAAATATGACCTTCTGTCAGTTATCAGTGGTAATCTAGTAGTAGCATAGATTATGTTTAACGACGCTGTGTCATGACGAAGATGATTAACGTCGCCCTCCTCCTTTTTCCAGTCTTGGGACCGGGATCACTCGAGTACGGTGGCAAAATACTCTAAAAACTTCACTTGGGTTCTACCTAAACCTTTCAGCAAAGCAGGGAGCAAAGGACAAATTTTTGATAGACAGTTACAAGATGATCAATCTAACTGTTGTCAGGAAACCTTGTGAATCGGGTAAGGTTGTTGGCTGCAGGGTACCGCCACTCTGGTGATTGGCTAATTGCCTTACTGGTCCGACCTTTGTGGTCTCTGTCAAGACGATGGAATATGCAAGTAGCAGTGAGCCTTCTGGTAAATCGACGATCCATCATACCATTAATGACAGCATTTGACATTCACTCCAAAGCCATATACGAAAAAACCCAAACGTCTGCGGATCGATAGCATTCAAGCGACCTTATTGATGCCTGTAAATATTGGACCTGGAAAACCGCATTGATCCATACTTGTGCCAAAATGGACGGTTTCCCATTCGAAGAGTGCATCTAAGGGCGCAGTTAAGGGCGATATTAGAAGGTCGCATGCTAATAAAGGCGCAGAACAATAATGCGAACAGTAATAGGAGAGAAATTAAAAAACGCAAATAAATACAAAGATATTAATCATTCTAATAGGTGGGAAATCAGAAAGTTTAACGTTCACGCGTACTTAAATAAACAGTGTGTAAAATCTCGTTCTGTGTTTGCCACTTGCCTTGCAATTTGCAGAAAGATTATGAGCAGTACATTTCCAGCATGGTTCTTTCAAATAATGATGATGATGATGATGATGATGATGATGATGATGATAATAATAATAATAATGTTGCAACATTTTTCGATGTTGCTGAGGACGAGGCCTGCTTTTAAAGATACTCTTTAACAGCTCCTACCCTATTTGTTTTGTTCATGAAGGATTATGCTTACCTCGGGCAATTATATTTATAATAATGACAGCAAAAAGCATTAAAAATAACAATGAAATGATACAATCCATTGTTTTATTTTGTAATGCCCCTGGGTGTTTTCTACATCAGAGTGCTGTAATTAATAATTATGATTAAACGACAATAAGAGTTCAACAGCATTTGCGAAACATGATAGCAGTAGCGTCCAACCCGACCACTGTGTTGCCAGGGCCGAGAAGAAAGACGGCGGAGTGCTCTCGAAATAATTAAAAGCAACCGGAAATCCTAATGCCATCCAATAATAGGGCCTAACATCTACAGCGATGTACAACAGCAACAGCGGCAGTTGTCACTTCCTGTCGGATAGCCACTTTCGATCTGGTTGCCGTGGCAACTGAGACGGAATATGTGAGGCTGTAATTCATTCCTATCTTCGATGCACTTGAGTAATCAGAAGAACAAAGCCGCAACTGAAGGAATTTCATGAGCGAGAGGGTTCGGTTCAAAGTACTTTCGTCGACACTCCCTTGTTGACAATCACACTTCAAAGCGGAAATACAATGATAATAACACTTTTGATCCGTGTTTTGACAAACATCCATCTCAAACCAAAGCACAATTAATCATGCGGTGTAATTTAGGATATTTTACGACAGGCAGACGCAGCCATTCAGTCAAAGAGCACAAGAGTGTTTCATCCTATAAACCCTTAGGTAGGCCTAACTGTCGAGGGTTTCTATGCCGTAATTTCTCCTGAGATTTTCAGCTCTCGCCAAAACCATAGATTGTCGTAATATTCTATACTACACGATGCCTGAATAACTAACAAATTTCTATGGTAGATATGCTTCACTGTACGCAAACGCAATGCTAGTCAGCTTAATATATGCAGCTGGGATGACAGCTGCTGGCTGGATGCGGACACACTTGGCAGAAGGATGAATTGCTAATACTTTTCATGGCAGTTAATCGTCAGACCAATCTGATACACCGGTGGGCTTGGCCTGAAGCACTCTAAAATTGACCACTGCCTCATCTTTAGGATGGGTATAGAAACGATGAGATCAGTCCAGGAAGGGCTTATTGCAGTGCATTAGACGAACGTCAGGCGGCTGATTGTCTGAAGCTTTGTCATCAGGGTGACTCGTGTTGTGTATTTCAAGGAGTTACTGCTATGATGTCTCGTGGCTCAGCGAACTTTAATCATCCGATTGTGCATGTCAGTAATCAGCTAATTAACGCACGCGCAAATCCTTCTCTAGCCTGCGGTGCCACTGCCGCAGCATCTAATCATCATCATTATCATCATCATCATCATCATCTTCATCATCTTCATCATCTTCATCATAATCCTCGTCGTCGTTGTCGTCGTTGTCGTAATGATGGTGATGATAATGATAGTAAAAATGATAATGGTAATAATTATAATAATTGTTATTATTAGCATTGTCATTACTATTTTTTACCCGAGGTAGAAATGATCCCTTAGGAACTGAAAGATTAAGTTAGAAGTATAAAATGATTGATCTCTGAGAAATCAGGCCTTTTTCCAGTAGTTTTCACAGCCGTCTGAAACTGTGCCTATGAATGCAAAGGCATTGTGACACTGGACACAGATGGAAGGGTGTTGGAAAAGGAGCGAGTCTCACGGTCTTCTCCGGAGACTGCTGAAATGCGATGCCCCAACTCTGAAACAAATGCTGCACCCTCAGCATTTATTATTTTTATTACTATTATTATTATTATTACTACTACTACTATTACTCATACCATTACCACTACCACTGCTACTACTACTATTATTATTATTATTATTATTATTATCATCATCATCATCGATTTTATCGTTTTCGTCATCATCGCCATTACCGTCGTTGTCCTAATCATCACTTTTTTCCACCTTCATGTGTTAAAAAGCAAGATATCTAAAGAAAGTGTCGTGTTTGCATTCTTAAGCATTTTATTCTTCAGCACTGTGTCGTTTTACATCTTCTTCCTAAAACTAAACCTATAAAATAGTAGAATTTGCCTCTTCTCGTCTGCGCTGTTTAAGTCCAAGCATAGATGGTCTCTGATGTTCACAGTTTCAAAGCCTCTTTCGTTCACCAAAGCCATTCATCTAGCGCCAGTTACTGTTCATCGTAGTCGTCGTCTGCGTTCAGTGCTTTTGCCAAACGATATAATCTCTCGTATTCGTTGGCACTGCGTTTCGTTCCTGGGACCATGGCGCCCCATCGGCCACCATAGGGTTCGTAGCTGTAAGGGTAGAACGGGTTTCTCTTGAGGGCAACCCGTGGCCCAGCCCCGATCACGTCTTGCACCGATTCATCCTCGTAGTCTGGGCGCCCTGGAGCCGCCTCGATGATGCCTTCGTCATCGTCGACGTCGGCATCCGTCTCTGCCTCATCCGCAGACTCAGCCTCTGAAGCAATGGCAGCGGCCAGTAGGTAGTCGAGAAGCTTCTCCCTGGCATCTTCTTCGACCTTCCTCTCGACAAGCTCCCTCAGCAGCTCTTCTTTCTCGCTAGGTGCCTCGTACCTTGGCTCGTACTCATAGGGTAGAGCGACGGTCAGGGGTACATCTTCCACCAACCCAGGCGCTTCCTGCTCCTGCTCCTGCTCCTCCTCCTCCTCCTCCTCCTCCTCACGGCCATCGTCTGCTTCTTCGCCCTGTTCAGGTGCCATCTCGTAGATCTGACGGCCAGGTTCTTCGCTGTCTTCCAGGTCTTCGTAGGGACCTTCGCGTGAGTCAGCAAAGAGCTGGCGAAGGTCTTCGTAGTCAAGGTCTCTCTTGGCTCGAACTGGTCTGCTGACGAGGGACGAGCGGTGGCTGCTGCTGCTGTCGACCATGTTTTCGGCTGTCATCAAGGCTGTCTTGATGCTACGCTTCTTCCTCAAAGCCTCAGCATCTTCCAATCCATCCTGATCCTCATATCTTTGATAATCCGCATCATTCAGCTCAGTTGGAATATTCTCCAGGTTGTGTAGTGGCTCACCTGTGCAACCACATAACAGACTACTGAAGTACATAATTGAGTGAGCGAGTGAGGGAAGGAGTAAATTTATTTCAGCAGCATTTCTTACGTGGGCAAGTCACAAGTCTAATTTTGTAACGCTTAACTGAGTCATAAGGTCTCTGCAGGCATCCAGGTAGGCCTAGCCAGACTAAATGACCATAGTTAAGAAGTACGAACAAGCAAGACCAAGCTAAGTTAGAAAGCCCCCATTGTCTACAACACTGACACTTATCCTTATCCTCCCTGATCTAATCTCTGCTCACCAGACATGTTCAGCGTTCTCCAAAGTAATTAATGTCTGCTAACAAGAGACATTAGCGCGGCTATAACGTCGATTTTGACATTCGCGTTCTATACATGTAGCCTACAATCAGTTGTAAAACGAATGTTGTGGTTGATAGTCACCCGTTGCTTCATTTCTTCACAAACTGTCCATTCCACGTAAGGAATGGTAGACTGTAGATCACGGCTTTGGTTAGTGCTCTGCTGCCCTAGTATATCTTTTATAGTTTTAACTGCGTTACTTTTATGAATGCATAGTCATAGGCTACTAGAGATAAATTTTTCATTCACTAGCTACCAAATATTAAACCTTATGGCTTTGAGGTATCTAATCTAATCTCTAATCTAATGACTTCTATAGAGCCGTTATCATAGTGCCCAAGGCATTAATCAATGGTGTCTTCAAATGAAAACGTGACGATCCATTGGAGAAGCAGGTCGAATTCCGATAGTTCAGAGAACCAGAAGTAGTCTTAACTGTCTTTGGCATCAGGTCTACAGCTAAAGTGAATGAATAACACTATTGTTGACCTACTTGCATGCAAAGTCGATAGCAAATTAGACTTAAGCATTGGGCCAAGAGGCATATGAACGAAATCGATCTTTCGGCTTCAAACATACGTTTCCTAAATCTGCTTAATTAGTAGCTGTAAGACAGTGTATCTGTTGACTATCTTAAAGCGTGCTTATAGGACTCATTGTTGGTCCAATTATTTTCAGCATATAATTTCTGTTCTCTGTCTGCAGTCTAGTAATACGCACCAGGACCTAATTATAATTCCAGATAATTGCTTTCGTTAAATTGTGAGCGCTTGAGGCGTATACCTGTTGGTGCTTGAACAATGCTTTGGAACCAAACTAAAGAGAAATTTGGCTCCATTTCATTTTTAGGATTGGTTTGTACGTATTATAACAGCACATCTAATTGTAACATTCTAGAGTGTTTTAGTTGAAGCGTAGTGTTTCACGCCAATCGGAACCGAGCGAATGTCATTACGAAGACTGTTCCATAGGGAAAGATTCCTAAGACACGTCTAAAATTCCAATTTTGGAGAGAAGCACCGATGTGCATGTTATGCATATAGCGCGTGCAGAGGTGAAAAATAGAATCAAACCGACACGTCAGAAAAACCTAAGAAATTTGTGACAGCTAGTAAATTTTGTAACAGAAAGCAGTTTTCATTCTATAACTTGTGCTTATCCCAAGATTTCACCTCTTACTACTACTATCTTCATTTGATTTTAAGTCAATGAAAGGCTAAAATTAAAATAGTAGTCCTACCGGCATTGATGGATGGTAAGCTTATTTCAAATCAAATAATTTTCGAATTGTGATTTCAAGTCATTTTCAAAAATTTTCAAGGCTGTCATAATTTTTTATTGGTATGAAAGTGCCAAAACTCGCACAGTTTCGGCACAAGCTAACAAAGACGCTTTGAGTCAACTTGCAGTTCTGCAGTTTCTTCTTCATCAACTACAACTGCATAAGCAATAGGTTTTAAAGAGTTTAGAGTCTCTTTTGATATATAAAAAAATTGTAAATTGTACACGGTTTTCTAAAGCGATCATATGGATTCCACCCGCGCACGGGTGAGATCCTTCACCACCGCTACACGCCATTTAAGGTCCCCGCGCACGGACCGTACTAGCCCGAGATTCAAATCTCTGAAATAAGCCACGACCGGGACGCGAACCTGGGATCCTCACGCACCGAGGCTTCCTTGGCGTACGCGCTTACGGATGTAGCTAACTAGGCCAGTGTAATCCGATTGCAGAAAGGCTATCCTACCAACTATTTCTCATCCACAATATAAGATGAACTGGGTTCAACAGTATAGAAAAAGGAACTGACAGAGTTGTTTGGCGTGCAGTGTAATAATTCGATTCAGTGCCAAAGGGGATGCATCAACTGATGACATGCTACCGTCGTCAATATTGGAGGCTTTGCGGCTCCTCCAGTGCAAGTCATCAGTTAATTGACAGATACAGACTTCCCAACTAAGTGCCTTGATACGCACAATGCTTTGAGAAAAGCTATAGTGTATTTAAGCATACTGTACACTAGGGACCTCACAGATCTCATTATCTGCTCCAGAAGAACGTCTATTCGATGAACACGTGGCTGGCTCAAATTATAATTACTGTATATTGGGTAATAATTCGATTGTACAATTTACCAGATGTCATGTTTAAGGGTCTTTGAATGCTGTAACATTGTTGCAAACATTAAATGTGAGCCATGAAATGAAATTACTTATTCAACGATTTAATATGTTACTAAAACATGGCTTAATTAACATTAACTAACTCGGCGTCGCTGCTATCTATGACCCATGACTTCATGTCAACTGGTTTCATGATCTCAAATCACTTTCTAGTAATTTCGATCTGAAATCGCATCAAGTGGTTTCGAATTTAAAGTTATTTAATTTAAAATCATATTTTATAGGTTTTACCAGTTGCTGCGTAATGGTAGTATACGTAGGACACATGCTTAACATACACACAACACGCGTATATTTTAGGATAGTTCCACAACCTCTTTAATGTCAGACAAATCTAAAATGCACTGCAGAAGTATTTGTGACCAAGTTTTGAGGAATATCTTTGTCGTCCTTATTTGCTCAGTCATGCTTTTCAGATTTGTTTTTCGACGAAAAACCAACACAGCCTGCTCAGAATAGCGGAAATAGATATAAAATAGCACTACTTCTGCATGCTGCTATTCAGCATTATATGATGTGATTCTTTAAGTGGCCCAGCCTAACGATACATAATTGTACATGTTTGGGTCACAGTGTAAGCCTGTTGACCTATACAATAAGCTTGTTGTAACCGAAACAGGAGTTATGTCATCGTTTTTATTTGTGAAACGCTAAGAATGACCAAATATGAAAGATTTATATAATTTCGGACCTGCTAAAGTTGGTTATTATTGAATTACTTGGCTTCCATACATGCTGACGCTGATACCTGGACGCTCACAAGAGTCTAGAGAAAAAGATAGAAGCCTTCCAATTGGTTGACATAAAGATGCTTTTACGTTCCAACTGGTTCCAACATAAATATGCTTTTACGCATCATATATAGATAGGCCTTATGCTAGATATAGCTCGTCATATTATTGTTAAGTATAAAGCGAGTGGCATAAAGCCAATGGATCTGCCTTCGGGCAGAGAAATCATCATCATCAGCAGCATCAGCATCAGCATCATCATCATCATCATATCATCATAAGGCATAAGCTATAAAGACGCCGAATGATGCAGGCAGACCTATGCCTACCTGTGTCGTAGTGAAACCCTACATGCCATTCACTGATGCAATCTGAAGCCTGCTGTTGTTTAAGCTTAGTATTGATTGTTCTGTTAACATTTACACTAGCAAGGAGCTCCTTCGAGAATTCAGTTACTTACATGATATATATATCATATATTCATATATTCAATCTCATCGACGACTATAACTGAACCAGGCTTTAGTTGTTTCATGTTAAATTCGATTTTAAATGCGCAAGCTGCTCAAATGGCTGTAGCGTACGAACTGGAATTGGTGCGGTAGGTAGGCCCTATATGAAGTTGTATCACATATCGTATGTACGAATATAGCACGTAAATCTCTTCCGCCATTCTGCTGATGACCAACTGGACGTTAGTTATCTGTTAACTGTCATCTGTTATTTGTTGGCTAGTAAATCTAATTAATGTTATGATGCAACGCGTGATGAATGGCACCGTGTAAGTAGATTGGCCCAAGTTCATGTAATTCCTCAAGCAAAATCAAATACAAACTTGCAATTAATCAAGTAGGGCCTATTCGCAGCTCTGAATGCGCTTGATTCAGAAAACTGCACAGGCACTTCCTCGAGATAGGAAAATAAATTCAGTATTTTTGAACAACTGGAAAAAGACATTTTGGAAGCGCACTTAATGATACTAAAGTGAAGGTGAACAGAGCGAAAATAGAATAGCAGAAGATAACTCAAATTGTTGCCTAGCTTTTCGTATTTCCTCGCCGTGTGCAGCCTATGAACCAAGACAAAGTCGGAATTCATTTAAATGGGGTGAGTGAGCATCGACATCTTGATCTTTAAAAGTTTAATCTCAAGATAGTTGTTTGTGAGTTAGTTTTTGTTGCATTAAATATTCAAACTTGGGCGGGGCAAGTGGCCCATGCTGTTCTACAGCGAACACCCTCAGTTGTTCTGGATGTTCAGAGCTATAGAAGCCCATACGGAAGGAGTTGTTCATTGTTCTGCTGGTTAAAGATAACGTCGACTATGTAAAGAATATGAATAATTAAAGACGTTTAACAACGAACCCGGCGTCGAATTTTTTAGGAGTTATTGATATATTTATCAGAAGCGGCTATGGTTTAACGATTTACAACTTGGTGTTAGAAGAAATCCATGGTGCTCCTTGATGTTTTACGTTGAACACCACAGTATTTACAGCAGTGGGTGGTGCCTGCGTACTTTACGGCCTTTGAAATATTAAAAGCTCTTACATTTAATCATAATGAACTGCTACGTTCGCTACAAAGCCCTGGATCGTGTTCGATGTCGCTCTGAGTGTATTTACTTAAGCCTACGTCTTAAGTTCCTGAAAGTTCATTTTACCGAAAATGAAGTACATAATAGGCTTATGTCTGCGGCTTGGTGCAAGCACACTAAGGCATACGCGAATTTAATTTTGAGCTGTCAATTTCCAGTTTAGTACACTGTATGATACATTAAAGGCACTCGTGAATAGCTGACACTTCATATTTTATGCGATTGCACTTTCGGTTGTTCTTTTGTGGGATGTGTTTGGATTTGTTTAATGGAAGAACGAAGTTGCACTTAAGTTGCACTTAAGTTGCACTTAAGTTGCACTTAGAGCGGTGCCCAAGCAATCACTATATGTCTGTTAGTTTGCTTTTCTAAGATCTAATTTCTGAACAGTTCAGGCTTTGCAAGACTTGTTAATAGGTTGTTAATCGTAAGATTCGTAAACTCCAAATTTCTAAAGCCCTATTTAAAAGCTGAGCGCAGGGTACCAGCTTATTTACGAGCGCTGAGGTCAAGTCAGTGAGACTATCCAACGACGCCATCTCAAGAACCAAGTCCGATTGCCAGAAGACCAGAGAGGGGGAAGGGAGCTCTTAGGGTGGGCTGCGTTCAAGCTGAGAGAAATGGGAAGGCAGCGGATTCGATGGATCAGGGTGGGATTTCTTGAAAATGTGATACTTCAGTTTTGAATGGAATACCTGAGGAGTAATAGATAAAGGGATTACCTCTGTGGAACGTTTTCTTGACACATTACTGTCATCGTTCGGACACATCACCACTGGTATTGCCAGTGGTTGGGTATCAACAGCGATTGACTTTTACAAACGCTGAATATTATTTCCGATATAACTTTACACTGTGCAGTACACCTTTAATTAGGACCCTAATCAAAGGCAAAATTAAACCAAAAATACAGTTTGGCTGCCAAGGTTTAAAGCCAACTTTCAGCCCGCTGTGCCGCATTCATCTGCACCGATAACTAACGTTTCAATATATGAATATGGATAAGAACCATAATAAAATTAATCATGCATTCTTTGTGAGAGATTAATGACGGGGTATTACATGAGATTTTGTTCACTTCATAATGTAAAGGCTGTTGGAACTGATCTCAAAGGTAATTTGAGTGATATAGATCGACCACTAGTTTCAACAAGTGTCCAGTTGTTAGACGACACGTGACGATCCTTCGTCAGGTTTCTCGGTTCGCCGATAAATCGTATACGAAGTCTTTCTACTTACCGTCGCTGTGCAAACCAGTCTGTGTTTTCTCGGTGATATTATTTTATGACCAAATGACAAATAAAGGCTTAGCTGAAAATAAGAAAATTACCTTATACTGCAGCCTAGTACGAATATGTTATAATCTGTTTAAGTGGTTCGAAAGTAGAAGTAACATGACCTTTCTCTGTGAACATCCCAAGTGAGAATTTCAGCTTAGTCATTCCATCAGTTCGTTCTGATTACAAAATTGGCCAATTTCTGATCTAGGCCAAAGTCCAATGGAAAAATAATCACGAAACGTTTTTGAGAAACGTGATGTGGATTTAAGGTCAGGATTAGTAAGTAAGACATTTGTTAACACGCCATATGTTCATCGGCTGAGCGAGGATTCGTAGGCGAATAGGCTAGGCAAACTAGACAGTAGCCAGAGCCTCAATGAGGTTCGAGCTATACGGTTAGGTTTGCGATGGGCTGCAGTATTTAAAGTGGTATTTCTTTCTAAACCAGTCGATCATCAGCAGAGCATTTGTGCATTAGGCCTAATCGTCAGCTCCTACCTGCCACAGGAACACTATTTCATCTTTCGTTCTTTACCCACAGAACGCCAACAGAAGACAGTGGACTGTCACTTGTAGACTAAACCATTTCCTTTTATGCTGCATTAATTAACAGGGAATTGCCAGTTTTGCATGGTGTGTCTGGTTTCGTCACACCACATAACTGGGCCTATGCCGTTTTTACCTTCGTAATCGTAATCGTAATCTCAAGATTTCTACAGCACCCAACGAAAGCTAAGTCGCGGGAACCAGCTTATTCACAGGCGCTCAGTCAAAACAAAATCGATAGGCAAAAAGGGTTCGGTTCCAGGTCAAGATCCAGGAGTCAGGCAGTCAGACAGTCGGACGGCTACGGTGGATGATGTTTGAAATTGAAGCGAGAAGAGAGATAAGGGGAAGAGGAAGAATCAGGATAAGATTTTTGGAAAAGAAGTGTTTTCAGTCTTGAGTGGAAGACCTGCGCAGAAACTGAAAGAGGTAAAGTGTTGGTTAGTTCGTATGATTGACCAGACAACTGTCGCAATTCTGGCGGGAGTTTATTCCAAAGGGGTGGGGCAGCTATGTCTATGGAGCGATTTCCAAATTTTAAGGATGAGGTGACGGGAGGCGAAGACGTGTTAGGATAGATGAGGAGCGGGTTGAACGGAGTGGTTGGATAGTAAATAATTGACGAAGATAGGAAGGTTGGGAGGATTGAAGTGTGATGTAGGTGAGGGATAAGACTTTGTTCGTTCTGGTATTTTAAGCCAGTGCAGTGATTTGAGAACGGGGTGATGTGATGGTGTTTGGGGGTTTTGGTGACAGCACGAGCGAGAGCATTCTGGATTGCTTGAAGGCGGTTTATCTGGGTTGTGTCAATATTGAGGAAAAGTGAATTGCAGTAGTCAAGTTTTGAATGGACTATGGATTTGGCAATGATAGATGCGGTTTTGAAGTCAAGCATAGGACGGATTCTGCGAAGGTCGCGGATATGCATAAAGCAAGAGCGGGAAAGATGGGTGATATGATCAGAAAAAAGTAAGGTTCTGGTCGAAAATAACACCTAAATTACGGACAGAGGAGTTAGTATTAAAGGTGTGGGTGGAGGCAGAGTCCAGGCTGAGGGAGATAGAGGGGTCAGGAATTTTCTTGAGCTGGTCACGTAGGCCTATAAGTATGAATTCAGTTTTAGGTGGGTTCAGGCATAAGAGATTAGATGTCATCCAAGAGGAGATTTGTTTAACCACAAAAGAAGATGATCTGTAGACTCATTGAAACAATTTGGAGAGAAAGAGATGAATAGTTGGGTGTCATCAGCATAAAGGTGATGGTCAACGGAGGATGCATTAATGATTGAACTGAGTGGGGTAGTGTAGAGGATAAGCAGAAGAGGTCCAAGAACGGAGCCTTGTGGAACTCCGCAAGTGAGAGGGCATGACTTAGAAGAGGTTTCCGAAGTTTTAACAGAGAAAGAGCGGGAGGAGAGATAAGACTGTATCCATAGGAGAGCAGTTTCAGCAAAACCAAACCAGGTTGAAATTCGGTGGAGTAAGATATTGTGATCTATGGTGTCGAAGGCTGCTGAGATATCAAGGAGACAGAGGCAAGAAACCTGTTGATGAGAATGGCAGAAACAAGCTTGTTGTAGAGAGATGTCAGCAGAATTTCGGTTGAGTGGCGTTGAGTAAAACCAGACTGGTGTGGGTTAATGAATGAGTTAGAAGCTAAATAGTCATTGATTCGAGAGAGGACAATCCGTTCAGTTAATTTGGAGATGAAAGTCAGGTTAGAAACAGGTCGGTAGTTTGAAAGAATTTCCTTGTCGAGAGATGATTTCTTGAGAAGAGGGTTAACAAGAGAGTGTTTAAATAGGAGGGGGAAATTACCCGTAGATAAGGAGAGATTAACAATGGTTTTGGTAATGATTTGGACAAGGACAGCTGCACAGTCTTTCAGTAAGGAGGTGGGTATAGGGTCAAGTTCGCACTGTTTGCTTGGAAGTGATTTTAACAGGTGTAATATTTCAGACTTTGAAGTGGGTTGAAAGACAGATAATGAGGATCGAGGTGGGGAGGGTGGAGTCATGAGTGGGGAGGGAGCATCATCAGGTTGGTTATTGGTGGCTTTGGGGGAGGAGAGATTGAAGAGAGAGACGGAGGGTACTAATTTTGTTCGAAAAGAAAGAACAGAACGAGTCGGCTATTGAAGAAGACGGAAGAGAATTTGGAAGTGGGCTAGATGAGTTCCGATGGAGGAGTTGGTTAATGGTTTTCCAGAGAAGGCGAGGGCTAGAGGATCGAGAACGAACCAGTGAGGAGTAAAATCTCTGTTTAGCTGCAGTAAGAAGGCGATGGTATTTATTTGTGGCAGATTTAAGGGCAGAGAGAAGTTGAGGATCCCTGGTGCGTTTGTAGGCACGCTCAATCTAATCATGTCTAGATTACAGCAATATGACACCAAAATGCTAAGTTTATTATTACCTGTTATAAATTAGGAAGGACCAATGAAGGAAATCTAACTTTTTGGTGAGACTTCATCCTGTTTGTCTCTAGTAGTTGACTGTTCCGAGTCGATAATCTTCTCTTCTCCATCGGTAGATGAACTCTCTGGCTTTGTGTCGTCTTTGGTGACGTCATCATTCTTTGTGCTGACGGCATCTTCTGACGTGGCAGCCGCTGGATCGGATTTCTTTACACGTGGCGCATTCTGATGGTTTCCGTATAATATCTCCTCCGCTCTTTTTGCTGAAACGTAATTGTAGGCCTACATTCACGTATTCCTGAACCTACACCTTATGTATGTATGTACGTAGGTGCGTATTGTGTATGTATGTATGTATGTAGGCCTATGTGTGCGTGCGTGCGTCCGTGTGTGAGTGCGGTTGAGTGAGTGAGTGCATAAAAGAGAAAATGTGCTGAAATATAACATTTCAGCAGACTTTTAGCAGTGCTAATGGAGCAACCGTACAGTGCATCAGAATCAAACAGCTGACTACAGCAGTTCTATAGACTGTCATCCGACGCTGTAACGACGTAGAACATTCGATTTCAATAACAGAGCGGCGACTGTCATCTGCTCTTCACTTGGATGCCTTATCCAAAGGCTTCCAGCTTCCTCATCCGATTAATGGAAGTAATCAGGCGCAACATTTAAGTAACTGGGAAAGTTTCCAGCTGGGATCAATCGATGATTTCTTCCGTACTATTTGGAACAAAAATAAAAAGTTGCATCATGCTATCGCCCGACGACCTTGCAAATGGTAGGTTATACTCTGGTTTCGAATTCCACTGCCTGAGTAAATGTGCAACATTAGACAACAGAACTACAGATGCTGCAACATAATATTAGCTTCTTAAAATTTAATATCGTTCATACATCTACAAACAAAAATATCGATTTTACCTTGCCTTACTTGTCTTATCTTACCTTGTCTAACCTTAGCT
The DNA here is from genome assembly GCA_964023275.1 of Norana najaformis. Classification (NCBI taxonomy): domain Eukaryota; kingdom Metazoa; phylum Annelida; class Clitellata; order Crassiclitellata; family Hormogastridae; genus Norana; species Norana najaformis. The sequence goes on along the minus strand of OZ029913.1, from coordinate 21,866,289 downwards.
TGCCTTATCTAAACAATAGCTTAGGTTATCTCTTAGGCCTAACACTGATTTTCACAGCCCCAATGATGCTGGTCTGACTTTGGAAGCTTAACATGTTTTGTTCATGTCTGACAGCAGATAAACGAAACTCTATATCCTGTGTTTGTTTCTGCAAGTGCAACGCGTTTGACAGCAACTCTAATAATTTTGCCAGGGCACAATTTCTTTGTTACATAGCTTATACGATACGCGGTTTCGAAATTCAACTGTCTTTGGCACCTAGACCAAAAACAACCCATGGACAAAACAACACGGAAAAATCAGTTCAACGTGTATTTTCATGTTGCGCTAAATCCTGTCGGCATATAGGCCTATCTTCTTTCAATGTAAACAGCCTTACATACGACATGTTAACTCCTTTATGCAGGCATATATACAACTCGAACTGTTTCTCTTTGATCCCTCCTCTAATCTATGTGTTCTTTCTTTTCTTAATCTATGTGTTCTTTCTTTTCTTAATCTATGTGTTCTTTCTTTTCTTAATCTATGTGTTCTTTCTTTTCTTTGTGCCCATTTTGACAATATCTCCACGAAAAGGATGATTTTGAAATAAATTGTAACCTTTTTTCTCTGTAAATGTCAGTGCATTAGGCCTAGTCATGTTGCAATAGACTAATAATTAAGCCGAGACTAGGATAAGATCGAGAGCCACCAAACAGCCCTCTGTACGCGGCGCTATGTAAATGCCCACTGCATAAAACTACATTCGATCCGAGAGCGTTTGACGGACGTGAATATTATTCTGCGTCGTCGGAGGGAAATTACGGCTTTGGACCATTGGAATGCTACACAGGAATAACGCTTTATTCAAGCTGAAAGCTCCCTGAGGACAATTTTGTTGTGGGGTGTTGACAATGAAACTAGCCAGCCATAAAAGAGTCTGGGAGTTGCTAGTGTAGATTGGGCATAACACGTATAGACTGCTATTTTTAACTCATGCACAAATCCACTTGTAGAGTTTGCACAGGAGTTAGAAGAGGGGCCCAGGCATGCTTGTACGAGACTGACATAAGGAAAAGAGGCAACGATGTGGAGCGCAGTTTTAGGCCGCGGTCTTTAGATGACACAAAGCCAGGTCATGTCATGTCATGGCATGTCATGTACACTGGCATTATTATCAATCTTTTAATTCATCAAACAATGGTAGCACAAAAACAAAACAAGAGAAATCAGAATAACAGCACATTGATTAGGACAACATACCTGCCTATGATACCATAGGCCTACTACAGATAGCATCACCAAAAATTCAATCAGTTATGGTGATTGAGAAAATCACATACAAAATTACAATAGCATTATCACTGAAAGAACATTTCCGAAAATATCGCAGTCTGCTCGTCAACCATTAGTCTTTAATGTTTGGTTCCTGCGTGAAGTGCAGTACAGGTCCAATATCCAAGTTTGATGGGCCTTTATGGCACGCATATCCCATATCAATACAGCTGTTCTATTTTGTCAGAAAATGTGTGTCTGTACCACCAAAGTGTCTGTCTGGCAGACTCAGAGGTGTCGGCCTACCGTGAGGTAAGGACAAAATGTGTATCTGTAGTTCTCAAAAAGTAATTATGACGGGAAAGACATATAAAGTGACACAGAATGCAAGTGACAGTGATAGAGAGAAACTGGAAGAGATAGAGAAGAGACAATAGCTTTTTCCTCATTCATTGGGTTTCCGTCTTACAGTGAGATGATAATAGCGTCTTTATGCGGCTACAGATACAAATGCAACACTGCATTTCTGATGCGCTACCTACACCTGTAGTGTGACCAGCAGTGATAATGAGGGACATAATTAACGCAGAATAACAAAAAATGCAAATACCTGTAGTGTTACAACTATGGCATTGCTCACTATATGGACCAATGATCAATAATTTATCAAGAAGGACATGTCATGTGTAGGCCTATACTAGAAATTATTTTATCACCAAACCAATTCAACAGTGTTGTAGCGATGATAGTGTAAGATCATATAGGATAGCAATATAGATTACATGACTGTAGCCTGCAGCCAGCTGGAAACATTCCACTTGTCATTTACTTCGCTGCTCTGCTGTTGTGATTTGAATCAGGCGATTCGTCGTCCAAAAGTGTCAATGTGCTGTGGTAAAGTCATTTGGCAAAGAATCGTATGCTGCTGTCCAAAGTATGCCTATTTTAATTCTATAAATTTAAAATTTGGCTGCATTGAGCTGGAACAGGGACACGAGGCATTTAAAGCGAAAGTTAGGGCAGGACCTATAGTTAGAGGACAGAGGAAAAGCGGCAGTTAGTTGGAAGACAGTTAGTTGAAATTTCCCCTGCAAAATAATTGATCTACGTTTATGAAAATGCCTACAAATCCTCTCTCTCTAGCATATATCCAACTTCTGTCACACTTTGCTCCATGGACAATTACTACCTACTCTAAAGCGTCTTTTTTCTTCAAACGCTCTCAATACTTTATCAGTCATTTCGTATGAAAACTCCTCGTTCTTATAATGAAAACCGAAAGCCCTAAGACTTCGCATCACAGCAATATACCAAAAGAGGCGGAATACAAATTTAGTCCTAATTGTAATGCCGAATAGGAACATCGAATAGGACTGGTGGGACAAAGTTTGCACATAGAGCTGAGTAAAAACAATGCATCCGTCTTTCACCACTATGACCAAGCTTTACATCCGGCAACGCTTTTGAAATTAACATTTTATTGTCAAATTAATGCAGTCCGAAAGGCATGGACCGGTTTTCAAACACCACATTAATGTTGGTTAACGCTTAAAGATATAAATTGTCTGACAATAAAGAACATTCACTACGGTCCGTATATTTCTATAGTCTGATGTCTGACAGTTAATAAGGACTTTTTGAGTATTCAGACACAACAAAAGTGTACGGCTGTGTGACAAACACAGTGACAGTACATTACGACCAGACAGCGTTTGCTGTATGAGTACTATAGCCACAGAAGAATCCGTATATTGCGATCATCAAGCTGTTAATTTTATAGGTTATGCAGAATTACTCTTATATACAGTAAAATATGCTAGCAGATGCTAACCTTGCAACCTGAAAGAGGTCCACCAGACAGAGGGGACAATGTATATGACGAGCGATGAATAAACTTACTTCTGACGAGTGGTTTCTCTGCGGCTACTGCTGCTGCGGCACTGGCATCATCGTTGGCAGATGTTAAGAAAGTCGGAGCGCAGTGAACGAGAAAGACGGCAAAGGACGCTGACAACGCAGCCACGAAGATCAACCTCAGCCCCATCATCAATTCACTCTGTCCGAAGTCAAACCAAACAGAATCTTTTAACCTCTCCAATAATATAACTAATGTAATCTGTAATTTTGTAGTGCGCCATTCAAGATATCAATGTATCAAATATAGCCATTAAAGATATCAAAACATTCAAGATATCAATGTATCAGATACAGCCATTGATATAGCCATATCAAAAATAGCCACGCCATTCAAGATATCAATGTATCAGATATATCCATTGAAGATATCACGCCCTTCAAGGTATCAATGCATCAGATATCGTAAGTGATTTATTCCTAGTGTCTCGTTCTTGTGAAGTATCTAGGATGTCTTCTTGGTCTCGTCTCGGACAGACTAGCCAATGTTAGCCATCCTGTGCATGGAAGTAATCAGGCGCACGATTTAAGCAACTGGGAAAATTTCCAGCTGTTTCGGTCTCTCTCAGTCTCATAGGCTAATGATAGGTGAAAGCCTACAGCTTCATGTTGTAGTATCTGTCTGTCTGCTATCGGTATGTCATTGTGTATTAGAAGTTCATCTAAGGCCATTCTTCCGCACCTCATAAGCATTTAGAAGAATGGCCAAGATATGGAGGAGCAGGGAAATAACAAAGAAACAAAAGCAAGAATATATGAGACGATGATACAACCCATTTTTCGAAATGCATCAAAATGAAGGACAATAAGAAAACACGATAAGAAAGACTCCTCACAAACGAAATGAATTGGCTACCTTGCCTCTTCAATTCCAAACACCATCCACCGTAGCCATTTAACTGTCTGCCTGTCTGACTCTTGCATCTCGACCTGGAACCGAATCTGACCATTCCTGCCCATCGATTTTGTTTTGACTAAGCTCCTGTGAATAAGCTGGTTCCAGAGACTTAGTTTTCTTTGGGCCCGGTAGAAATCTCGAGTTTACGATTACGAGTACAGTTATGAGCTACATGCAAGATGCGAAGGCAAAGGAAACACAGAAAGACCTCGACAATCCTGGATGGATGAGGACATAGCAAGACTTGGACTAAACATGAGAACAGTACTGTACTGGAAAATGAACATTTATTCGCACACATAGCCTTCAGATGGCTTACGTCAGGAACTGTCGATGGTTAAATAAGTTGCTTTGCAAGACTGAGAGTAACCAAATAACCCACTAACGTACCTAAACATGACTGCCACCGTCATAAATAGACACCAAGCAAATTTTATGTCAAATTATCGAATGATCACGTGTTTTTAGAATGATCACCGCAAAATCTATTGAAGCGCAAGTCAACGTTCTTGACTAGACCAATTACCTGCCTGTGAATAAACTGAATCTTTCTTTGGGCGCTGTAGAAACTAGAAACTCGAGCTTACGATTACGATAGTCGAGTCTGTGTTTTGTTACGTTGCAACTCCTGCCAGTCAGATAAAAGATCCAGTATATTGTGTAAAACAGTGCAAAGCGAGTACCCTTCAACTGAATTTCTTCACTGTTCTACTGTTGTGTTCTACTTAACATTTATGCAGCGCCTTAAAGGCTCAGTTGACCGAAATAACGTATCAGAGGCTCAGTCAAAAAAACTGACCAGAGAGGTTGAGGCACAGTTCCGAATTTAAAATGGCTGGTAGACTGATGGAGGGTGTTCGGGATTACTACGGCCTCCGAATACGGTATCAATCCTCAACCCTGGACAGATCTTGTCAGTGGACTGCTTTCGTGGGTCTGTGTGTCTGTGAGTCAGGCGACTGGTGTGGTGACATTTTCTACCTTCAGCAGCATGACACTGCCAGGATCAGACGATCAACAGGAAACAGAATTCTTTAATAGGGCACTAAGAACACGCAACGCCATTAAAGGCAGCATGTTGAGTGGTTCTTAGAAATGGACTACGCCAGTGACCAGTATTATTATATGATAATTATATGCATGATGTGTGCATGGTGACCATTAGAAACACACACAGCACTGTAAACGAAGGTTGACTGATTTTGCAAAAGGAACATTTACTGTAGGCCTATATTTTATCGATATTCGTGAGGCAACGACATTTGCATAAAAATGGCACCAGAAACGGCAGCAGTCATATCGGTGATAAATTGCCTGAAGAGATTTAGGCAGCACTAGAAGCAGCAGCAGCAGCAGCAACAGATCTATAGTTTCAGTGGAACTGTTCAGACCGAGTAAACAGATCATTCATTCATTCTGCAGAAGCGGATCTTCTAATGAAGAGCCTCTCCTTAACATGTAGGCTCCATATTGTATTTACGCGTAACAAATAATTAATAAATACAGTAAACAAATAAGCAAATGAATAATTAATTAATGGTACTCAGACTATGAAGGTAGAGTCTACCAGCATAGCTTATTACGGTAGTACAACCGGTGCTAACATACATTTGCTTAATTAAGCATTTTCAGCCTACACTACTTTACCAATTTTATGCAAGGCGGCTCGTTTACCGCGGATTTGTTGCGAAATGTAACTATTCTTACTTGGAGCATTCAAAATTGGCAAAAATTTGTCCTTGTGCCGAAGTCAGAAACAATGCAAAACCCCTTTCGTCAGCAATATGCCAAAGTTTCAAACAATTTGTCTGAAACTACGCATAAATTACTCCACCTCTTCTGCCGTTAACCCAACACCATGCCCCTTTCTTTTTCTATCACTCCTCGGGCATTCTGTTCAAAACTAAACTCCAACCTCTTAAAGAAACGACGCATATAAAACAGCCATCACGAAGCGTGAATATTTTCCAAACTTAGGCTACTACTAGTGCAAATGACCGGTACTAAGGTTTGGAAGATATACAGAGCTTAATATTTGCTGTTTTACATGTGTAATTTGTACTGCATTACCGTTAGCACTCGTTCTTAAATTGTTCAGTTTCTTACCTTAAATTATTTAGGGCTACACTAATTTTGTCTGAACTGGCGCCATGCGCTTATCTTTTAAGATCGTTCAAGCTATTTAGGTGAAGTAGCCTATTAAAATGATTCAAGCCATGATTAGTGTCATGATTAAGACTATTCATATTAGATTATTTAGTGTGACTGATTCAGGCTATTTAGATTTTGCAGTCCATTTAAATAATTCGGGCTATTCAGATGAGCTTATCTATTAAAATGATGCGGCAAACTTGGATCATGCAACTAATGTGGATAAGTCTATTAAAGCTTTTCAGGTGCTGCAGACTGTCGTATTTATTACAGTCAGGCTCCACCCAACACTGCATCCGATTAAATGGTGTGGTCTATTTCAGTGACTTTGCAGGTTGTAATACGACACAGCATCACATTACTAGGGCATCTCTTACATCTTCAAAGATCAGAAGAACATTCGTTTGCCTGTCGAAGTATGTAAAATAATGCAGTGTAATGACATTATATAATTAGGTAGAGTATCCAGGTATTGCGATAGACTTCTTCAGAAACAACTGAAATGCAGACGTCAATTGCATTAGTATAATGGAGAAGTATTACAATGATATAGTTTGTCAAATGGCAGCACTATAAGGATTATTAATAATTAGCCTATTAAGACTAATTTAACCTAATGAAATCATATATAGTCTAGTAGAATGTTGGTGTCTAGTAAAAGAACGTCGCCTATTGTAGTGAAATAACTTTTCAAAATTAAGTAGCATAACAAAATGAAGTATCCTATTATCATGAAGTTATTAATTAATTAGTTTATAATAATAGGCTACTCTCCAACATTGTGTCAACGTGTGGGTAATGGCTGGGAACTTATCGAAATACAGTAGCCTATTAAAATGAAGTAGTTTATTAAACTGAAGTAATCGGATTACGAAGAGCGGATAAGGATAGTCAAAACAGTTTTGCACTTTGTGTAGAAAAATGTCCCCTTTCCTAGAACGAAGCGGAAGAGATAATTGAGACGACGACGAAGACAAAGATAACATATCCTGTCGTCATTTGAAACAGCGTCCAATTGAATAATTAATGACATAAAGGCTCAGCGGTCGAATCACGGGAAATGGCACAGTCGGCGGGTGGAGAGAGGGGCATGCAGGAAGGGAGAGAGCGAGGCATAAAGGGACGAAGTATCGAAGGGAGACGCGTATGTTCCCTTCTCAGAGAGAAAAAACTGACGGATGAAACAGTTGAGAATGTATGAAGTAATTATTACAAATGGTGGTTTTTTCTTTACAGCTTCCGTTACAGACGTTTTTGATCTCGAGAAATTTCTTATACGAAACGTTTGCTAATTTCTTTAAAAGCGCAAGATTTCCACGTTTTACAGCAGGACTAATAGCGGTAATAATTGCATGGAAAATCCTATTAACGGCAGGCAATCCGAACATAAGCAATGTCGATGATTAAAAACACTGATGATGATGATGATGACAACGACGACGACGACGATGATTATGACCTCGATAATGACTGCGATGATGACAACTTCAGCGCTGGTGGTAACGATGGTTACGACTACAGGAATGATAATGAAGCAATATGTCTTAAATGATTGTCGAAATCAGCCTAATTAGCGTCTAACATATGTCGCCGTAAACCTGCCATACAGACGGTTTGTGGTGGATCGGAACCAGTCATCAGACGCCGGAGACGATTAATTCTGATAGGAGAAGAAGGAGGAAGAGCAGGAGGAGGAGAAGGAGGAGAAGAGGAAGAGGAAGACGTCTTGTTATTCCAAGACACAGACGAGTAATCTAGTTAAGGCATGGTGTCCTCGTCAGGACTTATTCCGGAAGAACACCTATCCTGCTCGCTCGTCTTCTCCTCCGCCTCCTCCTCCCTTTCCCCAGCCTCCTGCTGCCATCACTTGTTGTTAATTGCGCGCCGACCATATGTCCAGTCCTATTAGCTGGAAGTCCATCAGTTTGCATAAAGCTGGACCTCTGAAAATCCGATCCCGCCGAAACCCATGTCGGGGATTCGGTCTCAGCCCCCAAAGCCTGAATTCCATCCCCGAAATTGTTTTCCATTTGGTCGAAGAATAGCTTCGAATACTCACCTAACTCGTTGCTCGGGCGATCTGAAAATAACGGCACCTGTCGTCTGGTCACTTTATCTCCTCCTATATATTATGAAATTATTATAATGCCTCGCCTGTCGATCAAACCGCAGACTGCCCAGCAACCACTCCACCGCCGCCTCCGCCGCCGCTGCTGCTGGCGAGGGATGATGAGAAGACGCAGTTGCCCTTCGTTTGTCAGTAGCAGCAGCAGCAGCAACAGCCTACGCACCTCATACACAAGCACGTCGCCAGAGCTGCTGCTCGTGTAATGGATAAGCGCCATCGCAGAGTCTGCAGACGAGTCCTGCGACGGCGACCAGGCACTAACGGGTCTCTGACCAGATCAATAACGGTCCACGGACAGATCGACCGACTGAGCCCACGCACCAAAGCACACACACACGTGTCTAGTGCCACTATACATGTATATGTACACGTATATGTATATGTACATGTATATGCATATATGTACATATATGCAAGTCGATATATAAAATCAGGAGAAGGGATCCCACATAAATAACCAGAAGGACAAGATCCTACATATATCCTATGCACCGACGTATTTGCATGTTGTCCGGTGTGGACAAATAGTGAGGCGTCATCGGTTATAGTGAGTGGCACGTGACCTCTACAATAGGTCCTAATACGTCGGCCAATGATAAAGAGGCGATGATGATGGCGACGGCGACGGCTGAGGCATACATAGTAGTCGTTGCCTTCATGTTCTCTGTCAAAGTGTAACGGATGGCAGTGTTATTTCACCCAATTATAGGTTGCTGGCATGATTGCTCGCTGTATTTGATTGCACTTGCTGTTGCTGTTGCTGCTGGTGCTTCCGCAGCAGCAGTAACAGCAGCAGCAGCAGCTGCGGCAGCTACTAGACCAGGGTACTGGTCAAGTATTAGCGGTCTGTTGGGTTTGTTCGGCGGACGTTATTACGCCGCCGTCCCCGCTGCGGGTAGATTTCTTACTAGTCCATCAGGCACCATTCAAGTGGCTTCTAACCTGGCAAAAACACTCGTTTATCTGGTTTATGGTATACAATAATGTAGGTAACTAAGAAGTCAGGAGTTTCTTTTGAGACGGTTCTTGTCCACTGTCAGCAAGCGATTTCCTTCCTCGGGAGAATTAGTTTCTTCAGCCACTTCAAATCGTTTCAAGAGCCAAGTCAACGTTTCAGAAATTATCCACCGTTTTCCAGTATTAAGCTCCTCTTGTTATGTACTATAGTCTATCCGTTTTGTCAAGGTTTAGTGCCAACTACAAAGGCGCTGGTGGACACCTATTGACAGAAATTCCTTTAGGGATGGTGGACGTGCTCTCACTGACTTAATTAATTAAAGCTTAGATGTTGTCATGCACCCATATATTTGGTTTCTTAGCGATTTGACTATATAGTACTTGTAAGTCATTATTACAGTAGTACTTGACATTTTAAACATCCAGCTCAGTTGTGTATGTATACTCTTGATCTTCGATTCGTATACAGAAGGGACTGCAATCCATACTCAAATGAACCCACAGGCATTTATTTGTCTTGCAAATGTCACAAAACACATCTGCTGCGACTTGTCGTATAAAGTAGGTACCCCAATGATGCTTTCCAACCAAGATCGAATGAATTGCAAATTCGTGTTAATGGCAGCGGCTTAATTGCTTGTCTGTTCGACTAGCGTAACTCGAGGCGAATGATTGCGAATTATTTCTGTAGTTAAAATGCAAAAGAAAGGAATTGATTCAAACTTAGCTTTCATCGCAAAGCTTTGGCATGTGCACAGAGTAAGAAGAGCATCTGGACTCAACGACATCTTTAATTTAGGGAGCCGCACAAGGAGGGCCAGAGGGCTTTTGCCTGCCGCACTTATGACCACTAAGGTAAAAATGTTCTGGTTCTTAACTTTACCGGGAGGGCTACACGCCTGGGAAGTCTGCTGTGAAGGAAAGGGGTAAGGAAAGTTATGCATACCCAAGAGCGTGAGAAGTGTAGTTTTGCAATAGAACATATGGGCGAAGACCGAATACATAAAAAAGTCACTAGACATTTTTAAACTTGGAAACGGCCGTAAATGTCAATAACCAAAAGGCCATCAAAATTTTGGCAACCTAAAGCAAAAACTTCATTATTTTGGCTGGCCCCTTCAAAGCCTTTGGTTCGGCCTATGGCCTAACTGTCTAAACTGGACCGAGGCCTCTTTCTCTACGCAAAAGGTGAGCTAAGAGAATTGCTCATTTAGCCTACGCGTATGTTTCAAAGACAGTAGCCCTTCTTAGGAGATGAGTTATTTTATATAATGTTAACGAGGTTAAGATGCCGATGCCAAAGCGCAACTACTTCAAAAAGCTTTAAAATGTAAAATCAATCAGTCTGTGGTAAAAACAATTAGTCTTTGGAGCGACAAGTAGTAAAATAGTTACTGTTTGGCGACGCTTTGTAATTGCGATGATTAACTTCGTCTTCTCCTTTATCCAGGCTTGGCACTTGCACAACCCTAGAACGAGAGTGGCGGAGATTTGGAGCGACAGGCAAAAGCTGGAATATTCTCTCGTTTCTCTGCAGTTTTCTAAAAATGTCGCGACTGTGGAATTATACTGCTCCATGTCCGCTTTTAAAACTCAATCTAAAATAGTCTACCCTGCATCAGGATGGCATGGGCTATGTCCTGACTGATCTACTTAATCTGTAGGTGCTTTCTTAAGCGCTGTCTTCAGTGTTATGTTGTTCTATATCCATATATTTGGACAGAATTTTAAATCTGTAAAATCCACATCGAATAATATGTGTAACTTTGTATTACGTGCATAGTCAATGTAACCTCAGTTAAACGACGTATGAATAGAGGCTAAATTTGACGGCGAGATGATGAAGATTGTGAATGCCTTCATCTGCCTTACCAGCCACATAATACCCAATGGATCTATCGAACAGGAGGTCAAGCACTGAATTGCAATCGTCAGAAATCGGAATGTTATTCTTGGATAATACCATCTGGCGATCTACTACTGAGAAAAACACCCAGCTGCTGCATTGCAGACTGGACGTGTGGCCGGTACCGATCGACAGCTACGAGACTTGGACGACCACAGGGGCTCGATACCTTCAAAATGAGATCCCTCAGGAGGATTCTGCGGATTCCCTACACACACCATGTCAGCAAAATTGGCGATTATGAGAAAATCGATGCTACCGGTCTCTGTCACAGTCCGAAAAACGCAGACTGTATTTCTTTGAGCATAATGCATGTACCCAAAATATGAGGATCACCGGAGACCCTTGTGAACCTACAAGGAACAAGCGCCTAAATGGAAAATACCATGAGATAGACCTCGTTAGGATCACATGGGCTAAAGTCGTGGAGAAGGATCTGACAGCTTTGAATAGTGGCCTTCATCCAGCTTGGTAGAAGGTCCACGATGGATCAACTTGGCGCCACATGGGCCAAACGGCGCTCAGATGAGTTCGCCAGTAGAAATAGACATTTCCACGGTAAACCTCTGTTTATGAATACAAGGGAGACAACTATATTCAACAAATATTATAAGTATTGACCGAAAGCAAGATTGCACCAATCATCATCATCACCACCACCACCACCATCATCATCATCATCATCATCACCATCATCATCGTCATCGTCGTCGTCGTCGTCATCATCATCTGTGGCGTATTCCTCTCTGGATCGTCGTCGTTTCCACAGCACATTGCCATCCGCTTCTGGTCTGGGCTCATCTCCAGGCTGTGTTTAGTCCGACATTTAGTGGAAGCAAGTCAGACTCCACAGCTCAGGTTCATCTGTGGCGAGGGCTTCTAATCGGTTTCTTCCAACTTCTTGTGGGCCGGATATCATGTCATAGCTCGCAGAGCTCAAGGTCCGGTCCGGCGTCGAAACGCAGGTGTGTCCCAGTAGCCGAAGCTTGCATGCTTGAATCATCTCCGACAATAGGATGCGCTTTCTTGCGTCGACATACCTCTGCGTTTGGTTAATGAGCCGCAGAGGAACTGCGCAGTAGGCTATTCTCCTCAGATATCGCCGCTGAAAGGCATTCAGCGACACCTACTAGTCCTTGGTTAGCGAGCAAATCTCCACTTCATACAGGAGGTCCGACAACAATGCAGTGAAATGTTCTCATTCCAGGTTTTAAGACAGCTATTCATGAGCAAACATCAAGAATGGTTTATACACTGGCTGCAAGACTCAAGTCCCAGTGAGGCACTTGGATTTGATCGGTCGATGCTAAAGGGGAAGGAGAAACATTGAGCTGTTAGCAATTAACCACGCTTCTACCGGTCGGCATGGTGGACTTATCTCTGTATCATATCTCTGTATATTACCTCTGTATAATATTACTGAATATCTTCAAGAAATGACAATAGGCTGTAAGCTGATAAATTCCTTTCATGCATGCAACACACCATAAACTCACAGAAAATGGCTTCATTTCAATAACTGTAATCTTTCCACATTGAACGTGTTACAAACTATTTGAAAATATTGTTACAGGTGTTTAGTTCTTAATTCATCATCAGCAGAGATCTAGGTTGAGAAGTAGGCCTATAACTTTGAGTTAAGTGTTCACCTTTATATTGCTCTGTTGACATACCAGGGATGGTTTTAATATCATGCAGCTCTGTGTCCGTACAGTTGTCAACCGTGTCATGATAATGTCAAACGTGTCCATATTAGCTCAACATTATAATCGAATTAAAAATATAACCATATTGTTAAAACTGTTATTTTCAATTAAGTTGCCATAAACGAAGCAGTAAAATATAATTCTGTTAGCAAATCTAAACAAGCTTTCTCCGTTTCGCAAAATGTGAGCATAGCGCAACATAAATTTATTGTCGCGATGTTTGCACTGAACGACAGAGAAACACTGGTTTAGTTGGAACACGTTGCAAATTTGGAGTAAAACTTAAATCTTACGCAACATTTGCTCACACATTTTACCCAAATTCTACGCCTTAAACAAAAGCGAGGGAGAGTATGAGCCACTGTCCAACCAAATCCTTAAACTGAAGGACTTCAAATTTTGACCCGTAAGATTATGCTGGAAAGAAGTCAGATTTCATCAAGCATGCTTACGATCGGGTTGTCGAGGGCAGCGGACAGCGTAGCATTAAAACCATGACATTACTCTTGCAGTTTACCTATGCCCTATACTTTAAAATTCATCTGTTTGATGAACTAGCAGGAATGACGTCATGATGACCAGGCGTGTTATCTTGAGAATATTTATTATTATTGTCTTGAGCTGTCTTTGCTACGGAGGTTGGCAGCACCAAGAACAACCGTCCGTCTTTAATCCTTTCTGTTTTCTGTTGGTTGTCCTCGGTAAAGTACATTTAGTAGTTCCTGGGCTTTTTTGTTCTATTGAATTCATATACATGTGTTCTTCCTGTATGTTGCTGGTCCCGATTCTGGACTGTTTTTCCACAATCTGCTCGTTCTGCTGTGTCCTTGGTATCTTTACGTTCTCAAAATAAGGCGCTTTTGTATCGGCGCCCTTATTCTCTTCAGGCTGCCTTATAAGAGCTTAGTCATCTAACGATCTGAAACCTGACCAGTGACGGTCTATTGTGTTCCCTCTTTTTGATTCTTTTTCGCTGTCAAACTGATTCTCTTTCAAGACCGGACTTTTTGCATGGCAAAAAGTCAACGTTATCATCTAAAAGGTAATGGTATATATACAAATGCATATCCTCATTCTCATACTTCTTCCTGATGATGATGAACTGAATTCTGGCTCTTCGCGCCAATAAACCTCAGGCTTTTGCAATCTGAACATTGCCTTTATCCGTTCCAAGGCCCTTGCTCTGATAAATTACCTGGTTGAGAAACAACTTCATATCATGGTGCTTAATGAAAGTCCTGACGACACAGTCTTTCCTTTCAGATATAAATCCGCATTCATTTTCACTGCTACAAAAACCACGACCAAATGAGCCCGTGTTGGGTTAACTTTCTCTTACAAATCCTTCTTGCCTTTGTCTAGATCTCTAAGTGTACCTTCACCAAAGTGAAGCTTTACTTGAAGCTTTACCTGCCAATCTGAACTCGGGCAACAAGCATATTGCAATCTTAAATATTTATCGACTTCCGTCACTTTCTATAACGGTTTTCTTTAATGAGTTTCAAGCTCTTTTGGAGACTATAATCTCACCTCCTACTAAACTATCTGTAATGAGCAACTTTAAGATTCATGTTGATTCAAATAATTACCTTTCTACTACCTTAATTGAACTTATTTTGACTTTAAGCAGAACGTAACCTTGCCAACACACGCTAAAGGTCACACGGTTGATCTCCATGTGCCGATATCCGATTGCAACATATTTCAAGATGCCTTGAATAAGGAAACTTATCTTTCCAATCACCTTGTTGTGGCCACTTTCATCTTTTTTCCTACCAAACCTCTACCAAATTACGCTGTTATTTTTTCAGACCCTGGCATCAGTTGGATGTCCAGACTTTCGAAAATATATCTGCTCCTCACTTCCTTCTTGTGACTCAAACCTAACCGCCGATGCCCTCTGTCACCAACTCCAGTCTGTTCAAACCGAACTGCTTAACAAGGACGCTCCCTTAAAATCCAAAATGGTTGTCGTTCGTGACTCGAAGCCCTGGTTTAACTCTGAAGTTGGACGTTATCGTAGCCATACTTGAATGCGCTTGGCGCCGCTCACAATTTCCCTTCTATGATGCGCGCTTCAAAGAACACTGTAAATTGTTCGCAACCTAGTTTCCAAGGCCAAATCCTCATATCTCACAAAACTAATTTCAGAAAACTCGTTTTGTGACTCAAACCTAACCACCTATACCCTCTGTCACCAACTCGTCTGTTCAAACCGAACTGCTTAACAAGCAGGCTTTCTCAATTTTTTCCCGATGTTCCTTTGGAAGGCCCTCAATAAGTTACTCCACAGGAGAACACCATGCAAGCTCTCTAAGACCTCCTTGCCATCCGCTCTGGTTGATGCTTTCATTAAATTCTTTGACGACAACATATCCATCATCAGGTTAGAATTCTCTATCAAATGGCTTTTCATCTCTCGAACCCCCACCTACTCTTGATTCTCCTACTTCCGCAACTATGGGTGAAATTCGGTCATTCTTTTTCTCATCTCCTGTCAAACAATGCCTCCTAGATGCAATTCCAACTCACCTTCTCAAAAGCTGTCTTGAATTGCTTGGTACCACCATCTTGAAAAATAGGGGCCTAATCAATCGAAGCCTCGCTGAAGGCTCTTTCCCATCATATTTTCTCGTGCAATTGGCTACCCTTAGCTGAAGAAGCCATCTTTGGATGCGGTCAGACTACCGACCAATCTCAAACTTGAATTTTGTTTTTAAACTTCTTGAACGTGTTGTTACAAGTCGACTGTCCAATTTCTGTCAGCTATCGGAAATTCCGCTCTAATCAGCAGCTCTTCCCTCTGTCTACAATGACATTATCCGCTCGGTGGGCAATGGCAAAGTAACTGCACTTGCTCTTACTGACCTATCTGCCGCCTTCGACACTGCTGCCCATGCTATCTTGATTCATCGCCTTGAGCACTGGTTTGATGATTCAGGTCTGACCCTAAACTGGTTCAAATTATATCTTACCTTCCGTGCTCAATCTGCCCACGTCATTGGAGCAATGTTGGTCCGAGTACCACTTACCTGTGGCGTCCTTCAAGACTGTTTTTGGCCCCTTGATTGCTTCCTTGTAACAACTCCACTAAGGATTTTTTGAGTCAAAGTGTTCTGGAGCACCAACTTTGCGCTGTTGATACTCCACATTATTTTCGATAATTCCTCTTCTTTCAACTCTTTTACTTTATTACCTGACGTCTCTAACCGAGTCTACTGCTGGATGGCAGAAATGGACTGCTCTTAAACCCATCCAAAACCGAGTTTCTTCTTTGTAGAACTTCGCATCAACTGAATTAATTTAACTCTTTGAATTCGCTCCATCTGGGATTCTCTATCAAACAACACAGCTGTTCAGCCCACAATTGAGGTTTGTGTTTGACTCCAACCTGTCATTCAGTGAAAGCATTAACTCCATAAATGTATGTGAGTCTACCCACTACCACGTCCGTTACATCTGTAGGATTAGGCCCCACGCTCCCTTTTCTGCCCTGATTATTTGGCTAATGCACTGGTCTCCTTCAGTCTTGTCTACTGCAACTCGATTCTTGCTGGAATTTCAAAGCTAACTCTATGAAGTTTCAAAGAGTCCAAACTTTATTTTCAATAGCTATAACTAAAACTCTAAAATATGAACATATATCACCGATCATAAAATAATTGCATTGGCTGCCCATAGGAAACGAATAATGTTCAACAATGGGCTAATTGTAAACAATACTCTACATTTCAGCCAAACTCACTATCTTCCCTCTGTCCTGACTCCCAAGACTTGTCTCTACTCGACCAGGTCTTCTGGTGGTCTAAATCTGACTATTCCATGGACAAGAACAGCTCTCGACAGGCGTGCTTCTCTGTCGCTGGTCCTAGACTCTGGAACTCTCTTCCCGCAAATGTTTGCTCTGAAATGTCCGTCTTGGTCTACAGAACAATATACTAAAACGCACCCCTTCCGCTGTAGGCTGTTTTTGTGTCGTCCCGGACTCTCTTCTTGGTTTTTCGACCGGACTCACCCTGAAATTTGGCTTGCACAACGATTTTACTTTGTAGCAATTATCGATTGATGTCTTTAGCATTCTAACAGTGGCGCAATAGAAGTTCACAGACTATTATTATTATTATTATTATTATTATTATTATTATTATTATTATTATTATTATTATTATTATTATTATTATTATTATTATTATTATTAAGGTTTGGAAAGTATTGGTGCTTACTATTGCGCTGTTTTGCGTGTAGGGCCTATCATTTCTAATTACAATATTTTTTAAAATGAAAATAATTTACTTTAATTTATGTACGAACGTTTCTCCAAGGCTCCTCTGTGCACGAAGAAGTCGATTTACATACAGATCACAACTCCTTGCAATCTGCTTGGCTTGCTTAGCTGCCGCCCATGTAACGTGGTTGCCATCTGTTTAGGCCTGCGACCGTCAATTTGGGAGAGAGACAATGGACAATCTTAGAAGAATCGTCGCCCCCAAATATTTTTCCTACCTCATAAAGAGACATGAGTAATTGCGTATGTACATACATATAAATCTTCAGAGACGAACAGAGAACGGCGCATATCAATTAGTACAACACTTCGTTGGTCGACCTCTTTCCTAACACTTGCCGTCTCTTCATCATCGTCGTCGTCATCTTCATCATCATCATCGTCATCATTATTATTATTATTATTAATTAGTATCTCCTATAGCGGCTGTGTATAATGTGCAAGACATCAACCAATAGTGCACCAAAACCAAACCGCAATCAGGTCAATTTCCAGAAGGTCAGTCCACAGAGACAGAGGGACAGCCTACGGTGGATAAGCAATTTGAGAAAGGTAAGTTTTAAGATGAGGACGAAATGACACAAGCGACTGAGCAGAGCGAACAGATACAGGGAGAGGGTTCCAAAAATATGGTACAGCAACTGAAAAAACTCGTTCACCAAGAGCAGTTCTGGTTTCGGGTATAACCAGAGAAAGGCAATCAGATGACCTAGCTGAATAATGAAAAGACTGGGGTATTAGCACTGATCTTCCTCGCCGAGCGTCTACATAATTTATATAGCACATTCTTACAGTTTATGTATGTATGTATGTATGTATGCATGCATACATATATGTATGTATGTATGTGTGTATGTATGTATCTGCGTACGTACGTCTGTTATGCATGCATCCAATGCATGCATATAATGTATGTATACGTAAATATTCTTGTCTATGTATGTATGTATGTATGTATATATGTATGTATGCATGTATGTGTGTATATGTATGTACATGTATATGTACATGTATATATCTTTAATGTGTATGTATGTGCATAGTTAAAGGTAAAGGTATACGTAGCCTATAGGTGTGTGTGCGTGTGCGTGTGTGTAGAAACGATTCTTTCGCAGAAAAATTGCGATCGTGTTTCGCATTGCAGACCGACGCTGTAGCCTGAAGGAGAAGAGGAAGGATAGAAAGGGAAGGAATGAAAGACTACAGATGATGTCGCTGCTGCTGCTGCTGTTGATGGCTGTCAGTGGTGCGCCGACGAAATGAAGGAGGAATCATTAGGACTGTATAATCGATCAGGCTCACTTAAACCACCAACGACGACGACAACGACGAGGACGTTATTCGTTGGCAGTTGCTAAGACAACAGTCGCTGATTACACGTATGCATAAGCTTAATAGACAGATAGAGGCAGAGAGACAAGAACTAGACAGGGAGGCAGAGGGGCAGAAGGACAGAGAGGCAAAGAGAAAAGGGGGCATATAGACAAAGAAGCAGAAGCAAGGAGGAAGAGAGACAAGGATTGAGGCAGGAAGGAAGAGGCAAGGAAGCAGAGAGGCAAGGAGTGAGTGAAAAAGGAAAAGAGGCAACAGGTCTTCCACGTGCTATGTATAGGCCTTTTGCATTCCCATATCCTGGAAATGAGTCTCTATCCATCTGTCCTAAAGGACACACGACTCATTGCCCAGTGCAACAACGGCCTACCGCATGCACAGTCCTATCAATATCGGACCCTATTGGCCATGACTTAGGATTCATGCTTGAAAGAGGCGTATCTTGATTGAAATTAGTGGAGGCGAGGGATAAGAGTGAGATCCGAGTCGTATACAGATGACGAATTAAGCAAACCGTCTGTCGATTAGTTAGATAAGTTTAGTGCGGGGGAAAGTGCTTTACCTTCCCTTGAAAATCCATCACTACTCTCAACGTTTTATCATCAATCCATCCAGGTCGACACTTGAGAGGCCAGCAGGTGGCGCTTGGATAGTAGTAGCTTTGTAGTCAAGCGTTTCTGGATATGCGCCGATACGCTCGACTGAAGGCAATGCACAGGTTCTTCTGGTGTATTTTAATTAATTTTGTGTACAAATTAAGCAGACCTACTAAAGCTAAACGATGCTAAATTTAGGAGACCTTTCATCGTTGTTTGTAGCTACAACTGCCACATGTTCCGTCTGCCCCTCTTTCTTTCCAAGTACATAACGCAATTAAGAGTTATTTTTGTACAGACAGGTAACTGGGTGACATCATTTGGCGCCAGATGCTGGCGTTGCGTTGGCAGTAGCAACAGCCGACCGACGTAGGCTACGATGGATGTCGCACTAGTAAACCCTGGACGAACAAAGTCATTATATATATATATATACTCTCCGCCTTTTAAAATGAGGGATATATAATTGCGCCTCTCACATACATACACATGAATACATCTTATACTCTCCATATATATCTATTATATTGAGACAGTCTTAACAGACTACTTCATAGACTGTGTAGTCTTAACAATGAGATCACAGGAATTGATCAACCCCATTACCTATACGAATCATTAATTATCTGGCGACGTCAATCATCTCTCGTGTGTGCCTAATTATCCAATTAAGCATAAATAATAGACGAGAGGCCGTGATATTTGTTTTATTTGCCATTATGACACGATTGAACGTTGATCGCATGCATGATGTATTCAATATGTAAATAATCAGAAATTATATGCTGACAAGCTATTCTTAAAAGAATTCCGTAAATAAACCTGTCAGTTAAAAAAATTAGGTCCTAGGTCCGTATATTAGGAACATCGACCTTATTTGAATATATGAACTTAATAAATTTATAAGCTACCTTTAACGATAAATTAAAATAAAGCTAAATGTATTTAGGCTCACAATTACATGTTTCGTGCATAATCTGCTAAGAAAATCGATGACATACGGATTAGTAAAAGATGTAAAAACATTCTGGAACATCAACGGCTGCATTCATGCACAATCTGTGCACTATTAGCTATTTATCACTTAACACGTCATGACTTCATGACGTCATGATTGAATGTCACAGTTCAATTAATGGATTTAACTGAAATATAACAATGTCCAAAACACGGACTCATTTCTAAAACAAAGCAGGATGCCAGTGAATATTTTACAAATCATGGGACAACACTACAGCCCATTCGGTCTCTGACTTATCACACACTTGGTCAATGTTTAAATAAGACAGGCTTAGACACTATATACCTATACAAACAACTTTCTGTAGGTGCCGGTATCAAGCTATAAATCGTTAAACAGTGCTTAACAACAACAAAATGGTAAACAACAACAATTCCAACAACAGCGCATATACGATTAGTTTACATTTTCGTAGGAGAGACCTGATTGAACTTTGGTAAAGCCACGAGTTGGTTCCCATCAGGGCGTTCCAGAGATCACCTCGTCAGACTTTACAGACTTTTAAGGATGTCGATAGTTTAGGTTTAGGCTTTCCAAAAACTGAGGCATCTTGGAAAGAATAAGCTTGCGATTAGGACTGTCCACAGCTGGACAGTTTTCCTCATTGGAAATATAGTTTCGAGAACTGGCAGCCAGGTTGTGGCTAAAAATTTCCAAAACTGAGGAAACGTTGGAAATCAACTCTTGAGAAAATGCCTGCTTACGATCCAACATTTCCGAGACTGGCGAAAGAGCAAGCAGAACATTGGGTGAAGTTGGTGTCTGATGATGCCAGCCAAAACTGTCGACATCTGAAGGCATATTGGGGGTTAAGTTCTGCAACACGTATGACTGGTTCCAGTTCTTGGTTTTTCTAACCGAAGACGGATTGGAAATCTGGTTTGGGAAACATGATGGTCTAGTTGGCTTTGAGATTTCCATGTCGGCAGATACTGCTGGAAGAGACTGAGGGGAAGGCAAGATGTAGTTGTGATTTTCCATATTCTGAGAAAGACTTGAGAAGAAGCTCGACTGCATGGCCAGATTCTGCTTCTTAAGCAAGTAACGACAATGATCAATGTCTCCAAATTGGTTGATCCAGTTTTCACTGCAGGGCGTGGAAGGGTAAGACTTCCATCTTCCTCCCATCCGATTTGGCCAAGCAGCTGGCAGTTGTACTGGATTCGGCCAGTCAATAGATAGCTCCATGCCATCATCTGGCCAGTCAGTAGATGGTTCCTTTAGTGCATTTGGCACATCCCTATCTGATTTTGGAACACGATTTGGCCAAGCAACATGTAGTTCCTGGTCCTGATCTAGCCAGTCAGTGTGGAGTTCCTGGCCCTGAACCAGGCGATCAACAGCTGGTTCTCGGACAGGAGTCACCCAACCACCAGGAAGTTCCTGGTCCTTATACCGCCAGTCAGTAGGCATCTCCTGATCCTGAATCTGCCAGTCAGTATTTGTTTCTTGAACTTCTTTGCCATCACCTGACATGTTGGAAGTTGACCACTGTTTCTTTGCGCTGCCCAACGGTCTAATGGCCAATGAGGTTCGGCTAACGTCCTCAGGGTCTCCGTGGATGAAATGGCACCGCGGTCCATAGGGGCAGAACCCTGTAGAGTGGTAACCCTTGCACAGCTCCGTCTTGTACTTCGGATGGCGAACGACGTCAACAATCTCCTCCGAGCCATGAGCAAACTGACATTTGTCTCTGTAAGGACACTCTTCACAGAGCACATAGTGGCGACACAGTTCAGTCTTGTACAGCTCTCGCTTGACGTACACCTTCTTTTCAAAAGCCATGAACATCAACGATTTCTCACTCACTCACTCTGTTTAACGTACTTTGAGCCACTTGATCTGCTTGATCTTTATTGTGCCCAGGCTCAAGTAAGATGCTGCTGCTGCTGCTGCACGGTTGATCTGTAACACTGCACAAGATAACATTGAAAGATGGATGAATGGATGCATGGATGAACAGATGCATGGAGGGTCAGACTGATAAATGGGTGGGTGGGCTGGGTTAAAGGTTTCGGCAAGGCACGTCTTGGGGCCCTGTCTCATAACTAAACTAACTAAACAAAACTAAGTATCAGACCACAGAGAGCAAGCAAAGAGGAAAGGTAATGAAGGAGCTCAGGAAGAAAGATGATGGGCAGAGCAAGGCCAAATTTGAAGAAAATTTGGATGAATAGATGGGAGGATTAAAAGGAAAACAAGGGGAAGGGGTAATGATAGGAAGAGGGGAAGGGTAGGGACAGGAAGTTGGAGGAACCGTGCAGGATTAGCAAATAATTACATTTGTGGATGTAAGGAGCATCTGCTGCAAAAACCCAAGAATGTCATAATGAGTCTCAGAATATAAGTCACATATTTTAAGCACTTCACTGGTATTAGTATATCGCATATTGGTTAGTAATGGAGTGACTGTGGAGTTATTAATGAACCACTGAACAACAACTGAATCATCCACCAAGCAAACGATCACTCGGCCCTTCTGGCCCTTCAGATGCCGTTGGACATCTTCAACCTTTAAATTTTAGGCCTAGACAGATGTATACATGTATCTCGTTTATATGGCAGTTTTTAAGCACCTCTCAAAGATTAACATTGATGCTCGTGTTTTCTTCCTGCTTTGTCTATAGATGTAGTCTACAGCTAAACCAGAAACCAATTACATGCAGCAATAGGTGAAAGAGTTTTCACCAGGTGATTAATTTCAACTTTCTAGTCATGTTTCAACACCTTTGAGAGATTCTTAAATGATGCTGTATAAATAAATAATATATAAAATGAGACTGGCTATGGATTGTAAACAGTGATGAAAACTGTGCTAGTTGGCTGGTTGTGGCTTAGCTTTATTTAAAATTCTACTCACAAACTTATAACCACTAGCATCCATATTTAATTCAGTATTCATATTTTAATCAAGGTTATTTGAGTTTAGACCTCATGCATAGGGTGACATTGGACTGTATGCCTCAGCACTGTAACAAAAATGCTGTATGATACATGCAACCCAACATAGTTTTAAGTAATCTAGTTAAATTGTTTGACTGCTATTGCCGAATGTTTTAGGGCAGTGTGGGTCTATACACCTGCCTAACACCAAACTGATGGCACCAATCTTGCAAAATTAGCTATTGAAGGCTTCTATTGATCAAACAACCAACAGAAAATCAATAAATTTCTGTAAGTGTTCTTCAATGTTGATTTTATTCCACTTATGTTAATGCATAAAATAAAAAAAATATATGTTATATTTTAACTGTTTTTTTACAGTGCACACACATCAAGTGATAAGATCTCAGTGGAAAGACTTAGCAGTTGTACCCTCTTAGTCCAAAGCTTAAAGAAACAAACATTTGCTAAGTGATAATTTGGGTAACCCAAATGACATACATTCCCGGTGCACTTACTCCCCTTATTTACATTTACATTTGTTATAGTCCCATTCACCCATTCAGATCGCCGTTGGACACCTAGCAATTCTGTGCGCTATGCTTCCGAACGGATGCTACACTTGTCTGCTGCATTCGCTTGAAGCGCCACTATCGCTGTCGGCACATGGCACATACGACATCGAGTGCGGCATTTTCCAGACAGCTGATCGACTTCTATATTTTTGCTAAAGAACATCAGGCGTCTGCTCAAGCGTCGATTCATAGCGCTAGGACGAATGTCACAAAGATTCCAACAAACAGACACCTTCCATCTGCTCCTCTGTAGCCAAACTGTATAAGAATAGGCCTATATGGGCAGGATTTATCCAAATACATGACATACGATAACCAACCACTCGTTGATGTCTTACTGCACCCAGGAGGAAAGACTGTCAGCACTGTTCTATTTTTAACTAATACGTCTTAAATAATGGACTACATTCAACAAGTAGGCTAAATCATTAGTCGCGTAAATTGGTCGTAGATGATGACCAGCCTCAAATAAGAAAGAAATATAAAAAAATCGCAGACGTTCTAATAGCAGTCTGAACGTTTCGTTACCTTCGTCTGCGTTGAAAGCGATAAAACTTAATTGTCCAAAAGTGAACACAGACGGAATGAATGCCACTCCACGTCAACTTCACCGGCAATGGAAACTAAAGCAGCCGCGTCGAACTTAAAGACTATGGCAGATGTCGCTAAGTGCTTACGATCGCTGATTGGTTGGCTGTGCGACTTGATAAACGTGTTCAACCAATCCTGAAGAAGTGGGTCAATTTTTCACCGACTTCCCGCCGTTTCGGTCAGGTAAATGGGTCACATGTGCTTGAAGGGCGCATAACAGACCCCTTATCTTCATATCGGTATCTAAAAGAGAAATTAAACTTAGAATGGCGAAAGCGATCTGGTCTTTAGGTCGTTCATTGGTTTCATTTATTTCTGCAGATCTGTGCCAACTACATTGAATACAGTCGGGTCTCGATCGATCGATTGACCCTCTCCTCTCCTCTCCTCTCCTCTCCTCTCCTCTCCTCTCCTCTCCTCTCCTCTCCTCTCCTCTCCTCTCCTCTCCTCTCCTCTCCTCTCCTCTCCTCTCCTCTCCTCTCCTCTCCTCTCCTCTCCTCTCCTCTCCTCTCCTCTCCTCTCCTCTCCTCTCCTCTCCTCTCCTCTCCTCTCCTCTCCTCTCCTCTCCTCTCCTCTCCTCTCCTCTCCTCTCCTCTCCTCTCCTCTCCTCTCCTCTCCTCTCCTCTCCTCTCCTCTCCTCTCCTCTCCTCTCCTCTCCTCTCCTCTCCTCTCCTCTCCTCTCCTCTCCTCTCCTCTCCTCTCCTCTCCTCTCCTCTCCTCTCCTCTCCTCTCCTCTCCTCTCATACGATTACGAAAGAGATATTGCTTCATGACTTGTTGGCCTCGTGACCTGTATAATCTCAGGGAAAGGAATCAGGTACATGTGTCAGCCTATACATATATATATAATATATATAATATATATAATATATATATATATTATGTATCTATATATTATATATATATATATGCCGCCATTCAGCCACGAAGCAGTCGCACCATATGCCTTAATTTCGCAATTTTGTTTACACGTGCCCGATTAGTTAAAAGAATTCTGTAAAATTAAGTGAAATTTTAGTGTAGGGCGACTTTTGAATCCCACTTTCCTGAGGTCATCAATGCTCCTGCTGAGCGGGGGGGGGGGGGTAACCGTGCGTTGTGCTACTTCATCCGCTGTCGTTCCTCATCCTCGATGCAAATCGGTTCCGGAACTCTGGGTTTCTTGTAGGCTAATCTGTCATCTGGATCGGAATCCGTATCCACGTGGCTGAGCCCAACCCCCCCGGTCACTTTTCACTTTTCAAGTTTTCTTAACACTCTTCTATCGTGAATAACCTTTTTTCTTAATGAAAAACCGGAAACATTTCACCAAATAAAGGTCAGCAAAACCTCAGGGACTAAAGCGTCATAAAATTTTAAAGCCAGGTTGAATCTACAAACCCCTTCCAAATTCTTTATCTGCTTTGGCCTGTACAGCTCCCTGTACAGCTCTGACTGTAACACTTTGTCGATGGAACCTATAAGGCCATATATAGGTCTATGCGCAGACCGAGGCCTGTGTGCGCGCGTAGGTGTGCGTGTGTGTGTGCACGTGTGTGTGTGATGTAAGATACATCGATCAAGAAAATCTAGTCATGATTCGTGCATGTATATATATATATATGTATATATATATATATATATATATATACATATATATATATATATATATATATATATATATATATATATATATATATATATATATATATATATATATATATATATATATAATATATATATATATATATATATATATATATATATATATATATATACACACATATATAATATCAGACCTGTTTATATAGAAGTCGGTTGGCTTCGACGTACGAAACCGTTCCAGTGTTTCAATTATATATCACATCGATAAAAGTGACTCACTCACTTTGCCGTAAACATGCAACCTCTTGTGGTAATGGTGTGTGTGTGTGTGCCCGTTTGCATGTGTGTGTGCATGTGCGTATATGTATGCGGGCTTGTGTCCGTGCTGATGTATGCGTGTAATATCTTTGCAGTCAGGATTATAGTTTCGCTTGCATGCAATGCATCGGCTTAATAAATGTGGAGAGATTTTGTAAATTCCAAACCGACGATCCATTCTGCAGCCCAACGAGCAGTCCCTCTAGGTTTTGGGATATCAAATTTCTGATTGAAGGCCTATATTATGGCCGCCCGTCGTTGGGGCAAGGAGGCACCTGCCCCCTAGATTTTCAATCTAAATATGTAAAATTTAAAATACTAGTAATTTAAAAATAATAAGATATGCCTTCGAGCACCTGGTTTGCTTGATTACTAACTTATACAAAGAATGTTTAGTCAGAGGCATGATCCGTGACACAAAGAGCACTTGTAGGCCTAGGTCTACATTTTACCTACATCTCATATAACTTATAACCCCGCTAAGTTTGAACAGTAGCATTTGGGTTCATAAGATATACTGTTAATCGACATGTAGATGGGCAACCAAACCTCTATCATCAGTTTAGCAGCACGACTTTGATAAATACAGAGTCGAGTGAGCTGGCTTTAAGCATAGACATCTTGAATATTAATATGCATGATGTCTATGCATAGCAGACCAGATGCACCGGATGAAGGAGAATAAGTGAGTATGTCAAACACCTCGGCTTCACCGCTGCGACCTTTAAACAGTGCTCGCTTCGTAAAACTACTGACGACAATAATGACAAATGTTAAGCCATCAGCCGGGAATGGGATGGCCAATGGCTAGTGGTCCAATTAGGGCAGTTACGATTTGAAACAGGGCCTTTAAAAATACGAAATGCAGACATGAAGTGTTTAGTGTAAGGGCATAGACCCTATAATATTAGAATGAAAAGTTATCTTATACAACCTGTACCGGTATTACTGACAACGATATTGCTGATCATGCATAAACTTCAGCAGAAATTCAGATTCTTTGGAGGCAAAATCTGTGAATAGTTATGTTGACATGTTAGTTTCGTACTATTGCTCCTACTATTATTCCGACTACCAGCAACAGGAAAGTTCATAGCGATGAGTACTAATACATTTGAATAATGCACTTTACTACTTCTTTATGCCTACCAATAAATTTGTTATCTAGATGGTTCAAACAAAATCTCATTGATTCAGATTTTCTTTTCTTAATTTATATGTATGCTTGTATCTGGCTATTTGTATAGCGCCTCTTATAACCTCACTCGGGCGCCAAATCATCGTTATTAAACAGATCTTGTTTGTTTATGTTTATTTAGATTTCACATTGATTTATCTGGCTTTTCGTAATTCTTTAGTCTCTGGTTTTTGAATGCCTTTGCGTCAGAGATTAAGAAAACGAAGTGAAAGTTCTGAGCATTCGCTGCTATAAGCTGCCCTTCTGTCTCAGTGGACTTACTTTCTGGTTCCTGTCTGAATATGGCGCGCCATCAGTCGATGCCTTGTGCATTTACACCAGTGCTATAAAAGTTGTTTTTTCTTGTTGTTGTTGTTGCTGCTGTTGTTAAAAGACATGCCATTCTGCTTCTTTAAAAAAACGCTCATGCATTGTAATGTTGCACATTCTATTCGTGCTACATGGTTTGCCCCCTTGCAATAAATTGTTATCGGCGCCAAGGCCTATACGGATCGAATTACGCAGGCTAACGACATGCATATGCAGTAAGTAAGTATGTATATAATTAGGTAGGTAGGCAGGCAGGCAGACAGGTAGGTAGATAGGAAGGGAGGTAGGAAGGGAGGTAATAGATAGTGAGCAAGTAAGTAAGGAAGTAAGAAAGTAAAGACTTTTCACTGCGCTTCGGAGAACAAAGCTGCAGGTTCACTAGTTGCACAAGGCAGTTGATGAATGCAGCTTGTTGATTTGTGGGCCATGTGATGCTGTTGCAAATTGTAACATAACCACGGATGCATGGAGGGGATGGAGGGGAAGAACGGAGAGGAGAAGATGAGGAGAGGCGGAGGGGAGTGGTGTAGAAAGGTGACGGAATAGCGAAGGAGCGAAGGAGTGGGTTAGTAATGAGAGGGGAAGGGATAGTTAGACATGTAGGCATGCATGCCGCAGAGGTTCTCAAAGGGCATGCTTATATTTTGTCAAATTAGCTCGCTGATGATCTGCATGGTGAGGATAGCAAATATACATACACATGGGCTGCTATGTGTGTGTGTATATATATATATATATAGGCCTATTTGTGTATTATTTATACGTTTCATCGAACACGCCCACCAAAAGCACTTGCTGCAAACGGAGTGCAGCGAGTGTTTTGAGTGGGCGTTGGTATTTCTGACACTTGCAGTTTATGAGACAAAGCTTTCTATATATAGGCCTATATATTTTTTAACCTAAATTTGTAGCAAATTAGGTGGGTCAAAATAATTACTGCGTTGAGGACTGGCTGAGCATTGATAGCAATAAATCGATTCCATTTCGATCTTTGACAAATGTCACAGACGACGATAACATGATGGATTTTGTCCAATCGATCAATGTTTTCTTTAAGCTATTGTTGCTTGTGTAATGCACGATCCTGTTCTACACGCTAAAATTAACAAAACACTAAAACGTGTAGCTATATAAATGTATTCAACTGTAGGGGGCTAAGCCCCAGACCGAAGCTTTGCTCTTCGACCCCATTGGAGGAGTATCCCCGGCCCATTTTGCCCCTCCTCTGTTAATGGCTGGATCCACTCTTCTAGTATGGTGCAAATTCTTTACCATCCAATCAGACCGCTCTACTCGCTCATCCTCTTACCTCACTCTTGCCCGTACCTCTGCAACTAGCCTACTCAACAGCTGAAGATCTCTGACCGAAGATCTTTACACTACACTGCACCTCGACTTTGGGACAATCCCCTCTGAGTTTCGCAAATTCTCTGTTCTTCTCTCCAGTTCGTCGTTCAAGAAACCCCACTCTGATCCATCGAATATCAGGCCTTCTCATTTCTCTCAGCTTAAACACAACCCGCTGTACTAAACGTGTAGCCTACTAAACGTACACACGTTTATCTATATAATGACCGTATGCCCTCGACCCTGCTCATGTTTCAGTAAGATTGATCGGGTGAGAACCTTCATCACCACTGCCCGTTTAAACGGGCGCCACATCAAACAGCTCCTCTCCCACTTCTCTCTCTGTTCTTCTGGCAACTGGACTTGGTTCTTGACATGGCTTCTTTTGACAGCCCTAAAGATTTGCAGCTCTCGCGAATAAGCTGGTGCCATGCGCTTAGCTTTTAAGTAGCGCTCTAGTAATTTGGAGTTTACGGTTACGATTATCATGTAGGTAGGGCCTGTGATCATATGTAAGAACGTATGTTGCATGTATGTATGAATGAATGAATTATGTATGTATACATTCAATTATATAACGAAGATCTCAGGTATGTAAATGAGAGTGAGAGCACATGTATGCTTAAGCTTTGTGTCCGAAGATGGAACAGAATCTGATAAAAACTGTCTCATCAATAATGTTTTGATTGAGCTCTGGTAAATAAACTAGTTACCACGACTTAGCTTTTTTGAGAGTGGAATTACGATTACGATATAGGCCTAATAGCCTAGGTTTAGGCTAAATGAGACATATTGGTAAATATAATTTACTTAAAATCTAGTAGTGTGACCCTGGCGTAGAAAAGGGACAACTTGTCGGGAATTGAGTTATTTTTATTTTGCAATAAGCTGATACCCTAATCTAATCGTATCATAATGCATATAGGCCTATAAGGCATAAGTCGATGGTCGCTTCGAACGAAATCTTGATCAAAATCATAATCCACTGGAGAAGCTAGGTCGAATTCCGATCGGTCAGAGAAACCAGAATTTAGGTTATGGTGGGTAAGCAAGCTGGAAGAGGTGAGTCATAAGTTTGTAGCTAAATGACATCAAGGAACTGAGAGAACGAACAGAACTTGGTAGCAAATTGTAAAGCCGTGGACCAGCAATCGAGAACGCTGTAGAACCTAATACTGTTCTGGTACGAGGGACAAGAGCCGTAGTATCCACTGATCGAGTGCAATATTTAATGGTATGAGGGTTGAGCATGGAACATTGGCTTATTTAAATGTAGTAGGCCTACTTTGCGAACTGTCAGACAGATTTTAAACTGAATTCTTGGTTAATGAGCAACCAATGTAACGAAAACAATATTGTTGTAAGTTTGTAACAAACTGATGCTTAGGCCTATGTGTTTTTTCTCTGGCTCTAGCCAGAAAGTTTTGAACCATTTGTAATATGTGCAGATCTCTTTATAATGCCAGTAAAAAGTGAGTCACAGTAGTCAAGTCTGCTAAAATCAGTGCATTAGCTAGTGGGTTAAGAAGCATGAGGCAAAAGATATTTGTTTGTACAAACATCCAGTATGTGAAATTGAGCTGATTTACATATTGCGCCAACATGATTTATTGATGACATAGTGGAATCAATATTACGCCTACCTAGTCTGCGTGCACATTCAGTACGATTGAGAAGCAGGCAACCTAATTGAATAGATGTCAGACAATAAAGTTTACAGAGTTGTTGACTTGTGCTTAGAAGAAGATACCTTACGGAAGTCAGGCTACAAAACTGCAGAACTTTTAGTCCAAACTTTATGCACTTTTAGGCCTATTTCAAAATGTCAAATATGCGGAAAACCGCATATTCAACTTGTATCTACCCCATGCGTTAACAAGGTAATTTGGCCTAATATAGCATACGGGGCAATGAAGTTTGTAGTACAGTGGGCCCCAGTGCAAATGTGTTAATTAGATGCAGAATCAATATTCACAGTATGAATGAAAAGGACACTTTCCGGCTGATACGATAAGCAACAGATGGTCCCTATTCTTCGCCGAGGCCACAAATGTAACTAATTCTAAAGGAACTAACTTAAATCGTTTGATTAGCTTTGGTAGGCCTACGCACGTTTTGAATGACTTATTGCATCATTATCATTTTTACCTTAAAGTCCTTACTGCCGAAATAAGGACATCGTATGTTTTGAAAAAGTACAAGAGAGCTACTAAACGCGTTAGAAGTCTAGCTAGGATGGTATACGAAGAAAGGCTTCAAAAACTGATCGTAATGTTCCTAGTCTATTAACTGTAGTTGTTCGCACAATATTTGATTAATCGCATGGTGGCGCTCAATTTCTGATTTTTAAAGTTACGTCAGTGGGTGTAGAATAAATACATTATCTGTGTACACACACACTCAGCTACAAATTGTAGCCGTTTTGACGAAAACTGTCCAAGTTTGTGAATAGTAGCTTGCGTTGTCAATAAATTTTACATTTGTGTACGAAGCTAATATCAATTTTGCAATGCTGTCATAAATAATACCAACCTTTATATTAATTTCAAAGTAATACGGTAACTGTAAATGCAACGCTATTTCAAGAAAAACTTATTAGTGGCTTACTAATTTCTATTTAGTAATAAACCGTCGTTGCTCAGATTTCTCGACATCTAAATGTTTTACAGTGTTATGTTTTATCAATTTATTCGTTTAGTGTAATTCTGTGTTTTCTACTGGTGCTTGCATGGACGACAAATCATTATGTAGGCTGTTTTGGACTCTGTTTTTGGGCCTCTTCTTGTGGATTTGGAAGAGAACTATCAATCAAAAATAAAACGGATAGATGAGTTCGAACACAAGAGTTTTACGTGATATCAACAACGTATAAACGCATTTTGCAATCTCATAAATGCCCTTGGTCATCAGTTAGCCATTCACATCGAGCAACTGAATATCGGTCTGATATAATTGTCATCGGTTTGTGCATATTTCTAATGAAATTTGTGATTATTATTCAAAATGTTTTTTCAAATTTAAAGAAATTTTAGCCATGCCTTCTAAAAGTTGCTGTGTGGACAAAAATCAGAAAACTGCTTTCTGTTCTAGCAGTGGATAAGGATGCCTTTGATCAAAATTAGCCAGAAGACTCATTTCTGATTTCAGAAGATCCAAAAAATATGCTAATACAGTTTCTTGCTTTCACTGGCTGAAATTCATTCATTTCCACAAGTCTACAGTTCTACTTTTGTTTTTTCTGGTTGACTCATCCAGCTTCCTTTGGTACATGACTCTTTATCGGATATTTGCAAATGGACAATGACAGTTCTATACAAAGTCAGTTTTTGCACAAAGAGAAGATGTTGACAGTCAGTTCAGCTCTTGTAGAATGGTTATGCATTAATATACCTTTAAAGAACATTTTTCTGGTTGATTTTTGACTACTGAGTTATTAAGTCTATTAATTCAGGTATTTCAGAATTTGCTTGATAGGCAGTACACTCTTCTTTATGTCATTTCTTGACACCCATAGTATTTCTTGCTTGGCATGACTTATTTAATTCAAATTGGTTGACTGTATGCATAAGAGTTTGAAGTGGAGTAAATGAAGTGTTTTGATTATATGAACAGATTGATAGAGTTCATTGGTTTGGAATCCGATGTTGACTTAGTTTGCGATAATGTTCAGTCGCCTGGATAATGGCAAGAAGATGGAGTTCATTGGGATGGCAAAAGCTGCCAGGGAAGAGCGTGCTTGTGATAAGCGCCGGGAGCAGGCAGCAGTCAAAATACAGGTGAGTAAAGGGTGCTTTGTTGTAGTTATAGATATATTTTAAATCTTTGTATTCATGTTGTAATCATATCTCAGATACATGGGTGGCGTCTGGGTGATGCAGACGTGATGATGGCAAGCACAGCGAAATACAGCTGTACTTGATTGTACCTTAGACCGAATACTAAGCCAAGTGGGCTCACTTTGCCTTTCATTTTTCTGGCGTTTGTATATGAATACCAGTGCATGTTAAGAGGTGAAAAAAGATGTCTTTATTTGGATTGCTATCCTTCAAACTGCAAGTGCTGTGTTCTTGTAGTTTGCTACAGGAACTTAGGTTCAGGATAGTTGTGGGATCATATGCTTTTGGTTGCTATTCCTCGCTTGCACAATCAAGTGCAACTCCCATGTTCATTATATTCATTTAAATAAAAAAATTGTAGTAAGTAGCATAAGTTCATTAAATGATGATTTAGTATTAATTACAGACACATTTGTAGTTAAATTGTATTTATAATTATATAATACATCGATTGATTAAAATGTATTTAATTGATTGAAGGACATGATGCTTATTATAATGCATGGTAGTGGTTATAAATTGTAAGCCTGAGGTAGTAGAGGAAGAGCCTGACTGCTATTCACCATCTTGATTTTCAGTCGTTGCTTATTTTGCAGGCACTAATCAGGCGCTATCTTGTCCGATGCAGCCTCAACAAGAAAATCAGGCAACGCTTGCTTGTCTTTTAAATCAGGATTCATATTTTTTATTATATGCAGTGTAATTGCAGCTTACACTAGCAATAACATCAACAACAATAATAACAACAACAATAACGACAGCAGCAGAAACAAGAACAGTGCTTTCACTGTTTGAATATCATTCTTCTGTAGACTGAGTTTTCATTCTTACTGAACTATCACGTTATTTAGGTTGGCAAGGAGTGCCTTCGAGAGCATCTTAAAAAATGCTATAAAATGCTAAGATAAGTAATTGTGTAATGGTTAAACTACAACTTTTACATCTACACCATTTGAATTACAACTATGAAATTGAGAGCAGTTTGAGTGTATCTCTAATTTCCTTGGAAATGTTTTTGACAATGTTGTAGATATTCCAGACTATTTAAATAAGTCCAGATAATTCAAGTTGCTTTAAAGTTAGGATTTGAATAGTGCAGCAAGAATTTGTGTTTTATTGAAATGTAATTGTAGGGAAGAGGTTGATGGTCTTCTTTGTATACCGACTGAAGCAGATGCTGAATATAAGCCTTCATTTCGACCTGGTAAGTTGGATTGTAACTTATTCCAACCATATGCTTTATCAGATGAATTTTGGTGAAATAAGCTGAATGCTTCAAGTGATTTAGTTTGTAAAGAAGAATTCATTTCTTGAATTCATTTTGAAAAGAAGAATCCATTTCTTGATGTTTATGTCACTTGTAATAATTGAGACAGAATATTTTGGTACCCAAAACAGCAGAGTTTGCAAGTTGCTTAATTTATGCCTTCTTTTCAGTTTATCTATGTCTTTCTGAAATTTTAAGCTAAGAATGTCTTTATGCACCTTAGAATGAGGTCATAAAAAATGTTTGACTATGTTGTGTCAATCAGTGGTGTAGCTACAGGATGCTGTGCCTGCAGTTGTGGAAGGCACCTGTAGAAGAGGGATACTTTCAGTCTCATGAAGTGCACAACTACTTACTTGAGCAATCTTGTAAGGAGCCTGAATTTGAAGTTCTGCCACTGATTCCATTGCTGCCATCTTATTATGTAATTTTAGGTAACCAAATATTTCTATAGCTGCTTTATTGCAAAAGCACCATATACATATGTAGCTGTTTTATGGATGGAAAATGATGTGGTGTAAGATACTTCATTTAAGCAGTAAATTACTTATATTCAGTGGTTGATTGTTAACTGGTGCATCAGGAGCATGTGTAGAAGTGAAAGAATAAATGGACTTCAGGTTCACTGGGACACAACAGCCAGCAGTTGAACTTAGCCAAAATGGTACAGCCTGAACAGTACGGACCTGATGTACTTGCTACATCAAGTAGATCTTTAGTCTGATACTTCCACTGACAGGTGCAGCCTGGCCTGCATGTTGCTTAGGATGTGAGAAGACCTTCACAGGTTAGCCACTCTGTGGGCATTGTAATGTGTTTTAGAGAGATTCTGGGTCAGGTTTACAGTACATTGTGTGTGAAGGTTAACTGAACACAGGACTTTTTCATTCTTTCATTTATCATTTCTCGGTTGAATTTTTTGTCAGCTGCTGAAGTCTTTCACATTGTCCAGAAGTTCTTTATGGTCATCAATGATGTTGAGGACATGCAGGTGTGTGTGTTCTGAATTTGTTTGCTGTTTTCATTACCGGTAGATTACAAACATACTGAAATTTTTGGACGAAGAAGAATGTTACAGTAAAGAAAGATGCCCTAGCTTGTAAGGTTTAAGTGCAGTTGGCAGTTTAGATTAAATTTCCAAAGGCTGTGTACCAACATTTTGAGGTGAGGCAATACACCAAAATGTATGTATATCTGGCTATTTATATAGCACCTACTATAATATGGAGTTATTAAAGATCCTTTCAAAGCTGCTAAAGAAGTAAGTAAACAATGTTCATTTAAAAGATTTAAAGTCTTCAGTAGTAAATTTACTTCAGATGAGAAATCAAGTGTCGCTATCTCATTAAAAGTTCTTGATTGAAATTCTGCTGGAAGCTAAGACTAAAGCATGAAGGACTGGTAGAACCAATGTGTATGTAAAGAAGAAGTTAAAACCAGATGATTTCAAGTTTACACTTAATGCTTCCAGAAAACCCGGAATATTGTTTGATGGCCATTGTGTTTTTTGGTTTACATTGCAGAGATTTGAGTATCTTTGTCGCTATATACTGGCCACCATGAATTCTGAAACCTTGAACAAGGTTTGTAATGCTTTTATAATTTCTTTTTGTTGCAGTGTTCTTCAGCTGTAATTCAGAAATATTTTCGTAATAATTTAATAATTGATAATTTCTGTGCCAGTGAGTAAGCTAGTTTTTTTGCAATTTACAATTACCTGTATGATTGCGATGATACTTAGAGAAATACTTGCAGTATAAACATTATCGTTTACTGCTGGGTTCCCGTTGTCTATGTAAAAATACTTTAGGTAGTTCTTACTTTTAGCCATGAAATTACATGTACCTTGAATCTCTACTTTATGTTAGGAGAATGTTGATTTTAATGTGTTCTTTATGTGGGATCTAATAATGTTTCTTTTCTTGTTTAATGCAGAATGTTTACGTATCAGTTATTCTGTCAAAAGATTTGGTTGTTCCTTGGATAAATCAAGTGAAGCAACTGCTCTGGCAGAGTTGTCTATACTTCAAAATTCTAAAGGTATGGTCCTAACAACCGTGAAGTATGTGAATAAACCACGTGTATATCAGTGCTGTTGTTCCTTGTGAAGTATGGTTATTTTGGGCTTTGTGTAAATAAGTAAAGTAAAGCTCCTGTGTCCCTGGTGGAATGTAAGGGAGGCAGTCATTTTCTGCTTTTTGGCCCTTGAGCCAGCAGTGGACGAATGCCAAAGTGCTGGACATGAGGCCAATGCATCACAGGACTTTCCATTTACTTCCCAGCCTATGTCGGTGTCAAATTATACTGTATGGTGACCAAGGCATGTGTACACAAACAACTTGTTCATGGTGATTACACGGAATCCGCTCGACAGATGTGAGTCCTCGGTTTTTTTATTACAGACCCAGCACACTAACAGTACAGAGCACCATGGTACTGTGTGTACTTGGTGTGTAATATCAGTCTAGTGAGGTATACCTGTTAGTAGGTAGGGTCATTTTTATCACAAGATTCTTGTCAGGTATGATTTAAAAACTTCTTGTATTGGAATGCATAACAAATATCTAATGCAATGTGTTTTTTAACTTTCTGTTTACAAGTAGAGCCTTTACTCAAGTTGGAATAATGTGTAATCTTTCAACTCTTTTACAGTGCTATTGACACTATTTTTGGAAAATTTGGACATTTACTAATATTGCTTCAACTGTTTGTTTGGTATGAAAGGGTTAATGGCTGAAATCAAGCTTTGTAATGTGTACATTGCAGTTTGACTAATTTTAATGTAAGTTTGGATGTGTTAAGATGTAACATGCCATATAAAGCACCTTTAATAATTCCTTTAATAGCATTCATTTATAGTACAGGTTAATTGGTTGAGTTTAGACTTACTGAATGGAGCTCAGCCTTAAAGTTCAGCATTGTGTTGATCAGTGTTTGCTGATTTGGAGTTTGTTGTTATTTGCTCATGGTTTATTATTTCCCTTTGGTATGTATAGTTTACTGAATGGCAAGTATTTATGCTTGGGCTGCTTGAAATGGAAACTCAGAATCTATGTGCTCATGATTCTCCACTTTGCAAAGGACCTTGGTTCTGATTCTTGATTGTCTTGATTCTGTGAAATAGCCAGAAAATCAGCGTGAGATCAAGATGATTACTTGTCTTCTACATCTCTTAGTCACATTCACAAGCACGCAGATGTGGAAATTTCTTTCAGCAAAGAATGGTTTGTTGAGCAACTTTTGGCTCATGCTATCTGTCACAGTCGTCTTTATAGGACAGTGATAACAACATACATCTTGGTGCTGTGGGTTTGACACAGGCAGACACTGTAAAGTTAAGCAACGTTGAGGGTGGGTTCATAGACTACCAGCCCTCCAGTACTCTGGGGTCAGTAAATAAGTTCCAGTGCAAGTTAGATATTTAGAAAAGTTTATTGCTGTTGGATTGTTTTGACTGTGTTTGTACTTGAGCCTTACAATGATGATTGATATTATATTAACATCACTATTGTTATTAAATACTGTACTGCTGTCTATGTCATAACTTTTGCAATATCACCATTACCCCATTCATTACTAATTAAAATTACAAATTACTGCAGTATTTATTGATGATTTGTTGCTTCTTTGTCTCTTTAATTTCTTTATCTCTTACCTTATCTTGGAGCCTTAGTCTGTTGAAGACTGTTGTTTACTTGGCCTGCCACTTAAAACATAGGAGTGGAGAGTAGAGAATGAGTGAATGGTGGGAAATTAGTGAATTTGAGAAGAAATTGTAGTGCAGCAGCATCCAGTCATAATTTTAAGCTCTCCTTTATAATCTGAAAGTTCAGTTTATTTGGGCTGTTGTTTCAGCTTGCTTATCTTTTATTAATGTGCACAGGTGAGTCTCTTAAACCAGGAATGAATCAGCTGTGTAAAAATCTGATGGGACATCTTAATACAAAGGGGTTTTATCCTATTCTGCAGGTAAGTCCAGTGTCCCATTTTTAAAATGTTACTTTACAATGAATATTTACAAACCTTTTTACTTGACTATGAACATGCTTAAAATCATTACAGTAAACTGTTCTAATGTCATCCAGGAGCTTCATTAGCACAAATATCAAATTATCTTCCCTTAGACTTACACTGCACTAAAATGATTACCATAATATTACAAGTCTGTTTTTTAAATTTCTTTTTATTTAAGTCATGTATTTATATATGACCAACATCTAACAACAGGCATTATTAACCTATGCTGCTAGGCAACTGTGCAGTAATGATTCGCACAAGGTAGGTCCATACATGGTAACCATCTCAGGAAAGGGTCAAACCCACACACTCCATATTACAATGGAATGCTCAACCAGTTGGCCATTGTGTTTTTTTGTATAGCTTACAGTGGTAAGATGTGGAATAATGATGGAAATTCTTCTATTGCAACTTTTTCAGTCTAGAATTACTAGTTTATAGAGTCAGAATGACTCACATAAATTCCGTTTGAAATGGAAGGTTGAAAGGGTACAGTGAAACTGTTGTTTTCCTTTCTTTGTTTATATTAGACACTGCTTGTCAGAGGTATGTGCAAGTCAAGGCCTTGCTTCAAACAAACCACTCTGACAGCCATCATTACGGTTGCAATAAGGTAAGCGTTTGCTTTTAAACATGTCTGTCGTCTGAGTGGCTGGCCTGAGACAGATGTCCAGAGCTCTCAGACATATGAGTATTTATAATAAGTAGTTCTAAAAGTTGTTAGACTTACAGTTTTTATGGTTAATATGTTTATCATATATCTGGCGTAAGCTTAGTTTTACAAGCATTTGAAAGTGATGTGATTCATACTGATACATTAATGACGTTGATTATTACTTTTAACGCTTTGAATGATTTAGGATAAGTGATTGTAATTGTCATGTGCTTCAGTGCTTCTAAGAAAACAGGAATTAGTTGATTGTCATTCCTCAGCTGTGAAATATTACTTCTGATAAAGTGAAACACTCAGCACATTTACCAGAGTTTTCAGTTGCAAAGTAAAAAATTTTGTGGCTATATTTTTTGGCAGATTTTAAATTTGTAACAGATTTTTGGACAGTACTTCTGTGATAATATTTGCCTGTTCTGTTGCAGACCATTGATAGCAGCTGAGTTATCTGATAATCTTCTGACAGTATTTCTACTCCACATCCTTTCAGTTCCTGCGCTGATTCATTACATCCGCACAATGTCGCCTGATGTAAGTTTCTGGTTCTAATTTTGATTTCTGAACCAAGTTTGCAGTTCATGAGATCTGTCTGGTCCTAAACCTTACAGCAAGCCAGTGTTAGAAGAATGAAGCAGTCAAAGGCCAACTTTTCTATGGATCAGGTCTTATGACCAGATCAGATTTGGCTGATGAAGGTCATAGTGGAAAATGAGGATTTCAGTGGCAATGCATGGTACCCACCCTTGAGATGCATCAGTTCTACAGTTGTTTCTTTAAATTTGCAGTTATTTCACTGATTGTACATTCTTGAAAAAATACCTTTACAGACTGTATTGATATTTGATATGAGTGCTAATATTTTAGATTTGTTCATCCTGCTTTTATATGCTTTTTGCTTTGTGCTAATAGAAATTCAGAAGTTTCATTTGAGTTTCTGCAGACGTTTGTCTTGTATTGCACAGTGCTTGATACAAATGATGACTCATCGGGTGTTTAAAAAGAGCCTAGTCCTTCTGAGCAGCAATCAAATCACAAAGATTATTTTCAATACACTTGAAGGCAACTATGCACTCTGTCTTCTGGGTGAGTATGCATTTGAGAATTTCTATCGACCTATTCTTGCCCATGTCCCTAAAGTTCAGACCAGTATCTGAGTCCCTGTCGTTGCCATGGTTTGAACTAATGCAACTCCTTACCAGTTTATGAACTCTTAGCTGATGCTGTTTGGAACAATTTGGCAAAGACAAAACTCCAAAATATGAGCATATACTGGTGACCCTGTCTTCATATCACTGCACTAGCTTCTGATCTATCAGTGAATCAGCTCTAGAAACTATATTATTCATTTTTAAGGTTTGTATTCTGGTCAGCTTTGCTACCTTAATCTAAATGCTGAAGCCAGAGGCTTATCAATGCTTTGACATACATTTGATGGTCAGTCCTGTTTATTCTGAGCCCAAGAACATTCTTGGCAGCAAGCATTCTCTGACAGTGAATGTCGGTTCCACTGAGACTTTAACCAACAAAGCCACAGCTAAACTCTCCTGATCATGAGCTCTTTTCCCTATTGGATTTTTATTGGATTGACTGATATTGTGGCTTGATTGTGGCTTGGTAGCAACCACCAAGAGATACATTATTATGGAAATGACATGATTAGATTAGATTGGTGTGATACTGTAGCTTCAGGATGTTAGATTACAATTCTCAGAACCACAGCTTCAAAGACCACAGCAGTAAAGGTGTGTGATTAGATAGATAAGTGTCTTTGAATTGCTTCTGTAAAGGCTATTATGACAAAAGTATGGTAAGCATAAAAATGTTTGGTTGAAGGGATGAATGAATTACTACTGCAAGGTATTGTGGACCAAATAAACCTAATGTCTCTTTGTTGGTTGCGTGGAGAGCCTGTCGTTAACTGACAATTTGTTACGTGTGTCTTCCTGCATTGAACAAAGGTGTCTTCCTGCATTGAACAAATGTTGGTGGGGCTGAATGTAAATGTCTGAGTTGGATGTCTTTTATATTTTAGCCAATCTCATCCAGTTAGGAAATTCAGAAATGGAGGTAACCTTTTTTATCATGTTTTTACTGTTTTGTGGCATTCTAATTTTAGTATGTTTAGGCAATCAATTTTTATCAGTATTATTTCTACAATTATTATTTTATTTATATTTTTAAAGTATTGTTTCTTATTTGTAATGCCAGTATCAACATCCTTTTTACTTATATCACTATTGTTATTATATTGTATGTTGTGTGTATGTATTTGTTGCATTTATATAGTGCCATGATGATGATCCTTAATCTTACCCTCTGCTGTACTGATTTTATTTGTTTAGAAAATTTAAGTTTGTGGCGAATTTTTCATTCAGAGACATTTTGTGGAATATGAATTTACTTGAATATTGCTGTTAAGGAATATAATTTGCTTGATGCATCCATTTTCTAAAAATGTTGATATTTAATCTGGTTAAATGTGCTTTCAGGGTCTGGTTGAATCCACTGGACAGTTCATGGTATGTACAAAGTTTCTTTCAGGTTAAGTTTGTAAACGCTAGAGTAGGTGTCTTGTGCTGCTTGCTACAACTGTATGTGATGCATGTCATCCATTCCTCCAACTAAGTGCATTACCTTTCTGTTCAAGAAAAGTGGTAGAAGTAAAACACATTCCTAATTTAAATTCTTTC
The DNA here is from genome assembly GCA_964023275.1 of Norana najaformis. Lineage (NCBI taxonomy): Eukaryota > Metazoa > Annelida > Clitellata > Crassiclitellata > Hormogastridae > Norana > Norana najaformis. Next base: position 21,824,856 of record OZ029913.1, on the reverse strand, counting down.
ACATCATCCAAAAAATTCAAAGTCTGAAATTTGTCTTTTAATGCAGTTCAGACATTTACAGCAATTTTTAGTGATTATTTCTTAAAATCATTTGTATTTCTCTGTGTCTTGAACAAGTTGAGTTTTGCTGTGGAACAGTATGTCAGAGTAAATACTTAGAGATGATTTGTAAGTGACAAGTTCATGTGAGATATTGTTTATATTTGTGTTTGACCTGCTGCAGTCAGTTGTTTCCCAACTCCTCAGCTACTGCCAACAGTACGTCCAGAGCAAGCGATCCAATCTGACACACTGGCATCCTGTCCTTGGATGGTTTGCTCAGAAAGCCGACTCTAGGTAGATGACCATCTGTCATATTTGATTTTATTTGGAAAACTAAAATGTGTTTAGTAGTGTTATTGGTTTTAAGGCTTTTTAAATGTAATTGATAGATTCAGTACTTCTACCAGTTCTGTGATTCGTTTCTGACTGATATTCCTGGCTTTTTTTGACATGTCATGCCCGCTTAAATGAATGAAAGCCATCAGCAGGCTTGACAGTGAACAAGCCCTAAATGGATTGCAGAAGACCATATGGTTGTTCAAGAACTGATTTGTTGAGCTTTTTGAGAAGGATATGACCTTCATGAACTCTGGGCTTCATGTAGTGTGGAGGAGGACCCAAGGCAGAACCACATTGTGGACATTGCTTTGTTCACAGGAAAGAGAAAGTTCTTTTGAACATGCATATCTTCCTTTTGGTTGCTACGTTTGACCATCATTTAATCAGTAGGGTCCTTGCCTGCACTGGCGAAACTGGATCCTTCCATCTAGAATTACCTTTCTATGTGCCACTGACTTGTACTTTCTCAAAAATGGTAAAATTTAAATTATCTTTACCAATGACAAGCTGTAGTTGGTTTGTTTTGCTAATATTGACCTGTGGGGTTGTTTTAGCCTGAATGAGGCGATGCCACTTGTGACGAACCAGTTGGCTGAACTCTGGAGCATGAAGATGATTAATCTTCTGTTTGAACCACTCTTCTGCTATACGTCCACTGTCGACAGTTGTGATGCGACTGGAAGAGCCCAGTCGACTTCTCCATCCACAAAAAGTAGGCTGCCTACCTATCAACTTAAATCTGATTAAAATAGTTGTCTTGTTATTGGAAACTGACTGCCCTATGGCCAGAACATGTGTCTGATCGATTTTATCAGTTGGATTAGATTTGATCCTCAATTTAGATGTTTTATTTAAGTGCAAAATTTAACTATCCAGCAGGTGGATTTACACTTTTCATAGCTAGACATTTTGTACAACGCACTAGAATTCAAATTATGTTTTCATTGATGCATCAGCAGTAGAATTTATTATTTACATGAAATATGAATATTTTAAAACTGTATTTATTATGGTTTCAGACTTTTTGAAAAAGGCCTTTGATAAAGTTTCATCTCATCAAAATGCTGCCAAGTTAAAAGCTGACAACGCAACTGTTACAATGACGTGTCAGGCTTGTGGCGTATACCTCACGGCACTGCAGACATTAGCACAGCTACGGCTTGACATTATGGCTGGTATGTGAAGGGCATTTAGCATTTAAATTGCACTGAATGATCTGTGAATGTCATTTCATATTGCACTGCACTCTGTTCTGGTTTAAATTGCTGAATGTACTAAGAATGACCCTTGAAATCATTTCTTACTTCATGATACCTGTTTATTTCTCTTGCGTTTATGAGCAGCGTAGAACTATGTTATTGTGAATATCACAAGATTAATGCTTGTGTTGACCATTGTAGTTCAAGTGGTTAATCCTTTTTGGTTGGTTATCTAGAATTCAGCTTGCAATGCTTCAGACCTGCCAGTACAGTACTGAGTTGTTAATTAAGTCTTCGATCTAGTAACGACAGACAACTTAGAGTTCTTGTCTTATTTTGGTTTGCTGGGCCAACCACAACAGTGCTTCCATTTATTCCACTGCAGAAGTTCAATTGAAGGAACTGCGTGATTGCCTCATGTTGAGAGAGGTCTCCAAAAATAGGACTGGGAAGAGGCAAATTAAGATATAAAAGTCACCACTTATGTTTCCTGTGCAAATATAGAGCAGACTGAGTTTGGTTTTCTGCTGAAAGAGGCATACTCCAAACACTGTGGAAAGAATGGTGTAATAAGATCACAGCTAGCCAGGTTGTAGGGTTTAGCGGACGAGTAGGATTATTCTAGTAGAGTCAACCTACCAGGATCAAACTAGAAATGGCTGCCAGTGTTTTGCCAGTCTCAGTGAACTTGGAAGATAACTCTAAAGTTTGTTAATTTGTTCATAAGTTGTCACTTGTTTACACTGATATAATCTGCAGGTCTGTGCTATCAAGATGTCCTGCTTCCTCGTCTTTGGATGCTTATAAGTCACCTTGGTCCACAGTGTGGTCTCAAGATATTCCTTGAAGTCCTTGCTGGCAAAGAGAACGATATCAACCATCCACTATTCAACCTTCTTCAGCTGAGTTGTGACACTGCTTGGCACATTATCACGTAAATACATTGGTGTAAATTAATTTCTACTGTGTGGTTTTGTCATTTTGATCATTATTTTTCTCTTTGTATTTATATTGGAACATAAAGTTTTTGTCATCAGCATTCAGTTAATGGTTTCAGTTTAAGTCAATGAAATGATAAGAACAGCCAACCAACCATACCAGATGACACTGTGCAAGATTGCCCAGTTTACATAGTTAATGAACAGCCATTGATGTAGGGTTGATATCTGTAATTATATGTTAATGACTTGTTGGGTGTAGATGACTGGATAAATTTAGATGATGTCTGCATGCAATCAGGATACTGGATGATGTGGAGATGTATGAACAGGAGCAGCCTTTTCCTCTTCAGATGCTTGTCTCCATCAGCGGATTTCTCAACAGTTTCATCTTTCACAGCATCTGGGATGGACACATTGGTCAGTCTCCTTTGCTGTGGGTGGCTGGGTAGACTGTTGAACAAACTGATGGGTGGGAGGGGAAGTGAGCAGGTGGGTGAGTGGATGGATGGCCTCATGTATGGACAGGCAGATCTGTGTACTTGAACAGATGGATGGAAAGGTAGACATGTTAGGGAATGAATTTTTGAGGCAGTTATTGATTACCTGATTTGTGCTAAGAGCTGTATAAATTTGGTTGGTTTAACGACGTTTATGACTGTAACTTAGTAATTTTTTGGTTGGTGGTAGACAAGGTGTTGAAGGTGAAAAAAGATGGAATAGTGAGATGAATAGATGGCACTTGTTGGATTTACCCTGCTATCATGTTATATTTTCTACGGCTTTAGCTTACTGCAACATGCCACTTTCTGTTCAGCGTCGGCTGCCTTGAATAGTCTGTGCTGTCTTCTTGGACATTATATTGACTGAAAGTGCTATCTTTTCTGTTTTGTTCTGCCAGAATATGGCACTTTGTAATGACAACTTTTTGCTGCCGTGTTGGGAATACCACAAGGAGAGTTTCTCACTCATCAGTTACATCACCTGAGTTTCTCATTAAAACATGCAAATTTTAATCAATTCTTGTTCTTATGTGACCTTGTAGTTGTTTTTCAGGGTTGATGGATATGTAAATGCAGTTTAGTATGATATAAATGATAAATTTAATCTTGTTTGTTTATAATTTAGCTGTTCAGACAGCCACTAGTAACGAAGTCTTCAGCTCAGCGCATTCACTGCTCATCATGCTGTATGACAGGGACTGCAGGCGACCATATGCACCGGCCAACCATTGGCTGATAAAGTTTGTACAGAGCGTAATGGCATCTAGAGAACTGATGAATCGTTTGCTATCCTAGACTTTAATATGGTTGTTAATTAAAGGCAGTTGGATTTTGTTCTTCTGATTTAGATAAATTTGTCGTTCAGGTCTAAACTAAAGACTCATCACTTTCAACTTGCTTATCCACCATAGCATGGCTTCTGGTTTCTCTGACCTATAGGAATTTGACCTGGCTTCTCCAACAGATTATGATTTTTGCTTCATGATATAATATCCAATCTAATCTAAAGACTTCCATAGAACCGTTGTCATAACACCCAAGGTATCATTCGACTGATACCTTGGGTATTATGATAATGGTTCTATAGAAATCTTTAGATTAGATATTATATTATAATTTGAAAGATATTCAACATGGGTGGGATTATTCTTTACCACGAATTTAAAAGATGTCAAGATTAGTTGCTTCTGGTGGTATGTTTTATGTGCAGACTGATTTTGTTAACATATGTAGTCGGTGTACAGTATTAAGAATTCTACAGGTAATAACAAAATAATGTATTGTGATGTAATACGATGTTACATGACTCAGTTTCGTTTGAATGATAAAGCCATGGTCAAGTAATGCCTAGCAATGTTTCCATTTGAGATAGCATTGTTTACTTTGCTGCTAATCAGTCAGCAATTGTCTTTTGCTTGGCCTTCATATAGCTCTTTTCATGGCATTCACTTGCAGATACAAAAATGAGTAAACTGTCTGGATTTTACTACACGTTTCTCAAAGTTCATGAGTTACTGGTGATGCTATTTAAATAATGCCAGCTATAGATAAGCAGGTCTGCTTTGCTTAATTTAATTAACCTTTTGTAATTTATTTTAGAGATATTAAAACAAGTATTTTCTTGTCTGAACTGTCACACAATAAGAAATCTGCTCGGTTTCTATTGCAAAGAGTTCCACACATCATTCCGCACTCAGAGGTCAGGAGTCTGTTTGATAGTTGATAGCTGTGATGTGTGTTAGCAGCACATCATTCAGTTGCCAGTGTATTTTAGGACTTAATAAATCTTGCATTACTTTTACCAGTGTTCAATGTCTAATTTTTAACTGAACAATAGGCAAATTGGTCACCCTCACCAAGGAGAATACATTTCAACATCTTTACCTTTTAAACCATCTTTTGCAATGCGAAATATATGCCTGGTTCATCCAGAAGTTTTGAAAATTTTATACATGGGTCACCCCTTTCAGATGTTTGCTGTAAAAATCTTAACTTATAGTCTGGAAAATATGTTATTGTTTAATTCTGTGTAACTTAGTAAAAAGTAATTAGAACAAGATGAAACTTGTGGAGGAGTGATGTGGAGAAAAAGATATTTGAGGTGACTTGCTTAGTACTTGTAGTTAGCACGAATCAATGGATTGATTTGTGTAGCAGTAGTACTATACCGTGAAGTTTCAGAGATAGAGAAAGGACAGAGATTGCATGAGAGGGAGGAGAACAAATATATGCAATGTAACAATTACATTTACAGTTACAACGCTTACAATTACAAACTGGTATGTAATTTGTAGCATTTTTGCCTTACAGAGAGTGGTCTTGTTTAGAAAAACTGTTTTGAAGGACAAGGAAGTTCTCGGAGTGCTTGAGTCAACCCGTGTGTCGCCACAGTCGACTCTTATTACAGTTCATCGCAGTAGACTTATTGAGGTAAATCATCATTCAGATATTCAAATTACATTTCCGTTATTGAATCTTCTCTGGGCTTTTTCCTTTTTTCATGATATTTCTTTCAGGAATCAGACTTTTCTTGGGTTTTCCATCATTCAGTCTTGACTTAGTTTTTTCCAGCATTTTATTATGTATGGACTATCTGTCATTTAGTTATAACATGTCTGAGGTTCCATTATTCCGCTGTGAATCGGTTTTTGCTGAGGGTAAGCTTTTTAGTGTTTGGTATTTTCTGCTAAATAAGGCTGTAATGTAATCATGTCAAACACCTTAACATTTGAAAACTTTTATAAATTCTTGTAAATTAAATGAAAGGCAAACAGTTTATGATTTTACTGCAATTGTTTTAATTTGGTAAAATGTTTTAATTCAGAACTGCTTTTGGTTTAGGATGGTTATCGGCAACTGGCAGCTCTTTTGCCCAATGCCCTGAAAGGCGTAATTCGAGTCAAATTTGTCAACGAACAGGTTCTATTTGCTACTCACTCATGATATTATTTTATTCCACCTGTTTAAACAGTGACTTACTTGTTTTGTAAAATGTCCTAATGTTTAACTTTAAAAAGATAATTAATTTTGAAACCTATTTCTGATTTTAACTAATAGTGCAATAATAATTTATCAATTCTTTGCACTTTATCTAGCACCACTGTATAGCAGACACCAACTGATGGTGCACTAGTGCCTGTTTGCAAGTCTTGTCATTTTCATAGATCAGTCTGATGAGAAAGAGTTAGCCTAAGGAGTATCAGCGTACTGATAAGATTTGACTGTGATAAAATGATCGTGATGACAATAACACAGATTGTCAGTTGGAGTGATGTATTTCTGTGGAAAGCGAAACTTCTTTGTGATAATAATCGGATATATTTACAAGTTTCTTCTACAGCAGAAAGTTTTGGTCTGATTTTTACATTAGTTAATAGCTAGAGTGTATGTAATTTTCCATTTCATATATAGTTTGCACACGGAATTTTATAATATACTGGTTCTTAATAATGATAATTGTCATTTTGCCCCAACTTGTTGCAGAAGAAATTTTAGATTTTGTTGTGTAGAATTGGTATTTAAACTAGAAGTCAATCACAGGTTCAAAAGCCTTTAAGAGATTGTAATGAAACTGGTTGTCTTTGCGCCACTGCAAATTTGCACCATTGTGAATTGAAACTGAGATGAGGAAATTGTAGCAGGTCATTGTTTATGTGGCAGGGCCTTGATGAAGCCGGAATTGATCAGGACGGAGTGTTTAAAGAGTTCCTAGAGGAGACAATTAAACGGGTCTTTGATCCTTCACTGAATCTATTCAAAGTATGCTTTTATTACTTTTCAACTGGACAGTTAAGTATTTACTAAATACCATAGATACTCGGCTATAAGTCGAGAAATTTTGGACAATTTTAAAAGTCCGAATTTGGGGGTTCGACTTATAGGAGGGTCAAGCCAAGATCGCAAGTTTATCCGACGACGACTTCTCAATACATCAACACTTCACCTGTGGGCAATCGCATGACGCATCAATGGATATATACCGCACGGTATATGAACAGTTAAGACATTCAAATATCCTGTTATAAAACAGATGATACTATAAAGAATTAATATTTAACAAAGCGAAATAAATTTTTGCTTAAAATGCTAACAAAATATCTGGCAGGATAAAATGACACTGCTTCATTTAAACCATGCTGCCATCAACCGCCAAACATCAGTTCTTATTTCTTGTTTTTTTTACTGGGTGCGGTGCTTTCTTGGTAAGGCTCTGATATTTAGATTTTATAGCGCAAATTTTTCGGTACCACATGTAAAGACTTAAGAGAAAGACTTTACCTAAAGGAATGACGTTTCCAAGAGGCATAATAGTAAAAGCTCATCCCTAAAGGTTCGATGGACGAAGATGGAACAAAGGATTGGTTGGAATGCGTCTGGAACACACGGATAGGTTCACTGAATTAGAAGAGGCCTTCTCGTGTGGGACATGTTCCAAACACGTCAGACCAATCCCGTAAAATCCAGGGTCAAACAGTTGCACACAGATATGTGTGTAATCCCTGGTGGATTAACAGCTGTGCTTCAGCCGTTGGGTGTTTTGCCTGAACAAGCCTTTCAAAGATCGAGTCCATAAATTTGGAATGGAGAGGATGACATCGGGCACAGCAACATTAACCAAAGGTGGGAACACAAAGAAACCCGATTTGTCTCTGGTTTGTGAATGAGTGAAGCTTGCCTGGGATGAAATGCCCAGAAAAATGGTCGAACAGTCGTAATGCAGCATTGTTAACCCCATGGACGGTTCGCACGACGATGTGATCTACCAAAGAGCGCATAACAAACATGACTCCAACGCTGACGATAACGACGAAACCGACATCTACGTGGATGATCCAGCTTTAACTGAAGGAACATTTAATTTACTTTTTAATGAAGATGATAATTCTGACTTTGAAAGATTTGAGTAAATCTGCTAGTCTCTAAATAAGTGGACGCATTCCAAATGTAAACAGGTACTGATCGTTTAGTTTCTGTAAAAATCTCATAGCGCTATAATCTTTTGCCTTCCTCTTAATTTCGAGTTATGGCACCGTAACTTCCGCCATGATTTTCAACGCGGAAAGATTAAGTCCGCAAATGCTGGAAAGTGGCGAAAACTGCAGTCTGTTAAACTTAACTTAGCACTTATACAAACTATTAATTTTAAAGGTCATTCGATTAGAAACTTATTACTGGTAGATATTTATTGTGTTGTTGGGCAACACCAGTTTGGCCAAAGCACATCTTCTCATCTTTGGGTCTAACTCGGTGCCTGTGCTTTGTGTTTTAAAGTGCCGTAAAATTTTCAGAATTACATCTAAAACACATGTCATTTAAAAGCACTTCAAAATATCAAAATTTATATGTAAAAACACATCGACTTATACGCGAGTCATGGACTTTTACCCTCTCCGAGGTCGAAAATTTAGGGGTCGACTTATAGGTGACGTCGACTTATAGCCGAGTATCTACGGTAGATTAATCACTGCTAAAATGCAAGGGTTTTTCAAAGCTCTGTTGGATTTATGTGGCTCTTGACAATGAAATGTCAAACCACGTAACCCATAAGTTGATAAGGTTGTCCACTTGGTTGTTACACTTGTGCATGAGTCAAACAATCCTTCAACCTCAAGATCACAAGTTTGAGTGCTAATGTTGATAGAGGCATGTAATAATTGACCATTTATTTTGCCTTATCTTAACTTGCCTAACTGCAGCAAGCCTGAAAATATGTTCCGTTGTATCCGTATATGCGTCCATGTAAATGTATGAACTGACTGGAATCAGTTATCAGGATTTGCTATTTGCACATTCAGATCTTGTTTTTGTAGGAAGTAACCTACGTTATGCTGCAATTTTGTGCTTCTAGGCTACAGATGAACAGAAACTTTATCCTTCTCCAACATCATATCTGCAGGACAACCACCTAGCGCTTTTTGACTTTGTTGGAAGGATGCTCGGAAAGGCGGTCTATGAGGTAAGTCCAACAACATACAGTATACTGGCGATACTGTCTTTGGCTAATTAGAAGCCATTGCTTGTCTTTTTGTTAATCATGAAGCTTAGTGCTTTATTTTCATCACTGCATTTTGTTGTCTGAAATATGTATTGCAGATCAGGATAAAGGCCTTTGGTGATGGATGGGTTTCAATATATACTACCATGTTTAGAAAATCATCTTGTTTGGTCCTTATTGGACTCATTTCATTTATAATATAAATGTAAGACGTCTGTGTTTCAAACAGGTTGCCACAGTGTTTGTCTTAAAATATGTGGCCAAACGTCTTTTTGCATCCAGTATTTATTTAATTTTTTGACTTTTTTTACATTGTATTCATCAGGACAGATTCATTCCTACGTGCTTTGTATAGTCTAAGAGTGTTAGTGTTTGCTAAATTTCTTATTCTCAGAGAAGCAGTTTTAGCGAGACGATCACATAAATGAAAATACATTTTACTCATAAATATAGAACTCTTTTTTAGACAACTAAACTGCCAACTGCTTGTAAATCAGGGACTGTTTTTTAATATAATGTTTTGGTACTACATGTATTATACAGTAGTGTGTTATGTTATTGTCACTGGCACAATTCATTCTTTTCATTTCTTCTTCATACTTCTCATTGCTGGAAGGAAAATGTTTCATCCCTTGATGATGTATTATAGTTGTTTGTTAATGATAGGGAATAGTGGTTGATGTGCCGTTTGCCTCTTTCTTTCTTTCGCAACTTCTTGGTCATCGTCATTCCGCCACATACAGCTCCATGGATGAGCTGCCTTCTCTTGATCCAGAACTATACAAAAGCCTGACTTACGTCAAAGTAAGTTTAAACATATTGGGTAACATTGTTCTAACAAAACAATATTTGTTAGAAATGTTTTGCATCTAGTGTGAATAAATAACTTACTCCTGACCAGATTCGTCTCGAATGTAATTATTCGTTGGCAGGTTCAGCTAATTTAGCTATGCAAACCATTTTTCATGCTTGAATGAATGAATATCCATGAAAATCGTATCATCCCATCCAGCTGGGCCCAACATCCTATTTTGGTTGATGAACATGTGGGCGGTAGACGAGGTGGATAACAGTTTTTGAGTACTTTACTTGCACTTAAATGCAACCATTGATTGATATGACTTGTGCACTGTGACAGTGGTGCTGTAGAAGGCATCAGAGTGGAGTAGATTGCTGTGGTCATGTTTGCTTCAGCTGAAAGACCCTTAAACCTTGGGATTCCTTCTAAGGAATGTCTACGGAAGTGTGTAAGTAAGTGCAAGCGCCTTTACCTTCAAGACAGGTAAAAAGCTGGCAATTTATGTCTAATGTTTGTGGGAATTGCATATATTATGTAAAGAAAGCATAGATATAGGGCGAGAAGAAGCGAAAAGAGAGTAGAGGAAGAAAAACTTAATTTACTAGATAAATCAACAAAATACTAGCTTAATAGCTTTGGTTTGTATGTTTTTGTGCGGCAGCACTACAAAGGTGATGTGAGTGATCTTGACCTAACGTTTTCATATGACGAAGATATCATGGGCAAACTAGTTACACATGAGTTGATTCCAGGAGGCAGAGCTATTTCAGTGGCAAATGAAAACAAGTAACCACTGCTTGGTTTTCCTATGTGTAGTCTTTTGCTAATCTTATCAATGAACTTAATATATACAAGCTGTTCTCATGTTGTGGTCCGAGAAAGTATTGTTCTGTGTGTTTAGAAATGTAACAGCTATGCTTGGTTTCTGTTTATTCAAGTTTAATTGTGAAATTTAGGTTGAGGTTAAACCTTTAGGTGAAAAATACATGTTTAATTTAGATGCATTCAGTTTCTGTGTGGATTTTGTAGTTTTGTAGGCAAGACTTTGTGTTCACATACTGCTTTTTGTAGTTTATACATATATGTGGCATTGGTTTAAGAAAAGACTCAGCTGAGCATTGGGTTGACATGTTTTGCAATGTTTAGGATCAGTTACCTGCACTTGATGGCCCACTTCAAAATGCGAGTCCTAATTAAGGAGCAGTCGAATGCCTTTATTCATGGCTTCAAATCTATCATCAGCAGCGAGTGGCTTGAAATGTTCTCAGCACCAGAGCTGCAAAAGCTGATCTCTGGTGACACGACAGACATCGACCTTGAAGACCTCAGGCAAGAGTTTCCTTGTAGGATTGTTATTATCATGTTTGCACTTCTGGGAAACTATTCTTGATAGACACAAGTATTAAATGACGGGGTACCTTACCATTCTCTAGATAAACTTCTGTTCAATAACAGTTTTTGAACCTGGATGTTGTTCATTCTTTGTAACTCTTGTTTTCATGGGAGATTTGGACCTGTACCAAGTTTAACTGTTTTTGAAGAAATAATGTATTGCACTATAATCAGTAGTCTATGCAGCACCTCAGGTTTTTTATCTTATCTAATGACTTAGAGCGCCTTTATCACAATGCCCAAGGCATCAATCAACGGTTACTTCTAGTGAAATCGTAATCAAAGGGATATTACGTATTACTCATAATCCATTGGAGAATCCAGGTTGAATTCTGGAATTCAGGTTGAATTCCAATGGGCCAGAAAAACAATAATGAATATTCTAGTGGTTTAGCTTCCTTGACTGCCAACTCCGGTTGGGGGTTCAAAAAGCCCCACTGGGACAAAAAGCTATTTTAAAGATTTCTGTTCCATCTTCTAAGAAACTTGGCTAAAAAGTGAATACAGTGGCTGATGATGGGAAGATCAGTGACTGTGTAATCCTGAAGTGCTGCAGTTTGCACTTAAGGTTTTGTTGCACTTTTCTTTGTAATAAGTATTTGAGTGAAAAGGGGGAATCGAAAGTTACTGTACAGAATTAATTACAGGTGTCATTGCCATGATGCACTGCATACAATATTAAGGTAATTTATATTCTTTTCTGCAGGAAGCACACACAGTACTATGGAGGATTTCATAATAGCCATCGTGTGATCAGCTGGCTATGGGATGTACTCGAGAATGATTTTACACCTCATGAACGCAGCCTTTTTCTAAAGGTTTTTACTTGTTATCGATTTAATTACACAGCTAATTAGGCAGCATTAGCTTGTAGCCAGAGACTTGGGACAAGATTGGCAAGAATAGCAAGTCCAGAAGGAGACGAACTCTCATAACAAGGCATACGATGCAAGGCTTACGATCACTGTTGCAGTGCGAGTCAAGAGCTACAAATTACTTGAAACCGATTAAAACATTTTGCTGTATTTAAATGTTACTAAAAGCAAATGTTAACGGTCTGTGCTAGGCTTGGACCTCATGAATAGCACTATTTTAATATTTTATTTGCTGCCACATTTAAAATTGGTGAAATAAAGTTTAACTGCTAGTTAGCTGGATAGGATTTTCATCAAAGTGAAGTAAGCTTCTGAAATACACTGTTTTATCACTTATTTAATTGCTTGCATGCTCCTTCTAGTCATAAAAAGATTATGCGATCTGGGAGCCAGTTAAAATACATGGATTTGCCAATGAACTGTACTCTAGCCTTTCTGTTGCCAAGTGTCTGCTTGTAGCATAGACAAAATTTCATTCACTGCCACAGAATTACCAGGTGCTGTTGTGAGTTTTTCTGGTTATATTGTTTAATGCATTCAGAATGATCTTCATTCTACAGATTGAAGTACATGATAAATTATGCAGATCAATCATGAAAGTAATGGAGTGAATTATGTTCTAGCAAACTGACAAATGCCGCAATCTGTAAGATGTATCAGTAATTGGATATTTACAGTTCGTGACGAGTTGCTCGAAAGCACCATTGCTTGGTTTTGCTCATCTTGAGCCGCCATTTTCAATCCGATGTGTCGAAGTCAGTGATGACCAGGTAGGCAACATTTCCGAATTCTGTTATTTCTTTCACTATGTAAATTAAACTTGATGGGCAGCTTAAGTCAAAATTAATCACATCTGTTAAGTTAGTGTGATTTTTAAATGTGATTTGGTATATTTTGTTGCATCTTTATCATCTGCATAAACATCTTTTGGGATGCCAAGGTTAGATTCAGATTGGGATTCAGATTGGGATTCAGAGTGTGGTGAGTATACAGTGTGCAGCATTATCCCTTGACTACTTTGCTGATCATTTTAGTGATAGAATTTATGGTGGCTGGCCGTGTAATAAGCTGCCCGCACACTTCGAATAATTGTACATAAACTTGACACAGGTCTTGCTTGAACTTCCATCGTTCAATCGCAAATTGCAATCACTGTGAGCAGCTGCTCCATAACTTTACAGATTACCCTTCTTTTCGATTGAAGTACCGTTCTCACAGTTCTTTTTTGATTCGATATGGAGTTCATGGATTAAATTTACTGAAATGTCCTTCAACGAATTCCATACAACTGAACTAGCTGCATTTGTGCCTTGCTGTGCTTTGCAAAAATCATCTGCTGCAGACCAAATGACAATGAGCCAACCATTAATTCAAATTTCTTCAGCTTGCTGCTAGTTTCTCCAAAGCCTATTATTAATAATTTTATGGTCTATGATGCTGGCATATATACAGATGCTGGCAGTTATATACAATTATGCATGCATATCTACATCTGACTTTGCATCATATATCTAACAAACAGGTTTACGCATCTAACATAGACAAATGCGAACATTAGGAGAATCACTACAGGATAATCTACTCACAAAGGCCATCCTTCAGATCTCTGCCTTCTGCTACAGGTACCTGCATGTGCCACATTTTAAAAACGTTGTCTTTTGCTAAATTACTCCCTAGTATATTACATTAAATAGTGATAAGTGACTTATTGCTGTCTAGGATACGGGTGACACAGTTGGCAGTGTCCTGAAAGGGTTCTTCAACATACGCAAACGCGATCCGGTGGGCAGGCTTCCAACTTCATCAACTTGCTTCAACCTTTTGAAGTTGCCAAATTATCAGAAGAAAAGCACGCTTCGTGAGAAACTTCGCTACTCCATCACAAGCAACACTGGATTTGAACTGTCATAGTTGCTGCTGCTTTAGTGACTGATCTGCAGGTGCTTTCTTCAGGATACTCGTCGTGTCTCTTCATCTCTTGATAACTAAATAGTTTGCAGCCCTTTTTGAAAATCTTTGATCTAATATGAAATAAATTATTGAATGTGCATGGAATGCTGAATTGGTTGTGTTGTGCCAAACACTGTACTTGGATGACTCTGCTCTGAGTTTCAGTTTAAGGTCAGACCTTGATCAATATTTTAAATTAGGAAGTTCTTTAGAACGTGCTTTGCCATCTGATGACGCTTAGAAGTATCACTGTTGTAAACATGCCAGTTGTCGTGTTTGAGTGTGGATGTTTCTGACCATAGATTTTCAAAATTCATCTGAATATGCCAGGGTGAGATTATTTTCCAGTGGTAAAACTGATGTAGTTTCCTACCATTGTGATTCTGCATTGTCAGCTTTTTTGTATTCTATTAATTGCTGTTATTGGTCAATGGGATAGAACGCGGCATTTCTAATCAGCCTATTTCAGTTCACCTATACAAACAACATTACATTGTCCCAGTTTTACAGTATGTGACACTTGACATGATTTAGCAGAAATGTTTGAAGACCTTGCTCTAGATGCCATGTGAACCACTGCATTAGACATTAGGTAAACTTTCTAACATACCGGTATTAAGTGAAGATTGAGAATCCATTGTACCTGGAATGCCTATAAGTGAGTTCTCATGCTTTTTGAATAAATTTACGGTTGTGTCCAGGACTGGTTGCATGCTAACTATTTACATTTGGTAAAACCATATCTGCCCTGCTATAATAGAAGGTTTTTATAGAAGGTTTTTATTAAGTTTTTTGCAATCTGTTGGGATGTTGCAGCAAGGCAGTTTATTGCACTACTAGAGTGTTTGTGTGCTAGTTTGGCAACATAACCCTCCTGATATGCCATATCCCACTTCCCCTCCCTTTGAATCCATCCCTCCAGTTTTCCTCTGATTCTGCCCTGATCCACCCTTGTCCATCACTGCATCTAACCTTCCCAACGGCCTTCCTAGTGCACCCCACGATCCTCGTCCTGTCTCCTCATCCCTTCCTGCAGCGAGCAGATCTCCGTTCTAACGAGGCTGTAGTCCTGCGCCAGCCTCATCTCGGCTGTTCTAAATGAACCACTGACCAGGTAAAAGTGTAAGCGTATTACCTGTGATGCTGTGTAACTAAATTCATTGTGATTGGCATAGAGTTATGTTACACCGACAGTTGCTCATCTGAAAAGGTTCAAGGCCATACGGTCACTATAGAAAAACGTGTACATTTACATTTAGAACATGTATTTAATACTGCGTCAAACAGCGACGCTGGTAGTCACTGTTAAAGTAATTGTAATTAGAAACTTTCTATGGCGCTGCTGTTAAGACACAAGGTATCAACCGATGGCGCACCAAAATCAAGGCGCAGTCAGGTCAGTCCAAAATTCAGATAGACAAACTGTTTTGCATTTGGCTTCTACTTGAAAATGTTTTGCCAAGAGTTTGTATAGTATAGTGAAGTGGACAAATATAGCCTACTGTAAGCTTACTTGATCAAATTATATGTTACAAGTAGGATATATTGTGGCCACATATCCCAGGCAACGTGCAGACATCATTTAAACGGCATTTTTAGTTGGGAACGCTGAACAGGATTAGTGTTACAGCTTGAAAGTTTTTTTAAGCATTGCAGAAATGTTATCGGCAACTAGTTAAGTTATGAAAGTTTGCATGATGTTCCTAAAGTGTTTGTACAAAATTTTAGGTCCTAAAGTAGACGATTTGTTTGTGTGGCAGACAGACCACAAGGCTTATATGTAGGTTTCATATATAATAACAATTTTATTTTTTAAAATTCAAGAATTGTATAACAATTTCATTTTTAAGTTGATGTGAAGCATGACAATTATATGTGTGAGACTGGAAGTCCTACTCGTGGAAATGAAGCGAGAGGCTTACGACAGTGTGATGATGCATTGCCTAATATACATGGGCACTTGCAGTAATCTAGGTTATGTTCTACATATTCTTCACATTTGCCTCGTCATACGATAGGCAGATCTTGTACTGTGCGCTTCTTCAGCGCCTGAAAATTAAGACAACCTGCTCTTTCGCAAACCAATGGCAGCATTGCCTTGTGAAAAATAGAATGTTGCCATCGGCCCGATATACCAGGTAGCATATGGCAACAATCCCTGTGACTAACCAGTCTTGACCAATCATTTCGATATGACGGAGTCGTTAAATAAACGTTATCGAATAACCTATGTGACTGATCACATTTGAAATAGTTCAGGTAGGCTATAGGCCTATTCAAGCATGGCCATTTTTCTGCTTAACGCTTTCCCACCAGGGCATATATTTAAACGATTTAATATGGCATAACATATTCGTGGACGAATCGGCACAGACCTGAACCAGTTTCGTTTACTAGTTTTTCGGTGGCCCTTTCTACCACAGCAGAAATATTGATCGAAGGAGAGGAGTGGCAACCGCTACGCGAGTGTGGTTGGCATTGGGAAGTGCCTGCTAACGGTTCCATAACATGGTTACCAAGTCCAGCCTACCGATGTGTGGCTACAGAGGTTGTAAGAATTAAGTGCTCGGGTCAGTAATTTATTTAGTGTATGACATATCCACCGCGGATGCCCCATCAACATTATCTGAGAATTATTTGCCTCGGCATCCTGTTGGAAGCCGCAGACGACTAAGAATCGTTAAATCAACTTTGGAGATCGAACAGCTTCGCATTGGACTCGTCTTAGTACTGACATCCCTGAACAGCGAAAATGGACCCGTCATGTGATTCCGTAATATACCAATAGCACCGGGCAGAGAAAGATTAGAATGGGTTAGTGGGCTCAGATTATATCAAGTTTCTACGTTTTCGTGTTATCGGGGCAGGGTGTCTGCGATATTAATTTTCGTTCTACATGGTGCAATTTAGGTATTCCTATTTTTCCGGCTCTGTAGGTTGACCTATTACAGAGAGACGTGTGTAGCATTTTTTATTTGATGCTGGTATCCCTTAGTATTAAGAGTGGACTCGTCCACGGACCTTGGTCGACCCACGGCTTGGTCGACCTGCTGGCGGACGCCGAATGTTGGACTGGCGTAGACGAATCGCTGCGTGAGAGTGCGGCATATTTGATACTAAAGAAAAATCCAAACCACACCGCCGGATAGGAGTGTGTAAATGCTCATCTTTAGACTCTGATGCTATTTTATCAACTCTTGGTCATGAAAGACGGTATTCTAAACTTTCCGGTGCATAATGATAATAGCTTAGAGTCGACCCATTTTTTCTATTGCTGTATAGGGGTAAACGGTGCGCCGCTCAGTGCAAATTATGTCCCTTGACACTGTCGAACATACTAGTCAAGAAATCGGATCAGAAGACAATGAAAGGTCGAGTAAAATAAATCTATCTGTCTACTCGAAGTAGCTTTTCTACTCTTCGGTCTCTGCCAGTGTGTGGGTAAACGTTAACGAAGTCTACTGTGTCGAATGGATTTCGCAAAATCCTGTTAGCCAGATAAAATGGCGGACACGGGAAACAAGATGGCCGAGTAATAAATTATGATAATGATGTGGGTTAGCAATCTCCATATTGGCCAAATTACGTGAAGTGCAAGTCCTGTGAAAATTTCATCTGTAAATTTGGGGCGATTTTTCATGCTGTAGTAAAGAAAAGGCATTTTGTCGAAGAGCGAGTTTAACGCATAGATAATCTAGTCATGTCTCATTATCTCTGGGTAGGATGGGTTGTTACTG
Organism: Norana najaformis; assembly: GCA_964023275.1. Lineage (NCBI taxonomy): Eukaryota > Metazoa > Annelida > Clitellata > Crassiclitellata > Hormogastridae > Norana > Norana najaformis. Next base: position 21,807,087 of record OZ029913.1, on the reverse strand, counting down.
GCAGAGGTCGTGTTAACAAAGCTGTTTACGACTGCTACTAACAACTGATATGCAGGATCCGTAGAATTGATATGTAATGCCATAAAGAGGTATTGGTTAAAGGGGTGACGGTATGTAACGGCCTTGCTGTTTTGAGTACATTGCTATCGACTAGGCTAATCGTACGTAGCCTGCTCGGGGGAATGAGCAAACAAACGTCTGAGTTCAAACAAAATAGACGTTGATGCAATACATGTTTGGAACCGTTAACATTGCGCAACGTGTGACCACCGTTAAGCGCAATTGATTCAATGACGATTATGAAAAATAACAACTGACGGGAAAGTAGAAATGAAGTAAGCTGGAAAGTTGGAGTTTACAGAAGCGAAAAGGCTTCGGAATAATTCATTTGCATTTTGTCTGCGTCTGTAAAATACGTTACGAAATGGTTATATGTGGGCAGTATTATAAGTAACATCCCGTTGATCATGGTCCACTTGTTGGCAGTTCGCATTATTGGTAAAGCCATAAAACGTAAAACTTCGTTTATCGGAATAGCTTTAGATGTCTGCATTGTAGTATGGTATTCCTACCATGTTCAAAGTAATTGTCCATTGTCGTTACTTTCAGACAGTCTGATATAGGTACAGAGGGGAGTTGCAGTTTCGGAACCCATGCTATAATTGTCAAGAATTTAGTAATGGCTTGATCCCATTAGCACCAATAACTGCTTGTACATGTATTTCTGTCCGCGTCGATCGTTGGAATCCAACCATTTTCAGCTAAACGGAGAAATAATGTACCGCAACCAGCCTATGATCTGGATTACGTGCAGACCATAATGGAGTGCTGCCTATCAGCGGACCGGATTTTAGGCTGAACACGGGACTTCGTACTATATGTGTCTTCCCAGCTTTAACTAACGGCTAAAATCGAATATCAGTATAACCATCACCTATGCCACTAGATCGCAGAACTAATGTTTGATGCTAACAAATTCAAAGTCTGCGTTTTTGAATTGAGCAAGGACGAATGTAGCGCTGACTTACAAAATAATGAAAAAGGTTTTGCTATCACTACGGAAGTAGAATTATGGTGTACAAATCAATATCTGTGAGCAGACTTACTGTGTAACCTGTCACCCCTTTCAGGACCAAACCATTATCAAGCCTGGCTGGGCTATATGCTAATGTTAGCCGGGCCCAGTCATGTTTACCAACCCACTCTACGCGAGGCCAACAATATAGAGTTCGTTGCCTTGTCTATTGATTTCTTGGGCGTGGCCGTTGTATGCCTAGCCCAAAATAATATAACTGCAATAAAGTGACAGTCCAGGTGTTATCAACTGCCGCAACAGAAACCTTTTTATATGAGAAAGATTTTCATGCAAAATCTCGTTTCTTAGATCTCTGTGGCCATACTCCGTAATGGGGGTGTATGTTAGAGTTAGATTATCCTATTTTAATATTCCAAGGAATAAATGTGTGGTCTGGGCCAGGTTATTGTGCTTCATTTATTATTTCACACCACACCACAAAGGCACAAACATGCATGATTGTGCACACCAACACACAGACAGACAGACTTATCCACTTCAGATATAAAAATAATGAAAGTGATTATTTATTTATGAAAGTTTCTGATGATTTTCATTTGCTTTTACAGCAGAGGGAAGTGCATTGGTTGTCCATGTTTAATGCAAACTCAGATGTGTTTGTGCATGTACGTAAAAGCATGCCTCCATTACCTCCTAGCAGGAGGAATGCTTGCTTACGGGTTGTCCTTATGAACAGCTACTGTAGCCTATTTAATGAATATACAAAAGTTGAAATAGTTGAGTTGGTTTGAGGTGCCCATCACTGATCTGAACTTGTGTCATATAGCCTATCATATTCAAGTTGGATATCCTTAAAGCAGTGGGTTAATATTACTAATATATTTCTGTGTTTTATATGTGCATGTGTATGTATGCATGAATTTGCATATTTCTCAATGTATGTGTGCCTTTTCCATGACCACCATCACCAACTATCCTTGATGGCTTGAAATCACCTAAACTGACCAAACAGCCTGGCTCTTGTTAACTTTATTTGATGTAGTGCTAATTAATAAGCTGATCTCCCTTTTGTGTGGCACCGAGAAATTTTAGAGATTTACATTTACAGTTGTGTCAGCTCAGCCCTCCATTCTTTCAGGTCTGTAAATGAGTAACAACATATGTTGGGAAGTTAAAATGTGACCTGTTGTTGGAGTGTAATTTTCAAGTGACAGATACTTCAACCTTGAGACCAAGTTTCTTTAGAGGCATTTAACAAGTCTGCTACCTTTACATTTACCCATTTACCTTTCAAGGGGATGTGCAGCCCAAGCGTTACAATATGTCGTATCCTTTATGTTGTAGAGTTCTGTTGTGGGTTGCTGTTTGGCAACCTGTCAACTGGCAGGTTGCCAAACAGCAACCCACAACAGAACTTTTGGCCTGGTTTTCTTGAACTTTTGCATTGGCTAGCTTATCTCCACTGCCTAAACTTGGCTTTAGTTGCGATTGCATGGCTGTGTGATTGAGAATGATATTCTTAAAGGGGTTGATTATTATTTGCACAGTAGTAGCTTTCTTGAGCAAAAAGTTCTTTTTGAGTCTATGATAATATTGAATTACTGATACAATTGCCTGTCTTTCTGCAGTTGTCTAATGCGGCTACCCCTGATGATCAAAGCCTTTCTCCTAATCACATTCTTTTGATTGGCCAACTAAGTTAACTGGTGAATGATTCATATTCACATTCTTCTGATTAGCCAGTTAAATTGGTGAATGATTCATATTAAAATTTCCTTAAATAGATGTTGAAGAAACAGTGAAGCTTGTTTTACTGTTTTCTAAAGGCTGAGTACTTTCTATAATTGTGGCTAGTCAGCTTTGAATTGCCCTACTGACCTTTGCTGAAGACTTGTGCCCCTTGCTCTTTGGCCCTTTAGCCATTTTGTCTTGCCTTCTCACCTGTTAAGAATTAAAAACTCATGAACAAATTTGATTTGGCCTGATTTATTGAGCTTTAACTCTGAAAACTGTAGCTGAGTGGGGCAAGGGTAGCTGGGGCTACATGGTATGTGGAGCTTTAAATTAAGCACTATGTCACTTGATTGGTGTACTTTAGGTCCAACTTCATTTATCTGCAATATATTTTCTGCTGATAAAATTTAAAAAAACTTCTTGCAAACAAGTCTCTTTGTAACAGCTCTTGGACTGGAAGAATTACATTTGGACTTTGTATATGAGTTGTTTTCAAGGGCCGGTGATGGTTTAGAATGGCTGAGACTTGACTTATGACTCCAAAGAGATCTTTAGCAGGCAAGGTACAATTAGACATGGTGAGAATTGAGGTACAAGGGTTCTTTTAATCCATGCCCTTAACCCTGCACACTGACCAAGCTGAAACAGGTCATCCTTTCACCATTTCTGGGTTTTGGCTACTCTTGCCTTGTATGACATTTACAATGGTTAATAAATTTCACAATAAATGGACCTTGCTTTACTAGGTAATTTTATCTTAAGTGTTTAGAGTATGCCTATATGTGTGGGACTTCTATTGATATATAAAATTAGGCAAGGCAAGGCAAAGTTTAATAATTTTGTTCATTTTACATGTCTCTGTACTGTGACTTGAGTTTGGTGCACCATCGGTTGATGCCTTGTGCATTAGAAACCAGAGCTATGGAAGTTGCTAATTAAAAATTATCAAAGTATCTGGATATATTTATCATGTGCTGAAGAGGTTAAATTTGACTAGAGTGTGATAATCATAAATCTAGTGCTAGAGTAGTTAATGTAATTTTTGATGGAATTCTGGCCATACATGTCTAACAGAAATTTTTTGCAGTCATTTTGACTGCTGGTTGTGGCATATTTCCATGAAAATAGATGGACCTTAACTGAAACCTTATTCACATTGGCATTTTCATGTGCTCTTAATAAGTGCACTTACACTTGGTGGTGTTTTGCGAGTGGTAGAGGAGGAAAACATTTGATAATTTATTTTTGGTTTTGACTGGAAATTATTTTTTGAATAGTAGGTAAAATCTGGCACTTTCCATAATACATGCAGCATGAATCATAGCTCATATTACTGGCCTGGTCTGATAGAACATTAGGTTGTGTTGTGTATGTTTGTGCCTACATATTTCCTTCTATAGTGAGTGTGGGAGTGTGTGTGTGTGTGTGCAAGGGCCATAACCTTCTGAAATCTCCAAACTTAGAGTGCCAAATCTTAATTCAGTGTTGTTGGATGTGTAGCCAATTAAACATTGTGTCCTTAGCCAGAAACCTGAATTGCAGATTGTAGTCTTGAACCTGAACCTAATTAGCCAATTAAACATTGTGTCCTTAGCCAGAAACCTGAATTGCAGATTGTAGTCTTGAACCTGAACCTAATTAGCCAATTAAACATTGTGTCCTTAGCCAGAAACCTGAATTGCAGATCATAGTCTTGAGCCTGAACCTAATTAGCCAATTAAACATTGTATCCTTAGCCAGAAACCTGAACAGGCATACATGTTTAAATATTCACAAGCGACTGAGCATTGATCAGGGACTTAGATCTAATCATAGAACAACAGGATGACTGTGTCTGTGAATGATAAGATTTTTGGATTTGCTTGGCAAACTGATTAAATTTAGCTGTAGATAAGAACATCATCATCATAAACCATGGGCTTAACGCCCATAGGTGTCTGATGCCATTCTCACTATATTCCTGCACTGTCATCTTTCCAGTATGGTGTGGCTCAGCTCCTGAAGTGATGCTCCACACCATTTGTTTATGTCGTCTACCCATTCTTTATAGGGTCGTCCTGTCTTGTTTGGTCCATCCATCTTCCCAAACACTAATGTCTTGATCTTCCTATCATTACTCATTCTGCATATGTGATCAAATGATCCCATTTTCCTCTGAATTATCTTCGGCATCAAGTTCTCTTTGAACAGTCTCTGAGAACAGTTAACTTTCAAATAAAGCCTAACTTGCATGAATGTTTAGAAGTGTAACACTGTTGTGGCCATGCATGCAGATTTCTGTTGTATCTTTTTATAGCACAATGCTGATTGGATGCAATGATAATAATGCAGAAAATCTTGATGACAGCCAGGGTGATGAGTCAAAGAAGATGAAGGAAGATGCAGAGGAAGGTGAACTGGAGGAGGGAGAGCTTGACGATGAGACAGAAGAGTTCTGTGGTCATTCTGACCAAGTTTCCATTGAACAGAGTCCAAATGGTAGGAAGACTATTTAATTATTGTGGAGCAGTGATGTTCTAAAGCTAATTCCAAGGATATTGTCTTAAACTGAACCGTACAGTTTTAAACTGAAGGTTGCTGTTTTAATCGGAAGGAAGTTTTAAACTAATCATTTTTTATCTAATGACTTTTAATTATGCCGTTATCATAATGCCTAAGGCATACTCAAAATTCATAATCTATTGGAGAAGCCAGGTCAATTCTGATAGGTCAGAGAAACCAGAAGCTCTAGGCTACAGTGAGTAATAAAGTTAAAATAGACGAGTCTTAACTTTAGACTTCAGTCCTAGTTTCTATAATAAACTCTATAAAGCCTGCATAGATCAGTGTAAACTTTTGAATATCATTATATTTAAGTAAGTAAGTAGCCATTTATTAATGTAAGACAAACACATTTTGCAAAATTTAGACAGTGAAACAAAATAGACAGAATGCAATCTCAATACAGATATTTGTAGAGTTAAACAGATACCACAGTTGCTACTCTGGTTTTTGCAATAAAAATCTTTCAAGTGACAAAAAATGGATGTGTCTGTAATTAATTTCTTAGGAGCTCCAGTTGTTCAGGCGCCAGAGTCCGAGTCACTTCTAGTGAAGAGCGAGAAACGGAGAGAGAGAAGCGATTCCGAACGAAAGTCAAAAGGCCACAGTCATCACCGGAGTGTGCCTCGGACTGCAGTGTTTGATGGCGTAACAGATGTGAATAAGGAGGAGGAAGGGAAGGAGACCCACGGACGATCTCAGCGTCATGGCAAGCGAAGGGAAAAACAAAGGAGCAAGGATGACAGTGAAAAGGTCAGACATAAAAATTAAACTCTTTTTTAACCATCGCTGAAGAAAGATATGTTTATTTTATAATAAACAGGCGAGTAGATTGTTATAATAAATAGAGGGGAGGTGACTGTACATTTATTTACTGAAAATAATTAACTGTTCTTCCTCATTTCGTCTATTCGGCTGAGTCAGTGTTTTATTTATAATCTTGACTGAAGACCAATTTTTTCAGCTTGTGATCTCCTTGGACTGCCGTTCTTACTCATCTCACTGACTGGATATGTTGATAGGCATTTGTGCATTTTGTATTAGAGAATCACTATGTGAATTCTATGGGTCATGTGTTGTTGTTATGGGCCTTTACTAGCTATAGTCCTACAAGGACTTAGGCTTCAGGAGTGTGGCTGACAAAAACAGAAATACAAGAATTGCAATATTTATGGCTCAACAACTAATTGCCAGTTTCACTTTCTGCAATTTATGAGTGGATTCAAGTTCCGTATTGCATTTGATGATTGGAAGCCAGCGTTTGGCTTATTTTTGAATGGTTAACCTTTCTTTAAAACATTTACATAAACTTCTTTCTAGAAACAAGAACCTTGAAACTTAAGCCTTGTGATATTACTTCCTATTTCTGCAGGAAAATGATGTTTTTGAATGCATTTTGCAATATTGTCCTCTGCACAGTTCTTAAAATATGCACTGCAGTGATGTTTAACTTTTTGTCAAAAAAGAACCTTCACCATAATTTGGACAGTTAAACAGTACTAATTTGTAGCATCCTACATCTAGGACTAACAGTAACAGACAGTTCAGCAGTTCTTACACAAAATGTTAACTCTAACAGTTCAACCCCATGCAGTCACTTTATGTCTTCTAAACTAAGAGTTTTAGAATATTCCGTCCATAGACACACCCTCTTTAGCATGTTCTACCACAATCACCAGGTGCAAACAAACACAGGCAAAGAACAAATGAACATACTGGGTACACAAAGGCTAATTCTAACTAACACTTCAACCTCAGCCAGTTGTTTTACGTCTTCTGAGTGGAGAGTTTTAGAATATTCCATCCACAAACACTCCCTCGCAAGCATGTGCTCCCACATAGGCACCCATAACAAACTGTTATCACTATGGTTGATTATTCTTTCGAAATGCTGACCATTCCTTCAAGCTGCTTCCAAACAGTTCACCAGATAGACGTTAAATATGATAATAAAGTTATAATTTTGTGGATTATTTGCAATGTAATTAATTACCATGTTTATTTTTTACAGAAGAAGACAAACTATTCCACATACATTGACTTTGATGACATCCAAGACGACTTTGAGACTGAAGATAGCTGGATGCACGGCTCACGGTCAAAGAGGTCTCGCAGGTCAAGAGATTCACTGCGTGGACCATACGACTCACCCAGTGGGTCCGGAGATGAGGATTTTGATGTAGATGAAGAAGTGCAGTCATCTTCTAGAAATTATCGTTCCCAATACCAATATACCGGGGGAAATTATGGTGGATTCTATGACACATTACCAGAAGAAGATGAGGAAGATGAGGACAATGAACCAATGGATCAGAAGAGGTGAGAATATTTTGCCTTTCTGTCATTGTGTTAAGTAATCCAATGCTTCTAAACACTGTCATACATATTAACAGTTTGTCTAATTATCATAATTATCACAAGCGGTCACACTAGTCACTGAATGTATAAGTGGTCAACTTCTTCATATTTTAAAGGATTATTAATGGAGTTTGAAATACACCAATAAACATTTTTATGTTTAGTCAAAATGGAACTTTTGTGTTAGGTTACTGAGTGGTGCAACGATTTTGTGATTAGCTGGACTATTAGTTAACTGGCAGGCTCTGTGTAGTACTTAGTTGGGTGCATTGTTTTACGATTCAGACTTGTGCTGCGTTCATTTTCTTTACTCAGGACGACATCACATCACATTCCCTTCTTAACTTGATAAATGGGTTTGTGCATATCATTGTTACTTAAGTTTAAGACATTTCCTTGTTAATTATAAGTTTCTCAGAATATCTGTGGTAATATTGTAGTACAGTATTGTACTGTAGTATTACGTGCTGTGTTTGATGTGTCTGTAATATGTGGAGGACAGAAATGCTAGATTGAGTTTGATTGTTCTCTTTTATTAAAGCGATTACACTGACTCAAAGGCTCACTACATGAAACAACCATCGCAGGTTAGACCTGTATATACTAAATTATTATATATATATAATATTATGTTTGCACCGCATTAGGCATTGTCAAGTCAGCATGTCAGAATTATTCTTCCTTTTCATCCAGGAGTTTCTGTTTTGGATGGTTTTTTCACACGTTATTGTGGCATCCCATGACTAGAATGGTCCACCTAGAGAGTGGGAGAGGTTTTCAGCTGGAGGGTCAAGCCTCCGACCAACAGACCTATGAACACTGTCTGCAACCGGAAAGATTTGATTAAGGAAGGGGAAAGAGCATTTTGAGCAGCATTGACTGTCGGCCACAAAGAAGATGTACGATCTACTGGCTGGTGGGTGACAAATGCCTGTCCTATGTTGATCCAATGGTTTGAGGGATATCTGGACGCTATGTCATCATCCATCTACAAGAGGCTGCTGGATGGTGAGACAGCCATCAATGGTGGATCACATTGACTCTCATCGTTCCTCATCTTCGATGCAATGAGGCTCAGAAACTCAGAAAATGCTGTCATCTGTCGACTGTAGTTAGGAATCTTTTGGTTGGGCTCTGCGTGCGTGTGACAGCCTGCCACTGTGACGCCTCTGAGTTATCTGAGTGCTATCTGCTTATTGATGAACTTTCTGTACTTAATGACATTAACATTGTTTAGTTTAGCATACAGAGCACCTCTGATTAGTTTCTCTTAAGGCGGCACCGTACAAATTTCTCATTACGTTGAATTCTGGCCATCCAGAATACATAAAATCAGTCCTCAAACTTCTTATTATTCAACCATCTCATCTGAATGCCTTTCTCTGGTTTTACCAAAAACAAGTGTTCTTGATGAACGAGCTCTTTCAGTTTCTGGACCTAAATTTTGGAATTCTCTTCATGCATCTGTTTGTTATGCTCATTCTCCAGTGTACTGTAATATGTTATAAGCATCAGGCTTTCAGCTGCAGGCTAAATACGGTGCATGGTATTTGTATGGTGTGAACAAAGAAAGTCAGCATTGGTGATGATTGGCAGAACTGGCCATTGGCATTCCCTGATGTGGATTCAAATTCTGGCAAAAAATGTAATTTTGGAATTTCTATTCATTTCTTCCTGTTTATGATAAAGAATGGAATCAAACATATCAGCTACTCATATTGTTTGTGCATTATGAGTTGCTGATCTTTGTTGATATTCCTAGGACGGTGGTTACAAGGGGTCACCCAGTCATTATAATCGCTCGAAATCCTCTGAGAGGAAAATAAGAAGTCAGTTACCAAGGAAACGAAAACTGGTTGACACGCCAATGGAAGAACGACCTGCTTGCAAGTTCTTCAGAGAAGGCAAATGTGCTAAGGTAATTCATTTTCTGTTCATAATGTTGCATATATACATATATGTGTTATATGTATAGACTATATTATAGGCTAAACGTAACAAATGAATTAATGTACATACACGTGAATTAATGAATAAATGTACATGTATATGCATTGTGTGTGTGATGAATGAAAGCAGTTTTGTGTAATGTGTGTTTATGCATCTAATTTTCGCAAAAGGTAGGTTCCATGTATCTGGATATTTCTAAAGTGCTTCTCTAAAAACCTCTCAAAGGCTTTACTACAGTGAGCTGCATGATCTTATTGTTCAGTTGGAGTGTTCTGTTTAGCTGCAATTCAGTGGTGATGAATTTACACCATTTATGTTGTTTGGAATGTGTGTTACAGGGAACAGATTGTCCTTTTAACCACGATTTTGTTCCACCTAAGAAGGAAGATGTCTGTCGCTTTTACCTGAATGAACGAGGCTGCACTCGAGAAAACTGTGTCTACTATCATGATATCCTTTGACAAGTTATGTACTCAGATTTCGTGATTTCTGTTGGATGCTTGTTCCATAATATTATCCTGGAGATACGTTTTAAGTATCCATTTTATGCTTTTCTTTGTTTAGTTGTAACTTTTGATGTATGCCTTGACTCTTTCTACCAGATTGGCCATGTCGCCATTATCATAAGACTGGATCGTGTATATACGGAGATTCGTGCAAGTTTTCACATGCAGAGCTAACTGAAGAAACAAAACATCTGGTGAGCAATTTCTCCTGTCTGTGTGTGCTAGCTGAAGATGGGTCCAGCAATCATAAGGTTTATCGTTAAATTTGAAGGAATTAAATGTTGCTTGGTAAGACTCTTGTTTGTCTAAATGAAATGAAATGTATTCAGACACGTGATTTTTGCATGTTTTTCTTTCTTCTTGTCCTATTTAGATTTTTAATGATAAAAATCCATGATGCTTACATTTTACTGGGTGTTTTCTAAGTGGTTCAAACTGTAGAGAAGAAAGAAACCGTAGTTTGAAATGCTGTAACTTTTTGTTTTTGTAGATTTACTTGGATTCATCAGATGAGCATCATTTGGAAAACTGGCGACAATCTTCCAGCAATGGTATTGTTATCTGTTTCTTGGTATTCTCATGTTATATATATATATATATATTTATATATATATCCTAAGAAGGCTAAACTAGTATCATATCCATAATTTTTAGTTACCGATTTTCATTTATGTACATTTCTGATGCATTACTGAATGCATTTACCTTACCTTTGATCATAGAAATAAACTTTTCAGCCAGTATTAGCCAGTTTTTATTATTGTGGATCGTTGAGTCACAAGACAAGTACATAACTGACTGGGCTGGCACATCACACTACTGACCTGTATATCTCTCTGTTAATGCTCTGTGCTATTTTCTCATCTGCCTTATCCTGACTCCTCCTTTTTTCCAATTTGGAAAGTCTGTGACACTGTAATCACAATCCTTCGTAGCATTACACTGATTTTCTTGGCCTGACAGTGATCCGACAACCTGGCCTTTGTAGATTGACTTAAAATAGGATCAGGAAATAAGCTGGTTTCACATACACTTTTGTGTGGAGCTGAGAATTTGCAAGGTTAACATTTATACACACATGTAGTCATAGTTTTTGAGCTTATTCAATTATTCCAATATTTTTAATGTTTTACTTAATCGTGTCTTTGAACAAGTGTACTGGGTTGTACATATATAACATATGTAATCATGATGCTGATGATCCCTATGACTTAATATTGAATGCAGTTGTTTGCATCTAACCTAGCTGAACTTTTATAACACCACTGTAATAATGGTCAAGGCATTAGTCAATGATCGCTACAAAGCAAAATTGTTGTGCAAGTCAAATTTCAGGGTGTGTCCAGTCGAAAGCCAAGAAGGAAATTCGAAAAGATACAGAAAAATCCTACAGAGGAAATGGGTCCAGGAAGAGATGAGTTTTTAGTTCAAAAGACCAAAACAGACTTTGAATAGCAAAAGTTTGCTGGAAGAGTCTAGGCCAGCAACAGAAAAGGCATGCATTATGCCTTTGATTCAAATTTTTTTTATGCCTGGCATGCTAATCTCTTAATATTCATTCATTCATTATGCATAGTGAAATATATATACATATATATATGAAATATACTGCATTAAACACCTGCATATGGTTTCCTTTAAATTTCTAGATTATTCACAATCTTCAGAAAAGAAAAAGATTCCGTCTTTGTTAGACCTGGAAATATATCCGCCTGGACAGGAGCCAAAGATTCCATCACCCACCTTTTCACCAAGAATACCATATAAAAGGTATGCACTTGCTAACAGAAATAAATGATACCATCAAAGGGCTTGGTTCACGCAAGAACATAAGCCAAAATATGGCTGCCTTTGAAGAAGGGCTACTTATTCTTTGCTGAAACTTGTTTCCTGTGTATTGATGTGATCTCACATATTTTTTGTACACACCAATCATAATTATTTTTCTTAATAATATTTTGGCAGAATGTCACTGCTTAACTGGAAGTCTGTTTTGTGCTGGATGTGGGTTAGAGAAGACAGAATGTTCTTGATGTAAGAAGCAACTGTGGCTTCCATAGTGTAGAAGGAATGGCTTTCTTCCTATCAGACTGAGGTTGAGAGTGAATTAAACTGCAGTGCCAGCTGAGTAACTCATCCAGTGCCTTTTTCAAAATATTTGCATCTTACAATGTATTCATGTTAAGTGAATTACAGTACTTCTTTCAGGCAAATTGTAAAACTATAAGTAATATAAATTTAAAGGATGAGTTTCAAAAGTGGTGAAAAGAGGAAGATAACTTAGTTATTTGTGTTATTTACTGCACCATGTTCTATTTGAAAAGAAAGGAAATTAATGGTTGAGCATAGAAATCTATAATGCTCTAATAATGGCAAGTATTATTGTTATTATTAAATAGCAAAAATAATTATTATTATAGCAGCTATATTAAGTAATAACATTAATTATTTAAGTATTAATATTAATTTATTATTATCAGTGTCATTATTAGATCTATTAATATTGTTATTAAAATTAATTATTACAAGTAGCAGGAATACTGTATTCATAAAAAGTAATACACATGAATACAATGTAAAATTGGATAAATTATTTCATCAATTCAAGTCCCTGCCGGGACAGAAGATATCACAAAATTTTCCACCCACACCCTCTGGTTAACCTGGCTTTAAGCTGAGTACATTGATTGATACCTTAATACACTGATGCCTTGTAAGTGGGAGGATTAGATAGTGTGTGAAAGGACTGGTCAGCCACCTCAATAAGCCAAAGCTGAGAAACCAAAACTCAGTACTTTACCCCCTGTGGCTGCCTTCAAAGTTGGCTTAAGGATGTGATCTTCTATTAACATGAGTAAGTGCTTGTTCTAACTTTCAGTTGATTGAATAGTGTTTGTCCTTTTTCAGATGTATTACAAAACTTTTCTTTAATTATGTCTTTAATTATGTTTAGACAAAGGAGTTCTGGCCCAATGGGTGGCCAGCCTGGGTTGTTGGGTGCTGGACCCCAGATGTCAGGAGGATCTGGTTTACGTATGTCATCTAGGATGCGACAGATGGGATGTAATTCGAAGGGATATTATTCTTCACATGGAGGAGATCAGTTCAATATGGACGATTCCAGTCCACCACAGTTGATGCACAGTTCAGATAACAGTACTCAAGGTCAGTCAGGAATCCCAAAAAGCCTTGATGCAAAATTTTTACCAAAGAAAAATATTAACTCTTTACATGCCATATATTTTAGCCCCTGTTATGGCCCAGGCCAGATATATTTTGGTGCTTTGATCCCTTCAACCCTGTAAGGGTAAAACCATTGAAGGTGAAGTGTAAAACTTCAAAGGCAGAAGTCGAGCTATGTGTTGTTTTGTTGTTTTGCTGAATTTTGTTGTTTTGCTTTCAAATACTGCTATGAAATTTTGTATTTTACACATTTTTAAATTAGCTTAAATTTTATAAACTGTTAGACTTAGTAGGCAGTCTAGTGTTTCATCAAGGAAGTATTTCATTTTATCCTGCTTGGTCGAGTATTTGTATTTTATTTAACTAGGTCATCTGTTGTCATCCATTCATTTGTCTTGCCGGCTTGTTTACTTTCCTAAACTCTGTTGCATACAGCAAGCCCCTCATTCTCTTTTTGCAAAATTCTAACATAGGTCCACAACTAATCTAGGCCTGGCACCCTTTGATTGCATTGAGCTTATGAGTCAGCCCACCATAAGCTGAAGATTCTTGACTTTCCCTTTCATACCCTGAATCTCCTCCACCAATTCTCATCTTGCTCCAACCAAAAAACCTCAACTGAGATGTGTAATCTCATTTCCTCATCCCCTGATAAACAGTGTGCCTTGGACCTCATTCCTACTGCCCTTTTAAATGAATGCTTCAGTGTTTTGGGCCCAATTATCAAATCAATAGTCTATCTCTCTCTCACTGGAGGCTGCTTCCTAACCAGTTTGCTCATGCAGTAGTTTACCCTCTTCTTGAAAAGCCAGCTCTCCTTCCTGATGAGTTATCAAGCTATTGCCCCTATTTGTACCCACAACTTTATTTCCAAAGTCCTGGAAAACATAGTCCCACAACCTGTACCTTTCCTTCCAATCTGCCTACCACACTGTGAGTGAAGATTGGTTTCTTGGTATCAGGTCTGAGTGAAGGTTTTGTGATGTCAGGTTGTGAGTGAAGTCTGGTTCTGTGATTTCAGGTGAAGGAGGTGATGAAGAACCATATCAGAATCGATCAGGAGATGAGGAGGATCAGGAACTAATGACATCCATGACAGGTGGCATGGACATGGCAGCTGGTGGTCAATCAGTCGAAGTGTCCAGTCTGCCTCCAGTTCAGCGTGATCTCTATCGAAGAATACAAGAGCACCAACAGTTTCCACAGAGCACCTTGAGTCAACCATCAAATAATGGTCAGCCACACGTATTGTACAGTTGTAGGAGAAACATTATTTTCAGTCTTTTTTGTCTCATTTATTGTTTTGATAGGGTAGTGTTTAAATACACCAGAAGACATGTGGTAACTGGAAAGCAAACTTAGCATGCCAGTTATATGAACTTTTTTGCCCTAGGTTTTGTTTAAACTTGCCTTTCCTAAGAAAAATTTGTTAACAGTAGGCTGATCTTATTTTATGCCGTTACAGAAATATAGCATTTAATATGCAATGTCACTCTTGTCCATATGCCATTACGTGTCAAACATTCTGGTAATAACAGTTACACTTTAAAATCAATCTGCCATTAAGTACTTACTTGGTTCCTCTTGTCATCTCAGTGTTTCCTACCCACAAGTTTTCTTCTTAAGTATGTTCTGTTGGGGCTTTGTTCTGTTCAACTTCTATTGCTTATTTCTTTATTCACTCTCAACACTTGAATTAAATTAGTTTTTTTGCGTCCATGTTGTAAATTGTTATGCTGTGCTTTTACTTTTCCTATATTTATGTTTAATTTGAATATGTGACTGCAGTTCAAACCGAAGAGAAGTGGTATTCAAGTGATGAAGAAGGAGATGGATGTGATACCAGGGCCTTGCAGGCGACTTTATCAACTTCAGTTACTCCAGCTAATATCATCCAGTCCCTTGCTGGGCAGGTAAGTTCTGGCAGTGCAGTGGATTCTGATATGTAATGTCATTTTTATATAGCAGTCAGTAGCAAGCTTCTTCTAGCATGCCTCCCTGATTATG
This sequence comes from Norana najaformis, assembly GCA_964023275.1. Taxonomy (NCBI): domain Eukaryota; kingdom Metazoa; phylum Annelida; class Clitellata; order Crassiclitellata; family Hormogastridae; genus Norana; species Norana najaformis. The sequence goes on along the minus strand of OZ029913.1, from coordinate 21,791,772 downwards.
GGTTGGTTGATTGACATCAGCATTGCTAGATTTTCCAGCATGGAGGATAGTTCATTAAAGAAGTCTAGGATGGCAGTGTTAGACCCAGAATGATAGGGCAGTAAGATAATAAATGTTCCCCATGGCTCATGAAATGCCTATCACATTTGTATTCTGAAATTGATGCTATGTACATTAGATTTTGGGACTACGGAAGTTGCCTTGGCTAAGAACTTTTATAATGCCAGTGCAAAATGTCAACAAACGGCACTCTGAACAGACACACTGAATAGAAACCCACAACTCCATTTAAAAGTGAGATCATTAGATTATGGGAGACCAGCTTGTGCTCAGCCAGGGTTTGAACACTGTAGCTTTGGAGGTACATGTGTTAAAAACCACGCTGACAACATACACCTAGACTATGAACCTCTAATGGTAAGATTGGCACAGAGATACAAATTGTGCACTGTGCTTGGATCGTAAGAATGAGATTAGCTACCTCCTGTGATTCCTTACAGATTTACAGTTAGATTTTCCCTTTTGTGTTTTGAATTACTTGCTGGTAGAATTCTTCAGATTAGATTTTTAAACTATTACATGGATTGATAAAAGTTATTTATTTCTAATTGTCAGTCTGAAAATTTTTAAATTGAATGCAAAGTTGATGGTGAAATGTTTGCTTTATTCTTTAGTCATCTCAAACACAGAGGCCTCTCCTACCAGACTCAGTGCAATCCATGCCACCAATGTTTGGCATGCCACCACCTTGTGGACTGATGCCAAGAGGAATGCCACCAGATATGATGTCACAGGGTTCAAGGCCTTGTGGGCCAGGCATGCCACCGCGCCTCGAGATGATGCCACCCCAGAGAAGCATGGCACCACTGCCAGAAATGATGCCAAAAGGGATCGGCTTGATGCTACCTCAAACCATGGCACCTCCCCCTGACATGATGCCTCCAAGAGGCATGATGCCACCTTCAGACATGATGGGACAGGGCATGATGCTACAAAGAGGCATGATGAGTCAGGGAATGATGCCGCCAAGAGGCATGATGCCACCGTCAGACATAATGGGACAAGGCATGATGCCACCAAGGGTCATGATGCCACCGTCTGACATCATGGGTCAAGGCATGATGCCACCACGAGGTGTTCCACCACCATCAGACATGATGCCACTTGGCATGATGCCACAACGTTGCATGGCACCACCATCTGACATGATGCCACAAGGAATGCTGCCACCACAGGGTGTTAATGCACCATCTGATATGCCAATGCGTGCGATGATGCCACCGGGTTTGCCTCAACCAGATGGTATGCCTTCCCTGTTCAACTTGTCAACTCAGAGTATTGGCCCAATCGACATCAACCACATCCTGTCTGTTATTCGAAATTCAACTCTTCAGCTTCCTCCGAATCTTCTGCTCTCTCCTGCAACCACATCCGAGTGAGTAGTCTGTCCCTTATCTAAGGTTCAGCAAATACACCACATACAAATTTTCTTATATAAGTTTCAACTTCATGTTGCATTAAATGAACTGACAAAAATTGAGAAAGAAGCTACATACTTGCATTCCGGTGTTGCAGAAGTAAGTAGACTTTGTCTCACACTGTCAATGGTATAATCAGACTGAAAGGAAAAAGACGTGCTACCCTTCCTAAAATGCAGAGGCTAAGAAAATTAAGAAGCTTTCCATTTCTTGCTATAACTGCCTTTTTGGAATATCTGAGGGAAGAATCTGGTCATTAAACACAGTGTACCATTTAGCAGACCTTTCAAACAGATACATTTTTTTATTGGGAGAAAAAGTTTATTTTTTTGGATGAACACTGGGTAAATTTTATGGCAATATGTTTTTGATGTTTCCACATGTTAAAGGTGCCCAGTTAGTGTAGTATAAATGGCCAGATTAAAGCATTTCAGACTGTTTCCTGGTGTTAAGGCGCAAGTTCATGTTTATATGTAATTCTGTTTTAGCATAATGATCAATGCTTCCTCAAATTTCAATCAGTCGCACAACCCCAGGACATCTGGGAATATGACTGATCCAAGACTTCAACTCAGTGAACCATCACCTGATGTAGGAATGATGCCAGTATCTTCATTTCTTCAACCACCAGAATCACCAGACCAAGAAATTGAAATAAACGCAGCTGGAAAGAAAGTTCCATATGTTCTTCATCCAATAATGATAGACTCTCGACCTGGCCCACCTTTAAGCATCAATTTAGAGAACTTGCAGAATTCAAGCGATCCTCGTCTGCAAAAATACCTTAACCTTAGTCAGGCAAGCACTAAGACAAAGTCTGGCAATGAAATGGATTCCAGTGATAATAGTGTTGTCCCTATTAAACCAACAGACCCTCGTCTCTTGAAACGCGGAGGATCAGAGGCCCGGAAACCAGGTGATGTAGAGTCTGGTAATGATGGCAATAAGGGAACAAAGCAGCAGAAACCCTACACACTCCCAGATATCGTTCTCCCAGTCCTGCCAAATCCAGTGCAAGAGAAGACAAGTGCTGCTAAAATGGTGGATTTAACCATCAGCACACGCAAAGCAGTGCTGGATGATCCTGCACCAAAATCAACGTCAGTTCCATCACCCAGTATCAAACCAGTAGACAAGACACCACAGAATTTAGTTGAACTTCCAGAGGCATTGCAAGAACGAAACTTTCCACCGGATGGACGTTTCTCAAGACAGACAAGTATTGGTTCGTTGGGGCCCATTACCACAAGTGCAGACAAAAAAGTCATAGATTACAGAAATGATCCAAGGTACAAGAAAAAGAAAACTAAACCATTGCCGGAAGATTCAGCTGTGGTGCAGCCTCAGATAACAGGCAAAGTTAAAGAAGTTTTATGCCCAACTGGTGCTTCAATTAAAGAGGAATGGGCAAGTGAATGTAATACAAAAACAAAAGTGACCGAGCCAAAGGCATCAGACAGTGCAATGTCAGAGTCACCTTTTAGTGGCACCTTAAAAGTGCCACAACAGGAAGTTGTAGCAGAACAAGAAGTTGAGGGTGAAGTTGGGGAAAACGAATCATTCAATGCAGATTCACAAAAGCCCGAAGCGGCAAGCGTTCACACACCTGTTACTTTCTTTGAAGGTGTTCCAGTGTCAAGCATTTTGTCAGATGTTGAACCTACCCAAGAACTTAACCTTAAGGATATGTTCAAGACAATTGACCCAACTACATCACCATTTTGTTAGTGTAACTGTTTGTTTGTTCTCATCTCATTCTTCAGTTCAGCAACATATTGCATTCATTTGTTCATCTGTAACCTGAAAGTGATTTCAGGGATTGAAAACAAGCAAACAAGAGTCAAAACTGGTGTTTCTACATGTCTGAGAAGCAAAACAGTCTAAGACTGAAATGTGATTTAGCCTCATCTCATTTAATTTGTAAAGACTGTTGCATCCTATCTTAAGTTTACTCTTACCCGTAAATGTTTGGTATAAATGACTGCCAGTTTTGTTTTGGCAGGTAATTTGGTGTTTTTATCTGTAGTATTTATTTATATTCAGTATATACTTGTGTAAAACAAATCTGTCTAAGTTGCTGCAAGGCATGAAGCCCGCCTTGCTGAATCTACAACCTGCACCACATGACTACGCATAGTTTAACTCTCAAACCATTTCAGAAGTTGTCTGCAAGGTGGTGCATGTTTAGTTCAGTGAGAGTGTTATATTAATGCGAGTGCAAGTATTGTTTTCGTAATCAGTCGATCCTTTGGTGGGACATGGCATGACTCGGTATGCCATGGCATATGTGGCTCATTGAAGCAGACATGGCTTTGCCTCCTGCTAAAGAGTGACTGTTGAAAGACAACTTTTTTACCATTAGAAACTAAACCAATCAGCCTCACATTTAATTAGCTTTAAAAGTACAATTTACGTTACTGGAATTTGTTTTTAAAATACATCATCAACTGGTGCATACATTCTCTGTTTTGACCATTGATCCAATCCAACTGGATAGCAATGCCCGAGTCTTCACCCGGAAGAACTGTCAGCAAACATTTTAAAAGAGGCAAGTCCTGATTGTCAGCTTTGGTTTCTGGCTTGGCTTCCCATTTCTCACCTGCCTTCCATGTTTGACCTTCGTCCATATTGTCTGCATCAACAGAAACACCAGTGTTTTCCCCTATAATCTGTGACACAAGTCTGGTTGAAAAGTCTACAAGACTGTCATTTCCCATACAATGAACATTTGACTCTTCTACACCGCAGTAGTTCTTGGCTTGAGATGCAGAATTGCTATTCTGATTTATTTTTGAACTTTTTGGATTTGTGTCCGTTTTTAACACAGAACCAACTTCTGTCGTAGAACCATTCTGATTTATACTGTCGCCAAAGCCATCTTCCTTTAACCTTTTTGTTGGTAATTCATAATCTGCCTCATTTGCACATTTTTCACAGTTGTCCTTCTGCTGATTTTCAGTCCCCTGCTCGACGTCTCTTGGTTGTTCTCGTGCCAACTGTCTTCGCTTGCGCCTCTGGTGCGTCCATGTATTCTCAAATGAAGTCACGATCCAACTTTTGCTGCTTGGGGCATCAACCAAATCTGTGTTTTCAATGAATGACACCTGGAAACAAGCAGAGAGATTTAGTACAGTGCAAGTCGTTTAACATAAAATGCTGGGAACTGGTGTACAGAAGACAACACAAAATCATTAATTCTTCCCTATGTGGCAATTAAGTTAAAAGATAACAAAAGGTAAAAAGTTAATAGAATTTCATATTCTATGTTGAAAACATTGTCAAGCTTTGAAAACTGAGTCGTGACAAAGAGTAAGATTTTAATAGAGCCCAGGTTACTACGATGTCTATTAATAGCACTGGATTGATACAGCTTTGGTGAATTTGGCTCAACTTCCAGTTAGGACAGAAGGATTTGCTTACATACATACTAACACTAAATTCATCAACTTTACAGAATTTTTTCAAAAAATCCAGTCTTTGGCCGCAAGATGTAATGATGCTGATAGTTTTACATATCACTTAGCTCAAGTCCCTCTGCGGGTTTTAAACAGTTTGTTGGTTAGTTGTGAAAAATTGTGTGAACGCACAGGTGCGAATGCCTTCTGCCTACGTGATTATATCGAGCACATCACAATAATGGTAGTCAGCAGCAGACTATTTAATAATCACCTGCTTCACTTCATGGTTAGACATGATATGTATATGCCAACCTCTTCTCAACAAATAAACACTGTTCTCTTTCCCTGGGGCTGGTCTGGGATCACTGCTAAGTAGTTTCTTGAAGGGCCCTATATAAATGATCAAATGAATGACCTCATCATCAAAGGTGTCCTTAGCTTTTAACAGAAGTTTGGATAAGGCTTGTTTCAAATATTCAGTAACACCATCTATAACACCTCTCCTCAAGTGCTGTCTTTTGCCCTAAGCAATAATCAGAACTCTCAGCAGCTAATCCAGTAACCATAAATAGCAATTAATAACAGATTAGGTTGACATTGGCCACGACAGGTGGCAGGTCTACACAGTATGTATAAATTATAAATGCTACATCCTGCATATAACTATATAACTGAAAGAGCTAGTCTATTACTAGCCCAAATATAAACATGAATACCAATGTATTCATAAATGTTTGGGCAGCTTAAACACTACCAGATGTCACAGGGTAGTCATGCATCCAAGGACTAACCATACTTCATTTGTCTTAACTCCAATGTGTTTGCCACAGCCAAAATGGCAGGCTTCAACTCACAGATAAGGGTCTATCTGACTGACCAACATGTTGCATGTCCCAAGGAAAGTTATATAGTTCTGATACAAAGTTGTCGACAATTTTGATACCAAATTCTACCCATTTTTTGTTATTCTGGAAGTGAAGTTTACCTTCAAATCTAGAAGCAACTTTTCCACCAGTTTGGCAACATCTGATACTAAAAACCCATCTGTCTTCCCATCGAATTTTGAAGGAAGGTTCAACATCATTGGTGGTCTTGGCTTCTCCATTTTCTTCATCTTGCTAGGAGGTTTCTGTTAGAAAAAGGAAAAACACCTGATTCTGCACCTGTATCATTCAACCATGGCAACATTTAACCCAGAACAATTAAACAGAAGAAAGTTAACCCTGTGCAGCATTTTATTTTCAAAGTAGCATCAACCTCGACTTGTTTATCATGCACACCTGTATCATCAGTATTCCTTCGTGAAATAGCCTTGGGGTTGACGGATCTTTCAACTGAAACTTAATAACAGCAAAACTACGGATCAGGTAATTTTGTTTCAGCCGTTGAATAGTTTAAAATGGCTGTTAGTTGCAGGTGACACACTTGAGTGGACCACATCCACATGTCTACAATACTAATTGTTTTGCATGATTTATTACAAAGCATCTGCTGCAAACAGCTATAATCACAAAGGCTGGCATAAAATCTTAAATGAAGCTATTATACTCAATATGTTATGTATTTCTTACTGGAAACCGAATGCTTTCATCAAATGTCCATGCAATTCCCCATCGCATTGTGTTTCCTTGACAAAATTCACTTGATCCAATATTAGTTATCTGGATAAAACACCACATAGTAAGATAAATCTTAATAACAGTTAAAAGTTAAATAAAATTCTAGCATTTCTAAATATTAGCAACTATTTTACTCCCTGTATTACATTTATATCAGATACACTGTTAAGAAGTTACCATGTTATCTTAGGCAAATGAAATCTTGAGCGTTTCCTTGCTAGTAAGGTTGTTGTCTGAACTAATGGTCTTGAAGCAATTAGCCGAGGCAAGATCCTTTGTTCTTTGATGTCACTGAGAGCTGCACTCAAAACTTCTGTTCCAACTTGCCCTCTGGTGGTCCTCTGACTACTCAGATTACAAATGGACTTCTTCTTAGGACTATGATTATGGATTCTAGTTTTATACACAGTGCATTATAATAATGCTGCGAATAACACTTGCTAGTTGCTTAAAAGACCAGACAAGATTAGATTAAAAGACCACTTGTGCTTTAAACTGCCTTTTGTGATTAGGCAACTTGTTGAACTGCCGATGTTAAAACCACATACTACCTGTTTTTAAAAGTGAAATGGCCTTCATAAAAGGATAGATTAACCAGACTAGTAAACATGATAAACAAAAACTTAGCTAAGAAATTTTAAAAATCTACTTAAAACCTAAGAAATAACTAAAACTTTTGAACTATGACAAATGTTTTTGGTTCTTCTCAAATCCACTTTTTACTTAGACCTCTTGACTAGGAAGCATCTAATTACCATAAGCTTTGTCTGAGGCACTAGATCAATATCCCTATTACCCAACATTAGGTATTTTGATTTATATTTTAAAAATACAAAATAAAAGATCAGTTCTTACTAAAGTCACTTACCTTGTTTTCCTTTAAAATTTCCTTCACTTTTGATAAACTTGATTTCTTGCCTAACATAGATGTATAAACCCTGCACAGAACACAAATGAATTGTACATCCTTCCTAAAACACATGAGCCAATTTAAAAATACCCAAATGAAAATTTTTCTCACAGTTATTACTAATTAAACATTTATGTCAAGCTTCAGAACAAAGCTGGACTGTACAAGGTTCAATTCTTGACAAGATCAGAAAGATGTTTCAGTATTTCCCTTTCACAGTGGCCCTTGAGCATTCTACAAACTAAGTACAGTGACTACAAGGGAGAGAGCAGGCCCTCAAAGCAAGAACCGGAGAGTCTGGGTTGACTTAACAGACTGCTCTGAAGAATAACCAGCCTTATGAAAAATCCAACTGCCATAATCACCTGACTCTGTTCTTCAGTGTCAGACTACTAGTAATAATCATCTCCCGAACAAACTCCACTTCTCCACCTGGATGTATGCATTCAACTGGACTGGCGGTGTTGACAGAGCTTGGTTCCGCTCGGTCAGAACTGCGGGTCGTTAGGACACCCCACGCCTCCAGATTGCTGCCATAGAATGGTGGATTACACATACAGAAGTCGTACTTGTCATCAGAATCGTGTAGAATGTCCAACAGTGAAGTGTTGTCATTGACCTTGACAACTATGAAGAGTAAAACAATGCAAATTATGCAAAGTAGTCATATTTTAATGAACTCCACTGCAAAGGAGGAACTTCCAGGCAGCGGTAAGATGAAAATCAACTTGAAAAATTGTAACTGTTGGCCACTGGACTGCTTGTGAACAAAATGAATCAGCCAACATTTTGGATACAGTCAAACTACCTAGAGGTACTTACAGTCACCTGTAGCATGCAAAATCGATTAACAGAATCAATCCACACGTAGCTTTCTCAACAAAATTCTGATCTGTTGACTAACTTCCAAAGGCACTAAACAAGTCTCCAGAACAGCTACACACATTTTCAATGATGACATGAAATTCAAATATCTGCTGCTTAACTAGTCAGACAATGAATACAAACAAGAGTCAGTTTATTACCCAACATACCCGTTATTTTATCTCCAAGGTTATTTTGCTGGATGTTTCTTCTCGAATATTCTAGATTAGTTGCATCAGCTTCTGTTGCTAAAAATGTCCAACCATTCTTTTTGGCTCCAATTACAGGATAGACACAAACAGCTCCTGTGCCTAAAATGAGAAAAAGACAAAATTAAGTCGACTACACAAAACAGAAACAGCATCAGGTATTCATAAACATTAAAAAGTATGTGCTTATGAACTAAGACATCATTATATGATGATCATGAAAACCTGCAAAAACTTCACTTTCCTAATACATAGTAACTCCACAATCCTCATTTATCTGTCAAAAGGATTATAATTGATTGGTTGATTTGAATTTGAAACAACCATTATTGTAGATTAGAATAAGTGCACTACAGAGGTCTCCAGATTAGCCTACTACAAATTACCATATATAATCGCATATAAGTCAAGAAATGCTAGACAATTTTTTGAGTCCAAGTTGAGGGAGTCACAAAGGGACTCTATAATTACTCTGCTGTATCAAAGTACCCCTCCCCACAGAACATATGAAATAATACACCTGTAATTATAGTCCCTGTGCTCCACTTGGCAGTATGAAATCACCCCACCCCACCCCGCAAAATCAATATGTATTGGTACTCTGAGATGCCACAAGGGAGAGGAGGGCAATACCACATGCAAATAAATGCTGACAGGAGATGGAGAATCCAACATAGGTCATTGACTCATACATGGGTCATACACTTTTCTCCTTTCAAAGGCAGAAAACCTAGGGGTCAACTTATACATGGGGTCAACTTGTATGCAAGTGCATGTAGTAGAACATTACCAGTGAAATGTTTTATCACAAAATAAGCTTTCTGTCAAACAAAACTAACAAATATTTAATGCCTAACCATCTTAATCATAACCCATACCTGATTAATACAGTAAAGAATTTAATTAACTTACCAATGTCAATTCCTCTGATAGATGAATCCCTGGATAGAATGTCTTCTAACCATAATATATAATTAATTCTCAGTGGGACAGTAGGTATCAGTCTATCGGCTGGTATTTCCACATCAACGTCATATTCATCTTTAAGCAAAGCCCAAGTTAAGACCTTTAGACATACAGGATTCTTGAAGTCAATGTGTAAACGGCCCTTGCAGTCTCTTGTTGTCTGCTGTCTAAATGTTTCATACTTCTCAGCCAACAAACTGAAATCCGGTTTCTTGCCTTTGAATGGGTTACGTGGATGCATCAACGAATTCAAAGCCATTGTTTGAATGATGCCTGTCTGTCAAAAAAAACAGCAAGGCCTAATTCCAGAACTCACTCATTTCGGACCCATAAAAGAAAGCCATCCCAGCCTTGACAAATACTGTTATGAAGGATCTTTCTTGAACCTTTAGCCAGTAGTTGAATTACTGCTTTATAGTATAGTCAGAATAGGGCCATCAGCAGAGCTAATAATTACAAATGACAATACTGATTTGCTCATATGACAGAGATGTTACACTTTCATAGCACATGGCAGTGATTGGTCCCACACTGCGAAGCCATCTTCCACAGGTCTGAAAGTCTATAGCGGCTATTGCTGAGGTTAACTGTGAATAAATGAATGATTTTTAACAGAGGAATATTGTGTTAGTCGATTTGGACGTCACACCGAGAATCTTCCATTGGAACTCGTCCAACCGTTTTATTTGGAGCCCTTTCTCAAATTCTGGCGTCTGCGTTTTTGGGAAGCCTAGAACAACACTATCTTATGCTGGGGCTAAAATAGAAAGTACTGTTACAACGCAAACTTTTACGTTTACATTATTCAGGCAAACGTTGAACATACTTAGAATATTCGCCTTTCTTAATTCAGTTGCAAACTTACGTTTAAAGCGTAACGATCACGAGATTTCTTCTGATTTAGAAAAATGCAAACATGCTTAACTGAACTTGCTTTAGTGTTTAACAATTTGGAAAACACGGTAACAGTATTTTGAATACAGTTCATTAATAAGGCAAAACATGCCTTTAAATGTAAATTATTCAGGCGATCTTAGAGCATACTTTGAATATCCGCTTATTCTATTTCAACTACAATTTAATATTTACAAGCCAACGATCAAAGCAAAACAAAACTGGGCGATAATAGAGTAATTATAACCGCAAAGGTATCAGTGATCTAGATATTCCACTGATCTATAATGAAACAAGAATGCTCTTAAGTTAGGATTCCACCGTATCAAATCTAATGTGTTATAATCGACTAAGCAAAATCGTTGTGCAAGCCAAATTTCAGCGTGAGTTCGGTCGAAAGCCTAGCAGAAAATCCGAGAATACAATGAAACAGCCTAGACAGGAAATAAGTCCAGGAAGAGATGAATTTGTAGTCAAGATCTGAAGGCCAAAACAGACTTTGCTTTGCAGAGCAAACGTTTGCCGGAAGAGTTGCAGTCTAGGGCAGCGACGGAAAAGTCACTCCTGCCGAGAGCTATTCTTGTTCACCGAACAGTCAGATTTAGACAGCCAGAAGACCTGGTCGAGTAGAAACAAGTTTTGGAAGTCAATACAGAGTGAAGATAGTGAAATGTAGTCTTGAATATTATTAGCCCAGTCTGGAAAGTTATTCGCTTTTCTATGTGCAGCCATTGCAATTGTTGCAGGATCGGTGTTCATATTTTACAGTTTTAGTGATAGCTCTGGGCAAGGTATTTTGGACACTTTGAAGCATCATCCAGTTAGTTTTTGAAACGCCAGTAAGAAGTGAGCTGCAATAGTCCAGACGGCTGGAGATCAGCGGATGTGGTAGGGGGCAGACCCACAGTTAATTTGTTCACCGAATGACAGGCTTGAGTCGGAGTAGCATGAAGAAGGTGTTTATGTTTCTGCAGGTAGCTCTCCTTTTGATCTAATCCCAAAATGAAATAAAATACGACTGCTCTTTTTGCTCCAAATTGCGAGCTGAACAGCCGCTTTGTAGATGCCTAGGTGGACAGAATTCAAAGATGGAGTAAACGAACGCTGTTCTCTCGTCATCTTGCTATGCGAACCATTTACTGGAAAATCCACCTGAACATAAACTTTCATTTACTTTTCTAGTATGCAATAACAGTTTGGAAGAGTCAAGACGACTTAGGTGAATCCCAACAAACAGAACTTTAGTTCGAGCGTAGGAACCTAGATGTAACGTCGGATAACATGCCTAGAAAACGTTAAGCGGACAAGGGCGGATCCAATATTTCAGCACAGGGGTCGCATTATAAAGGCTAACTGTACTATAGGATGAGGTACTTCATACTACCGCGTCGAGCAAAGGAACTCTATAACATACAAGTTGTTGGCTGGTATGCAGTCCAGTACTGTTCGCAGAGAAAATAGTCTCCCTTCAATACGCATCCGACTATTAAAACTTGCAGCCATTAGCACATGGAATAAACTCCCGCCAGAATTGCGACAGTTGTCTGGTCAATCATACGAACTCACCAACACTTCACCTCTTTCAGTTTCTGCGCAGGTCTTTCACTCAAGACTGAAAACACTTCTTTTCCAGAAATCTTATCCTGATTCTTCCTCTTCCCCTCATCTCGCTTCTCGCTTCAATTTCAAACAGCATCCACCGTAGCCGTCCGACTGTCTGAGTGCCTGACTCCTGGATCTTGACCCTTTTGCTATCGATTTTGTTTTGACTGAGCGCCTGTGAATAAGCTGGTTCCCGCGACTTAGCTTTTGTTGAGCGCTGTAGAAATCTCGAGATTACGATTACGATGTACACTACCCGCGGCACGGTACAGCTGCCAGTCCAGAGGCTGCTCCCAGCGAAATCTACTAATGATGATTCAATGCAGTAGACTGCCGTATGATTGAAGCTGGTGTTCAATGCACAGGCTGCACGAGATAACAGAAAGTAGGCCCACATTTTGATGTGGACGTCTACATTCGCCAGAACCGTTTCCCCCTCTGTGAACGGACGATTCCCGAAGTGAATTCCCATCTCATAAAGTTAAAGAATAACAGGCTAAGAATTAGCAAAGGGCATAAAAGAAGCGCCTTCGTGGAGAATGCTACCATAATTAACGTCCACATCAGATAATTTTATTACACTTTGCATATTTCTCGCCGTTTTGTCTCATCTACTAGTGCAATATGGGGTCGTCCATAAAGGACATCCGCAGAGGGAGGGGTCATGCAAGTGCAAACAAGCCGCGGGTTATGGCCTATGCGGACGTCCGCATATAAATTTGGTACATGAAAACAACTTTTAGTAGGGCCTACAAACCATGCTTTAGACACCAACTTCAGTCAGATGGCAGACATTGTAATCGTAATTCCGAGATTTCTACAGCGTCCAACGAAAGCCGGGCGCGCCGCGGGGACCAGCTTATTCACAGTACTGCAGTGGTTCATAGTAATGTTCCGTTGCAGACAGCTAAAGAAACACTATAAGTTTTCAGCCTACAGTATAACCCATCTCAAGTTGCTTCTATTTAGATCTGTTAGATAGCCATGTATGGTTCCGTTGTAAGGCGGTTTAAAATAAGATAGAACGAGTATAATTAATGACGTTTTCCACGATGTTGGTCTTCTATCGTTCACTGGCTTTGGGATGCGGACATCTGCAAAGGGGAGGGGAGGGTAAGGCCAAATGCGGACAAGGGGAGAGAGAAGGGTCCAAAGTAGGTCATCTTTCGCGGACGACCTTTATGGACGACCACATACCACATTTGACTAATATTCCTTCTCTTCAAATTTCCAAATTTCATCAGCTCCTAAAACCAGCCTTCACATCTGTTTACATTGTCATCACTTAAGACCTACGATCTCAACTGCTCCTGCAATCACTTAAGAAACTTCAAAGTCTTGTCCAAATACACATTTGTCACATGTACATGATTTCTCTGAACTGACTTAAAACCGTTGGCGTTGCTATGGCAATCAACATTTTAGAACAGTAATAATTCTCATGCACAGTTCCCGATTCCTGAATCTTTTATCTCTCATGACTAAACGTTGCAGAACAGCAGCATGGCCAAACAGTTTCATGAACGAATCACTTGATATTAAGAGTGTCTGTTAAGTCAGTTTGGTATATTTGTGAGACAGCCAGAAGAAACTGAAGCCAAACTACATTGATTGTGTTAAACTCATGTTATGTAAAATGTAGCATAACTTGGCAGCTAGCATCATTGTAAACAAGAACCAACAGGAACAACACATGTATTATGGACAATGCACACCAATCTGATAAAAGCTAATGGTCATGCAAACAAATAATGCTGTAGTCACGGCCTTATAGTCAGTATCGACACAGTAGCCGACTGATTAAGAATTCACCATGTAAAGCATTGTGGGTCGACTTTCCTTTGTGACAGTCTTGTGAAGCACTGGAGCACACCATTAATATACAATTGCCTTAAATGCCTTCAATTCATGCTTTGCATTAAATGAGTTTCATAAGTGTTGAAATTACACAAACTAACACTACTGCTTACTATTATCAGCTTTGCAAGGCCACATTTTGGCATCTGGTAATTTTTGAGAAATGGCGGCTTGCAGTTGGTCTACTTGTAAACAATATGGCCATCCCAGATTATGAAAGAAAGTGTTGCACATAACTGGAAGGACTATCAAATCAATTAATTAACCAGTAAGTAGTTCCCATGATGACACATGCAGTGCCATAAAACTATTCACAAGTGTCAAACTGTGTTTCACACTTTCACATTAGCGTTTTCAGTCCTTTCAAAAGAAATTGCTGCTGCGGCGAGGTTGTTTCACTTTCTTTTTTGTTGTTTTCGATGAGCTTCTGGTAATATTAATATTTTATTTGTACCCTGCCACGAAAGATAATTGTCAACACAAGTTCAAATATCCAAACGACACTGAGGTACACACACGAAGCGTGCAGAACATGTGGATGTAAGGCAAATGCAAATTGAAAAGACAATTTGATGCAAGTCACTATTTGTTTACAATACATCTGCGGCTCATCGGCCGAAACACATTTCATAAGACCCTTTTCTCAAACATTCTTATGTGCATCACACAAATTTATCCTATTTCTTATTTATTGATACCAGTACTTAAAAAACTGTTACTCTGTGACTTCTTTATTTATTGGCACTGAAAGGTTTTGAAAAAAAATTGTTATTCTATAACTTAATGATTTATTACTCACTTATTTATTCGATCAGCCATTTCTCAAGAATTACCTTGGTCTCTTTATTCTGAATGTCTTGCCAAGAGGTCCCAATTATTAATAGCATGGTCTAGAATCATTGAAGAACTTAACCCTACTTGTATATTTAACTGCCAAATATATTTAATTATGGCAGACAAAGATAATACATGACATAATAAATGCATAATAAAATATTTGTTTCAAAACATTTATCTCTCTGGCTCAGTACTATAACTGTGGACCGGTAGGACCCACAACTGCGAGGCATTGTCGAATCTTCAGAGGCGACCTGCTCAAATCTCGAGAATAAAAAGGTCCTTTTGAATAATCCAACAGGGGCCAGAAATCAGAAATCTGCTGACCAGATTCAGACTGACGTTCACCTCCCATACGGATACGTCACTGGGCGGAGTTTCGTAACCTCAAAAAACAACGAAGAACGACATTCGGAGTAACGTTACAATCTTGGAAATTACAAGTAATAGCAAATAATGGTTTGTTGACGATCTTTGTGATAAAGGAAACGGAACCGTAGATGAGTATATATCTAGTCACGGATACAAAAATTGAGCACGTGACCAGACATATACCCACCCACTGTTCCCTTCTCACAATGCAGTGGCACTTCAAAAAAATGGTCAAAATAACCACTGCATGTACTGTACATCTCATTTCTTCTTCTTTGTTACTAACACCGTCGCCAATAACCACACGAATACACCCGACCACAGAAATCTGTCAGACCCCGCCTCAAACAGTGCGCCACATCCTTCCTTGAACAATTATTCAGCCATGACACTATCACGTGATCGGACTCCGACTTCGGGAGAAAGATATATTAGATACTTATACGAAAAACATCTAGCGCATTATAGGGTTCAGGTGCTGCGTTCTGAATCCAATATAGTTTGCATATCTCCGCTGGATTGGTCCATGGTATGCGTAAAATAAAAATACTGGAAACGAATTAGTTGGTGTTATGACCAATGCTAGTTCATCAATACACCCATCTGAAACCCTCTTGCAAATGCGCCTTGTACCTTAAACTTCAACCTTTGACCAATATTGTAAAATTCTACTCGACTCTCGTTCCACTATTTCTGTCGTTGCTACATCAATAAACATCTACTGTAGTCAGACTGATCAGCCTATAATATCTGTATTCTCAAAACCAAATCAACGTATGGGCTTTATATGAATTTTTGTGAAAGACAGATGAAATACAGAGAATCAATAACTTGTCCACTTACTTGCTTAAAATGTTAATGTAAATTGGCTGCATAGCGGCTGCTGGTAAGCGGCTGTTTGCCAGTGCTGTCGTCTGTAGCATAGGATGTAAACGCTCTGAACGTATCAGCATGAGGTAAAACAATTTATCAAACAGATTCAATGTAACGTAATCGAATATGGTATGTTTAAACATTTGGGAGCTATTCGCTGTCTGTTGCCAACTTGTGATTTAGAATATCTGGAGCGAAGACCCAATAATTTCATCAAAATATTGTTGTGGCCTTGTGGGGTGTTTTAGCTGCTGTGGTTGTTGCCAGGGTGATAATAATATTAAAATGATTTTATAATTAGCACCAAATTAATTTCAAACAGTTCTAGTCTTGATTCATCCTTCAACATTAATGAATGATTTAATAGTGATATGTCACTACGCATTCCATTAAGCAATACTTTTCTGGTCAAGAACTGTGCAGTTCTGCTAGAACCATAAAGTGACCCCAACAGCAACGTCAGCTGTAAGTGTCAATGTAGGCTTACAGTTGTAAGACAACGGTAGGCCATATGACAGTATGGAATCATTTTGGCAAAGAGCTAGAGAGTAATTAAGCAACGAGAGAAGGGCCTAGAGAAATGGAGAGTAGGTAAACTTGATTAGGGGTGGGATGAGGAAACTGATGGAAGGCTTTTGTTTCAGTGTTAGTGCGGCTTAGACTAAAAATCAGAAAAATCATCAACTGTTGTAATGAGTAAAATCTTTGTGCTTTTTGCCACAGCTTTTAAAAAACAGTGTCATATTTATTGTTGTTATTATTGTTACTATAAATATGGGCAAGTTAAACACAAAGAGCTGAGTACACTAAAAAGCATTGTCTGGAGCCATGTCTCAAAAGGACCCTGGGCATGAATGCAAGGTGCTGTAAAAGCATATGGTGTTGGACTCTTATAGAGTTACTCTCAGAGAGACAGCAGGTCTGCAGTGTATTATGGGTTGGATAGCCATTATCCTACTTCCCAGCTTGTACAAACTTCAGTCCTTTCGTAATCCATGGATGCACTGCTAGTTTCCAGTGTTGTGGTGATTAAGGCATGGTTGCAAGTGATGGTGGCATAATTTCACCCTTTTTAATAACACAAATATATTGGCAGCATCACCCATTTTGGCTGATATATAAACTAGGTAAGATGTTGTGAAGGTGCCCAGTACTATTACATTCCACACCATTATTATTATTATTGTTACTATTATTATTATTTATAATATTAATATTATTAAGTTTGCATGTTTATTATGAGTTTATTATTTTCATGACTGTAAGGGCACTTAACTATCTGAAAATATCTGAGTAGATTTGATTTGGTTTTCAATTTTCAACAGCACCCTTAGGCTGCAGAAGCGTCTGGCTGCATCTGTGCTCAAATGTGGACGCAAGAAAATCTGGCTGGATCCGAATGAAACAAATGAGATCTCAAATGCCAATTCAAGTATGTTTACCTGAGGAACCAGTGTAACTGTACTTGACTTTACACCAGTAAACAATGAGTTATATAGAATATTCACATTCTTTATGACCTTCTTTATTTAATCTATGATTTCTTTCATTCGCCATTCTGTTGCCTATTGTGAACTTTTGAAAATGTTTACTGTGTGAAGCCTGCAATGGAGACTTCCTGATCTATAAGAGTAGTAAAGAAAGGTTCGTTTCTACATCACTGTCATATGATGGTCACTTATACATCACTTGTAAAGCAGAAGGAAAACGACCTTCATAAAAGGAAAGATTAGCCAGATGGGTGATGAGGATGGAAAACACATATGAACAGGATTTAATAAGAGAAGCTGGAATGGTCAAGTTGTGATGACTAAGGTGAAACATTTCCAATGAGTTTTGCAACTTCCTATACTGTGACTGGAGGTGTGGTAACAAAACTCATCACCAGCATGAAAAACATCAGGAATCAATTTTTTCCAACCTAGTCCAGACATATGCTTAGATATTGTGATTTTGAACTAGAATTTTATCAGGAAAAATTTGTTAAAAACCTATGCATCATTTTTTGACTTCAACATCATTAGAGTAACAACAGAAACCATTTGAAGAGTGAAGCAGTTTCTTTACAACACTCCTTCAGTCTCTGGCAGTTTTCCAACCAGTCACTGTAGAACTGCTGTAGAGATGTTACAAACATTTTTTGGTGTAGTAGGGTATGGAAAGGTGAAGAATTCACTCATCTTGACTGCAGATTGACACGATGCACTTGGAATTAAACTCATGATGCATTGATGAAAGCTATGCACTTTGTAAAACTATTTTTTAAAATGTTTCTGACTGGAAAAAGATCATCCTGAACTTAGACATGTAAATAGTTAAATTTTAGCTGAAACTGCACTGTGCAAGACAATATTAATTGATGACTTTCTTTGAAAAGATTCATTAATTACATGTTATTACACATAAAATAAATGCCACCCATTTACTTAATTACTAACTTACTGGTGGAAATCTTAGGACAGAACATTCGGAAATTGATAAAGAATGGACTGATCATCCGGAAGCCAGTAGCAGTGCATTCGCGTGCACGTGTACGAAAAAATTCGATAGCCAGGCGAAAGGGTCGCCACACGGGAACTGGGAAGAGAAAGGGCACAGCTAATGCTCGAATGCCGCAGAAAGTGGTCTGGATTCGACGTATGAGAGTTCTGCGCAGGCTGCTGAAGAAGTACAGAGAGGCAAAGAAGATTGACAAACATCTGTAAGTGGCAACAGTTTACTTGGTTCTACATAGCGCTCCCATTCACCTGTTAGCTTGGTTTGGGTAACTTCACCCAAAATTAGACCTATTTGATGTTCCTCGATCTTGGCATCTACTGTAAATGTCTGATTTGAAACTGGGCATGACTCAACCTCTAATGATTGCAAATTCAAGCCTGCTGAGCAGACTTTGTGCAATGACCCTAGGAAGTTGTTCACATTTGTCATCAAGCAGTCTTGGTTCCTGTTTAGAGTAAGGGTTGTAGGTCTTTGTGGGCACCAGGAGAGACGGAAAAAAGTTGTAGCAGCTGTCATCAGGTCTGGTTAATTGACAGATAGAGCACCAAGTTTTGTTTTTTAGGCAAGGCACCAAATGCTTTGATATAGTTCTCTTCTAATCTGAAGTTTGCGCAAGTCTTAAAAATTACTGGGGTAATTTAATGGTGCGTTGTTGCTAAACCGAAACAAGCCAGAGATAGAATTGTGCTGAACATGGCCTTATTGTATGTTATAAAATTTGTTCTTAAACATGAATACTTATTATTATTTCTGCATTTATTAAGTGCCACTACCTAATGAATAAGCATCAACAGTGGTAAGTAAAGGACTAGCTCAAGGCCCCTACACAGTAACCGTCGCCATGGAGGCTCAACCCGTGCTCTCCACTTTACAAGCTGAGCGGTCTAACCAATTGGCTACCGTGCCAGATAAGATATCAGCATAAAGAAATCTTAATGTGATTATCTTTATGCTGTTTAGAAACTGTGATGATGCTAGCCAGATTGGATCAATGGTGGATCTAATGGATGACATGGTGCTAGCTTTTCATGAAGTTGTATCCAGTGATGTTATTTAACATAGCAGTGTTGCGTTTTAGTCATCACCAGCTGTACATGAAGTGCAAGGGAAACGTCTTCAAGAACAAGCGAGTTCTCATGGAACACATCCACAAAAAGAAGGCTGAGAAGTCACGTTCAAAGATGCTGACGTAAGTACTTCACCTCCCTTCTTAACAACCATCTTCCCTCAAATAAAATGTTTACGCAATTCCGGCTTTGTGTAATTGGAACAAATCTGTCCTTTTCTTCTAGAAAACAATTTTAATAATAAGCTGCAAGGGAAACATTTTACTCAGCTAAATTTCTTTTATGCGTTGAAACATAAAATGTAATTACAAGTCCACGCATTACCTGGTAAATTTGAATTTTAAAAATTCATAAGAAATTAGCTGAAAAGCAAAATATACTTGCACATGTTAGAAAATTTCATTTGCACAAATCAGACACATAAAAATCAAACAATGTTGCATTATGTCACTTAAAAACATTGCCTTACCTAAAATACTTAACATTTCAGAATTCACTTTCCATAAATATAGCCATGTTTATTTTCAAAATGTAATGCTTAGCCAATTCTAAATATATTCATTAAAGAGTTCAAGCTATTAATTTATTAATGTATCTAAAGCTCATGCACAAAGTCAGGAAATCTGAAATCTGAGGCATTAATACTAAGCAAAATGTCAGTTAACCAGTTCATCTTCCTCAAATTTCATGAAAGTATTTTGTTACAAATTCCAAATACTAACCTGCCTTGATTTGTCTTAACTTCATTGTGTCTGCCAGTATCATGACAACAAACTCAAGCAGCTGATGTCAAGGATGTAAAAAACACAACACATAGTATGACCTCTACTTGTTATTTTTATACCAAAAACTCCTGTATATGGAAGGGAATGTGTAAATATGAAGACATTGCTGTTAAAAAATCACAATTTCACATCATTCACAGAAACATGCATAGCATTGCAATGACATAAATAAACAGATTAAAAACTGCAACTGTCATTTCAAACAAATTTTATTATGAAATCAACATGTACAGGCAACAGTTTCTCTTCTTATTCCACTTCTGTAAAAAAGGAACTGTAAAATCTCAGAGCACTTCTGTGTGCAGTTAAGAGCATAAACCACTAGCTAGCACTAATCAAACAGCACAACAACTGCAGAAATTCTAACATCAATCGTCAGTAACCTCTAGCAATTCAAAAGTTAAAAGATTTTCCCACAATTTTGCTGATTACTCTGCATTTCAGTGACCAAGCTGAAGCTCGCCGAGTCAAGGTGAAGGAGGCAAAGAAACGGCGTGACGAGAGACAAGCCGTTAAAAGACAGGAGACATTAAAGATATTTGCCAAGGATGATGATCCAGCCAAGAAGTAAAGAAAAATGGACAAGATGAATGATCTTTGTTGTTGACAGGAATGATTCGTTGTATTAGTATTAGATTGCTTTGCAAATGACTGGAAGATAAAAATGCAACACTTAAATGTGCAACATTCAATGAAACTCTCTGCCTTCTAAAAATTGTGAATCAGTCTATGAGCCACTGTATCTAGCAAAAAGCCAAGCTAGAAACTGTATAATAGTAAGGTTTCACATTTACCAGGAAGTCACATTAGAGAGTCCAACACCACCAAATATAATTGTTGTATCAGTCCAAATAATTTGTGAATCACTGTTGAACTAAATTTGTGTGAATAAAGTTTGAGTGATGTGTAAATAAAGTCTGAGTGAAGTGCTGCATCAGACTGTAAAAGGTGCATAAAATGAAAACTAATATTGCTGAAATATTAGATTTCAACATTCAAAGTCTGACCCAAAGCATATGCATTTCAAATGCACTTCAGAGGTGCCTTAAAAACTACAGTGCAGTCCTGTTTGCACACAGTCATTGTGAGCCAAAGTCACAGTAACTGCATGTTAACAAACTGCGAGGTAAGAGGGCCATGCTGGCATACAGTAGTGTACAATTTATGCAAGTCTTAGGGTGGGTAGAAGCTCAGACAATAATGTATTAAAAAAGAGCTGCATAAATAACGAGGTAAAGTTCAAACATTATTTTGTGGGAGCTCTATTCTTGACTGTATATACTGGTATCAGAAATTGCGTTATATAATGAAAAAAGTTGTAAGGAGGGTCTGGTGCTATTAGGTGTTGCATAGAGATCAACATGTAATATCGTGTCACAAATCCCCTTCGAGGTCTGAAAAAGATGCTATACAAATATGTGTATCCAAAAACACACTGGTAACTATGACTGAAACAAAAAAACATGAAGAAAATTTACTTTTACAATACACGAGAAAACCAGTTGTCTTAATAACAGCATTCTGTGTGAGCAGCACTTTCCAAGTGCTATGTTTCTAATAAAATGACAGACATGGTCCATCTTATATTTGTAATCGTAATCATAAAACTTGAGATGTCTACAACATCCAAAGAAAGCCACATTGTGGGAACCAGCTTATTCAAAGGCGTAAGGTAGGTCTTCAGGCTGGTTCGAAGATGAACTAGCCTAAGATTCCATCTTCCTTCAGTTGCTATCACAAGCATATCTTGTTTTGTTTCATGCTAGAGAGTTTATTAGTCCTGTACACCTTTTAGAGGTTGCAAGTGATAGAATATTCAATTGGCCTTGTTGTATCTAAGAAGTTTCTATAAATTTCCTCAAGCTCTGGTTCACAGGCTGTGAATTCACAGCTGATGTCGTGTGGTATGAATCCTGCTGTGCAACATTATTTAAAAGCTAGTTAAGACAAATTATTTGAAGATTTGATAGGCCAGGAGCACTTTGAACCAAGACGAAAATACCACAATAGCCAAGCAGAAATGGCTTTGATGGCACTTAATGGAACGAAAGAATACTACAGCATAGTGACCACCACGTCATGTTCACCTGTACTGTTTTCTGTGTGAGATGACATTTCTCAACAATTTTGAATTATACAGCTATGGCAAGCATCTGAAAGAAACAAATATGCAGTACTGCATTACGAAAAATGCTGTACAAAATTCTATCATTTTTCATGGCTTCAGGCAATTTATTAGGCATTGCTTAGAAATTTGTGGATGCACAAGTCAGCACAGGAATCAAAAGTGAGTGATATAAGACATCAAAACATCTGTCCTACACTTATCAACAAAGCTTTAACAGGATATGTTCGTCCATGAAAGAGCATTTGAAGAGCTGCTATTCTTTGCTACCACCAGCTGTCTTCCTTGTAACACAATGCTACTTGTACGTACAACAGCAGTAGGCACCTGACAGGAGATTTGAAGATGATTCTTGGAAACATTCAGAATTGGTCCAAGTGCTGGTGAGTGGAAGAGCTGAATCCCTTTCCACTGAATTTTCAGGAATCCAAGCAGCACTCACATTTGGAGCTACAAACAAGGAATCATTAAATTCACAAGCATTCATAGCAATGAGTCTAAGACACAAATACAGAAAGAACTGCTAGGTTACTAATTTACACATTCATTTCCATATACTGAAGTTTTTGGTTAAACCCTAGCATACAGAGGTTATACTGCATCATGTGTCTTGGATGTCCAGAACTTACTTGGTCCTGTTCATACAGTGCTTGCCAGCAAACTGTGGCGCTCTCTGGCACTTTCTTTCAGGGTTGTTGGAATCATAGGTGGCCAATATTTTGTCTTATTTTATATCCACTTTGACCTGTTGAGTGGTACCCCTAAATGCTTAACAACAATACTCTGATTTGCATTTTTCTATGCATAGCAACATGTCTATTTTGTCATCCACCGATTCTAAATAAGGAGCAGTGAATGAAGTACATCATCCAGTGTGCTCCAGAGAGAACCCTAAACAACTTGTAACAATATATATATATACACATATATATACATATATATATATATTCACAGGTGGCATGCACAAAGGTTCAACACATTCTATTATACAAAAAGTGGGACCAGATGCAAAATGGGTTGCCAACCCTGGGATATATGGTTGTCAGATTTCTTGTTGTTATGTCTGTGCCTCAGCCAAAAGATGACGCAAGTCTAGTATGAAGCCTTTGAGGACAGCAGGGGAAAGAAGTCATCATAAAGATACAATACCTTAATTGAATCTACACAGTCTCAAAATGCTGCCTAGACAAACAAGGTCAAAGTTAGACTGCAATAACTTGGAACTGAAGCAGTACCAATTCTAACCTTCAAAAGTTCACTTTAACATGACCGAACGTTTGGGCTCAGTTTTCCAAGGACCAAAGGAATGTTTGCGTTCTGTAGCACGAGATCCGAATACCAGATTCTGATTATGTAAAGCAACAACTCCAAATTCAGTCACCAACAAAGCAACATCTAAATGCTAATATAACACCATATTCAGTTGTTGTTATGTCAGTTGCCATCACAAAACATTTAGTCACCAAGACAACAAATACTGCCATCAACACCATGACAGTCACCATGACAGCATATTAGGCCGCCAACCATATTCAGTTGCAAATAAAACACCAAATTCAGTGACCAAGACAAAAAACAACACATAATAAAACATTAAAATCAAAATACATTTGAATTGTACAACAAGAGTTAAGTCAAACTAAGGCTTTTTTGTCTAAAGTTGCTGTGTTTCTGCACACTCTGCCTCTAGGAATGTGATAACTGCTTTGGCTGTTCAAGAGAAACCTGATTTGCAGTAAAGTCTAGAAAATCATACTTTCACACATAGGTTTCAGTGCCATTAATATTGCAGTACTACACAAAAAGGCTAGCTTTGCACAGATAACTTCATAAAATTCAAGAAATATTATCTTTTGTAAAAATACTGTTTGTTTATGAATTTAAAGCTGATGATAAGACAAACAAATATGAAAAAAAAATTTAGAATGGGTCCAAGTGATGTAGAGTGAAACAGCTGAAAAAAATAAAAGATCAGGTAGATTTCAATGTCCATTTACAATCTATTGTCAAAGGCTGTATTACACAAGAACTGATAACAGTATGATCAGAAATATGAACATACAAACTAGGACATAAAATCCTGGGAGGCAGTTGTAAGGATTTAGACAATGGAAAAATGCACTGGACTTGAAAAGAATCTCACCCTAAATCTCGTTTGTGGCAGGTTTCTCCATCTGTGAGGCTGTGACCTAACTGTAAATAACACCATCAAGAATAAGCTGTTTGGCACAAAAGTTCATTTTCTGCCATTATGCCTATAATATTGCTATTGGTAGGTCTGCTGTCTTGTCAGCTAGAATGAATACAGTCAGTGCTAAACTCTGCTGCCTGCCTCATCTGTGGCTGGACACTATTCAGTCACATTACTGATCTGCTGCATGACAACCTGCACTGGTTGCACACTCCTCAGCAGATCACCTACAAACTGTGCCTTATTCTGGACATATACCAGATTTCTGCATTCAAGCAGAAGACAACCAGAACACATATCAGCTGCAGTCCTCATCAAGGAATCAGCTACATGTCCTGCAGCCTTCCACAAGGTTTGGTGAATGTTCCTTCTCTGTTGCCAGAACCACTGTGTGGAGCAGTCTTCCTAACCAGTGTGAAGAATTCCTCATTTCTGGACATATTCAAGTCACGACTCGTGCTACAGAATGACATTGATATTTGTGAACTCGTGTACAGTGCCCTTTTTTCGGCCTCAGCCGTGCTACGGCGCTTTTTAAATTGTCTTATTATTGTTATTATTATTGCAACTGTTAGATTAACATCAACGGCAAATGAAGCCATTGCAAGTTTTTAGACACCAGTATTAGTCAGTCAGTCAGTCTGCTAATTTGTTTCACCTTGTCCACAAGACATTCTTTTAGTAAAATGCATTTCATCTTTCAGTTTTATTCATCATTAAAAATTTTCAATTCATCATATCACCCTTTAAAAACTTTAAGATAAGCAATGTGTAAATATTTTCAAGTTTGGATCTGGAAGATCATCATCTCGTTTACTGATCCCAACTCAAGAACAATACATGCTACAATCATAATTGACAGGGATGCAAAAGGTACACCCAGAAGGAACAGAAGGTCCCCTTACTTAGGGTCATCTGTTACTCAATAGCACTGAGATGGCCACTAACATAGCTACAAAACAATGTATCCCTTATATTAACACAAAATCAGTAATAACAAAACACATCCAATTGAATAGTACCATCCACTGCTAATATTTCTATCAAATTTTTTATTGCTCAAAAGCTCAGTAGAACTGTCCACCAACCTTTCAAATTTATTCAGCATTAACGACTTAAAAAGCCACCCAAGTTTCCAAGTAACAAGTGTGCTACCCAACACTGTAGTCACAGTACCAAGTGGCCACTGTAGCAGTACAGAAGCAATGAATGAATCTACATAAACAAATGCATTTTGGAAAACAATTTCTGAAAGCTACCTATTCTGGTTGAAGTATTTCTTCCAGTCCCCATTTGTCTTCTTTCAGCAATTTTCTGCCTATAGAAAAATGAACATCAAGTAAAGCCGATATACCCGACAGATCTGCATAGTATTTTTGCTTCACAATGCACACCTGTCCAAACCGTCCCCGAGATGGCCAATGTGCAAGGATTTCAAGGATTACAGCAGATAAGCACAGCTCCAAAGGACTGGCAAAGAGACCAATAACCATATGAACCCATGTAGAGAGGGTTTGAAATCATGTGGATGTTGACAGCAATCTTCATAGAGGAAGGCCCAGGACAGGATAACATGCAATTATGCAGCTGGGATACACTAAAAGACATGACCTAATTGGTGTCTCAGAATGTTGTTGAAATGGTATAGTTTAAAAAATTGCTAAAATCAAAATAAAACAACAATCTGTTAATATTCAAATGCCAACATGCACTGTGAATCAACAGTTGTGAAATGCCTCAGCTTGCTACCGACCTAACAGAACTAAGCTGTTATCAAAACTGACAAACTTTAATATTTATTTTTGTCATTGTAGTTCACTGCTGCTGCTGCTACTACAAATGAAATAGTTCCACATTAATAAACAACACCTGAGATCAAAAGCACTTTTCTTTGAAGTAAGAGAAGACTCTTCCTCTGCTGACTTTGAGGCATGGTCAGTCTGTTCCCGGCATCTCTGCTGCCCAAAGGAATCAGGCCGAGTCCTTTAACAAACAAAAATCACCATCCTTTACAGAAGGTCTGAAAATATTTCTCAAAATATTCAACCTGTTGGAACAGGAAATCTAGACCAGATACCAGAAACTACAAGCCAACTATATTTTCCCATATCTTGTAAATTCCATGTTTCAATTAACACACAATAACTTTAGATTTATATTTAGTCATGCCGGTCATCAATTTTATTTGCCTGTGTTATAATCTATTCTATTTCTGTAATCATTCCATACCATTCATACACGTGCTTGTCAGATGCAAAATAAAGGCTACTTACTTATCAGCATTTATTACTTATCTAAGATAATTACAACAGCATCAAGCATAAACGGCTAATGCATGTCATCACCAACTTCAACCATGAACAAAGCTTTTCAAATACATACCTAACAAATCTTTCATCAGCAACATCTTTCTTTGTTAGTGTGGGATTTGTATTTGTCACAGTTCTGCTTTGTTTATGAAAAGTGGCCGTAATCGGCTTCGCATTCATCATTTTATCAGCTTTCTCTGCAAGTTTATACATATCTTGAGTTGATTTTATTGAGGATTCCTTGCCATCTGGGGAATAGTCTGAGCTTGGACGATCGTCCTTCTGTCTTAAATCAACTGGAACCAACAGTGATGAAGTACTTTTGTCTGAACTGTAGCATTTACCTGAAAACTCTTCTCGTTTGCATAAGGGTCTTGCTCCCTCATTAGTGCGACGGATAATCACCACATAATCCGGATTGAACCCCAGTACCTTGGCCTTGACACCTGAGTTTGCACAAGGCGAGTTAACGCTTCTGTCTCCTTTCACACTTCGATCAGATTGATTATCAGTACCTTTATCCACTGAGTGGGATCTGCTGCTGACTGAACTCAAAGACTGGCTTCTCGAATGTTCTCGTGGCATAATATCAGGCCATGAGCGGTCAGTCTGACTGAATGATTCAATGCTAGATGATCGCCTACTGCTTGCTAAATTGTTCGACTCCTGGTGAGTATTATCTCTCAACTTCCTTCCATAACTGCCCTGTCTCCTTTGTAGTTTTCTAGTT
The DNA here is from genome assembly GCA_964023275.1 of Norana najaformis. Lineage (NCBI taxonomy): Eukaryota > Metazoa > Annelida > Clitellata > Crassiclitellata > Hormogastridae > Norana > Norana najaformis. The sequence continues at coordinate 21,764,187 of OZ029913.1, read as the reverse complement.
TTTGTCTGGTGGCACGAATTGCGCTCGCTGCTGAAGCTAGTTCTCTGACTCCGATGATTATCTTGCAAGCACTGGTCGTCTGTTGTTGGAGATTTTTGTCTTTGATGGTGATCATTATGGTGTCTGAGATTTAGTGATGAAGACACTTCATTCCTATATCTTTGCTTGTAAGGCAGGTTTGATGACTGATCACCAAGCTTGGAATTCCGAACTGTTTTCCTATTTAAGGATTCTGAACTATTTCTTTGTTCAAGATGATGCATTGTATGCTCTCCAGATTCGCTTTGTACTCTTGGAGAACTATGCTGCACTCCAGCGCAAGGGAAGTTCCTCTCCAGATTATCAGAAAGTTTATCAGAAGGAAACTGTCTCCATGAGGTAGGATGTTGTCCTCTGCTACTCTTACGACCAGACACTTGTCCATCATAATTCTGGCAGGATGTCTTCAAATTCATATTACCTCTCCTCTGGTTTAATGTTGAACCTCTGTACAAATGTAATTATATTGGTAAGTATATGTAATTAATTCTTCTAAATAAAAAACCTGTGCATAAAAATGTTTAAAGGATAAATGAAGCCTTCCGATAAAAGGAAAACAACATATTACTGTAGTCTGACACCTTCACATATTTTCATACATATATCTTGCTGTTTACAAAGTGCTTTTTAAAAACCTCACAGGCATGGCTAGTTATGTAATATCTAAGTCCATGATAATCTTTAGTGCCACTGCAAATGTGACAAGCATCTGACCAAAATATCATAGATGCCGTTTTTTGTCACTAAAGTAAAGAACCTCTCTCCCCATGCCAGATGAAAAATTAATTTCCTATTTAACATGACTTTAAACACTTACAATAAACCTCGTGATAGTAGAATTAAACTGATTTTCAAACGATTAAACGGTCTTTATAGAAACAGGAACACAAGAGAGATAAAAGCAGCAGTGTTCTAATATGCAAAATATATCAGCTGCAGGAAAATGATCTCTACCTGTCTTGACATTGTTTTTCAATGTGTGAACCATGATGAACTGAATCTAACTTCTTTTCTCTTGATTCTGATCTCTGACGACATGGCGGTGCACACCACAGAACATTTGAACTGCGGAACTGTGAAGACCTTGACTGGTAAGGAACATCATGTCTTTCTTCCATGTTCATCTTCTGCTGCTTTGCCGGAAGAAAGTCCATAAAATCTTTCCTGTCCGGAGAACGTTTCACCCCAGCGTAAAAGAGTTTGGTCTTATTATTTTTAAGGACAGTCTGAAACTTCTTTTGCGGTGAAGCAGGTCTTGTAGTGGTATCCCTCAAGTGCTTGTAATATGTTTTGGAAACTGAAACGTCTTCAAAAGACTTCTGATTCTTTGAGGAAGGGCTTGGTTGTGGCTGCAACCGAGAGTTCCTCGGAAGCAATGATGAAACAGCCTGAAAACTGCTCCTCTGCCTTGCCACATCTGCAGGAAACCGAAGCCTTTGAGAAGGGACCGGGGATTGTCTTTGATGATGGTTGGCTGATGATGGTGCTGTGTGCTTAAATGAATTTCGGTGAACCATGGGCTGTGAGGCTTGTGGAGTTCTAGGACCAGACGAGCAGGAGGAATTTCTCCACCTGGGGAATGGAGATGACGTTCGGTTTACCCTTGACATTGTGGATTGTGAAAATGTAACTGCTGTTCTAGCTTTCTCCTGAACAAGACATAAGCTCAAGAAGTTACACAAGTTTAAACATAACAGACTTCTTCAAAACAACAAATTATTGAAGTCACTCAAGGGATGTTAGGCATATTATTCACTTCAAATAAATAGAAAAAACATGTCTAACTTTATATGCAGGTTATGGAAACTCGTTTAATGACAATCAAAGCACGCCAGTCAGCGAAAGCAAAAATTTATAAATTGTGCTTGCATTACTTTATAGAAGCTGCTAGCCTGGCAGCCATATTATTTGTCAAATTTTACCCGTTTTTCCAGCCATCCACGGTTTTGAGGTGATTTATTGGCACCATGTAAATGGCTACTAATAATAAATTAGGTTTTGGTATAGTCAAAATTATTTACAACAGAAATATTTGTATGATTTGGATTTCGTTGGGCCCTGTATAAATCTCGAGCTTACGATTAGAATACCTCACACATTATGAAACATTAATTATGGAAATCACCTTGACTATAAATTGTCATTCAATAAGACATGAGTATTTAATTTGCTAAACTATATCAACACAAATCAGAATTTAAACAGCTCAAATGCAAATCCATCCAGTTTGGCATCTTATGTTCATAGAGAGTATATTCTCTGATAGAGATAACGGTCGATTCACCTCCCATCGATAGGAGGCGTTTGATCTCAAGTTCTGATCATTTAATCGTAATCGTAGTTAAAATTTCTAAAGCACTACTTAGACGCTAACCGCAGGGCATCATCTTATTCACGAGCGCTGCGTCAAGTCCTTGGGGTTGTCCAAAATTCCATGTAAAGAACCAAGTCCGGCTGCCAAGAGACCAGAGAGATAAAGGGAGATGAGGCTAGGGTTGGTTGTGTTTAAATTGAGAGAAATGAGAAGACTGATCAGGATGGGATTTCTTGAAAAGGTAAGACCAGTTTTGAATTGAATACCTGAGAAGTAACAGATATAGTGAACGACGGACGGAATAACAGAACAGAGGAATTGCGAAATTTAGGAGGGCGATCCAAATGTGTGCATATTGGTTCGGTGATGATATGTCGAGATTATGATTGCGATTAGCATATCACTCGGAGCCTATTCTATTAAAATCACTGCAATGGCTAAATATCCCCAACGCATTGATAAATTTTAAAATTTCAATACCAATTCTTCCGCCTGCCCTTTCCTGCAGCCTTCCATTAAAGACTGGAAATGAAACTTTTAAAACTATTCTATCTCGGTTCAGCTCATGCACCATCCGATGACCACCATCATCAACGATTTCCACGGTAGCATGCGTCTCCCCTTCTTGACCTTCCGGATTCTGACCTGCCACAGAAACTGACCAACTAACCTAGCTCTTTCGAACGTTTTTATATAGTGCCGGCATAACTGTTCTCCCTGACGCGGCTTTTGCTTAGCGCCAACATATTTTGGACATTTACATTTACACTATATTTAAATTTATTCACGGAATTTCACGTTTGGTTATTTCCCATTTGAAATCTGCAAATTCTTGGATCCGTTTTACCAGCAGGTTCTCCTGTCATTCATCCAGCATAAAGCCATCTGTCACTCATCAGGCTTTCCATTTAAAAATAAAAGTCCCATTTCTTTAGGAAATTTTACCACGATCCAGATATCGAATTCAAGTTCATTGTAACAATTAAGATAGCAGTTTACGTTACTTACGTACTTAATCGCTTTTAAAAGTCCGGAAATGGTTATTGCGCATGCTCACGATATTGTGCTTTGCTTTATAGAATCGAGTTGTTACCTCTGCACTAGGTAAAACAGTATTCAGTGTTGTTTTGCAGAATTATTCATTTTAAAAGAAAATAAATATGACGCAATGATCAAAGTCACTTTATGTTCGTAGCGTTGGCGTTTTTTATTGGTTTCAAAATTGCAAGTTGAAACAGCGCATAGCTTAGATTATTCTTACAGAACTCAAATTTTAGCCGTAGAAGCCGTAGGGGATTTATAAAATACGAAAGTACGCTAGGAAGATTTTATTTACTTATGGTCGTCTGAGCACAGATCAACTACAAAACAGTTTCATGTACTCGATACACAATTTAATAAGAACAGCAATGTGACCTTTATGTTCGTTTCAGCGGATTTTGTGTGAATTTGATGCCTAAGCGATGGCTACTATAAAAAACGTGGATGAAGCTAGTGTCGAGAAGAAGCTTCTAGGTGCAAAGAATACCCAAGAAAGCATTCAGAGTCTTTCTTTATGGGCTCTGCATCACAAAGCTCAACACGACAACATTGTCAGGATTTGGCTAAATATCCTAAAGAAATGTGAGTTAGATAATTTTTGCTAGTTTGTCTTTAAAAATTGTAGATTTGACCGAACACTTGTTCAGGCAACCAATACTGGTTTGCATAGCTCTTGCTGAGTTCGTATCATTGCACCATGAATCAAACTTATATTTAGAAACATTGCAGTCCTTAAAATTAACACTGTTTATTGCACTTTGGGTAATGCGGTTGATTATATCATATTATATTGAAATATTATCCTTGCTTTCCTCTTAAGAGTGACAAGTAGTTTAGCAGCATTTTTCAACCCAAACTCCATCTATGTTTGTAGAACTTGCTATCTATTGTTATTTTGTATCTGTTGATAGGCGGTCTTTAGTTTTTGTAAATACAGTTATTTATATACCTTTAAGATATGACAGTTAGGCAAATAATGCAATATGTCTAAATTCAAATTTTAATCTGAGTGTTAAAAGCAAATTCTTTGTTATAGTGAACATTGGGCTTTTTTCCTGCGAAATGTATAGTTCTACTTTTCGGGTTGATCATAAGCCTTGTATGTCACTCTTGTTGCAATTGAAATTTATGTTCTCACATTCACTGCAGCTTTCAATCTTGCCCATGCCTTCCTCAGCAGTGGGATAGAATCGACTGCTGTAGTTCCATCTGTGTGGAACTTCCCTTGGGGAGAATTAGGCATCTGAGAAGCAGAGTCGGACTGGGACCGTTTTGGTGGCCTTGCCATTTCAATTATGCAATGGGCCCCAGGCCCAACCTGACCGATAAAATGCAGCATTAGATTAATCAATTTACTTTAGGCATATCCTGCATATAATAAAAAAATTATAATATAAATAGTAATAGCAATATTAATAATTATGAAATGCCTCAGACGTTGCTGTTATTGTTTTTAAGTGTTATTTAATATACTATTTGATTGATTTTTGATGCAAATTGTTTCATATTCAACTCTAAGAAATTATGAAATGGAAAAGTCTGAGAAGTAGGAAACTCACAGCATTTAAACAAAATAAGCATCATTTTAAACTTGCATGAACAGTGGTACAGTGGACTGACGTGTTCACTTTCAAAACTGATAGCAGATACTATAAAAACCAATTAAAGTCTAAAGTATACTGTGAAAAGTTTAAAATTGAACTTACATAATTTTTGCTCTTTGCAAGGATACCATCTGAGTCTCTTTGTAACGGCGTCTAGTGCTGTAGTATTCCTCCTGCTAACTTCTGAAATTTCAGAAGTTCTGATAATTGGCATCAGCTATATGTAATGTTAAATAGATTTAGAACATTAGAAGTCTTTTCATCTCAGCGGATTTGGCAGACAGTTTTTCGTGTAGTGTCTCGTTTTTAATTGGCTTAAGCAAATCTGCCTCAACAGAACACACCAGCAGTGCTTCCAACAGTTCCTGGATGAACGATGACCTCAGACGACTTTGATTATTAAAGACTGTAGTTTGTGTACATAGAGAATCCAACAGAAATCTTGAATAAAGGGTTGAGCAGGAACTCGGCACAGATCGAATGTGGCGACATCATTGTCAATGGTAGTTAAATTGTTGTTTTGGGAGTTTGCATATATAGAATATTAGTGTAGTGACATATAATTAATTAATTTCTGTCCTAGGTGCCCTGCACGCTGAAACCAGAGGGAACCATGTGCTATGGCACTTGGGCGCAATGTCCAATCTGCCACTGCTGAGAAGCCTGCTATGTGGCTTGGTGGCATTTCATTATTTTGTCACATGTCAGATAATGCTGTACACATGAAGATATAGTTCATTGGATGTCCATCCAACAGCACATCAGTTAGAAGATTTCAGTTGGGTCTGGCTGCATAAACTGGGTAATGCACCTGCCATGGTGCATTGCCTAGTACCCAATGTGCTTTTCCCAGGTTTAATTCACTTGGCTGCATTAATCCTGTCTTACATTTGTTGCAGCTCCCTTTGCCCATGATCTGGGGCAAACTGGTTGTCCTATGTGAACTTACTTTGATAATGTGCATAGCATCATACTTTCCCAGTGGTGTGGCCACCTACCTACAATAACTGTCTCAATTTGCATCATCTTTTTACTAGCAAATCTATTTGCACTTTTTCTAAGGCTCAGAGACTGTTTGCCGAGGCTGGGCGCATTTGTAGTTTTTTGATTGGGGCAGTATATAAATTTACTGAATGAATGAAAGAAATTCTGTATCAAGAGATGTTCTTTTGTTTAGCAAAGATACAGCGCCGACTGACACTGTTTTACTAGCAAATCTATTTGCACTTTTTCTAAGGCTCAGAGACTGTTTGCCGAGGCTGGGCGCGTTTGTAGTTTTTTGATTGGGGCAGTATATAAATTTACTGAATGAATGAAAGAAATTCTGTATCAAGAGATGTTCTTTTGTTTAGCAAAGATACAGCGCCGACTGACACTGTTTTACCTGTGCAATGAAATCGTTCAAACATGTAAAAGAAAGCATGCCATAATGTACAAAGATGCATTTAAGGAGGTTTTGCGTGATGCAGTTCTGCTTGTTAGGTAAGCACAAGAAGTTCCATCTTTCTGTAGCTTTGCATATATATATATATATATATATATATATATATATATATATATATAATCTTAGCTTTAATTTTGTGTCATGAACTTGAGAATCACAAATCTCTAACTGAATAAATATGAAAATGGTTTTATACTTGATTGCAGGATTGATTTTATCTAGGTGCAGAGATCAAATATTCTGTATGCCTGACGTTCTGTTGTGTCTGCTGCTTCTTTAATAAACTACAGTAGAGTTTATTTTTGTTGTTGAATGTTCAGGGATGCTTCTGTTAGAAACAACATTGAGAGAATATTCTCCATCTGGGAGGAGCGCAATATTTATGACTCAGAATTTATTGAAGATCTAATTGCTACCCTGAGTGAGTACTATTTCTTTTTTCACGATTGTTTCAGAGGATTTCCTGAAATTGTGTCTGACTTGACAATTGCTTGAAGAACAGTTTCTATTCTGATACATAGCCTGTCACCAATGGTGAATCCCTAGTGATAAAACGAAAACTCTGACAATATCCATAACGCATCTACTTCCGACAGGTCCATCTGACCAAGTAGTTCATGGTTACATTGTAAACAAATGCTTTAAGTTGTGCAAAAACCAAAAACCATGCATGAAGAAGGACATATTTTGTGCTGTGTCATTGTATTGTAGCCATTTTGTAGAGCACTCGGCTCGTATTTTGGATCTTGCAGGTTTTGCACCTTTGCCCCAAGATGTTTACTTTGGAGGGACCTTTAGCAGCTCCCTAACTTAATTGCTTGGCAACAGTTGATGGTGAATATTTGAAAAAATGGAATAAAAACACCAGTCAATTTTTTTATGTGCTACTATCATTCTTCTGCTGATGAAAACAGAAATTATGAATTTTAGAATCTTCTTTAATAAAATCACACAATGACTGTCTTTACAGAATAGGACTGTTAGACTTATAAGTGGACTTAGCTGTAAATCTCATTCATCTTGTTTGCAGAAGTTTATATTCTTAAGGTACTTACATCAAGTATCCATTTTTATGTATCACTATAAATCTGGCACTCTTCCAATGTCTCTTTCTACGTTTTAATGTTGAGTGAACAGTCCACTGTTACAGCACAGGAGAAGTCAGATTATCATGTAGACCAATGCAGTATTAATATACCTATTGAATTCAAAACCACAGTCCCTGAATTTGGAATCAGCTTCCAGAAAACTTGATACAAAATCTCTTGCTGAATTTAAACTAAAATGGAAAGATGCATCCTGCCCATGTACTAACTACTTATGTATATTTTCTCTTCGCATACCGTGAATAAAGTATGTGCTGTTATGATCTCCGAACCTCTGCTTTCAGAGCACTTTGTTTACTATGAATTATGTACACTTGTGGGGAGGCTTGATAAGCTTGTTCAAGAACTTATGCTTGGCAGTGATAGCTACTAAAGTTTCTTGATTTATGCTGATCTAGTAATATTACTACTGCAAACATTTATGTGGATATCTCAATTATTGTAACATATGGATTGGTTTAAATAAACGAATTGAACTGAATTGTTTTAGTAGTCTTTTGGAAAAATGAAACAATAAACTTGAAAATGAACTTCAAACATTAAGCATATTAAATATTTTTGACTTATGTTCTAGTCAGTCAGTATGATAGTTTGTTCTGTTTTTTGTCTTTTCAAGTGTGCAGCAAAAACAAGATTAGAGGATTAGATAATTTGTTTTGGAAAAATGAAACAATAAACTTGAAAATGAACTTCAAACATTAAGCATATTAAATATTTTTGACTTATGTTCTAGTCAGTCAGTATGATAGTTTATTCTGTTTTTTGTCTTTTCAAGTATGCAGCAAAAACAAGATTAGAGGATTAGATGGTGAATTAAACAACTAATTTAACAACCCTTAAAACTGGATTTGGCATTTCACTGATTTTTGTCTGTTGTTTTCAGACAACACAAAAATTCGACCATCTGCGGCAAAACTTTTGGCTGAATATAAGGTTTGTTTCGGTGGCATTATTTCATTAATATTTGCTGTACTACCATCTTAGTGTTATATGAACGTTGAAATGTTCCAAAGAGCAGGCTAAAATTGATAGCGAATGAAAAAAGTATAAATGTCCAGAAACTGTTCCGAAAATCCTTGCAGCTAGGAATTCTAGCAAAGAAAAGACTGCTGAGACATTACACTATTGTCATTATGAGTCTTCTTTGGCATTTCTTCTAAAACCTTGAGTGCATAAACATGGTGACTTCACTTGTGGCTGATCCTCAATATACATGGTATTCACCTTGAGGCAGCCTCAGTTTAAAGTATGCGTGTTGCTTTTGGCTTGGAGGGAAGTCAGTCTCATGAGCCTTGTATGCAAAATGCCCTTTTTAGTCTGTGAGTGGAGAAACAGCAGAAGGGTTTGAAGTCATCAGTAGTGTAAGGCATGGGTTTCAAATGACCTTTTTGTTGTGCCTACGGGCAAAATTGTGGCAGTGGTGACTTGCTGGATGCAGCACTGGGAGGTGAGTGTAAATTTTGTAGACAACATCATTTTGCTGGCAGAAAACCTGGACATTTTCCTGATGGCATTGGAAACGGTATGTGAGAAAGCAAGCTAATTGGAACCGAATTGGGTTAGAACCAAGTTCCTGACTGCTAGAGGAATATCTGGACTGACTGTACAAACAGCCCTGGATTGTGCAAAATATCAAGGAAGCCAGGCCGTAGCTAATAGTGCCAGGGTGCTAGAAATTCAATGCCACATTGATACTGCAAGGTTTCTGTTGATGAGGGCATCTCACTCTACAATACAGAGCTTAACACCGAGGTTATGACTGCAAGTGACCGCATGGTATGCAAATAATTTTGAGTGCATTTAATTTATGGTTGTTTGATAATTTGGGGTGGGATTATCAGCAATAGATAATTTTCGACACATCAATCTTTTTGTCTGTTTATTCTGGCTAGAATTGTTTTTATTTTTATTCGTGTTATTTGTTTACTTTGGTTGATCTGTTGTTTCAGTACTTTGGTAGCTTTTTCATTGACCTTAAACTTATTTCATCCTTGAAGTGATTGATCTTGGCATTTCAAGTAATTTTTCCATTGTGCTAAACTGTTTTAGATGTTGTCTGATATTTTCCATTGCTTGAGATTTTTTTTAAATTGAAAAAAGTTTTTGATGTGAAACTTGGTTCTTTGTTTTAGCCCAGCAAATTAAGAGAAAATATAAGCAGTTTTGCAAAGCTTGAAAAAGAGATTGAATCCAAAAGGCGCCGACTTTCATCGCTTAACATTGATGTCACTAGTCAAAACTATCTGAAGCATCTTAAAGGCAAGTGCATTCTGCTAGTTTTTGCTTAGTACAAACACTCCTTTCATTCTGCTGTGCAAGCTGATCAGCCTGAACTGCCAAGATACAGTATAGAAGCTTTTTTGGGTTTGGTCCAACTTTGTGGAATAGGTTGCTTAGGAAACTACACCATGAGCTCCTTGGTCTTTGCATGGCACAAAATGCAAGCTGTTTGGCAAATCTGCCTGCTTGAAGCCTTGCTACATCCCGTGCCCTACGTTCAACAAGTATCATCCCAATGCTGTACACCAGGGTGATGTCCTATTTCTGCCCCATGATAAAATAGGCCACAGGATATACTAGTACGTTCTCACCCATGTCGATGTGCAAAGACGCTGAGCAGCAACAGGTTGTCTAAATGAGGGTATGCAGTAGTCAAGGGTTAATTCCGTTATTGGTTCTATCGGTGTGCCATACTGCCCTGGTGTTTACGTATGCATGTTTATAACAGGAGAGGTTTAAATGTTTCTGTCTCTTGTCACTATCTTAGTCTGTGCGCTGCAAATCTGTCATCACAAAATTAATTTGTCCACTGAAATGGAAGCTGACACTATTTCAAGAAAGTTCTACAGCACTGAGGGAGGGGAGCTGGAGGCAGGGGCAGCTTCTGTGGCCTGCACACGATGCTGAAGTAAATAAAAGAAACAATAACACAGTTTGTCTTGTTAGATTACCATCTTTGGGAACCATATCAAGCACAGTATTATAAGTTTGCATTTTAATGTTGTCATATTATAAAGAATTATCAAATTTTGCATCGATGACAGCTTCACTAATTCACGTTATCATGAAGTTCTGCTGTAATCATCTTTTTGCACCTTGACAGACCGTAGTCATGGTAAGCAGTATACACAGCAGATCGAAGATATCCATCGTCATCTGGATGATTATGTGAACAGCTTAGACAAGCAGATCAAGGAACGACTGACACTGCTTGAGTTGCTCGAACAAAGTGAACTCTTCTATGATGCCCAGTACGGAGAAGCCAAGATTGTTACCAATGTATGTTTTCTTGTACAGCTTTATTTTCACCAAGATGTATTTAGAATGATACATTCAAGAGTTCATGGCTCCTAGTACTTGGTTATTTAAGTGTTTTAATGTGTCCACTTGTCCATTTATAAGTCTGTTCTTTTGACATCGTTTTCCAGGAAGCTCAAGAAATACAACATTTACAAGTATATTAACGTTATGTTTATTTGGCATTTTGAACACTTTGAGAAGTTCTTAAAATGTGTTATTAAATTATGGTATTTGTTACGTTAGTTTGCTTTGGTTTTCCTTTTTTTAAGTAGGTCACTGATGCTTTGTTGGACAGCCAGAAACTATATTTTCATGTAAAGTAGTTAAATGCTAATGGAGGTTGCTTCTGTCATTTTAGGCATACAAGAACTTTGGTACCAGAGTGACAAATCTTCGTAAGAAATTAGATGATGTCCGAAAAACTCTTCCCGATCCACTTAGTCCTATTCCATCGCCTTCCATGGATGCACCATCTCCAGTGGAAAGTGTGGCTGATGCAACAGAGGACAACACTGAGCCTATTGATATGGAAATGTCAGATGCAGAAGATGGTGAAACAGGTGGGTGTTTCTGTGGAAATAAATGAGTGGTTACTTTAACAAAAATAAACCAGCATGTAACTTGTATAATTTTAAAACTTCCAACGTCGAGCATACCACAAGAGGCAGTCACCTAGCATTAACCGTTGGAAGATTTCAGTAACAGTTTGTGGGTGGAGATGTTTTGATTAACTTGAGCCATATCCTTCCTCCTGATGCTAACCCATCTAAACGCTGCATTGTATGCACAGTAGCCATCCAAAAGCATGCATGTGAGCCTCCAGTAAACTTAGGGAATACACTTTAACCTATTTCAAATAGGGGTGTTTTCTTTCTATTGAGTCTTGTGGCGTGTTTTTTCTGGTCTTTATTTTTCTACAACTGCAGATGTGCTTGCTGGATTTACCATCTATCGCAGGACTCGATGAAAAGTGACATTTTATGAGATTAATTATTTCCTTAGTGCCCAAAGCTGTAAAAGAGATCAAATAAAATTATAGCTTAAGAAATCTCAACAGCTCAGTGCATTATTATTGCCGACAACTTATTTACTGCTACCAACTGCAACATGTTCAGTTTATTTACTGTCCAGCAGTAACTATAACATCAGTTTACATCCACAGTGTCAAGCATGCTAGCTATATTGTGCATGTTCCCAAAGTATGTTTGATGATTTGTTACACTTGTTTGTGCTCTGAGAGTTTATGCAGTTTGGTAGTACACGTACTTGTAGCAGCCAGTTTGAAGGCCAATATCTTGCTTCTTGCAGCAGTGTGTTGTCTTCCCATACGAGCCTAGCAATGGTGTTCGGCATCTCCTCGTACAATCCAATGATTTTTAAAATTGTACCATTCAATAAATAGTACAGCAGGAGCATGACATCCTTGGGTGGATGGCACACCATAGCACTTTGGTAGGTTTATTGCTAGCTGGCTCCCGAAGTCAAACACGCTACAGCCGCCTTGAACTTTATAACGAAGTTATCGCATGTTGACCTCTGTTACATCAAACGTGTGGACAGAGTTTGGCTACCACTATTTTCATGGCCAGATCCACGTTCTGCTCCTTGATGATCCAATTGATCAAGGCCAACTGTACCTTGGTTGTAGAGGTGGAACTTGGAATGGAGCATGTGGCTTCAGTAAACAACAATTACTGTTTCTTCAAATAACGTTTGCTTTATTACCAGATACAGAACATATATGTTAGTGGTAACGAGGTTTATGATATTTTCTAGCAGAACCAAACCAAAAAGACAAATGTCTCTGACTAACATAATCCATCAAGCAGAATTTGTGGCTTAATATCCCAACATTCACAAAAATTAATGTACAGTATGTTACACTGTAAATGTATTTTTGGCAACATGTTTCCTTGGTGTCCGTTGTAACAGATGCCAGCCACTAATGGATTAATTGCTCAGGCAGGAGTTTGGTAAATGGCAGCAGGTCGATGAGTTCTGTGTCTGTTGCAGAACAGTAACGATGCAGGTGCAGTGGACCATTATCTTGTCCAAAACATTGACTGATTCAGTTTTGAACTGAAAACAAACAGCTGAAAACAAACAGCTGCAAACTGTTGTTTCGCATTGCAAGAAAGTTAGTATAGAAAACTTTTCTGCCGATTAATTGCATTACAGCTAGCAACTGTTTCGCTGGTTTATTTTGTGACCATTGGTTGTGTTCACATTTCAGAGCAGAAGACTTATTCTCCAAGCAATGTTGCTGTTTCTCCGCCTCAACAACCAGCATCCTTCACCAGTGCTTCACTGGATCATCCCACACCATGTAATACTCGAAAAGTTGTATTAAAATTCTTTGAGTCTTATGGCAGATGCTTACCCGTTAATTTCTAACCGACCCATACACTTACACATAAGCGACCAACGGCTATTTTTCATAGCCTATTTATTCATCTAATTATGAAGCTATTTACCTAGAATGGGCGCTTGTTCTCTGCTGTCCAACATGTATTGTAAGGTTACCCATAATGTCGAGTCTGCAGTTGGCTTGCAAACAGTATCATGGTTTAAATATACTCCGATCAAGAAATGTAAGGCACTTGATGATGTAATATTCTACATCCTGGAGAATGACAAACTCATTGAGTTCGCATGGCTTGTGGATGCATGTGCCACCTTTCAGGCATCTAAGGGTGTGCAGTCTTGCGTGGACCAGAGCGTAGGTCTAAACGTGGCCAGTGACAAACGGTGAAAAAAATTAGAGGAAATGTTGGTCATGCTGCTTCATGACTTCTACTCCACTAAATGCTCACAGCCCATCCAAAAACATTTCTAAGAGATGAGCAAAAAAGCTTGATCATATTTAGGAACACACCCTTGATTCTTACCAGAAGCCAGCTTTTATATTAGATGTATTACAAGATGCTGGTTGCATGAATCTTGTAACACCCATGGAAAAACAACCTTGGAATATTCTGGTTGTCTTTTATCACTAATGAGACTACCTGTTTGCTAACCATCCCTTTAAGCAGCCATGTTATCATGGTACAGAGTGTTTACAAGTAATTTGCCGACATAGGTGGATTCACGCACTGTAGCACATCCTTAGGGTTCCCTATGGACCTTTGACACCCAGTAATAACGAGAACGGTGCAGTAACGGAGCCAGTGATGAGCACAACAGATTTAAACTGGTTACTAATTGCCATTATTTTATTTAGTTACAGATTCTCAAGAAGAAGTACTCATCCAGCCACTTATTGGAAAGTCTATCAGTTTACCTTCGGCTCCAGAGAACGTGAATTCTCCCTCAAATTCTCCGGTTGTGACTGATGCCCCAGTTGCCATTGACTACAACAGCAGCTTCCTTGCAAAGTTAACATCTGGTGGACTATCATCTTTTTCGCTGCCATTCAACTCGATGTCTTCATCTTCGAACCTTGGGCTGCCATCAGGCATTGGTGCCACATCTGCAGCCAATGATGACTCACTGTCACCTGCTCCTGAGGATGATGGTGGTGGCACACCGGTTCAGGATGAAAAACCAGACACAGCTGGATCGACAGTGGATCCTGTTGCTCTCTTGAATCAACTGCTTAGCTGCACCAAAAAGCCAGCGTCTGGTGGTACAGATTTTCTCAAGAGTCTTTCAATTTTGACGCAGAGCATGAATGTACCATTTCAGCCGCCAAAAAAGGATGAAAAGCCTGAAAGCCACAGTGCAGAGAACAGCAAGGATGCATCTGTGACATTACAGCCTAGCAAGCCAGACGAAAAACCGGCTCCTCAGTTCCAACCATTCTATCACTCGGAAGACTATTTGTCAGCACAGCCTCCGTCTTCTCAAAGTGGTGTGAACAACAGCAGCCCAATCACCAGTTTGAGACATAGCATTGGTGCTGGAGAGTCATCCTTGGTTGTTCCCATCTCAGATCCTAGTTACATGGCAGTGCCTCCTAGAGGAATTGAGGTCCAAGAAAAAGCTCCATTGCCACCTCCTCCACTTCCACCAGCATTTAACTATTCTCCTTCTGTATATCCATCAGTTGGACAATTTGAAGCAAGCACACATCCTACTTATGGACAGCACCTGTCCTACTCTGCAGAGCCAGAGTTCACAGCTGCATCATCTGCTGCAAGGATGGAAGATAATGGCAATTATCCAAGCACGAGCAGTGAAGGCATTCTCAACATTCGTCCAGATTTGGTGGAGATGCTTAAAAATGTACTCAATACAACCAAAACGGCATCTACAGTTGGCCAGGGAGTTCCGGATGTTGTAGGTCCAAGACCAGTTCTGCCCAGACCCACTCTGCAAATCCCAGACATGCAGGTTGCATCTTCAGGAGTACCTGACTTCAGGTCAGCTGATGACAATGGTGAATTTGTAGAGCGCTTGAAGAAAAAGACGGGATTCTCATCGCCAGTTACTGATCCCCTCACCTCCCCTAAACTGTTTCAGCAAATGTTGAATACAGGGCCACAAAGGATGCGAGGTTTTCCTCCAGAAAACGAATTCCAGGGGCCAAACAGAGATGCGGGAAACTTTCATGGTCAGCTGGAACCTACATACTTGCAGTCAAATGATGTGCCACCAATGTTTGATGGCTATGAATCCCAAGTTTTGCCCTCAAGACAGTTTCCCATTCGTCCCCCAGTCCAAATGCCTATTGAAGAAACTTGTCCAACTGCACCCATGGTTTCAGGCAGAAATCGTTCTGAACTTGCTCATCCTGAAATTCCACCAAGAGGTTTTGGCCCCCAAGAATACTTAAACAACAGTGAAAGAAATTCAGGGAATGGACCACATGAATTTGATCACCATATGGGTGGCAATCGTTTTCCAGAACCATTTTTTAATGCACGACCAAGGTTTTCAACTGATTTTAATCCCGGAAATACTGGTAGACCATTTATGGGTGGTCCACCATCTCGTTTTCCTCCTATGCGACCACCACCCAGGTTTTCACAGAGAGGATTTTATCCACCCTTTTAAGACAAATTAATGATGATTTACGTGTTGGCATTTGTTTGATAAATCTTGTGAACTGATTTCTGTACGTACCGTTGGAAGAGTAGATAGCGAGTTTTTTACTAGCAAAATGCAAGTGGAGATAAAGAACTCTTCAGCCCTTCCAGGAGCTGTCTTATGACTGTGGTGTTACGGACTGCTAGTATGAAAGTAGTTGTGAGTTGCTGATCATATGATGGCCAGGCACTGTGACTGACAATTTCACACATCTTTAAAGGACTTGCTAAGGACAGCATTGATTGAAAATGTGTATATACGGTTTGTTATCTGTTCACACAATATAATATATATACATATATATGTTTGTGATAGTATGGCACGATCAAGTACATGCAATATGAAAGCAAATGAGCTATATTTGCTGTTTAGAAAATAAAAGAACAGTATATTATGCATGTGCCTCTTAGTTTCATGATTGATTTTGGCCCAATTTAGTACTCTGCATTTCCTTTTGCATTTCCTTTTAAAGCATCGTGGGTTTGAACCTGCAAGTCATAGGGTACTCCTGCAATGCAATTATCCCATGTCCTGAATTTTGGAATTCATTGCTACTAGCTCAGACCATAGAAGAGGGAAATGAGCACTCTTTGCTGCACCGCTAAAGAACATGGAAGACTGTACTCTTTCTACTTAATAGTTCAAGGCAAGACATTCATGTGATGTTATGATTTTTATAATGTCCTTCCTGTGCAGGTCTCTGATGGTCTCTGGCCAGTTCTTCCTTGGTCTTCCCTTCCGTTTCCCTTCAAGAATCCAGTTCATTGCTTGATTGTCTTGCCTATCTTTGTCCATACAAATTACATGTCCCTTCCATTTCAGTCTTCTCTTTCTGGTGATATTTTCTATATCCTCTTGTCCCGTCCTTTCTCTTATAGTTTTATTTTATATTTTATTGTGCCATGAAATGTGCAGAATTCTCACCCATCTGTGATGTGCTGCCCTCAGACTCTTGTTTGCCACTGTCTTTGGCCAAGTTTCTGATCCATATAGTAGTGTACTTAATACTTTTGCCTCACACAGACGAATCTTGGTCTTCAAACTGCGTCTGTTGTTCTTCCATCTTTTCAAGTCTCCCAAAAGCAGGATTTGCCTTTCCTGTGCTTATCTTCACCTCCCGTCACAGCTGCTGTCCGCTGTTATTATTATAACGTGATCGATTAGAAAAATCTTCCAAGTTTTCACAATTCTTCCAGCTTATTTAAAACCAGTATCCTATATGCCTGCCTCCAAATTTAGGTGTAGTGGTTTGTTAGTTTGCAAATCCTCGATTACCAATAAACATGTTTTCCCAGGTTTCTGGTAAATGCTTGGCTGTGAAGCGAATTTGTGGCAATCTTACAGGGAATAAACTGCCCTGCATTGTGGGGGACCTTGAATCTTTTCAACTGGTTTGTTCTCTAAATTCAGGATTTCTTTTCTTCCAGAAGGATAAATCAATGTTGTTTGTTTCATAAATTAATTTCCAACGTAAATTTTAAATTTTGCGGTTGATTGAGTTGAAACATTGTTTTTTGCACTGGAAATAGCTCTTAATATAATGTGCTTGCAAACTGCTAAACCGACTTCAGTTGTGTTTATATACTTTTTTTTATTTACTTACATAGTTTGAAAATCAGCAAGTCTTAAGAATTGGATATGTCATGGTATTGTGTTAAATACTCTTTATTTGCCCGTAAAAATCCACAGGCCTGTGCACAAACAATACCATTTATCTGGTATGTTAACTGCCCGTGGGGACAAGCCATAAAGAGGAATGATCTACTTTGGGCCTTTCCCCTTGTCTGCATTTGACAATGCCCTCCCTATCCCATCTGCATACATCTGCACTCCCAGCAGCAACGGAGTACAAAGACTTAGGTTAGGCTACCAGGTGGGGGCTTTGATACTGCAGCAATCAGCAAGGTGAGTCTAATTTGATCCAACACTGTACAGACTGTCCGCTCCGACTGAAGTTGGCATTGAAGGTACAGGCTGTACTGAAATAACTGTAGTATCACAGTTGGATGCGGACATCCGCATTGGCATAACCCTCTCCCTTGCCTCGCCATTCTGCGCACGTCCTTAATGGATGATCCCTGTGTTGCTTTTCATGCTTTTAGCATGTAAATATCATTTTCAACAAGTCAAGATAACATTAAGACTTCACTGTTGTAACCATTATATGTACACTTAACCTTAATGAATTCCTACAAGACAGCAAAGAAGACAAGCAACACTGACAATGCAAACTGACAGGATTACATTTATCAGACAAAGCATAACTAATAAATCCATTAGCCTGTCAAAAACATTTAACCTATGACACCATAGACCAGCAATTTCAAAAGACTCCATATTATTCTAACACTGATAAATTCTTCACATTTTCATCCTTTATCCCCTTAACATACTGTGTAACAGCCGTTTTTCAGATTAACTTGCAGCATTCCTTCTTCTGTTTTTTATTACTAATGCCTCCAGATGTTCAGATGCTGCTGTTCTTATTTTGTGTATAAAGAACTTTTGGTGGAAGCATGCAACTATCTTAGCTTTTATTTGATTAACACAGCATTCTGCATGATCAAAACATCTCACAAAATGTCATTCCAAACATTTGACATTTTCATCAGGGAATTGGTTGACTGGATGAACCTGGAAAAAGGCTGCTACATGGCATGTAATCCATGCCCCAGAAAAAAATGTTTGAAAGGAATTGAAATTCAGTAGAAGGGTCACTTTTGTATGGAATCTGGTAGGAAATGCTGGTAGTAGCTTTTTGTTATGTCCATCATCAGATCCTGTGTACATTCTGGCAATTCAGACGTGAAAACACCTAAACAGATGAAAAATGCTCTAGCATGAATAGTACAAACAAATAAATTCCAGAAAGAACAATTACCATCCAGATGAATCTAATATTTTCAAGTACCTGTATCTAAAGATTTTAAAACACACACTTTTAAAAATAACTAGAAATAAAAAAACTCAAAAATTGTAAAACTACTGTATATAATTGTATGTAACAAATTTTTGACAATTTAGTGTTAAGCTTTATAGGGAGTCGACTTGTACATGGATCAAGAACACAATGAACCTGAGGCAGACTGCACAAAGCAAACACAGTTAAAACAGCAAATAGGACTTTTTACCAAGAAAATGAAATTACATTTGATTATCCTAGCCAACTTGGCCCACTTTGGCAAAGCACTTGTTTTCACAGAGCTTAACTAGGCATCTTTGACACGTGCTACACATATAAATTTTCAGATGTATATATAAACATCAGTTAGGGTCATGAATGTTTCCTCTCCTCACAGTCAAAATTAAGGGGTTGACTTGTACAAGAAGTTAATTTATGCACAAGTATATAATTATATGCAATTTCAACAATTACAGATAGAATAGAGAAAACCCCTCTTGGGAATCATTTTAAAAAGAAAGCCCTCACATGAAAACTGCTTTAGCAGAAGAATTCTTTATCAATTGTTACCTGGTGAACCAGAATAAAGAGTAAATGGAGGAACAACTGTCTCTGGAGGAAGAACAGTGTTGTCAGCAATGGCACAACAATCCTTTAACACTGATCGCCTTCCCTAAAATAAAAATTAGGTTTATAGAATGCTCTGTCCATACAAGGCCAAGTTTTTGGTGCTTCTCCAATCTCCACTTCAAATTTAATTTGTTCTGAGCAGGCTTATCTCCTGCAGTCTGTCTCTCAATCAACCAACATTTCTGAATTTCGTTGTCCGTGGCCACACTTTCGCTTGTTTGTGTTCATGTTTTTTCATAATACTAGTATCTACATACAAAGCATCACATGTTGGCATTATCATGCACTATTGTGGTCACGATGCCTTTAGAGTGCAGCCTCCATGCTAGCAAGCGCTCACTCAGCCAACATGTCACAAGTTGACCACTGTAGCACAAACTACCGGCATCATATGCATTAGAGTTCTTTCTTTTTGGATCTTGACTTAGTCTCTTCAACTGATTACAATTACCGACTGGTTTCACTTCTCATCAACCATCAGTTGTCGCATAATCTTAACAGCACCATGTAAATCTACAGAACAGATAGCACAGAGTAAATATCAAAAGCAAGGGATATTAGGATAAAGTAAAATTAAACCAACTTATCTAACTTGTCCAATGACTGGTTCATATGACCAGCAAATAAGTAGGTTCTGAATGGTCTTTTGCCACCACATGCACATATTACAGGGATAATGGAGAAATAGACAAAAATACAGAGATATAAAAACTTAGACTAACAATGACACAGTTCTTTCCGATGTGAACATAGGAACCAATCTGTGCAGCATTAACAATTGTGTCCTCTTCAATGAAAACGTGGTCTCCAATGTGCAATGGAAAGAAAGCAACACTAAAAAAATAACAAAACCAATCATCATCATTGCACGTACATCATTATAATGTATTTTCTGTATTATAAGTTGCAGTTTTATACGTGGACCTTTATAGTAAAGAACATCTTATCGTGATATTTGGAAAATGGTTATTACTATTACACATTCATGCAATGTCACTGAAAAAACCAAAATAACATAGAAGTCACAAAATATTCATCTTGGTAAGACATCAAGGAATCTCTTACCCTTTGCTAAATTTCTTGAATGGTGGCCTAATAACTGCTCTCTTGCTGACAACACAGTGTCTGCCAATGCGCACGTTGGCCAGGTCACCTCGAATGATGCATTCGGACATAATGATCGTCTGATCAAAGACAAAAAACAAGCAATGCTTTTGACTAATCCACCAAGCATCTAAGGAACAAGAAATTTAGAATAAAAAGAGCAGTCCTTAATGCTAACCTAAAGGGGCAGCCATAGGTACAAAGTATTAGGGAGTTCATTTTTCTTAGTCTTGGCATAAAATATCTGCATATCTTAACCTCTTTAAAACATCTGCACAAAACACATTCCTCAGATTAGTTGTTCTGATTCCAGCTTTTAGTCTTCAGATCAGTTTCTTTGGCAAATCTGTCTGAACATTAGGTACTCTTAGTTCTCATAATGTTCAGCTAGTCCACAAATATACAGGTTCAGTATTCTATTATTAACCTCAAGACCATCAACTGCAGAAGCTTCTCTAGCCCTAACTTCTAAGTCGCACAACTTTAATTCAAGAGCTTAAAATCCTTTCTCTGCAAAAGAGGTTATAATTTTAAGTTGACACTTATTTGAAATAAACTCTGGCATCATAGAAGTGCTCGTTTTTACCTTTCCATTTAAAACAATGTTCTGGCTTCCACACAGAACAGACTGTCGACTGACTTTATTCCCAGAAGCCTACAAAGAGATACAAAGAACAAGCTAGTCCATTTAGTTTTAGAATGCAACTTGCTGTTACCTCTTAATTTCCAGTTGCTCATCACTGAATGTGCATGGAAAAAATCATTTGGTCGTCAATTGCTTGCCTAAATGGGAATTTGTAAGGCACCACTAATGACAAGGTATCTGTCAAGCAATGGCATTGATTATTTGCGCACTGATGGCTTCTTCAAAGTACCAGCAAACTTCTCAGCATTACATGGCTAGAACACCAGGTAAGCTCACCATAACAGCTGATAACTTCTTCACATTTTGAGTAACTATTATAATGCAATAATTATATTTTAAAAGACATCTCATACTTATGAAATAACTAAACAGCAAAACTAAAATGTGCTCAGGTTAATAAACAGATTTCAATTTTCATATAATCTCTTAAATAGTTAAAGCTTACTTTTCGATGGATTACCTAAAATCAAAAAATACTACCAACTTTTCCATTCTGATTCTAAGAAGTAATTTTCAAACATATATTGGGTCACCTCCACATTTGCTTGGAGAATACTCTGTTCACGCCTGGAGCAACAGCAGGTAGAGTAAGTAGAGTTTATTTACTAGGAAAGAAATGGCAGACAAAATTAGTTCAATTTTGCTTATAAGTTAATAAAAGTGCATAGCATACAATTTGACCATGATGCCAATTTAAAATACAAAATGTTTGTGACTGGCTCTTTCAAAATGATTCTTAAATCAATTTTTCACTACTGAGATAGTAATGCAGTTGTATTATACATTCAATCCCCTTTTAAATGAGCTGTTGCTTAATGAGGTTCGCCAAGTTGGTGTGGATATAATTAAATTTAGAAAACATATATACACCATGATAGAAACTGTTGGTTAAAACAAGACTACTTGAAGTTTCACACTAGAAATCAGTCTGGCCTAAGCAACCAAGAGCTATATTCTACTTACAACAGTGAAATTTGGAACACTTTCACTTCTACACAAGTCAAATGTGTGCACAAAAATCAAATTAAAATACAAAATCATAATAAGTTACATCAAAGACACGAAAAAGAAAGCCAAGCTAGTTCATGGTTTTGGAAAAGGCACAGACGTAAATATGTTAACTATGCATGCATGACCTGCTGACTAAGCTGACCAATATAGCTGTAAGAAAAAATCAAATGCATGACAGCCACATTCTGGCAAGTATCTAAATTTGTTTACCGGGACCCACAACCGGGTTGGGTTGCAAACTATCATAAATAATTCAAAAGCGTGATCGTTCCTCTATCCAACAGCATAGCATATTAAAATATAATTCACCAGATGGAGGTTTACATTATTCACCAGATAGAGCGCATGTACATGAGTGAAAACTAGTTATTTTGCCTAGACTTTATTTACTTTAAAACGTTTGCTACAGCCACTCCTGTTGCAGACCTGAGTATACTTCGACTATAATGCGTGCATGAACGAGGCAAAAGTGGAAGAGGCCCACAGTGTTGCTGAGTGTTTCGGAATTGGAATACATTTCTTTCGAATTTCGAAGCCCCAAAATATGAGTAGTCTGGTTGCGTCGAAGAAATGCAACCGGACTTCTATTGATGGCCGAACCTGGTGACTAGTAGGGATCAGTTTGAAACAGCCGCATACTCTTCTTACCGACACACACACTAGTGCAAGACAGACCTGACTTGTGTGGGTTTTAGACCTAACGGGCCCCAGACTCTTGTATTATCGTTCACAGAAGAATACTAGTCTACATAAACACTAAAAAAACCGAATTGATTCTTGAAATTAACAATGAAGCATAAGTTGGGAGAAATACTCACCGTTTCTATGTACTCTGCTTTATTATAATATACGTCCTGAAGCTCCATTGTAATAAATTCACTGCACAGTCTGGAAAACAAACAAAACCTCGATAGATGGCCGTCTAATCGCCTACGTAGCATAAAATGTTGCATTTTAAAACTGCAATTGCAAACTCTAAATATTGTTTACAGGATTATTTTTTTAGTAACACCATTCATATTAAGTATGTTTCTACTTTTATTCTTGGACTTTAGATTACGTGCAAAACGTACAGATTACGAGGACTAAAAAGTATGAGTACGCAGAATAGCAATGTCCCCTATTATTAGATTTTAGCATCTTTGTTTACTAGTGCATCTTTTAAACACAATTTCACGTGTTTTTTTTAATTAATTGGGCCTTTGCATCTGACAGGATTTAAACTATTTAATGACTTAAGTTGAAGATTTGCAAAACAGAATGAGGAGTGCCAGTATAAATAAATGCTAGTTTTATCCACCTATCAACTGATTCCTCCGCTCTCACGTTCACCTCCAATTCGCCTGTACGCGATCTTGGCTTCACCTTTAACCCACATCTCCCTTTTTCAAATCACATCTTCAACCTATCACACACCGTTTTTATTCATATTCGTGACTTTTGCCGTATTCCTGGAACCGAACATTTCTGCCTATCGAATTTGTTTTGACTGAGCGCCTGTAAATAAAGCTGGTTCTCGCGACTTGGCTTTTGATGGGCGCTGTAAGAATCTCAAGCTTACGATTACGATTAGGAATGGGTCAAACAATGGCACTCAAGTGGCAATCTTGACGTCAAGGAGCTCTAAAAATGTAGGTAGATCTGTAGTCTTGGGTGGTTGAGAAATGGTTGGCGGATGTTGGGAGTGATTTTTTTTGTCACGAATGTTGAGTAATAACAAATGACACTTAGTTTTGTTTAACAGAGTTTAAAACCAACCTACGCTAGTGCAAACCGCGCCTACGATTGTCCGAAGATACAGGGAAACTTTTAGAGCAGTCGATTTTTGTTTGCGATTAGAACACATTAAGCGAGAATGCGTCGCCTGTGTAAGTTCAGCGGAAAAACTTGTTGAGCGTCTGTCGTTATTTGGGGGTGTCAGCCTCGAATGCTTACTTTCGTATTTATTTGGATTTTAAATTTTGTATCGTAGCTCTTTTGGCGTATTGTGGATCATGCTATCATACAGAGGTATAAAATAGGGGATATTTGAGCAGTTTGTTGGAACTTAGTCTTTACATATTTACATTATATCGCTTATCGAAAGGAAGAATGTGCTTTTTAGTTAGAGAGTTTTGTAGTGCCACTTTTATCGTGATGAATCTTGATTTCACTGTTTTGTACGATGTAAGGGACACTGGGTAAAAATATATAATCGACCGCTTGCGATCGCCCTACTTAAAAACAGTATGGCCGTTGCAGACTGGGAGAGTAATTAGAGCACTACCACAAACCGGACGCACTCCCTCGCCCTGTCAGGGTTCTGCAAGCGCATGAAGACTACTGTTCAATAGTGATTCTGTGTGTTCAGGTCGAGGGCGCTCCTGTTGAGCTTATCCTCTAAGAGGCGCTTTATAAATTTAAATTACAATTACACCCAGCTAACAAGTAAGTTAGTCACTCAGAACGACCCATGATATGCACAGCGCAATGAAACTGAAACTCAGACTAAAACTGACTATTTCTTAGTATAATTACACTTTCACTTTTGTGCTTTACACACACAAAACGTGGAGAACATGTGGATGAGTGCTAAATGCAAAGTTAGATGACAATTTGGCACAAATCATGATTTGTTTTGGCAGGAGTTCATCTGGCAAAATGCATATTGTGAGAACATTTTCAGAAACTTTCTTATTTGCATCACAGAAACTTACCAAGTTCTAAAATTAATTTATACCTTTGTATTACTCTGCGATTTATTTCACCAATACAATTATTTAATAAACTTTTATTCATCTGTTACTTACTGATGCTTACTGCGGATGACTCGCTTACTTATTAACTGGGAGTGCATTCAGTATGTAGCTGTGATCTAATTTCTCTCCATCTGCAGCAGCCATTTTGTTTTTAAGTAGGGCGATTGCAAGTGCAATTCTACATGTTTACCAGACACTGAAGTGGCTGTTGGGACTCCTGCTACTAAACTTTGGTACTTCAACATTAAGGCACAAGTTGGCAAATTACCTTTATAATTTTGCTAAAAAAACCTTACAGGATTTCACAGCAGTGAAGTTCCGATACCTTTCAATTTTAATAATCTTTAAGATTTCAGATAATTCATAATCCAAACTTCTGTGAACATGTTTAATTCTGTTGTGTACCAAAATGGGTTAATTACACTTAGTTAACAGCAACATGCATATGTCATTTATCTTTTGAACTAAAATTGACAAAATCAAACTAAACTTGAGTGTTTTCTTCCTTTGATTCTTTATTTTCTTTGTTTGACAGCTGATCAGAAGAGACCAAAGTCACGGAAAGTTGGATCATGTGATGAGTAAGTGATATTCTGTTATCATTTTGTTTAAGTAAAACTGTGGCACTGGATTGCTTAAGAGAATCAGGTGAGAGGTGCCTTCTTAACCAAATGTTAAGATCCTTCTGACAACCTGCTTGATCATATCGTCCATGACTTTGTGATTCTTTCATTGCACAGAGCACAGGAAAAGTAAATCAGTGCTTTCCCTACATGGTGACATAAACATGAGATACAGGAGATGTTAATTTGAATGACTTGATGCATTTCTTTGTGCTTGCCTCCTTTCCATTTCAATTTGCTAAGTCAGTAAGTAATGCATTTGTCGACATACCATATGTCCATCAGCTTAGCAAGGAATTGTAGGCAATTTCTTGCTAAGATCACCTGTACTCTGAAAATTCACAGATTCATGGCTTCTGTCATCCCAAAGTTGCTGAAGGCCAGTCCGGAGACAGCTGAGGTTAGTTTCCTTGGTCACTTGCAAAGACAAAGCAGTCCAATCCTTGTCAAAATCAACTCTTCTGGCACTGTGCCAGGCTTCAATTTGTCACCAGTGCTGCAGCTCATATAAAATTTTAGTTACATTAAACTTGACTGTGTGAAGAACTCATCAGCATCACCAGCTGCAGCAACACCACCACCACCACCCAATCACCATGACCATTTAAGATGATATGCCCTAATTTAGAGAATGTATACCTGATCAGTGAGAATGTTTTTTTTAACACTAGGTCAGATGAAGATGGTGAAGATATTTGCTATGATGAGGAAGGAAAGAGGTAAGCGTCTATTTGTCTGTAGTAGTTGTTTTCTGTGCCTCGGAATTTAGAGCTGACAGGTGCAATTCTGCTATAAACTGAGTTTATACATAAATAGACAAAGGAAGAAGACCAGTCCTTTTAAAAATTCCCCAAGAGGCAGCCATGGGTATGACATGTTAATGATTTATGTTTTTGATCCTAGCTAAATAGGGGCATGTGGCCATTTCTCTCACTCACCACCTGATCTTCACACCAACAATGTATGGTTCATGTACTTATTTTGTGACCAAGTTCACTAAGAGGCACAAACGGAGCAGAAATCTTGAGACATCTTTCTACCCTGGCAAGGATTTAAACCCTGGACCTCTGGGTTGACCTGCAGTCCTGTACTTGCAGTTTTGGCTTTGGTGCACCATCAGTTGAGGCCTTGTGCATTAGACAATGGCACAATAGAAGTTACTAATTGCAGTTATGAACAATCTGTGATTGTACTGTCATTGCCTTGCATTGGCTTACCTTACGTGGCTTACACAGTGCCTTTAAGAAAGCCTCGCATGTGATTCGAAAGCAGTAGAATGAAGAGTTGTAACTGATGAGCTTAACTTATATGTTTATATTTATGAAATGTTTTGTTTTTTCTTTCATGACTTTATACAATCAGAAAGGCAGCAATGTAAGTATACATATCTGCATATGAAATAAAGGTTGAATGTGCACACAGCAACTGATTCGTGATACTATTTGTCTGAAAAACATGTCCATCCTATGCAACAATTTCTTTTGCAGAATTAAATTTCTGTTTATTTATATGCAGCTGGCACTTCTTGTATCCTAGACAAATTAAGCAGCAGAAGTAATACTTTGTTTCTTAATGCAGTACATGTTAACAGCACAGACAGATTGAGCAGGATGACTGATCAGTTGTATTGTTAATTATGTTACTCCAGTGGTTCTTAATCTGTGAGGTTAATTTATGGTTTTTTGGATAACTAGAGTGCATGAAAAAATTTTTTTAACATTCACAATTGCTGAATTCAGTTTTTTCTTGCATTAATTGTGATGTAATTAGACTTTATTTGCATCTGATAAATGCGTTTATATTGCTTTGTGTATTTGCGTGATAGTCTTGTGGGGAACAATAGCCTACTGGAGAGAGTGCCAAGCATATAACGCAGAGTACAGGTTCAAAACCCCCTGAGATGGTTACTGTTATATGTAGGGACCTTGAGCAAGTCTTTCACTCACCTCACCATTGCTCGGCGCCATCGATTGATGCAAGTCCTTAGACAGTGGTGCCTAATAAATGCAGAAATAAAATAAAAATAGTCTTATGTGCTGATTATGTTAATCTTTCTGTTTAAAAGGGAAAGCCACTGTGAGATTGAGAGACGGCGCCGAAATAAGATGGCTGCTTATGTGAATGAATTATGTGACATGATTCCTGCATGCAACACTATGGCCCGAAAACCAGATAAACTGACGATTCTTAAGCTGGCTGTCAACCACATGTCAGCCTTGCATGGTAGGAATTGGCTGAAAAGTATTTTTATTGATTTCTTTAGCACCTCTACCTAATATGATGGGAAAATGGTGCTCTAAATGCACATGCTTTTGCAGTGAATTGTGAAAGAAGTCTTCTAAGTTGTATAAATTTCTGGGCAAATTTCTGTTTGAAAAACTCAGTTTGCCTTCTAGGTATAGGTTTGTTTTTGTACATGTGCCAGGCATGCATAAATAATCTATATGGCTGTTCTTTTCTGTGCTTACCAGGTACCTTAAATTAGCTGACCATACCCTGTTCCCTTATCTTACCTTAAATTACCTGCAGTTACTTAATAAAGCAACCGTGCACGCACTTAAAACTCTAATAATTCTTCTCCACAGTTATTATAGCGGCTAATGTCTTTGCTCAATGACATACACAATATGTTGCTTAACTTTTTGTTATGCTCATCTTTTGCTGACAAGTTTCTCCATTTCTTCACAAGCAAGATCTTGGCTATCAGACTCTATTCCCTTATCTTACCTTAAATTACCTGCAGTTACTTAATAAAGCAACTGTGCTATTCCAGTGATTTTCCAATGATTTTTCCTTAATGACCTTTGTTGTCTAAACTCGTAACACATCTGTGGCCTTCATTTCTGTCTCTCTGAGCTAGTGGACTTTGATTGGACTTAGTGGGGGTATCCAGAGTGTAATAATAATAATTTCACTGTGGTTTCACTGATACATTGAATTCTATGGTAACAACACAATAGAAGTCCTCAGATTAGTTAGATTAAATAGACTAGATTAAAATATTAAAACATTGCTGTTAAGAATGCTTCAGAATTCTAAATGTTTTTGCCTGTTTGCGGAATAGCTGCTGAAATTTATTGACTGGAAAACGTAAGAATAAATGCATATTTTACTGTGGCACTGAAAATCGAATGACCCTTAGTCAAGTTTATTTTTATAATTTTTGCAGTTTTATAACTTGTGCTTGTACAAGTTTCTGAGTGTTTTTTGTTTCTGTTTTTCCATGTACATTTGTTTTTACTGTTGTATATACATGTATATCTACTGCATATGGTATTTTGTTGCAGGGTCATCTGGTAACCAGCAAGATAGCTCACATAAACCATCTTTCTTGAGTGATCAAGAATTGAAACATTTGGTTCTAGAGGTAAAATAACATCTGTTTTGCAGTAATTCACCATTAAGTGAATTTTGTCCTACTGGAATTTGTTTGATCCAAGATTACAAAACAAGCCTTATCACATTATTGTTGGAGAGCTTGTAAGAAATTAGTGATTACTGGTATCCTGCATTGTCTTGCATGTGTCAGTTTATTACTTTTATTCTGTGGGTTATATAGCAATATTCTGAATTCTTGGCATTGTAACTTCGACGTCTGCAGTAGCACTGAATAATTTTTGTTTTGTGTGTGTGATTTTAGGCCACCAATGGGTTTCTTTTTGTTGTTCACTGTGAAAGTGGTAGAATAATTTATGTCTCAGATTCAATAACACCGGTTCTCTGTCAGGCCCAGGTTTGTGCAGTTCTGATTCTACAGCTTTGGGGTTGAAGCTATTTACTGTGTTCTGTTTAAGACATTTAGTTTAAAAATCCGAACTTTGAATAAACTGATAGAACATACTGCAATTCATTTAGGGTTTGCTTAGTAATGAACACCAGTAGATTCCTGTTGTGTGTGGGTTATGGTGTTTTGAAAGTTCTCAGATCATCATTATATTTCTTATTATCATCTTATTTTAACTCCTGTGAGGATTGTGTATGTTACTGAAACTTAGATCACTGTTATTTTCATGTTTATGTTACAGTCTGACTGGAATGGTCAAAGCCTGTATGATCTTATTCATCCCCAAGACAAGGAGAAACTACTTGAGCATCTATCAACTTCCGAGTCACAAATGCCAGGTCGCATTCTTGACATGAAGAGTACGTAGAGCAACATCTAGAATGCCCTGTAAATTCACCTGTTAGAAATCATTGTGTATTGCTCTAACAAATGTTTAGAAGATTTTAATTGATAAAGGTTAGTGTGCTGAGGCAACAGTCGCAGTCAGTGGTCATGATGCTGTATTATTTATGAAAGGCTTTTGAACAGAGAAGAGACCAGCGACTGCAGGAATGCAGTACTTTGTGTTGGGAAGGTGAGAAATTAACATGGATTACTGAATACTATTGCATAAGTTTTATCACGTGTTTATGTAATATACATTGATGCCGTCGCTTGGTTATTGTGTACCTTTGCCAACAGTAGTCGTGAGGTTTAATGATCTCAGAAACAGAGACCCAAGAACAGAGATGCTGCCTTGTGGTTTTATGTGGATCATTATGGGATGATCAGTTTCACTTGTTGGGCTGGTACTCAAACCAAAGATACAGGGCAAATGTCGGCTTATGAACAGTAGGGTGTCCCGCAATTCTACAGGAAAAATTGTTTAGTGAAATGTTGTCTTGTCCTCTGAAATCTTTTTTTGTGAGCACAAAACTACCTGTAAAATTTTAGCACAATCAGAAAATAATTAGAAGTCCCGCAATGTCTCCCAATTTCTAGAAATATTGTGACTTCAGCACAAAATGTGTATAATTTAAAAAAGAGTTTTTCAAAGTATTTATTAAGTGCATGAAAATATGCTTAATATTGTTGCAAAGGTAATAGTGTGTAGATTCCAAAATATAAGCTTTGCTGTAATAGATTGGATGATTAGGCTAGCAAGGAATGATTTACTGCAAAAATAAAGAATTGAATTTATTCATTTTCTGTACTTTCTGTTGACTTGCGAACTCACCAATGTCAGTTAGCTGATAGCGAATGAAGAAGGCCTTCATCGCAAATCACAGCCAGTTGATTTATCCTAGAGATGAGCATCGTGAGTTTCTCCGCCTTACACACTACTTGGTTTGATTAGATACAAAGTTTGTGATCCATAAACTTGGTGCCCTACACTGAACACAAGTACAACAAGACTTTACAAGTATTGAATGCTTGGTATTTATCGATAGTGTCTGTTATCTAAAGACTTTCCAACAATACCAAACTTATCCTCATCAGTTCAGCAATTTGTTCATAAAACTGTCTTGACAAATATCATGCCAATGGAAAATTTTGTAGAAATTTGGGACATTGAGGACCTCCAAACATTTTCCAAATTTTATGAAATTGTGCATATGGCATTAGTGGACCAAAAGGAAACTTTTTGGAGAGTAAAACTTAAATTTTCAAAAAAATTGTTTGGGGATACCCTAACGAACTGCAGCTAGACCAAAAGGTAATGCATTGGCAGATGTTGTTTCTCAAATGTTGTTCAGCTGTTTATGGAATTTTGTTATTCGTTTCAGCTGGAACTGTGAAAAAAGATGGCCAATTAGGTGAGTTGGATGTGGACATTGCACACAAATATAACAAAAGTATGTAAACATGTTGGCTTTTTATTTTTTGCCTGTTATGATTTCCTTAAAGCAGCTGATCTGCAAGGACGATGTATTCATTCATTGTTACCTATGGATTCCTCACTTTATTATTCAAATGACACATAAAAGATGGAAAAGGGTTTGCAAGCAAAAACCAAATGGTAAGTGTCAACTTTGAAGTGTGTGGGTTTGAACCTACCTTAACGTAGTTAAAATGATTGTGTGGTTGAGGGTTCAATTTTGTGTAATGACCTGGGGCAAGTTGTTTGCACACACACGCCCCTGTCACCAAACTGTGTAATTTGGTTGTGGCTTGAGCCGGGAAGGAAACGGCAAGTCCAGTGATGCACTGACTCCATGTCCAGGATCTTGATATTCATCCATTGCCAGCTCAAGGGCCAGAGTGAAGGAAGTGAGCACCTCCCTTATGTTTGTCATGGGACATGGAAACTTTGCTGTGATTGTTGACCATATTGGGACGTGGAGCACATAATATTGCCCGATGCCACTGACTGATGCTTATCTGTTAAGCAGTGGCAGTACATAATATAAGAAAACAAGTTAAATGAAAAATAAATGACTAGCATGATTGGATGGCTGCTTTGAAATAATTTGTAACCAGTTTACTGATCAAATCAACTGTTTAGATGTTATACAGGTGAATACTGTAAGTGGACAAACCGTTTGCACTCAGCACTGTGTTTCATATGGCATTGCTGAGGAGTTTCTGAATGTTCAATACTTGCGTCTTACTTTACGTCATATGAGTGTTAAATCTAACTTCTGAGTCGCACAACTTAATTCAAGAGCCTAAAATCCTTTCTCTGCAAAAGGGGTTATAATTTTAAGTTGACAGTTATTTGAAATAAACAAAGTGTCATGCTTTATTAGTTTAAACATATATAGTTTAAAATTTATGATTAAAAATTAACTGAAATCAGAAGAATCTTCAAAGAGGAAATCTGTATTTAGTGGCACTTATATTCTTTTTCAAAACCCCTGCATGAGGACGAGTGAGTTGACTCTGTAAAGATACATGATGTCGGATAGCAATGCAGAAATGACTCTGCATTACATTACTGTAAATTGCATTACAGCTAACTTGAAGCAGTGTGTTGGATCAAGGCGTGCCTTTATAGTTCGAATGAGAGTTGGCAGTGCTCAGGTTGAACCTGCATTTGCATCTGATGTCCGACAAAAAACTCGCCACAGTACCCTAGCGCCTTCTACTGATGGACGCCAGTATGCTGTCGTCCATGTTACTGGCTACATACGAAACTGGCCTGCATCTAGTAAGTACTGATGTCTTTAGCTGTTCATTAAACGATGAAGGCTGGAATTTCTCCTATTGAGGATTGCTTTATTCATTACTTATGGGTTAAGTAGGGCTGTTAATAATGCAGTATTGTTTCTTTATGACATGGTTTTGCTGATACATTTCTGAGTATCACACTCTGTATTGCAATACTTTTTATTTTTGATATAACTAATGCTAATGCTTTGAACTAGCAATATTTGATAGTGATAATTTTAATTTAGTTTCTGACAGGTGGTGATGGTTGGTGTCTTGGTAATCCATAGGCCACATTATGGTGCGTCTCGCTCATTCTCGCTTGCTTCAAAATTCTGTGCATCTTCATTCTTCTGCTCTGCATAACTTTAAAAAGCATATGCTTTGAAACGAAGACACTCACAAAATTGCACATGATCAGAAAGTAGTGAATTTAAGTTACTTTAACTGTAGGCAGTTTGTACTGGTAAAAGTAGTGCTATTGGTATTGTAGACGCTTTTCCAGTATTGTTAACAGCCCTGGTGTTAGCTTTTTGACTTCCTATTATTACATATGGCTAATAAGGCTCAGCCCACCTACTAATATCACTACTTTGTTCCATGTATACATGCAACAGATGCCTAGAATACTTTGATCTTTCTAGATTTTTCTGGGTTGGCTTTTTTCAGTTCACACTTGCCATGTTCTTAATAACTGTGATCATTACCTTTTCTCCTTCCAAAAATCTATAGCTTTTGTAGCTTCACATCTTCATAGCTGTCTTGATTTGAATTCAGTGTCCTTGAAATTGGAGTTTGCTGTGATATTGCTTTCATGATGTGGTGTGACTTACAACTCCAGACATCATGCAGTATGTGTACTTGGTCTATTTGAGATGCTATAAAGAGTGCTATATAAATGTTTGGTTATGTTTTGTTTCCATGTGCAGCTGATGGCAGTGAACCAGTGGATGTCAGTTCATCTGAAGTGCACAGTTGCCTTGTGGCTATTGGTCGGTTGCAGGCATCGGCTGCTGCCAACACCTCTGATCCTTCCAAGAACTCTGCAGAGTTTTTAACACGCCAAAGCCTTGATGGAAAATTTACGTTTGTAGATCCTCGGTTAGTTGACTGAATTTGTGTAAATACGATGCTGTGCTTTTGACCTGAATGTCCAGGATTTAAGTCCCAGAGTGTCTTGTCAAATTGTCAGTTTATCATTAAGCCATATAATAAGTTGTGAGGACTTAGGACTTTCGAAAGAATTCTGCTCAACTCATGTTCCAAATTCAGTCTGACCTCCAAGATGGCAGCTGATTTGATTTTGTTGCTGATGGTGAAGTTTTGGTTTTTTTGACAATGCCATGAACCTTTCATCACGTCTGCGTTTTCATGTGTGAACTTGTAGTTTGTATGTAAATTGCATCATGTTGTACAAATTGTTTTTGTTGTTTAAGTTTTACTGAGTAAGTTGCAAAGTTACAATCATATTTTTCCTATCAGCTTGTTGCTCTTTCTTCTTGCTCCTTGACTTGCATTCCCTTGTTCTTTCATAGCATTCTGACTCCATATGGAATTAGAATTTACAAAAAGACTTGGTTGCGTAAATGTTTTCTGGCAGTATGTCAGAACAATTCCGTAGCACTTGCGTGCTTGACACCTGAGCCTTTAAAGGATCTTGGATCAATTCTTCATTGGCAATAGTCTGTCAGTTGGATTTCTTCTCTGCAGAGTAACACCACTGTTGGGCTATACACCACAAGACCTTCTTGGCCGGTCGGTCTATGACTTCTACCACCCAGATGATCATGCGCAGATGAAAGACAATTTCGATCAAGGTCAGGCCTGCAACTATGTCAAGACGATAAGGCAAAGAATTAACCCACACATGTAAAACACTGTGAAATTTATTGCTTATGCTGCATAGGAAATGCATTTTAAGATCATGTGCAATTCTTTTTTGTATTCCTGATAAATTTTAAGATTTCACTTTAGTGCTTTAAATGATCGTCAACATTTTATTATTTTGAATTTATTTACTGGTAATGTTAAGTTGGTTAGGTGAAAGAGGATATTAATTGTATTGTCATATACAGTTGGTGTTTTAATCAGTTTTGAGTTGACATGGATGTTGATATTTTCAGTGCTGAAACGTAAGGGTCAAGTGGTTGCGGTGGGCTGCCGGTTTCTCTCAAAGAATAGGGAATATGTGTGGCTTCGAACAAGCAGCATAACATTTCAGAACCCATACACTGATGATGTGGAGTACATTGTCTGCACCAACAGCTGTACCAAGTATGATATCACTGTCTTAGCTTCTTTACAATTTCAGATGTGTGGTGTGCTTTTTTGCAGTTGCTAATTTGTTATGTTTATATAGGTTCTTATATATGTTTGTATATGTATGTATGTGTGCACATATCTAGACACTTAATATAGCACCTTTTAAGTACCACACATAAGCATTGCTTGTGTGAGCCCAAATGGTGTTAAAGTCATTAAGAATGAGAAATTCCTCAGCAAACACTGCTCAGACAACTAGAAAAGTCACCACTGGCTTGATTGATGCTGTGAACAGGTGAAAGGCCAAAAATGGCAGTCTAAGAGACTTCAATCATCTGTGATCATACACCATCCAAAAACATGTAAAATCCAGACAGACTCTAGAAATAACTCTGAAAATGCAAACCTGGACACAGTAGAAGTCCAAACATACAAGAATTATCAAGCAAACTCTGTACATGATGAATCAGTTTATTGAAATGCGGAACAACGGCCATTTTGGCCGTGGACATGTGCAAACCTTCACTTTATGGTTATCTCCTATTTATGCTTTCATTTTATTATATTTATGAGGGTATTGTTGCCATTTATTGTCATTCTTGAAAGGCAGAGGATTTTATTAGATTTTTGGCCAGCCAAGGATTGAATTTCTGTCACGTCATTTTGCCATATATCGGGAAAGATTGGGTGGTTGTTCATTTGCTGCATGCCTGTTTAAGCAAGAGTCCTTGGAAGCATGGTCCTGTGGTTGAAGAATATGTCTTCTGAAAAGTTAATGTTACAACCAAAATTTTACAGCTGAACAACTTTTCTTGAGAGGTTACATAATTTGGCAACAAGTTATCAGCTGCACACAACTGTTAAACTGTCAAGTTGTACATGTATTGAAGTAAAATGTTTTATGACAAGAGTACAATGTAGACTGAAATTGAATTAAGGACATGGAAGGATTCTTGGTTGCACTGAATGAACAAAAATTAGTCAGTGCAGGTGGAGTGGAGCTTTTGAAGTTTTCAAGTTTAATCAGTTTTTGACCACTCTTTCTTTTGGGATTTTGAATTATCTTTGAAAATATATGACTTTCTACTTATCTGAATTTCATAGCCTTATGAAGATATGTAGTCATTGTATTGGATTGCAAATTGGAATAGTCTGATAATGTAAAAATAGTTTGCTTGAGATTAAAAACAGTGTTTTATTTGTGTTTTTGTAGGTCTCAGGCTAGTGTGGTTCCATCCACAACAAATCTGTTGCCTTCTGTTATTGTTCCAACACCATCACTCAGCTATGCTGGAGCCACATACTCTGATGTGGGGATGATGCTATCATCAGATGGTCGGCAGTATGCAGGCCTTGGAGCACGTGAAATGGAGCCAAGGAGAATCGGTGAGGGATTGTTGTGCTGACTGCTTTTCCAGAATGATGTTGAATTGCAAGATCTTTTATCAAGTGGTCTGAGCTCAGACTTAGGGAGTTTATATTAGATAAAATATATGCACGTATGCTGATTGTTTTTTTTTATTTCGTTACCAATGTTTTGAGTATTTTAACACATTTCAAATGGCCTGAATTTAGCTGCAAAAGGTGAGTTTTGAGTCTTTAAATTAATTACAGGACTAATAGGTTAAACATATAAGCTGATCCTGCAGATATCACGGAGGTGAAAATGAGCTTATATATTTAGGTCTGTTCAATACCTTTGAGCTTCTGTACCTCTCTGTGTATACATAATATGAAGTATAATTTTTGACTTTATGATTTTGCTTGAAATTTCCAATATCGTGAATTAGCATGTTTCAGTAGTTGTTGACTTTTACCAAAAAGAAGTTAATCAACTACATATATTGAATGCCAGCCAAGACTGCACGTAACTGAAAGATGGCAAGTTTTAGCTTAATTTCTATTCTTCTTTTGTGTGTTTTTGAATGAGCACAGGCAAACATGATGACTACAACAAGTGTGTTGCACCAGTCGGTAGCCTGGCTCAAGCCCAGCCGCACTCAGCTTCAGAACTGACTGTTGACTGGGCACAGGCTCAGCCAAGCTATCTCTCTAATCAGGTGTGTATTACTTGTGAACAGCAACTTGGTGGCAGATTAGTAAACTTACTTATTTTTAAAGAAAGGAATCTTTACTTCCTAATCACATATTTTAGATGTAAGCTGTTCTTTTCAGGTGGTGATGTCATTTGACTGATGAAGTCAGTGAGATTACACAGACTGTTAGCATCTGTCTTTTACAAGATCTAAAAGACAGCACCTTAATTGTTGAAAATTTTGTTTTGTTTTTCCTGTTTTCCAGTTGGTGCCTGATTACTTGACTGTTTCTGATGGAGGCCATGTCAATTCAGCTGCAGCAGCCACCACTTCAAAAACAATCACCCTGACAAATGCAGGACATATCTATAATGACCATCCTAGACTTGACTCCCTTATTCCACCTGGTAGGAGTTTGCTGACTACATAATGCAGGCTGCTTATTAGTAGATTAGTAGACTGGAGAGTAGCAATTTATATGCAGCTTCATTTCTGCGAATCAACTTGGCTATATTGGTTGGTGGTGACTGTGGGGTGGTGATGGTGTGGAATTGGTGTGGTGGTGGTGAAAGTCAATGGTAGTTGCAGTACAGTATCAATTGGCTGTCTATGAGTTCTTTTCTTTCCAGAGGGTAGTTGAATTGCTTTTGGTGGATTGTTGAATCTAGGAATTTAGTCTGATTTGAGTCAGTCTTTCAGTTGCTTCTGAAATGTAATGATCGTTTCATAACTGAACAGAACAATTACACCAATTCTTGGATTGTCTTATTTGTAGTTTTTGTGTTTGATTATGATTATGATTGCAGTGTTTCCACTTGTTAAGTTAATTTATTCTGTCTTTCATTTAACATAAATTTTATGTAATTGTTTTCATCTTTGTTTGTAGCTTCCACATCATACCAGCAGTTTGGGACTCAGAATGTCGTGACTTCAGAGGACGAGAACGCCATCTGGTCATCACAGTGGAATCAATCCATTCTGCCAGAACTGGCAATTCCATCACAGAATGGTGTTGGCCTGTGGTCATCACAAGGGGAAAGTGCATCTGCAAAACAGAATGACGAACACGAAGAGCTCTCGGCCATGCTTCGTCTGCTGGATAACCCGCAAACTGATTTCAAATTTCCTAACATGTTCTGATTTAGTATGCTTGTAGAGACTTAGCAATCTATATATTTTTACACACGACCAATATAACAGTTTGTTGACATTGTAGAGGTGAGACTAATGAACCGTAAACATATTTGTTGCAGGGTTAAATACAGTTTGTAAAGTTATTCAGGAAGTTATTCTCGATACAGTGTATTAGGGTGGTCCACATAATATTGTGAAATAAGATTTTGTTTCATGATACTGAAAGATGCCAAATATATCCACTATATAAAATAACAAAGCAGGTGCAATTTATGACAATTAGACAATATTCAGAAGTTGCACAGACCCTTGAAAGATTCATCTTATGTATCTTTTGCCATCCTTTGGTCATCTGTGTTTATTTCTTATTGGTAAATAGTCTAATGTAGGTATGGCTCACTTGCTAATAAATGTTGAATTTCTGTTGCCTTAAATATGCTAGGTTAATTTTTCAGTCATTTATGATTATGCCACTTTGACACGGAGAATGGCTCTGAAATCCAGTATGACAGTCAGAAGAGGCACACTATGAGAGATCAACATAAGAGATGGAAGTTCTAACCAGTATTGTAGAATTGGAGTTTAGCAGTAGCAATAAGGACTTACACTGATGAAGACAGTGACCTAGATTGTGCTAGTGCATCAAAGAGAACAAGAAGGCAACAGTAATCTAGTAAAAAGCTCAGCAAGAACCCCTTCATCATTGAGCAGGTGGCTGCAGCTATGGCTCAAACTAAAGTCATGACATGGCCAGAATATACTTCATCTAACACATCGTCATTATGTAATGGAAATCGTAGCTGAAAGCTTTGAAAACTGTTGCCTCAACCTTTTCCAAGACAGTTGGCATTGGACTTGGATTGACCAGAGTCGCTTTAAGACAGCAGTAGATCTGGCTGAGGTTATCAAGTTCAAGGAATGATTTATTGCTTTTGCATAAACAAACCTTGAAGTCCATCATCCCAGAAATGACTGCTCAGAACTTCTGGAACTAAATTTTCCTGATTCCAAGAAGAAGGCTGATAGCTGGACTTGCATTAAATACAGAATAACAATCTGAGCTAAGTCATACTAAATTTAATTGATATCTCGTTTTCTTTGTATAGCGATTCTGTTTTGTTTTTGCCATAAAGCTGTATACTATCACATGCCTTTGATAGACTTGTGCAACCTCTAAACATAGTTCAGTTTGGCTGAAATTTCCACCATGTTAGGTTTTTAATAGATGGACCATACTGATGGGTTACAACTTGGAACTTTAAACAAACAAAGTATTTGGACCACCCTACTGATACATATAACACCAATTGTAGCATCTTTCTTTTTTGACTTAGTGTTGGTCGTAACACTGTCAGCTTGATGAGGAAGTTTGTTAACTGCAAAACAGAATTTTCTTATGTTCTTTGGAGGAGAATGTAACAGTTTAAGA
This sequence comes from Norana najaformis, assembly GCA_964023275.1. Lineage (NCBI taxonomy): Eukaryota > Metazoa > Annelida > Clitellata > Crassiclitellata > Hormogastridae > Norana > Norana najaformis. The sequence continues at coordinate 21,724,883 of OZ029913.1, read as the reverse complement.
TACTCGTTAGCGATGTAGTTATACACCATGTCGTAATGAACTGTTTAATTTTTGGGCATGTGGATTAACGTAACAACCAGAATTACAATAAGACTTGTTTCTGCTGAAGTCTGAGAACACTTTGGATGCAATGTTCTCAAGTAGGTCTACTGTGCACAGTAAGCTGAATTTTCCGAGGCTTCTGTTACAGTCTCAACTTAAATTTATCATGGTTGTTCTGAAACTGAGTGCATGAAATCAAAAAACTTTATTCTGCAGTTGAATTGTATCTAAGAGCAAAGACGTCCTTGCATATACATGTCTTCAGTTGTCTTTACTTGGCTTCTGATGGAACTAAATAGCTATGTTATCTTGACTGATTGACAGAATTTAGAATTTACTTATCCTCTAAAGTGCCTGTCTTTATCTGACCCCCTCCCTGTCCATGTCATCAGACTATCCTGCAAAAGCTGATCATCACAGCAGGCTTCACTGTCCATTAGATACTGGTGGTACAGAATTTTGTAGAATTGAATAGATGTGCATGACGTTATTTGTGTGTTTGTAAGTATAGCTGAGGCCAGTGGTGTTCATAAGGAGGATGTAATGAGAGCATTAGGAAACAAGTTCTCAGTTTCTAAACTCTGTGGTAATTTTCTGATGGAAAAATAATTGACAGGGTGTCGAAGTAACTCATTAACATCTACAAAGTCAGCCATTAGCTAATGTGAAACCATGCTGTTTCAAGAAAATTATGATTAACGTAACTCAAGATTGACAGTGAATATCACCCAGGACCAAAGTTAATGCCTATGATGTTCCATTAATGTATTTCTTTAAAAGACCTGTAGCACAATATTTTACGATCAAAATTGGCATCAAAATTTATATCGAGCAATGCACTTGAAACTTGAGTTTGTAATTGACATCAGGGTATTTTGCTTCATTCCTGTGGCACAACTGTTTTTGCTGTACAATTTTCATGAACAGTGAAACATATTTGAGTATAAAACAATGCAGCATTACTGTGCACTTATAAATCTTATGACCAGCGGTCCAGGTTAGGCTACTGGTGAAACCGCAAGCTATGTATATACGAATATACAGTTACATTGTGAGAATTTGTGCTTATTGGCATACATTGGCCCTTAGCAAACATACATCCATGCCTCATATTCAGATATACTGACACCCTGCATGTTATAAATGCTTTAAAAAATAAATATAAAATATATTATATTTATATATACATATGCATGATTTAGCTCAACATATATGTAAGCCTCTTGTGTTTAGGTCAATTAAATAGCTATATGCACAGCACTTTGGAAAAAATTGAAAGGCTGTACATATATTATTACGAAAATTTTTAATGTGCATAAAGTTACATAGAAATTTTAACCTGAGGCAAGGAGAAATATAAATCTGAGGTATTCATATACAAACAGCCCCAGTGCATCATGTGATGTGGACAATTGTCAGGCAATGTAACCTGTAAAGTAAGACCATTCAGTTATTGGAATGCTGTTGTTATGTTTGTATTTAGTCAGTGAAAGATCATTTAAAGTGTGGGGTACCACCCATCTGAAGAGTACATACATATCCACAAAGTGCACATTTTGGCGTCTTTGTCATTCAGATGGTCAGTTAGATGTTACAGTTTTGCCTAATGTGGCTTTATGCTGAAGTGATCATGGTGCTATCAAGTTTTAATTTTAAATGGTCTTGTAAAAGAGTACAAGTACATCCTGGAAAATACAGGTTTTAGGAGCTATGATATGTGCAGAACTTGTACCATTTCCTATTGACTATATTTATCAGATGCTTTAGCCGAGACTTTCAAAGCTAACACGGTTGCAGTAGCAGCTATATAGATATATATATATTTTATAGTACTATAGTGACATTTATTTCAAAGTGTGATCTGATCTGTTGATATGTAACCGTTGATATAGAGATGACTTAACAAGTATAAGTCTTGTTTTGCAGTGCATTTGTGTTCTGGATGACTGCAAGTACCATTGGAAACTGGTGACTTAATCATTAATCATTTTGTTCTAACTTGCCTTACATAACTAACGAACATTGGAAACTGATGATGTTATTGTTAGCTACTGATGAAGTAACAAAGGTTGTTGTGATTGTTAAGAATTTCACGAGTCTTGTTTTCGTAGAGAGATGTTTATTAGACAGTGAAGTTTTATTTTCTATTAAAACCCGAGTGATTTGTGGTTGCATATCGTCATTGATAAAGTTTTATGTTTCTAGGGTTTATACTTTGGCAATTGTTGGAGATTTACTGTTAAAACATATGTCTGTCTGTCTAGGCATACGTATGCAAGTGCATACGTTAGAGGCCACAACATGTACACACTTGTCCAGCCCCTCAATACAAGTACAATAATCCATGACCAATACGGCTACGTGTGTGATGCTGAATGTAGGATAATAAGGCACGACAAGGAGACGAATGTAGGTCTACATATACGAAATGCAGGCCTATAAATCAGGCAGCTGGTCAGACAACGTGGCCGTTTTAGTTTTTAAAGATGTCTTTTAAAGAAGAATTGCCGTTAGTTGTGACACGTTTTTATGAACAATTTTAATACTTAAACGAATCTTCAACACCGATTCCTCAACGATATGCATGCTTTGCTCGTACTCTGCAGCTTGTGATCGAAGATTGATTGCAAGAAGGTACGACAAAACACGCCATTTGTCCAGCTACTGAACTAGGAATTGTAGGCGTTGGTGTCACAGCGGTCGGACAACAAAAGCAAAACGTACTAGCTCGTTGTTCTAATCTATCCCAGTTTCGAATCGTCAGCAACGTGAAATATTCGACTTGAAACTCTGATTCCAAATGGCAATGCAGTTTAGCCTAGTCTTGGGCCTGAAATGTGCAAGTCTAATGTATTATCTAATAAGTATAAATAATCTTAAATTTCTTACTGCAGATTTATCCTTGGTGACGAAGGATCTTCTGAGATGAGTTGCGAATACCAGGGTGCCTCGCTCAGCTCGCTGCCTATCTTTATGAAGTCTCAGTCTGTCTATGTTTGTGTTTGTTTTAGTCGTATAATTCGAGGCCTCCTCTGGCGTGGCATAAAACCCTGTAAGCCAAGTCGTAGATTTTTTGTTAGTCGTAGGAACCCATGGGGCCTCAGGTGTGGCGTAAAACACCGTAAGCTCATGGAGTCTGTTGGGTCACTGGCGCAGCGTAAAACCCCGTAAACCCTATTCGTAGATTTTGTGTTGCATTTTTGTCTTGTGCCGGGGGGGGGGGGGGGAGACTCGAGGAAAAAGAAGGGAGGGACGGAAGGCGAAGAGTCTCGGGAATCGGAGGCGAGAGCTGGAAAACTGTAACTGAACAGCAACACTGTATTAATTCTAATACAACTGAATTGATTAATATTAGCGTTTTAAAGAAACTTTTCAATATATAGACTCTTGAATAAGTAAAAAATGTATACTTACTGAGACAAACAATGAGCTAATTATTATATAGTCTAGGCACATTAGACTGATGAGTTTTGATTGCATGTGGACATAAATTTTTAATTGCCAAAACAGACAAGTAGGCCTACTAGTGGGCTGTACACCAAGATTATTGCCTGATTCATTTAATACGAACAAAAAGAAGCACACAAAATCATGTTCGGTTCCGTTGTCACCTTATTTTTTAATAGGCCTACTTTCACACTGATTTGCTATCATAATTATAACATCTAATTAGGCGTAACAGAGATGCTTAAAGTCTGCCATTTTGGCAACCGCAGCCGATATTGGCCGACGCTTTGATAATTTTTCTCATTGTAGAAACGTAAACTTGGGGTTTCTTCAGCCCAAAACAGTAAGGGAGACTGTATGGTCTGTTGGCTTAGGCCCTAAATACCTCCATGATAGCATAATAAGAACCCATTTCTCGTAAACGAGTATTGTGGAAATCTCTTACGATGATCCCTTTGACACTGAATCAAAATTACAGCAATTACATTACTTAACCAGCAGTTAACTATGGGCAAACAGGGCCGGCAGCTGCAGGGAGGTGCAGGCCTGAATCTGGAAAAAGCGGGGCCAGCCCAGACTGGTACTTTATCAGACCAGTGGGCCCATTTGTGCATTTTGTGGGGGGGAGGGGAATCTAAAGTTAAGCCACTCTACTTAACTCATCTAAATTCTTTTAAAGCATATAAAGTATTAAAATTAGCAGACTAAACAAAAGGCACAAACTTCATGCAAATAATTGTCAAGCATATGTTATTAGAATTAAAAAAATTATTTGATAAGCTGGGCAGAGGATGTTTAATCTGTTCAATGCAACAGTTAGTTTCAACCAATCGACATCATTCTGGAAGTTACAAAGCGTCAAATCCATAGCTAAGCAGGTAATCATAAGGAGCAGACTGTTCGGCATCCTGTAGGCAGATCGAGCAGTCAGCCAAACAGCCTTTATCCCTGTAACAGAACTCACCTTTTCGGCAGTTATACTCAATCTCTAGGTATTTGTACGTATAGGGACATGGATCACCCAGCACAGTGTGTGAACCCAGAACTGAACACACAGTCTTGTTATTACACCTGACAGCCACACAAGTTCACAAGTATATCGTCATAAAACCAGGACCTTACATACTACTATATCTCAGAATTCACTTTCCAGCCATAGATAGATTTTTAATAAAACAAAGACCACGTTACAAATCATACACAAAAACATCACAGTTTCCAACTAAATGTCAGAACTCGCTGCTGTTACTACTACTAATACTCTCACTACTACTACCACTCCCACTAACAGCCAGTGAATAGAAGCTTTGTTGGATTCTGCTGCTGCTGATGCTGTTGATACAATATCACTACAATATGTATATATCTATATATGTTAATATATATATATATATATATATATATATATATATATATATATATATATATATATGTTAATATATATATATATATATATATATATATATATATATATATATATATATATATATATATATATATATATATATATATATATATATATATATATATACAGTGCCATTACCGAGCCAAGTCCAAGGCTGGTATTCTGGTCAAGAATCTCTCGCTTTGTTTATGAGTCTCTTGAAGACTTTCTTGGATGGCAAATCATGTGGTGACTGACATATACCCTCATTTTCAAAACTTTTAGAGTGTCCTTGAAATTGCTTTCATATTGAGAGGCACTGTAAACTTAGTCCTCTTCACTTTAGATTACATATCATAGCTTTCTAGATTTGTCAGACAGCCATGTGGTGCCTTTCCAGAACCTTGAAAGGAGTTTGTCAATGTCAGATTCAAACAAGCACACTTATAGATCTAAGGATCACCCTTTAATATCACAATTAAGGAGGTCCGATTCCACCCACAGTCTTTTTGTGTATGTTTGTGTGTGTGTGACCTCTGAACTGGACCATCCACTAGCTCTCCGTCTATACTCTCTTAGCTCATCTGACACGGCTGTAAAGCTGAGCAACAGACAACTCCACAGGGTGTTGTTTAATACCAAGTTTCATTTTGTTTAAGTTTTGTTTCAGATTTTAAGACCACCCAATAGCAGATTTACTCAGGAATCAATTTGTAACCGTAAAGAAGCATTCTTCAGTCACATTATTTTAAAGCCATTCTTAGGCTGCCAAGAAAGCAAAGACGATTTTGTAGATCCAGTAATGTACCTGGCTGGGGAGTCCTAGGGTCTGGACCCCCTAAAGCCAAGACCTTAGACCTTTGGATGGTAGCTTTGAGCCAGTTAGAGCTTCCTTAGGTGAACCACCCAAGTAGCCTAAACATCAGTGCTGCAGGTCGCAGTTGTCATACCTTTACAATAAAGAAAATGCATCTAGTAAAAATGGTCAGCTTCACTTGATTTATCGGTTTCTTAACATATCACAAAATAACATTGTAGCACAAATCCAGTATGTTTCACTGTCTAAACTTTCCTCCAATTATTCTGTAAAGGTCACTAAATTTTACTTCAACTGCTTATTTACGTTTTCTCCTTTCGTTGCTATTCATGTACAGTAATGACATTCCTTTTGCCGTTAGGCTTCGCAGTGTGACGGCTCAGGCTTAGAGTGATAGACCTAGACTTGGACACCTGTTTGAATGGCTCGGCATTTTAGCTCGGAAATCATGCTTTGTCTAATTCGTGAAAAGTCGTCGTTGTCGTCGCTGCCCTGCTATCCATCAGGTACTGATGAAATAACGTAGGAATGTTGTTGTATCCGTTTGCAGTTATAGGTGGCAAACCGTTATTACCGCTTTGCATCTTGATATCGCAGGTGAAGTCTTGGTTGAGATTCGGTTGTCGCTTGGTGGACGATGCCAGTTGATGGAAGGAGTCGATCAGCTCTGTACCACCTCCTACTGTTCCTGTTCCTGCCCCTGCTCCTCCATCAGAGCTACAACAGGAACGCGGCAGCTGGGCTGGATAGCAGCTCCTGTTATCCCGCGCTACGTCGATCATCTTCGTCGTTGAGCTGGTGAAGGTCTTCGGTTGGTTTCTCGAAATCTTGCGGTTCCTTGTCTGAATGACGTCCTTCTTCATCGCCAGCGGTCGGTTCATCTGCGCACACAACATCATTCGCCCATGATTCGGTGACATTTCGGTTAAACAAGGTTTTCACCGCGAATGCCATAGTGATGCGCTGGTGCTGGTGCGTTCTGGTAACAGCTCGGCTCTTGACTGCTTTGAAGGGACTTGATTTGAGTGGATTCTAGACTGACGAAGGGAGAATTGCAGTAGATTGGAGTGAACTGTAGAAGTACCAGTGGTTCATGCGGCTGTAGTCGAGCATAGATTGAAAGCGGGAAGGGTAATAAAATAATGTAAATGAAGTACGAATACTTGAAAATGTTACTTGAGTAGGCCTACTAATCGAGTATAAGTACATCCAATCAATGGAAACTGATGCCAAATTTGAGGACAAGATGAGTTGGATGTAAAAGTGAGTGGATAAATAAGTAGACAGGTGGATGGACGTGTCGGGGATTTTCTTAACGTAGCTGCTCAGGGAAAGTTATGATAGACCTAATAAATTCAGTTTTTGGTTGAGGCAAAAGAGGTTCACGGACATCTCTTTTTTGACATTATCAAGCACTTGAGTGATGGATGGACAAGGAAAATGAGTTTGGATAAAAATGAGAAGGATTAAAAGCTTAGGATCATTTGAAATTGAAGAAGAGGTAGGCCCCTATATCAAAAGGACATGGTAGTGGTTGGTAATGTGAAACATTTTAAGGATTTTTTTAATTTTTAATCATTGCCACTCTTAAGTAATCAGGCCATTTTCAACTCTATTTCAATTTCTGACTGAAGTCACGTAGATCTCTAAGGCAACTGAAAGAAGAGATAAAGAGCCAATTGAGAGTGGAAAGGGAGGGAGGCAGCTTTCTAGAGATGTCGTGGGTTTTTGAGTTGGAATGGATGAGCGATCACGGAATAGTAGCCTACGTGTCTGTAATTCTTGGCTAAAGCAATAAATTGATGGCATTTCTCTTTGTTGTGATTATGCTGTGTTACTTGAGAGATAAAATTAATGGAGTTGTTTTTCTCGTAAATGTCAAATACCGACTGATGAATAATATTACATTTTCGGGAAAAAATATTACCATATTTTAAACACTATGTCAGTCCTTATTATGCAGCAATTTGATTGTACTCCATCTTGTTATTGACAGGAAAAACAAGCATGTTCCGATGGGAGAGTTTATGATTATAAAGATGATCATGGTAGTAGAGGTGGTGTTGGTGGTGATGATGATGATCCTATCCCGACTCCCCTTCTTCCTCTTATCTCTCTTTTTGTTCCAATCCCAAACACCATCCACCGTAGCTGCCACGCTGTCTCTGCCTGACTTTTGGATCTCGACCTGGAACCGAACCCTTTTTGCCTATCGATTTTGTTTTGACTGAGCGCCTGTGCATAAGCTGGTCCCCAAGACGTGGCTTTCGTTGGGCGCTGTAGTAGTTTCGGGATTACGATTACGATGGTGGTGGTGATTGTGGTAGTGATGATGGCGATGGTAATAAATGGCGACCTGGTGCAGTTTGTAGTAGAGGCCACATGCGTTGCAGACAATGTTGCCGAGATGATTTCGGCGCCAGAGGGTCGTTCCAGTGACTCCGCAGTTGCTGCACGACGCTCCGCTTCTGTGCGAACTCAGCTACAAGTACTATCATCATCATCATCATCATCATCATCACCACCACCACCACCGCCACTATCAGCAGGGATATCCTTCGACAGTCTGTTTTATCTGTATTCCGATGTTCGCTTTAAGTAATCCAACTTCCATTCATCTAATCGTTTACCAGTAGTGAAATCGCGATGAGCGCCGGCTTTCGCGCATGTATTGCAAACAACCTCGTCGGTATTGTCACGATATGTAAAAACTTTCTTTAACAACGGTTTAAACTGTACTCAATGACGGCAGTTCAATCTCGACGTATTCGTTTGACTACTCTGTCTTATATATTCCCAAGTTCTTTTCCAAGCCAAAAAGCAGCTGTAGGATGAGCTCTGTTTTGACATTTTGTTCAATTACGAACTGTTGAGTGTTGACTATTTGACTATAGAGAGTGCAGTCCAATCAAATACACTAGGCTATGAGAATAGAATAGATCTAATGACTAGCAATGACTGTGTTATAAAAACGGAGGACTACTTCACTGCAGACCGAGTAACATGGTAATGATGAAGTACCCGCAATCATTTAGAGGGGATAGCAGGTAGGGTTAGATCTCTGTCTCACGGATCATCCAGCATATGCAGGTTATAGATTAGAGTAGGCCTTACAGACAGCCTGCACTGAGCTACGGTCAATGTATTATTTGGACCAGATGAATTTGGCACCAGCTATAGCGAATGTAGGTCTAATAATGTTGGCCAGAAAAATTTTACTGTTTGGAGGACATTTCACAACCTATCAGCTAGCTGATATGCCGTATGGTTTCGCAATATGGACCCTTTAACCATAACAGGATAGTATGGAAGCAGCTGTAACAATGAGCTTGACTAAACTTTGAAACAACATGAACGATCACAAAATTTGTGCGTTAAAAGAAAATAGCTGTGCACGCTACCTTCTAAAGCTTAGAGGAAACATTGCTCACGTGGACCCAACGAATATGGCTATCGTGGAATTATCCGCCACTGAAACGTGTTCGCGGACAGACATCGACACAATACGCCATAGTCTGCTCTGCGCCACGGCTGCACGAAGGTTCAGTGGCTTGTCTCCATTTGACGAGGTGCGTTGTATAGGAAGTGCTCCAATCCTGGTCCATTTGAAATCAGTTCAATGTGGACGCCGAGTCATCAAAGCCAGTTGAAGCGTGGAGGACAGACAGCTAGACGGCTAGAGGGAGTGGCGAGTGACATTCAATGCTGGTGACATCGCAATTCGAACCCAAATGCAGCGCTGAGAGACCGGACGATACCATTCTGCCATTTCTTATTACTTTCTGGCGCTTCAGAAAGTCAATCATATCATTTTATGACATTGCATGGTTTCTGGATGATCTGTCTGACCTGCTGGGATGGTCGCTATAGAAGACCGTGTACATTTACATTTCTACATTTTGGACTCCGTTGGATCTGCAGTTTTACTTTGAAGGAACCATGTAACCATCGACTGTTGCCTCTTGTAACATGAAACGGCGCTCAATAAATCTTCAGATAAGAGCCAGACTTTGCTTTATCTTATAGATCAATTGCGTTGTTTGGTTTATCGTATAAGTTACTAACGAGACTCTTCTTTGGCCTTTCCATCGGTCGATCGAAACCGTTGACTTTCTGGTAGAGACCACAGGCGTTGCACAAGTAGTGACCCAGCTTATCTCGCCTCCACAGCGGCGTATAGGTGGCGCCACAGTTCACACATTCTCTGCCTTCTGAACAACAGTTAGAGGTAAGGCGATGTTATGTTGTATTTATATCATAAACATAATTATTAATTAGACAGGTGAAAGTCTCTGCCCAGCCGAGCTAAATAAAAATGACGCAGAGGCGATTAGGGAATTGTGGGTAAGGATCTGGTCGAAAGCCGCTAACGAGTTCGCTTTCCTAAACGACATTTGTTATTCTGTTAAATTTTAAGAAACATTTTAGCAACCTCATACATATATTGTAAATTTATAGCTTTGTAAGGCACGTCGGCTGTGGCTATAACAAGTCGACCAAGTCATTTAGAAGCTATTCTTTTACTTAATATGCATTGATGAGCACTTCTTAGTATCGGTTTCCGTCGAGTTAACGATCCAGTATAGTTGGTAAATTCACGTCCAGTAATCCAAAGCTTTACACCATAGGCCTACCATCTCAGATCTTGCTAAAAAATTCCAAATAGGCCTAATCCTCGCCAGAACAGGACTAAAGAGGAAATTTTGAGTCGGATAGGGTTCCTTGAATTTTTGATAACCACAACAAGGACAATACAAACACAAAAGAGTGAAAGTTACCTAGAGAAGGTCATTCCATGCACAACTCATCAATCGCGCACACGGGAAATCGCAATTGTAAATCTGAGGTTTCTACAGCACCCAAAGAAACTGCTAAGTCTATTCACAGGCGCTCAGTCAAAATAAAATCGATAAGCAAGAAGGGTCAGTCTCGGTTCGAGGTCAAGATCATCCTCTCTTCGTCAGTCATTTACAATCCAACCGTTCCGCTCAAGCTGCTTTTCTTCTACCCTAACACTTCTCTGCCCCCGTCATCTCATCCTTGATTTATTTGGAAATCGTTCCACAGCCATAGCTGCTCCAACCCTCTGGAATAAACTTCTGCCAGAATTACGACAATTATCTGACCCATCATACAAACTAACCTACACCACCTCTTGCAATTTCTGCGCACGTCTTTCACTCAAAACTGAAAACACTCCTCTTCCACAAATCCAATCCTGATTCTTCCTCATCTCCTTATCTTTCTTTCCGCTCTATTCCAAAGACGATCCACCGAATGACCCTCATCTGACGCAGTTCATAAAAGCAAGATCTTACGCCTGTCGACAGTCAAGCCATATGAACTGCGTTTTAGACGGATTCAAACGTAGCCGATTCGATGGCATCCAGGTCCGTATACTGTCGCAATGACCCTTACCCCTGATACACAGGAAAGCGCATACGATGGGTTGCAGGATGAGTACAGGTGAACATCATCAGCATATTGGTGAACACTGGCTCCAAGAACTGTGATGACGCGTCAGGTCAGCTATGTACAAGATTTACAAAAAGCGGCCCAAGGACTGAGCCTCGTAGGACACCTCTTGGAACTGGTGGCCATTCAGATCTCTCTAGTCCAATTTCCACCGCCATGGTCCGCCCATCCTGGAAAGAGCGTAACAATTCCAACGGCTGACCGACAATTACTTAGGAAGTACTGAATGGAGCCGGCAACCACCGTGGAAACGCGACACTGACATCGAGAAGATGGATATGTAATAAACTAATAATAAAACATTTTCAGCTAGTCTTAAGATGCACAGTTTTAGACCTAAATGCATTCAGATAGTCTGAATGAGGTAACCTAAGATTAAGGAAAGTATGTCGAAGTAGGGTCCGGAATTATTGCAGTAAAGTCATATACGATAAAAAAAAGGCAAAGTAAGGTAAGGCAAAGTAAGATTTCACACCAGCAGCGTCGTATATTGAAGATTATGGTGAGAATATGACAACTATGGGCTCCATATGTACTAAAAAGTATATGGTAACCTAAATAGGCCTATGTTCTACATATTTTCAACAAGTGACGTTGCTGTTGGGAGTGGCAGGGTAAGGCAAGACACGACGAGGCAATTAAGTAAGGCAAGGTAAGTAAGACAAGATGGGTTAAGATGAAGGCAAGTTATATCTCTTGCTCGTGAATTGCAAAGGAAACTGTTTATACAGCGCAGCTTGGAAGCAAGTAAAGCAATAATTATAAATTTGCTTCGCAGAGTCATAAAATTATCCAGGCATATGTCACCTGCCATACGACTGACGAAACGAAAAGTCTTCAAAGAACCTTTAATTGGGACCCGAGTGCACTATAGCGACTCTACGTACTGGACCTCGACGTTGAGACCATTCCAGGTCTCTACAGCGGTGCAACTACAATGAAGACTCGATCAACAACACGCCAAGCTGGTGATAAACGGCACCACTGGTAAGATGGTAAGATGGTAAGAAACAAGAATAGAGCCAACAACATTTTTTTACAGCCACAGGTCGTCAGACTTACGAAAAGAAACAGAAGCAGAAGGGTACATCAAACAGGAACAACTTCTGAATACGTTGACTGCACTATTGAAATGAAAATCACATACACATGATTATTCTGATATGTATAAATATATGTACTTTCATATAAGAATGAATTACTGTACTGAACTAACCGACAGCTGTGTGCGGTCTTCTGGCTTTCGTCGTCGACGTCTTAAGGAGATCGTTAACCCGCGATTGGAACTGTTGCAAGGATGAGGAGTTGGCATCGAACGAAGCCTGATCCGAACGTGGATGATTCAGAGGGACACCGGAAACGCCAGACGGCGAGCAGAACTCCCCGACCGACAGACTTTTCTCCGTCGTACCCATGTGCTTGCTGAAATAATCCTGACCCCAGCCGCCCAGGATGTCCGACGGCTCCCAGAAATTCCCAGTGCGAAGACCTAGTCCGGAGTCCGGTACCTCCGATCGGTCAGAGGCGTTGCCTGCTGGCCAGTTACTGGCTGAGGAGCGGCGCAGGTGGTCGGAGGATCTCGATGGGCCATAGTTGAGGAGGAATCTCTGCAGAGGAGCGTGCATTCCACAGGATGAATAACCGGAAAGGAAGGACTTTGAGGGTGCAACCCCATAGGGGGTGCCGACGCCGTAAGTGCTGTAGTGGTTGTCGTGCATTTGGCCCCAGGCGCCGTCGGCTGCATACAACAGGTGCGACTGCATGAAGGACGGAGTCTGCAAGACGTTTGCTGATCCACTGACACCTAAAAAAGAGATCATACTTACACAAGAATGGGTGTGAGGAAAGATTTATGTCATATTTGATATAATATAGTCTGAGGTAATCACTTCTATTATTCTACCAACAAAGGTATATGTTGTGAAGAATCCTACTAATTTCACAGACTGCGTCCATCATTAATGCAGAAATACATAGAAATACACAACGCAGATCCCCATTTGGGAGATGATCGTAAAACTCCGTAAGACTCCGTAAGATGGCTGGTCACTTCGCACACTGGGACCCAGACAGGACCATGCATCGGCCCTCTGAGCCTTGATATTCGGCCGGCCGAGGAGCTAGAAGAGACCGATCGGAGGGCCCAGGGGTACACTGATCTGGATGGCGGAAGCAGATGAGCTTCGGGACACTCACAGCCTGAAGACAAGCCCAAAACCGGGAGGGTTGGCAAAGGGTTATGGCAACGGCTACGCTCCGAAGAGGGGCACGGCATTGATGATGATGATAATGATGATGATGATGATGACGATGACGATGACGACAATGACATGAAGAAATGAAATCTGTGTTAGAACCACTGCAAATTAACAACGAATGCTTAATAGCGAATCCTACCTATAGCTTTTTCTTTAAAGCTGTGATAGGATCTTCTGAGATAGCAATATCATCCAAACTATTCCACAAATCTAAAACTCTTGCACTGAAGGATTTCTACGCTAATGTCCCTTTCGATTTCTGCTAAATGTTCGCACGTTCCTCATCATCAGGAGGAGGAGGACCAGGAAAGGGTTCTCCTATGGGCTGCAACAAATGATGCCCTTTGCATGCAAGGAAGAGGTCAAATGTGTGGAAATTATTCATGCAAACCAATGTAATAGAAATCGACTTGGAATATCGCGGCACCTGGACTGAACATTGCATCGAACTTGATCCAAGACAAGCGATTTTTTAACAGGAACTATATAAATGCCCAGTTACCAAAAACAGACAAGAAAGGTTAGAAATAACGCAACAACATGAGAAATGCATAGGAGATAACCAAGCCAAAAAAAGAAGACAGGTAAGTCTTATTAGATAAGTTGCAAGGAATCTGAAACTCAAAGTTACAACCAAGACAAATAGGAAAAAACTCCATGAATAGGACCGACTGAGTCTGGTTGTGAACGATCTCGGATATGATTCAAGTGACTGACAGGGCTTACTGCATGGACCACCAAAGGAACCAAAATTACTCATCTCTGAAACATATAGTCACGCTGGGCTCCACACAAATACTATCGAGATAGCTACAGTAATCTGCAGTAATCAGGCCTATAGCACCTACTCATGAAAATCCAGAAGAAAGAAAAGGGAAACTTTACACAGCCGAAGTAATCTAACTAAATGTTGAAAAAGCCTCCCGAGAAGGCTTTTCCGAGGTGGCGCTGTTCAAGTTTTAAAACTGGATTAATGCAGAACATCCCGGCTTGTATTTTAGTCAAAGCCACTGGGTTTTACACCAATTGATACTAATCGTCTCTTCAACCTGTATTACCAATCTCTGTCATTTGCACTGCGAACTGCATGATTGTAGAAACTTTTCTCATTCCAGACACTTCCTGCGTATTGACCAGACTTTTATATGTCCTCTGAATGATCCTATAAGTGGAATCCTTCACGTGCCTTCCTTACTAAAATAGTTCAATTTATTCGCTAGATTTTCATACATTAGGTTTTTTTGCAGTTATTGAACCTTGCTGTCGTCGTGATTGCACTTCAGCCGAATAATCTTTCAATTCCAGGACCACATGGTCTCTGAGGACTAATGCTGGCAGAGGCTTATGTTGAGACAGCGATTTCCTTACCTTTCATAATTCAGCGCTATATAAATTATTATTATCATCATCATCATCATCAGTGTCATCGTCGTCGTTATCATCATCACTATCATTGTCATTTCTTGTATTCAGTCCAAGTTAAGAACGATACATCTTATGAATTCTGTAAAGAAAGGAAATGTTTATTAGATGCCAAGTCGCTGTATTCTGTTGTTACTGCTGTCGTTGCTACTGAAGCTGAACTTACACGATGGCTGGTGATGTTTCTTTGCATCCATTGTCATGTATGCTTTGCATTCTTGTCGAAACCCTGTTTCATATCCGTGTCTGTCGCTCGTTAGGTATGCCAGTTGCTCGTTGTCATAGCGACGTCTTATCTCGCAACTGTTGCAGCTGCATCCCACGTCCTGATGATGATGAGGATGGGGATGACCACGGTAACTCCATTTGGGTGGACCCTGCAGTTGAGGCGCCTTAACGCAACCAGGGTCTTGAGGAAGATGTGAGTTGTCCGCCGAAAACTGGCCGTAACTATACGTCATTGGATTCTGACTCATGGAGAGGTAGGCATCGAGGGTTTCCATAGCGACGCGTTGACTACAGAAGAATCTTGAAGGGCTTATTCCGGTTGCAAAATGTTCGAGTGGACCTACACTTGCCTTTCAAATTAACAGCATGGGCATCGTTACAGAAACTAATGTAAACTCGTCTACTTTAATCGTAGGCCTGCATCATAAACCGAGGAGTGTAGTCCTGCTTGAGCTTGTAGCTGCGCTCAGTTACAGACATAGCACCGATCAACGGCAGAGAACCAGCTGTAGAGATTCCGGGAACGAAACCAGATGCAAATCACGAAACTGAACTCTTCCTTATGACTGACAGCTGCATCTGATCAGTGCAAGAAAGTCTGAGGAAAATCTAAGGAGGTGTCGAAGCCTTTCCGTGTTCGCTGGTTCGCGGGTCTTTGTGCGAGAGAAAAGAAATTAATCAGGCAGAAAACGACATCCAATCACCTTCTGTGTGAGTATCGAATTAGTTTCCTTCTAGACGGCATCGTCGTTGCTCGATGTCCTGCCTTCGCCACCTGTGCTGCGATGCGATTGGATGCTGCTGAGGCTCCAGCGGCTGAGCTCAGCTGCGATTGGACGACACCAGCAGCGTCTTCGCAGCTTTGATGCTAATCGACGCCGAAGGTCATTCAAACCTTTTGACAAAATCCTCTGTTTTTCTAATTTTCTCAGATTGATTTATTGACCGACGTTCTGACTCAGAGCGAGACCGTGACCTCGATCGTATCCCCCTACCAGCTGAGTGGAAAGTCGGCGGCGCTTTCTCATCTGCGTCTCGGTTCGAATCCCAGATCATGCGAGTGAAATCTATAAGAATGCAGTTCGCTCTTCAACCCCAAAGCATAACCTGGCATCTGCAGAGGACAGTTTTCTCGTTTTATATGGGTAGCCTATATTATAAATACACGCGACACTGATTGGCCTGTAATCTAACGAATGCGGGTTCGAATCTGCTGAGCTAACTCAGTGTATCGACCTTGGATAAGTTGTCGGCTCTTGTATCAACTGGCACAAGCGTCAGCTGGAAATTACACGACAAGACCTGATCAGATGGGTTCACTGCCTGCGTGTAGGCTTATCCAGGTAGATGGAATCCATAATTTCTAGACTCAGAGGACTAAGAGGAAGAAAGAATGACTTCCCTAAGACCTTGGCCTACGATACGCACTGTATTTTGGAAGAACTTTATACGTACCTTGCTGTATTTTGGAAGGGCTATTATTAAGAGTACCTTTGTTGTAGGCTATTTTTTGGAAATTGGTGAGCTTTTCGAGGCCGATCTGTTCGACATTTAAACAGGTCAACTCTAATGCAGGCCTATAATAGTCAGGTACAGTATAACAACTTGACTATGGAAACTCTTCAAGCTTGAATCCTAGAGGCATTTAAGAGATAGGAAAAGAGCGGATTTTATCAGCATCTATGAACCTGATTAGGACTGAACTCGAGATGTATGCTGTTGCTCGCTGATCCATAAAATCGGTTTGTGCTAAGCTTTGGGACGATTATCAGACGAATACGACACGGTAGTTGTATGGCATGGTAGCCGATCTGTTTGAGTCCTGGCTGGCTTAGTCGGCCTAACATTGAGTAGCAAGTGCGATCGTCTCAGAAGACGGTTACTGTGTATGGAATTGAACAAGTCATTCGCTAACTGAGGGCTAGTCGATTGGTGCGTTGTGATTTTTATAGTGGCGCTTCATAAATACAGAAATGATGAATAACTTGGAGAAGGTCCAAAGATATTTTCTAGCGAAACTTCAATAATGTTGAAGTCATCAGTTGATGGCAGCTGAAATCCGGCGTGTGTCCGGGGTCAGGATGGCAGAAAATAAAAATACGCTGATCTGAAACCATCTAATGCCGAGTTTCTCCTTTTTGAAACTTCACACCACAGGCATCTTTGCCATACAAGGCAGCTGTTCAGTCCGCAATATCGGTGTTGTGTTTGACCTGAACCTGTCATTCAGTGAACACATTAATTCTCTGTGTAGGTCTGCCTACTACGACATCCACGCTCCCTTTTCTGCCCTAATTTGTTTGGCTAATGCCCTGGTCTCCGACCGTCTTGACTACTGAAACTCGCTTCTTACTGACATTGCAAAAGGTGACTTGATGAAGATCAATGCCCTAGGGGTCTCCGGCCGTCATAAATCCATTATCGACAGCGATCATCAAAACTTCAAAATACGGATCCTAAACCCACTGCACTGGTTGTCCATAGAAAAGAGAATAATTGTATTTATTTTATTTATTATAAATATGAGCACTTATATTTATGCGCAATGTCAGTACATCTGAATCTGAGGGGCGGGTCATTAGCACAGTCATTTTCAAGACTGGGCTAATTATATACAAGACTCTATGCTTAGCCAACCTAACCATCCTATCTCTGTACTGGCTCTCAAGACGTGTGCCTACTTGACCAGGTCTTCTGACTGTTTGACTATTCCGTGGACAAGGACAGCTTTGACCAGGCGTGCCTAATCCGTCGCTGGCCCTAGACCCTGGAACTCTCTTCCGGCAAACGTTCGCTCTGCAAGGTTTATTTCGGCCTTCAGATCTCGACTGAAAACGCATCTCTTCCTGGACTCAGTTCCTCTCTCGAATTCTTCTGTGTCTTTTCGGATTCCTTACTAGGTTTTTCGACCGGATTAACCCTGGAAGTTGGCTTGAGCATTATTACAGTGGCGCTGTCGAAGTTCTGATTATTATTTAGCCTCAGAGGTTGCGGGTAAACAGACCAGCTACACCACGGCATATAAGTGCGTACGTAAGTATCTATGTATGCCTGCATGTAGGTCTATATATGCATGCATGTGCGCCTTCCTCTCCATCACTCTAAAAGTTAACAGTGGTTTCACTTCAATTGGAAAGGTGTTCAATAAGTCAAACAGTGTTATCTCACATGCTTAGGCTACGCCGCTCTTTAGGCTATTACAGCTGTATATATCTTTAGTCTATTACAGCTGTATATATATACACACAGGGTATGTATATAATTCTAAATTGGCCAACAACTTACTGTGTATATATATATATTTGAATGTATATGCAGATATGTATAATTTATATATATTATGTACTTTTATTGGACGTATCATTCTGTGATTTAGCGTTTATTTGGAACATAGGATTGTCTTAAATCAGCCTGGCCCGGTGCACGGTTGTCATGTTATCATGTTCAGCTTTGTCCCGGTGGCCTAGTCTTTTCAATGCTTGATGAATTAGTCCCATATATAATACTATTATGTTGTATTACGATTACACGTTATACATTATAATATGTATACACTGCGCAATACAAAGCTACATGTATACATGCCGAGGAATAGTTAGACGATACGCGAATTTAGTAAAGGTTCGTACGTGTACAGTAAGTGGAAGCCTCAGATAACAATTTTAAGTTGTGTAACAAACTGTTATGTAAATCCGAGTCAGCAGGATGTCGTAAGATGTTTAACATAAAGCACAATTAAGATGGTTGTATTCAGGCATCAGAATCGATGTCTGCAGGTGAGCGCCATTCGTCAAAATGTCTGCGTCGACCGCCGCAGAGGCCACGATCTCCATATTGCCACCGGCGCGCACTTCACTGGCCCGCGAAACGATCCATACGCGTCGTTCAATCGGGCAATGCACAGCGCCATCTATCAGGCGCGCATAAGCACCGCGCAGGCCTCCCGCGCATTCGGTTAAGATGAACAGGGCATTGCATGTTCAAGCCAAAGACAGATGTATTTAGACGCGAGGCTGCTGAAGATGCACGTGGCACGAACCGAAGAGCATCCATCTCTCTTGTTCCTAGAGTCGTCATTCCACCCGTCGATCTGCCTTCCTTTGTCTATCTCTCTGCCTCTATCTGTGTGTCTCTCTGTCTCTCTCTCCTATGAGGTCTTCATAAAGCCAGATTTCCGACCAATACTTATATTACAGTTCCTGCAGAGAGCTCCTCCCATCCAAAAACCCCGACGCATAATTTCCCACTTCGATCAGTGCACGACATTTGAGAAGGGCCCGGCAACAAGACGACGACTGGCCGCCGAGTGTACGCCGCGCGTGGCAAAAAGAAACTTTGGGCCAAATCGCACGAAACGACAGCGCACTCAAGTCACCTGTTAGACGCAGCCAGTGTATCGAACGATGGCGCTTCTCAAGAATGACGCTTCCAATTACCATCAACCAGTCTCAACAACACAGCTACATGCATATAGGATTACTAAAACTACTCTATCATAATAATTTGGTATTATTAAATATATATATATATATATATATATATATATATATATATATATATAATATTATTAATATATCATTATTATAAAGTAACATCTGACACACCTAAGTGGTACTATAATCTATATTAATATCAATATGTAATAATATACATTATCTATAATAAATATTTATATAATATTTAAAAAATTTAACGTGGAGTCACACAGAAATGCGAATCGGAGGCAGTTAGTCAGTCGTTAGGTGAAATGCAGTTAGATTTCCAGAGGTTTGAAAGAGCCCGTAAGAGTGAGTTTTGAGGCATTTCTTGAAGACACGCAGCTCAAGCTTCGGAGGAACATTGGCAGTCGGTTCCATTTCCTGGGGGAAGCTGCATGAAATGCATCAGAGCTCATGACAGCTATGCATTGCGGCTCAGCCAAAAGACCCATTCCCCATGATCACAATCACTATCACCAGAATCGTCGTCTTCATCAACATACACACATGCTTCACAGGGTATGAATGCTGGTTACGTCAGAAGCGTGTTTTATAGGATGATCAGCGAGCATAATGTACCTGACTTCAAAAGTAGGCCTACTGCACATTCTTCTCCAACTCTAATATGTTATTCACGCTCACAGTGGAAGGATCTTCTTAAATACATTCAAGCAATGTCCAGACATAAACAAAGAGGAAGCGACGTTCAATTCTGGTGGCAATACGAAGCAACATCATGTTTTGACTGCAGGACCACAGAGGAAGACAGACAGGCCGAGAAATCCATACACATGTATAACCAAAGCGATAAATGAGAGTGGTAAAACGGCGAATCTGATTGCTACAAGGAGAAGATGTGCAAAGATTGGAAAAAAAAACTATTCGGTCCAAAAACCTAGCTTTAGCTGGACCAGACCTTTAACTGCACCTTCAACAGCCGTCTTTGTGAATTTGACAGGAAAAAAGTTATACTCCATCAGGCAAGAATAGAAAGCACAAGAATGCACTGAAGATGACTCAGCAAATACATGTACAAGTTTTACCACTTTCAGAATATTGATAATTAATACAAGTGACCAATGAGTTCTGCAATCAGCATTTTCGATACCTTAAAAATAGACATCAGTTAAATTGCAAATGCCATTTTTAAAAGTCAGAAATCATACAGTGTCCAGATACATGTAGCAAACAAGGAAGGCACTTACAGTAATACTCTTTATCCCACAGATATATTGTGCGAAAACCAACCTGCACAATTTTGCAAATGCTATAAACATGATGACAACTGCCACATTTGCCACATATTTAATTATATTTCATTGCACATTATAAATTATCTCCCTCCTTATAATAATAATAATAATAATAATAAATAATAAAGACTAAAAATAATAAATGGCAACTGGCTGCATGCATTACCAGTTACAGCTTGTGGTTTAGGACTTGATGAAGAGGCTGTCAGAATTGCAGTTGGTGTTCATCTCGGTAGCATTTTCTGTCAACCGCATATTTGCACTTGTGGCGCCTTGGTTACTGCTGACGGCTAACACGGACCATCTTGCCACGTGGCTCAACATGCTACCTTAAATCAGTTGATTTGTCAAGTCTTGTCCATGGTGGCTACCTTTCCATCAAGGAACCGTCTGGAACTGATGGTACGAGACCGGATGAACTAGCACTAATCCTGTGGCATGAGAGGAAGTCTCATTTGGGATGCAACTGTGACACAAACCTTAGCCCCGTTTTGACTTACAGCTACATCAGTTACGACAGGCGGTGCAGCTAAAAAGGCAGCAGCTCAAAAAATGCTAGATACAGCCAACTCCTAACTACATGTAATTTCGTCCCTCAGGGATTGAAACGCTTGGTCCCATCAATAGCGCTGGTATGGCTTTCATCATCGAGCTAGGACAAAGCCTCACTAATGTCTCTGGAAAGTAAGAGAGACCTCATATCTTTTCCAACATCTGGCATTGATAATTCAGCGCTTCAATGCAGTTGCTTTCCACAGTACCTTCCCTATGTACCCTGACGCCCCTTCTTCCTCCTATCTCTCTCTCCTCTCCAATCCCAAACACCACCCCCATAGCTGCCACGCTGTCTCTCCGTCTGACTTTTGGATCTTGTCCTGGAACCGAACCCTTTTGCCTATCGATTTTGTTTTGACTGAGCGCCTGCAAATAAGCTGGTCCCTGCGGTGCGGCTTTCGTTGGGTGCTGTAGAAATCTCGAAATTACGATTACGATTATGTTGGAACTAGACAAGCAAGTTGTTGTTCTCGAAGTAATTCCTAATCTCCAGAGATTTTTAGGTCCAAAGGGATTTCATGTACCTTGGGAAAAACTAATAATAATAGTATGACTAAGCTAGTAGCAAGTAACAGTAGAACTAGCCATTACTAAGTATAGCATTAACATAATCTAACTCAATCATTGCAATGCACTTAATATTTAAATGCAATGTTACATAATAACTAGACCGTAAACATCAGCAATCCCACGCTTGTATAAGAACCTAAATAATCAGAGGTATGATAACCAAATTACCTTTAAAATACACAAAACCTAAGTTCTCAAGTGTTTCGTAAGCATGGTGATCAAATCAACTTGAAAATATACAAAAACGGATATACCATAACAATTTCCCAATTTCTTACACTAGCATAGTGATTAAACAATCTTGCAGATAAATCTAATTAAGATACAAAATTTGTTTCACAAACATCATGGTAGAATCAGTGGATAAATAAACCAAAACTGAACACAAAATTCTTGACCACATGCTTAAATAAACCACAAACCAAAATATTATGCATAATTCTCATATATTTCATAAGTCTGGTACCTTAATTTGCAAACATACAAAATTATATATAATCTCACAATTTTATAAGTACCAAATGGCTGTAATTTAACAGCCTAAATCCACACAAAAAGAAACAAATTTAGCACACATTTTCATAATTTCATAAAATCAATATGAAATAACATAAAACTATAAAACATAAACCTCATATTTTTTAAATGATCACAAAGTCAACTTTAAATATAAATAATAACAAAACTTTCTTGCTATGGCAGAACAATCAAGTGTTGATTGTTACATGCTAAGTATAGGAAATGATGTTTTCAATTCTGTAAATCTGACTTTCACAAACTTTAAAGTTGACAAGAGTGACTACAACATTGTTTTTATCCACCTGGAGACAGTTGGGAGCAATTGGTTTTCCAGTTACCAATCAACACACAACAATGAGGTTCCCACACTGTTCCTCATTTTACTTTGTATTTTCTTAGACTCATTTTCTGAATCTCAATTTTTACGAAGAACAAAACAGTTGTTCTTTGGCTGAAAAGGATAGAAAAACTAGATTAAATTATAACAACAAATCAACATTTAAATGTGCAGAAATCAGAAAATACCATAAAAATGTTAAAAAAATTATGACATCAAACTGGATTACCATTAAAGAGTATTGCAA
This sequence comes from Norana najaformis, assembly GCA_964023275.1. Lineage (NCBI taxonomy): Eukaryota > Metazoa > Annelida > Clitellata > Crassiclitellata > Hormogastridae > Norana > Norana najaformis. Next base: position 21,701,851 of record OZ029913.1, on the reverse strand, counting down.
CATAAGCTTCACATATAAATTGTAAATTTGTAGTTTCTACAATTAGTTTCAAACTAATATCGTAAATTGTAATCATAAGTGCAAACAAAGCATTTCTTCAGCCAAAGAAAATGCTAATGCAGCACATAAAGTTTACTCTAAGCCATTAAATACAATACACGTAAGATACATTACACTTAAGGCACGAGACAAACCATTCTAATTGTAACAATGACAATTTAGGTATGGAGCTACTTCTAGAGAGCTTTACAGAATAAAGTGTCATCATCCTAGGAGTATCTCACATAGATGACATAGTGTTTGTCACTGAAATTAAGCAAGAACAAGAAAACAACACATCAATGGGGTCTATGAACGCTCTTTAAAAGGTGCTACATAAATCTTCAATGTATCAATATGTATGCACAAATGCACATCAATACACTTAATATAGCACCTTTTAAAAGTTCTTCACAAAAGTTCTGTACATATAAGACATCTAACTGGTCTAAGGCACACAGGACACTGAGGCACATAAGACACTGTGCCAACTGGAAGAAAAAGCTTAACAACTGAAATGCGACCTTCTTGGGATACACGGTTCAGGATCTTATATGATAATGACAATTGTGAACCCATTTGCTTGGAAGCACAACTGCATTGCTGTTGTGACAGCTGATCAACTGCTACACTCTGATAGCATATTTCCAACCAATTTTCCAGTACATCTCTCCATTACAGACCTTTCTGAACACAAGAAAGCCAACAGACACCATGTAATGCCATAACACAAGGTTAAAAGTACCAATTGTATCAATATACTGTTCATAGTTAATCTCAGCAACAAAGAAAAAGTTTTAAAATACACAAGTGCTTGAACAATGCCTCTGCAAGTGCTGGAATCCTAAAATGACATATGCATACTGGACATTTTCGCCAGACTGGATTATGCAATGCATTTCACGTGTTCTTAAATAATAGTAAAAATATTACTAAAACTAACAAGCCAAGTACAGGAAATGAAAGCAAGAATCATCCAAGGCACTAAACAACAATTCAGTTTTCTAAAACATGCTGAAAATAGGAAGTTGATTATTACATGTAAATAAAGTTCATGAAATGGTGACTATAAAATTTTCAGCTGGCAAGAAAATCAGAAGTAAATGACAAGAATATATTTCTCGAGCAGAATTACATAATTTCCGCATGGAAATGTTACACTTTTCATAAAGAATATCTCAAGAAGTGACCTAGGAATCAGTCGGTTAAAAACAAAACACGTATATATCCATCAAAGCAAAGGTCTGTTAGAAATCTGGATTATGTATCCAAATGGTGAGCAAAATGCTGAAAATGCAACATTAAAACAGCAAAATTAATCTGGCTCAAGCTGTCGTTCAAAATCGGAGCAGTTGACCTGCAAGAGTATACAACCTTGCCTGCTTTACATCAATATCATAAAAATAGACCAGCAGACGACCACTCACCAAATCCAGCCAAAATAAGGCACCTTTCCAAAAGCACACGTTTATAACCTGGAAAACTAAGCACTTCAGTGTGTCACATCCTGCAAGATGTTCGCGACTGAGGAAAAAATTAAAAATAAAACCGATAAGATATAAAAGTACGAGAAATACTTGTAAAAACTTCTTGCTTCAAACGTTGAACAAAAAAGCTGGAATAGGCCCAAATAATTCTGCTCTAGTTTTGAACTGTGTTTGTAAATAACACACTTCCACCATACAAAGACAAAAAGTAAGTAAAATTTAGCCCAAATAAAAAGCTAGACATAAAATTGTAAAGTTAACTCTAACACACTTCATCATCATCAACAATGTCAATTCCACCAAAGCCACCAACAACCTAAGGCTCAGAAAGAAAATCCTCACGTAAACTCAATATTTGGCAGCCTTTAAGATTTAACGTCCATAGCAGTATTATAGCAGAAGAATTACTATATTAGATTTATACTACACATATTTATTCCCCAAAAAACTCTCTATCACTCTATTCAAATCTGATAAACTAGCTACTAAACAATGCAAGAAAAAGTTACATAATCCAAGCCACTATATGCATAAAGCCTTAATTTATATCAATCATAAATGTGCAGTATTATAGTGGAAACAGACAAACTTAATAATCAGCCATAAACCTCAGATAAAAAGTAGAAGTATAAGAAACTATTTTTAAAAAACATACTGCTTGAAACTTTTAACAAGTTGGAAAAAGACTATACTCAGTTCAAAGGCCACATTTGGAATGAGTTTAACAAGTGCCAAGGTTACTGGGAATGAACAACTGCTGCTGGATGCAGAATCCAGTGGAATGAGTGAATCATTACAGATGGTGATTGAATCAACAGTCAGAAGGTGGTTTGCTGTTGTCGAGGTCCTCCGGAATGAATGTTCGAGCAACTGGAGAATGCACTTCTGGCTGTTTCTCCGATGTTGGAAGCTCGAGATGAACAACTTTCTGCAGAACGTCAATCCACCTACAGAGATGAAGAAACAAGGAACCGGAAATTAAAAACCCAAATGCAAAGCAGACTCTCTAGATTTCTTAAAACAGAAGTTATAATACCAAACCATTGTCTGATTTTTAAATTCCACATTAGTCCAATGCACACTGCTGCATTCAGCAGAAGCTAAAATGAGGCTACTTCCTACTAATGTAAATTCAGTCAAAGTAAGGTAAGTTAAGATAGGAATACGCTTGTCACCAGGTACACAAGCCAAAAAAGGTGAAGTGCTGAAGCACAAACCCTAATGTAATTAGACTCACGATGGAACAAATGTGGCCTTAAACTAAGTGTAATGTCACTACATCCTGTTCAAAGTTTCAAGCATTGTTGAAATAATTAGTTGAACTAATTAGCTGAACTGAATAAAAATTAGTTGAACTAATTAGTTGATTGAATTTAATGAGGCACGGTAGCCAATTGGTTAGAGCGCTCAGCTTGTAACACGGAGAGTACGGGTTCGAGCCTCCCCGAGATGGTTACTGTGTAGGGACCTTAAGCAAGTCCTTTACTCACAATTGCTCTGCGCCTCAGATTCAGATTTACAGAGCTTGCGCACAAAATAAATGCAAAATAACAATAACAATAAAAAAACTGCACTCAAGTACCCAAGAATCAGTTAAAGGAACACACAGAGCTGAATGCACTGAAAATGAGAAACAAGTACAAATCCTCAACACAAGAATTCTCCGATTACCCCACTGTGAGAAGACTGACCTCGTTAGACTGGCTTCGTCTTCTGTCTGCAAAAAATAGACTTTGCTGTCGCCACTGTGAAAAACCTTTAATGTATTCTCTCGATCGATGCCATCTTTGGGTTCAACTGGCACCACTTGGTAACCAGGAAGTGGTAAAGAAGTCAAAGCAACAACATCCTACAATCAGAAAACTGATACGTTAATCAGAAACACTCAAAAGATATTTTCAGTTTAGTTTAGTCTTTGGCCATAATAAAAACCAAACCCAAAACTGACTTAATACAGCTAAAGCTGTACCTATGGATAAAACTAATTTTGTTCTTAAATAAATTTTATTCATAGATACAGCTTTTGCAACATATGTCCATTCTGTTAATGAATATCAGTTATACCTGCTTGTGCACTTGTGCATTAACTGCAGCAATCTTTTTAACTGTTCTATAATCTGAATTGCATATTTGATACCTATTTACATACTTGTTAACACAAACATTAAATTTAATAGAAAATTCTTTACTGTAGCTGGTGTCAAATGAATGCCTTAAGGGTTGCAGTTAGTCACTGAAACAAAATCAGCTTATGAATGCATATGAAAACTTAACTGAAACTGCAAGAGTTGACAACATAACTATCAACCTGTAAATTCTGTAGAGGAACAAAAGCAAAGACTACAGTCATGCACATAAAAAAAACAATGCTGTGACTGTCTAGCTTCTATGCTGATGCTGATTTAATGCATAATTATTTTAACTTCCTGCAAATGATAGTTCACCTTTGTCTGGAAGTCTTAGTTACACGTATCTGCTAAAAGAGAAAAAATGAATATAATTAAAAGTTCTCACCTGATGAGCCTTAAATGAGTAAAGCACGAAATTGTCACGAACAGAAAACCAACGTCGTAGCCAGGTCTTTTTATTGCAGCTGATGTGCAGATACCCGCTTATAACGGATGGATCACTTGCCTTAACCTAAGCAAAGCAATAATTTCAAGCATAACAACAACTTGTAAAATAATTACTCAGTCATTTGACAAATTAACATAACAACCATCTAAACAGAATGCAAGCTGTGATAGAACAACTCTGTGTACCATAGTCAAACCAACTGATTTCCCCTTGACGTCCGCTGATGTACATAAATTCCTATATTATATTTACTGAACTGTTGCTTATCAATCCAGTTTATTACAGTTCAGCCGAAATGTTCTGAATAATTACATCAATGTTTTTGCAAGTAACAATTCCACCATGTCATAAAATCATAACGAAGTCTTTAAAAAGTTAATGTTCAAAGGCATTAGACAAAATGTTCAATTACATTTTCAGTCTTCAGACAAAAGTATCAAATTATTCAATTTGTTGAAAACAATTAATAAGATCAATGATGCAAAATAAAGTATAATACAAAAAATTAAGCACAGATAGCCAGGTTAGATAAGCCTTGGAGATAAAGAAGAAAGAAGAATAGTTTGAAGAAGATGGGTCTGAAAGAAAGACATGAAGTGGTGACAAAGACAGTGTAGTAGATTCCTAATTCTCACTATATCCTCAACCAGGATAGTAATAAGCCCCACAGAAAGAAGAAAACACAGATCAACTACTGAAAAACTGCACTGCATTGCTGGCCCTCATTCAGCACAGCAAAACCTGTCAGTCAATTTCCAGATATTCAGATATTTCCAGATATTCAATCAAGATGAGAGATGCTAGCATAACTAGACTGGGATACTCAAAATGAATGATTACCTGTAGGATTACAGGTAGCTTTTTGTGCTGTGGCTGCTGCTGCTGCTGGGGTTGGCTTCGAACGGATGCCTGAGATTGCAATGCTCCTGACTGTTCATGATCCGCGGGGCAGAGTATTTCAAAGCACGGATTACAAACACGACTCACAATGTTATCATTGTAGAGGAGTGGTGCTTTGTGAGAGGAACACTTCCCACAAATAACCTACACACGTGAACAGTCACAAAGAAAGTAGCAACCATGACAAATGCTTTCATTTAAAAATAAAGTATAACAAAATATCAACAACAAAAACCATTACTTAATGGCAATTTTTACATACACTGATTTTAAACAAAGCATTTTCCTACATCTGAAATATAACTATACTAACGTGTCCACAGGCTCGGCAGTGGTGTCTACGTCTGAACGTTGTAAAAGTAGTCGTACAATTCATACACATACTCGTTTCTTGGTCTTTGATCCAGACAGGAGGCACCTTACCTATGATCTCTTTATCAACCTACAATCAGACAGCTAAACTAAACACCCTGTGTCAAACAACAAAATTATTCATATGCATTTTATCGCACAGATAACGTTACAGGCGTCAAAGGAAAATTAAAAAGAAATCAGAAGTCGAGCTAACGGAGCCATCCCATTTATAAACACAAATGCAGACATTAGCAGTATGTTAAGATACAATTACTAACTTTGACCATGCAAATATTCTGTGCATTTACAACATTATATTAATTAATAAGTCACGTCACACAAGAGCTGTACAATTCCTAGCACCTATGGTAATCACCTGGTCACCAAGTCTTAGGCTGGCCTTGCGAAAAGAATGCTTTTCATGAAACTCTGTTATTACTGACTCCAAAGCCTGCATGACAGAAAACAATCCAACAACAGTGAACTAAGGTAAGTAACAATGAAATATTGCCTTTGCATCTAATCGATCAGAGAGTTTATTAAACATTATGGAAATCCATGTAAGACACAGGAGTGGTAATAATAACTGCTAGAGAAATCCATTTAAGACACAAGAATGATAATAATAACTGTCAAGGGAAAATCTGAAATAGCCACAGCTCCAGCTAACGTTCACGACTAAATACATGTAGCAGAAGTTTAAAATAGAGAATTGTGTGCAGTTCTTTTACACTATCAAATTACTGATGAGCAATTATCTTGTAAAAGAAGCCCAAAAGAACCTAGCCGCCACAAACCATTCAAGGTTTTAGAATTGAATGCTATTATCCATGTCTATCTGCTCTGACAACTGGCTCATGTCATTAACGTCAAGACTACAGACTCACTTTTTCCAACCTGCTTAACCAAAACAACCTGCCTTCTGGTCTCCCTGATCTCATGTATCTTGACTGGCTGTGTCCAGTCAGTTATGATTACTGACTGCAGTTTCCCCTCCAAGAGACCATCAACTGACGCCTTATACATCATGACAGAGGTGCATGTATTAGAGAAACAACTATTGTAAACTTTATTTAATTGCTGGCCCAATTTAAGCAGCTGCATCCAATTCACTAGATGCACATCTGTGTTAGAGCTTACTAGCACAATGTGACATTAACAACCATTTTAAAGACTTCCCTAAAAATATCCTAACAACTAATAGAAATTAAAATAAACAAAAATAAAAGTGAATAACATGAGAAGCAAAACTATTTGGATAAGCAGTTAAACATTTCTATTAAAGAAGACAACTCACACTTTGCCAATCCAACTTCTCTTCAGCTGAACTGAACAATAAAATTAATATACACTGGTCAAAAGCAATGGCACAGATACACATATTCATTAAATATAAAAACCATTCATAAAATTAAATAGAATTTATTAATAAGTTATTCTACATAAGTAAGCATGTCAACACAACAAATGTCAATAATACAATCAGTCGAACAGAAATAAAATCAACATCAGACATACATTCATGCTGGAGCAGATAAATTCTTTGTATTGTTCTACAAACAATGCATCTGATCAAAAGACAAAGATCCAGGAGTAGTGGCAGCAAAGCGAAGCTGTCTGTGGTTGGCAACACGCAGCTCCACTATATTTAGGGTGGCAATGTCCAACTGTATGGACTTGACTAAACTGTGAACTGTGAATCAAAGCTGCAAACCTTGTGTGAAGTTCAATTGATTTCTGTTGTCCTTGGATGAAAAATGTATTTGGAGTTTCCAGATTGTGTCCCTCAAATACCTGCACGAAACAACCACACAGATGCAGTTTTAAAAATATTTTTAACTTTTGGAGATCATCACACACCCAACCACTTTAGAAAATTTAAATCTACCATCAGTGGATCAAAAGGCAATATACCAGTTACTGATCTGGCCTGTAAGTCATAGAATAAGCAACTAGACAGTTGGCAATATTGTTATTACACCTAATAGAAATTTTGGCAATACTAGCGGTAGTATTCATAGCAGTATTACATGTATTATGAAAAGACAAGGTGTTCTTAGAAACATCTGTCATGTATAAGCAGAAACAAAGTTTCTGGTATACACTGTGGCTCCTTGCATTACAAAGTTAAATGACTTCCTAAAATATTCTGCCAGAAAAAGTAATCCATCCTACATAAATGAATAGAGAACATTCTGTAAAATATACACCAGCTTTGCAATGCCCATAAATATTTATAAAAGCAGTATAACTAAAAACGATATAGCATCTCTGATTCCCACAGAGATCCTTTAAAATAAGCTGGATACTTTGTGTCCAATAAAAAATCCAGTACATTCATGGTAAAGTGATGTTCAAAGTGAATGAAAACTGGCACTGCCAGCAAATACACACAGAATCCAACTGGCAGTGACCTCTCCTGTGACCTTTCCATGTTGGACAGCTGATCATGCATTCAGATTTAATGACTGTGCAGTTAGAATAATTTCCCGGCAATTTCACTTGTCAACCATAAAGATGTTATGAGATATTATGAATTTCCAATATTTTTTATATATCTGGTGTTAGCTGAACCACAAATTATTCCTATTTTCTATTCATTAGAAATAAAATACAAAGCAGTTACCTGAAGACCTTCTGCATCAATCTTTGACTTGATCCTGAACTGCTGCTTGGAACCAATGCTGAGTGGCAGGCTTTGGCAGACAAGCAGCAAATCGTTAAACTAATACAACAAAATCAACCACCATGTTCAACAGATCCCTAAACATGAATTTGTTAGAAACATAATGTATTCTATATCTGAATAAATGAATTGGAAGAAATACAAAACTCAACAGCAATTCAATGCACCACATACCATAGCAAAGCATAACTGAAGTATCTTTACAGTATAATTTGAAAAAAACTAAATGGGTATGGATGCAATCAGTACAATTTACATCATCCCTTTATGAACAGAATTTAGAATGTGATATTGCACGGTGTTTTGAAATAGGAAATATTTCATTCATAACAACTACTGCAGTCAATTCTAAATGCAGCTAAATTACCACGGCTCAACAGTGAAGTCCTTTAACATCAAAAGACAGTCAAAAGTGGACAGACATATACACAGACATACCAGAAACAAGTATCTTTCAATGTGATCACCATCCCTAGCAGATATTCGTATGATTTTTCCTTCCTTAACAAGTTCACGTGTTGGGTTGATGAGGTCAATCATTCCTGCCAAGCGATCATTTACATCAAGCAGCTTGCGAAACTTATCCTTCAACAAAACAACATCAAACCTAAGCACACTGAAGAAACCAAACATCCAACCAAGAGACTTGCTGACCCCACTCAATACAATACACGCTAAGGTGAGTTGTCTATTGGGTCGTAGAGATGTTTGACATACTTGTGCCTGTGTGAGGTTCTTAAACGGTGCAATATAAATTGCCAGACATCAACATACATACCTGTATACATACAGACCATAATACACATTTGTAACTGCATACATAGGCGAAGTATGTATTTATATTGCATGCAGGGATTTTGATGACGAACTTGCCGAGAGATGTCCTGACCGTTAAAGCTGGGAGCATCCTCTTGAGAGAGAAGGCGTCACGTTCATTGCCTCGAGTGTCATTGTCATCAGCATGCGAGTCTTATGGTGGTCATGGATCTGATAGCTGGAGGTGCACCGTCGGCACGCCAAAAAGGACACCTTATTCAAGGGAGTGCCCGATAAGTTTAAATAGAGGGGAGAGAGACTCTTTAGAAGCAGACCAGACTGAACTCTGTAGGTGAAATAAACTAATTATCCTTCAGTTTCTCCTAAGTTGTGTTTCATTCCAGTTTTGATTAAAGGACTAAACAATTTGTGGTCTCGGCTATCGTAAAAGTACCTTCTACTAACCTTTCAGCGATGTGCTACAAACAGCTATCTGCTACAAATATGGCTGTCTAACATAATACAAAACTTCTGTCATTATGCACTGATAGCAACAGAATCAACAGTTCAATCAGGCAGGTGCACTACAGTCATTCACTTAAAGCCCATCTGTCACATGATGACAGGAAACCATGCACAAGAGATCAATTAATTGCTGCTTTAGACATGATCTTGTTTAAACAAGTGACACAGCACAAGGAAGAAGTTCAGACCATCAAGAACAGTTTAAAGGAAATAAGATGAAACTTACGATCTTTCTCATAGCCTCATTTGAATGGTTGGCAGCCATTGTGACTAACTCAAGGGCTTCTATAAGTCAGCACAACAAACACATGCACACATGACTACAAAATGTTTACAAGTAAAAGAAGAATACCAATTTCGTGTTAAAACCAAACGTAACCAAAATGTGCCTGTGCCTCAGAAAACCTGGTCAAAGTTGAAGGAAACTTGAAAACTGATTTAAAATTGTATTGGATTGGGCTGGAAGTGCTGACTATTTTGGTGAAAAACTGCAAGTAAAACAGTTATATCTATTTATAATGTATATCTCCATGCAAAAAGATAAGAAAAATCGTTGAGTTAAATCTCATCTCAAATTTAGCTGTCTTGTGTAAATTAAATAGATATTTTACATGCAAAATTAGTTACAGAACATGAAATTTAACATGAGCCCTTTCTAGTGATATATTACAATCTTTATGAAAATCATGCACAGAATTATTTCAGATCTATTTTATGTGTATTGGCCTTCTGAGTCAATTTCTCGCATATCCATTATCTGACTTTAGCTGAGTTATCTCAGGCAAAAGTCACATTATAAATTATACATAATCTAATTAAATAAAACAGTGACTAAAACAGGGGAATACATTTAATATAACAAAGCAGTTGCATCTTTTGTCCATGAATTCACACCCATTACAACTTCTGCCCAGTAACTTAGTTTGACTGAACACTGTTATGTCTCAAAGACATATTTTTAAAATTATCAGTATAGTAATTTGAAACTGTCTTTAAGAAACTTATCACAGTCTTTTATACTAAGACAAACTTTCAAACTGTAACTGAAAATCTTTATTTAAAAATATAAAAAAATGTAAAACAAAGATATGCAAAAACATAAATATCTAGTCAACCACTATAAAGTCATATAATATTGTTGTGGGTGACTAGCTACATATACTTCTAAAATTGTAACATGCTAAATGATGCATAACGACAATAAATTGTTTTCATATCCACAAAATAACAGCATTAATTTGTATTCTGCAACTAAATTATGCCTAAGTTTAAAACCCTACCATAATTTTTTAAACTAAATTTCTGTAAAATGTAAGGACTAACTTTCAGTGTCTTGGCGGTCAACAGAGTATAGATCCAGATGTCTGAGATAATCTAAAATATTTAAGAATTTCAATACATAACCAAAATTATATATATATATATTTCATCACTAGGTAGTTTATGTTTATGACCTTTCCATTATTATGCTGAAAAACACTGTTTAATACAACAAAAAGATTGAACAACAGACATTCGAAATGTCCACCACATTCAAAGTTCATTTTTATGGCTAAAAGTTGTTCAAAACTGCAAATTCTGCGATACTTAAACGGTTCAATGTTTTCTGACTGCATATCAAAAGAAATCATCTTATGAAACATATTAGTATTCGAAAAAATGCTTTAAAACAACCCAGTGTTTTCAGGCGTTTTTCCTTATTAACTTCAGAGCCAATCCGGTGAAATCCAGTAATGGACTTTAGAGGTTCAAAAAATGAAAATTACCATAATAAAGGTGCAAACCCGATGGCTGAATAGTCAGCACCTCTGATTCAAACTGCTGTGTGACCTTGTGCGTGAAAGAAATTTTTTGGATAAAAATAATAATCTACATGTAAATTAGTCAGCCACTGACCAAATCTATTGCATCCTTCAAGTTAATCAACTAATCCACCTGAGAAACTCTTAGAAGATGCTGTACAAACGTTCTGTTACAATCCACATCAACTAAGTTCCCAGTTGCTGATGTTCATCTGCCATCCGAAACTTGTGGTAAGTTTGATCAAGTTTACCTTTCAACAGGAGCTGATATCGAGGAACCCTCTGAATTGGTTCCAACATATGATGCTGAAGAGTTAAATGGCCACATTCTGGTCGCATCTAAACAGTGACAACAAAAAATAAAGAACTAACTTGTGTAAGGCACCGTCAGAAAGGATAAGCACTCACTAACACCTGCAGGTATGTGGTTGATAAATAAAGTCTAGCAACTGAAGTGGAAATGAGAGAAGTGCAATCCTGTTGATGTTCATTAATTGTAATGTCAACTTTACAACTGACTGGTTGAAACATTTCTGTTGTCTATCTATTGAAATCAAAGATAAGCAAAAGATATCTCAACCAAAAACAAATACCTGAATATCAGCAAGCAGTCGTGCAAACTTAGGTGATCTGTCAGTCCAGAAATTAATCATTTTCATGGCACAGTCAAAGTTCTTCACGTATTCAGAGTAGAGTTTCAGAAACGGAGCAAATTTTCTCATGACATCTCCAAATCGTGGTTCAACATTCCTAAAAAATCATAATCACCAAACAAACACAAGCATCACTTCATGCTCAAGAAAATAAACAAGGCTAAGTGCAACAAGGAAAATCAGTACTAGACAAATGACATCAATGCATATGTTTCATTGTGATAAATATTCTGTAATATTTGCAGAAGCACAACAAATTTAGCAAAAGGACTACCCCCAAGTGCCTTGCAAATTCTGCATTACACACAAAGGTCATCTAAGCAGATCACACTTACAATCAGCTCCCACATGCAAGCTGACTGTCTTTCCAAAGTAAGACTTGCATTTTCTACAGAATTCCTGCCTCCAACTTTAGCATACCTTTCTCTGTCTCTTCTCTCATTTTTGCAAAAAAACTCATCTGTTTCCAGCACCCTGGGCTTCTTGGACACATTAGTTAATCTGCATGACATGCTAATAATTTCCACTTAGCACTTGGATGTCAGTGAATAAGGCCGTGTTGCAGTCCTATTCATAAATGTATTACTAATTCACCACTGGATCCAACACATGATGCTGAAGTGTCAAATGTCCACATTCTGGTCCCATATAAACAACAGCAACAAGGAGTAAAGAACTCAGAAAAGGCACCATTAGAAAGGATAAGTACTTGCTATTAACCACAGGTATCCATCTGGTAAGTAGAGTCCGGCAACATTGTGACAACTGGTATGTTGAAACATTTATGTAATACCTTTTAAGAACCTTTCAAAAGTGCTGTGCACCCTACTGTAATCTCCAGTGAAATTTTATTATGCCAACTTGCTTTGCATTCAAGCCTGGGATTTTATACGATGCTGAATGACAGTAGTTAACTTGTGCTGTCAAAAGGTTTTATAATGTCACAATTACCAGCATTAAAGGAAGAATAATTATAATCAAATGGTTAGCTGAGATTTGTGAAGGTCTTCATAACTTTTTGTAATTCTGTAAGAGTCACTCTTACCATTCTGCCATTCGTCGCTCCAGCTGTGGCAACAAGAAATCATTGTGAAACTGGTAAATGCTTTTTATGTTGGAGAACATGCGTGGAACGACATTTTCCGGAAACATTTGATGTTCACGGTTTGTCTTAACAACTTCCAAGTGAAAAACCTGTAACAGTGCAAACTGAAGTAATCTATCATCTCTAAGCATGTACAAGCAAAACAGCACACAACACTTAGGTTCTCATGTTTCAGCTAAGAAATTCCACAAGACTCATACATTTTGGACAACCAGACCTTCTCTGTGAGAGACAAATTATAAATGTTAAACAGTACAATACGGTAATAATACATACACCTTAATACAATATAATGTATTGCAATATACCGGTAAACTATTTTCAAACTTCATACATTAAGTTGATTAATATGTATGCTACATAACTCAGCCACCACAATAAAATTAATTATTTTAAATGTTGCCCAAAACTAAGAAAATAATTCTTGCAATCTGCGAATTAGCATCTCTGTAAGCAATTCTAAAAGATCCGAAAAATCATAAAATTTACGTTTTTGTTTATATTAAAGTTTTAAAAAATTAAACAGATCCTAATTTATACTAGAAAGCTTTCAGTGCACATCTGCAACTGATGGAAAGACTGGAAACTTTAGAGGTAACTTCAGAATTCTTTCAGACTGCGATATAATAGCTCCAAACATGTCAAAAGGGAAGCAGGTTCTAACTCACTTGATCCAAGAGATGAAGTTTCTTGACATAAGATCTCTCTGTTGTTAGCAACTCATTAGCAATTCGTTGAGTCTTAGTCATATCCAGAACAGCTGACTCATCACCTGATCCTGCATCATCTTCTGTCTAATAAACAATTTCAATTCACTCTGTTGGACTGGAAACAATTTCAGTTCATTCTGTTGGAGCGCTAACCAACAAAGCCCAGGAACCTAGTGCTGTACTGATTAAAGGTAAGAGTAAGAGGAAAAGTGTCTAATGGCCGAGTACAATACTTATGAATATGGGGCATTTCCAGGAGGAAAGATTGTATTGATCCATAAAACTTTGGAACTGAACATTTTAACTGCACTTTCTACCATCCTTTAGCCAGCACTCAGTTTGAAAAGATAAATGCTCAAAAACATTGCATGCCCTTCAAAAACAATGTCTGCAACAAAATGACTCAGGACAAACGAAGAAATCCGAATTGATACAGACAACATTACTACTGCAAATAAACACTTTAGCAAGTTGCACTCTTTTATTCTATTTCTGTATGACTGGCCAACCTCATAAATCACTAAGTTTATTTAATAGTGCAACTGGCTGTTTATCTCACCTTAATTCTCTCTATGTTAAGCTGCGTTACAATCTCCCTCTCAAACTCGTGATCCGTGTCATCACTGACACTTCCTTCATCGTCACTTTCAGGCGGGGACTTAATGCTGTCGTTGTCCTTCGTCTCATCAACATCTTCCAGTCCAACATCAAATTCATCAAACTCTGATTCAAGCATAAGTTCCCTCCTCTGGCGCGTTGTCATCCGACCAGTCAGTTTCCTTGACAATTTCCTCGTCAGCTTTTTGTTTATTCCAGCACCTTTGTTCTGAGGAGCAAGACCTTGTTTTGTAAAGACATTACTGGTTGGTGACTTCTTGCAGATTCCAGAATCTGCAAGATTTTCTCCTTCTGGAGGGATTTCAATTGTGATAGTCGACTTCTTGGTATTTTCCGTATCATCTTTACTGGACATCTTCTGGTTATCATCAGTTTCTTTACCAGGCCTTGGTAGCCCATTCCTGGTCTCTTTACTAGGCCCTGGTAGCCCGCAAACATTTTGTTTACCATGATCTGGCAGTCCATCAACATTTTGCTGACCAGTTCCTGGTAGCCCACCAGCATTCTGTTTACCATGATCTGGTAGGTGTTCCAAATTTTGTTTACCAGTTCCTGGTAGCCCTTGAAAATTTTGTTTACCAGTTCTATGCTTTGCTTGCTGAGTTTTACTTGGGGAAACTCCTGTTCCACCTGGAAAGTCAAGACCCTTCATGACGGTCAACATCTGTTTACATTCAGGTGGGTCTTTCCCAATTTTGTCTTTTTCAGCCTTTGTTTTGCTGGAATTTTGTGAACTGACTTGACTGTTGTTGTCTGTAGGCTTTTTGGATGATTGTCCTAAAAGACATAAAATTAAATTTCAATTATTGATTGTGATGTATCTCAAAAGGTAAGAAGACCAAACGCATGCTATTATGGTATCTGGTGTGAAGTAAGATTCAAAATGACTGTAAGAGAGTAAGACTGACCTTATACTATTATGGCACCTTACCAATATAATTTGCATATGCAGGCAAATATCGAAACTGGAAGCCAGGGGTGCCAACCGACTTAGACCGTCTCTTTGTCTTGTGCTGTTTGGCCGCAGCTTTCTCCTCCGGTGTCTTTTCTCTCATAGTAACAGAAGAATCCTGAACCTCAGGACTATCACTTCCAGCACTTACTACACAGACCAGAAAAGAAAGATTAAATGCAAAACTGTAATGTAATCCAAACAATGTAAATGCACTTTCCATCTAAAATTATGACAATGCTTTCTTGTCTCAGCTAACTAGATCCATCGCATTATAAAACATTAGTACAAATATCGTACTTGCAAAAGTGCAATGAATAGTTTAAATAACTTCTTCTGTTGCGTTGAACAACAGAAGTTCCACCTCTTCTTGTTGGTTGGTTTCAAAGATTTAAAGAATTTAAGCAAGTTGAAATATGAATTCAAGATTAAGTTCACCTCCAAAGACATCAGAGTCATCTGTTGTAAAAGCTCTCATGACTGAAGTCTGTCGTGGCAGCTTAGGCTTCGGTTTTGTAATAGCCGGCTTCGATGGATTACAGACAACCGCAGACATTTCCCTATATTAAAATCAATGTAAAATCCATAAACACCTTCAGTCTCTTCTATATCTTTTACATATTTATTGGTCAAATTTGTGGCCTTCCAATCTAGTAATCCTTGCAAATGATGTTTTGATGAGATTCTCTCAGCAGGAGGTTGCTAGCAATTCTCCCAATAACTGCTGTGCTGAAACAGATGCCACAAAACTATACCCTCTAAGCAGTGTTTGCTAATGAAAGGCAACAGTGTGGCTAGAACAAAATTGTTTGTTAATAGACAATCACCTGAGCCTATTGACAGACAGCATGCTCCAGAATTTCAACAAATTACTTAGAGGCAATCTGTGGGCCAAACTACTTGCACTTTGTAGTCAGACATACAATACAAAGGTACAAGATATGCAAGTACCGGGCTGAAGTTTTGAGACTGGACATGGATGTTCTCACCACCAACAAACTTTCAATCTTCTGAAATTACCACATTATAATGCAACTTCATTATATAACACAATACTTGATATGGCTTCAGAAGCAGTTCTGTAAGGACGTTCCAGAATATAAACATAAACATATTCAGTTATACAAGTCTTGTAATGCATAAGCATAATATGGTCAACTCTACCTTGAGACAGTTCCAATTCACAGATGTCATGCACGACTTAATGCACGGCTGCCTAGGACTATCAACTGAAGCCTTGGCAATGAAAATGCGAAGCTCAGAAATAAATATCGAATAACAAATGTGATGACATGACATGATATGCCTACTCGTTATTTCACACTACATTGCACTGCACTTCAGTTATCTGACGATATATTAAAGTTTACGTGCTACAGGATGAAACTCACAGCAATAATCTTGTTATAATAATTATATAACAAGAGAAACATGCATATTATCTTACAATTAAATAAAAGTCAATGCAGATTTCATGGGTAAAATCATGCAATACACCAACCAACCAATGCTGATGGTTTATTTCCATTCCATATGAAACTTATGTAAGTTTGCTTACTTCTCACATATGGAATTCTGCGCTCAGGTACAGACTTTAACGACTCACTTTCACCGAACTTCAGTCACAGAACTACAAAATTAGGAATACTGAGATACTTTAACATTGCAATGACTGAAATGGTCAAAAATGATCACAAAACAAATACAATGCACCCTATCATAAATTTTCATTACATTAAAGTTATTTATAGCTCTCTGGGAAAACCTTACATTAATTTGTAAATATAAACTAATAGTGTGAGAAAAGTGGGCAGTTCTTTAAATTTCAGATCATTTTATGGCTCACATTCCTTGGTTGCAGTTACTTCCAGGCATCTGAATTCTAATGGAGAGTGGAAGAAAGTTTAATGAATAGCTAATGTTTTGGAGCATTTGGATTCGACTACATTTGATGATATGTCAGTCACAGGGCTTGATGACAGAGATAGTGATGGGAGGAACCTGATTTTTGAATTATCACATCAGCTTGTGCAACCCTTGCAGAACATTTGTGCTGATGTGGTAAAGGATAGGTCATATGGGAGGACACCAGTCACTTCAGATAACAGACTGGGCTAAATTGAGGACATTTACTGCAATATGAATGCCTCTTTATAGCAGCTATGTTTTGCACCACTGCAATAATGTAGCAAGAAAATGCAGTTTGCGTTAATTATATCAGCATTTTCTGCTTAAAAATACAAAATAAATTTTTATTTACCAAAATTCAACGAAGTCAAATTTTTCTAAGAGCTAAAGGGTAATTACAGCGGAGTAAGATGATGTACACATTTGGAAATAACCTGTCTTGTCCTATACATTAAAACCAGTCGGGGTCAAATGTGTAATTTCTACAGCGTCAAAAGAAAACCAAATAGCGGGAACCAGCTTATTCATAAGCGCTCATTCAAAACAAAATCGAGAGGCAAGAAGGAGTCAGGCCCCAAAAATCAATAATTATGGGAGCCCAAGAATTTTTCATTCAACCAGGAAGTTTTGGAATCATCTACACAGTCATAAACCGCGGTGACGGAAGTAAACTCACACTTCTTCCTACAACTAGAAAGTAGTAAAACCTGTTCACGGAGAGCTGGAAAAGAAGCGCTACATAATGCACAGGAAAAACATTGCAACGCGCAAGTCACTGTAAAAACGCGTTACCATAAAAACGTCTGTTTAAAACATCTTACAATTTTTTTAACACACACAACACGATTGCTGCTTAAATCAATATCCTGAACAACACGAATTTATAAAAGAGTTTATGCCTGTTAAAAACTCACGTAAACAGCCTTCACGCAAATTTTCTAGCGCCTTCATTTATAACATGCGAATGAGTCTGGTGGGTCAGCGGCTTAACGATAATAGATTTGTCGCATTGAACTAGGACTGCTCTAACAATTATTTTTTATTCGAGTACTGTGTCAAGTATTTTTGTCAAGTCCTCGAGTACTCGCTAATTTTATGGGTCAATTACATTATGTAAATGGCAAGTTGTTTACATCTTCCGTATGGCTCGAACTTGCTCACGTTTTAATGAATTGATTGGGTGAGATCCTTGCACCAAAACGTTAGCAACTCGATAAACACCACCCCTGTCCGTTTGAATGGGCGCCACGCTGCTACGATTCCCGTGTACTGACTGTGCAAGTCCGAGATTCAAATATCTGAAACAAGTCACGATCGACATGCGAACCGGCATCATCACACACAGAGGCGCCTTGACGTACGCTTCTACCAATGTAGCTATCTAGACCAGCTGTGTGTATTCTATTCGCGCATTATTACATCACTCAAGCTGGAATTTTTGCTATCAATCTTTCATCAACTATACCTTATGCGCTGTTTTATTTCTTTTTCATAACTTTCAAGTACAGACCATGCGCGCTACCGACTAGAGTACTAAACCACCGAGTCGTGGTTAGTTTAGGCCACTAAGAATATACAAGTGTAAATGTAAATGGTTTTATATAGCGACTGTATGGCCTCGACCCTATTCATTTTGCTATGAATTGATCGGGTAAGATCCTTCACCACCGCTGCCCGTTTGAATGGGCGCCACGCCATTCAAGGTACAGCTTGTTCCATTGAATGTCTTACGTTCAGCCGTGAAACAGAAATGAGCAGAGTACATCATCGTGCGCGCATCGGTTATAATAATAATTAATTTTAATAAGTTAAGGTGGAGCAGGAAAAGTATGGTATATTTGCAGAGTAAAATGGAGGATAGAAGTAGCTTGAATAAACGGAAGCTGTTTTCATATGAAATGGGTTACAATTTGATCATGAAGCCAATTTAGAAAATCATGAAGCCAATTTAGAAAATCATGAAGCCAATTTAGAAAATCATGAAGCCAATTTAGAAAAATCACAGAATACAGAACAAACATTCACAAGAGCTGGATCGGTATCGGTCTTTTAAGTCGACATCGGTTTTCGGAGTTTTTGGCTATTTCTCACAGTCAGTCGATTTCGGTTTTATAAATATCGCAATGTCGGTAATAAAAGCATAAAAGAAGATCTAATACAAGTAATAATGAGAAGGAAATTACGCTTGTTTGGACATATATGCAGGATGGATGACAGCAGAAAAATAAAAAGCGTGATGATGGGAATTATGGACGGATATGGGAGACGAGGAAGACCTAACAGGGAGTGGACAGATGATATAAGGGATTGGTGTAAGCAAGACTTGCACGCCTTGATAAGAACATCACAAGATCGGGCGGGAACTGTGGAGACAAGTGACAATGCATGCAGTGGACACCTACGGGCTCTTGGCCCATGGATGATGATGATGATGATGATGATGATGATGATGATGATGATGATGATGATGATGATGATGATGATGATGATGATGGATGTCGGTAATCGATTTTTAGGTATGCATGCATGCATGTAGGCCTATTTAGAGACAGACTTGGTAATGCAATGTAATGTACATAATTAATGTAGTTTAACTAGACATTTATATAGCGCATTATTAGCACCTCTCGTAGGTCCTCAACACCAGCACAAATGATGTTAGAGTTGGGTTTAAAATGAAGATTATGAAATATTTTTGCGCCTATGTTAACATCTCACTTTTGGGGCTCCGTACGTTTCCGCTGTCAGTTTTGTTAACCTGGTTTTTCTGTCCACCTGCGTTTACATCCTAACCGAGGATAAATTTAGTATTGTTAAGGAACGTGGGGGTATTTTAAAGTCGTTACCGAAGTCCAGACTTTATTTGAAGGTATGATTTCGCCTTTAAAATTCGAATCTTGGATTTCAATCCTATTTTAAAGCTTTTCCATTTCATCGGAATGGAATATGGGACAATGCCGTATCTGTACACAGACATCGGGCAACCCTACATTATCCGCAGATTATTTGCTTGTTCTGTTGTTCTGTGGACTGACTTTTGGCATTGTTTTCTATTACAATCGGATACAATGAATACAGTGTCTCTGAAATTGTTGGAAAATGTATTGAAACAAAGTTCTTTGGAGCCATTCATGGCATTCAATGAACAGTGGTATTTTTGTACACACATTTTTTTGGAATAATTAAACGAAATTAACATTAACGCTGTGATCATCATTACCTTATAAAAACTAAGGGATATTGGAAAAGATGATGATGATAATGATGATTGATGGAGGAGGATGGTGATGATAATCATAATGTTAATGTTATTTTCGTTTAATTATTCCCCCCAAAAATGTTGTGCTCAGAAGTATGCTATGATGTTGTTTTGAAACAGAGAGTTTGTGAAATATACAAGCTACATTGTTTTGCTCTTTTGTTTCCTTGTTTTTGTTTCCAGTTAGGAGAAAAATGCAGGACATGATGTTCTCTAGCACATGTGCTCAGAACTTGTGCAGCATTAGTTACTGTTATGTTGTGTATTAATGGGCTTTATGTCATTATTTACATAAATATTCAAATGTGTTACTATTGTTTCAGAATGGCAGACTATCTGATAACTGGTGGTACTGGCTATGTGCCAGAAGATGGATTGACAGGGGCACAGCTGTTCTCTAATGGTGATGGATTCACATACAAGTAGGTTTAGTTGTGGGATTTGGATAACTGGCCAACATTTTACTTGCTTATCATAACTGGCATGGTACAAATTTTAGACAGGTGTTTAATTTTGAGTGCTGTGCTATAAATGTCTTCATCTATCTTTTTCAAAGTTGCAGTTTTGTTGAATTACTGTGATTATGGATCTATACAAGTGTTACTGTTGTTCTCATGTTTTGGTTTTTAGCGATTTCCTCCTTCTGCCTGGCTTTATTGATTTTGCTGCCAGTGAAGTGGTATGTATAACATAACATAATATAATATTTTATTACACTTGTAAGGATATTGCAGCAGCTGTTGTACTGGTAAATTTACATAGGACCTCATTGCTCTATTATTAAAGAACCACTGCTAAAGAACCACTCGGAGATAAAGATGACATGCAGTACTGTATTAAAATCTAAACAATAATGTGATTACTTTTAAGACCTGTCCAGAGAGGTACACAAAAGGTGCTATGCAAATATTCAGATGCATACATACATTCATATATACACACATACATGAATGCATGCATACCTACTTACATACATACATTCATATATATATATATATATGTATATATAATAAATAATATTTGTATTTGCTTTCAGTTTTGAGTTTTGAAAATTATTTTGTCTGGCTTTTTCAGGATCTGATGTCTGCATTGACCAAGAAAATTACCCTTAAGACTCCTCTAATCTCATCTCCTATGGATACTGTCACTGAGAGTCAGATGGCAATTGCTATGGCGGTGAGTCTGTGGTACGATAATCTATAACAGAGCAGCTTATCAGTTTTCATTTCCGCATGCATCATGTGAAATTGAAAATTTATTGTCAAGCTGTGTAACGGAGGAGAAAAGCATGGACTGTTTTTGATTATGTTTCAGCCAACAGAGCTTTATTGGCCAGGACCTTATCTCTGAGAACCTGCTGAATAAATAATTGAGCAACTGCCTTACCGTAGCTATCCTTACCTGAGATTATCTCCTTACTTAGTCTTGGCTCCAAACTTTATTTAAGCTGCAGTGGTTTTCCATGTTTTAGCTCTGTGGTGGAGTGGGCATCATACATCACAACTGTACTCCAGAATTCCAGGCGAATGAAGTTCGCAAAGTCAAGGTATTTATATATCTATATTTAAGGAGATATTTATCTTTCGGTGTATCAGTCCTCTTATGGAATCGTAATTTGCTAATCATAATTTGTTGTTTCTGTTGTTATGGTTTATAATTCGTCATTTAGTAGCATTATTCCAGTTTCTGTTGGAAAGTTATGCTTACTAGCCATGTGGGGTGGTGAAGGTCACTTGAAGAAATGCTAGTCATTCACCACTGTGCTTAGGGTACCACTGCCTATTGTATTTTAAGATTGGTACAACACAGGGTGCAGTTTGTATTAGGAGGCCAAAGGGGAGATTTAACCCTTCCACAGATTGAGACTACCTCCCACTGACTATCTCCCATTTTCTTATACATCTCACTGCGAACCACAAATTGCACCATGGTGCTTTTTTTTTAAGAAGAGATGTTTGTTACTTGCTTAAAGCTTAGCCAGAATGTCGAGTTATCTCACAACGACACAATTAAGGGCTTTTTAAGTCTGTAATTACTTTGCCTCATCTTAATTTACAGTGTTATGAGCAATTAAATACTTTGTTTTAAATGTGGACATAGGAGTTATTCAGATCTCATGTTTATCAAATCAGTTTTGTGTTAATTGATGTGAACGTTTGACAATGTCAGAAATATGAACAAGGCTTCATTTTAAATCCTCTCGTCATGTCGCCTAAAAATCTCGTATCTGAGGTAATTGACGCCCGGGCAAAGTTTGGGTTTTCGGGAATTCCAATCACAGAGACGGGCCGGATGGGTGCCAAGTTGGTTGGCCTCGTGACACAACGTGACATTGATTTCCTGCTGAAAGATGAACGCTCAACTCCTATTTCTGAGGTTAGTCAAAAGTTTTCTGTTTCTGTATTTTCTTATCAATCGGTAAAGAATTTGTTCTTGTTCTTTAATGCTGCTTGGATCAGAAATACAAACAGGGATTCATCGTGGATCCAGTAGTCATGGCACCGAAGCAGACGGTTGCTGATGTCATGAATGCTAAAGCATGTTATGGATTTTCGGGAATACCAATCACTGACACGGGGCAAATGGGAGGAAAGCTTGTTGGGCTTATAACACAAAGAGATGTTGACTTTCTGACTAATGACCAGTTTCATTTGTCAGTTGCCGAGGTGACTTAATACTGTCGTGGCAATGTGTTGTAGTTGAACTGGTTTACATATTCATATACAGATTCAAATCTTAATTGCTTAAATTTTTAATTGACTTAGAAACAATTCTGATTAATATAATTGACTGCTTTGATTTTAAGGTAATACAGAGTTTTATTTAAGTTTTTCAGTTATAAATACTTAATTTTATCCATGTATTCAGATTATACTGTAAGCAGCTTATTACATTGTGAAAAAGGAACCTTACATTTTTAGCATGTAGTTTACTACAATCTGTGGTTCTGATCTTTCATTTTTGATCAGTGATTTCATCAGAAGAGTCCTGAATCTGTATGTGATAATTTATGTTATCTGTGAAACAAGTATTTTCTGTGCTTGACTGTTGTGATTGAATGCCATTACCCTCAAGTGATTCATTTGATGTTGACAGAAATGAATTGTTTTATCTTAAAAATGTTTTTATTTTGTTGCTGAATTTTGTGATCCTATTTGTGTTCATTTGTGTATGGTTCTCATCAGACTGGATCCATTTTACCGGTAACTGTAGACTGGATCCCCATCTTTAGCACATGCTAAACCTGGGGCAGTGCAGCACTGTTTTTTCATGAATTGTTGCTGTGATATTTAATGACTGTTGTTTTAATAAATTAAATAGCATTAATGCTTTTTGTGTTATCAGGTTTTCTATAATCATAAATTATCTGTAGCACTTTTTCTTTGTTTCTTTTGCATGAGAATCTATTTGCATGTTCCAGTTGTTTAGTATTACCTTCTGATAAAAAAGTAGTATTAATAATATATTATTATTATTATTAATAAAATCTGAATGTGTAATTTTATAAGATAATATTTTGCTGCATTTGTTATTTAGAGGTTGGGTTTGGATGTTTCACTGTGGATATCTATTATGCTGATGAATTGCTTAGATACTGAATTTAATCATGGTGACTATTTAATGAATGAGTAATTGATATATTTGATGCACTGGTGATTGACTGATAGATAGTTGAATGGGGAGACTGATTGTTGATTGATTGTTTGGTTGATAGTTTGAATTGATGTTTTATCATAGGTTATGACAAAACTGGAGGACTTGATTGTGGCACCACATGGTGTCACACTAAAAGAAGCAAATCGAATTCTTCAGAAAAGCAAAAAAGGTTGGAAGAAAGCGAAGTTTGAACAACAGTTTTTGTCTAAAGGCATAGCATCCTCAATTACACTTGTAAGAAGTCTTTGGGAAAAGGCTCTAAATAAATACATGCTTCTTGCAGTGCTAAATTTGGGAGCCATATCAAGTACAGAACTTTTGCGACTGTGAATTACAGTGACACTCAAAACTAAATTTAATTTGGGGTCCATATTGCCAAACCTTTTGGAATTTGTTTTATAATGATTTACACTATATGGAAGATGTAGTGTATCTATTTACAGTTGAATGTAACTTGATGATTATGTTGCACCATTGAAAAAGAGCTGTTCATCCATAGTCAGCATTCATGTTATACTTATGTTTATTTGCTCCTGTTATACTGATTTGCTTTGATCTTAGGTAAACTACCAATCATTAACGAACAAGGTGAACTGGTGGCTATCATAGCTAGAACCGATTTGAAGAAGAACAAAGAATTTCCTCTAGCTTCAAAGGATGAGACGTCAGTACATTAAATTTTTTTTAGAAATACTTTCTTGCTAAGGTTCTTAATAGTTACCGTATATACCCGCGTGTAAGTCGGAAAATTTCTAAGTTTTTAGCTTACCGGAAACCGACTTCCGACTTATACGCGGGCAAAGAAGCAAGAAAATTTTCTGCACACCGAAGAAGATGATATTTTTCAAGAATATTCACATTGTATTAATTATGTTTAATTTAATTTTATAAGAAATTATCATTGTTGTGTTTACTTTTTTCACGAAATTATAAATGGAGATTTTCAATCTACTTCCGCTACATAGACATTAACGTTACGTAACGAACAAAGACAACAACTTTCTGGCTTATTACATGCTTGGCTGAACTTGACAAACGAATCTACTGTAATGTTCTTTGTTGTATTCTCGGGCGCGACATACGAATCGATAGTCCCTCTCACATCACCAAACCCAAAGTTTCTTCTTTGTTGTCCACCCGGGTTCGACATAATTATTTTGAGTTAATAGATTGTTGATTCTATTACTTACCTGATAATCTTCAAATACGAACACAAAGGGCTCGATCGTCTGTTCTTGTGGCATTATAAAATTATTCAGAGTTACAAATTAATAGCATTAACCATATAAATGAGAATACATCAAAGAAAGAACGAAAAATCAAAGGCTTTTGCTTCTTTAGAAGTAAAGGTATATAAAGCAATCCAGATTTAACATGAATCATAATTCCGTATTTCGAAGACTATAGAGCTACGTAGTTTACAAATTGAATAATAGTTTTCCTGCTAAAATTTTTATTGCATTTATATTCAATACCGTTAATAAAAAATGAGTTTGCTGAAAAGAAAACGAAATTCGTATGAGGCTGGCTTTAAGTTGAAGGTTGTCAGTTATGCGGAGGAGCATGGAAATGCCAACGCCATGCGTGAATATGGAGTGGATGAAAAACTTGTAAGAGATTGGCGGAAACTTAAACAACAGTTAGAAGACATGCCGAAGACAAAAAGAGCAAGAAGAGGCGATGTTTCTAAATTTCCTGAATTAGAGCATCAACTTGACGAATGGGTGATGGAACAAAGGCAGAATGGAAACATCGTCACTCGGGGCATGATCCGTCTTCAAGCCCTCCAGATGAAGAAGAATGGTGCTTTCGCCAACCATCCTGGAATTAATAACTTCCTTGCATCGTCCGGATGGTGCACAAGATTTATGAACCGCCACGGCCTCACGCTTCGCCAAAGAACGAAGATCGCCCAGAAACTACCGGCTGCACTGGAAGAAAAAATCCAATCGTTCCAGAAATTCATCATCGGACTCAGGAAGACTCACACCTATGATGTAGCGCACATAGGGAACATGGATGAAACACCGATGACGTTTGATCTGCCTGGCAATAAAACCGTCAATGCAAGCGGAATGAAAACCGTTTTGGTGAAAACAACTGGCCATGAAAAAACCCACTTCACAGTTGTCCTTGCTTGCATGGCCAACGGGACGAAGCTGAAGCCAGTCATAATCTTCAAACGGAAGACTCTGCCGAAGGGGTCGAAATTTCCAGCGGGAGTCATCGTTCGCTGTCATCACAAAGGTTGGATGGATGAAGAAGGAACAAATCTGTGGTTCCAAGATGTCTGGAACAAGCGACCGGGAGCAATGATGGCAAAACGTGGAATGCTTGTGTGGGACATGTTTAGAGCGCATCTCACAGATCCAGTCAAGAAGAAAGCGAAGGAGATGAAAACCGACATGGCTGTCATACCAGGTGGGCTCACTTCAGTTCTGCAACCGTTAGACGTCTGCATCAACAAGCCTTTCAAAGATCGGGTTAGAAAGTATTGGATGGAATGGATGAGTTCGGGATCAGCTCAACTGACGAAGGGTGGCAATCTAATGAAGCCGGACATAACGGTCGTCGCTGGATGGGTTAAGAAAGCCTGGGATGACATTCCATCGGACATTATTCGACGATCCTTCCTGAAATGCAGCATTGCCAATGCAATGGATGGATCGGAAGATGACGCTCTATACGAGGACGCATTCGATTCGACACCAAGTGAAGGAATTGACAGCGACGACGAAAATGATGACGGTGAAGATTACACTGATGACAACCTTCCAACCACTCTCTCATTGGAAGAATTTGCCGAGCTGTTTTGTGAAACCGATGATGAAGAAGAATTTTTAGGATTTTAATAATTCAAAACTGCCGCCGAGTATTGCAAACAATGGTAAATAATTATTCCGCTTTTTTTGTAAACAACGTTAAATAATTCTCTTTGTCATAATGCCGGTTAGATTGACAATGATTAAATTTTAATATTATGTTCGCTAATAATTATCTTTGTATTTTGCTAATTATTATAATGTATTGTTTTATTAAACTTTGCTATATTGTGAAACAACTCTGCATAGTTATCAACGTATTAGGTTATGATGACGTTAAATAATTCATTGTGTTCGACGGAGGTCAGTTTCACGGTCTTTGATGTCTTCTTTAAACTGCAACAACAACAACAATTTTTTTATTATTCAGATTAGATTAACCGTTAAATTTTTATCATCGACTTATACGCGGGTCTTGAATTTTGTACTAAATTTTCGGTCTAAAATCCGACTTCGACTTATACGCGGACGGACTAATACGCGGGTATATACGGTACTCATTGGCTCATGTTAGCTTCACAAATATTTTTATTAAAATGGTGTAAATTATAGAAATTTTCTTAATGGATTAACAAGAGGTCGTTCATGTTTGACAAACCTGTGGATGCAGTTTAGCTACATTTTGTCGAGGCATTTGACATAGTATCTTATGTAAGACTGGCCAAATAGTTTCGAGCATGTGGGATTAGTGAGCAGATGCTGGCATGGATTTAAACCTGGTCATCAGACAGGAGGCAAAAGGTGGGCATAGGAGACAAATATTCTGGTTGGACAAGAGTGGTAATTGGAGAGCCACAAGGATCGGTGCTTGGATCACTGCTGTTCATGATTTTTATTGACAACATAGATGATGGAATTTTATCCAAAAGTTCTAACTTTGCGGATGACACAAAACTAAGTAGAGCAGTGGGTGATGGAGAAAAAAAAGAGATATTGCAACAAGATTGAAGAATGTTTAAATGGTCACAAGACTGGCAGATACTTTTTAATTTGGAAAAATGCTCAGTGTTGCATATGGGGAAGAGAAACGGAGTTTTCACATAAAATGGAGGGTAAGATATTGAGAGTTAGTGAGGAAGAAAGGAACCTGGGAGTGATTATGTGTAGGAGTGCAAATCCTTCAAGACAATGGGCTAAAGCAGCAAAAAATGACTAACTCAACCTTAGGCATAATCAAGAGGACAATAGTCAGCAGATACGAGGTTAAAATAATGAGGTTGGAATACTGTATCCACATATGGAATCCTTACCTGGAACATGACACAGAACAAATGGGGTAAATGCAAAGGAAAGCTACCAAAATGATTCGGGGTTACATGGCTCTGAGCTATGAAGAAAAATTAAAAAGCTGTGGGCTAACAACATTAGAAAGGAGGAGAGGAGACTGAATTGAAACTTATGAGATCGTCTCGGGAAAGAAGGCAGTGCAGTTGGAGAGATTCTTTGATTAGCACTGAACAAGTTGACTTGAGGACATGTACAATTTATTTAAGAAACCAAAAAGAACATTAGGGCAAAATTCTTTAGTGCAAGAGTTGCAGACTTGTGGAATAGTTTGGAAGTACTGTGTCAATGGACACTATCAGCTTTTAAGAAGAAGCTAGGAAGTATTGGTTATTAAACATTATTGGTTAATTTGCGATGATTCTAATACATATTTCATGGCTTCCAAACCACTTAAAACCCTTGTGCTGTTATGTCATATTTATGGCAACAATTCTAAGCAGTAAAAGTTCTTTTTATAATAAAGTGTTTAAAAAACTGAAAACTGATAAATTCTGTGAGTTATAGTTATTTGTCAAACGAAGCACAATAATGTTAATGCTGATTTTGAAATGTTGGTGATTTCAGGAAGCAGTTGCTTGTTGGAGCTGCTATCAACACCCACATATCGGATCGTGAACGTCTGAGCCATCTAGCTCAGGCTGGCACTGATTTTGTTGTTCTTGTAAGCAAACGTTTTTGTACTTAGACATCAGCTGCTTAAAATTATGTGCAAACAACTTATTGAAAATGGTTAGAGTTAAGATGTCTTTGGATTAAATGAAGTTGCAAGTCAGTTTTAATTAAAAGTGGTTTCTGGCAGAAATTGGTAAGTGAGGCCTTAGCGGACAGCTGTCTCTGTGATCACCTAGACCCGCATAATTCAGTCCTGTGCTCTTCTGCTGGGATGATCTATTTGTGCCTTGGACTAGACTTTAATGGCACAAAATGCAGCTTTTGTCGTTGTAGATCCTCTGCTGTGGTACAGTCTTCGTTGGTCATTTTTGTGCTCAGCTGACTGCAGCAAGGAAGACTTGCCCATTTCCTTTGAGCTCTCGTATCAGAAATGCTTCTGAATTGTTTTATTCTATAAGAAACACTATACAAATCTTACAGTATAGTGCAATACAGCACGACTGAAATTCTGGGATAAGTGAAAGTTGCCATTGAGCTTATGTTAGTTCATGTTCTAGTAATTGAGCACCTGAAGACACCTATTAAGAAGCAAAAGGGACAGCATTAAGAAATTGACAAATGGATTGTGTAGCGTATGTGGCAGACACAGGAAATATATGTATGGAGCTCACAGAACTGGATTTAAATTTTGCATCAACTTAGCTGCTTTCCTGAATTGGTGCTTTTTGAATGTCTGGTTCTGTTACATTCAGCTGAATGAATTGAATTTGTTTAAAGGATTCATCGCAGGGAAATTCTGTCTACCAGATTGAACTCGTCAGGCACATAAAAGAAACTTATCCTGAGCTCCAGGTTATTGGTGGCAATGGTAAGAATCTCTCTTAGGAGTCACAAAGAGGATGCTGATGGTGGTGATGTGG
Organism: Norana najaformis; assembly: GCA_964023275.1. Taxonomy (NCBI): domain Eukaryota; kingdom Metazoa; phylum Annelida; class Clitellata; order Crassiclitellata; family Hormogastridae; genus Norana; species Norana najaformis. Next base: position 21,672,222 of record OZ029913.1, on the reverse strand, counting down.
CGCTAGTTGTTATGATTTTGTGATGGTGCTGTGATGATTACAAGAGTAGGACTGATGATGCTAGTGATATAAAATCATTATGTAAAACCTTTGCACAGACTGTTGTGTTGTCTCTTGCCACACCATTCGGTCTCCTCTCATGCCAGTGAATAAGCTGGTCTGCTGGACACAGATTTAGTGTGCACTGAGAAACTTAGGAGATCTGCAGTGCATTTTATTACAATTAGTGCTAAGAAAGCATTTGCTCATTTTGTGCCCTTCATTAACTGTATCAACAGTGCTGTCCATCCTCCTGGCCACAACCCATCCATCCACTGGCAGACAATGATGTACATCCTGGTAGTGACTGATACAGACTGCAAGACTCGTTAAGCCGAACTGATTGAGCCTAGGCAAAAACTTAGCTGCAAGGCCGAAGCCCCAACCCATGTCATTTAGGTGTTGGGCATGCCATGACTTGAGCATCTCATAGTCCAATCAGTTATCTCTTGTATTTAGGTAGCTGTGAGCATTCATCAACTGCCAGTGGTTTCCAGGGCATTGGTTGACAGGTATAGTGGCAGCGTTTAATATGATGGTGGTGGAAGTGATGGTGACAGCGGCAGTGATGGTTGTTTTACTTTTCTGGTGGTTACTGTTTGTATGTTGTTCTTTTCCAGTTGTTACTGCAGCCCAGGCTAAGAACCTTATTGATGCGGGTGTTGATGGTCTAAGAGTTGGAATGGGCAGTGGCTCCATCTGCATCACGCAGGAAGGTTGTATGAGTAACCTACTGCTGACTGTAAACTTTGTTATCAGTATTATTACTATTGTCATTTGTGGAAGTGCTAGTGTTTTTATTAGTACTTGTGAAACCTTTAATATTATTTCTATAATGTATTATTTATTACTACAAAAGATTACAACCTACTGCTCGTAGTAATTTTTTGTTGTCAGTATTGTTATTGTCATTATTATGAGTGTAGGTGTTTTTTCTTAGTACTTGTGAAATTGTTACTAGCATTGAGATGGATTCATCATGAGATAATTAGTATGTAATTAGATTCATTAGTATTGCTGTTGTTAAAAATTTATTACTGTTATTGGTAAATGAGTGGTATTGATTAGTGTTTCTATTGTTATTCATGTTGTTGACATCAGTTGTATTTCTGTTATGATTAATTTGTTATAACTGTTGGTTTTTGACGTTGCAGTGATGGCTGTTGGTCGTCCTCAGGGAACAGCTGTTTATAAAGTCGCTGAGTACGCCAGACGATTTGGAGTTCCCGTCATAGCCGATGGTGGAATAGAAAACGTTGGTCACATCATGAAGGCACTGGCGCTAGGGGCCTCAACAGGTAATATGTAAGACTGCTTTACACTTGTGCAAAGCTTGTCCAGTTATTGGATTGCTATTGTCTAATTTGTGCTCAGTTGAAGTATCCTTAGCTCAAGGATAAACCCTTAAATGGTTGTTGTTTAGAGAGGCATTTGATAGGTAACCAGTTACCTCCTTCTGTATCTACACATACTACTGGCTAAGGACACTACTGCATCTTTTATCTCTACTTCAGAACTGCTGAACCTTGGTCAGTAGATGTCTAGAAGGTGTGCAATATATATTGCCCTGAATGAATCACTGAATACCTTGAAAGGTCTTTTCACACCTTTGAATCAGTGAATATCGTATCTTACCTGAGAGGTCTTTTCACACCTTTTTGCCAAGTCAGCTTCAGAAATCGGAATGTGGACAAAATCTGCAGAGCCCGGTTGAGACAGGCAGATGAAAGTAGTTGAGCCTTGAGATTTGTTGTTCTTTCAGTGATGATGGGTTCTCTGTTGGCTGGTACAACAGAGGCCCCGGGTGAGTATTTCTTTGCGGACGGCGTTCGACTGAAGAAGTACAGAGGAATGGGTTCACTGGATGCAATGGAACAATACAAGGCCAGCCAGACAAGATACTTCAGGTCAGTCTCATCTAGCCTTATCTCTCTTATATAATATTTATTTAACATTTACTTATTCCAGTTTTCACTTTTCTGGTTTTTCTAGGCTTGAGTATTTTAAAGAAAGGTGTAGGCTATGCTTTTTCATTGAATCTGCTAGGCTCTGTGTTTATTAACTAGTTTTGTTCTTTCATGTCTTTGTTTTTCTTTCTGTTATTCCTTCCTTCTTTGTTTTAATCTTTCATTCCGTAATTCTTTCCTTATTTCCACAAGATAACAACAAGAAGTTGTGCACTGAGGACAGGGTCCAGCGATGTTGATGAAGCCAAGACTCATGAGGCCAAGGCCAAGACATAAGGCCAAAGCTAGATGTCATGAGACCAAGGCCTAGGCAACAGAATTTGGCCTTGACGCTGAGGTCAGGTCTCGAGACCTAACATCACTGACAGTGTCCCTATATAGTGACTGTCTCACGGTGGATCAAAGCTGTGCCCTTCACATCAAAGCAAGCATTCAATGAAAATGCTGCTATGTCAAAAAATCGGCCTGTTTATCCCGAAATTTGTGGAGAGACATGAATTTAATCACAAATTTCTAAAGCACCATTATAATAATGACAGAGTTATAAATCTTAGTATCCATTCAAGCAACAGTTCATTTTAATATCTTTATACATTACAGAATTCCTCCAGTTGAAGCCTTTTGCAATATTTATTCATCCATTTGTTCATTCAATCTGTTGATTTCCATGACAGTGAATCAGAGAAGATCAAAGTAGCACAGGGTGTCTCTGGTTCTGTTGTCGACAAGGGCTCCATCCACAAATTTGTCCCATATCTCATCGCTGGAATTCAACACGGCTGCCAGGATGTTGGTGCAAGGAGCTTGTCTGCGTTGCGGTACGAAGATGAAGCTCTGTCAGTCTTTCTCTCATTCCGTTTTTATTAGTCAGTGATCAGAGGCACAGTAAAGGAGGTATAGTAAGGTAAGGTAATGTCAGGGATTTAATGTGAGCTGAGGTAAGGCAGAGGAATGTGAGATAATGTAAATTAAAATACACCAGAAACTTGTTATAGTGCTGTCTCTGGGATCCATGTTAAGAACCACCTTATAATGAGACCGCTTTATAACGGGATCAGTTTCTACAGCAGAATTCAATTTCGCATCCATGTCTTGAATGCATTATAGCAGAATTTGTTTTGTAATAAAGCAGGCTATAATGAATCTCTTGTGTAATGTAAGGTAATTACTGATTGATTTCATTCCCTCTATCAAGAGCAGTCGTCTGAAGTGGCTTTCTGCAGTTCAGGGATCTTTTTGTTTAAGTGTGCACTTGGTAACAGTAATCCAACAAAGGGACAACCTTGCCTTACAGATTGCTTAGCTCTAAAGTGACTTGTCACTTACTGATAATTCTAAATCCAGATGCAACAGTTAAAGGATGCAGAAGAATAGTTTCGGAGTGCATAACTGAATGTATTCTATATTGGAAGTTCATTAATTTAGAATGTACTTTTAATTTGTTCTGATATTTTATATTTTAAAATTATAATGTTTGTGAAATTATGTAGCTTTTTATAAAATTTAAGAAAATTGAATTGATGATGTAAATTTTTTTTTTAAATTATGAAATTGTGACAGTGTTTATGACCTTTGAACTTCAGATCAATGATGTATCAAGGTGAATTGAAGTTTGAAAAGAGAACTCCCTCTGCTCAGTATGAAGGAGGAGTTCATGGATTGCACTCGTTAGTAGGATATAACAATAATAATAGTAGTAACAATAAGTAATGATTGGAGTTTAGTATGATTATTCATCCACTGAGCATCCTGTATTTTGCAATTGTGGCACAAAAATGGAAAATAGAGCCAATTTGTTGAAAGTGGTCAATCTTTCTAAAACAATCTTTCATTGACAGATTAGGTTGGAATTTTTTAAACTTTTCTTTTTCTTCACTGTTGAAGGTGACTTGGAATCATGACTAAAGAAGCTGATTTATTAAATTAGATTTTCTAAATTTTGTATATTGTATTCTTCTGTTTTGTAGGTATGAAAAGAGACTTTTCTAGAGTTGCCATTTCATGCCACCCTCTTGTCAGTCTTGTGTTCATCATTTGTCATCAGGAAGAACATTCCGTTCATGTCGAACTGTGTCATCATTCTTTCGTAAATCAGATGCCTTTGGTGATGGTGATGGAGTCACTAAACAGTGTTCCAAGACTCTTTATCACTTCATTGGAGTAATTTAATGTTCCCTGGCACATTTAATGTCATAGGATTAATTAATAATGTTCTGTGACAGGCTTAGTGCCACTGGAGTAATAAATAGTCTCTTGACTGTGCAGTGGTGTCATGTATTAATGCTTCCAGACATGTGTTATGGTTGATCTTAGACCACACAATGGCATTATTTGAGCAGTTTAATAATGTTCTTCTGTTTGAGGTCATTATGCTGATTAGAGTAATTTAAAACCCCCAAAATCTACTTATGGTCAGTTGAACTGTTAATGAAGACTGACAAATTTACTAGTTTCACTGTATTTTGATTTTGGCTCCTGACCATTCTGAAAGGAGTTGTGGGTAAAAATGTAAAATGTGATTGTTGTCAGTAGGGTAAAAGTAGGTCACCTGATGTATAACTCAGTTAAGTAACACAGAATAGTGATATGTATTGGTGAAAGTACATAATGATGTGAGCTGACTGGCATCAATATATACAAAGCATATTTGCTGAAACCAGCTGTTACTTATGCTTTTTGTGGTTTAAACCATGTTGATCTTCCTTTCTGGAAAGATCTTTACTTTTAGTGATTGTTGTTGGTGGTAACAAATGCATTACTTACTTACTTACTTACATGCTTTGTGGTCTTAGTTGGGTTTTCAACATTTCTTGACGTACACTGTCAAATACAAGAGTCAAACCGTCAAAAGTCCCACCGTTAAATTGTTTACTAAATTGTTACTGCACAAGTTAAATTGTTAACTAAGTTGTTACTGCACAAGTATTTCAAATAAAGTCTTGAAATAATATTGCAGGAGCTTTTTATATAGAAAATTACTTCCAAAAAGATGAAATTTTGTTGAAATTGTTCAAGTTGTACCAGGTATGTTGCATGACCTCAGTATAACAGCAAAAAAGCTAATGTTTTGAAATACTTTTTTGCTGTGAAAAGTACTTGCTATTTTAGTATCATACTAGTATAAGAATATTTTAAAGTTTTAATAAACTTTTATTGTGCATGTTTGATTTAGTGATGGCATAAATAACCATGTGCATGCAAGCAAGTTTGTTGGACATGCATGTAGTGTCTCACTAGAACTGAGAAAAACTGATGACCAAAGAAGTTTTTATTGTGAAGTTTCATTTTGTAATCGATTAACTTGGCCAGTTTTTTCAAATTTTAGGTCGAAGTGTTAATGTTATGTTAAGGAAAAAGCATTGGAACATGGGTGTTATGATGTTGTCCACAACCAATGAACTAGCTCTTTGATTGTGATCGGCAGAAGGTGTGTACTTCCGGCACTTGAGTAAATAAACTGTTGCAAAGATTTGTCTTTATCGGTTGAGGATGAGCAAAAAAGAAAGTCCTAGCTGCTGGGTAGGGAGCACTTTTGATTGGGGATGCTGAAAGCATCACAGTTCAATAGTCATCCATCAGGTATTGAATCCAGCAGATACACTCAGATAACTAACGTCATTGTTTGTCACTGGGTTCATACATGGATCCGTGGAATTCACTACGGCAACAGTGAATTGTGGTAAACTGTACTTTACATTAATGACTCAAAAATAAAAACTGCACATAGAACATTCAACTTTAGATTGTTTGCAGTTGCATAAGTAAATCATCATTTTAAACATGATCATGCTACAGCTATTTTGCATCATTATATATATAGTATTATGACCTTACTCAGCCAATGTTGGATTTACAAGATAGGGATAACAATGAGCGATAAGTCTGGCCTCGAATCGTGGGTCTCAACTTTGTCGATATGATCACTGATTACATTTCAGCAATTTAATTACTAGTAATTAATAAAAAGCTGACCTAAGATACTATAGGACGCATACATGAAAATATAAATGACCTGTACAGATATTTTATTATGGTAGTTCCTCACTGACACTGAACATGCAAAGTAAGATTAGACTTAGAGTTCCCTTGAAACAACACACGAGTTCTCCTTGTACACGGTTATCAATGCAACGTACAGAGTTAGGATCAGCATAACAAATGACAGACCTGTATCATCCTGGCACCTTTTAGGAGAAAAAGTCTCTTAAAGCATAAGTAGACTAAATGAAATGAATATGCACATATGTCGAAATACATTAAAATCAATCATCAAAATGTACATATTATATAATATTAACAATTTATATAATATGTTATGTGTATATTCTAAAAGATAGAATAAAAATAGTTTATTTAAAATGACTACCTTATACATCAGATCTGAATACTCATCAATGACTGTTAGGCATTTAACCAAGCTTTGACTTCTGCTTAAAATCACTTTGCACACATAATTCCACACAAGTTAATGCATACACAAATTTATTTATAACCATGTCTCAAAATGCAAACGTCTCACGTGTGATTTATCACCAACCACAGCACGCTAGTCAGACAAAATAAGTTTATGAAATTATCAACATGCCCATACATAGTTACAATCGTTCCTTCTCAGATCCCAGGCTGTTTTCTTTTCTGCATGACCAGTTACAATTTAGCTCTGGAAAGAGTAGGGTACAACGTCTGAGATACAAGTCACTGATGCCTGGAACACGATTTACCCGCAGATCCCCAACATACCATTAAAGGAACCACCTACAGGCTAAAACAGCCACCAGTTTCCTAGCAAACTACATTTCAAGGCAACAGAACCAAAGTACTTAGGGTTTTACAGCTGCCATCAATTTGTAACGTAGCAATCACCGACTTTGAACATCGCGTTAACAAAAAGCACTTGTTACACAAGAAAAAGCAGGTTACATACTGTGATAAAAATACAACCAACATCAGTTTCTGTATTTAAAACTAGTTGCCTGAAAGTCGGTAATCTTCTAGGCATTATTGTTGGCCTTGCCAGACAGTAGCCTACGGTCATATCACATAATTGTAAACACTTTCTCAGCATGTTTAGAAGTCACGCTTTCAAAAGCAAGATGAAACACAAGCCATCTGAGATAACGCAAAGATAAAAGCATACAAAAAACAGAACGTGATCCAACATTCTAGTACAATAAACTTATTCTTCCTAAATAAATTTTTTCCATTCTTGGTATCAAAAGAGCCTGTATTTATCTATTAGTTAGTCCAATGAGCATACATTTTCACCTCTGAAACTATCATCACTGGCAAAATGACTGTATATCAAATGCATTGGCATTTAATGCTACTTTGCAGGTCTGGACTTTTAACATCTGGGCCTTTTTTAAAAAGAAAAGCAACAGCTAGGCAATTCATTCAACTATGTGCAATTTTAATGAGCAGTTGCAATACAAATGGCAAAACAACCATCTTGGAGATGAATACTGTCCAAAATGCTGAAATGACAAAAAACACTTCTTTAACAGAAGTTTATCGTAGATAGCATGAATGACTCAAGATGACGCACAGCAAGAGAACGACTGCCAAACTGTTTATGAGTTCATTTGGCTTGAGGTTATTACAATACCTGCTATTGCACAATATCTCCAAGCTGCTGTTACTTGTACAGCAAATGCTTCTTGTACTGTAGTGATATTTACCAAAGTTTGCATTAATATGACTCATCCTCAAGTTTTACTTGAGATGGACAAACAAACTTGGGAATAATCTGCAAAGTTTTTATTGCTTAAGACAGGCAGGTTATTCAGATGATCTTGCTGAGAGAACCCCATCAAACTGGCATTTGGTTACGGGTTCAAAACAAGCATAGGCTAGATCCAGAGCACACAAAAACTTCCCTTAGCCAAGCCCTGTGCCAGAAGCCACAACTAGCATAATTATACACTGAAAACACAAACAAGTTTGCCACAAAATAACTGCAGCTGGCAAATCTTGCAGCAACAGGAGCAGCGGATAACACTTATTGCCGTATGCAAATAGGGGTACTTACTATCTGTATCCAATTAAAGCCCTGAAAAATTTCGAAGTACCATATCCACAGACCAGTAATTCAACTGAAAGCCCAGACCAAGGCCATGCTTTGGTCGTCATGGTCTATGCTAGACCAGACCAACGACCTGAGCTAAGGCTGAACTTCAGGGAATGCCTCGGCCAACAGGGCTCATCAGTTCATGTGAAGTCGACGAACAGACAAACTGAGTGGCTAGAATCTGCATTTGAATCCTGCACACGAAAAATAGCAGCAAAGAGCGGCCAAACTAAAGACAAATTAACAGAAAATAAAGGAAAACATTAAACACGGGTGACACCATAAAAGCATAGGGAACCGGCGTTTTATGAGGATCTTTTGTCATCTGCGTTGTGGCAGTTCGTTAAGGCGGAAAAGGTACAAATGGTCCGTCATCATATGCACTGACATTAGTAAAGGGCTCGAAGGGATGTTGGAGTTCAGATGGGTGGAGGACGTGGGGCTGCTATAACTGGTTCACACGGTATGGGTTCGGTTTCATCTCCATGTCGCTCTGTCGACTATGGGAGTGTCGTCCAGATCGTGGCTGCTGTGAAGATGACGATGGCCGACTTCGGTTCTGTCTTTTGCCTTGTGGTGGCCCAGTACTGACCCAGCTTGGCCCTGGGGCACTAGCCGAATAGGGTGGCGGAGGTCCCTACGTAAAAAACCTTCAATATAGCTTCTGTGAGCTTAACATAGAAATATGTAAAACATATGTCAAACAAGGACAACTGCACAAAATATGTAAAACATATGTCACACAAGGACAACTGCACAAACATCAATCAGTATTAGTTGCCAGTTGGAAACCAATTTCAGTCAATCCTTTTGGCATAAATAAAAAACCTGTAACTTTAATTTCAAGTCACTTAAACAGATCACAGGTAATTGGTTGCTTTAGCTTATCATTGTATTCAAACCTATTTAACACCAAAGCTGTGCATGCACATTTTACGTTTCTGGAATGTTCCACATGTTCACTGTTTCTGAACTTCATAACGATTGTTTCTGTAATAATATTTCAAGCATTCATTGTTTATGGAATGTTCAACACCTGCTCATGCCTTGCTTGCCATTGGATGATGACTTGTACTTGTTGATGTCTTGTGCCATAGACAACAGCGTCATATAATTTGCATTTCTTGAATGTTCTACTTCATCACTGTTTCTTGACTTCCCTATATGTCATCGGTACTCAACCAGTGGTATGCATACCCCTAGGGGAACGCCAGCTGTTGCCAGGTGGTAAGCAAGAAAAAATATTACAACTTTCACGTAATGGTGGATTGAAGAATGAATTCAACAATGACTTGTTCAGTGATTTCTGGCTTAAAAGAAGAGCAGAATACGGATTAATTTCCGACAGAGCTATGAACTTTTTAATTCCTTTCAGTACTTCATATCTCTGTGAAACTGGATTTTCGGCAGTGCTTGCGATTAAAAATAAATACAGATCGAAACTTGAACTTAAGCCAGACTTACAGAAAATAAAATAAATTTATTGGTCTGCAACAGTAATAATTTTAATATAATAAAATTTTATAAAATTCATATAGGTACACAAAAATGTTTACAAAAAATGTTTTATAATTAGGTTAGGAATTAAACTAAATCACTACTATAATAAACTTACTAAAGAACATTTCTGACAAGTTTTTCTGGTGGGGGTATGCCAGGAAATAACTTTTATACTTGGTGGTACAACAACAAAAAAGGTTGAGCATCGCTGCTATATGTTCATTGCTTTTTATCTGTTGTGCACATTAAATGATTCTAGATTTGACTCTATGCTTGCTGTTTATGAAACATCCTAGGATGTCAAGCACCTTGACTCAAAAAGAAAAATAAGAAATGCTGATCTTGGACTTAATGGAAACAACATGTCCTAGTAATTGGCATTTAAGTCCATGGCAAGAATAAGATGTTTTGTCCACACGGCTTAGAAAAGGCAAATTAATTAATTAGGACATCTGGCCATAAAACTGCTCCAGTATTCTATAAGTCTTCCTCTCGTGGGGCAACAAACCGACTCGGGTGAACCTAAAACAAGAACATTAAACCTGTTTTCTGCCCGGCAAAAGCTCAACTCCATAACAAATATAGTAGTATTTCATTGGAGCATCATGTGAAATCTGAAATATACTGTAATCAGATTTAAAACATATAAACATCACTGATAATTAATTGTCTCATTCAACCGACAGTAACTGTTTCCATCACAGCTACTTCAGTCTCTTGCTCATGTGAACAATGCATCATGCCATAAATTTTGTTTTACTTCCCCATCAAAAAATTAACAATATGTCAAATTTTGATTTACCTGGAGCCGCTAAAGTACCTTTACTTTGACTTAGCTAGAATAGGTTTTTAACGCTTTATTTCAGTTTCCACATGGCTTCTGAGTTTGAGTATGTTATGGCCCAAGTGAGACCATCCTCTGACCTGTGAGTATGAGTCAGCAATAGCCTCAGGTTGACTAACTATGGCCCTTGAGCAAGAATTAGTCATGGCCTTAGTGTGGCTTACCTGTGGCCTCTGAGTATGGCGACGTGGTAAGGTCAGCTTGCGAGCTGGTGTCTGGTGTGGGTTGCTGCTGGGAGTGTGAACAGCACAGACTTTGATGAAAAGACCCATCAGAATAACGAGACCAACACCCATCAGCAGAACAGCCCACCAGTACTCCTAGATAATTAAAGGCATAATCCGAATGAAAGAGGCATATAATATACAATTTAATATTCCCAAACAAAGATTCCTTTTAACACATAATAGGTTATCTAACATAAGTTAGAAAATGGTCAATTTATTACACACTGTCATCATCTATACTAGGATTCTAACGTGTGGGCCTGCATGGTTATAAGGTCTTTCGGCCAATAAGCAGATGTGATGACAGCAAGCTAACCGGGCAATCTCTCTAATCCAATCTATCTAATCTAATCTCAAAACTTCTATGGCACTGTTACTGTGAAGCATAAAGCATTAAATGCTGGTCACTATATACCATAACCACAGTTTTCTGCAGAAAGTCAGTTGAGGCCAGAGACTGAAAGACAGGCAAAGGAGAATATAAACAATCTGAAAAAGATGAGATTTTAGCTCAGTTCAGAATGACACCCAAGAAACGGCCCTGAGGACAGAAACAGACAGCAAACTCTGCAGCAATCAGCAACCTAAGAAATTCTGTGAACTCAGCACTCCCCTCATTCACAGAACAGCAAAAATCAAAGTGTTTGATGAGTGAGTTCTGTATTCCTGAACCTTAGGGTCAAGCAAAATGAATAAGTTAGTTAGCTCGCCAGTATGCAAAACATTGTAACTTGCCACATATGGTTTCAACAGGACTCTATGCATTTGGGTGCAGTGTAATTATTGCAGTAAGGAGATGATGCGTTGACATATGGGAGGGGGTTCATCATGGCCATGGGCAGAAAGTTCTGCATCATTTTTACAGTTTAAAATAGATAGTTATGGCATAGGTAAGACATGAACCAGCTGATAGAGGGACTCAAAAGCCCAACCCAGGCCAGTAGAAGGAAGAGAAATGCACCAAGCAAATACTGAAACTACTAAACTATTAAAATGGTCTAGAAACGTTCTTTGGCCAGGAATAACTTATTTCCTAAGTTATACACAGAAAAGCTGTTTTTTAAAGTGATAGGCAAATTCAACATACATATATGAATACAAAAAAACATAACAACCAAGAATTTCAATTATATGAGACTAGATTGTAGACAGTCTTTTGAACCAGTTCAAAACTGATCATCATGTTCTGCATTATCTGCTTATATCCCTTGGTTGTCCTGAGGTTCACATGCAGACAATGTAGCACAGGGCACATACCGTAATCCAGTCTCGTATCTCGTTAATCGTCTGTTGATTGAAAAGAAGATTCTTGAGCCGAGCCAAGGGACCATCTTCGTTAACTGCTCTACACTTCTGAAAGACGTCGCAGTAACCTCGGAAGTTGTCGCAAGGGGCGCCTGTATAAAGATGTTACAAGATGTACAAGCAAGCAGTGGAAAAAGACAATGATACATTTAGTGTCTGATGGGTTTCAACAGTCAAAATGCAAGATCTTTGTCAGACATATTGGGGCAAAATGAGTACTTTGTGACTGAATCTGGCAGTTCCAAACTTGGCCTCTCTGCAGCAGTGCAGCTCAAGCTTAAACAGATAAAAGGCAGAGGCTACATTAAGAACCTGCAAAGCTTTGAGATTCAATTCTATTTCATAAATAGATTCAATTCTATTTCAGGTTTATGACAGCAAAATTGACCATGCTGTCAAGAAAAGTGCAAACAAAACCGAACAGTAAATTGGAACAAAAGTTACGGTTAAGACAAGAGTTTTAGACTTACAACAGAATGGGAATGACATAACTTACTATAAATAAGCATAATGTGGTTGCATTCTTTCTAGTCTTAAAATTTGTAATTAAGTATTTTTGCATGCCTTTCCCTGTCTCTAAACTTGGAGATAAGTCTTCTTTGGATCAAATATAATCAAGAAACAAAACCATAACCAGAAGCATTCATTCTGACGAAGCTCTACCTGCAGGCATTCTGATTCCGGTTTTATTGAGAGAAATTTCCTCCAGCAGTGTCAGCAAGTCCTTGTTTTCTCGCATGCCAACATCGGCTTGATTACCACTGCTAACACACTTCTTGGTTTCAGGATCTAATTTTAAGAATAATTTATAAGTAATCTGTTAATCTTTGTTCATCGAAATGACAAATATTGGGAGTCATTCCATACATCTCATAGATGTAAACTTAGAATGAAGAAACAAACAGGAATACAGCAGTAAAAATAATCTGGCATGGCAGATGACTGCTTTTACTACTGAAAACTGATTGGCCTCTACCCCATCCAACCTCTAGGTTCCTCATATATATTGTGGTCATGAAATCTATGAAAGCATCATACTTGAGATATGGAACTATACATAACAGAAGAGGTCATCTGGGATGAAAGGGTTAATGTGCTGGCCTTACAGTGCTCAATGTTCAATGTTTAGTGTTGAATCGTCAAATCCCAATTGCTGAACATGTGCAAAAGTTTGTGTGTTATCAAATGACACAGCCTGTAAGAAAAGATCGTCCACTTTTGTAACTGCTATTTTCACATTCGTGCTTCACTTCAAACATCTTTCAATCTTAGGACCACACAGCTAGAATCATGACAGACTGCCAATTCATTTATCTTTCAACTTTGTGACCAGGATTCAAATCCCATTTCGACAAGCAAAACCGACAATTAATTGTCAAGCCCTGTAAATGTTGGAGTGCTGTTTGTGGTGTTTGCTACTCAGCTACACGATCCTTCAACCACAGCACCATCTTCAGAGGACAACCACGGAAAGAGACACATAGTAAAAGAATGATTATCTTCTCTGACCGTAATACAAAAACTACCACTGACAGTGATATCTACCACCAAGAAGTAAGCAACTATTTATCTTACCTTGCCTCGAGGTACAGATTTTGCTGCATGAAGCAAAAAGTAACAGACCAAATCAGGGAACCAAAGAAAGGCAAGCTCAGGGAATCATAATCAACTTTAAGCTTTGGAAGACGATAATGAACAGGATCTTCAGAATGAGGTAATGGAGCATCATCAAGCACAGATAAAAAGTTGCTTGTTCTGGAAAAAACTGTTCACACAGAAAGAGTTCATAAAATGAATAATGCCTATGTAGTGTGTGTTGTATGCTCATTTAATATTTGCATATTTCCTGTTTAGCAAAGCATCTGTTTCAAATTGGGGCTTATAGTTTATAAAACACTGAAATCTGGCCAACCACAGTACTTAATACCAGTCCTCATTCCCCAGACTTATTATTATTTAACCAGATCATCTGACTGCCTTACTCTGGTTTTGCCAAAAACCAGAACAGTTCTTGCTGAACAAGCTTTTACAGTTGCTGACCCTAAATTTTGAAAACACTCTTCACGCATCTGTTTGTTCCGCTCAGTCTCTTGCATTATTTTGGTCTCAACTGAAGACTCACCTTTTTCAGTTGGTTCAGTTTGGTTCATACACCACAGGCTGCCTTGTTGTTTCAGTGGACTGCCATTCTGGGTATTGGCTTGATCATGGCTTGGTTTTCGTGTGCCATCAGCAGATGCCTTATGCAGACTTATGTGGTGGTGCCACAGAAGTTGCTAATTAATAATTAATGATAATGTGTGTTCCACTTACTTAAGCAGGACACATAACATAGCTGCTCCCTATCAAATTTCTTGTCGTCTTTTGGAGCATGGATGGAACACGATTGCCAACTGATCTTTTCACAAACTGTACTTGTACATTCCTGACACCAGAAATGATGAGGCAGAACAGATCACTTATAGTACATAATGCACAGTAACAATGCAACTTACACTAGTGCAGATAAATGGAAGCAGAAATAAGTTAAGCATTCATATAGGTTGATCCACGGATGCAAATGAAATGCCAGTTTGATAGTAAATCAGTTTATAAAATTATATATTGTGTGTTAATTGATACAAATACATTAAATACACTAAGATGCAAGCAGCAAGAGAACAAACAGCTTTGAAATAGTTTAGTTTTAAACTTAGTACCATCAACCTTTATATGGAACCAATGAACGAGAGGAAAATAGAAGTGCCACGAAAGATGCACCGGCATAACAAAGGCCCTGCAACTGCTAGGCCCAGGACCTGACCTGTAAAAACAGAGTCCACTCAGATCCAAGTGAACTAGGAAAAGAACCATTTGCGAAAACCTCTAGCGAAGTCCAAAATTTGAAGTTATGCCACTGAAAGGATGGAAAGGGGAACAACGATAATTCACTGGACAACAAATTTTTACAAAAGTCATGTTACTGAAATGAAATTAGTCAGTTCTTATCAATTTGTATGTGCTGAACACGAATATGACAGTGAAAATGCCGAATTGGCTCTAGTTTTTTTGTAATCTGAAATGAAGTAATTTTATATCGCACAATGCATGCCAATAGTGATACACTTACAGTTAATATTTGTAAAAACCAGGTCATAGACTAGTTCTTAGATTTTTTTGCCTGTCTCTTGTACAGCCGTTCGGGAGCATCTCTGCGGAGTGTCCAGCAGTAGTCAGCCAACATTGTAGTGGACCATTTTCCCTGGTACCTTTGCTCCATTGTTGCGATATCTTGATGAAAACGTTCGCCATGTTCGTCACTAACCATACCACAGTTGTCAGGGAAGAAATCCAGATGGGAATGAAGGAAATGCATCTTCAGAGACATATTGCAGTGAAATTTCTGGTACTGCTTGAGCATGTCTTCTACTAGTTCCTTGTAGTTTTCTGCCCTAACATTCCCCAGAAAGTCTGTAGACACTAGACGAAAAGCATTCCATGCTTGTTTCGCATCACCCTCCAGCAAGTTGTTGAAGCGGTCATCTTTGAAGAGTTCTCTAATCTGAGGACCCACAAAAACTCCCTCTTTAATCTTTGCTTCGCTGAGTCGAGGGAATTTTTCATGCAGGTATCGGAAAGCTGGCGAAGTGCGGTCCATGGCTTTCACGAAGTTCTTCACCAAACCTAGTTTGATGTGAAGGGGTGGTAGTAGGATTTTGTGAGCCTCGACCAGAGCTGGGTGCTGGATATTCTTCTGTCCAACTGCCATGTTTTGTCTGGGAGTCCATTCCTTCCGCACGTAGTGCAACTCTCTTGCTCGGCTATCCCACTCACACAAGAAACACATATATTTTGTATATCCTTGCTGCAATCCCATTAAAATGGCAACTACCTTCAAATCACCACACAGGTGCCATTGTACCTGTTATAGTCAATGGAATGCAGTAGCTGTTTTAGGTTATCGTATGTCTCTTTCATGTGGACAGCATGCGCTAATGGAATAGATGGAAGACGGTTTCCATTGTGCAAAAGCACAGCCTTAAGACTCAGTGTTGAAGAGTCTACAAAGAGGCTCCATTCTTGTGGGTCATGAGTGATCTGTAAGGCATTCATGAGGTCGTCAATATTGGAACAGAATACCAGATTACCTTCCTTCTTAATGAAAGGTTCCAACTGCTGATGGCGCTTTCTATATGAAGTAATTGTGACATCTTCTTCTAGAAGATTCCATTGTTGGAGTCTTGATCCTAGCAATTCTGCCTTGTTTTTGGATAAGTCCAAATCACGAACAAGGTCATTTAGTTCTTCCTGTGTTATTCTGTGTGGGGTTGATGATGCACCACAGTGAAAATCGGGATCACTGCACGCTGACGGACCAGGAGAAGAACATGTCGGCTCACCCTTGTCCTCATCAGATGAATCAAGGAAAATATATTCTGCTGGAGGTTCTGGAATAGGAAGTCCATCACCATGTGGAACTGGTCTCAATGCTGACGGAATGTTTGGGTAGACTATTGTCGACTTCTTTTGCTTCGTTATTCCACCGGAAAGAGGAGGAACCAAGCAGAAGTAACAGTCATCTACGTGGTTGCTTTGCTCTCTCCACACCATGGGAACTGCAAACGGCATTGATGGTCTTTTGCCATTCAACCACTGTGAAAGCTTTGTTGTACATGTAGCACAGCATATATGCGGGGCCCATGGCTTGTCTTGGTCACCAACCTTGCATTTGAAGTAAGCATGATATGCCTTCTTGACTTGATAAGTGATACTTTTCTTCTGGTTGGCAAATGTCACTTCCCCACAAATGTAACAAAAGTTGTCCACAGTATTTACGCACTTCCGAGGCATTACTGTTCTGTATTGTATCTAAATGGATAAAGTAATAATAGTTTTATAAAACAGTAACTTAAACTGTCTCGCACAAAGTCTGTAATATTGTAAATGCTCAACCGTTCCGACTCGCTTTATATAGTACACTGCTGACGTCATCTTACGTCAGCAGCCGACTGGCTGTAGTTTTACATTGCATCAGAAAATGACGTAATCAACTGTGCATGATGTGTCCATGATGGGATTATGCAATGAGGTGGAATATTACATCATTCTAGACTTATTTAGGATATTGTCGCAGTCCTACTGCATAAATTTACATGGTGAAACATAAAAAATGAACTATATGAAATATTTTCAAAACGAGAGCCAATAAAAATTTTTATGGTTATATTCGTGTTCAGCACACCAAGATGCTACACATTAGGGCCTTTTCCAGTCAGTAACGATTTCTATGTTGACCAGTGTAATAATCAAAGAACCACTTCTGCCAAACTAGGACAAATTACAATAAGGTGAAGCAAAGTATTTCAGTAATTCACTCACGCCTCTCTTGCAGATCTGGGTGTTGGAGTTGCATAGTGATAGGTCTGGTTTCGCTCGTGGTTGTGGACATTTGGCACTCATCCCAGTACAGACAGAAAGTCAAGAAAGCAATCCATCAGTCAATGTAGTAAACTTACTACACATTTTTGACTACTCTGTCTCTGAGCGGGGAGGCAGTTTTTACAGGATGTGTTGATTCAAATTTCTTGTCGCATATTTACATAAATTTTGTCATTTTTAACTGTTAAATTAGAAATTTTGGTCTAAAAAGTTTGATTTTTGGTTCATCTGTTTCTTTTCTTCTGCTTCCGAGATAAGTTTTAATTAATTATTTCTTCCTGTGTTGATTTGCGCATCATTCGTGCATGTACTACTGGATGACCTGTGCTTTTCAGTTACATGACTTGGATGGGCACAGCAAGCCCCCTCCAGATTCTCTTAATTTTACAGTTTTGGGTCCACACTAACATGGCTGGCTTCCTTTTAGTTACCTGCATTTCGTGAATCATCTATAAAATGAAGAACTGTATTTCTCTTTAAGTCACACCTTTTTAACTTGCTGTGTCTCATTTCCTTGTGTTTTAATTTCTGTCAAAGTGAGTGCTAATTTATTTTCTGTCACTGTGATTTTGGTTGATTCATTACTTTTCTTGCTTTTATACTGGAGATTGTTCCTATTCGTGCTCCTTAACAAATTTGGTGGAGTTAGGTTAGATTTGCACATGCACTGCAGCATCTGGTCCATATTGAGCTTGACTCGGGCATTCATTTTACCAGGTTCCCAGTGCCGCTTTTTCAATTCCGTAACATGTGCTACTGCTAAGTGATACCAATAAAATTATTTTCTCACCTAGCTTGACTGGAAATTCATGTATAATATCTTTGCCTGCCCATCATTGGCTGTCTTTGTACATGCTTCTGTTGCTTCATTTGGCTGCTGATATTGAAATAAATCCTGGACTAGTAAAAGTTCAAAGTCTCGATGTTGGTCAATTAATCACTTGCTCTCTTCGATATAAACAACAGCTAAAGTTGCAGCATATAATTTTATACCTGATGCATCTAAAAACTGTTACTCCAAAAGCTTTGTTAATGAGCTGATAAAGTTTAGGTTTACTGTAATTAAAATTTTTTATTAGTTTTTTCCAAGACCACCAAAAACATAACTATATTACTACACAGAGCGCTTCAAAAAATTCACATTGCTATAATGAAAACTGTGATATAAACGACGTGAATCCCAATTTAAATTTCGGTAAACTTGCTAAAACACAACCTCTTTATAGTGAGATACTTTTAAACATAGCATTATGTGGAGGGTCCATGTATCCCAATTATAAATAAAGCAAAGAAATGGCCAATTCTTCCTGACAAAAAACCAACATGAATTAATGTTTAAACTCAAAAGGATATTTGCAGTAAGCAGCCTCACTGCACTCTTTCTCACTCTGGCATTTCTGGGTAGCACTTTGAAGAACAAAGGAACAGGTTGACCCCACACAGCACGGCCCTTCAGAAGGACTGAAAAACAAAATTACCCCTTCTAGCCAGGAGTGGAATCCTCATAATTACATGTGCACATGAAAACTAAATTCTAATTCAGTGCTTTACACAAAAATGAAAACATACATTAATTCTATAAAAGTGTGGAAAAGAAAAGCTTTGTCAACTGTACATTAAGGTTCCAATAACCCCACAAGTTGATGACTACCTAGTTTCATTGTAATTTCGACTTCAGTTCTTTTCATAAATGTCAGTTTAAAACCTAACTAATTTCACATAAATGCAGCAAACTAAATGTCATCCAAAGCGGGCTTGCATCATGATGGAGCATGAACAACCTGAAAATTAATAACCTCAATCATACCTCGATCTTTTAAGTGCTGGAAAAGAACGCCTCTTGGTTGTCGAAATTACAAGCATAGAGGTAAGACTAACCTGCACGTGGCATTTCTGTATCGCTGGCATTGAAATTGTGATTCCTGATGATAGCAGCATATGTCAGGATGCTCCTGGTTGTTGCAGTCATTGTCAAAGCCACAATCACACTGCTCATTACCCTCAACAATGCGATTCCCGCAAAATGCCTCCTGGCTTTCCTTGAAACAATTATCCTTTCCATTTATCTGCTTAAGCACTGCATCCAAAACCTGATATGTGAAAAATCACATACAAAACAAAGTTTTCCACTCAATTACTGTAATTTCTAGTCTATATAAGTCACAGTTTTTTACATGAGTTTCTAAGGGTGCATCTTATTGAAACTTATGCATGAATTTCAAACCTTTTTGACTATACTGGGATGTAATCTGCAGAGCTGAAAAGACAATGTAGTAAAAAGGAAAGATCTTAAAATCTATTCCCCCCATGTAAACCTGTATCGGTTGTATAAAAATGTCTTACTAGTTGTTATATAGTAATTTGTTAAATAGGACCAACAGAATAACATCAACGAATATTATATTATAAAATAAGCCTACAAACTAAGGTGTATTAATTTACTTCCTTGTCTTAATTGCAGAACTATATATCATGCCTTTCTAAATGCAGTATTTCTGGTTCCATTGGTTGAGATTAATAATATTATATAATGGCACCACCAAAATATCAAAGAAGACATTAAACAACGAATCTTTAATTTAAAAAGAGCAACAAATTTTATTTCAACAGATTTTTCCAGGTAGCAGTATACTGTGTTTAAGATACACTGTCATCTGGAAACAGGCAACAGTGTATCCTAACAGTGTACCCTACCCCTAACTAACTAACCATACTTCTAACTCTAACTCAAACCCTCGACCCTGCAACAAATTTATTTTACACAAAAATTTGCAATTTTTGTCACTGCTTCTTAAATAAAGGAGCAACTTGTAGTCCAGAAAATACTATAACGTTGTATTATTTGTTATTTTACATAAAATCTACAAATCAGTAATCTTAGGGAAACACTAAAATTAAAGCTTCAGAACTAAGAATAACAGACAAGTCAAACTAGTCTAATCACCATTATCTGATAACAAAATAAATTCCTAAAAGCCAATTAATATGCACATTCGAAGTCATACCATAGTGCACAGTCCATATGCTGTTGAGTTTGGAAAGATTAAGCAATAGAAAATTAAACCACATTCTAAAAATTGTCAATTACATCAAACAAATTAAATTAAACTCTAAGATAAATGCCAGATTCTTTTCGTCAGCCAATTTTCCTACAGTGCCATTATAAATCAGTCCAGCTTAGATGCAAACAATTTCAAATTTTCCACAAGAAAAAGAAGTGCTAGAATTTAAACCCTCACCAGTGTCATATTTCCCGTACTACAGACAGAAAAGTTGTGGTTGTTTGGTTTGTCTCCGCTTGTAGCGCTTGCAAACATGATGTAGTTGCCACTAGGATTGTTTGGACTGTGCTGTGATGGGACACACAAGTCTCCGCTGTCGTGCTGCAATTTTAAAATCCATGCTGTCATAAACATTACCATTATTTAAGAGCAAACCATTACAAACGCATCATCAACAGGATGGATTTGGCTGCAGCAATTTTTATTTCAGAAGCTATATTTAAAATATTTAAAAACTTTCATAAGTAAAATAAAAGTGAAATAAACAGATCATCTGGCAATTAATGCAACTAGTAGAGCCACATAACTTACCGGTGAACCAAAGTTGTGTCCTACTTCATGTGCAAATGTTAGCGTGGAGACCTTGGGTGGAACACGAGAGCCATAATTGACCAGAGTGACAATTCCAGTGTTCAGGCTTTTATAGATTCTTCGATTGTTTTCATTG
Organism: Norana najaformis; assembly: GCA_964023275.1. Lineage (NCBI taxonomy): Eukaryota > Metazoa > Annelida > Clitellata > Crassiclitellata > Hormogastridae > Norana > Norana najaformis. The sequence goes on along the minus strand of OZ029913.1, from coordinate 21,651,126 downwards.
TACTCCTTCCACTTTTCACAGAGACCCCCTGAAGCCCCTGAAACAGCAAAAACAAGGTTTTCAAACTGGCAACCGTTTCTGTAAATTAAAAGAATATTGTCAAAATTTAACTACTATATTCATTATATTATAGTCATTATATATCATATTCATTATAAAGCACAAACAAAACGACAGCCACCTAAAATCCTCTTACCATTTTCTGTGGTTTTCCATTCATGAAAGCCATTTCTGACCTTCATGATAGTCTTCAAATTATCAACAGCATGAATATTTCAACCCAAACATTTGCATCATGCAGTTTAAACAGTTTTCTGATTCTGATACAAGCAACAATAAATTCTCATTTACTAACAACAGTAAAAGTAAATAAGTACATAATGCAATTGTTAGCATGCCATATGTCCATCAGCTGAGCGCAGAATTATAGGCATTCCATAGCATAAAATAATAAGCTGCAAGTGGATCAAGGTCCATGTTTAGAAGTTTTCGACTTCTGAGGAGGTTGGCAATGTGTAAAAAACCATGCTCTAACTAAATCTCAGCAGAAGACTGGAAAAATTATTCTGAATCACGAAGAGCTCTAGAATGACGGAAATGAATGGCCTACTGAAGCCAAACAATCAAAACAAATCTGGATAATGGACTTTTTGAATGTGATGCAAGCTATCAGCAGACACTAGTATGGTTAGATTGCACAGACATAAACTGCCTGGTGTCAAAGCACATTCAGTATCGCCACCTACCAGACAATTGTGTTTCATTACCATAAGCAGGCCACATTACTGTCTGGCTACAGACCACAATCCCTGTGCTTCATAGACAGTCGAGTTACATGAATACTCTGCCTATATTAGTGTCCAATTTTCCAAATATAAATCTTAAGAGTTTTGTTGATGACTTTCTTCCATGTAAATGAATAATTAGAAGCACAACTCACTGAGATACGATCCAACCCAAGCCAGGCCGAGAGTTCCTTGTGAGAAGTCGCGGTATGTGAAGACGTATGCAAGGCAGTAGAGGTCGTGCTTAGACAATGAATTCAGATTGAGGAAATTACTGACATCAATGTTTGGCTTGCAGAACAGATTGTCGGTTGTCGGAGAATTGCAGTCAGATGATGTGTTAATCTAACATAAATCAGAATGAAAAGTAATTTTTTCATTATTATTATTAATCAGAAACTTCTACAGCACCGGTGAATATGCACAATATGGCATCTACTGATGGTGCATCAAATTTAAGCGGCATTCAGGTCAATATCAAGAAGATCAGTCCACTAAGACAGAGAGGCAACCTATGGCAGATAATCCAACTGAAAAAGGTAAGTGTTACATCTCAAATCTCATTAGACACTCACTTAATGCCAGTGACGTGGAAATGGAGGCAACATTCGCTAGTATTAATGTATTAACAATTTAACAGTGATTATATACATTAGCATACAAGTACGCATCAGCCATGAGTAGCATCTCACCTTTTGCCAAAGTCCCTCAATAATGTTTATTTCTCAAAACAATCCACAGTTTGGCCTAACTGTTCTGCCATCAGAAACAATCTCTGAGAAACTTGATTAGTGATTTTCTTCCGTGGAGAAGGAACGTCGATGCTAGCTAGCCCTCCACCATTATGATGTTTGGCCAAAGTAGAATCTATTTAAGGCTCTAATGATTTCCGTATATCTGTTATGCATATATGTCTATAAATACATGGTTGCAAGTGAAATAGCATGACAGCACAAGTATGCATGATACACCTCACCAATAAAGGTAATCAGAAAACTGGAAAAGGACGTGCCTGTAGAGTAGATCGCTGCATGGTCATGCAGTCGATATCTTATATCTGCTATGTAAATGAGTAGGCTAATGTGCAGTGCCAGTCTATGCACCATGCATTAATGACTTCCATCTGTTAATTAGGTATCGTTGGGAGCCATGACACTTCTGCATGTTAACCGAATTAGCATAACAACGGAACGTTCACTACTGGACTTTTACTGTATTATTATTAATATTTTGCCATTTATTAAGCACCACTTTCTAATGACTAAGCATTAATTGATGGCGCTGAGCAATTGTGAATGAAGGACTTGCTTAAGGTCCCTATACAGTAACTGTCTGAGGGAAGGCTCAAACCCATACCCTCCATGTTACAAGCCGAGCGAATGTAGTATGATGGTAAATGTCATGGTGGCTGATTTCTGTAGCATTTGTCTAGTTCAAATCCTAGTGCATACGATACCACCGACAATCTGCTCTAACTACTAGTATGCAACTCATAAGGAAAGGTTTCCAGTTAATGTGTTGCTTACTTATTTTTGTTGGCATATCAGCCCAAAGATCCTTCAACGCAGACCATTTCCCCTCAGGACTACTGGTAATCAGTAATCTAAGAAGTGTGCATGCATTAAATGAGCAAAAACCTAGCTCTATGTTCAATACTATGCTCATGATAAAAGTAACAATGACATTTAATAACAGCTGATAAATGATAATTGATTAATGGACTTCTGCCTTCGTTTCATGCAAGGGTCTCTGTTGGTGATAGAACTGAGGCACATCGTTGTTTAAAGACGAACTTCTTATTTCCCCAGGGTTCTCATGCTGGAAGCGCCTCTGAGTAGTTTCTTCTGTAAGAAGCGTTATATAAGTTACCAAATACAATACAATACAATGCATAACTGAAGAAGAATATAATGATAATGAAATAAAATAAAATCCTGGTTACCTGCACTCTGTGTACAGCAAATGTAAAGCCCGCATATGGACCATATGATTCATGTTTAAATGTTGTGTTTGAATAAATTTTTTTAATGCCATCCACATGAGTTGCAAAGAGTGATGTGATTTCCTCTCTTGCACGTTCAGGAGACTAAAATTTAAACAAATCCATCTGAAATGTAGTAAAATCTTATGAAACATTACATGCCAAATATTGCACACAAAATTAAATTTGAGCACAAAACTGAAACAAAGTTTTTAGGATGTAAAAGACAAGTACTGTAGCAACATCTCCTCTGCTGACAAAGAATACTAGTATTATACATGCAGTGTTGCACCAGTGCCTTCTGCTGAATAAATAATCTAACATTTGGGTCAAACAGACAGATCTGGTCTAAAATTTTGTTTCTGATGATTCATGGTAATCCATTTGGCAAGGCTGTCAGGAATCTGGATTGCTGATATTGTCAGAGTCCTTTTCTGAACATCTTTAAGACTGAATCTCTGAGGTTGAGTATTGCTGATAAAAGTACTCAGCATAAGAACCACTAACTCCTCTCTCTTCATCTAATATGTACAGCTCTGTGTATTAGTTGTGTTGACTTTGGAGAAAATCCAGCAAAAAAAATTCCAAGCAACTGATAAGTGCCTGGATCATATAATAAATAAAAACAGCCAATTCTTTTGAAGCAACTGATAAGATAGATGGAGTTTAAACATAATTAATGGCACAAACTACAGCGCAAACAGTAAGGAATCTGAGGTCACCAGACTTACATAACCAAGTCCTCCGGTTTTATCTGAAGGTGATCTGGTCATGTACTCCCAAAGCATCGGATCAGACTGAAGAAACAGTGCACACATTCGGTTCCTACTGGCTTCACGCTTTGAGCGGCCGCTGTTTGCTTGGTGTGAATATTTGTTAGTGGAGTGCCCCTCATCTGAATGCTTTCTCTTTCTCTGCAAGAAACCAGAAACATTAAATATGCACAGATAAACTGGACTTGGATTTTTTGGAACACAACAGCAGCCCTCAAATTCCCTTGTTTTACTTACAGTATGAATCCTCATTGATCAGAATAACTAGCTTTCTCATAGTACATGCCACAACCTCTGTCCTTGTCTTCTTTTCAGGCTCATCTACAAACCATAACATCATCTGCTACCCTTGATGAACATGTTGTTGGCCCCGGATCTGGAACTCTTGTAAGTGTGACGTCTGTGCTGGCCTTCAGACAAGCTGTTTGTGTTTCACTGCAGTCTATTGCCATGGACTGCTCATCTGGTTTCTGACCAGCAGGCACATCGTTTTTACTTCAGAGTCACTGAAAGTGACCATCGACTGAAATATCATGCATAATGACACTGACCCTATAGATGTTCTCAGAATAAATATATACACATACATCTTCTTTCTACTATCTATCAATTACTGGTGCAATGCTAGAGACTAGAATTCTTCTGCTAGACTTTTTTAGCTTATAGTAGAACATCCACAAGACTGCACTTGATTATAACCAAACATTAGTTGTACACAGCACCTCTAAGAGGTACTAGAGGATGCTACACAAGTTCTAGGTACATTAAATGTATTGCATTACTAAGCATTTTAGTTTTTCCAGAATGTTGTTTCCTTATCACCCTGACCATTCAACCAACTAGTCCTGATTGAAATAAAATGTACAATAGTTTAGACAGACTAAGAATTAAACCTTATGAGGGCCTATCTTTAACTCAGCTATTATACTAGAACCACTTACAAAAAGACATTTAATGTCACTGCCTAATTCCTTTAGTCAATCTCTAATCACGATACAGTTCTAACTGCTAACTACCGGCAAAGGTTCTTCCACAGCTGAGTTTTGAACTCGTTTCATCCATTCTTCAATGGACGAATCTGATAAACCGCAGGAGCTTTCATCTGCTGATCTTTTGGCTCTGTTGAAACAAAAGTTATAACCACTGCAACAGAGAGTACAACTATCTCTCTGATCTGCACAATGCCACTCACACATTAATCCAAGATTCGACCTTTGAAATTAAGAAATTATCAATTAATGCACCAACTTAAAACATGTTAAAGTGTTACTGCTGTTGCAGAAATTGTATTAAAATTAACAAGAGATTTAAAATAAAATTTTAAGTTAGTTAGCATGTTGATGATTGTGCTTCAGCATTTGTAACTGCAGTTCACTTTGTAAATTAGCACGCTTTTATTTTACTAGACAATGGATCCCGAAATGCAGATATCTCACACAACTTTACCATACTTCAGGTGAAAAATCAAACAATTAACTGCACTGTTTGATCATATTTCTCACAAGAGCTCAACAACTGATGTATCTTAATGTTTATATAGTGCCTTTTAAGTATCTCTCAAAGGCACTGGACTCTGTTCCCCAATGCTACACCCACTGGGGACAATCACGGATTTCCTACATTAAAGTGTCTTCATGGGGGAAAAATTCACCAGGAAATTTTCTCAATTCTGCATTACAAACTCACAAACACTGTATCCATTTGAGTGATACCCATGTATATTTCTGAGAGGCTAATTAAAGGTGCTACATAACTTTTTACAAAGTTCTACAACTGATCTGAACAGAATCAGTTTGTATAGCTTAAGTTCTGCTACAGCCTATGGACTGAAACCTGCCTACCGTTTGGGTTTGCCTACTACATCCTTGTCTGAGTAGATGATGGAGTGAAACGGCTGCATCTCAGGAAAATACAACTCTGCTTTGTCAACATAAAACGTTTCCCCATTCATTTCAATTCGTCCCGAAAAAATGCCGTCAATAATTGAGCCATGGACGTAAGATGAAGGATCGCCTAACAAACAACAAGAACAAAACGAATCCAGATATTAAGAAAATGCACAGAATAACAGAACTGTAAATTACTAACCATCATCATCTACAAATCGCTTTACTTGTTGTGGCTCAAGCCAGAACAGTACTGGGCTCCCCATCTTTCTTGGTTGCAGGCAAAAGACTCTGCAAGTAGCTACCTGCTTCAGTCTGCACTGCAAATTCTGTGTTGTTTAGGTCAGGGCTAAAGTCTCGTGTTTTAAGACCGCTTATCCTCCGTCGGCACAGAGCTGCATGAGTAAAGCGACAATGCTGACTGGCTTCAGCTGCTTTGAAATTGTGCATCAGTGAGGGATGCTCCAAGTAGGCGAACTTACCACAGCTGCCGATACCCCAGATGTGACGAAGGGACCAGACCTACGTTCACTAGTATCACTAAGATGAATTACGATAATTGTGCTCCTTGCCTGCTGCAGCCGTGGTTAGCCAAGCCCAGGAACTGGTCAGTCTGTGGCGACTCCAGCCTCAGCTCAGCTGCTGTATGGACAGAGGGGATAATAGCTGCATGCTGGTATCCTAGACTGTAGCCTGCTGGCTCATTACACTTAAAAGTAATTTCCAGAAATGGTCAGGTATCAGGTACTGGATTCACGGCCCGGATACCCGGGCCTCCGGGTGCTCATTGATAGAACTAATAACAGCACTTTAGAAGTGACCAGCCAACAGAAAATTGAACTTAAGTTTACCAAGATGGTGTGATCATGGTTCTAATATAAGGAGGTGCATACTACAGTTCCATTAGGTCAATGAAAGGCTGGCTAATCAATTTAAAAATGCAGTTGAAGAATCTTAGAAACTGCATAAAATTGCAGAACCTCGAAAGACAAGTAAAAGATTTAAAAAAACCATGAAGTCTAACCTTCCACTACTCCCTGGTAAATATGGGAGACATCTAGTGGATGATAGCTACCATCTGCAGACACAATCTCTGGATTCTGGAAGAAAGTAGATGTGTCCCTACGCAACCGTAATTTGAATGTCCTGCAAAATCATTCAAATTAATCTGGTACAAAATAAACTTATTACGCATCAAGTCTACAGAACTTCAGTATCAGTCCAGTGACTTGATTAATATCATTTCAGGAATGATTTAATCAGTAAAACCAGGCAAAAACACAGTCTGCATACATGTAATTAAGGTGCTCAGAGTGACAACAATGCATGCAAACAAACAAATATTTAGAACTGCAGACCTATAAATGCCTCTAAAAAAATGCATATTCAATTTCATGCATGGAAGCAGGGTTATTCAAGTAACAAGTAAAAGCCTGCAAGGCTCAAGTGGATTCAAATTCAGCCACTGAGTACAGTATCACATATTCTGCATCTTGAATAAATACCAACAGGTTAGAGTCCAGGGTCTACTGTAACAACTATACTTGTATATGCTAAAAACCATTATCCTGTTTGCACATACACACCACACAACCAGGAGCTACCCCTTCCTGCAGCCAAACCCCACTTTAACAGGATACAGCAGCCCATCAGAGGCTGGTATGTCTGACACCCAAGTAACATGCAGATTAATACTTCAGCACTTAACAGTTGATACACCGGTTAGTCTCTTTACAAGAAAGGTAAAACAATATTCATGTTGAAACAGGCATTTAAAAAATGGCAGTACAAAGAGCCATTTACTTCTCAGTCAATGCAAACTAAAACTACCATTCTGTAAAACAATACACTGCTATTATCACAACAAGGCAAAATAAAATATGGAACTACACCCTAGAGTTCCTACTCCCTAACCCACTGAAGACAACAGTAAATTGTGTTATAAGAAGATCCTAGTTCCACATGACTTAAACGATGTTAGTGTAGCTCTTAGGTGTCTGGTTTGGTAGGCAGTTGTTCCAAATTGTTCTAGCTAAAATTACTTTAGTAATAAACTGGCTTGAAACAGCTGTTGATTTGACAAATGGATAATGAGAAAATAAACAAAAAGTTAATTAGCAGCGTGAGGATCATGACAAAATGACAGTGCCTTTATCAGAATATTTCAATGCATTGTTATCGAATGAAATATGGTAAGCGTGCCAAAATACATATCGCAGTTATGAAAATTAATGTAATCAATAAGAAAGGCTATGCTGCACACAGGTCTCCTTGAATAGTTTGTTAAGTCCAATGCTCTCTTGATGTTGGTTCAAATCTTGCTGTGTTCATTCACAAGTATTTTATCTATTCATCCATTCTTGATCCTCCTATGACAGACTCATTCAGTTTGAGGACAAGTTTCAGCAAAACAGACCCTGCTTTTCAGCACTTCAACGATAAAGAATTTATTCTAGGACATTGCAGAGACAGATGACAATTATGACCACCACCGCCTCCGCCGCCACCGCCGCCGCCACCACCACCATGTGTGGCATGCCCCTCTCTGAAGCAAAGCTGTTTCCACAACACATTCAGCTATCTTTATTCTGGGCTCGTCTCTACGCTGAGTGCAGTTTAAAATTTAGTGGGCACCGGTTAGACTCCACCACTCATGTCCATGTGTGTTAAGGTGTCATGCTGGTCTCTTCCAACCTCGTGGGGGTCTGGATATAAGCTTGCAGAGCGCTGGCATGGTCCTGTTCACTACGCAACATGCAACATGTCCAATAACAGCTGAAGATTCCTTATCTGAATCATCTCCGACACTGGAATGTGCCTTATAAGTCATTACACCTCAGTTTTGGTAAAACAGTCATGTAGGGAATGCTGATATTCTCCTCAGACACCAATGCTGAAAGGCATTCAACGCCAAGTCCTTGGTTAGCATCCAAGTTTCCACTCCACACAGCAGGACAGGCAGTATGTATGCCTTGAATAGGCAGAGTTTGGTGTCGAGATGTTTGTGCTCAAGACTCTTTGTTGTCGGTTGCTCATACATTCCTTGGCAATGGCTACGCACCACCAACCCATGTGTCCACTCACCACCAACCTCAATATGAGAACCAAGGCAGGGGAACCCTCGAACCAGCTCCATCTGGTCTCCTCCCAACTGTACATGATAAACTGCTCCAGCCAAGTACATATGCCTGGGTGCCCTTGCTCAAATGTCTCCTCCATGATCCCATTCAGAGGACACAGGAACAGGTCTGGAACCATTTTAAACGAGCCCAAACCTGCACATAATTCAGGTGCTAGGCTTAGCTTAAGTCATTCGCACTATTTTCATCCATAAATCCATAAAAGAGGTAAGTGCATAACAATTTGATCAGCTTTCCTCATTCAGAAATCCCATTTACCTCTAGAATGGAGGGACAGTGGGGCTGGTGAGGTGGGGTGGGAAGACTAAATAGGATAAGTTTCGGCCACATGGAGACTGACAGAATGTAAGACCAGCTGCACGTATGAATATTCATCACCTGAAAATATTTTGCATAAAAAACATAACGAATGCCGTGCTGGACAATGTGAAAATCTGGCAAGCTGACGTTATGAAAACTCATTAGTTTGACATAAGAGCTGTTGTGAATTGAAACAACTGATACTATCATTAACAAACAGCAACTCTGCAACTGCATTTTGGAGTGATCACAGGCTTTAGGAACATCGACTGAAAACATTTACACAAGGCTAGCATCCTTACACTGATGAGTCATTCTAGAAAAAGTTAATCTCCCCACAGACATTTACAAGTGTTTAATGCACCAATTAGGGAATTTAAGGATAAAATATTTACACTTTTCCAGGCAAGGCAAGGCAATTGCTTATTAACTGTTGTTGCTAGGGGCATCCATTAAATCAGCAGGGTAAGGTAAGGTAATCACTCATTTATCACATGCTTCCATCAACATTAGTTTTCAAAGGCTGCTCCTGGGTGCTAAGAATCTTAAGCCTGATGCACAAACAGGAAAACAGCAACAGACAAAACGGCAGCAACAACAACAACAGAAAACAGTTCAGACCACGGCTGCCTAAGTGTTGTGCAATCAAGTCATTCCAATCATAGGGTGTATTTTGTTCTACATCGTTTGACTTTTGCATCTGCATCAACACTATCTTTATGTGAAAGCTGATCATACAATAAGATGCATTCTTAAATGTAATGTCTGCTAAGAGCAAACATTAAAATGTCCACATAAATAAACTGTCTGGTAGCAGAGCATTCACTGTAGCCTGCCATCATCAGACATGTTTTGTCCAACGACTTCAAAAGGCTGCAATAATTTCTGGCTACAGGCCATAGCAACTGCGTTTTATTACTACACAACTGATACTTAACAGTGTTCTGGCTATGTTAGTGTCTGCTGTTTCCAAACATCACTCTCAAGACTGTGTTGCTGGGAAAACACTTGGAATACTTTTACACAGGTTGTGATCAGGACATGATTTGTAGGAGGAGGAACGAACTTCCACTCAAAGGTTCAGACTACCCCTCACAGGAATCCAGTTTGCCCATACATACCACGGAAGCTCATCTGTAGCTCTTTCCCCTCCACTTCTTTCAAACATAAAATCACACCCTCGTTCTAACACTAACAGCAACATTCACGAGTCGATGACCAGTGCTACTGGTTGTTAGCATTCAGCATGCACAGCAGGTTGTGCTTTATGCTGACTAATAAACTGAGAAACCCATGGTTGCAGTTATCATCATCACTGATCAAACAGAATTGTTCTCAGCTGTAGGTAGAATACAAGCAAAGATGACTGAGACTGTTGTTCCAAGTAATCTGTTCTTTGAATGAAACATCCAAGAAACTGCTTACATAGACTAGTTGTGTCATCTTATTCATGGTAAACCCAGGATTCATGGGCTTAGAAGGCAAGTCAGCTGCATTAAGTGGATATATGAAAATCTAGTATTTACTTAGTAGAGTAATATATCATCTATAGTTTATGCCACCTTCTACAAACAAAGATGTAACTGAGGTGATGCCAGTTGTATACCATTATTATTGTTGCTTTTGGGTTTACAAATTGACACCTATGCATGTGAATGTTTGGAATTGTGTTATGTTTCAATGGTGATCAATAAAGGACCTGAAATGTGAATCAGAATCTAGTCTCCGTCACTCTCCTCCACCCATCACAGGCAAACGGCTGGCATCACAAACTTATCACGATCCTAGTTTTCATCAAACATACTCTCACATTATCAAAAAATTTTAGTTATCTTTATCAACAACAGAAGCTTCACTAATCAGATGCCAGGTCAAACATCAATCAGTGAAACCCTACTACCAAGAAGATTAGACGAAACCACAATTCGTTCCTCTTCCTTGATACAATATGGTCCAGGAACTCTGAATCTGGTGAATTTTCCAGTTATCTGAGCACTGGTGAATTTCTGTTCTTAAAAACATTTAACAACATCACTTAATCTAGTAGAGTAAGCAGCCCTGAATAGTTTTTCTTTAAGCAGCGCTGTATCGATTTCCAATTACAATTGCCAAAAGTCCCAACTGTGCGGCACAAATGCTGAATTACAACAGAGGTGTTCATGACAAACCTTCCATGAGCCTGGAAACTAAGATGGACATTTGGCGTTTCAAAAGTTGACCTGCGTGCCCTCTGGTGACTGCGTTGCACAACGTCTGTGTTGTAATCAAGGCCTTCAAAGTGACCAATGAAATCATTCAGCGGCTGTCTTACAGCTGCAAAAAATTCAAACCAAAGCACATAAATTAAATTCAAAGCCAAACCAACAGGCAGCAAGAACCAAAACATAAAAACTTCCTTCTCCTCACACATCAAATCCTTCATCAAGCACCATAAATATCATAAATCACTACTTACACCCTACTGTAAAGCACACAGGCCCACTCATGGGCACTACCATAATATGGAAGAAGAGCCCCTTAGCTGACCCCAGAAGGCAGCCATGGTATGAAGTGCTAATTTCTCTTACCCTTGGCAGATGAGGACAGAGTCTTCTCCCTTGCTGGCTGATCATCCCACCAATAGCTTAGTCACTGTATTCACTATACAGCCGAGTTCACCTGGGGTGAAGTGGAGCCGCAAACTTGAACATATTTTGGCCCTAGCAGGATCTGAACCTGCAACCTCAAGATTGACAGTCCAGCATTCTAACTACCAGATTATCACACACCATCATATAACCATAATAACAAATCACAAAATTCTTTTTTTCTTTCTAAAACCCAGTCCTGAGTGCACAATATGGATACATTTGACTGATAGTGTGTGATGAACTCTGAACAAATACGTGTACATACACGTGTATCCAAGGAAGTAATTAAGCACTTTTTTGGCCTCGGCCATGCTATGGCACTATATAAATCACCTTATTATTATTAATCGTGTACGTATACTTATTATTATTAATCGTGTACGTATCTGGACATTTACATATCTCTTTAAAGTCTCATAAGTGCCATACATTTTCTAATGTATTCCAGCTGAGGGGGTATAATTATCTTACATTAATTAACATAATCTGGGGATTGCATTAAAAATTACTATTTAAAACGTTTAATTATCATAACATAGACAATAAATAGCTGCAGAATTAGAATGTGGATTAGCATTTATAAATGATTTTGAGCAAGCCTTGGATGAGTCATAATTTGCTTACAGCATTTATCCATCCAGAGCAAATAACTTAGTTTCCGCCAGCAGAACACAGTCACTGACAATAGCCAACATACATACATCCACCCAGAACTAAGAACAAACTATCGGATAACATCAGCAGAGTGCATGGTTAGCATGTCAACAACTTCAGTGTCTACAAATGCTCTCCTTTAACCAATCAACTGTAAGTTTTTCCATCTACATGAAGAAAGATAAGTGAAGAATTCGATATATGAAAAAAGAATTAAGCTGATGGCTAAATCTGAGTACCTAAAGTTAAGAGAATCTAAGACACAGAAGATTGCTGCTGATTTTTGCAATGAACAGAATGGCATTTTAATTTTCAGCCCATATGAACTCGAGCTTTGTGCTATGGAAGAAGTACTGAACAGCAAAATATTGTGAATTCAAGCGTGAAATACAATGTTCTATGCAGTAAAACAAGAAGCCAATACCTGTACCCGAGTAACATGGTACAAAGTCAGGACTGAAATGTCCAAAGGAGACAAAGAAAACATCACCACCGCAGGCCTGGATTTAAATGTGTATACGAATCAGATTGTTAGCACCTATGAAGAGAACAGTTCACACCACTCTGTTTAGCTTCTCTGAACCCTTTTCATCCTTGAGACACCAACTTCTTCCTGCAATGACTGACTTAACAGCAGATGAAGGGCATCATTAGGCCAACACCTAGACAAACAATCCTGAAGTTCTGCCTCACCCTTGGAACTTCATATTAGCCCTTATCCTGCATATGAGTAATCTCAAACATCACTCACCATAGCTGCCATGCTGTCTCTATGCCTGACTTTTGAATCATGACCTGGAACCGAACCTTTTGTCCTATCGATTTTGTTTCGACTGAGTGCCTGTGAATAAGATGGTCCCCATGATGTGGCTTTCATTGGGTGTTGTAGAAATCTCAGGATTACGAATACAATTATGATCCAGAAATGTCATCCCTTCAACACTCTATTCACTGGCACCCAATAACCTTAGCACATCCACAATAAACAGCACCCCATCCACTACACTTATAGTTTTTCTCATCCAAGACTCTTAAACTTCACTGGGAATTTTGACAGGAATTTCCAAAAACCAAACCACATCATCTGAAAAATAGACACAGATTTAACAACTAGACTTCATGCCTCCTTGAGGACCAGTTTCCATACAGTGCTTTGGCTGCTAAATGCAGTTTGTGTGTGACTCACATGTTATCCCAGTATGACATGCCTTAGCTGAATAAATTAATTTCATACTCTTATTTGCTAGAAAGCCACTGTATTTATAAGCATAAACATAATGCTCCAGCCTCAGAAGACAACAGAAAAGACTTAACTATTCATAAAGCTCTTGCATTCCTCCATCTGTTCAACAAGTTTTTGCCCTGCTGAATGAGGCTACCAACTTCTTATAAGCATCAGGTTATTCCATCAACTGTGATCACAGATTGATGGACAGAATAATAGCGTCATAAGCAGACTTTTATCAAAAATGCTGGTTTCTGTCCTTTAGACTTTGTGGTACTCAGGACCAAAACAATACAAAAAGAATGAATGAATCTGTACTGGAATAATACAAATCAAGACGAAAACTGTGATAAATTTATATTCTCTTTCAATGGACTTACTCTTCCCCAGACGTCTTAAATCAAAACATGCACAAGACATTTGGCAACTATAACAAAAACAGACTTGCTTTAAAAATAAACAAATTCTTCAGAACTGTAATATCAGCATTTAGTGTAACTGGAAACTTAAAAAAATTGGTTTGAAATACTGTCATTCCGGCAAGTGTCGGCACTTGACATTAGAGGCTGGCAGGATAAAAACACAAGAGAGTCAAGATGAAAAGGCAGCAAGTGTGGACAGACGTGCAAATTAAGGTCAGGTTAAAAGCCATCTCCCCACGGCATTTTGCTAGACAAAACTATAACTGTTCAATGCTAGGCAACATAAAATTGTCCAAAGAGCCCTCTAGCAAACCTCGTGCTCAGTCAATGGCAAGATTAAACAGCAAAACGGAGGACTGGTCAAATGTCTTCTCTTGTCAAGGCTAAACAAATGAAGTTGCTAATGCTTCATGCTCACTATAATTGTGATTGTAATCAGAAACTTGTATAGCTTCGCTTCAAGAAAAACTAATCAGAGGTGCTCTCTGCATAAACCTTAACGATGTTAAACATCTGAGTCATCTTTGTCTGACCATACTGCCATCACTGCTCAGGGTTTTTCCACCACAAGCCAGTCGTGTATACGATTCCCAACCCAACAGATTCTCCACTAGAGTTGAAAGATGACTGCATGTTCAGTGTTCCTGATGCACACAGCACCAAAGATGAGGAACAATAGTCGATGTGATCCATCACCGGTGGGTGACTCATGGTTGTCTCACCATCCAGCAGTCCCTCGTAGATGGAAGAGAATGCAATGTCCGGATATCCCCTGAATTGCCAGATATGCACAGGACAGGCATTCATTGTCCACCAGCCAGTGTCCACCAACCAGGTGAGCTGTTCTGTGGTTGATGGTCGGTACCTCTCCACAGACTCTCTTCACCCTTCCTCCACCAAATCCAAGATTTCTCATCGTTGATGGCATACGTAGGTCTGCAGGTCTGAGTCTAGACTGTCCACCTGGAATCCTGTGTCCCTCTGTAGGTGGACCATTCCAGTCACAGAAAGTCATGATAACACACGATAAAAAATTTTTCCAAAATGCAGTAAATCTGTACTGAAAGTAAAAAATAACTCCAATATGAGGATTTGGCAACAGTAAAGTCCAAACTGCCAGAATTATCAAGCAAATTTTAAGTTTAGACAATATAGTCCGTCAAAATGACACAATGACCTGTGGACATGTGCCGTATCGGTCGTTGGCTAACCCTGGCTGCATCTCAGGGTTAGCTTAGGGATTGATCACCATCTCTTCATTCATGGTGATACACAACATTAACTAAGTTTCAATTTAGTACATCTCCAATATCACCAAAAATGAGATAATCTCTCTGTCAAAATCAATCTGTTATAAATACAGAATGGCAAGTTCCTGCAAGCATATTGTTCCTCTTTGTTCTTAAACACTACCACACATTTCTCCTCATATTTAACATTAAAAAAATGCAATTTTACCTCAGAATTTTTTTTTAAATTCAATTGTTTTTCAAGAAGTGTTTAATGGTTAGATGTTCAGATGCCCTTTAACAATTGTAAAGCAAACAAATCAAGTGTACAACTTGAATGGTAATGTAAATTCCTAAGAGAATCGCAGTGCAGTTGCCTTGAAATGAAGCTAAAAAGATGCCCAGCTAGAGTGAACAACATACACACTATAAGGAAACTTCTGTGTGCACAAGGATAGACTGGTTCTGATGGACATGCATTCCACAGCTGACACTCAGCTGCATACAAAAAAAAGAAATGTTCTTTATGACTTCAAATGCCAGAATTCCTTCACTCCTATCAACAAATAAGCCAAGACTTATAAACTATGAGCACAATGGATATTGTTCCCTGACCAGTGTGTAATGGATATAACAGTGTTAACATGCCATGGGATAAAACACTTTGCAAGCAATACCAACAAGTTGAAGGGCTTGTTTAACAGAACTGCGTAGATAGCTCTGGAAGTATAATATAAATGCCGCCTTGAGGCTATGATGCAAAACAAAAGATGGCTTATTCTCCTGGTGAATTCAAACATGTTCTGCACAAAAACTAATCAACTGCTGACCAAAACGTAACTAACGGATAACACTTGCTCACACTGGACTCTTGCCAATTACCCTAATTCAATACCTTCTTGACTCACAATTAGGTGTCTGAAAATGTCTTGGACCCAGTGGTCACATATCCGTAATGGTTGAACTGCTAGTGGTAGTGGTAGTTGCAGTTGTGGTGCTGGTGGGGGTGGCAGTTATGATGGTGTAGTCTTTTACTTCATGCTTGAGCAGCTGTCTTTTGTACCTTTGTGTGCCAGTCACCACTAAGGATGTGGCTGTCCAGTTTTTAAATGACTGTATTTAAGTCTGCACTTCACACAGTCACTGTTTGCACTTTGAGACTATAGTGGATAAAAGCACATGAAAGAAAATGCCTAGCTTTGAGTCCTTGAGTCTTACAAACCAGGGCCAACTTTTCATGCCAAGCATTCTTATTTTCTTGTCAGTATCAAGAGCCAAACCATTCTTCATACCAAGTGGTGTTCTTGAAACGATATCTTCAGCCACCACTTAGGGATCCCCCTCTGATTTAAAATTTCAAAAAGGTTTCTCTCTGTAAGGTCAAAAATAGACATATCTACATTCATTTAAAATTCATTAATGCTTCACTTAAGTTTTCATAATTCTGATTTAAAATCTGAGTATTATTTGATTGGACTGTCTGATTACAAATCTAAAAATTACATTTCTCTTCATATTTAACATTTGAAAAATGCAATTTCACCACTGAATAAAAATTTTAAAAAAATTCAATAGATCTTTAGAGGAGTGTTTAATGGTTAGATGTCCTTCCAGATTCAAATGCCCCTTCACAACTGCTCCCAAACAAAGACACACCCGCACATAACAGCACGGCAGAGCTAGTACATATGTTATGTAAATCTATACCCCAACACAAATTTATCCAATTGTATGGTACATAGCAAGCCAAGGAGAATATAAGTGAATATCTAGATTATAAGAAAATAAGTGAATACCTATATTATACATATAAACATACATATAAGTTAGGCATAAATGAACACACATGTAAATAGATTAGGTAGATGCATGGTATACAAGTTAGTTGTGCAAATATTGTTGTCTTTGTTATTATAATTACTGATTGTATAAATGGCCCCACACTTGCACCAAATACATCAGACAACATTTCCTTCCATTTGCTTTATCAACTTAACCAGGTAGATCTAGATTCAACTGAAACATTCCATGACCATGCTTTGTATACAAGTTAGTCCCATCAGGTTTCATCCAATCTAGTTTCATTATATATATATATATGAACATCTGGATTGGGAAACATGTACATATATATATAATATATCATGTTGATATATGAAGTAGTATGTAGTAGAGTGATGTAGTAGAGTAATGTCTAACAAGAAGTACTGTCGAACCACAGGAATTAGGCTGGGATTCCCTGTACTGCACAGCAAGATTTTCTGTTTCACTAGTAACCTCTGAACAATTCAGCTAACTGACTGCATCAATTTACAACAAACGAATACATAAGGTTTACACTAGTTAGAGCTTAAAATGAGCAGAGAAAGAACGTACACTCAGACTCATATCCCAAGGTTAAGAAAATGAGACTTCATGGACATGGCTGCCTCTTTATTTGGCATCAAATTCTGACCTTAGCTTACTTTATGTTATCTATTATTGGCCATGTTTGTATACTGAAACAACATAATATCTATAAAGGGCACACTCCGGCAGACCCTTCTGACAAAATGGTAGTTTCCATCAGATTATAACAACTGCAGCTGAGCCAAAAAATGATTACTGATTTGTTACTCAGAGTCCAAACAAATTCACTGGTGATTGCAATAGAGAAACAAGCTTAACATCTGAGTACAGCGAGGCATTCGGCCCAGCTGTAAGTAAAGCACAAGCTATGCGTGGCCTCATGCCGGCCAACGGCCTACTCATCAGATACACACAAGACCACACAAACACATATACAGCAACACAAACACACACACAAACTGCACAAATAACAGAATAAACTTTGGCCAGATCAGTTTCACCAGTACACTCCTAAGTCATGTGCTCTACAAAGTCTGAAGTTTAGGAAAGCCTGATGATGTAATACTCACAGGATCCTGTCCCTATGCAGCAAGCAACCCACTGTCATATACCCTCAGAACTCCTTCAAGCATAATTAACACTTGACCTAAGCAGAGAGATGGAGAGAGGCACCCTCAATTAGAAGCAGATCTTGCTAGCATCACCTGCTAATTAGGATTAATTCTTAACAGTAATAAGTTGGCAGATCCTGAATATAACTAACAGAAAAAACACTAAACAGCCTGCAACCAATCTGTTTTATAATGACCTACACTCAAGGAGGATGCTGCAGACCATCAATTTGCAAGAACAATTCAAGCCACACCCTTTGTTCAGAATTCCTTAATTCAAGTTTAAACTGAGCTTAATAAAAATTCTACTTCCTGTTAAAAAAAGAAAATCATGGCCAAATTTCTAGGATTGAAGTTATCTAGCAGGTAGAATATTTTTAGGCTGGTGCAGTGGCAGTCTGCCACTACGCTTGCCTTTCACTTCTTTACCAACGGTTTGAATCTCAGTTGTCAGACAGAACTGACACTTCCCCATCAAGCCACATAACCTCTAAGGATAGCTTTTCTTCTTGGATTCCTGTTGTTGCATCCGAATTTTTACTCACAAGAGTCGGTATGGTTTTCAGAAGTGGAGGGTGCGCGGTAGGGGTTTCATGGGCATCGGCAGATTCACAAGTTTAAAAAGGTGCCAAGTGGATCAACACAATATTTAATGGCTGATTTTAGCCTCTTTGTCAAGCCTAGCATGTAGACTTCCAATGCTCTTACCCTGAACTTACACATGCCAAAATTTAAGTTATTGTGGTTCTGTTCCGATTCTTGTAAGGAGGCCCAAGTTGTCTCAAACTCAAAGATTATTCATCAGCCCTCCATTAGGTTTGATTCCTGCCTGGATGCTGCTTAGGCTGTGGGTTACTACTGCTTCTAATACAAAGTTAAACAGATATGGTGATAACAGTCGTAGTTCTCTGGCCCTCTTGTGCTTATAACTCAGGGCCAATTCTTGGACATCTAATAATGCAAAAGGCCTTACGATAAATTAGTGCTTACCTAGCCTTGTCTTTCCAGAGTAATAGTGCCATAAGAAGACACTTACCAGGCTAGAATGCAAACTGCCCAGCAATAATGGATAGTCACTGCAGCCCCTTAAGTTAACCAAGAAGAGATAGTGACTGTGGAATGGAAACTTTTGAGCCACGGCTACTTCCATCAGGACAAGACGAATCACTGATTATACATGATGTACCAGAATTTAAGCCAGAAAATCAACAATATATAATGTCTGAGTTGTCTGAGTGTTATCACTCAGGCAGATCCATCAGCCTCAGTGATAAACTCAGACCTTTTACATCTCACCTCAGACATAGGGAGCCACTAACATCTGGTAAAACACAACAACTAAATTACTAACAAAATCATACCATGGCACACAATTATAATCTTTAATACTATTTGTGTATTCATGATATCGTCAAGGCCTCAACAGGTATTTGTATTCATTGATGTCCTAAATAAATCTGGAAATGTATTGTACTGAGATACTCCAGTTTGCTTCTAAAAGCAGATTGCCAAGCAGCCAGAGGCAAAGCAAATCTCACTCAACTGAGTAGCTGGATGCTCCCTGCATTCTGGTTCAACCGACTCAGAGAAATATGAACACATCACCTAGACCAGAATCAGATGAATGCAGACCAGGAGCCAGAGTGTGGAAATTAAATCAGGTTACCCAATGCACAGGCACAAACACAGCCAAGGTCAGAGGATTTTCACTCTCTCCACGATCTCCTACACTCTCCCACTTTCTTTCAAGGCCACATTTGTATATGAATGAGAGCTCCTTATACCGATGCCTGGTAGTAATTTTATCCCACCAGGGAATAGTATATCTTATCGTTCATGAGTGGATGTCCTTCAAACACAGTCCCAAGCCTAACCAAGTCACTGATAAGCTGAACACCGCTCCTTCCATATGCATTTCTTATTAAACAAATTCTCCTAATATAACTTTACGTAATTGTAATTAGCAACTTCTATAGCACTGGTGTCTAATACACGAGGCATTGTCCAGCTGCAGTCAGGTCAATATTCAGAAAGTCCAATGAAACAAAAAGGCAGCCTACACAAGATAAGCCAACTGAAAAAGGTATGTCTTAAGTTGAGGCTGAAACAACACAAGAGGACTGTTCAAAACAAATACATGTAGACGCAGATAGAGTTCTAAACTTTGAGTCTAGAAACCAAAAAACCTTGTTCAAAAGAACAGTTCTAGTGTTTGGCACAACCAAAGAAAGGCAGTCAGATGACCTGGTTGAATAATGATAGGTCTGGGGAATGAGGATTGATTTTAAGTATTATGGTTGGCCAGAGGACAATGTTTTAAAAACTACAAAAGAAGCGAGTTACAGTAATCAAATTGACTGGAGACCAATGTGTTTGCAAGAGATATCCTTGCAGACATAGGGATACAACACCTAATTCTGCATATGTCATGAATACACATGTGCCGATGACTTACAAATACCATTTAAATAGTTGGAAAGTGATATAGCAGAATTAAAAGCAACGCCCAATTTACAAGCTGCAACAGCCAACTCAACAAATGAGTCACCCAGATTCAGACATTTAAGCCATTCAAACTTTTTAAGTTGCTGCCCAGTAGTAGAAATTAAATTTTCAATGGGCTAAGGAGGAATTTATTTTCTGCCATCCAAGACTGCACCAGCTCAAAGGCGGTGGACATCAATTGCACAGGCGAGTGACAAGACAAGCTGTCAAATGAAATGTAAATTTGAATATCATCTGCAGAGAAATGACAACCTTGTCAGTAACTGAGTAATATACCTCGTAGTGTGGTGTATAATGTAAACAAAGCACAGAACACTGTGGGACACCATAAGCTAACAAAATACTAGATGAAAAATAACATTCAACTATACCAATTGGGTGAATAGGCAGAGATAAGTAGTAAACAATTCAGGGGAGGAAACCCCAGAAATGCCAAACCAGTACCGAAAACAATGCAAAGGAAGAGAATGGTCCACAGTATCAAAAGCAGCACAAAAGTCAAGAAGAACAAGTGCTGTCACCCTACCCAACTCCAATCCAAAGAACACATTATATCATTATGAACAGCAAGAATAGCATACCCTGAATGAAACCTATGGTATACAGAATGAAATTGGGATATTAGTGAGTTCGAAGATAGGTTAGTTTGCATACGGTTTATAACTACAGGATTTGTTCAAAAGAACGTTTCTTTAGCAGAGGATAAACTATAGCATGAGCAAAAGGCAGATGGGAAGGATCCCACATGCAATGAGAAACTGATTACTGACGAAATGGTTGGACCCAGTAAATCAACACACTCTTTCAAAAGAGAAGTGTCATGGAAACAGCTTTTGTAGCTGACAAAAAGATAAGTTTGTGGACCTCTGCAAGAGTTGTTGGATGAAAGTAGTCTACGGGTGAAAAATTTCTCCAATGCAGAGGAACCAACAACAGCCTTACACCAGAAATTTTGTCTGCAAAAACTATCAGCAATGTACTGGCAAGCTCATGGGTAGCAGAGCACACAGCAAGGGATAAATTTAACTTCTCCAGATGTAATAACTTATTTAAGGCTACCCACAAGGTTTTTGCCAATGCAGAACTTTCAGCTATGAAATTCGGTAAACATGCAGATTTGGCAGATGAAACAAGTTATTGCACATGTTTGTACTGTTGCTTAAAACTAGTGCTATCTGAGGGAAGATGAGGCTGATTCAGAATAGAAAAGGTTGGAGGAATAATATCAGAAATAAATGCTGACATATCACTAGGTTGAAGGCTGGTCTCATTAAGAGCAAGTATATGTAAAAATTCTCACAAAGACAATTATTCAAATCTGCAGCTTTATTTTGAAGACAGCAAATATCTAATTGACCAATAACCAGACTCTGAATTCTAACTGGTCCAGGATTTATTTCGATATCACCAGCCAAAAGAAATACAAATACAGTGCTCAGAGTTCAGTGAGTGAGTGTAAATGGCAAGTCACTTTCAACACATCCCAGGAATCAGAGACTACCTGACTAACAAGGACCACCCTCAATTCACAAAAGCACAGCAGAATTCAGTAAGTGAGGGCAAATGGCAAGTCACTTACAACAGGCCTACTTCCCAGGAATTAGAGACTACCTGATTAACAAGGACCGCCCCCATTCATAAAAGCACAGCAGAATTCAGTAATTTATGGAGCATCTGCCCAATTACAGATTGTTAGTGGGAAACTAGAGCTGCCAATACTGAGAAGGAACTAATCTGGCAACCTGCCCTCTCTTCGGCCATTTACAAATCGAATTAATTAGCAACAGCAACATAACACCAACTGCGTAATAAAAGGTAACAGTAAATCTCATTCAGACTTAGTTTATCAGTGGTTCTTAAAGAACATTGCTCATGCTAAATCCCTGCAACATTTTTAATTTAAACACAGAAAATAACAATAAATTCTCATGTAATCACGCAAAAAGTTAACTTGATAACTGCTTGTCTCACTCATTCCTGCCAATAACAATAATAATAATGACAATGATTTATATAGTGTATAAATGCAAGCATTTATGTGTGTATATGTATTTATGTATATGTATGCATGTATGTATGCCTGTAGGTATGTATGAAGACACTTGATATAGCACCTTCTGAATGCTACACAAAAGCTCTGCCCACATGATTATTTTACTGATCTTTGCTGCTTACATTAACCCTGAGGGTTGGAATGAATTAACATACCATGAACAGAACAAAAGCATTTTCTGACCAATCATTTGAAATAGATACCACCATACAGGTTGCAACAGATGGCGTTTACGCTTAAGCAGTCAGCTGTTCGAATATGGTTCATGATATTTAATTATGGGTGACACAAAAACAAAGCCGGACACTACACTCCACTTTTAAGGCAAACTGAAATCACTGGCCTGAAATGAATTGTTTACTGATTCAGTCATTTGGCCTAGTAAAGATTAAACCAATAAAAACAAAGTCATGCTGCCACTCGCCCACCCCCTACCTATAGAAAACTTTCAATATTAAGAGTATGCTGAGCTGTGCTGAACATTGGGAAGCACAATTTTACGCCAAATCCTACTGCTTTAATGCACTTCTTATGCTAATCATAGATTACTAGTTAACTGGTTAAGATCAGGTGCAGCCAAACTGATCATGTGCAAAGATAACATATGTGTACTGTGTACTTAAACAAGCAGCCTATGTTCTTCATCCAAGACCTTCACTTTAATATCAAATTTGTGGGTTTGTGCTGTATACTTCAAACTTAATATGGTAACCCTGGTATAAATAATGTTTGAATTTGCACAAGTTTTAAAACCATTAAAATTGCTAACATTTTACCATAACTAGTCAAATACCCTACCATAAGAATCCAAATAAAACCCATTATGATCATTAAATTACTAAGAAAAATCATGAAGCCAAAACTGATCTGCATCCAATGCATGTTGGTTGTGACTACAGGTATATATGAAACAATGTCAAACAGCCCATTATAATCTGTCACTTGACTGACAGGTGATAATGAGATCAGGTAAGTGACAACAAAAACCCAAATCAGCAACCAAAAAATGTCTATTAAGCACAGCTTCACAGTTCCATTGGCACAAATTTTTAAGTACAGTTTTCACAAGGCCCAGGTGTCTAGTCACACACAAATGAAAGTCAGAACAAAGGTAAAGCCTGGCATTTTAATGTCGCAAGAGAACAATCTGAATGCAGCATCTTCTACGATGATCTTGTAACACTGTTTTCAGCTATTTCATCTCCTAAGCAACTCCATATTGAAAGCTAGAGAAGAAGAAGAAGAGCAGTTCACTGAGGGCTAATCCTAGAAGGCAGCCATAGGTAAGAAGTATTAGTGATTTCATTATGTTTATCCTCATCACATAAGGGCTGGTGGCTTGTAGTATCCCGCACCATTCGATCTTTCCACCGACAGCATACTGTCAGTGCACTCATATTACAGCTGTGTTTGCAAGAAGTGCTAGCTGAACTAAAATCTTGGAATACCTTTCCTAGTGGGTATTTAAACCCTGGCATCTGATCTGACAGTCCAGCATGTCAACCACTAAACAACAGGCATCCCAACAGAAGCTATTCCACGTCAAAATATTTAGCAACCTCTGTAGTACTGAATGTTAATTACAACACTTCACATGGTTTAAAACCATACTGTGCACACACTACTTCACAATGATTTTTAAGACATGTTGTGCACACACTACTTCATGAAGATCAAATTCAAAGTATAAATAATAATAGTTCTAAACAACACAGCACAGAACATATACTAAAATAATTACTGGTTTCCAGATAAACAGAGTAAGATATTATTGCCTCACATTGCTGCAATAAAATGTCGGAAAATTCCTTTAAAAAATAGAACAAGTCAGGACTTAGTCAGATTCGATGGCCCAATATGAAGTAAGTTGCTAGACTTTATTTTCCTCTTACAAGTTCAAGTCCATCATATAGTGCAGCATGGTAAGAATCACTTGTGATCAACACAAGAAACAGTATTCCCTATTTGACGGAATTTACTGACGTCATTAAAACTAGGCAAAAATAAAGCAAAGGTGAACTCCAAATATTCGGTTCTTTAGTTGATCCTGCACAGAAATTTGTATGTTGCGCAGCCAACTAAGTCACGATCTATAATTATTATATTTACCCATTGTTAGTGAAACCCGAGTGTGTGGTGAAAAAACAATATGAAAGGCAAAATCAATATTTGGACATTGTCGTTTCAAAAACAATCTCATCAGTTAGCTGGTACAACATCACAACATAACCAATCTATTTTTGCGAGGCCTTGCTTACCCTGAGCAACAACGACTAGCGTTGATATCGCTATCCACACAAACATCACCATATTTAACCATGTGCCAATCAGCGCAGCCATTTTCACAGCCGATTAATTAACGAATGTGTCTTCAATTATATTAGCTGATTCATCATGAGACGGCGTTTTAACTAATTTAGTAAAATCTTTATTAAACAAAGAAACGACTCGCACCACAAACTAATGTTATACAATCCTATACAATAACACAGATAAAAGCATTGCATTTATAGATACCATGTCTTATGACGTAAGTGGACCCAATCATAGCTTCGCATGTGCGACTGCTCTTAACTCTATGCCTAAGTAAAAGTACATAAAATTCTAATATCGTTAAACAAAGTTCAACTAAGTATTCAAAATATCGTTAAACAAGATAAGTGCATTAAATAAATGTCCAAAATTAAATATCTGAACACTCTTAGTGTTGATAGGGTCATCTGTGTTGAGGTTGTTAACAGCCAAGAGCAAATGCTGGATGATACTTTTTAGGTAAATGACGTCAAGGTAATCGTATTAGTAATCTCAAGATTTCTCCAGCGCATAGATAAAAAAGTCGCAGGAACCAGCTTATTCACAGGCACTTAGTCAAAACAAAATCCATAGACAAGAAGGGCTCTGTTCCATGTCAGGATCCATGAGTCAGGCAGGCAGGCAGGCAGGCAATCCACGGCTACGGTGGGTGGTGTTTGGAATTCGGTATGCAGGACAGATAAGGGAAAGAAGTAAGTAAGCCGTGTAGTCCGTAAAGCTTGGTGCAAAAATAAGTTAGCCCTAACATGAGGCTTATGCAAGTGATGTGTATAAGCATAGATTTTCTTTATCATGTAGATAAAATACTAACGAATCGTTTTGGATGTTGTCACATTTGCAAATGTAGGCCTACACGCCAAAAATAGTTGATGCGTAAAAAATTTAGTGAATTGGGCTATTTGTATCGCTAAATCTGGAGTAGGCCTATGTGCCAGATGACAAGGTAGTTCAGCCTATTTTTCGCAGATTTTTCGCGTATAGATTGAGGTTCAATTTGATGTTATACAGTATGTTAAATTTTAAAAATTTTGACTACTTTTGTATCTAGAAGTTACTCAGCCTCAATCCCGCGTTGTCAAAACTTTATTTTATAGTCATTGATGTATAAACACTCCACTTCCACAAATCATATCCTGATTCTTCCTGTTCCCGTTATCTCTCAGTTTCCATTCAGATCACCATCCACCGTAGCCATCTATCAATTTTGTTTTGACTGAGCTCCTGTGAACAAGCTGATTCCCGGGACTTAGCTTTCATTGGGCGCTGGTGTAGAGATCTCGAGTTTACGATTACGACGTGGTCACTCACATTACAGATAACAAACTTGATTCAGATGCTGTGCATTCACTGTATAGGCCTACTGTGAAGTTAGATTTCTGTAGTTTTTTATTTTGTAATTTTTTATATTTTTTTTAAAGTTACATAATGGCTGTTATTAATTTTGGTTGTGTTGAAAGAAAAGTTACACAGTGGCGAGTATTAATTTTACTGCGTTTAGTTAAGGAAAACGGTATAGTGGTGATTAGGCTGCCAACTTTTAATTCTGGAAATCCGGGACGCCTGCATAGTCACCCGATATGCCAGTACCAATTTACCCTGTCCACGTGACTGTATGTAACGAATGTTGCGTCAGCCTAATGTAGGATCTACTGCAAACAGTCGTAAAACTTACAGTCAAATGATTTGACTCAGATCATCAAGAGACAAGTGGCCTATATTATATAAAATTTGAATTAACTTCAAGAGCAAAACGTTTGTTAAATTCCAGTAACCTACCAGGCTTCATAGCCTAACATGAGTGAAGTTCATATATACATGCACGATACATGCAATTTGGAGATGTCATTTCTTTGGGTCTACTAACCTAGCACCCTCTATTTTATGGTCATTCTGTAAAACTTATTTACGGCCGGCTGTTCGAGTTTAGTGTGCGAAAAAAGTACAACATTTGGCAAAGTGGATATTTACACATAGTTCCGGGACAGTTTGGGATCAATCCGGGACACGGGACACACAAGGCCGATTCCGGGTCTGTCCAGGCGAATCCGGGACGGTTGGCAGCCCTAGTGGCGATTGTTAATTTGATTAGGCCTATGTTTAAAGAAAACGTCATCCAATAGCGATTATCATGTTGTGCGTGTAGGAAACCGTCACACAACGGCGATTGATAAGTTGATTCTGTAGAAGGAAAGTCATACAATGGCATTATTAATTATTTTATCATGTTTAAAGAAAACGTCACACAGTGGCGATTATTAATTTGAATGTTGAAAGAAAACGTCACATAATTGCGATTATTAATTTGATCGTGTTTAAGGAATACGTCACACAATGACAATTATTAATTTGAATTCTGTTAATTATAAGGAAAACATCACACAAAGGCGATTATTGATTTGATTGTGTTTAAAGAATACGTCACACAATGGCGATTATTAATTTGATTGAGTTTACAGAAAACGGAAATATAAGTTTCCTTAGTCACGACATCTTGAATTAAGTTACAATCACATCCTGTTATCACTAGAAGATCTAGGGTGTGACGTCTCGTCTTTGGTTGGCGTTCATTCTCAGTTGCTGGTCCCTGCATCTGGAACTCTCTACCTCCTTATGTTAGTGACTCTCCTACTAAGGCTGTCTTTCGCTCTAACCTTAAAACTTACGTCTTCCAGGCTGCTTATGGTTCTTAATACTTTGCATAACCTGGCTTCAAGTGCACTTCTGAACTTTGTAAGGAGGACATTAACAAATTTTAGTTGTATTGCATTGTATTGTATTTGCGTGTGATTACAAAGTTATGTGCTGCTTAAGATCAAGTTAGTAGAAATGTAATCATTTGACTCGACGTGAATGCTAAAGTCACCCGTTACGACTAACTTAGTAGGAAATCAGATTAGAGCTTTCAAAGAGCTTGAAATTCCTAAAAGAAACCTGGTAAAAAAGTTGATAATACATTTAAGAATGTAATGTGCGTGTTACCCGAATTCAGAATGGCAATCAGAGTTTCAAAAGAGGTTGGAGAAGAGAGAACAGATTTGGGCAGCGACAAGAAGGGTTTATAAAGGAAAACTAATCCACCACCGTTTCCCTTTCGGTCTTGGTTTTTGTAGCAGTGAAAATGAAGGGGCAGTTATGTCTGAAAAGAAGGACTGAATGTCCTCAGGACGCAGCCAAGTTTCGTGAAAGTGCCATGATATTAATTTGATACTCAACCAGGTAATTTGTCAGTGAAGGGGTTTTGGAACGGATAGAGGCAATGTTCACTGGCAAAATTTTAAGATTTTAGGAGTGATGGGCGCAAAATGACGATTTTTAATTTGATTGTGTTTAAAGAAAACATCAACGGAAAGGAAATAAAACAGGTAAAGAAACTTTGCTACCCGGGAACATTGCCATGCAAGATGCAAAATGCCACAAGAAAATTAGAAGGAGACTAGCACTGGGCAAAGAAGCATTCTCAAAGCGAAAATAGTTATGAG
The DNA here is from genome assembly GCA_964023275.1 of Norana najaformis. Taxonomy (NCBI): domain Eukaryota; kingdom Metazoa; phylum Annelida; class Clitellata; order Crassiclitellata; family Hormogastridae; genus Norana; species Norana najaformis. The sequence continues at coordinate 21,622,791 of OZ029913.1, read as the reverse complement.
ATGAAAACTGAACAAGAATTTAAAGAAACGAATGGTTGAAACTCTGATATGCAGTGTGGTTTTGTATGAATCCGAAACATGGACCATAAGAAAGAAGGACATCAAGCGAATGGGGCCTTCGAAATGTGGATCTGGCGGGAGATAAAAAATCAGTTGGATGGAGCATGTAACAAACGAGGAGGTATTGTAAAGAGCCGTGACAGAAAGATCTGTGATAGCTGCAATAAAAGTGCAACAGAGAAAATGGACTGCCACATAATGAGGGTGGACTGACTTCTGAGAACCGTCACAGAGGGCAGAATGGAGGGAGTAGGACAAGAGGAAGACCCAGACAACTGTTGCTGTTGTTGTCCGATGATGACGGACGGATATAACAGGCTGAAAGAAGAAGCTCAGCACCGAGAGGAGAGGCGTCATCGGACGTTTGAACCTGGCGAGGGCAGAGAACCAGAAGAAGAAGAAAGGAAACGTCACACAATGGCGATTATTAATTTTTGTCTAGGAAAACGTCATACATTAGCGATTATTATTTTTTATGTCTAGGAAAAGGTCTCACAATGGCGATTATTAATTTTTGTGTGTAGGAAAACGTCACACAATAGCGATTATTATATTTTATGTCTGGGAAAAGGTCTCACAATGGCAATTATAAATTTTTGTGTCTAAGAAAACGTAAACGTAGGCGATTATTAATTTGACTGTGTTTAAAGAAAACGTCACACAATGGCCATAAGTAGCAATTGGCCATATCAGTGTCCTCAAAAGTCTAGTTTAAATAGTTGTAACTGGTAAACCATGACTTTTTCATAGTTCCTTCAACGTTCCTCTGATTCCTTGTTCAATCTAGCTCTGATTTCCTTAGTGCATTCTGCATTCTCTGTGATGAGAGAACTAAGGTAGGCCTACAGGAATGTATCAACCTGTTCCAGCTGTTCATCCTCGACCTTGATACAGCAAATGACACCGTCCATTCCGTCACCTTTGTCTTGTCGATATTAATCAACAATCCAAATTTCCAGCTAACCCGATCAAGGCGATCAACCAGCTCCTGCAGCTCTGCCACCGAACCAGCCAACAAAACAATGTCACCGGCATATCTAACTAAGATTGGAGACCTTCATTCCACCGATTTTTATCTCTCCTTTAAAGTCATGAAGTGTTTCTCTCATGACCATCTCTGCTAGGATGTTAAATAAATATGGTGAAAGAACGCACAACGATGCTCCTTTCATTGACAGGCTCGTATCCAATAAGTGCACCAGCTATATCGTTGTGCAATGATATCGTCACATCATACATGTCCTGTACGTCACACCCTGAGTATACAGTGGTATATCCTTCCATTGTAGTAAAGTGTCCTTGACCCTCCCTCGAAGCTCTGACAACCCGCATATACCCACTTTATTCCTCTCCAATTCCTGATAAAACAACTGAACCTTTCCAATCCGAAGCATACTCTGAACATTCCAAGTACCTATATTAAGTTTACTGCGCAACAGCAATGTTTTGATCTCACGTTGTGGCATCACAAAGGTCTTCTCACATAATGACGATTACAAATTTCATCGTGTTTACAGAAAACGTCACATAATGGCGGTTATTAAATGGTGTTTAAAGAGAACGTCACACAATGGCGATTATTATTTTTGTGTCTGGGAAAACGTCACCCAATTGCTAAATTATTAATATGAATGTGTTCAGGGACGAATTAATCATTGTGTGAAAATAGCAAACAATGACAATTATAAATTTGAATGTGTTCAGTTAAGGAAACGGTCACACAATAGCGATTATTAATTTGAATATGAATAAAAAAGACGTCACACAATTAATTAATTAATTAATTATTAATTTGATTGTGTTTAAAGAAAACGTCACACAGTGGCGATTATTAATTTTTGTGTCTATAAAAACGTCACACAATACCGATTATTTTTTGTGTCTAGGAAAACGTAACGCAGTGGCAAAATTTGGTTGTGTTAAAAGGAAACGTCACACAATGGGGATTGTTAATTTTATTGTGTTTAATTAAAGGAAGTGTCAATGATTATTAATTTGATTTTGTTTAAGGGAAACGTCACAAAATTTTAAAATTTGATTAAGTTAAAGAAAACGTCACACAATGGCGATTATTATTTTGTGTGTGGGAAAACGTCACACAATAGCTATTATTAATTTGAAAGTGTTTAATTAAGCAAGACATCACACAATGGCGATTGCTGTTTGATGTGTATAGGAAACGTCACACAATGGCGATTGTTTATTGTGAATTACGATCTTGCTCGCGGCCTCTTTGAGAAGTCTGTGAACCACTCTGCACCGGCTGTCTTAGACGAGAATTGACCCTTATAGGAGAGCTCAACCACTTGTCACACAATAAGGCCATGATTTATCTAAATGAATAAAAAAATCTTCGGAAAATCGAGCAAAAAGGAAGCCTGCTCCGTCATTGCCATGAGCTCAGTCACTACCTATAGAATAAATGTAAATATTAATGTTCACGCTTTTATATAACGACTGTATAGCCTCGACCATGTTCATTTTGTAAAGAATTGATCGGGTGAGATCCTTCATCACCGCAGCCCGTTTGAATGGGCGCCACGCCACTTAAGGTCTTCGTGTACGGACCTTGCTATAAAGTTGGCCTACATAAGATAACCTAAAGGGCTGAGCCTAATCGGAATAATTTCTCCGAAGGGACAACGCAGGGGAGGTTTAATAATTAGTTACTTAAACCAGCTTCAAAGAATTTTGCCAAATTTCATGCCGTGGCATGACAGGAACAATGCTGCGAATTTCAGATTGCTCCAGATACCGTGAAAACAGCATCTGATTGTCTAAAAATGTTGCGAATTTCAGATTGCTCCAGATACCGCAAAGAAATTACTTCGTTTTCATATTGTTCTCAAGACAGTGCCAGCGTTATATGTTGCCTTTTCTAAATATATATGTATATAAATGCCAGATGGACCATTCTCGTGCATGTGGCCAAGATGGCCACTTGTTTGTCTAGCGTGTCTTTTTCATCAATTACTTGGTCACATGCAGATTTTGCTCGATAATCTTTGTTCGTTCGGACTTCTAATTTGACCTGGTATGCGTTTAAGGAGCTATTTCTCTCTTTCGCCGTCGTTTTTGAGTATTTTGGACGGTGAATATTGTAAAAGTCAGCATTACATTTTAACATTTGAGATGGAAATATTCAATGTTTTTCTTAAGCTTCAAATTATAAGTTGCGTTTTTACTGGTGCAGAAAGTAAAGGATCTGTGATAGCGAGTTTAAATTTGATTTTCTCGATTTTAATTTAAGACATTTTAGTTTTATTTTCGACTTTATAAAAGGTATATTTTCTTTTGAAATTCTTGTTTATTTGGTCTGTTTCATCTTGCTTTTTAAAATTAGTTTAATGTAGTTTCAGTTAAAGGTGATGGGTGAGTTCGAAGACTAAAATTATAGCTTGTACTTCGCCATGTATGACTGTCTATTTGTTTGTCTGTTTGTCTTTCTTTTGATGTCTTCACTTAGACTTTTTGTGCAAAGACAGCTTTTGTGAATGCAAAATAATTGAATCATGGTTTTTGATTGCGATTTAATTATGACCACACATTGCGTGTCAAAATATGTTCTTCGTGTTTAGTCTTCCTTCCTGATAACTGGCTAACTACTCTATGTGAAGGTGATGCAGTATGCGGTGTTGCTCGGTAAAGTATTTATTTACACATACTCTTTCAAGCAGTTGGCCAACTGAGTATTGAAACAGGACAACTGAAATTGCCGTCTTAGTCTCCTTTGTTGCAAGCGTAAGAATTTAGAACATAAACACGAGCGAACGAAATAGAATCAGCATCAACAACACACATGGCAAGAAATATGCCTGGTATGTTTACTTTGTCAACATTTCGTTTGCAATCGTTCGTTTTCATGTATTGTGATGTTTGTTCTAAACAGGCTACGGCTTTGATGAACCATACAGCGATCCGTACAAACCTTCCAGCGGTTCAAAGCCGGGAGTTTCAGAACCTCTTCTATCCCTCCAGCAGCGCATTCGGTTTATTGCGACCTTTGGAGAATTGTCTTTGATGGCTGTTAAAGATACTTTCTCGCAAGTTTCGGGTGTGTCGGATATCGAAGGGGAAGATTCGATCGAAGGCATTGTCCATTACTTTCCCTACCCGGTATGATTCGTTATGTGAAACTCTTCTACGGCGTAATATAATATAATGTTATGTTTATCTGATTCATGGAGGGACTCGTACTGATTATATCGAAGCTGATGGTCTCCGTTTACGCATAATTCGACATTGCACTCTATGCCGATTTCACATGATACACCCAGGATTCTAAACCCGGTCGTAGTGGTGAAAAGCTGAAGCATTCACAGCTCAGCCACCGCGTAACATCCGTAATGTACCGCCGTTTGGGAGTCTTCCAAAACTAGTGCATAGGCTACGTGACTGTCAGGCAGAGCGAAAAGAGGCAGAATTAGGTCGTAATCTAAAAAAGTTTAGTTTTACCCTTGATATTTCTTCATTTCTTAATCGCCGTGATCGTAATACACAAGGTATAAATATATGAAAACAAATTGCTGTTCGTTTGGAAGTAAAACAAACGGCTTGTGCTCCTTTTTATCTGTAAGACAAGTCCGATCAAGATCCTGAGGCTAGTCAGAGAGAGAATGAGATAGACAGACAGACAGACAGACAGACAGACAGACAGACAGACAGACATACAGACAGACAAAAAGAGAGAGCTTTTGTGTCTGTTCATCAGTAAAATATGCTTTAATCTATAAGACTCCACTGTATGGACTTTTGCTGTCTTAATTAACAAACGCACAGTTATCCCTAGCTTACTGTCCGAAAAATGTCACTTTTACTGTGAATTATGCAAAAGCTGCCTCTGAAGCTAGCACGACATAGAAGACGCGTGTTGTGTATTTCGCAGATACGAAAGGTGTTGATAATAAAAGGCGTCGTTACTGGACTTCAAGAGGGCAAATACTGGGTCCTTATCAGAGAATATGGCGACACCACACATGGTATCAGAATATTATCCTATAACATATGGTATCGAGGATATTACCTCATAATTTCTATGGTGCCGACGATTTAAATTACAACCTTAAATGTTACACAGCAACACTTTCAATCAATGAAACATGCTTAGATTGCGGTTAAATGTCATAATGTACACAGAACGTCTAGTGAACGTCTAGTGAAAACAGTTGCTTATCGAACAACAGTTCATTTATTAAACCCGGTTAAATCTCATAGGCCCGTGTTATAATATCTGACACGATTTATTTATGCAAATGTTTAAAAATATTTGAGTCGTGTAGGTTATGCTATAATAAGATGCGGTGGAGACTTAAATCATTTTAAAATTATCTCAAGCATCGTATTCTGTGCTCGCCTCAGTGTAGCTAAGGATCTTAGGTTATAGTTTACAATTAATGTAAACACATGAACACAGTCTAAAATGAGTGTTAAAGGCAATGCAATACAGTGCATATAACGCGTGTAAAACAGCAAAATTATTTTACGCTCTAATGCTTTCAAACCCCTTAGACTACTACTGGTTATCCGCCAATACAGTAAAGTTCGGAAGGCGCTGGCCCCTAATATTTGCTATATTACATGTGTCAACGCAATTACTCCCATCAAATTTCAAATTAAGCAGTTCAGGGATTTCAGATTTGCAGAAGGCAAAACCCCTTCTCTCTTATACTTGAACCAAGTGGCCGTTGACGTCAGCTGCATTGCTGTGGCAGCTTCTGATTGTCTCCTAATAACGGATTGCCACAGTACTTAACCTATCATAAGACAATAATGAAGACTTTTTAGGTAATAAGACAAAAAGAAATTGCAATGGGATACATTAAATTTGCTCTGACATCAGACAGTTTGTGAACGTTCTGGCCACATTAATGTATAGGTCTAGTTTTCCCAAATATTTTAAAAATTAATTTCTAATAGCAGTACTGCAGTCAATATTCTATTGCATTACAGCTCGAAATGCAGCTGCTCTTTTCGTCACGAAATGCAATCTGACAATTATACAAAGATACAGATGCTGTTCAACAATTTTCAGGACTTCGACTGCACAATTAAACACTGGATGCAATTTAAATTTTGTGTAAGCATCGGTTTCTTCTATGGTTCTCTTGCTGATATTGTCAGAGTTTCTTAAAAATTCTTCTCGCTTGATGCATACATTGTCTTGCTGTTTAGCTCCGGATAGTTTCGGTGGCAATTACAATCCTAAAGGTACGTCCCGCTGGATTCGGACGACCCGAAAAAGTAAGCATGATATTTGCAGGTACGGCTTAATTATAATAGGTTTAAATCAATGATTGTTGCCTCCATATCATGCAGACCATCGTGGGATATAGACACAACATTGTTTGTATCATATAATACGTCACTTCCACCTAAATTGACAAAGAGAAAGTCAGCGGAAATAAGTGCATCACAAACCGGCGCTTGACCACTGTTACGGTACTGACCACTGAGTTCCACAGTTCGTAGTTCCGTGTTTTGGTCGGGGTTTCTTTGTGTTATTTGAAGGAAGTTGGCAAATGTCGTCTTCTGTTAATATCATGGACTCCAAAGCTTAAGATTATCAATCGGCCAAACTAATCTAATATTTTAAATCTGATATAGTACGTAAGTTATCAGTCGTTATATTTGCAAGAGAAATAGCAAGTCTGATCTAATATCCAGCTGAAATCGTAAGTATCGATTTGCAATCGGAGCAACATGAAGTCACTGCATATCAGTGAAATTTCTATGGCATTCACTCCGTCTGCTACCAAGATTTCAGTTTCCATTATTTCTATGGCATTTGTTTCCCTTTCTTCGCTGTTTTCAAAGAACATGGCGACAATCAGAGAGGCTTAATGTCATCCAGGTATTTATTTACTAGTGCTTACTTAATTTTTGGACAAAGTTGAGGCGTTTAACCTTACATTTTTATCTAGATTCATGGGTGACTTGGGATATGTCGACGTGGACCGACGTGGAGTTGCCAATTTCACTTTTTTTAGACAGAACCGCAAGACTCCTCGGACCATTCCCCTTACTTGGCAGAGCAATTGTCGTACAGTAAGTACTTCTGCAATTAGTATATAATTAGTATGTCATCATGCGCACTTTTGCGGGAGATAGGTTTGGCACCTCGGCGTTTAAACACGTAACGCATGGCTGATGTTGTGTAAAGTCAGACTTGTTTCTAGTTTTCCGAACAAATAATAAATTTCTGCTCGGATGAATTACAGCGCTGATATAGGATTGACATATTATGGATACCGCTATATTTCATTGGATATTATAATCGTATGAGAGCGGCGACTTTGTTTAAATTTTGAGAGATTTCGTGTGTTCGTCGCAAGGAGGCCCTGCTAGACGGCATAAAAATGGCTGTTAAAATTGGTTTCTGACTACTTTTCATTTTACCGCCAAACGCTAAAATATGAGAACTACAATCGTAAGCTCGAAATTTCTTCAGCGTCCAGGAAAGCTAAGGTGCTCAGTCAAAAAATCTGTAGGCAGATACGGTCAGGTGCGGATTACGTGCAAAGCCTGTGGCTGTAAGGAATACTTGTTAAATTCGAGTGATTGGTTGAGCTTAATCGTTGAATGCGTCAATTCTGAGCTTTTCTTCAGTCAATCATAGACGAGGCACATTGGTTTGGTTCTACGGGTGTGCTAGTTGATACCGTGGTCGTCACTTGAACCAAAACAATTCGTAGCAAATATTTTATAAACGTTTGCGGTATGCAATCGGAAATCTTTGGATTCGATAACGGAAAAGGCAAACCAGGATTTTCACAAAGGCGTCGACGGCCCATCACAGATAGGTCTTGCGAGCAACTGCTTAGATGATCGTCTGTCATGCGCAAACCTGGCGGCATGACGCAGCGTCTTCAACCATCAGCACAGACAGTTCCTGTCTGGGAGCGTAACCACGTGCTGCGAACTCTTCATTCGGCTTTTACCATTTTGCTTCATCCTCCAAGAAACACGGACAAAGTACTCTGAACACGGTTATCAACTGTCAGCCCTGGATGAGACTCCACTGGTTGGGTTTTGCGTATGTGCTTGAGCTCGCCAGTTTTCCAGTTGATTATTATTATTTGTTATTCTTGTTTTTCTTGTTCTTATACTTGTTGTACGTATTGAACAATAACATCCTCTAAGCTGGTCGGCAGCGCCTTCAACAGGTTCTTAGAAGGCGCTATAATTTCATTTTAGTTTAACTGCAGTACGACTTGCCTTACAGTACAAACCTGTAATAAAACTGGTGTCTTGACTGAGGCCTCTACTTTTCATATGCCTTTTCGGACAACATGTAGGTCAGAGACTTTATTAGAATATCAATTTGACAACAGTTTTATTTTATGAGTGGTGTTATTTTACAGTTGCAGCAAATTGTGTATCGACACGATTACTATAAAACTTACTACAAAGGCTGTAGCAAGCCGTACACTGCGAAAGGATATGATGCATCTTACGACAAAGGCTACGACAAAAGCTACGACAAAGGCTACGACAAACCGTAGTCAGGCAAAGACTACGATGCATCTTATAGCAAAGGCTATGACAAAGGAAACGCTTACGACGGGGCTTACTACGACAAGGGTTATGAGAAATCGTATTACGACAAATCATCTTATGGCTATAACTACGACAAGTCGTATCGCGATGACGTCTATTACTATAAGCCTGGTAGAATTGTGGCTTGGGGCGTCATCGGATTTCAGCAATAGCAAGCCCCTATCATTCACAATAGAGCCTGTTGGTGTATATAGTAAATAGGCTTAACACTTGTAAAAATACTATAAAAATAGAACATGTGTTTATTTGCTTATCATTTATTGAATTAGCAACCATAGTGTGATATAGCGGAAATAAGGTCGCGAAGGAAGTGTCCATCCATCAGGGATGCTATCAACATCCATTAATTCAACATTGAGAATATTATTCAGCAGGGATCTTAAATACGTGAATTAAATTATGAAGTCATGCTTTATTAATATTATTGCCTTTTCATGCACGATTCAGAAAATTAAAACAGATAGATCAATGCATCCTCATTGTCTTCCGTGCATGTGATTACATGTAGGCCTATTAGTTATAAAGTACTTAGAAGCAATTAGGCCTATGGGATTAAGGAATCAATAATCAGTGTCCCAAAAGTAAGTTTTGCAACTCTGTGTATAACAGAGCGCAACTCAAATAATTCCAGTTGAAGAATCAGTGTTAAGGGCAACACAGTTCAATGACGCTGTTAAATAGCAAATATTAAACTAAAAGATTAGGCCTATAAACGATGCTTGATCATCTGTTCTAGCACTTTTGAAAAGTAGGCCGATTAAAGTTTAATATAAATTTTGCTATTTTGCACATGTCATTTGCATTGCACTGCCATTAGCACTCACTCTTCAAATGTCCAGTTTTTTCCAATTAATTAACAATTGCTGTCTAAGATTACTGGCGAAATAAATGTGTGCATCACACCACTTCTTCCATACGGGCTACGGCTTTCTCTTGGCATCGTTACATTACATTATTACTATATATAAACGAATTGACAGAAATTATCTTAAAGCACGGCGCTGCGTAGACGTGACACAGCTTCTAAATAGCTAATTTTATAGTCCCCACTTTCAATTTCTTAAACAGTGATAACATTATAACGACGGCATAGTTTCCACGAAAACTCGTTCTAAATTAAAACAAAATCTCTCTCTCTCTCTCTCTCTCTCTCTCTCTCTCTCTCTCTCTCTCTGATGGCGAACTCAGCTGAACTTGGTCTTGTCAACTGGGGTGGTCCATTATTTTGTTTAAAGTTCAATGTTGGAATTTACCATAACAATCCATCTATTAAAAAACTAATATGAAAATTTCAGCCAAATTGAACCATATTTAGGGGTTGCACAAGTCGATCAAAGATTTCTCAGCATACAATATTATACGACATTATTGCAAAGAAACGGGTATCAATGCACAAACATAACAAAACATGTATTTTAGTATGACTCAAACGGTCAAAATTGGATTACTCTACCAAAGAAGTAAGTCAAAAAACTTAAAGTGCAATCACAAATTTGTCGGCCTACAGCTCTGAGCTAAAACATTCAAGTCCAGCCAGCAAAGTCTTCCTCTTAGAGCCGGAAAGTTTGTGAAGATGCTCCTGAAAAACTTGCCGTAAATATTGTTTATGCCGTTCCTCATTTGTCCGAAATGAGTTGTAATCCCGGATCCGATTCATTCCTGTCTTGGCCGTGTAACTGACATCCTTAAGCGTTTTTATAGTTTTTAGTGAAGCAAGGTCGTCTTCGCTTTCATTCCAGCTTTCTGATGAGAACTGCAGGAATGAATACTTTGGTTCCAGGGTCTGAAAAATGTATCTGTGTTGTTGGTAACAGCATTATAACTAAGTTGGCTGTTAACATTAACAGGTGTCAAGTCAATCAGGTGCGCCAATCCACCCTGCTAACATATATTGTTAACCACTTCTTTCTTTTTTCGTTAACTTAGGGTTTTGGTAGAAGGACAACTCAATTACCATTTCATTCAGGTACCGCAAGTATCGGTGGAACGCTGCACTACTGACCTGTTGAATTTCTTAGTGTCTGTATGCGGTCATCTATCAAAGAAAACGAAGATCACAGGCAAATCGCAGAGAGGGCATTGGAAGCTTGGAAACATGCCATTCACAGATGAACGGAAGAAATTATAAGATACCGACTTCTTCGACTGGCCTCAGTTTGATCTGGAATGGTAAAATTCACATTTTAATGAATATATGATTCCTGCAATCCACTGAGTCCGGTGAATGGCCCTAGAACCTATGAAGTTAACGCATCAAGATGGCTTTCTGCCAAGAAAGGTGATCAGTAGTTCCAGATGTCTTTTGTAGTGATCTCTGGGATGCTGACCTTTCTTGCCTCTGCAAAGCAATACCTCGCTTCTTGACCTTGGTAATCTCGGTCAGATCCGCTGCTGTCTTAAAGCTACTCCGGTCAATCCGAATCCAACGCCGATTGTCTTGAAAGCGGTGAAATATGGCAACGTCTGGACCAGTGGAGACAGCAGTCTTCAGGACAATCAATGCTTTTCCGCTGTGATTTCCACCACATGATTGAGGACAGGCTAGATGAAGTAGATTCTGGCCACATAAACCAGCATGCTGACCGGTATTGCTGCTTGTCATGTCAATACCCTAGACCTTCTTTCGCAGATTCCAATCACCACGGCACGTCTACATCCAGAAATGTTTTTCGTTTCTGCGATTTGCCCTAATTTTCCTAACTTTAGGCCCACTTATTGGTCTGTTATACCTAGTGGATTTTTCTGGCGTTTATAAGCCCACTGTTAAACCGCTTTAGGATTTTATTGTATTTTAATATTGAATTGGCCTGTGTCTGTCCGTGATTTACAACCAGTTAATGGCTTTTATAGGAATGATTTAACTGCAAAATCTTGAGACAAGTGCCAGATTTGTTTCACACGGTTGATTTTCCACCTAGACATCGTCGACATAGTGATAAGCACGGTTATATATCTGCATACTGTATTATCTGTATTACCTCTGCATGGATTTGTACGCAATGTTCATAACTAGATATAACTGCATTAAACTCTTCACTGTCAGGAGTGATTTCAGGTACACCGAAAAAGCGCGCAAGACAAAAGGGCGTCAACATAAGCGCCCCGACTTAAGTGCGCCGACTTAAGGGCGCCGACAAAAGTGCTCTGCCATAAGCGCGTTGAAAGAAGTGCTGTAAAAGTATGTTGCTCGAAGTGAGCCAATATTTAAGTGAAGTATACACCAAAAATTCTTTTTCTGCCAATATCAGATACCATGCAAGCAATTTATTAGCAATTAGCAGTTAAACTACATTTTACGTAGTTAAAAAGTAGTTTAAAAGTAGGTTAGTTAACTATTATTCTTCAAAATTACTTGTAACATCTGAATTTATAGTTAACTATTTTTTCAAACTATTTTTTAGTTGCATACTCACCAACTTGTCTCAGGTATCTCCAGAATATTTTTCTGCCACAGACGGCAACACTGTTTGTTAGGTTATATTTCCGTTTATAGTCGTTTGATTATGGATTAATAAAAGATAGTGTATAGTTTAATAGTTCATTGCAACTCTCCAGTTCTCACCTTACGTCATAAGCAACAGTAGATACAAAAGTAGTTTTAAATTAGTTAACTATCTTTTAAAGAAATAAGCTAACTACTAGTTAAACTACATTTTAATTAATTAGTAAGTAGTTGTAGTCAAGCTACTTTAAAAGTAGTTAGTACCCATCAATGCATGCCTGTGTTAAGTTTCATTCGCATCGTTAAAAATTATGGTTGAATCATAAAAGGTATTCAGTTTTACTACTGTGACATCCCTTCAGTTTTGTCGATGGAAGATAATCGAGTCATTGCAAATCTTCAATTCGGTTTAAGCTTGACATCGTTCGTCTCAGGCTACAGTTGATAGTCATCTGCAGTAAAGGGCCGAGTCTTTTTTGCATCTCGTTTTATCCAAAAGATTTTAAATGCGATACGCAAAGATAATTTTAGCCTATAACGGTGAGTTCATCAGTAGTTTTAAGAACTCCGAAAAACACAGCCACCAACCAAATGTTGGGCCAGAAGTCTTTTTATCCATGCGGATTGCAATTTGGATGAACCAAATAACCCTTTAGTCAAAATGACTTTAAGAAGCCAAAGGACTACGTGCTTCCACTCACAGATAAGGCAAGAGGCTAATATTCTTTTCACAAATTCATTGGAAATGGAGGTTTAAATTAGGTGCACAGAAATATCCTAGTAATCTTCACTATACCACATATCGGCAAACAAGATCATCATTTTTATACTGAGGTTTTTATACTGAGCTTTGTCTTTGACTTTGCCATAAACCTGAATTTAGCTCTTATATGGAGTCGAACCAAAGCATCTCACATACTGGACACAATTTGAACAATTAAATCTAACTAATGAAATTAGCTAGAAATTAAATATTAATTGTAATGGTAACGATAGTCTCAATAGTAATGACAGTATGCACTAAGTTAGGCCGTTTATATGCAGGACTGGTGTAATATGTTTTGCGTGTATGACTGCATATGTTTGGTACAATTTTGCATAAGTTTAGGCCATATGCATCAGTTTAATTCAGTCTAACATTTAATATATAATTAAATCAATAAGCTAATGTTACTCACTCTAGACGCTAAATATCTGACAGTTGCGGATGGTTTTCCAAAGGACACTATTACTTCGGTAACTGAATAGTTACTAAAGTAGACCTGTCAGTAGATACATGGGACCTATAGACATTATGCTGACCTATACGAATGCAGACTGCCATCTGGATCGATTGAAGAAATGACAAACTGGTAAGTCATGATCATTATAAATGCATGTTTTTCATTGTTTATATCGTTATCGCGGTATTTGGCTGGTCAATAGAATCGACGAAGATGATATTTGGTACGAAATGTGTTAGCCATTCCTAACCTTTTATGACCTATTCCGAAAAGCGTAAATCTTCAGAAGCTGCGTAGAATTTCTGTCGAAAACGATTTTCTGTCAAGGCAATGTGGTTCTGTGTTTTTGTCTTTTCTTTTGCAACGGGACTCTTCTTACTATAAAAGACTCGCCGAAATGCCCAGTAAGAGGTGTCTTCTCTATGCGGCTTGTTTCGGCTCATGAGGTACGTATATACAGAGCTATAATCTGCGAGCAGAATGAAGTTATCTATAGATACACAGATAAGCAAAACTCTTGTTTTGTGCAAATGATTTGAAAAAATTGGCTTCGAAACTAAAAATAACTTTTGTAAATTCTCACTATTTGGAGATTATAAGTTTTTTTTATGTAATTGCTAATTTAGTTGGGTTTTAATGTAGCGTCCTATTAATTATTATTCTTATTCATGTAACGCGAAAACTTAAGCCGTTCTACTGTATATAAAAATGTTACAATTTTTTGGCAAGAATCTGTACAACCTGTTTTAGAAGGCAATGTTGATGCTGCAAGTTAACGATATACGCAGATTTCTGCTTCTACTGTTTTAACTGACAAACATTTGCCACGTAAATGGCATCAACCCTCAAAATTAATTTATGTTTATTACAAATGTCGCGTATTTGACGGTATGACAAGAGCTGCTGCAAAAATGCCTGGGCGATATGACCTTGGTAGTCAAAAAGATAAGCGAAAAATTGAGACACGTTTTCTGACCTTCTCATCATTCCTTTCCAAAATCCTTCCACAATAGCCTTCCCTCTGTATTCTGGTTTGCCTTGTGTATCCTGGTTCTGATCCGTAACTGGCCAATCATTCACAGTAATTGCCTGCTGTGATTAATCACAAATACCATCCGCAAGTGTTTTACTTATACAGGCCTAAACTCGAAAACATGACAAAGTTAGCAGGAAGTTTTGTTTTGTTTAGCTAATCACAAACAAATAAACGGAATCTGGAAAAAGCCACATTTCGAAAACATATTCAATAATTCGCAAGATGTTCGGGAAGACAGTCCTACTGCTATATCTTGCATCCTTTGGTAAGAAACAGAGTAGGCCTTATTGCAAATAAACCTACATCGATATACGACACTACACGTTAAAGAAATATTGTTAATTTAAAGGATCTTGTCACGCATGTTTTTCCAACTATACGGCGTGGCTGCTAGTAAACAGATACATTCAGAGCTTATTTTCTCTGCCATTTATAAACAAACTATAGCTTTTTGTCATGCTTTGGTTCTATATTTTCCATTTTCATATTTAAAAAATGCATTAATAGCTAGTTCAAGCGTTTCTTAAAAATTAGTTTCGTTATTAAATCCAGACTAATGTATATTTTATTGCAGTTGCTGATGTAAAACTGAATGCTTTACATTTTAGGCGGAAATGCCAAGGTAACATCAAAGGGTAATATACATTAACTATTTTCGTCATTACCTTCAGCACGATTGTTAATTTAAGATTTACACATGTAATTTCATTGGGACGTTATGTTAGTGCATGCAAGCGAAACCAAATAACTGAATTACAGAATTTAACCACATAAAATGATAGATGCGACAAACATTTCTTTCTTCACTCATCTTTTCAATGATAAATTAGCTTTGGTTTGGGAGCGCCACAAAGGCGTTTCCTCTATGTGGCGCTCTCTGAATTCGATTCGATTACATTATATTATCTTGTTTGTTGGATCTGTAGTCGACGGCGGATGGAGCAAGTGGAGTGACTGGAAATGCAGCGTCACATGTGGTTCCGGTGGAGTTTACAGTCGATCTCGAACCTGCACGAATCCCGAGCCATCCTATGGAGGAAAGTTCTGCATTGGTGAAAGCTCGCAGACTGGCAAATGTCCTTCCCTGCCAGACTGCCCGAAGAGTAAGCCTATCTCCATTTGTCTGTTATCTAAATTAGGTCTATGGCGTTTTATCTGACAATAATTATTATGACGACATAAAGCATCATTTTACATTTTAAATGTAACGCTCGTAAAATTCTATTATATTAAATAAATATGATTTTCATAAAACATAATTTTGAGATAAAATGTATTATTTATGAAAAAGCTATTTTACTAATATGGTTTTTACAGACAGCGTGGCGTAAACTACCTCACCTGGGTAGATGATTATGTAACATGAGGCAGGTCTAAGGTCGAAGTCGGAGGGCCCTGGTAGCCATAGATACCGTTGAACAACAAAGCCTACTATTATCAACATGGCTTTCACAAAACAACAAGTTTGTACTCGGCTTGTTTTGTATTCATTTAGGTCTAACGGTGAGTTTTCCAATATAAGCCTTGTCAAATGTGAAGTCAATTTACGGTTTTTCTGCTACCGGGCTTTTGTTTTTAAGGGTTTCTGTGTCTTTTCTATGTTTGATTTACAGAACACGAAGATTATCCGGACTACGACGACGATTATGGATATGAGACCACGGAGGAATATTACGAAGAAACACCTGACTACCCGACTCAGCCGGTCTATCCAGCTACCACGGCTAAACCTTCCTATACGACAACAAAACCATACGTTCCTCCATATTTCCCAACAACTGTGTACGTTCCTCCATATTCCCCAACAACTGTATACGTTCCACCATATTCCCCTAAGAAAACCACTTATGTCCCTACAAAAGCCCCATACTTTCCTGCAACCACTGTTAAATACGTTCCTACAACCACGTATCCAACCCCTACGACCGTATACGTTCCTCCGCCTACAACCACTGTTTACAAACCAACCCCCACCACATATCCCCCGGTCCCGTACGAACAGCCTCCATACCCGGCGGAATACAGCGACTTCGCTTCTCAGACGACCTTCGATGACATGATGAGCATGATCGCTCTGTCCGGACACCTGATGATCGCCCTTGTCCAAGATTTGTTCTACAAGTCGACCGCAGTCGCTGTCATAAGGGGAAACGACGCAGTCTCCGGTATCGTCCGCTTCATTCCGAATCTGGTATGCTTCGATTATTAGCTCACTGCAGGACATTACATGACGCTTTGGGAACATTAGATTACGCTTTGGTAACATTGGATTACGCTTTGGTAGCATTAGATTACGCTTTGACAACATTACATCACGCTTTTGTAACATTAGATTACGCTTTGGCAACAGTAAATTATACTTTAACAACATGACATCATCCTTTGATAGCATTACATGACGCTTTGGCAGCATTAGATTACGCTTTTCTAGCATTACATCACGCTTTGGTAACATTAAATTACACTTTGGCAACATAAAATTATGCTTTGGCAACATTAAATTACGCTTTGGTAACGCAAGTGTTACACGCCCCTGTAGAAACTCAACGGAGACTTGGCTCTGGAGTTCGAAGAATTTTTCGACTGAAGCGTACGCAGTGGTCTAGTGGTTAGCGAGTCAATCGAGAGGTCGGGGTTCAAATCTTCGCTAGGGCAGAAATAAGTTTCGAGCTTTCGGTTGCACTTGCACTTCCTAGCCAATTCAACAATAGTGAGTACACTTACCGCACACTGTAAGTGGGAAGATCAGGCGGCGAGGGCCACCTGCCCTCATATGCCAATGCTAAGAAAATTGAAGTCGTTAGCATTTTATACCCATGTCTGCTTCTCAGCGCTCTTCTTCTTTCTTCTTTGGTTGAAGTAATCCAATACCGTGACAACATGACCCCTTTTACGAAAACTTCTGTTGTTAAAACAAATTTGTAACGAGTAACACATTAAAGTAGTGCCTTTGAACATCCACGCAGATGAGGTAGTCAAGATCATGCTATTTGATTGTAAGGCGCAATTTTGACTTCAGATGTTAGGAAAATTCCGTTGAATCGACTATTTACCTAGAAAACTAAGTTTAATATTCTTACTTCCGCTTAACTTACGTTGACCAAATCACTCCATTTCTTTATTTTCCACTGGAATACATTTTCAAAGCACCACACAATTCTGTCAGCATCAGGGTTTGAAGTTGAGGGAACGAAGTGGGTTATAGAGTCTCGCACAAATTTACCATTCACATCAGTCCGCGTTATCACGTGATATCATAAGTTCTTTGTAGAATCTACTCAGTCCTCCACTTACTGAGATGTCCTGTAAGGCGTTTTTGAAATAATCAGATAAGTTTACATGCATACGTGCATACAGAAGCTAGAACACGAAGAAAGGATTACATTGTAAGCAAAGTACAGGCTGAACGATAAACGCAATATCACGTGTGATGTTCCTGAGACCCTAAACGTGACTGGGTTAACATAAATTGAAGATTATCCCGACATAATTATGTGTATTTAAAGGGCACACACTCTATATGAACCAAACTTCAACTGAATGGGATTCTTCTGCATTTAAACTATGGAGAAAGGCACGACGTTGTGCTGACGTTCTTTGGCACGCTTATTTATAAATATCCATCAACTTTATTACCTTTCAAGCAAATAGGTCCTTTAAATTTGCAAGGTTTTATATGCCAAGCAGTTATTTTCTAATAACCAGTTGTGAACTATTCCATCGCAAAGTTCATTCTGCAGTGTAGACGTTTGACTCGCATTAGTAACTATTTGTGCACTTACTGAATTTATGCGACTCCGTTTCATGTCTGGTGCGTATTGGTTCAGTGTCCTTTAGACAAACATAGCCTATGTCTTGTACCTTCTTTAACTGGATTACTCCCTTTAGACTCACAAGAGGGCCGAAATTAATTTGTGAAATGTTCATTTCGCAGGCTGATAGGACATTGAAAATCGAGGGCAAAATCTCCGGATTTAAGGAGGGCAGATTTGCCATCAGCATTCACAGATACGGTGACATTACAGAAGGTAATTTTAATTTTGCAATTTCTAAGGGAAATGTCTAACCGCAATAGTTTCAAAAGGAATTGTTTTAACTGCAATGATTTGAACAGCAATTTATTGCTTCAACTTATTTATCTAATTATTCATCGAATTAAAAGACATGTTGGCACAAACTTATACCAGTGAACTAGATTTATCTATCATCTTTGCACTTTGTACAGCTATTTAAGTCCGGATTTGCTTGCTGGGTCATACCTCCAACGATATTATTAATTTATATAACTACACCGAATTAATATAATTTCTGTAAATTAAACCAACAGCAATGGTCAGATGTAAATAATTATGCCGGCAATAGTCGAAAACATGTTTCAAGTTCACTGCGTCGTGAATGACAAATCAATTCTTTAAGTAGTTCTTGCTCGTTTCAGCCTCTGTTCGGTATTCTTTGGTGGATTGCACTTAGGCCTATGTACTGTTGATTTATGTCATTAAGTCGTCTAGCATGACGTTGTTATTGTTTATGTGCAGACTTTTAGACTGAAGCTAATGTATAAAAATAACTTCAGGTATGTGCATTATTGATAATGTATTTGACTTCAACTGAAAGCATCATCAACCCCAGGCAAAACTTATAAGGGCACCTACTGGTGTTAGACGCCTAATTATGGACCATTACGTTACCTTACAAGAAAGTATTAACGATGTTCATAGTGTAGCTCTCTGTTTATTTTATATATCTTCATTGCTTCCAACAATATGCAGATTACAAGCAATATATCACACAAATATATACATATATATATATACATATACATATATATATATATATACATATATATACATATATATATATATATATGGACACACTAGGTAGACTTTAAAGACTCTACAGTTTGTTCCGCATTTATTTTGTTGTTAAGGCTGCCAGAACATCGGCGCAGTATACGATCCGTACACTTATGTACCAATAGATGCAAACGACATTAAGAAGTAAGTCGGATATTTGCATGAACACAGAAGATTTAACCATTTCGTAAACGACTAAAATAGTCTTTAGCGTTCATAGCTTCTCATATAATAAGAAGAGTTCCAACCTGCGAATCTCGTTAGTTGGTTATTTCTTTAACAATCACGCACAGTTTTGCAAAACGCTCAGGCCTAAATTGCTAATGAACCAATGTGTCTAAGTGCTGATAGTAAGACTGCAGGCACAGGTAAATTAAGACCAAGTACTTCACTCAGTACATACTCTTGAGCAGCGAGTAAATCCCATTTAAACCTAATCAATCGAGGGGAATAATTCAAAGGTCGATACTGCCTGATTTCAGTAACAGAAAGCTTTTGCCATGGCACACGGAATGGCAGTATTTCTCAGAAGCAAAGCACCTAGTCTATCATCGATTTTCTTGATACCAAAACCAACCACGCACCTAGATTTTTTTGTCATCGTGCATCACGAGTTTGCTAACTTCTCCATTCTATAGCTGGGAGAATAATTTACCTAACATTCTGTGATCTTGCTGCATTCTTTAAATGGATAAATTTGTAAGACTATCGATGAAGTAATAACATATGATTCAACCGGATACCTTAATTAATATATGACTAATATATATTAATATATATCGTGCATCAGGGCTTATGGTCACATTGGATACGCCGACGTTGACAGTTCGGGCAATGCCAAGTTCACCTTCTTTGATAGAGTATTAAGACTGCTGGGACCTTTTCAGATCATCGGCCGTTGCATTGGGGTAAGTGTCAGCGCTGGCTACGAATCTTTCAGTTTCACGTGACAGTTGTTCTGCGGATTAAGTCGTCGGACCGGAAATGCCTCCATCTTGATCTGGGCTCTGTGTGCCCAGGGACATGTACTTTAATCGTCACAGCCGGTTTTTTGAGAGTATGTTGTTTGTCTGAGCGCTCATGAAGAAACCTGTGTTGGCACAAAGATGAGACTTCTGAGTGTGAATGACACTTCACAACAGACATCACATTTAACATCTTGTTCTGGTTAATGGTATTCATCTCACAGTTTAAAATTGCAACATGTTTTATGTTTCCTTTTCTTCGTGTTTATGCCTTTTATCTTTACAATATACGCTGATGTCAGACAAACTGTGTGCAAGATCTATCTTTTTAATATTTTATTAAATTTGATTGAAGAAAAAAAGTTTTTTTATTCAATAGCGGCAGATCTAAACAATAATATCAATGGATAGTACTCTAGTTGACGCTGACAGCTGACATCAAGACAGAGTGATTGACTTCTGTTCAATGATAGATTCTCTCACCGTTCCAATTTGAAGCACCACCCACATTAGCCGCCTGACTGTCTGTCTGCCTGTCGCATGGATCTCGACTCGGAATCGAACCTGACATTAACTGCCTACCGATTTTGTTTTGAGTGAGCGCTTGTGAATAAGCTGCGCCAACAGCAGCATCAAGTGCCCATATGCAGGACATATAAAACCATATGGGAACATTGTCATATGGGCTTCATATGTTCTACACATGATGTTGCTGTTGGAAAGTGTGGTTCCCGAGACTTAGTTTTCTTGGGGGCTGAATAAATTTCGACATTATATTCATGATTGCGATGTTCAATGATTGCGATGATTTTCAAGCCGTCTGTCGACAAGCATGAGCAACACTGTGTAGCTGCAACTGTAAATCAAAATAGAGACCTCTTTGGCACCTAAAAGTCAAACGAACAACACAGCTTATTTGAACTATTTGCTCTTTTACAGTTTACACAAGTGCACTACTCCAGCAGTTCCGATGGATACAAACCGTACGACCACGGATACGATAAATACGATGGTGATGATTACGAAAAAGATTACAGTGACGACTATGAACCATCGTATAAAGACAAGAGTTACGATGAATCTTACCCCGCTTACGATAAAACCGACTCCGGAGAAGCCTACAGGAAGAAGCCGGAAGTTGTCGTGGCATGTGGCGTCATCGGATCCGCCCCATCCCTTCCCGCCCCGGTTCCTGTCTAGAACCGTGGGACAAGTCACCCGATTTTCTGGTCCAATTTCATTAGGTTTAGCTATTGCAATGTATGTTGAATTAAACAAAAACTATGAAACTTTAGACCTACTTATCTGCTAATTTCTTAGATTAGCCTTTGGCTATCTGGGGTGAGCCACACTGTATTTACATAGTGTTTAAGCATGAATGATTCTAAACAAGATTATTGCAATAAATACCCGTTAGCTTAATTGTTTGTCTTAGTTTGTTTTATGAGTCGGCCAGTAGCATACTGTTTTCCACGCGTCATGATAAGTAGACCTTTTTAACCACAGCGCATAGCATACACCACATAACATACATATACACATACACTTAACATCCTTAGTGACTTTTAACATCAAGTCTAGCGCAGTGAGCGCCACTGATTCTTAGAGAGGCGCTATACAAATTTCTGATTACAATTACAATTACAATTACCAGATTAATTCATTGAAAAATGAGCAGGGTGGGTGAATGGATAATCGTAACCGTAAACTCAAAATTTCTAAAGCGCTACTTAAAAGCTAAGCGCAGGGCATCAGTTTATTCCCGAGGGCTGCGTCAAGTACGTGGTGTTATCCAAAGATGCCAAGTCAAGAACCACTTCCGGTTGCCAGAAGACCAGAGAGAGAGACAGACAGAGACAGACAGACAGACAGAGAGGAGCCCTTAGCAGGCTAGGTGGATTGTGTTTAAGTTGAGAGAAATGGGAAGACTGATAAGGTACTTTGCGCAGACGTTCTTTAGAGGTAGACGTCGACAAGGAAGGGATGGCATTTGCAGAAGTTCTCTCACTCTCTCCAGTGAACACTTCGAATGAACGGGACTTGGCAACAGATGGCATCTAAAGCACAAACAATAGCGTAGAAGGATGGCTTTATGGAATCCAGTTGCTGCTTCTGTGTATAAGCCTACAATATGGCTTCTCGTTGATACATACACACATACATACACACATACATACATACAAACACACGCATATACATGAATTTGTGATAATATGCCAAGCCTATAGGTGAGTGACAAACAGAACAAATACTTACAGGGTAAGGCCAGTAACACCACTTCTGTATTTCCTGCCCCACCACCCTGGAATAAACTCCCTCAGAACTGCGACGGTTATCTGACCCGTCATACAAACTCATCTATGCTCCACCGCTGGCAATTTCTGCATTGGCCTTTCACTCAAAACTGAAAACATTCTCTCTTTCCGCTCCAATTCCAAACATCACCCACCGCAGCCGCCACGCTGTCTCTCTGCCTGACTTTTGGATCTTGACCTGGAACCGAACCCTTTTTGCCGATCGATTTTGTTTGCCTGAGCGCCTGTGAATAAGCTGGTTCCCGTGACGTGGCTTTCATTGGGCGCTGTAGAAGTTTCGGGATTACGATGACGATTACGATTCCGCCACTAAAGACGATTCATTTCAAAGTTACAGTAATCGTTCATTCACTAAACTCTTCTTAAAGCAAGGGTCGCAGGTCGTTTGCAACTATATAAAAAAACTTATAACCTATTAAGTATGTATGCAAAAAAACTCAACAGGCACCAATAGCATGCATTAACTGTCACTACGGATGAACTTAAGGAATTATGCATTTAAAATGTAGGCCTACTTCACAGGCTAAGAATTAATGGATTAACTGTCACTACGGATGAACTTAAGGAATTATGCATTAATAATGTAGGCCTACTTCACAGGCTAAGAATTAATGTTAACGGCTACACAAAAGAGATACGCTAGCTCATGCAAAACAGCGCCGGTGTTCCACAGACGCCAGTCATGCGATAGTTATGCCAAGGTTCGAGCGAGCATAAAGATACGTTTGCGGTCTCCCTTATCCACTGCAACAGTCCTCGTCACACCATGAAAGTAAATACATCACAGAAGCTAAGAAAGACAAGCTTGTCAATGTTTCGTAGAAAAATGTACAGCATGAGCGAGACTTCACTTAGTAAACCCTAAATGGCGTGGCACCCATTCAAACGGGCAGCGGTGGTGAAGGATCTCACCCGATCAGTTAATTGAGAAATGAGCAGGGTCGAGGCCACACGGTTTCTACAGGAAACCGTGTACATTTACATTTACCATTACGATGCCTAATTGTTTTGTTCAATGGCAACTGTTAAAATCATTTAAACAGTCACGCGTTTTCATTCAGTCTTATCTCGGTATAGGCCTTCTGGAAATTCAATAATTAGTAAATTATGACAACACTTAAACAACTATACAACCACTACTATTAGGCTACTAATCCACTAAACCCCTAATAATATTAACGATCAATTCGATCAACATCAGCCCCTATATTAATTAACAATTAAATAATGAGTCCTATAATGACTAGTTAAATGGATAAATAATGCAAATCAATAATGTCATAATTGAGGCAAGAAAATGCGACAAATTGTTGTGAAAACGGTTTTTAAAAAGGATTTTTCCGTGCTCTACCCTGAGTGCTATTCTGGCTATTGGAATTTTGAAACAATAACTGACGCAGTAGAGAACCATCGCCGCCAGGATTTCACAGAAGCCGTCGCAGCGTTAACGGAAACCTCTCGCCTTAAAACTGTAAAGACATTTGCAATTTAATAACATTGATCGAACGTGAATTCACTTGAATTAGAGATTATTGATTTATAGAAGGTAAAACCCCATTTCCTATCCTTAAAGCGTGTTCTGTTATCACTTTATCACTTTTCCTGAACTCATTTCCTCCGTAAGCTGTCTGTGACTTCTGGATTCCTGTCTGGCTTTTTGACCCGGACTCACCATGAACTTTGGCTTGGACAATGATTTTGTTTAGCAGCGACCATCGACTGATGCCTTGAGAATTATTACAGTGGCGCTATAGAAGTTTGTAGAATAGATTAGATTAGACGCTGTATCCTGGCAGCCAGTGATTCTCATGAGCGATCATAGAAGCGAGACTAATTGTAATCATACTCATCAACTAATTCCTCCACTATCAATTTCACCTCTGATTCGCTGGTATGCAATAATGGCATCACCTTTGACCCACAACTCTCGTTCTCAAATGACATCTCTAACTTGTCACGCACCTGTTTCGTTCATATTAGTGACATTCGCCGTATTCAATGTGTTCGAATTTAAAACTGCCTCTACCATCGCTACCTCTATTGTCCACTCCAAGCTTGACACCTGTAATTCCCTCTTTCTTAACCTTGATCAACTTAAATTAAGCGTCTTCAACTCATCCAAAATGCAATTGCCTGAGCTGTCACCAGGACACCCAAGCATCATCATATCACTCCTACACTGAAATCCCTCCACTAGCTGAAGATCCCTGAACGCATTCATTACGAAGTTATTTCGTAATACTCCCAACCCATTTATCTTCGCAGACTTTTTACTATCCAATCACCCAGCTCTACCCATTCATCTTCTCACTGTTTTATCTCTAACTACTTAAGTTCTCTAACCGATCCATATACCACAATGCGCCTCAACTCTGGAAGGATTTTCCTTCTGAATTTCGCAATTTTCTGAATTTTCACCCATCATCATTTGTCTCAAGATACTTAATACTCCTCCGGCATTCCATTCAAATCTGGGTTGGTTTCCTGCGCTTAACTTTAGAGTAGCGCTTCAGAAATTATTGAGATTACGATTGAGATTACAATACGATTAAAATCTCACACTTACATGGAGTTAAATTTTGTTTCTTCAATTTCAGACATCCCATATACTCACCCACAAACTACCACAAACTTCAACAGCTTGTGAAACTAGATCTATTGTTGCAACGAGAAAACAGTTACCTAATTTATCTTGCTATTAGATTTTGTTCGGACAATGAATCCTTTGGGCGATAGATTGGATCCGAATCCTAGAAAGGTTTGCTGTAGAGTTGTTGACAGCGCCAGTGGCCGAGACTATATGTGATATCAACTGGTTCCACTGATTATCAGGAGATGGTGGAAGCAACTGGGCAATTAGGAAGAAGGATGCAACCAGTAGACCAATAATCTACTAAGAAACAGCTTAGGAAGCTTCAGTTACCCACAACAGCCTAACTTCTGGTTTCTCTGACGTATCGGAATTTGACCTGGCTTCTCCAATGGATTATGATTTTGATTGCGATTTCACTTCAAGCGACCATCGACTGATGTCTTTGGCATTATGATAACGGCGCTATAGAAGTCATTAGATTAGATTAGATTCATGTTAATAAAGAGAAATAGATTCTTATAGAGAAGTGACGCAGATCTATTTGTAAATGCAAGACAAGTTATTGAAGGAACAAGAAGAAACACGTGACCGTAGATATATAAGTTTCTGTGGATTTCTATGCAATGTACTAGAACAGTAAAATAACATTCAGGATTTTCAAATTGACAAATGAGTTGCAAAGAAAGAGATGAAAGAAAATAAGACTAGTAAATAGAGTTTTTTCCTGATCTGTTTCACCGTTAGAATTGTGTTTCGGTCGTTATAAAGATCCTCAAAACACCATTTGGTTCTTCACATAAGCTATTGAAAAACTTATTGATCCGCAAAATACAAAATTTTTAGGACAGTTGCTAATTGAAATCTGTGCAACCGTCAATTAATTTTAAGCCTGATAATTAATAATTCCATTATAGCCAAAACTATCCAGCATGCTCAGGGTTCACCTAAAGACACTATATTAACTTCCAGATAAATGAACTTTAACTTAGTGAATCTCTAAAGAAATGATTAAACTAACATTCTAAGATGGCAAGAGAGGTCTAACAATAATAATAATGAGGCAATTTATATAGCACCGTAGCACAGCCGAGGCCGAAGAAAAGGTCTATACCTGTCCATTTATTTCTGCACTCCAGTTGGTTAAATTGATATCGTGAATTCTCTCATAAATCTTATGAGCCTTAACGAACAAAATACCCTTGTATTAAAACGTTTACATTTCTTGATTGCGCCAAGAACTAGAACTGTTCTTGGTGGACGAACTTTTTCGGTTGCAGGATCTAAATTTTGGAACGCTCTTCCTGCATCTGTTCGTTCTGTCCAGTCCTTGTGTCATGTCTTTCTCAGCTCTTACCTTTTTCAGTTGGTTTATCCTCCAGATTGCCTCTCTGTTTCATTGGACTGACTTTCTGGATACTGACCTAATTGAGCCTTGATTTTGGTGCGCCATCGGTTGATACCTCGTGCGTTATACACCGGTGCTAAACAAGTTACAAATTACAATTACATACTGCGTATTTGCGACAGATAGACAAGCAAATAAACAGACAATCAGAGCCTTAGAATGAGAGTAAAGGAATTTATATACTGTTAAATTTCTACCGAGAAGGGTATACATGCGCTTAAGATAAGTAACGCTTTCCCACCAAAAAGAGTACGAATAATTATGCATATGATTATTAATGCTCGCTCCTGCAATTAATAAAATATTCTTTCACATCAATCAATTAATATTTTTCGCTAAATGTCGTGATACTTTGTGGAAATCTTAAGAAAAATTTAACTTGACTGATGTATACTTATAAAGAGTGGTATTCCTATATCTCGATATTAATAATTGGCTATGAGTTAAGTTAGCATAAACATATCTAAGTTAAGTAGGAACAGCGTCAAAGTTTTCGAACGCCTGCTACATACATTGGTACGTTATTTAGCCCAACTAGATCTAAAAACTGCACTTGTTTAGGACGTTTAACCTACCAGACTTAGAAATGTAAACTGCCTTGAAAAATGATTACCGATAACTATTTAGACAAAAGACAACTACACTTTTCGTCGAACTGTTAAAAATGTCGTAATAAAATTCGAAACAACAGCTAATGCAAATTACTTTGACCGCAAGGAACTGTCGACAAATGACTGTACACGTTGCACATTTTAAGACCCAATCGTTTCCAGGTACCATTGAATGAAAGCCTAAATTGATCGTTTAGTAACAGAATGTTATGTCTATTGACATAACAGTGAATCAACAAGTGCTAATGACTCTATACTGCAGTGCTGATGATTAAAACTGCATGCAGAATCGATCTTTCCTCATAAGTCTACTTACCCGCTTTATCGTTTGTTGGAGCATGAGTTCGATTCGATTGATGTTGCAGACATTTGCATTACCCGGCAATTGACTTAAATGTCTTAAGAGATATCTATTACTGCTGTTCTGCATTGACTAGCTATTGGTTACCACTCTGGCCTTTCTCTGACGACATGTTCCACGCTTACATCTGACATTTTACGACATCTTAAAATTTATCTCCGTATACCTGAAGAAACCGTATAAAAGTTGACGCTTTTGCTAGCTTCAACAGTCGTCGGCCAAGGCTCCAGTCAGACACTATTACTGAGAAGCAACATTTGCAACTCAGAAGCCAGAGGTAAGCCAGTCTGAAACTTTCTTTCTTGTAGCATTTCTGTAAAGATGTGGAGTGTAAGTTTGACTCTACATAAGAGAAAAAATCTTCGGTTAGTTTGATGAATATAAAGCGTCAGTAGGTCCTGTGTGAAAGTTTCAAACAGTAGAAGCCTTCTAGACCACATCAGGTCTTAATGAAGTATCTTAAGAATAAAGTCACGAAACTAGTTTTAACAATTTCACTACAAAATATCGCCTATGTGCATCTTAGTAGTAGTGGCATCTTAACAAACAATTACTTTGCCTTACTAGTTGATAATATTATTAATCAGTACTTATAGTAATTAGTAGTTAGAAAGGAAATTTATTTTATTTACCTTGTCTTATCTTGACTTGCTTTGCCTTACATTAAACTGCATGCGCTGACTGCATTTGCAAAATGCAAGGCCAGTGCTTTCTTAAGTCCCGATATTCCATGTTCAACCGTCATACCAACAAATATTGCACTCGATTCCCTATGACTCTTGTTGTCGTTCGTACTAGAACAGTGTTGGGTTCTAAAGCGTCCTCGGTTACGGCTTTTGGAATTCGCTGCCAATTTACGTTCGTTTTGTCACGTCTGTGATTCCGTTCACGTCTGAACTTAAGACTCATCTGTTTCAACTTACTTACCCACCGTAGCCTAATTTCTAGTTTCTCTGACATATCAAAATTCCACCTGGCTTCTCCAATGGATTATGATTTTGATTACGAGTTCATTTGAAGTGACCATCGACTGATGCCTTGACATTTTGATAACTGCGCTATAGAAGTAATTAAATTAGATTAGAAATATGTCGCAACTAACTAAAATTAAGACCATCACTAGTCAGGAACGTGCATTCTGGATGTAAATATTGCATAGTATTGTTCACAGGGTCTCAACGATGCGAATCAGTCTTTTAATCGGCCTTTGTGCCGTGCTTCTGCTAGGTAACCATTATTATTTAATAATACGCTTATGATTATAATTAACAGCTATATTAAGTGATTAGCATCCTGAGTAATTGTAGTCTATGAATATGGTTTAAATCTCAAATTAGTATTGCTAAATATGATGTAATGTAAGGAGCAAAGCTATAATTACAACGCGTTACAGAACTTCCAATGTAGTTAAAATCAAATTTACGAATGATGGTGCAACGCTGACTGGTTTAAAGAATGGAAAGATCCTAATTATGCTCAATTAAACCACTTTCAGTCTATGCACTTTACTGCCTATTTTGTTTCTATTATTTTGGATAAGCTGTAAACGTTATTTGGGAATATGTAAAATTCATCAACCAGGCGTTCAGGGAGGACAGTGCTTTCTCTGTGAACGTCATTAGTGAAGATGGTTTTTGTTTCTCTGTGATCTGATTAACAACGCATTTTACTTCACAGCTTGCAACGACTCTGTGTAAACTTTGGAGCAATTATTTTAACTCCGTTGTCCATATTGGCATTCACTGTTTCATAATATTATTCATAATAATAGTTCTAAAAAATAATAGTAACCCTAAACATTGTATGCATTAACGCATGATAGCCTCGTGTTTATGAACACTAATGTAGGACATTGTGCTTTGTAACTAACTTCAACTCTATAATAATAAAAATTAATACTTTAAGTAAATCATAATAATAGTTCTAATAAATAATAGTAACGCTTGAAATAAGCAATACTTCAAATAGATGATTATAATAATAGTTTAAATAAATAATAATAATAATAATAATAATACTTCAAATAAATGGTGACATCAACGATACCTGCAACTGGATGCAGGAAGAGAATGACTTTACTCAACGGGTTTATAACAAAGGTCGATTACAACAAAGTATCTTACATCGAAAAAATTATTTCTTCTTTATAACACAGAAGCAGAAGCAGCCAAGCTTGTCAAGAAAGAACACGTTTCTGACTATGTTCCCGACTACGTCTCTGACTATCCGAAAGACCATGTTCCCGAATATGGCTCTGACTATCCGAAAGACTATGTTCCCGAAGATGGGTCTGACTATTCGAAAGACTATGTTCCTGAAGATGGCTCTGATTATGACGGCGAATACAAAGATTCTTCTGAATATGAGCCGTACGACGATTACCAACCGAAAGGTCATTTTAAGCTTCATTTTCTCAATTATCGCTTTTTAATAATTTTTCTACTTTGGGGCATATGATTAACGCCACTCTTGAGTTTATTTACAGGGGAGCTAAATAAATGTGCGATTGCGATTACAATATTTTCGGGTCGCTGTCTCCAAAGTTTTGATCTGTATGTGCTATCAGATTTTCGGCAAGGTTGATTAACCCTAGCTTAGATCAACCCTGTTGGCAAAAGGGGGTGACCAACAGCCTCCCATGTCATCGTGCAATCAACTAAGGATCTTGCTTTATGGCAGTAATGTAAAACGAGTCTGCGGATAAAGCTCAGCCAGCCCACAACGTTGTCCCAATGTTAGTGTACTGGCTGGGTAGCTCTGTTATTTTAACTTTAATTTGCAGCGAACACTACTGTACAAGGCAAATTATTATTTTAAAAATACAATGGCAACTGGAACAACTGCATAGTTTGAGTAGAATATGACAAGCTGTCAGAGTTTTGAAACAGTTTTAGTGTAATTTTGAGACCATATTTGCTATAGGCCTAGTTAGCGCTGCACTAGTGGGTTAGCATAGACTTCACTTGGTTTATTTGTAAATAGACCAGGATCACATAATACTTACAAGGTATCTACTGGCTAGCTGAAATCTATGGAAGATACATGGAAAATATTGAGCTCGAACAGATGACACATGTATTTGGCTGTTCCCGGAGTTGCCTATTAAGCAGCCTAACTACAAAAAACTAACTCAAATAATAACTAATTGTTCACAGATGTGTGTTGATTTGTAGAGGGCGAATGGGGTCCATGGAGTGAATTTGGGGCTTGTAGTGTAACCTGCGGCGATGGAATCAAGACACGAACCCGAGAATGTATTAAGAAGGATGAATACTACACCGATTGCGTGGGCGAAGCTTCCGACTCCGTTCCCTGTAACGAAGGCAAATGCCGTAAGTAGCCAACCGTCCACTGAATACACTTATACGTATATACTTACATATTGATGTATTCTTATATATTAAATAAACTTATATAATTCTGTCACTGTGTAACTGTGGCATGATGTAAAATATCTGCCTTTCACCTTCGTCTCCAGAAATTTGATTTCCGCAAAGTCGTAACGATACCACTGAGAAGATTATACGGAACAGAATATCACACTTTGGCTCCATTAAATCACAAGTCATGTGATCTTGTTGCTTACGCGAATTACTTCATGAATACCCCGTATAAAAATGTCCGATTGCATTACGCTAACTTAATTTTCAGCCAAGAAGAAGAAGACTCGCACAACGACGCCCTACGTTCCGGAGACGACGCCCTACGTTCCGGAGACGACGCCCTACGTTCCGGAGACGACGCCCTACTTTCCGGAGACGACGCCCTACTTTCCGGAGACGACGCCCTACTTTCCGGAGACGACGCCCTACTTTCCGGTGGAGACGACGACCTATGTACCTCCGGAAACTACCACATATCGGCCACCTACAACTGTACCTTACAAGGCAAAGACCACAGCCTATGTGCCTTCAAAGTACCCACCTACAACCTATCCTTCTCCAGTGCCAACCTATGACAAGGGCACCCCTGCTCCGTATGGCTACCCTTCGGGCAAATTCTCGTGGGGACAGTGGGAGGGCTGGCTCAGCTGCTCTGTGTCCTGTGGAACAGGTCTCCAGTCTAGGAAGAGGCAGTGCAATCCCTACTACGGTGGAGCGACCGAGAAGCCTGCTGGAGGCAGGTACGTACGTGCTGCCTATCCACCATACGAAGGCAAAAAGCCGTACGCAGGCAAGCAGCCATACGCAGACAAACAGCCATACGCAGACAAGCAGCCATACGGAGGCAAGCAGCCATACGCAGACAAGCAGTATCCATCTAAACTGCCTGATACAATCCCACATGAAACCTACTACAATGACTACAACGTTGTGAAGGACCCGAATGTTCCCTACTACAGCGAGGACTTCCAGAATGTGTACGAGTTCCCCGCCGGATACGACAGCAGCGATGAATTGTCGCCTGGTTCTTCGTATGGATGCGATGGAGAAGGTTCGGAGACACGCACCTGTCGTCTGGATCCCTGCGGTAAGTTTAAGAAAACACGATTACTGAAACGCTCTCCATCTGCACACACATCAGCGGATCAAGAGTCAGTAAACAGATGTTTTAAAAATCCGTTAAAGTCTAGCATAAACTGTAAATATCGTGTCAAACACCTACAGAATTCATGATCTTAGATAGATCAACCAATTCTCCAATCAGCGGTTATAAATTTGCTTAATTTTCTAATTTATTTAGTGCGAAAGTACTTAGTACAGTGATACATATGACGTCTGTACTTTGGACTTTATTTCTTTTGTTTTGAGGATTTTCATAGATTTAAACCGCACAGTTTTGGAAAATGATAAATGATAATTTTAATTTCTTTTGACTGGAGAAGAACTGGAGCTAAAGAATACCCGTTTCACTGCAGAGCATTTTGCAAAAATACAATATTAGTGAATTACTGATAAATGTTGTCAGACATTTATATAGTGCCTTTTAAAATAACTTGTCAATAGAATTTAACTGTGTGTCTGTGTGTTTGTGTGTGTGGTGGGCAGCGGTCGACGGTGGCTGGACAGCGTGGACGGTCTGGACCTTGTGCAGCGTCAGCTGCGGCGAAGGAGGAATCCAAGTGAGAAACAGGTCCTGCGAAAACCCGATTCCAGCCTACGGTGGCAGATATTGCAGGGGCGTCTATTCTGAAATCGTCACGTGCTCTGTTCCACGCGTCTGTCGTACGTACTTACTTTTCTCTTATGCGCATCATGTAATCATGCCTTTATATAGCGCCAATCAAAAGAAGCTCCTCTTCAACGCTTAAAATCGATTTAAGTAAACTTAATAGTGCTGTAGGCTAATTTTGTCTCTACAGATGACATTTACAGAGTAATAAATGCACATAAAAACTAACGCATGTAAAAGGTAATTGTGCCATATTTATATAAAACCAGAAATGTCGTCTCTACTCCGACAAGTCAATTTCTCACATCTTACATCATAATTTGCAATATTAGTTTCTGAAGAAAAGCCAAGATCATCAAATGACAGTTTTTAAGCTGTAGCAAGAATTCAACTGAATCGATACACAAAATGAAGGTAAATGTACATGTTTTTCTATAGCGACCGTATGGCCTCGACAATTTTCAATGAATTACTCAGGTGTGATCCTTCAATACCGCTGCTCTTTAGAGTGGGCGCCACGCCATTTAAAGTTCCCGTGTATGGACCTCTATCTAGTCTATGCTATTACTTCTATACTTTGTAACGACAGTGTAAACGCACACTTCGTTTAATTAAACCGTTCGCCAGATATGGGTGACTAATTCTCGGATCATTAGAAACATTAATGGCACTGGCGGAAGTGATCTAACTAATGAGAATTGTTTCCATCCTTTTACAGAAGTATTTGCATTTTGCAGCTACGGATGGCGGTTGGTCTGAGTGGTCGCCATGGTCTCGATGCAGCATCACGTGTGGCTTCGGCGGAACAGTGAACCGGGGAAGGACGTGCACGTCACCAACACCCGCCTACGGTGGAGCGACTTGCGAGGGAGACTCCAGGCAGACGAACGGATGCTGCGAAGGACCTTGTCGTTAGTACCTCACTATGATTACCACGACCACCACCACCATTACCATCACAACATCCACCACCACCACCTCAGCCGCCGCCGCCGCCGTCACCAACGCTTTAAGAGCTCTACATTTGGCGGCTGCTTCAAAGAATAATTTTTAGCGCATTGAAACGTTTATTGTGTAATGAATGCATTGTTCTGAAAGTCAACGTATGCATTTCGAGCTTTGGATTATTTTTTAATTTTCGTTCGGCGTTGTAAACCCTGAGCTTAACAAATAGTTTCATGAACCGCCTCTCTGCATAATTAGAGGCACTAGGCCCTTACGCATGTAGGCCCATTTATCACGCATGTATTTATCATACATTTATTACAGCGCCCTGTAGGTACCTCACAAAACGCTACATTTGATCGTCATAAGCGGCTTGCTATTGATTGATTAAATGCTCATTGTTGCACACTATTGATTGATTAAATGCTCATTGTTGCACACTATTGATTGATTAAATGCTCATTGTTGCACACTATTGATTGATTAAATGCTCATTGTTGCACACTGTTGTGTTGTTGTTGCCAGCGATTGACGGCGGATGGAGTTCGTGGTCAGAATGGACTGAGTCATCGGTTACTTGTGGAACCGGTGGAACGTCTCAAAGATTCAGGCGTTGTGATAATCCGGAAAGAGCTTTCGGTGGAAAACCGTGCTATGGAAACGACACGGAAACCAAGTATACTCACCTTGCTCCCTGCCGTAAGTTGGCTCTCTGCTGAACATTTCAAACACCAGATTCATCTTCTTTGTGATCGATGGCGATTATGGCCTGAAAAAAACGATAAAGTACTTGTCATTTTCAGTTCTATTTTGTTAACATGAAGGCCAGCAGAACACAAATAACTCTTTCAAATCGCTGATTCACATTAACTTAACAACTGGAAAATTCAAGTACTTGTGAATGGACAGGTCTCGATCAGCCCTATTTATTATACTTTACGGACCATGTCTCAGGAAGCCATGTTTAAGTCACGAAGCTGCTTTTCAAAGCACACCGTTGTTGGGTCATAAGTAATCATTTAGTCATACGCCACATGTCCATCGACTGAACGAGAAATCGTCGAAGTCCTAGGTACGACTAATATGCTGAAAGTGAAACTCTACCAATAGAAAACAATTCCGTGTAATAAAAGTATATAACTTTTTGAGCAATTGTTAGCATGTCTTATTACCATCACGCTCCTCCAACAATGTTTATAGAATGTGAGCATTATTTACATCATTAATTACAATTTATTCTTGAAGCAATCAACGGCGGTTGGTGTCCCTGGTCCGATTGGTCCAAGTGCAGCATCACCTGCGGCGAAGGCGGATACCAGACGAGGTCGAGGACTTGCGACAAACCGTCCCCAGACTACGGTGGCAAACTGTGCAAGGGTGATGCACTCGAGGCCCAAGTCTGTTCCGGACCACCATGCGGTAAACACCTGTCAGATTAGCCTTATACAGTACCTTCTTAAATCATATGCTAACCAAGTTTTACACAATTTACCTAAGTGACTATAACGCTCAAAAGAACTGTGAAATGCCACAAGTGTTATTAAGGAAACAAATTTACAAACATATCATCTAAAAATCTATTGTTTTATGCCATTGGAGCAGTCGGAATACCTCACAAAAATATAATTCCTTTTGAGTTAATTTTGATTTCGTTCACCTGGCGTCCATCTTCTTTCAATCTCGTTCTAGGTGTAAGAATCTGCTTTTGAGGCGCATTGCCTACGAATCAGATGCCAATTAAATGGAATTATTTAATAGCGATTCCTGGAGGCTGGAGCAACTGGTTCGAATGGTCCGTCTGTAGCGCAACGTGTGGATTTGGTGGACAGAAGGTGCGCAGAAGAGTCTGCAACCACCCAGCACCGTTGTATGATGGAGAACAATGCGATGGAGACTCTTTCGACTCAGTTAGCTGCTTCGTAAAACACTGCCGTAAGAATAATTGTTTCACTCAAACTCAACGACTAACGATTGCCCTATAATCTCACATGCTGCATCTATTGAAATTTTCTAACTTTACTGGTCAAAGAGGTAACTGGATTGAGTATGTCTCGGTTTCACATTGGAGAAACCACTTTCACTGCAACTGTAAGTAGCCCTACTTAATAATCATCAGGGCCTAACTCAACTGCAACTGCCTACTTAATATTCATACAGGGCCTAGCACAAGTTATCGTACGCCTCTTTGATTTGCTTGAGAGCACTTTACACTTTTAAGAAGCTATTAGAATATTCGCTTAGAAACACTTGGATTATTCTGCTGATGTTTAACAGCAATCAACGGTGCCTGGAGTGCGTGGAGTGAATGGTCGTTCAACGCCGTTGCCATCGGAGTCCGAACGAATCCCATGGACGACACTATTCCAGAAGCATCACTGGACATTCTCAGAACTCGAACTGGAGATATGTCTGGCATTCGAGGAACCATCACTTATCCAAGTCAGTTTCTGCTACACTTTAACTCCCACTTCTTTATTTCCCGAATAGCCTTCTGAATAGACTTCCTCATCAGTGTCATTCTTATCATTACTGCCACTAGAGGAACGTTACTTATAATACTCATTTACATATTAAAGGCTATTTGCTAGGCTAAGCTTACAAAAAGAAGGCACAACTAAGTCCGCTTCGCAATATATGACCTCACATATCTGAATGCATATATTTTAATAATAGTGTTTGTTTAATGGTTTTCCGTGTTTTTAAGTTCTGGATAAACAAATAAATTACTAAGAGGGAATTATCTGTGTGCGGATAAATATGATGAGACGATCCTGTCCATTGTTTCGCAGCTGGTACGAGCACCGGCTCTAGCGTCCAGACCATTGTGCCGAATACCGGAGGTATTGGACTTGGTCCTGACGTCCCGGGAGTCACGTGCGGCTACAACGGAACCAAATCGCGGTACAGAGTCTGCGACAACCCAGAGCCGCAGTTCGGAGGAAGACCATGCGATGGTGAAGCATACGAAAGTATTGCCGTTCCACTGCCACCTTGCCGTAAGCCTAGCTTCCTATCTCCTCATTGTATCTCGTTATGGGTTGTAGTGCAGCGGTTCATTTCTTGTATGCCTATCATCAGTGTGGGCACCAATGATTCTGCTGTGAAATGATAAACTAATCTAATATCCAATCTAATCTAAAGACTTCTGTACGGACTGGGTGGTCATATCGGAAAAAGCGTCTGTGGATGGTCGACAGGCAACAAAACCGCAAGACAAGCAATAAACATTGTTGGTTCGTTCGATCAAAGGCTCGTTTCAGTCGCAATCTCACAAATATCGCAGGCTAAGAATGCTTAGCATTTAGATCAATGTCTGTTGCGACATTTTCCTGTTCTGATCCTAACAAATAACAGAGTAGAAAATGAACACAGCGGACAAGCCATTTCATGTTCACACTTTATTTTGCAACATGTCGTGTGATTGCCTTGACTTGCGTATCTGTAACTGATGGACAGCCACATTCAGAGTGCTTAACGGTTTGTATGCCATCAGCGGTGAACGGCGGCTGGGCCAGCTGGACCGAGTGGACTCCTAACAGTGTCACCTGCGGCGATGGAGGCGTTTCCACCAGAGAACGACAGTGCAGCAACCCCGTACCTGCCTATGGAGGAGCCAATTGTGTCGGCGCTTCATCGGAAATCAAGTCCGTCCCAGCACCTGCATGTCGTAAGTACATCTCGTCATCTATCCTGGGCTTCCTTCTATCGGCTTCTTTCTCATTCTCTTGTTCATCTTCTTAGAACTGACAAATAGGACAGCAACAAAATTAATTTATGAATACTTCTGTGTAACTGTAATTTCAAACTGCCACTGCTTCATCAGTCAGCTGCAACAGTTATCATCATTTTCATCATCAATATCATCATCATCATCATCATCATCATCATCATCGTCATCATCTTAATCAAAATTATCTTTGTTGCGAAGCTTAGTGAAGGTCACTGTCGTCAGGATCTTCATCAGCAAAGTCATTATCGTCGTCATCCTCATATTGGTCAGATGTTTTGGCAGAGACCAATTGGGTTCCACTGGCTAAGTAAGCAGTGTGCGTTTCCAAAGTTGACTCGCTCTGTAACGACTTGTAGCTGTTTGCGGTGGATGGAGCGGATGGTCCGATTGGTCTGACTGCAGCGCCTCTTGCGGCTACGAGGGAATTACGTCAAGGTCAAGGACGTGCACCAATCCATCGCCAGCGAACGGAGGAGACAACTGCGAGGGAGAGTCAGCACAGACCAGAGGATGCGCTTCACAACCCTGCCGTAAGTATTTTTTCACTATAGACCAGAATAGAAAAGTAGTTCTTTATTCCTTTAGCCGGCAGTAGATGAATCCCAAGGTACTGGAAACTGACCAGTGCATCGCATGACTTGCCACTAACTGCATCACAAAGGGGAGGAGTAGAGACATTCACTCAAGAATGATTGTTGATTTAAGCACTTATCATTTAGAAAACTAAAACGAGGAATTCTAAACCTTACAGCGGATTTTATCGCTATTTACGAGGCTATTATCCCGCTCCTAATATTTTAGGCTTAGGCTCTCGAACTTAAGCACTATGCGGCGCAAAGTTACGCCTATAAACTAGAGTAATTTTTAGCCATTTATAGCCAGAGTTATTTATTTAGTTTCATAGCATTTAATCTGCTTAAAATTCTAAGGCATTGTTTTTGAGCCCGTCGAAATGAATAAGTGTTGCGGTTCTGAAAGTTTATTGCATAAACCATTCTAAACTTATCAACATAAATGCCAGAATATTCGACATAACATTACTAACGTCAGCAACTTTCATAAACACCTCCAGAGATATACAACTCATCCTTCAAATTGCGTTCCGTTTAGCGAAAACAAAGACCATTGTGTATTCGGGGTGCCAAAGAATTAAGAGCGACGCTCCAATGTGTCGAAATAAGTAAGAAACAACAGTTTCAGTCCTACGGAACAAGTGACATAACGTAGATTTGATTTTTCTGGTTAATATACAGCAATATGCGGAGGTTGGGGAAGCTGGAATGAATGGTCGTTATGTAGCGCCAGCTGTGGACCCGGAGGATACACAACCAGAAAGCGATACTGCGACACTCCAGCTCCAATGTACGGCGGCACACCTTGTGAAGGAGAGGCAGTCGAGTCTAAACCTTGCGTTGGACCAAGTTGCCGTAAGAACAACATAATTCTTCAACTGCTTTCTTCGTTCGATATACAGGCCTATAAAAATGCCCCAAGACATAAATATTGATAGCGAAACGTTTAAGCATCATATAAAACTTACCTTTGTGATGCAGCTGAACGTCGTATGTCTAGATCAT
The DNA here is from genome assembly GCA_964023275.1 of Norana najaformis. Lineage (NCBI taxonomy): Eukaryota > Metazoa > Annelida > Clitellata > Crassiclitellata > Hormogastridae > Norana > Norana najaformis. The sequence goes on along the minus strand of OZ029913.1, from coordinate 21,584,007 downwards.
CTTAGATTGAATGTTGAAGAAATCGTCCACTAATCTCATCTAATCTAGAGACTTCTGTAGCGCCTTTGTCATAATGACCAAGGCATCAGTCGGTGGTCGCTTCAGGTGAAAATCCCAAACAAAATCATAGTTCCTTGGGGCAGCTGGGACGAATTCTGATAGGTCAGAGAATGAGACCGTGACGACCCAGGAGGTGTTTACCTTCGTTTGCTTGCATGGCCAATGCTTTATTAATCCTAATGACAATATAATTGTTTTTGCCGTCAGAAGAGGCGAAGAGACATTGAAAGATAAAAGAAAATTAATCTGCAGTTCGATCGAAAAGTTGTGCTTATGCTGTTGCGCTTCAAGAGAATTACCTGTTTCTGTCGGCAGCTGTTTGCGGAAGCTGGAGCGAATGGAACTCGTGGTCGAAGGCGACTATTTCGTGCGGTGAAGGTGGCACTCAGACTAGGACTAGGACTTGTACCGATCCAGTGCCAGCTTATGGTGGAAGGTCATGCAAAGGATATCCGACTGAGACGAGGAACGTCACTAACCCACCATGCGGTAAGCACGAACAGGTTTCTTAAATGCTATGAATGAATGAATGAATGAAGGAATGAACTAATTAATTAAAGAACGAACGAACGAATGAACGAGTGAAATAATATAGCATAACTTGTCATAGTGCATTAAAAGCAGCTTTATATGTAGTCGCATTAAGTCTTTTTAGATCGTGTCTATTCCACCAAATGTAGCCGAACACATAGTTTCTACCTTTCTGCCCTTACCGATCAGTCTGACAGCCAGTTAGTTCGTGATTTTAACTTAAGCTGCTATTAAAATCTGCTTAACTCACAAACGAACCAGATAAATAGCTTAGCACTTAACCGTTGTTGCTTCTTATGTGCAGCTATCGATGGCGGATGGAGCAGCTGGTCGCAGTGGTCGTCGAGTGGTCTGACATGTGGTCCAGGAGGATCGAGCACCAGAAGCCGAGACTGCAACAGCCCATCGCCGTCCGCCGGTGGAAAGCCATGCAAGGGAGAAGCCGTCGATGTTCGATTCGCCCCCAACCCACCCTGCCGTAAGAAACTACACTCGCCTTTTAAACCAACAGCTATTTAACGCGTCCCGATACCATCTTGGTTTCTGCTCACCTAGAATGACAGTCATATTTACTTGAATAGAGAGTATTGCTAAGCAGGCAGAACTGCCAAAATATACGTGCTATATACATTTTCGGTTACTCGCCAGACCTTATGGCAACTGAATTATTGACCTGTAATTCCTAACTGCTTTAACGCTAGTTAAACCTGCTCGTTTAAATCGCGTGTGTAGTATCTTACGCCCAGATTAGCGAAGACAATACAGCGCCTGTTGTATCTATTGTACATATTGTGCAGCTGTAAACGGAGGTTGGAATCAGTGGTCGTCCTACTCATCGTGCAACGTTCCATGTGGTGATGGAGGATTCATCTACCGTACAAGGGTCTGTGATAAGCCTGCTCCAGCTTACAACGGAAGCTACTGCCCCGGCCCGTCGTCCGAACTCCAGCCTTGCTCCAGCAAGCCATGCCGTAAGTTACCGTAATCGCACCAGGCTAAGCATTAAAAAATAAGTATTAATCGCTATATCCAGTTAAATCCAAGAAGTTTTATCATAGAAGACCTAAGACGACAAGGATCGACAACATCAGTGAGTGGACTGAATTAGAGGACGATCAGTTATTGAAAGATTCAAGGGACAGAAGCAGATGGAATAAAATTATCTTTGGCGCAGCCAATTCTCGGCTCGAGGATGGTTGAAGACAAGACAAGACAAGACAAGTTATTTAGAGTTAATAGTGGGCACAGTTATTAGCCATGAGTTAACAGATGCACAAAAACCATAGACACTATTGGCAAATAAATATGCCCATTGCTGGCAAAAATTACTGGATATAGCAATTAATATCTATAATTTTTATTATTTTTTATTTATAAGACGACCGCCATTTATTTAGCTTGTAAAGGATGCTTTGTCATGTTCGTCGTGCCCAGACGAGACAAGATCAGTAAATAGCTCAGAGGTCTGCCTGGATACATGGCGTTCAGGAGCTGGCGCAGGAACTGCATTTCAATATTCAGCATGACATTATCGCTAATTCTGCAACGTTCACTCGCGTAAATATTCACTTTCACGTTAGGAAATATGGCTTTCGATGTATGGCATTTATTTATTTATTTATAGCAATACACGGCAACTGGGGCCGATGGAGCGAATGGTCATCAAGCACAGCCTCCTGTGGATATGGAGTCGTCACACGATCCAGAAATTGCAACGCTCCAGCCCCTGCTTACGGTGGAGACACATGTGAGGGAGTGTCGTCCGAATCAAAGATCGCCGATATTCCAGAATGCCGTAAGTTACATCGAGACAAGTAAGCATTGCAGTAGCTTCACCAGCTGTTATTTGATTCTGTACGTATAATTATTATAATTTAAACATTTCTGATTCTGAGTCAGTTTAGCTTTACATCGAATATCATAGTCTTTGATGAAAGCACAGTAATTATAAATTGCTTTTCAGTACTATAGCTTATAATTAGTACAATGCTATATTAAGTACAAAATGTACAGATTTTTCTATACACAACGACAGCCAAATTACTTAATAACGATCTCCAAGAAACTGCCACTTTTAAATCTATAAGGCTTATTTCGAAATGTTAAAATTACTTATGTATCCTAAGAAGTTGTTTATTCCATTCTTTCTCGACTACTAATGAAGCCTGTTTAAGTCAGTTGTGAAATAAAATGTCTCCTCTTCCCAATACGGAGACTGTGCTTTATCGTAACAACAGCGATTCGCAACAAACTGTTGTGTGTTTTCTGCCTACAGCAATCAATGGAGGTTGGACTTCATGGAACGAATGGTCTCAGTGCAGCGTTACCTGCGGCGATGCTGGTAAGACGCAGAGAGCGAGATACTGCGAGGCTCCTGAACCACAATACGGTGGACGTAGCTGCGATGGAGAAGCTCTACAGATTAAGCCATGCACAGCACCGAGCTGTGGTTAGTTAGTCTTCCGCCTTCAGCATCGACCACAGAATTCTTCATTTGTTATCTAATTCTTCCAAGTTGTTATTTCAGCATTAATAAGCACCACTATCTAAAGACTTAGCATCAGTCGATGGCTCACTAACGTATTGGTTAATAATTTCACTGGACAACAAATTTTTACAAAAGTCATGTTACTGAAATGAAATTAGTCAGTTCTTATCAATTTGTATGTGCTGAACACAAATATGACAGTGAAAATGCCGAATTGGCTCTAGTTTTTTTGTAATCTGAAATGAAGTAATTTTATATCGCACAATGCATGCCAATAGTGATACACTTACAGTTAATATTTGTAAAAACCAGGTCATAGACTAGTTCTTAGATTTTTTGCCTGTCTCTTGTACAGCTGTTCGGGAGCATCTCTGCGGAGTGTCTAGCAGTAGTCAGCCAACATTGTAGTGGACCATTTTCCCTGGTACCTTTGCTCCATTGTTGCGATATCTTGATGAAAACGTTCGCCATGTTCGTCACTAACCATACCACAGTTGTCAGGGAAGAAATCCAGATGGGAATGAAGGAAATGCATCTTCAGAGACATATTGCAGCGAAATTTCTGGTACTGCTTGAGCATGTCTTCTACTAGTTCCTTGTAGTTTTCTGCCTTAACATTCCCCAGAAAGTCTGTAGACACTAGACGAAAAGCATTCCATACTTGTTTCGCATCACCCTCCAGCAAGTTGTTGAAGCGGTCATCTTTGAAGAGTTCTCTAATCTGAGGACCCACAAAACTCCCTCTTTAATCTTTGCTTCGCTGAGTCGAGGGAATTTTTCATGCAGGTATCGGAAAGCTGGCGAAGTGCGGTCCATGGCTTTCACGAAGTTCTTCACCAAACCTAGTTTGATGTGAAGGGGTGGTAGTAGGATTTTGTGAGCCTCGACCAGAGCTGGGTGCTGGATATTCTTCTGTCCAACTGCCATGTTTTGTCTGGGAGTCCATTCCTTCCGCACGTAGTGCAACTCTCTTGCTCAGCTATCCCTCTCACACAAGAAACACATATTTTGTATATCCTTGCTGCAGTCCCATTAAAATGGCAACTACCTTCAAATCACCACACAGGTGCCATTTGTACCTGTTATAGTCAATGGAATGCAGTAGCTGTTTTAGGTTATTGTATGTCTCTTTCATGTGGACAGCATGCGCTAATGGAATAGATGGAAGACGGTTTCCATTGTGCAAAAGCACAGCCTTAAGACTCGGTGTTGAAGAGTCTACAAAGAGTCTCCATTCTTGTGGGTCATGAGTGATCTGTAAGGCATTCATGAGGTCGTCAATATTGGAACAGAATACCAGATTACCTTCCTTCATAAAGAAAGGTTCCAACTGCTGATGGCGCTTTCTATATGAAGTAATTGTGACATCTTCTTCTAGAAGATTCCATTGTTGGAGTCTTGATCCTAGCAATTCTGCCTTGTTTTTGGATAAGTCCAAATCACGAACAAGGTCATTTAGTTCTTCCTGTGTTATTCTGTGTGGGGTTGATGATGCACCACAGTGAAAATCGGGATCACCCTTGTCCTCATCAGATGAATCAAGGAAAATATATTCTGCTGGAGGTTCTGGAATAGGAAGTCCATCACCATGTGGAACTGGTCTCAATGCTGACGGAATGTTTGGGTAGACTATTGTCGACTTCTTTTGCTTCGTTATTCCACCGGAAAGAGGAGGAACCAAGCAGAAGTAACAGTCATCTACGTGGTTGCTTTGCTCTCTCCACACCATGGGAACTGCAAACGGCATTGATGGTCTTTTGCCATTCAACCACTGTGAAAGTTGTGTTGTACATGTAGCACAGCATATATGCGGGGCCCATGGCTTGTCTTGGTCACCAACCTTGCATTCGAAGTAAGCATGATATGCCTTCTTGACTTGATAAGTGATACTTTTCTTCTGGTTGGCAAATGTCACTTCCCCACAAATGTAACAAAAGTTGTCCACAGTATTTACGCACTTCCGAGGCATTACTGTTCTGTATTGTATCTAAATGGATAAAGTAATAATAGTTTTATAAAACAGTAACTTAAGCTGTCTCGCACAAAGTCTGTAATATTGTAAATGCTCAACCGTTCCGACTCGCTTTATATAGTACACTGCTGACGTCATCTTACGTCAGCAACCGACTGGCTGTAGTTTTACATTGCATCAGAAAATGACGTAATCAACTGTGCATGATGTGTCCATGATGAGATTATGCAATGAGGTGGAATATTACATCATTCTAGACTTATTTAGGATATTGTCGCAGTCCTACTGCATAAATTTACATGGTGAAACATAAAAAATGAACTATATGAAATATTTTCAAAACGAGAGCCAATAAAAAATTTTTATGGTTATATTCGTGTTCAGCACACCAAGATGCTACACATTAGGGCCTTTTCCAGTCAGTAACGATTTCTATGTTGACCAGTGTAATAGTCTAACGGATGCATCGTAAAGGCACCAGTTTGATGTGAAACGACTTAAGCTTTGCATTACTGTAAATGTAAATCAACTTTGCATTTAGAATGTCATAGCAGCCTAATTCAACTGTCCATCGTCGATCAGTCGGCTGTCACGATCATGTCCAGTGAACAAGAGCGTCTTAAGCAACCGATTAATGTTGATCTGGAAGAGGCTGTGAATAAATAGTCTGATGCAAAAGTATTTCATTCATTCAGTATATTTATGCATCTGGATATTCATGTAGCGCCCTTTAGTACCTCGCAATGGCGCTAAGAACCTCAGAGCTTATCTATACAGCGCAGAGCCTCTTTCTAGATATCCATTCAAAACGTGCCGAGGGAATTCGTTGTTTTGATGTGACTGCATGTATGGTTCTGGATGGTCTCGTTAGGAGTGGACGGCGGATGGACCGAATGGCAGGCCTGGTCCAAATGCAGCGTTAGTTGTGGCGATGGTGGATTCGTGACTCGAATCAGGACCTGCACAAATCCGACTCCATCTTCCGGAGGCCGTTATTGCAAGGGACTGTCCTCAGAAACCAAGCCAGGACGCGCTCCACCTTGTCGTAAGCATTAACCCGACATTTCTACATTTTCCGGCTTCTTACTCGTTTTCTTTCTTTCTTCTTTCTTTCTTGCTTTCTTTCAGACTTAGTTACGACAAATAATTAATACGTCTAATTCGTGTATTATCTAAACAAATTGTTCTCCCATGGCTAAGCAATATATTGAAGTAACTCATTTCACACAAACTGTGTCTAAATATTTTACAAGACGGGAGTGTCATTTAGTTCTACTTTAGTTATCAGCTAAGTCGTACGTTTGTTGTTCATAGCAGAAACTGATTTAGCGGCAAACAGGATCTATAAGTCTCAACAGCGCCCTGATTCAGACTAAATCAGTTTCTGTAGTGAAGCAATAACAATTACGCAGGTATCGACTAAAACAGTGAATTTGTCAACTTGATTAATACGGGCAGATGACGCTGCCTGCGTATGTCCTGCGATTACGTCCATTGTTCCTGTTGTGAGTTTCTTAGTTAGTTAGTTATTAATTCCGTAGCGCCTTTTAAACACTTTGAAAAAGCACTGCATACGCAAGGCTAAGTGATGTTGAAGTCAGTAATAACAAAAAGTGCATTATGCAACTATGCTGATTCGTTCAGCAATCGACGGAGGCTGGGGAGCCTGGAGCAGATGGTCCGCTTGCAGCATCTCCTGTGGAGTTGGAGGATACGTTCAGAGAAGCCGATCATGCGACTACCCAGCCCCTCAGTACGGTGGCAAAGACTGTATTGGCGACAAAGTTAACACCAAAAACTGCACGGCACCATACTGCGGTATGTCAGATCTAAACATATCAGTTTGCGTTTGCAATATGCATATACTAATACGATGTTTCGGTTTTAATGCTCCATTTCACTGTAACACTATTTATCGAATATTCTTAGAAGGAAAACTGTAGCTTAATGCTTTGTTGGTATCTGTGAAGGTTAGTAAATGAATTACAATCAAAAGAGACGTTTGCGGCTTAGAAATTAAATGAACTCAAGCATAATTCAACAGCAGAAACAATTCACAGACTTTCATGAGCACTTATATTGGAACAGTTCAAACTCGGTGATTGATTTCTGCTTTGTTCTTCGCAGCAATTGACGGTGGGTGGAGCAGCTGGCAAGAATGGACGCGACCTGATGTATCGTGTGGAGAGGGAACGATGCAGCGACGCAGATTCTGTGACTCTCCTGCAGCCCAGTACGGTGGCAAACCGTGCGCTGAGGACGCCGTCGAAACCAAAAGATACGTCGGACCTCCTTGCCGTAAGAACTATGCTCGCCTTATGGTCTTTCAACTGTAAGCTTAGCGTAACCGTGATGCAGGTGACGGCAACAAACAAAATGATGCTGATGACATAAATTTTTATTAAGGTTCAACAGCTGATGCAATCCTTCTTGTTTGCTTTTCCTTGTCCTGCTAATCCGACTTTATTCTACTTGGCGAAAAGCATTAGAAAGACATACAGCTAAGTAATTAAACAACACCTATGACATAGAACTAAAGTGTTGCCCTGGTGTAAAAGCCACATAAACTGTCGTTTTGCAAAATAAATTGCATTACTACTGCAAGACTTTGAGACTAACTTTGAGCGATCCTTAGACCTGCTGTTTGCCGCTGTTTAGGTTTGCCTAAGAAACTCTTCATAGAATAAATCCAAAATGGCCTCTATAATTTTATTTATGCTGAATGTGCTACCGCTAAAATATCAACTTAGCTAGTGATTGTATCTGCCGAGAAATACTTCGGCTATCGTGATATCAGGTGCTTTCGAGCGCTAAATACGATGATGGTGCTCACATTTCTAGCGATTGATGGAGGTTGGAGCAGCTGGAACGAATGGACCAAACCAAGTTCGACTTGCGGAAACGATGGCTTCCAGTCGAGGACAAGGAAGTGCGACAATCCAGCTCCGGCCAACAACGGAAGGAACTGCCATGGCGTTCCAATCGAAACTAAGCCAATTCCTCTTCCGCGATGCGGTCAGTAGCACGATTACGACATGAAACGAGTCCAAATGTAAACAAAGTTTAATGCAAACAGACCAAAGATAAATAAATGGTTCTTGTTACCTATAAGCATGCATAACATTTAATTCAGTAAATGAAGATGAGATGGTCTTTTTTTCAAGACATTTCAAACTCTACTGAACAATTGTTTTAGTGTCAAGCCAACACGTAGACTTCCTACTGTCAAATCTTATTTTTGTCGTTGCGTTTAAGACCACTGGAAACACTGTCACCTGTGATAGCAGTTGAATCAGATCCATTGCTAGGTAACCGTGACCATGGTAACGGTGCGTGCGCTGTTGGTGTTGCAGCCGTGGACGGTGGATGGAACGCGTGGAGCGAGTGGTCACTGTGCAGCGTCACTTGTGGATTCGGTGGAATTGCCACGAGATCCAGAAGATGTGATCTGCCGAAGCCCGCCTATGGAGGCAGACAGTGTAGTGGAGATATCGTCGAAAAGCGCTCTTGCTACAGCTCACCATGCCGTAAGACACATACAACTACATATAATTATATCCTTTTTTCTTCGTTATATCCAATTTAACATGAAAAATCAAATCCTGTGCCTAAGATATGCGACGTGGCTTTCTCTCATCCAAACCATGTCAAATACAACCCACAAGACTGACTTTTGCCTATGTGCTGCACACAGGAACAACATTTCTCTGTAAGGTCCAGACGAGTTTCGTCTTTAATAAGAACAGCTGCGATAGTCTCAATAGGCATATATCTTAATGTTAACGTCATCAGCTGCTTGTCTGATTCAAGCAGCAGAACCTTTTCATCTATGACCAACGTTTAGTTTACGTTAACTGAACGTTAACTGAACGTTAACTGAACGTTAACTGAACGTTAACTGAACGTTAACTGAACGTTAACTGAACGTTAACTGAACGTTAACTGAACGTTAACTGAACATGCAGAATTTGACGGAGGTAGACTATCCACTGTATCCAGGTATAACTAATGTGAAATGACAAGTGTGACATGTAGGCTCCGTCCGTTATTTCCCTGTTATTTGTTAGCATTAACTGGTGTCTGTGTGCAGCGGTTGATGGTGGTTGGACCAGCTGGTGTCAGTGGTCCAAGTGCAGCGTGACCTGCGGAGATGGAGGAACTGCCACAAGGTCAAGGTCATGCGACAACCCGGAAGCAGCCTACGGAGGACGCCCGTGCAGCGGCATTGCTCAGGAGACAAAGTCATGCTCAGCGACACCTTGTGGTCAGATAGAAAATCGTCCTATTGTCTCTCTTCTACTCTTTGAGCCTAAATATGACAGCCTGTCTCTTTACGACTTTATATGAAAGTATATGTCTCTGAGCATTTCTATGGCCATTTCGTTGACTTCCTTTGGACTGTCTCCATGTTTCTTTTTCTTTATTTCTTTTTCTCTTTCTCTCTCTCTCTCTCTCTCTCTCTCTCTCTCTCTCTCTCTCTCTCTCTCTGCTTGTCCTTGATTACTTTCCTTGTGAACATTCGTATAGACCAGTACAATTAATACTGAAATATTGAGGGAAATGCCAAATAGCAGCCACGTTCTCGGGTTATGACTTTCATATTCAGGTGGCTTTTACACTTGATTACTACACCTGGCACTGAACATATTATTACGCTCACACTGTAAAAAACAGAGGTCTTATTACATTGTAAATGAGGCTGCATGACCTGTATCTCGGTCCTTTCAATCAGTCTTTATCGAGATTTTTCTACATGATCAAAAGAGCTTTAAACATATTCACTGTAGGTCCTATATAAATGTCTTCTTACCATGTAATAATATTACTCTGTAATGCTAAACTGAACGGCTGTGCGTGTGTAGCAATCGACGGCGGCTGGAGCGGATGGACGGAGTGGTCAGCTTGCAGTGTCACCTGTGGAGAGAAGGGAATCGTATCGAGAAACCGTCGCTGCGACCATCCTCCGCCGAGCTACGCCGGAAGGAACTGTCCAGGACTCTCTTTCGAATCGAAGAACTGCACTGCTCCACCCTGCTGTAGGTTCACGCCTCGCATCAACCAGACCAGTTTACTGGCATTAAGGCGCATTTATGAGGTTTTTGAAAGGCGCTACATAAACAGCCAGCTACATCAATACATACATACATACATAGGCTACATACGCAATTATCAAGCTTTCCATACGCTTACACATGTTAGGCATAAACGTATTGACTATGATAAGCTAGAATCGACGCTTCTACACGGCTAGTTACATTTACGTGCATTAATAAGAACATGAGAAAGAAATACGTTGATTTAGAACTACAGCGACCACCGATTGACACTCAATACATTATGACATTGGCGCTATAGAAGTCACTGGATTAGAAGCGCTGCGGTAGATGAAAGACCTTCAATTTGTTCGTCGTAAAGGAAGCAATCGCATTATACACTGCTGCAGTATCTTAATTTTGTGCAACTGTCTTGACGCCTTTGTATATAGGCTCTTCGCATGGACTTATATGCGCATTCCCTTACAAGAACACAAAAGTTCAATTTAACTACTTTACGACTGACGAGAAATGCCTCTTCTTTGGTTTACTAGTGAGCAGCAATATTGATGAGGGGTGTTTTGTGCTTGGCAGCCGTTGATGGCGGTTGGGGCGAATGGGGTCCGTGGTCGAGGGGCAGTCTGAGCTGTGGACACGGTGGAATGGCCACGAGACAAAGGGCCTGCTCTCGACCGGCGCCTCTCTACGGTGGACAGAACTGCAAAGGAGCTCCGACCGAAACGAAATTCGTCTTCGAAAAGCCATGCGGTCAGCGTCGTTTTGTCATCGGCTCATTAACTAAGAATAAAAATAGGGTAACATTTAGGTCACTAACAAAATGGTTGCACGCGTTTAAGAATCTTATTAGCACGATAACATGTCGTGCATTATTCAAACGACTGACGAGGAGCTGATTCAGGAGTTGTTTTAAAAGCTAAATCTTTATTATGGCATAATCCATATAGTATGGCATAATCCATCTGGTATGGCACAATCTCTCTACTATGGCACAATCCATCTAGAAATCGACCATCTAGGAAATCAAATGAAACAAGCCTGGGCTAATTAATGCGACTATCTACTAGACCAGCAATAACTTGAAATGAAGTTTATTTAACTCGGAACAGAATCAGATAAGCAGGAGACCAATTTAATCTTAAATCCCGTAGGTGCTAACTGCAGTTTTTTCTCTGCTGTGCTGACAGACAACTGGACGCCGTGGACTACTTGGACTGATTGTGTCCAGAGGTGCGGTGTCACTTCGTACAAGAAAAGAGTGCGAGACTGCAAGCTGGTCAAAGGACAGGTCTATGGCAAATACATAGAAGAATACTGCGAGGGTGAATCAGTGGAATTCCAGAGCTGCGCCAAACCATACAGTAAGCTGACATTATTATACCACACGAATCAATCGTAAATCGTTGCCATACTTGCCAACACATGACTAGTAACAAAATAGTTTCAACTAACGATCGTCCTTTCCATGGATCAGGTAATGTACAGTAAGCCCGTATCGCTCATATGTTAGCAATAATCCCAAGTAGCATATATCCCCGGTTGAAGGATCTTCGTGCAAGTACCGCATTCACGATTGACAAGCTACATAGCATAACAGTTTCAATGATTCAAAGCCTGGTGCAGAGGGAGAAAATTAGCAACTAGGGGCTCAGTTCTAAGCAACAGAATAATTTAACTAGTTAACCAATTCATAACTGGTTGTGTCTTCAGCCTACGGTTCACCAAGAATGACCTTCCAGTTGGATGTACCTGGAGCAGTTGGTCTCAGAGTTCCTTGTCTGCATGACTGGATCGTAGTCCTTTATCGAGACAGCGATGCGTTGTCCTTCAACCGAACGTGGGCCGAATACAAGAACGGCTTCGGAAACAGCGAGGGCAACTTCTTCATCGGTCTCGAAGCCCTGCACAAGCTGGCGAAGGACGGCAAGTACAGGATGCGATACGAGGTCCAGACAAAGGGCGGAAAGTGGTACTACGGTGAATACAAGAAGGTCATTATCGGAGGCGAGGATGACCTCTACACGCTCCACGTCGACTCATATTCGGGAGACGCCGGCGACCTGTCTTACGAAAACGGAATGGCCTTCACGACCTATGACCGCGATAACGACAAGAGCACCTACTCCAACTGCGCCAAGATCGGATGCGGTGGCTGGTGGTACAACGCCTGCTACCAGGTCAACTTAGCAGGCGGCTACAACAAGCACTTTGTGGTGAAAGCACTGGCTCCTGACCAGTACCTTAGGGTGGCTGCGATTATGATCCAAAGAGACCCGAACCTAGAGGCACCACAAGACACCTATAGAAGACCACCGTCGTAAACGACACATCGTTATTTCTCTTCCTATATTGAATTGAACTCTAAGAAGAAAAAATCCAGTTAGATATAATAGCACTCTGAGAAAAACCCAGCGGGTGTTCTTTATGGGAACATTTAGTAAGACTATTAAAATTTATTTTGCTTGTGGTGGTTTTAAGGCAATCTTTAATCTGAATCGTAATTCAATCTACAGTCTGTGGATGCTTAAGAAATGAAATAAATATTTGTTCGCATTCATTGCAATCTTTTGTTTTTCTTGTTCTAACTAATTTATTAAATCCAAGAATATAACTCCAAACTGAATTGTTAAACTAAGAACATGGGCGAACAATGTTCAAATTTAGGAAAACCCATTTGCGGGCGACGCTTTCCAAATGACAAGAGCACGAACGTATTTTATCTACGATCAATCTCCATTTCATACAAGTGGAAAACACTGAACAAGAGGCATAAAATCGCTGAACAACCAGCTCAGAAGCCCTGAACACAGACGTATATCAAAAGCATTGAAGAGCAGACATAAAATCACTGAGCTGTTAACAAGTTAAAAGTTAGGTCGCTGTCCATGATCTCCGGGTTCGTCTAAGATTCAGCAATCCAAATATGTCAGTATTTTCCGTAGCTGCATATAATTCCAATTCTGCTCTATTCGTACTACTTACCATACACTTCTCACATTTCCAAACATACTCTTTAGAGTTTTATTGCCTCCAGTTTCTTTACAAATCCTGCGATCCCTCCAGTAAGCTTCATTTTGTCAATTTTGCATCTTTAGTTTTGTGACAGTAGTAAATCTGTTTACTACGCCGTCTTCTCCTCAACCTTAAATTAGCCTATTCGTCGTCATGAAGACTTGTCTCGCCACCATGTCTGTACCTCCAGCATTAAGCTCTAAACCATCTCTCTCCAAGTCATTCGCCTTTCATGAGTTAAAGTCACCTTCATTGTATCTAATCTCTTCTTTCAATCACAACTTCTTCAATCGTGTATAGATCTCGACTATCTTGTTTTCTAAGGCTTCACTGATCGTAATCATCATGTCGAGATTTCTACAACGCCCAACGAAAGCTAACTCGCGGGAACCAGCTTATTCACATGCGCCCAGTCAGAACAAAATCGATGGGCAAGAAGGGGTTTGTTCCAGGTCAAGATCCTAGAGTCAGGCAGGCAGGCAGGAAGGCAGACAGACAGCTATAATTGGTGGTGTTTGGAATTGGATCTGCAGGATTGATGAGGAAGAAAGGAAATCAGGATGAGATCTGTGGAATAGGAGTGTTCTCAGTTTTGAGTGGAAGACCTGCGCAGAGATTGCAAGAGGGTGAAGTGACGGTCACTTTGTATGACGGTTGTAACGCAATTTAAAAGTAGTACCACTTTTACAAGGTTTCTATAATGTTTCACTATGCATAGACAGAAATGTGTAGGCAGATGGAAGCGACTTCAAAAACAGTAATTCATACAAGGGACACTACTGCAGTACAGGTAATAAACGTAAAGATAACATAGAAACTCCTCAGAAGCGTGGTCTTTAGAGATGGAGACCTTTTGGCCAAAGAACGAATACGTCCACAGAAATCGCACAGAAAACGTTTTAATTTGAGATCTGTACTTTTCCAGCTATTCGAGCACCATGTGACATTAGATTTAATTCATGTGATCAGAGGATCTGTATGTTATCATACATGGTTTTGCAACGACAGCTGAAAGGCATAAACAAGCACAACAATGTAGCTGATATAAAACAGTTGTCTATCGGCTGAAAATCATTCGAACTGTCTGCTATTAGGCTTAAATCTTGCGCAAGATAGTTTCGACCTGGAAGTAATATAGCTTTTGTTTCAGTCATGGAGTTCAGGGTAAAATACATAGAATGAGCCAGTACGGCTAAATGCATGGTCAGTGTTGCGTGAAAATGTTACTGTACCGTAGAGACCATAATAAAGCGTGGAACAAAGAGTCCTGCTTTGGAAGAATAAAGCGACGGAACAATATTTACTCTGGCACTGAGTCCGAAGTGCGGCCGGTTATTAAATTGTGTATTAGAGGTAATCGTCGGCTATTTTTTTTTGTTTTTCAGCCAGGGCATAAGAAATATTGTTACTATTGATTATAAGCCACGCTTCAGTCAATTTGCGATGTCGAAACTCCCAATTCCACGGACCATTCTTACACAACCAACCGCCGCCATGAGGTTGCATCAATTATCCATGCATCAACGCATCAAGTTTCAACTGCCAATTGTGATAGATTAGGGTGGCTGGTATTCTTCGGTTATCTATAGAAACGTGGCCAGTGACCTGCCTGGTTAGTCTATTCTAATCCGTATTCTATGTGGATATCTGGAGTTCAGAACACTCGTTTTCCTGCTTCCAAACAGAAGTCAATCGACTGAAATGACGAAATCATCTGTCGTTTGAAGATCATTTCCAGCTACCTGTCATTAAGTTCAAAGATTAGTATTCAGTATTTAGCAAATCTCATTGCTGCATGGCCATTAGTTCATACATTATCAAGGCATTCAAACGGCTACAAAATTATTGTTCTAATCGTAGAAACCATTTAATCTAAACTTCCTTAAGTTAGTTAGTCAGTTATTTGTGCATTTATATACAAGCCTTTTAAGAACCTTTTTATATGCGCTCCTAGTTACCCTGATTGATGGTATATTCTTCTGAGTTCTGGCTAATTACAATGTGTAAGGTTATTTACATACACACGGACTATATTTCGACTAGTGTTCGTTAATTGATTTAAAATCCTTTAAATGCAAGTCAGCTGAGAGTCAGCATAAAATTATGCTGAGCACGCGCCACAGCTATTATTTAAGTATGCGCGCGCCAATTAATATGAAGTAGTCTATACTAAAGGCCTACAGGCAATAGCCAACTATCAGAAATATTCTATTTACAAGCCAGATTACTTTCTAGGCTCGTCTAAATACACGGTAATAAGTATAAAGTCATCTGTATACATTCCAATAAGTTGAAGCATTGTAAGCATACGCGACAGCAGACTATAGCTGACTTAACTGAAACCACTAGTAAGATGTCACTAGTTGTCGGTGAATGTCTACAATTCAACTGAGTACGATGCATCATCTATTCGTCGGTCGGCCTCTGTCTTCTGGTAGCGTCGGTCCTCCACTTTCTCAGGTGCCGAGAACGACGAATCCAGAGCTAGGTACTCCAGCAGACGGACGGACGAATGGACGGACGAACGGACGGACAAATGTACGGAAGAATGTTCGGACAAATGGACGGACGAGTGGACGGACGAATGGACGAATGGATGAACAACCGGAGGAGCAGTCATTCCATCCGGATATTCCCTGTTTTTTGTCGGCACATATGAACGACACACTAGGTGTTCGCTGATAAAACACTGTCGCGCAACTATAGGTCGATATTCTTTGATGTACCATGTCGGGCAATCGGTGAATTGAACCTACACGAAACCATTCGATAACATCTCACAAACACAACGCCGTCTATTCTGATGACATTTCGTGGTTATAATTCACACCAGGACTGGCTTGTTTTTACGGTGCCCGGATATAAACGGATACATTTTCCCTACTTTGGGCGGGAAACATTGGACAAGAATCAGACAATAGACTGCAGTATAGGTCGAGCAAAATCGGCCGCCTCTGCATTTGGACGATATGGATTCTCTCAGCGGACACAACAGACGAGACAAGACATCGATGAAAACCAGGTCTATACAGACAAACGAAATGTGTATCCCGCCGAAAGCAGTATGCGCTTACAACGAGTCATAATGCAAAATGAGCCCTTCACCAGGGATTAATCAAACGCCATCTCCACCGATGTTCAGTTGTACAACGACATGCGCCACTCTTTCACATGAATATAATATCATATAGGCCGTTGTTAGATGCATTTCTACATTCCTATGCAGTCACATATATTTTTTTATGTGAACATGCATATATACTGTACATCTGAAATTTAATAGGGCTTATTTTTTAATACCACAAATGAACTCTGTACGCAGATACAGGGAATAGGACCATTGGAACTAGGTACTGGTTTACTGCCTGATAAGCCAGCATCTGTCTGTTTTCAAACACAACAGTCCACAGTAGTCATGTTAGTAAACAAATATTAATTTAAAATCTTCGCAATGCGGACAAGTCTAGAATGATCTGCAACCAATACATACATTCTTTGTCATCGTCTACCCTGTTGTTTTCCAAACAATCTAAATCCCGCACTTCTCCCCAGGTATTTACGAATATTAACGCTCACCTGACGCGAATTTGTCCAGATTTTCTTGAGTTTTATTTTTCCAAATGGACACAATTTGTTTATGAGCAAAGAAGTAAAAAACTTAGAGTGATGTGATGGTGCTTTGGGGTTTTGGTAACAGCACGAGCAAGAGCATTCTGGATAGCTTGAAGGCAGTATATCTGGTTTGTGTCTATTTTCAGCAAAAGTGAATTACAGTAGTCAAGTTTTTCATGGACTATAGATGTGGCGATGATCGATGCATTTTTGAAGTCAAGCATAGGACGGATTCTGCGAAGGTCACGGATATGCATAAATCAAGAGAAGGAAAGATGGGTATTATGATCTGAAAAGATGAACTTTGGGAATTTTTGGAATATCACACCTAAATTGCTGTTAGGAGAGTTACAACTAAATGTTTGTGTGGAGGCAGAGTCCAGGCTGAAGGAGAAAGAGGGATCAGGAATTCGGTTTTAGATGAGTTCAGGCAAAAGAGATTAGATGTCATCCAAGAGGAGTTTGTTTAACCACACAAAGAAAATGATCTGACATAAGGCTTCACTGACGCCCTGCTTTGGATGAATACTTATTGCCACAATTACACATTGTCTGTCTTTTTTCTTCCCGTGTATCATTCCTTCGTATTTGGTCATGTCATCCACTTCACACTTCCAGAGGTTAGTTGTTTCTGCAAGGTTCAGTTGAATTTCATTGCAATTTTTGATGATGCATTTGACCCAAGGTTGGTCATGAGATTCGGCTAGGCCTTCCGATATAATATTAGATCAAGTCGAATCATTTTTATATAAAATGAGGTAGGCCTAGACTCAAATAAAATTAACTTATATTTGTGCCGGTGACCTTTAAAGTAGTCAGTCAACCTTCAAATTCTAGAGTCGCTCGATTTCTACAGCAGTTTTCACTCAAGAAAAGTCATAAGTCATAAAGTCTTTCCGATTGTCGTTTCTGAGAATAATAACTGAGAATAATAGTTACTTCTATCGCCGATATTAAAACTTATATAAGTAGAACTGTAAATTGCTATGGTCATCAAACATTCAACGTGTACAGTAACTCAAAAAATCAAACGAGCACAAAACACACTGCGGTTTTAAAACACTCACAAACACTTTTCAATGTATTTGTTATCGGTCTTATGTCTGCTTAATCAACAAAAGCAAATTATCTAGACATGAATCACTGCTAACGTCAAACCAATGATTTTTCTGCGCGAACGCTCACGTAATACAAACAGTGCCTGTCGAATACTTACTGCCTCATCACTGAGGTTGAATCAATGTTTCTGTGCTAGCTAATCTGCCAATCACAGGAATATGATAATGACCGGCTCGCACCTGTCTAAGAGTTTGCTCATTCATCATTACTAAAAAGTAAAATGACGTTCACAAATTGATCTTAAAAATGGAATGAGAACAGTGATCTAGTGAACACACACGCATATTCCACTGCAAACAACATATCCAATTATCCATGTTTGCAATCATTGATTCTATTCTTGTCGGCGCTATTTACTCTGCCCAATTCAATTATAAGTCTCTGATGTTAATTGCAGAGATGCTTCAACTCCATAATTTCGTACTGATATAGTCTGTAGCCATGACAATAAACGATGACTAGAAAAATGTTACTGGTGGCACTAGAATAGGATCATAAATTGCAGTATTTATTGCATGGTGAATCTGCAAGTCATCATATACGCACACGTTGACCACTCGCTGCTTTTTCCAGTATTGACAACTATCATTTGGAAACGTAGTTGCATGACAAGCCTAGGCTTTGGTTCCATTAATGTTCTGATGAACAGTTGTCTGCATCGCATAGATCAACGCTATATAAAATATTTTGGCTAATGCGCTTTTGGAATAAGCCGAAAGGCTATTCGGTAAATTTATCGAAGGTATTTTGACAACAAACAACTAGATTTTTTGATTGTCTCACAAGTCTTATCTGCAGCAGAATGAAGAGGTCAAGAGTTGATCATCAGGACAACAATAGTCAAGTTATTGTTACTCCTGAAAAACCTATCGGCGATGAAGCAGGTGAATCAACAGCTGACGAAAGTGCAATGTTGAAAGCCTTTTCGCCTCTCACAACTTCAATGAGAATTTTTGGACTCTTCTTCTTGAAAGACAATGAAAATGATACCCAAGACAGCAATCATAGCAGGTGGTATTTGCCAAAGTTCAGCAGCCCGGGTCATGTCTACGCACTTGGTGTGTTGATGGCCATGTGGTTTAACACGATCCGGTTAGCCACAATCTTTTCTCCAGCTGATAAACCAGCCTCTGACCTCATATGGAAATTGATCGCCTTTATTTGGACGTTCATGTGTACCTTGGTGCACACTTCCTGTTACCGAGCCTGTAGCACTGGAAGAATGCTAATATTATTTCGAAGCTTCCGCAAGAAGCTCATTCTCGACAAATCCAACTGCGTTCAGACAAAAGCAAAACTATATGCAATTGTTACATGGATATTCGTGGTCAATAACGTTGTCTTAATCGCCTATGTCCACTACGCAAAAAACAAAAATCCAATGGATGTCTCATTAGCTCCACTGAAGACCCTAGTTACTCCAGGCGAAAATATAGTACCTTTCTTGAGAACTCTGTATATGGTCATTCATTTCTACGTTTCGGGAGCAGCCCACTTTCCCATGGCATTCAATCTCTTCATTGCTACAGTCTTTTCCCTAGAGTTCGCCTACTGCAACCGCAAATTCCGCGAATCCATCGAGAATCCTGCTTCCTTTAAAGAAAGCTTTGAAAAGCTGCGACGGCAGCATCAGATGCTCAGTCGTCTCGTCACAAAGGCCGACAAATTTATTTGCTTCAGCAATGCAGCCTATGTTAGTGGATTGATATTTCTCGTGATTGCGAATCTTTACAGTCTGATATGGAATCCAGTGCTCTCCAGTTCTCCGATATTTCTGTTTCTCACAGTATTCTGGATCGCATGGGCAGTGTCTGGACTTTCGATGGTTTCTTTCGGAGGAATAATTGTGAATCATGCGGTAAGTCGATTAACCAAATGTTAGGCCTACTCTTACTGTTCTAAGGCTGAGATGCAAACACAACTACATCGATCCATCGATGGAACACCTCTGTAATTTCCATCGTGCGTTGATGCCTTTTGCCTATCGATTTTGTTTTGACTGAGCGCTTGTGAATAAGCTGGTTCCCGCGACTTTGCTTTCGTTGAGCGCTGTAGAAATCTCGAGATTACGATTACGATTTGTTATCGGCCACTGTAGCAGTGAAGGCTGAACGGTGGCTAGGTGGAGTGGCATTACACGCATCAAAGTAATTACCTGGCGCAATTTTGCTTAACTGCATTGTACGTGCTAGTGTCATCAACAAAACCGAGGTGCTCAATTTTAAGCAAATTCTATGCACACAGTCGAAGACGTTGTTCCTACATCACGAAAATGCACAAACCTTTAAGTCGTTAAGTCGAATCATTAAAGTGTTAGAGCAGATCTATATAATCAAGTTGAGTACCACTCACTGTCTTATTGTTTTCCAATTCGGGGATTCGTGTATCTGGCTTTTCTTTGATTAGCAGCGTCTCTAGTGTCAGAAGATGATGCCTTTATTGTAGTAGCTTTACAGAACCCAAAAACCGCAAAGCAAGTGGCTAAGATATTTAGTAGTACCAATGATTATATAAAGTTTAGACGGCGTCGATGGGTAGAGATTGCCGAATAGAAGTAGCCATGTTGCCAACGGAGCTTCGTGACCTGCATGCCCCCCTCGTAGACGGTCTCAGTGAACTGACCTTATGGATATTTACCTGATTTTCAATTCGAATTTGATGTGCCGTTTATTGCCATTTTGTGCAACAGGGTCCCGCCCCATTGAACTTACTACTATTACTTAATAAATTATTATGCAAATTATCATGCTTGATGTAAGCATCAAGATTTCAACAAGATTCTTATTATTAATTTAATGTGACCAGTATCTGCTAATGCATTATAAAAATACTGAAACAAATGTGGATATTTGAGATATAATTTTGAATTCTTTCTGGCGAGTCTAGGAGATATTCCCCGGGTAATTTCCCCCGGACATTTCCCCCGCCATCTCCCCCATAGATTGTCCCCGGATAAAGGCTCCCCGGACATTTCTCTTCCAAGTCAAATATTTTATATCAACAAACATTACATCAGCAGCAAGAGTGTGTTCATGCAGGTAACTAACAACTGATAGATCTTCATATAATTTGAACTTTGCTTTTCACTCACTAAAATTTGTCCCTGCACCTCTACGACGTTCGCACTCATAACTAATTATGTTATTTGCTAATTTTTTGTTTAACGTAAACAAAACCGTTTAAAATAACTTTGTTATTTCCACGTATACTAGCTACAGTTTCCATCTCCATCTCTATGGTTTTTTCGACTGCTTTTTAAATAAATTCATGGCAGATTATATAGCAACAGATTGGGTAAATATCAAAACTTTACTAAACATTTACCTTAAGCATTAAAGTGAGTAAACATTAATAAATTAAGACTCAAAGCATTAAAAGATTGGTTGTTCAACAATTAAATCTCAACAATTCAATAAAGTAAATCTCTAATAAAATTGGGATGTTTGCTATATTAACATCAGTGCATTAAAAGTCTTTCTAGAGAACTGTTTACTCAATTTGTTGGTATATTAAAAGTCTTGTCTAAAAACTGTTTGTATTTCCACCCCAAACATCAAAGCATTAAAATGTCTGTACAGATAGAAATTGTTTACATTTTGTGGACATTTGGGGGAAGGAATATCCGGTTTTTTATCCTATTGAAACGCCCGGGGTATGAAATCCAAAGGTAGATGACCGAAGGAAAAGTCCGGGGGAAAATGTCAAGAGGGATTTGTCCAGATTCCCCTTCTGGCATAAGTTTAGCAGACCTGGGTGCATGCAATGTTAGACTTGTCCGATTAATTTGAAGTATCTCTCGACTTAAGCGCAAACTTCATAGCAGAAATTCATCAAAAGGACACCTTTTAACATCCGACTAGGATTGTTGTACATAAGTTGTTCAGGAGAAGATAGATGGCTGAGTTGTCCCAGGTGACCTGCACTTATTCCACCCACGGTTCCCAATTCCAACTGCCATTTCCACCCACTGTGGATTGACTTAATTGTGATTATTATCATCATGCTCACAGTGCCATGCTGCCAGCCACAGACTTACATTTTCCTGATGCACATAAAACTGCTATTCTGTTGTTATCATTGATCCATGGTTTTCGATCCACATTCTGCTGCTTCGGCGTTCGTTTCTGGTGTAAGGAAACTGGTGCACGGAAATGATGACTCCATTTACTCATTAACGAATCCATTAATTCCTTCTGTCCACAGTAAATATTGCGCTTATGGTCTAGTGGTTGGCGTGCTGGACTGTCAACACAGAAGAAGAAGGTTCAAATCCCCGCCAGGGCAGACATTTGTTTCGAGATTGTGGCTTCGCTTGCGCCCTTAGCCAACTCAGCTATAATGAGTACACTGACCGTACACTGTTGGTGGGAAGATCAGAAAGCGACGATAATGGCTGGCCACTGGCCCTCGTATGCCGTGGCTAAGCAAAATGAAGTCGCTAATACTTCATACAAAATTCTGCAACATTCCTATTAACAGTATTTAGAACTTGGGCGCTTGAGCTCAGTCAGCAGCGTTTAGAGTATCTTTCCGTTAGGAAAATGCTGTTGATATGAGACATCATTGATGTTGCTATCAAGAATTCAAATGGTGCCCATCCCTTTGTTAATTCAGGATAAATCAACCGGCGTGAAGACTAAATTCGGAGTAGATTCAAAGGAATCGGACTGACTAGCATAGGGGTTATACTAGAATTAGAGTGAAATGAATTGTTGAATAGAGAAAAATGTGGGAGTTTTATTGAAACTAGAGTGAAATGATTTGGTTGAACGGGTAAAAAATGGGGTTACATTGGGCAGACATTTGTTTCGAGATTGTGGCTTCGCTTGCGCCCTTAGCCAACTCAGCTATAATGAGTACATTGACCGTACACTGTTGGTAGGAAGATCAGAAAGCGATGACAATTGCTGGCCGCTCGCCCTCATATGCCGAGGCTAAGCAAAATGAAGTCTCTAATACTTCATACCCATTTCTGCCCGTCAAGATCGCTTAAGGAGCTACTATTCTTCTTTTTCTTCTCTATCATTTTCCTTCTTCTTACGCTTACTTTCGCTTGTTGCTGTCCTTAGAGTGCAAATGGCTTGACAATGTTCTACTGCCTTATCTCAAACATCCCTTTATCCACCATATAAGCACATTTAATGGATTATAACGCAGTGTGTTTAGTATTTATTTCGATGCATTACACGCGTCTTATTCGATAGCCTACGTTAACCCTTAATTCATGGTTACAAGTCCAAATGATTATCACCTCAACACCATCATCTTCATGATAATCATTATCATCATCATTTTTACTATACCAGAAACAACAGAAAGAAAATAGGTCAGGACCTATGTGTCAAGAAATTATCTACTGCTTTCTTGCAGTGGCCCTGAAACCCTGAACAAGTTTCATGGTGCCCATAATAGACCTACAGGCCACACATTACTTACTTTATAATGCGGCACGTTGGTCTATCGGTAACGCGTTTGGTCAGTGATCACGCTGTTTCGGCTTCGACTGCGTGGACTGGTAGGCAAGTTATTTGCGCACACCGTGCCTCTGTTACCAAATAGCATAATTTGGTACCGGTGCAAGCTTGGAAGTAAATGGTGCAAGTTCTGCGACTTCACTGGCCCCGTGTCCAGGACCTTGGGATTCGTCCATTGCCCGCTCAAGGGCCAAGAAAAGGTGAGCGCCTCCCCTGCGTCTCACCTTGAGATATGGGGCACACTTAACTTCTTTATATGGTAAATTTGATGGATCTTTTCATCTTTGTATTTTAGAAACATATTACAATAAATTTATCAAAGTTCAGTGTACATTGTGATTTTGCAAACGATCACTAAAAGAAATTATTTCTACGAATCGCGTGAACGCGGGCTCTTAGGGCAAATCCATGACATGCAACGGTCGCTCAGAAGCCTGATTAAGCAACAGATCAGGTGGCATTAGTAGCCTTGTAGCCAGTAATTTAATAAGTCTTTTGTCTTTGATCTTCGCATATGCATATGATTAAATGCATTAGCTCTATTTCGTCGAACAAGAATAAGGGAGGTTTAGGTAATGACACGTGTACTG
The DNA here is from genome assembly GCA_964023275.1 of Norana najaformis. Classification (NCBI taxonomy): domain Eukaryota; kingdom Metazoa; phylum Annelida; class Clitellata; order Crassiclitellata; family Hormogastridae; genus Norana; species Norana najaformis. The sequence goes on along the minus strand of OZ029913.1, from coordinate 21,560,098 downwards.
GAAGACATACTGCCTGTTGTTCGTCTGCATTGACAAAAGCATCCGAAAGTGAATGCAGTCTTCTTCCAGTATCTTGGTGGCGATCGGTTCAGTCTTCGGAGATGTTAAGCCTATCATAGTTAGTGGGTCGTGAATCCTCCGAAGATAACCAGACATGCTTTTGGTTTTCGTGTATTAATTAAGTATGTATAACGTTTTTACAGACTTTTAGCAGTTTGTGTTGTTTGTGGCCGATGCAGTTAAAGCATAGCATGTCAGCGTGAAAGTTGGACGGCAGGCGATGAAATGTCCAAGTAAATGCCTATCTACGATATAAGGAAAGGGGTTTTAGTCTAAAACGTAGGTTGTGCCTTTTCCGTTCGTGCGAAGGACAGGTGCTAATCGTGAAGGTTAAATATGCAACTACAATTAAGTCAGCGAGGTACTTATCTTGTGTGTGCTACCTGAAAGGCGCTATAAAAATGTCAGGTCCATGAAAAGCTTTGGTGTGCGGCAAGTTATTTATGAAGTGCAGAATGATTGAGATTAGTGACTCGAACGACTTAAGACTGGGGCTTACAGATGTAGCCTCCGTTTGAATGTTCACCCTTTAAAGTTCAAAATGCCTAAACTTTGTCATTCGACATTTCAGATGTACACCAATGTGAAAGCGAAAACTATTAGGCATTATTACCGGTATCACAATATCAAGAATATAAAAATTTACAGATACAGAGTAGTTGCACTTTTAAAAGGGCAGGTTCTTTCATCCTAAAAAGAAAGGAAAGAAAAGATTCAGTTGTCTGTATTGCCTCCAAAAAGGCGGCCCTAATTAAGCGCGGCTGTGCTCCCTGCTATGCTGCCGCCGTTTGCACGCAATGACCTGTCGACTTTATGTTAAACGTGAATCTGTACCAATTTTTGGGATCAGTAGCCGAAGAGAAACATAGGCTACTTGTATCAGAAAGATGATATCGATTCAACACAGAGATCTTTCTAAGCTCAGTCTTTGTTCATTTGAAGAAAACATTGTGATAGTTCTTTAGGTTATCCAGCGTGTAGGCCTCCTCAATGTTGTCTATATACAACAATGTGTCATACGAATAATATGATGAGAATTTGACGCAATATTATTTCTTTGATTGCTCTCATTCTTAGCTGTTTTAAACGTAAAACTTTTCTGTTTCCTCAGGCTCACAAAATCTACGACAGAATTCATGATATTGATTTGACGAATCTAAGTGCAGAAACAATAGGACAGGTAGGCTCTGTAGTAAATGAATGCACACTCTATTTGTGTAAGCCTGTACACTTTTATATTGCGAAATTATAGACCTATATTCGATTTTTTTGTTCATTTTGCAATAAGAGATTCGCTATCAGTCAGAATGGGCGCCATGCTTCATGCAATGGCTGCGCTAGCCCAGATGCAAATCTATCACCGACGTTTGTCAGTCAAATTAACAAATGAGAACACGAAAGACAACTTCTATCAAATCTTGGCGCTTCCTCAACAAGACATTAGCGCCCGGTTTTATAGTGTGTTTCTTGTCAAGTCACAGGTTACCGCTTACATCAAACATTGCGTGCGAACACCGACCAATGACAAACAAGTTAACAACCAGATAATTCATCGTTGTAAAATGTCGCGCCTAATGCACCTTAAATCCACCAGATATTCACAAATAATTAACATTCTGATGAGTCTTAGATGTAACGTCAGAAAAATGTTTGATACAAACGCCTGGTCATTCAATGAACTTAATATCTCGGTCACTAAAGTGTCTCCAAGCGCTTTACCTTATACTTCACACTAGCTCACAGTAAGTGAGCCCTTTTGGTCAATTTCTTGTGGTGGCATCATCGGTGAGATTTCATCAGATATCAAGTTGCTGACCGATACGATGTAGGCTTGTATCCTCTCATTGTATCCTCTACCTAAGCGAAATTTTATATAGATTATTTGAATATTTTAGATCAATACGTTCCTCAATCGCTTATGTGGAGAACCGATTGGTTTTACTGTCTTGAGAATCTTCGTAATCGATCGAAACACAATTCTTACGGTAAGTCAGATCAGTCATTATCTCGATTAATAAGTTCACATGCCAATTGCTCTCTAATATTTTGTTTTAATTGGCAATCTTTTGACCAATTGCAGCTACAATCATTTAATTTTTTACTTTCCGTTTCTTCCAAATTTGCGGCCCGTTTCTTTCAAATTCCTAATTTATCCTGTTTCTTCTGTATATTCACGACAGGTCTTCTGTTAGATTGTGTCCTGCTTAGTTCTGCAGGGTCTTCTCTTGAATGCTCCGCTCCATTTAAGACTTAATTCATTTGGGATTCTGGTCATCGCTCTTTTCTTTCATTTCCTCTGTATTATTGAATTTCAATACTTCCTTCCTCTTTCTCAATATTTCATGTGAACTTATCCGCGAATTGTTTTGTTTGTTGATTGGCAGATTCTTGGTTTATTGATCACGTACTTTCTCCTAATTGTCCAACTGGTTCCACCGTCATCCGGTAATCAAGAACAACAGGTTTCAACGCAGAATGTCACCATGTTTCTAACTACTACCAGTGACATCATCAACAATTTCACGACCAGTTTCTCATAGGATTTCGGATTGAGTGTTTGCAAAATGCACATGAGTGTCATGCAAACTGTTGTTTTCTATAACAACTACAGACGTTACTTAAATCGTCTATGTTAGCGTAATTTTTGTACTATTGAGTGAACAGGCGTATGTATTAAACATTTTTATGACATCGCCAACATGAGTCATCGGAATGTTAATTTATTTGTGACTGGCTGGTGGATTTACTTTGCTTTAGGCGCGACATTCTTACGACGATTTGTTAGCCGGTTGCTTACTTGTTTGTGATTGGTTGGCGTTCGCTAGCATTGTCTGACGTAGGCGGCAACCAGTGATTTGCCAAGAAACACAATATAAAAGCAAACGCTGATGCCTTGTTGAGGGCGCGTCAAGATTTGGTAGAAGTTGTCGGTCGTGTTCTCAGTTGCTAATTTGAGTGACTTTGTTTCGTGCGTTTAGAAACTGCGCTAATTCATGCACTTTTGTGATTGAATTGTTCGTTTATTCAGTTAATGTAAACTCAAAAATCAAATCTTTTCTCGAATTCGGTTAGTCGTGTAGTTTATTTCATAATTACAGAATCATGAACTGTATTCGTAATTTGTTTTGAAGAATGTTCGTGATAACGCAACAAAAATGTGACTAGCTGTTGAACATTTCTAAAGTGAGAAATAGAAAAGGCGATAAAAAATATGGGCGAAAATATTAAAGCGCGTTATAACTATTAAGCAAATGTGACTGGATGCTGAACAAAAAGCGCACAATTATAAAGGTGAAAATAATATGGGCGAAAATAATAAAGCGTAGGCCTATTATGATATGAACGAAGAATGAAAAGAGCTAAGTACGTGTTAAAAGTACTTTTTAGGTTATACATAAAAAATACAAACTCAAAATCCTTTGTTTCGAAAGCAGCGCTGATTGCGACTTAAGAAAGATTTTTACAGTGTTAACGCGAGATTGCATGCTTTTCCTGTTAAATAGTAAAGACTCTAACGCCTTTCGTAATCGGTAGCCCTTCTTTTAAGTCGTGCAGAACAGTCCTCATACTTCTTTCATGTAGACAATTTATTGATGTAAGTCTCCTATGATCAAGGACACTTCCCTGTTAACCATTTCTAGTATTTTGCATAGCTCCTGATCAGCTTCTTCATGACATCTGCACTCTGTAACACACTACACTATTTGGCGTATCCGGCCCTGCGGTTTGGAACGCATTAACGACCGAACTAAGAGTGCCAGAACTCTCCACTGAAAGCTTCCGGAAGAAGTTGAAGACTCGCCATTTTATGTAATCCTCACTGAGCCAGCTACTATTGGCGCATTTGCGGTGTATCTACGTAGTTGTGGCTTTCTCGGTCGGGCTAACTGTTCATGGGGTGGGGGTAACTCTAGCCCAGTTCTACGCTCAGAGCCACCCGCCTCACCGCCCCTTGCATTCTCACTGTACAATGGTCTTCCCGTATCATCTCTTCCAATAGTGTCTGTTCTCTCCAAGGAAGGCCTAGGATAGATCGCTTCCTTAAGGGAATCAACACTGTAACTCTCGGTCTCGGAATCCGACTTTGCCTCTTCCGCGGTCGCTGGATGGGCAACGTCCTGAGGATGGCCTTTACTCAGAACAGGGTTCGTTCCTTTACCGGCAATAGTCGTTCCCTTTCTGCGTGAGGACTTTCTCGTAACCACCATTCTACATCTTGTAACTCTCCCGTTACCGCCAATATTTTCAGACGCCAGTCGTTTTCTCGGTTCCGAGAACAGGGAAGTTTTACGACGAGCCTCTGTGTCTTTCCGCCATAGACACATAGATATCGGGAGAGACATCTTCCCATTATCACTATCTGTCTCTCGCTCCATCTCCGGGTACTTCTGAGAACTTTCGGAGCAAGTTTCCATGTCGTCTCTGTATTGGCAATTATCGGCCAACACTGCTTCAGGGGATAGGACACCCCTGTGGAACACTCAAGAGAAGGTCTTCTCTCTAACCTTCTGTAAAACACACGGACCTTCGTACCGACCTACGCACGAGGGGGCCCTTTCCCGCATTTCAGTCAGTCCTCTGATCAGTGTGTGACGACAAGCATATAGAGGAGTCGGTGTCTTCCGTGTCGACTCCGGTATTATCGGGGAACCGATCCGGACTAGGATGTACCGGGTATTTTCTTGGTCTGCGTTAGTTTCCGGTCTCTTATGTACCGCGACTTTTTGCTTAGTCTGCATTATGATCTGCGGGTCTTCCCCTTATCTCCGCCGTCTGAATTTCGACGGGGAGAACCGCGGCCGCGTCTTTCCCCGAGTTTCGCAGAACCTGTTATTTTCCAACTATCGTGACTTACTCAGACCGTCTCGCGACTTCCTAACAGGGTGGGCCCGAGCCCTGCTGGACCAACGGAGCCAGTCGGAAAAAAACAGATTGGTTCGCAACGGCTGCGACGTTCTCGGGAGCGCACTGATAAGATTTTTCTCTTACGCGGTCAAAGGGGTAGCTTCCGCAACTTTCCCACTTGTTTTATACAGACCTGTATTTATTTCTTACGAACGGGGTCTTTCCTCTGGTTCTGTCCAACCTCAACGTCCACCGTCGTGGCTCAGACCGCCTCGCGATCTACGGCAGAGTGGGCCCTCGCTCTACCGGATCGACGCCGTTAGCCCGAAACCAGACAGTGTTTGTCTCGGTCCTCCCACCGGGAGCGCACAGATTACACTTTTTCGCGGACTCTCTCGCCCGTATATTTGTATCGTAACCGGGACCGTATCGAACACGGGCTTCTCCGGGCGTCACCCTCGTCCGTATATATGTATTTGTATGCGCTCTGAATTCGCTCACAGAACGATATCAAAACACTGTAACTCGTATATGTGAAGGCACGCAACCATCCTTCACGGCTATAGCAACAGAACGCACTACACCCCTTAGTCAACCCCTTCTACGCGTTTTACTTATAAAGTGTCACGCTCGATCACTTGCCTTAAAACAAACATTTAGGGGCCATAAATTTAAACAATTTTATTCATTACTTTACTAAAATTTTACTAAGAAGTTTGCACGGCCTAATTATTAAGCTATTATTAGATTAAGCTTAAATTTAATTTTTTTAAAAATTCCTGAAAATCCTACACAGGTAACGCGGCCGAACCGTGAACATAAGCACAGCGCTTAATGGCTACCTAACGCGGGTCATAACTACTCCTGCCTCTTACCCAACAGGCTTGCCTTGTGGCCGATCCGCCACAGTTACATTATTTGGCGCTTTACAGATCTCCTTATAATAATAATAAAGATAATAATAACAATAATGATGATGATGATGATGATGGTGGTGGTGGTGATGATGATGATGATGATGATGATGATGATGATGATGATGATGATGATGATGATGATGATATACCAGCCCTTTTTACTTGTTTAATTGAATTTCACACCAGATGCTATCTTTTGAAGGCTTCATTTCTAATATCAAATCTATACGCTGCATTGATATTGCTTTTAAATATACAGAAAAAACCTTCCAGCGCTATGTACAACTGTTTTCTGGTTAGGTTGATTCATTCTAAATATTCTGCAACCATCTAAAGCAAGGTCACTGTCCGTGACCGCCGACTTCGTCTAAGATTACGCAATACCAATAGTATTATGTCAGGATTTTCCTTAGCTGTAAAAAATTCCAATTCTGCTCATTTTGTACTACTTACCATATTATGCTTCTCACACTTTCAAATTTGAACTTTAGAATTTTATTGCCTCCAGTTTCTTTACACGTCCTGCGATCCCTCTGTTAGCTTAATTTTTTTCAATTTTGCATCTTTAGTTTTGTGACAGTAGTAAATCTGTTTACTGCGCTGTCTTCTCCTCAACCTTAAATTAGCCTATTCGTCGTCATGAAGACTTGTCTCGCCAACATGTCTGTACCTCCAGCGTTAAGCTCTAAACCATCCCTCTACAAGTCATTTGCCTTTCATGACTTAAAGTCATCTTCCTAGTATCTAACCTTTTCTTTCAAGCACATCTTTTTCAGTCTTGTATTGATCTCGACTCTTGATGTCCAAGGCTTCACTTATGATCTGCTTTGGAAAAATATTCATTTTCACAATTTCCCATTTTCTGTTCTTTTTCATCCCGTGTATTATTCCTTCGTATCTGGTCATAAAATCATTCATTTCATCTATCGGGAGGATATTTGTTCCAAATTGCACAAAACCCGTATCGTCCAGTTCACCTTTCTTAATTTTCAAAAGTGATTGCTCAGTTCGTGAAGATGGTGTTGAATCCAAGCCCATTGCATTTATAAATTATACCTACCATGCCTGATCGAAAAATCTCCAACCAATATCACTTTCTCCTTTCTTCTGTTGAAGACATCATTGGTAGCTTTCTGCTGCTTAAGATATTGTAATGGTCTTCCCTTTTGTTCCTTTAAGGTCAATTGAATTTAATTTCAATTTTGACCCAAGCTTGGTCATAAGATTCAGCTAGATCTCCCCATATATTATTAGACCAAGTCGGTCAGTTTTTATATAAAATAAAGTAGCCTAAAATAAGATAAAATTAACTTATATCTGTGCCGCTGACTTTTGAAGTAGTCAATCGAGCTTCAAATTCTAGACTCGCCCGATTTCTACAGCAGTTTTCACTCAAGGAAAGTCATGAAGTCTTCCCAATTGTCGTTTCTTGGAATAATAATTAAAACAACTTTCTTCAGGACAGTTACTTTTATCGCAGACATTAACATTTATTTACATGCAAATGTATGAACTGCCTTCGTCAGCAATTGTTATCGTCTATTGCAAGTCAAAGAATCAACTGAGCACAAAACGTACTGCTGTTTTAACACACTCACAAACACTTTTTCAATGTATTTGTTATCGATCTTATACCTGCTGAATCAACAAAAGCATAATTGTCTAGACATGAATCACTGCTAATGTCAAACCAATGATTTTACTGCGCAAGCGCTCACGTAATACAAACATGAATGGCCTGTCGAAAACGTGCTGCCTCATCAATGAGGTTGAACCAATGTTTCTGTGCTAGCCAGTCTGCCAATCATACAAATACGATAAAGACTATCTCGGGCCTGTCTAAAACTTGGATACTCATCATTATTAAAAGTAAAATCAAGTTCACAAAATGTTTAGAACAAATTGGATGATAACAGTGATCTAGTGACCACGCACGCATATTCCACTTCAAGCATAATATGCAGTTATTTATGTCTGCATTCATTGATTCTATTCTTGTCGATGCTATTTACTCTGTTCAATTCAATTAAATTCTAAGCCACTGATGTTAATTGCATGGATTCCCAAAACTCCATAATTTCGTACTAATGCAGTACCTAACCATGACAATAAACGATGACTAGAAAAATGGTAGTGTTGGTACTGGAATAGGATCATAAATTGCAGTGTTTATTGCCTGGTGAATCTGCAAGTCATCACACACGATGACCAGTGGGTGTTGTTTTCCAGTATTGACTACTCCCACATGGAAACGGAGTTGCATGACAAGCCTACGCTTTGGTTCCATTAATGTTCTGGTGAACAGTTGTCTGCACCACATGGATTAACACTAAGTAGAAAATCGTCTGGCTAATGTACTTTTGGAATAAGCCGAAAGGCTATTCGGTAGATTTATCGAAGGTATTTTGACAAAAAAACAGCTAGGCGTTTCAGACGACAATTGATTGCCGTTAGTGTCTGCATCAGTCTTATATGTAGCAGAATGAAGAGGTCAAGAGTTGATCATCAGAACAATAAGAGACATGTCATTGTTACTCCTGAAAAACCTATCGGCGATGAAGCAGGTGATTCATCAGCTGACGAAAGTGCAATGTTGAAAGCCTTTTCGCCTCTCACAACTTCAATGAGAATTTTTGGACTCTTCTTCTTGAAAGACAATGAAAATGATACCCAAGACAGCAATCATAGCAGGTGGTCTTTGCCAAAGTTCAGCAGTCCGGGTCATGTCTACGCACTTGGTGTGCTGATGGTCATGTGGTTTAACACGATCCGGTTATCCACAATCTTTTCTCCAGCTGATAAACCAGCCTCTGACCTCATATGGAAATTGATCGTCTTTATTTGGACGTTCATGTGTACCTTGGCACAAACCGCCTGTTACCGAGCCTGTAGCACTGGAAGAATGTCAATACTATTTCGTAAATTCCGCAATAAGATAACTCTGGACTGTATCAAGTGCATCCGGACAAAAGCAGTATTGTATGCAATTGTTACATGGATAATCCTAGCCATAAACGTTGTCTTCATCGCATATGTCCAATATGCAAACAACAGAAATGCAATGGATGCCACATTAGCTCCATTCAGATTCTTAGTTTTTCCAGACGAAAATATAGTACCTTTGCTGAGAACACTGTATATGTTCATTCATTTCTTCGTTACTGGAGCACACCAATTTCCTATGGCATTTAATCTTTTGATTGCTACAGTCTTATCCCACGAGTTCAATTATTGCAACCGCAAATTCCGCAAATACATCGAGAATCCTGCTTCCTTTAAAGAAAGTTTCGAAGATCTGCGACGGCAGCATCAGATGCTCAGTCGTCTCGTCACAAAGGCCGACAAATTCATCTGCCTCAGCAACGCAGCCTATGTTAGTGGATTGATATTTCTCGTGACTGCGAATCTTTACAGTCTGATATGGAATCCGGTGTTCTCCAGTTCTCCGATATTTCTGTTTCTCACAGTATTCTGGATCGCATGGGCAGTGTCTGGACTTTCGATGGTTTCTTTCGGAGGAATAATTGTGAATAACGCGGTAAGTCGATTGTCCACAATTTGCCCTTTTGAGCAGAGAGTCACTTTGGCATAGAAATCCTTACTCATTGCAGTCGAGCAGTTGAGTTTTATCCCCGTTTAGTCATACACCCCAATGTAAAGCTTTTTGATAACCGGCCTTCGGATCCTTTCGTAAAAAGAATGAAGTAGGCCCACAGTCTTAACCATTACTGTTCACCAAGCAGCCGTTACTGTAGCATAATGTCACTCTCTACTATCTGAGAACTGCAAAATATAAGTTTAAAATAATTGGGATTTAGAAAAAGTCGCAGCTCATGGTCAGATCTATGTCACCTAGATGCTGTTTGCAATGAAATAATCTTAGCAACTGATGGATGTAAGAGTAGGACAACTTGATGTTTGTTTTGCTGCTTAAATGACCTAATTATTTGTTCTTAAAACTGAAACGCTAGTAAAACTAATAAGGTTACGATGTTCTTAAAGTTTTTATCGACACTAGTGAATCTACAATTTTTCTGTATCAATTTTGCTGTGCGCATAAAAACAGTGGTGGTATGAGGTAGTTATTGTAAATATTATGCCAGTTAACTCTGTGAAATACACGTAACAACAATAATTGTCTCAATAGCGTAGTGGAGGTAAAGGTATTGTTTAAGAACCTCTATAGAAACTCCTGTGAAGCATGGTCCTAATGTTAAAGGTTCATTTCTGCTGAGGTGCTAATATAATCATAGCAATCCATTGCTGGAACACCTCTGTAATGTCCAGCGTGCGTTGATGTCTTCTGTTATCGATCATTCTAGTCATGAAGGCTGAGTAGTTGCTAAGTGGAGTGGTATTCCACGCACTGTCACCCATCAGAGTAATAACCCGCCTCACTTTTGCTTACCTGCACTATACCTACCAGTGTCTTATCAACAAAACCAAGATGCCCAAATCTACACAAAGTTTATGCGCACATTCGAAGACGTTGTTTCTACATCACAAGATCCGATGATTATGTAGTTCAGTGTTAGTAGCGACATCTCCAGAGTATACAAAATGCATTTTAAAACTCATGCGTGTCCAAACCTCCTTAATCCATTAGCAACAATTTCAGAAATGACTTTGCTGATTTTTTGCGAAAATGCTCAAACCTTTAACTCATTAAGACAAATGATTGAAATTTTAGATATATCTATTAAATATCTGGTCCATTTGAGTAGAGCTGGCTGTCTTACTGTTTTCCTAGGAGTGAATTCGTGTATCTGGTGTTTATTTTACAAGCTGCGTCTCAAGTATCATTAGTTGATGCCTATAATATAGCAGCTTTACAAAATCCAAGCACACGAAAACAGGTCAATAAGATATTGCGATAGTACCAGTACTTATATAAAGTTCAGAGCTAAGCCAGCCCTGCAGCCTTGAAGACGTCAACTGGTGGATATTGAAGAATATAATAAGTAGCCATGCTGTCAACGGGGTTTCGAGATCTGCATGCACCCATCGTAGACGGTCTCAATGAACTGACCTTCGGGATATTTACCTGATTTTCAATTCCAGTTTGGTGAGCCAATTTCTGCAACAAGATTCGGCACCATAGATCTTACTACTATTATTTAATATATTATTATGCAAAATCATCAAGCTTGATGTAAACATCAAGATTCTTATTATTTACTTTAATGTGTTCAGTTTCTGCTAATGCATTATAGAAATATTGCATCAGATGTGGATATTTGAGATATATTTTGATTTCTTTCTGGCATAAGTTTAGCTGACTTGTGAGCTTGCAAGATTAGATTGGTCCGAAATATTTGAAGAATCTCTCGGCGCAGGCGAAAACTTTATCGCAGAAATTCATCAAAAGGACACCTTTTTAGCAGGAGAGGATTGATGGCTGAGTTGGACCAGGTGACCTGCACTTATTCCAAATGCAGTTCCCATCCAAATGCAATTTCCACCCATTGTGGATTGACTTAATGGTGCTTAACAGCGACAAGGACACAGCGCCATTCTGCCAGCCACAGACTTACATTTTCCTGATGTGCATAAAACTGCTATTCTGTCGTTATCATTGATCTATGATTTTCGATCCACAATTTGCTGCTTCGGTGTTCGTTTCTAGTGTAAGGAAACTCGTGCACGGAAATAATGACTCCATTTACTCATTAACGAATCCATTAATGCCCTCTATCCACAGTAAATATTGCGCTTATGGTCTAGTAGTTGGCGTGCTGGACTGTCAACACAGAAGAAGAAGGTTCAAATCCCCGCCAGGGCAGACATTTGTTTCGAGATTGTGGCTTCGCTTGCGCCCTTAGCCAACTCAGCTATAATGAGTACACTGACCGTACACTGTTGGTGGGAAGATCAGAAAGCGACGATAATGGCTGGCCACTGGCCCTCGTATGCCGTGGCTAAGCAAAATGAAGTCGCTAATACTTCATACAAAATTCTGCAACATTCCTATTAACAGTATTTAGAACTTGGGCGCTTGAGCTCAGTCAGCAGCGTTTAGAGTATCTTTCCGTTAGGAAAATGCTGTTGATATGAGACATCATTGATGTTGCTATCAAGAATTCAAATGGTGCCCATCCCTTTGTTAATTCAGGATAAATCAACCGGCGTGAAGACTAAATTCGGAGTAGATTCAAAGGAATCGGACTGACTAGCATAGGGGTTATACTAGAATTAGAGTGAAATGAATTGTTGAATAGAGAAAAATGTGGGAGTTTTATTGAAACTAGAGTGAAATGATTTGGTTGAACGGGTAAAAAATGGGGTTACATTGGAAATGAATTGGCTGAATGGGGATCAGATATGGGGTTATATAAGTGGAGCAACTACCGCCCTCGCAATTTCCGCCATCACGGTCAGCCAAAGTGTACCTGAACGTTTGCAAACATCGATGACATTCGATTTGGTTGTTCTGCCTAAATTCGTAGGGCATTTTGTCATTAAACCAAAGCTCCAAATAGCTTTTTATCAGCTCATATTCTTGCTTTCCTAACACTGCACCATGTGGCCATGACAATAACTTGGTTATCAGCACTTGATATACTATCCTCGCCTAATGGATCATCGCATTCACATGAAATGAGCAGATCGTGTAACTGAGCATCGACTATTTAGTCGAGTCGTTTCGCCACTACCTGTAACACTGACGCATGTCACGCTCCCAGTAACTTGACTTTATTGCCTTTTGATATTCGACAACAGGATTCGACAGATTTTTCGCTGTAAACTAACAAGCAACTGGTCACCTCTCGTCTGCATGGGGGCGAAGAATTGAAGAATAGTCTATTCAACGAACGGAAGAGTTATTTACGCGAAAGAAGCATTTAGACTAATTAACCAGCGACTACGGAAGTCTAATTTGCGTCAGAGATGGCGACAGTCTCTCCGAAAGCTTTTGAAAACGACATGTTTGTTGTTTTGCCCGAAAATCCAAGCGGCGATGTGAAACATGCAGTAACAACTGAAGAGAGTGCAATGATGAGAAGCCTATCGCCTCTCACAAAATCAATGCTGATTTTCGGACAGTTCTTCCTCAAAGACAACGGAAACAACGCCAGCAGTAAGAGCCGGTGGCCACTGCCGAAGTTTAGTAGTATGAGCCATGCCTACGCTTGTGCAGTGTTGATGGCTATGTGGCTTAACCTCATACGGTTTTCCACGATATTTTCTCCAGATGACAAACTAGGATCCGACCTCATATGGAAATTGGTCGTATATGTCTGGAATGTCATGTGTGTCTTGGTGCAAACCTCTTGTTATCGTGCCTGTAGCACTGGAAGAATGTTAACACTATTTCGAATCTTTGGCAAAAAGCTCACTCCGGAATGTTTCAAACTTGTCAGAAAACAAGCCTTGCGGTATGCAATTTTGGCCTGGACATTTGTTGGCATTAGCTATGTATCCATCGTTTATGTCAGTTTCTCCAGCGAGGAGCACACCATTGAGTTCGCCATGGCGCCATTCACGATCCATATTAGTCCTGACCCCGCTATAGTACCGATTCTGAAATGCATTTACCTAATCCCTTATTTCTACGCAGCTGGAGTAGCTCAGTTTCCCCTGGTGTTAAATGTTTTAATCGCCTCAGTCTTTTCCAACCAATTCACCTCCTGTAACCGCAAATTCCGCAAATCCATCGAGAATCCTGCTTTCTTTAAAGAAAGCTTCGAAAAGCTGCGACGACAGCATCAGATGCTGAGTCGTCTAGTCACAAAGGCCGACAAATTCATCTGCCTCAGCAACGCAGCCTATGTCAGTGGATTGATATTTCTCGTGATTGCGGTTCTTTACAACTTCATATGGAACCCAAGGCTCGTCAGTTCTCCGATATTTCTCCTTTTCTGTATTATTTGGATGTTGGGAGGCATTTGCGGACTTTTCTTAGTTTCTTTTGGAGCAATAAGTGTCAATCATGCGGTAAGTCTACAAAGAACTTCAGAAATCATTCTGATAGGATAAATACCGTTGTTACGCAGTAGCACAGCATTCATAATGCGCATCATACATCTTCAATGAGCAGAAGTGCATTTCACACGAGGCCAGTTATTAGCCATGGAAAACGAAAAGTCACAACTTCTAATAAGAGCGCTTCTCCACGCTCGAATAAATTATAGTAAGTTCCTTCAGAAATCTTCAGTGTGTATTTGACTCATGCTCGCATGTTCGGTTGGATTGATGCCGGACTGTTGATTGTTGGTGATGAACTTAAAGTTCCGGGTCCGAGATGGAAGGATGATATGACGAGAAGATAAACTGCTTAGTGGACACAACGACCACATTTTCAAAATAGATAGCTTAAGCAAACTATTTTTGATAGCATTCAATGAACCTCTTAAAGGCGCACTTCGCCACCTAAATGATGCTAAGGTCCACTGAGAACTATGTGTTCATAGCCATGCGAACAACAAAAAACCAACGAAGTTTCGTCCATGATTGACAGGTGGTTCAGAGTTCCTAGTTCATCCACCACTGAGGTCGATGAATGACGACAGTGAATGAGACGTTCGCAACACACGGCGACACTCACCGAATAGAACCGCCTGGGTGATGGTAGAGTTCGGAGCTCTATCATTAACGTACAGGCTGACGAATTCTCCATCAGTGGAACGCCGGTCATCGAAGGACGAAACCTTCTCCACAGATTCGATGGTCTATGGTCATTAGGAATACCCTGGATATAATGCTATGCGCATAATGAGGCTATAATGGGGTGGAACTAAGCGTGTTATATTTACCACGTACTAAGTAATCGATCCACGTCCTCTCTGTTACTGGCTGCCTCCTTGGCCCTTCTGGACAACAAAGTATGCAACTTTATGAGCATATCTGATAATTTTGCAACAGTTTCCTAATGGTAAGTTTTAATGTGTTTTAGGCTCATAAGATCTACGAAAGAATTCACGATATCGATTTGACCAACCTGAGTGCAGAAACCATTGGACAGGTAAAATGACTGAAGACTTCAATGCAGTCATCGTTAGGCCTAATATAAACAATCTAGTCATTAATTATGCAATAAATATGAAACAGTATGCATTAAATTTTATTGAAGATTATTGAATATTTGAATTTAATCGACCTCAGCTAGATATACTCTCATCTTATAACTGCGTATATGCACCTGGCAGCAGTCTATGGCACAACAACGGCTATTCGGTCAAATCCAATAATGAGACATATACATGTAAGGAGTATAGAAATAGTCTTAGGAGGCTGTTATCACAATTTTTCTGACCTTCAGTATACACTTCTCTACTGTCAAACTTTATCTTTGACCTCTTACTATTTGTAATTTTATTCAACTGCGTCACTGGCCAAAGTTCAGGTACACTCAGCTTTAGAATGGTCTAGCTCAAACTGTTAACAGTTACAGTTAGTTACAGTTACAGTTACAGTTAATAGGCTAAGTAAGATATACTGCTTTTAGTGCATATTTCTCTTCATCCAAAGTGCATATTTCTCTTCATCCAAATGTCAAGTTTTTAAAACTGTTTCATGCTTGGTGCAGATATTACTTCTTCTGGTAGCCAGTTGCAGTGCTCTACAATCCTCTCGCTGATGAAGAATTTCATTATGTCCAATCGCACCCTCTTACAATAAAATGTCAGATTGTATCCTCTTAGATGTCCAAATGCTGCCGTCTGGAAGGTTTTCTTGTCCATATTCTCGAATAGGCTTACATGTAGGTCTCAATAAGGTCATCTGCATCTATCGTACATATATCAGTCTGTGAAGAGAAAACACATTATTTCTGAACATGTGTGGAACTGCTCTTGTAGCTTTTCGAGAAGCAGTGTGAGGATATCTTGCTCTGCTCATTCCAAAGGCTGCGGCCTTTATGATGAGCAGAGCAAGATGCTTTAGCTCAATGTTGTTAGCACTGACCATTGATACTGCTTATTCGGGAGATCTGTAGCAGATATCATTTACGCAGCCACCTATTACCGACTCTTCCTAATTGATTACTGCTGTTTGTAGATCAATACGTTCCTCAATCGCTTATGTGGAGAACCGATTGGTTTTACTGTCTTAAGAATCTTCGTAATCGATCGAAACACAATTCTTACGGTAAGTCAGATCAGTCATTATCTCGATTAATAAGTTTATATGCCAATTACGTTCTAATATTTTGTTTTAATTGGCAATCTTTTGACCAATTGCAGTTACAATCATTTAAGTTTTACTTTCCTTTCCGTTTCTTCCAATTTGCGGCCCGTTTCTTTCAAATTCCTAATTTATCCTGTTTCTTCTGTATATTCACGACAGGTCTTCTGTTAGATTGTGTCCTGCTTAGTTCTGCAGGGTCTTCTTTTGAATGTTCCGCTACATTTAAGGCTTAATTCATTTGGGATTCTGGTCATTGCTCTTTTCTTTCATTTCCTCTGTATTATTGAATTTCAATACTTCCTTCCTCTTTCTCAATATTTCATGTGAACTTATCCGCGAATTGTTTTGTTTGTTGATTGGCAGATTCTTGGTTTATTGATCACATACTTTCTCTTAATTGTCCAACTGGTTCCACCGTCATCCGGTAATCAAGAACAACAGGTTTCAACGCAGAATGTCACCATGGTTCTAACATCGACCAGTGACATCATCAACAATTTCACGACCAGTTTCTCATAGGATTTCGGATTGAGTATTTGCAAAATGCACATGAGTGTCATGCAAACTGTTGTTTTCTATAACTACTACAGACGTTACTTAAATCGTTTATGCTAACGTAATTTTGCACTGTTGAGTGTGCAGGCGTTTGTATCAAACAGTTTTATGACGTCACATCTATGAGTCATCGGAATGTTAATTCATTTGTGATTGGCTGGTGGATTTAAGACGCTTTTTAGGGCGCTACATTTTTACAATTATGAATTATCCGGTTATTTACTTGTTTTTGGTTGATCGGCGTTCGCTCGCATTTTAATATAGCCTGCGCTTCTTATTGGTCTGCGTTCGCCCGCGATGTCTGACGTAAGCGTTAACCGTTGACTTGACAAGAAACATAAGAAACAAACCGGACGCTAATGCCTTGTTGAGGCAGCGCCAAGGTTTGGTAGAAGTAGTGTGTCTCGGTCACTGCTACAGCTCGTATGCGTGAGCAGGGCTTAATTTTGTGCGGGACTCCCTCTTACGCCGATGCCTCTGACGTGACACAACTAATTCGACATCGGCAGCCAGTTCGTCACAAATTTTTAGCAACTTGTGAGGGCGAAAACGAAAAGAATAATAAATTTAATTCCGCGAACGAGTCGAGTGGATTTCGATGGTCCCTAAGTACTCCTTGACGTCTAAAACTTCATCGAAGGCGACTAAATATGACACAGCTATTTTGTTTTCTTTCATTAAGCTCGGACTAGTTCACTTACACCTGCTTGTCAGGTGGTCTAGGGCTAGAACTGACGTAGCACGCAATGACCGCGTCGTGAATACCGAGTTTATTCCCTAGTCGGGCGTAAGCCGGACTTATCTTACTTATTTACAGTCCAACTACTCTGCTCAACCCGCTCCTCTTCTGCCCTAACACTTCTTCGACTGTGCATAACCTCATCCTAAAAATTTGGCAATCGCTGAAAAGCCATAACTGCCCCACCACTCTGGAATAAACCCCCAGAACTGCGACAGTTATCTGATCCATCATTCAAACACACCTAGGCTGCACCGCTTGCAATTTCTGCACTGATCTTTCACTCAAAACTGGAAACATTCCTCTTTCACAGATCCTATCCTGGCTCCCCTATTCCTCTTATCCATCTTTCCGCTCCAATCCCAAACATCACCCACCGTAGCTGCCTCGTTGTCTCTCTTCCTGACTCTTAGATCTTGACCTGGAACCGAACACTTTGCCTATCGTTTTTGTTTTGACTGAGCGCGTGTGAATAGGCTGGTCCCGGTGACGTGGCTTTCGTTTGGCCCTGTAGAAATCTCGGGATTACGATTATGACTAGCAGTTACGCCGTCGTCGTGCATACGGCACATGCTACTGCTGTAGAGCAGAATGCTGCTACTAGGAACATTAACACTGACTGCGACTGCCCTTTATAACCAGATAATTTATGTCTATAAGCGTTCCTCAGCAACTGTAGTGTCTGCTGCCATCAGACACTTCACAAATCCCTTCACAGCCAAGTTCACAAAAAGAAAATTTGACCATTGAAAGGATATTTTTTTCGGAACGAAATTACTCCGTTTTGCTCCTAATGCTTCTCAAAAGAAAGGTGGCATTAGAGACATAAAACAACACCGTTTAGAACAAACAGCATGTCGAACATCAAAGAAAAAGATTGGTAAGGTGAGAAAACGCGGGGTATAACTATATTGGTAAGGTGAGAAAATGCGGGGTATAACTATCCATCACAGATATAAGTGTACAATCACTGAGATAAATGTTCTAAATATCTCTATATTACAGTGGTTTACTATGGTTTACTACAGTGAAAACAGGCAAAAATAGAACGCGAGAAAAAAGAGAAAAAGAGAGGGAGAGATAAAAAGAGATGCTAGATCACCAAATATACGGATACATCGACAGATGTACAGGCATATATAGACAGACATATAAATAGCCATATAGATAGCTACCTAACAGGCTTCCTAGATAGATAGATAGACAGATAGATAGATAGACAGACAGACAGACAGACAGATAGATAGATAGATAGATAGACAGAGAGAAAGATAGATAGATCCATAGATCCATAGATAGATGGATAGATAGATAGATAGATAGAGAGAGAGATTGATAGACAGACAGACAGACAGACAGACAGACAGACAGACAGATAGATAGATAGATAGATAGATAGATAGATAGATAGATAGATAGATAGATAGATAGATAGATAGATGGATAGACAGATAGACAGATAGACAGATAGATAGACAGACAGACAGGCAGACAGATAGATAGATAGATAGATAGATAGATAGATAGATAGATAGACATACAGATAGACAGAAAGACCGACAGAGAGACAGACAGAGAGACAGACAAATAGATAGATAGATAGATAGATAGATGGATAGATGGAGGGAGGGAAGGATGGATGGATGAATAAATATGTATATAAATATAGATAGATAGATTGATAGATAGATAGATAGACAGACAGACAGACAGACAGATAGATAGATATATAGATAGATAGATAGATAGATAGAGAGAGAGAGAGAGAGAGAGAGAGAGAGAGATTGATAGACAGACAGACAGAATGACAAAGAATTAGGACTTAAATGGAATTTAAACATCCGATATTGGCATCTAATTTCAGGACGCTGGTACAAGATACCATAAAGAAAATATTTCCTAAAATAACAGATTACGCCCACTTCGTCATACAAGTGAAGGCGCAAATAGCCCTAATTTGCTCATGACTTGTATTCTGAGCATGTAGATGAGAGCTTGTTTTGTCGGTTCTTTTGCTTCTAGTATTTCCCGTCGCTCCAATTTCATAGGACGTTCACCGCCACCTCGTCTGTCTATCTGCCTTAGCTTTCGATTATTTTGACTCGGAATCTAGCTTGACCAACCGATTTTGTCTGGATTATGCGTACGCGAATTAAGTAGAATAAAGTAGTTCCCACTACTTTTGCTTCGGAGCGTTTAACAGAGTCATAGTTTATAGCACGCTTACGATAAAAAATGTCGACTTTAAGATAAGCTCGCAACTGCTAGTCTGGAATTAGCAATAGAATTACTAATAGAACTACTAACATAATTACTTATAGAATTAATATGTACGACGAGGTGTTTGCGCGCTACGCCTGAACTAATCCAAGTCCATCTCGTAACCAGGCGTAAGTGGACCTAGGCCTAGTGTAGTAAAAAATTTTAAAAATGGCGGATGACACAATGGATTGCTTCGACGACGTTTTTTGACGTCAACGAGTGTTTATCGACCGGCGACATCCATTCGATTCGTTCTTAACAATCATACTAACAATTAAACTCAAAACAAATTCTTCTTACATTAATTTAACTAAAAATACCATGAATAAATATAATTCGTGTTTGAAACGACGCCCTTATGCATCTACATCACGAATATTAATATATTAAGCTTGAGGTCATGAATATTTCTCACCAAATATAACTTTCGCGCCAGGCACGATCAACAGAACGATGTTAATAGTGGAACAACCCTGTTACAAAATTACCTTCGAATCTTAAGCCACGACTAGTTATTCCGTTGCCTAAGCCAGACTCGTGAATACTGCTTGTCGAAGGATGCTACTCAGAGACTATCTAACTGTAAATGTACATGTATTTCTACAGCGACCGTATGGCTTCGACCCTGCTCATTTTCAATGAATCAATCGGGTGAAATCCTTCACCATCGCTGCCAGATTGAATGGACGCCACGTCATTTAAGGTCCCCGTGTACGGACCGTGCTAGCCCGAGATTAAAATCTCTGAAATATAGCCACTATCGGTATGCGAACCGGCATCTTCACGCACAGAGGCGCCTTGACATACGCTTTTACCAATGTGGATAACCAGGAAGTTAAGGATGATCCGTGAATTGGAAGCCGTGACAACCAAACGTATAATAGGTAGATCAAATTATTAGGTTATTCGCGTATCTTCCTAGTAACTAGGGATATTAGCAGCCCATAAATTTCTTACAATTTCTCAATTTCATCTAAACGAAAAAGTGTTTCGTGTTCTGCAGAAGAAGTCATATTGCTTTCTTTTTTATTTTCAAGTAAATGATGGATGTTTTCAGCGTTGAATAAATGTACACTAGGTGTCGCCACCGATCACCTATGTGCATTAATTATGTGGCGCAGTCTGTTTCCGAAGTAATGCAGTCGTTCGACCTAACCCTGACCGCACATCTATGATCTTACACCTATGACCTTATGACATGATGTGACCTGCTAAAGTGACGCGTAACAGTTTGCAATATTTACTTCAGCGTTTCGTTTTTATATCGCTCCTCTGAAACACTTCAAATAAAAAACACATATTACGACTTTGGCGCCAATAAATAAAATTGAAAAACGGAACCGGACTTGGTTCTTGACATGGTATCTTTGGATAACACCACTAACTTGACGCAGCGTTCGTGAATAAGCTGGTGCCCTGCGTTTAGCTTATAAGTAGCGCTTTGAAAATTTCGAGTTAACGATTACAATTATGATGATCAAAATTGAAAGACATAGCATTCGCAGCTACAGCATAGACAGGCAGGCAGACATACAGTACATGCAGACAGGCAGGCA
Source organism: Norana najaformis (assembly GCA_964023275.1). NCBI lineage: Eukaryota > Metazoa > Annelida > Clitellata > Crassiclitellata > Hormogastridae > Norana > Norana najaformis. Next base: position 21,539,039 of record OZ029913.1, on the reverse strand, counting down.
GACAGTCAGGCAGACAGGCAGGCGTGTCTTTTTAGCATTATTGAATAACTAGAAAGGTTATTTGTCGGACGGACAGAAGGAATATAAACTGGAAAGGGGAAACTTTGCTGCCACAGTGTAGTTCTAGAAGTGTAAAGCTAATCAAACATTCCGCAGCTTTTTACTGCACAATCTTTTGATAACAGCAAGCGTTGCCAATAAAGCTGCACGTGTAACGCTTAACGGAAACCATGAGCTTTATCTGCTTTGGCCTTGCATTGTTTTTTGTCGACAGCATTCCACTCTGTTTATTTTAGGCTGATTTTTTGCTGACCCAAGTACTTTGGACTGAACGGCAGAGGTACGCCTTAGCCTACACACATCAGCCACGAATAGTAAGCAAGAACTGACTGATGGCCTTAAACATATTATATTCACAGTAGAAAGTTGATTCTATATACATATATATTGTTGATTATATATATTAAAATATAATTTTTATGGATTTTGAACCTGGTACTTTGGAAGTAGTTTACCTGATAGTTCTAGAAGAACCACCCAGATTGCTCCTAAACGCGATAGAAGTTTCAGCCTTCAGCAAAAAGTCAGGTAGGAAGCGTCTAAGGCTGTTTTAGCCATCCTACAGACAATAGAGCGCCGCGTAATGAATTGAGGCCATAAAAGCTAGCCTACTTTATGTGGCCTATTAACAGTCATTTACTTAAGTGTATGAATCAGCGTATTTTGACCAACTTGTAATTCCAAAACCTTTGTACCGACTGACTTAATATTTGATTCTGGTGATTTCATTGCGGAGATTTCCACTCTTACAAAGTTCAGTGGCGATCGCTTTACTGGTGGCGCCACTAGCGACATCCAGATTATACATGCATCCTTTTGTTAGACGCTTTTGTTTCTTCAGTCAACGCTTCTTGACCGAATTTTACATTCGATAACTAATTTAAAGCGGAATTTTCGTGGAATGTGTTTTTCTTACTGCGAGCATTCAAAATTGACTAAAATACAGAGCAAATAAATGTAAAAATGCAAAATATTCTTTTTGTTGGCAGTTTTTCCCCAGTTTCAAACATTTCGCCTTAAACGCGTGGCCAAATACAAAGCATTGCAAACTTGGATTAAATATGGCCTAAATTGTTTCTTTTAACTATCGATTACTTTATAATAGCTCAAAATAAGCCCAATGGTGTCAGAAATAAGAATTATTAACTATAAGTTTAAAAGCGCTAACTTAGGGCAGTTATTTTTGAAACAAGTATAAAATTAATACTTTAGCAAAATTTCCGTGTTATAGATCATAATATTATGACACGAAATGCAAGAGTCTATGAAGATAATTTTTTATTTCGCAGAATTTCTAAAATAAATGTTATTTTATGCGAAAAACTGAAAACTCTGTCCATAATATAATGCAGATTCAAAACTGGCATGACCGAACTTTAAGTTTCTTAGCTCAAATTTTTAAAATGTGTTTCAATTTAAATTTTTAAAGTCCTAAAAAATGTTCGCCAAATATCGACAAATCCTATGAAATTAACTATATATTGCCAAATTGCAAATATAACTAATCTGTACTGATTAGGCCTACTTCAGCTTAGCAATAAACACATAGTTATTTGTAGAAGGTAATTCACGATCAGTCGAAACATGGACGGAGACGGAGAATCGTGTAGTAGGCCGAACAGTAATGAGAGCCAAAATTTTACGCAGAACATCTCTTGGGCAAAGGCAGCTGTAATTGTAATCGTAAATTTGAAAAGGTGAAAATTTATGAAGGACACTGAAAATCTAAGTGCCGGGTATTCACAAGCATTGCGTCAAGTCAGAGGGTTTTTTCAGTATAACAAAGTCCTGTTGCCAGAACAGAGGTGTTACGGCGGGTTGTGTAGTATAGTCAACAACTAATATATAGGTTACTTCTTAAGTTGGTAAAGGTAGTTAACAATTTTAAAAAAGTAGTTGTATCTAGTATTTAAATTCTAAATCTGAATTCCTAGCTAACTACTTTTAAAACCACGTTTTAGCAAGAGAGTTTCCAATTACATAGGGCCTACTAATCAACTTGTCTGAAGTGTCTCCAAATTATTTTCACATTATCAACACTGCTTGCTAGTTTGTATTTCTGGTTATAGAATGGTTGAACACCACTTAAAGAATGTCGTTACTACTTTTCCAACTGGTTACTAATTCCTAATGAAACGCCTTCAAAGTAGTTAAAAGTATTGGTAGATTAAATGGAACCAGTTAGACGATCTCGGTTTCTGTGAGACTTGGATCGCTGCTGAAGATCCCAACGCCATCAAGTTCGCAATGACTTCACCAGGGTGCATTACCAGACGCTTCCACTGCTCCGTCCCAGAAGCAGAAACAGCAGTCTGGCGATCATCCACCGTGAGACGCTCACCGTCAAAACTCATCCGCTTCAGAACACGGTGAGAAGAGTTTCCAGTTCCAGGCTGTTCGCATTATCACCTAAAACTTCAATATCTGCTCATCCACCGTGAGACGCTCATCGCCTGACTATCAGCCTTCTTGCAGCAGTTGCTACTGTGATTGGCAACGACCGTCTTCTATCTGCGGAGACTTTAACTGTCCTGGAAGCAATTAGTCCGGCATCTGCAACGATCCAATCACTGTACTTGACGTCTTCGGTTTGAACCAGCTCGTTTCAGGTCCAACGCGTACTGGGCCGACAGGTGACAGTCTGCTCGATATTGTCATTTCCGGAGTAAATTCAAAACCGATCAGGAATTTACAGGTGTGCAACCCGTGAAGTGGACGGTTGATGTGTGCTTCCACAGGAGGCAACCAATTACGTTCATAAGTAAGTAAGTAATGCATTTGTTAGCATGCCACATGTCCAACGACTAAGCGATGAATCGTAGGCGTTATTTAATTTAACGGAATCAATTAATTCATCTGATGGAAGCTGAAAACAATAAATCTTGATTCTTTCCGACAAGCGACCTCTCTGAAGTCTTCGATACGATCAACATTTAACCAACATATCACCTCTGTCTGCAAAGCATCGTATTTCTCTACAAAGCCATACGTTGATAAAGCTGTGCATCTAAATAAATTTTGACTTTTGAATCCGGGTTCCGAACAAATTCCACCCAGGCAGGTTAAAAGTTAAGTCCTTGTTTACCGAATTTAGACAGAAGTCTTAGTAAGATGAGGCGGTGGTCTGGTTTCGATGTTGATGCTTCGGCAAAGGTCGAATGTCATGCGGTTGTTAAACATCGAAAGCAGCTAACGACCTCTGTCCACAAAAAGACTTGTCGGAATTCGAGAATCGCCAGATGTATACAAATTGGAATAACGCCAAACATATCACTCGCCGTTTGCATAGGATTACATTGAATGGCGGGCTTTGGTGTTGAGAACTTAAAGTAACACGTGCATAGGGCTAATTAGTATAACTGAGTTAAGGATCCTGCGAATAAATGAACATGGGCCTAATCCAGGGTGCAAGGACTTTCTGTTTAATGTTTTACGTTACACATTCAATAGCAACTGTCATCAGTGTAACTACTAATACGTTGCAGCCTCTCAAGAGATATGTGTCGGTAACTTTCATGGTTTTCAGACAGCTTCTAAAAATGTTACTTGCAATGTCCGTCGAACTTTTCAACCTCTTACATTCACCAGCTATAAAATATCCAACCGCCCAGATCTACTCGTTCTTCCTCACGCCTTCCTCTTTCTCGGTCTCCAGTCTCTTCCTCTCTCAAATTCGGCAACCGCTCATTAATCTTCGAGGTGTCTGCTCTGTACAAAAAAATAATTCAACAAGCCACCAGTTCGCTCATCCGCCTTTCTCGCATGTCGACACGTGCACTCCTATCCTTCCCCTCTCTCCTCGGCCTTCCACTCAAGACTGGCAAACCAAACTTTTCAAGCTGTCCAATCCTGCTATCGCTCCTGTACCATCTTTTGACCTCCATCACCAACGATTTCAACCCCAGCACCATGTTGTCACTCCGGCTTAACTCCCGCATTCCGACCTGGCACCAAAACTCACCAAACAACCTGGCTCTTGATGACTTGATTTGATATATCGCTGGTGAATAAGCTGTTCTCCCTGACGCAGCTTTTCGGAGATTTAAGTTTACATAGAGGCAGACATACATACGTATGTATGTATGTATGCATACATGTATGTATAGATATATGTATGTGTATGTATGTATGCATATATGTATGTATGTATGTGAACGTATTGTGTACGAGTGTGATTGGTACTGTTTATTATACTGTTTTCCCGAAATGTAACAGTTATTTGGACCTACTCACATAAAAAAACTGTCGCTCTCGATTTGTGTTTTGCTAAATATTTAAAAACTGTACTACTTTTTGGATACATACTATTTGACTACTCCTTCTAAGAGTCAAAGGTGACAAGCAGATAATCGACGAGAGCGGCGACACTGTCAGGCACACATACAAACAGACTGACGGCCAGCGATGCAGGCAAACACACAAAAATTGATACACTCTGTTTTCTGAATGAAGTCACACCCAGTCTCATAAAGGCGACGAAAGCCACGTCAGTTTCAGCACCTGGGCTCTGTCACGTCCAAGTGAGACAGAGAGAAATAAAGACACAAAGACACAAAGGTAGAGAGACAGAGAGAGAAAGAGAGAGAGAAAGACAGGAAGAGAGGTAGAGAAAGAGAGAGAAGGAGGAGGAAGGGGTAGACAGACTGTTATGCAGTCAGGTAGACAGGCAAAATAAACGCTGGCCTGTCTATATCTCAAACAGACAAGCAAGCAGAGAAGCAGGCAGAGAAGCAGGCAGAGAAGCAGGCAGAGACAGATAGACAAATAGACAGGCATACAGACCGACAGTTATAGTGCAGAGACTTATCCATTAGCATAAAGGTCAGCCTTGGCAGATAATTCTTTAAACCGATCGCAAGTATTTCGGTAAACGAAAGTTCCAGTGAAAAGGACAGAGATAGTTCATCAAATACCTGCACAGAACATTAAATACGTGCAGTAATGCACATTATGTATGTGCACTATTACACGAGAACTGAACATAATTAAACAAATGTTCTAACGGAAAAAACTGAACATGCTGAGATGTTTGACATGTCGTGTGACGTATAAACTACTGACACAGAAAATAGAATAAACAACAATTTGAACAACAGGACGCCGCCATGACTCATGTCCGTTGGCCAAGGCCGACCTGCGTGTGCAGCTGTGGGCGTTTAGCTGCTGCTGCTGCAGCTGCTTTCTCTAGCCATCTCTAGTACTTTTATACCGACGACGCACTCCTAACGCGCTCCTAAGACCGGTATCTTTGGCGGAAGAATTCCCGTCGGCATCGGCGCACACAGATCTAAAACATCTCACATAGCCCTTAAACACTAAGAAGATCTGCGTGAAATGGCTGCTTTTGTGAAGATCTTTAAAATCATGCTGATCATAATTGTAACTCGTGTTACTGATATTCAGGTGCGGGCTTACGCAGTAACAAAAAATATTGAGAGGTCAACTGCTGGAGTTCAGAGGAGTCCGTCTGTCAAGAAAACTGACGTCAGGATAACAGGAATGACGTCATCAGAAGACAAATCGACGGTGGTTCCAAAGAGCTTCATGCACTCGATGAAGCAACAATTTCTAAAGCGACTTGGAATTGAAACGCTGCATCCGAGAAGGTCTAAAAGGTCAAAGTGGAGTGAGGATGCTGTTCCTGAGTACCTAACCGAAATCTTACTGAAGTTCCAAATACAGACAAAGAAAAACTGGATCCACAGCCAGCAAAAGGAAAAAGAGACCATTGTTCTAGGCATAATGCCCTACAAGGGTAAGACAATACAGATACTTAGTGCAATTATGAAGTTAAACGATGCGGAAGAAGACATTGTTAAGTAGACATTCTGAGGCTGCGAGATTTATCTTCTTTTACGCCAAATTCTTAATGCTTCGAAATGTTTCTTGTAAGACAATTCAATGTCATTAGTAGAAAGACATACAATCTGTATTCAAATTTGGGCCACCCATAAGGTATTTAATTTTTATATATAACGTTCTTTAAAGTGTGGCATTTTCCGCTAAATATGTTAAAAACAAATGTTTTATCATTGCAAACCTAGTAGTCAAAACTGAAAATTTTATCATTTCTATTTAATAACAGCTTTTCTTATGGCATTTTGAGATTAGGAGCAAAAGGCCACAACTGCTAACTAAATCACTCTTTAAAATGGGTGTGTAGACAAATTTTGCTGTTAAACAGTGGGAGAAGAGACGTTTTGGAACAGAGAGCCTACTTTTATGTAGGGGATTGTTCGATTTATAAGTAAGTGACAAAAACGAGACTAGAGCTCACCATAATAATTTGGTGTAACTTAAGGATGACTTCAAACCTGAAAGTCATGCAACATGGTTTGGTCAGACGCTTTTAAAATCGAATTTTAGCCATTTTTGACATTTTCTCTGCTTTGGCCTTTAACTCAGTATTAGGCTTAGTGACAAATAAATCCAATGACCGTAACTGTTTTGATGGTTTAATAATTTAAAAAAAATAGTTGTGATCATGAAACTAGAAGGTCTTTGCAATTTGTGTGAGAATTTTTACCTTCAAATTGCAGAACATTCATCATTTTTCGGTCAAGGGCCATTATTTTCGGCACTTTCATTGAATTTCACTTAAATAGAAAACCTTAGACCCTACTTGCCTCGAAGCTTGAACAAGAAATTAGAAATGCAAAACATCTTCACATATTTCGCATATCATAAAAAGCATTCAGAAAGTTTGAATTGACGCGATCTTGTAAAAATTCAACAATTTACTGTTGGAAGAAGATGGCAGAAGAAACAGTTTAAGATCATAGTTGGAACGACGGCCACAGGTAGGGAAGAACGGAAAGACAAAGGAACGTACACACACGTACAGAGATGCACACACGGATGAGTAGATGGATCAGTCGACAAGATCGACGATCGATAACCAACAGTGTTCACATTTAAATTTAGAGTTAAGCATTTAGCTAACATTCGCAAGGTGGCGTCACAAGACCATATCTTAGTTCGAAGGTTTGCATGGTGAGACGTCGACATAGCGCCTATTATATCACCAATGCCGGCGTTAAAAAGCATTTAAGAATCACAGCTCGTCCAGTAACTCGGCTTTCTTTTCTTATTTGCAAAAACGTGGTTGTTTTAGTTTCATTTGGAAATTTAATAGTTTACGATTTCGTTTAGCTGAAACTTCAGTTTCAATGTGGACCGACTTTTGCGTGGTGTCTGCTCTGTGCTGCTGTTGATTAATCGGGATAAATCAGGTTATTTTTTATTTTCTAATTTGACTTGTAGGCCTGGGTTATTTACCAAGAGCGGTGACGTAAATATTTTCGTAGTTTAGCAACAAATGTTAAGACGACTCAATCGAAGTGACAGATGTGAAGCAGCCAACACTTTCGAAACCTCAAATTCATGGCAGATGACGAATCGAAAGGTTTAAGCAGTTTCAAAGTTTAATTTCTGCAGGTCTGCATCGCGCTATATTGTGCTACTTGTCACTGGTTCTCTGCAGACTGTGAAGTTTTCTTTCACAATCATCCTTAGCAAAATATGAGTGCATGCGTCCAGCAGAATTTTTCAAGGATTCGAGCACTAGCCTACTCTGCTCCTGCTAAAGTTTTAAATTGTTAAGTTTACTGAATGTTACAAAATTACTACGCTGCCTAAACGGACGGGTATGGCGCTATCAATATGTCCTTTAATGGCGCTATATAAAATATCTCGTTAGATAAACACCAGTGCGTTTCTGTGGCTTTCTTCAACATGTAAACGAAGAAATAGATCTAACACTCGAGATTTGCCATAATATTAGTATTTTTCTGTTTTATTTCCTTATGACCGAAGGCCTTTCATCTGTTCATCCGAACGTTTTTCTGCTTACTCACGTAGGTCACATAATTTTCACCAAATCTCAGAAGACAACCTCCTTTTCAGTAATTGGAAGGAATTTCTAAATGAGTAAAGGTAGTTGTTAAATTGAAGACTGGTTATTTACATCCAGTGACCAATGGCTAGTGAACACTTGCTGTATCATATATCAAAAGGCCCTGAAAGTAAATTTTCGGGTCTACGGTAAATGTTTTGTAAAAATCGGAAGTTAATTAATATACAGTTATTTGCTCGTAGTTAGGTAAATCTTGAACACGGAGCAAATGATATATCTTTTCCAGAGATTAGGGATTTCGCGTTATGCTACCGTGACTTCGGTTGTCGAAAGGATGGTTCGTATTCATCGTCTATCAATCTGCTTGGCTGGACTGCATTGCCGGAAATAGAAGTTAACGTGACTGGTGGGCTGTCAAGTTGTTGCGTGTGACTGTGTTGATGTTGTCGTTGTTTGGTTTGTGTGTTGCTACAGTTTTGTCCGTCAACAAGAAAAGGGTGAAAGTCAGTTTTCATCTTAGCGCCGTTCTAAAGTTAGGATCGATGGCGCTTGCGGAAATCGTAGTTCGCCAACCGAACGCAACAACCGCTAATGAAAGAAAAGGACGAGCAAACTTCCGGTCTTTGGTCGTTTGCCGTGAATCTGATTCGAACGACAGCTGCCGAATTCTTGCACATAAACCAGTCACTCGGCGCAGCCACTTTGACATCTATGACGTCACCGGATCCCTGGAAGAGTGGTGGACAGAGCAATCTATGAGCTCAGCCGGTGGAAACTGTTCGGACTGCTCCATTGTAATGACGGGAGTTTATCGAGGAGCCAGTGGGCATCTGCCCGATCTTTCTGACCTGCTCCTGGTGGTCTCAAACCATCCCTTTACTGATCCATTGACAAGTGATAATTCCAATGGAACTGAACATCAGAACAATGGTCACTTAGGTCGGAGTGAAACAAGGCCAGTGGAAGACGACTCGAAATTCGCAGTAGAACTTAGAAACGCCGGAAGACGGCGTCGGGAGGTGACTACTTGTTCTTTGCGCAGTTGGTATTTGGACTTCGAAAAACTGGGCTGGACGACTTGGATTCGCTATCCCGAAGGCTACTACGCCAACTATTGTTGGGGGTCATGTGTCTCGCCTTCGCTGACGAGTCCGGGCAACATGACGAACCACGCCTTCGTCAAGGGTCTGTATCGGATGGCGCTGCAGAGCGAGAGCCCTGTTCCTCAGGCGACCATCGATGGGCTGCCGGTCGCCTGCTGCGTTCCTGTGAGGTTGTCGCCGATCAACGTTCTCTATCGAAACGACAAGGAACAGTGGATCATCCGAGAGATGAACGAAATGGTCGCCGACCAATGCGGATGCCTGTAATTACCGAACTAATCCTGCGGTTCGACGACAACCAGCCTTCTAGGAAGCGTCCTGTCCGCAAGACGTTGGTCGTTATATCCATTACAGTGGACAAGAACGGAAAGACTTAACCTCTGAAGATCTGGACACGGCTCCACTAACATTCAGAGGGACGTTCCTAGTTGCCGTTCTATCTGATAACCTTCTTGTTATTACAGGAAAAATATGTATAAAGAGTAAGAAGTGGAGATACCATTTGCCCACCTCCTATAAAATTTGGTCTCCAAAATGTCGAGTTCTTTTAAATAGTGATTATTATCGATAATGAGGCGTCTTATGGTTTGATAAATAAACAATTTTGGCTGCATCATAATTAGCGAACGCTAAGTTGGATATGTCATTACGGCTTTGACGAATTTGTAGACCTAGCTCACATTAATTAAGCATAATAATTATAATACCCGATGAACATTTAAAATTACTTTATATGACAAGCTTAGTTAATTAGCTTAGTTAAAAACAAAGCACTCTAACAGCTGCTCTCCTCCTCCTCTTTCTGATCTCCTGGCAACCGGACTTGGTTCTTGACATGGCATTTGTGGACAACCCCGTTGACTTGACGCAGCGTTCGTAAATAAGCTGGTGCCATGCACTTAGCTTTTAAGTAGCGCTTTAGAAATGTCTACTGTACGATTACGATTAGCCAAACCACATTTCTGACAGTAAACAGCAACTACTAATGTATGAAAAGCTTCACAGTTCAAGGGGAGTGTTAAACATAATATAATACAAATTACACGGGTAAAACAGCAAACGAAACTTTACTGGTGGTGCAAATGATGAGTCGTAAGGTTTGAAAAGTATTGACCTTACTGTTTGCTGTTTCATATTTGTGTCATTGGTATTGTATTGCCGTTAACACTCCATAAACAATGATACCATGACAGAGACAGACCGACGGACAAAGAGCCAGAGACAGGCAGATTAGATATACTGGCGTTTATAACAGTCAACATGAACACTAAATAGAAGCTGTGTCAATCCGTTAGATGCCCCACGGACCTACCAGACTAATGATCGAACATAAAAACAATTTTTAATAGCCTTTGCAACGCAGTAAAAGCTAAATCATTAAAAGCTAAAGTTCAACTCAGACGGTTTATACAATTGCGGAATATATCTTGTGCGCCATCGATCAAGTGCATTCAAAGTGATCAGTTATTCAGCGTGTCGTTGACTCTCATACATTTCAACCCGCCCACTCGAAAACACATTCTTGTTCTGCTCCGCCGCGGGATACTTAAGGAAGGTAGCCGTGTGTTTGCGTCAGTGTGGGAGGGGGCGATAATCACTGCGCTCTGCAGCCCGTTGGGATCTGCTGGTCCTTCGATTTTACACATCTGCTTCAGGAAATAATGCTTTCAAGTACTGATGCTTCTTTCTGGAACAGTCGGTCTCTGAATATGTATTCATACGTGCCTGCAACATACATACATACATGCATGTATGTAACACGTGTACATACATGCATACTCTCTCTGCTTCTGGCTGAAAGTAATCCCTCCTAGGGATACATACATACTGTAAACGAACGTTTTCCGCTGTTGAGTCAGAAAATGTTAAGCGTGCATTTATATCGACATTTTCAGTGACGTCATATCAATGAGTCTTCGGGTTGTTGACTTGTTTGTGATTGGCTGAAGAGCACTCTGCGCTATAACTTCATATGACTTTCGTGACTTCATGCCGCGTTACCGGGTATTGGCTTGTTTGGGGGCGTCTGCGTCGCGCGCTGTGAGTGGTCGACGAGTGGTGGGGTTGGTGGGACATCGGCTGGCGCGCATTTTATCATGTGGGCGAAGGCGTGGGAAATATCGGGCTTGCTTTGCAATGAATTATAAGCATGTCTAAACTTGTATGCTGATGCATCATTGTTTAGCCAAGCAGTTTCTGAGCACTGCCATTAATCAGTAAAGAACCAGTAAAGAAATCAACTTTGGCAGTCCATCAACCTTGTTCCTTTCATCACCAGTAACGACAGGCAACAGCTTCCCATCCCCATGTAATACTTATATGCGAGCATTTAAGTCAATTTTGATATGGTCGCGACGAAGACATTGATGGTGCCGATGAACAAATCTTTTTGAGAGTACTGTAGCAGATGATGAACATCTTCTTTGTTGACAAGAGGTACCAAAATCACAGTAAATGTTTGAATACTTGCATTTGTACGGTCACGAACGGTCAAATGCTCGTGAACAATTGCTCGCTATGACAATTGCTCGCCCGTTCTACTGCTCGAATAAGCAGATAGTACTGAAATTGGCCTAATTATAGAAACACTAACAAGAAGTTAAATACACATACCAAAACACCATAAATGTCCTAAGCATAGCTCTTTTAATCTTACATGTAAAAATAATGAGCTAAATCTTGTAGATAACCCAACAGGTCTACTTGTCCATATTTCTCCACGATGCTGCTGATGCGTTCCTCTCTGTCACGGTATATTTTACTCCCTTGTTGATGCTGACCGGGCAAAGTGGTGTTCGTCATTTCTTCTTTGCTCCATCTACAAAACCTTCACAAATTTCCATAAGGATGGATGCGAACTAGCATTCCGTTCCGAAAAACTTCGATGCCAACCTTCTCAAGAATTATTTGTTTTTGGCAATCCGTTTAAGACCGATTCATAACAATCACATAACTCGTGTTGAAATTGAGGTGGTCGTCGGCGGTTATAGCAAATTGGACGACCAATTCATGTGTCCTCAAAATAATTTAACAGCGGCTGAGCTTCTGGTGGAAAATTGCCGTTCTCTGAACGTCGAATAAATGCTTCGATAACATCAAATTTTGGGGGAAAAACAAGAGAGGGCAAAAGTCTCATGGTTGGTTCAAATTCGGCGTCTCTTTCATGTAATATTATAGCTCTACCCAAACATAGGTACATCGACATAAAACATTTAGCTGGCGAGCAATTGACCTCGCGAGCAATTGACCTCGCGAGCTATTGACCGCATACCTGAAGGGATACTTGGTATACTACTCATGGATGTAGTATCGGTCTCGACGTTTCAGCCTCAGGATGATCTCGAGACGCACCTAACGTCTCGTCTCCGACATATCGGTCACTGTCTCGGTCTAAACTTGGTCTCTTTTCGACGTCCTGCCCTGAGACCAAGACGAGACCGGGGTTCGGGTCTTCTTGGTCTCGGGGCAGGACTTCTCGGATCTCGTCTTGGTATCGGATTGAGGTCTTGTTGGCAAATCCTAAAACCCAGGCGTGGAATATGTATAGCTGGAAATAAGTAAATCACGGTGCTATCATAAGGATAGTTAATTCATTGTTTGCTTAAAGCAGTTCGATGTCGTGCATTTCAAATCAGCGCATTATTTTCAATACACCTTGACAACTTTCTGTTTCTGTGATATTGGATTCGCTGCTGGTAACTTCATGTCTCAGTGAGTAGTTTGTCTGTTGTCGATCTGTCATCGAGTATTATTATTGTTAGTATTATCCAAGTTACAGCTGCAAACTACTTTGCATGATTGGAAGTAACCAAAAAACAACCAAACAAACGCGAACATAGTTGCAGCTGTAATACACAACAACAATATATGGATGCCAAAAATTCTGTCCATTCGATAATTGATAGATCCGGGTTTATTTGTGTTAAACATTGCAAAGTAAGTAACCTTTGGCTATAGACCCATATTGTTAAGCAGTAACTAAACTGGAGAACACTAACAATAAAATATGCTTTCAGGGACGTCTTGGACTTGGTCTGGTCTCGGAGGCCAATCGCTTCGGTCTCATCTTAGAAACCCAAGGTCTCGCTTTCGTCTTGCATTGCTTGGCAAGAGTCTCAGTCTTGTCTCGGTCTCTGGGGAAGACGGTTATCATCTTGTCTACGTCCCACCTTGTCAGTGAGCCCATAAACATTTGATGAGACCCACATTGGTCTCATATGGGAATATGGGTCCCACGTTGGCCATATACGGCCATTATGGCAGGGCGAAGGCTTCCCGGGCATTCCTGGTAGAATATGCTAGGGAGGTCACCGGTCTTGCGAGAATCACTGGAAGGTGACACCATTCCGCCCTGCATCAGTCGGAGGGAAGAGGAACACTCCACCATGAAGGGTTAGGGCTATTGAAATGATATGCATATATAACTGTAGACCTCAATACATCAATAGATGTACATTGCATACACCAAATGCGATGCTAAATCGATCTATTCAAATGCAACCTACAGTATACAGATATACTTTAATGCCTATACAAGCGAAAAGAAATGAGTTGCAATCAACAATAGAAACCAGATAAATGGCTCAATTCTACAACATCTTTGCAACCGCTTCGATGTCTTTATCGTAAGCGATGTTGTCGGCAATCCTTCTGGTGGAGGGCGTGATTGTGGAGGGGTTGTTACCGAAAGGTAAAGTTTTCACTGTAGGCGTTAGAGGCTGTTTTGTTGTCGAACGAGTGGCGATAATAGGTTTGGCGTTTCTTATCATCTTCGCAATCAGTTGACTTTGCTGTCAATTTGGATGACAAATCTCGACGACACTGATCTCTGCAATCGATAACCGGTGAATGGCAGTTTGTGTGAATTGATCATGATTAACTCTGCCTCAGCAGCTCATCCTTAAGAGCCCCGATCACCTCATCAGTTTATGGCGATGCCGCAACTCAGCACTCGGCGCTAAGCCCCGGAATGATAGCATTTAATTAAACGCGAACATGCAAGACACAGATGACGTATATTCTCGGCAAAGGCCAATCCTGGTAGCAGGTGCTCGCTATGCTGCGCGCGTCCGCTATGCTTCTCTGCCGCCGCCGCCGACTGCACTAATATATCTAGCTGCGCTCTCTTCATCGTCGTCGCCATCGTCGCATACAGTCGTTGTGTGAAGATCGACAGACCGAAGAGCGTTGGCAGAATACTGCTGCTGCTGCAAGTATGAGCAAAGCAGTTTCTCTAAGATGTGCTCTCAACGATGCGATCGAATTGCAAAATGAAACACTCTCGCGATCAAGTCACGCTGATTCCGTTTGAGTCTGCTTCAGACCGGTTGAATACGGTTGTATTCAGATGACTCCGCTTAGGTGTGATAGAGTCACTTGAGTGACACTAGATACGTTTGTGTACGGTCGAATCCGACTGGTTGATCACATCGAAAAGAGACACCCGGGGCACCGCAAGGAAGTCGAGGCGCCCGACCGACCGACCCACCCACCCACCCACGAACTGACCGGTCATATACAGAGAGAACGGAGTATTTGAGAGAGCGACGTTTAGCTACTCCTTCAATGGGAAGATATCGCTGAAGCTGACACTATGACATACAGACATCTGATGATTCACTGGAGTATTCCCTCGGTTGTCTGCTTAATACGTGAGTAGAAACATTAGCTGTTATGCCACTCAACGCAGATGATACTCATAATGGTTTAATTATGCGGACACGTATCTTCAATAAAGAATTGATTATTTTGCAAAAGGCAAGAAACTTTTAAGGCTGGTAGATTTTATGTTCTTCGAAAAACATTACACGCCATAGAATATGGTGCAGCGTGACTGATGGTGATAATGAATTCGATGACAGTGGTCATAGTCATTAAAGTCGTCGGTATCTTCCTCCTCCTCTTCCTCCTCCTCCTCCTCCTCCTCCTCATCATCATCATCATCGTCGTCATCATCAAAGTATCATGCCAGGACAACATTGTTATTAGCTGTATATAAAACGGCTATTCGGTCATTTTCGAACTAAAGAGTGATGCGGGACAGATTTAGTGCAGGCCTAATTAACAGTTTATCCTGTAAAAGTCAAGAGTATACACAGGTTCGTGTGGAAAGAAGGTCCATGCGATGCCAATTCTGCTCACTAGGAGATCTGGTCGCTAAGATTACTGTTCAGTTGTTCATGCAGTTTGCTGTAATCATGGATCTGGGTGTTTTGCAAAACCAACGAAAAAATTTTTTTGCCGTCAGTTGCTTAAAGCCTGTTATTCTCGACAATGTTGAATTATCTAATAAAACAGCAACAATAAAATGTGAAACCAAAATTAACAAGGATATTAATAAATACATCTGATGTTGGATCTTCAATTGAAACTTTACCAAATTTCACAATAATATCTAGCTTATCGCCAAAAAATACAGAACTTCTCCTGTGACATAATTAGGCCTATATAGCGCTATATTTCATATATGTATAGCGCTTTACTTAAAATATGTAAGCAAGTGTAATGATACAACAAAATAATTCTTAAACTAAGCTGACCGTCAGTTTTAAGAAATCTTTCTTATTTCCGATGTAATTAGCGAGGTACCCGTTACTGTGTCATTTTATCATTTTTAAATATCCGATTTCACTTAACGCTCTTGGATTCGATTCCTAAAGAAGTGGTAATGTGCACATGCTTAATTGGTTATCACACAGCTTCATTCTAAACTAAATGGTTCTTACTTAATACTCAACTGCTGTAGCAATAGCCGATCTAGACAGCCCTTGTGAAGGAAATCTCTTGGTTTATAAGTCTGTATACGGTTTAGCCAAAAGCAAGACAAATGATGCGCAAGAAACAGCTACGCAATCGCTTTACTTTCATCTCCAAAAACCCATAAAATCGCAGAAAGTCAGTCAAATTGTTTAGCATGTTTTTATGTAAAAGAGGTTTTGTTTATCTAATTGAAGATAACGAAAGATTGTATTTGGGCGTTCTACAGTGTAATGCGCCTTTAAACGGAAATTTGCGCAATGCTGTAATCGGAATAGGCTTATACAACAGATCGATCTAAGGCACAGATAAATACAGTCACATTTTATGATAAGGTTCTGGCATAACTTCCAAAACAACGGTTGTACTTGATATTGACAATAGGCCCAACCGCTATAATTTTTTCAGTTTCTTCAGATAGTTGTATGGATACTGTGTCAAAGACAAATAGCAGTCTCTCTAACGGTTAATTAACCCGTGAAAACTAATGTTTTATGGCTGTGCTGTAAATCTTAAAATAGTTAATTTAATCCTGTCTGTTCCAATCAGATCAGATCGATCATTTCTAACGCAACGTCATCATTTCATCTTCATCGCAAATATCGCCGTAAATCCTCAGTAACAATTTCTGGAGAAATTGCTCATTTCACAAGCAGCCATATTGATTGGGTTCATACTGGGCCCACTAGTTGCCACCAAAGGCATGGTGCAGGACATCTTTGAGCCCAATTATGAGTCAGTTTCCTTTCCACATTAGGTGACGACTACCTCTTTTGGGTAGGTTCTTCTATAATGCAACTAAATCATATTTTATCGGTTCTTCAACTGCGGGTATTCTAAATGTTGGACATATTTTATGTTCGAAGTAAAAACTTCATTAAACAAAGATTTCTTTTCGAAAAAAGTATGATATGCGCCTATTAATTTTGAGTCGTTGCGCAAAGGGGAGCCTGCATATGCTTCTCTGTGATTTTAGCTTCGCATCACGACCCTCTTAAGTTGATGAGCCAGATAACATTATCATCCTATTCACAGAAACTGTTCTAAGCTTATCTTATGTTCCTAAACATAGTAGGACAGAATATTACGAAATAGCGCAGACGAACGAGTGTTTGACAATCGACACGTGTCAAATATATCGATCGATGCTCGACTGCTTTCGTTAAGCATAGTTTTAATTCAGACAACAGCATGCCAGATCCTGAGCTTAAATGGTCATCTCTAGAACCAAACATATCAGGCCCAAGTACTGCGTATTTATCAGTGTGTAACAGTGGGAAGGGGTAGAGATTTCTGCTCAAAAGATAAAAATAAACAAACTTAGACGTGATTTATGACCTGTGCTGCTGTTCAACAGCCGTAGATCTACAAAACTTAGAACTATATACATACAGTATATACAGTATATATATGTATATGTATATATATATACAGTGCGCCTCTTTGAAAGAGCAATAGAATATGCTGCTTATTTATTTAAAACAACACGCCCGTCGAGTGGTACGTTCAAAAGACTTCAGCCTAACATGGGCTCCATCAATAGTGCATAATAATTGCTCTGTGTATGTCTCGCTTCACCATAGACTACTTTCCAGTCTCCGGTCACCATTAGCAAACACCAATGTGTGTGTGCCAGCGTTGAGTGAATGAACACGTGTCTCTGGTCGACCTCAATGTACCACGTGACTCCACCTTTTCACGTATAACAATCCCGAAATAGTACACAAGCCGCCAAAGACGTCTCAAGCCCTTTCCTACTGCAAGGTGTCATAATAATGTCAGTCAAATATATATATATATATATTGTATGATGATATTAATATATATAATGTGAGTAAAAATTATACAAACATATAGATATGTATCTCGATGCAGATAAAAAATAAATATCCATATATAGTCTGAATATAATAATAATCCTGCAATATAAATATTAAGTTAGTATAAACACGCGTTGCTTGAGCGGCCATTGGACATGTACCGGGTGTTCTATCGAGTGAACTCTATTGAGCTGAAGCAATATTATGACTCTTGATACGAGCTCATCTGGGGCAGGTGGGCGGTTTTAGCGACAGACGTGCATGCCTATTTATAGACTTTTCAGCGCTGTTTATAGAATCATGTAACTATTTACTGGAGGCTTTTAACCATTGCGGGTTTCATTGAGGCTATACACTTGTAGCCTTGAGCATTAATTAAGTCGCCTAAAGCCATATCATTCCATGCATGGCATTGAAAGCCATCATTCATATATAAGAGTTGGCATGTCTAACTGTTAATGCGCAGGTCCTTGTTGCTTGTTTATATCTCGCATGTACATATAGCGCCATTACATTACGATGGCGCTGAGCAACTGCGCGTGAAGGACTTGCTCAATGTCTCTACACAGTCCCGTCTCAGATAGGAACGAACCCACACACGACTACCAAGCTTAACTCATTCACTGTCTCTTTGTTTGATTCTTACTGTTACCCAACATTTGGTTGATCGAGCGAGTAATTTTAAGAATGGAGTGCATTTTCTCTTTTCACTAATTTTATATTGTCTGAAGACAAAAGCTTGATCGGAAATCCATCACTGACACTAACCAAAACTGTCTGGGGAAAGATTACAGAATTGCCTATTAAATGGCCGCTTTAATGACAGCAGAAAGGCAAGGAGCAGAAAATCGGGCTTTGAATGGTGCACCGATGTCTGTGCTTTTGTAACCCAGTAAATGTGCTGGTGGAACAGACATAAAATGTATCGTAAACCTAATAATGTCTGTTTGTTGACATTGTTTGTCTGCTATTAAGAGTGTATACTTCGAGCCTCAGATTCAGATTTTCTGATTTTGCATGCATAATAGCTGATTTAAATAAATAAATAAACAAAATGTCCATGCAAACGTAAGTACTTGTGCGTCAAATATTACATAAGAGTTGTGTAATATGCGTGCGTAAGTAGATGTTCAAGGGACGTGAGTTTGACTATGGAATATTTTGGCATACAGTATCAAGTTCGGAAGTGACTGAAGCCAAAAATAAGAATTCAGCGGAAGAAGATGGAAAAGACGATGACGACGACGAAGACAGGTGTGCCAATTCCTTCTGCGCCACCATGTATACACCATATATACAATATACAGTATACCTGGGTATATCTATACTCATGAGATTTTGCAAAACAGACGCATGCGAACGATTGCCGTTAAATAAGCTAGCTCGTGTAAATTCAATCTAGGCGTGTGGACTGTAGGGATGAAGAAGCATAAAAGATACAGAGTGTTTTTTTAGTTGTCGGTGGAAGCGCCACTCGGAGCCGGATTAACCAGTATACAAAATAAACAACTGCTTGGGCACACACTGACAAGGAGCTCCCCCTACTGGAGTCATAATTTTTCCACAGTGACAAAATCCGACTTAGAATTTATTAGGTCTACATCAACTGTTCATGCGAACTAGTCATTAGTTTTCAGTTGAAATAAGATTTATCACCGTCTTGTGGAATTGACAAGGCAACCAGCCGTTTTACATACACTCCTTGTAGTCGAAAGATTTTCTCTCAATATGTATTCTATGCAGACGTCACATTTTTTGTATAGACGCGTATAGTTTTGTTGATTTTCTTAGATTTGATATTTTTGTTTAAGGTAGCGATATAGACAGAGAAAGAGATAGAGAATTAGAGATGGAGTTGAAGTATCTATGTCATATAAATTGGTATTAAGAAAAGTTCTTATGTAACTGTGTTTGCTACAGTTTAGTGTTTTCCTGTAGTAATGTACGCAGTCAGTGGCATATCCGGCCAGAAGGGAGCCCTGGGAATCGGATATATGCCGAGTCCAAGACCGTCGCTCTTGAGATTCGTGTAGATCCGATAACATGTTTTAGGTGTGTCTTCATCCCGATCGGTGAATCTAGGTTGTCTACTCCAGTATTTTACAAAAACAAGTTTTTCCAGACTGATTTGTTAACTATATATGCTATAATAAAGCAGCGCCAACATATTGAGGGCAAGTATGCTCAATTTTCATACTAATACTTTAGAAAAGCTTTGGCCTCTGCGGCTCCGTCATGGTCCCCGCTCGGGAGCTTACGACGCTCCTACAGATCCTCCAGTGCTTAGGGTTTCGCACCCTCGATGCTCCTTTTCCCAGACCCCTCCACTTTTCATCGCTGGACGTCCTTGGCCCATACGTAGCATACGCCGATATGCATAGTCTGATATAGATGTATGTTGTCAGTATAACAAGCAATTGAAATACATTCAGATATAGCATCCAAAATGCACAACATTGACGTAATCTGTTATATACATTAAGCTTCTGTTTTTAACAGCACAGTATGCAAAACTGACTCGCCATATCATTCTTTGATTATAACGTGTCTTTACGGAATTCCATCATCCCATGCGCAGTAACACAGGGCCCCTCATGTATAGTTTTCATGGGCCCGCGAGGGGTTAATTCGGCCTTGGCGACACCATTAATCCCATCGCTTAGAAACTTTTTCTGGGTGGAGATTTACACAACATAACGATTAATGGACGAGATGAAGGTGTTGTAAAACGGCCAGTAAGTGACGTCATGGTGTATCATCCATTGCGACATAAAGAACTCTTTGAAGCGCCGTTTCCGCGCTGGATTCAACCGGCGATACGAACAGTCGCTGGTTTACGATGTCCTGTGACGGACAGTCAATGCCTGCGTGAATCTCTACAGGTATTTCGTACTATAGATCTTTCTCTGTTTCTTCATGTCTGTGTGTGTCTTTCTCTCGCTGTTTCTCTTCCTTTCTGTCTCTCTCAGTAGTCTCTACCTCAATCTCTCTGTCTGTGTCTGTTTGTCTTTTTTGTGCTCCTATTTCTATCATTTGCTTCATTCAGAACGAAGGGTTCCTGCCAGGAGTTTTGACGTATGCCATGTATTATTCTATCACGAATGTCTATTTCATGCAGTTTTGCTATACACCGCCGACTGCCTACAAGGTATGGTCTGCACAAATCAGGCATTTGGTGCAATTTCTTAATAAAGATCATGTTTGATTCACCATACGAGAAAGTATGTTACTAAGCATGTTATAGGAATAAAAATGGCTCATAAATGCAACCTATGTATGTAAATAAATCTGTTTACAAACTCAATACAGTAGGCCTATCTATGAACTTTTCTCTTGTTCTTGGCTTGCGCTAAAAGCTACAAATGTCTACCAGAATGATCTATCTCTGGTATTTATTTGCCAGTATATGCTCCTAAAACACATAACATCACCTCGGATCCTCCTAAGAAGCTTACAACGCCTGCTTATACCACAGCTGTTACATCACAGTTATTATAGGCAGAGGTTCTTCTTGCATAAATTGTACTCTCTCACAAACCGTCATTCTTCGTCCTCAGCTCAGCGCGAACCAAGAATCCTGAAGCCGTCATCAATCAGTCGTGAACACCAATTCGTTGGTCTGGCTCTATGCGTGCTAAATTATGCTGACTGCAATTTTCTTGCTGATTGAAGTTCATTTGCCTAAGGATAAGCTGATCGCTCATATTGAGCGATAACGTCGTTTAAACCGGAGATGAGCGCCTGCTGCAGGTAGACCAAATAACAAAGGCGCTATAGAATTGCCCAGATACATTCATGAAAAATAGCCTCAAAGAGACAAAGAAATAATGAAAGAAACAGCGTGATGGAGCCAGTCACCTGAAAACGAAGACTCACAGAAAGATAGAGACAAAGTCTGTCAGAAAGCGCTATATAAATGCCCAGGTACAGACATGAATACAGAAGGACAGATCGATAGAGAGATATAACGACTCATAAGAAGTCAGAGGCAAATTCGCAGACAGACAAAAACAGGCTTGTGCATATTAAAGACATTTTGGCGCAGTAATGATCCGTTCACCAACAAATGTCTTAAAAATATTATCGGCGTGCACAGTTGATTAGATGTAGGTTGTAGCTGCGTTTCTATTGGGGGTTCACGTGCCATAAGTTCGCATTTAGACACAACAACGACTGATGACGAATGTCACTCGACGCCCAACAGTCGTCATTCATTCGATCGTGACGAACGGAGCACGTAAATGACGCCAACTCATGACAGCCTAATGCAAATGAAGAGGACAAGGTCATGAAAGTTCATCACGACAGCACATTCATCGATATCACATCGACCATGAGTGAGATCATGATCCTGTTAATAAACATCATGATCACGAACATCATTTTCTTCTTTCTCTTTCTCTTCTTCTTCCTCTTCCTCTTCTTCTTCCTCTTCTTCTTCCTCTTCTTCTTCCTCTTCTTCTTCCTCTTCCTCTTCATTGTCTTCTTCTTCTTCTTCTTCTTCTTCTTCTTCTTCTTCTTCTTCTTCTTCTTCTTCTTCTTCTTCTTCTTAATGAATGTCTTTATGAGCCTTGTTATTATCATTAGTATTCAACAACATTATCACTCTAGTTAGCGGCATTATCAACATCGGCAGAAACATTGATATGCTTAAATAGATTCACATACTGATTAATAGGCCTTTCTCGAGTGATTGAGATGCCGTTGCTACCAAGGCTATTAATGCCACTTTAGAGAAGCAGCAAGAACATATTATGGCCCAGTCTCAACAAAACAGCTAAAGAGCTCATTAAGTCAGTATACATACATATAATCTCTTCGGCAATGCTTCCAGCCTTAATGCACCGACTTATTTCACCGCTCGGCTTATTTTTGTAGAATCACCTTTGGCTATAGGGCGCTGATAATCCCCGGATATCACAGCTGCTTGCAAATGGGTTTTCCGTCTTTGGTCAAGAAGTAGATCTGACTCTTTTTCGATTTATTAGCCCGAACTCTGATCCAACTCACCGAGATTATCAAACAGACTTCGCAGCAGCACCAACCCGCGGACTTGGAAGATTAAGTAAACGACATAAGCTCGTCTCAGCTTGGCGAATAGATGGCCGGGATGAAATGTTGCCAGGACCCTCAGCATTACATGGTGCCAGGGCGAAATAGCTGGGACGCGGGAAAGTTTCAAGAAGCCACGGCCAGGGTAGTGATGCAATGTAAAAGTAAGAGATGGTTTTGTGGTGGACAATTTCACCCGTCTGTGGGATGGTCGTGGTAGAGGTAGAAATATGCACCAATGTATAACCGGGTAAATCTCGATTAATCGAAGTCAAAGTTGGATTTTCCACCAACACCGCCGAAATCAGTGCATCAATTTTGTGTTAGGAAAATATATTCGTAATCGTAATCCCGATATTTCTACAGCGCCCAACGAAAGCCACGCCACGGGGACTAGCTTATTCACACGCTCAGTCAAAACAAAAACGATAGGCAAAAGTGTTCGGTTCATGGTCAAAATTCAAGAATCAGGCAGAGAGAAAACGTGGCAGTTACGGTGGGTGTTGTTTGCGATTGGCCTGCAGACAGCGCCATGGGGTCGATGATGAGCTCGCCGAACTGGCTACTCCCTGAACCTTCAGTGGCCTGCGATACCTTTGCCTGTATGAATGGCGAGCTGCTTTCCATTTCCCATAAGTCTGATTCGATCCCTATACGGGCTTAGCGCCACTATCACTATCAATCGCCGCGCGCTTATCTCCAGGTGACCCCTTCTCTAGGTCCCCCCCTTCTCGGCCCAAATCGCGTGGTCTGTATTGCTGCAGAAGGACGTATTCACGTTAGATTCAGAGCTGTTTTCAAGACTGATTTTAGCAAACATATCGTGAGATGATTCTGTTTCGTCGTCTCGGTCGTCCATTCATCATCACACGGGCATTTATCAACTCGTTACGCCTCTCAGTATAAGCAGTCGAACGATGAACGAAGGAAGAATGTTATCGCATTTCATCCTAGAGAATTCATCTGAATATAGATAGAATCGGAAAGAGCAAATATCTTAAGACGGAAGGCCTGTTGCCGATGGAGGCGATGGTGATGCGGATGATGATATCCATGTGCTTAGTCTCTTTCTTTAATGGGATTCGATGGTTTCATTATCGTGATGTCGGATTAACCAAACTACTGACATGGCCAATAGTACGAACGTTTTACTTCGAACAAATTAGGAATCCCATTTAATTTTCATTGAATCAGTGGCACAAGGTCTGCTATTGTTATT
Source organism: Norana najaformis (assembly GCA_964023275.1). NCBI lineage: Eukaryota > Metazoa > Annelida > Clitellata > Crassiclitellata > Hormogastridae > Norana > Norana najaformis. The sequence goes on along the minus strand of OZ029913.1, from coordinate 21,515,174 downwards.
ATTATCAGCATTATTATTATTAATATTTAGATTAATATCTGATCACAAGCAGTAATCGATGGAATACCTGGTCCAGTCTCGTGATCTTTGCTGGTACGCGGTCCTCACGTCTTGAGTGGCGCTAAAGAAATTGTGTAACATTGTTCATAACGACTATACTATATTAATTACATATCATTCGTGTATTTGTAATTCCTACAGCGAAGAATGACACTGATTTGGATCAAGAGTAATTATAAGTGGGCAAAGTAGCAGGGCAGTTTAGCAAGTAAGGCAATCTTAGATACGGTCATCTGAAGTTAGGTAATCTGAGGTTAGGTAATCTGAGGTTAGGTAATCTGAAGTATGGTAATCTGAAGTATTGTAATCTAATGTATGGTATCTGAGGTAAAGTAGTTGCTCATGACGCACTTACTTCAGCAAAGGCAGAACGGTTCTTGCATGGATGTTTTGGGTGAAGCCCAGACGAAAAGGCAATGATCTAACCCCTGACCAGCCTTTTCTTATGGGTTACATTGGTCTAGTTTCAAGCACATTCAGAGTTTTTCATTCGACTGTCAGCTGATCACTTTGCAAGATGCTTTAAAGGCCGAGTGAACTGAACTTTGAGCTTTGCAAAGAAACTCTCATTACCAGAACCTATAGGAACAACGCCACTTCTGACTAATTGAAATGAAATATCTTTTCAACAGCTATGGATAGTTGCATGTAACCTATTTAATTTTACTTTATTTATTAATTTAATCCGAATACCAATTTATATTGACGATATATGTATGCATGTTTGAATGTATTATGTATGTATGCAAACACTTAATATAGCGCCTTTTAAGTACCTCACAAAAGCGCTGCGATGATAAGGGGTTTCCAGTCATAGAAATTCCCTTGCGATGATTCATCTGGTTGCGTGACATAACCGGACTTGTAATGGATCGATGATAACTTCTGAAACAGTCTCTCGTTTGCTGCTGCGGTGGTTTATGGAGATGCTTCCTTCGCTGTGTGCACCTGCTTTGATCATGACCTGTCTTTAGATGCGGATGGCTGTCGTTCGTCGTTTCGATGACAATTACTCAGGCAAATGCTCAGGTGTTTTGCCATTGGCGTTTATTTACCTGTACAGCAGTTTCTTTGACTGGTGTAAGACAGTAGTAAGTAAGACATTTGTTAACATGCCATACGTCCATCGGCTGAGCGAGGAATCGTAGGCGAAACTGAGTGTTGAGTGAGACTGGTGTTTCTTTGAAGGGCGGATCTAGGAAGGCCGGGGCTCGTAGCCAACTCCGTCGTCTGTGTTGGGATGGAAGGCCCAAACTAGGGTTGGAATACAATGCGGAAGCCTCAAATTAATGCAGGAAAATTTGCAGCAAATGACTAATTCTGCCGTTCTATATTACCCAGCCAGTTTCTCAGCTTTTCTTAGTTTGTACAGCACGTCAATTTTTTTATTTAGGCCTAAAGTTTTTATATCTCATATCGTTTAGGTCAAGTAGTCGAAGTTCTCTGTTGGACGATCCTCTACGCAAACGCAATGGCAAACAGAGCCAGATCCGCAAATATGACCTCAGGCTATAAGTCTAGCTTGAAATAGGGCATAGATTCATAGTTCTAGAATCGGGACACTAGTAAAAGATTGCTCGCAATTATTATTTTGGGGCTGAAGTCTGAAATTAGAAAGCTAAAATTACTTATGGCGAGGACTCAACGTCCTTTCCCTTGCATCTATTCTGACATTATTCATCACATTGCACAACACCTTAAGATTTTGAAATACTCTGTGATGCAATGCAAGACTATACGTGATGCAAATACTGAGTAGGCGCTTAAACTGATTTATGATGAAGGTAATGCTTCTTAGAACAAACCAAACGTTTTACTTATGCTGCAGCTGTTATCCGAGTTACAAATGCTATCCAGTAATTCATACCAATAACCAGCTGACGAAACCTTATTTGCATGCGTTGCTTTGACCCAGAACCCTGCGAAGTTGTAATTCTTCCCAGCAAAAGCCTCTCATGAAAGACTAGTGAACAAAACGCCTTCAGAGGTTTTAGCGTGGAGTCGATGTCGGATATGATCTGTGGAAGGGAAGTCAGACAGGTTGGTCTGTGCCCGTTTCTTGGAAGAGGCTTAGCTTGCTGTACGGTAAGATGGAATCGGATCAGATCAGATTAGAAATGGTATGTGAAAAGGCAGTTATAAATCCTCCTACAGAGAGCCTTGAATGAGTGTTGTATATAACAGAAACAAGAACAAGAGATGATCTGCGGCAAGTAAAAGGCTTTGATATCTGATATTGAATACGTTGTTTAGTATTTCCCATTTAACTGCATGGAGCTCAGACTGATTCACTTCGAACGACTGTTCCCTTTGACATTCGATATTGTTGTCACGTTTGTGGTTCGGCCGAAAGATCTTCTGAGGACTGATGTCGATAGAGACATGATTTCTTATAAATGACGGCAACTTGTATAATGTATATCTTACTCGGTGTTTTAACCATCTATGTTGTTACAACTTTCGACGTAAGTGAAAGTTTCTGGAAATTAAATGCATATTCATTATTCAGTGTTATGGCTTACGGCTGACAGCAGGGAACCATTGTGCAGAATTAAAGATTAATCCAAATTCTCCAATGCGTTTTATTATTTATAAAAAGAATGATGATGTAATGCTTGGCCAAAAATTACAGACAATTATTAATTTGTTGGATGTTCTACTTGTTTCATCTGCTGAGTGCGAAAGAGGATTCAGTCAAATGAATCTCTGTCACACTAGTGGAAGAAACAGGCTTGTAATGAGTTCAGTGAATAATCTGTTGATGATTGGCATCAACGGACCGCCTCTTAAGGTATGGAATGTAGAAAAATATGTTATTTCTTGGCTTAAAGCTAGCAGACTTGGTGCTTTGGACAAAGCTACTGGACTACCAAGGAAAAAGAAATTATAAAACATAGTTCAAACTTATTTATGTAAACTAAAGTGTAAGAATTCTTTAAATTATGTTTTCTGTTACTTTTGCATACGCCAAATTATGACGTGATGTGTGATCTTTTTAATTCTTGTTTTTGTGTAAATAAACTTAAAGAGGAAACTCTAAAATATCTGATGAGTCATCAGTTGTTTTATGTGCAACATATTAGCGCCATTAGATTTTGTCTTGAGATCGTGTACTTTGGTAATTTGTAAAATATTCGATCTCCAGCTCCTTTTGACATCATCCAATCATACTGCACCTCTTTACATTACATTGCACAAAGCTGCATATGCCACATCGCATTATACTTTTAAAAGATAGTTGCATTTTTATGGTGGCCTTTGACTTTGAAAGGCATGGTCTACGTGTACGAAAGCAGCTGACACACAGTGTCACCATTAAGGGTATTTGATTGGATAAAAGCTGTAATAAACAATTCTGCATTCGGGTTCACATCATAAGACCTTGAAATGTGGGAAGAGGAGCTCTGTTTTTAGACCATACGATCAACCGGTCTACTTCCATTTTCTCTAACTGAGAAGTCAGTGTTTCGTGCTGTCGGAGGTAATCACTTCGGTAGCAAATCAATAGCGATAGGACTTTGATGAGACATTGTCATTAGAAGCCTTGAACCAACCTTCGTTTCATCACAGTCGATTCGCAGTCTATCGGATTTGAACCAGAGACCCTAAGGGACATGCACTTATTGCCAAGATTACTGTAAACCCGAAACATCAAATATCTTTTCATTTGACTAATAGCCTTACTAAAGACTCGAGCATCCAACGCACGTTCGTCCGTCGGGCCTCTTCACGCGCCGTCTCTTTCCAGATACAGTGTATGTCTCGTGAGGGATGGAATCGCTCGAATGCTGTCTGCGACAAACGAATCGGAGACTGAATTGCGATGCAGTCAGGGCTTTGTGTCTATATTCCAGCTCAAGACTGCTTCCCTTGTACTATATTACGTATGTGCATATTAAATTAATTATAATTATAAATCGTATGTGCATATTAATTATAATTATATTGCGTATGTGCATATTAGTTGCAATTATACAGTGGAAGTCATCTTTCATTCGAGTCTGCATTCCGTTCGATTTATTTAAGTATGCAATTCGCAGTGGTTGATAGATTTAAGTGATTCTCTGTAAGCCAACTGCTGAGACCTGTTCAAGTGTTAAGTGTATACAAGACGATGAAGATGAGTTCTCTGCCCGAAGGCAGGTCCGTTGGCTTTATGCCACCCGGGGATGAGGTGAATGAGGTGGTTTCCCGTTGCCTTCCTCACAGACAATTGTGGGTGAGCAACTTGTCTAAGATCGCTGCGCAGATCATAACAGACAAGCAACCTGAAAAACGTTTGTCATTTTATTAATTCATTTAGACGACTAGTCATCTAAAGGCATCTAAATAAATCTATCTATGACTTCCATCTAACTCTAACCATATGACTTCCATCTAACTCTGACCATATGACTTCCATCTAACTCTGACCATATGACTTCCACCTTAGTTTAACCATGATTTCCATGGCGCAAGTAATTATTAAGATATTACATTGGATCTTTTTAAACAAAATTTTTTGATTCTTAACATGTGAACACAAGCATATCGATGTTAAACTTTTTTAAGTCTTGCGAAACTGCAATGAATTGCGATCAACGAGTTTGTTGATATCATTCGTTTGCACTGTTTACTTCTCTTCTTTCGCATCTCCTGCTCTCCTCTGTTCCAGTCTTCTTCTGTCTTTTTCCATCACTAAAAATTGTACATTCTGAAAGTCATTTGACTCACAGACAACAAATATCTGTACTACAGAACAATCATTGAAACTGTTGTTACTTTTAATTTATTTATTTAACTTTTATTTATTTTACGCCCCCAAGGTTAGTGAATCTGAGTATGAGGTCCGTGAAAAGTGTACATAAACAGCTTATCTAAAGGAATGAGACTTAATCCTCCCATTACATTCAAACCCGCAATCGTCGACAACAGACCCGGCGCGCTACGGAATATCGTGCAGAAAGTTGAGCAACTGTCATACAATTTCGCCTGAAATTTTGGAAAAGGCTGCGTAAAGCTGTAGTTGTGAGCCACAGAGAATACCGATGTAGACACTGACAGTAACTGCTTTAATCAGACATTAATTACTGTTCAAAGTACACGAAGTCATTGCAAGGAGTTTCGACGGTCAGTCTAATTGCAGTGAGCGTCACGTGTATCGTTCGTTGCCTCTGTGCTTTTTACTGTCAGCATCCGATGCCAGTTGGCGATTGGTATCTTCGTCACGTTTCGCAGTCAAAGGCAACAGCGACGAGACAACGTTAACAGCAAGAATTAAGTCGTCTTATGTAGTAAGTCCAGCACCAACGTCCTTTCGTTAAATTCCAATTGCGTCGCAAACTGCTCCTGCTGCTGCTTCTTCTTAAAGTCTTCCTCCTACTTATCCTCCTCTATGGCATACTCCTCCTTTTAATCTTCTCATTCGTCTCCATCTTCTCCTCCATCTCCTCCTCCTCCTCCTTCTCAAGCATCCTCTCATCCTTTTAGTCTTTTCTCTGCCTCCTCTTTTACTCCATCTCCTTCTCCACTCTCCCCTCCTTCTTCTCCTCAAGCACCTTCTCCTTCTAGTATTTTACTTCCCCGCCCTCTTCCCCTCAGACTCCAGTACCGTCTCCTCTTCAACTCCTTCTCCTAACCTTCGTTGTCCTTCTTCTTCTTCTCCTACTCCGCTAGTTAAATCAATCAACCCAACTGCGACTAATGCATCAGTCAGGATGATGTAGCGACAACTAAGCCCCGGTACAGTTGGACGGCGGGAAGAGACTGCGATCCATTTCTCGATATTAGGCGACTTTGAAGTGCCATGGCTGACCACAGAGCAAAGGCAAGTCGAAAAATCGTCTGCCACCAGATCCCCCGGTATCAAAGAAGACACCAAGGAAATATAACATGTTTCTGGGCTACCAGAAAAAAACATTCGATTCGGCCTATTTCAGTGTGAAAATGGCAGATTAGTTTTATAAGCTCAAGTTTCCTGATTCAGCTATTCTTGTGAAATTCTTTTTGTGAAAAGTGTATGAAAGTTTCCAGTGTCCAGCCAGGGTAGAACACTTTAGATTTTCAGGTTGTCAGATCCAGATTATATTGAACTGTGGAAAAGTAAGCTTAGTGAGAAACCAAAAGCCAGTGATTGATATACTATCGGATAAATGCCTGAGTCTCCATAAAGGTTTAGGCTTGGTATTAAGTTTCCTTCTATTAGGACCGTCTTCAATCCGCCTATACGCAATTAGGCTTTGAAATTTAAATAATCAGCATTAACTTATGATAGTCATATTGTCAGAAATATACAACTTCCAACATTTTAACAATATGAGTCCTTAGAATCGAGCAGAACAGTGTGTTGATCATGCACAGTCTGACTTAAGTGGAAGACGTCAGTAAATCTGTTTATGTCCGCCTGTCTGTCTGTATGTCCGTCTGTTTTTCTTACACAACTCTCCCTCTCTGTCTGTCTGTCTGTCTTACACAACTCTCTCAGTCGCTCTCTGTCTCTCTCTGTCTCTCTCTGTCTCTCTCTGTATATAGCTCTCTCTCTCTCTCTCTCTCTCTCTCTCTTTCTCTCTCTCTCTCTCTCTGTAGTAAAACAAAATAAGAAACCCATGTCAAAGAGCTTAGTAAATAACAGGCGAAAAAGCGGAAGAGATAACAAATAATTATAGATGTTATGGTCGTTGTCATTTTTGTTGTTGCTTTTGATGTTTCTGACAATATTGGACTTGTTGTTGCTCGTGTTGTTGGTGCTGCTGCTGCTGCTGTCTCTCACTGGCTGTGTAAATCATTACTTGAAATGATGCTGTCCAGCCCTGGCAGTATCTTCTGAGGCGAACTGCTGAATAAATTGGAGTGGTGTCATTAAATGTAACAGGTTGCCATTATTAGGTGGACACTCAGTTGGCATCTGCAATGATTGAGGCCTTTGCAAAAGCGATGACAACAGTCACTTGGTTCGCTGTTCAGCTGGAAAATCACCCGTCTGCTGAAAAATAGCGCCACCTAGAGGAGGAATGAGGTAGGATGGAAGAGAAGGAGGATGAAGAAGGCGAAGATAAAAGAGAGAAGAGACGAAAATGAGGAGGAAAGTAAGAACGATGGACTCTCCTCTCTAAATTGTATTCGGTTCTGATCTTCTGTGCATGACTTCTAATCGTATCTCCAAACTTCTACAGCGCCGTTTTCATAATGCACAAGCCATCAACTGATGGTCGCTTGTAACTAAAACTGCATTCCGAAGGCATCATCCACTGAACAGAACGAGTCGAGGTCCCTGAGTATTACATTGTATAATTTATTATGTATACTTACATCCAACTTAAGCATTGAGCACAAGTTAAATATAAAACATATCACGCTTTTCGCATGCCCTTCTTAACGTCACAATCACGGAAATTTAAAATGCCTCACAAAAATATATCTCTAAAACGCCAGTGTCAGCATTTCTACAGCAACACAATTAAGCCTGAATTAGTGATAAACCAAGTTTTGCTCGCACAAACGTGCGCAATCGGCCGCCTAGCGACGTTAGAAAAAACTGTCAAAATGCCAAATGAACATTATCCGCGCTCAGACATGTCCGGCTGAATCCACTGATGTCGTAAAGCAACATAAAAACCGTTAGCTGAGTGCAGAGACATGCCCAACCTGTCTGCTCTACGAGCTGGCGACATTTGCGGGTCAACGCTTAGTTATACATAATCCAGAGCCCCATGACAGATATGAAGGAGGAGGAGGAGATGAGGAGAAAGGTGAGGAAGATAAATATCACTGGAAAGAAAGATTACGAGAAAAAGAAGAGCCGAATGAGAACAAATATGAAGGAAGGAAAAACTGATTATGAAAAGGAAGAGAATTAAGCGGAGAGGAAACTTCAGCTTCAAATACCTAATGAGTTGTTGACCACTGTAGATGTGAGTCGCACATTTAACAAGCGATGTTGTTACTCTAGCTGGTAAAAAACGAAAAATCAGACCAGGACATCAAAGATGGAGGCACACTTGGAAAAGCATAAAGTGCGCAGACATAGGTTTATCCAATTGGATCGGGGAGATTTTTGAAGAAGAAGGACCTGTGTTTGTATCCGTCATACAATTCTGGCAAGAAATTTGTGTTTTTATTTTGGATCCCTCTTTCTTATTAGTTAAGCGCTATAGTCGTGTGGGAGTTTAAGCAGACCCCAATATTTTTATAAATCAACTGACCAATATAAGAGTCAGTCATCAGAGATGCCGACTTTGCTCTAGTTTGAATTCAAAGAGTGAACTCATGTCCGTTGGTAGACATGGACAGATATGGTGACCAAAACTTGAGTTGTGGTGTTGGGGAGATGGACACATTAAATTCCTAGTGTTATCTTCGTATTAGAAGGTTTAGGGTTATCTTCTTGTTAGAATTCTTATGGTATAAATGAGTCAAAAGCCACTCTTAACCAGAATCCTCGAGGCCGTTGCACTTGTTCCGTATTGCACGATGGTAAGCAGCTGTGGAAGACACTGGGGTCAATACTACTCTTGCTGTTGATAAGACGGAAAAGGATTTCCAGTTGTGCAGTTGGTAAGGACATTGCGTCTTCTGTTGCATGATAATTACCATTAGGACATAACAGATGTTTGAGTCACGTGAACAGATCAAATGATCATATGAATATGCATTTGGAAATTTTAATACATTAATAAACTTTCTAAGTTTTTGCACTATCTTGGCAAAACCAGATTTGACAGTTTTCCGAAAGTGATAGATTTCTTTCTAGGCAACAATTGATCAGATGTATTTACCTGTAACACTATGACGTTTGCATAAAAATTTGCTGTCACCTGAAATAAGTGACTATCAAAAGATGTGTAGTTGCACAGAAATAGTTATATTACGTATCTTGTTTATGAACTGAAATGTATTCATTCACTTTTTATAACGGCAGTAGCTAACTCATAAATTTGCTTTATTTTTAGTTCATATGACATTAATAAGTTATGCTTCGAAGAAAAATTTGCTCTAACTATGAACCAATATCTTTGTATTTATTTATTTATTTATTGAAATAATTCTTTAAGTTTGAAACTAACAGCGTTTCCCATACTATCATGTCTGAGGAGGGATGTATGTAGTACATACATGTCTCGAAAAGTAATGCATAAAACACTGTCGACGACCGTCCACAGTTTTTGATCGTTCGGGTTTCGATTTGTAGCGTAGCGTTAAGTCAAAGACAGACTGTGATTTCCGTATGTCTAATTAAATAAACAAACAGTTCAATTATAACAGTACTTTAATCGTCCACATGCAAGTATCTACAAGTACGAATCTATCATGAAAGTAAGTTAATTCAAATATATGCCCCCTTTCTGTAAAATGCTGTGTGCGGGAATGACTTGCAGGAAGTAACTGGTTAAAGCAGCAATGGGGTGACTGGATGCTTTAAAAAACTTCAGTTCGGCTTTCTCACAAATCTTCCTCAACGTTATATTGTCCCACTTAAACGCCCGCTGATACCGGGGGATCTGAAGGCAGAAGCCAGTCAATCCTTCCAACTAAATCCGTTGACAGGAAGCCAACCCAGGATGGTCTTCAGCTCTTTTTAATTTATGTCGCCGGTTTACACAGAGGACAAGTGCATGATCCCAGAATGAGATCACGTGCAAGGCAGTAATACGACAAACTGGTCTGCGGTCTCAGATGGAAGCTTGGCATGAAAACTATTGGGAACATGATGACAAACCAGGTGACACGATGTGCAGTGTCAAATGCCGCATCCACGTATACATGGAGACAAAGACGAAGAAGGAGAAAGAGCAGAAGCAGGAGGAGAAGAAGAAGGAGGAGCAGGAGCAGGAGCAGGAGGAGAAGAAGTTTTCTTAGAGGTTACTGATTAAGCCGGAAGACAATACAGGTGATCGATTTGAGAAGCGGCCTATTTGAATGCGATTGCTAAGAAGCGTGGGCTTACGGCCGTCGGTCGGTCGGTCGGCCAGTGAGTGTGTGTCTTGGACAAAGAACAAAGACAGACAGCGCAGCGAGTGCATGCGACGAATAATTAGACACGCGAGAAAACGAACATACGGGAGAACAGGGAAACATGTCGACTACTCAAGAGCACGACGAGAACAATGGCAGTCAGTATACCTCGACTATCGTCTTAATCACAACCACAACTTCTATCGTTCGCAGCTTCAGCACCAACACCTGCGCCGAACTGAGGTGACTCTGCTCTAGAAGAACTATGCCGCACAGATTGAGGTTCCGGCCTACACCTGTAGAGTCTAATGTGAATTTAGTGACTATAATCATATAGCGACACAGAAAAAAGAATGAGTCTGAGTGCATTTGACACTGCATAGAAAGATCCTCATATAGATGAGATAGCTGATAGGCCGCGTGCAAGGTTAACAGGCTAGCACCGCAGAACCAAAATGGTGATGAAAGGTACCGAGAAAATCGCAACTTAAAATTCAAATTGCCTTCATTATTTCCGGCATAGACTGTAAATTGTTAAATGATATGAATAGAAGCTGTAAATAATCTAAAAGATCACAAAACTACCGAATCAGAGACTTTAACAAAATACGCTTTTGTCACGAGAATCTTAAGAGAATCTGTTGAAAATCTTACGATGCTTTAGTCTAGACTTCTAAATGCGTGAGATCATAGCGCAGTATAATGTTGAACAATGGCGCCTGTACAAAGACCTAGAATTATTCTGCGCAATTCTACGAAACTGGGTTACTGGGAATTACACGGTGACAAGGTCACGGTAATTCTGCAGTAAGCTAATTACCACAAAATTAGGCAACATTTGTTTGAATTTACAAGAGTAGCATGATAATCTATACCGCAATAAGATTGACATTACAAAATCTATAGGCACTATAACCATAATATAATATTTAAAATGTGGTGACATAATTTCAGCTAATTTTCTATGGAACACAGCGTGAACCTGATTAGATAATCGTTTAATTTTAAGCAGAGATGGTCAGTTTATTGTCGCATAATATTGGCATGACTTTGCTAGAGTGAGCATGGGACAGCAGGTGTAACTACACGGGGTCTGTGTATAGGAGTGCTTTGTGCATTAGAGTCGAGTGTTGGTTTTTGTCAAAGACAGCTGCTGTCTGTTGAGGTTTCGTGGATACCAAGTCGAAGACGTCGTGTAATTGTATCTACAAAGAAAACGAACCTTGTGTTATCGCTGTAACTCAATCACGTTTATGACATGCTTCTGAGGTGAACAAATTCCAGTTTATTTCTCTGCTTGAATAAGGCAGCCTTGCGAATCAGAATATTAGAAGAGAGAGTCCAAAAAATAAAGCTTAAACGCCGTTCAGAAAGGACAATAACACACTCGTGGAATGCAGTAAGTTAGAATTGACTACGACACCTCTGAAAAGACTCGTCTTTAACCTAAACATTGTTCGTATACGTAGCGTAATACTACACGCATGGATATACATTACGAAGTAGGGCAGCATATTTTGAAACAGACAAAGACCGCGGAGTATCACTGGCAACCATTCGCATAAAAGCTCCACAGAGTTTCGTCTGTTGCAACAGTCGACAGCCAATCCTGCTCTTTCAATACGATTCCATTTGTAACGTGTCACCGACAAATCTATTGATCATCCCTATAAAAGTCAAGTGGCAGCGCCTCAGCGATTCACCAGTGACTCCATGTGCTGCGAACACCTCTAAAACTGAAGACATAACCCTTAAAAGCGATGTCAGACATTTATATGGCTCATATATAACAACAGGCCTATTGTTTGACAATAAAGCTCCCTACCAACTGTGTATGGGCTGTAGGTAGACTATGGGCAGACAGGTAGACGAATGAAAGCGTCGACCACTGACCTTGTGCTTTTTGTGCCAGCAATGCATGCTGCCAACATTTTGGCCAAAGTATTGCCTGATATGTCGGCAGACGGCATGACTACAAATAAGCGTATACCTTTGGGTATCAGTGGCGCCCATCCCAACTATTAGACTCAAAGCTTTTCCCCAGAATAGCAGTCCCATTAGCTCTTCCGTAGAATGGTAGTCCCATCAACAGAAGAAGGACTCCATGCCAGTCGCTTTACAAAGACGAATGCATTTATCGCCCTCTCTTCGGTCGACTTTAATCAGAGGCTCTGAATAAGTCCGGCTTTCATTCAGTGGGAAATAGACTGACCTTCAGCGCCGAAAATTCTCTCACCGCACTAATTAAAACACCAGAGAACTGACATAAACCACACAGGGTGTAACTGTTGTTAAGCCAAGCAGAGTGTAGGCCTGTAAGTATTTGAGAGGTTTTATACATGGCTCGATTTGCTGGCGATTGGGTTTCAACCCTTAGGCCTAAAGTCAACCCCAGACGTCCGTTTGAGTTTCACTGTCGGATCCAGAAGTTTCCACCAGAGCAGGCCAAGCAAACAAGCCATACTTAACTGCGTGGGAAAATATTCGACGACTTTGTTTTGTCATCAGGACCAGTTTTTGTCATCAATTCATTGAAACTTGAGCAGAGTCAAGGGCGTTATAGAAAAACATGTACATTTACATTTTACCTTTATTTAACGAAAAGTGTCACTATTCCTAATGTCTTGGTACTACTTTTCTTAAAACGCGTGGCACCAAACTTCTTTGTAGACTAGCGTCGAATTTTGCTCCACTAACTGCTTTCGACTAACTAACTAAGCCACAAAACTTCTTGACTTATTTTATAAAGAAAGATGATGGACGAAGAAGATTGCTGCTATTCGTAAATTATATCGAGAGAAATCAGACTAAAGCGAGTTATATTAACCCGATGTACGATAAATCCGTACGATGAAAATGACGAAGAAAGATTCCGAAATTTGAAATGTTGCTAAAGCTTTGTGGTCAATGAGACCCGTATCACTATATCTGACACACAAGTCAACTAATAAAAAGCATATTTCATCAGAGGACAATAGTTTAAAAACTAAGGTCTTTTTTAATTTCGGCAAATTCGGCAATTGTTAAAGCTTACTTTGTTGAAGTAGAGCGAATATCCGATTGATTAATTATAATCGCTAAAAATGTCCAACATTTCCAACCAAAGGAATTAATCGCCAGAAGTAGGCCGTATATAATTATCTTTTAATTAAGTAGGTTGATATTGTTTTGCAAGGATGCAACGGAAAATAATTCCTACTGGAAAAAATTGTAACACTTCGTGACCTTAAGCCTACAGTGAGCTTAGTTAGCATCCTGAACTACGACCCCACCAAAAATTACAAATCCAACCCTGGATGAGTGCCAACTCCAATCAGATTAAAGATTATTAAACTTTAGCCGAACTATGATATTGAACCACTAGTTGTATACCCATGCTGATCGCACTTGTAATCTCCTCCATACTAAGAGCATTTGCGCCTCCAGCAGGGACTTACTTAATTCTTCTCCACTTTGATAGCGCTTGTCAAAACCTCAAATCTTCAAGACACTTGTTATTTTCTCCCATATGAAGACTTACTTGTTTTTATTTATTTTGAAAGCACATGTCATTTTCCACGCTAAAGGCTTTTGCCATTACACCATAATCAGTTTCTCTTCCCTCCTCTCAGTTCGCAGTTACCGCATGATAAATGATAAGCCAGTACAGATTTCTGTCCCAGCTGACGCTGAGGCGCAGAATATTCTTTCTGGTTCACTTCTAAGAAACTGGCCTCAGCAGAGATAAATCGCGAGAACAGATCTTTATATATGCATGTATGCACTACTTACATATTTTCTTACAGAAGTTTGTGTTGTATTTGGATTCCTCGGTGTAATAGCAACACAGCGTTCACAGTTTTGTTGGAACTTTGTATATTGCCAGAATCGATTTATATAAATGAGACTATTTGTGTGCTTAAATCTGCTGCACAAGATTCTCGTATATCAATAAGGTTTCTCATAAAAATAAAGCAGTTTCATGGTGTATACATCAACAGCGGTTTCTTTATAAGAGTTCTAATCAATCACGGAGCTTATAGAGCTTCAGATGGAAACACTGGCAGGAAATTTGTGTTTGCCAAAGTGCTTTTCGTTCTGAAATGCTTCTCATAAGACGCAAGACGCATTTGTCAATTATCTTATCGACAGTTTAACGAAATGTCCAACCTCTATGAGGGATAATCTAAAAGAGATTAACGGATAAACGGATGCTGCCGGACATTAGTGGAGACGTTGATGGAGATGCTGTTTAAAATGACGCCTATAGTCGACATCCCTCCCTTTTCAGCTTCGTCGCAATTCTGCTGCCCTTGAACGAATTGATCAGCATCGAGTGCAATAAAATGGCAAAGGACAACAGATTACGACTGATGGACACTCGCTTTCTTTCGGTGTCTCCTCAATCTGTGCATGTGGCTGTCAAGCTCTTTTTTACGTCTGTGTGTCACTGTGTCTGTTTCGGGCTCTCTCTCTATTTGTTTGTGTCTCTGCTTCACTCTCCGCCTCTTTACGTCTGTGTCTCTCTGTATCCCTAGGTCTAGGTTCCTCTATATCTTTGCCTGTCTCCGTCACGTCGCTCCCTCCCAGTGAAACTCAGATAGAAGAGCGCATCCATATCTGTTCGAGGTTTCGTCTACCTGTTTCGCTGCAACCGGTGTTATTTTCGTCCAAATCCTTCTTCAGTAGCTGCAACTAAAGTCTGACCTCAAGTTAGAAGTAGCAAAACAGTGTGAATGCGAATAGCTCCAGCTGAGCATACACAACTTCCTGTAATGCATAAACAACAGAGGAACAGCAGCTGCGGGTCTCCTACTTGCCTAAAGTACTGATTTATTGAGTCCAGGGTGGGTCCGCGTTGTGACATTGGTAGTAACTGGTGGTCCACTGCGGACCAATATGGCTCAAAGAACGTGGCTGATGGTCCTGCAGTCCGGCCGTGCTCAACATCGCCGAAGAAGCTTCAGCTGCATAAATAATTAGTAGCTAGTTTACGCTGTACAGATGCGAAATAAAGTCAAGACGTTGAACGAATAGTCTTCAGTCAAGGCGATATAGTTCTGACCTCTCGAAGATTTTCTATACAGCCGCCCTTATCATGTCTAGTCTTGCGCGAAATTATTGAAGCGCACGGTCAGCCTATTTATCCGTTGTTCGGCTAAATAGCGCTTTATGGGCATCTATTCATCGCAGCAGAGTGTGCATAGCTCTTAAACTGTTGAGGCTGCAGTGACATCGGCTCTTTTCGGCTGCGCCACTGGGGTCATTTACTTTGAAGAGATGACTGATAGAGAGATAGGTGCTTAATAAATGCATCGCTCTACATTTTCAACCTGTAGTTGTTGTCAACCTATAAGTGTCTCGTATACCATTAGGAGGTCATTGCTTCCAATATCCGACTAGACTATAAAGGTCGCACTTGTTCAACCTAACCCACTCACTCGATACCACGCATTGGCCATTAACTTCAGGGTCAGCGTCGTTGGCTGGGTGCGTAACTACTTCGACTCCTCAGGGTGGAGACTTACCGGTAAATAGAACTCGACACCCTCGACTTGCAAATTTTAGTACAGTGTTGTATACCGCCGAGGCTTCTTTGAGCACTGGCGGTAAGTAAGATCAAACAAGCCTACATTATGACCTGGAAACGAATACCACGAATTTAGCCATACATCTTGAATGTATGCACACATCCACATGCTCTCCAGATTTTGTTTGTGTACTTCAGGGTAATTAGACACTCAAGAATAGTTTCTATGGCGCTGAGCATGTCGTTCTCAGTCTGTTATTTACGGATGATTAACTTATTTAACTGAGAGTGCTTCCGGTAGGTGGCAGCGCTCTAATTTCTCTCGCAGTCTGCTGCGGCCATCTTGCTTTTAAGAAGGGCGATCACAAGCAGTCATTTCTCCAGGATTACCCAACCAGACAATCCTCATCATCTCTGCTAACCCACACTTATGCCCATTTAACAATAGACATTCTTTATACAAGAGCGTTTAAGGCACAGCTTGGAGTCATAAGTTTGCAGGTGCGATGAAGTTTAGCAACGCTAAGCCCGGCTAGTACTTGGATGGGTGGAATGCTTTGATGAGTGGAATACCACGCAACTGGCGACAGACACTCTGCCCGCCACACTTTCGAGTCAACGCAGCATAGGAGGTTTGACAAAATGCCCCCAGTCGTACGACTGCCGGGGTCTCTGTGAGACTGTGACTCAGGCGTCAGTTCGTTTGACCTCGGGATCACGTTTTAGAGACGTTTCTATAGCGTGCTACCTATTATAGCGTGCTACTCTTTAGCACAGCTGTGTCTGTTTTTCTAGACATAATTTTTAAAGTATGGACTGCTATTACATTACACCGACGCTTTGTATGTTGTATGTAGAGCTGATCCGAAGTGACTGTGAGTTTCCTCGTCAGTGGTGGGGGCGTTGGTATCAGCCGTCTGTCGGTGACGTCATCATCCGATCGAATGACATCAGCACCAAGGGCACCTGCTACGAACAATACAGGGATTATTTTCTCGTGGAAAACAGGTACACATTTTAATCAGCTTTTCTGTATGTCGCAAATATAAAACGTTGGTGACTGTACTTTCTGTCGATGTCTGCTGTAATAATTGCTCTCCAGTGTGGTATTTTCTCCGTAGATCGATTGGAAATTGTCATTTTGCGGTGTCTGTTCAAATATGTTCGCGTGATTGATCCTTCAGGCAGCAGATGAAGAGATACGCGTGTTGGAGTTAATCCTCGGGTTTCTCGTCGTTGTTTCGTGCAGTTTTGGAATTAATTCAGACCTCTTCAAGGCGACCATAAAGTCTACTGGTCTAGTTAATAGGTCAGTCCATAGTCTTTACACGTCTCACCCAGACGGCATTTTGGACGATGCTACCTCTGGAGGATTTGGTGCCTGCAGTTTTTGTGTCTGCCGTGTGATTATTCGTGTTTTGATTTGGGTCAAAATTCTTCTGCCGTCAAACTAGGCTGATGTCGTGATGAGCAGGTGACGCATATACGTCAGCCATTGCATTCTGCACACTATATCACGTGACTTTGGAACGTGTTACCTCTACCAAACAAATCACTTATTTGATTCAGCAATGATAATCCATGTATTCGAATTGACACCGACTGTCCGTTACGATGGGATTCTAGTTGGTTGGAAGCCGCTCTCCACTTTCTACGCCGGAATCTCTCAGCTCCTTCGCAGAATTTTTCATGTCCACCTTCTTACAAATGCATGGTATGCATATGCGAATATATGCATATTTGCATTTGTATATTTATTTTCGACATATGCATGTTTGATTATAGACATTTATATATAGTTACGCATACAAGTTCTGTTGACATTATTGACTCGGAGTGTTTGCTCTCTTGGCGAAACTTGACATTAAGTCCATGAAACGATGACGGGCCCGAGATGCCTGCGGCTATCCGCCAGATATCTGTATGTATTGGTTTCAAAAACGATGCAGATTTATTCTGCGCCAATTGCCCTTTGCTGTCAGCATCCGATCAGCGCGAAATCGACCGATATTTGCGGAAATCCTGTCTCGTCCGACTGTACACTTAACCCACCTTCTCAGCAATCAACACATACTCGCATGCATTACATCCAATACAAATATATCGCTGTCATATAAAATGTCCTATCCACACGTATGCCATATTGCATATGCAATATAAACTTATATAAGCGGCTTATAAATATATATAATGCATGAATAATTTAACTGGAAACAAAAACAAAACTTTATTGATCAATAACAGTTTAACGGCAGAATAACAATCAAATCAGCCGAATATTGGGAGTCAAAAGGAGAACTTCGAAGGAAACAAGTTGATTCCGCTGTTTGGTGCTCATCTATTACAAAATCACGATGCATGTGTTACATGGATCTCATAGGTTGCATGAACGGTAACATGATTGGTTAAGCACCTATTTGAACATGTGATTACATATTTTCCATGCAAGTCGATTTCTATTTTTACGGTTAAACAAGCCAATTTCTATTCAATAACTGTGATATTTAATGCATTTAAAGATGTACGAATATCAGTCCATATCAATATGTAGACGATGCCTATAAATATGCATGCATATGAATATGGATAAAATCACGATATGTATACTTACGAATATGTATGATTTGACCATATATATCGTGTATGTATATGAATATGCATGCGTATGAATTATAAAAGCATTGACCGTAATGTGCCGTGAAACCTTACTGATGATTATTAGAATCGGCAAAAACGCTCGTCTGCCGAATACTCTCGTCAAGCTGTTGTCGTCATCGAAGTCGTTGCTTTCGACGACGGCCACGATGGAGAACACATTGAGTCAGGCTTCGCTTCTCTTGGCAAATTAAATTGAATGCAAACGCAATTAAGATTCGCTTGTTGTTATCAGCAGTTCACAGCTAGACGAAGTCCTCCGCTGATAAGAGATAATCGCACTGGAAGCTGCATAAGCTCAGCTAGCTTAATGGTCGTCGCCGGAAGGTGAAACAGTCTATTAAATCATGGCGTTGTATTCAGAACGATTGTTCTTATCGGATTCTCCTCCTGTCATCATCAATCGAACAGAACCTATGCTTTTTTTAACTGTCAGTTTTTTATGAGCCCAACGTTGCACACTGTTTCATTACCTGAGCACATTGTCAGCGATGCATTTCAATATTCAGTCTGAACCTAAATTCGATCATTTATTGGTTATCCATTAAGGGATTACATTATATTCCACACCAAAAGGTACAATGCTTGACAATCATTCAATGGAATATTATTTCTATGATGCTGATACTCCAGTTTACATTTAATTTGACAATTTGTCTTGTCACTCGTCTGTGCAGCTGTTGTCCTAAACCTTAGAAGAAGTGCAGTCTTGGATGGCGGTTAATAAACTCCTCCTTAACCCATCGAAAACTGAATTTCTACTACTGGGCACTCCACTTCACAGCAACTTAAAAAGTTTAATGGCTTAAATCTTTGAAACTGGGTGACTTACTTGATGAGTTGGCTGATGGTTATCAAAACTTGAATATGGCTTTTGATTCTACTAAGTTTCACACCGGCTGTGTAAATGGTGTTTGTAATTCGTCATACATGTATTTTCGTGACATACGCAGAATTGGGCGTTATGTCCCCCTCTCTCCAAGGATATCTTTGGCAAAAGCATTGACCTCCAGTCGCCTTAATTACTGTAAATTGCTTCTTACTGGTATCACATAGTCAAAAATGCAGATACTCCAAAAAGTTCAGAAATCTTTGGCTAGCTCTATAATAAACATGTCAAAATATGAGCACATAACCTCTGTACTTAAATTTCTGCATCGGCTTCCTGTTCAGCAAATGATTTGTTTCAAATTGGGACTTTTAGTTTATAAAACATTGAACTCTGGCTAACCACAATGCTTAAAATCAGTCCTCATTCCCCAGACTTCTCGTTATTCAACCAGGTCATCTGATTGTCTTTCTCTGATGATACCTAGGACTGGAAATGTTCATATTAAACGGTCTTTTTCGGTTTCTGGGCCTAAATTTTGGAACTCTCTTCCTGTATCTGTTTGTTCTGCACAGTCGCTTGTGTTATTTAGTTCTCAACTTAAGACATACCTCTTCAAATTGATTGTCACCATAGGTTGCCTCTCTGTCTTAGTAGACTGACCTACTGGATACTGACCTGATTGTGGCTTGGTTTTGGTTCGCCATCTGTTGATGCCTTGTGCATTAGACGCCGGTGCAATGGAAGTTATTAAGTAACTATAATAGTATTAACAATTAACAATAGACTACAATGCGACTGAAGCTGCAGATGTGACGAGAAATAAAAATGGGCGTTGTGTTGAATGTCGGTCTAAGCTGTGTTGGAGCCATTGGTCCTTGGACCTGCGCAGCTGAACAGATAAGTCATTCTGCAACAATTCCGAATTCGTCAGTTAGAAACTGCTCAAGAAACAAGTTTCGGTGTTTTAACGCCTGTTGAATCCATCTCGTGAAGTTTACATTCGCCGGCTTTAGACGCTCAGCCGGTGTCTTCTACCAATCGGTCGAGTAACACAGACCTAAGCCTGACATTAAGATCCTAATTTACATGTAGGAAGTCTACCGGTCAACCAGGAGGGAGGTGAGTTGGAAAATGTGGTCTCGTTTAGCGCGCTTTTGCAATTCTTCGTCTTCAGTCAAGTAGCAAAGGCTATGAACAACAAGTGGAAACTGTTCACCGTAGATTGTGTTTCGACTTCATTCTGTTTCCAAGTTCTGCGTCTTTCGATTACGCAAGAACTGTGCATTTTTCTCGAGCTCTTATATCTCATATGGGCTTAGTTCGTATAGGAAGGAGGATCTTAGTACTCCACCGGAAAACACCATGCACTCTACCCAAGCCCTACTCGCCATCTGCACTGGCTGGTACTTTCATTAAGGCGGACTGCCAAAGGCGACGGATGCAAACATAAATGCATGATGAGACACAATTATTCCTATCAGGTGCGTTCAAACAAGTACAACAGAATGCACTAACAAGCGATATGTTTTGCAGCCAGACAATCCTGTCTGGTTCTAACAACTAGACCACATTAAAATGCGGCTGAAGTCTTCATTATCACCAATTTGTTAATAAATGCTCTTATGTCTGCATTTAGTAGACACGCCATAGCAGCAAGAGTGTATTCGCGGTCATATTCAGAAAATCTATTAAAAGATTCGGATCTTTTACTGAATAATCAAACTTAATGCTATTATTGTGACGATGATTATTATGTCGTGTATTCGCTAACTAAGCGATATTCATTCACCGGAGAATCTTCTAGGTGCTCGACCAAGATGCCCACCACGACGAAGCCTCAAATCCCTTGGGCATTAGTGGAATTACGGCTCGAAGACTGAAATGAGCAGCATCGTCCTGCGCTAATCGGGTTTTGCTGACAGCGTCGTTACGTTTCCGCTGAGAAGCTAAAGCCTCGTACTCCATATCGTCTGCTGCTGGAATTTCTAAGGCCGCCATTATCCAGTAGGACGCGGCTAATGGTAGGTGGTCGCCGCGTGTATAGACATGGCGGGCTCCGACTATGTGGTGAGGCTGTTTTGGTGTCAACCGACCCGGTGTCCGAGGGGTCTTCCATTAGACAGCAGGTAAAGGCTCGTCTTGTCCACTCCCGATGCTTTGATTTCCGTTGTTGTTTGGACGACCGTATGCATGTGGCTTGTGTATGTGAATATCCGACTATGTAGCTGATTTTCCATAGGCCAATGCTCTGGCGATGAATTGCTGTTATATATCGAGAATAGCAGATGGGCCTCTGGGAAAAACTGTAAATTGATCACAGCTACACGGCTGATCAGTTTGTAAAATTGTTCAGTATTTTTGACAACTGGAAATAGAGAAAGCTTTTAACTTTTCAACCTTAGCCTACATAAGAAATTTTTAGCTGCATCCACAGAAGATATATGACAACTAGCGATTCATAAAATTGACAAATGCTTAGACTGTCTATTCATTTGGGTTTTGATTTCAACAGTTCCTATCTAATTCTACAAACCACAAAGAGATCTTTTTCTACTGTACTGCTATACTGAAGTGTCTGAATTTCAACCACGTGGTCTTAAAAACGTTTAGGATAGCGATTTTGGGCATATAGTTGAACACACAGGCTTGCTATCTGTGTTTACGCAGTATCGGCAATCGGTTGAGACATTTAGTTTTTCACGCATACATTCAAAAATTATTTGACCTTGATTGCACAAAGATCCTTATTAATTAGGTGATTATATTCTGTTCACTCATGCAAAGCTTTCACGTGGCGTTAATTTATGACATTTAATTCTAAATGTTCCTAAAAACTCAAAAGTCTTTTAATTACTAGGACGGTGGACTTGGCGATATATTGAAGCAGAAGAAGAAAGAGAAAATGAAAAAAAAAGAAGTAGGGTAGACGAAGGAGGAGGAGAATAAGGTCAGAACGAAGAAAATCAGAGAGAAGTTGAAGAAAAAGAAAATAAGGCAACATGAAAGATCAAAGAATATGAGACAGATTGATGACAACGAAGAAAGAGAAGGGGATGAGAAAGAAAAGAAGAAGCAGAGAAAACAAAAAGTAAAAGAAAAACTGAGAAGAAAAAGAAGTAGCAGAAAAGGAAGAAGACAGAGGAAAAAGAGGAAGAGCAATAAATAGAAGAGGAGAAAGTAGTAGTAGCAGCAGTAGCAGCAGCAGTATTAGGAGAAGGAAGAGGCGGAGCAGGAGACAGACGATCCGAGTATTACGTCTGATATTAAGTGCTGCAGCATCGTGACGACATCTGTTGGACGATGAAGACGATCGCTGTCGTGAGAAACGACGCGCTCGTGTCTGTTGGCCGCGGCCAATGCCTGCATACAGCTGCATGTGGTCATTATCCCTGTAACTACTTCCGTTAAAGCCAAGCCATGTCCTTCCTGTTCAACGCAAGGGTCACTTTATGGCCAGCGCTTCGCTGAGGTCATGCAGTGCCGGCAGGAAATTAGCCTCTCAGCGTTCACTGTGACTTGCGCTATATATTCGGATACAATTACATTACAGCCCGATTGAGCTTCAGCCAGAGAAGGCGAGAAATATATTGCCAAGACGATCGGTTGGCATCCGTCGGAGACTGACGAAGGCCTTATAAGCGCCCATATCAATGATATTACTTTTAATCTTTCTTTTATTGTTTAGTTTGCATAAAGAGTAGTCCTTGGGGGCTGCGTCCACACGCCCTATGACACATTCTTCGTCTCAATCTTCTCAACCATAATCGATAGAAAAGATAAATTGGAGATTGGACGATAAATAGCCAAGTCATCAGCATCCAGCTTCCGGCGTTTGGGTGAAGGCAAAAAATCGCCCGTTTTTGGGTAGCGGGAAGGGATCCTTAGCGTAGATCGGTGTTAAAAATTACACAAGAAACGGCAAAAAATCATCAACAACTCTTTAACTAAGGGTGGCGGCAGTGGCTCCAATTCATGCGACTTCCATGGCGACGATAGCAGGTGTTGTAGAAACTACTCAGGTGAGATTGCCACCTGTAGGTGTGAAATTCTACAGTTAGTTGGAACGAAAGTCAACGGTGAAGCGCCTTCTGTTGAGCGATTTAATGTTAATCAATTTAATTTTTTCACGCAGAAATTCCAAGTAGGTGGCTGTGAATGATGCTGATGACGTACTTCGAACCAAGATTACTGGACATCAAAGACCACAATCGCCGCAGATAATATGATGACTAGTTATTCAGGTAGAACAGATAAAGGTAACACGCATGTGCACGCCTGTATAAAGACTACAGAGACGCGTGATTCCAATGTAGGAAGGGTCGTTTGCCTGAGGAGCAAAGATAGTCACAGAAATCACATGCAAGTACTAACCGGGCTTGATGGCTTCACTATACCTGCCAGTCTCGTATCAGCAACGCAATCTGCTCAAAAATTCTTTTAAGTATTGAAGCATCTAATAAAGCCTTTGGCATTCATATCTCCACTTCTCATTTGTGTTTATGCATTTGTGTGTATGTATGTACGTATCCATGTTTGTTTTGTGTGTATAGGCCACAAGGCGTTATTATAATGTAGTTTTAGAGAGAGAGACAGACAGACAGACAGAGACAGACAGATGAGGGAAAAGGCATTATAACTGTGCAGAGGCTGGCTCGCTGTCCTGAGCGCCCATGATAGTGAGTTGCCTAGCCCCTAAAGTTGTACCTTACCAAAAATGGAAATTCAGTACGCAGGACATGCTGCTCTTAAACCTCATCAACCAAGGTCGCAATATTTGTGCCAGCCTTAGTCAATAGCTAAACCTGCGGCCGACCCTTGAAGCACTACAAGAAGCGATGTTTTTAAGCCTGCAGGGTAGAGTCATGTCTTGCTGTACTTGACGTCTATCGCGAATAAACATCTCTCCAATCGAGTCGTCATTCCTACTCGGTAGGTCGACTATACTCCGACATTCCGACGACCTATCAACCTTATAAATGTATGTACGTATGCGTGTATATGCTTTTATGCATGTATGTGAATGCATGAAAACGTGTGTATGTGTATATATGCATATATATGTATGTGTCTATATGTGTATGTATATATGTGTATGTATATTTGTATGTATGTATGTATGTATGTTTGTATGCATGTTCAGATATTTGCAATTCAGAAAGATTGTTTGGGCCTGGGACCTCTGGGGTCTAGCGAGACGTGAGCGATAAATGAGCGATTACATGGAATTGCCTAATCATCTTCGCCGTTTGTCATGGCAACCGCGGCTCTCAGGACAACTTCACAGAAGGAAGAGAGCTTATTGCACTCAGTATGTGTGCATCATTTCGATGATCATGAAGGCCAAGTCGATTTACGTGGTTTCAGGAAAAAATAATTGCTATCGATACTTGTGGTTAATGTTTGGGCAGTTGTTTGATTTGATTTGGTCTCAGACAAAACATTATCATAAGTATTTTCTGATGCCTGCATAACAACAAAATAAAACCTTCCTTACATCTCTAGTTACCAGTGACGGACTGCATAATTGAAGCCTGTATCAGGAAATGCCAATGCGATAGGTAGTTCCCAGCGCTTTTGTGAAGTTCTTAAAAGGTGCTTTTCAGCGACCTTCCGAAATTGTCAATCGATCGAGCTTTGAATAGCAGACTCGCTCGATATGTAACTTAGTGTTAACTCGAGAAAGACACATAGTCAACGGCATTTTCAACAAGCAGAAAACTGAGAACACGGGATTTGTAACAAACAGTCAACTGAGTACACGACAAACTATCACTTCAGTGTCTTTTCGCACATCTTCTCAATTCATTTGCACCGCCTTATATATAAATGAACCTGCCGCGTCAGCAAACAAGATAGACAAGAATAAGTTACCGCTGACGTCAATCAATTACAGGAGATTATTATAAATGTGTCCGGGCAAGAATCACTACGGACGTCAGCCTGCTTCAGAGCCCTGCAGCTCCCGCCAGGCAATGACAAATCAACAATCCGACGACACATTAACGTTACATCATGGAAAATTTCGTCACAGTTCGCCTCTAGACTCACTTGAGCTTATTTAAAGCATGCTAACTCATCAGCAGAAAATTCCGGTCACAACTATATAAATACTTTGCTAAATACATACATAGATACTATTCATGTCGCTTCTGACTCTCATTTGTCGTTCGATATAGCCTCTGAATTCCTTGAAAGTATCCACGATTTTCCCCATGAGAGTCAGACAACATTTAGAGCCAGATATGGCAATATTCAAATTACGGGACGCAGAGTATCTGACATTGCGTTTACACTGTTCGCAAATGGCAGTTATTTTCATAACTGAAATGGTCTGGAAAACAGCAAGCAGACTTTGAAATCACTGCTGAAGCGAATTCAGACTGGAAAAGGCTTTAAACGAACAAGACAGTTTAGGCAAACAGCAGCTCGAGTAAAGCCCAAAATTTCGAAATTATCGGAACTGAACAAATAGGTGGCCATTTGCAACTTTTGCGAATCACGGACTCAAAATTGAACTATTTCAACTTCGGGTTTGGACGAAAACATTGTTACCTGTGTCTACTTGAAAGTATGTGCAAAGTTGGTGCTAGGGAGGAGTATTGTTATTAATGTCGACTGATAATGTTCTCTGAGCTCTTTGCCTTTTTAAACGAGAACATTGCCACCAATGTCGCTGAGAGTACTTTGTCTTTGTTTTAGGCGAGAACATTGCCACCAATGTATGCTGATACTCCGCAGACACACGAATATCATACAATACAGAGAAAGTAAGTAGATAATTTGAATTATGTCACTAAAGTTTCCATTTTTAATCCAGAGATAATATGTTACTCTGTTAAAGTCTACTGTAGTAAAAAAACTGATGTTTCCAGATTCTATTAATAAAATCTGTGTTGAAAAGGGTGACATTCTTTTTAGCTCATGTATGTATGCGTGCATGTGTGTATGTATGTATGTATGTATGCGTGTATGTGTGTATGTATGTATGTATGTATGTGTATGTATGTGTGTGTGTATGTTTGTATAGTCAGAATCTGTATACCGTAATCCAGATGGAAATAGATATCATAACAACGAGGGAAATGAAATAAATGAGACAATGTGCAAAACGTGTGTAAAGGAGGAAGGAAGTAATATATTATTGATAATCACTAAGCTATAGGATTGACCCTTCAGCAACCACGTCTTTGATTGATCGGTATTAGGATAGAATAGCCTAAATGTGTAATGGTCTGTGTTAACGTTTAAGACGTGGCTTAAGACGTGGAAATAGGTTCTATGTGTAAAGCAGATTTGAGAAAAAGTATAGAAAGCAATCAGTAAGTAATTTGTCACAGAATAAGTATTTAGCAAAATTTGCAAAACTTTAAGATTTCGAAAATCATGCCTTTTTTTAACGTAGTTTTATCGGATAAAAGAACAAACCATGCAACAAAAACATATGATTTAGTAAACGTCAGTAGAGATTGATTTCAATCAACTGAGCAAAATTTATAAATCCAAAACAATGCGGGAATTCAAAGCCCACGATGCACTCGAGAATAAACAATTGAGGCTCAATGCCTGACCAGTAAAGTGCTGGCTTCTATCAACAATTGTCTTCAGATATTGGACATAACTCTTTTTTGCAGCTCTCATCTCAATGCTGAAATAATGCTTTGTATTAGTAATAAGAGTGATGTGTTTTTTGTGATAATACAACCAGAATTCACAGGACAAATAAATAAAGCAAATTAAATTGAAAAATAAATTAACTATATAAATTAAGAGGAAAATAACCAAAACAATATTAAGCTTAACAAATTAAACAAAATAAATTAAACATAATAAATTAAACATAATAATTTAGGCACCTGGTGACCTAATAAAAAAATTCCCCAATTGTTGAAGTTGGTGTATCAGTTGGTCTTCCAACGTTCAATCTTTGCTAATCAACTGTATTTTAATTGTTACTTGATTTATGTTTTCATTCTAAAAATCTAGTTGTGATCAAAGGAAACTTCGCGCTTACCTTTAAGAAGAGACTTGGCAAATTAAGATGGTTTTGCTATACAATGAACGCAAATTGTGTTAAATATAAGTAGACTATAACATAAATGGTTGGAAGGCAATTGTAACACTCCTTCATAGACACTCCTCAAAAAGCGTGATGGCTATGTTGAAGAATCAGTCGGCTTGGGGGGTGCAAGCCTTTCCACAGTAGTCCAGAAATAGGAACCATTCATAGCCATTCAACGTACGTTGGCACTGTTTGCTGACCCCAAAAGGATGGAGGGCTAAGTGAACGCCATGTGGCATGGTACATTTATTTAGCGGACGATAACCGCACTGAGCATTAACTGGGCTCGATAGTGCTTAACTACATCCTACCTGCCAGCCTCGTATCAGCAATAACAAGCAGTCACACTCTTGGAATTGAAAGATAAAGTTTACACCTTAGTTTTTGTCACATTTTACCTTGAGTCTAAAGGCATGGACTAAAGTAAAACATTGGCAGAATACGGTAGCTTGTAGACGTGTCGTAAGGTTGGCTTAAGCATAGAAAGGCAATTTCACATTTTGAGGCTGCGATATCAGATATTTATATATTATCGTCGTAAAGTCTTTTAGATTACAAGCAATCATTGGCGAAGCTCAGCGTGGAACTAAGCGTTGATGCGTTGTTGTTTCGTGCTGTAGGCTACTGTATCGGTCGCGAAGCCTTGCAAAGTATCTGCAATCAGATGAGAGTCGACAGATTTGGCTCAATGCATACGATTGTTCGAGGTAGGAAAAGCATTTTGCTGATGGCGGTTATGGATTTGGTTCTGAGTGGCAACACATCAATCATTGGTATTGTAATACAGCTCTGTTTTGTCAAAAAAGACGCCTACGTTCATTCTGTTATGCGGTAAAACGGCATAATAAAGTTTTATATCGCCACTTGGTCAATCCAGCTAAAAGCGCTGCTTAAAATCTTACAGCGTTCAGTGCAGGAGTTCAAATGTTATGAGGTTGGTATGGGCTGAATCGGCCGCGAACGGCATTCTCTGAGTGACAAGGTCCCTAGTAATTGAATCCATTACTGAATCCCTTCTGAACCTATTGGGACCTATAAAGTTATTACAAAAAACTTGCTTGAAAGTATAACTGGGAAAAAGAAATTAATCAAAGTTATTAATGCCGTGAGTTATAAGTGCAAGTAGTTACAGGTAATTCAGTCTAATGCATTGAATAAAATGTAACAAATTCAAAGTTCATTTAATCATATAGCACAATACCGTGGACCCCTAGAGTAGGCGGAGTGAGGCGCGGTGTATTTATGGGGTGACGAAGTAGAGACAGGACGATGCCGAAGTCAAATGTGGCGAGTTCACTTTGTGGCATTTTCGTGCGTGGTCTTCGATGACGAACAGAGTTCCGACATGCGTCCAAAGACTTGACCATCCAAGAACTCCAAGAAGCTCAGCTGCACTCGGCACAGATCGGGCGCCTCCCTAAGACTCCTCACCGCGTCGTTTTGTGTACTGACCTTCGGATTTGCAAGGCGCCCGAACTCCGTATCACCCAGCAGACCGACTACTGACTACCCTCCAAACTGCACTGTCCGCTCAACTGAGACTGAGCCCCGACTCCAATGTGAACTCATAAACTCCAACTCATGTTTTCTTACCCTGCTTATATCTCGGCCTCATCATCCATAGTCACCAATTTTGAGTTTAATTCAAGCCCTGTATGATCCTGTGCGGTCTTGTTCGCTGAGGAGATTACCGGTCTTGCGAGAATCTCTGCGAGCTGACGCACGAGTCCGCCCCTCCTTAGTCGAAGAGAAGGAGACCATTCTACTGTATGTGGTTGGGGTTACAGAAGTAATGTGATAGAGTTCGATTCTATCGATTGTGAAGCTGAGTTTCTCGTCCAGATCGCACTGTTCAGTTTTCCATCGTTTATTTCTGGAATTGTCAATTACCACACGAATATAATATAGTCTGTTGCAACGCGAGCGAGGTTCTAGTTCAGTTGTGGAGCAAGCGACCTAGTCTACGATAAACTTTAGATTACTCTACCCATAACGATTACTGTAGCGCCAGAAGACGCTAGACTATCTTCTCTACATTCTACTACGACTTTTCTGCCCGATGTCTGAACTCCGACTGCTTCTCTGATGTGCGAACCTCTTTCTGACGAGACTCACGTGCAGTTCTCCAGTCTGCACCTTGATCTTAGTCAAAAGGCCGAGCAGTCTTTGTCTGCGCATTCTGCGAGCTCCTTTCTATCTGAATCCTGTGGACCTTGGGCGCATTCCTTCTGGGCCGGTCAGTATCCAAGACCCGAGCTGACATCAGCTTTCGTGTGCCTTTTCGTTCTGATTCTCCGAAGTCAATTGTATACCTGTGGACATCCATCTGGCTATCAGGTGGATCTCTCGTGCTTAGTTGCAAAACCCCTTGATGTACCACGAGATTGCTACCTGTGGATTGCTCAGCTTACTCCAGCGGAATCCTTTTGACTAAGCTACACTCCTGCATTCCATAGCTCACCTGTACTGCTATCAACAATAGCCCTTCCACACAGTGTAACTTGCGGCCCGTCCGTTTCTAAGAATTTGACCGCTGTAGCTTGCGGCTACTGGCTAGCTGTGTTGCTGCTCTGAACTAAGGTCCTAATAAATCATTCGGCTCACCGCCTATGCGTTGGCCTACTTATCTACAACAACTACTAAAATGATTAAGGCTAGTAATCTACTACGACAACTATTAACTTTCATACTTACTTAGTACGTAACTAAATTAACTGGGCTATAGTAATATGCATAAATGGCTGTATAAAACTAAACTTCTATGCATGAGTATATACACAAGGAAAACTAAATACCACGCTAAATCAATCTAATCAAATGTAATCTATACACAGTTTAGTGTACCCAACATCTATAGAACTTTTATCCCATTAATGCCTATACGAGCGAAAGGAACTGACTAGAATACGATAACAGTGAACCAGATAAGTGGCTCAACTCTACAGCAACAAGTCTTGTTGCCTTGATGCTACGACATGCTAGTAAACATAAGAATCGGACATGCAATCTGTTAATTTAAAGTGAAGTGACTGAAGCTATACAGTAAATGCGAAATATGATACAGATAAGAGAAAAAATCATTTGCAATATTGTATAGTTTTTTTGATAAAAACGAAAACAACTCGAAATGCGTGATTAAAATTAATATGCTGTTGTCTGATCGGTATTGTTTTTGGTGCCTAAGTTAAAAGATCGTTCAATCGTCAAGACTAAGATTCTGGTGACTATTGCGAGAAGTGCGTGATTTCCGTAGCACACGTAACCTTATCTCCACACTTAGCGATAGAATGAATTATGCAGGAAAGTTCAGTCAAAGTCTGATTTGCATTTATCTTGTGTCTATATAGTCTCCCAAAGGCAAACGTGATAAGTTTTTAAAGGTCTTCGTTCTGGAGTTTCAGCAAAGGCTGAGACTCGCTATGTATGAGCGCATACTAGGCCTAACATTTTAGACCTAACATTCACTTCAAACAAGCGTTTGATCAAGAATACTTGAATAGATTATTAAGACTATTTTAAATATTTATTTATGGCTCACTTTAACATAAAAAAGCACCCGGCCATGGCTCAGGGCAAGTGGATAAAACAAATGCGGTTAGCGGTAGATTGCAGAAGGGATTGCGGGGGTGGAAGAGGAATGAATTGCTTTAGGAGCTAAAGCTACAAAATTCATAATGCTATTATATACATTATGATTCCATACAAGATGAAATTCAAACTGTTTATAGGCCTGAATCAACGCATCCATTTCATCTCCGTGTACTGTACGATTACTAAAAGCATGACCTATTTAAGACGAAATGTCCTTGGACTCAAGCAGTTGGAATTTAGTACTAAATGCCCAGCGCAGAATTATGTTGTGGAATTATTAGTAAGAGACTAAGATGCCAGACGTCAAACTTGAATCAGAGGTAAAATGCAGAAATGACTGCCTCACCTTATTTGCTCTCAAAGACGCCAGGCAATTTTGACATAATTTAAGCATCTTTAGTGACCAGCAGCTTTCATTTTACCTAAATAAATAATTAGGGAAACAATGAAAGGAAGAGCGGTTCATGTCTGGCAGGTATCGCGTGAATGAACATTTTCGCCTGAACAGTCAGGAACAGCTGGCTTTTATAGGCCATTCGGTAGCACAAGCAACGTACGCACAGCAATGTTTCCAGTCACCTTCGCTGGTCATTATGCAGCCCTGTAGATATGTCCATATGTAGGCTGTTCTTTAGCACGCGAGCCTCCACTGAAATGCCGCTCTCTGAGTCACTTGTAAGCATTCAGTAATTCTCCTAAGATCTGCTTCGTTGTTGAAATGAGTAGTAAAACCAAGGTCAACGAATTCTTATCAACGTCAGTTCGTTTAAGCTAACTCGAAATGGCGGAGTTCATCGCAGATTTTTTTATGCGAACACGCTCAAGCTCCGAGTAACTTGAACGATATTGAGTTTTGCGTGTCAGAATTATTGGATTTTTCGTAGAAAAAACTGAAGAAACGGAATTTCGTTTCTTGTCTCCAGGGAACACAGTCTTCGCAAAGCAGATGTCCGGTCAGTTGAGGGTCAGATATTGGCGATTGTCACGCGCGTCTTTTGCGATTTCATCCAAAGTACAACAGTGTTGTTTGATCAAACACCCGACTGTCTGTTTTTGCGTATTTAATCTCAATGTCAGAGGATCTGCTAACGCATCTTACCTAATTTCTGTTCTTATCTTCAAACTGGCATAATCTCTTTCCTACTAAATTAACTTAAAATGCAGTAAATGCGGTGGTGCCAATACAGATCGTATCAATTGTCCCCGAGGCGTTAGGCCTATGTAGCTTTTGTGTATTGTTTAATTACGTTGTTGAGTCATCTTACAAAAACGAGATGTTAGTTTGCGATTTCATTATCCCGTACCAGGTGCATATATAGGAATCCAATTCATACGAGATCAGTCTGTATTTCATGCTTTTGTATATCCATACAAGACATGATGCGAGCTGAACGTTCTATATTACTTTATTGCTGATGTGGCTTGGAACAAAGCAGATACTTGGACAACGGATAGGATCATCGCGAAGCTTAAGAGACCGTATTTACGTTCTTCTCCATATCACAGCGTTGCATTAGGCTGTTTTGTGGTTGTTTTTTTTTTACTAGACATACATCACTGCGACGGATAAGCAGCTGAGCATCGTACATTTTAGCGTATACAGCACCGAGTTTATATGATATGGTCGATTAATGACGAGGCAGTTCAGTGGTCTCCTTTGCGGCACATCAAAGCACAGCAGTTTCATAGGTAGATTGATCAGCAGGAGGCAGCAGAGGTCGCTGACAACTCAGGTCAGGCCGCCGGCTGAAACCAATTTTATTTGTTTGCGCACGTTTAAATCAATCTTTAAGCCGCGTACAACTGGCGGCAAATATTGACCGTCGTGGCAGCTGAGACGAGAAGGAGAGTGCTTGCGTTTGCTGATGACCAGCGCAAGTGCAGTAGAAGCACAAGGTGTTAGATGACTACGACGGCGTTAACACCACAATTCGCTTTTTGCAATCAGATTTAGTGCACTGCATGCATGTTTAGTCTATGTGTAAAAGCAAGGAACAGATATGTAAAGATACACAGGCGGAGTCGGAGAGAGACAGAGACATAGATTAGACATCTATGAATAGAAGGACGAACAGAATCAACTAGAAAGACATATACAGCTACACAGATAGGCAGAGACAAGAGCAGGTGCTAAAACAGAGACGAAGACATACTGAATCTCATAGATAACGTTGGATGTGCAGGAAACTTTGCATTCAAGGCATCGGTCGGTCCCCGTCGTGTGTAAATAGTCGTCGAGGAGCAAACCCTTTGAATAATTCAAGTCTTTCGCAGATTTTCAGTAACGCATACTTGTCCGGCTCGAGGGGTACTGCAGAGCGGCTGTACTGTATATGGGTGAAATATACGAATAAAGCTACCAAAGGAACTGAGCAAATTGTGGTTTATAGACGCTTGGTCTTCTTGTGCAAGAGGCAAATGAGGATGTAGATGTGCCGAGAGACAAATATACAGAGACAGACAGTGAGACAGAAAGAAGGAACAAAAGAGTGTGACAATTCAAATAGGGTAAATTAGCAAGAGACATTAAGTGACAACTATGCACAACAAATTGGAAGACTGGAAATTAGAAAGAAAGGGCCTAAGAGTATACAGTTATGGCAATTCCTGCGACTAATTGAATATGATAAGTACACCTATCGGGATTCAAGTTTTTCCGGTTCAAATTCAGGATATAGAATAATGCTCCCCTAAAGTTCCATTCGGCGACATTGTATGTATGTATGTATGTTTGCATGCATGTATATATGTGTGCGTATTACGGTAGCCCCTTAAAATAGAACTTGAAAATTTAAAACCTCTCACCCCTCAATTTGTTCATTTATGAAAAACTGCTCAGAAAGTCTGTTTATACGTAAAATATATATTTAGAGGTAGCCCTCGGGATTTCAATTCTTCGTGTTTATCTTATAATGGACTGAATAATGTAAAAGCTTCGACACTGACTTTGGTAAATTTTACTCCCTGATTACTGCACTTATCGTTATGCTAGAACATAATATGATTCCATAACACTCATGACCATCCCAGAAGACAGGGTTTTTCTTCTCTCTCAGAGGTAGAGGAGGCCCCAGGGTCCATTTGTTGACAAGATTCACACATTTTGCAAATACGAACCAATGAGCATTTAGACGTAGACAAAAGAAGACGCAGGGGTTTGACTGAGGAGATGGAATCCTCTGCATGCAAGGTTGTGCATCCACATCTTGAGTCTGGTTCATCATTTACGAGCGCTGCAGAAGAGCCAGATAAGAATAAGGATGACTCGTCAAAATCAAAAATGACCAGAGTAAGCATAATATCTCCTGGACTTGCTTCATCTGCGGACAGAACAAAGATTTCATCCAGAAATGACACCTTTGTTCTGAGCGAGGTGGCCTCCAGTCTCTTGACATAAGTAACTTAAGTAAGTAAGTAAGTAAGTATGTAACGTATTTGTTAAAACACCATGTGATGTCAGGGCTTTGAACATCAACAGGAACTCAATTCATCGTTCAAGGGTACAACATCGATAAACTCGTGACCAGTAAGCTAAGTTTAGAGTTCTGTGCTTCAATTCTACTGACCGTTCATTAGGATGGCAAACTCATGGAGGACTTGGCTTCCCAGAAGCATGCTGATCGTCTCCCAACCCTCATTTCAGATGTTGCAATGGAACAGTTACTTGGAGTACCCAAGCTGTCTTCAGAAACAGGGGAAGTCCAGGCAACTGCAGTCACCTGTTGCCTGGATAAGTGGTATTTGCCTAATAGTGCTGTGGCATTGTGTTTCGACCGAACAGCATCTAATACCGGTCATTACTCGCGTGCATGTTCGTTCGTGGAAAAACAGTTACAGGAGGACCTGCTCTTGAAGCCAAGTCGCCACTATATATTAGAGTAGATTGTAGGGGCTGCCATCGAGAAGTATTCTGACGTTAGCCAACTTTGGTTCCATGTGCGACATCTACATCATGAACATAAAATAATAGAATATATAAGTATCGACAAATGCCCAATTTTATGACTCTGTGCAAAAAAGAATTAAGTTAATACACAGGTACAATTACTAAAACAGCAAACACGGAGCATACGTCGTACACTCTGTATTACGATGACATATAGTATGCAACAAAAGGCGAACATAACGCCAACGTCCGTGACATTTTGTGACATTGGATATACGTTGGCTCAGTGCTGAAGTGCTGGCTAGGTAGGCCTACGTCAGATATACGAAGTCATTAAACCGCCCAGAAAGATTAGTGGAATAAACATCCGTAGAACCAGAGCTATACAAAGACAACAACAGTCTTAAACCCATACAACCGTAGCGTTACAGAGCGATAGAAACGCTAAGCTCCAGTGCTTTTGAACCAAGAGATTATGAATATCCGGCACTGTTACATAACTCAGAACAGTTCTGCCAAAACCTACAAGACTCCACGTTGTAAACAGCATTGGAGCAAGTTCCACGCATTTCAGTGGCTTCTTTGTCTACAACTTATTTCAGGATATCGATCGTCAGACGGCAGTTAACGGACACGTGAAGGCGGCTGTGGAGCCGATCGACAAATAAGGGACGTTTAAGATGCACGCATCTTAAGTGACAAGACGCTGCGCTATTGCCCACAGATTTCCATTATATGGCAGGTTCAATCGTTCCGTCACAGCGTGAGACATTGTTGCATACAAAGTGGGAGCCGGGCGGTTATTACACAACCAGTTAGCTTTAGTTGCCCATATTCGTTTCATCGGGGCTTTAGGGGCTCCATCGTCTGTGGGCAGCAACCCAGCCCCTCTAATTTTCTCTTCATGGTAATCAGAAATCTTAATGAATTAAGGTTTTTGGAAACACAGCAAATCAATAGCCAGACATTTTCGCCAAATAATATATATAAAAATCTCAGATTAGCATCCAAACTCTAACTCTTACTAAATTATACATACTTGTGTAAATTGCATGGATGACTAGTGTGTGGTTGGCTTCAACTCATGAAAAGGCAATTACTTGGAAAGATGTGGCTGGCATTTGAATGCTCGAGGTGCAGACATGCGTGGTGGCGAGACAATTTTTCATATTGATAAAGACGTTAAACTTGAGAAGAATACTCCCTAACTGTCACAGAAACAAAGGTATAAACTTGTGAAACAAAAAGCTTACAGTGGAGAAGAGGTGTAAGTAAACTGAAGGTATTAAAGTTCAAGAGTATAAGTCTGAAATCTGAGAAAGCATAGATTCAAAACAAGTTTGACTCTGCAGCATGTCGTCTGTGGCAGGAAAGTCACGGATTCCTTTCTACAGTGCCAATTCAGCTTCCTTGAGATGGTGGGAGCTATCCACGAAATCTCTTAACAGAACAGACCATGAAGCATGGGTTACCTCCAAATCAACTGTCTCCCTGCGGATGATTTTTGTGGAGCATTGCCGTGTCCTGCAATCGCTTAATTCGATTGCGATGTTGCCCTCCAGCTCCTGAACAATATGGACGATCGGCTCTTAATACTCGTTAACTGTTGACCAATAGCAGAATTTTGCCAGTCGTTCTCTGCGTGTCTTTTGAAGACCACCAACATCATTTGATAACAGATGAACATGTGTCTGATTCTAAAACTGACATCAATTAGACTAAAGAGAAGCATCTTTAAGATTTTTCGCTGAAAGACAACAAAGGGATAGTCAGATGCATACAACTTTTAGTCTTTCACTGTGTACGTCTTGGCAGGTAATAGATTTAAGAATTGTGCCTTAAACAGTATTTAAACTTTTTAGTATATGCGACTGTGAGAGCACCATCTATATGGTGCTATATCAGTTTCGCTGAATTATATATAGGACCAGACAGATTCTAAAAGCAACGTCCTTAAGCTTGAGCAAAGATCCGTTAACAGGAAACAAATCCGTCACCAATTATGGCTTCTCACCAAACCAGTCCTAAGCTATCAATAACACATGACAATTGCTGGACTTCGTCTTATTGGACTAAGCGAACTCGAGAGCGTCAGTGACAAATGAAACACTGCACCATACAGTTTACATTATGTGTTGATCGCAGGTGCACTTTTACCAAGTCATTCCTCGCAAATTCCTGTGTATGTATGCATGTTTGTAAGCACGATCGTATCAAGAAACTATTTATAGCGCTATTTGGGTACCTGACGAAGAAGCGTAAATGGTTCAAGACTTTACTGAATTCATTTAAATAAACCAGAACTTACCATACATTACTTATAAGCAGGTTGCTATTTATTGCTCTCGGGAGAAGAGAAATATGTGTGAAGAATGTAACTTCAGTGGGAAACTGGATGGACTAGCAAGAGAAGTTCTCTTTTCTCTTCTTACAAATCGCACTCTGGATATAGCGAATCTTTGCCATGCCATATCTTACCTGTTGATATAAATGGACCGCTGTCTTACCGCACCGGGGCCCCTGAAGGTCCTATACGAGATCATTAGAACTGAGCCTTTTGTTGAACGATCTTAGTACGAGCTGTAAGCATATTACTTATCTTTAATGACTGAGTCAGATGCTTCAGTATCGGACGTTGCCCATATACCATAGCAGTTGAGCGAGTTTTGGGCTAGTTTGTTTGAGACAGCATGACAGATTTATGCGGCATAATAATGAGTGGCTGAGGGCTCGCCTTGAACTGTGCAGGGTCTAAATGTTCTCTAAGGCGGTCATTAGGCCTATATTGTAGGGATTCTGATATTGTGATATTTTGTTTGTGTAATGCAGTTTACTTAAGCAGAAGGCATACATTATCAGTTTCAAGGTCGACCTATTAAATCGTTAAGTTCAAACTGTTTAATTGCCACGAATCGTCAACTGAACATAATATGCTGGACAATGGCAGTCTAGGGTGTTAGCCTTTTCATGTCAAGCTGTTATTTGAAATTCAATCGCGCTTTCTGTGGTCAAGATAAAATAATCGGCATTGTTGCTGTCTATCGCTATGATATTCAACAAATATTGAACTTTCAATAAGTCAAAAAAATTGTAATGAAGGTGGAAAATTTGCCATCGTAATTGCCTGTGCTGTTAGTCGGAGACGTCTCTTGATATAGACGCCAGCAGCCGGAGAAGATAATATTTCACTGGACGACGATATGAAAGAATAACAAAAAAGAATGTGTTGTAAATATTAGAAAAAAAACTTCAGAATATTGGCCAGTGTTGCACAGTCTAGCGAAGATGGCATGAAAACAGTCTAAGGGGATTTGCAGAGAGGCTGGCGTCTTGTTCTAGATGAGCTCTGTGGAAACATACATACACGTAGACAGGCATGCAAAAGGACAGACAGAAATGCATACAGACAAGCATACATACAGACAGACAGACAATACAACAAGAAGCAGAACAAGAGTAAAAACAGAGATGCGAAGCATGCTATTAGTGTGGCACTGTTATTTAGTGTGCCACGAGGATCGCGCTTACCATGATTATGTTGAATCGGTCTTTTCTTACTTTCTACCATAGATTAATTTAAGTGCTGTTTCATCTGTTGACCTGTTTCATCTTGAAAAATCTGATAAACGAACAATGAACAACAAGTGTTGAGCTATCGGTGTGACCATTGTTGTTGTTGTTGTTATTGTTGTTATTGTTGCTATTGTTGTTGTTGTTACTAGATGGCGCACTGCCTGTTTCGTGTCCACTGCTGAAAGCGTTCCACTTTACCTACAACAACCAATCGGGCGGCTTTTGTCGTAGCCCGACGTCGTACGTTCATCAGTGTGCCAGCGCCAGTATGTTGCGATTCAATTTCAAACACTGTCGCCACTGTCTCAACGCCTTCGACAGAGGTCAGACAGACACTGCATCTCCTGCTGTTGTTCTTCTTGTCTTCTTCGTCTCTGAAACATTTTGTGTTAAAAACATATGGTGTATAATTTTGTCTCAGAAAACTCTAAAGATGCTAATAAACGCATATATGCTGACGTTATTTACCCGATCAGTGGATATTTGCAATATAATTACTTTTAGATAATGTTTTTGAGACACTAATGTCTGAAAATATTTTTACGACATGTCATGTTTCGTCCCATTATCGCCTTCAAATGATGTATTTTTTCATGTCTTCTTCTGTGCGGCTCGCGGCTGTATTTGTTTCTGTCAGTTTCTTGATCGATCATTCTGCTTTCTGTCTGCATGTGTCTGTCTGCCTGTCTGTCTCACTGTCTTTCTCTATTGTTGTCATGTGTTTCTCTTTCTCTTTCTCATTCTCGCTCGTACTCTTTCAATCTCATTCTCTACACCTCTGTTTCTTATTCTGGCTTTCTCGCTTCTGTGTGTCTGCCACTCTGGCTGTCTCTTTGCATGACAAACTTAGCTGGTCAGAAACATCTGAACTAGAACATACACACACATGGGCAGTTGGGCACTCACAGATGCCTTACTTGGTTGCAGTATCAGAGCAGGCCTATAGCACGGGGTGTGATAGGGTTTCTGATATCTTCGTTGTCTTCTTCGTTGACTGCTTTTGTCCAGGCGTTGAATTCGAATGCCTTGCAACGTGGAAAGACGGACCGGACCATTTCGCCTATGGTCGTTTCCTAGGCAACGACGCTGATACTCTCGACGCCAAAGAACTCTCTTATCGCTGCTTTGTAAGTGGTGAGCAAACGCAATTACGACGTCATAGATTATCATACCTCATAGTTCTCATTTACGATAAAACATCTAAACTTATTTTTGTGGAGGCTTTTCCGCCCACATTATTTGAGCTCAGTATAACATAGCCTTCTTATTGTTGCTAATTTTGCTTCTTCTTTATTCCTCTACGAACTCCTTTTCCAATCTAATCTAATAAGTGTAGGCCTATAACCTATTGCGCTGTTAGATTAAAACATAAAGCATCAATCACCAACCAACTCCTAGCCCCAACACCTATCTCAGGTCGTCCTGATTCTTATTCGCCTACTTAGGCCAACTTTGCCTCCTCTCGCTACTTTTACCTATAGGCCTAGTAGGCCTAATACATAAAATGCATCTTATAACT
Source organism: Norana najaformis (assembly GCA_964023275.1). Lineage (NCBI taxonomy): Eukaryota > Metazoa > Annelida > Clitellata > Crassiclitellata > Hormogastridae > Norana > Norana najaformis. Next base: position 21,475,560 of record OZ029913.1, on the reverse strand, counting down.
TCTGTACCTAAGACGGTAACGATGAGAATTATTATTCTGACGAAAATTCGTAACGCGCATCATGCACAGAGGAAGGTGAGTCTGGCGCACAGCTAGTCAGCCTCCAAGTGCTTTAGAGCAGTTAGGAATAGGTGTTGGTTTGTAGTTCCTCAGTTTAACGACAGCTTATGGCATCAAAGGCCGTTGCCGTCGCCCTCCTCCTTTGTCCAGGCTTGGGACTGGCACTACCCCCAAACAAGGCAGTGGCGGAGTTAGGTGTTGGTTTAAACCTGCGCACTCCTTATATACAGCTCGGAGGATGGCCCAGATATATCTCACCAGTAGAGCGCGGCGCTGCATAATGAACACGGTTAAGCTCGAAGGAAACAAATGATGGGTATGGAGCATATATGTCTTTGCTGGGTAGGACTCTTTATCTGCCGGGAGCAGAGAACACCAAGTTTCGATGGGCAGTTTAAGCGAACGTTTTGTAGTCCCGTAGCGAATTTAAGAAACACCATTTCTCTAACTTCATAGCATCGCAATCGTAATCGTAATCTCGAGATTTCTACAGCGCCCAACGCAAAACAAAATCGATAGGTAAGAAGGGTTCGAGAGTCAAGAGTCAGGCCGGCAGGCAGGCAGGCAGGCAGTCAGACGGCTACGGTGGGTGGTGTTTGGAATTCGATCTGTAGGATAGATAAGGGAAAGAAGAGAAATCAGGATAGGATCTGGGGTAGAGGAGTGTTTTCAGTTTTGAGAGAAATACCTACGCAGAGATTATATGTTGTGAGAGTTCATAGGAAGGGTAATGTCGTAATTCTGGCGGGAGTTTATTCTAGAAGGGTGGAGCAGCCATGGCTATGGAGCGATTTCCAAATTTTAAGGATGAGGTGACGGGACGCGGAGAAGGGTTAGGACAGAAGAGGAGAGGGTTGAACGGATTGGTTCGTATTTGTCATTCCTTCATTACCTTAAGTCTAGCTAGATCGGGTCACATTACCTCAATAAAATCGCATTGCTGCACATTAGATCATTTCTGCTTGCATCGCATTATCTCGCATAAATTCACACAACATTGCAACAAATGTCAACAGCATCGCGTTTTATGACTTTGCAATACATTACAGATCTATCAGAAGATTGGAGCCGTTGCTAACATGGCTGTGTCTTCTGATGCCACCTGTCGAGGCCTACGCAGTCCTAAAGACGGACCACTTGTCATCGAAATGACCGAAGGTTAGAACTCCTCTTCTTATAAAGGCTTTGTCTTTAACACAACCCTATCCACAGCAGTGCAACGTGTAGGCCCCACCCCTTCTATCGTCTGGCCATACCTCCGCCTTTTCACTTCTTAACTTCAGTCTGGCTCAATCCTAGACCCAGTTGATTCCAACGCAATCGATAGTCCTTTTTTAACCTGGCTCCTCTGCCCTTTAACTGCACCGCTTTCCCCCTTCCTTAACCAAACTCCTCTTCTTCCTTATGCGGAGAAGGGTTAGGACAGAAGAGGAGAGGAGATGCTCAGCCATCAGTCCAGCTCCTGGCCCAAATTCAACTCAGTTACCAAGGTCCTTCATCAGACCATTAGGAAAAGAAAGAAACAAAGCTGCTACCAGCGCAGTCTGTTCTTCTGTCAGCCTGTAAATGTATTTCACTCGGCGATTTGGGCAATTTGAATTAGAAACGCAGGTCATAAGATCTTCGCTGTTTAATCTACCTGATTGGGCCAAGAGACCTATTTTTTGCAATTTCGGCCTGAATTTGTTGCCTATGTGTATTTGTGTCTGTATATTTCTGTGTCCCGCCCGTGTGGTTGTCTGTTTATTTGCCTGACTGTGTTTGAAGAAAACTAGAGCTTCCAAATTCAATTATGTAGCGCGAAGTTGCGAAGCTTGAGTGGGACAATTGGCAGCAGATGTGGATCTTAAGACGTAAGTGGATTTCTTCGAAGTGGCTTTGATACTCTTAGGTAACATCACTTCAAGAGTAAAACTATATTGAAGCATGCTCTTTACATGCCAGAAAGCATGTGGCAGACACAATTTGTATTTGAAACGAAGACCAGTGTCATTTCTATAAGAAAGTTCCGACAAATAACAGATTAAGTCTTGGCCTGTTTTCTTCTATTCCCTCTGGCGTCCTATTCCTTCCATATTTCTCCCTCAGTGCTTAATACATTGCTCATATACTCATCTTTTGTACTTTTCTCTCTTTCATATATTCCTGGTTTCTCTCCTTCTTTTCTTTCTCGTCCCTGGTCTTTCTCCGTCTCTCTCCAGGTCTCAGTCACCTCATCGCTTATACTCTTCCTATTCTTGTTCCTCCTCTTCTCATTAAACTTCCATCGTCTATTTATTCTTTTCCTCTTCTTTCTAAAAAATACTGTTCATACTCGTTTTTGCTGCCCTCTCATCTTCCCAGTCCTCCAGCTTTCTCTTCTCCATCTTCCCCGTTCCTGTCTAGTGTGGATCTGCAGAACCATGTAACCGTTAACGACTCCTATGCAGCGGAGTGCCACTCTTCCATCGTTTTTGAGTTAGCTGAATCGGAGAGGGAAGTGGTGATGGGGAGAGGATTCAGAGAAGCGAGACAGACAATTCTTATATTTCTGTGCTTTGGTAAGCGTGTGATTTTGCTTATGCGAAGTATGGTTTATGGGTAAATACAATGCGTCCGCGGCTATACAGCTGGCTGAACGGCGTCCATAAATTGCCGGCCATAATGCGGAGAGAGAGAGAGACAGACAGACAGAGAGAGGGAGAGGGAGAGGGAGAGACAGAGAGAGACAGAGAGCCAGAGAGATATATAGAGAGAGAAGAGAAGAGAAGATACAGACGGACAGAGTAATAGAGAGAGATAGAGAGACAGAAGTGCCATTCAAATATGACCCATAGAGCGTTTTTCTCCGGACGAATGTTTAGAAGACACGAAGTTAGGTCGTTTAATGATAAAGAGCGTTCCAGTTAACCACTGCGGAAGAGGTTCGATTAGAAATATCTGCGGCTGTTAAAGCCATTGAAGCGAAAAGTCTTAGCGACCGAACGGCTGAAACACTCGCGAGAAACGACGAGATCTCGTCTGCTGCTCAAGCAATTTCTGCCGCCACGGCTCACTTGTAAATGGTATTGATTTTCTTTTCGCTGTCGTCGTCTTCTTCTTCTTCCTCTTCTTCTTTTTCTTCTTCTTTATCTTACTGTTCTCTCTTTCGTACTAGGCATAAGTGCAACAGTGTTCTCTACTTGCCTACGGACAAGGCGATTCGACCAATTCGACCACCACATTTAACGATGTCTTCTACATACCGCTTCAAACGGTTCTCGCGGGGATTTCGGCGAGACTTGGTATCAACGATCCATGCAAACAACAAGTGTAGCTTAAAGTGTTAGCTATAGCAACTATGTAAGCATATATATGTATCTGTAAATCGCTTGTATTTATATGCATATATATACCTTAGATATATCTACTGACTGCTGCTTATTTTTCAGAGATAATCACAGTTTCCATTTTGCCAGACGAAATGAAACAGTGTCAGTATTTTACGATTGATAATTCTGCCGCTAATCTGCTTTGTCAGATTGTGAACATTGTCTGCATTTTACATTGAGAGGACGGAGGGTAGATTGACTTCAACTAGTTTCAAGCTAAATATTATTCAATCAATTTCATCTCACCTTCTAACAAAATTCAAACAATATATAACAATATGACATAACTTTCATCAAAATTAAACAAAACTGTGATATGACTTCAATTAGAATCATACAATACTACGAGTGTCAATATTCCTTTTTCTTCTTTATACCACCATATTTTGTTTGGCGAATTAGGGTTTGGTATATAACTTCAGTTAGATCTAATCCAAATTATGTATCAAAATACGGCTTAACTTAGCCAGGGTTAATAACTGAAAACAATTATTCTAATCTGTAACGTTAATGGAGTCAAATTCCAACCGTACATGAGAGCTAAGTATACATATAGAACATCTTCCGAAAATAGTCTGATGACTTAATGAGGCTTTGAAACATCGACATTGGCCTTCTTAGGAGACGAACCAACATTCCAAATCCCACTATGCCATACACGCATTACTTTCATCTTCCATATCTATGCATATATATATATATTTATCATGCATTTGCATATACAGATAGCCTATATATTATACAATATGTAATTGATGAGTGCATGCATTTGCCGGCTTAGACTATTTTATTTCGCTGGTCTGTCTCATCTGATGAGTAGAACCTTTGTCAGAAAATCGATGGACATTCAAAATAAGGATTCAAACGCCGCCGCTTCAGACACTTTTGGCCAGTCGTTTAATGAAACCTCCCTCTCGGGAGCCATGTCACCCAACCGTCTGTCCCACCATGTAAGACGAAGCAGAGGGGCACGTAGGATAGTGAGAAGAACGAGAATAAAACACGAGTTAATCGTAAATTTAGAGAAGGATGGTTGGGAGAAGGAGAACGAGAAGGAGGATTACAATAGAGAAGAATACGAAAGAACAAGAAAAAAAGAAGAATATGATCAAGATAATGATGATGATGATGATGATGATGATGATGGTGAAGAAGAAGAAGAAGAAGATGATGATGATGATCATGATCATGAAGAAGAAGAAGGAACAGGAGGAGGAGGAGGAGAAGAAGAAGAAGAAGAAGAAGAAGAAGAAGAAGACAACGACGACGACGGAGAATAAAGTAAAGGGACAGACGGAAACAAATAAAGCGGACGAAAAAGGCCAAGAGAACAAGAACTGGAAGGAGAATTAAGTTGAAAAAAGAGCTCAGGTGAAGAACAGGAAGAAGAGATGAAAGAAGTAGCCTGATAAAACGGAGTATAGGTCTAATATAATTTAAAGTAAAAAGAAAGTACAGTTTCTAAGAGATCTCAAGCAGTGAGCTGCATGCTTCCGTGACGACTTGTATGGTCAGTCGTCAGTGCTAGTTCCAAAAACAGTTAAGCAGTAAATGAGATTTTAAGTGGATATCGGTCGTCAGAGAACGGCTTGATAAACTCTACAACTGTCGTGGTTCACAATTGTACATTTACTACCAGATAAGTAAACAGAGTTTCAATTGTATGCTCTTGTCATCCTGAGTCAACCGAGTTCTGCTTGAAGCATTGGTTTTTATTGTGGTCGAGTAATTTGAGTCGACCGAAAGTCAGAAACAGCGGCATTTAAGACTTAGGATGAATTAACGGGCTACATTCGTCTGTGACTGACAGAAAGACAAATCTCAGTTGTCTTAGGATCTTTAAATTTGTCCCAAACAGTCCTTAGACCTGATACGTCATTTGGAGACTGTTATCAAGAAGAAAGTCCATGTCAAAGACGTCATCCCTTGGCCTCAATGACAGCAGCAGAATGATCTGTGCGTGGGACGAAGCAAACTGAATGGGGCTATAAAGAAAATGTGTAGAGCGAGACAAAGCAGTAAAGAGGTTGAAATTGGAGAAGAAGGAAGTAGAAAGGGTGACCAGCCGAATAAAACAAAGAGGAAGAGGAAAAGCACAATGACGAATCGACGCAGCAGGATATGAAAAAGGATACGAAAAGGAATCAAAGGTAGAAGCTACGCAGGAGGCGTAGTTGCACCGGTGGACATAGGAAACCTTGCAACAATCGGGTGAAGCTTCTCAAGTGATGCCCGCAGTCATATGATGTGAACAGCGTGAATCAACTGCAGCCTCAGCAACACGTTTCAAGTTCAGCATCGTTGTCTTCGTCATTTTAGCCTTCAGTTTCTGCTATATTATCGTCTGCCTTGGTTTGATATTGATCACTCTTAGAACATATCAGTTGACGCCATTGCCTCATTATGGAAATCTAGTAGGCTGCAAACAATCTCCCCTGATGATTGAAGTAATCTGCAGTCGGTCTATACTTCAGTTTTCGTATGCAGCTTTATGTATGGAAAGTCCCAAAACCTTAAAAGATATATTTATGCATGTGTATATATCCAAGTTTTTCTTATTGCTTTTCTCTGGTAATGCCTGAGACTGGGACTGTTCTCGGTGAACAGGTTTTTTGGTTGCTAGACCTAGACTTTAGAACTATCCTTCTGTATCTGTTCGTTCTGCTCAATCACTTGTGTCCATTTCTTTCTCAACTTAAGACGTACCTTTTGCAAATTGTTTATGCACCATAGGCTGTCTCTCTACCTTAATTGACTGATCTCTGGCTTGATTGCGGCTTGGTTTTGGTGCGCCATCGGTTGATGGATTCCTTGTACATCAGATATCGACGTGCAACTTGGTCCTGAGGACAATGCTGTGAGGAAGAATGGAGAAAAGGAAGACTAAAGGAAGACCAAAGCTACTTAGTCGTTTGATGCTGCAGCATCTGATGAGCAGGACTTAACTACAGAAAAGAAAAGGACAAAGAAGTAAAGAGAGGAGAATGATGTCGTCGGATTCATCGTCCTAAGGTCTAAGCTCAGATCACCCGCTGAACAGACAAAGAAACAAACGAGTGTCCTATATTCATATAGCGCCAATATCTGCTGCCAAGCCGTAAATCGATGATGCCAAACAATTGTGCATTGAGGATTTGCTCAAGGTTCCTACGTCGACATAGCCTCGAATCCGCACGCTCTGGCTACAAGGCAAGCTCTCAACCACTCTGCTACTGCGATTTAGACTTCGCAACGCAAGATCTGACCGTAGAAGAGAAATCATAGCTTTTTTCATGAAGGGACTTAAACAGCCGAAAGAGGTTTTGAGTCTGTCAACTGATGGTGAATTACTCCGTATAGACCTACATGCATGTAAAGTTGCATTGTATTGTACTGTAGGGACCTACTGTGTTTGTCAATTTATATAGGACTTCTAACAGAACAGACAACTCGGGGCGCTCCATCTAAGAATAATTGTATTGCACAATACAATAGAAGCGGAAATTTATTAGGACGATATTCATACATATTTAAATACAAATGATTTGAAGCATCTATGAAGCAACCCTTGCGCTAGACAATTTGTGTACATGGCGTATTCACATCTATGCATGTAATAAGCATGCATCATGTACGTGGAATTTATATATATATATATATATATATATATATATATATATATATATATATATATATATATATATATATATATATATATATATATATATATATATATATATATATATATATATATATATATATATATATATATATATATATATGATTATATGTGGAGTGGCCCTACGTTAGCGTGTGCGAGTTCTTTTCGAATGATGGTAGTCTCGTTGCATCTAAATGGAATTTCCATCTCAAAGTTGGTACAGCGCCACATAGATATATTAGGTATATTAGATTCGAACGACAGCTGGTCTTCTTTATGTTCGGCAGATGCATATTTATACAGCTGTCTTTTCTTGCAGTCCATCAACGTATTAGATATTTGTGTCACGAACGCGTCGATGTGTCATTAAGGAATGCGGACATTGTACGGAATGAGAAGCAGGAGGAAAAGGAGGCAAAGGGAAGAGGAAGTGGAAGGGGAGGAGGAGACTAAGGAAGAAAGACTCGGTGACAATAAAGTAAAAGGATGAGAAGGAACTGAAACGGAATATTCTAGATCAGACCGGTGAAGAGCTGAAGAAAGACAAGAGGTAGACAAGACAAGAGAAAAGCAAAGAAGAAAGTAGTAGGGGACAAGAAGATAAGCACGAACGGAACCAGAAGATTAGAAACTGAACTGGTTCACGTCTACGAGAAACTAGAGAAAGAAATGAGCCTAAAGAAAAGCTGGAAAGACGTGGTGGTGACTGAGGAGATGAAATAGAAAAGGCGAGGAAATATGGAAACATGATGAAAGACAAAGAAAGCAAATAAGACAAAAGACAGCTAAAAACGATGACATTCATCTTATTTGGTCATCATCATCATCATCATCATCATCATCATCATCATCATCATCATCATCATCATCATTGACAGCAACAAAAACAACATTTTTTGCATGGGCCTTGGGTGAGTTCCATTTTCACGACGCATCTTCTTCTGGTTCTCTGCCCTCAGGCAGGTTCAAACGTCCGATGATGCCACTCCTCTCGGTGTTGAGCTTCTTCTTTCAGCCTGCTGTATCCGTCCATCATCATCCAGTTCAGCAGCATCTGTCTTGCGTCTTCCTCTTGTCCTCCTCCCCTCAATTCTGCCCTCAATGATGGTTCTCAAGAGTGAGTGCCCTCTCAGTATGTGACCAAACCATTTTCTCTGTGGCCTCTTTATTGTAGTTATCAAAGATCTTTCGTCCCCAACTCTTTTCAGCACCTCCTCGTTTGTTATGTGCTCCATCCAACTACCTTTTTCCATCCTCCGCCAAATCCACACTTCGAAGGCCTCCAATCTCTTGATGTCCTCCTTTCTCATGGTCTTTGTTTCGGATCCATACAAATCACACACTCCGTATCAGACCTTTAATCATTCTTTCCTTTAAGTTCTTGTTCATTTCCCTCTCAGTAAGTCGTTTTGTTTTGAGAATGTGTCTTTGCCCAGTGCTATTCTTCTTTTAATTTACTTTTAATTTCCTTGTGGCATTTTGCATCTTGCGTGACAACGCCCTCCAGGTAGCAGAATTCTTTAACCTACTCTATTTCCTCTCCGTTGATGTTTATTCTTACTACTGTTTCTTCTGCTTTGCTTATCCTCATGATCTTTGTCTTTTTTATTTTCATATCATACTCGATTGATATGGTGTGCAGGCGGTCCATGATTCTTTGCAGACCCTTCTGGCTACCGACAACATCGTTTAGTCATCTGCGAATCTTAGAGCCTTTAGCAATCTGCCTTCGACCTTTATTCCTAAATCTATATCTTCTACTGCCTCTCGGTTAAGCTCTTCTATGTAAATTTTGAAGAGTAGTGGTGACAATGGGCGCCATTGTGTCACTCCCCTGCCTAGTTTTCCGGGTTCTGAATATTCTCCATCTATTCTAGTCCGTATTTTGCTGGCCCATGTATAGATTTCCTAAAAGACTTCTATCTTTCCAATCCACTCCCAGTCTTCTGAGTGCCTGCATTAACCTTCTCCGGTCTACTCTCTCAAATGGCTTTTCATAGTCCACAAAACATAAATACACATCCTGGCCATGTTGACAACTCCATATTCACACATTAACCATACCTTTAGTGATAACGTATAGGTTCTAATCCTGGGTATGAATTCCAATTCCGGATAAATCGTCGACTGAGATGCACTAGAGTAATATCTTGTTTTTCAAACTCTCAGGCCCCTTGAAATTCTTGCCCTTCTCTGCAGCTTTCTCAAATTTCCATTCTGTCTCGAGTCAAATTCCGCATTCTCTTTTCGCCTATTTCATTTTCACACATACTCCTGTTAGAATGCAGATCTCCTATACAAGCATTCTATCTCGGATTGTGTTCTTTCCAGTCAACCTCGCCAATTCCTTTATCTTTTTCAGATACTTTAATATTGTTGTAGATCACGGACAATATTGAATTTGAAATATGTCTTATTAAAACCTGCGTCATTACGTTGACCTGGTACAAAAGCAATTTTACAATACCTAACATCTTATATCTGGTAACAACTTTCAACTATAAAATTCCACTGTGAGATTTTGAGTCGTCAGCAAACTGAGCATGTTCAACTATTTCATTGACGTATATTATGAACAGCGAAAGACAGAACGCATGACTTTATGGCAAAGAGCTGATAACCTCTCCTCAAATTGATGCTTTTTTAAAATTGAAAGCCGCTCCTCTGCAGCCAATCAAGAGCTCGTTGTACACGCTTGCTTTTATCTTTTCGATATAGTAACGTTGTGGAAATCTAGGAAGACATCAAGAAGGATGAAAAGCACAGAAGAAAGCGACGGATGAAAGAAAGGATGAAAAGAAATAAGAAGACGAGTAATAAGCAGGGAAGAATGAGAAGAAAGCGAGGAATGTAGGACTCCATATTACTACATCATAGTGATTGGAACTCCACAATTCAAGCATAAAATCCACGTACACCCAAATATGCATACAGTCATATGTCATATCGCGGTTAGACCCATAAATGGACAAGTTTATTTCGTTATTTATTTTATTATTTATTAAAAGCATTCATAACGTGCGCAAAGTCAGTAAATCTTAACCTGAGGAGCGGAATCTGACTTAGAGGCGCGTATGTCGTATGTTCTCACACAGGTCTCAATATTTGTTTCCCACATGCAAAATGTCGCATGTGCTATTCTTAACCGCACAGGTTGCATATACATCTAAATTACCTATTCCACAGAATAGCAGTTTACTAGACAATAATGTTGTGATTTCATGCATAGGTTTCTTAAAAATCGACGATCAGTGTCAGCATTGGCATCAGTAATGAAATAGGTGACGAATTGTCGTGCGATTGCCTCTACCTGTTTTGTCGGCGTCTACCTTCGGCTCACACTGCACGCGACTAGCGGAGCAAATCGGGCAGAATGCAATATCCGGCTCACTTGGACCCCATGCAGTCCGTGCTAAAGAATAATAATATTCAACGTTTAATGCATTTCTTATACGCTCGGATACATGTGTCACACGGGCCGATGCTCTAGCAGTCCCGTCCACAAAATATGTCATACTGAGCAGCCGTCTCTTCTTGCATGGCTTCAGGAATGCGCCGTAGAACAGACAGTAATGAGTTTTCACGATTAAAGTTTTCGTTCTTTTTAAAGAAGTCGACCATGCATCGAATTCTGTGCGGAAAAGACAAAAGCCTACTCTGGCATGGGTCCCTCCCTTCCTACTCAGGGCCTCTGTGATGATTCAGTTACAGGAAGAAGTCACGCTATTTCACACAAGTTCCAGCAAAAATTATGACAAGACCCTGTTGCCGTATGTTTTCTCAGATTTATGAAAAAACTTCATAAATTTGTTGAATTTACAACTGGCACATGTGATAAGCACCACCTTAATTTTCTCTAATGCACAGGTCAATGGATGTTTATGGTCTAAATCCAGATCTTATTCTAGTGTCGCTTTTACCCTTTCTGTGTATTATATATCTGGCCATTTATTTAGCGCCTTTGTTAGTCCTATTATTGCATTTCTATGGAAAAATAGGATAGGAAGCCAATTCGTTAGCAAGGATGCACTTTCATCCCAAAATTTGCTTCATGGTGATGTAATATTGCATTTCATCGTAATATATCAGTAACATATAACTATGAGAAAGGCGTAACAGTGTTCCTTCCAATGTAAGAGCTTTTTATGTTGTGTCTGTTGCACAATCACAACTGCCCATTCCTTAGAACCTGGGTATGTTGCCAAATGTATAGCACTTGTCTATTGGTTTGTCTCTTATTTATGGAAGAGAGTGAGTTGTTTTAAGTAGATGGCGATGTTTAAGTCATGTATTGGAAGTTGTTATAGTTGTGGTTAAATTACTGTCCAGGAAATTGGGTTTAGTTATTAATAAATCATGAGGGCACAAGTCCTATCATAACCTGGCATTAGGTCTAAAAGAACACTCACGGTGTTGGTCCAAATCTCTCATGAGGCAATGATGACGTCAACCCAGAGAGCCAAGCCCAATGACCCGCTTATGTCGCCAATACAAAATCGGCTTATCGCTGTATTACAACGCAGGTTCGAATTCCCACTCTCCTTGGTTACATATTATTAAAAAGTGGGTTTGAGCCCATAATCTTTAAAGACTCTTGACTGTTTTGGATTAGAATTGCTTTAATCCGTCTACGCTTCAGCTGAAGGCTTGCGCAATACTTTCAATTCTGATGAACGTCGTGCATCTGTTCTTGACTTTCTTTGCTTTCAAAATTTTCTCTCGCAGTTCTAACACTGGATGACATAGAAAATGCCCGCAGGCACTGACGACTCAAATTCATTCAAGTTCAATAGCTGATGCAATCCTTCCACTTGTCATTAGCGCTACATGGTTGTCCTGTGGTCCTGCTAATCCCACTTGGCTTACTTTTCATGTCTGTATTCCATCGTTCTTCTTAGTCTCTTGTAGCGCCCTACTTCTGGTGCCCTAGTTACCTCTGAGCTTAGTCATTCCCTTTGACTGGTTCCATAACTTACATCCTAACATCACCTTAGACTGGTTCTCTAGCAGTCTAAGCCCTTACAGGATCTATGTGGAAGGTGCTGGGCAAGGTAGTAGTAATAGTCCTGATAAGCTATGCTTTAGCCATTCGATGAGTCTCTTACATGTCATGGCTTCACTTCTTTTAAACCAATGTTTGTATCTAATGCGACTGTCGACAGATGTCTACGGGTGGCCAAGTCCTCGCTGTACCTATCCGTTGTCGATGAAGAGCTCGTCCTGGATCGAAATATCCGGCAGACTGACCTTCACCTTCAACTCGGCCAATGACGTCATCACAGTTTACAGCCAACGCAAACCCACCGGCGCCAGCACAACCATGACGCATGCGCGAGCGACGCTCAAGTGCCTCAAAACTGACCAATTACAAAACGTCAGCTCGGCGGCTTTCGTTTCCGATGACGACAGTGACATCACCAGTCAGATTTCTGATTATAGCAACGTCACAGTCCTTGTTCACGTCTTAGAAAAATGGTGAGTATCAGCAAAAGTCGGCAAATGAGTATCAAAGTAAGTTTGGAAGGTTGTGATGGTACCCCGTCGATAGATTACTGTCTTCGGGTTTGCTCGTCAATGGATAGTTCCTTAAAAACTGCTGGAACACGACTGCTTTTGATTGAGGTGATTAACTAGCTACCCTCCGATCCTGACCTCTCACCGAAACTGACTAAACAACCTGGATCTTGCGGACTGGATTTGATATAGCGCCGATGGGGCTTTTATGTGGAGCTGAAACATTTCGAAGGTTTACATTACATTATCTGACTACCTTGTCTTATATTCTTTAGAGGCGTGTAAACAGGTGTGTTGCCACTACTGCTTTGTATGGCATAGAGGGGTTTCATGTACTAGAGAAAGAGAGGAGCAGAGAAAGACAGGTGTATAAACTGAAGCAGAAACATTGAGATCTGGGGATGTAGGCATAAATACGAAAGATGGAGAGATGATATAAACAGATTATAACTGAACAGTTTTGTTGTTGCTAAGCATTAAGACAAAGCTGTTAATCAAATAGACAGGGTGCTCTTCATCCCCGTGTGCTTATAATTTCCTTCCTATTCTTCATAATATAATAAAGTTCTACAGTGGTAGCAGAAATAGCTGTCTGTGACATTCATCGTTGAAGCAAGCAACACGGCCATTGATATTTAGTTTGCTTAACATTTTTCTAAAATAAGTGACGCTGCGATGTCCATTTTCTAAAATAATGGTTGCAGGTGATAATAGCATTGAATCCGTAGTGCGTTAACAACATGGTAAGGCACTTCATTTGCTATTATTATGCACTGCAAGTCGATTCTTACCAGAGCATAAGATGCATTTAAAAGAATAAAGACAGGAACAACGGCGGGAGAGAAAGAAAAATTAAAGGCGAAGAACGGTGACAAACTAACGAACACAGCAAAATAGCAGAGAAGCTGAAGAAGAAGAAAAGAAAGGAAAAAAGGCAAGAATGAGGGAAGACGAAAGGAAAATAAGGAAGGAGAGAAGGAGGAAAGATTAAATGTATGGAAACAGAAGGAAGTTAATCAGGATTTACAGTACAAAAGAAGTAAAGTATTCGAGGAATGATAATCTGAAACTTATAAAACAAGAAATTGCCTTTGAGAATTTATCTAAATGCGCCACATAAATCACCAGATACATCGTAATAGAACGAAGAAGCGAGAGAAGAAATGAGCGAAGCAAAGAGTGAGCATGCACAGCCAAAGTGCAGAAGGGGATTTGTCTGTGTCTAATAAAAGCGGGAGACATTGTTCCGTTGGTCGTTCAGTCGGAGGAGATTGTTTTCGACTGAGATAAGGAGGTCAATAGAACATCAGATGACGAACAGAAATCGAATCAAACGAAATGACTTTCTGGCCAATTGCTAATTGACAATCTCGACACTCAAGTGGACCCCTAAGAGCAACGACACTGGGAAGCAGGGCATCGGCAAATACACAAAGGAGGGAAGGAGACAGAGAGTTCAGAAACAGAGAGGGAGATGAAAAGGGAAGAAGTGAGGGGAGCTTTATGATTGCGTGCTCTTCCAGCTAAATGGGATGCCGAGTCACGCGTCGGCTTTTCATTAGAAGCCGATCCAGTCACGAGATGCGTTGTGTATCATAGACAGACATCTCTGTCTATAAGTAACTTGATATAACAGAGAATTTATATGGCGCCTTTCGGGATATCTGCTCAGAATCGGAAGGAAGAAGCTCCGACGGAAAATTGCCCTTTTCAATGTCGAGAAAGAAGAGTAGGTGAAGTTTTAGGCAGAGAGACGGACCACTGTTAGTTTGCATCGCTGCAAACTGGTCATAAGGATGTCTCTCATCGTGATATGGATACATTATGCATGACGTTGATTAATTATGTGTTCACTGACTGCGTATAATGGGGATGCGCGATGGCAATTAAGGCGCTGGACCGTCGACCGAAAGGTCACGGGTTCAAATCGCCGCCAGGGGAGAAATTTGTTTCAAGATTTCGGTTCCACTTGCGCCCCCTAGCCAACTCAACTATATGGAGTACTCTGACCGTACACTGTCAGTGAGAAGATCAGATGGTAAGTGAGAGGACTGGTTACCCGCCATAATAGGCCGAGGCATCATCATCGTCTTCATCATCATCATCTTCTTTGTGTATGATCTATAACACGTAAAGCTGCAATAATGGGGATTTTTTGTAGCCAATCTCGACACCGGTGTTTACGAATTCTGAGACGCCATGTTCAACTGTTGCATCTTTACGCTGGTAAGAAGCAGAGTCAACATGAGGTCATATTATAACATATCCAATAATATAAACTATATATAACTTTAATATATATTGTTATTTGGCTGTATAGCGTTTATGCTTTCAAAGAAATAAAACAATAGATGTGCCAGATAATTTTAAGATATTCATGCAACGGCTGGGGACAAAGCGACCATTATTACACTGCAGAAGAGCTAGTTGCTCGAGCAGACAGGAAACCCTTCAAGTAATCGCAGTTTCACGGCCGCTGTCACCACCAACTCTTGCCACTTCTTTGTGACGACAAGTACTCTCTTCGAAAAACAGTACACTCTTTCATGTTACCCATTATCAAATCTAAACTGTATAAAAAGTAGTTTTGTGGATCGACGTATCGTTAGTAATATTTTGTTTTGATTGTCTGTGTATTAAATTTGTCCGTGTTAAAATCTATTTTAAATATGCATGTAATATAACAGATGCAAATAAATAATACTGAGGTTTGCAAATCACTGGTGAGGCCACAGTTGAAATACCGCAACAGGTATGGAATCCCTACCTGAAACATGACACATAGCAACTGAAAAAATGCAGCGGAAAGCTACCAAAATGAATTGGGAATTAGAAGGGTCTGAACTTTGAAGAATATTTGAAGGGTGTGAGCTAAAAACATTAGAGAGAAGGAGGAGCAGAGAAGACCTAATTGAATCATATGAGATTATCACTTGAAGGCAGGTTGTGCAGTGGCAGAAATTCTTTGAATTGGCACCAAACAAGGCTACTCGAGAACGTAGATATTAATTATTTAATAAACCAAAAGAACATTAGGACAGATATTTTATTGTGCAAGCAAAGGTTTTAGGCTTGGGTTGGATGATAATACTGGCTCATTGGACACTGTCACAGCCTTTAAGAAGAAGCTAGGAAGGATTAGCTATTAAGCATTCCCGGTTAATTTGCAGTGATTCTAACGCAGATATATCTTCTGAAAACACTAGTTTTGTTCTGTTATATAATATAGAAATCGTCAGAACCAGTCTCTCAGCCTATTAATGGGTCTGCCCATTTCTCTTACAACACTGTCTTCTAGAATGAGACACTTGTGCGCTGCTTCCGACATTTCGTCTCGTCATAAATAGTGCCGCCGACTGCCAGACATTACGCGTCTGTTTATGGCTATCAGACAGAGACTTCTGGCTTACTAGGCACTCTATTAGCTTTTAGGTGCTCTGATCAAAACTATACTCGGAAGTGCGCTGACAACCTGCCTGTTCACTGAATGCACTGCCCAGTTGGGCAATGGAGTTAGTGGACTGTGTAATTAGTCGGTCACAAATATTTTATTTGGTCACACGTATTATACTTGGTGACAAATATTTTATTTGATCATATATATTTCACTTCATCATGGATATTTTTCACATATTTTGTTAGCCTAAACGGTTTTAAAACCATTCCCCTGTCTGAAGACTGAAGAAGAAGAACCTTAGTTTAAACATAATTACCAAGCCTAGAAGTTGACCGGTTGGCAAATCACTCAGGATAATCGTTAATTAAGTAAAGGATGGAATTAAGCCTAATATATGCACAGCAGCAGCTGCGCAAAGCAAGAGACGATGGGTTCTGCAGAGTCGGATTATGTCTACTGACTCATTTGCGTAATATTATCTGTGTGCTTCATGGTAGGTTTATGATGCTCTTTAAAGTAATCGGACAAACTGCTGAGTTTCTATTTGGTCGCAGCCATGGCTGTTATAGAGTTTGATATAAAACCTTATGCGATTTGAATAATAAGGTAGAGGGGGGGTTGAGCGATGTTTAACCCTTTCTTATCGACTGTCCCAAACGGTGGGACATTTTTCTTATCCAATTCTGATCGTTTTTGTCCCTCGGCATGGGACATTGGCATAGTAAGCATATGCTACGGTCGTCTGCCCTACCACGAGGGACTTTTTTATCCTGTTTATCCGACGGCATAACCGAACGCAACCGGAAGCGAACGCGAACGGAAGTATGTGACAATATGTAAAGATGTTGGTCGTTCGTTGCCTTTCGTAATGATGAGCATAAAGAAACGCTCAGCAAAATTATTGGTGAAAGATGACAATAGCAATCCAAATAGCAATTCTGCAATTGATCATGCTACTGAGGACAGTGATGTGTTGTCTGGTGCTGCCAATGTTCCGGTTTCATCATATGAAGATGGCAGTAACGATGACGACCAGAGGGAAGCTGCAGCGAAAGTGAAACTGAAACTGTTATCGGGAAGTCGGTCAAATGTCTGGATTCCAATCAAGTTATACTGGCATCAATTACCTTTTACTGTACCAAATGCGGTGGTGCAGATTAGCGGTTCAGACATTCCAGATACTTTTAGCGGTTTCCTTGAGCTCTTTTTCACGCCCGACTTTCTACCAGAAATTGTCATTAACTAATTGAGACTAACCGGTATGCCATCAAGAAAATCAAGAATCGTGCACTTTTGTCCAGATCAATATGGCACTGTTGGACTGATATTGGACTACTGATGTAACAGTAACAAAACTGAAGGCATACGTTGGTGTAATTCTTAGAACGTGCATGGGACAATGCAAGAATTCTCGTCTCAGCGGATAAACCACGTGCCTTTCTATAGCAAGACCTGACCTGTCTTTTACAGCTTGAATTGTAACAAACTGTATGGTGCAGACAGACACTGGACGTGAATACCCATTATTTATGGACAGGTGTTACACTGGTTTGGCACGAGAGTTGCTGAAACAGAGTATTCACATCACTGGAATTGTTATGCGCTATCGCCAAGGTTTATCAATTGAAATGAAACCCAATCTGAAGATAAAAAGAATTAAGTACTTGCTTTGTTATGTATTGGAAGAAGAAATGGTTCTAGCATGGAAGGACAAGCGTTTTATATTCAGGCTTAGCACTTACCATTGTGCAGCTACAGAGACAAAGCAACGAAAAACCAAAGGTGGACAGATGGAAAAGTCATAAAACCTAGAGCCATAATTGAATATACCAGACACAAGGGAGCAGTGGACCGCTTCGACCATTATTGCATCAACTATTCCTTCATGAAAAAAAATATGAAATGTTGGCCGAATAGTTTTTTCTGGTTACTGAAAGTAGCAGTTGTCAGCAGTTTTATTATTTTAAGCAAGACACACCCATGGAACATACCAAGTATTGAAAGGAATTTATACTGGAACGGGTTCCTGAACAGCGAATTTCTTGGCCTGAACGTCGTTGTGGCCGACCTTCGACCTTAGATGCAGAGGAACACGTCTCAACAAGCTAAATCAGTTTATTGCGATGTTTCATGATAAGAAAACAAAAGACTAGAGGGGGTTTGTACAGGAAAACACAAAGTGGCAGGCACAAGACCATTTACTAATGTGAAACATGCTCACGTCATCCAGGTCTACGCCCAGGGAACTGCTTAAAAAATTACCTTACAGACCAACTACAAGTAAAAAGATACTGAAATGCCTTCATAACATGCTTTGGAATGTTATAGCTGACATATTTCAATGAAACATCACAAATTACTGTGGTAATCACATTATGACATCTTAGTTGTTATTTCACAACTATTTTTTAAAATTTATTTCAATCTGACACTAAAGACATAAACATTTAATGGAATGAAAAGGGTTAAGGCCGAAAAGACCAGTCGAATCTGCTCATTGACTGTGTGCAAGCCTAAAGGTAAACTTGTGCGTAGAAAAGTACAACATTTAGGCTCATAAGTACTTCAATCTAGCACCGGCACTAGCTACGCAGTGAGCATAAAAACAATCGGGTTTATTTTGTATAGAGCACTTCACTTTGCGATACTGCTAAATTTATAATATAGTTATTCAGACCTTCATTTACTCGACTCTTCGGAATCGTTGGATGTCGTTGCAAGTCATAACATTTCTGCAGATAGGAAGAGATGCAATAAATAATTCAGACGCATTCGAGAGAATTCTACGCATGGCGTATTAGTTTTGTCGAAAAAGAAGCCCTGAAAGCCAAAATACATGGTCACGCACAACGACATGGCTTAGGTGAGAGGTCACGCCGTCACTCCTGATGGGCACTGATGTTTATACGTTTATTCCTGTGTGTCACCACATTTAAGCTTAACACTTAGGATGCATTTCTATCAACAGCAGCAGCAACAGCAAGAAATGACATACCCTACGCAACTAAAGTAAAGCTCCCATGTCCCTAGTGAAAGGGAGGCGAGGCGCCCATTTCCTGCTCCTTGGTCCTTGATCCAGCAATAGACGACTTCCAAGGCCCTGAACACGGGGAAAGTTCTTATCAGTGCTTGCCGTTTACTTCCCAGCTTAGGCCCCTACCAAATTCACTGTGGTGATAGAGGAATGTGTGCGCGTTGCCTTGCCCAGGGTCATTACACGAAATCCGTTCACCAGACTAACCGAAAGGACCACCACGTGACAACATATGCTATGTAGGCTTACAGTAATGCTATTTACATATCACTAGCATAGCATGGTTTTTTCGGAGATCTAAAACAATCGTAACATAGCTCCATTATACTATGCAGTTATCTAAATGTTTCCATCAGCAGAAGTAGCCATAAAAGTCGATACTTTGCACAGACAAAAGAGAGAAGCGAATGTCGAACAAGAACGATAATGCCGAAGTAGGCTATTGATTAAACTAGACTCTGTGTTCGATTTATTAGTACAAAGAAGCATTTTAAAGAGTTACTCTGAACAAAATTGTAAAAACAATGAATGAAAGTAGGTAGATAAACTAGAATTACTTTCCGACTAACAAAGCATTCGACTGTAGAACATGCAAAAACAAAGTCTATCCTGGAACTACTTTGACAGAGTTTGTGAAATATACGCCTATCAGTTGTAAAACACATATTAGTTCTACACTGCATTTGAAATTATTGAAATCTCTTACATATTTGGCTTCACAGCTGTCTGATCTTTTCGTGCGTTTTCAAGGTATGACAAACTTGTGTAGGCCTATATATTTACGCATTGATATATGTTGTGCGTTGTATATGAACACGTATATCACGTATATTACACTCCTGTCCGATATATGTAACTATACATATACATATATATATATGCATGTAAATGAGTGTTATGTACTATGGAGTGGAATTTAAGCGCGACGAATCTCTAGACGCCATCTAAATAGCTCTGTCCAGAAGTCGCCAGAGGTCGCCTGAGGTCTCGAGGGCTGAGGGTATTAGTATCATCCGGGAAATTCATCACAATAATCCGTCTATTCTTCTCCGGTCTCCTGCAGGACGCGCCAGTGCTTATCGCCTGACGCCGTCTTACGTCGCCCTTATATTCGCCTATACAGATATAATTATATATGTCCAATGTATATATATATTTATACAATATTTATATATAGACGTATATACATCCTGCGCATATACATATATATATGTGTGTATATGCATAACGTATAATAGTCTAACTAGGGGATAGCTCGAGAGGGTAAATAGGCTCATTTATAGACCATAAAGCCTTCAGACTGGTACTCTGCTTAAGAGTTGTAAAGAGATGCGCGCTCACGTCTTGACCTGTACTTTACCCTAATCTATCACAAGCGTCATAGTTTTCATAATTATCACTATCAGTATCGTCATCAGCAGCAAAATCATCATCATCATCATCATCAACAACATTGTCGTCATCATCTTCATCATGATCGTAATAGTCGTCGCTTTCGTTGTGACTGTGCATACTGCTGAGATGTGTGAAGGTCATGTGTTTGTCTGTTTGATCAGGTAGTTACGTCCGAGATGTGAGGGCTTCGTGCACGAACGAAGATTTTTCAGGGGAACATAGCCAACATTTTCTTCTGATCGGTAGGCTAATCAGCTGTTTAAATTTAATTCTGTCACAATCGATAATTGCATTAAATTCGACTTTATGGAAATGATTGGAAAAAGACAAGGATAACTACTTAATTTAAAAATTCATATTATGTATTATGAATATGAAACAGTTAACCGTTTAAGAATGATTATTAATAGCAACACAATACAAATTACACGTCTAAAGCAGCAAGTTTTAAGCGCATATAGTTTTCAAACCTTATGCAGGTCATGGGCTCGGTAGTAACGCTTGAGAAGTATTAGCGTTCAATATTTTCAGGTTTACATGTGTCATTTGTAATGTGTTGCTGTTAACGCTTCGTGCACGATAGGTCTCTAACTTTTAATAACTCTTTCAAATTCCTAATCAGTGCAGAGGTTTCGGATTTACAGAGGATAAACTAATATCTCATAGTTAAGCCAAGTGGCCCTTAACACTAGTTGCCCTACCGCACCTCTTGAGACAGAATAGTTGCATTAGGCTTATACCGATAGGGAAAATAATATTCTTGCACCTCTGCGAAGATTTCTGAAGTTGCAATAAGAATATCGTTTTGTTTCCTGCAAAACAAAGCATGAGTTATCTGGCTGTTGCTCTCGTTTCTTTATCGATCTGTTTATACAAGAATGTATGTATCACGTTCCTTTGCAGGACGCCAGTTTCTCTTATTGAAAAGTCGACGATCTAGTTAATTTATAAGTTGATAAGATCGATGGAGTTTGAGTGGAATCGGAGAATGAAGTTAGGTCAGAAGAGGAAGAGAAGAGGAAGAAATCGATGGCAATAAATATCATCTATCTGGGGTGAATGCGATGGTCCGTCGGAGCGACCCTTAACGTCCGAGATAAGAAGGCAGACGAGATCTCTGTCGGACGAAGAAGACTTAAGCTGGACCTCTGTGTGTGTTTCAGCCGCCGCTGAAGACAGCCACAGCCACTATCACAACCACCAGCACGACGAGCAGTCGCAACTGCAGCAGCAGCAGCAGCAACAGCAGCGAGGGAGCAAATGTCCACTGAAGGGTCGATATGTGCCCCTGAGAGATGAGTCGGACACGTGTCAGTCGGAGCTGCGCATTGGTTGTCTCCAGCCGGATCATCTGGAGATCGTTTCATCCTGCCAATCGCAACACCCACGTAACGTTTTCTTCTTTCTTTCTTTCTTCTTCTTCTTCCTCTTTTTCTTCCTCCTCATCTTCTTCTTCTGTCTTTGTCTCTCTCAATTTCTTTGTCTCTCTCTGTTTTTCTCTGTCCCTGCTTCTCTCTATCTCTGTTTCTCCCTATCTCTTTCAGTCATTGCCCCTCTCTCTGTCTCTCTGTTTCTTTCTCTATCTCTCTGTCTCTCTGTCTCTGTCTCTCTCTCTCTCTCTCTATCTATCTCTCCCTCTCTTTCGCTTAGTCACTGCGATGATATCGAAGGTCATCTTTCAAGCGGATCTTCAGCTGAGCACAAACGAACGTGATGTCAGGCGATACCATATGATCGGATGGACATGGATCGAAACAGATCGGATTACATCGGATAAGATCTGTAGGATTAGATTTGATCAGATCAGATCAGATTAAATTAAATTTGAATCGAGTAGACAAAGGGCATTATTTATAACCTAAGTTGGCAGAGAAACAGGTGTCCTCTTACTGCAGTCAAGTTTGTACCTCAGCCAAGTGATTCTCAGACCTCGTTCAAGTTTCTGAAGTATTTCTTTAGAGGCCTATAAACAATTGTGTTACCTTTACCGTGTTTCGTATTTCTGTCGTCTATAATATTAGCTCAGATCTGAGATGGCTGATCCAATCCAGTCAAATGTGATCAGACCAGATTCGATTAGATGATGTTGAATGTGACTAGTGGTCTACAGTTATTGCTAGACTGTATGAGAATGATGAGGATTGCGATATTGATGGTTTCATTCGAACCAATGGACAGGATTAGTGCTGCCCAAGTGTAAATGGGATGCATGAGTCAGCAAGATAGCTCGATGCTAGACCATGAAGCATATGATGATTCCAGTAGAGAATGCAAGAAAGCTTGGGTACAAATTGTTCCATCATCGCATGTGGAAGGTTCCCTCTAATGCTGATGGTCTCTAAAGTGCTAGATCAGCAAACACCAGCGAATGAGCGGAAATGATTTGTGGGTAAACATGGACGTCAGGAGCAGACATACACTCGGAATCCTTAGCAATGAATAGGTCTAGAATTCCAGGCGTTGAGATGAATTCGTGTATTAATTCTATGAAAAAGACCAAACAAATGGAGAATCCGTGAAAATCTTTGAGTATTGTGATTGCTGGAGTAATCATGAAAAATAATGAAGTTGCCGGTTATGGAGACAGGACAACTAGGGCTTCAAAGAGATTATTTCCTCAAAGAACATTTAACGATAGAAAGAGAACCAGGCCTATAAGCTATTAAGACGACAAGAGAATGCGAGTTCCTTTGTGAAAGAATGGTCTCGATGTACTCAAAGGAAGGTGGCTTCATGCAAATGGTAAGGCTCTTGGCTGTGAAACTGTTGCTATAGATAATAGCTACCCCGCCTTCACGCAAATTTGAGCCTGGTATTAGATCAGATGATTGATGTCTTAGAATATCTATGCACTTGAAGCCGTATGGAGTAAGTTGGCTGAGGGAGATGTCGCCACAGGCCTGCCGTATTTCTGTAAGCGTAAAGATGTCGCATGTATTGTAAAGTGGTTCTTACATTGCAAATCTTGCTTTTCTTTGACCAAGCATTAAGGATACCTGTTGTGACCAAAGACGAGACGACGTCACGGAGTGAAGAAGAAGGAAACGGCCTTCGATTAAAACAAAGAAACTAAAAAATCTGAAAGGTTCTTTCGAAAATAATCCACTAGAGCTACTGATAGTCACAAAATAAATCTGCGTACTCCCAGTTACTGAGAGTATCATAAGGAGTAAAGATGAAAATAAAGAAAACCTCGAAGACGCATAAACCCAGCTAGGGCGCTACAGACATATAAGTATGTATGTATGCATGTGTGTATGTATGTATACATGTATGCATATATCAAGACACTTGATATAGCTCCATTTATGCATTACAAAAGTGCTGCAATGTTAAACTTAGTTCTTTGTGTTTAGTGCTGCAGCTGGTGTGTCTGTTCTCGTGGAGAGAACACCCGAGTGTCTTTCTGGTTGCCAGAAGAACTGATAGCAACCAGACCGGATGCTATGTAAGACTTTCTCTCACTCATCCTGACCACAGCCTAGTTAAGATAAGGTAACGTAAGATAGGATCAGCTAAGGTCAAGTAAAAGTGAGTTAAGGTAGTCAGGTCAGATAAGATTAGGTCAGACAAGGTCGGTTCATGCAAAACATTTTCAAACCTTACTCCTCAAGTGTGCGTTTTTGCATCAAGGTAAGATTTTAGCGAATCAGAAGTTTGTACCTGAGCAAGTATCTGAACTTATTTAAAGTAGACCTATATTCCTTCCGCGGTGCTCTTACCTATAAAGCAAATGATGTAGGCTACGTAAGCATGAACTGAATTTAAAAACCATTTATAATATTCTTTGTTTAACGTATTCTTAAGGGATATATTTTTGCAATAATTATTCCGAGTATTTAATGATAATATCCTGTTTTACTATTAATAGTTGGCCGTTTTGCAATCGGGTAATTAATAATTAACCTTATTTAACCCCATACAGATTCTGTGCGATGAAAGTTCACTCTAACACTTACGCGCATGTAAAGGAAAGATCTATACCGACCAACCGAAGCATTTTCGAAACAACACGTCTTCGTAAAGGCGCTAAATAAATGTGCAGTTGAATTTCATGAATTTCATGCTTCTGTTGGTCGGTATAGATCTTTCCTGGATTGGCCGATTGACGCAGATGAACTCTCCCTCAGAATCCCGTCACTGGTGCTGATGCTGCTGAGCTTCTAATGCGGACAGAAACAACTCAGGTTTATTCTTTGTTGTTCCTGTCAATACCGGAAGCCAACAGCGCACTGGCGAAGAGGAGGAATGGGAAAAAAGGAGGGAGGATCAGGAGAATGAGGAAGAGAGGAAGAATGAAGACGAGCGAAGGAGAGGGAGACGAGTTGCTGTCGCGTAGTGATATAATTAGTGCGCCTGACATTTGCTGCTTGTCCATTAATAATGACATCCTGCCCATAGGTTGGAGACATAGGGGGAACGCGGGCCACTCCTCGTAACGCTCTAATCGGATAGAACAGCCCCGAGGCCGAACAGCCGCACTCCTGCAGGGCCTTGCATGAAATATGTCACTGCACTCAAACCGAAATGGCTGCCAGTGCAAACAGTGAATACGTTACGAACGAACGTGGCCAGTGACAATGTAAGGTAAGGTGAGGTAAGTTTAGGTAAAACACAGCATTGTAAGGCATGGTAATATATGGTAAGGTAAGACAGATCAAAGGAAGACAAGGCGAGCTAAAGAAAGGTAAGAAAAGGTTGGGTAAGTTAAGGTAAGCCAAATCAAGGCAAGACTGGCGAAGTAAAGTAAGGTAATGTTAAGGTGGAATGAGGTAAGACAAAACAAGGCAAGGCAAGGTAATTAAGGCGAAACAAGATAATTCGAGATAAGGCGAGTTAAGGTAAGATAAGATAAGGTGAGGTAAGGTAAGCTGAGGTAAGGCAAGGTAAGGTATTGGTAGGGTGAGATATGGTAAGTCAAGGAAAGATAGGTTATTCGATAATTTATTGCACGTCTCAATCAACAAAACTGTGGTACTCGAAGGCGACGTCCTGAGGTTGGAGCGATATTTCGGCTGAGGTGCCAACACGACCTTAGCAATATGTGTCTTGGCACTTCTACAGCGCCTTTTAGGATGCTCATAGATGAGGAGATGGTAATCAAATGGAAAATTACTGAAAATCAAGACCACGCTGTTGAATTTCTATATTGAAGCTCAATAAATAATAGGTTTCTTCTGAGTAAAGAATCTCGATTCGTGAACTTTTCGTAATCTGAGTTCATGTTTTCAGTCTTGTGTGAACCAATTATTAATGACCTCTTTAATTTGCATTAGTTTAGCACGTCTGTTCTCATAAGCATGTGTTTGATTACTCCACTTTGATCCGAGTAACTTTCTGGGTTTGTCTGTAGCACTTGCAACATCATCATTCGCACTTCTCGATGGTTGCATCGGAACACTGCTCACAGTTTGACAACAGTGGCAACGAGAAGCCAGTTGCGCCAGTCTTTGTCTTTCAACCGGTCAGAGGTAACACATATTTGAATGGCCTCGGAATGACATCTAACAGCTAATAAACCTCTGCCAAGTTTAGATTAAGTATGACCAGTTAAAGAACAGCATAGAGCTAATAATATCTATTCATAGCCAGATAGGTAACAACTAGTCTATCTATCGACTACAAATGTGCTATTGCAATTGATTGCACGGCAGTCGGGTGTTTCAATTTTCCCAAAACATTGCTAAAGAAAAACACGCAATTCCGTTAAAGTAACCTTATTGAATCTGCGGCTGAATGAATCCTTCTTACGAACTTGTTTCTGTGTTTCATTGCGGCCAAAAGACTTATGGCGTCTGTTGTTTGGCCAAGGTTGAAACCGGGCTGCGCAAAAAACCAAGCACTTTGTTGACTTTGCGTATAGCTTCTGTGATGTTTAGAACCAAAGGTTGTGAACTGCTATCTGTCACAGACGAACAGTTTTACGGATGTGCTAGGGGTGTTTTTATACTAAAGGAACACTACAAAGCCGGTTAACCAGAGGTTTGGCCTGCCATGGCGGGGAATAACTCTAGTTAGGAAAGTGCTTTGGGCGACTGGTTCATACGTGGAAGCCAAACATCAGCTGTTACACTACTAGCACTCGACATTATGATAAGCAATAGCATTTCCTCTATAAACTGCATGAATTACATAACAATATAAGACTGCTTCGGCGGCATAGTGGTTGATTGATAGTACTTTGGTCTTTCACGTCTCAGTCTAGATGTCGAATCCCAAATGCGATATGCGAGTATATTGACAAATCGTTGCCAAGCCTAGTAAGCTGTTAGGACAGTCTGTCAACTGCTGTCGTGTTTGTGCTTCGGGCGAGACATCCTTCAATCACCACCGTAGCTTCTGTCGATGAAGGCGTCATGTAATAAAGAAATGGATACCCCATCTCGTACATGTAGATGCTACATGTATGTACGTATATGTATTCAGGCACTTATATAGCGCATGCTAAAAACATCACAACATGGCAATCTAACATCTCGCTCTGTTCTTGCAGAAAAATGCCGAGAGCACGTGATTCGGTCGGAAATAGAGAGCGGTGGAAAGAAGAAAACGTCGGCTGTCGGCGGAAGTGGAAGCGGAGACGACTGGGAGGAAGAACAGTTGAATGACTTAAGCCTCTTCCGAAGTACGCTAGGGAAAGAAACGCCGTCGAAACGAGAACAGTTGTCGTCGCACATGGCGCTTGGCAACACAGCCACTCCACTGTCTTCCAGTCGACTGTCCATTATTGCCTCGGCATTCGTCGTCAGCTTCTTCATCCTCCGAACCACCGATCTATTGTTACACGAATTCTTCTGTAGCACATTTTCATCTCTTATTGTGCCGCGGTACAGAAGGAATAGCAGAAATGATGTGGCAGGGGATATTGATATTCGTTGTAGGAAACGGAGTAGTTATGCGATACAGAGAGATGTTGGTTAAGATATCCAGCAGACACAGCTGGATGTGGCGAAATGAATCGACCTGTCGCTGAGGTGCTAAAGCTTAAGCCTACTATAGTACTAGGTCGACAGACACGCTTACCGTACCGTTACACGTCGACTGGACGAAGGCTCTGAGCGCCTCTGACCATGGAGACTTGTGGCAACTGAATGATCCCGATGCTTGCATTGGGAAATTGGTGTGGTCTACATTGACTAAGTACACAACTCGCCACGTCACTACAAGTCTTCGAACATCCTGAATTCAACTAAAGAAGAAAATGCCAAATATCTATTGCGATAATGATTGAAATTAAGACTAGGATAACGACAAGGAAAGATTGCAAAGCTACGGCTGCTTAGAAATATATTATCTTTTTGATGCGTGAATCTCTCGCAAACAGTTTTTCGCACAACAAAAGCGCCCTCTAGTGTAGGTGATGAATAGAAAATGCGTACAACATGACAACGCTAGGGTGATACTTGCTGCATCATATGTTGTCTCTCGTGTATGATGGGTCTTTTCTTGAATGACACACATGTACGTATCATCGAGTTCTAATGAATGAACAAAATTCATGATTCAGTTGTATGATACACCATTTGAAATGATTAACACCTGTTAAATTAGAGTCTGCAGCATCTGTTGGGCTCTCAATAACTTTGTCAATGAATCATGGTTACAGCTTGCAATAGAAATTGTTCGCGCACATCACTTTCACCTAATGTGCAAGCGGAGATTCATTGCATCCGACAATGAACAGCAACAATTACTACTAAGCAGACCAGTTTACACATTCATTGAAAGCGCTGTACATGTTCAAAGCTGTTCTGTTTGCCTTGGAGTTGATACCATGTAAATACGCGCCATATAAATTTCCTGAATGGATTTACAAGTAATATCATATAATATTGCATATGTAGAGAGGTTTATAATATTTTAATAATATATAATATTACGAATGTACAGAAATAGTAGTTCTATATGTGATGCATGTTCGCTTGCGTTTCCTGTCAAAACGTGATTTTCAGTAACGGAACATATTTCTGTAGCGCAGTTTCAACCCTCAGAATTCTTACTCTATCAGTGGACATCGGTTTTGACTATGCACTGCACTTTTGGTGTTTTTGACATCTTCATCAAAAGAGCAGTGACATCCAACGCTGTATTACTATTTTTACACGAGGTAAGAAAGATCCCTCAGAAATGAAAGACTTACGTTAAGGGGTAGAAATTACTGTTTTTTTACCCGAGGTATATATTATCCCTCAGGAATTAAAAAATAAATAGATTATTATTAGTATTATTATTATTATTATTGCTGATGTTGTTGTTTTTGTTATTATTAATAGTAGTAATGGCATTATATGGGCATATATCTTCACGACCCTTACAGCCTGGGCTGCCACGGGCTCGCTGAACATCACCATAACACAGGACATCGATGGCGCTGACCGACTGTGACTGAAGAACTTGCCCAACGTTCCTATACAGTAACCGTCTGAACGGCGTCTCGAACAACCTGTACACTTTACATTACAATCAGAGTGCTCTAATCATTTGGCTACAATGCCCTCCTTACATTACATTACATGCAAAAGCGCTCGTGTATGACTCAAAAAATGAAGATCAGCGTTCAGCTGATTCGTAGAATGTTCTCTCATTTCAACATGGCCTACATGGTAGGCTGCCTTTTCCAAATGTTAGTTGTTAATTATGCATAAAGAAGTACACTACTCCATCTTGCGAGTGAAAAGAAAATTATGGAGCAACAAACTATTTAAGCTTTGTTAGGCAGTTAATTTCTATTTTATTCTACGAACGTACAGGTTTAATATACCAACCGTATAAGGATTCCAGCCTGGTAATTTTTTATTGATTCATCGGGCGAGATCCTTCACCACCGCTGTCCGTTTGAATTTAGAACGCCGTTATGTAGATCGTGCTAACCCGAGATGCATATCCCTGAAACATCGTCATGATCTGGATTCAATCCGGAAGAGTTGGGGTTACTAAAGGACCTATCTGGCATAGGTGTTGATCTCTTTGGGACATTTGACACATGTTCTTTCCAATCATTATCTTGGTGACGTCCTTAGTTGTTTCTGATTTTTGAGAAAAGTGTTCTCTTAATAACATTTTCGCCGCCACCTGCCCCTTGTAAATTCTTGGATCTGCCAGTTCCTCCTCACGATAGAGAAGGGGAAAGATGTGTCACCAATGATCACAACGGATCGATGTCACTGAATCTTGACCAGTAAGCTACGGGTTGCATAGGTTATGCTAAATTCTGTAGTTAACCAAAGTCACCGAGTAATACCCGTGAGATATTCCTTAAATATGCTATACAAAATTTAAGATACTTACATACATATATACCACATTATAGACAAAATGTTCTCTTAAGCCATTAATTAACGTTCAGTCACTAAAGCAATTAGCTAGTTCCCAAAATTGTTCAATTAGGTAGGCTGTAAAGAATCGAATCAATAATTATTAATGTGAATGTAGGTTGCCGTTATCAGCAGTTGTATGCCGACAGTCCATGTCGCTGAGCATTTCGCATTGCATAGATCATGTGATCATCCTCGCTTATACTCGTTGGCCACACTGCTCGCGTTTCTCTGCTGTATGCCAATCATAGTTTCTCATTGAGACGGTAGATGGCTGCAGCCCTTTCTTATGCCTTATGTCTTCCAAGCTCTAGTTGACCATTCTGGGGTTGCCGGAGGTCTCGCTTCTCTACCATCAGGGCATGGAATGCCTGTAGGAGTCTCTTTACCGTCGTTTTGGTCGCTTGGTTCCGCGTGCCTTCAGTCTTCTGAGTTCTAAGTGACCATTCCAATGTTGTCAGAAGTCTAGCTTCTTTGCTGTCAGATCATCACATGCCTCTTGGGAGTGGCTCCATCGTCGAACTCATTTTGACAGCGACACCATTAGCTGGATACAGAGACCACATGTGATTGTGCACATGTAGCCCTGGATAGAGAATTCAGGCGCTTAAGAAGAAAACTCCAACGACAGATGCGTCTAAGGAAACATCGTGATTGATAATGTGCTAAATGCTTTTTCTCATTACGTTTTGTGTCAAAGTCAGGTGGACCCAAGTCACGAACTAACAACAGCTCGCCACAGTTGCCTACAGCAGCCATCTTGCTATGGGGTACAAATAGCACCACCTATTCACGAGTGACATCTAATAGGCCTATTGGCGCCACCTACAGTCAGTTCGCACATGTGGCTGATGAAGAAACGGGTGCAGCTGAGACACACTGCAGCGCGGGTGCAGGCGAAAACTGTCATAAGATGCCTTCGTGATGGTTTTTCTCGCCAAATGGCTGCGTTTTTTTGGTCCGTTTCAGCGTCTGGTGCTAAGTTTTTATTTCGCGCTTTCGTGTCTACACCGCCCGTTATCTTATTTGTTAAGAGCCCTATATCACGGCGTCTTTGTGGGAGAGGAAGCTGATTCACATACCGATCGTGACTACACTTCAGAGATTTGCATCTGTTCATGTACGGAGAGCTGGAACACATTCAAGCGAGCGGTGGTGGTGAAAATCTCACTTGATAAATTCATCGAAAAATATACAGGATCGGAGCAATGTTTTGGTTGCTATAGGGAAATGAGCACATACGTATAGAAGCCGTGGGTGGTAGCAGAGCAACTGTTAACCGTGCAAGATCAACATGATAGCCTTAGTACTCCGTTGGAGTGCAGACATCCGCAGAGAGGGGAATGAGGGTCACCCAAATGCGGACAAATGCGAAAAAGGGGAATGAAGAGTCTAAAGTAGCTCATTTTTTGCGGGCGTTTTTATGTAACATTTGCAGTATTGGAATCTCTTCTTTTCTGCGGTCTCGACTTGTATATTTGAGAAATTTCTTGACTGGTATAACTAGAGCCATCGTTTGGCACAGCCGTTGGTAACAGCCTCTGTTTAACTAACTTTTAACGAGGCCTATCTGTTTGAACGTGAGATTTTGCACTGCAGACTCCTTGCTTTTGATATTTAGGCTAATATAGAAGTATATAACCCAGACAAGATCAGTGAAGTTCACTAGTGCTATAATCGAGTTCTGAATTATTGCTGTGCCTTTAAATCTTCAGATTTCTTAAAATTTCGGCTTACAATAAACACGAGCACGGCAAAAGTATTTGCATTTGGTCAAAGGATATTAATAGTGTCAATCTTTAAATTAACATTTGCTCAAAAGTTTTGGAGAAATTCGCATTTTTGAAATTTCGCATTGTTGCGAATCTTTGAAATTCGATCAAACATTGGCGACAATCGCGACCCTTCCTCGTTTTAACTTTTTCTCTGAACGAAGGCCATTTGGGTGGCATGTGGTAAAAGGATACTCATATTTGACCACATGGTGAAAGGATATTTATATTTGGCCACATGGTAAAAGGATACTTATATTTGACCATGTGGTAAAAGGATACGTATATTTGACCACATGGTGAAAGGATACTTATATTTGACCACGTGGTAAAAGGATACTCATATTTGACCACATGGTGAAAGGATACTTATATTTGACCACATGGTGAAAGGATACTTATATTTGACCACGTGGTAAAAGGATACTTATATTTGACCACGTGGTAAAAGGATACTCATATTTGACTACATGGTGAAAGGATACTTATATTTGACCATGTGGTGAAAGGATACTTATATTTGACCACATGGTAAAAGGATACTTATATTTGACCCCATGGTGAAAGGATACTTATATTTGACCACATGGTAAAAGGATACTTATATTTGACCACATGGTGAAAGGATACTCATATTTGACCCTGTGGTAAAAGGATACTTATTTTTGATCTGTTATCCCAAGCGCATAGTCGCAGATGAACACATGCAGACACTGCCACAAGAGCACTGCAGGGTCAGTCGGCAAATCAATCAGAAGCGAATAGAATGCACCTGTGTACGGCTAATCAGAGCGAATTACTAGACACATATGCGAATCATAGAATCGACGCATTAACCCAAGCGCATCAATACAGATTAATCATCATATGTGGAAAATCACTAACAACATTCATCCTCATTTGGAAACCTAACTGACGCGTTATGATCCATTCCAGCGAATGGTAGATAAGTTCTTTCTTCGGCGATGCATGGGCGCCATCATCTGAGCCGCAGGTAAAATGATCCGCAATGAAAAATAGCGTTTAACAGATACCGATTAGGCGCAGATAAATCTACATCTGGGGCGTGTATGCGATATTTTATGTAAACGAGCACAAAGGTTCAGAAATTCCGCAGTAATTCGTTTTTCTTTGCCGTTCTTTCGGCTGCAGACCTTAAATGCATCCGTCTTGCGTTGTCCGACGACGTGTCTGTTGGCGGTCGATTGTCTGAAATCTCGCGGTCATTTGTCATTGACGAAGATGATTCTCCGGAGAATTTGACCAAATTGCCTCTGGGCCGACGTCGTCGTCGTCCTCCTCCTCCTCCTTCTCGTGCTTTTAAGCCGCTGCGTCAGCAAATACCTATGCATTCTTCCTGCTCTTCGTCAGGGCTCACTCCGAATGGCACTGGTCGGCCCCTGCCCCTTCGCTGTGCCATTTGTGCCATGGCCGACGGCGACTGTGTCCCGTTTCTCGTAAACCTTTTTACTGACGCATGACTGAAATGCCCCCTGCAGAAGACGATGCCCCAACCAGGGCACGACATGCCTTCTCCTTCTCTGCCACTAGAAATAGATCGCCTTTCGTAGTCTCTCCTCATCTCTATTAGTCATCCGAGCCAAACGCAACAGGCAATAGGATCGGGAAAACTGTTCCAGTGAGCTGGTTTCCGCGTACACGGAAAATAAGGATAAATGAGTCGGCTAATTAGGCCGTCGTAAAAAGGAAGAACGCATAAAAGCTTCTTCCATATTCATTATAAGTAACGTAACTGAATAATTAGTCGGTTAGACTGCAGCCTATAGAACTTCGCTTTTATTCCATTCTCAGTAGCATAGGCCTATGTAGAGTAACCGATAGTTGCGTACATCCAAAAGGTCGGTCGTTGTCCGTCCGTCCATCCATTCCTCTGTTCCAAAGTCTCTGTTTTCTGTCTGAGCACAGGCCTACAAAATCCTTGCCATCTGATGCTGATCATTGCTATCGCTTCGCTATTTATTCCTTGTTAGCCTTGATTTAAATTTAGCCCAGAGCTCTCCCTATTGTCTGTAATGGCATTCTGACGATGTTCTACAGCGGATTCGTTACTGATATGGTTCATTGTTATGCCATCGATCATCTCGATTCGCTGTCCCGAATCCGTCCGCAATCGTGCATCTGCTGCTAAAACGCGAAAGTTGTTCAGGCATCTGCATGGGATTGAATGACGCTTTGAGTTACAGAAAGCATTCTGAAATCTACTAACCAACATCATACGACAGGCCTTACAGAATCAAGCTCGACATCATTAGTATTATGCTTATCACTTCGTCCATTAATTAATCTAGTAATCTTTCTTCTTTATCACTCTTGTACGTTTGATGTTCCCCAAATTCTTACATGCATTTATCAATTATACCGACATAGATTGCTCAGCCATCTCGGTTTGCCAAATATGGCTACTCCTGTCTCTGTCTCTATCTTTGTCTATTGACTACCCAGTCACTTCTTCAAGTACTGCAAACTTCGCGTTACACTGAACTCTAGCATCCCAAAACCTCAACTTTACCCTGGCTTTTAACTACTCCCGCAACTTTTGTATACACATTGGATAATACAACAGTGTCTGATTTTGTGCTATTCAACAATAGCTTTCTGGGTGACATCCGTGCACTTGTTGACTTTATATGATTTAGCGCCGTTAAATAAGCTGGTCATCGTTCTGGGTTGTTTTAGCTGTTGTGCGGCTGTTACGTGGTTTTGATGTTATTTGAACAACGGATAGGCTTGTGTTCTACGAATAAATGCTAAAATCTAAATGCATGCCTAGTTGATAGTCAAGTTAATATGTATGATTGGCGTCGATACAGGCATCCAGTATATTAATGGCTGAGCACTTTTGTCTGGTGTAAGTCGACTGTAATTCATTGATGTTGGATCAACTGTGCCGCCAGGCAACAACCGGCAACTGACGCACGACGGGTAATAACAGATAGTTGGGGTAGTCTAACCTTTGATTCGTGGCAGCGATGGAGATGGCTGATAAATACGATGCTTCAATGACTCCTGGCTGCCCAGTTTACGGTCGCTTGATGCGCGGTTGAGAGATTGATGCTGCTGATGATACTGCTGCTGCTGCTACTACTGATTATGATGATGATGATGATGATGATGATGATGATGTCGACTCGTAAGTGAATCGTCTCTTCCGGCGATGTGGCTATGCATGGCCGCGTTGCTTCTGGCCTTGCCCGCCTGAGGTAGGATGCGCCAGGGTGACGCGTTGCTTCGGCTGTCATTGTCCTGCATGTATCATGCGAAGGATGCTTGCGTGTGGCGCTTAACTGAGTCAGCCTCCGTTGACACGACGCAGCCGCCGCAAAGTCATCGTCAAGGCGTTCATTCCAGCGTTTTGACAGTTAGATAGCACCGATTAAGGACCGACGCTGGTCAGGGAAACCAAGATGAAGCCAAATATTGACTCTTACTAGTTTATCAGAGATTCTGTCGTTTAATCAGTGCATAATATTGTGGCAAAGTTTCTTCTTGTGGTTCATCAGAAATACCTCCTTTATACACCACTAGTTCACAGAACGAAAGGTATCAGAGGAATACGTCGTCAAGAATAGGTGCCTCAGGTAACAGATATCGAGAAGAGCAAGTTGTTAGGCGAAATGGACAATCAGGCAGAATACGTAACCAGATAGAATGGGTAATCAGGTCACATAACATTCAGGAGAATATAGGTATTATGAATATAAATAGAAAGGAAGAGGACTATTTAGTGAGTGGAATAGTGGTTGAGAGGATTACGCCCTTAACTTGAATACATCAGGAAGAAGAGGATGTATTGTGGTGGCTGCGTTGGATGCACTTCATGTGACGTCATCGTCCGGCTCTTATGCATCATTATCCTTACATCCTCGGGCTCAGGATCATCACCAGG
This sequence comes from Norana najaformis, assembly GCA_964023275.1. Classification (NCBI taxonomy): domain Eukaryota; kingdom Metazoa; phylum Annelida; class Clitellata; order Crassiclitellata; family Hormogastridae; genus Norana; species Norana najaformis. The sequence continues at coordinate 21,440,177 of OZ029913.1, read as the reverse complement.
TAACCTAATCTAATCTAAAGACTTCTATAGCGCCGTTATCATAATGCCCAAGGCATCAGTCCATGGTCGCTTCAAGTCAAAATTGCAGTCAAAAATCCTAAACCGTTGGAACCAGGTAACATTAAATAGCGGTTCCCTGTGTCTTTTTCAGGCCATTGTCACAGACTAAAATGCTATCTGCATTGTAGATTGTAATTGTAATTGTAATCACAACACTTTATACAGCATCGTCAGCAGCAAGCTACTTCAAGGGTGTTTTACAATGTTGTCAAATGTCGGCACGCAAAACAGTCCAGCAATAAATGATAAATGGATGATGAACAAAATTAAAATCAAATGCTGATATTAGAGTTAGAGAGTAAACAGAAGTAACACAGTAGATCCTACGCAGCGTTTCTTATTTATTTTAATTTGTTTCTCTGAGCCTTGGAATGTATTTTGTTGAAATAAAATGATGTTCCTTACCTCATCCTTCTTGAAATCTTTTATTCTGTAAGTGGCGAGTTCCACTGCGTTGGCAGAGGATGTTCTTTTCTATGGACCTATTTCAATTCGAGGCGAGAGTTCATGTTGCACTCCACAAAAGCTCTGAAATTTCTAGAGTAAATAGAATTTCTAGAAAAGAATAAATTGTTTATCTGTGATACAAAAAGTCTACGTGTTTTTCCAAAGAAATTCAAACTGCTTTCCACAACAATCAGGGTATTCAATAAAATGTCAATTGTCACCGAGACGGTCTTTCGCTGATGGGTCCGGAGTTTGATTCTGGGTGCGTTTAGAAACTTGATCTAATGTGAAAACTTCTATGGTGCCTCTATAATAATGCACTGGGTGATAAATATATTTTTTTTGCTGCTACGTAAAACCGATAGACAGGCTGTATTCATGGAATTATTCCGTTGAAATACAGAAAAACAACTACGGGAACAGGAAAACTTCGTTGTCAGGTCTAATTTATTCCCTAAGAATAATATTTTATTGTTAGGATGATACAATTTTCTCATGCCTGCGTCACAGCCAAGGATTCTTAACCCTAAGTACCACGCATTTGAAGAATGCTGCTGACAAAAAAGACAATGAATTATGATTTATACCATACCTTACCTCGTTCCAAGATGCTGTCACTTATTTGATGATGCCTAAAATCTTAAAGGCTGTAAATTTTGGTTCGTGTAGCCTACGCTTGCTGAGTGAAACAAAGGAGGAAGAAATGTCAGTTTTCCTAATGAAATTCGTTATATTTGGTAAAAGAGTTTGTTTGGTGGGATACGTTGAACGGAAGCACTCGTTGCATCTAGCAGTATGCTCGTTTTAAGACCAGTGACGGCCGTTGATTAATCAGCCATCGCTCCCCATCACGTCTAATGACAGCGGCTAAGAGCTCATATGAACTACACACGCATGCGTCGTCGCCCGATTACTGAATAGCCAAGTTCATCTCTGCGCATACTAAAGAGCCATGCGATGGCCTGGAAGCCGGGCCTTTGTGAGCTTCGCGAAGCCGCTTATGGTTTGCTGTTATTAAACATCAATTAGCCTGATCGTCTTGCAAGGCAGCCTCATCCCCATGAGAGGATTTGGCGCCATCGATAACGCAGACCGTTAAGGCGTAATTATATTTCAAACAGCCATAATCACTGTATAGGATATGGCAAGAGATACCTTGGCCCTCTGGGTCACTGCACCACCGCTGACAAGACTGTCTGAACATCCATCTGATGACTAGATTTATGGCTCCATGTATACTGAATTGCTTGTTAATCATTAAGCCTTGGTTTTGAAGAAAGCGAAGGTTCAAGAAACCAGCTGACTTGGAAAACATGAGTGCATGCAAAAGACGTTCGTGGCTTGATGCTTGTTAAACGATTACAGTTAACTCTCTATTGAAAGAGGGATTTTTCAAAGCAGGTCATTGGTTCGAGAGTACCAACTTACTCGCAAAACACGGAGTTCATGGGTTTCAAACCATACTTTGCTCTCATTTAAGCAAAAATATGATTTCAAAACGGATTATTGATTATCAAGACTCGTGCAGAGACTGGGCATGGTGTTCTAAATTACTAATATTTCGATCTCCGTATAGATCGCTCTAGACATGTTATAGAAAGATAAAGGTAGGAGGAAGAACAAGTAGATCTGGACAGTTGGATAGTGAATAGCTGGCGAACATGAGAGGAATGAGAAGTTTGGAGGGTACTGTATGTAAGAGATACAATTTTGTAATGGATGCGCTGAGGGAACCTAAACCGGTAAAATGATTTGAGCACCGCGATTATGTGATGGTGCTTGGAGTTTTTGGTAACTGCTCGGGGCAAGAGCATTCTGCATTGTTTGAAGACGTTTTGTTTGAGATAAGCTGATGTTATAGAAAAGGAAGTTACAGTAGTCATGTATGAAGTAAGCATCTGATGTGGCTATTGTGCGGGGAGTTTTAAAATCAAGTATGAGCCAAGTCGACGGAGGTCACGAATGTGCTAATATCAAGTGCCAGATTATTGAGTGAGGTGATAAGTGAGCGATAGAGGAGGACAACTCGTTTTGAGAGTTAAGTTAGAAACCTTTATTAAGTTAGTTTGTACAGAGCGATTTTGAGAGGTTCGGTTGTAGTTGTTACTAGTAATGTCTTTATTCGCTGTACAAACAAGTTTGGCCAGAACCATAGAAAAAATCCATGATTTAGGGTTTTCTAATTATTGCTTCATATAAGACATGTCCGAATGATTGGTATAAAAACCACGCCCATTATCAGAGTGTTTGAAGCATGTCCTTTACCCTGATATCATTTGTTTCTGTTGATAGTTGTTACTTCTTAATCCCTGTCGACAGATGGCACTGTGTTTTATGTTTCCGTCGTCCGTCCACGGACCGCCATTAAGAACCGGAAGCATTCAGACACGTGATCTGAATATGTGGCTAAACGAAAGCTGTGCTGTCCTGCTCACAGTATAGATCTACACAAGATTTACAAGCACTCACGTGCCTAATTAAGTCAGATGTTGTAGAAAAACTGGCTAACTCTGACTCAGCCTAATTATTATTATGCTCAATAAAATGCCTTATGTTTACTCATGTGTATAAAAGAAAAGTGTGAGATCATCGTTTCAAAAACTGCATTCTACAATTGAGACATTTTGATTTTATGCGTAGTTAACAAAAGTTGTAAACTGGGTAAATTAAGCATGTCGTGCTTAGGGCGTTCTATACTCCCTATGTTACTCGGTGAACAGCAACAACATGTCTAACATGAGGTCTCTTAGAAGTGCTATATAAATATTCAAATTAAATACGCATACATAGCTTTCTTGCAAAAAAAACAAATATGTGTTTTGAGCTGGTTTGTAAATTCTAACAAAAACTTGGTAACGAAGACAAATGCGCGACATATAACTACAATGAAGTCCATTTATTCTGCTTCTAGTTTTTTTCATTCAGTCTGTCTCAATTTTTAAAAATGGGTAATTGACAGTACTTGTATATAGATTAGACTAATCATGGGTCTCATAAGCATAAAACTGGATATTAGAACACCCGTAGGTGATACATACCATGTACAGAGTAACACAGTGTATATGTATACATATATGTAATAATAGGTAGATGCATGTTGAGCCTTTCTGTGTATTTAGTTCTGCCGAATGGCTGTCTGTCATTTTGATATTCAGTACATTATCATCTATCTCTGCGGATAAATGAAGCGCTTCTCTGCTTTTAATAACGCTTCCGACAGCCTTTCAGCAGCATCCGGTGTGTGCCGTTTAATGCACCCCCGCGTCTCTTCACTTCCGCCTCAGTCTGAGTCAGCATTAGGCACGCTCCGACAATCATTGAACCGTGTCCGAAACTGTTCATTGAACCATGACTCTTCGGTGAACCGCAGCGCCAGATCGGCTGTCGATAGGTCATTCGCATTGACGGTGCGATCGCAGACGATGGGCGGCTCACTTCCTGTCCGGTTTTCGCTCTTAGCATCGTCCACATGGCTGCAAAGGACGATCGAGTGATCCAATTTGTAACCTCAAAAAACTTAGTCCATTATGGTTCGTGATTTATATGTAAATAATCAATTAGGACCTCAAACAGTTGGCTTTTTACAGCTGTCCAACACTTTAGACACGGAAAACCACTTTTGACAAGCCCGTTGTTTCAAAGCTGCTAAGAAATCGATGGTTGTTTTCTTGTCCACTTTTGAGAACCAATCTTTTCCATAGAAAATTAATTTCACTGTTCCTTCCATTTCAGCACTTTTGGAAGGTCATTGTTCAAACACATAAGCTCATCTTCAGGAAAGGAATAAATTCTCATAAAATCGGCTTATAAAAATTGCAAGCCCAGTCTTGTCTGAAATACTTGCTGTGCTGCGAATTACACAAAAATTGAGTACCTGTGGCGTTTATGCCATGAAAACAAATTACCTTTGAGTAATCAGGTGCAGACACAGGCTTCGTACTTATCTCGAGAGTGTAACTTTATATGTATTCCCTCTTTTCTAATTATTCTTTGTTACGAAGACCTACGATACCGCGAGTCTGATGATTTTCGATGGCAATTGAAGACATCAAAAACACGATTCCCACATGCAGTCGTTTCTTCATCCACTGCACGCAATTACCTGCATTCTGTACAGCTGGTTGGGTGTATGTTGGCCTTAGGGCATCGATTGACGTTAGGTGATGATTTTCCATTTCGATGTATAGGATACCGTATACTCAACGACTGTACATGTAGACATTGAGACATGTCCAATGAAGCGGAGTCTGCTCTCCCGAGTTGTGGAAAAAACTGCGATGGTTTTCATTCCTACATGCTTGTCTAAAGATACCGTAAATGATCTGAAGATTTTGATGCGTTATCTGATCTTCGAATCATGGACAATTGTGGAGACACTTGTCTGGCCGAAATGAAACTCTGACCCACTAAGAGTATGCTTTATAAGCAGACAATTTGTCTCAGACAGTTTCAGTGGCACAACTTTCGATTGTTAGTAGACTTATTATAACTAATTTTTAGATTAAATACTATAGGCCTACAGGTGGTGCTTATCGGGATCACAATTAGCAGAGACATATAAAAAAGATGAAGACCGCTTAAGCCTATGTTTTGTTGTTCTATAGCTGCAGCAAGAAAGTAAATGAGGACAGAAATCAGGCGCTACACAAATGTTGTTATAGTCACAAAATCACAGCTGGAATTTGTATGAGTAACGCCAAGAACACAACATATTGTTTAAGCCTAATTTAATCGCTTGAATATCATTATATTAATAGATAATTAGGGCATTTTGAAAGTCTAATAATCGTATGGCATATTTACACATTTTTGCAATTTCACAACATTAGAAATTAAGGCAGACATTGCAAAGGCTGAGTAGCCATTAGGAATTACTGGGCCATAAATAAAGTATGTTTCATAACAAGAAGTATATATCATAACTATAAGATTGTTTCATAACTAGAAGTAAATATCAAAGCTAGAAATATATTTTATAACTAGAAGTATGTATCATGATTAGAAGTATATTTCATAATTAGAAGTATATATCATGGCTAGAAGTATACTTCATGGCTAAAAGTATATTTTATGACTTGAAGTACATTTCATAACTAGAAATATATTTCAGGATTATAAGTATAATCATAATTAGATGTATATAAAATGGCTAAAGTATATTTCAAATCTAAAAGTACATTTCTTGGCTAGAAGTATCGGCCTATTTCATGACTGTAGAAGTACGTTTTATGGCTAGAAGTACGTTTCATGGCTGCAAGTATATTTCTTGATTAGATAAGTATGTCGTAACTATATTTCATGAATACAGTACGTACTTGGATATTCATAAAGCGCCATTTTAGAACCTCGCGAAGCCTTGCCATGCATAAGGTGCAATCATTGGTCGCCATGAAATCAAAATATCAACTGAAAAAGTGGAAAAGGAAACCGGGTGACCCTTGGCGAAACCGTTAACGAAATGGCGCTACAATTCTTGCTTTTAAAATCACGCCCATACATAGTCTCTTAAACAAATAAATGGCAGTATTGTTCTAACGTCTTTCAAAGAAAAAAATACATACGCATAGACATAACTGATGGATGCCAACGTGTATATACTTAGTATATTGTCGCATCGCATACATAACATCTTCATGTTCTTCTGAATCAGATATCAGTTATCCAATAAAGGTTGCCAATGTGTGGCATCGGCATTCTGTATGGCAAATATCCAAAGGCTGCTGCCGCTCCTCCTACTTCTCCTTTCCTCTCCCTCTTCCTTCCCTTTTCCCCTTCTTCCCTCATCCTCTTTCTTTCTCCATGTCCATCTTTCCCTCCGCCAACCGTTTACACCCACGAGGCAAATCGATTTTGAACGTACTGGCCACGCCGGTTACGGCTAACAGTGTTACGGAAGAGGAGGCTGAATTGACGAAGGAGCAGCAGCAGCAGCAGACGAAGATGATGATGATGAAGAAGAAGAAGACGACGAATACGACGCTCTTCGCAGGACAATTGGAGCTCAGCAATTCAGCAACTTTATTCTGTCTGTCTGCTGCTTTGGACACTACATACAACACACATGCACATAACAAATGTACACTTAGATTTTATATAATACATATGCTATAATATACAATATATGGCGTATATATATAATATATGCTGCATGGTTTATGTGTGTATGACAAAATTACATGATGTAATGCAAGTGTGTGAAATATGTACTATGTGTAAGCATATTATGCGAAATGTATATTGCTTTAACTGCCAACCGTAGATGAGATTTCACTCTGACCTCATTTAGAATAGCGAGCAGCGCCTTGGATCGGTTCTCCGAGGACGCTATATAAATGTTCACTTTACACAGACACATATGAAAATATATTCTTCACATGTAGTCACGAGTGTTCATTTCGCATGTATCTGCTCAATAAGTATCCGCTTCAAGCTGGCATTCATCATGTAGAAAGCGCGTGCAAATCATTTGCCATTCTAACTATCATCCATGGCTACACCCTGTAGCTCTGTTACAGCCTGATCCTCTCTTCGATCAGAATCTTCTGGGTCAATTGCTCATTCACTTCATTTGCTCATTCACTCCATTTGCTCATTCACTCCATTTGCTCATTAACTCCATTTGCTCATTCACTCCATTTGCTCCTTCACTCCATTTGCTCATTCACTCCATTTGCTTATTCACTCCATTTGCTCATTCATTCCAAGTTGCTAGTCCCTCCACCTGGAGCTCTGTACCTGCTCCTGTTCGCAACTCCTTGCTGAGACTATCTTTCGCTCTGAATAGAAAACTTAACTCTTCCACCCTGTTTATGGTTCTTAATGCTTCCTGTTGCCCCGCTTCAACGTGCACTCCTGAACTTAGTAAGGAAGGCATTTTCAAATTACAGTTGTACTGTATTGTGTAGAGGTCCTTCTAGGGTAAATAGGCTAACAGTTACTACACCGCACAGCCACGTCCGTTGGGCCTACATTGGGACTTCACAGGGTCACCAGTTTGAACCAGAGGCACAACGTGGCCAACCAACTGAGGGCCCAATAAAGTTGGGCGTTTGGACTTTTCCATTTTTCTGTCGGAAATAAATTTTATAAAGTAAAAGGTAAAAGCAATATATTTGATAGAAACCCACAAAAAGCGTGGTGCAGAGGTTTCTCATCTGGAGCGTAAACATGACCGCTAGGTTTCTCGGTTACATTACACTACAGATCTTGACCAAGAGACGACGTCACCGAAGGAGTTCTGTCGCTGGGAGTCGTTCAACGTCACCTGTCCACCTGATGGCGTCATTGTCGTCAAGTCCGCTTTCTACGGCCGGATGAAGTTCACGCGGTGCACTGAACTCAATATGCACCTCGGCTGTTCGTCGGACGTCCTTCTGCACCTCGATGACCTCTGCTCGGGACGAAGACAATGCGCCGTTCCAGTGCCAAACCAGGTCCTCCACGAAATTCAACCGTGTCCAAAGGACATGCAGACCTACCTTGAAGTCGACTATGAATGCGTCAAAGGTTTAACATTCTTCTTTGTTTACCGCTAAAGTGATGATGTTGACGACGACAACCATGCTAATAATGAGACTGCTGAGCTGTATTGAAACGACATGATTTGTACAGTTGTATGTACATTAAACGCAGAGATATTATTGCAAGTATAACAACGGGAAACTCTAAAGAGAAAGTAGGTTCCATTAACACAGCCGTCCTAATTAACGATGCCGCTCTGCTAATAACGATGCTGCTGCTGCTGCTGGTGATAGAAAAGAATTAGAATTGTTTAGATCCACGTTTTTGTGTTTATATCAGAGTTAATTCTCTGCCAATTGTATGCAAAAAGGCGAATCACTGTAGATCTTGAGTTAGAGTTGGCTAACGGTGACCTACCGACCGCATATGACAGTGAAGACTGGAAAGATGCGAAAATACACCGCAAAGTAACCATCTGCTTACCTTTACGAAAGGTTCATCTTCCTTCTTATAGACCTTAATGTCACTTATAGTTTTCTTTAAAATAGGAGTTTGCCTATAATTTCAATTTTAACTGAACATAGTCTATTTTGCAACAAATCTACTAGTCAATACAGTTGTATTGCATTTTACGATTATTATACACTATACTATGTACATATAAAATTTAGTTTCAGATTTCTGAAATTCAAAATAAACCATCCTGTAGGGTCTGATTTTATCACTTGAACCACAAGCCTGAAAATGAATTTTTGAGTTTTACTTTTTCGATAAAAATTTAAGTTGTTCTCAATACCTCCTTAAGTTTGAATTATGATTCTTAATAAAAGAATTTAGCCTTTTGTTTACTAACGACTTTTTAAATTTGCAAAAAAAAATTCCAAAAAACATATTTTGTCTATCCTGAAAATTCTCATCCAAAAATGCGACACTTGCACAAGTCAGGGAATGACATGAGACATTGCGCTTAAAAATCGATCAAAGCGTTTGACACGAAGACGAATTGGATCGGTTCATCTGACCTTATATAGTGCCTTTAAAGAACTTCACAAAGACAAGAAATGAGTTTTTCAAAGCGCTGAATGTGTACAAAAGCCGTGTGTCGGTGAGGGCGCCACAGGGTCAGACTTTAAGTCAATCAGTTTCGAGTCTTTGGATGTGCAGATGGTCCGAAGATCTTAGTTCGTACGCCTAAAGCATGTCGCCGTTAGCACTTGGCTGGACTGGAGTGGCAGACTGTGATCCAAAACGATCAGTCGGTTCAAATTAGTGCAGCTCTATCCGTTTCGTTGTCATTCTGACTAATTCAGTCGAATACAGTGAACTCGGACAGTTTCAGATGAGTTGAGATTAGAGACTGTTTTTCAGAATTGTTGCAGTAGTAGTCGGTGGTCGTTAGCGATTAATCCACCAGAGACTATCTCAGTTTTGGCATGATGAAGCCCAGATTGAGCAAAGACGCAAGCTCCGATCAATATGAAACCAGTTGACTTAAATATATAATTTCAGAGAACTTGAAGACTTAAATATATAATTTATCCTTATAGGCTACATGCAGTCTATACTGGCATAATCAGAGCCTAAGAATTCCATGTGGTAGATAATATGTACAAATTGAGGCCACTGCCCATTGGGGTAGTAGTATTGAATTTGTACTAGTTTCTCAACTCAGACTCCTGAATGAGGGCAGTCCGTGTCTCGTATTAGGCTACGGGGACCAATGATCGTGCAAGTGTATCAAGCGAGCCTTGGCAGCCACATCTTCAGATGGATCTAGGCAAGCTCCTTCTGCACGTAGGAATGGAGTGGGATGAGTCGAAGGAACAAAGGGACGGAGAACTGTGGAGCTCTTCTGACGTACATACTTCTTAGACACGCGATCTCATAATCATACCAATTAAGACAATGGAACGCATTTGCCTGCCACTTGCTATACATCACATTAAAAGCACAAATAAACAAATCTAATATTACAACCATACTCCGACTCCGTTGCATCCTACAAGGGATATAATGCATACAAGCTCCGAATATTTCATGTGCTCCGGCATGATTTTTATTCCCTTGGGAATATCACTCGTTCAGACAAAATTTCGGTAACAAAACAATCATTACGAAATAGGTGCTTTCACTTGTTGGCAATAACCGGCTCAGTGCCGTATTCGACTATTCTCAGAGCAACACAGGCCTCGGAGTTCAAAGTATCGCGAAATGGTTAAATGGCGTTTGATCACCAACCAGCTGACATATTCATCTTCCAGATCTGATCATATCTCTAGATGAATGAAGACACATTTAAGTAAAAAAAATTAGAAATTCACTCGTTCAAGACATACCTGAAGTAAGGTAAGCTAACGTCAACAACCTACGAAGTCAGACGATGTCGTGTGACCTATTCATCATCATCATCATCATCATCATCATCATCATCATCATCATCTGTGGTCCACTCCTTTCTGTAGCGTTGCCGTTTCCACATGTTGCCAGCCGTCTTTATTCTGGGTTCGTTTCCCATTAGGCCTGCAACAATCCCTTGTAGTGCAGAAGAGGTCCTATACGAAAATTACCAATTCTGCCATCTACCGATAGCAGCCTTTCTGGCCACAAGACTGATGCCCGATGCTGTGATCGCTACAGCGCAAAAGATTATTACTCCTGCGCCTCTCGCCACAGCAAGAAGACGTAAAATAGTGAGTGAGGAATCTGGAATTCATCTTTGAATTTAACCCGATCCTCATGCTGTGTGTTAGCCTTTCTTTCTACCGGATGGGTTCAAAACTTGCTGACCCATCACTTCTAAATTGCATCAACGTCAAATCGCGCTAAGGCTAGGTTAGTTAAGGTAATTTATTGCAATTGCTAATATTTTGAAAGAGCAAACTGTTCAACCTTAATGACAGAATCACTAGTTGTCACTTGCAGTCTAAAGGCTGTGTATTACTTTTTGAGCGATATGTGACTTGTGTCACTCGTTCCAGTTCAGACGGGTCACAACTGCCAGCCGTACTACCACATAGACGCCGATGGTCAAGGTGGTCATTTGTCCAGCCTGATAACGGAGGAAACGATGCAAGGCACTGCGCTGTGTCCTTGGTTCGTGAGAGTTCAACGGGGTCAGCGAATCAACGTCACCATGATGGATTTCAGCGTACTACGTAACAACGCAGGAAATGCCTCATTCTGCGATATGTACGCTGTTGTTAAGGTAAAACATCCCACAAATAGAGCGCTATATAAACTAACCGTAAAGCGTCGTCCGTTTCCATTGCGTGGTTTCATCTGTAGCATTGTATTCTAAATGCGATTTCGATCAAAGAAGTAAATGGATTAACCTTGAAATTTCAGGGGCAAGACATTGCAGTATAGGCAGATATATACGTAGAATCAACGAGACGCATGGAAGAACACACCATCCCTGTCTCCTTCTCCCTATCCCTCCATCCTCCTTCCGTCCTCCTTTCATCCTCTCTCCATCCGCCCTCCCTCCCTCCTTCCTCTCTCCGTCTAAAAGGGCAAATTTGTGCTCAATGCATCTGGGAATTCTCCGGTTCCGCAATGCCCAGAGGCATACAACAGCGTCAGAGGCAACAGCAGGAGCTGCTGCTGCTGCTGCTGCAACATCAACAAGAAACGTCAGCAAGAGCATCATATGCACATGAAAGGAAAACCTTTGAACAGTTGAATTAACAGCCATTAAACTAAAATAAAAAATAGCCGCAAAATAGTACAACAACAGCATTTATTGACAGAAGCAATAGGAACAAACAGAAGCAATAGGAACAAACAGAAGCAATAGGAACAAACAGAAGCAATAGGAACAAACAGAAGCAATAGGAACAAACAGAAGCAATAGGAACAAACAGAAGCAATAGGAACAAACAGAAGCAATAGGAACAAACAGAAGCAATAGGAACAAACAGAAGCAATAGGAACAAACAGAAGCAATAGGAACAAACAGAAGCAATAGAAACAAACAGAAGCAATAGGAACAAACAGAAGCAATAGGAACAAATAGAAGCAATAGGAACAAAAAGAAGCACAGCAACAATATATGTTTATATCGCCAATGAGGAGAGAAAGTTAACGCCAGAGGACTCCAAGGCATAGTTTGAAGAGGAAGAGGAGGAGAAGTAAGAGGAGGAGAGGAGGAGGAGCTGGAGGAGGACGAGGACGAGTAGACGGCAAACAGCGGCACACTATACTGGGGAGAGCCTCTCGGCCTTTTAAGGGAAGACGGAAGGCGCCCGGACGTTGGTCACATGATCGGTGAATAGCATGCGATGTTTCTGTCAAGGACATCTAAGCAACGTCTCTTCTACAGTAGCTCACACATCGATCAGAGCAGGCGAAGCAACCGACGGCGAAGCTTCGTTATAAAAGGTGAAGTACGCCACCATCATTTTGCACCCACGCCTTTTGTGGCGGTCGCCTTGGAGGCCAGTGGTGCTTGAAGCAAGGATGGGCTGAAGTTCATCACAGAACTATGAAGCCGGACAACAGACGCAACCCACGACTCCTAGAGACCTCCTACTTGCTCCAGAAGGCTTGGGTGACGGTGTCACTAGGAAAAACCATCTGCCTCTTTGGGATATTACCTTTATGCCCGGACCCTCTTGAGATGGCGCTTCAGGCAGTAATAAAATATCTTGAAGCTCATAGTTGTCTTCTTCTATTTCTGGTTCTCTGCCCTAAGGCAGGTTCAAACGTCCGATGATGCCACTCCTCTCGGTGCTGAGTTTCTTCCTTCAACCTTATAGTTGTATACAATAATATTGTTATTACTAATTGATATTATTATTCATTATTATTTACATAATTCTTATCATAATAATGTTAATTATAATTGCAGATAATAACACCAATAATTATTTTTATTATCATCATCGTCATCATCATTATTGCTTTATTATGGCTTTGGCTACAGGAACAGATGAACAGTTTTTTATTTTCTTTACACTGCCCAAAATGTCAACGAAGTCGGCCACATTGAAACGATTCAGTTTCATTCAATTGAGTTCGTTTATTTGAACAAATGCATAAACTGCAATAACTAAAATGCAGATGTTTATAAATGATTAAATGAATAATATCAGCTTCAACCAGGCGCTAAGTGACTGTGCAGCTGATCTTCTTGTCTTGTCTTGTGTTGAGAAAGGAAGAAGGAGAACCCGATGAGACGATCTGCGGTCGTAAGGACAGATTTCGGAGAATCTACACATCGACTTCAAACGAGCTTCAGATAATACTTGTTAGACAAGCAGTGGAAAAGCTTAGAAGACGATTCCTCATACGATACGAATGTTAGACCTCTGGATTTATTTAATCATATCAGGGTTCTAACTTCCTGGCTCATTTCAATGATTTTCATATGTGTAATCTAATATAATGCAAAGTAACTGAACATTTTCATGGTGCCTTATAACTATCTCTTAAAGACGCTAGTCGCCAGCTGTTAGAGCTCCTTAAGAACAGTTTCATTTTGCAGCAAATAATGCTTGAAACACTGAAATATGCTGCATGCACTGATCAACTCTCGTACACACATGTAGAGCCAACCAACTGAGTTCTATGCAGAGTAGACAGTTGACACTATGTTTGGAGTTCCTGGTCCGTCTTGTATTAACCCCTTTACCGTGAACCCCGAGTTAACTCGTCCAGCGGGAACCCATTGTGCAGCGTGAACCCCGAGTTAACTCGTCCGCATGATATGCATCTATTCACTCACAGTGTATGCCGAATAAACTCGTCCTAATGGCAATAGCAAAATATAATAGTGCTTTACGATTAAAATAACGGCTTTTCGTATTATAAATTAGGTCATACGCTGGGCGGGCCAACCAAATAAAATTATATAATTCACACTAAAAATGGCTGGTCGCAAGCGTGGTTTATCTAACGAAGAAATACATCGTTTATTAGTTGAAAGTGATGATAGTTTGCCCGATGAGAGTGACTGATGATAGCTAACTAAGTTCTAGTTCTAGTAAAATTGTTGGGTGAGAAAATGATGACAGTGATGATAGCCAGAAAACCGTTCAGTAGGCCTAGGACAGCAGTTCGCCGTCTGCATGGCCAAGACATCTTTGGTCAAGAGATGAAATCGGGCCACGTCAACGCTTAGCATTTAGGCCTATAGGAACACCTAGAAAAAGTGTTTCAGTTGCTGACACGACGGATGCAGTGGAAAATTGAGCTATACTGGTCCACAAAACCACTGATTGAGACTCCTTATCTTCCGAAGATAAGGAGTCTCTGCACCATGCTTTGGAGTATATCATACAAAGCGAATATACTAATCTGGCGCTATATAAATTAATAAGGAGCACTACAGGGCTACTTTTTTTAAATTATTATATGCTGACTTTTATGTTTCGCAGAGCAAAGACTTCTGGAATATTACAATTACAAATACCAGTCTTCCTTGATCACATGCATTATTTTGAAGAATACCTAAAAATAAATGCACATGTGTGGAAAGAATTGAAAAAATTTATTCCACGGTAAAGGGGTTAAGGAGGATGGATGACGACAGCCAATGCAGCATTCGCAGGACACGGTTACGCTCACCGACTGACACGCCCTGAGCTGATGGTTGGAGACGCTGCATGCGAATAGTCAGTCAGTAGTCGGCCGATTGATCAAATCTCTTCGCAATGATTGGTAAACATTACGCCAAAGACCATTACCGATTTCCCGGTTGGAAACGGCATATATAGATCTGTGGCTCGCACTGTGTGAAAAGGGAATCCTTACCTGCTACAGGTCGACAAATACACAATAACGTTTGAGCTTTGGTTTTAAAAGCCTCTATGCAGTCCAAAAGTACTATGTCTAGATAACAAAGCAGTATAATGGCGCATTATGAATGCGTCTAAAATACGACAATATTGTAAATACTGTTTCTATTCACAGTCCAAATCTATGATCCAGTTAACTAAGCAGGCTTAGCTTGCCAATCCTCTTAGTCTCGTCTAGTCTCTTTGTTTTTCTGTTGCTTTTCAGACCATTTCTGCTTTTAACCCTTCACTTGCTCGCTTTCAATCATTTGGAGAGCTACAAGAACATAAGCGATCGAATGTTTTCAGGCGGCAAGGAACGAATCTCATATACATGCATACATAGACCTACATATATACATGCATACCTACATACATATATAAATGCATGCAAACGATACATACATACATGCATATAAACATACATACATACGTAAATAAATACATATATACGTACGTACGTACGTACGTACGTACGTACGTACATGCAGAGTCGAGAAGAATCTTCGTGTTGACTGATATATGAATCTGGTTGTGTATATGTAGCTATCGGATGCGCTGATATGACAGTGTCAAGGAACTCCTGGGTTGAAAGAAACGGAGAAACAATGACTGTTGGATGTAACCACTCCAGACAAACATGGCATCTGGTCTGCAAAGGGAAGCAGTGGGTCGGCGACATCAGCAACTGCACCTGGGGAGGTAAGTGGGCAGGATAATCCTTCAAATCTGGTCTGCAAGGGAAGAAGTTGGTCGGCGACATCAGCAAGATCTATTAGGTAACGATATTCTTATCACGCCTGTGTTTTGTCATACGCTGTCACGACCACTTTTTTCTTATAATTTGCATATGACCTCTAAACTTCTGAATATATTTCCTGAATGAAATTACTTATATTATAACCCACCTCAATACCTCTTTCTCGCCTCTCTCTCTCGCCTCTCTCTCTCTCTCTCGCCAAGCTGGGAAGAGGGGAAGGAAGTTGAGGGAGAGAAGGGTACCAGTCCAGAGTCCATATTCTATTCTAGCTTAAAATAGTTTCCTTTTTAGGAATTGGTGAAGCCTTAACTGACACCGATTTGATTTATCCATATGGTAAGAAAAATAATCGACTGTCGCATGTACACATTGTAAATCATATGTCTAGGTTATTTAACTGCAGGCTGGAAGTGAGAAAAATGTCTAAAATGCTCTCAGCCATTCTTCTTCTTCTTCTTCTTCTTCTTCTTCTTCTTCTTCTTCTTCTTCTTCTTCTTCTTCTTCTTCTTCTTCTTCTTCTTCTTACTAGATGGTCATAAGACTCTGTTTTCATGTAAAAGTCTTTAGAGCCTAACCGATGAAACGTTCAGGGTTAGTGTATTATTACTATGCGGCTGTCTAGAAACTAAAGTGCTAATCGGGCAATAATTAGCAAGACATGCCTGTTCATTTGCGCTGTCTTTTGGAACATCAATATCATCAGAGTTCTAATAAAGATGTGTTGTATGAGATACATTTTTCGGATTGTTTGTGCATTGAATGACTTTTAAATTACTAATTTGTTTACTTATTTCTTGTTTCCCTTTATTTATTTGTATGTTACTTATTTAATTGTTGATTTGATTCTTTTTAATGCTATATTACAAACCAAAGCTGCTGTAATACATATGAAAAGTTAAATGATTTCCTCATTTCAAATCGGATAAGCAACTGTTAAATCCTCAGTTTTTTATTTCCGTATACCCATACGTCCACGGATATTCTGCAGAACACAAAGATGCAACCAGACATTGTGTACTATGATATGAGAAAGACAGAAGTGTTCCGGAGAACCGTTCAGATAGACAATGATACAGAAGTCCAAATGCGGCAGTATTTCGCCAGAAACGAGCTTCAGACGCCGGGAATGATGATTTGTGCAAATGGCTGCTTCTTGGTTTAGGCTGATGTCTGTGTTCGTATAATACTACTACTGTCTGCCTGTTTTCCTATTTCTTTTAATTATTCATCTTGACTTTTTGTTGACTCAATGTTTGTATTGTTTGTCACCATTCATTGTTCGAACGTTTCTATCATATTCAGGTCTTCTGTTTTCTGTGGCAATTGGAATTCTTCTTGGAATCTGCGTCGGTGGATGTTTGCTCGCTCTTGTCTTGTCCTGCAGACAAAGGTCAGTATCTGCAATTTGTCATCATTCTCGTCAACATCATTGCTTCGCCGGCCGTTGTAATTTCGATAGAGCCCGCTTCATTGTTATCCGATTTTGGACAGCGACATTCAAGAACTTGTTATCTAAATGGCAAATTGCCAGACGTTCCTCCCGTAAATACGCCTACAGTTTGTTCCCCATTTCATTGGTTGGTCCGATTGTTCTTCAGAGGTCAACTGGGACAGTTATTTGTGCCATTATCGCGAACTTAGGCCTATAACTTTAAATTATTACAACAGAAAAGTAATAATTAGAACATAATGTTACATTTCAAGTAGAATTTGATTATTAACAAAGGCTGCCTTTTACTTCGCATTTCCGATTGCAACCCTTACTTTGGCATATTTGATTGTTCTACCTACGTTTATTTCATCGTTATTTTTAGTTCTATATGAACGGGGATTCACTTCCGATTGTATTATTTCCTAACTTAGAGCTTAGAAACACTGATCTTGATTAAACACAAGACCAGTTGAGGCTGAAAGCAAACTGTGCAGTTGGGTTTAAGCATTACGCAATGGCTGCAAGTCAGACATAATCCTCAACACGTTGCTAGGCTTACTAGTAAATATCAAGTGATCACCTGTCTCTTGTGGTTTGATTTTCAAAATCTATTCTTAGTTATTTCTCAAAAGAGACGCCGAAAAAGAAACAAAATTAACATTAACTTAAGAAGCCACTGTTATTTTCTGAAGTTTATATATCATTCATTAGTAAATATATATCGCTATAGATTTCTTCTTATATTAATTCAGTATATTTAATAAATTTTACCCCATGACACAGTGTTGGGAATGCTCCAAGAGTTCGGGCTACCCACAATAGCATCAAGCGCTGAGATAGATTTCAGCGTCCCATATTATGAAAATACGGCAACCATAACCTAACCATCACGATGATGACTAAGGTCGACTGTAAAATCAGCCAGGAACATATGCAGCTGCAGATTCACATACAATTACAATATCCACAAAGCAAAGCAGAAACATAATTTTAACGTAGAATTCTTCTTCATCTCATGTTTGGCTACAGTTTTGCATTAACCTCCAGCAAGATCGTTCGTTCTTCGCTCACCAGCAATTCGGAAACTTCTGTTTAAGAAACTGTTTAACAAATTGGTTCGTCAGATCAGAGTGTGACCTTGCTTTATTAAATAACGCTAAGTCCACTACACATTCAAAAATGATTAGCCATTGTGCATTGTTTTTAATAGTTTTAATTGCAATCAGATGAAAGTATAGTGTAAATTTTCGCAAAGTGTTTTTCCTGCCGGAGTTTCAATGAATCTTTGTATAATTATTGGACTAGCGTATCGGTTAATTAGCCACTGAGCTAATTGATCCGATCAAGGTACATAGTGGGGTGGATTGTTCGCTTACACCTAGTGATAGGCGTGGAGTCTCACGTTTTGAAAGTAGCGGATGGAGAGGATTTAACATGGGTGGTATTTGATGTTGCTGATACGACGCAGGCAGGAGCACTGAAGTTATGTGGCATCGATTCCGGATAGATGGTTGACAGTTTGTAGGATGTCATCTGGCACCTGCTGCTCGACCCTCTATCTTTCTATGGCCAGTAAATGAATACCAATTGTAAATTGAGGGCCCAGAACAGTATATTTTTGTTCGATTGTCGAGGCCGTATTTGCGCCTCATCCAAATGATCCTTTGACCTATGGATCAAAGTTCAGAGGAGCTTCCGAAGAGTCATATAAACAAGTGTGTTAACTTTGTCTTTCTCACTCAATGTCTTCAGATCAGATTTACTCTCGTGAGCTTTGACTACACCTACGGACAAGACGTTTTATTTGCAGATAAATCATTTTATCGTTGGATTGATCGATTGTTGTGTCGATTGCCTGTTGCAGACGTCTTCGTATGGAGTCGGGTGAGGAGGAGGATCGAGATGCATCCGTAGTCTACAGAAGCGGTGCCAAGCAGCCGCTCTACTTCGACGGTTGTCGACTGCGCGACTCAACTGCTTATACTGGTTCCATGCTGACCAACTGTCGCACAGACTCGGGTTTGATGACCACCGATTCATCGGGGCAGACGTGGGACCTGCGCAGGCATCAGCGCCAGCAGCTGCTGCATTTGGAGCCGGAAAAGGACATCACAAACAAGCATCGGTTGCAAGCGGACTCGTCGCATGAGGGCGTCACCGGTCCATCGACTGCCGCGCTGCCTATGTCTCGTCAGCACAGGGCACCAGACGAAGCCGACGACCTATTCTACAGCAGCGCCGGCAGCGGCCGCGTAGGGACCGATGGAGGGCGCGGAATGGCGGGCGACTTTGCCCCGTCGTCTGAAATAGCCTTACGACACTTCTACGACAGCCCGGATGTTGGCCTTCCGGACAGGGACATACGCCTGACCTGTCCCTATGCAGACGGACCCGTCTATTACGAAGTGTCATCCGTTACTGAATGAACTGTCTCAAGCAGTTCTGACGGAAGCGCGTTCGCCTCAGAGCGCATAGCATTCACAGAACACACCTCCAACGCCCAACAGGAAAAGGTGGCATTGTTTTGCCATTCAGAGTCTATTGCCCTTTGTTGACTGGCTTCTCTCGTCTGCGCGAGGAAGCATGAGTGCAAGCCCAAGTAACTCTTCGGAACCTTACTCTCTACTAAGCATGCTGTCGATGAGCTTTCACGATTTTGTCTCAGAATAGAACAAGAGTTACTATATGAGGAGCATTCATTGGATTGAAGCAGTGCTAACCTTGACCTAAATAACGTTGCTTTGGAAGAGGTTACCACTGTTTGTAATGTAGCCCATTCTTGCACAAGTTAGGTACTTTCGTAAACCTTAACATATGTCTTATGCTTGATTTCTTAGCATATCTTTCACGAGTGTCCTGTAACTCGCGTTCTCTTCTAAACTCTCTTCAGAGAGATCTAAGAAAGCGGGTCTTTTAGCCTCAACCGGAAATAGTTTCATCGGTAGACGCAGCCACTTCAGTTTTTTTAACTCTCAACTGACCTTATTGTATTTTCATGGTCTCTCGTTAATCCTCCCATCATCCATCACGAAGAGTAACAACAACAGTCTCTTGGAACCGTTATGATCAGTTTAACCAATAGACAGCCATATCACTTGACTCGTCTATTTTCATTTCGAATCAGGTATTCACGGGAACAGCAAAGAAGGTGAGTCCGATTCGCTGTTAAGACTGATTGGCATTCATCGTCCTAAACATCGTCGTCTTATTCGTCATCAACCGAGGGGATTTCCCACTGCTGCTTCCCATCGCCGTCCATCCTCCATCATCCGCCGATAAATCCGCTAATAAATCAAAATCGGAAGTCAGGCTGGTTCTCCGTTCTCCCTTCGCCTGCTGCTGCTGCTGCTGTGCCCCTCCTGCTTCTGGATGTTTCTGGCCTTGACACCTGATGTCTTCTTCTTCTTCGTCGTCGTCGTTGTCTCTTGCTGCTGCTGAGTCAGGGCAGTCAACGCAAACGATGCTGTTAGCCCCGAGAAGTTGAGTCGTAAGACATGGAGACGTCGTCAGTCCGATCTCTCCTTCTCCTCCTCCCGTTTCTGCATCTGCTCCAACGGCCATCATTTCTTCGTGTCCTGCTGTCCGTCGCATGTAGCGCAGGTGGAGTTCGTTGGCGCAGTCATCAGAAGTCCACATCCGCAGGGAGTAACTAGGGCAGATTCCCTTCCAGATGACGTCATTTGGCATCGCATCCTCCGACGACGGCTCTTCGTTGCAGCGGAAGCTCGAAAAGTAGCTGGAAAGATTAAAGCTCTTGGCAGATGAGTGGATGGACGGACGGAAGGATGGAGTGATGGATTGATGGAAGGATTCATGAAAGGATGGACTGAGAATGCTTGGGTGGGGGGATAGATGGATGGATGGGCGAACGGACGGATGGATAGGTGAATGTATGGATGAGTGGGTAACTGGATGGATGGAGAGGGATGAATAGACAGATGGATGGATGAATGATGGATGGATTAGTAAGTGGATGAAAGGATGGATAGATAAAGGAAGAAAGGAAAGATAGATGGAAGGATGAGTAAATTAATGGACGGAGACTGGAGGGATTTGATGAACAGGTGAATGGATATCTGGACGGACGGACGGACGGACGGACGGACGGACGGACGGACGGAAGAAGGGACGGGTGGGATATGATGGATGGATAGATTAATTAATGATGGATGAATGTATGGTTGGATGGATGGACGGACGGATTGATGAGTGGATGGTGGAGTGGCTGCTGTTCTTTTCATTCTTTCATCCTTCCTCGTTTTATCCTCCTTTTTGTTTCTTTCCTTCCTCTCTTCCTTTCAGCCTTCCTTCGTACCTGATTAAATGAATGAATAGGTCTACCTGTGCCAGACGGAGCTGAGTGTGAAAAGGAAACAGACGCCGAGAATGATTCCAACTGAAACGCCGACTATCAGCACTGTCCCAATGCCTGCCTGCTGGGCGCTCACTTCAACACAGACACACACACACATTCGAACTCAGATTGACATTTCTTACACCTTATTAAGGACGGATTAAGTCAGGCAACGTATGTAAAATTAAGCAAAGCAGAAGTCAAAGCTGTTTTGTATAGTTTTGTAAAGAGACTACCTCGATTCATTGTGGAGGAAAATCGCAGCATCAAGAGAAATAAAACGAAGGAAAACTGGTTGGGTAGCGGAATTATCAAATATGACTTAAGGAGCATAGCAAAGCTACATCGGCGATCAATATGCTTCCAGTCGAATCGATTACTCGTGCTGGCGCATCCACTTCTGAAAATCGGAGGTCGTCAGAGATTGACTGAAGAAGTGTCCCAAACATCCTATTCCTAGGCTTACAGCTGCATATTACATTGTCTACATTTGCTTCGAAACATTTCATTAAGCACTGTCTATAAATGTTTGACTAGTAGGCAAACTCTTTCTAGAAAACATTAAAGTAATAATCAATTTTCTTTCTTCAAATTTGCTTAATCTTATTTCTTAATGTTTGTAAAACTGTTTAACCATCTTAACATTTATTTGCAATTTATGGCTGATTTAAAGCCGCTAACACTTCATATCCTCGTCTGCCTCTCGGGGGGGGGGCGCAAAGAACCATTCATCGTCGTTTTATGACTAATTGCCTGCTTTTTACCAAACAATTCACAGATATAATACCTATACAGAATCAATGTAGTGCAAACTGTGTAGAGGCTGGGACAACTATATGCGTTCCATTTCTTCGAAATCTAAGGGGGCGTGTCCGCATCCATCTCCCCGCGCTGGTGCGCCTCTGACTTTATGTTAGACAAATCCTGTCATCGCTCTGCCATGTAGAGATGCATGGCATCGGGCTTTCACAGCAGATGCCTCGGGGCTCCACTGATGATGAATCACGAGAATTTGAAACGTCTAGTCATAACAAGCCGCAGGAAAGAATTACTCGATTGTGAATTGTTGTTGTTTCTGTACTAATAACACCACGTAGACTGTGCCTTGGGCACAGCTGTCTGCAGAGCTACGAACCCAACTTATTTTATTTACTTTATCTGCATTTATTTACTTTACCTGTATTTATCTGTTGGATTGTTGTTGGTTCTTATATTCAGCGGAAAGATCCAACTGCATCCTATAGGTTGTACCTCCATATTTTCCTTGGTAGACGCCCATGTCAGTGTATAGCTTAGGCCTAATTTACCTAATCTTACCCGACCTTATCTTACGCTTCCTTGCCTCGTGAGCAAAAGTCAGAATGGCCAACGATGCAGAGCGATTCAAAGAGCTAAATTTACGTTGTAGTATGCTGAGTGTTTCCTCTTTCATGACAGTCATCGAGTCGGTTTCAGCCGGCAGATCTAAAGGAAATCAATCAATATACAAATTTAGCATCGAGACCATTGCGTAAATATATCTTCTAATCATATTATCAATTCAGACAAAAGCCCCGGATATGTCGTTGTTTATGTCACTGATGCTAATTCATCCTGTATTCGTTACATGATGGCAACATGTTCCACTTGTTAGTTATTTAGTTCCTTATCGAGACACGTCATAAAGCGCCTTATAGGTACCTCGGAAAAAGCGCCACCTATGGGGTGTTCTACAGTTTGCTGACAATCGAGATCGACTTGTAGCTTTAGTACCAATTTTTGTAGTAACCTATACCAAGTCAAGACTACTGTACTACTCTTAATAGCAGAATCACATTGCGTCAAGCCAGAAAAGGAAAGTGGGAGGATACGACATCATTTCTAACCCGTCTGCTCTAAATGTGTCTGCTTTGCGAATTTAATTGTGTTAATAGTGAGCTCAAGGCTCAATTCGTTTATGGATTTTATTTCGCGAGTCCTTTGCATTGAAAAGCAATAAGCGATCCAAGCATGACGATCGAAAAGGTGGTTGAAGTGGCAAGAGCTCCTGACACTCCACTGCCTTCATAACTTTAAAACTATCTCTGACACATCTCAGACAATAAATGCAAATTAGTTAACCGTAAACATTGAACAATGATGGCACAGTGTATGTATATGCGCTGTATACAAACATCTTAATCTGCCCAAGTTCTCTATAAGGCTGGATGGAAAGCTGCCAAGAATCGTGGCCACTTCCAAAGTCAGTGCGAACAACAGCATTCCAGGAAGCTGAAGCCAAGATAAGCATTGATGGTAACCAACGCAAGAATCATGTCCTATCACGGATCAACACCGCTGCCTATACTTGGAAAACATGAACATACTCAGTGAGTGCAAGTCATAAATATTCGCGCTATTGTGTGTCAAAAGGGGACGGTGTTTCACGGCTAAGCTGGGACACATCCCGAAAGCTTCGCTCAATAAACTTTGTCCGAAACATTAAAATTGCAAGTACGGTGGTAATTCAAGACCACTGAAAACCATTCCGACACAGAATGCAATGATCCATCGAGAACTGCTACAGATGTTAAAACTAGTGGGCGAACCATAGACTAAGACAGATTTGACTTTGCAACGATAAACAATGATGAATACACTGGCCAACAGAAAAAATTTTTTTTCTTGTTGCCTTCGGTTTTAGACCTGTTCTTGGGGTACTTTTGGGCGCTGATTCAGAAAATGTCATTGGATTGAGTGCATCAGGTCTAGTTTCTCAGATATCGTCGATTTTGTAAAGAAAACCCAGTCCACTCTTTAAACGATGTCTTTGGCAAAACTAAAATGTCATAATAAGCTTTATTTATGGCTAATTATAATTCTTGCTGATTCATATAATGCCTACATCCTTATAATGTAAAATCAGCATATCTTGCCGCGTGCTGAGATATTGCTGATTCAACGAAATAACTATTCCGTAGCCTACAGCTTACTCAGCACTAAATTCATGGCCTCATTTAGAATTTATTTGTGCTTATACAGCGTTTCATGGTTTCGAACTATGTAAATAGATTATGCTGAAGTCAGCATTTATAGCCTATATAAACCGCCTCCTGAAAGCTAGAGCAGCCGCAGTCGTCTTAGGGCATATTAAGAGTTGGTCGCAAGAACAATCTGTGAATGTGAGCATTAAATAACTACATGTTCTTACTATTTTTTAGGTTAGTCATTTAATTCCTCAGATGCGAACATCCTTAAGGTTATGGCTACTTCCAGACGGAGCTGCATTAACCATCCAGACATATTCTGCTACATTTGTGGGGAATACACACTAAAAGCAAACAGGAAACCGATTTCTGAGTTTGTAAAAAGAGCATATGTAGGTTATTTTGGTGTCAAACTTGGAGATCAAGATAAGCAATGGGCTCCTCATACAGTATGCAAAACTTGTATTGAACAATTGCGCCACTGGACAATTGGAAAGAGAAGCTGCCTGAAATTTGGTGTACCGATGGTTTGGAGGGAAGAGATAAACCACTTCGACGACTGTTACTTTTGTATGGTTAATATCATAGGCATCAATCGAAATAATCGTCACAAGTTGTCTTACCCTGATATACCTTCAGCCAGGAGACCTGTTCCGCATTCGGATATTGTACCAGTTCCACCTTTTCGCGAACTACCTCAGCTCTCAGACGATGAGACTTGCATGTCCAATATCGGACAAGATGACGAAAGTGAAGAAAGTGGGGGCAGTGACAGTGATTTCCAATCAACTTCACACAGTGAACGTTTTGACCAAAAAGAGTTGAGTGATCTGATCAGGGACTTAAATCTTTCCAAAGAGTCCTCTGAATTGCTTGCGTCCAGACTAAAGGAAAAGAATGCACTTCAGCCTGGAACGAAAATTACAATTTATAGAAACAGAGAAAAGGATTTGCTGCCATTCTTTACCGAAGACAACAACCTAGTATTCTGTAATGACATCAGCAACTTATTGAAGAAAATTGGTCTGTCGGATTACAGCCCAGATGAGTGGCGTCTTTTTATCGACAGTTCAAAACGTAGTCTGAAATGTGTGCTTTTAAATAACGGCAACAAATTTGGTTCTATTCCAATCGGTCACTCCACCAGGATGAAAGAAGAGTACAATGCCATCTCTTTAGTACTGGAAAAGATAAAATACAAAGAACATCAATGGGTAATTTGTGTAGACTTGAAGATGGTAAATTTCCTCCTTGGTCAACAAAGTGGCTACACAAAGTATCCCTGCTTTTTGTGTCTTTGGGACAGTAGAGCCAAGCATGAACATTGGACAAGAAAAGATTGGCCTTCGAGGAAAGACATGGTGGTTGGAGCTCAAAATGTAATCAAGGAATCTTTGGTGGCACGAGATAGGATCATACTGCCACCACTACATATAAAGCTAGGCCTGATGAAACAATTTGTCAGGGCTTTGAATAAAGAAGGTTCATGCTTCGAATACATAGTACACAAGTTACCAGGAATTACAATGGAAAAATTGAAGGCTGGAATCTTCGATGGTCCACAGATCAGGCAACTTATGAATGACCCACTTTTCATACCATCAATGAATGAAATCGAATCTTGTGCCTGGTCTTCCTTTGTTCTTGTAACTAAAAATTTTCTTGGCAACAAGAAGGCAGACAATTATGCACAACTAGTAGAGGATATGCTTCTTCATTTCAACAAGCTTGGCTGCAACATGAGCATTAAAGTCCATTATCTCCACAGTCACTTAGATCGCTTTCCAGAGAATCTTGGTGACTTCAGCGAAGAGCAAGGTGAAAGATTTCACCAAGACATCAAAACAATGGAAAATCGATATCAAGGAAGATGGGATGCACACATGATGGCAGACTATTGCTGGAATATTATGCGCGATTGTTCCGGCAGATGCCACACTCGGAAATCGTACAAAAGGAGCTTCTTCGGTGTCGAATGACTTGAAATTTTTATAACAAACTTGTTCTGTTTGGTATCATATAAGTACAGTTTCAGGTACTACCATTTTCTTTTAAGTATTTGTATTATTATGTTTATTTAGTGTATCACATAATAAATTGAGCACTACATAATTATAGCTATAGCCTTATGTTTTATGGGCGAGCAGAGGCAAGGACTGGTATATGGCATAATGTTCTATATCTCGAAAACTAGACCTGCTGGGAGAAAACTGGTGCCTTTTCTGGAATCAGCAGGTCAAATATACCCAGAAACAGTTCTAACATTTGAGGCAACAAATTATGTGTTGGCCAGTGATATCGGCCTGTCCTATAATTACGAAGACAATCCAGATTTCCTGTAGTCGACATCATTACATCCCTATCCGCAAGGGCAATCACTCCTACGATAGAAAACATCTATGAATTTGGAACGTCTAGCATTCTAAAGTCTGACATATAGTCAGTAATTCGCCAATCTGGACTTTGTGTTATTCGATGCAGACTTAAGATTCATTCATTGCAGAATAATACCTAGAGCCATTTAGCGTTTTATGAAATTTCTGGAAAGAAAGTTGTCAAAACGAGAACAAGAACTTTGAACTGGAGCTTATCGATTTCTGAGAAACTACAGAGCAATCCCTCACTGTTCAACAGGCAGACTTCATCACTGCAGTAACAATTCAATTAAGCCGTCATATCTCTACAAAACCTCTTCACGCAGTGAGCGAGAAGAACGATAGCGATCTTCACTCTCAAGATACGCCTAAGAAAGCTGTCATGAGCAGGTATGCTGACCACAGGGCTCCAAGCATACATCTCAGCAATCAGTTAGTGACTCGGTACTCCTAACATCTGACATGAAGCACTCGAGAATGGACACCCCTGTAGGTGAGAATACCGCAATTGATAGGGAGCCACGTCAAGTTCAAATGATGAACAACACTAGAAGTCCAGATCGACCGACGAACTGAACTAGTTCTAACGATGCTGTGACAGAACTCGAGCGATGGACCTTCAAGAAACTAAGTCGTACGAAGAAATATCCGTCATGGATGAGAGATTGCCAGAGTATGCTAACCCTATTTAGATTCAGTCTCAATGTCAGTTTACGCATTTAAGAGACTTTTCTTAACGAGTTAACTTACGGTTTATTTGCAGGTTTGAACAAACTCCTAGAAAGAGTCTAGCGGAAAAAAACATTTGAATATTCCTTAAGCAGTAAAGTTGATGGATGTAGTATCTCTAGATTTAACGTATACTTACGAAACGAGAGCACCGGCAACGGTTGTTGGGAACTCAAGGGGTTATGGGTTAGAGGTGAGCGAAAACACTACTTTGCTTAAAAAGTTGCTCAATGGAAAAGGTAATATATTACAATACGTAAGCTACTACGTGGAACATAATGTAACTGCCCAAGAGGCGAAAACTCGTAAAATCCCCATTTGCCGTAACCGACCTCCGTTTCGACGCTCGCGACACAGCGCCACCTGGGTAGTAATTTAAAACGGCTTCACTTAGACAAATGAATTATTTAACTAGTGCTGTTTGGACAGAATTAGATGGCAGGAAATTGCTTCTCTTCCTTTTGTCATAGCAAGTGGCGCAGATGCAACTCTTGCTCAAGTTACACGCTGCGAGGCAACGCGAACCAAGCCATTCAGAGTAGGAAAATAGTGCAAGTCACGTTTAATGTGTTTAGATTGTTAATGCAATCTGATACAATGTTCTTATCCAACTGAACCAAAGTTAAGCCAGTTAATCCAACGGAAGATTTAGCACGTGCTGTGGTGTAACACACCAGGCACCAACCGTGCACATGACGTCAAAAGTGCAAACACAACAGCCTAAACCTGCAACTGAAGCCGCACGTGGTGCTCTTTCTTGTTGTATATTTCCTTGCAGTAATGTTTGATGACGACAGGTGCTCCATATACAGACGAACTCTAGATAGAGGTTAAGTTGTGTTAACTAAACGGGTATTCTGGCTGAACCTAGAGGCCTACTCAGTACTCATGCTATGCAATGCACTAGACCCCGTGTCCAGCATTAGTCCGTTTCCGGTTTAAGGGTTGAAGAGCATTAACTGAGCGTATCCCATACGTTTCATCAAGGATATGAGAGCTTTACATTACTCTTTACTACTCGCACCAGCCATATTCATTCACATTCATTCTCGTGGTAGCTGTAAGGCTCGTCGTGCAAAATTCAGCCTCAGAATACAGGCTTATTCGTGCTGTAAACCTATCACATTTTGTTCCATAGCGTAAGTTAGATGCAAAGGTGCGTTGTGTGCTACAGTGCGTGCTATATAGTGTGTGCTATAGGTCTATATATCTGCCTAGCCATAGTGCTTCGTACACGTGATTTATGGGCAGTTACAACTAAAGTTGGTGTTTCTACAGTAACAGCAGAAGCAGTAATTCTCGTCGCCCAATTAGGGGCGCAAGTATTTTACAATGCATAATCAAAGAACGTCTTGTATATTCTACTAATTAGATGCACTTTGGCGATCGCTACTTGAACGCCTTCTGGCGACAGATATGGAAAACAGCTAATGACGTCAAGAACACGAACAAGAACAACATCGATAGCAGGTGAAACAAATGTCATCGAGTGCAGAACGGATGCAGTACATTCTCCCCCACAGATGGCGCACGTGCTTCCGTGTAACCCCTCCGCCAATCTGATTCTTCTCTTGGGCCATTATCCACAGTCTTTACATTATGCACATGTCAATCAATTAATTATCGGACATAATATGCAGCAACTGAGTAATGATGAAGCAATTGGAGCCACCTGATAAATGCCAGATTTATTAAAACTGATATGCGTAGCAATAAGGCATATTAGGCATCTATCAAAATTAGATGAATGCAGTTGTTAGTAAATTGGTCCAACGGATTTGAATCAGACACGAGATCCTTTTTGGTTTAGAATATAGCTTTAAGATTTGAATCCTAAACATCAGAACTTAAACTCTAAACACATAGTTTATCTGCATTTGTTCACAGAACATTTAATCCAAACTTTTATGTTACAGCAATTTGCATTTACATAGATTTTATATAATAATGATAATAATACAATAATAATGATTTTATATGCGCTGTACAATAATACTTACTCGTGGTTTCGATGCAGTAGCCTGATTGGCCAATCCATTCCGTTTCTTTACAGAGCATCTTCCAGCTGCGCTGCTGCTGTCGCTGAGTCTGACTGCAGTAGAAGAATGCTTGGTCGCCGTCACGTGTCATGTAGGCACCCGGCGGAACTTCCGGTTCCACGCATCCGGTGACTAAGAACCAAAGACACAGAGAAGCCGTTATTACTGAAAGAACGAGCGCTGGAATAAGTTGCTTGTGTTTAAAACGAACACCGATCGACCAAGATATGAAAGGAGCGGGTAGAGATAAGAGAGGATTTACAGGAAGATGAGAAGGATTATATGAGCGTCGGTGAGATCCAGATCCCCTTCTCCGACACACAGTTCTCTCCCTTCCTCAATAGGTCAACCCGAAGGACCCGCTAAGGCTGGATTGACCTATTTCAGATAATATTTTGGCAATTATAACAGTGCAATTATTATTTTACATGCAGAGTAAGGAGGAATGCAAACACACAATGTATTTAAGTGTACGTAATGCACCGTTGAGATTAAGAAATAACCACTTATATTTTAACTGCTTAATACATAGAAACCAAGCAGTCTTTAAAACTCTATAAACTGATGAAGGGTGTGTAAATTTATGAAGTCTTTTGGAAGACTATTCCTGTGAAAGTGATATTTCCGTTAATGACTCAGCATGTTTTAAGTGCGTTTGTGTCGAATTTTCGTGAAGCGATACCGATGAATCATCGGGTTGTTTACTTGTTTGTAATTGGCTGGCAACGCCACCCTGCGTGCAGGCGGGATGACGTCAGCAGTGATTCTTGTCGACGCGCATTTTATCATGGAGGTACTCGCGATGCAAAACGTCAAAACTTACGTTGTGATGAGTCAGCGGGTTTTTGGGAATATCCGCGCTTGCTCAGCAGCAGAAAGTTTTGGAAAACCCAAGATTGCGTAATAGCGGGAGACAGGTCTAGACTTGTCTGCTGAGTTGACGGGAAACAACAATTGTAAGGAGGGCACGAAAACCTTTTGTAACGGCAGTCTATCGAGTGCTTAGTTGCTTTAGTTTGAGTTACAAATGTTGTTGATAGAATCGCGCGTGTAGAAACTGTATCGTCGACGTCTGAAGTACTGTTTTGATTGCACTGTTCGTTTTATTAATTGCATATACAAAAATTAAAGACTGTGTGTCTTTTCTTGAGTTAACGCTACGCTGCAAATCGGTGAAGACGACGTTACGAAGCCCATTCGACTGACTCTTCGAAACATCGTCGAAATTTTCATTGAGTTGGGCCAAATTAATTGAATTAAATTAATTTCAACCTAGTATGTGCAAAATCAGTGCAGTAGTTTAACGAAGTTCTAGTGCTAAGACTATGTACGGCAGTAGTTTCGTGATGAAAATAACCATCAAATATACTTGGTAATAATTTATGATGATAGCGAAACATGAATAAACTAATTTTAAACTTATCTCTTTCTGCTAGACGCAGTATTTGTTCGAAAATGGGTTTAGTTCTAGCCAGTACTAAGAAAACCTACTCCAGCGCTTCTCTCATAATCTCTACAATTATGCACAAGCTTATAGCCAGAGATGGACCCTGACATTGCCAAAATCCAGCACTGTAAGGGACGAATGCCCAAATCTGGCAGCATGACGTGCAACGAGTCAACACTTTGCCAGGTCTTGACATGACTTCGCCCCACCGCCACTAACTTCAAATACTGAATCCGCTCTCCGTAAATCCAATCAATTCTCATTTTTACCTCGGAAAAGCATAAACGACTTAGTCGAGCGTAGAGGTGGATGACGTCTATTCCAGAATCCATCTGTTTAGCTCGGCGTAATTATTACGTGCATTTTCTTTTTTTCATTATCGTGGTTATATAATTGTGGTCTTCAGATTAAGAGGAACATAGTTGGCG
Source organism: Norana najaformis (assembly GCA_964023275.1). Taxonomy (NCBI): domain Eukaryota; kingdom Metazoa; phylum Annelida; class Clitellata; order Crassiclitellata; family Hormogastridae; genus Norana; species Norana najaformis. Next base: position 21,408,924 of record OZ029913.1, on the reverse strand, counting down.
GATTTTCTGCAATTAATTAGTTGCAAAGTATGCGAAGTATGCAGCAACGATGGTCTCTTTATTGTAGCTGCGCAGAAGTAGCTGCAGCTGAGGCTCAGTCCCTCCTGGCTCTATACGGCCAATGACTATCGCCAGCATTAATCAATCAATGCAGAGCCTCCTTCGCCTCCTCTTCCCGTTCCTCCCTCTTGAGCAGTGCTAACATAAGAATAATCGATAACACCGTAATGGTAAATTCTCCAAAATTTCTCAGCACCGGAGAGACCCGCTTAATCACTGGCGCTACATCAAGTTCGAAAGAACCAGGTCGGTTGTGCAGTTTCTGTGCTAAGTCGGAAGCCGGGGATGGATCAGGCAGGAGAGACCACTTGGTGCTACGGTGGAAATCGTTGCTAACTGTGTTCATGTGATGGTGAATGAGCTGAAACAGGATGGGATAGATTTGAAGAGTTCGGCTCACAGTATTGAGTGAAAAGCTGCAGGAGAGAGGGCGAGCTGAGGAATGCTCGTATTGACAGGAGAGAAAGGTGTGAGCGAACTGGCGAAGCTCTTTCTGGAGTTCGTACCAAAGACCAGGCGCTGCATAGATTAAGGAACGGTTGCAGAAGTTGAGAGAGGAGGAGACTGGAGACCAAAATAGAGAAAATTATAAGGGATAACGAATAGGTCTTGGTGTTTTGGTAGTGAAAAGCTGGTGAATGTTGCAGAGATGAGAAATCTGAATGGTATTGTAGGTCAGGGATACAAGTTTGCAGTGGATATGCTGAGGGACCTTAAGCTAATTAAGTGATTTGAGCACTGGGGTTTTGTGATGGTGTTTGGGAGTTTTGGTAACAGCACGGGCAAGAGCCTTCTGGGTTGTTTTAAGGCGTTTTTTGAGATGAGTCGATATTACAGAAGAGGAAGTTGCATTATTCAAGTTTGGAATGAACAATTTATGTGGTTAATGTACAGGAAGTTTTATAATCAAGTACAAGCAAAGTTGGCGGGGGGTCCAAATGTGCATGAATGCCAGATAACTGAGTGGTGTGGTCAGCAAAAGGTAAATTTGTTGTCGAAGATGATTCCAAGATTGCGGACTTGGGAAAAGTAAGGCGCAAGTAAAGTGAGATCCTTTTGAAGAAGGTCCGTAGGACAGATTAGTTTGTCTAGTTGTTCATGGAGGTCAAATATGAGAAATTCTGTTTTCGAAGGGTTGAGGTATAGACAATTGGCGGTCATCCAGGCTGAATACTTGATGATGGTGCTACGTAGATGATCTAATGCGTCTGAAAAGGAGTGAGGGAAGAACGACATGAAGAGCTGTGGTTCGTCAGTGTAGAGATTGTGATCAACAGAGGATGAGTAATTGAGTTTAATGAGTGGGGAGATATAGAGATTGAACAGCAAGGGACCTCGAACAGAACCTTGAGGAACACCACAGGTAAGAGTATGAGGACTAGATGAGAGTCCAGCAGCATGAAGAGAGAAAACACGAGAGGAAACTTATGACTTGATCTAAGGTAGGGCGGAGCCAGAGATTTCGAATACAGAGGAGAGGCATTTGATGAGGATTTCGTGATCTGTGTTGGTGATCCATCAGTCGCTCGCATATAGATCGACGTTTGGGCTGAGTCGTTCTGGCGAATAACTGAACGCTGCAGTACTTGGCAGTGGTTGCTAATGGAACATGTTCCGTTGGAGCCCCAAAGGAACTATAAACTTCGATGAAAGCAATTAATAAAAGCAGTTTCCAATCGGACAAATCAGTCCATTTGACGCTGCGCCACCAACAAACTCTCCGCTTCCATTTCCTTCCTCTCCTCCTCCTCTTCCTCCTCCTGCTCCTTGGCTTTCCGTCCTGCTCAAATACTCACCATCTTCCTCCAATTCCTCTTCTGCTTCCACTCGTCCTTCATTTCTCGCGCCCACGTCCTCTTTTTCTCACCTGCTGCCCCCATATACTCCTATTTTTCCTTCTCCTGTTGCTGTCACTCTCCTTCTCCTCTTCCAAATCCTACTCCTCCTCCTCCGCATTCTCATCCATTTACTTCTCATAGGCCATGACTGGGAATTACGCACCTGGTGCCGGGGCAGATGACCGCGGAAAGTAATTACCTCTCTTGTGCATCGTCGTGACTGAGGCAAATAGCGCGCATCTGCACAGCAGCAGCCGCAGCAGCAGCAGATGACGACCTCAAGACACTTGATGCCTCCTGGTCGTCGTGTCAGGTCGCTAGGGTTCCGTTCAAACTCTAGAATGTCGTTTATGTCGTGTTCGCTTCGTTAAAATATATACATCGCATATTAAAGTAGCTTATAAATGTACCTATATTATGTTGGGTAATATGTATGTAGCTAGGTCTGTTTTCAGCACTGTGACTTTCTTTCAAATCAACTCAGCTAGTTTCGTGTAGGAAAAACAGTGGCTGTAGGAAATAATCACTACGTCTAGCGAAGCACACGATGCACTTGAGGCGATGGTTGCTGTGAGGTATTTCACAGATGCAGGGAAGGACGAGGCGGCAGCTTTGGCGCCGAGTGATGTGAGTGGCAGGGAAGCAGAATGGAGGCAGAGAAGGAGGAAGCGAAGGAATAGAGGAGTAGAGAAGATAACACGAGGAAGGCTGATTAATATTGTGGGCGGCTGCCGTCGTATACACTCGCATGTGGCGCAATTATCGTTGTTTTTGTTATCACTCCTTTCATGCTGGTATGACAGCTGTCGTTATGATCGTGAACGCTGCCTTGTGCTGTCTGTGCTCGGGATTTCAGGGATGAATAGTTTATGTGACTTGAGATCGTGCTTCATTTCAATGCGCCGTTTATGCATGAGGACAACACAGTGTCTGTCTTTGTCGTCTGCTTTGATCAACTCGGAACATCGAGACGAACGAAGCTACGAACGCTCCTTATGCATTCATGGGGCCCATACACTTCCATCAAATTATGTCTGCAAACGAGATCTCTCTTCGGTTTTACATTCCAACAAATGCATCTAGAAATCATTTAAACGGTAGTAACAAAAGTTTGTAGGAAAATTTAGACGATAAATATTCTATAGTGCAATACTGTAATGGTCAAGAACTTGAAGACTTACTAATTGAAAAACACTTCTGCATTCATGGTCCTGGCTTATCATTTATTTTATATCATCATCTTTTATGCATTTATTAAGCGCCACTATCAGAGCAGCAACCAGTGACGCTAAGCAATTGTAAGTGAAGGACTTGCTCAAGGTCCCTACTTAGTAACAATCTCATGGAAGGAGGCTCGAACCCGTACTCTCGGCGTTACAAGCCCATCGCTCTACCCAATCGGCCATCGTGCTCCATTAATTTATGAACAGACTATATCTTTATATTTAAACTAATACTAGTCATATAAAACCTCCGACAGTCTCATTCTGCCAACACTTACTCCTCTCCGCCTTCATCATCTTTCAAATCCCATTTCTTTTCTAATCTGTCGTGTCATTTCACGCTCCTCGTGCTGCGAGTTTCGATCTATGATTTCCGTCCCCTCGAAGAGCTGGAAGAGACCAGTTCAACGGCCAAGTCCATGATGTACTGGGTCGAGGGGTCCTTAGGTCCGGATCCCCTGAGGCAGAGACCATGAACCTTGGGATTCGTGTAGATCCTATGAGATTTTTACGTGTAACCACCCACCAAAATCAGATACTCTGGACTTTGCTCTGTCGACGGAAACGAGTGCTATACAATGCAGAGTATTTTCCAAGTTGTTTCAACGCATTCGACTGTTTCATTTCTGCAAAATGCGTTTACTTCCGGGGTCAGAGCCTGGCGGCATGTTTCCAATTCCAAGTGTCAAGAGGTCATGAGCGGCGCTAATTGCCGAAACTGACATAACATGACTTCTCTCATTAATATCTATAACAGATGACGGAAACGTGCGCGAAGATTTATATGGGTTCGAAATAATGTTGACAATATAATCTTGAGGAAAATTTGGTTTGGTAAGTTGAAAATAAATATCCGTCATATAAAATAAAAATATTCATCGTATAAAATAAAAATTTATAATAAATATCCGTTTACGAGACACTTGAGGGGGTTTTCCTGCAAAGTATTTCACAGAAGCAGGGAGGGAGCAGACGTCCTTTATTGTAAAACCAGCTTTTCTAAATTTAACACAAATTAAGATTCATTGTGGTGAATGGCCTTAAATGAAAGATCCATAATTGCACCCATGCTTTTATAGCAATAAAATAATACCAAAAGGTTAAATATATGACAAAAATAAAATATGATAACACATCTTCTATAATACAGTAAAACTCTAGTAAAGCACGTTCCACTAACGCACTAATTTGGTCATCGAATTTGGTTAACGTCATGCCTCCCACAATATATAGTCTTTGGTAATAAACCAAATTTTGTTATAGTTTTAATCTAACTTATAAATATTCCTTTAAAACAGTAGTTTTATTGTTTTTAACAACTTAAATTTATACAGTACAAATTTCATAGTTTTATTCAATGGAAGCAAACGATTTAAGCTAATACATTTGTTAAGCAAACCGGCGCAATTTCAAGTGACTCAAATGCCTCAAATTCACGTTTTAAGCAAGTAAAGGCAATATCAAACAAGTATTTTTGAACAAGTAATGCATTTGAGAGCAAATCGGAACAGTTTAAATTCAAATTAATTTGGAGCTCTGACATGTTGCGCCAAAATATAGTCGAAGGTAAATCAATTATTTGAAGCACGGGTTCTAATAAGAAAAGAAACTGAAGAAATACCATTAAGGTTTTAAAAAATTAACTAAGAAATTTCAGAATGGCAGCGTCAGTCGGCTTTTGTGTAGTCTTCAAGACTCGTGCATTTGCATGTTATTAAGCTAGTGTTTGTTTACTGTTGAAGACGCTGGTGCAAAAAGCGAACCGATATTTGGATGGCTGTGACCATTTAGATGCATAGCTAGTACCACCAGAGCACTGGTCAATGCTGGCATAATAACATGAAACTAAATTGTAATAGATATGTATATTAACAATGTCTTTCCCATTTTGTGCACCGTCTGTTCAGGTGCTGGTAGAAAGGTCGCCATAAAATCCAATTGTTGCGTCTTAACTGACCGGGTTTTTATCAGTATCATCGTCGTCGTCATCAGCATCATTGTTATCTTTACTTGTGATGAAATAGTTATTTATCCAAAGATATAACAGCATGACATGAGCATGCTATAATAATTAGGCGAATTCTTGCTTGTCTTAGTCGCCATGCATTTTACAGCCTCTCTGTCAGAGTAACTCATCAGAGCGCATCTGACAAGTTTCTCTTGGAGGCGCTATATAAATTTGCGATTACAAATACAAATATAAAATGTTTTATTAGCCGTGCGGACATCAAGTTTTATCGAAATCAATCCAGATGTCAACAGCTGGTCACACATATAACTAATTACCATCTTCTCCAGCATAAGTAATGTTGCTTTGAGCAAATGTTAGATAATATAATCAATCATTTATCCTGCTCCATTTTTGGTCACACAGTCCATAAAGATTTATTTCTAGCTTACTATTAGCTTAATATGACCCTTTGCAATAATAGGGCAACGATGGACGATCGGAACAGCAATTCCGGTGTACAAGTCACGCAGCACATTAACGAATTATGAGTCGTGTAGGAATTCAAATCTTGGATGAAGGAGCATCTTAGTGATCATTAGGTAATCGGATGGGAATTAGCTGTGGAGCAGATCGAGGAAGTCAAAGCTCATTAGAAAAGACGCAACTTCTTTAAAGGAGGATATGATTTACTAAGGAAAGAGTTGAAGAAAAAGAATTTGGTTGGTGGAATAAAAGGTTTGGGAGTGAATGAAGCATGGAAAAAGTTTACAAAGGTCATGATGGAGAATACTGAAGAAAACATACTGAAGCAAAAAGAATCAATAGAAAGCTGTCAGCATAAGTTATCAAGTAATAGGAAGGAGGACAGCAAGAGTTTCTACAAGTATGCTAGAAGCAAGCAGAAACAAAAAGAAATGGTAGGACCATTGATAAAGGAAGATGGAAATGGAAGTGGATGATGTGGAAGCTGCTGACGTGATCAATAAATATTTCAGCTTAGTATATACTTTGGAAGAATCAGGAATCATCCCCGAACCCAACAAAATTTTTGGGCAGCGATTGAAAGGGACTGTCATAGATTTTGTTTACTAACGAAAATGTGGGGAAACCTAAAAAGGTTAAAGAGTGACAATAGTTCAGGCATAGATGAATTACAGCCCACCTTTTTGCATGATGTGAGAGAAAAAATTGGAGAGGCATGAGCACAGATCTTTATTGCATCTTAGTAAACTGGAGAGCTACTAAAATGATTCGCGGTTTCAGGGATCTGAGCTATGAATAAAGGTTGAAAAGGTGTGGGCTAACAACATTAGAGAGAAGGTGGAGCAGGAACAACCTAATTGAAGCTTAAAAGATTATCGCTGGAAGGGTGGCAGTGCAGAGGCAGAGGTTCTTTGAATTGACACCAAAAAAGGCGACTTGAAGCAAATTATTTAAGAAACCGAAAGAAACATTAGGGCAGAAATTCTTTAGTGCAAGAGTTGTATGGAATGGTTCGGAAATTAATATTGTCTCAGTGGATACTATAGCAGCTTTTTAGAAGCAGCTAGGAAGGATGGTTAACTTGCAACTGTTCTAAAAGACTGCACATCTTCTGAACCACTTAAAACACTTGTCATGTTATGTTATATGTTATGTTATATGTTATGTTATATGTTATGTTATGCACTGTGATTGCTGTAAATGTCTTTCCACCTTAGCCGATATGGATCCATATACTAAAAACGGATCGACAGGGCTCCAGAGAGTAAAAACTGCTTTGGGCAAGATAATGTTTCCGGTGGTTAAGTTTTTGTAATTCACTTTCTCAATCTATTCTCTCTGCTTGGTTTCTCAGCGATCTCGACTTAAGACCTACCTGGTTCAGCGTTCGTATCCTCCTTAAGCTGTCTCTTGCTCGCTGTCTCACTGAACCGACCTTCTGCAATTGTCTGGCTTTGCAGTTAGGCATTGTTGCACCAACAACTGATGTCCTTTTATAACAGTTTACATCGATCATTCTTTCAAGAATCACTTGTGCCCTACCGGCTTATCCTGGATTTCTTACCCTCATGATGCTGCGGGCATTAATTCAACTAATTAAAAGATGGCATATATATGTTGGAGAAACTATATGGCAGAAGAGCTGATTGCTCGAGCAGCCACCTCTTTTTGAGAACTAGTACTCGCTTCGCAAGAGAGGACACACTTTTATGTTACCCAATGTGAAATCTAAACTGTCTTAAAGTAGTTTTGCGAATCGATGCACCTTTAGTTATATTTAGTCGTGCATGTCCGTTTGTTATAATATTTGCCCGCATATATGATCTCGTTTAAATATGCATGCATTCGATCTATACAATGTAATGCATGCATGTGAGCTAGACAGGTGCTAATAAAGGCTACTTACTTAAATTAGATTCGACCAATTCTTTCAGATAAATTCTCGGCTAATTCTCAAATATATCTTTCAGTTTTAAGTCGCCAACTGTTATAAATTCTATGAATGCAGCCATGGAGTACCGCCATCCATGGTACACACATATCAACTTATTTCTTTGTCTTGTCTGTAACACACTAATCCCATTGTGCATATCGTCTGCCTATTAACAGTATGGTTATACATTTATAAGGACCATACTTGCTTGAGACCTATCCGATACTTGTGTGTGATACTTGCGTATTCATACTTACGCAAACTCATCGCAGTCCTCGCTTACTGTATGAACTCCTTATTTTGACAATACGAAATACTAGGCTGAGTCCCTTAACTGTAACTGCGACTTCCTTAAAATGGCTTCCTCAGTCTGAAAGCGAATATAATTTGACACAGAAGCCAACTGTGGCACAGTCAGTCGCTGGTAATCTGCAGATGTGTCTGTATAACACTGCATAAAGGTGACAGTGTGCATTCACCTCGATTCAGCTGCTAGTTAAAGCCGATCAGTCTATATATAGGCCTATACACATATACAAGTGTGTGTATATATGCATATGTATAAATACATGTATGTATATACATATATATATATACATATGTATATATATATATACGAGCTTGTCATTATTATGCTCGTAAATTTAATTTTTAAGGGCCGACCTGCTTTATGCGACTTGATTTATGCGCTCATCTGCGTCCAGCTTCCATAGACTCATGAGCTCAATGTCTGATTTATCCTCTGGCACCGATGCAGCTTTTATTACAGAATGTAGGCCTGCTTCTCGGGCATCAGACTGCTACATATACGGACCATGTGCAACGCTGTCTAATTTTCACATGTATGTATTTATGCATCTGGATATGTTGTATATTTCGCCCGTAAAGAACCTCACAAAGGTTTCTCGAGTGAATAAAAATATAAATTTAATCAGGTTAGGCATCATTCTATGCATTAAGGCTACTTTCACATGATTAAGGAATCATATGCCACACGGTTAGGCTAAATAAGATCATGTAAGGTGAGATAATGTCAGATAAGGTAAATGCAAGATGTAATGTAAGGCTATGTTAGGGTGTTACCTGCATATGTCAGCAATTGTCTTGTGCCTGACCATGATGTTTGAAGATATGACAAAAAAGTAGTAACTCGTTTCAGACGAACGCCTTAGCAAGGAGTTTGAACAATGACTGATTTGTCCGATTATTTCTAGTGTTTTGTGTTTAGCCATGACATCGAATATTATATCCAGAACAACTACCACCAAAGACTCGGGCTGTCGAGGGGCCTTAATAAAAGCCCCTTTATCTCACCTTGTCTGACCACCGTTATCTTATGAAGCGATTGAATTATGTCTACAATAGGATGTTTGGACACCGAACATCAAACTTACTTTCAACCCGTTCTATATATATATATATATATATATATATATATATATATATATATATATATATATATATATATATATATATATATATATATATATATATATATATATATATATATATATATATATATATATATATATATATATATAATGAGTCTACAGTTAAAATGATTTTATTTGAATGAGTGTGTTACGCTTAGTAGATATATATGTGGCCTCCATTCTGCATTTTCTTACGACTGTTGGCTGAACTGTCAGTCGTTGATGGATTTTCCTGTTCAGCTTGGTGGGTTTTGAAATTTCTAAAGTTACTAATTTGCTATACATTAATTCCATAGCAAAGTAAACCTATTGCGTGGCTGTATTTTCTTACAGATTTCATTTGATGTTTGCTGCATCCAGAGACAAAGTTTTTTGTTCTCTGTTCACGAAATTACAGCCTAAATATCGATAGAATTATCGACTCTAATTTGGAAGAACATTAGACAGCAAATAGTTTTTACAGAACTGTTAAAAGCAACTTAGGCTTTCTACGGCGTTGTGCAATTGGCTTCTTGCAGTACATGCACATTGCCTGCGGCTAATAAATGTTACAAAACGACCGTATGAGACTCGAGAACAGGATTCTAACGTCTTTGGTGACCATTCATTCATTCGTTAGTTCTTTCTTTCGTTCAGTCTTGACTTGTAGGGTTAATGCGTTACAGCTACATGTCATTAATTCGTTCGATCGTTCACTCGTTCGTTTACAAATCAATTGATCGATCATTCACTCATGTATTCATTTGTCAGTTCGTTCTATCGTTAGTTCATTCATTAATTCGTTCGTTAGTTCGTTACTTCGTTAGTTCGTCTGTTCGTTCTTTTATTTATTCATTAGTTCGTTGTTTTACAGGAGGTGTCGATAGATGTCATGCAGCGCGTGTACACAAAGCGCCCAGAGGGAGAATGCTGATGCATGGGTGCATGAAATTGCAACACATGTCCACTTTCGAGAGTTCATGTTATGCGTCGTCTTTTCCGCTGCTTCCATTTCATGTCAATTTCATTAACTAATACTGAAGGGAACCATTCATTCGACAGAGGCCACAGAGGCCACAGAGGCCACAGAGGCCACAGAGGCCACAGAGGACACAGAGGCCCAGCTGTAGGCCTATACTTCTTCCGATGTCTTCATCGTTTTCTCATCTCGCTTCTATTCGTGTGCATTTCTCGTAATGACTGTTCACAGGCGTGGGGTTGCTGCAGCATCCGTGGACTGGCAGTGATGATGAAAACCTGCTAGGCTACTGGTTTTATGGGCTCTAAGGCCAGTTCGTCCTGGCCAAAACATCTGTTGTCCGCTTTGATGTTATTCTAGAACTATTCAAATCCAGGACAACGCTTGCAAGCAGCTTCTGCGAGAACGAATGGGTCTCTGCATTTATTACATACAGAAACCGCTCTCTATATATAGAGCCTACCTTAATGAGTTGCCAACATTTCGAAGCGTTTGAAGAATTGATCAACCTCGACGATAGATCTTGTCTGCCTCCTTGCCTTGCCTTCTGCCTCCCTGTCTCTAATCAGCCTGCCTGTCTATTTGTCTGCCCGGTTACTTGAGTCTGTCATTATGCTTAATTGTATACATGTTTCTTCTCATGGATGCCTAACCCTGCCTTCGGCTGTCTGCCTATACAACTCGTTGTCTGCGGCTGGATGACTGCGTGTATGAGAGACTTAGTCTTCGTAGCTCTGTTCCTTATATCTTAAGCATAGCGCCGTCGGTAAAAGAAGACTGTGTGATTACGTGACTACGTGACAGTAAACAACTTCCCGTTCCATCGCACTGCGCGCATCCTCTGCTGGTGAGATAATGAGCCGACAGTTGGTCCTTGAATTAACGAAATGCCTTTACTCGCTGCTAATTAAGGCACCTGGGTCAGACACACGAAACGCAGCTGATACGCAAAGCATCTTGTACATAAGTTAATCGAAATATATGTCTTTAATATGTGCACTTAATAAACATGTACAATCATTTGACCAAATCGGCATTCCAAGAAAAGGTCAGGCGCATTGATAGTTTAATTTGAAAAAGTGGATTAAATTCATCATTAGAGACTTAATGTATGAGATCTTATTGACGTTAAAGACTTCATGTACACGAAAATGCATCTTAGTAAACGTAATTATTTATCTCAAACTTTTCAGCGCCACACAATAGCTGCTCTAGGCAGACCAGCTTATTAGTATAGCCTTTATCAAATCAAATCCCCAACAGCAAGGTTGTTGGGTCAGTTTTAGTGCCAGGTCAGAATCCAGGAGTAAAGAATGTGCACATTTCAGAACAAGTTCACTAGTTTCACCGACAAATCTAGATCATGCTCCCGATGTAGGTCATAATCGTACGTGCAACCTGTTTAAATATCTTACCTTCGTATTTGACGATGTATTTCATGCTCGAGTGGACGGCTGAACCTTTTGCTGGTGACATGGCAATCGTTACACTGTTCGCCTGCGACAGGTATACTCTCGTTTCTCGAAGGGCAGAGGCACAGATGAGTTCCTCCACAGTGGCGCCACCTTTTGGCGATTCTCTGACGGTTGCCAAGACGTTCGGACAACGCTTTGTTCGACTTCCGATGAGCGAGTACCCCATGCCGGAAGTGGAACTGTTGGTTGCATCCGCCGGCATGGTCCTGAGGTTGAAGAGGGTGACGTTGATGCGTTGGCCGGGCAGAGCAGTTACCTCCCAGGGACAGCGGCTCGAACCCATTTCCGTCGACAGGGTGAAGTCACTGGTCAAATACCCGATCTTGCTGTTGGCTATTCGAAGAAGCTTCTCTTCAGCACACGTTTTTGATGAGGCGGTTTGCCCTGGTAGACACACAGTTATGGCAGGAAATAAGAAGAGACTCCATCGCATTTGGAAACCCCGTTCATAAATGTGTCCGTTTTTAAGACAAGAAACATGAAAAGGATAGTAGGCTACTGCGCACCACCTGATTTTCGATATAACGATTAACTGGGTTACGAAGAAAATTACATCGGCATAATTTTAAGCTACTTTACAATCTATAACTTTCAATTACATTCAATGGTTATTTAGTCTACTGAATATGTGCAATCTAAAAGTAGTGCTTTTAAGGATCTACAGCAGTGAGTGAGGCTGTGGAATTTGATTGGTCATATCAGTTGCTGAGGGTCATTTAAATCACCATTGATATATGGAATGCTTAATTGTTGGCATTAGGTCACTTTGCAATGGAGGATAATACAAAAACTCATCAAAAAGATCAAGAAACGCCTAGAATAAAGAGAAATAACTCCAGAGGAAAAGAGTAGCTACACAGTTAAAGGGAACAAGACCATTGGAACTGGGTACCGGTTTACTGCAGTGTCTTATAAGCCATCAACTGTCTGTTTTCAGCCACAACAGTCCACAGTATTCATGATATTAAAAACAACTATTATAGTAAAACCTTCGCAGCGTGGACAAGTCTCGGGTGATCTACAGCCAATACATACATTCTTTGTCATTGTCTACCCTGTTGTTTCCCAAACAGTCTACATCCCGCACTTCTTCCCGGATATTTACGATTATTGACGCTCACTTGACTCGAATTTGTCCAGATTTTCTAGAGATTTATTTTTCAAAATGAACACAATTTGTTTTTGAATAAAAAAGTAAAAGCTTGAAATATCTCATTCATTACGATTGTAGCTCATTTTAAGTTCTTTTGTCGAAGAACATTCTCAGAAATCCTGGCAAAATGAAATTCAACTTTGGTAGAAAACATCAATTTGCACACAACTGTTGCCAAACAAGTTTAAGAATAAAATATATATTTGAGCAAGTTTATTTATTACAAAGTGTCTAGGGGACCTCAAGGAGGCCCTGTAATTGCTCGGACTAGGGAGCATCAAGTGCGCGAGATCTCGCACAGGACGCGAAAAATCGACCGCAAAATGGTTTAGGGTTAGGGTTTAGAGTTAGGATTAGGGTTTAGGGTTAGGGTTTAGAGTTAGGGTTTGGGGATTGGGTTAGATTCTGACCCATACGACATTTATAAAGAATTAAGTTCATATTCACATTCACATTGACGCCCTAGTATATTAGTTTAGACGAACACTTGAGGCCCTCTGGTATTCCAGTTTAGGCGATCCCCTTGAGCTGCCCTAGCAATGTCCTAACATTTTTAAGGCTGAAATGAGAGAGAAAATTCAACTTTCTTAGGTGGTTATTTTAATTTTAATTTCGTAATTTTAAAAGCTAGTTTCTTTTCAAGCAAAACACTATCAAACATAAATTTAAGTCAAATCAGATTTCTGTGTTTTATGCCTCAAGTGATAGGGAGTATTAAGTGAAGTAATAAACTGTTTATAAGTCGTGTTGTGAATGTAACTTTAGTTATATTTCAGTGTCCGTGTAACAATCTATTTCAAATATGTATGTAGTTGTTCTATGCAGTAAATTCATATGCTCTTAACATATGCAAAGAAAGGCTACTTACTTACCTACTTGCAATAACACAGTTTATTTGACACTTGAAACATCTGACATTTATGGAACGCCTTTTATCGTGTGACAAGGAAGTTAGGAGCTCAAATAACCTTTCAAAAATAGTATATTCTGATGAAATGCTAGTTAGCATCCGTATGCGAATGGCAACACAGCCTTCACAGTTACGTTGGCTAACATTGGCCCAACATTGGCCAACATTGGTCCAACGTTGGCCAACATTGACCCAACTTGTGTGTGCTGGATGGGAAAAGGTTCAAATATAGCCCACATATTTTATGCAGCTCTGTCGTTTATAGGAGACACGGTCAGCAGATGCTGGATTTTCGACGGAAACAATTTGTGCTGTCTGTGACAATCTGCAGTTGTACTTATTCTTATTCGTCCGCATTTCAGACGGAATGCTGCCCTAATTAGTTCACTTTGCTGTTCAAGCGCCTTTAGAACGCACCACACTGCCATCGGTATCTTCAACAGATAGAGGGCTCGTCTGACTGGTCTTAAGCATCCATTATGAGTGCATATATATCTATAATATTATATATATATGTGTCGTCACCGTTGCACAAACAGCCATTTCGGGTTTCAGCATCTGCTTAAGGGTGCAGGTGTGCAGACGAAGTCGCTAACTGTTCGATTTAATCTCGTCAGGATTTAAATTACCGGCAGATATTTAGGTTCATGATATCAAATGATGTCATTTAGAAATTAATATTATATATATTTCCAGCAATTCGACACTGCGTACAGAAAACATAACAGAAAAATGTTCACATTCACAGTTTTGGGAAATCTTGCAATCTGCTGCACAGAGTAAAGAAGACTTTTCAGAGCGCAGAATGTTGGATGCACTAACAAAAAGGACTTCAGCTGAGACTTACATAAGCAGGAGAAATGAAAACGTTTCATTGTCAACCACAGAACTGATCCAACAAGCCTTTATATATACATGTTCAGATTCATAAATACATTCATCTCCGAAAACCAGGCGCCAAGGATATGTAGGCAGTCCTTTCATCTGCAAGTATTATTAGCTACTGCGACTGCATGCATAGTGAGAGGACGATGACGACGTCGATGCTGATGACGACAATGATGCTGATAATGATGATGCTGACAGTGATAATAATTATGCTGATTATTTATAAGGATATTGATGATGCTAATAATGATGACAATGATTATGCTGTTGATGATGATAATGCTGCTGCTGATGATAATAATGATGATGATGATAATGATGATGATGATATTGATGATGATGATGATGATGATGATGATGATGATGATGATGATGATAACAAAGGTGATGGTGATTATGATGATGATGATGATGACGCCACTGTTGCTGCTTCTGATAATGATGGTAATTATTATTATTTCTGCATTTATTAGGCGCCACTACCTAATAACTTAACATCAATCGATGGCGCCGAGCAATTGTGAGTTAAGGACTTGCTCAAGGTCCCTACACAGTAACCGTCTCAGGGGAGTTTCGAACCCGTACTCTCCGCGTTACAAGCCGAGCACTCTCTCCAATAGGCTATCGTGTCCCACTATGATAATGATAGTGACGACCGTGATGACAATTTTTGTAGTTGTAATTGGAAATTTATATAGCGCCGCTTGAAGAGAAACCAATCAACAGGCGTCAGATGACGACTCTTTCTTCACTAATGCTGAGCCTCGATAGAATCTCAGTGACGAAGTTTTGTATCTGTCTAGTTAGCGTTGAAGGCTGGTCTCTGTGAATTGTTTTTTCATTGAAGCAATATAAGCTGTCGCTTTTGGTAAAGCACCAACATAGTCATCATCATTCTCGTCATTGTCTTCAGCTGAACGTAGTGTCAGATGTAAACTACGCTTGCCTAAACGATGCTAAATATTACAGTAAGAACAAAGTGTTCATCAGTTAGCTAGTGGTCCTCAACTAGAAAATTCACCAGTGATGGGTTCTCGTATACAAAAGCAAAGCACAACCAACGGATCCTCCTCATCAGTCAGCATAGAATACAGGGTCATGGGATACCCAGGTTACGTGTAAATGCAAAGGCATCATAAGTATCATGTCATATCGTGTCATATTGTGTTGTCATACTGTATCTTATCATGTATGTATGTATGTATGTATCTAATCTTTTATATAGCGCATTTTAAGAACCTCTCAAAAGCGCTGTGAACATGGCTGCCCAGTTAATTTAAACAAGTAAGTCTTGACTAACGAAGAGAATGTTTCTTGGGACAAATTCACAGAAATAGAACGAATGTCAGGCCGTGCCTGATCATGTATGTGTATTTTCGTGGCAAGACTATTTACTCGCACGAACAGTAGGTACTGTCTAAGTGTATTTGTTGAACCACTGATGTGGATCTCTATCGAATATACAGTAAGGATATCGATGATTTACCTTTAGCGGATTTCTTCGAAACCAAAATAAAGCCCCACCTTATGGGTAGCTGGATATAGCTGTTGTGGCAGCTGATGATTATGATGATGTGATTATAAAGTCCTTGTAGCCTATAGAATTATTGTTTGCTTTTGCAAAGCTAAGATTATGCATTGTTCGAGAGCATGACGCATTTTGTCCAGGATTTTAAAATTAATTATGAACATGTAAGTAATATACTATTAAAATATTTACAGTCTGATACAAAGTTCGTTCAGTTCAGTCTAATTATTATATCAAGTCATGTATTATCATGACATCTCCTGTTCATGCCGTTGCAAACCACGTCATACTTCATAAAGTAATACCTTTTCGATTATCTACTTCTTGCCATGCCATTCTTCTTCTTGTCATATTATGTCATGCCATGTTTGTCATGTCATGATTTATGACGTCACAGGACTGGCGTCTTATGTCATATTATACAGTATCTTATAAAGTCATGTCATTTTATGTCGTTGTATGCAAGTCATATTTTATTAGGTCATGTCTCATTACGTCATGGCGTTTTTTATACTTTATGTCATATTTCTTTGTGCTCTGCTTTATCACTTTGCACCACGTTACTATGAATAAATACATATGCTACGTAAGCAGTCGAATAAGCCTATTGTCGAGATGAATTATAATACAATTAGTCATATTATCCTATAATCTTCCATAATCTCCTGTATAATCCAATAAAATAACGTCAGTGGACTTCGAATTTATATGGTAACAAAAGCAAGGAATCTCTAATTTAATATTGCATCTCATTGCACAAAACCTATTTCTAGCACGTCGCCTCTGATATATTATGATATCAAGTCAGTCACTAGCCTTTGACGCAGATGAAATCAACTTGCAGGTAGAAGACGAGATCTTGAGGACACGGAACGATCTTAAGAAGGCTATACTCAGGCACCGACAGATGGCAGTAGCTGCGACCGGAACACTGGATGTCGAGCTGAGCCGTGACGTCAGCATGACATCCGATGTAGTAGTCACGTGTCAGACACCTGCCTGTCTTCATTCGACCGTAGTAGGCGGATTTGATGAGGATGAACGAGTCCTGTGGACAGGAGGCTTCGAATCTCTCCATGAGACAGTATTCCATTGCGCTGGCTGTATGATATGAACAGAGAGAATGCATATGTACTGTATGTGAGCATGTATGTATCCATAATTAAACATTCTTATACACTGTCAAAATTGATATAGCGAAAAACAGTGGTAAGTTATAACAGCCTAACAATGATATGCATAGATCTATATCAGACGAAGTGGATATTGTTTACTGAGCAATAAGATCATATAATCGTAATTGTAAACTCCAGATTTCTACAGCGCCCAACGAAAGCTAAGTCGCGGGAACCAGCTTATTCACAGGCGCTCAGTCAAAGCAAATTTGATAGGCAAGTTCCAGGTCAAGATTCAAGAGGCAGGCAGGCAGTCAGTCAGGCATACGGCTACGGTGGGTAGTGTTTAGAATTGGATCTGCACGATAGATAAGGGGAAGAAGAGAAATCAGGATGGGATCTGCGGAAGAGGTGTGTTTTCAGTTTTGAGTGGAAGACCTGCGCAGAGATTGCAAGGGGTGAAGTGATGGTAACTTTGTATGACGGATGTAACACAATTTAAAAGTAGTAGCACTTTTACAAGGTTCCTATAATATTTCCATATGCATAGACAGAAATGTGTAGGAAGATGGAAGCGACTTCAAAAACAGTAAATCACACAAGGGACACTACTGCAGTACAGGTAATAAATGTAAAGATAACATAGAAACTTCTCAGAAGCGTGGTCTTTAGAGATGGAGACCTTTTGGCCAAAGAACGAACACGTCCACAGAAATCGTACAGAAAACTTTTTAATTTGCGATCTGTACTTTTCCAGCTATTCGAGCACCATGTGACATTAGATTTAATTCATGTGATCAGAGGATCTGTATGTTATCATACATGGTTTTGCAACGACAGCTGAAAGGCATAAACAAGCACAACTATGTAGCTAATATAAAACAGTTGTCTATCCGCTGAAAATCATTCGAACTGTCTGCTGTTAGGTTTAAATCTTGCGCGACATTTTCGACCTGGAACCAGTATAGTCTTTGTTTCAATCGCGAATTTCAGGGTAAAATGGAGTCAGCCAGCAGGGAGAAACGTTGGTCAGGGACTAGAGCTGAGCGAGACATGGTGCTGCTTTGAACGAGTCTGATCGAGAATAGAACTATGACTTCGCAGAACTGCAAGACATTATCACTGATCGATAACAACTACAAGATCGGCGAGTGGAATGAACTTAAGCTCGAGAGGACGCTTAAATTAGATAATTTTAGTAGAGATAATTTTTAGTAGAGATGACACTGCGCAGGAAGGATCGAGTTTAACGATTATGGTCTTACGGATAATGACACAGGTATACGGCTAAATGCATGGCCAGTGTTGCGTGAAAATGTTACTGTACCGTAGAGACCATAATAAAGCGTGGAACAAAGAGTCCTACGATGGAAGAATAAAGCGACGGAACAATATTTACTCTGGCGCTGAGTCCGAAGTGCGGTCGGTTATTAAATTATGTATTAGAGGTAATTGTCGGCTATTTTCTTTGTTGTTCAGCCAGAGCATAAGAAATATTGTTACTAATGATTGTAAGCCACGCTTCAGTCAATTCCCAATTCCACGGACCATTCTTACACAACCAACCGCCGCCATGAGGTTGCATCAATTATCCATGCATCAACGCCTCAAGTTTCAACTGCCAATTGTGATAGATTAGGCCTGGCTGGTATTCTTCGGATATCTATAGAAGAGTGGCCAATTATCTGACCGGTAGGCCTATTCTAATCCATATTCAACATGGATATCTGGAGCTGAGAAACACTCGTTTTTTCTGCTTCTAAACAGAATTCAATCGACTGTCGACTGAAACGAGGAAATCATCTGTCATTTGAAGATCATTTCCAGCCACCAGTCATTAAGTTCAAGTATTAGTATTCAGTACTTAGCGAATCTTATGGTTGCCATGGGCACTACTTCATATATTATCAAGGCATTCAAACGGCTACAAACAATTGCTGTTCTAATAGTAGAAACCATTTAATCTAAACTTCCTTAAGTTAGTTAGTCAGTCAGTTATTTGTGCATTTAAATTCAGCGTCTTTTAAGAACCTTTTTATATGCGCTCCTACCTATACTGATTGATGTTATATTCTTCTGAGTGTTGGCTAATCACAATGTGTAAGGTTATTTACATACACACGGTTTATATTTCAACTACTTCAAGTGTTCGTTAATTGCGCCACAGCTACTATTTAAGTATGCACGCGCCAATTAATATGAAGTAGTCTAAGCTAAACACCTATGGGCAATCGCCAACTATCAGAAATATTTTAATTACTAGCCAGATAATATTTTAGGCTCGTCTAAATACACGGTAATAAGTATAAAGTCATCTGTGTACATTCCAATAAGTTGAAGCATTGTAAGCATACGCGACAGCAGACTATAGCTGAGATATCTGAAACCACTAGTAAGGTGTCACTAGTTGTCGGTGAATGTCTACAATTCAACTGAGTACGATGCATCATCTCTTCGTCGGTCGGCCTCTGTCTTCTGATAGCGTCGCTCCTCCGCTTTCTCAGGCGCCGAGAACGACGAATCCAGAGCTAGGTACTCCAGCAGACGGACGGACGAATGGACGGACGAATGGACGGACGAATGGACGGACAAATGGACGGACGAATTGACGGACGAATGGACGGATGAATGGACGGACGAATGGACGGACGAATGGACGGATGAATGGACGGATAAATGGACGGACGAATGGACGGACGAACGGACGGACGAATGGACGGACAAATGGACGGACGAGTGGACGGACGAATGGACGAATGGACAAACAACTGGAGGAGCAGTCATTCCATCCGGATATTTCCTGTTTTTTGTCGGCACATATGAACGACACACTAGGTGTTCGCTGATAAAACACTGTCGCGCAACTATAGGTCGATATTCTTTGATGTACAATGTCGGGCAATCGATCGATTGAACCTACACGAAACCAATCGATGACATCTCACAAACACAACGCCGTCTGTTCTGATGACATTTCGTCGTTATAATTCACACCAGGGCTGACTTATTTTTACGGGGGCCGGATATAAACGGGTACATTTTTCCTATTTTGGGGCGGGAAACATTGGAAAAGAATCAGACAATAGACTGCAGGATAGGTCGAGCAAAATCGGCCCCTCTGCTTGTGGACGGTATGGATTCTCTCAGCGGACACAATAGACGAGACAGGACATCGATGAAAACCAGGTCTATACAGACAAACGAAACGTGTATCCCGCCAACAGCAGTATGCGCTTACAACGAGTCATAATGCAAAATGAGCCCTTCACCAGGGATTAATCAAACGCCATCTCCACCGATGTTCGGTCGTACAACGACATGCGCCACGATTTCACATGAATATAATATCACATAGGCTGTTGTTAGATGCATTTCTGCAGTTCTATATAGTCATATACATTTTTTATGTGAACATGCATACATACAACTGGAATTTAATAGGGCTTATTTATAATACCTCAATGATACCTATGTGATGCATGCACATATATGTCATAGCAGGAAGAACCTATAGAAATTGGATGCAGATTAATTAATGCGGGTCGAGTCTCTTTGGTTCGGTTAGCAATTGCAGGTTGGAGCTCAGCCTAAAAGGAACCATAGCAATGAGCAGCACGGCTACCAGTAGCTCAGGGTACTTCGCTGGTCACCTACACTGGCCAACACATAATTTGTTGCCTCAAATGTTAGAACTGTTTCTGGGTATATTTGACCTGCTGATTCCAGAAAAGGCACCAGTTTTCTCCCAGCAGGTCTAGTTTTCGAGATATAGAACATTATGCCATATACCAGTCCTTGCCTCTGCTCGCCCATAAAACATAAGGCTATAGCTATAATTATGTAGTGCTCAATTTATTATGTGATACACTAAATAAACATAATAATACAAATACTTAAAAGAAAATGGTAGTACCTGAAACTGTACTTATATGATACCAAACAGAACAAGTTTGTTATAAAAATTTCAAGTCATTCGACACCGAAGAAGCTCCTTTTGTACGATTTCCGAGTGTGGCATCTGCCGGAACAATCGCGCATAATATTCCAGCAATAGTCTGCCATCATGTGTGCATCCCATCTTCCTTGATATCGATTTTCCATTGTTTTGATGTCTTGGTGAAATCTTTCACCTTGCTCTTCGCTGAAGTCACCAAGATTCTCTGGAAACCGATCTAAGTGACTGTGGAGATAATGGACTTTAATGCTCATGTTGCAGCCAAGCTTGTTGAAATGAAGAAGCATATCCTCTACTAGTTGTGCATAATTGTCTGCCTTCTTGTTGCCAAGAAAATTTTTAGTTACAAGAACAAAGGAAGACCAGGCACAAGATTCGATTTCATTCATTGATGGTATGAAAAGTGGGTCATTCATAAGTTGCCTGATCTGTGGACCATCGAAGATTCCAGCCTTCAATTTTTCCATTGTAATTCCTGGTAACTTGTGTACTATGTATTCGAAGCATGAACCTTCTTTATTCAAAGCCCTGACAAATTGTTTCATCAGGCCTAGCTTTATATGTAGTGGTGGCAGTATGATCCTATCTCGTGCCACCAAAGATTCCTTGATTACATTTTGAGCTCCAACCACCATGTCTTTCCTCGAAGGCCAATCTTTTCTTGTCCAATGTTCATGCTTGGCTTTACTGTCCCAAAGACACAAAAAGCAGGAATACTTTGTGTAGCCACTTTGTTGACCAAGGAGGAAATTTACCATCTTCAAGTCTACACAAATTACCCATTGATGTTCTTTGTATTTTATCTTTTCCAGTACTAAAGAGATGGCATTGTACTCTTCTTTCATCCTGGTGGAGTGACCGATTGGAATAGAACCAAATTTGTTGCCGTTATTTAAAAGCACACATTTCAGACTACGTTTTGAACTGTCGATAAAAAGACGCCACTCATCTGGGCTGTAATCCGACAGACCAATTTTCTTCAATAAGTTGCTGATGTCATTACAGAATACTAGGTTGTTGTCTTCGGTAAAGAATGGCAGCAAATCCTTTTCTCTGTTTCTATAAATTGTAATTTTCGTTCCAGGCTGAAGTGCATTCTTTTCCTTTAGTCTGGACGCAAGCAATTCAGAGGACTCTTTGGAAAGATTTAAGTCCCTGATCAGATCACTCAACTCTTTTTGGTCAAAACGTTCACTGTGTGAAGTTGATTGGAAATCACTGTCACTGCCCCCACTTTCTTCACTTTCGTCATCTTGTCCGATATTGGACATGCAAGTCTCATCGTCTGAGAGCTGAGGTAGTTCGCGAAAAGGTGGAACTGGTACAATATCCGAATGCGGAACAGGTCTCCTGGCTGAAGGTATATCAGGGTAAGACAACTTGTGACGATTATTTCGATTGATGCCTATGATATTAACCATACAAAAGTAACAGTCGTCGAAGTGGTTTATCTGTTCCCTCCAAACCATCGGTACACCAAATTTCAGGCAGCTTCTCTTTCCAATTGTCCAGTGGCGCAATTGTTCAATACAAGTTTTGCATACTGTATGAGGAGCCCATTGCTTATCTTGATCTCCAAGTTTGACACCAAAATAACCTACATATGCTCTTTTTACAAACTCAGAAATCGGTTTCCTGTTTGCTTTCAGTGTGTATTCCCCACAAATGTAGCAGAATATGTCTGGATGGTTAATGCAGCTCCGTCTGGAAGTAGCCATAACCTTAAGGATGTTCGCATCTGAGGAATTAAATGACTAACCTAAAAAATAGTAAGAACATGTAGTTATTTAATGCTCACATTCACAGATTGTTCTTGCGACCAACTCTTAATATGCCCTAAGACGACTGCGGCTGCTCTAGCTTTCAGGAGGCGGTTTATATAGGCTATAAATGCTGACTTCAGCATAATCTATTTACATAGTTCGAAACCATGAAACGCTGTATAAGCACAAATAAATTCTAAATGAGGCCATGAATTTAGTGCTGAGTAAGCTGTAGGCTACGGAATAGTTATTTCGTTGAATCAGCAATATCTCAGCACGCGGCAAGATATGCTGATTTTACATTATAAGGATGTAGGCATTATATGAATCAGCAAGAATTATAATTAGCCATAAATAAAGCTTATTATGACATTTTAGTTTTGCCAAAGACATCGTTTAAAGAGTGGACTGGGTTTTCTTTACAAAATCGACGATATCTCAGAAACTAGACCTGATGCACTCAATCCAATGACATTTTCTGAATCAGCGCCCAAAATTACCCCAAGAACAGGTCTAAAACCGAAGGCAACAAGAAAAAAAAAATTTTCTGTTGGCCAGTGCTATCTATTCTGTGCTACTGGTATCCGTGCTGCTCATAGCTATGGTTCCTTTTAGGCTGAGCTCCAACCTGCAAGTAAACAAGTTCACTGGGAGTCGTAAAATGCAGGTCCAAACATGCAGGCCACAGCATGACACGCAGGGACAGAGGCAGTCTAGAGCCGCAACAAAGACGCACACAAGCAGACAGAGAGATTTGGTTAGCAGGGAACCACTAGACCCTGAAGCCTAGATAATTTTATGCAAGGCACTGGACAAGGCATGTAATCCTGCCAGAACGGTAAGTACGTGGATGAATTTGATAAGAGGCTGCAAGCAGGTAAAGAACTGATAAGCGGTAAGAACCTAGAAACTTGAGTTAGACAGAGAGACAGCGGATGAATTCTTAGGATGCATGAAGTAGTCCGGAACTGAGAAGGTCAGATACTGTAGGGAAAAGTAGTTGGACAGTCCAGAATTAGTCTGCTAACGAAGAGTTTTGCAGTCAACCAGTTTTGCAGACCGAAAGACGAAAGAGCGATGATCAGCAGTAGAAGTCTTTCTAAAATCTATTTGACCTCTGTGAAGTTGATTAAGTTAGCTTAGTATTTACGTGAAGCTCTGTCAATTTCTGTCTTTAGCTCAGTGTACATAGTCGTCTATGCGGGTTATCTGTGAGCTATTCTCGAGGTCGAGTTCCAACTATTGTTAAAAGACCTAGCTATGCAACACGTACATACGAATACATAGCCCCAAATGGGATGTGAAGTTCTTATAGGAATTCACCAGTACAATTGAATACCATGCAGTACAATACAATTACTTTTGTTTTATCTGTATGTATGTATGTATGTATGTATGTATGTATGTATGCATGTTATGAATGTATGTACGTACATTGATACATGCAATGCAATGGCTGTCGTCCAATTACCATTGCAGAGACGTATAACTCATAGAGTTAAGAGATAAGGAAGTCTGATAATAATGAGATAAATACCTTGAAAGAGACAAATTATCCATAACTGGTTCAGAATACTTCGTGTAATCATCTTATTTCTCGAAAGGAGTCGAGGTTAATTTCAATGACCAATAAATTCCGTTTCCATGCGTCGTCTGTTCGTACGTTGCAAAGGTGGCACGTGCTATCCGCTCCCGCCGCCGCCACCGCCGCCGCTACCGTCTCCGCTTTGTTACGAGTGCGTAAATTACGGTTCGTCGTCGGCCGCAGTTAGTGGTTCGTCCCTGAGCAGAACTTAGGCTACTACAGACACCTCCTCCTCTTGCTTCTCCTCCTCTGACCGTAATCTACGCCGACCGCGATGTAGTGAGTCTTTCCGTGAGGAAATTGAATTACCGACTCGCATGTGCCTAACCTTTCCATGTGTATGGGAAGACGATGGTTGGGCCGTCGGGCGTCCAAGCCTTGGTTCGTCTCGTCGTCTAATCTTTCGATGCCTTAGTGACAACTGCGCTGACGGAGATCGTAAACGTGACTGCCGTCTGCCTTCCGCTAACGCACTATCGCAAAATCCATGCCGCACTTTGGCTGTCTTCCTGTCTGCCTGACTGTCTGTCTGTTTGTCGACGTATGTTTATGATTTGTGTCACTTGGTCGGTTACTTGTTATTTGTGTTTCTGTCTCTGTTTCCATAGCTCTGTCTTGCTTTTCATTCTCTGTGATTCTCGGTTTCACACTTTATCTCTTTTCCTGCATCTTTGCATGTATCTCTGCCTCTTTCTGGTTCTCTCTATTATGCGCTGTTGCATCTACTTCCTTCTGCTCCTGTTGCTCCTCTGACGTCGAGTCAAACTGTTTCCGTCTCTTGGCGTTGTTAGTCCTCTCTAAAGTCTCCCTTTCTCAGTTGATCTCCATCTCTCCGATTTTCGGTTTCCTATCAATGCGACAGCATTTTCTTCTCTTTCATCTCCTCCTCCTCCTCTTTTTCTTCCACCTCCTTTTCCTCTGGCGTCTAGCTGGATTCAGTCAGCGCGAGGCACAACTCCTCCCCCTCCATTCTCCTCCTCCGATTACAGAAAGATCAGGGGAACTAACAGCGATTGACTGATAAAACAAACCGCCTTCTCGCACGCAGTTGCTGCTGCTGCTGCTGCTGCTGGTGACATACTGCGGCCAGTGATGCAGAGGTTGTTGATGCAGCTGATGATGTAGCGCCGGATTCGTTAAGATGAGCGGATGATGGGTTTCGATCAGAGTTTGTGTTCGATGCGTTGTAGTCTTTTGATTCGCCGCTCCTGAATTTTTTATAAAGAACGCAAATCACTTTCACTTGAAAACAATTCTTTATGTAGGTCTCCATTCTCCCCCTTTTTCCCTGCGTCTCTCGATGTCTATCTCTTCTCTACCTCCTTCTTTCCGACTTTCCCGTTTAAAGCCTCTGCGCCTCCTGTCTCCAACCTTTCGAATTTGTTCCCTTCCCTGTGTGCCTAGTTTTCCTGCATCTGCCTCTGATCCCTAGCATTTCCTGTCATCCTGAATCTCAGGCAGAGTAAGTTGTCCATAATCACCGATGATGAAAATGGATGGAAGTGCATAACTCCTGAATAATTCAGCACCTATAATTATACGGTCCTGCGGTCGCTTAACGTTGTGCGAAGGTATGGCTGTCCGTTTCTGTCCGTTCGTCCGTACATCTGTCTACGCTACGCCGGGTCTTGTTTTGGTGGGCCTCAGTCCGTCCGTCCGTCCGTCTGTCCGTCCGTCCGTCCGTCCGACCGTCCGTCCGTCCGTCCGTCCGTCCGTATACGCAACAAGCAATCCAATTTTGCCGAAATAGACAGCCAAGTGATCAAAATATAGTAAGTGAATAGATCATATTGGAAAATAGTATAGAAGTGTTGCATAATGTAATTAAGTCCATCAGAATTAACCCAAGTAAAATGGTAGGCCTACACAAAAGTTTATGATACATAATTATGGTTA
Source organism: Norana najaformis (assembly GCA_964023275.1). Lineage (NCBI taxonomy): Eukaryota > Metazoa > Annelida > Clitellata > Crassiclitellata > Hormogastridae > Norana > Norana najaformis. Next base: position 21,382,777 of record OZ029913.1, on the reverse strand, counting down.
GGTGTGATTGCATGTGTGTATGTGAATATGTATGCATGTATGTATGAATGAATAAATGTATGTATAGATGTGTCTACGTTTGTATCTATGTAAATTTATGTTATTTTGTTTCTTCGTGCGTCTGTTTCTATGACAGCATGTTTTTTGTAGGTTAGTAAGCTTGTTTAGTTGCTTGTTTGCTTGCATGACATTGCACCAATGGAAAGCCTGACAAGCTGCCTCTATTGTGCTGCCTCTGATGTGGATCTGCCATCCTCTGCTATTCTCGAATTATACCAATTCTCTTCTTAATCAACTTTCGGTGTACACTTGTCATTTTTATGCTGAGGCAACTTCGACCTATTGGTCAGTCTCTAATTCATGATGCTACCCAATGCTCTTGTCCCTTCCCTTTTTTCTCGCCTGGACTGTTGCAATTCAATATTCTGTTCTCTCTTTACAATCTGTGCTGCGCGCAGCTGCTCACCTTGTTCTTCGGTTTCCGCCAGAATTTCCAATTACAGGCTTAATGTCTTTAAAATTATATTGATTATCTCTTCCAGCTCGGGTCCAGCTTAGAGTTGCTGTGCTTCTATACAGTACAAAAAGCTACCTTACTCACTTGTGCATTTAACTCACGCTTAATCCCACCTGGACAAACATAAGATCAGCTTCCTCTGGCCAGCTGGTTTTTTCAAATTCACCAATAGTAGACGTGGTTTCCGTGCATTTTCGTAAACTGGTCTTCGTCAATAGAATTCATTTCCATCAGCTTTGCGGAACCCTTGTCTTTCTCTTACTTTATTTCACAAACAATTAAAGGCATCTTTTCAGCTTACAACTGCTTTTGACGTGAATTCATAAATTAAATTAGCGCGATAGAAATATCTGATTTATGCTGACTGTACATAAATTTATCTCTCTCAGTAGCACAGCTTGCAACTTTTCCGTCCAGTAAATATTCGCTGCATGAGCATTCAATTGTGGATTATATCAAATAACTCTTTTATTAACTCCCTGTAACGCAGAGTTTCTGCTACTCAACAAACTTCAAAATTGTAATAAAACTGAAGGTCTAGCACCATACCCCAATAAATTGTTCACTCTACCCGAATTTTTGGTGTAGTTTTCAATGTCGTTTAAAGATGGTTCGGGCGAATTACCATTAGTACACCAGACCTCATTCAGCCGAAGGACTTGTGGCGTTTTAACAAATGCCCCACGTACTGCTTACTTACTCAGCCAAAAGAAAGTTCTTGGTAATTGGTGCATTTTAGTAGATAATTGCGCCATACAAATGCAAGAAAATAATAATATATTTAATAATAAAATATAAATGATTAGAACTTCTAATTAATAGTCATCGATGCCACGTAGGCAGTTATTTTCAACCTCCGGCGGCCTGTGATACAAAAAGATCTGCAATCTTCAACGTCAAGTCAAAAGTGGACCATAATGTGACAAGGGGTCTCTTAGTCATATTTTATCTGTCATCATCGAACAAGAACAATATCTGTAACCAGACATTCAATGTTTTGACTTTTGCTGGTAATGGGACAGACGTTGCCTGACCTTGGAGTCATAGAGTCAGTGATTTGTTACTGGACTTAATAACATGTACATGAGGTTTCTAGCCTCATTGGGATCTGCTTTAAACGAACATTGCCTTTAAGAATGTACTAATCCAGTGCAGGCCTTGCCTTTTGTTGTCGACAGCATGTTCCCATGAAAGCAGAAGCAACAACAGCTGAAACTCACGCCCTATACGTCCTATAGCATCTTTCATCTTTTACCATTAGTCGTCGTTTGAAGTGGTGGTGACCCTTCCTAAACTTTGCTTCAGAAGTGGGTCACGCTGCTTCATGCATGCATAAGTCAACCTTCATTTTTGCTTTGACCTCCATCTGCATCTTTTATCATAATTCCTAAGCTACTCTCTGTTAAACCTGTAACATTATTAAGGAATCACCTGTCTGCAGCACCAGCTGCTGCTGCTGTTGCATCTCCTCCTCCTCCTCCTCCTCCTCCTCCTCCTCCTCCTCCTCCTCCTCATTGCTCCTTTTGACCCTAACAGCAGCTGCCGAACTAGAAGTTTTTCAGTGTAACGGATTCTATCTTTTCCAGTGACAATCAATCATCCAATGCAGACCTCTATTTCATAAGAACAGCAAACCAGCAGTTGACAAGCTCTCCTTTTATGGGTTAGGCCTTCTTCGTCCAGCCCTCATTAGTCTTCCCTTCTCTCAGCTTAAACCCAACCCAACCTAGCCTCCTCTCCCCTCTCTCTCTCTCAGGTCTCCTTGCAACCGGACTTGATTCTTGACATGGCATCTTTGGACAACCACACGGACTTAACCCAGCGCTCGTGAATAAGCTGGTGCCCTGCTATTAGCTTTTAAATAACGTTTTAGAAATTTCCAGTTTACGATTACGATACAATTCGTGATATGACAGCGACTTGTCGAAATAACTAAGAAATTTGAAACGCGAAGGCATATTGAAAAGAAAAATGCGATAACAGTCTGCCACCCTTCCACGCAACTAATGAGAAATAATTATGCTTTTAGCCGTCTCTCAAGCTCATCCAGAGAGGCAGCCATGAGCATGAGGTGTTAGCGACTTTATTTTCTTAGCTTAGGCATATGACAGCAGGTGGCCTGTAGCATTTTTAAGGAGTCGCGTGTCTCCTGTTGTTGCTGCTGATTCTGCTGATGATGCTGACCTTACTCTTCCTCGCCGTCTGATCTTCTTACCGACAATATACGGTCAATGTAATATTTTATAACCTAGTTCGCTAGGAGCGCAAGTGAAACGGAATTTTCAAAACGTCCTTTCACCCTAGCCGAGAGTTGAACCTCAACCGCTGGGTTAAAAGTCCAGCACGCTAACCACTAGACAATGCCCAGTTTAATATAGCCCAACTGGATGAGCATGGGATCAGACCTATGTGACTATGTCCTCTGTTTTCAGTTATTCGAAGGTTTCTGTCTGAAACCCACAAGTTCTTGAAGATGTTGTGATCTATAAAACGTCTAAATTTTCCAGTGCGTGCACTTGCTTATTCTTTTTACAGCAATCAATCAACCAGAACTGAATGAGTCTCTGTTTATTCTGACGATCCAGACGCAATTGACTTCATACACTGATGTCAAGAAGCTGATGCCATCTGCCGACTGACGCAATCATCCTAGCGACGCTTTCCCATTACGTCATCGTATTTATATGTTAGTCTGCATAAATGAATAGGGGTAGGAGAGTTACTGATCATTAACTACATGCACATAGCACTTATAACATTAGTCCTCAGAGTGGTCCGAGTGCTAAGGACGGGCTGAGGTGCGAAACGCAGACACCCTATCACGCAATCCGACGCCCTTCCGTAACGAGTTACCAGACTTTAATACGACGTTCACATGAGACACAGGGAATACAATCCCCGACTGCAGAGAGGAAAGGCAGACGCCTTATCACTAAGCCAAATCGTAATTACGTTGCATTGTATTAGGGTACATTACACCATGTCATTTGAACAGTAGAAACAACTCTGCTGGAAGATGTTGTTCACCGAAGACTTCGATGGTTTGGTCACGTGCACAAATAATGCCAGATGACAATGCATTACATGCAAAATTCGAAGGCCAGAGAACAACAGAAGACAACGAGCACACTGTATAGACAATACATAGAAGCGAAGGCATAACAAGACTTCAACTAAACATGAGAAATACACTGGATTTTGACTAATCACTAAAAGACAGAGGATCATGCGTTCGCCCATATCTCCACCAAATGGAGAACTATTGATGATGAGGAAGAGAAGAAGAATCTCAGGGAGTAGCAACAGGAGGAAAAAAAAGTTGCAGGACTCTCAAAACTACAAGAAAGGTGACTTTGGAAAATAAAATGACAGTTAAGGCTTATGGCAACGCCGGCGCTTTGGCTCTCTCTGTCTGTCTGTCTGTCTCTCTCTCTCTCTGTCTCTGTGTCTCTGTGTGTCTTTCTTTCCTCTCTCTCTCTCTCTCTCTCTAGCTCTTGGATTCTCTCAATTCTCTAGTGATTATATCACGTATATATGGCATAGTCTGCATGGCATAAATGTGAAGTTTCCACTACTCGATGCTCTTGTCTAAAGGTTTCCCTCTTCAAAGCGTCGTATCCTCTGTGCTTGTTGAAAATATGATTTTGATTTTGACCATGAAATTGCTACTGAGTGGAAAGATGCAGACACAAGTGAACCGCACTATAACCAATTGGTTGTGATTCGTAAATAAATTATTTGAGCACTTGTTGAAACTTAGCTGAAACTGATTTTGCAAGGTTAAGTCGATGCCAGAGAGAGTGAGTGAGTGAGAGAGAGAGAGAGAGATTGGGAGAAAGAGAGAGAGAGAGAGAGAGAGAGAGAGAGAGAGAGAGAGAGAGAGAGAGTAAAATAGTATTCCGAGGTTTATAATGAAAGGTAGAACTATTTTATAATTCTGTGAGTTTGTGACACAAGTTTATAAGTAAACGTTGAGATCTAAACTGGAACAGTCTGAAATACTAGAATGGATTAGCCTGGAGGATGAGCACTTCATTTCCGTGCTTTGCGCTGTGTTTACTCTTTTCGTAAATTTGCATAGCATCTTTCACGAAGAGGAGTGCTGCTGATACGGGAATATGACGCCAGGGGCACCTATTCAAGTGCTCAGTGCGATGGAGCCGTTACCCTTTCTTTTCGAAAGGTTGATGCGCCAAAAATCAGCCGTCCATCACACCCAGTCGACTTGAAGGAGCAGAAATTGAAATGCAAATGCTCAACAGATGGCGTCAAACGGCCAAGTAATTGGCCGTTTGTCACTTTTATTAATTGGCCGTTTGTCACTTTTATTAATTGGCCGTTTGTCACTTTTATTAGTCATTTCTAGGTTCGGTTTATAGACAGTCTACAGTCTTTCAACACAAAACGGATCACGTGGTAATGACCTAAAAGCGATGTCACCGCAATATTCGATATGCGGAAAAAACAGCGGTCATAAGCGGTCTCTATATGCAATGCAATACATTATATATAACGCATGAATTTATATATAATATGTATATAGAACTTTTTGAACCTTTCCGAGATACGGCAATGATTCTGAGTCTCTGCCAAGTGCATAAAAACAGGCTCGCATACACTTCAGCTGAATTTTCACTTTTTCACATCTTCATCTTCATGCACACTTCAGCTGAATTTTCACTTCACTTCACATCTTCATGCACACTTCAGCTGAATTTTCACTTCACATCTTCATCTTCATACACACTTCAGCTGAATTTTCACTTCACATCTTCATCTTCATACACACCAGCTGAATTTTCTGATACTAAAATTAATCAAACGATCGGCGACCGACTTGAATAGAGGCACCGTATACTGAAGGCTTTGCGATTGGGTCGCATAACTTATTTATAGAATTTTGCGATTTATTGTTTCTCTCTTCTTCTTCTTCTTCTTCTCCCTCCTCGTCCTCATCCAACTGCATTTTCAAAACGGCCATTTCTGCCACCGTCGGCAGAGCATATGACCTCGTATCGGCTGCAGAAAACCTCTCTATTTTGAAGGAATCATCTTCCGTCACGCCCTGGTGAACACATTTTCCCGAGGAACAGGTGCAGCGTTGCATGGCGCGCGGGGAAGTCCTCTCGCAGTAGACGACTTCCGATCTTTCACCAGCGCAGTCGCACCAGACTTTTGCGGGATCTGCGACACCAAGCGATCGACAGGCGTCGCCAGTGTTCCATCTGCCGTTGATGTCACTGCTACAGAGGCCGATGTAGTCCCAGTAGATTTCGCCACCGTGACCGTGACCTTTCAACCGATGACCCTTTGACCTTTGAGAGTCTGTGGCAGAACAATCGCACTTCAATTCCGCTTCTAGAGGCGATCGGGGATATTCTACATCCGGCTGAGCTCGCAATTCAATAAGCTTGTAGACATCTCGGTCAACGTTATACGTATCACGGAACTGCTGTTTCTCGGCCCACCTACAGAACATCCAACGAATGTTCACGTGTAAGCTTAATCAACGGTGCCTCCTTATCAAAAAAGACCCCGCAAGAGCCAGGTTGTTGGGTCGGTTTTGGTGCGATGAGTCATAATTCGATGGCCTATAGGTCGGATTCTGACCTGAGGTTGTGCTGAATGGGAAGCTCTTGACCTGAGGTTGTGCTGAATGGGAAGCAATTCTGATGGTAATAGGAATCGTAGGATTGTACATGATCGGATGCAGGATAGGATAGTTTGAAAATTTTGTTTTCAGTCTGGAATGATACTCACCAGCACAGATGGCAAGCGGAGGAGAGCTCACATTTGCAGGTGACAATGGAGGATTAGCTAACTGACCTCCAGAGGTCTTGCATAAGTTCGTTCCAAAGAGCTGGTGCAGCACAGATTAAGGAACGAATGCAGACTTTGAGCGAGAAAGAGACTCAGACCGAGAGACAGAAAGTATGAGGAAGAACGAGTATATCTCAGCAGTGGAATAGTGGGTAGCTTGCGCATGTAAGAATGTTGAGAGGTTTGATTCATCAATACTTATCATTAAGCCTTGAGATGTCGTTAAACCGATGATTGATAAAAAATTCACGAGCTCAGTAATTGATTCTCAGTATCTGTGTAAATTCACTACTTTGTAGTATATTTATTGGATGTTTGTTTTACTCAAAGGTTCTAAAGCCTACCTCTAATGCAATAATTAATAGTCCAGTTAAGCTGATGACCGCAGTTAAATTAGAACGACTCGGAGGGACCAGTGCACACCTGAAACTTCTCAAGGTAGGCAAATGCTTGACCCAACAGACATTCCTGTGTTGTTCAGTTGTATTTAGAAACCTTTTCATGAAATTTTATTTCAAAACATCAAATCAGTTTCTCAGCCACAAACACTTTTGTTTCAAGCATCATAAACAACCAGGTTCGCGGTCGACAGGACTTCACGAACCTCCTTGGACCAATATGAATTGACTCGATACCCAAGCCTTGCTAAGGACGGCGCTTTAACTGAGTCCCACACGGTATGAGAGCCCATGCGAAAAATTCTTTAATGTATGAAATGTCCTTCTATTCATTGTAGATCAACTGAATATTGTGGAGTTTTACTTAATATTTGGCACATTGCGGTAAACACATCCATTCAAGGAAAGTGAAGTCCATTTAACTTCCTCAAAGAAGCTTATGTTCGTACCAGACAACTGCTATCATTAATGCAGAGCTCCGTAGCAAATCTTCTTCAGCATGGATCATCACAACTCCATGTAAATGGCCATGCAATATACGTAGCACTTATGCGTGAAGTAGATGATCGACATGCGTGCGTCTGATACGATGCTTATAAGAGATACCTGTTTCTGCAGAAGCAGATTAGCAGGAGAAGGAGAAATCCGATGGCTATTCCAATGACAACACCGATGGCGACGGCGATCAGAAGACCTACACAGAAAGTGTCGGATCTTGTAGCAAATATCACATCATTATTTACCACTAAGCATATGCCATTGCATAAAAGGCCATGCCGTTTCAGCAAATCTCCCTGTTCGTTATACAGAAGATAGAACGCCTTGCAGGCTAACATCTACAACGAACCTTCTTGCATTTTTCGTCAAACAAATTGTACTCTGGATCAAAATTCCTAAAAGATCAGAAGAATTAGGTAGAAGAGGGGAAGGAAGGAGCAAACAGAAGAGGTAGAATTGGTGGAATTGATGTCATTAGACCGAGATTCGAATGTATGTAATGTAGTGTAAAACTCCGAAATTTCTCAGCGCTACAAGGACGGTCGAGGTGGATCTTTGGCTGCTGAACTTTGGGCTTCATACATACTTGATGAATTTTGTTAGGCAGAATAAATGTATGAATGAATGAATATATGAATTAATTACTTAATTAATTAGATATACAAACCAGCCAACTTGAGCCTATAGTATGATATAAACTATCGTCGAACACTGCTTGTCTAAAATAATGACTGGTAATTCAGTATTTACCAAAGGGAAAATTCTTTGCCTGCCGTAGCTCAGTATTCATATTAAAGACATCACGCCCTGAAAATATATACAACAAATCATTCAATGGAGGTCTCTGCCAATTGTCAATGCATTTTTATTTACTGCAAACATCAGTGCATTAACCACTATGGCGACTGCGTATTGTCTTTGATTTAGGCCTATACAAGTTGGTTTATACTCCCGAATAAGCGCGTCCGTAAGTCTGTCCGTCTGCTCTTAAATCAGTCAATCAATCAATCAATCAATCAGTCAATCAGTTGGTCATGCAGCTGCAGCCAGCCAGACAGTGAGTTTGTAGCACAGAGGTTTCTGTGGCCTGTCTGTAGTCGATCTCATGTCAAGGTGTTTCTGCATGTATGTATGTATATCTATCACGCATTGTTTGCCTGCCTTTAGCCTGCATGTTGTTTACTTTTTATGTGAGCTGTGTACTTTTTCATTCGCTTTAAGTCTGAATGAGTATAGACGGAGAGGAAACAATGCATCAAGTTGTATATAATTTATGAAAGTCTAATGTCGCTTACTCATTTATTAGAAGCATTAACGACGAATGAGTTATGCAGAACAATAATGTTTGACGGTGGAGTTTTAATGGCCATTAGTAGCATAAGGAAGGAAGATGTAACTGATGTGATTTCCAAGTCCCTCTTTCCATCATGCGCAGTCTTATATGCACCTCATTTTTATAACAGTATTTTCACAAAAGTCTACCAATTTATGCATTGTTTGTCCCAGAGACACAGGTTTTCATCTCGAGCCCAAAACCTAACTTGGTCCTTAGGTATTACCATGTTTCCCACCAAAATAAAACGACACACACGTATATACATATAGACATATACATACTACATACAGAAATACATACATACGTACGTACGTTTGTATGCATTCAGCCTTTATAACGTATGCATGCAAACAGTCTTAATAACTTCTGTTAATTGTTAATCAATCGCTTTATTAGTTAATTAGAGGCCTACTGGTTCTTCAAATTGAGACAGTGACTAAATTACGGTAGCTATAGACTAAGAATGACCATGGCCGCAAGAGTGCATGGTCGCAGCAGAGCGACCAAGTGAGTGAGTATACCGGCGGAGGAGGAGCAGTTGCTGAGTGAGCTGATCCAGTCGTGACCATTGCAGACGATGTGCCATCGTTCCTTTGTGAAATTACACGTCACGAGGAGCTTGTCTCCTTCGCGGCTCAGCCAGGCGTTGACAGGAGGCGCCACATCAGGGCAGCCAATCACTGCAATCAATTTACAATAATACTGGCTTTAACCTCTGACTGCCACGTGGCCAATGCGGTTAAACTACCCCGTGTGCCACCAACTGACACGCAGAAACAACTTTTTTATTACTGCTGCAGTTACAGTTTAGGTGCTAGATATGCTACTGAAATGATTGCTATCCATAACGTTATAATAAGATTACACTTTTTAAGTATTTATTTTATGCTATCGTTAGCTTGTTACGCTATTCAAGTACGGAGTATATACAATGTCAGTTTTACTGAGTATTCTCAGTACTGAATCGGTATCAATTCTATCCACACTAATCTACTAATCGCTAGATTCGTTGGGACTGACAACTCTTTAATTCGCTGCAACCAGTATCTTCTAAATGTGATGCATAAATCATTCTTTAGCGCAATGTTTTGCAACCATTATCCTCAAGGATACAATGTTCAGAATTCTTCAGTCATTTTTCAGCAATTTGGCGCTTTGGGCACCTGCAGTAGCTGTGCAAACAGTCCAAACTGTTCGACTAACTTTCCCTTACCTAGCCTTTGAATCATGATCAGTGTCTGCAGTGCCATACTAAAAACAGTGGGAAGGGTATACGCACAACGAGCGTCGCTCATCATAACAGCACATGGCATCCAGGTAAGTCATGACGTGGTCAATAAGGCAAACAAGAGGTTAATGGGACGAACAGGCAGTCACTTCTGTGACAGACAGACAATGCAGTAAGTGAACGTCCAGCAGAGTTACAGACAATCGATGCAGTTTACTTATTTCGAAACAGCTAGATTCAATAGGGATTATAACGTACAACGAATCAGCCAGCCAATGTATTTTGTTTTTATGTAGGGGCCTCTACCATAAGTTTGGGTAAGATAAGCGGCCTAAGTTTATTACAAACAGACAAACAAGCAGATCAGCTCTTTTAAGTTCAAACAGTAGCTTACCTGTAAATGAGCATCCAATGAATCCAATTTTGTTAGAAATACGTGTAACATATAATACAGAATTTAAGCAAAAGGTGACTTTGTGGAAGAACAGGTTTCTCTCCTTTTGACCATATATACTCCTCCGGCATGTTTGCTATAAGTTTTGTATGAGCAGTAGTTGCTTTTATTGGAACAAGTTCTTAATCCTAATTATCCTGGATTTTTAATAAGTAAACTCTAACAAATTTCAGTTCAGCTTGGCAACCAATCAATTAATTCGTATCATTAACTGTAGAAATCTTGAACTTACGATTTACGATTACGACTAAGCAACCCCCATTCACTGTTCTTATTGAAGCGCCATTTGCTCTGATGCGTTATAGCGAATTTCAATTTCCAGTTTGTCGAATAATTTCTGCAAGGGATGGTTCAAAAAATATAAAGAAAAATTTCACAAACATAAAGCCTTTAGCTTAACTTCAGTATAGGCCTACTTGTTAGCAAACATTGTTATTTAATATTTATATGTATACATAGGCATACATGAGCACATATATACAGATGCATGTAGACCTAGCAATGCGAATACGGTATATATTCTTACAGGATTCCGTGACATGCAGTCAGATTAACGGACAGTCGAAGTCAGTTCGATTCAAGACGAGAATAAACAAAAGCAAGCATCTACAGGTATGTTGCATGATATCCACACCTCTGAACTTAAGATATATTGTAAATCTCAAATACACGCGTCTTCTCAAAACTTGAATCAAAACGCTTGGACCACGAATTTACTTGAACACGTAACTTGTACTATATGAATAGGTGACTACGAGACAGCATCAACACGTGACTAAGAGACTACGCAGACTATAACGGACTACTGCATTACGTGTGCACGGCTGCGTACTGTATATAAGAGACTTCGCTTGCATAAGACTTCCGCTGACCCCTATTGCTCCTTTCTCATCAATGTCCCTCCAACTTTTTAACCTAGGCCTACTGTATGTGTCGTCTGTGATGACATCAGTTCTGTTTACAACTCAGTTCTAGAGATCAGGATAAGTTTGATAGGAATTAGAACGCTTATTTGCTCTCCTTCATTTATAAACATGCATGGTACAATTTATATAACCCGATTGGCAGCTACATTCCAAGGTTTTTATCCATGCACTTTCTTCAGTTCGCATCTGATGATTCCAATTGAACAAGGACGATCACTCTATCAGTTATCGATGTGATGATATTTGGGAAATTAGATTTCTACTAGGCATAGGTTACGCGGCTAAATGATCGCTTTAAGCGAAAACAGCCAAGATCTTTAATTCATGCGTCCTATTCGGACTGTCATTTATGGAGAGCCTTTGTTTGCTACGACATTAGCATCTGAATGTAAAAGGAGACAGAAAGCACTCGATCACAGTGTGCCTTATGTGATCACTTAACAAGATGATGACCACATATATGATAATGATGATGACGACGACGATCAATTGGATGATGTCGACGAAGAGTACGATTATTTTGATAATCGTAACGATAAAGACAGGTTAATGAGGTTGATAAAGTTGCTAATGAACAATATAAGGTAGGCCTAAAGATGCCCGTCTGACAAATATGATTATGTTGACTGATTGTGAGTTGTGACGACACTAACTAAACGCTTATGACCCCAATGATGATAGCATAGGTTTAAGATATTTTATATTTGTTTGAATAATCAAAATCGCAATACCTTCGTAGTGTAGGTAAAAGCGAACGGCGTCTTGTGTGACGAAGTTGCTGATGTTGAGGTTGAACTGAACATAAAGTCGATTTCCCACGGTCGTATGCGAGAAGAATTTCTCCTCTTGAAGAAGGCATCCTCGGATGATCGTCCTCTTAGCTGTCCCTTGATGCTTAACAAGTGCACCTGGGTGGTCCTCGTAAAACTCGGCCACGACTGGACATCGCTGGTCAGTCGACAGTCCAGTCCAAGTTAGCGACTGGACATGTTCCAGGTCGCCACCCGTCGATTTCCAGTAGCGATGCTCGGACAGCTCTCGCATCGTGACTCGGATGCGCTGGCCTCGTCTGGCCTCGATCAGCCAAGGACAACGCTCGGAGCCAAGGCCATTCAGCCAGGTTACGTAGCTGGCAAAATACCCGGATCGGTCTCGCGTTACAATCGCCCGTCCGTCACAGGAAGCACTCGCGCTGGACATGGACGTCGTACCGGAAACTGAAACGTAAATGTAGCCTACGTCATAAGTGAACGTATGACGCGGTAACGTAATCTCTGCCAAAATATGTAATCAATTAAACTAATCTTATACAATGAGAAGACGATCTCATTTATTAACTTAAAATAATGAAGAAATTGCAGGTAATCGATGGCTTCTTTTTAAATTTGAGTCAGTGCAGTGTTAATTAGGTTAGTCGTAGGGACCTAATCGTAGTCGTAAACTCGAAATTTCTAAAGAGTACTACTAATTCCTAAAGCGCTACTTAAAAGCTAGGCGCAGGGCACCAGCTTATTCACGAGCGCTGCGTCAAGTCCGTGTGGTTGTCCAAAGATGCCGTGTCAAGAACCAAGTCCGGTTGTCAGGAGACTGCAGAGAGGGAGAGGGGAGAGGAGGCTAGGATGGGTTGTTTTAGCTCAGAGAAACGGGAAGACTGATCAGGGTGGGATTTCTTGAAAAGGTGAGACCAGTTTTGAATGGAATAACTGAGAAGTAGCCTAATAGAAGGAGTGAACGGCGGAAGGGATGAAGAAGCAGAGAATTTGCGAAATTCAGGAGGGAGATCGTTCCAGAGTCGAGGTGCAGTGCAGTGTATGGATCGGTTAATGTAAGCCTACTGTGAATTAAGCCAATCTATTTCAACTGTCTTGTAAGACAAGCGGTGTGTAATATAAGGTAACGTACTGTAAAAGTCGATGAAATTCGTAACAAGCACATCCGAAATATGGCTTCTATAGCGCCGCCACCGTGACGACATTATCAACCGCTGTCTTTCGATGAACATGAGATGCCAGAGAATACCAAGGTCAGCAGATTACATAATTATGTAGATGTGGATCGTGTCAGTTCTTTGAACATTTATACGTCTTTTAAGAACCTCGCTGTCATCTGCAGGCGCTCGGGCTGTTCATCACTGAGTTTACTCCGCTCGGTTAAAGTCAGAGGAGGAGGAGGAGGAGGAGGAGGAGGAGGAGGAGGAGGAGGAGGAGGAGGAGGAGGAGGAGGAGGAGGAGGAGGAGAAGGAGGAGGAGGAGGAGGAGGAGGAGGAGGAGAATGAGGAGGAGGAGGAGGAGGAGGAGGAAGAACTAATGGAGGATGACGGGGGAGAAGAATGAAGTCTATATGACATCATAAGGAAACGGAGGCGGAGAATATGAAGAAGAAGAAACAAGAGGAGGAGAAAACTACGAAGAGAAGGAACATAAAATGAGAGAAAAACGATAAGGAAAAGCAGAAGAGACAGCGAAGGAAAAGGACTGAAAGAGGTGGATAGAAGAGTGATCAAATGGCTCTGGAATGATTCAACGACGTTCGTCCTTCTTTCTGTTGTCCCTAAATAACCTTCGTTTCGCACTAGCGATTGTCGGTGAGACGAGTGGATTAGAGGAGAAGGTGTAGCATGGGATGGGAGGGGGAGATAGTCGATAAGTATGATCAAAAGCACTGGCCAGGCAGTAGTAGAGTATCCCGGATGTAACGATGTTTTACGGCTGCAAAGCCGTTGATGTCCACTTTAGCGTAGCTCGCGTTACCTTATCTTACCATGCATTTAAGTTGTTCATGCAGTAGGCCTACCGAAATGAAGTATTTGAGTAGCGAAATATGCATAAGTCGTTCGTTTAACCCTCCTCCCTTCCTTGCCTCTGTTACTCTCCCCAACCCTTCCTTCTCCCCCGCCCTCCATCCCTTACTCTCGTAACTCCTGCAGCCTACCTGACTCCCTCACTTCTTCCCTGCCTGTCCCCTTGTCTCTCTGCTTCTCTGCCTCCCTTCTGTCTCCCTGCCTCTCTTCCTCACTCACTTCCTCTCTACCTCCTTCCCTGCGTCCCTCCTTCCCTCCCTCCCTCCCTCTGTACCTCCGTCCGTCTGTACCTCCGTCTATCCATGTGTACCTGGTGAAATCGACAGCCACTGCACGCTGGATGGCGACTCTCACGAACGTATTACAACGACCAAACTGCACCGGATGCAATAACACGTTAATTTTAAACCGTAACGGAAATGCTAATAGTAATCGACCAATTCTGGCCGAACCCTAAAGCCATGGCCTGATAAAATTTGAACTTAGAGGGTGACACCGAATGTAGCTGTCCAGGATATATGCTAGTTATAAAACAATTAAGATTTAGGCAATTTCAGCCTAGATTTGGAAAGGAAGGGTTTCTATTGCACCCCGAACCTCTGAATCCGAATCCGAGTCCCTTACATACAAAAACACACATACAACTGGAGTGTGGCTGACTAATTCTGCCCCTGGTGTACCACTGCCAGCCACTGGCCGTACAGGCAACCTGACCTCCTGTGCCGTGCCATCGTCTCTTTCGGCGCACTTACCGGTCGGCAGGCGCCTCTGGTCCAATTCAGACGGCGACACGACACCTATCGACGACTGTAAAAGGTTCATTCATCAGAAGCGACGAGAAAAGACGCATTCAGTCCTTCGACGTCGGCATTCGACCTCCGAGAACCAGAGAAAAGCCGTCCCCTCGCCCACCCATCCGCCTACTCTGTGTGTCTCTAGAACCATCTCCCGCCGCTTGACGGCTATGACCGGCTCTACACACAGAAACGACATAGACTCGTTTGCATATGATGTGAACATCGAGGCAACTGAAAAGAATAAGGGGGTGAATGAGTGGAACGACTGGGCAGATGGAGAAGAGAGAACTGGAACAGTTAGCACTTTTCTTCGAGGCTGTTCGTCGATAGTAATTGGAAGCTGAATGGACCTCGTAGGAGACCGAAGGAGTCTCATGCGGAGTCGGAAAGCCCTCTTCTGGAGCGAGAAACAACTTTAACTACCTTTATAAATGCGGGCAATTCCACAAATAGGGTTTTAGTTTAACGGGCGATGCGCATTGAATTGGCGCCTAGTCATTTCGATTTCGATACACGCCTTTTAGAACTTCCTTAACAGCTGAAGCGATCAACGCTTCATTGGACGCATCCCAAAATTAACGCCAGGCCATAGTTCTTGATCCAGCCATTAAAATTACAAGATGTGCCATAATGTAAGATGTCCCAGATGTACTCTCACGTGACACCTGTTCTTAGATCTGTGCACCTGCTCCCAGCCTTACATAGGAATCAGCTGAACATTGGATTACTTGCGCTAAAGCATCGTCTTCATAATAGCCTTCTCATCTTCGCACTTGGCTGACTACTGAGAGGAACTCTTAATATTAGACAGTCACCTCTGATGAGTTTCTCTTAAAATGGCGCTATATAAATGCGCTATTACAATTACAATTGCAATCTCATCCTAGCCTATCTATCTACAGATATGCAGTCCTTGAAAGGTTTGGCTGCAATTTGTGGCCCTGTGTTTTGGAGATCGCTTTTTCCATCCGCTGGATCGGATGACTGTGTTGAAAACTTAAAATTCAGATTAAGACGTCAGTACTTTTTAAATTTTTCTGCTGGGGCAGATGACCAGCATGATATTTTGGAATGGCGATTCGGCCTGATAGTTGCCGTCTTGCATTTGTAATTCGCACTTTGTTGCCGCTAACACTCATTCTGAAACTGTGCAGTTTTTACATTAATTCCTACGTAGGAACTATACTCATAATCTGGTGATAAACGTGCAGATCTATACAGCCTTATAACCGTGCACAACATTAAGCTATGATATCGATGGCAGCAATTAGAGCGGAATTAGCTCGTGCGGTTATAATAGACTGAATGGGTCGATGAACGAACTAGGTCTACATTTACTCCAATAAAAAATAGATGAAAAAAGCGAAGGCTTATTTGACTGAAGGGAAAATATGGCAGAGGAGTCGAGATCATGCAGTTAGATGGCGCGGCATTTGCGATGGAAGAATTCCACCGCTGCTGCATATGAGTTTGATACAATAAGTCTGAAACACCTGGCGCTAGATAAATTGTCGCAAAATAAGTTCATCGTGTGTGGGAAAGCGATTCGTAAGAGACGTTTGACAGATGCCAATGCGGCGTCAGTCGGCTGCTGCTGCTGCTGCCACTGCAGACCTTGCTATCGATCGGGCGCCGCTGGCCGACCGACCGACCGACCGACCGACGGACCGACGGACCGTCTCCTCAGGCGAGCGATCGGGCGATCGGGGAATCGGCGAGGCGTTAATACCGACCTGGCACACATCGATATCCGGCTTCCAGGTAGGCCACTAAATCCTTTCTGCATGGCTGGACGCGGAACAGGTCTCGGTTTGAGATGGTGACCGTGCAGTGCCTTCGACCGGAGCAGAGGGTCTCCATCTGGTCCTGAACGTCAACGGAACAGCCGACGAAGTAGTCGACCGGAACGCACCGTCCCACCTTCATTCGACCGTAGCGGGCTGATGTTATCAGGATGAATTCGTTCGTTCGGCAGGAAACGTTGAACAACTCCCACTGGCAGAACTCCTGCGGCCGATCTAAAAAGCACACACTCTCTGCCTCAAAAATTAAGTGCCAGCAACGACGACAGGGTGCACTTTGCTGCTTCATCTGTTACTAACAAGATTGCTACATTTTTTTCAATACACGCAACCTTGTATATATTTAGCCTTCGAATACCGCTTTTTAAAATTATAGGCCAGCGTTACAGAGAGCAGAAGTAGGAATATTCGACCACAGTGGCATTTATGTTGGCTTAGTTGATTAGCTTAGATTAGCTCAGAGGTTTCGAATTTTTACTTCACCAAAACCTGGAAAATATATTTATGTCTTTGATATTTCGCATTATGGTACGACGTTGGTTCTGTCGGTAGCACAGAAAGAGAAAGGCCTAATTGTTTCAGTTTTCTTTCCTGAGTTTTGGTTTTGGCGAGCAAAAGCGAATGCGTACAGCTACCGTTGACAAACTGGCATAAAGCTATATATCATGTATCCATGTTTTTGTTATAGCCTAGCATTGATTTGTTGGATATCGATGACTCACTATGTAAACACCATTCAGCGCCTTTGAACGTGCTCAGAAGCGTTACATAAGTTCCATACATACATACATACAAAAACACACATACATACATACATACATGCATGCGTACATACATACATATCGAAGATTGTAACAATGGAAGATGTCTGAAGCCAATCAGGTCATAAATGATTCGGTTTCAGGAACGGTTTCGGCTATAAGCGAAAATCTTGTGCGAATATCATCTCCGGTTTTGGTTGTGGGTGAAACGGAAAAGTAACTTTCAGTCAGTTTCGATTCAGAGTCGGAGGCCTCTGTGGCTGCAACTGCAAGTGTACGTCCTCGTCCTCGTCTAAGCCTGGCATTGTCTGTGTTTGAGTTAGACAAAATTTCAGGAGCTGATAGAGTTATCTTCAGAAAAGCCTTGAATACTGATACCACAGTGCATGCGGGTTCACAAGAATCGAAAGGAAGTCAACAACTACTTTTCTATTTAAATGTAACAGAAGACAAGCGCCAAGTATCAGGTGGTGAGCCCAACTGCATACCGTTAGATGTTCAAACGTTCAATTGTTGCACTTCATTATTTCAGACACAGATTATACTACATGCCTAATTATAATATTAAAAATAATAATAATAATAACCATATGCCATATACTTAATTACTTAGCCAGGAACGGCACTTGTACCATAATACACCATTATGGTCTAGCGAACAACAGATAGTTAGCTACACAGTTGATGTCCTTTTAAGTGCAGCTGAAACGGACCGACATAGACATCCATCCTTGATCATCAATGCAATAGCTGCGCAGAATATAAAATAACTCTTAGGATTATATTGACTATATAGGTTTAAGCATGATATGAGCAGCGTTTGATCGTCTTATGATTCTTCTTTATGTGATTTGACTTAAGTGATGGCAAACAAAATGAGCCAAACCAAACAGGATGTCCTACAGTGTTTGCAAAGACGGACACATGACGAGACAGCGGCTTTTGACACCGTTGACCACAACATTCCCTTAGAGCGCCTCTCATGCAGAGTCGTTCGGTGTCGTGAGATGAGATGATATCTGATGTGATTGTGGTCATTCCTCTTTGGACGTACTCAGAAGGTGGTGTTTGCTTACACCCGGATTGTCTGCTTTCTTGTCTTATGTGGGTTTCCACTGGGTTCTATTTTAGAACCTATATCCCTTGGGATCTATATCCTTTACAATTATGTCTTATGTGGGTTTCCACTGGATTCTATTTTAGAACCTATATCCCTTGGGATCTATATCCTTTACAATTAAACGTCAAGACAATGCACGACAAGACAGCAGCTTATAAAATGACAAATCAAAGGAAACCTCCTCCTCCGTCTCCTCCTCCTTTTCCTCCGCCTCGCTCGTAGGGGTCACGGACTTTTTCGAATCCTAAAGCTATCGGTGAATCCTCTTGTCTGGTCTTTGGGGCGTAATACCCCCCCCCCTTAGAATGTATAGGATGATTTATTAGAATAATGCAAAATACAGTTATGAAGCAGCAAACAATATAGAACATGCTACTAGAACATTCTAAAAGATACGAAGGATGTGTGAGTGTCAGCATTGGCTCGATGTCGAACTTGGTACATGTGCAGTGACAGTACTTCTCCATTTTACCCAGGCAATCACTTTCTTCCTTTTGATGTGACGTGGCGATTATGAAATAGATTACAGCTGGATATCTCTGGTACTTCATCTCGAATGACTATACTAGAAAGCATATCAATCTTCGAAACCGATCCTGGTTTTTCGCATATTTATCAGAAACCAACGACTGCGCTTAGTTGTTAACTTTCTAAATTAATCGCTCTTGTTGGAACTAATAGATTTTCTCAGTAATAATATTATTTCTCATGTTTGAATTTGATCGCTTTGGCTATATATCACATACATGTCTCAACCGCATCAATCCAAAAGGGTCCTTTATTCACTGCGCACTTTTCTTCACAATGTATGCATTGGCATGCCGACTCATTCTTGTCTGAGTCCTGCCAAGAGGGTTAGGCTAACAGTAAGTAAGTAGTTTATTGCTCCAGAAAAAGAAGAACAGAATAAAACATTGCAAACAACAAAAAGAATATATTTGTTAGGATGCAAAAGGACTACCCAAAAGGGACCTGTGTGTTTGCTTACAGTAATTAACGCTTGAGTTTGGTTTGTAGCAGAGTGATCGATGCTCGTTCTAGCGTGTCTTCTAGCTGTTTGCTAATACTGAATGAACTAAAACACTGCATATCAGAGCAACTCGTCAAAATCCTCCAAATTATTTATTGTATTTTTTCTGAGCATCAAACGTCAGGTCAAAGAAATTGTGAAATTCGAGAAATGTTTGGTGCAAGACGCCTCTGCTGACGATGCCTATTTTTTGGACTTGCGACCTTTCCGTCCAAATGCTTTCTGTTTTATGTAACAGCATTTCGTAATCGTAATCGTAATCTCGAGATTTCTATAGCGTTCAACCAAAGCTAAGTCGCCGGAACCAACTCATTTATAGGCGCTCACTAAAAACAAAATCAATAGGCAAGAAGAGTTCGTTTCCAGGTCAAGATCCTCGAGTCAGGCAGGCAGACAGTCAGACGGCTACGGTGGGTGGTGTTTGAAATTGGATAAGACAGATTAGGGGAAGAAGAGGAATCAGGATAGGCATATAGTCATTTAGAGGAATCAGGATAGGCATTTAGTCATTTAGTCTCCGATGCATGGCAGCAACCGCATTGCTGTTCAAACCCTCCAAAAGAGTGTTTCTGCTACTCGGCAACCTTAGTCGGTAAAAAACATTTGGAAATCTAAGATCACTACATTGCCTAGGTAATTAATTCAGTAAATGAATGATGTGACTCTGCATGACATTGGTTTTGACACTTAATTCTTTGATGTCATTCAATTGTCATGCAAACTGCCATCTAGAAATCATCTCACTTCTGGTTTCACCTGCATGGTTCGATAGACCTAATGCTGTTTCTTAACTAATAGCCTTGATAGTAATTAAGACTAAGCGGAGCTTAATTAAGGTTCTACAAAATATGTGTTACTATGGAAACAGTTAACCGCGCACATTTAGAAGAAGATTTATCTTTGGCTACAGACGCGGATTTGTATCATGCGGACATTAGAAGCGATAATAATAATAAGCACATAAGTTTATACATACAGTATATATATATATATTATAACGAGTGTGTATATATATACATTGTGTACTACAGCATATAGGATATACACTTATAGGATATCTATATAGGATATAAAACGTGTATAACTATATATATACATTGTGTATACAAGAGCATTCAGGATATATATATATATATATATTTCAAATTTCTTATCCACCGTAGGCTGCCTCTGTTTTGTGGACTGACCTGACTTAATTGCGGTTTGGCTTTGGTGCGCCATCGTTTGACGCCTTGTGCATTATACACTGACGCATTAGAAGTTACTAACTATTATATATATATATATAATATAGGAACAGCGTACAGGTTATATAAATATTATAATACGGGGAATTGAGGATGGAACAGCATCTGCCATGGGTATACGTTTGTTGACCCGTCGACTGGCCAATATGTGATGCATGCAATGAGGAGTATTTGTCATGGTTGTCACCGTATATTAAAGTTCGAGTGAAGCGAGGGGCTGGTCTGACCCTTCAGCAACGACGACGGGAGCTGGTGCCACGATTAGACGAGAGGGGTTGGAGCGGGGGTAGGAACAGAGGCGGCTGGCACCAGTCTGTTTATCGTAGCCCACGGGGGATAATTCTGTTAAGAGCGGATCCATTCATTTTTAATTGGATCAAATACAATATAAAATATTATATATTACAGTAGCTCTTCTGATCGACGTAAATGTACCTCATATTCCTAGTCGCACCACATGTACAGGGATAGTATTCCTGAACACCTCTATGTTGTGTGTAGTTTATATATAGATCTACACAGTTCGATGCCGGCGCATACAGACTGATAAGTAATATGTATTATATAGGGCCTAGTATATCACATATATTATATCATAGAAACTATATATATATATTGCGCGGACTGAGCAGCATATGTGTTCAGTTGGGAATATGGATGCGAGCGACACGCAAGATTTGGTGGAGTTTGGCGATCGGCTTCGCTTTGCCTGTCTGCTTATCAAGCGGCTGTAATTGCCTGGCCCTCCAATGCAGGGCACTCCAGCCCGTATCTGATCAGTTCTAAAATCGGCCCGTAATGCATCATCTGTTTAGATAGGGGCTCACGTTTTACGCGGTAAATAGTTAAATGAAGCTTCTTAACTATCTGTGTCATCTGTGCATATACCTCACGACTTTAAACGAACGAAAAATGTGGGTATATTCGATGCAATATTCTATGCTAATATATAAAAATAATAAATATAGGTGTTGAAATATACACATGTTAACATAGACATATATAATCATGGTAAACTAGTAGCTTGTGAGAAGTTACAGTTGTGTCTGCTGTGTCTCATCTATAAAACATAATGGACCTACAGGCCTATATAATTTTAAGCTGCATTAGGACAAATCTCGTGGTCGATCTCATTAAGGTGACAGGAAGTTCAACCCCAAAATATCTCGTAATACGTCTGCATGCTATCTGACTGATTGGTACTTACTCCTAACCGCTGATTGACGTTAAGTGAATAAAACTCTTCAGCCTATAGTATGACGCATGCAGACAAGGTCTCATCTGGCTCAATAAAGCTGTATGTCGTAACTAATAGCCTTGAAAGTAATTCAGACTAATTAGCCTGCTGGACTAATATTTGGTTTACTAGTCTACATGAAAAACGTAAATATGTTATCGGATTATATCTTACCTAAGTTGGTCTTTGGCAACAACACAACAGGACAACAAATAAGCAAGGAAAAGAATTAGATATGAAAAACTGCGAGGCAGGTTGGTACATCGAGGCCAGGATATTCAAGACATTCTGCAACTAATGGTTGCTTCAAAGGCTTTCACTTATAAGGTTTAGGTTACAGTAGTCATTTAGTAGCTTATGTCGGCTACAGTACTCTTGCTTACGCTACTCTTTGGAGTAGCTATGTGGGCAGCGGTGATTTTAAAGCAGCGATTATCATTTGAAGAGTCAGCAGCCTAATTAATCCTGATTTTTGGTGATAGATGGCAGACGATTCTGACAGTTTAGGCCCATATAGTCATCCATAAGATGACAAAGGCCATCTCATGCATATTATCCAGCAAATCGGGGTTCAGAGAGCTTACTTAAGATGGCGCTTATTGACTTAATTATCTGCGAAACATCAACAACAACGACGGCTTTCAGGATCTGATATCTTCCAAATAATCCAGTTATTCCTATACGTGCTCCTCTGTAATCTAAAACGCCAGGTAGACTATGCCTGCAGTTGCTAAATGATGCTTCAAGGCCTTCCATCTCTGCATGAATATTTCAAAAGGATTCTTTCGCTGCTTAGAGTGAAAGTTACATAATATATGACCTGTCTTACCATTTCCAATCACCATTTTGTTTCCTATTTCTCTCTTTATCCCTCTACTCTTCACACACCCACTTTTGGTAGAATAATGTAAGGCTGGGTTGTATGTGACAACGCAGGAGTCAGGACAAGATTCCAAACCAAATATGCATACATTAACACAAACGATAATCCAACATCAGATACCTCGCCACCACACCACCCGGTAATATCCAATAATATTGTCGTAGAAAACATCATCGCCACATAGTTTTCCAAAGCAACAGCACGGCTCACAGAGTCATTATTAGTCTAGTCGCAGAATACACCACATCAAATGCCATCACGCTTGGCTTTGTTGATACGACGCTGGCAGGCGCAGTGAAGTTAAGACAAGTCAAGCCAGGTTAGTAATTGGATGGGTGACGTCACTGGTGGCATACCACGCCACTCGGTGCTTACTCTTCAGTCTTCCATCTCTTACTGGTCGGTATGAGAGTACCGACGCAAATTGTGAGGTTAAAAAGGCTTTATGCCGTCGGATTACTATTGTCGTGTTTGCGCATCAGCCGAAAGATCCTTCAACCTCGAAACCACGCTTCTGAGCTCCTATAGAAGCGTGTGAACCCTTTTGCCTATCGAATTTGTTTTGTCTGAATCCTTTTGCCTATCGAATTTGTTTTGTCTGAATCCTTTTGCCTATCGAATTTGTTTTGTCTGAGCGCCTGTGAATAAGCTGTTCCCCGTTGGGCGCTTTAAACATCTCGAGATTACGATTATGTTACGTTTACTGTTTTCCTTTATTAGGGCTGTAAAGAAAACAGATGTGTGTTAATATGTGGCGAAGTGCGTCGGAAAGGTACTTTGAAGGCGCTATCTAAATGTCTAGTTATATTACATTACATGCCACCAGGGATACAGTCGCTTGTGATTAGGCTAGTGAGGAAGTTAATAGTGAACAAAAGGCAATGCAGCAATGGAAGAATAAACAGCAGAGAGAGTCGGGATGCGACAGTACTTCAGAGAAGCAGCAGCAGCAGCAGCACACAGAACAAGAAACAAGCGAACAGCGAAGAACCATTGAAGAGTCCATATAGGATTTCTAAGCCATGCAATGAACATCCGATGTCTGACCTACCTTCTTGCAGATGATGTTGCGCCATGTTCACAGAGGAAGACAGCAAAACAAACAGAGCGACGCTGCAGACGTTCGGCATTTCTCCGTTTATATGGCTGCAGCCTTCTCTTC
Source organism: Norana najaformis (assembly GCA_964023275.1). NCBI lineage: Eukaryota > Metazoa > Annelida > Clitellata > Crassiclitellata > Hormogastridae > Norana > Norana najaformis. The sequence goes on along the minus strand of OZ029913.1, from coordinate 21,358,761 downwards.
AAAACCATCAGCCTTTGAAACGCCTTCTCTTCAGCCTCAGAATCCGATCGCAGTGCACACCTGGACTGTCAAAGGCACCTGCATAACGAACTGTCCTGCTATTACGAAATTATGTTTTATTTGAATCAATCCACTGCTATAGCAGACAAGTAGCCTATGCCAAAAAGTCATTTGGACATTTATATGTAAACATTTATGCAGGCTACTTAAGCATGTATACAAGTGCATGTATATATGTATGATGTATGTATATTATTACAGGTGGTCTAGGGCTATGGAAGAATATATCAGCTTTAGATTAAAATGTTTTATCTCCTAAGCTACATGTATTTACCAGCGTAGCATGACTCACATAGAAGCATGACGTCGACCTCATGTTATGCCAACACCTGGGAAACAATCTGGCAGTCGCTTGTCGGCCCACATGTAGGCCACTCCTGTTTTCAGAGAGTTTGTTTTCCTTGGCTTTTGTTTTATGTAGGACAGACGTTATTAATTTTGACCAAGAAAGGGTCTTCGTAAATAGCAAGCTGTAAATATACATCGTAGATTGAACCATTGAAAACAGATATTCCTTTCTTCAATTATTTGTAAACGAATTCGCGAACTGTAGGTGTGTTTGTGTATGTATGCATGCATGCATGTATGTATGTATATAACTATGCATGTGTATACCTATGCATGTATGTGTATGTATATACCTATGCATGTGTATACCTATGTATGTATATATGTATGTATGTATATATGTATGTATGTATGTATGTATGTATGCATGTATGTATGCATGTATGTGTATGTGCATACGTCTCACAACCTACCTCTTTCCGCCGGGTGACTCAACACAGGCTGTCTCTCTCTGCATCAGTGCTATTTAATAAAACTTTTAATAATAATGTGCTCAAACATACATGCATACGTTTATGTGTATACGCACGTAAGTATGTAGGCCTGCATGTCTGCTTACATATGTATATAAATTCAAATGTATATAAATTTTAGTGTGTTTATATATGTATACACTCATGCACGCATATATGTATATGTATATATATTTACCTTGGTTTATATAAATAAATACGTGGCGCAGTCCTTTCTGCTAAGCCAGCCAATGCATGTAAGCATTCGTCGTAAGAAACCTAAGCTGTTGTAGACCGATGAATTACTGAATCTTCATCTTACGAGTCCTGCAGTAAGTGCTACATCATAGACCGTGACAAAAAGCGAGACTGACGGGCTGGTGCCTTCCATCTTCATCGACTGAAAGCCAACATCCTATACCGCTGCTGCTGCTGCTGCTTGCATCCATGGCTGCTGTTCTGCGAGCGAGCTGCCATCGTCATCGTCGTGTGTGTTGCTGCACCTGATGCGATTCGTCAAGATGAACCTGACGTAACCGAGAGAAAAAGGAAACTACAGCCACCAACGCAGACAAAATGCACACAAACCGTCAACAGATGACACCACCATCTCTCATTCCTCTGCATTTGTTTCAGTGCGCAGACGTCGGCCACGTTTCTTGTCTATTATTAGATGTGTTTTTAAATATCTTATTTCTCGAACTGCCTCTGACTACAGCCTGTCTTTAAATTTTCTGCTATTCGCTCAGTGAGTTTCAAAGCCTTTCATCGCTGTCTACCTGCCTGTCTGCAACTCACTCCAGACCCTACAGGTGAAATGCGCCTGAACCTGAGCCTCATGCATCCGGATATGACACCGATAATGTCATTGCAGATCGGTCTGAAATTCGTGACTGCTTATCATAAATGCCTAAACTGTTGCTGTCAGACTGTTTAACTGTCTGCCTGCCTGTCTGTTGGCCTGCCTGCCTGCCTGTCTGCCTGCCTGCCTGCCTGACTGTTTGTCTGAGTATATGTTTGTCTATCTGTCTACAATGTGGATTCTGTATTGCGCGATGCGCGTTGTAAATTCAAAGTAACGTCCTTTTAAATTTGGATTTAAATTTAGAATGAATACGAACAGAATACTATGAATACTGTGAATAGGTTAGACGAAAACACTGAATGATGTAAACGACGCCAATGATAAAGAGCTTCATGTTGAAATGGCATAAACGTGATTACAATAATTAGATTACACTAAGTTATAATTAGCTCTCACGGATGGAATGTAATGATTGATTTTCACTTCCTGATCTGTTATCAGAGGGTGCGCGATAATCTAATGGTTGGCGTGCTGCATTGTTAACCGCAAGGTCGGGGGTTCAATTCCCAGCCAGGGCAGAAATTAATGGAGCTGACACGCGCTCCCTAGCCAATTCAGTTGTACCGAGCACACTGACATTACATTATTGGTGGGAAGATTAGGCGGCGAGAGAGAGGACTAACCCAATCGTACTTATATGCCGAGGCTAAGGAAAATGAAGTCGCTAACACTTCACTTAACACTGTTCTTCTCCTGTTCTTCTGTGAGCAGACAAGTTCATACCTATTGTTACGACACGACTTGTTTAAGAGTGCGGAGGCAGGCCTATGCGTGTTGATCTAGGGCTGTGGGCTATGAAAATGCAACCATAAGATTACAACCAGATGGCGACACCTCGTCTAAATAATTTGCTTCTTCGTCTTGTTTCGCCTTAGACTCTGTCTTACATTTTCTTTCATATCAGTCTAAGTTTCCTATCTGTTTCATTATAGGCCTAACTCTGATGTTTTGCTGTCTGCTTCTGTCCTCAGCCACAATGAGAAAATCAGTTGCTCTCGATTTTGCAGAATCATCTGACGTTCTTCATTAATGTTGCATGTGTGTGTTTGCGAAATAGATGCAACAGCCAGCCAGCAACTTACATGTCAATACGCTCAGGATATAGCTTACTCCTAAATCTATATAGGGCTGTAACTCACTTTGGCACCGTATATACTGTATATACACACACTCTGTCTGTCTCTGTCTCTGCGTCTGTCTGTCTGTCTCTCTCTGGTCATCTACGTAAGAAGTTTTCGAGGGTGGAAACAGATCGAAAAAATCTTAGTTTGTGCAAACTGAAACCCTTCACGACGCAATATGAAGATATCAGTCGTCCGCAAAGACAACGAATGCTCCAAGAACGAAGTCTTCACATAAACCTACTTTCACAACTGTAGCCTTTATTGAGTGACGACTGGCAGCTGAGGATTGAGCGCTAATTGCGCATTAGATGTGAGTACAAAAGAATAAACTATAAAAGTAATTAGTCGCGCTTAGATGAACTTAGATGAGATTAGATAACATCGAATCGGATTGAGTTTGACTGGAAAAAACTGAAAAACCTATATTAGATTCGATTAGTACAAATAAGATTAGAAAATCTCATATCAGTAGAAAGGATGTAGCCTTGGTCTCTAGACGTTCTCGACATGCCCCTAATGTCTCGTCTTTGTCTCGTCTCAGACAGTTTAGCCAACGTCTCGGTATCGCCTCGTTCTGGGACCAGAATACTAGGTTTCAATAGCACTGTACTTAAATAGCAAAACAAGTCATACTGAATCTAATCAAATTCCATTGGGTTGTACCATCTGAAAGACAATCCTACACCAACTATTTTCCACGCAGACTCGTTTACAGGCGTGCATTTTAAAATATATATATATATATAAATTTATATATATATATAGGCCTACGCACGCATGCTCGCCCTCATTTACCCTCAAAATATGGCTACGCAGCAGGTCTAAAGAATTGCGACTTAAAACAAATGTTTCTTGAGCTGTTGCTGGCCATCAAATTTCTTATTTGCTCACCAGGCGGCGTCGGACTGTTTGCATGCGCATGCGTGTGTGCGCATGTGTATGGATATACTGACCCTCAGCTTTAGGTCTAAAATGCATCTATGTTTTTGAAAGTGACCGGTGATTTGTTCAAATGTCAGCGACATGATATTGAGAGCTGACGGCCGTGAGATCACCCACAGCTGAATTAAGTCCCAGAGGCTGTCGTATCGTTTTCCGCCGACGACGACCATATTAGACCGTGGCCAATGTCCCGTAACTGCAGTCGCCACAGCCGCAGCCGCAGCTGTTGCCAGGCGCAGAGCACTTCCCCGAGGACGCATGGTGACAGCCAGAATGGCGCATTAACAATGCACTGATGCGACGATGGCCGCTGATGCTGTTGCTGCTAAAAGCAGATGGTGTTGGTACCTCTGTCTACCGCCCTCAGTGCCAGTTCTCTTGACCATTCTCTGGACCATTCTCTTGACTTCCTTTAACCTCTTCTTTCCCGTCTCCTGTTCCCCTTTAGCCTGTGAATCCCCCTACTCTCAACTAGCTATCATGCTGTTGCAGAATTTCCCGCCGTCCTATCCAATCGTCTCATCCTATGCTTCCTTCTGTTTTCCACTTCTTCCTTGTCTTCCTCGTACTTCTCCCCCACTCCATCCTGTTTCTTCACTCCTCCTCTCCAGTTCTGCTTCTCCTCTCCTCTTTCTCTTCGTCCTTCGCTTCATTTGTCAGCAGTTAACTGACAAAAGCAATTAAGAGACGATTAATTATTAGCGCCATTTATGGAGGACTTGCCGACAGACATTTACGACTAACGGAATAAGGCAGGGTCAAATGTCAGACAATCTCCTGAGATGAAACACTCTCCTCTTCCTCCTCCACCTCGTCCTCTTTTCCTTCTTTTGTTCCTCCTTCTTCTCCTCTTTCACCACCATATCCTCCTATTCCTCCTCCTCCTCCTCCTCTTTCCCTTCTAATACTCGGGCTTGTACCCAACAGAAATCCAAGCAGACTGTACAAATAACTTCTGAACGCAGACTCTGGTAAAGCAGACGTCGATATGCACTAGAATTATCGAGCGAATTCCGCATCTGACAAAAAGTACGCTCATCAACAACTGCGTAAAAGGCTCAAATATTATCTCGAGACTCGAGGGTCACGACTAGATCTGGATCCAACGAGTTATCGAGTCCAGAAAAAGAACAAATATTTTACGCATCATTTTGCATGTCACCTTAATGGCTTCGTATCATTTTGCACCGTATTTTGCGCTGCAAAAGCCCTTCCTCTGACTTAGCAACGGTCGTACACATCGGAGGCGGGAGAAGTAGGAGGAAAATAAGGAATCTAGAGTCATTGTACAGCGAGATAGCTTAACCGAATGCGATGGCTTGTTCTTTTATAGGACCTAAATGAAAGCCCAGTTTGCACCCGAGTTCCAAAACCTGAGTCCTCCTACAAAGCGGTAGGCAGAGTTGTGTGAATTATTCCTGCCCAAGAAGTTTCTCACGGTGCGTTAAGAGCCCATCGATGTAAAAGAATCCACCCTTTCCCCCTTGAGGTCGATGCACGTGAGCTGCGTATAGTATCATCGCTCTGCTGTTCCCGTATTAACGCCTCAACAGAGGCGCGTGCTAATTCGTCGCTAGGCGGCCTTCTAATCGCGGTGTCTGGGTCAACATAAACAGTTGTGTCATTGATATCATCATTAAACATCATGCACATTGTTAGTCAATGTCTCATTTTCAGCATTTCCATCGAATATTTCAGTAGTGCTGTCGTAGTTTTCAGCAGGCCTGTCAATACAGGCCCGTCAGTGTAGTTATCGACCAGCTGTGTTTTTATAGCATTAGCTGATAATTGCAGACTGGCAACTGCTCAACATTAGCTGCGGTGAGCAACAACGGATCGTTAGCTTCGTCGCAGACAGCAAACGGTATCGGTAACTGGCGTTTAAAAAGTTCACAGTCACCAAAAGCACCACATTTATGATCAAGGCTAATGCACAGTCTGACAGGCTCTGCGTTAGTTGGTGCGCCTATCATGCTGCGTAGAGTTAAGGAGCCGATGTGTTCAACATAATCAGGATCAGCGACAGTGCTGATTCCAGCAACTGCTACCAGCACTTCCGCCATACAATGCACTAGCAACGCGAACGCTAAGATAGTGCAACTTGCAAAATATTGACACCATTCGTAGAAATTTCTGCTTTCGGTGCAGAGCCGACCCCCTCGGTAATTTCCACTTCAATAACAGTAGAAACTAGATTGCTCTCATTGGCGACCCTAACTGCATCAGCACTGAGGGCCTGATCACGGGCTGGCTCCGTTGCCTCTTGCATAGGCCCTCGCTGGGGCTGGGGACTCTCCGTAGACTGGTTCACTAACGCCCAGACTGGTCAATTTGTGCTGCTCCTCGCCCTCCCCCACGCCTCTCGGTCGCACTCATTTACGCAACGTAGTGTTCTGCGCTTCTGAATGTAAATAAATGTACACGGTTTATATAGCGATCGACATATAGCCTCGACAATGAGGCTCATTTTCCCATAATTGATCCGACGAGGTCCTTCACCAGCGCTTCACCAACGACCCTCTGTGCGTTTATTCCTTTGACATTCAGCCTTCAGATGCGAAAACTTCCGCAAATAAAGCAACTATTCGGCTTTTTAGCAGATAGACCTAGTGGGTGCCTGACCTGAAGGCATTCCATGAAACTTGGAAGGGGAGGACGTGGTGGAGGTATTGTGCCACTTTTCTCCCCTACCCCAATGAGGCAAGGCGTCGGCTGGCCCAGTGCTGCCGCTCGCGGCCCAACAACGATATGATTAGCTAATTAGCAATCAATAGCAGACGCTGGAATCGACCCAACCGAGCTCAGTAGCCGACTCTTACTGTACATACCGCAGACAAAATTCCGAAAGACAAGACTTAACACGACGCACACTAACAACTCGGTTAGCTGACCCTGCGTTGTTACATTGCGAGTCTTAAGCTAGTAAGACAAAACAGCTTTAACATATGGAACAAACACAGCAAATGTTGCTCCGTCCCTTTCAGTCAGATTGTTAAAAGACTGCTTTTGAGCCTCTCTCTCTCTCCCTCTCTCCCTCTCTGCCGCTTCTCTGGCTGCTTGTCTCTGCGCCTTCCTCTCCTTCAGTTCTAATTCCGCTCTAGTTTCTGCCTCCTGTTGTTCAAGCTGTTTCTCCCTTAAGAGGCTCAGTCTCCATCAGAACCATTTCTGACTCGTTCCCGTAATTCTGCCTCTTTCTGGGATTCTCAGTCTCTTGCTCAGTCTCTTGCTGATTCAAACCCAAGTCTCTCTTGGCCTCCAATTCTTATGAGTTTTCTCATTTGTTATTCGTTAGTTCAGGATCCATAGTATATACAAAAAAGTCAGGGAAGTTGAATGTCTAGACTGGATGTCAAATCATGAGGCAAACGACAATCTTTCTCTTTTCAACATTAAATTATTCGACATCAAATAGACTTTAAGCTTCAAACAATCAACACATTTACAAAGAAGAAATCTTTACATGAGACCTTGCATTCAGAAATGATAAGTGATTAAATACAATTTAAAGCATTAAATGCATCAAAATTTTAAAGCTATATAATTAAAGTTTATGGTAACTAGTGGTATCGTTTACGATTCAAACATATTCACGAATCAGCATCTTATTACTGATAAACCAATCAGACTTAGTCACTTAGGTGGTCAATAATAAACACGAGGATGTCAATTATGGTGAGGAAGATGATGTTGAAGATGACCAATCAAACAGCATGACAATGATCATGAAACAGATCAAGTCAGACTTGAATTAAATGTAGGTTTATCTCTAGGTGGTGCTATATCAATTTTGTTTCCATGTACATGTTATACATTTCTACTGAAAAGATGTTGCCATTTTTCCAGGCAACTCCGGCATCAAAGCATCTCCAAACAAGATATTTCCAGCAGATTCATGAACAATACCAGAAAAATGGGAGCCCATTGTTTGTTTTACCAAAATTTTTCCACCACAACAAGAGTTGAACTTAAGCAATCAGTTTCACGTTACAACTTGCCAAAATTAAATATCATCAACAAAGCTGAAACGAAGCTCAGTTGTCTTAGCCTAGACAAGACATTTATTTTTAGCCGAGAGTTGCTTGGAACAATTCATTCTGTGAAACTGATATATAATCAAGTACAATTTGAATACATTACAATCAAGTCATAAGTCATAAATATTGATGCAATAAAATGCAATGTCTTTTGAATATCAGGTCAACAGAACAAAACCAATAACAACTTAACGTAGACAACAACTGAGCCGCAGCAGTTTCAGAAGATGACTGCATAAACAAAAGCAACTGAAAGTGCTGAAATATTTCAAGGGTCATTATATATTTATATATATATATATTTATATATATATATAATTTTATACATTCGTAATATATATACAATATATATTACACAAATGACCAGAAGATTCTGATTTCATGCTGCAACCTATTACCCAAATGCAGTTATGCAAAATGCTTTAATAATGAGTAAACTTATAAACATGATCCAGTCAGCAAGTAAATTAATAATATTAGAAGACTTAATAAACCATCAACAAGTGTCAAGCATTCTATTGATAAGGAAACCTCAGTTCAGTTCGATGGAGCTTTGCTCAACTAAGTGCCAAAACATAATAAACAACTTTGCTTATAAGGAAAATGCTTAGGTCAAATACCAAGTTGTAACTCCTTTCATCCAATGTCTTACCAGTCCTATCACACAATTCTTCCATTTTAGTACTGCAATTTTCTAACTAATGACTTATTTCTTGCGTTTAACACAGATCTATCCACACTGAAAACTGCTGATGATTTCTTTTTTCTCCTCCACTACACATCTGAAAACTCTAAACCTAAACCAAGAAACTACTTCTTACTCAAAATATCTTTATAAACTATGGAATATCTAACTATCGATCTCTTAATGACGGCTCAGAATCACTCACTATTATAGGTTTCACCTTTAAACTCAACTAAAAACCAACCGTGACATCTAATATACAAAGTTATTATATTACATGTAACTGAGAAAATTTAGATTCAGATTTTCAAACCAGTTTTCTACTGCAAGTTACACATATTTGATAAAAGGTAAAGTATTGGTCCACAGCTGCACTGGACAAGTTTTTAAGCACAATCTTAAGGTAGCTAGACTCCTTTCTGAAGTACAGATTGACACAACTACAATTCCAACAAACAGACAACCTTTCCTTATGTCGTTTTAGAAAACAAAGCTGAACAACATTGTACATATCCAGACCATGAAATTCTCAAAGATGCATACACCATCCCCATAAATGTCTGCAGTGTCATGTAATATGAGAACTGCCATACACTTCACTAATGTTGTACTTCATAACCTGCAGTAACATACCAAACAAGCAATAACAAACAGCATTACCAATGTCTCAAACTGGTTTTAATTCTTACCAATGTCTCAAACTGGTTTTAATTCTTAGGTTCTGTGATGATAATCAAAACTAAACCACTTACCAAAATCATAAAATAATCCTAAATTAAATCCCTACATCTGAAGCAAAACATATTCAAAGGACTGCAGCATCAGGTTCCAAAAACTTTTGTAACCATCTACAAAACATTTCCCACAATACAAGCATTTTCTTAGAATGGCCTAAAAGATGTATAACGAAATCACCAATAGCTCTGCTAACGATCTGCACCTGCCAGGCTGATAAAAACATCTCTCAGCGTTCTTCTGATTAAATTACCATGCACAAAGTTCACAATGCACATTAACTAAAACCACAGCCAATCAAAGAAATTACTTGTTTGCTAGCAGTAACAAAACTCAACTAACAATGGCAGCAGTAAAGTAAAACTGGCCATAATGGAATCCTGAATCGAACAAATCTAAATCATAAACAGATCAGGAATGGTACAATAACAGCCATAAGTAGATTGTGCTTAAGTATACATGCACATTTGGAAATTACATGTAACCACTTTATAAACCTACAACTAGTAAACACTTAGGTTTACCAAGGAATGTATGCAGTGGCAAAATGGATTACCATAGACCCATAAAAGCTGACAACAGAAAACCTTACAACCATGCGATACATAAATCCATTCTTCCAACTTTTCAATCAATCAAGTACATTGCAGCCTCCTTATAATACACTTCACTAAAATAGGAATTCTGATATTCTGATATAGTGCAGATGAGATCATGGATCTGAAATGTAGTTCAGCCTCATTATAACATAACCTCATTCTAAGGCAGATCTTGATGTGGCTCCCACAGCTAGTGTCATAAGGAGGTTCTGGTGCATGTACTAAGGCTTCCAAGTACTGACTAAATTACAGGAAGGAAGATAATTCAAACATGCATATGTGGTACTATTTATAAGCCTCCAATCAGTAGATCATTAAGCACCAGCACCAAGTTACAAGCACCCCTACACTGCCAGAAACCAGCTGACAACTGCTGATAACAATGGGTCTAGCTGTCTGCATTCATATGGAGGTCTAGCACTGCGAGCGAAAACCTCCAGTACTGAAAATGACAAATGCTCAATACAACAGAATTTCTGAGATCTGTGACTGACCAAAATTCAATGTTATCTACAACCTTAAGTCTAACAAAACGAATCATTATTACATGTGACTAGAAGATAACTTCACCAAAACTGTGAAACAGATATCTTCTTTCACTTTTACTGTAATACTAACTGCAGCTGAAGGGCCTCTTAATGTCACCTTATCAAATGCTAGACAACGACTATGCATCTTTCATTGAAGTGACAAGTATTCATATTAAAAGTATAGGTTGATGAAACTGCAGAGAAAGAAGCACTTTAGTAATCTGGGAAGGAAATGAAGCATGAGTTAATAATGCACATTTTATCTCTGGCCTGTATCCATGCTTACAAAAAATAAGAAGTACAGTGGCAAGGCGTTTAGCATCATGGCATCATCATTTCATATCTGAATATATTGCAATCTGCCACAAGCACACACTCAAGAATGGCATATATACTTATTCTAACCACGAATACAGATTAAGAGGGTAAATGGTGGAGAGAAAAAAGATGCAGATTTTAAAAACAAAAGGCACAATGTTATGTCTCAACTTAAACATGAAGGAGCCAATAAAACACAAATCATAAATTTGTAGTATATTGCGCTTGTGAAGAGGTGTGAAATTAGCCAAGCAAGATGACTGGTACATAAATGATTCAAACTGCTGCCTTCGGGAGGTTCAGTATTTAATCAATGATGTTTTATACAGCGATGTCCAACTAACACAACAATAAGTGGTATATGGCACTAATGAGGTATGATATAAGTTATTATATCATGCCTTATAGAGCCATACCATCCCCAGAAGAACACTGTGGACTGGCTTGCTGGTATTCTGGTACATCACCCTTGTGCATCAGACATCGCTATAGAAGTTGCTTATTCATATTACCATTATTAATATTATTATACCCAAGGTAAATTATCATCCATCAGGATTACAATTATCATTATTATCAATATTATCAGACTCAGTTCATCTCCCTTTGTGGATGTGCTCAGCTTGACAAGATCAATTCCTTTTCCCAAAGCTGTGGCTCGAGCTCCTCAAATTGTCCCTTTCACAGCTTCACAAGCGCCTGAAGTCTATTCGACAGTGGTCTCACTGGTTTGGGTCAGGAGCGCCCCTGATGAGTTTATTCTTGAAGTGGCGCTTTTTAAATGTTAAATTACAATCACAATTATTACTTTATTATTATTATTACTAGTATTATTACTATTTTATTATTACTGTTATATTTATTATTATTATTACTTTTATTATTATTATTGTTATTATTATTACTATTATTATTATTAAAATCCATACCATTCTGCTTCCTTCCTAAAACGCTCTTAACGCACAGCTGTGCATGCTTTTGGTGCTACATGGTTTGCCCCGTTGCTAAGTTTCTGCAGGCGCCCATGTACCTATGCAATTATTTATACACAATTTATCCAATTCTATTTATAAATATGAATTATATAAACACAAAATACACATAATAAACTGTCTGTGTTTACATAAAATTTACCTCAGAATGGAACTGACTGGGCAAAATCAACAAAAGCATTCTGAATGAAGCAGTCTTATACTAGATTTGTGCAGAACCAGTAATAAGCCAATTTAATTCACCATTTTGCAAATATTGGCATTCCAAATCGATAAAAAACCAGAATAACCACTTCAAATGGAATGAACATTCAAAGCCCAGAATTTTTTAAATAATAAACAGGAATGTTGGCGTTTGGAATACGTTACAAGATTAACAACTTTACAGTTGTTTAATCTAACCATTTGCATCACAAGTCCCTTGTAGAGATGGTGTACTCAACCAATACAAAATGTTAGTAATCATGGAAAACAGAGACCATTGAAAACTGCCAAGTGTATGGAAAGTATCTGCTTTCAATAACCTGTGCAAGTAAATAATACTGATTTCATACAGACTGAAAAGAATTAGATAGAGTACCAACAGCTAAGGGCAAAGGTATACTGTAAAAGTAACAATGGTTATCTGATAACCATCAAGGACACAAAACAACCAAAACTGCCTCAAATATTTCAAATCACACCATTAGCACCACGAGAGCAAGCCAGACTAATGTAGGCCGACTCCCATCCATACAATGAAAAAAAGTCTCCAAAAATACTATAATTCATCAACAAAACCAACAGTTTTGCTTAAACTCAGAAAAAAATAAACATCCTTCAAATGATAACAGCATCAAAATATTCAGTTTGTCTTTTCTTGAACACATGAATCAGTTTTCTCTGTGTGGCTTTCGTTTCTTCTTCAAAGGCTTTGCTTCCTGCCAATCTAAAGAAACACACAAGAGTTTAGGGTCATTTTGTTTTGCAAAAACTGTATGCTTTCACAATGTTACACACTTAGAGACTATGGATGCAAGAAGCTTGAAACAAATGAAATATACCTTGCATAACATTAACTTACATTATTACACAATGCTCTTCCTCACGTCAAATTCTACATTATTGAAGATTCTGCAATTTCTTTAAGTTTTCTGTACCAGGTTTAGGTCTGCCTTTAGTTCCTTGGTTATTCAAAGACTATTTTTTATCATAACTAAGTTTACAATCAACTTCTGTGTCATGATCTTTTTGGGTTTAAGAACACAACCTCTACATTATGGCTAGAACATTGCAAAGTCATTGGTTATCACCGCATGTAAAAAGAAAGTTGGCACTATTACACACTTTTCAAATGATTACACCTCACTAGCACGGTTTTAATCAAATATATATATATATATATATATATATATCATTAGCATGACTATAATCAATCTCCTTCAGCATTTTGCTACAATTTATTTCCAAATTCATGTTTGCCATTGAACACTTACTTTACTCAGTGTAACCTAATTTCATATGTATGTATATTTATTGTTTTATATTTATACTTGATTTATTTATTTTATTTTTATTAAGAGAATATTTACCTCCAAGTTCATCAGCGAGCGCTGATGGCTGTGAATCGCCACCTGACTGGTTATCACTGACTGGTTGAGAATCATCCACTGGCTGGGTGTCACTGGCTGATTGGGCAACACCAGCCGTTGTCTGGCTATCACTGAATGGCAGGTTGCTGCCAGCGGTTGTTGGGCAAGGCTCAGCACTGCTGTTGTCTGATGGCAGAAGGCTGCACTGTGCAGAGCTGGCAGAAATCTCAGCCTCACTTGCTGACCGTGTTGCAACTTAAGACAATAGAATAAAGTCTGTAGAATTTCATCCTCAAAGCATACAATGTACTACTGATGTAATGAAAAACATACTGTATTTTCCAACTAGCAGCTGCAGTGTTTTCTCGAAATTCTGAATGGTGACTTGTGCAAGGAATTTACAAAATAAAGAACAAATAAGCCTCCAAAAACTGCAGACTTCAAAGCCATTGATGTCACTGATACTGATTTATACCTACATTTTGATTATGTATGTTACAGTTCAGGTTGTAATATCTGTCTTCTCTTGGCTGCAATCAGTTATGCTGGTACTGCGACTGTAACAATTCTAAGGAATGCTAACGGGCTGGGTAGACACCACCTATTTTGTTATTAGTTAAATGGCAAATCTAATAACAATGCATTACACAAGTACTAAAACAACTATATTTTATTCAGCAAGTGTAAAAAATAATTTAGAACTATAGCAGCCCTACCATCTTTCACATTCTCGTTCATTGGTGTGGGGCAACTTACAAAGCAATGCCACTCAGACAATAACTTTCCTGAAATCTACCCTTTTTAGGGGTTCACAGTAGTCTAGTGGTTAGTTAGCATGCCGACTATCGACCAATCACAAGGCTTCAAATCTCTGCTAGCACAAAAAGATAATCCAAGAGTATTGCTCCCCTTCCATCACCCTAGTAAACTCAGCTATAAAATGAGTGCATCATTGGTACACTATCACTATGAACATCTGGCAGAGATAGAGGATTTGCCCCCTGTCCTCATATGCCAGGGCTAAGAAATGTAGCTGGTAATACAGAGCCAAGTCAAAATTAGACTAAAACATACAGTAGCACACTTTGCACTAATCATTCATCACAGTCACGCAACAATCTTCAAGTTAAGTTGACCAAATTAGCCATTTTCAGGAAAAAATATCAAAGTTACATGAAACTTCAGGTCATTTTCCTTAGAATAAAAATGAAAATGTGTTGAACTGCAATGAATTTCATGCATAATGAAGAAAGCAACCATATGAGAAAAGAAATGATGTATTTAATATAGCAATTACCAGTCTGAATTTCTTCTGTTGGAGAGTCATGGCTCACTTGTTTTACCATAACTCGTGGTTCGGTCGTGGCTGAGGATGCAGTTACATCAGTAGGAATGGTAACTACAGGTGATTCCTAAAATGTCAAAATATTAAAATAGTCGATCCCTTCAAACATTACAGCAGCATTGCAGGTGTTTCGCTCGATGAAACTATACTCTCCTCAAATAATTTAACAGCAGTGCAGGTGTTTCAATTAAGTAAAACAGCCAATCTCTTCAAATAATACAACAGCCATTCAGGGAAGAAAAAATTGTGGCAATGAACAATTACAAGATCAATATATTGGTTGTACTGACATGTACTGAATGTATTGACAGCAACATTAATGTCAAACACAACAGGAAAGAAAGGCAATACATGAAGAATATCAGTATTGCAAATTAATTACAAATATGAATCTGCAAACAATATGTCAAGGCATGGTCAATGGCTTATAATACCTTTTGACAGAAGCAAAATATTGAACAGAAAACAGCTTTTTCATATTGGTTTATAGTTCAATAATTAATAGTGAATTTTACATGATAAATCCCACACTACATTTTAACCCTTACTTTATACTTCTCTCGACTCTCTGGACTCTTCTTTTTCTTCTTGGGACTTCTGGCAGGTTTGCTGTCTCCCACAGTTACATTTGCACTGGAATCTTTTGGCACCTCATTTCCCTTGTCCTCAAGAGTCTTGGCACCTGTTGTCACAGCAGCTGGCAAAGCCATGACTTTGTCATCATCATCACTTGGAAGCTGAATGACATTTGCAGCCACTGTCTCTGCATCTTTCCCTGGTGTCGGTTGTGACGGTTTTGGAATGCATGTTGGAATGGAAGATTTTCTGGCCTGCTCCAGGCTGGTAATGTCTGATTTCTGGGGTTCTGACTGAAAGGTAGAGGCAACGGTAACACTCACCACGGCAGCCTTCACCTTGCTTGAAAAACTCTGTCAACCGTAAAACATATTTTTGTAATGCAACAAAAAACAGAAAACAATTAGCAAATTAAACATGCTTCAGACTTAGCTTATCTGGACGACAATATTTTAAACATCAAAACAATCAACCCGTTGATAAGGGATTTCAGAGGCCATATCCAAAACTAGAAATATCTCGAGTGTCATCCAATCTGTGGCACTGTAAATGTTCCTGATGCCAATTTCAATCTGACTAACCCTGATTTCAGCATTTTACTTCGAATTGATGACCTGTTCATGCCTATGCATTATTAACAGCACTGTCAGGATTTTCATATTAGATTAAACGTGACACAACCGTACATATTTCCAATTAATTGTAACTACTCCACAGGAAGAAATGATATCTTACTGTAGCAAAACCGGTCAGTAACTGTATCAGTAACAAAAGTAAGCTGTGATAAAGTAAGTTGTAGAAATAATCATTTATTACATGTAGTTCCATACAACTGTCCCATCATATACAAATCAACAAATATTACTGTTATCAGCCTGCACTGCCAATACTGACTGCATAAGCCAAATCTGCATCAACTGCTTAAATTTGGTTCACTACATTGTTGTTTGTCAATCAAGACGAGCAGCGACTGATGTCTGAGTTCAGGAAGCAGAAGAATTGGAAGAATTGATATTGGCATTAACAGCGAACACTAAAGGAGCATCGGTGATATGTGAAATTGACACCCCCTACAAGCAGTCCATTGAGTAAGAACTCTTGATGTCGATTCGACCTTGGCAAAGAGTCGGAGTTTCATGTTTGCCGATACAGACTATTTGAGTATGGTTGTTTACTTATCTGGATTCTTTGAAATCAACAGTTTACTATCAAAGAAGATGAGATATCATCAGTAGCAAGTGAAAACACTTTGCCAGACAAGCCCTTCTTTCTGAAGTGATATCAGACAAGAGCCATTTTTTTCCACACAGTTCAAATGATTCTTTGACAACATGAGTTTAGGATCACTATAACCTCTTAGCATTGCCCTCAATCCAATCTGAGAGATGAGAGCGCAATAAAGACTGCAAAAAAATAATAATAATAGCAGTGACAGACATGAAATCAGGTCCACTTCTGGTGATATTAGAATGGAGGAATATTCATCTGAGCGATTAGGTTTTCGCCTGCTCGAATAATATTCAGGCGACAGCTCAGACCTGCCTAACCATTTGATACCGTTGCACCAAACACGGTGCTGACTGCTCCATCAGCCAAACAACAGCGAAAGACCAGCAGACCACTTTTCCAGCCATTTCCTTTCCTCCCTCACCTCGATCACCTTTGTCAACACAAAAGGTTTGCCACAGTGAACCAGTACAACTCACATCTGCATTTACAGATACTGCATCAGATCCTGCTTCTGGTACAGCCGTACATGACACAATCACAGGTGCTGGAGCTGGTGCAGTAACTGTAACTTCCAGAGTCTACAAAAGAAAACATAAACGTCATTTTCAACAGCTGCCACTAGTAAGCAGCAACTAAGAGACTCAGATACTTTTATATTCCGATACTCACGTAAATTAACAATGTAAAAATTTAGTTGCCAGATTCCACACTCCAACTCGAATATTTAAAACTTCTTAACTCATTCACTTACATATCAACATGCATGCTTCTGCATTTAATTAATACCTTTCATACGAATTAAGAAAGTAAAAAGGCTTGTATGCAATTGCTCACTTAGGCATTATTGAATAACGTGGTGCTCTCACCTTTGGTGCTCTCAAAATTTATGATTAAGTTTATTTAGAGTAAATAAATATTTAATCAAATACACAATTACTTTTACATAGTTTTGTCAGTTAACCAAACTACAAGCTAAGCTGCTTCAACTGATCCTAGTTTAACCTTAAGTCAAAAGGCTATTAATCCCAGTTGTAATTTTAAAATGTAAAAACATGATAATCAAATAGGCCACTGAAGTTTGCAACAAGAAAAGATCATAAAGCTGGCTCAGAAGAAATAAGTAAGTAAGTAAGTAAGTATATTCTTTATTAACCAATAGCTAATCGCACATAGGTTTACAAGTAATTAAGAACACAAGAAAACTTAATATTCATACAACATCCTAAACATTTATGCGTTAGATTGTCAGCAGGAGGAATAATACGATCATGGGTGTGGGGCCGAAGGGAATAACTGAGGGTTTTAATTGGTGGGAGTAGCTGATGTAAGACATGATTTGGGTTGTTCAGGATTGCTTTAAAGAGACGAGCATCAGCTGTGCCACAGAGTTCATCGAACGTTGGGGAGTTCCCAGGAAGATAGCGGAGACGCACAAGTCTCCGCATCAAAGCCCGGAGCCGAGCTCTAGCCTGTGCCCCAGCATAGCCCCACCACACGGGAGAGGTGTACAGCATCCTGGCCAGTGTTGTGGCTCGGACAACGTCGTAGAGCCGAGGGCCAGTTAGGCCATGTGATACAAGAATTCGGATGGCATATAAAGACTGACGCGCCTGACTATGAATCCGATCAATATGAGAATCAAAATTTAACATCCTCGATAGGGCAACACCCAATATTGTCATCTCTGGTACCCTGGTTAAACCGGGAATCACATTAGGTAAAATTATTTGCTGATTTCTCATTCTTGGCCGGTGAATTATCATTTCACATGTCTTTTTATGATTAAGTTTTAAGTTACACTTATGCATTTTATAAATGAGATAATATTCAAATGAACCTCAAATAAACATTATTACGGACACCAGCTGTTCTAACCAGCCGTGCATCAGAGTAATTAATGAATGTGAAACCTGCAGGCCACTTAACGCACAGCATGAATGTGAAACCAACCTTTCTCTGTGTTCTGTTACAAAAGACTTCATCTCGGCTGTTGACTGTTGGATGAGTGACATGGACTGCCTTCTGAATCTCACGTAACGGCGATGTCCTTTCAGCTCTGGCAGGTGATGTGGCTCCTGTTGCTGCCGGAAAGTCATCCTTCTTTGAGACATCATCCTTCTTACTTCGGTTCTTTCGGTCCTTCTTGGACACAGCTTTTGTCCATTCACCAGTAGCTGGAAATATATAAGCACAAAAAAACATCTGAGTTATGCTTTGTGATTTTCAAACTCAGGCCATAAATATAGTCCACAATTACTTTGGAACTTAAATGAATGATCACCAAATAGTTTTAGCTTTATTCCTGAACAGATAAAACAAAATGACAAAAGCAAAATAAATTTTGAAATCCGCTTTCAAATGCTTCTGCGCTCCAATGCCAGGCAGAAACAAAGGAACATGCTGCACTATAGCGACTATGTCCAAATGCCATACTATAAAGCGAGAAAAGCAAACGCGTGATTTGGGGGCTGATTGATTAAGTGCTTGCCCTAAAACACAGAATATGCACTACTGAGCTTCCCCAAAGATGGTCACTGTGTAGGAACCTAGAGCAAATGCACAACTGCTTAGCCCCATCAACTAAGGCTTGTCACTGGACATGGACACTTAAATGTAAGAAATAAAACTGTCATGCTGTAAAGTTCTGCATCAGTGAATCCAGTACATGAATGAAGGCATTTTAACACAGCCATAACACTGCAGAATGGACAGTTGAGAAACTACAAAACCATTCCTTCCTGGCAAGATTACACAAACCATCTGTAAGAAATACGAAAACAGCAGTTTGAGGATTTATCTAAGGAATGGTTTATCTGACACTGAAAAAATCACAATAAAACAAGTTAGAGACAGCAAAAGTATCAGCATAAATGGATTTCATCCAATTATTCCAGAGCTTTGCAAACCTCCAGCATTTTCCTCCTCTTCAGGCAGGTTTTCATTTCCAATCCCAGTTTCCGTGACAGGTTTTGGCTTCTTGGCCTGCAATTTTTAATAGCAACAAACATAAATGACATCAGGCAAAACAAAAAACCAGTATTTCATTGGCTGCCTAGTTATATACTGCCAGTTTCACTTAGGGACAGAAGGCTTAAATCAAGCCGCTACGTTTGCACAGCTCAAGGAAATCATCACTGGAGCATCATCGGATTAACTCTGCTGGCAGTCTTTTAACCTGGCACCAACTGTTTCTGCTTCCTACTGAAGCTATGATGTCTGCTAAATGAAAAAGCTTAAAACATTTTCCTTCCCAGCCATTCACAAATAAGATGCATAAGACTTTGCACATAACAATTTACAGTGTAAGCAATTTTCAGATGTAATGACACAGCTCAATCTGAACTACACTGTTCATCAGAAAAATTACAGTTTTACAGGCCTTGGAGATGGAAAACAGCCCTCCTGTGGTAAAAGTCACTTAGTGCAGAAGCAACTTTAAAAGTTCTTGCAAGCAAACGCACTAAGTCATTAGGTAATTTAGAAACAAAACATGATAAAAATGATGATGAAAAACTAGCACCAATGACATTTTATTTAATAGGTAGAGAAGTTACTGAGCAGTACACTGAACAGAAAGGGAGAAGTTCAGTACAACTGATCCTGAATATATCAGATTATGTACTGTAAGTCAACATTTATAACTCAAGAAATTTATTCCAGAGAAAAGCACTTAAACAGATCAGTCAACTGAAGTCCCAACAGGCAGCAGCATGCTCACAACAGAACTCTCATTTCATTGCAGAGTACATTCTGATGCTCAAGTATACTTAAGTATAAATCTAAGTGTTTAATTTAACAATCACGAAAAATCACTAAACACACTCAAGACTGATATGCTAGAAAGAGAATCCTTTTGAAAGAAAATATTAAAATATTATTTTGACATGTCTTCTGGTGTACCATTTCTGAGTTTATAACAAAGACAAGCCATTTCAAGAGTATGAACCCAGACAGGTCATAAGCCTAATTTGCTCATTATATCTGGACATTTCTACGATGCCTCTAAAGACCCTCTGGAAATTGTCTATCACCAGCCGAATTGATGTCATATTTCGATAAAAATAACAAGTTCAATCACAGCGAAAAATTGGAGCTGGCTTATGTGTGGATCGCCTTATACATGGCAATGTACAATCAGGCAATTGCTCCTTCACTGCAGACTTGAACAAGATTAGTTCATGCACTTCTGGGTAGGACTTTTGGCTGAAGTGCCAACACAAGAGCAGCAATCCATCAAGCAGGACAACCGTTTCTACACAGTCAAGAATGAGCTGCCAACAGCACATGTATGAATGTATGCGTGCGTCTGGAACCCTTTGAGAACCTCACAGAGGCACTAAAGCAAAAGATTTAAATATTTGCGACTTAAGATAGGCTGAAAATGTTGCTTGCACTGTCTTTGACAGAATAGCACATATTCTTGTCAAAGACAAAAATTATGACTCACTGGGATGTGACTAGAAAAAAAGGACAACATGTTTTTGACCACATGATTACAGCGTCAAGACTATACCTTGACTTTGGAGAGCTGTGGGTCCTGTTTTTCATTCACTGTCTGTCTGTTTGATGTTGCTTGTTGTTTAGTCATTGTCTTAGCTCCCGGGGATCCAAGTCCATCTATGTTAATCACATGACCGTCAATATTCAACTTGTGCTGCAAAGAATAGAACTCTAAAGTAAAAACTTAAAAAACATTTACAAGAATACAGCATACATTGATTGTCATTCAGTTATAATTGTCATTTAATTAAACATACCATAATATACATATATTTATACATATGTACGTATAGATATATTATGTACCATTTTTACACAGTATCTCTTCAAACCTCTCAAAGATGGTGAAGCATGGCTTTAGAACAAATCTAAACAGATGTAACTCAAACTGAGAAGTTTCTTAAGCTGGTTACAATATTACAATTATAACTTTATCACATGGCGATATTCGCACAGCACAAGACAGTGTAACTAAATTCACCACAAAAGCTGACACCAATGACACCAACAAACAAGTTTCTACTCAACTGCAGGCACCAACGTAACAGCAAAAAACAACACTAAGCGAGGCATCTCAATGCCACTTCGATCTAATGAAAACACAAAATCAGCTCTTTTCTTCTTCATGACAATTAATTATTGCAATATTAATTATGCAATTAAATTTTTAAGTAATAAAATAAATGATTTATACATGAACTCAAGCTACATCACACTGATTTTAAGTGCTGTAATAAAAACATCAAATAAACGAATCAAATAAGTTGTCTACACCAAGCAGAAATATTGGAGCACTAATTAGTAAACAGATCATGCCGAGAGTCAACAGCTCTCAACGTAATCCATAAATCTTGTCTAAAATCACTCAGGGACCAAAAAGCAAAATATCAGTCTCCCTGAAGACCTACAAGTCTCAACACTAAATGCCATTATAAAGGCAGATACAAGGAAAGACATCCAGCCATAAAACTTGCTTTAGAACATCACGCTTGTGTGTATGCATGAGCACAAGGAACAAAAGCAAGCAGTTCAACAACAGTGGATGATAAATGACACTTTTACGAAATGCAAAGTAGCCTTAATGTAGATACCCAGGGTATGTAAAATTGTACAATTAATCTGACAAGTTACATATTGTGACAGAAATATAACAGCATAAATAACAACAAAGTAACCCTGGTGAAGTGGAAGGCCAATGACACAAGTTTGTGCACTGAAATGCAGACTTGATTGTATATAAAATTATGGTAAACTAGTGGATAATGTCTTTTTAAGATTTTATTTTCACCATGTAAATACTTCCTTGCTTGTATTTGTATGTTTCAAAAACTAGATGACTTCAAATCCATAAGGCAGACAAAAAGCCACTGTGGATCAGAGCAGCAGAAATGGATCTGAAACCATACCAGTTTGAGGCTGAACAGTGAACGGAATATGACACAGGTCAGTAAGGAGTGGCATCACATTGTGGATACCACAAGGTATGCCCTGTTGTATCCTACATGAGGATGCTTCAAGAAAGAGAGGAACCAAGCATCGATGAGATCAATAAGCACAAAAGCTTAACATTAATGTACCACAGCCCTTCATTAAATTAATAAAACTGCCTCAACTTAACAGCCCATCATAACCGATTAATAATAACTACCTATGCAAAAATTATGCCTTTCACTAAACAAATACTTTTCAAGCCCACCTTAAACCAAGCTATGTGCATTTCAGCTAGTTAATTCAGAATTCAATTTTTAAAAATTTCAGGTTCACACTTTTGCGCTATCTTCAGATAGACAGTGATGACCCCTCTCTGACCTCCATCACCTTCGTCAACTAAAAACGATTCCCACAGAACCAGTGCTGTCATTACATGTTATGAGTGCATTGTAAGACGTCCTCTACAGGTACCGAGTCTGACTCACAAAATAAACAAGTAAAATAGATTTATAGATCCTTAAAGCTTGCTGTTTTTTTTAAAGTGTTCAAAGGTGGTTAGATGACATTCCACTGAACAACAGAAAAAGTAACAAATCAACTAAAATCACAGTTTCTGCAAATCTTATTATTATAGCTGTCTGCTATAATTGCATACATACAGTAATTGTGGCGTTGAACAGTGATGCTATCCAGCTACAGAAAATCGCTTAAAGCAAGGCTCATCCTAAAGACTGAGGTACAAACTACAACAGCAGTCACTGACTTGAAGGCTGGCAGATTGCTTCAAAGGAATGACTAACTAATCTTATTGTTATTCCTATATTTATACAGTGTCACTATCTAATGATCAAGCATTAGTTAATGGCACTAAGCAATGTATTAACAATATGCAAAGCACTTACTCAAGGTCCTTACCGTCTTATGGGAGGCTTGAACAAGCAACCTCAATCAACTGGCCACTGTGTCACACACGCAACACAAGTTAAAGGCAACACAGAACAAGCATTCATTTTCAAAGCCTCATTTACCTTTTGTACAAAAGAGATCCAGCCAAAGTCTCATTAAAGACCACCAACTAGATTCGTGCTTAATGTAGAGTAAGACCACACCTACTTATGCATCAGCCTGTGGTTATTGTGGTTTGCTAACCCAGACTCCAACTCTAAAACACAACCTTAACACCCGTTATAATACCCGAAATGTCATTAAAATTAAACTCTGGTTGCCCATGCAAAATCTGAAAACTCCAGAAAATCCTTGAAAGCAAAATCCTTGCTTAAACCTACC
This sequence comes from Norana najaformis, assembly GCA_964023275.1. Taxonomy (NCBI): domain Eukaryota; kingdom Metazoa; phylum Annelida; class Clitellata; order Crassiclitellata; family Hormogastridae; genus Norana; species Norana najaformis. The sequence goes on along the minus strand of OZ029913.1, from coordinate 21,335,137 downwards.
TACAAATCCTTGACTTCAGCATAGAGTAAAGTCACTTGAAACAGAAGAGTTGTGCTTGTGCCACTAAAGCTGTGAACAAATGCCTAAAGCAATCCATTGCATCTTTCATCCCTGCAATGTTGAAGGCCTAAAATGTGTGACTCATTTGGAAATACTGCATAAAATAATAGAACAGTTGACCTATATATGCCATATGGAAAGAACTCTTGAATTTAAATATTTAAAACTTGCTACACATAACATCTGGCCAAAGTCAAAGCACTTCACACTCAATGCACCGCTCAAAATCACACTGATTGAAGCCGCTGAACGTCCAACAACCTACCCTGGACTTTCGGCTCTTCACAAGTCACGCAAAGCATAACGCTTACCCGCTGAGCCGTAAACCTACCTCTAAGCGAGGGGATGCCGGTTCGCATACCGATCGTAGCTATAATTAGGAGATTTGAATATCGGGCTAGCACTGTCTGTACACGGGGACCTTAAGTGGCGTGGCACCTATTGCACCAGGCAGAGGTGCTGAAGGATCTCACCCGACAAATTCGCTGAAGGATCTCATCCGATAAAATCCGCAGGGTCGAGGCCATCCGGTCGCTATAGAAAAACGTGTACGTTTACATTTATATTTACCTTCTTCTGCCTGGACTTCTTATATTTCCTGTCATCGTCATCGTCCAGCAGGTCAAAACTCGGCGGCTGCATGGGCGACTTAAAACCAAACGCAAACACCAGAACTGCACATAACACAACACCTACAACGGGGAAAGCGAAGTGAGCGCTGACCACTTCGGACAATTCCATTTTCACAGAGAATTTCTAAAAAATATGGCAACGTTCCTGACTAGATTCAATCACCGTCTCTCCATCGTAAATCGCTGATCAACAAACCACTTTCTGTGCTCACGTCACGCACTGCGTACTGCGTCATCAGTTTCTGAGTGAATAATAAGCAGCAAGGAGCTTTAAACATAGACATTATGAATATTAATATTCATGATGTCTATGGCTTTAAACAACAGATTCCTTCTAGTGCGACTGCTTAGCTTATAATTGTTCCAGCCTTGACTAGAACGGGAAAATTTAGAAATTTTGTCGTTGAAGGAAAAATTAATGTTTTTTGATGTGAAAACTTTCTAAATTTTGCATCAGTCAGAAGTTCATAGTTCATTTGAGTAAATATACAACGGTCCGTACACGAGGCTTGGCACCCATTCAAACGGACAGCGGAAGTTAACGATCTTGCCCGATAAATGAGCAGGGTCGAGCCATACGGCTATCACAGGCCTATTTACGGTCCGTTGCAGCAACACGGAATAAACAAATTTCGCCAATGTTCTTAAATAATTCTGAAAATTTAGAATGAAGGCGCAATAAAGCCGAGTGTTAAGTGTTTTAGATAAACATCAAACATTACAAAATGCATGATGTACATAATTTACTTAACATATCATGCATAGGCCTACAGCACTATACCGAACTGAATTCAATATTGTTCTAGGCCTACCAGAACAGGAAATTTAGTGGAATGACGTTTGGAGAATCTAGACTGCTAAGAGTTGAGGAGAGAGTTAGAAGAAAGATATTCATTCAGGCGAGTAACGACAATGTGTTAGACAGGTTAGATAACAAACTGAAGAGAAAGGACGGCAGATGGAAAGGCTGTCTGTAGTAGAATCCAGTGTTTACGCTGTCGTATGGCTGCCGAGATCGATGAAGTCGACCGTACCCCCTACCTCACTAATTTATAAAGATATATCGGTAGATTGCCTGTTAGTTAAGTAGGCATATATATCAATATTAGAAACAACTGGTGTCTCTCGCTTGGAAGTATAATTAGCTTGTTGTTAATAATAACAATAATGACATATGTGTTGAACCATGTTTATGTTGAAAGTTATGAAACGATATTTATTCACGAACTTGAAATTCTTTACATCTTAGCACATATTGAAATAAAAGCTTTATTTTGCTGGTCAATCAACTAATTAGAATCATTTCTTTCATATGCAAATGTAAATGTGCACGGTTTTATATAGCGAAAGTATGGCCGCGACTCTACTCATTTTTCGATGAATTGATCGGGTGAGATCCTTCACCATCCCTGCCAGTTTGAAGGATGCCACGCCATTTAAGGTCCCCGTGCACGGACCGTGCTAACCCGAGATTCAAATCTCTGAAATAAGCCACGATCGGGTTACGTATGTGGCGCCATAACGAAGACTCCTAAATATCAGCATATTAAGCCACTGTTTCACTCACCGCGCTGGTTCCTCGTTTAACAAAGAATTCAGTTCAAAATCTATCTCAGTTCACAAGGTACTAAATTTAAATCACCCGACCTATCTGCATTCCATGCTCACCCCTAATACTAGTAGACAATGCACTCGATCAGTGGACGCTGTGACTTTTGCTGTGCCCTATTGGGCTATCGGACCTTCTCAGTAGCTGGTCAAAAGTTTTGTGATTCACTGCCCAGTTCAGTTCGTGCGACCAATTCTTTGATGTCATTCAGGTCTAAGCTTGACATGTCTGTTTCAATTAGCTTACCCACCGTAGCCTGGCTTTTGGTTTCTCTGGCATTTTGGAATTCGACTCGGCTTCTCCAACGGTTTATGATTTTTGACTGCGATTTTGACTTGAAGCAACCATCGACCGATGCCCTGGCATTATGATAACGACGCTATAGAAGTCTTTAGATTATATATTAGATTAGATTTCATTCGCCGGTGGGGCCACTGACTGTCCACGTATTTGCCCAAGCCTTTAATTATATAGATTATTAGGCCTACAATAATATGTAACAGTCATACAGAAATGCGAATCTGAGGAGTGGTAAATATAATAATTTTCAGCATTAGCATCGTGCATAGATGCCGATATCTTTCGGAAATACTTTGATTTCTTATTGGCTTAAAGCTTAAAGTGTATGACCAGTACATAATGCATTAAGTAATGAACCTACTTTTTGATTTCGCCTTTGGTGTGTAAACCTACAATAATAAAAACCTATTGATATATTGCTACAAGGCTCTCGTCAGCTAATTTCCGAATTGTAGGATAAGATGATTGGACATCGCTGTTTTTAATTAGCCATATAGTCAGCTGACCGCGAAGCTTCGCTGTCGAAGACACTTCCCGCTCTGTGCAGAGTTGGGGTCTTCCGTGTGAAGTTTGGTCTTTGGACGCTACTAAATAAACTGTAGGAAGCAATTGTCTATTATTCGATGCGTTCCGCGTAAGCATGTCTTAACGAATCTTATGTTTCATGCGTTGACATTTGTTTTCGAGATGGTTCTAAAAAGAAACATTCAACATTATTATTCATCTCTCGACATATAAGTTAAAGACCTATGAGTATGCATTTATGTAGTCTATATAGCCTATGCAGGCCTAGGCTACCCGAGCACACACAAATGGGTATATATAAAATAAATAAATATATATATATATAACGGTTGGTTGAAACTCAAAGGCGCTTCAGAAAATGGAGGTACAGAATAACGCCATTTTGGCATATGCCTACTTGGAACAGGGCAGGGCACCAGCATCGCGGCATTTGCGCTCTCTATAAAATCTATATTTTCTCACTTTTCGGCATGTCTTCTGAATTTGTTAATTTTCCTTTCTTACCGGATATGTGTTCTTTCTGGGGTGAGTTCTTTCTCATTTGTTTCAACCGCTAATCAACTTCAGATTCGCCTAATTTTTGTCCTCTTCATGCACCCACTGTTCTCCTCGCGTCTCTATCTTCTGCCATTTTGGCTTCGAAATGTCGGGGGTTCAAGTCCCCGCCATTGCAGATATGTATTTCAAGATTTCGGCTCCACTTGCGCCCCCTATCTAACGAGTAGGCCTACACTGACCGTACTCCGTCAGTGGGAAGATCAGGCGGCAATGAAGAGAACTGGCAACCCACATTCACATGCCGAGGCTAAGAAAAAATTGCCCATGGCTATTTGAGGGATTGGTCATTTGTTCTTCGTGTCTGTCTGTTGATTATGTGCATCTATGAAAAAGTGTATTTTGATATTTAGGAATATTGTATTGTTACCTTTGGAGCATCCAAAATAAACTTCAAGGTATTTTGAGACTTTAGGACACGGGTCACCAAAGAGTCGACTGATCACTGATACCTTGCAACTCCTGTTACCTGTACAACTGTCGCCAAAATGCAGATGACTTAAGTAAAAACATAAAATCGTTACGGTAACGATATTGTCAGAGTAAATTTCCGCTGAGTCAGCAAGTTTAAAATAAGTTCAGGCGGGGACGCGTTTTGGTGGAATTTTCATGATGTAACCTCGATGAGTCATCGGGTTGTTGACTTGTTTGTGATTCGCGGCGGGCGCCCTGTGCTGAGGCTAGCTGATGTCAGCAATGATTCTTGCCTGGACACGTTTGTAATAATGCGTCTGTGACTGGTGGGCGTTCGCTTGCAGTTGCTAGACAGTCGAAGTCTGGTAAAACTGTGTAACATCATCATTGTCGTCATCATCATCATCGTCGTCGTCGTCATCATCGTCATCATCACTACCACCACTCCTACCATCAACAGCAACAGCATCTTTGGTGCGCCATAATCTGGAACGTAGCCCTTTTCAGCAGCCAGTCTTGGACTTGCTCCTAGGCTTTGTTTTTCCCGGATTTGAAGACTAGATGTGTCTCCTAAGTAGAGCAACCCTATGAGGCTGACTGCCAGAGCTCAAGTGTACGCTGCATAGGCTTAAATTGCGACTAACTTTAGTGGTAACAATATTATAATACTAACGCTCGAGCAAGGACCTTCTTCGGGTGTACGAATGATCCAGGACACATAGTGTGGCTTTTCTTTGTCGTCTTTGCGCAAGGTCTTGTGCTGTGGCGACCGTAGTTGGCACGAACAATGAACAATGAATAGTCCTCGTCACAAGACAGATGCAGCTGCTCGCGTTCACAGGCGAGTGTCATGTAATAGTGGATGCTATGGGTGTCGTGCTTGTGATATGACGGCCACTCGTACGGCGATCTTGCAGTTGCTAAAATTTATTAACCACAATAGTTTAGAAACACGAAATGGTTTGTACAGTGCACATGTGGTAGCAGAGGTTTGGGCGAGGACTTTGAAGCAGAGGAGTAATTATTATATTGGTGTTAATTTCCTCGTACAACACTGCATTCAGGTCAACTGCAGTACCTTCAAAAATATGTTAGGCCTACCCCCTCAGTTCTATCGTTATTCCACTACGTCCTCTGATTGTCTGTTTCTTGCGATATCTCGAGTGAATAGAGCTCTTGGCAGCATGGATCTTTCTGTGACTGATCCAGATTTCGGTAATACACTTCCATGACCTGTTCGTGCTGCCGAGTTTTTCAGGTCAAACCGTTTTGTTTCAGTTTGCTTAATTATCCAGTTTCGCCTGCCTTTATGTCTTACCGAGCCTTGGAACTTAGTGCAGTGTTACAATGGCGCCATAGATGTTCTTAGATTAAACTAGATAAGATAACCTTAAAACATATGTACAACCTCTATTGTCATATCAGTGTAGGGTGTGGAAATTAAAGCGCAGCTGCGTTCATTTATGAGGGAGAAAACTGTCCAGTATTCAGTGTTCGAATTTCAATGTGTTAATGCTAAGATTTTTCTCTAGATTGTCCCTACAAAGTCCTCCTGCATATATAAGGTGTGTAAAAAAATCAGTAATTTATCTGAGTTTAAAGGGGAAATTTAATGTTTGATCAGAAAAAGCAACCTTATTTTAATAACTTGAATATTCTCATACCCATAACTAAATATTTAATTACTTGAAAACTTAATCCTCGCCCTCTCGTGAAGCTGAAATGAGTCACAAAACATAAAAATCGACCAAAACGTTTGATCTTATATGGAGGCTGTTGCGAGGAACAGAAAGTCACAAAAGGACAAAAGGAGCAGACTATATAGTAGGCTGTATTTGGGAGTCGGTGGGAACGCTCCAGGTAAAACGATCGGTTCTAGACGTTTTCCGGTGGAAAGCTCCGTGACAATCTCCCAGCATTATCAAATATTAAGTAACTCGGTTTAGCGGTTTTGTATTTACAGAAGGCAAACGCATTTTCTGTGCTGAGTTTTGGTCGCCGTTAACACTAGGCCCATAAACTGCGCAGTACAGACAGCCTGTGATATATAAGTTTACATAATTATTTGCCCTAAACCCTAACACGTTGCCTTCAAAAACCCTGACACATAGCCTTTAATCACCCTGAGGCACGTAACTTTCAAACACCCCAACAGGTAGCCCCCACCACTCTGGAATAAACTCTCCCAGAACTGCGACAGTTTTCTGACCCATCATACAAACTCACCGATGCTCCACCGCTTGCAATTTCTGCTTCGGCCTTTCACTCAGAACTGAAAACATTCCTCTTCCACAGATCCTTTCCTGACACCCCTTCTTCCTCTTATCTCTCTCTCCCCTCCAACCCCAAACATCACCCACCGTAGCTACCACGCTGTCTCTCTGCCTGACTCTTGAATCTTGACCCAGAACCGAACCCTTTTGCCTATCGATTTTGTTTTGACTGAGCGCCTATGAATAAGCTGGTCCCGGCGGCGAGGCTTTCGTTGGGCGCTGTAGAAATCTTGGAATTACGATTACGATTGCGATTAGCCTGCAAAGCCCTAACACGTAGCCTCCAACAGAATTAGGCCAATAATTATAATCATTGGCTCCCATGCACATTATTTTTTAAATTTCGATAGATGTTAGCTGATGATTTGTTGTCACGAACGCACGCACGTTCGAGGGTAACCATAGGGTCGTGACATAAAGGTCGATGCACCTAATGTCTACACTCAGACAAGTAGCTCCCAGACAGTCATGTCTGTTGGCCCTACAGCTGACCCGCATTGTGTCTCTAGTGGCTAACTGTGGGCCCAACGAATGTGACTATCAGGGAGCCTATACCTTGTGTTTCTCTGTTGTTTCTGAATTGTATTTTCATCCTACACATGTGATGCATTGGTAGTCGTTAGTCTTCTTGAAACTTGAACTTGACTTATAAACCTACATATCAGTACACTTCAGACGTGTTAAGATAGATCCATGTTGAACGAAGCAGAGCTAACCCGCACCACACCGTGAATTTTGACTGCCGCATGACGGTAGTCTTGATAACTCTTTGCTAACTGTAAACTCTCTGTCTTTGTATAGCACCTATCGAGTAGGGCACAGCTGAACCCCAGGGGTTGGACCCTACTTCAATTTTATGAGCGACGTTTTAATTTTCGCTTACTTTAGATTTACATAATCACTTTTAATTGTAATATAAGCCACCAAATATAAAACATTATAATATAATATAAGGGATAAACTTTCTCAACTGATTGAGCTGCAGACTATAAAACATTGAACAGTACTGTTGTCAAAGCTTTTTGATTTTGCTTTGTTTCAATAGCATTATTTAAACGTTTTGTTTTAACAAATTTCTAAAATTTAATCAAGACAAGTTACAGCACTCAATTTGTCCAATTACACAAAAATTCCATTAAATCGACCAATGAGCTGATCTTATTTATTTCTTACTTCTTAACTGCTCGAGCATCGTTTGCTTACAGGTGAACTTTTTTGTTTTACTCTTTTTAGCTAACGAGGAGCGCCTTCGAGAGTCATTTACATGCACACAATACCATACTGCAATACCATCGCAGCCGCCTCTGATGATCCACAGCTGTAGTCCGACATATCCTCCCTCAAATCTATATATAGACGGTGTTGTATGTAGGCCTACACTTATTCTACGCACTGAATTTGGCACCGATTGTGAAGGCAGGGCAAGCGATGAACAACTCGTAATCGCAATAGGAAACTCCAAATTTCTAAAGGGTTATTTAAAAGCTAAGCGCAGGGCATCAGCTTGTTCACGAGCGCTGCGTCAAGTCAGTGGGACTGTCCAAAGATGCCATGTCAAGGGTCATGTCCGGCTGCCGTAAGACTACAGAGAGAAGGGGGAAAGGAGCTGTTAGGCTGGGTTGTGTTTCAAGCTAAGAGAAATGGGAAGACAGTCCACTTCGGTGTTAAGAGAACCTGAATCGACTGAAATGACTATAAAGATCTCTTTCTTTCAATACCTGTCTCTACAGAAACCCTTACTTTTGACTAAATAAATCATTGTTCTGTTACTGTAAATTTTCTAACGCAAGGGCTTTGTGTATACCAAAAGGCGTATCAAAGGGAACACGGTCTCCATAAATTCTGAAGGAGATACCTATGTAAATGTCCATCTAAGACGTTGTTACAAAACTGCTTGTTTCATAGATTTAAAATACTAACTGGGCTGGAGCCCTTGCCCCAAAAATCAAGGCCCTAATTCGAGCCGGCTCCACATTTCATAAATGAAGTGAACGGGGGCTATCCTCAAGAGGTGCCTTTATCTACTTTAAGTTGGGTAACAACGGAACGCAGCCCATCTGTCGACACGTGTGGGTGGTTATGCACAGAGTGGAGGTGGTTGGAGAGGAGTACACCTATTCAAGGTCAGGCAGATATGGGTCTGAAGTCATCGCAAATACCGACCTTTGCAATTGTCCAATACTGTATAATAGTATGCAGCCGTCAAAAGCAGTGGGGTGGATACAAGACTTGTTGATTATAACGACAGGTCGGAAGTTAGTCAGTTAGTTATCTAGATACTTAATATTGCGCCATTTAGGTACCCCACAAAATCGCTGCATACACTATAGCCTATAGGCTATAATGTTAAAATCATAAAGAAATAAGCTCATCAGTAAGCAAAGTGAGCAGAGATACTTAGAAGAGTCTCCACTAGCGAGCTCTGCATGTACTCTGATCCCGAATGAAGGTTCACATCCAGAATTGATAACTGACACCGTACTCAGAGTCCCTGGACCGCGTTGCGTCGAGGACGACAACTGCCGATGAAGTCCGCGGCCTCCGATAACATCATCCACCAGCTGTACCTCGTAGATGCCAGCAGGTCTGCACAGGACAGGTGTTCGACTGGTTGCAGAACCTCTCCGTAATTGACGATCGATGCCACTTCAAAGACTCTCCTTGCTCTCGTTCACCGAATCCAAAAATGTTTGGTTGCTGACGGCGCAAATAGGTCTGTATGTCTAAAGTTGCGGCTGTCCAATTGGGCGTGTCCACCCTCTGAATAGGTGGACTGGTCCAACAGCGGCAAGATTTCGACCTGCAACCAAATACCTTCCAAAAACACGAAAATCCCACTGCGAAATCAAAAGATAACTCCAAAACGCCGATCAAAGTGGAAGTCCGAACATACAAGAATTGTGAAGCAAACACTGTTGAGACGAAAAATCCGTCGAAATAATATGCATAGCAGAGCTAAGCCACTACGTGAGCAGGATTGTCACATAGTTGCTCATTAGAGGAAGTTCTTCAGTTTCTGTGTTGCATCAAATATCTATACACAAAGATATGCACCAAAATCTTTATTAAGACTTGGGTATTCAAGTGAATTTCAGTTTGATCCAAATATGCACCCCTTTCAATTCAGAGTCAATAATCCTTGCATGGAGCTTTTTTAGCGGTCCATTTCTAGATGCACTGATACCCACTGTCCCGGTCTCGACTTCTCGACTGAGGCGCAGGCTGTACTATAGGCCAACTGTATAATCTACGAAGAAGCAGCTGTCCCTTATGCCAAACGCGACAGGCAGTCATGGGTATGCAATGCTACCGACTTCATTTTTCTTAGCCTCGGCGGATGTGGACGGGTGGCTAGTCCTCTTCCTCGCCGACTGATCTTCCCACCAACATTGTAAGTCATTTTACAGCTGAGTTCGTTAGAGGCGCAAGTGGAGCAGAATGTTGGAAACAACGTTCTGCCGTACCGGAGATTTGACCCCCCAGACTTCTGGGTTGACAGTCCAGCACATTAACCATATCTACGAAGAGTAGATGATAATTCGATATGCATGTAGACCTACGTTTTATGTATAACTTATGCATGAGTTTATGTATAATTAATGTATGAGTTTATGTATAATTAATGTATGAGTTTATGTATAATTTACACCACTGAACGAATGTAAAGCATACTGACTTGTGTCGTTAAGATGGGGCTTCCTGTGTCTTTTCGGTTGAGCAGCAGCCATCGGCATCGTTGAAATATGCAAGAGACAAAGAACGTAGCAGACAGCGACTGCGGTCTTCAGGATTGACACTAGCATAAAGTTACTGCGACACATCTGTCGAAGGCCAGGCATTCTGTACAGCAAAGGTACACGACGTAGACAGGTGAATATTTCTTCAAAAATAACAGTCGTCAGCACGACGCGACAAGATAGAGGAATATGTTTAAAACTCTTCTCTGACGGTTTCTTTCCTTCTTTTTTCCTTTTCGGTGATTATCCAGAGTTAGGCGGTAGGCCTTCTCGTGAATTTTGTCGTCGTTGGAATTAAGCTTTAACCACAAAAACATTATTCTTGAAAACAAAATTTAAAACTAGCTGGAAAAGAATATTTTAGATCATCTAGGACCATCCGACGCCTTTGAACCTTTGAAGCGCTTTAGATATGGAATATTCGTAGAATCAGTTCTCTTTTGTTTCATACTATTTTAATCATACTAGCTAATGAATTGGTTTCCAGCAGGCTTGATTACTGTGAATCACTTCTCATTGGCTTCACAAAGAGAGATCTGCACAAACTACAAACGGTTCAAAACTCTCTCGTCAGAGCCATAACAAAGACCCCTAAGTATCAGCACATACTCCAGTATGGCATTCGTTACACTGGTTTTACGTTGAGCAAAGAATCCGGTTTTTTACAGTTCACAAAATACTGCTTTGAATCAGTTCAAGGCTTTGTAATTCCCCCTCCTGCTTTTATCCGTCGTACCGTTCCAATTCCAAAAACCATCCACCGTAGCCGTCTGATTGTCTGACTGCCTGACCCTTAGATCTTGACCTGGAACCAAATCTGACCCTTCTTGCCTATCGATTTTGACTGAGGACCAGTGAATAAGCTGGCTCCTACCACTTAGCCTTCATTGGACGCTGTAGAAATCGAATTTGCGATTTTTATGAATACAATTGAATTCGCTGTCCAGTTCTGTGCCCTCTGTCAGTTCGCTAATGTCATTAATGCCTAAACTTAAGACTCGTCCCTTTCAACTTGCTTAACCACCCTAGCATAACTTCTGATTCTCTGACCTATCGGAATTCGGCCTACCTTTTCCAATGAATTCTGATTTTGATTGTAATTTCACTTGAAGCTGCCATCGTTTGATGCATTGGGCATTTTGATAACATTTCTACCGAAGTCATTAGATTATATTAGATTAGGTTAAGCCATTTTTGAACACCAGATAATAGTCAGAGTCGTTAAAAGCAAAGTATTAATAGTAATCCAAATACGGGACCAAAGGACAACATGTAACTGTAATCTGTGTAATGTCACTTCAAGAGATGCTAATCTGTAGTGCCTCGGTAGTGTCTGTTCATCATAATTAATGCCAATTCCCTAGATTCGATTCCAGCTGTTGCAACTGCAACTGTTCTCCATCTTCTGCTACTACATCTGCATCTACCATCGCCACATCCATAGTCCATGCAAAACTTGATTACTGTAATTCACTTTTCCTGAATATAGACAAAATCCAAATAAATCTCCTTCAAGCAATCCAGAATGCACTCGCTCGTGCTGTCACCAAGTCTCCCAAATGTCATCACATCTCTTCTTTTCTCAAATCACTTCACAGGCTTAAAATACCTGAAAGAATAGAGAACAAGTCCTATCACTTACCTAAAACACACTTCAATCCTCCAAACCCTCCTATCTTCACCAGTTATTTACAATCCAACCAGTCCGCTCCTCTCCCGTCCTAACACGTCTATCACCTCCAGTCACCTCATCGTTAAAATTTGGAAATCGCTGAATAGCTATAGTTGCTCTGGAATAAACTCCCTCCAGAATTATGACACTTGTCTTGCACATCCTATGAGAATTCACAGTCACTGCACCTCTTGCAACCTCTGCGCAAATCTTTCATTTACAACTCAACACTCCTCTTCCACAAATCCCATATTAATTCCTTCTCTTCCCCATATCACTCTCGCCGCTTTAATTCTAAACACCGTAGTCGTCTGATTGTTTAACCGCCTGACTCTTTGATTTTTTTAAATTGAATGTGACCTTACCTCCAATTGGTTTAGTTTTGACTGAGCGCCTGTGAATAAGCTGGTTCCCTCGACTTAGCTTTCTTCGGGCGCCTTAGAAATCTCAAGATTAAGCTTTCGATTACGATTACGAGATCGACCAGTGCTTGCTACTGAAGCTAAGCTAACTGTTTAACTAAACCATTCGATTAGGACAGGATTTTGGTGTCCTATGCGTTTTGTTATCTCGCAGTTGGTCTATTTCAGCAATAACATTTTTACATATAAAATTCGCTTTAATGACATCTCTTTATAGTTAGGTTACTTTCTTTATTCATACATCGGAAGCATCGCCTAAGTAATACTTAAATGAGGCACATAGGCCTAATTATATTTTTACGTAGGCCTGTTCCTATAAATTGTATGTTGCGTTACAAGCTGTTCGCTGAAATGTATAACATAATCAGAAAGAGCCTGAAGAAGAGTTGAGTACTGATGTCAGCCAGAAAGCCTAATAAGAGCTTGATAGCAACTGAGAAAACAAAATATCGAGGTAATCCTACTTGTTGGGCATTACATGTATTCAACTCAAAGAGAAGCCAGCTCACTACTTACAGGTCGCTGACTTGATATCAAAACAAAAGTCTGAATCGATTAGAATTGTTTCATTGAAACTTTGTTATTATTGCATTGTAATGTAGCGTAACCGTTCATTTTGCGCCTTTAAAATTCCAGCAAAAGCTCTTCATTAGTCTAACGGTTAGAATTATAAAAGAACACTGTACAGATGCAAGCTCACCCTGGTGCCTAACCGGTCTCCGAAATATGTGCGCTCTTTCAGTTTCTCCGAAGTCTTTATGAAACAGTTCATAGTGTATCCAACTGTATATAAGAATTCTTGGACCGAGCCTCGGTGGTAGGGGCGGGGACATGAGGGATGCCTGTGTGAGCAAGTAGGCCTCTCTGTCGGCCCGCACCCTTCACCCTCTCGTGGGGCCAATGGTCTGTACCTGTCCTGCACTGAATCCGGAGTCCGTGAGCGGTGCAGATGTACGGTGCACCAGGTCAACAAAGTATTTTCGACTCGAAATCAGACCCGTAGAACTACAGGGCGTCTCGACGATAGATACGGCGCACATGCTACAGGTCAACAGCGAGGGAACATCTAAAGGAGGCGTTGTTCTTTCTTGAAATCGATGTAAACACCTTCAACAGATGCAAACCCCTCTGATATGCTGGACTTGGAACGGTCGTGTAAGATTACACACTTCTCAAGAATATAGAGTAACCGCGAATAACAGAACACACAGTACTATACTCCATAATATGTATGTAAAAGATTGAACGCCTTTAAAAAGAACTCATATGTAAGTCAAATAAATAATGTTGACAAGGGATTGTCTATGTAAAAATTCGCAGTCGCCCAGTAGTTTTTATGTGATCCTGGCCTAGCACAGACTGTGACATGTTGCCACAGCTCAGTGTTAATGACGACATGGCTTCTGTAAAATTTTAAACCTTTGCAGCTGTTGAGCTCAAGTGTAATTTGGCTCAGTATGTTGTGCAGCTCTCTACTCAGAAAAAGTTTGGGTGCGATTCGATTACCAATTGCTCCCTCCGCCAACACCCAACGCATACATGATCTATTCCTTTTAACCATTTTGTTCCTCGAAACTGCCTACAGTCCGCACACCTTGACTGATTTCTAACTGCTTTTTTGGTAGAGCGCATAGTCAAGTATAAAGTAGGCCTTCTTATTGCAGAATTTTGATTGTATTTTAAAATCTGTAAAATAAATACTATTTCTTTGAAAAAACCCTTTAACTTGCTGTAAAACATAGGCCCCAGATTCAAAATCGAAATGATTTCACCGACTTTTGAATGTCATGGCTAAAATTAAAGGAAAATAGGCCTATAGCCCCCTAATAAGGGTATTATTGTTCTAATTTTAATTTTTTAATGTGTTCGTTTTAGACTTAAAATGAGAAATCAGTTAGCACACAGGTATTTATAGATAGTAAAACAATTATAAAAACAACATGAGCCATAGGCTCCTGTCCCATGTCAACAAAATAAATTGAGTGCTTAAACTTTTCGCCATGAGCAACGGTTATATCGCGTATGTAATCTCTTGCTACCTTCACTGAGACAGTGGTACAATTTGTCTCTACTAGGAACAGCTGGCGATTGCTGTGGCTCTCAACTCTTAAGTGTGTGAATTTGGAGCACAACGTGTGTGTGTGTGTGTGTGTGTGTGTGTGTGTGTGTGTGTGTGTGTGTGTGTGTGTGTGTGTGTGTGTGTGTGTGTGTGTGTGTGTGTGTGTGTATATATATATATGCATTAAGTATAACATGATAGTTTGATCAGCAGGTTGTCCAAACCGGTTACAGCCAGTTGTTATCGTAGCCCTGTAGATTCGAACGACTTGGGTGCAACCAGTCTTAAACATTTTACCTGTTTCTTTTTATCTTGTTATTGTGAATATCAAGCAACACATTTTGCAGGAAATAGCCCAACCATTCAGCAGAAACAGTCGCATCTTTAAAACACGCTAACCTTTGCCTTGGCATCGAATGGCTTTGTCTAATAAAGATGCCTGTTGCACTGAACCGGTTGCAGGAGGGAAAGAGAAGTTGTCACCTAGCTAAACTCTAACCGTGGCTCAGCCCTTAAAGCTAAAAGGCAAATTGCGGTGGGACGTTTAACTCCACTTTGTTCGAAAGATAATTATTTAATCAGTTGCACAGAAAAAGAAAAATAGTAGTATTGTTTTCATATAGGTAATTGTAATTATTGTAATTAAGAACTTCTATCTCGCCGGTGTCTAAGACACAAGGCACCAACCGATGGCTCAACCAAGCCAAGCCTCAATCAGTTCAATATCCATAATGTAGGTCCATTAAGATCGACAGAGGCAACCTACGTTGGATAAGCCAACTGAGAACTTGTGTAAGTCTTAAAATGAGAACGAAAAAAATAAGCGACTGAGCAGAACGAACAGACAATCGAGACAGAGTTCCAAAATTTAGGTCCAGCAACCGAAAGAGCACGCTCACCAAAAGCATTTCTAGTCCTGGGTAATATAGGCTATGCATGTGTAATGTTTTAAAAGACTGTTGCCACGAGACGTAATGTATAGAAAGACGTTTGGCAGTCGATCTAAAACACTAGTCAGTGGTCAGTCTTAAAACATTAGTTTGGTGGTAGCGGTGATACTGGCGTCTCTTCGGGGTTTTCTTGGCGTGTTGTTTCGTTGACGAAGAATGTTCAATTGATGCTTTTATTCTAACAACAAGTCTATTTACAACCTATTTACAGAGTCACGATGTTCTTAGACATACTGTAGTTTCACTCTCAGCTGCTAGCTTCTTTCTCCCGCACCCGTTTCGTCAGTTTGTCCGTCGTCGCAGCTTGCTTCAGCCGAGACAGGATTCCTCTTTCGCACGTCGCTGAGAGTGCTCCGCGGTTCTCGCGTCGCTGAGAGTGAACCCCGACTCGCTTGTTCACTCCCTTTTTTATTCTTTCTTCCAGCTCCTGGCGGCAGACATCAGAAGCATTCTTTCTTCCCCTTCCTGCCTCGCCTCATTATCATGGCTTCCTTTCCTGTAGTCTGCTAGCGGCAGACTTCAATCGACCTTCCATCTACCCTCTTCCATCGCTGCATCATCATGGCTCGCATTCCAGTGCTCTGCCGTTTGTCTTGCAGATCACAGATCTTGCAGATCCTTCCAGTCCCCTCGCTTGCACGCGTTGCCCTTTGGAGCCTTGTCTGTGTGCCTTTGTCTGCCTCCTTTCTTCTGTCTGTTCTGTCTGTCGTCCGTTAGTCTTTGCATCAGTCATGCTTAAATATTACTGCCCTTTATCTTCTACTAATTTAGTTCTAAATACTACAGTTAATTGTTTATATAATTAATTGTTCATCGTTTTATATAATGTCCTGTATTTGTGGCCGTATTTCGCATCATCGTCTGCTCGGTTTCCATTACAGCATGTCTGCTGGAACTTTCTATTACGAGTTCAAAGCACTTAGGTTTTTGTTCACACGCTAGCTTGTGTTCGGCGCTTATAAAATAAAGTTTCGGGTTTAATACTCAACAAATATCCGGGATGTAAGAGGAGGGCGAAAATTACGTTTCACTGGTTCATAGTTAAGAAAAGACACTGTATTGTGGAGGATTTGACAGACTACATACTAAGACAATGGCGCATCCGGCTGAGACCCGCTGTATTCGATTCCTTGTTCTTTATTTTGGCAAAATGGGCTTCTTTCGGGGCACCGCCCCGAACCCCGCTGGGGAGCTCGCGACGCTCCTCAGACCTCTATCCGTTAGGGGTTTCGCGTCACCGGCGCTAGCTGTATCAGATCGCTTCATTTTTCATCCAGGTACAGGACCCTTGGCTAGAAAAGTCGCATAAACATGAAGCCCAAATGTGTTCAATTTTATACTAAATGCTTCAAAATGCGTTGGCTTCCGGGGCTCTGCCCCGAACATTGTTTGGAAGCCTACGACGCTCCCC
The DNA here is from genome assembly GCA_964023275.1 of Norana najaformis. Lineage (NCBI taxonomy): Eukaryota > Metazoa > Annelida > Clitellata > Crassiclitellata > Hormogastridae > Norana > Norana najaformis. Next base: position 21,318,518 of record OZ029913.1, on the reverse strand, counting down.
CACAGCCCTAGACGTTAGGGGTTTACTGTCTCAGACTCCCTCAATTTTTCTTCAGGTACAGGACCCCTCTGGTTAAAAAGTCGCATAAGCTACTGTCAACAAGGAATGTTAGCCTAGAAGTAAAGCGGCTCTGCCCTATTAAATGGTGTGCCGTCCACTGAAAGATTGGTGGACCCCATTGTATCATGAGTGGCTAGCACACGTGCCAATAAGGACAGTGATAGTGGGGTTGGACACGTAACTGCTAGCCACTTATGATACACCCAAGGACCACGAAAATTGGTGGAACTTTCATGGATTTTTTCAGTGGGTCCACACAAATTCACAACAATAGGCCTACTCGTGAGACTACTTAAGAAGCCGTGTTTCTCCTAATGTTTAACCCTGACCTTCCCTCTTATTTTGTCTAATCTGCAGCGTCTGACAATTAAAATTGATTTATTTGGCTGTCCGTGCATCTGTATTATAAAATGTAAAGGATCACACACGCCCTCGCCGAATATGCTACACGGATCACAAAATTCCTAGATCAAAGCGGCAAAGTTGACTCGATTTTAAAATGTTTTCCACGCTTAAATGGATCACTGGATGGTCCGAAGGAGAACTTCAACAGCTTCCAGTCTGCCAAAGTGTTTCGCTTTGCGAGACATACAATACAAATTCATTTCTCAAAAACGTGTAGGCCTACATCGAATATAAATAAATCGAACCAGAGGCCTGGGCCTACATACTTCTCAATTCTGGCGTCTGTCTGCCAAGGATACACGTTTTTACCGGCTACAAAATTGATTGTTGTTGCTTTGTCAACAGAGAACACAGATTTCGCTCTCTAAAGTAAGTCGACGGGGCGGTTCCTGGTTTGTGTTGGTCTGTCTAGAGAGTGAGTGACCTTCGTCGCGTGCCAGTTATCGTCTGGTATTCATCTTCAACGTGTCACGCTCTGAACTGTGTCAAGGCAAAAAGTGTATTTTATTTTCCAGACGACTTATAAATAAATGAGTTACTGCGTGCATTTGGTTGAGAGGAGATAATGAACTTTGCTGTTTCAGATCTTTCAGTCTGTTTACTCGAACTCTGAACTCTACATTGCTTAGTCACTGGATGAAAAAAGGGAGCAGTCGTAATCTGTTTCGTCTTACGCGGTTTAGGCCCATTGCAGATTTTTTAGGCACGTGTTGTCGAACAGATCTTTCGCGAGGCATCTTTGTTAATCTTGGCGCTTGGAACCATGAATTGATATAATCTCAGCAAATGGCAATTCTCAAGTTGCCAGATTGCGTTTCCAGCTACAGAAATGCAACCTTCCTTTCTTTTTCCTATTTATTCATTGTTAGTCGACTCGGACGTTGTATAGCCCAGTCACGTTCAAAACAGACGACTGCATAAGACAGTCCATTGTTAGGCCTATGTAAGCACGTTGGGGCACAGCGTTGGTCTTCTGGAAATTAAATCTGAATACTGTACGTGTATGTAAAATTAAAAATATAATTAATTTTCCATTCGGTCTAAATGTTTAAAATTAATTTTAAATAAAATATCGGACTGAGTTGCCCTTTCTTCAACTCATTACGCCATTATACACAATTTCCCAATCTGGACTGCCTCAAAACATGCGGTTTACTTGTTTATACGTGACTGTGTCCAACATTTGAGTCAACCGTTAATGACTGGCATTTGATATGTCGAATTAGGACTTTGAATTTTGTGCAGATAAAAACATGCATGCCTACGTGATCCAGTTGTAACCGCGAATTTGAATGTAGTCCGCGCTTAAAAATAAGGTCAAAATTAGTGAACAGCAATCGAGGCAAATTCATTTTTCTTATACTGCATATCACCGTCAGTCTAGCACACAGAATCATATAATCATACAATTTGCCGACTTTTCGATCATCAGACTATAAAAAAACTGTTGATATAATTTCACTCATTTACTAAATTCTACGAGTGCCGGCTTGTCATTTATTTGGGTGCATTTATGAAATTTCTATGAATAAAAAATTAAAGACCATTTATTTGTTCTCACTCTGCTTGTTTTCATTAATATCTTGTAACTTTCTTTATCTAACGTTTGATGGACATGTTTTATTAAATTGTTTTCAGTTTTATTTTAGGAAGCAAACTTTCTCAAGCACATTACAGAAATGTGAGTACAGCTTTACTGCAATGTTTGGCAGAAATACTGTTTTGGAATTATTTTAATGTACATGTATAGTAATGTTGTTCTATGCTAGAACTATCGGATGGTTGGGGACACTAGACACAGAGCCAACTCGCTTGCATATAAAAGAATTTACTGAAGGAATATAACATACCGTAAGACAGCAACGATTCAACAGAAGACCAGTAGAAATCAAGTAGAGGTCTGATACAGACACGCCGTCTTAACCGACGTGACCAAGCAACGTATCAGCCCTTGTCTGTCCGTCGCTCAGGCTTTTATAACTTTCCGTCCTTTCCTCCAAGTCTCCGTCCATACCTCCTTCCCTGCCTCCGGGCTAATCGGGATTAGGCTGGTCCTTACTTTACCTACAGGTGTCTGTGCCTGTTTACATTACCAGACGCTAGAGAACTTATTTGGGCTTAGCCTATACTGACTTAGAGGCTGCTGCTTGCTGACGTGGCTGGTGCCTGTTGATTCTGCTACCTGTGGGTTCTCTGCTCAGGTCGTGTCTTTAGTTAGATTGCCCTCATAACCTATACCTCGGTCCGAATCTTCCAGGTCTTGTATTTCTCTTTCTACCTATAGTTGAAGTTGACCTTTAAACTAAGTCGGTCTCTTTCTATACCTAAGGTGGGGGAGATGGCGCTCCAGAAGTTGCCTACATTTCAATGCAGCTGTGGACTACTTCTTCCCTGTCTATCTCCCACTCCTTTCTTGCCTGCTGACCGTTCTGTGAAGACGATACTGACCGCATTCCATTATGCCAAACTGATGATAAGTGGACCTTAGATGTTTCTGACTGAGAATTCATATTCGTTGCTACCTATCCTTCCTTCCTTCTCTCGCAGTTCCTATAGCGCCTACTTTAACTTTCCTACAGAACGTTTTTGATACAAACCATGCTAGGACTTTGGTACACACATTAACATACTTTACAATAATACCAAAAACGATGTTTCCACCAAAATTAGCAGTAACGCCCTTCCAACTTTTCTACGTTTGTGTTCCAAAGATTTAGCTACTGTACCTAAAATAAATGATAACACATTTAATAAACGTTTCACACAAATGTTAGATCAACCATTGCACTAACGTTTTAACAACATGAAAACAACTTCACATTATCATTATTATCAGCATTACAACAGTGGTTTCAGTTTTTACAGAATTAGATTACTAGTCAAATTTGTAGATTTTATTCTAAAAACGATTGGTTATAGCAGACAAATTACCCAGACATCATCAAGGTTCTACAATCACTTGGAGGTATGTAATGTGGCACCGACCTGAAATACCACTAATTACTCAATTAAGGTCATCACAGAAAAGTCCTAGAGTAGTTCCAAATATGCAGCATAGCCTGCCTCACGATATAACTTAGCAGCAGCAACAGGATCATCGGCCTTGACAATTCCCCGGCCAACAATGATAACATCACTGCCCCTGTTGGCAATCACTTCATGTGGGGTCAGGTACTGCTGACCCTTGGCATCACCAACTGAATCCAAATGAACACCTAAAATAACACCATCATCATGATTCAGCTTATATTTGAATTTTAATGCAGGAAAGACGGAACACAGGAACATTCAGCCGGTTTTTCTGAAACCAGGCATCCCTTCCAACAAAATGGTCAGAAAAGTTCAGCAAGTTCAAGCTAACAGGAATGCTGGTATGAACATTGGAATTTGGGTCAGACATTGGCAAGTAACCAATGTAGAGCACAACATTTCCCGATTATATAAAATCGCCTTCATCCCAACGAACTTAGCCAAAATGATTTAGTTTGCCATTAAACTCTAAGGCATAAACCAAATGAAAATGGTTAAGACTTAAAAGGATCTCTGTTTCTTAGGTTTTCTCTAACCTTATGAGTTTCTACAACTTTTAACTCAGACTACACAAAGAAGCACCGGGTGCATGAAAAACACAAAGGGAATTGAAAGATCAAGCTGCTAAAAACCCATTCCAGTAGATAGCACTTCATATCCATGGCTACCTCTTGAGACTAGTTTAAGGGATCATAATCTGCATTGCATGAAAAATTGGTTAAATCTGTTTTAATCCTCCAAAATGCTCACAACAAATCTCATAATTCACTGCAACTGAGAATAACAGTCACCAACCTGGGGTGAAGTGCACAAAAGTCGGATCATTTGAAACTCGTTTTGTGCAGATAAATCCAAAAACAAAGTCTCGATGGCTCTCAGCAAACGTTACAGTTTCTAAAAATAAAGAGTTATGACCATCAATCAATTTCTGCAAAGATTACAAGCCATCTCACTGATGCCCTGCCACACAATATATGTAAACATGCATCTGGACACCTACATAGCACCTTTAAAGCACCTCTTAACGGTGCTGCACATGACCAAATAACAGATATACACAGGTGCAGCTTAAGATAACTGAAATAGCTGGTCACATTTAATTATACTAGTCTTCTGCTTAATCACACATTTAAACCGCACAGTATTGCCACAAATGTTGCTATTCTGAGCAAGTCATACCATCAAGTGCTTAATGCAGCCACAAATACTTAGTTACTTAAGTCAGAGTAAACGAAACCAAACCAACCTTTTGTATATGCTTCAGTTATGAGGTTTCCCTTTGAGCTCATTTCTGCAATAAGCAGGCAGCCCTTAGAAGGATTTACCTAAGAAGCAACACATTTTTACTTGTAAAAATGCAGCTTGCAACAGATTCTTTAAAACTCTACAAGTCACCAAGTCCCTAAAGCACTTAAATTGTTTCAAATGTTCTGGCTTATGTGAAACTGTACCCCATGGATTGAGACAGAGTACTTTACATCTTGTTTGTCAGGATTTTTCACCAGTGTAAAAAAACAAAAGACCAGATCACTGCATTTCTAATGCATCACCTTCACCTATAGTGACCCAACGTTATCAAACAATAGTTCAGCCAATGTGAACAACATTGCTTCAGATTGAAAACTATTCCTTCTTCAGCAGTTGCACACTTTATGTAGCTGCCAAAAGGCAGCCCACATTTCACCCAAGTGTAGCAACTGCGGTTCTATCAACTGTGGCCAACTTGGTGATCCTTGATGTTGGCTCTAGTCCAGCCCAGGATGGTAGAATGTCAATCCACTGGGACTGACACCAAAACTGGAAGGATGAGCTCAAAAGTCATGTCACACCAAGCAACCAAACAGTGAGAACCATCACTCAGGAAGCTTTCTTCATCATCAGCAAACAAACGTTTACCTTCATTATTTCAACAGTAAAATGTATCTTAAAAATAATAAATACTATTAAAACCAAATGGAGTAAAACAGCAGCTTAACTTGCAAGCAATGTCTTGACTGCAGCACTGTGGAAGTTTCCAGATACGATTCTAAATTTAATGATGGTTCTCCAAAAACTTCTAGAAGCTGGGAATTAGGAATTCTCATATGTGCAAGAGTATGGTCACCTCTTTCAGACCCTCAATGATTCCGGGGCCAGGAAGACTATGAGCATCCACAATGTCCGCCCATTCGCTGATATGGTACATGCCACCTTCAAACTGCTGCTGAACTGTGTGACCAATATCAGCAAATTTCCTACAAGAAAAGCAGTTCACATAACAATCGCTCCAATCATTCATCTAATCTGATCAATACTAATCTAATGACTTCTACTGCACCTTATTATAATGCATAAAGCATCAACAGATGGTAGCTTCGAGTAAAACTGTAGTTAGAATCATAATCCATTCAAAAAGCCTAGCTGAAATTCGGTAAGTCAAAGAAACCTGAAGTCAAGCTACGAGGCATGCTATACATTATGCTATTCATTGACCCAAGAACTGTTTCTGCATGTATGGCTGACCCCTCCCCTAGGAGGAATTAAAATCCACTGAGATGAACAATTTGCAGAAAAACGTCAACATGCTGCAACATGGCCACAGACATTTTCTGCTCATATTTTGTTTTGATTCTGAATATGATATCTGAAGGTCAGAGGTCAGTCAACTAACTTACCGATCTTCGAAAATAAGGAAGTCGTGTTTTTGAGCAATATTCTTCAGCTGACGAACAGTCTCCTCACTGAAGTCTTTCAGTTCATCAATGTGCGTCTTTAGCACACAGATATGTGGTCCAACTTCATCAGCCAGCTTCCAGCCATAAGAAACACAGAGAGCACCACTGTTAAAAACCTTGCAGACTAATATAAGTTACTATCAAAAGGTTTCATTTTCTTTCAGTCCTTGGGTCAAAGACCAAGACAAGATGTCCTTTTGCAAGAACAAAATGTTCAATCAGTTCAAGATGAGACCAAGACCAAGTACAAGTCTGAGACGTCTGAAAGTGTATTTTATGGGGCCTATGTAGCAGAGACAACAGTATGGATTTACATGCTGGTGACACCTAGAGTCAGTTTTTGCAAATGCTCATGAAGTATCCCAGTATCACAATAGTAACAAATGTATATGTCTGTCATCATCATCTACTTCACAAGGTGGGTGACTGATTTAACACTCACAGACAAAGAGTGACTCCAAGACAGTTGCAAAATCTGACACTAGGCAAACTGCAGTTAAGCACTAACGAATTAACCATTTTGACAGAAAATTGGTAAACTTATTCCAGCTATACATGTTCTTTGCCTGAAGGTACCAGTGAGTAGTACTGCAATTTCTTAAAACTGAGTCACAGGACTAGTCCACAACATGTCAACAGGCAAGACCAAGTCAAAACGTGCAACATCCTGCTCCAAGACCAAGAAGAGATGTTAGCTAATCTGTCCAAGACAAGCCCGTGATGAGATGTTAGGTACATTTAAGACCACCTTGAGATCGAGACATCACGACCAAGACTGTTTTCAAGAAAAGTAAGCAATACTACCTGTTTTGCTATTTATTCCTTACCTTCAGTAGCTGCTTTGTCTCACTAACATCAGCTGACAAAGCAAGGTTTGTCTCTTTTGTGCACATAATTTCAAAAAGTCGCTTAGACACGGCATTCTGGCACAGATCTGCACGAGCGCCGTAGCTCAGCACCTTTCAAAAAACAAGTGACAAAGGAAAATCACATGCAAGTTCTGAGTAAGTTCAGTGCAATAATTTTCCTCAGGTTTACTTGCAAACAAGATCATCACAGTAAAATTGTTTTCGCAAAGGCAAATAAAATGTCAAAGAAATTTAGTCAGTGCAATAATAAATCAACAATCAAACAAGTATGAAAACAATTCATAAATATGTATCCAACCTTTGCCTTAATAACATCAGAAGTCAGTACAGTACACTGGTTCACTGCGATGAAGGCTGTCACCTGATCAACGACTGATTGGTCAATTTTCCCGGCGCAAAGTAGCCACTGCATTAAATGAGATATTGATATTATGCTATGAAAACAAAGACAATACCAATGCCTGTCAGTATCAAAATAATACAGCACAAACATGTGTTTGTCACTAGCACTTCACAAACTTTTATCTGGTGAATGTTGCTACTACAGAGAACTAGCACACTATTTGGTAGACAGAGGAACTGGCAGCCAACAATTACAGATTCACCTATTATTCTCACCATCTTCTCATGATAAGCTTTTATTACTAAGATGTCATGGACTTGCAGCTCACAGAGGCTGTGGAAGGAAGCAAAATCAGGCTCCAGAGTTAGCAGGGACCCTAACTACATTTCCAAGGGCAGGAAAGGAGGGTAAAGGAAGGATTAAGAGGGATATCAGGAGGACAGCAGTGGCATAGCAAGATCAGGCTTCATAGACTCTCACTACACCAGTCAGTGCAGAAAATCTTATTCTTAAGTGCACATTTATATAGCGCCTCTTCAGAAAAACATATCAGAGGCGCCCCAACCTGACAAAACAAGATCACAATAAAAAACAGAATGGTCTTCAATCAACGGCAAAATAGCGGCTGAGAAAGGGTAAGAAGGTTATACTGTGAAAGGATGAAACTGGGAACAACCAGATTCCCTGTGATGCACAATAAAGAGATCTGAGACTAGAGGCAATTGGTAACAGGCAAGCCGCAGCCCATTTTCTTTTGATGGGCTTTCATTGTCTACAAAAATATCCATTGGCAGTCTACATCCTCGTATCTTTTGATGAACGTTCGTGTCTACCAGAATGCTTGCTTACAGTCCACTATTTAGTTAAAATAAAAAACATAAACAAAACTAACAAACAATATTTGCCAATAACGACAATAATTCTGACAATAACTACTCAAAATTATGATAAAACTAGAGATTAACACCCATACCTGTGTAGCGCTATACCTGACTGCATTAGTCGTTCTTTCCCTCCTTGCTCCCGGTCAAGAAGGACAACAGCATCCTTCACGAGAATGCCCTCCGCTGACAATGCCTGAAACACACAGAACTTCCAACTTAAGCCAAATGAACTGCTTCGTGAAAAACCAAATCAATATTCCGTTGTTGCAGATTTTCTTGGCTTTAACACTTTGCACATTAAGTACACTGTATTTAGAGAAATTCTGCTTGCATTATTCTAAACACACCTCGACAGTTTCCTGGACGCTGGTTCCAGAAGTGACAACATCTTCCACTATGAGACAAACGTCCCCAGCAGAGAAGCGACCTTCAATCAACTTCTTTGTTCCATAACTTTTGGCTTCTTTTCGGCGGATCAGCATTGGAATTTTGTGATTGGCTGCCATCAGCTTTAACAAAAGATGCAAACTTTAGTACAGACATTCAGAAATTGAGCACTGCAAACAAATCAGAAAAAAGCCAAGCTCTTGAGAAGGAAGTATAACCACACAATCTGAAATCAATTGATTTTGGATTTAGAATTCTGCCTAGACTCAGAATATCAAACACTACCTTAAATGTGAGTGTGCTACAGTGCAGGGTGATATATAAACAACCAATAAACTACTAATACTGAATCAGAACTGGAAATTATGGACTATAGCAACCATAAAAAAATCAAGGTCTCAAAATTTTAGACCAATGAAGCTCAGACACCTACCGTTGCCAATGGCAATGCAGTGTAAGGTACACCACATACAGACACATAAGATGAGGTACATTTCTGAGCTGCCTGCCACAACAACTCAGACACTTCAACCTTTCAACAGCAACAAAAACACATGAATGATTCTTGAATATAACCTTTCCAAACAAATTAAGTGGCTGAAAAGCAACTCATTAAAGGTTGGTAAAATTGCACTCTACAGTTCACAGTAAACAGCAGCCCACAGAGTTCACTGACTTTGTGCCTAAAGCACAACAGCAATTAAACAACGGCTTTACCAAAAATTGTTAATGCCTTAACAAAAAACTGTCATTAAGACTAAGATCCAAACCTTGGCAAGACATACAGTCAAGATCAGTCTCACGAATTGTCACTTAAAATTATTTGGTATGCATATAGATGTTACTCAAAGTACTAGTAAGCATGGCCAACTATTTTTGCCACCTCTTTTCTTTATATTATAAATTATGATAAAGAATATAATATCTACCAACATTATTAATAATATGTTCCTTATGTAATATGCAACATAATTAGCACAGCATTTCCGAATTAACATAACATTTTTAGTAGAATAACATTAAATTTAACATAATTAGCATAACATTTATTATTAACATAATATAACTGAAAGTATTTCTATAATTTGCACCAATAACATAATATAATTAATTAGTTAACAGGAAACAAGTCAATATCAACATGTTACAATAATTATTAATATACATCACATCAGTACTGTGCTTCATGGAATTTAACTTTATTATAAGTTATTATAAGTAGTAAATTAATAATTCATATTCTTATTATGAATATATTATTATCATTATCATTAAATTCAAATACTGTAATTACTGATACATTTATCAGTAACAAATAGCATAATCTCATAGCAACTGTCAATAATGTAATATCTTTCATTATATTAATATGCTTATGGTGATGAATTACATTTTTACAATAAATGATTTACATCGAGGGCATGTTATAATTGCACTACATAAGTTTAGGTTGCTTGAATTGAATATCCTTGAAAACATCAATGTATGACCACTTAAAGAAGATGGGAATTGGTGAATTAGACTTCTTGAGGTTCTGTCTATCATCAGGTAAAGTTTGATGAGATTTGGTAAAAGTCCCCAAAACCGGACCCAAGCCGAATTACCAAACACTTTTCTAAGCCATTTCTTAAAAATTGTGTTGCGTCAATCTGTCAGAGCGGGTCACATATATTGTAAAAAATAAACTAAAAACAAACAGTAATTAATTGATCAGGGCATTGTGTTGGCAAGCAAGAAAGCCCCTAACATGGAGGATTACCAATGAAACGTACAAATATAGTCTACTATGCTAAACCTCCGTCGAGACCCTGGTCTTTGTTAGCGAGGCTCGCGCCCAGGCGCAATCGCGTATTACGAACCATTATTTCTGGGTAGGAGATGATAACTCGCAGGTCGAAATATACCGGAGACTGAATTCCACTCTTCAGCTTGAAGCTTCCGAATTTCACAGCATCTATATCGAACAATTTCACCGCCAACTCAGGAAGCTTTGTTGCAATATCGACCATTTTAATTTACACAACCTGCCTGCGTGAGCACACAGCAGCGTTGCCAGAGACCCAGTAGTTCACACTGCCCGCAAACTGTACTTTTCTAGTGAACAGTCTTTCTCTGACTGACACTTAACAATTACATTAACGTCTACTTGAAAATATAAAATCTTGAAATTCAGAGGAAAAATTACTAGAATAGTAACGTCATTCCAACGCTTAATAGATGATTTCTTTGAATGAGCAAACGCCGCCTTCTGGATAGGCAATGAACCCACTATAGGCACGTGGTTACTTTGTGAAGTCTCTCAAAGCTAGTTCCTTGCTTCCTATAAATAAGTATGCAAATGCAAACATTTAAAATTCATGATTATCATTATTTTTTGCCCCGAGGTAGATATTATTATTATTATTATTGTTGTTGTTGTTGTTATTATTATTATTATTACATTTATTATTATTATTGTTGTTGTTATTATTACGAAAATTTGTAACGCGCGCAAAGTCACACTGAAATGTGAATCGGAGGCGCGGATAGTTAGTCGCTAGTTGAGTTAGATATTCAGATGTTTGAAAGCCAGTGAGATAATGAGTTTTCAGGCGTTTCTTGAAAGAAGGAAAGGAGTTCGAACTTCGGAGAAACATTGGTAGAGGGTTCCATTCCTTCGGGGCAGCGGTGTGGAATGCACGAGAGCCCATGACAGTTCTGCATCGTGGCTCAGCCAAGAGACCCGTACCTGAAGATCGTAGGCTGCGGGGAGGGATGTAAGGAGAGGCTAGAGACGAAGGTAGGTAGGAGTGCTCATAGTAAGACTTTTGTAGGTCAAACAGGCTAGTTTAAATCTTATCCAGAATTCCACAGGAAGCCAATGCAGCTGGCTTAATAGAACTAAGGAATTTGTGTGAGGAGGTGCACGCAGCACCACACGAACAAGAACAGTTAAAGTTCTCGGTAGAACCAGAGAAAGGCAATCAGATGACCTAGTTGAAAAGTTGCAAGCCTTTAGAATAAGGATTGATTTCATGTGTAAGTAGTGTGGTTGGCTATTATTCAGTGTTTTACATACTGTTAGCTCTAATTTAAAACAGATCATTTGATGAATGGGAAGCCAGTGCATCACAGGCGTTCACAGAGATAGGCCTATACAGCGAATCTGCAAAGCATGTTTTTTAGGCCCTATAAAATTCTAAAGGACTGTCACGTTAAAAACATTCACCAGAGTTTATGCTTTGCTCAGTACGGCGTCGGTTTGGTTCAACTTTAATTCGTAATCGTACACTGAAAATTTCTAAAGCTGTGCTCAAAAAGCTGAGCCGGGCGCCATTCACGCCAGCTCATTCACGATCAGCTTATTCACGACCAACTTATTTACGACCATATATTCATGCCTGCTTATTCACGACCGCTGCGTCAACTCCGAGGGGTTGCCCAGGGATATCGTATGAAGAACAAAACCCGGTCGCCAAGATAAGAAGACGGAGGAGCTGATATGGTGGTTGTTTGAGAGAAATGGGAAGTCGGCGAATTGGATGGATCAGGGTAAGATTTCTCGAATATGTCGGCCAACATTGGACTGTAATTCTGAGTTGAAAGTGGAATGTGTAGGTTTGGAGGAACTGATAATTTGCAGAATTAAGGAGGAAGACCTTTCGAATCCAGAGTCAAAGTGTAGAGTGGTATAAATGGATCGGTTAGAGAATTAAGCAGGATCGGCACCTCTACAATCAATGAATCGTAGCTGCGACTCACTACAGTCGATGCTTCCATCTGATGTTAGCTCGCGGTTAAGTGCGCATTTACCGGGCGTGACGCAGCGCTCTAGGCCATAGCATTAAAAAGGCAGTAGCCTAAAATGTGGGCCTGTAAGGCTAATTGAGCGTTTCGATTGCGACGTGCTGTGTCTCACGATCGGAGGTAGTCTATTTGATCAGTTGTAGACTGACGTGGTTCCGTGCACTAACACAGCGCCAAGCATCAGAGGCCAGGCGCCATATGATAACTTAGGCCCATGCGCGTCAATTGCTCGACTTAGATAGGAGATAGATAGGGCGTTGTCGGAAATTATTAAACGCCATCCGATTGCAAGGAGTTGCTTGAGGGAAGGGCCTAGACTTTCTTTGCACGACGAAGCCATAGGTTAGTACACTGCATTTGAAATATTTTATATGATGTTTTTTATAAACCGTGTGATATTTAGCTATCCAAGCTAAGTAAATGCGAACTAAACAGTGACTTTATAGTATCTAGAAGCCGAGTTTGCCTACCTTAAAGGCGCTGTATAAATGTTAGTCACATTTACATATTACAGTTAGACAAATTTGAGTCTAACAGGCTTCCAGACCTTACCACAGAATTACTGATATGAGTCCTTTGGGCCCCCACTGTGTAATGAATCAAGCTGTCTGTGGTCTTCTGTCTCGTAAGGAGATTTGGTTCCGGGTCTAATTGCAATTGCGTGGTTCCATAGGGCAATAATGCCTGGCTTACCTGCCAGATCTAGACATTATGGGCTGTGACTATTATTAGAATATGAATTTTTATGTGAATATATAAATCCTTCACAGAGACGAAGTTTTCAAAGAAGCAATTTTGGAATGTTATTATTCATAGTTCTGAGGAGAGCTATTCATAGTTTCGAGGATAGCTCATCTTGAATTTGTGGAACTGGCAGCACAGTCTTCCAACATTGGTGAGGGAACAAATGGTTGCCAGGAGATTCCAAGGGTTGCACAACAATCTTCGGTTTATAGAGGATTTTATCTTTTTAAACAAGGGCATGAATGATTTGTAAAATGGGGTATTGCTCCCATATATCAGTGGGCTTTAATTCTAAGATATTACAGACAAAAGTTTACCACATAAAGTAAAGATTTGATACATCAAGCCATATCATTTGTAAACATTTTTTAATTAATTAGTACACATACTTTGCACAGTTATGACAATACAAAAAAACATAGAATCTAGAATCATAGGGTCTAGAATCAAATCTATAGCCTCAAAACAAAAAGAGACTACATCGTGTTAGTGAAGTCCATGGTGTCAGTTGTCATGCGACTACGAATCAAACTTCCATAAATCTCTTATTTTGATTTTAAGATACACTGCTTTGCAGATATGATTTTACCAACTTCAAGTTATAAAATTTTCACTGACACAAAGCAGAAGCCACTGGCAAAGCAAACAGTAGGTTTAGCATTCCGCGTATTTTCTGAAGAGCCAGTTTTCATGGTTCAATCACTTTAGCAAGCAAGCTCCAAAATTGTTTCTGTGGACCTCGTGTTTATTCTGTACACTGTAATAAATGCTTAAGCTGGTACAGTTAAAGAAAATTCTGTTAACATTTTAAATGTAAAGAAATGGCCTATAATTTGGGGGTGAGGCACCCAAGGGGTTTAACTGAAGGGCAAGGGTCAGAGGTGTAATTGGAGAGCCAAGCCTCTGACCTGCTTTTAGAAGTTGAAATGCAGTTTGTAAAATGGTGGTGAGTCAGTATGATATAAATGAGTGTTTTACTTAGAATTTCTGAACCCTGTTGTTAGTAGCAAATGAATGTGTAGGTTACTAGGCTGCTAAGCCATACTTTAAAAGTAATTAGATATACATTTGATTCAGAGCAGTGGCTTGTTCTGTCAGATTGGGGCTCATATTGGGATAACCTGATTTAAGCCTACGTTTCTTTTGAGAATGCTTTCAGTATCTTTGGAGGTCCAAATGGCAATATATAAATATCCAAATACATATATGTACGTACACATATACATGCATACATACATAACGACATACATATGTATGTACGTACATGCACATGTATGTGCTTACTGACATATATGCAACATACATAGCTTGTATGTATCTGAACATTTATACAGTGTTGACCTTTTAAGAATCTCACTAAGGTGCTAAAACAGGGCTATCTGAACAATGTAAGATAAGCTGAAACTGTTTCTTGAGCTAGTTCTGGTGGTGAAGTTCTAATTTTCAGGGGTAGACTGTTCCAGAAGGATGTAAATAAATAGGTAAATAAAGGGTAAACATAAAGGATAAACTCACCTGCTGTAATGTACTATAAATGTAATATAATTAAGGATTTTGTTTAGTGTCTTTTGTGAGTGGCACTTAACCTACAGTGCAGAGCGCAATCAAATGAGTACCACTTCTACCCCTTATACCTTAAGCTGTGGTGGTTTTCTAATGTAAGGTAAATGTAAGGCACTGATTGAGCTGCACCAGAGAAAACCAGTGTGCTAGCCTATAACACAACAAACAATCTACACTACAACTCGGCAACCGACAAAGCATGATTTGCCACAGAATGTATTGTTACAAACCTAGCAGGTGCTAGTTTGCAAATTTATAGACTAGAATGAAGGTATCCAATCAGCCAGCATCTGTAGGCAGCTAAATGATGATGGTGATGATGATGATGATCATCATCATAATACTACTACTACTACTAATAATAATAATAATAACCAGAGGAATTATACCTACCTCAGGTAAAAAAATTAGAAGAAGAAGAACAATGACAACAACAGCAATAACAATAATAATAATAAGAATAATAACAACAGCTTGACGAGGAGTGGCCGTTCCAGATGTTGTTGCTCTTCTGCAATAAGTTTTTAAGTCCCAAGGATCATTTGTACCTGGGGGTGCCAAAAATTAACAATAATGATAATAATAATAATAATGAAATGCAAGATCATAGGCAGCAGTGAAGTTTTGTGCCTCTGGCCCAATTATGCCAGCTTACTAAGTTGTTTGCTTAGATCGTAGTGGTTCTGGAGAATTATGGAGCCCTGGGTTACTAATTACCTTGTGTTAAATTCAAACCAGGTTCCATTGCAGCCAACCCAGTTCAACCTATCTGTCAAATTATGTTCATACTGCAAAACTATGGACCTGTTCAGCTTCCATATTCGATTTTGAATTGATACTGATGATTATATTGATTTGGATATAAGAAAGATAGGTTGGGAAATATTGATATGCCTGTCTAAGTTTTGCAAGTTATTTGCTTTTAAAAATCTCTTGTCAAATATCAATAAAAGTGTAAAGCTGGTAATTTGAATGTGTTGGAAGTAACAAGGTGCCTGTAGCTTAGCAACAAAAAAATTGGAAATGCTGTCATTTTAGCACATTATCTAAATGTTTGTTGTTGAATTCCTGTTTAAATCAATAAAAGGTTTAATAACTGCTCGTCTAATTACTATTTACGATTAATTAGCTAATTACTAATTACCATTACCACTTCAAAGTTGAAATCATAAATACAGCTGTGAATAAAATTAACAATACACTGCTTAAAGAGGGTACAGTTAAATGATCATAAGTCTAGTGCTACATTAGCAGAGCTGCCAGTGATATGTGGAGGGGAAGAGATCTTGTTGAGTGACAGGCCAGGCTGTCAACAGTGGGGGAGAATGGGCTGAAATGAACTTCTGTTGTTTAAATGGCAGTAGGGGAGGGTTAGTGTTTCAACTGACACATCTGCTTAAGGACTTGAAACTCAGTCAGACCCGAGGGCTTATCTACTCTGCTGCCAGAGCGGGTGATAGAATTCTCACCGGTAGACAGTAACAGACACACCCATTGAGTGAACCAAGTAGGATCTTTGCAGGGCTTTGGAAGTGGGCTTGAAGAGCCTTAGACAAAAGAACTTAGTGATTCCCATATCTTAACACTGCACTGATAAGGCTTGTACCCTGGTCATTTGTTTTAGCAAGGACCCTTTTAGCCCCAGGTTTCTGCAGTTTAAGTGGGAGGCAGAAAAGACATTTAGGTCTATCTGAAGTGTCTTTATGGCAAGTGCTGCTTAAATAGGTGCTCTCTTTGGAGGTTGAGAAGTTGTGGACAATGTCAATTGTTTCAGCGGAATGTATGCACACATACAACACATTTTAGAAGCATCCCATAACTCTGTATCAAAGAATAGATGTTTAGAATGTACTAATTGTTGTTTTGAAACATTAGCATATTCTTGTTAGAGAAATGAGATTGTGTTCATGTTGTAAAATGAATAGCAGTTCATTTCTTATATATCCAAAAAGTTGCAATCAACTGAGATTACAGAGCAGTTACTAATGTGGATTAAAAGCTGGTTATCAGGCAGAAGGCAAAAAAGTGGACATAGGAGACAAGTATTCTAGCTGGATAAGTGTGCTAAGTAGAGTGCCACAAGGATCAGTGCTTGGACGGACCACTGCTATTCATACTTTTTATTAGCAACATAGATAATGGGGGTTTTATCTAAAATTTATAAGTTTGCAGATAATACTAAACTGTGCAGAGCAGTGGTTGATGAAGAACAGGTGGAGATACAGGTGAGGATCTAAGAAGAACGTTCAAATTATTACAGGACCGGCAGATGCCTTTTAATTTGGTAAAGTGCTCCTTGAGGTACATGGGGAAGAGAAGCAGAGAATTTTCATTTGAAATGGGGGAGGATAAGGTATTGAAAATGAGTGAGGAAGAAGGGGACTTGGGAGTGATTATACTTAAGAGTGCAAAACCTTCAAAGCAATGTGCTGAAGTAGCTATAAGCCTAACTCAACTTTAGGTATGATCAAAAGGACAATAGTTAGCAGGGACATGAATATAATACTGGGGTTGTACAGATATTTCTGGTGAGGCCACAGTTGGGATATTGCTTCGAGGTATGGAATCCATATCTGATATATGATGTAGAACAACTGGAGAAAGTGCAAAAGAGAGCTGCCAAAATGATTTGAGGTTACAGAGATCTGAGCTGTGAAAAAAGGGTGAAGTGGTGTGGACTAACAACACTGGAAAGAAGGAGGAGCTGAGGAGACCTAATTGAAGCTTATCAGGTTATCACTGGAGGGGAGGCAGTGCAGCTGGAGAGGTTCTTCAGGCAGCATCAGACAAAACAATTAAGGAACTTAGGTCTAAGTTATTAAGAAACGGAAAGGAACATTAGCCCTGCAGAAATTCTTTAGTGCAAGAGTTGTAGACTTGTGGATGGGTTTGGGCCAAAGTACCGTCTCAGTGAACACTACCACAGCTCTTGAGAAGAAGCAATGAAGGATTGACTGTTAGGCATTCTTGGTTAATTTGCAGTGGTTCTAACACAGGTTATATGTCTGAATCACTGAAAACCCTTGCTATGTTATGTTATGTTATATGTTATCTGAGCAGTCGAAGAACACTTACCATAAAGACACTAGGTAGACCTGAACGTCTTTTCTACTTTCCATTAAAGTTGTAGAAAGTTGGGCTGAAAGGGTCCTTGCAAAAGCGAATGATCAATGTACAAAACTCTGTAAAACCTGGTTTGCAGGACTGATGTCAGCTACTTTTCTGTTAGAGTAAGTGCCCCCCCCCCCCATATTATGAAATTCAATTGCTGCTAGAAATCTTATGTCATGCTCTGTGAATGTTTTAAAATCTTCTTATAAAAGGTTTTTTAGTTGACACACACCAGTAAGTAAATATTATATAGCAAATATTGGCCTAGCATTGGATTGCATAACTTCACTTTGCTCATGACTTCACTGGTTTACTTTACTATTAGCATTTAGCAGAGAATGGCTGTATATAGTGGAGATTAACAGACACACCCATGATATTCTGAGGATCCATTCTTTATTGTGTCTGCATTTTGGGATTTTTTTGTGATGTGAATTACATGTTGTTTTATCGCTTGCTATGTATCTGGCTGTCAAATTATAATATGTGTTGAAACTACAACAATATTGTATGCCATAATTATGTTTTTATTCATATTAGATAATTAAAATGAAAATGAATTGAAATGAAATCATTGTTCAGATATATAACTTGTAAGAAATGGAATTTATCTGTAGACTAATGTTCATTTAAGTTATTGGTTGAGCTGCTCAGCAGTCCCAGAACTGGGCCTTACGTTACATTAATATTCATAATGTTCCTATTAACTCTCAGCAGGCAACATTCTCTTTTCTTGTTAAGACTCATTTATTTAAATCCTTTGGCGGCCATGTTCCCAGCACTTTTGAGGGGTTGCTCTTTATAAAAGTACAGATACATACATATATATATATATATATATATATATATATATATATATATATATATATATATATATATATATATATATATATATATATATATATATATGCATTATGCTTTGAAAAGTTGCATGTACATGTTTAGTACAGTGTGTTCTTTCTTGGTTGCTGGTCCACGGCTGTGGAATGTGTTGCCAAGTTCTGTTTGTTCGATCAGTTCTGTGATGTCATTCAGGTCTAAGCTAAAGACGCGTCTCTTTCAATTCCCTTACCCACAGTAGCCTGGCTTCTGCTTTCTCTGACCCATCAGAATTCGACCCGGCTTCTCCAAAGGTATATGATTTTTTACTATGATTTTGACTTGAAGTGACCATCAGTTAATGCCCTGAGCATTATAATAATGGCGCTATAGAATTGATTAGATTAGATTAAATTAGATTGGACACTGATAAGACCATATTTCTAGCCTAGTGGTGATTATGAAAGATTACCAGCTGCTGTGTATTTGGTGCAAATCTAATAAATTTAAAAAGTTTTATGTATAATTTCGAGTTGCTAAAGCTGAGTGCAGATCTATAGGATGCTGCTGATAGCTTAATGTGATAAGTGGTTGTATGTTAGCATCTTTCTGGACTGTGTTACAAGAGCAGAGGTGTTTGGCTGAAAAGTGCAGTAGAACCCAACTAAATTGCCATGTGATTCACATTTCCTACTTGACTTACGTCATTAACTTTTGAGAAGTGCCCAGTAAACGTCAGCTTATAATAATGCTTTTGCAGAAGCGAAGTGTCACAGTGCAGCAGTTGCTGTCATTTTTCTTATTATCTCGTATCAGGATGCAGTGTAATTTCTGAACCTCTTGTTCATTTCTGGATCAGAAACTATGCGAATAATCCCAGCTTATCTCTAGGTCAGAATGACAGTCATTTTAGAGGTGTGTGTGTGACTATATGGATTCACTGCATAGAGAGAATTGTGACATGATTAGTAATGTCTCTTGTGTCTGACAGACGAGACCAGTCTATTAATCAGTATTCTTAGTTCATTAGTTGATGTGGACTTGAAGCCATGTTCTCCATTTCTATCTGGGAGTGAGGAACATTAAGAGCTGGTATTATTTCTTGAGGCATTCAGCTCTAAAGTCAGTGATGCAGATCAGCCATAAATAATTTGTGTGTTTATACACTTTTGGCTGACGGATTTGGGCTTGACTTACACCTAACACTGGAATTACCAGTAGGCTCTGTTGGTGGGTAAGTTTTAGGCAGTGGGCTTAAGTGCCTGATGTTGTTGTAATTGGCCCTCAACAAATATGAGGCCTATCAGTTAAATGTGAGGCCTGTCTGAGTAATAAGAGGCATATCTGATGAATATGAGCCCTATCCCATTCCAACTGTAATCGTAAACTCGATATCTACAGCTCCCAATGAAAGCTAAGTCACGGGAACCAGCTTATTCACTAGTGCTCAGTTAAAACAAATTCAATAAGCAAGAAGGGTTCGGTTCCAGATCAAGGTCCAAGAGTCAGGCAGGCAGGCAGGCAGGCAGGCAGGCAGGCAGGCAGGCAGGCAGGCAGGCAGGCAGGCAGGCAGGCAGGAAGGCAGGCAGGCGGCTAGCAGGCAGTCGGCTATGGTGACTGGTCTTTGGAACTGGAATAATAGGAGGCCTGTCTGATAAATATGAGGCCTAGCTGATAAATAGGACATATTGTTATAGAATGAGACATAACGCTATTCACTGATTTCCATTTGCATCCTGTTCATCCAAAATAAGAGAGCAATTGTAACAATGATAAGTGTTAGAAAACCTTTAAAGTGCCTGGGTTGTTTTTAGGGCTTTTGGGGTGGGAAGGGGTACATACAGCCTCTGCAGTAGATGATGATGCTGGCAATTTGAAGACCCAGGCCTAATTGGAATGATAATCTGTTGCAGTGCTGGATGTGGAGCGATGGAGTGGTGGTGCTGTAGTCTGTCATCTGTTCAGTTTGGGACCAAAATCCAACAAGTGCCACACAGCATTTCACATAAATTTCGGCCATAAAACTTGCAAACAGAAATTACCCCTTGTTAGTTTTTGTGTTGTTTTCTTACCCTTCAGTCTTGTCTACTAATACTCTGTTACAGGTCTCCAGCTGGTTGTTTTATTTTATTTATTTGTTCCCACACCCTGGGTTTTTCATGCAAATCACTCGCATCTGGGGCATACATCAGTTTCTTCTATGCCCATATTAGTATTAATTAGTAACTTCTATTGCGCCAGTGTCTAATGCACAGGGTATCAACTGATGGCACACAAATACTACATCACAAGCTACCTTGTGTTAAAGGTAGTTTGTTTTGTCTCCATATAAATCCAAACCCAATGAGGTACATTACCCTCTGTACATTCGAAACTCCTTCACTGACTGGGTTGAAATTTGGCTTATGAGATTATGTTGGCTGCATTGGCAAGATGTCAAATTGGGCCAACATCGCATAAAAACCTTAGAATTAAGCTTGAGTGGCCTATTCTTTGAACTCATCTGCTTAATAAAGAAGCTAGCAAAAGAAGTCATTTACATTTCCTGGCATATAAGTGGGACTGAAGACTAGTTGTAAGATATGAAAAGTATTGGCCCTTTTTGCTGTTTTACATTGTCATGTACATATTTAGCTGTTTATGCCCATTCTTAAAGTTTTCTGCATTAATTTTAAAATTGCATTACTGTTACTACTGTCTCCACCGCACGGTTGAATAACTTTACCTTGCTAGTAATTGTAATCTAATCTAAAGACTTCTATAGCGCCGTTATCATAATGGAACTTGGATAACTTAAGATCTTGTCAGAAAAGAAGTGTAGGAACCTGTCAGAGAGAGAAGAATGTGATGAGGAGCTAGGTAGTACATTACACTTGTAACAGTGTAGGATCTTGTTCACTGCCTGCAAAACTAATACTGGAAAAGAGGAGCTCTCATTGTAAGCATAATTGTAATTATAATCATAAAATCGAAATTTCTAAGTGCTGCTTAAAAGCAACCCTCTTTGAGTAGGCAGGAACATGTTTATCCAGGATTTCAGACAAAGGTGAATTTAGCTGGACGTCAAGGTCGGTTTATGCTTGGCACAAGCACAGAGGGGAGGCAAGGATGTCAGCTTTGAAGTTTGAAATCTTGAGCTTTTTCCAAGGAGGGGGGGTAAGTTATGAAAGAGTAAGTGGAAGGTGGCTTATGATGGAAGGAAATCTGAGTAGTAATGGCAGTGTGGTCAGACAAAAAAGGGACTCAGAATAGATATTTTTTTAAACAGCAGAACAGCATTGGGTTGTAAGGAGATCAAGTGTATGACCCATGTCATGAGCTGGAAAAGCCAGGTGCTGCAAAAGATCAAAGCTAGATAGGTGATCCTGGAATGTGGTGTATTGAAGTCACCTGTTATTATAAGTTCAGATGGATAAGAGACAAGGATATCAAGGAGCGATTTATGAGCAGTTACATTATATTGCCTTACCTTACCTTACATTACCTTACCATGCATTACCTTAACCTGTGTTACATATGATTATGATTTTTGACTATGGTTTCACTTAAATCGACCATCAACTGATGCCATGTGCATTATGGGTATTGTGCACTTACCTTTTTATATAATTACCTTTTTCAACTATCTTATCCATTGTAGGCTGCCCCTCTGTCATAGTGGACTGATCTGGATACTGACCTGATTTCCTCTTGCTTTTGATGTGCCATTGGTTGATGCCTTGTATATTAGACACTGGCACAACAGAAATCACTAATTAATATTAACATTAATGATATAGGCACTATAGAAGTCAGTGGATAGACTAGGTGTTGTAGCAGTGAGGGAACAAAATTTGGGTTTTGCTTGTTCTTCTGCATTTCTCACCACTCCCTAAATAGTTTTAGTCTTTTATTTACCCAATCAGTTATTTATTAATTAATCACAGTCCTAATTAGCATTTGTAGAATGTGTAGTTTGCTCTTTTGCAACACTCAGATGTGAATACTTCAGAATTGAGTATAGGCATATGCAGTTGACTCTTGGCTGTAAAGTATGATGAGGGGCATGAACTTACCATGGGGCAGGTCTCCTTACCTTATGTGTTGAGGTACAAGCTTTATGGAAGTGGCTTGACTGTTTGTAGCATCTATGCGATAAGCCTTTGCATGTCTTGGCAGATGGTGCCTTGAAGATCTGTGTTTTGTCTTAGCTAATGTCTTCATCCTTTCTGCTGTGATTTATCACTTTTGTCTTGCCTGCCTGTTTCTGATGGAGTCTGGCTCCCACCACGAACTCTACAAAGCACGGCAGAAAGATAAACTGAGAGAGCATGTGGCCTGACTAGATTTTGAAGAGCCAAGCTTCTTGTTTGTAGCTTTGTGTTTTGCTGATTTGTAATTAAACTGTGGAGTAATTTTAGTATTTTGTTATTTGAAGTACTTCATTTTGCAATCTGAACCCTTTGGTCATAAACGAAGCACTTGGATGATGTGCTTGAAGTGATCCAGTATAATCGAGAACTTCTGGCAAACACCCACTCAGATATTTGGCTTCACCTCGGTCTTAGTCTTTATCTCTTTCCTCAGTCTGTGAAACACATCCTATCATAAATGGTCATCATAAACTTTGTATTTCTTCGTTTGTTCTCTTGTTAGCTGTTTCCCTAACCTTGTTGATTTGTGATCTGTTGGCATGAATTGCAGTTCAGTTAAACATGTTGACCTCAACTGGGAGTGCTTCTTCTAAGTGGATATCTTCAAGTTTTGCATTATAGTTGGATCTGTTGTGACTGATATTAAACTTGCATTGCACTGTTTCCTGATGCATTTTACATTTCCTTGCTCTGCTCTTCATTAATTCACTTATTCGCAAGCACTCCTGTCCTTTTTTGTTTCCAGCTTTTGCTTCCATCTCTGATCTTTTTCATGTTCTCTTTTCCTCTTCCATTTTACACTTCATGTCTCTCTATGTCTGTTGCATAATATATCTACTGTTACATTTGACTATGGCATTTTGAAACTATCTAAAACACACACTTATTTAGATCAGCAAGACAGCTAAGTGTGCAGTGCTTTTTGTGATTTGTCAGAAGGTGCTATATTATTTCAGATGCACTTGCAATAATGTACAATATATCACAGATATACGTCTATGGAAACACTCTGCCTCTATCACTCAGCCAACATTTATAGCATGTGCCAAGACAACACATTATTTGAATAATGGGCATTAAATTAGTTAACCTTCTCAACCCAGCCAAATCAGCAGCCTTTGCCTTTCATAGGCTAGTACTAACTGACCATTTCTGATCACCTGTCAAGAAATCAGGTTTTGGCCATTTCCAAGAGCCTGACCTCCATCATTCTGTTTCATACATCATTCAGGATTCTCTGGTTCCATCTGTTGCACTGTTGACCATGTATCTTGCTTCCTGGTGGGAATTAATGTATTTCTACCTTCAAATCAACCAACCAGTCCCAAATCTCTGGCATCTCTGGTTGCACTGGCTGTGTTCTGTTTCAACCGTTTGCCATAAATCACTTTTTTCCAGGGTGTATGAGTTTATTGGACCCTGTGCCTAGCCATCCTTTTGCTCAGGGTCATTGAGGACAGCTGGACCTTGCTTGTTTGGCTCATTTCAGACACGGGAATGTGCATCTTTCGTGTATGAATAGATTTCCTTGTTGGTGACATGAGCCATATAGGGAATGCACAGTGTTCTCCTGTGGCACCACTCTTGAAGGGCATTGAATTTTGCCTTTAACGTCAAGGTCTTGGCTCTGTACAAGAGGGCAGGCAGTATATATGCCTTGAAATGGGGTAGCTTTTTATTTAGCCAGATGCTGGTACTCCAGATCCGTCATCACTGCATGGCAATGGCCACGTGCCACCCCCCCCAGTACTTCAGGTCAACTACCACCATCTGCCACAACATGATAATCGAGGTAGCAGAAAGTGCGAACTAGCTTCACCTGGTTACCTGCCACCTTTACACAATCCAGAGTTGGGCATGGGTCCACTGTAGTCTGGATTTTATCTTGACCCTGTTAATTTCTATCCCTTTTATTTGCCTTCTGATCTGTTGTCTCAGAGGACAGTACCAGGGCATTCAGTATTTCATCAAGGAGAGCCCCATATTCTCAGCGTAGTCCAGGTGAGTGAACTGCTCCGACCCAGTACTTGTGCCTGGGTGCCCCACTCCAACTGTATCCTCCATAATCTCATCCATAGGGCATAGAAAAAGGTCTGGAACCATTCTGCATCCTTTTTGCACTCCTCTATCCAACCTGAACCATTTCGATGTTACACCGTCAAGGCGAACAAAAGTCATTACTAATCAGACCTACTATCTTCTGTGGTATTCCATGAAATAACAGTGGCCTCCAAACAGCAGGAGATTCCAGATGGCAGGATGATCCACTGAGTCAAAGGCTGTCCTCTGGCTGACTCAGGCAGCATTCCACAGCTGTTGTCAAAATTCTCTTCTAGCTTGAATCAGGCTGTTCAGGGTGAATATTCATTAACGCATTAATACTGCATGCATTAATACATCATTGATATGTATGTATGTGTATATGTACATGTGTACTTTTATTCAAATAATTATTATTTCTGCATTTATTAAGTGCCACTATCTAATGATGAAGCTTCAACTGATGGTAATGAGCCAGCACGAGTGAAGGACTTGCTCAAAGTTCCTACCCTATAACATCTCTGGGAGGCTCAAACCCATACTTTCTGCATTACAAGCCAAGCAGTCTAACCAATAGGCTACCATGCCCCACTAATGATCTTTTACATGTGTATGTATGTATGTATGTATGTACCAGAGTATGTATGTATGTATGTATGTATGTATGTTTGTGTGTTGAATGTATGTATGTATGCAAATGTAGCCAGAATATAATTGTTTGGTAATAAACTAGGCCTACAGCTACTGTGAGCCATCTCCAGAAAGTGATGTAGTGTTTAATATTATAGATAATAGTCAATATTGTCTGGGATGAGGTGGTATTGATTGTGCTTTGACCTCAAACACTTTTTGTGTATAAGCTTTCTGGCCACACTAATTATTATTATGGCTTTATGTTTAAGAGTGTATGTATGTGAGTGATCAATATAGTGTGTGAATCTGAATATATGTCCGTATAATTGTATCCTATGTGTATAGAAAATTAAAGGTAGCAGACATATTCATATGCCTCTACAGAAACTTCTGAGAAGCATGGTCCCAAGATCTGAATGATCTTTCAGCTGAAGTCCAAACACAAAGATAGCAATCCAAGCAACAGGGCACCGTTACCCAACATCTAAACTTGTACTTAAATAATTATATATGTATGTTTTGTATGTAGCTATATATGTAGAACCTAACTATGTATATATGCATGTATCTGGAAATTTACATAGCAACTTTGCAGAACCTTGAATTACATAAATAATTGGTACTTGATATGGGGAATACGTTTGAAGAAACTTCTAAAATGGTTACATCAAATCAAATTTGGAAAAAAATAGAATATAATCTGATTATGCAAGATTAATAATTCAGATGAGAATTGACTATGATTAATGTAATAGCTTCTTTAGTTCTAGGGGAACTACAACTAGCTGAGTAAAGGTTGAATCAGATCTAGATCACATGCTCAAATGAGTCTATGTTCGGGCCACCTTAACTGACTGCCAGATTTTGAAAAGGACTGGGATGATAAGGATGCAAATGAAGTAACTGTGCTGATTCAGTGTGTTATTAAGTAATTTTTCTGTGTGTTCATTCTGAAAAATTTTAACTGGATATAGTTCAGTTCTCCTTAGTGACGCTTTGCGACAATTTGTTTTGATTGTAGTTAATAATGCAGAGCATGATGGTCTTGCTAATGGTCTTAGAGATGGTCTTGCTGATGGTCTTGCTGGTGGTACTGTTGATGATCTTACAGGTGGTCTTGTTAATAGTCTTACGGGTGGTGTTGTTGAGGGTCTTTTGGATGGTCTTGCTGATGGTCTTACAGGTAGTGATATTAATGGTCTTACAAAAGGTCTTGTTGATGGTCTTCTGGGTGATACTGGGGTAGGTTTTCTGGTGGTACTTTGGATGGTCTTACTGGTGGTTTTGTTAATAGTCTTACAGGTGGTGGTTTTGAGGGTGTTTTGGGTGGTCTTACTGATGGTCTTATGGGTGGTCTGGTTGAGGGTCTTACAGGTGGTCTTATGGTTGGTGTTGTTGATAGTCTTGCAGGTGGTGTTAATGGCTGATGCTGATATTTTACAGGTCACCTGTTCCAATGAACTGTAACTGAGACCTGTCCTCTTCATTTGCAAAAGCAAAGTATTCTTGAGCTGAATCCGATGATGCATGGAACATGTAACCTGATTCAGAGAATGGTGCTTGGATTTTTTCTAGTGTTCAGTTTCCTTGGGGAATCAGAGACTTCCGAAAGTGGTAATTCTTTATTTAATTAAATTGGATCTGGCTATATCAACCACCCTTGAATTAGTTGAAAGCAATGCTATAATTTTATACACTACATATTTTATGTTTTGCATCGTTTCAGCCAGTGAATTATTTAGCCACAAGCTTACCTTCATTTGCTGCATCATTTTGCCATTATATCATTGTAGCCATTGTATACAATTTTAGCCACTGTACATTTAGCCATACAGTTTTTGCCACAGTTTTATCACTGCACCACTTTAGTTATTGTTTGACTTTAGACAGTGCATCATTTAGCCACTGCATTATGTTTGAGCCATTGTGGTATCTAAGTCACTACGTAATAATCTAAACCACTCCATCATTTTAGCCACAGTTTAGTCACTACTTAAGTTTAGCCATGCTGTAATGAATAATCTACCGGTAGTCTAAAATCATCCAAAACACTCATCATGAGTCTCATGTCAGAGGGCAGTGATCATGCTGGGTAAAGCACTTTTTGTTGTGTGTGTTGAAGTTCCAGATCTGAGTCCTCGTACAGTGTATGCTTGCGAGGGAAATGAGGTGAAGATTGAATGTGCTGAAGGTCTCAGGATCCAGATCATTCGATCCAACTATGGCCGCCTCAGTATGTCAGTTTGCAATGAAGGCCAGACGACACAAAAGTGGGATCTGATGTGTATGTCTTCCAAGTCACTGGGAATTGTGTCTGCAATGTTAGTATCATAGAACCTCGTGCACAAGCTTACCTTCATTTGCTGCTTCATTTGCATCTTACTTATTTTCATCATTCATTTGCAAATTGATGCATTGTTATGAACTGCTATGTAATCGTAACTGTAATCTATGTAGTGTCACTTCAAGAGAAGCTAATCTGTAGTGTCTTGGTAGTGTCAGTTAATCGAAATTAATGCCAATTTTCTAGATTCAGTTCCTGCTTTTGCCCTACAACTCTTCTGCATCTCCTGCCTTCCTTCTTGTTTTCCTTGTTCTGCCAGGAGGAAGCTTGAAGTCCTGGTTCCAATCTTTGGCATGACACTTGCACCCAAATGTTTATTATTATGTTGTAACGCGTCTTTTGAGTAAGACATTGTTTTATTAAGGTGCGTTATAAATATAAGTTGTATAAATAGTAAACGATCAGATGTGTTGCTGTGTTTTCTCTAAACAACTAAATTTAATTGTCAGCATTTCAGTCAGAGCTTAGATTTTATCTAATCTAATCAAATCATATTTCTGAGTAGGAGCTTCATTTGAAAAGCCTACATAATTATGTAAATATACTTAATTTATATGTTAACAGAGAAAGATATTCTGTATTACTTAACTTCGAATGTTGCTGTATGCTAAGTTTACAGGGACTTTTAGTTACCTACTTTTGGAGTGAAACTTGATAGCAGTAGTTGTGTTTTAGTCTGCTCTGTGATGATAAGCAGCTGTAGAAACTCAAAGTTTACCTTCTTTAAAATTAAAGTATGAAACATCAGACACTATTGTTGTCAGATTTCACATGATTGACAATGAAGCTCATCCACCGTGGCCTACCAGTATATTGAGATCAGATGCAAAGGATGGTATTTTGTGGTTGTGATGCAGAAATAATGTTCTCGAACCACCACAGTGGATGCCTTAACTGGCCATGGGCAATCCGACCACATTAGTGGCTGCTGAGACCAGCAGACATTAAACTTAAGAGTGCATTAAGCTTTTTTCTAACACGGATCATGTTTTGTCCTCTGAGCTCGAGGATCATTCAGCGTGGGCCTCCTTACTGTGCTTTACATGGCAGCTCATTCTGTTGTTGTAAGGTCTGAGGGCAATTACAAACATGTGTTTAGTATTATGTGGCTGAGCTGATGGGTGGGTTGATGGGTGGGTGGGTCGGTGGTGGGAGAGAATAATGGCAAATTGTCAACGTTATTTATGGCGGGGACTTTGGAGTAAGAATGCTACTGTGTGAAAATGGCATCTGTGGAAGGGAGAGCAAATGCTGAAAGCAGCATAATTTCACATGAAGAAAGCATAAGTCCATATTCTGCACCTGAACACAACATACAGCTAGGAAGCCTTTCAGCTGATCGTAGAATTCACTGGTCACTTATAAAGTTGCTTTCTTCCTTACTTTTGCTTTGAGTAAAATAAATTTTCACTTTGCTGTGCTTCTGTTAGGGCAAATACTGAATCAGAACTATGCCAAACTTTGATTTATGTGTTTTGTATCTAGAATAATGTACATGATGTGCTCGGTGTTGCTAATTTGTCATGCAAATAAAATTACAGAGGGAGCCAAAGCTAACAAACGGATAGAAGATAACAAAAACAGATTGCTCAGAAACCTTTTTCTGGCTTTGCTTTCACTAAAGAACTATTTTGTTATTCTTGAACCTATCTGCATTTATTTAAATGTCTGGATTTGGACAACCCATTTGCCTGTGATGCCTCACTCGGCTGATGGACACATGGCATGTTGACAGATGCATTAATTACTTACTTACTTAAATACTTACCATTCTGGAGTGCCAACCACTGTAAATGTTCATTACAATGGCATTATGATGTTGTAAAACATTTTGTATTCTGCTGAACTAACCATGTAATTCGACTGATTAACACTAATCCACATTAAGGTTGCAAAATGCAAAAATAAAGATGTATATGATGTGGCTGTGTGCCCTTCACAAGCTATGATGATCCCTATATTCAGGCATCTTTCTCATGTAAAGTAGTGTAACTGAACATTTACATTGCTCATGTGAACAGTTTCTCAGTTGCTCATGTGCTTTCATCCGGATAATAACATAATAATATACTGTTGGAATTATATATTATTATTAGTAGTAGGATTAGTACCTATTGTTAAATACAATATATAAATGCAGTTTACAATATATAAATGCAGTTTCTTGCCATCCTCACCTGCCCAGGAAAAAGGATGACTTAGGCACTTGGGTTTAAAAGAAACCCATTTGGCTCAGCACTAATGACTGTTATTAGTCTGTTATAGATATAAAAATCGCTTCTGATCTGAGTGTTTCCAAAGGATCCATGCTACTGATGTCCATGACATGAATGTAAATGTTCAGGGCAAGAAACTGGTATTTAGCTTTAGCTGCTCAAGTTTTAGTATACTTTACCCCTCAACAACTGACTACTTTTGCTGTTGAATAAATTTGCTACTAATACGTGGCACATCTGGGTCTTTGTATATTAATCTTTGTTTCTCCAAACAATGGTAGCACAAGATATGCATGTAATGACTTAATCTAAATAGGACTTGCTTACTAACCTACAAATAAAATGCTGGAAAGGCACCACATGCATGGCTGCCTCACAAATCTAGAAAGCTATGATATGTAATTTAAAGTGAAGAGGACTAATTTTACAGTGCCACTCAATATGAAAGCAATTTCAAGACTTAGGCAGGGGTTGGGTACATGGACTATATTGTGGGTAGGGCGTTTGCTAAGGCGCAAAGCCACTAACAGCTGGCTGTTATTGGGAGTGGTAGTAGTAGTGAGAGTATTAGTAGTAGTAACCACAAGTTCTGACATTTAGTTGGAAACTGTGATGTTTTTGTGTATGATTTGTAATGTGGTCTTTGTTTTATTTAAAATTTATCTATGGCTGGAAAGTGAATACTGAGATATAGTAGTATGTAAGTTTTATGACGATATACTTGTGAACTTGTGTGGCTGTCAGGTGTAATAACAAGACTGTGTGTTCAGTTCTGGGTTCACACACTGTGCTGGGTGATCCATGTCCCTATACGTACAAATACCTAGAGATTGAGTATAACTGCCGAAAAGGTGAGTTCTGTTACTGGGGTAAAGGCTGTTTGGCTGACTGCTCGATCTGCCTACAGGATGCCGAACAGTCTGCTCCTTATGATTACCTGCTTAGCTATGGATTTGACGCTTTGTAACTTCCAAAATGATGTCGATTGGTTGAAACTAACTGTTGCATTGAACAGATTAAACATCCTCTGCCCAGCTTATCAAATAATTTTTTTAATTCTAATAACATATGCTTGACAATTATTTGCATGAAGTTTGTGCCTTTTGTTTAGTCTGCTAATTTTAATACTTTATATGCTTTAAAAGAATTTAGATGAGTTAAGGTGAGTGGCTTAACTTTAGATTCCCCTCCCCCCACAAAATGCACAAATGGGCCCACTGGTCTGATAAAGTACCAGTCTGGGCTGGCCCCGCTTTTTCCAGATTCAGGCCTGCACCTCCCTGCAACTGCCGGCCCTGTTTGCCCATAGTTAACTGCTGGTTAAGTAATGTAATTGCTGTAATTTTGATTCAGTGTCAAAGGGATCATCGTAAGAGATTTTCATAATACTTGTTTATGAGAAATGGGTTCTTATTATGCTATTGTGGAGGTATTTAAGCCAGCAGACCATACAGTCTGTGGTCGAGTGAGGTTTATCTAGTGCATGTCCATAGCTAATCAGTTATATACTGGTATGCAATAATGATACATTAGGCAAGTGCATTATCAGATTCTGGATTTAAGTTTCAAAGGCATACAGGGTAGAGCTCTCCCCTATTAAGGGGAGAAGGCGGAGGTTGCCCTTGCGTGTTGTCTGAGCCAACTAGAAGTCCCAGTGAAGGTTTTGCCTGGTTGAAGGGATTCAGATGCAGACTTCTTTCAATTGCAGATCAAAACAGTTTTCATTGTGAAGAATACAAATGCAAATGTACACAGGTTTCCTATACTGACTGTATGGCCTCGACCCTGCTCATTTTTCAATGAATTTATTGGGTAGTGAATGGGCGTCATGCCGCTTAAGGTCCGGTGTATGGAACATGTTAATATAGCGTTCACCATACAAAATACAGAATGGGAAAGCACTTGTGATCTAGGGACCCCATGTTCCTGTGCAGATGTTTTTCTAGAATGAACTTAGAGGTGACTGGGAAGGCATGGAACCAATCAAACTTTGGCTTAGTGCATACAACACTGATTATATTAGATGTAGCTCTACCAATCTTCTTCAAAGTAATACAATTCTTCCTCAGGAAATGCCTCCATACTAACTCATGCTCATGATAATTAATAATAGCCATTTTTTAAACTAAGGAGGAAGCAAATCTGTGAGTACTGACATTCTCTTGGGTGGCTAATGTTACTGAGGTCACATAACACCCTGAGGGAGGTAATGATTTATTTCAATGACTTGAAAACATCTCTATGATTTACTTATTTTCAGCTGGCATCAGAATATAGTGTTAATATTTTGGTATAATGAAGGAGGCCATTAGTTTGATTTCATGCTGAGACAGGGTGCTGGTGTGGCGCAGTGGCTGATTGGTTGAGCACTTGTCTTCTGACATGGAATTTGCGGTGTCATTGGATTGAGAGTCCTCTGAGACAGTCTGTAAGAACCTTCAAGATTTCCTTAATGTGCTGTTGATTACTCCTATATTTATTGATGCCTTCTAAGTTCTTAAAAGTTATATTGTATAAATATAAAAGCTAAACAACTAAATCAGCACATTACTGGCCTGAGGAATAGATTGATTTCAGAATATCTAGGTGGCCATGAACTGATTTGTTTTGACTAAGTGGTAAATTTGTTTTTTGAATGGTTTTGAATGCATTCTTTAGTTACTTGCTCATCTCATATGGGACTGAATTTTGAGTGTACTTTTGCTTATGAGAGTTTTAATTAACATTATTTGCTTCTTAATCATATTTGCACGGAATTAACCATTGCCATTAATTAACTGTGATTCAAGTTTGATGTCTGGCACATGAATTTCGTGATATGAGATTATTGCTTCCGCTTCTTATAGTTGATTGAGGATAATTAATTGCATAAACTAGCAATTATCTTTTGGCTTGAATGAAGTTGTAAAGCAATGAATGCTATTAATGTTTGTTAGGTAAAAGGCCTATATTGTTTAATTTGATTAATGTTTGATTTGCTTAACAGTGACTGACTATCATGTGCAGTCAGTGGTTGATGCGTTGTTGTTCATGACTTTGACCATTGTGGTTGTCTCTTAAAAGCGGAGTCTGGTAACTGCAGATACTAACTTAGCCTATATATTTTATCTTGCAGTGAAGTGCACGAGATGAAGTCTGTAGCCGTATAGCATATTTTTTATAGTGGCCACACAAACATCTAGTTTTTGTAAAGAATTATTGTGCTTTGTAAATGGACAGTATAATTGCCTCTTTGCAAATTCTTGTCACAGTGTCTGCTGTTACCAGATGTGGGTCTTACAAAAAATATGGCCTGGGAAAATGGAACATGAAAAGCTTGGTGATGCAGTAACCCAATCAGTAACTTGCTAATCACGTGATCTGACAACTGAGTCTGCTGAGGGGAATCTGTGTAAAGACTGGGCAAGTTGCCATCTAGCAACTACTTATTGGTACCAGCTCTGGCTGTGGGTCATAGGTCCTTGAGCAGCTCCAG
This sequence comes from Norana najaformis, assembly GCA_964023275.1. Taxonomy (NCBI): domain Eukaryota; kingdom Metazoa; phylum Annelida; class Clitellata; order Crassiclitellata; family Hormogastridae; genus Norana; species Norana najaformis. The sequence continues at coordinate 21,284,962 of OZ029913.1, read as the reverse complement.
GAGCATTGGAAGAAAATGGTTGTAGGAGGTGATGTTGGGTTTGGTGTATCACCAGATGAGTAGGGCTCTTGCTTCAGCATTAAACATTAACCTGCCACCATTGTACTACGGGTGCTGGTCATTACAAAATATAAACATTGCTATAGAAGATGGGAATGACTTTGACTTAGGGATGAGCTGAAAGTAGATGGGCCAGGGTTTGATTTAACATGGGATTAGAGTAAAATGAGAGTGAAATTGAGCAGTGCAACAGTTTATATAATTTAGACACGGATGACAAATCACAGTCGAGATTGCAATAATATTGTTCAAATGTTTATTGCAAGGAATGTTGAATTGCAATATTATTGGAACAGTAGTGCAGTAATATGCTGATATTTGTGCCACAAGTGGCTGCAGTCAGCAGATTACTGTACATGTACAGCACCCTTTCTTTCTTGGCCTCGGGTGTACTACAGTGCTCTATGAATCGTCTTATTTTTGATATTCTTATAATTATTATTATCCCCCTCAGGTAAATATGATCTCTCAGGAATAAAACGTTACTGGAGAAGAGGTAAACCATTGGACTGGTTGCTATTCATCAGGTTCTGGTAGGAAGAATCTGCTGTGGAAAGCAACTGCATTGAAGTGTTGAATTGTCAATGCCAGGCATTGAAAAAGATAAATGACAAATCACAATCGAGATTATTATTATTATTAACACAAAGAGATGAGATGGTTTGGTGAAGTTGGTAGGAATGAAATGGCTGTTTGAAGAGAGGCACTGTTATGGTTAAAGGGGCCAAAAAGTCCAGAGCAAAACTGGACAAACTGCATTGGCTAATGGAAACCTGTGAGTCGGAAAAGGAGTTGCATCAAAGACACGTTGATGGATGGTTTATGGGAATGGCAAGCAACGTGGATAAGCATGAAAATGGTCATTGTTTATGTTGTTCTCATGGTTGTTCTTATATTTGTTGTTGTGGTTGCTACTGTGGTTATTTTTCTAACTGCTGTGGTTGCCATGTTACATGGCAGACCTTTGAGAAGTGTTTATTACATGGAAATGTTGTGTGTCGTATCGCTCGTAATTCAGCTAAAATATACTAACCTGGCTATAACCTGAAACCTTAGTTTATCATATTGCATGTTATTATGTATTTTGCATGTTTGCCTGCGATATGATATCGACAACAAACTCTTTTAAAGATGTAGCGGTGAAAAAGAACGTTGCCAGCTTTTCGCAGAAAACAAGAAATTTGGTGATCCATGTCAACGTACTCCTAAATATTTAGAAGTCCAATATCGCTGTATGCCAGGTAAATTAGGCATCCTTATTTATTTGTTGTTATCAAAACTGAGGGCAAAGGTATACCAGCTGCAAACTTAGCTTGGCAAATTGGTTGATACCACAAAATGTTTAATATGACAGCTTCAGATTTGTGGCAGAAATTTATGTTAAAAAGGGTTTAATTTTCAATGCCCTTGTTGCTGTACCTTGACAGTTATGTAATTTTTTATGCATAGTTAATGTCTGAATTATCATGATTAAAATATTATTAATATTTTTATTTCTTATATTTAATTAAAGAGCATCCATCCGACCATGATCAGTCTTCCCATTTCTCTCAGCTTAAATACAACCCGCCTTAGCCTCCTCACCCCTCCTTTCTCTGGTCTACTGGGAACCAGACTTGGTTCTTGATATGGCATCTTTGGACCACCCCAGAAACTTGACACAGTGCTCATGGATAAGCTGGTGCCCTGCGCTTAGATTTTAAGTGGCACTTTAGAAATTTCAAGTTTATGATTACAATTATTATGATCTTTTCAAAGCATTTGTGAGTTACATGTAAGTACTTGATCGAGTTCCCTTTGAAGCATCTGTCACAGTGAAGGTTTGAATCTCAGAATCTGTGTTACGGATTGAATGCTCTAGCAATCTGCAGCTGCCGTTTCACAATAAAGTTCCTTAGTAATATTACTCTAAACATGTTTCAAGCTAATAACATGAGTTTAACATACTGGAGTAATTATTATGCTACACTAATAATTGGTTTTAAAGTAAAATGACTTTAGAAAACATGTAAGTTATTTAGAACCTTTGAAGCAGGCATTGTTTGGTATGTGGCATTGGTTGTATGTGTCTGCTTACTGGGTTTGAACTCTAACTGCAAATGAAGGAAATCAGGTGTAAGGTAAAGTTCTGTTCGTCTATTATATGCCACAATCTGCCACCGTAACACACTAGGATGCTATATCAAACAAAACTTTTTGTTTTAACGCAGATCTTTGTCATAGATTACTTATAAGTTAAATATTAATGTAAAATTTTAAATTATTTTTGTGTTCACAGTATATTTTTAATAAATTAAATTGTAAATTCATTTTAAGGTGGCACATCATTCCCAGTTACTCATCCACTAGAGACACAAAGGCTGACAAAAACCCAGAGTCCATCATCATCATCATCTTCTGTGCCAAGGTTGAGATCAACACCATCTGATGGGAGTGCCTTTCCTCTGTCATCTACTACTTTCATGTACAGATATCCAGATGCCAACAGAGACTCAGATTCTGGAGGGTGGTGTGAGGAAACGGTCTATCGGAACATCAAGTGGCCAAAAGCTTGGCCGGGCCAAACAGTGGAGATGGATTGTCCAAACAATCAAGCAGGTTGAACAGTCTACCTCTTGATTTTTCTTTTTCTTTATTATTATTATTATTTTAAAAATTTGTAATGCACTTAAGTCACACAGAATATGAATCTGAGGTGCAGAATATCTTTGTCGAATATAAGTTTTCCTCATCTGAGTCTTTGAAAAGTCTTTTAGAAATGTTGAATTATGGTCTGTGTAGTTTTGCTCTTGGACCCACCGTAAACCCAAAGCACTCAGTGTTTCATCGAAAGGAGGCATAAAAGATCCGCCATTTGGCAGCTGAATGTTAAACAGAAATAATTGGCAGAACAAACTAAGAAACTGAGATAAGCCCTGGCTGGTTCATGAACTATATCTTTGGAAATGTGGTTCTGGCTGCTTCAGTTTTTCAGAAGATATTCTTTTAAGTTTTTATTGTTCATAGTCATAAACTGTGTAATTTTCAATGTCCAAAAAATCTAAGCCAAGTCTGTCTATTCCCAGGTTCAGTTGGGCAGTGTCAGTTCAAGTTGACAACACAGTAACAGCCACAAAAGTTTTGAGATTCTACAGGGGTAGTTAAGGAATTTAGTTAACCCCGGAATTAGCACTAAATTCATGTATGTATCAGATTGTTGTTTATTGAAGATTTATTATTGTCATTAAAATCTTAAATGTCTTTTGAATACATGTTAGATTTCACCTACGCTGCATTACACAAAAACGAGAACAGTATGACTTTGTAAGAGCCTCTAAGCCTACATAACCTAATCTACCCAGACAGCTATCTTAGAGCTTAATATAAGTCTATTTTCAGGGGTATCAACAGAATGCAGGTTACAGATAACTGCTATTCTGGTTGACTGAAGGACAACTAAGCCAACAACAACTAAGTGACTAGCATTCATCTCTATCACTTTTCTCTTTCTTTACATTGCCTTGTCTAGAATTTATATAGCTGTACTCAGCCTACACAGGTATGTATATCCTCAATACATGGTGACAGCCAATCTGTCTCCACATGCAATTGTCTAAGCATTCAGTCTGAAACATCACCCCTTCTCATAAACTAGGCTTACATTCATGAGCTCCTTTACTGACAAGATGATTACTCTGGGCCATGCCAGTCAAAGCCGGATCTACACATCATTGGTCAAAATACCTACAGGCCAACATCAGATTTCCAAGCCCCTATTGTAAAGTATACCACTGACAAGAAAATCACAACAGCTTACTTATTTACTCAATCAAATCTACACTGTGATATATGTATGTATGCATCAAACATTTAATATAGCACTTATTAAATTCCTCACAAAAAACTGTATATATGGTTACCTAACGGATCGAAACAAGTGCGTGTTAAGGTTGGAAGAAACATTTATCCTGAATTGAATCAAACGAAACAGTACGTAAATGCAACGGAAGACTCTTCCAGAAAGGCGGTCCAACACATCTGAAGGCAGTTGTGCTGAAAAGTATTTGTAATACGATGTAATGTAGCCAGACACATTTCCTTGAGAGTCTGTGCTGACTTACCAAGGATGCATAATGTTTATGTAGTACTTCTTTTAATAGTTTATGTATTAATTTCAATGGAAAATTTCTACCACTTTAAACTATATCTCAGTGCAGAAACTAATTCTCTGTACATAAGATGTAATGGGACACGGTTATGACACATTCTAAGAGCCTCTAAGTACTTCTGAGCAAACAGCTTTTTGTCAGAAGCAGAAAATGGTGCCTAAAGTGTTCTAAAGAACATATACCCGTACTTATCCATGCCAAGTCAAGCGGTACAGAGCAAAAACTGTCATGGTTGACTGAGGTCAGTTCTTTGTAAATGAATTGGATTATTGTGGCAGCATACAAATGGATATTTGCTCTTTTCATATCTGAAATCATTTTAAATGCTAAAGTGTAATTCCAGAGGAATGAGGTCACAGCTTTTTGTCAGTTTATCCAGTGGCCACATGATGGTTTCTAACTTGTCTTTGGCTTCTATAGGAGAAATCCTGTGATGTTGGAACAGAATGTCAGATTCTGATACTTATAAAGATTACCAAAAGTACAGAATGAGTGGTAAAGTCAATCAGGTGATGCTTGGATATCAGTGGTTTAACCCATTATGAACAACGTTGCATTGCTGGCAGGATCACCCAATTTGTACTAATATTTATGCATGGTAACATCAGTGATTAATAAAGCATCTTTTTTTGGTGTGGGAATAAGGAATGGTGATGCTTATATCAAAATAGACTGCAAGATATTATATACATAATTCCAAGGCTTTACGGTAAATATGAAAATAATTAGTAAACATTAATCGATTTTTAAAATTCCAAAAACAGTTTAATCCTGAAATATATAATTACCAACAAAATTCTTTGTAATTTATTAACGGCCCCCGTTTAAGATTACGTCACAGTGACGTATTTGAATTTTATATTTTGTAAAGAAAGTTGCTAGAAAAATGGCGTTCAGCGAGGAAGACAAAATTGTTATAAAATTTTTACGCCAAAACAACAATTATAGTGCAAATAATATTTCAGGATTAAACTGTTTTTGGAATTTTAAAAATCGATTAATGTTTACTAATTATTTTCATATTTACCGTAAAGCCTTGGAATTTTTCCGGACACAGTGTACATAATGACTCCAATAGCATATGCATGTATATGTATATATGTATGTATGTATGGATGTATGCACGTATTTAAGTATGTGTGTGTATACATGTATGTATGTATGTGTGTATGTATGTATGTGTATCTATGCATGCATGTATGTATGTATGTATGTATGTTTGTTTGTTTGTATTCATGCATGTGTGCACACATGTATGCATCTAGAAATTTATGTAACAACTTGGAGCACCTGCTGAGGGCACTGAAGCGTGCATGGATATCAGACTGAAAAAGTCAAGACAGGCAGAAGTTGTTTCTAGAGATGTTACTGTTGGAACATTTCAGGTTTGCAGTGTAAGATGAACACAAAATGGATTATTTAAGAAGGCCATAAAAGGCTTTAGTTTAGATCAGGTTATCATCTTAGGACTTTGAACTTGAAGTCTTCACCTAGTGACTCAGGTATCCATACACCTCTGCAAATGTGGTAATTTGGCTTGAGGCTAGAAAGTACTGGTTTGCATAAATGTTAGTTGATCTGTTTAGCTTTTAAATCCTAAAGTGGATGTATTTTGCGTGGGAGAAAGTGTAGAAAAGCGAAATCACACCCCTACTTGGACACAAGACAAGAGTAGACAGGTTCAGACAGGGAGAGATAGACACACGCAGCAGTAGATACGTCTGTAATAGGAAAACCAAACATGCCAATTATCAAAAGTCATATGAACTGTTGGGCTGGGAAGAACCCTTGATCTTGTCAACATCCTTATTTCTTAAGAATAACAGCTACCCATTCTGAGGAACTATGACAAGAGATGAACTCCTGTTGCTGGCTCTTTTTACTGCCTTGCACTCTGTGCCTGCACGTTAATTCCTATAAAATCATTTGTACCCTATTAGCGTTCGTGTTTTGCAACCCGATTGACTTCAGAAGCCCATATGTCTTTTCAAGAATAATGCTCCTGGTAATTTTATGCAAGTCTCTGAAAACTTCTCCAGCCATGAACCTCTGTGTAGTCAAACTCTTGCAGATGCTGATATGTGTAGCTTTGTGAATTATTTGATTGAAACAGCCATAAATAAATTCTTTTGATTATTCACCATTTTTGTGCCTTCTGTTTGGACCCTTGCATAGCCATCTTAGGCTTAGCATAAGTCCATTTTCTGCCATGGGGCCATTTTGATACCACTGGCTTCAGTTGGTGTGAGCAATAAAGGCACTAAGCAACGTCCGACCAGAGCCTCTAATGGAAGTCAGGTGTCAAGTGTATTTCAAGTGCGGGTATTGTTAAATATTTGTGTTTTGCTGTGTGATTAGAAGCATGCTTCTTCCACAGTCTCTGCTGACTGTACGTGACTCCTGATGAGGGCTTGAAATTTATCAAGTTAACAAGAAAGTTTCTTGGAAACACAAAAAGTGAAGAGTTTTGTGGTAATTGGTAACATTCCAGCTGATTTCATAGTAGTTGTAAATGGCTAGTACATTTCCCAAATAACGGCCTTTATAGGCTTGCATAGAGTAGGATTGCCAATTTCAGAAACTGAAATGTCCCAAAATGAAATGATTGAAGCTGATTTGTCTGGAATCAAGTCTTGTGCTTTAGGCAGGGTTTGACAAGATGCATCTTTTCACATTTGCTACGCATGCACATGTAAGATGTTTTCTGTATTAGGCTTTTAGTTTTGTAATGTGGCAGGTAATGTGTTTGGGGCACATTAACTATATATATCAGTCATAATACACCTTGGATTTTAATCTGTGTTGCAAGCCTATCTACGTCTGTCCATATCAAATTAGCTTCACTACAGTTAATTTGCAGAGAATTTCATGGTATATTTTTTGGTTCTACCATTTTAAGAAGAGACTCTTCTTAAATTGGTAGAGTCCTCTGACTGTTTTATTGGGGTCTTCCTCTTCCAAACAATGGCAGGAACACTTTTAAAATCAAGTCAGGAGAAGATTTCAGAAGAGAGCATGGCTTAAATTTGTTTGCATTTTATATCAACAACATTTTGACTAACTATCATACATCTCATCAGAAAACTGTGAAAGTTGGTGAATATGCAAGTGCAGAGATTCTTGCCTTGAATGGTAAGCAGCAAAGTCATGATAAAGGGTGATTTTGTGAAACTGGCAAATGTTAAGCTTTACAATGCCTACTTGCCGACATCAGGCCTAAATACATACACTTGAAACAGATTTCCTGTTGGCTGGAATTCATCTTAACTCTTCTGGCGGTCTATTGGAACATCTTTTGGGTTTAGAAGAGGTCTAAATAACAAACCCTGAATGTTATAACATCATAGTTCTGCTAAGTTATAGCCCTCACACTTGTTACTTAAGTAATAAGTGCATTTGTGATGTACAGAATGAAATGTTACTCACTTATTTACTTACTTATGACATACGACTGTGCATGGTAAGTGTAAGTCCTGCTTTCATTTTGTTTGATTTGTTTAATTCTGTTTTTAGTCAAGAAGGCCGTCTGGCGTTGTGGAGTGGCGCCAGTCAAGTGGATTAACCGACCAGACCTTAGTCAGTGCATCTCTCCAACAGTCGTCACCATACTGGATCTGGTTGGTTGGATCACTTGTTTAGTCATTTTCTCCTGTTTCTGCCAGTCTATGTACACAGATCAAAGTGTATATGGAAGTGCGTAAGGGATTGTTTCTGCTATGAATACTTCTGTTGGATTGTGAATGGCATATTTTTGCTGGAAATTAAAATATTTCTGATGTAAGAAGGATTTATTTATGGGCTGAGCATCAGTGAAGAGTTTAAGTAGTGATTCAGATCAAATGCCCTATTCTGATCAGTCTGTGATGTCTGGGTTGGGGCGTAAGAATATTCTGGGTTGGGATGACAAGAAGACAGCTGAATGTGATAGTTTAGTGGCTGTATTGCATCTTATCTGGGTGTACACAACTGTGGGTATAAAGATGCAGACACCTTTGTGACGTTCTAAAAGGCGGCATATAAATACTTTGTTGCATGCACACAAATACATGCACTATATTTACAGTTTAAAAGAAAATCTATGAATAAAATAATCATCCTTACATACCTTTATAGAGCATTTTATTTTACCTCCTTTACCTGTTTTGTAGAGCCATTCCATCAGAAAACTAGCAATCAACAGAATTGTATTGTAATGAAAAGTTTTATAAGAGTTATTTATTGCATGAAAACTTGGCAGAGGTGCTTCGTCATGCATTCCATAATGCATACATCATTCTGGGATGTGGATATTTTATTGATGCATTATATGCGGTGGTGTAATGGTATGGTCTATGCCTCGTAACTGGAGGATCGCGGTTTCGATTCTGCCTCAAGCCACTGTGTAGCTATCTTGGACAAGTTGCTTACCCACAATTGCCTGTGAGGAAGGCAACAGGAAACCACCGCACTATCTCATTCCTGGGTGGCATAAAGCCAATGGACCTGCCTTTAGGCATAGAACTCACCATCGTCTTCGTCGTAGTTGTAATCATCATCATCATCATCAATGTGAATAATGTATCATATTACTTGGCATATGAAACTCTTGTAGATAAGTGAGAACCAGCAGCGTTTTTCTTATGGTGCTGGAGAGTTGATTGCAAGTGAACTGGTGGCTTTCACCGACGTTGGAGAACAAGTTTTCGGAGGTGACCTACTGACTGTTACAACAGCCATGCAGAAATTTGTTCTTCTGATAGATGACCACTTACAGGACAGCAATGAAGAAAGGACTGTTCAGCTGGTACATAAAGTTAACCAGGTATATGTAATTCCATCATCTTTACGAATTAATGAGAAAGGACAAGTGTTGCTACGGAAGAAATAATTAGGTATTGTTATGCACTGTACTTTGACGTTTTTCTAATCCAGTCTAATCTAAAGACTTCTGTAGTGCCGTTTTCTTATTAACCAAGACATCAGTCATTGATCGCTTCAGGTGAAAGTCTCGACCAAAATCGTGATCTGTTTGAGAAGCCATGTTGAATTCCGATAGTTCAGAGAAACCAGAAGTTAGGCTATGGTGGGTAAGCAAGTTGAAAGAGATGCATCTTTAGTTTAGACCTAATGGCATCAAAGAATTGACAGAACGAACTAAGCTGGGCAGTGAATTCTAAAGCTTTGGACCAGCTACTAAGAAGGCCTGAGAGCCCAACACTATTCAGCTACAAAGCACAACAATAGTCACAGTGTCCATTGATCTAGTGCAATATCTCTTATTATGAGGGTGAGCATGGAAAAGAATGAATGAAAATAAAACTCTTAAAAATGTCCTTTGTACTACTAGAAAAGCTTTATTTATGAAGTGTTGCATAGCCCTGTATGTAATAAAATTTCCGTTTTTGTTAGAGATCAGATGCAGAAAACTTGCAAACAAGTTCCTTAAATTTCTTTTCAGATCATGTTATTTGTACTATAAAAGAATTATTTGTAAATTTAAAGTGAACAGGACGGAACAGATTGAAACTGTTAACGGGCGATTGGTCGAGGCAAACCAGTTTCTTGGCACTAATGATGATTGACTATTAGCTCCTGAGTATACAGGTTGATGACTTTGTGTGTATGTATTTATTTAGACCCTTAATATAGTGCTGACAAAAAAGTGCTTCCAATGTGCTTCAGTGCTGCCAGCATTAGCTGGATGGTGTAAAAGTTCGTTAATGACGAAAAGTTTGTCAGTAAGCAGACAATGCTCAGGTAATTAGAGAAGTCACCACTAGTGGGCTTCCCCCACACACACACACACAACACACACTGAGCCCAACCAATGGATTCCCATTCAGACTTTGTAATATTGTAATACTGTCTTGTGCTATTTAATTTTTTAAGGCTATTCTTGATACAAGCAGCAATCTTCTGAATGAATCACGCATTGAATCATGGTATGATATTCCACAATCAATGTGGCCAACCATTGCCACAACTCTGCTGTCAACGATTGAGAAATGTGCCTTTCAACTAGCATCAGTTACTACCAAACCCATGAATCTCATCAACATCAAATCCAACTTAGGTATGAAGGCATAAAATGTTGGTTGAGCCTTTAGCCTTATTCGATTGGATGTAGTTGTTAATGATTGAATTGAATTGACATTTTAAGTAATTTCGACTTCTCTGTATAAGCTGTTATTATAAACATTTTGTATTCCTGTATAGCATATATATTTGGCACTTACATGTGTAAAACATTTAATTTGGTATGGATTACCAGTAAATGGATAATACCTTATTTAGTGTGGTAGTTAAAAGGCGCTGTATTAAGTTCCTAGAAAACTGATTAGCTAAAGGTGACTTGAGAAGCAAATCTTTATTGCCTGTTGAACCATTATATGATATACCCTAATGTAAGACCTTAATTATTTTCAGAACCGCACAAATACATGTTATGTAGGCTGAATTATGCACCTGTGCTTGAGCACTTCATGAAGTAAGAGCAAAGTCGGGTCAAGTGTGATTATTACCAAGCAGATGCCAAGATAATTATTGCTGAAGAATGATGTGTTTCAGGGTGTGTAAAGGAGGGAATGAAGGAATTGATAAATAAAAGATATTTGTATATATATATGTGATGCCGCATATGAAAAGGGACCACTTGATGGGTATTCAGTTATTCATACCACTTTGATCAGCAAAAATCTGAAAATAATGATGTATGATGTTGTATAATGTTGTACTATGGCTTTAGATGTTAAATTTAGAAATTGCTATGCCTGCAAGATGTGCTTTTTGGTAAAACCAAAAAGTTACAAAAACCCATAGGAAATCCATTTGTTGGAAGTTATACAGCTTGCGGTGTTATACTTGTTCCATTTTCTGAACACTTGTACTAGCTTGATAGTTGGAGGCATCCTCTAGCATGCCAGTGAAAACCCAATTTTGATACTTTGATGGGTGACCACGATCAGAGGCCTGTATCTCAGTAAATTGAATGAAGTTAGAAGCACATCTGAACAATTTGGAAGCTAGGAATATAATTTTATGTAAAAAGAGATCCATCCATCTTTGCACTTGTTTTCTTATTGTTAGTTGTTGAAGTTCGTGTGATCAACACAACTGAGACTGTTGAGGATCAGGTGTTTCCATCGTCTGCTTCCATTTTTCCAGCTGGTACCTGGGCTTCTGGAGGAAGTTTCATCTCACTCACTGGAAAAACTGTTCAACAGTTTGAAGTGGCCGGTTAGTGAAGACACAACTTAACCACATGAAAGTAAGGTAGCAGGATATGTCCTGTGAAATATGAAGTTGTCAAAACAGCTCTAGTATGACTGTAGCCACTAGCTGTAATTGACAAATGTTCTTTAACTATTTTATCAGGAATGCTCATGTGATCATAAGCAGAAAGTTAAAAGAATCAGTTTGATTTGTTGGTATGTAATGTAATGTAAGTCTGAATTTTTCAGTGCCGTACAGTTGCTGTGTCAGGGAAACCAGCTTATTCTCTCTTTCTGTTTTTGCTCTATTTTGTGTCATCGACATTAAAGGTTTAAACAGATTTCTACTGTTATTAAAATGACTCATTTCTAAGTGGTATTTAGTGTTTTAGGTATGTGGGAAAATTCTGTTGTTATACAGCTTCCATTTAAAATGTGTTGACTTCTTTATTAAGTGCTCTAAAGCAGACATCATGTAACAATGTTGTTCTGAAACAGTCTTTCCCTGTAAATCCAATCTGTTTCAGCTGATGTGCAAGAAATGTTTTCATTTAAACTTAGACTGCATCTCTTCAGATCTATGAGACAGCGAGCGAGGGTCCAGTGACTTTGAGTGTTTTGCGAAAGGCACCATATATATTCAGATACTTGCTTACATACAGGAGTGTTTTAATGTCTTTCATTAATTTTTGTGTTTTAGGTCTTTCCAAAATGGTATTTGCCACTTATAATAACATTGACAAGTGGTTACAGGCTACTGACAGCCAATATGACGTCAATATGGTTGTCCCAAAAAGAGATATTCACAACTTCGCGAATAGTTTAAATTCTTCTTACCTAGACCAAAATGGCGCAAATTTAGATGACTCTTCTGATGAAAGCAGTGCATGGAATGCATCGGAAAGCACGAAAGATAAAGCGGTCAATACAAGGATTATATCTGCCTCATTTGTCAATGGGATCAGGCAACATGTTAGACTAACAGAACCAGTGATCTTCATGATGAAGCACATTGTGGTACCTGAATTTATTATTTACCTTAATTTCTCATGATATGATCTCTGAATTGCACACGCAGTTTTAAATCACCTTTCGCTTTCAGTAATACATCATGGTTAATTTGTAGGAATTTGAGCAAGTCCTTCATACTCAGCGCAATAAATTGAAGCTCTGTCATTAGATAATGGTGCTTAACAAATACAGAAATAATTGTGAAAGCCACTCGACATGCATGTGTGTATGTATGTGTGTATGTATGTATGTGTATGTATGTGTATGTATGCAAGTAGGTGTGTCTGTACGTTTGTATAGTGCTAATCAAGAACCTCTCAAAGATGAAGAAGCATGGTGTTTAACAAATGCTTCTACATCTTGTAATATGTCTGTTTTTCTGTGAGGTTAGAATGTATATGCCATATGTCATTGTCACCTAAAGCTATAATTTAAATATGATTGATGTCAGTATGAGGGTGTGTGCAGAAGTCCAGTGCTGGACTGTCAGTCGTGAAGTCCGGGGGTTCAAATCCTCAACAAGGCAAAAATTTGTTTCAAGACTTCAGCTTCATTTGCTCCCCCTAGCTAACTCTGTGATAATGAATACACTGACCATACACTATCAGTGGGAAGAACAGGTGGCTAGGGAGAGGACTGGCCACCTGGATCATACATACGTATTTGCTAACTACAGTCGTACACGTACATACATACATGCATGCATAAATAAACGTGGATGTCATTGTACAAAATGACTGTAGTCATAGCAAGTGTGGTTTAAATAGTTAGCATGCTAGAGTTTGTGTTTGTGTGTTTGTGTGCAACTGAGGTGTGATCATAAGAAGTGGTTTGATGTAATGACAGCATAGGTTTTATGTTTACAGCTAATAATTGAAGTAATATTCTGAAATTTTCTTCAGGTTGAGGAAGCCTCAAACCCTTCTTGTTCCTTCTGGGGTTATTCCAAAGAGTGAGTTTCCTTGCATTTTCCTTAAACAGTACTGCAAGTGCAAAATGATATTCTATTACTTGTGTAAATTCTGTATTTTTTGTCACACTTATGGTAAATTTGAGGTATGATTTTGAAGTTTTCTTTTCCTAAACCTTGGGAACTCATTTGCTTATAATTATTCTTGATGTGGAGGAAACATGAAGGTTGTTTAATGTTTTTAACTTTATCTCTCAGTCAAAAGCTGGACGTCAGTTGTTCTGTCCAGATACAGCAAAGTGTAACATAATGTAATACATGATTTGCATGTATCAGATTTGCATACTTCGTTTTGACATTGGCTACTCTACTTCTTAAGATTACATCTTGTTAATTTGTGGTATGTTTAGAAGCATGCAGGGCCATTGGTCAACACGTGGATGTCATTCTGTAGAGTCTAATGACTCTCATACACTGTGCTCTTGTCAGCACCTAACCAACTTTGCAGTTCTGATGTCTGTCAATCACCAACAGGTGAGTGTGTCACTGTACTGGCTAGCAACACAACGACATTGTTTATTATTTGAATTTGTTCCTCTTTAGGGATTTGTCATGAGATGACATGGTTAAAAATTACATTATGTAGAAAATTCAAGAACAAAAACCCAACTACTTCAAACCTTTGCTGCACTAAGAGTGAATATTTTTCAAGGCTATACATGCATAAATATTCCCGTTAACTATGTATGAATTATTTTCCTTTTTTCTCAAGTTACTGGCTTCAAGCTGATTTGTAACATTTATGTGTGATGATATATATTTTATGAATCACTGAAACCTTTTTAAGCTGTTACTCTTCTGGTAATACGGAGGTGAGGTTGAACTCTTCTTAGACACTGGCTTATGCCTTTGAACTTATACTATAACAAATTTCCAGTTGATGATAAGTTTATGGAATGCATCTTTATTCAGGTTAATTGTGGCCCCAAGGACATCAGTATAGGAGTAATTTACTAGTGTCTCCAGCAGATTCTTAGAGTACTTGGACTGCTAGGAAGACAAATGAGTGGGTCCTGAAGATGGCGGAAGTAGAATCTGATTAATCAAAAACAGGAAGGTTTCATACTTTGGGCTTGTGCAACCAAGCAGCAAAGAGAATGTTTCCATTCAGTTTACAAAGAAATGTTCAAGGAACTGTATATAAACTATGCCTCTGCTGTAAGTATCTAGTTTAGCTTAACCAGTAAAACCATTTTCTGTTTGTATTGCAGCTGACTGAAATCCATAAATTTTCACTTTCGTTGATCACCTACTTCGGTTGTATCCTTAGCATCATCTGTCTGGCAATGGCGTTTCTTACATTTCAGTTCTTTAAGTGAGTGTTTTCCAAGTAAACAACCTTAAAACTTACAGTCTTGTGAAATTTCCGCTAAAAGCTCTGCACACAGTTGAGTTAAGAACATTAATGAGTTATACGTTTATTATGCGTATGTGCAGAAACTCCAGAGTTGTGAAGTTGAAGGATATTCAAAGTGATCTGTTTTGGAATGCTGCTGACATGGTTTTCTTATAAGTTAATTTTGCGTCAGAGCAGATACCCAAAACTCCAATGCAAATAGAAACATACCCATTGTATAAATTCATGCATACAATAATAATAATCCACCTAAGTCACCAACTGCATCTCCTGCAATTTCTCTGCAGATATTTCATTCCAAACACTCCTTTTGCATGAGTCCTGATTGCTTCCCTATCTCTTACCTCTTTCCACTGCAGTTCTAAGCACCATCCACCATGGCCATCTGACTGTCTCCCTACCTGGCCTTTGGATCTTGACCTGGAACTGAACTTGACCTTTCCTGCCTACTGATTTTGTTTTGACTGAGCACCTGTGAATAAGCTGGTTCTCATGACTTAGTCTTCTTTGGGTGCTGTAGAAATCTTGAGATTATGATTTCAAATACGAATTATCCAAGAACTTCTATAGCGCCACTGCAAGGCAATCTTCAAGGCAGTTAAGGCAATGGTCAGTGCAGAGCAAAATCATTGTTCATGCCAAATTCCAGGGTGAGTCTAATTGAAATCAATGAGGGAAATTGGAGGAGACACGGAAACAGGTTATGGAAGAAATGAGCCTCAGAAGAGATGAGTTTTTAGTCGAGTTCTCAAGGCCAACACAGGCTTTGCAGAGTGAATGGTTGCTGGAAGCTGGTTGTACAGTCTGGGGCCAGTGATGAAAAGACACATCCATCCAGAGCTGTCCTTGTTCATGGTATAGTCAGATCGTGACAATCAGAGGACCTCCTCAAGTTGAGACAAGTCTTGTGAGTCAGCAGGGAGTGAAGGTATTGAGGTTGGCTGTGGGCATTGTAGACAATTATAGGCGTACATACGTTGGTAAGTACCAGTTCGTATCAACATTAAGGATATGTATAATGGATACCTTTCCAAGTTACAGCAACAAGCGATAATTTCGTTTGATGCTGCAGATGAAGTAGACTTCTTTGAATATGATGAACCACCAGTCAGTTTGGTTTTCTCCTTGGCCTTATTCTTTTAAGTTTGCAGGTTTCTTTAACTCTCTAGGTCACTAACATTTTGCAGAGAGCCAGATGCTGTGGACCAGTACTGGTGTAGTTCCAGACGTGGCTCACAGTATTTGTGTATTTATCTCATTTTGCAGAAACCTTCAGTGTGATCGCAATACCATACACAAGAACCTAGTAGTCACCCTGGCCATAGCTGAAATCATCTTTCTCATTGGAATTGTCCAGTATGACACACAGGTGAGTAAATATCATCAATCACTATAGCTGTATTTATGCGGCTTTAGTTGCTAATCAGGATCCCAGATCCTTAGCACACAGAGGTATTTTTCTCTTAGCTGCTCTGAACAATGCTGTAAACATTTTTATAGCACTCACTGATGCATTACTGGCTGGGTTTCTTTGAACTTTGCTAGATGGCAAACTGATGTTGTGGCCTCCTTTTATTTCGTATGAATTCAGCTCAAATAAATTGATATTTTTCATTGTAAGTCTACATTTCCAGTATTAGTCTGCAAATTTTGCATGAAAACAGTGAGAAAAGGTTTGATAACTGCAGTAGGCTTTTAAAGCAATAAATTTTCATTTTATTCTATGATTAAGGTAATTTATTAATACTTTCATTTAATTCCTTTTTCAGGTTATACATTGACAGAAGCTTAGAAATGTTCAGATACATATATATATGGTACCGTACATGCGGATGTACGTGCATGCAATAGAGATGAAAATTTTGTTGATGATCTGTTTCTTGATGTTCTAGTGTCATGTCTGTTGGTGTTATGTATCTAGATGTTATGTGCCTTTGTGGCTGGAATATTACACTACCTGTTTCTGGTGACGTTCTTCTGGATGTGCATTGAAGGGATTCAGCTTTATGTAATGTTGGTGGAGGTTTTTGAATCAGAGAGTTCTCCAGTCAAGTGGTATTACCTGTCTGCTTATGGTAAATATTACCACCTTCTAATACATAAAAATTCATTTTTTGACTGTGATAATAGCAACAAAAATCATAAACTCCAAATTTCTTCAGTATGCAAACAGTTTTTGTGATGACCACTTTTTTCACAGATACTCAGTAATGACTAAGAGATGAATGGCGATAGATATAATGGACAGAAGAAGATTAAATGATGTCTTTCATGGTATCTTCAAATTCCACCAAGGAACCTGGGAAAAGCTTGGATCACTGAAACTGACTAGAGGCATTCAGGAAGGAGAGCCGTGGATCCCACTTGCAACAATACAGGACCCAAGTAATCAGTGCTTGCATTGTGATCAGTGTTATTTTGTTGTTGTTCTGAGCATGTGTTTTAATTTATATATTTTCAGGTATACCGGCAGTTATTGTTGTCATTTCATGTATTGTTTTCCCAGGAGGTTATGGCACGGAAACTCAGTGAGTCATTTCTTGGTTTGGTTAATTTCTTGAAGATTATTATTAAATCATTTGCATTTGGTTGATTTACTTTTCTTTTGTTGTATTCATACCATTTAGTTTTATCACCACTGAATATTGGCCTATACTGAGCTTACTATTCACTTGACACAGCTGAACATACTATGTTTTTGGCCTACTTCAGGTTGTTCCTTTTGAAACAAGTTAGACAACCATGCACTGTGCTTTAGGAGACACTGTATAAGTGCCATGAAATATGCATGCAACTTTACTGTTGTTTATCGTTTTATTCTTTTCATTTATGGTATCTTCTCCATTCTTCTTCTGTATAATAACTCCGTTAGATGCCGAGGAAGAAATTGGGAGCACCAAGGGATTTGCCCAGAAGGAACATTCAAACGGGCATGTTGGACAGTGGTGGTGAAGGATCTGACTCGATAAATTCATTGCAAAATGAGCAGGGAGGAGGCCATGAGGTCGTTGTTTAAAACCATGTACATTTATGTTGACTTGTTGCTGACTAGCATGGAGATGCGCTGCATGGGAACAGCACAGCCTCATCGATTCAGTGGCCCTCTATCGTAGTTTAATTTTGTCCATTGCCAGCCCAAGGACCTGAGCAAAGGCCACCAGGTGCTTCTTCCCTCTATCCTCCTATGGGATATGGGAGACTGTACGTTACTTGGTTTACTTTTTTACTTTTCTTTACATCCTGCATGCTTCAGCGAATTTGCTTATAGCCTTATGCCATGCATGTTTGGCTAAATTATGGTATTGTACCTCAAGTGGCTCTTCTCTGTTGCAGCTGTTGGCTCAGCACTGAAAACGGATTCATTTGGGCTTTTGTTGGACCAGTCTGTGTTATTTTTTGTGTGAGTATGAGTAGCTTTGCTGAATTTAGTTTTAAGCATAATTTTAGAATATTTAAAGGTTAAACTAAACATGAACTATAGATAAACATTTGTATGACGCAATCTGGCAATTTTAGCTGAGAGTTTTGGCTTATTTAGCTGACAGTCAGATGACTTGATGTGCAGCTTTGTTGATATGAGTATGACACTTGAGTAGAATCGTGTGCATATTAAAAAGTAGAGAAGAAGAACATTATTTAGAAGCTGATCTTCTCATGAAAAGAAGCACAAGAATTACCGTTGTAGCCAGGCAAAGACAGAAATCCATAACTTTATAACAGACAACATGGACAACATTGACAGGAAAAGCCTGGCCACTTAGATTAGTTTCTGAACAAAATGTGTGTTTTGCAATCGCTTGGAAGTCTAAGATGTGCCGAACATTTGACGTCTGTATTTTAAACGTTTCAAGGCACACCCAGCCTATCAGTCTGCATAGAATTGTATTTCAGAACAATTAAGACAGTTGTTTAATGTACTGGTAAACTAATATTCTACAGCATGTTTATTTTTAACCTAATCTTGTAGAATAAGAAAAATAGAATTTTTAATCTTGGCCCAATGCAGAGGCTGTCAAGTCCTCTGACTGAATCAAATAGGAGGAGGCGATAAAGATTATTAAGCAGCCTTTTTATGACTTGCTGGCTTGACAACTTGTTGATTTTTTCACTCTACTTACTGTCAAGTTAAACCCATGTTAAGCCAAATAACAGAGTGGTAATGGATATCACTATTTTGTTATATGGATTCTGTTGAATTGATTACACAATTTTAGGAGGTCAGCTTTCCTTCTCAGCATTTTGAGGTTGTTGAGAAATGTTATTTGAGGCAGCATCATTTGTGTATGGTTGTTCTGTTTTCATTAGATTAATGCCGTGATGTTGAGTGTTGCCATTTACGTAATGTGCACACATGCCTCAAATGCTGTCAATGTCTGGAAGGCAAGGCAGAAAACAACTTTTGAAAATGTCAGGTTAGTATATGGACCACCTTTATCATTATTAGCTTCTTGAATTTGATGTATATGTGACTCGCTACACATTGTGATATATTGATCAAATGGCTGAATGAGCAGAACATAAGAGATGATCTTAATGATTTAGAATATAGAAGAATAAATGCAGAGGTAGAGTTGGAATGAGAATTTGAAGATGCCTCAAGAAGAACATTTTTAATGGAGGCATTTTCGTTTGTTAGCAAACAGTTTTGTGAGGAGGTGAGAAATCCTTGTCTGTATATTTTCAGAAGTGTTTCAGTATCATAGTAATCATAACTGGTTCAGTACTCTTCATTACCATATTGCCAAATATAACTGTTTTTCAATAAGAAATCAAACTGCTCTTTCAAAACATTTAGCTTCTGTTTAAGAAGTTTCCATTTGAATTTTATGTTATGTGTAGATCATGGATAAAAGGTGCAATTGTCCTGGTAGTCCTTTTGGGTCTGACTTGGACGTTTGGCTTGTTCTACATCAACGAGCAGTCAATAGTTATGGCGTATGTGTTCACTGCTTTCAACAGTGCTCAAGGAGTCTTCATTTTTCTTTTCCACTGTCTCCTGAATGAAAAGGTTCGTCACTTAATTTCAGCCACTCATTGCTTATGCAAAGTGAGTTAATCTAAATCTAGTGTAGAAAAGCTTATTTGAATTCATCAGGCTTTCATTTCTGCTCCTGCATAATGAAATTGCAGCTCAGGTTGACCAAATATTCTTTCAGTATTTGTTACTTCTGCCAGTTTTTAATGTTTCATCAGAACATGGTTGATACCGACTCCATGTATGCTTGTCACAACACATAGCATGAAGATCTGACTTAATTGCATATAGGTAATTTATTTATTCATTTATCTAGATTTTTGTGGAACCTTTAAAGAACCTCTCGTACAGACCTGATGTTTTTAAATCTATTAAATCAGGTTCAGAAAGAATACAAGCGGTGGGTGCGGCACAGAAAATGGCTTCCGGAGGAGCTTCGGGTTCGATGTGGAGGAGTCAGATCATCGGTTTCTGTTTCACCAATTCATTCATCTTCTTCAGGTGTAAATGTATGAACAACAATTTCAATTTACTTTTAAAAAACTCGTCTACAATCAGTTGTTATTTTACATTCATATATACAAGATGAAGTTGTTTGTGGATGCTGAATTCCTGGGAAGGATGCAGCTATGGGGGCTTAACCCACAGGCAGATGATTTATGCCTAGGTTGTGATGTGAATTGATGAGTAATGCTGGATGAAAATTTGAGAGTCAGAAGCTATTCTTTTAATCTAATTTCCAAATATAAATTACAATGATAATTAATGGCAATTTCGGCTAAAACTCTTAAAGTGATTTTGTTTTATCTTTTCTCACAGAAAATAATGCAAGAACAGAAACTCTCCTTTGAGGTAAATGCTCTGGCATACCTTGTAAATACTTGAAAGATGTAGCATAACAAAATGACTGAGATATGATACATTAAAAAAATTTCATGCACTTTCTTATGTTTGTTTCTTTTTTTACCACAATGGCCAAAATGTTTGTTGTAACGTCTCATCTTGCTCAATTCCAATCGCCTTGCGTACCCATTCATTAGTCCTTTTCTCCATCCATGATGTTCTCAGCATCTTCCTCCATATCCACATTTCACAAGCATTGATTTTTTTCTCTATTTTCTTGGTCATTGTCCACGTCTCACTGCCGTATGTTACTGTTGGTATAATCAAGGCCCTCACCAATCTTTTTTTCGTGTCTGTGCTCACATGTTTGTCTTTCCATATTTTTTCTAGTCCATTCATTGCGGCTTTTCCAATCGCCACCCTTCGGTTTATTTCCATATCGCACTTTCCTTCTCTTTCTACTACTGATCCCAAGAATGTAAAGCTTGTTACCGTCTCTAATTCCTCTCCATCCACCATAAAACTGCCCTCCTCAGCTGTTGTCATGATCTTCGTTTTCTTTATATTGAAGTATAGTCCTGCTTTCTCGCTCTCTCTCTTCAGCCTTCTTATCAGTTCTACCAGATCTGTTTTTTTACCTGCTAATAGTGTTGTGTCATCTGCGTATCTCAGATTATTCAGTGTTCTTCCCGCTATCTTTACTCCCTCTTTTGCTCCATCCATTTCCGCCATCCTCATTATCCTTTCTGCATATAGGTTAAATAGGAATGGGGACAGAATGCATCCCTGCCTCACTCCTTTCTTTATTTTGATTCTTTCAGTATCTCCAAATTCAGTTCTTATTACCGCAATCTGTTCTTCGTACAATCCCTTGAGAAGTTGTATCAAGTGCCTTGGTATTCCCATTTCTATTAAGGTTTTCCACATCAACTCATGATCAATGCAATCGAATGCCTTACTATAGTCAATGAAGCATATGTATAATTTTTGTCCATACTCCTTTTGTCTCTCCATTATCCACCGCATGTTGGCAATATGATCACGAGTTCCACGGGATTTCCTAAATCCTGCTTGGTTATCTGGAAGCTCCCTCTCTATTATGTTCTCCATTCTTTTATGTATTATTTTAAGTAGTATTTTACTTATGTGCGATATCATTGCTATGGTCCTGTAGTTTTCACACTCTCTCGCATCTCCTTTTTTGAATATAGGGATAAAGATTGAGCTCTTCCAATCCTCTGGCCATTTTCCGGTTGTCCATATGATATTGCACATTTTTGTTATTGTCTTTGTCATTGTGCCATCTCCTGCTTTTACCATTTCTATTGGTATCCCATCCGGACCCGGTGCTTTATTGTCCTTCAGTTGTCTAATTGCCCATTCCACCTCTGCTTCCAAAACGTCCGGTTCCTTTTCCTGTTCTGATGTATCGATTCGTTCTTTCATTACTCTCCTATCTTCACTGTACAATGGCCAAAACACTAAAAATTTTGTCTCCTTCACTTATCAAAATATTTTCAAAATTTCTTTCGGATTTTCTCTGGCTTTGATTTCTGTACATATTTTGTGTCACACAACATATGTTTTCGCTGAACATTTTTTATATAGGGTATCTGGAACATAAGTAAAAAATATGGGTTGGGGCACAGTTTCAGGGAACTTTGGGTACCTCAAACCTTTTGTTTACAAAAATGGAGAGGTAGCTGGGAAAAGGAGATAAAACGCTAAAGGAGAATGTTTCCTATAGGTCTAGAACTGACTGAGATATCACAAGTTCAAAATTGTTTAATTCACTTTTTCACTGTAAAATTGCATGTAATCTGGGCCTAGGCGAAAAATAATTCCTTGGTTTCAATGGGTAAAAATATTGTAACTATTTTAATATTTGTAGGAGAAACATGTGGCTTTACCTAATTATTCGGCAATTCCAGCAAAATCCAGTGCAGCATCAAACCCAGTTTTCATTTTTCCAACTTTGTGAGAGTTTTCTTAGGCACAGTCACATGTAATTTAAGATAACTGTTTATATGTTTCTCTATATCTTAATATTTTAATATGTAAAAATGGCATTATGTTTATGAGAGTAGTCAATAAATTATTCAATGATTCTAGGAACTCTGAGATATGGGTGCTTGCCGACCTTTGTTCAGAGTAATCTGTCTTTCTTTCTGAGTTCAAGTGTCAGCGCAGGATTCACCTTCCAAAGAATTTTTCCATAAAACAAAATAATAAAAGCTTTCCTCATCTGTTTAATGATAACTGTGTAGCTAGTTTTTTCCTGTTGATTTTTTCAGTATTTTTCAAGGTTATTCAGCAGAAATGCTGATCGAAAGAGGTCTTCTACCACAACTCTTCCATCGTGTTCCAATAACAATACCAAGCGTGAGTGAGCCACAAAACAGAAAAATGCACTTAGAAAGTTGTTGAACACTGTAAATAATATATAATTTAAGCAGTTATTTACATCTGAGTCACACGGCAAATAAGATTTTATGCTAAAAGCTGCATAAATGTGTACATTTCAATACATAAAACATCAGCAGTAGCAGGTCTTTAAATACCCAGTATATTTAAATTAATCATTTGTTTGTGAAACTGGTTTTCGACAATAAGAAGTTCACAAATTGTAATGTTGCTTTTAGTAGTCTAGTCTAATCTATTATAATAAGCTCAACGAGTGTATAATGTTGTACATCAGTCTGTAAAATAGTGTATATAATGTATTTATCTCAGTGTTAAAGATGCACTTTTTAAGAACCTGTTAGAAGTGCTGCATGCTCTCTAAATTAATAAGGTCAGAAAGTTTGAGAACATTTTGTTTTGGTGTAAAATTGTGAAAATTTTTAAAAGTTGTTTATATATTTTGTAGGTAATTTCAACATTAATCTTCGCAGCAGCCTTGGTCAGGACAGCGACTCAAGGGCTGTGTTTGGTGAAAATGATTCCAGTCATGTTTACAGCGACCAGACAGAGGATCCCTACTCGTATATGGAATCAGGACACATGGTACTGGGTCCAGAGCACGAGTTCTACTTGGCCACAGGTGACATTTCGATGATGGAAGGCTCGGTTGCCGACACTGACTACCTGGATGATTACACTAAGCGTGTATCCTCTGTGATTGATGTTGACAAGTACAAGATCAGAACCCAGACCACTGGGAATGGTAGGCTGCCTGAAACACTGCCAATTGTGCTGTCAACAGGACAAGACTTGAAGAATGGCACAGCTAGACGAATCATCAATGAGAAAAGAGCAACAGTAGGAGAGTCTGACCAGCTAAAGCAACTCAAGTCTTACACAAACTTGGGTGCCAGTGGCTATGGTTTGGATAACTCATCATCCAGACAAAACCCGTAGACCAACTCTTCTAAGAGGAAGAGCATCTCCTGTTACCCAGTAAGACTGCTAACTTAGAGGTCCTTGCTCATGGTGCTAAAGTTGTGCATAATTTTAAGGGCAGAGGTCATGACTTGAAGAGATCACTTATACATTGGGTCATATGTTAGACCTCAGCAGTCAAGAATTAGTCTAGCAGAGGTCTGAAGGGTGTGGTCTGAAACAATGAATACCACATGTGAAGTAAAGAAGGTTGTTTCCGTCTGACTTTTTTGGCATTGCAGCATAGAATTAGTATATGATCAGAATCATACTACAGAAACTAGAGGACTCTGTTACTATTCGTGTTGTTGTACTGTAAGAGTACATTCGCATACCACTTCTCGTAATCGTAATCAAAAACTTATAAAGCGCCACTTCAAGATAAAACTCATCAGAGGCGCTCCCGGCCCAATTTCTCATGACTAATGGGGAATAACACGGTCTTCAAATGCTTGCGGAAAAGAGAGGGAGGAAGAGAGAGGAATTCCCACCTAAGGTCACCAGGCAGGTTGTTCCATGAGGCAGGGCCAACATAGCTGTACATAGCTGTCATCAGTTAGGTGGAAAAGGTTGTGTTTTAAGAGGTTGCATGAATGTGTAGCAGTCTGCCTTTGTGGCACATCAAGTGTATTTTCGTGGGACATTGTGACGGAAAAGACAGTCTAGTGGAGGATAAGCCACAAGTGCACGTCAGTGTGTTGGAATGGCATACAACTGAAGTATATGATTATTGTAAATCTTTTGAGTGTCTTCAAAATTATACCATTAGCAAAGTCCTTCAGTCTTCATTCTTTGGGTGATTACCGGTGAAGACTTTTGGCTGATAAAGAATGTGACTGATGGCAGTTGCTGATGTGATTCACTGTTTGTACCATGAATTTCCAAGGTTTACCTGGATGATGGTTCTTGGATGTTTGTAAATGATTCAGCATCCACAGGCTACCTTCCAGTTTTGGCTGGCTTGCATGCATTATCACTGGTTACAGACATAGGTTGCTTGGTGAATCAGCATTCAAGGCCTCTTGAAAAATGGCAGCAGTGATATAAAATGTATTGAGGAACTGGAGTGTGATTTTAGCTATATTTACAGCTATTATGTAATGTAACCACCTGGTGTGTAAGTGAATAAGATCTGTGATAATGAGCAAAGTGCTATGAAACTACTCTGCATCCCAATTCCAAATGGGTTTAGACTTTCATATTTTCTGGTCTTTGTTCTTGGATGTTTTTTACCCTGCAGCTGAGAAGGACTTACTTATTAGAAGGGGCTTGGAGTTGAAAAATTAAATTTGAGATTTATTTATTTCGGTATATGATGTGATGACATTTACGTGTATATGGGTGGTCCAGTGAACGGGAAATTTAAAAGTTCTTTAAGTTGGATGGTGTGTAATTTGTTGTTTTGTAATAATTTAAAAACTGTTTTGGCATATTTAAGACAAAAACATGTGGTGTTACATGGAGATGAGTGCTATTTTAAAGAAATTCTTTATTACTGGGAAAAGAAGGAATTATTGCCAAGCCACATTAAGCATTCTTAATGCCAGTTGGAATGAGAGAATACAAAATTATATTGATTGCAGTTTTTTTATTCCTCAATTAAATGACAGGGAATGTCAAAGTGCTAAAAAGGTAAAAATACATGCATGACTTAAGTGGCAATTCTACTATGGCAGCCTTTGTCTGGGATCATTGCTTAGAGCCTTAGAGAACAACAAACCAATAACAACAGCTAGTAAAGAACCACATGGCTCAACAGCTGACTAAAAAGGACTAAATAGCTTGTGCATTTAGTTGTGGAAATTCCACAGTCATCATGCTTTGTGAACTGCAGTTTTTGTACAGAAAATTTATTAACTGCACTTTTTAAACTCTGGTTTCTTCAGTTCATTTTATTAAAAAATTGTTAAGTTTTTTAAACTGTTCAACACAAAACTATGTATACCAATCAGTTACAAATTTCTGTTCATCTGTGATTGAGTTCAAATGGCTATCGTTGAAAAATGCCTTTTAAAGGTGCATTGAAAGCTAGACCTCATGAACTGCAAATTGTTTTGTGAAAGTGCCTTATGCCTTAAAATAGTGCCTCATCAATTTTGTGGACCTTGAAAATGATGCCTTATTATTGTACCTAATGAATAAGGCTTGGGCTCTTTGAATTGCACTATCATTTCAATGACATTTAGTGTCTCATACCACTGTGTTGTGAAATTTGTTTAGCAAACTGATTGGCCTTGTATAAAGTATTTTTCTGAGCTTGTTGATACAGTTGGATTATTATTAAATTGAAATTGTTAACTCCATAATTTATAAATCAGAACTTTTAAGTTGGAACTTATAAGTTAGAACATATTTAACTGAAGCAAATAAACTGAAACTTGTAAACTGGAGCTGTTGCCATTCTTTTGAATTTATTTGTTTTGCAGTGATACTACTGACGTTCAGTTACTTTTGATTGTATATTGAATGGAATTGGAATTGAATTTTGATTGAATATTTCACTATGTATTAAAGTGCCACAAAGGTACTAGAGCACTCTATGTTAAAATGCCAGTTGTCTTCCTATCTTCTTGCTATTTTGTTCTCTTAGTTTTCATAGCTGTAAACGTCTTTTTTGTTTAACTGAAAAAAGTTTTGGTTTTACTGTTTTATTGGTTAATGTTTTATTCATTAGGCATAGGCAGTTTTGAGAGTTGGAGTGGAGTCATTGACAGAATCAGATGTTTTGAAAGCTGGCCAAGTAAGGAATTTTGTGCCAAAAATGTTTATTTTTGTCATTAGCTAGTGAGAGAGAGTTAGACGAACGTTTCCTAGTTTGCGAAATTTGACTTTTTTGCCTTTAGTGGCTGTCATTGTTTATTGAGTCTTGAAACATTAGACCTATCCCACTTGGGGCGGATGACGCCTACCTATCCCGGGCCCAAGTAGGATTGTACACTATTAACTCTCGTAAGGAAGTGGCTCATCCTGAACCTATTTTTGAACAGAGCATATAATGCCAAAAAGGAAACAGTGCGGAACATCTGTTTAGAAACACCAAAAATAAAATAATTGCGGCTGTATTAATCTATGACCCTGACTTTTGGATCTTGACCTGAAACCGAACCCTATCGATTTTGTTTTGACTGAGAGCCTGTGAATAAGCTGGTCCTCGTGATTTAGCTTTCGTTGGGCGCTGTAGAAATCTCGGGATTACAAAACGATACGATGCACGAGATTGACTGCACCACGGACAGTTTTTGTGCCATCTGCTTCTGTCCCTTGATCTCCAATGCTATGCTATTGCAATGTAATCAGTTTTGTTCCGTGTTTGTCCATCTGGTGACGTGCTCGTGTACAAGTGCAAACTCGAAATTTATCAAACGCTACTTAAAAGCTAAGCGCAGGGCTTCAGCTTATTCACGAATGCTGCGTCAAGTCCGTTAGGTTGTCCAAAGATGCCATGTCAAGAACCAGATCCGTTTGCCAGGAGGCGTTTTTCCGATTCCCAGTACGAGGATGTCCAGTATAAGGATGTCAATGGTTAGGGTTAGTCTTAGGGTTAGGATAGATACAGTAGGAATGGGAAATACGCCGCTAAACGCTATTCCTAACTCTCACGTTTACCACTGACATCCTCCTACAAGAGTGGGAAAAGGAAAGACGCTGCCAGGAGACCAGACGGAGGAGGGGAGAGGTGGGTAGGGTGGTCGATAGGCAATTAGGGTTCGGTGTCAGGTCAAGATCCAAGAGTCAGGCAGTAAGACGCTTACGGTGGGTGGTATTTGAAATTGGATCTGAAGGATAGATAAGGGGAAGAGGAATCAGGATAGGACCTGTGGAAGAGAGTGTTTTCAGTTTTCAGTGGAAGACCTGCGTGGAGATGGCAATGGCTGAAGTGATGGTGAGCTTATATGATGGATCAGATAATATGCGTAAGGTAGCTAATAATTTGATATTTGCATTCTGCGTATAGCCAACCGACATTACGGTTTTCTCGGTTTTCCGAATACCGACATAGGCTTTTGCAGAATACTGCGATACCGGTTCGGTATCAGCCAACCCACCACTAATTACCTTCACTCCATTTTCCCACAACTGGACATTTCTGCCGCCGACACCTGGCGAGTATGTGTGGCATAAATATAAAATATGGCTGAATATAAAATATGTCTCGTGCATTTGTTATTGGGTGCATGAAGATAGCGCTGTGGACAGAAGGAAATTATATGGGGATCTTTCTTTAATGGACCTTTGAGGGGAAAGTTCGTAATTGTAATCGAATTCTTAATATTTCTTCGGCGCGCAACAATAGTAATCGTAATCTGGGACATTTGTAAGCGCTACTTTAAAGCTAAGAGCTACTTTAAAGCTTATTCGCGATCTTAAACACAACCCACCCTAACCTCCTCTCTCTGTGGTCTTCTAGGCGATTTTCAGCAAGTGGAGTGATTTATGGATAGGAGTGATATGGTGATGCTTGGGTGTCCTGGTGACAGCTCGGGCAAGTAAATTTTGAGTGAGTTGAAGATGCTTAATTTGAGTGGATTGAAAGCTAGAGAAAATGGAATTCCAGTAATCAAGCTTGGACTGGACAACAGAGGTAGCGATGGTTGAGGCAGTTTTAAAATCGAGCGTAGATTGAATACGGCGAAGGTCACGAATATGAATGAAACTGATGAAATGTTGGCGATGTGATTTGAAAATGAGTCATATGTGAGTTAAAAAGATGATGCCAGAATTGCATACAGACACACTAAAGGTGAAAGTGGGAGTGGAGGAGTTAGTTGATAGGTGGACAGAAGAGTCAGGGATTTTCTTACTCTGATCTGACTGACCTAGAACAACTGATTTATTTTTGGCAGGGTTGATGCAATTGAGGCTAGAGGACATCCATTTTGAGACTTGGTTGACAGCATCAAGCAACTGAGCGATGGATGAGGAAACGGAACTTGGACAGAGGGATATAAAGAGTTGAGTGTCACCAGCATAAAGATGGTAGTCGACTGAAGAGGAGTCTATGAAATAGCCTAGCGGCATAATGCGCAAGATGAAGAGAATTGGCCCTAGGACGGAATCAAGAAGGACACCACGAGACAGTAGGAGGAATTGCGAGCAATGACTTGCAGCTTTTACAGATAAAGAGCGGGAAGACATGTAGGGCCTAAGACCGGAATCAAAGTAGGGTCGTAGGGCAGTAGACCCTATCTGAGCTGTCAGACCAGGAAGATGCCGTTGAAGAAGCAAGTCATGATCGATGATGCAAAAACCTGCAGAAATGTCAAGCTGATAGGGACAAGACTTGCTGATGACTAATGGCAGAGACTAGATTAATGCATAGGCCTACAGTAACTTTGGGTGGTGTTTTGAATTTGAGCGAAGAGAAAGAAAAAGAATAGGAGCAATCACGATAGGATCTGTTGAAGAGAAATGTTTACCTTAACATTATAAACTGTATCATATACGGTAAGTTACAGGCTGAAAGCTGGACTGATAATTTGTTAGAACCATTCAGAGTGGTGATCAGAGGGCTGCTCCGATTTCCCACCATTATGCCTTGAAGTGAGGTTATATTGTCGGCAGAGGGCTAATTGATTTGCCAATCCTGACCATTTCAAGTTGTCAGCTGAGAGACACAAGTTCAAATGAGCAGAAGCACTGAAGTCGATTTTCATGTTTTTGTGTGTGAAAATTTACTGCTACATTTGTGTTTTCGAGTGCGAACAGCATAGATGAAGACGAAAGTATGTTCCGCATCATTGAAGTTCTGCTAATGAAACTTAGTCGCTAAAGAATATTGATGGAGGTAGGCGCATTCTCGAAGGTTGGAAAGTCGCAAGAAACACAAGAGAAGTTCCGAAGTCGACTTAGCTTCCATCGTCACAAGAAAGTCTCGAAAGACGCCAAACCAGATCGAACGAAAGACGTCAAACAGGATGGGTCAAAAGAAACTAAGCCGGAACGATCAATACTTGGTCTCGGAGTATTGCCTGCCGGCGTTAGGCGAATGTTCTCGCGACGCCGATCAGGTCGATCGCACTCAGTAAGCTGTAGTAAGACAGGGAGTAAAACTACAGCACGAGGTACAGTGGGAAGTGTACGGCATGGCAGCTGGGATTTGCTAACGGTGTCTGGTTCACATGTCTCGTCGCCTTCATTTCACAGCGCTGATGACAGTGTGGATTCCCTTCAAGATACTGTGAGTTGTGCATTATCTTTTAAAAAGTTAATAGTTTGGCCAGGGTGGCCAGTAATTGAAATATTAATTTACTGACAGAACGGAAAGATTCAAAGACAGACAGATGGTTTAGACAAGTTTTTGATATTACCATAACTACAGATTTGGTGAAGTTAACTATGTCGGGTAACTGCACATAAACCGCATGAATCTAGTGATATAATTTCAACCACTGAGCTAAATTTGTGTAATTACTGTAATGAAACAACAAAAGCAGTGTTGAAGAAATTCAAATAACACAGAATAGTTTCTATTTTCAGCTTTTCTATGCACTATTATTAAGTTTAAGGACACCTAAAAATTTCATGGACTGTAATGACACCTTTAATTTTTGGCCAATTTTACAGACTTTCATAAATTTATGGATGTCTGACAATCCTGTGCTCAGAAATTCTTGCATCCCAGTAGATTTTTCTTATTGTATTCTTGTCCTATCTTTGGAATGAGAAGTTTGTTCAGTTCGTTTTGTCAATTCTTTGATGTCATTCAGGCCTAAATTATGCATGCTTTTCTTTTAATTTGTTTACCCACCGTAGCCTGGCTTCTGGTTTCTCTGACATATCAGAATTCAATCCAGCTTCTCCAAATGGATTATGATTTTGGTTGCAGTTTTGACTTGAAGCTACCCTGAACTGATGCCTTGGACATTATGATAACAGTACTGTAGAAGTCTTTAGATTAGAATTAAATTAGAATGAGAAGAAGAAAATTGGTTCCCTCAAACAAACTGATAAAAGCAGCTTTAGCTAGTTTGTGTTAGCATTGGATTGAGGTGCCTTTAAACTAAAGTGAGGATCTTTTAGCCATACAGAGCAACAATAAGGGATATGTAAAAAACACTCTTCTTGGAGAGCAAATGGAAAGAGTTAGGGTGTTAGCCAATGCTCAGCCTAAGGCCCTAATAGTCCATGCATCATGAATTCCAGGCCACAGTTCTGTGTTAGCCAGTGCTCAGCCTAAGGCTCTACCAGTCCATGTGCCATGAGTTCCTTTTGCTTGTGCATTTCATATTGCCTAAAGAAAACTACCTTTAGCACTTTAGCATGTCAGTGTAATGTTCGTAATTAAGCAGATTACAGAATAACTTAGATTTAAATTAACTCAAACTCAGCAGCAAATATATACTACAGTATCTAGCAGCACAGTTCTGTCTGGTAGAGATACTGGCTACTCCACTCCACTGGTAGTGCCACTTTTATGGCTGTCCTTTTGAAGCTGTTAAAAGTGGTGTCTGGTGACAAGAAACACTATTGTGACAAGCCTAAGCAAAAAATGGCTGGTGTCAGGGTGCATGATATGTCACACTACTGTCTGGTTATGCTGTTGGTGATGTGACTATCTGTTATTACCAGATAATTGATTGTTATGAGTGTTCTGCTTCAGTTAGAATCTACCATTTCCAGACAATATGTTTAGGGAGATTAACATGGTTACAGCAGGACCAGATATGTCCACGAGGCCTTTGCACTGCCAGGATGCCCTTATAGGGCCAATATGGGACCCACATTCTCATATGGGACCCGTGTGGGTCCCTGAATGCATGTTTTATTATTAGCGCTCAGCAGTTTAGTTCCTCTTTTAATATAGGCCTACAGCTACAAGTTACTTATACTGTTTTAAACAAATAAACCCGGATCTATTATCAAATGGGCAAATACAATGTAACAGGGCATGGATTTGACTAATGATCTACTTGGTCTTGTTAATTACACACATCATTTTAAATGCTGACTTTCAATTCAGAAGCTTTCGCAATCATTATTCAGTAATTTTACCATTCTTTTGGTATCAATTTATTGTTGTTGTACTTACTGTTGCAATTATGCTTATGTTTGTTCATTTGTTGGTTACTTCCAATCTTGCAAAGTAGTTTGCAGGTGTAACTTGGTTAATACTAATTATAATACACAATGACAGACCGAAGTTTAATCTGTGCTTATCAATATATCTAAGAAACTTGTTTTGATAGCTATTTTGATTACAAGGAGTGCTTGTAAATTCTTAAAGTCATATTCATGTGCTGCTGTGAACCTTATCAGCTTTTATTTTTCTGTTTGAATCATCATTTGTGTCTCTTGAAGCAGTACTATATACATTTCTGAGTACAGTTACAACTACAGCTGGATTCATTGGTGGATTTCATCAGTAAAAGTGTCAGATGATTTAGAGCATAGCAACTAAGAAATAGGTTACTAGCAGTTGTGAGTTTCAGATGCTTAACACTGATGCTGATTGTTTAAAGCTGTAATAAAGTTCATCATTCAGACAAGTGTTGACTTTACTGGGTGTGGACTTGGCATTCCAAAGGCATGCAGTCAGTTTTATGGCCCTTCCCCACAGGCTTGGCAAGGTGCAAAAAGGTGCAGAAGAGATACCGTTTTTCTATTTCTGATAATGGTATCGGTTTTTGTACTGAATATCAAGACATAATTACTGGCATGCCAACAGTGTGAGCTGACTGTCTGACCCACTGGTATCAGACTGAAGTCCATTAGGTCTTGTTCAGCTGTCAAATTTTAGTCCATCCTGTTAACAAGTGCTGAATTGAGAAAAGCCAATTAGGAAGGTTATTGAACATCTTTTATGAATGGCTTCCAATTCTTTAATGCCAGTGTTCCATTGAACCACGCTTGAAATACATTGTAGCTAGACATTATTTTGGAAGTTTCCTGCTGTGGTAATCATAATTGTAATAGTAAACTTGAAATTTCTAAAGCTCTACTTAAAAGCTAAGCACAGGGCACAGCTTATTCATGAGCTATTCCGCTGTTACTGTCATGACCTAGAATAGCAATAAATAGTCAAGTTCGTGGGATTGTCCAAAGATGTCATGTGACAGGTAACAGAGGTGATCATTGTTGTTTAGTAGTAAAGGCTTTATTAGTGTCTAGCATTAGACCACTTTGAATTCATTTATTACTAGGCAATTTATGTTTTATAAGTCAGTAAGTAATCTTTCTTGGCATGAGACAATTGCCCACACTTTTCAACAGC
This sequence comes from Norana najaformis, assembly GCA_964023275.1. Taxonomy (NCBI): domain Eukaryota; kingdom Metazoa; phylum Annelida; class Clitellata; order Crassiclitellata; family Hormogastridae; genus Norana; species Norana najaformis. Next base: position 21,251,816 of record OZ029913.1, on the reverse strand, counting down.
AGTGTGTACAAAACAGTAAAAAATGATGCAGCATTATAAACAGTTTAAACGTTATAATGTCTATGAATGTTTCAGGCACATAAGATGACTGTTTTAAGCAGACATTACTTTTTAAGAGTGCTAGGTGGCCAGACAGTTCTCTCCCTCTGCCTATGGACTGTTTATGGTTGATACATTCACTCTATAGCTAAGTTCACTGTTGTAACAGACATCTTGAAATCTGTTTCTGTTGCTGTGAGGAGGGGGGGGTTCAAGCTCTGACCTCTAGGACTTCATGAGTGTCATGCTAACAGCCCTTAACTAATGTTTTAAGCATCTACATTAGAAGTACTAAATTCCTTGCCCTTAAGGACTAGAGATTGGCTAAGTGCATATCTGTAGAAGAGCATTGCTATTCTAGGTCGTAACAGTAACAGTGGAATAGCAGACAACAGGAATCTACCTCAAACAAGGTATTCTGTGTAAGTGCATAGCTTCAGAATTCGTCTTCATGCTCCTGTAGATACTGCATATTCAGCTGTTTGCTATAGTCATTTTAAGTTGATGTGTTAATCCTCTTGTTTCCAGTTGTAGATGATTATGGGTTTATCCTGGGTATTGTTATAATTAAGTTCACATGCAGTGCATCACATGTGTTAGATAACAGAAAATAATAAGTGGCAAAAGTTGAAAACATCCTGTATTTGGGTTATCGATGATGAGCCTGGGTGCTCGCTTGTTCAGGTCCCGCAGTCTCCGCAAGGACAGACAAGCGGGCTTGAGTGATAATGAAAACCTTCGGTTATGATGGATCCTGTTTCTCCCGTTTTGTGTAGGCCTTGATAAGGCCTGTCTGTGTTAGAGTCAGGCCAGTTTACTAGTCTTGCTACAGATGACGATGTTAAAAATTTTGGTTCACTTTTTGATGCGCATTATCTTGATGACTACAGTTTGTAAAGTGTCGATGCTGATCGGTTAATACACACACGGTTCCTGTCATGGACTTGTTAAGTTGTTGGCACTATGTGGTTAGTCTCTTTTTCTGTTAAGAAATTATCGGCTATTTATATATTTATTTGTTTATTTATTTATTTTACATTGGACCTTTAAGTAATAGCATGGCGTTGTTAAATGGAGCTAAGGATTTGTTCAGGGTCCCTATGCTTTGATTTATTTTACATTGGACCTTTAACTAATAACATGGCATTGTTAAATGGAGCTAAGGATTTGTTCAGGGTCCCTATGCTTTGACAGGCAAGAGTCTGCCAGTGGTACAAGATTCATGCTGGTTTCCCTGTACAGCATGAATTGTATTTTTACTGATTTCAGCCAGTTACTGACCATGTCACATACTGTCTAAATAAGTTGTTTAGAGTTATTTTGTTTTTTTGGCTGGGGTTCTGTACTCTGTATCATGATGTATTTTGTATTTTGAAGCTATGTAATTCTGGTTTGATTTTTTATAATCAGTAAGCATTATTTTTACGAAAATTTTTAACGCCTGCAAAGTCACACTTGAGTGTAAATATGAGGAGTGGAGAAATGTGAATCTGAGTCACCACCATCTGTAGTTTGAAGGTATGTAATTTCTTTTTTGATTTTTACATCTACATTTAAATGTCATATGTGGAGAATTAAAGGCAAATCTGTGGAGACTGGCATATTGTATTTGTTAACCTGTTGTTAACTATGACATTTCATTTGTGCTGTCCATTTGGATATTGTATTTGGGTTTCTGTCAAAATTCCAGTCACAGTTTACATATAGGGTCCTTGCAAGTAAGGGGTTGCTAGTGCTAGTGCTGTGAGTACTATGCTGTTGGTAGGGCTTTGAGTAGGACTGTGTCTGGTATTTGTAATGTACAATGCCATAGCTTACCATAGTTCTTGGGGAGTTCTGGAGTGGGGAGGGGCAGATTGTCTTAGCTTATTGATCTTTTATTTCACACCAGGTGCTTATAATAATAACAGATTCAAGGAATATTTGAGGTTCATAAAATTTGAAGCAAAAAAATCAAAATAATAATAACGTACCTTCAAAATTCAAATGACGACTTAATTGGAATTACTTATTTGAAAACCTCAAAACGGAATTACGGTACAAGTGGAGCATAAAGGTTGAAATATCTTTGTGCCCTGGCAGGAATTGAACCCCTGACGTCTCAGTTAAACAGTCCAGCATACTAACCAAGTGACACGGTAGTTGGAAAAGCGGTAGTCCTGGAGTAATCCTGGTTTAAATCCATAGTAATGGTGTCAAAGCAGTGGTAATACGGTGGGAAAAGATTCAAGGCTACATTATTACCATGGGGTGAATATGCAAGTGGAGTAATTACCGCAGTAATGGTTTTAACTTTGCCCACTGTATCAACCAGTTGTTTTTCATGCTGTGTCTGCATTTCAATATCATACTATCATGCTATGTCAATGAAATGCCTGAACATTTTACATCTTTCCAACTTCTGGTCTGCCGTTACTGTAGCGGTGAGCACTTTTTTCACAACATTGATACTAAATTATACTTAAATGACTTAGACAAGATCAGTAGTTGCATTAATTTAGTAATGGATAAACTTGTACTGTATTAGTTACGTCAAGAACAAAGAAAAGAGTGATGTATAGTCGTTTTCCTCAAAGTTTATGGGGATGGTGTTTTCAACCAATTTGTTCTTTGTACAAACTGCAGAACAGTGTTAAAATGAAAGTGTCAAGCCGGAACTAAGGTGCATTTGAAAAGTTATCTTGGGAACTGTCAGACACCTAAACATTCAGATTTTATAAAACTACTTCCGCTTGCAACACGGAAGAATTTTTGTGCTGTAGAACAGTCTGCAATAGTTAATAGCATTGTCAAGATGTGTGCTACAGATATTTGACCATTTTTTATTGTTGAAGGAAAAGGTTTCTAAGGTTACAGGGACACACCTGATGGGGATCGGGTGGGTATGGGGACAAACGGGATGGGATGGCGTGGGGATAGCGTCAGACCCACGGGGATGGGGTGAGGATAAAGACAATTCTTTTCCCTATGTCACTGTACATGCTAAACTAACGGCACCCCACAGATTAGAGAACCACTGCCAAATACAAATATGCTTCAGGTTTATAACATTTGAAACAAAAGATAGAAAAAGAAAGTATTATGCTTTCATGTATTTTAGCAGTAAAATCGGTACAAGGCAGCTCTGGACTGACAATTTTAGTTGTCAGTCTTCACTTTAAGACATTAGTAAACAATGCCATCAGTAATTTCCAATTGTACCTCTCTAGGTATTGCTGTCTATGCCTAACTTTGCTTAGGTAGACAAACGGACAGACAGAAAGACAGATATATGAATATGTACTGCATCAGTACATATGTACTTTTAATGATACGCAGGTCGAGCAAGAGAACTGAGTCACAAACAGTCAGACATACAGCCTTTAATTTCTCATTTTTTGTCTATTGAGATGTTAGGCTTTATGTCTGCCTGCATTAGGCCTTCTTCACGAATCCTCTCTCCATGCCAGAGAGGCAGGATTTTTTTCCCTGGAAACCAATAGGGGCTTCATACCCAGACCTCCATTATAGGCCCGGGCCCCCCATTGTTTACTACGGATCAACGCCTCTGGTATTATGCTTTCATGTATTTCAATTGGTTGATTTCTATTGAAGTGCATCATGATCCCGTTATGCCGTCGTTTCTGTTTTTGCTCAAGAAAAACTAAATTAGGCCTACCCTGGATGCATCTAATCAGTCTTTCAGTAAGTCTTAGCACCAGTTAATGACGCATAATGACCACTACAGTAGCTTCAGATTGTGACCTTTATCTTTTTGCCATTTCTTATTAGCTACTGGCTTTGTGTAATCAAAGGTCTCCTGCCTGGATTCAAGCCTTGTGATCCAGTTGCATAAGAACTAGAAACATACCGGGTCATTCATGTTGGCCATAACTCGCACTCGGCAATCGTCTGTTTATTGTTTCGTGATTAATGTCAGCATCATTTTTTGCAGAGAAGATGTCTTTTCACCATATGCTTACAATGCTTTTTAACTGTAATACATATTTTTTATAAATTAATTTTTTTACTGCTAATAATGACGATTTATAGACTGCGGTAGGATGGCCGAGGCCAAAAAAGGGTGTTGCACATGTACAGTTATTCGCTGGCTGCAGCGAAGGCCTATTAATTCTCTTAATTAATGCACCTATATTTATATATGCATCCGGTTATGTTTAATTATGTCTTTGTTAGTCTTTGTGAGTCAAACTCAATTTCCAGCTGTTGGATATAGTTTAAAGTTAAGAACTTAAGAACCAGGTCAGTTAGGCTTTTATTCTTTTGACCTTCTGACCCCAGCTCTGGTTATTTACCCTGGACCTTTAAGAGCTCAGAAAACCAATCAGCGTTCAAATCATTATCTGAAGATTTGAGAGGCATTGATGCTTGGCCTTACAGTATCAGGGCTTTGAGTATAATTTCAGGCTACTTCAAATATTTAGTGTAAGCCATGATGTATATATTCCTGTGGAGATTCCTGCATGACAGTGTCAGCTGGTTCTAGTAATGACATCTGGACAGTGATGACTGACCGACTGACCGTCTTACTCTGAATCCTTTTCATCCTCTCTTTCCTTGCTTTAACTGTGCACTTGTCTGTTTTAGCCTGACCAGGCTATGGATCTTGACCTTTACCCAATACTTTAACCTTACATTTGCCAGATCGCTAAAGTGCTTGTAAATAGGCTGGATCTGTTGGTTTTTTGCATGTTTCTTGTTCACTAACTGTAGACAGAAGAGAAATTAAAACATACTGGCTGAGTTTTAGCGCCTCTTTGCATTATCACATTTCAGTGTTTACTGTAACTGTGTGGCATGGTAGACTATAGCTAATGCCTCTGTTACTAATGGCTGGATTGCGAAACTCTGCCCCACACTTCTTGTGATATTCGCTGGGGAGCCAGCCATTTAGACAAGAATATCCTGCCTACAGCATAGGTAAGTATATGGATCCAGCAACTGGTCCATGGAGTGATGAAACTTTAAGAAGTTGAAGATGCTGGTTGAGGTGATAAAGACACTTGGCATTGGTGGTGAAGGCAGGCAGAGGCACAGGCAGTGGAGGTGGAATCAGGTGATGTCTGTGAAGAGCATGATCTCTACAGTGATTGATGGTGACAGGTTTTGTTGCAAGTCTTGTTTTGGTGAGGCGTGTCCAGATGATCATTATGATGATAATGGTGGTGGTGGTGGTGGTCGTGGTCATGGTTGTGGTGGTAGTGGTGGTCATGATGGTGGTCATGATGATAATGATGATAATTGTTATTATTTTGATGGTGCTGTTGATAATAAAAATAATGATAATGATAATAATAATAATATGATTTATATAGCACCATAGCCAGCCAAGGCTGAATTGGTGACAATGACTATGGTGGCAATGAATATGGTGATGTCGAGTAAAATTGAGTAAGCGACTGTCGGGACTGAGTTATGCAGTACTGAATTGTGGAATCCTCTGTACAGACAAGTGATATTAAAGTGGAGTCTGGAGTTGTGCTTTTCTATGATGTGTATATTCCTGGGGAGATTCCTGCTTGACTGACACGCACCATTCGGGAGTCTCAAACTGTCCTTCCACACTGATATAAAGTGTTCCAGCATGAAGTTGTACTAAACGATTACTGTAGTCCCGTATCTGCCTGGGTGGAGTGGAGGCCCGCTGGCCATTTTGTAATGCTGGCTGATTGATTTAATGCATTAGTGCAGTACAATACTAAATTGTAGTTTTTCTTTTGCCTGTTAGACTTTACCTAGGCCAATAGGGAAGTAGTCTGTCTTTTTTACCTATATGTAAGTCTGCAGGGAAGAGGATCCTCGACTTTTTCCTGTGACAGACTAAACAGGGAACTTCCAACAGGACATACTGAAGAGCATCACTGAATTTTAAGAATTATGTACATATATAATGATCAGATATATAATGGTAATGCTCAAATATTTATCTGTGTGTACGTATATAACTTTACATATATACATAAATACACATGCACACATGCATGCACGTGCACACATATGCATAGTAGTTGAAGCCTCAAGCTGTGTGTTTATTCTGAATGTGATATGGGCACATAATCTGTGTAACTGAGTAAGCTGCAAATTTGGCTGGTATTGGTGTTTAGGAATGGGTGTTGGGTTTCTTTCCCATCCTTACCCCATGGGGTTTGATATGGGGACGTAGGACCTTATGCTTAAAACCTTTTTCTATAACTTCACTTTCTTGTCTACAAATCCATGTAAACATCGACAACAAGTCTGTACAGATAGTTCCTTAGTTGTGTAACTCTCTTATTAGAGATGGCTTACTGAAATGTTTACCCAGTTTTTCTGTTAATTCAGATTTCAGGTGCTTAATTAGTCACCAAAAATTCAGAATGAATTATACTGAACTTAATTGATGGTTAGGTCAGATGTAAAAGAGTGAACCCAAAGATACATCAGCATTTGGCAACTCATTGTGTTGCTCAGATTCTATATTTAATTGCAGGTGGTAATATGAATGTTATAATTTCAGGCCATCAAAAGATTGTCTTAAAAAGCTGAATGAACAGAAATGTTGCAGGTTCAAAAAGACTGTGTACATACTGACTCAAGCAAAAACCATTTGAACTGTGATTTTAAATTGACATTAAGGAAGCACATTGGTGAGTTTGCTGCATATTGGATTTGTTGAGGACCTGAAGTGAGAATGGAAAACTGTCTTATATTTGTGTGAGTAAAGCCATTTGGTATTTACCAAAAAATGAGATGTAATGGTCATGCATTTCTGAGTTCTGATGAAAATAACTGCCAAAATTTCCAGGTAACAATTTGTTTAAAATCTATGCATAAATAAACCAATTTGCAATTCGTTTTAATCTCTAATGTCAGTAAGACTAAATTGTGAAATGGTGGTTGAATGGCAGCAATTTTCATTGCAACATAGAAAGATTTTGCTCAATCTTTTCATCTGCTGCATATCGTTCTGTTGACCTGGTGATTGTGCTTTTGACTCAAGTAAATTTATAGCTAGTCCAGTTACTACTGGTTAGGAGTGATCAATGTTGCTGTAACATAAGCAAGGGAATTCTAGGTATTTTCACACTTACAACATGGATTCATAAATCCATCTTAAAGTGATGTGGACCATGCGTATCTGTACTGCTACAAGGAATTGTTACACTGGAGAGTTAATACAAATGAAGAAATATGAAGACTTAAACATACGAAAAGCACTAGATTTGACAGATGACTGAAGAGAATGGAGATCAATGTTCACACCCTTAGCTACCAAATGGCTGGCGTCAGGTACTGAGGATGATGTTGGTGATGATGATAATGACCAGAAATTGAACTGTATGTTTCATTTCTATCTAACCTGATTTAATTTGAACGAGTTTGCAGCGTTGTTATTATAATGCATCAGTGGATGGTTGTTGCAAGGTGAAATGGCAGCTACAGTCATCATTCACTGCACAAGTCCACTCAAAATCCAGTAGATCAGGAGGGTTTTGTTTAAAGTACATTTCCTGAGAATACTGAGCTACAGGAACTGATATTGCTAGAAATAATTATATCTAAGGCACAGAGCTTATGAGAAGACATCTTGAACATTGGTTTATCCTGGTTGCCTGTCCTCTGCTCTCCTTGTCATATGAGTGCATAAAAAGTGCTGAGTTGTGTTAGGATTATTGTTGACCGGCTGATCAGTGGAATGTTTCCCTTCACTGATGCCTGAACTTTGATCAGATGACGAGAATTTCAGTGTTTTGAAGCCTAAGAATTTGATGTTGGTTAAGGTTTGGTCTGACGGTAATGTTAATGTTTTGAAAGTCTTTGTGCTGATGATGAGAAATTTGTTTTTTAAGTCTATGAATTTGCCACCATTCTTAGTACTGGTAGGAATATAATTGAATGGTGCCATGATTTCAGTCTGGACAGTGTGAAAATTTGTTAATCCGAACCATGAACCTTTAGAGAAGAGAATGAAATGTATATGTGTATGCATGCACATGTGTATGATGTGTGTATATGTATATATATGTGTGAATGTTGAATGTATGTTTGGGGCATAGACCCCTTTGCTATACAGGAGAGAGAATATTATTTTGATATGGCTGAAATCTGAGACTGGGCTGTGACTTTTGCCTTTTGAAGGATGTTCACGTGCAGCCTCTTTCTTCTTCAGGCTACATTCCATGGTGTTGTGTCAACGTAAACAAAATTTGTTTGGGAAAACAGTGAATCTTTAGGCTTTCGGATTCTTTCCTTAGCTTATCCTGACACTTTGTTCCATGCACTTTTTACCAAACTCGGTTGCACATCACAAAGCCTGGGATAGAGATGTTTTTCTTGAGCAGTAAGTAGGCCTATGGAGCTACTGGCCAGCATTTATCACTCGTCCACTTAGCATTTGATGTAACTGCCTTTTTGGAAACACCCTGAACAATTACAGATCCTGTTGTAAGATAAAGAGTGACAGAATCACAGACATATAGACGCAAAGACATAGACACAGACAAAGAAATGAAAAAGAAAGAAAGAAGAGGGATAAGGGGAAGAGTGTTGTCTGGTTCCAAAAATGAAGAGCAAAGAATAAAGAGGCTGCATCTGGTTTTTTGGCTCGATTTATTGTTGGGTGTGCAATATCAGACTGTTATATATATACACATTTAATACACACATATATATACATGTATATATTATCATCCTATCATCATTCTGGTAACTTGTGAAAGAAGTCATTAGGATATGGAATATTGATAAGAGATGGAGTAGAGTTTACAGAGAGCAACTAGAATGTACACATTTAGTATACAAAAGGAGCTCTACAATATGGAAAACATTATCATGTGGTAAAGAAACAACACGGGTATATATTTGGGTATTTGTATAGCACCTTTTAAGAACCTCACAAAGGCACCGGTGCCTGATATCAGATACTGCTTAGTTATATTCAGCATGTCTTCAGCACGAAGACACTCTGCTGTTGTTCTTGACGTTGAAACAAGATTGCGGATTTAAATAGCGTTTTATATGACTGTTCGGTTCTGATGTGATACTTTTGCGTTCAACAAGACAGCTGCACATCACCTCATGCAAAGTGCAAAATATACTTTCTGACCACCAAAACTGTGAGATCACTTGTTTTGGATAAGACATAATTACTATGTTTTACTCAGATTGTTTACGTTTCAAGGACTGAAGGTGCTAGTTAAGGTTGGTTTTTCTCAATGCATAACTGTGGTATGATCCATACAGTTTTTTGGGGACTATACCAGGGTACATGCAAGTTAAGTATGGTTTCCATTAGTGCAAAACTGTTGTATGTTTTATACAATGCTATGTATGTGATGAAGGTCTAGTCTGAGAGCAAAAGTGTTGTACAGAACATACAACACTTTGCATGTAGCTTGAAGCTTTTTCTTTGAAAAAATGCAGTTACTATTGTAATTCTTATTTATCACATAATGCAGCAGATGTAAGGCTGGAAACTTTGCATTGTGAAGATATGACAGTTTTTCATTTAATTGCATGCCTAAGTAATTTTAGTTAAAAACTGCAGATAAGACACGTTTGCACTGAGCTGACTATGACATGTGATTTGAAATTGAACACTGATTTATAGCAGCTGCACTTTGTCTTACCATAGAACAAGAGTGGCATAATATCTTATTATTCATTTAAGTGCAGTATTGTCACATCCATTTTTCATGTAATTGATGCCATCATTATTAAAGTAGCACAGTTTCTTATCAACAAATAGTCTGATGATGATGATAATGATGATGATGACTGACTGACTGACTGACTGATGATGATTGATTGATTGATTGATGGATGAGGTACATGCTGAGTGGACAATTAGATGATAGGGGCTGTATTCCTGGGTGCAGAACCACGTCATGTCAGGGCCTTTTGGAGTCGTGTTCGATAAGATTTATCCACAGTGGACTGTGTTAGCTCATTCCAGTCCTAAGTTTACTAATGCTGCCAGATCAAACTCTTATGGCACAGTTTATACTTTGGCACTGTTTCATTCTGATGCTTTCCAACAAATATGAGATATATACTGCTGATACTACTGATCCTGTACAACAGACTTGCCCATATATGAGTTATATTTGCAAAGGTAAACAGAAACTCCTCAGACTCATAACCTGAGATTAAAGAATAAATCAGTCAAGGAGCAACACAACCACAGCCACAGCCCAGGCCAACAACAGGACATGTTCTTTAAACTTCCCAACCTGTGCTGGTATTCACTTACTAACCAATAAAAGATTTGATAGCAGGTGGATGATATATCATGAACTGTCACCCATCAAAGCACAAATCTGGCTCAGTTTGTCTTAGCTTACCAGCACCTGATGGCATCACATGAACAAAACCAAGTGAACTCCCGAGTGTACATACTGTTTTGGGCACAGTGTGACTTGATTCAGATTTTGGTTTTAATAGAAACTGATGATGATGAGTCCAACAGTTTAGCGACATCTTAGGCCGTTGATGTAATTGAAATTTCTTTTTGAGTTTTTTTCTTTATCATTTTCTGGCTGGCTCGTAGTTTCTGGTTTTAATGGTTGATGTTATTTTTACTATTTGCAGTTTTTTATATCCTGTTTGATTGTATGAATTTAATTGCTTGAATTTACTGTCCTTTGTAGCTTCCATTAATAGCAGTTATTTGTAGTTCACTTTGTTCTTCAAATTCCTTTATTCCTTCTTTTTAATCGTTTTCTATTCGTTTTCCTTTGAAGTTTCTGTTCGTTCATATTTGTTTTTATTCATTCAGAACTTTTGGTATCTTCTCTATTCCAGAAACCTTTTATAGTCTTCTTTTCTGAAAATAGACTGAATTTCATTTCTGTTTTTTTAAATCACATATTTTTTGTTTCCTTTTTTCCTTTTTCCATTGGTATTTATTATTTTTTCTTTTTTTCTTTTTCTCTTTTCCTTTTCTATTTCCAGAGTTTTTTCCTTTTTCGTTTTTTTTCTTTTTTTCCAAACTTCAAAACTAGGCACATTAATGTACAGCACAACACAAAAACTGTCTATGCATAGATTTACACTGACACTGTTTTGTGTCAGAACTGTGCAAATTGTTTCCAAGTTTTAAAAAAATACATCGAACATGAATTTTGTAGTCCTCCTCTATAGGTCTTGTCTATACAACACTAAAGCGCCGCGTGATTTGAGCATCTTGCATTCATGCATTTTGGTTTTAATAAAAACTGAGACTTCTGACTGGATTTAAGATTCATTTTAAAACTAACTCAGATTGCTGCTATGGCTCAAATTTCTACTGGAAAGAAAGTTAGTGATGCACAGGTCCCGAACATGTACTGTAGGCAGTACTATTCACACTTGTAGTGACATATAGTGTCATACATGCACACAGTTTCATGCACTTCTGACCATGCTTTTTGAATGGAGTTCTTTGAATTGGTTGTTGGCTCTGTACGGTAGCCTTTTGGTCTACCATCCTGCTAGGAACCATGTGTTATGGTTCATTGGTTATTGATTGTCCTGGTCTGATGTGAACGTGCCTAAGTCATTTCTCTCTGGGACTATCTTATCTATTATTCAGTTATCAGCTGACTTCAGAGCTTTTGCTGATCTGTTGCATTTAATTGATTTGTGGTTAATACGCTGCTTTTGACTGCCTATCGATCAGCAATTGGTGATGTATTTTGGGATCTGCATATGAGATATGGTATCTTTGTAAATATATATGTAGGGCCTATGTATGTATGTATATATGTATGTATGTATACATGTATGTATGTATATATGTATGTATGTATGTAACTAAGCTTCTACATTATTATATGGTATGTGGTTTTTAGAGCTTTTCAGAATTGATATGTATACAAAGTCTGATAGATTATAAAATGTGGTATTTACTGGTAGTTATGGTAAGCCAAAATGTATGTTGAGTTGTGTCTGGCTGAACCCACACTGCAGGTTACAGGGCAAGAGCTGCACCACTGCTGATAGTTGAATGAATGTCCCAATGACTTGTCTGATTTCCTTGTAGTTTATGTGTATGGGAACTAGCTAAAGAAAGTCTTAGATTTCGGTTCCAATAGCCCCCTGTCGGTGTTCTCTTCCATTAAATATATAACTTTTCGTTGCCTCTTTTTTTGGACTAATGGATATAATGTATATATCAATAATTAATTTTGTGATTTGAACCATTTAAAAAATAGTCTTTTATTAGCATAGTTAGCATGGATGGAGTGCAGTAGATGTAAATTGGTGACAAAGCACATTCATATTGCCTACAGTTTGTCTTTCTACTGCAAAGGCTACATTAATGTTGGCTGCAGGCCATAATGTTGTGCTCTACTGCCTTGACATTTGTTGTCAATTAGCATGCTGACTACGCTTGTGTCTGCTCTTTCCAGGCTTTAGTTCAAAGAGCTGGCTGGAACTTCGTACACTTGAATTTGTTGCACCAGACACATTTTACTTGGAATTTCTTTATATGTGAGACAAAACAGTGTGCCAGTGTTTGTTCTTTCATAGTTGTTATGTGCCGGTATTGCCATGAATTTACTCTTATCGTCTAAGTAATTGAGAGAAAAAATCTAATTTGGTTTAGTTTAATTGTTTGTAGTTTTAATTTATGGCAACAGGATTTGTGAAATGGTTGCAGCAGATGTACAGCTAGTGTTCGATGATTTGCAAATGATATGTTGATTATTTCTGTGTCAGCCAATTCACAAGTGCTATCGGAGCACAGACAACACATTGGAGGCGTCCTGGAATAATGATAGGTCGCGGAGATGTCGGTCAGCTATGTCTCCAGCTTACCATCGTCTCTCACACGACTCGTCGCTCTCTGTCGATGGAATCATGAACGAGGAAAACTTACTGGAACTTGATGAATCTGTTCATCAGTTGCTTGGTACAATTATTTTTCTCTTTGCCTCTCAAATGAACAGACATAAATACAATGTTGTAAGAGTTTAGTCATATTAAAAACCCTTGGATATACTGAAAGTTTATCTTGTGGTGCTTGATCATCCCTGTTTTAATCCTTGTCATGTTTGTTAACATCTGTTTCCAGTGTCAGAAATTGTTAACTGGAACAATAATAAAGAAAATGCTTAAGATCTCACTTCATATATTGTGGTTGATATGCTGTGGTCAGTTGTGTATGCTCAAGTGAAAACTCCTTAAAGGCCAGTAACAACAAGCATTCATGTGGCCTACTGCATATCCTTTTGTCTAAAATAACTCTGACTGTCATAGTAAAGATGTCGATGAACACTCTGGACACACTGGTGTCTGGTTTCAACAAAGTTTACTTTAAGAGTTCAGAGTTCAGATGACGTGTACCAAGCAGGTTTAACTGTGTCCTCCTTACAACTTTTATTAATGTTGTTGTGTTTGACTGGGCATGTTTAGATGCCCTCTAGTAAGAGCATCAGTAGATTGCTCATTGCATCCTGTCTACCCTCCTTTTTGTCTCCCTATCTGTCTGACTTTCTGTTTTTCACTGTGTGTATATGTGTGTGTGTGTGTCTTTCTGTCTGTCTGTATTTTTAACTCTTATTGCAGTTGTTCCTTGTAAGTCCACTTAATTCTTATCTTTTTTATGTCTGCCTGCCTGTTGTTATTAGTACTAATTCTGAACTTCTTTAGTTGTGCACATGTCAGTTCGCTCCTTTCTTCCTGTCATTCATTTAGCTAGATATATCTACTCAGTGTGAAACATTTCTGTTTAGTGTACTGTTTTGCTGATGGTATAAGTTCCCAGCTGTTGCTGTCTGATTTTCCAGGAGTTTTCTGATGGCACTCCATTCAGTTCTTTCATAGTACATAGGTCTGTTGAGTGTGGTAATCCACTATTAGGTACAGAGCCTTTGTGAAAGCTTGTACAGGTTTATGAAGCCTTTGTACAAACTTAACTTAGTCAAGTAAAATTTATTACCTGTAGTAGTTTGGGAAGACATTTTGATTACCTGTGTGACCGTTTATTGATGCTGATTGTTCCCCTCACCTCTTCCGGGACTCATTTCCTGCGTAGGCTGTCTATGTCTTCTGGATTCCCCCTTGTCTTTTTGACCAGACTGCCGAGGGTATTTGGCTTGGACAACATTTTGCTTAGCAGCGACCATTGACTGATGCCTTGAGCATTGTTACAAGGGTGCTATAGAAGATATTAGATTAGATTAGATTGTTCACAGTTTAAGGCAACCAGTCTGTAAATGCACCATTCTTTTCTGTCATTTTTGACGTGGCACAAGATGTATAGGCAGACAAATCATATTAAGAGCAGTGACAGTACATCACACATCATTTAGATTCATTTATTCCATAGTTATGTCGACAGTTGTACAAGTACTGAGTCATGTCTTTTGGCATTGAATGAAATTGTGATTACTTTGAAAATTTATCCATAAAAATCGTAATCGTAATTCCGAGATTTCTACAGCGCCCAACGAAAGCTGTGCCGCGGGGACCAGCTTATTCACAGGCGCTCAATCAAAACAAAATCAATAGGCAAAAGGGTTCGGTTCCAGGTCAAGATCCAAAAGTCAGACGGAGAGACAGTGTGGCAGCTATGGGGGTGGGGTGATGCATGGGGTTGGAGAGGAGAGAGATAAGAGGAAGAAGGGGTGTCAGGGTATGATCTGTGAAAGAGAAATGTTTTGAGTGAAAGGCCAAAGCAGAAATTGCAAAAATGATGATGTTCTGTGATGAAATGCAGTCAGACACAAGAATTTAAATTGGGTGTATGATTACAGTTGGTAATAAGATTTTTGAATAGTCTCAATGAGATTTTGGTCTGGATTTTTTGGCAGACTGTGATGGGCGTCTTATGAGAATATATCGTTTTCTTTGCTCGGAGAAGAGTTACCTGGATGAGATCTATGGCATTTTTGAAATCTATGTGGAGCCTCTTCAGTAAGTTTTTCATTTTGTCATCATCATCAGCAGCAGCAGCAACGTTATCATCATCATCTTTGTCATCATCATCAGTTTACATTATTTCTTTAATTGTCTTAGTGTGTGTTTTAACATTTTTTGCATTTCTTGATCAAGGGGCAGTGTGAAAATTTGCTTTTTGTTAGAGCACAGATATATTTGAAGTTTGTGTACCTCAATTTGTAAAAGTGATAGATAAGCCATAGCAGTGGAAACACTTGAAGTGAAGTATATGCTGGGATTGTTGATGCCACCTCCACACAGGGCATCAGTTTTTATCCAAATTCATGGAAAAACAGTGCAGTTGATCCAGGTCATCTACTTATATGAGTACTGAGTCATTATTTCATTAAATATGGGAGCATTTCCAGTGAATTATGGTGAAGGTAACATTGTTGATAAGGTTCTGCTGGTTGGTAGGGTTCTTTTCTGATTAAAAGCTGATAATATGCTTTCGAAATTGAGTCATATGAATTTGTTATTAAGATGGTGAGCAATTTTTTGACCAAAAACTTATGTTTATCCTTGGATTTTGTAGAAAATGCCTCTTACTAACAGATGATGAAATGTGTACTCTCTTCTCTAACCTGGAATTACTCATCCACAGTGGCTTCAATCTGTGTAAGCAGGTATGGGAACATCACAGGTTATTTACTTGCACATTAAATGACATTGGTTGTAGTTTATCGTTTAGTTATTTGTATGGGTTGCATGATAGTCTAATGGTTAGCGTGCTTGAGTGTCAACTGAGAGGCCAGGAGTTCAAATCCCTGCCAGGGCAGAAATTTGTTTTGAGATTTCTGCTTTGCTTGCACTCCTTAGCCAACTCAGCTCTAATAACTGGGCTGTCTGACCATACACTTTCAGCGGGAAGACCAGGTGGCAAGGGAGAGGGTTGGCTACTCGTCCCTCATTTGCCAAGAAAAATGAAGTCATTATCACTTCCTACCTATGGCTGCTTCTCAGGCTAGCATTAGGGACTGCTCTTTTTCTTTCTCAACCCTTACATCAGCTCCGTACCATTCGCCGTACTCTTTCCTTTCA
Organism: Norana najaformis; assembly: GCA_964023275.1. Classification (NCBI taxonomy): domain Eukaryota; kingdom Metazoa; phylum Annelida; class Clitellata; order Crassiclitellata; family Hormogastridae; genus Norana; species Norana najaformis. The sequence continues at coordinate 21,235,832 of OZ029913.1, read as the reverse complement.
CGCTATCTCCACGCTGGTCCATGCCCTCATTTGCACCAGGGTTGACTTTGGGAACGCCATCTTTACCGGGCTATCGCTTGCCAACACTGCTAAGCTACAATCTGTGCTCAACTCTGCTGCTCGTCTCATAGGGGGCATTCCAAAGTATGGCCACATCTCGTCTTATATTCATGACACTCTTCACTGGCTCCCCGTCCAGCAGCGTGTCCACTTTAAGATCCTCTCCCTCATGCGCAATTGTGTTCTTGGCTCTGCTCCCCTTTACCTCATGGACTTCTGCACTTTGGTCTCCTCGTTGCCGGGCCGTAGCAACCTTCGCTCGGCCACTCAAGATCTCCTGTTTGTCCCTCGCATGCGTACCGCTGCAGCCCAGTCGAGAAGCTTTGCCTACGTTGGTCCCACTTGCTGGAATCGTCTCCCTGATTTCGGTCTGATTTCTCACGACGCGGATTCAGCAACTCAGCTCCAGCCATTTGGAATAGCCTTCCTGTTTACATTACTCACGACAATATCTCGCTAGTCACATTCGTAAAGCGGCTAAAGACCTACCTGTATCGTCTTGCTTTTGTTGTCTGACATGTAACCCACCCACGGCTACGATTCCTCGCTCAGTCGATGGACATATGGCGTGTTAACAAATGCATTACTTACTTACTTACTTACTTACCCTCGAGTATTGCGACTTGAGCTCCTTTCTCTCCCCCTCTCAGTGTTCCGCAGGCACCTAAAGAATGTACTGTTCAACAGTGATTTTACTTTTTCGGGTCGGAAGCACCTCTGTTGAGTTTATTCTCTAAGAGGCGCTTTATAAATCTCAAATTACAATTACAATTACAATCTGGGTCGACAGGTCAGCAGTCTGGGTCGACAGGTCAGCATGCTGACTATTAGATTGTTACACAGTGCAACATTACTTAAAACTAACAGTTCTAAATCAGAGTTTTGCAGTGAGTTACAGCTTCCAACCAGCCAGTTCCCTTAATAGTTAGAAGACAAAATGCTGATTAATATAGAATTAAGTGTTAAATACTGAAATAATAGAAAGCATTCGGCAATGTTGACATCGTAAGGCTGTAAGGCTGAACACTAACATCATCTTATTTTATGTTTTCAGGTCTCTTTGACTAATTAAACATCCATTATTATAAGCTGTCACACTTTACCAGACCTACTTTTTCCCCTACAGCATGCATGACCCTGAGGCTGTTAGAGACAGTGAAAGAATTGGTTTCCTGTATCAGTTGCCAGGGTTTCCATGGTTGAAGTATCCTATTCCATGGCATCTGTCATATATTTATGCATTGTAATCACCATGGATTTATAGATGCAGATATTCTGTTTGTGATAGTCTTGTGCTTTGAATTAAGCCACGAAAAAGATGCTGATTTTAGTTGATATTCTAAGCTGGTTCAGTGTAGAGGTTGCTGGTTCACATCATTGCTTAAGCAAACATTTGCTGAAGAATTTTTGCCACTTCAGTTCCATAGGAAATTCAGGAAGTGCAGTAAGTAAACTGTACTTGGTGACACTTCTGCTGTTGTGTTTGACTGAACTGAAATGGCTCTTGTTTCTGTTGTCTTGTTGTGACTTATCCTACAGTGGGGTTATGCATTAAAATGTTGTCCTGGTGCATGATTGCTTTTTAAAAATGCCTGGGTACATGTGATGTGCAAAAATCGAGATGTAAACATTTGAATAAATATGTTGCACATTTGCCAAAATACTAGCGTGTATCCGAATATGTGTGCGAAATTCTGGGCTGGCTTCTTGTGGAGGAACAGATTTGATTCAAGATCATCCTACTTGGACAATTGCCAGTGGTTAACATTGCACCGGCATGAATCAAAGAGCTTTGTGTTCCAGTTATGAGTCAGCCTGGTCTCTGATCGCTATTCTTTTCCGCCCATGAAAATTTGCAGGCTCCCGCTTCCACGCGTCATTCTGAGTGCATCAGTCTCTCTCGTGCATTGGGCAATCTTCAATTGAAACAATCTTCCATTAAATGTACACACTGTTTCAGTTGATTCAGCTCAACACACGTTTTCTGTTTATCTTAAGTTGCACTTAGATAGCTGTGTGAACAGCGCTTTTGGGAGCTGCTTGAAGGGCTCTATATAAATAGCCGTATGGCAACAGCTGACATCTAGCGAATCAAATGTAAAAGTTTAGTAATAGCCAGATGTGTATATATTTTTGCACCACTAATCATAGTGATATCATGATTGTAGTAATATATTAATTTTCTGTTTTGTTTCGCTGGGACTTAATTTGATGTGCATTTCTGAGTAAATGTCTAAACATCTGTTAATTGTCTATGTAAATTGTGCGCTACATAGCACATTGAAGTTTCAAGTTAATCAGTTGTGTTTATGTTTGTGTTTAATTTTATGCATTTTAGTTGAGGAGTGCCATTGATAACTGGGATTCGAAATCTACACAGATAGGTAAGTTTGTTTTCTTATCTGCTAGTTTTTAATTCTTGTTTTAATTTTAATTCTGCTGTATTTCCTGCAAGATTCTCATATGGCCTTTTTTGGATCTCCTGTTGTCTGTGGATCCTGTTCATTTCATGGTCAGAGTTTGTTGCATAACAAAAGCCTAGATAAAATTCAAAAAATTCAGCCTGGGAGAGAAACAGCCTAATTGGAGTAGCCCTACTGAAAGAGTTAATTTTAGTGTACTCAGGTCATTAAGTGCATATCCGCAGAGGTTAGTTCATTAAGAGGGAGATAGGCAGCGTAAAGGGGTAGGCCTTGCTGAAGAGACAATTAGTTCATTAATTTAGTCCATTAAGATAAAGAGAGGCAGCCTAAGGGAATGGACCGGTTTTTTGAGAGAGGTAATTGCATACAATAATTCTAGTCCATTAAGAGGGAGAGAGACAGCCTAAAGTGATAGGCAATAGGCCTGCTGAGATTGGTAAAGATTAGTCCGTGAAGGCAGCGAGGCAATGCCAAAAGGTTGAAAGAACTTGCTTACCTGAAACATTTCAAAAGGAACCATACTTGAGTACTGCTGAGTTTCATATTATGTCACTGCTAGAGCATATGTAGATATATATGGACTGCTTCACTTATATTTATTTTTATGTTTATGTCATTCTGATTAGTTAATTAACTGTTTTTACAGTGTATATGCTGACACTTGCACAGCATGTAGCTGCAGTCAGTGAATAACTGTACATACAAAGGACCCTTTTTCGGCCTCGGCTGTACTACTGCGATGGTGGTGGTGGTGGTGGTGATAGTGATGATGTAGATGATGATGTATTGATTCTTTGATGTCATTTGATTGAGCTCCATGGGATGAATGTCCCAGTGAGCCGTTGACAGCTCTTCTGAAGTCTTTGGAAACTGATCTGATTTTGAACTGATGCTGAGTCCAGTGTACAATTCCACGTATGATGGGGAAGAGCCAGCCAGTTAATTGTCAGTACCTAGGAAAATGGGGTTTTTCTGTCTGTGCTAAACTGGAAATCGGATGAATGCAACCTAACTGCATTTTTTGGTAATTTATCGGGGCTGATTTAACTTTCCCTGAACACAGACCAACCTTTGACTACCAGCCAAATGTCAAAACGGTGCATGATATCACATGCCAATGACTTGTTTAATTAAGTTGACCTCAACTAAAAGCACAAAGGCGCTTCATAATACACGCTAAAGCTGGAAAAGTTTTATAAAAAATTGATGAAAATATATTTGTTCCTGCGGCTGCACTAAATACTTTGCCGGAGAAGTTCATAGTTTTCCCCATGTCCCTTGACAATAACTGGAGTTCTGCTGCTGGGGAGCTAATGGCCTCCCCAAAACCCCTTGCTGGCAGAATTAGTATCTAGGCTGTTTTCACTACTTCCAACTTTTTCTTATGGTTATTTTTCATGTGTCCAGAGAAGCAATACTGATGACTGACAGTTGCTTCATGTTACCTGATTTGTTTTTACTGTGTTATGTTGTTATGAATAGCCTTTAAAATGAGTGATATAGTAAATACATTGAAATCCAATTTAATACAATTTATTTATTTTAAAGAAAAAAATTATGATGCTTCTGAAACTGGTGTTAAACACGGTAACCCTTGTATAACTGTCAGAACAGAACCAGGATTTGAATTCAGAGATAGTTGCGTCTGAATTCACTACTGGCTGTAATGAAGCAGTAGAATGCCCTTTAACTACGTAAAATATAATGAGTCATGATATAGCAAAGATGCCCAGCTGGATAAATGCAATCTGCATGAAACCAAACTCTGCTAAGTGGCTGAAGTGAACAGGAATTTATGATATTAATGAGTGGTTGGAGTGGCAAATGGCTTTCACTAGATCCTCCTTTTGATTATTGTCATATGTCCTTGATATACTGTGAAATGTGACTGGAAGATCTAAGTGTCTAAATATTTGTCCTTATCTTCTGCTTGTCATCAGTATTCAAAGCTGACCTGTCCAGCCTTCCATTTTTCTCATGGACACAGCTGCAGATGGGGATACATGCTGTGTTTCATTCACTCTAAGAGGCATCCTTTCTTTTCCAGGTCAGAGTGTAAAGGTCAAGGCGGCTGGTGGGGTGTGCTTGGTGTTGCCACCCCCTTTAATCCCAGTACTGGTCTTTGCAATAAAACTTGATGGCCATCAGCTGAATATTTTACTGTTTTCTTATTTTTTTCCTGCTTAGTCACCTCATATGGCATGTAACAAATGTATTACTTACTTGCTTACTTACTTCAGTCATCTTTTAGATGATTAATTTTCTCAGGACTTTTTGGTGTGCACTGAGAAATGTTGTCATTTAGAGGCTTGCTCTAAGAAATACCAGGTCTAGTAAAATATGGACATAAGATAGCATTAGCTCTATGACATAGTACCTTAATAGTAAACTTTTTCTCATCTGAAAGAAAACATTTGCAAAAGGGAAGATGGAAAGTTTCTCAGTAACTGTTTATTGACCTATGAATTAGTTTTTAAATGTGGAAGCTGCATGAATACTTGTGGTTTTTGTTCTCGTTTGTATATTAATGATAATAATAAATTTATTATTATTATTATTATCATTAATATATTGCATTTGTTAAGTGCTCAGGGTCAGTAAATAGTGATTCAGAGGTGTGAAGCAATTGTGAGTGAAGTACTTGCCCAAGGTCCCTACACAGTAACCTACTTCTGGAAAGCTCTCAGTTGTTCAAGATAAGCACTGTAACTGGTTGGCTACGGTAACCAATGCAGCATCAAGTCAACTGATCATAAAAATTGTTGATGGGTCGATGAATGACTGAGTGGTAGTGGAGGTGGGTGTTAAATTACTTATAGGTGTTTGGAGGGTACCAGTGATTCCAGGAGATGATGAATGAATGAAGGTGTGGTATTTCAAGGGTTCTATCTATGATTAGATTGGTAAAGTTAAAGAGCAGTGAGACTGACTGGATGAAGAATTTGAAACCTGTGATGTTGATTTCTTTGCAAAGTAATTAAGCATTTAATTACATATATTTAGCATACCGGTATTTTAACCTGTATCTGGCTTTCATCATCATCATCTCATCATCATCGTCATCATCATCATCATCATCATGGTTCATAGTTGAAATCCCACAGATGTGCAATAATCGTTTCTCAACACACTTCTCTGTCATTTGCTGCCAGGGACAAGTTGTTCGAAGCCAGTCTTCTATGTCACTACTAAGACATTTTGTGCTAAGTCTTCCTTTTCTTGTCGTATCTTCCGTAATTTCCAGCGTCGTGCTTTTGGTCTTTCTGGACACGGTGAATCCAAGTTGGAAAGATATAAGTGAAAACAAAGGTCAGGAGAAGAATAAGATACCTGGCATTAATGGATTAAAGTAAAGCATCACCAAATCCAAGATTTTCTTCTCACCACAGATGGTGTAGTTAGGTCTGAACCTAGACTTTGCAGCATAGAACCACACAACCGATTAATATAAAAAAACAGAAAATGTCATATGCGGAATCGAGAGAGCAATCTGAAACACCGACTCAGTAAATGCAATAGTCCGAACATATAAGAATTATCAAAATCTACATTGAAATTAACAATTTGCCAAAATGACAGTCGGCGAACGTGCGGCAAAATGGCTGCATGTTTCAGAGATAGAGAGAAGGAAACCACGTCATCATTTGATATTAGTGATATTAGTGACTGCTTTTGATAGGAATGTATGTGCATTTGTTCAGACTTTCTTAGCAAGTCCACTTCATTCCGACTTTACGTGTGCATGACGTCCAGGTGAGTGGGCCAACTAAACTGCTGACAAGGAAGGTCTCAAAGTTGTGTGTAATGTCAAGAGGTGGTGGTTCATTGTGTACTGATTGTGGGTGTATGGTAGATGACGTATGGTGACTGAACTTGTCATGAAGAGGCTGAACTTGTTTGTTGAGAGCAAAAGAAATGCCCCAGTTGACTGTAGGAGTAGAAGTGCCCCGGTTCCAGCAAATATAATTTATCTTGAACAGCAGTCTGGCTGGCTACTGATCAGTGAAGGATGACGTGGTGTGTTGAGAGGGAGCGCTATTATCAGGAGGTCTATGTCCTGCTCATCCCAATTATAATATGTCCTGGCAGTCTGTTAGTGGTAAGCCGGTTGTAGTGCAGTATGGTATTGAGGAGGGGTTTTGGCTTGGCATTTGACATGACAGTGATTGGGTGTAGGTGACTAATTGGCATTCAGTAATATCTGGTCTTTATTGTGTAATGTTGATACTACCACTTAAAATTTGTTGTAAGAAATAAGGGGAACTACTTAGCCAGACATTACCCCTTTTGACACCTATCAGTCATTGCAGTGTAATAGAGTAAAGTAGTAAAGTATCCCATATCCCACAAGTGAGACGTGGGGGAGGCGCTCATTTCCTTTTCTAGGCCCTTGAGCCGGCAATGGACGAATCCCAAGGTCCTGGACACGGGGCCAGTGCATCGCAGGGCTTGCCGTTTACTTCCCAGCTCACTGTCGGTACCAAATTCTACTGTTTGGTGAGAGAGGCACGGTGTGCACAAACAACTTGGCTAGGGTCGTTACACGGAGTCGAACCCGCAACCGCATGATCATTGACCAAACGCGTTACCGATAGACCACCGTGCCACACGCAATGTAATAGAAACAACTGTAGTATTGGTTGTTATGTGGTGTTCAGTAACTTTGGTTCAGTTAATCAAGAGCACGACTTTGGAGACAGAGGTATTGCATGGCTATGTTTTCTTGGTTGCTGTGAGTAATGTTCCCTCTAATAAGCATGGCTTTTGAGGATAGCGCGCCCAAACCCAACCATAAGCCCAACCATTTTCTGCTAGTGCACAAATTTTGTGAGTGTTCAGGTTACTGAAAGTTAAATTTAGCTTACTGTTACAGCTTCTCTCTCTCTCACTTTCACTCTTTATTTCTGTATAATTCTCTCACTCTCTGTTTTTCTGTCTGTCTCTCTCTCGGTCTGTCTGTGTCTCTCTCTCGGTCTCGGACTTGTTTGTGGTATGTCTTTCTTGGTGTTCTTCTGCTTCTATGGGCTAGTACGGTCCGTGCACGGGGACCTTAAATGGCTTGGCGCCCATTCAAACGGGCAGCGGTGGTGGAGAATCTCACTCGATAAATTCTTTGCAAAATGAGCAGGGTCGAGGCCATACAGTCGCTATATAAAACCTTTACATTTATTTATTTATTTATTTAGAGCAGTCTGCTCAGATTTGGGATAATAACCAGATTTGCCACTGACTGGATCTACCGTATTTGTATGAGTATACTGTATCTCTTCAGATCCAAACCGTTGTCTGCATTCTGGGGGTCTAAAAACAATGTCACACACTTTTGCCATCTGGCTATTTTGTGGAAATTTCGATATATTACAGAGTTCTGTTTTATATGTAAAAGTCTTCAAGTTTATGTTTTTCTGACTAAAGTCTTAGATACTCTGTCATAAAGTAAACATTTTATTGTTATCATTAAGCCTATATCAGTGAACAATGAACAAGTTTATTCTGGCTGGGAAGGTACCAAATCATTGTGACCATTTTTACTCATATATACAAAATACACCTATAAGTAATTTAACACCCACCAAATGACCTTGTCAAAATTCAGTTTAGACTCTTAAGAGGCTGTTTAGTTTTGCCAAGTTATTTTGTGTGTCCAGGCAAAGTTGTAGGGAAACGGGTGTAACCTTTACTGAGCATGCCACCAAAACAAGAGCTTAATGGGCTTCACAAAAGAAGCTGAAGCAATGCTGCTGTTGCTTTGTATTAAAAAGTACTTTGCTTCAAATTCTCTGCCTCATGACATTTGTTTTCTAAAGAAGTCAGAGTCATGAAGGCAAAGTGTTGTCAGTCATAAAGTCAGCTGATGAGAAGATGCTCTGTTTATATGCAGGGCCCTTCACAGGTTGAAAGGGGTGGCCCTGGCCACTCTTAGATTGGGAACTTTGAGCCAATGTAAAAGACTCTGATTCAGTCATTCAAAGCATTTATATGACACCAACTCAAGATCTGCTCAGAAGTGCTCCCTGCCCTGCCTTGGAGAAAACGAGCTGGCATTAACTATTGATGATTGTTCAGGCAGTTCATCCAGTTTTCTGAAAACAAATGACTTTATATATATATGCAAATTTAAATTGTGCTGCTAATTTACAAATTAACAAATTGATTGTAATCTTTTCTTTTTCATTGCAGGGCATCTGTTCACAGATGAGTTTTTGGGCCTGCTTGACTCATACTCAAATGAGTACATTGAAATTCAAAGGTGCGTTCAGTTAGTTGACTGTTGACCTGTTTCTTCTCATATGGCTGACATTGTGTTCTTTGCAAACTTTGGTAGTTGAAAGAAGCAGAAAATTTAATGCTTCTAAACGACTACTCGATATTAGAAAGGACATTATAGGTCAAGATGGCAAGGAAAGGGGAATTCTCCAACGACCAGTACTAAAATCAGGAAGAGGTATTGACCAAATGCGAGATGGTGTTGCGATTATACCTAGCATGTAGGAATAAAAACGATGACTTGATATGCAGTCTGATATTACAACGATTAATGATGGCAAGATTTTGCATTAAGTTCATACTTTGACAAGAGCAGCCACAGAGGAAGAAGTCATGCATTTCCAGTATTCTACTTGCTCATTTAGGTTTGTATAGTTGTCAGATAGGGTCAGCTGGTTGGTGGGCATGTTCAGTAAACCTACCTTGGTGGTGGATCCCATTGTTTTATTAGTTGATGCCAATTTCATAAAAGTGTGGTTATTCAGGTCAATGAACATTGGATGCCTTCTTTGTTAGCTATCTGTGCTTTGTAGTTATTCAGATTAAGTACTGAGATTTATCTACTACTGTGAATGTGGGTGATACTCGGCTTTTACAAAAATAATTCTGTATGTACATAAAGTTTTTCTTCTAAACCCAGGTTGTCATTTTCCTTGTATGTGAATCCAGATCTAACTATGCTAGAAACTCATCATAGTGATGCTTTTGGGAACCACATCAAGAACTGCCTTGTAACTAGACAGCATTAAATGAGGTTGTGTTCTAAAGCTGAACTGATTTTGGGATCCATCTCTCAACAGTGCCATATTAGAATTCATATAATAGTGAAGCATTTCATAAGGTGTCTATGGTGTATTTTGGTTAGTCGGTTGAGGGTGATCTAAACGAAAACACATGTAAAATGGTTGCATTTTCAATGTCAGAACGTTTTGTAAATTCGGTGGAGACTGTTTGTCCAGACTCCAGACTCCCCTGAGCTGCTTGAAGGGTGAATGATTGATTTTTGAATGATCCGTAACTCCAAGGGCTTTGTTTGCTTCTGCTTCAGGTTACTGCGAAACAAACGATCAACTAGCTCAGAGTTTGCCAAGTTCTGTCAGCAAAGAGAGGCAGCCGGAAACCACTCCTTGGACTACCTGCTGTGCTTACCTGTAAGCTACCATTTTAGTTACATTATGGACTTGATAAATGGGACCTGACATAGGACATGTATTGTGGGACACTTTGTTACAGACTGATAATGGAAATAAACAGGGATTCATTTCTATTAGACTGCTTTTAGGCCTCATATACCTAACTGTCTGGTACAGCTGCATTCTGGACATTTTTAGCTGGGAGGGGTCTGATACCTGGGGTCTTGGACAGGTGGCGCTGAAGGATAGGAGTCCCTATTGACTAGGAGATCTGGGGAAGGAGCCCCTAAAGGGTCTTGGGAAGGAGCCCCTAATGACTAAGGGGTTTAGGAACATCATAAGCTGCCTCATCAGGGTCTGCAGTGGAGCCTCAGAAGCCAACACATTTAAAGCAGTAAGTATGAAATTGGGTACATTTGGGCTCCATGTTTATGTGACTTTTAGACAGAGGGGCCAGTACCTGGATAAAAGCTGATGGGTCTGAGACAGCAATCACTGAAGGCATGAAGCCAGTAACGACTAGTCAGTCTTGGGAGCATCATAATCCCCAGCAGAATCCGGGTTGTAAAAAACTACCAAGTTGTAGAATGTGCTACTACAGTAGTCAGTGGGAATCAGATTAAGCCTGATCAGCATTAAAGATTTTATCTAAATCATGCTGTTCTATGTTTTAAAGTAATACATCCCCAAAGATCAACTGTGCAAACTATCAACTGACTGTGCACAAACTAAATACCCCTCCATTCAATTCCAGGTCTGTGAAATCTTATCTGCAAGTCTGGTCAAATTCTTAAGGGTCAGTTCAGTTTGAACTCTTCCATTTTGTTTCTCTGATCTCCCTGAACTTGAATATAGCAAATTATAAATATCACTTCTTTTCACTTTAATTAACTGAATTACAACCAGTGAGCTGTGTACTTCTGTCTCAAATCTGACTGTTTGCCAGACGCAAGTTGTTCTCGTCCCTGCTCCAAAATATTGACATTTCTTTCCGGAACAATCTTCCCATTGAAATTGCTTTGTTCCACTTGTTATCGATCATGTTACATAGAGCAGTTTATGCATTGTATGTTATGATAATGATGTTACAGAAGTCTTGAGATTGTATTAGATTGGACTGGATTACACTAAAATTGGAAAGGTTCCCTGAAATAAGTAAATCTTGACGCGAGTTTATATGACATTATAAGCAGAGCATTAGCCTGGGCTAGGCTTTAAAATTGGCCTGCGAGTTAAGAAGCCTTCTTTCATGCTTTGTGAGATCGATGAATTAACTGTTGGTGCTGTTAGAGTTTAATGGTATCTTGTCATTATTAATTGACTATTTCTCAATAACACTTATAATGCAACCATTTTGATGAATCTTGAGAGTTGGATAGAACTAGGTTGGACTGTATTTAATCAGTTTAATACAGGATTCCAGTTCGCCTACCGATATTGGCTTAATTAAGAATTTTAAATCTTGGTCTAGCATGGTCCATACATGGGACCTTAAATGACGTGACACCCATTCAATGATTCAAACAGGCAGAGGTGGTGAAGGATCTTAACTGATAAATTCTTTGAAAAATGAACAAGGTCGAGGCCATTTGGTCACTATCGAAAAATGTATAGTTTACATTTACACTTGAACAACAAGAATAAATGTTTTGAGAATTTACCACAACATGCTTGAGATTACTTATCAAACTTCGAGTTGTTCAGTGATTGGACGTTGTACAGTGTGATCCTGTGTACATGTGACCCATTTACTTGCGAATCCGCTTAACGCATGGTTACGTCATGGCTCCCGCCTATACCTATTGAACATGCAAAAGTCTCAGACATTCTATTGGACAGCCAGTTTCAGCTGTAACAGCTGTCTCAATGGATGCCAACAGTTGCTGGCTACAACTGGTTTTAAACCCTGCAGAGGCAGCACTGTTCCAAAGTAGGTAAACTTAATATAGCTACACATGTCTTCCTTCCCAAACCCAACATCCCAACTCTTCTCCAGGCAGGAGCTTAACTGCTTGCTCTCACAACAGACAACTGTGTGCCCATAGGCTTGGCAGTCAAATTGACTGGACTTGCTTTATAATAGCGTTGGAAACAGCCGATGTTAACGTAGCCAGAAACATAGATTGGTATGAAATCACGCACTTTTGGGGATAGCAAGACAGCAATGTGCCTTTCAAAGTAAATGGACAAAATCATCTGGTAAGCTATAGTGCAAGTGCCTTCACATCTGTCTTTGAGCTTTCTAACCACACTAGGAGTTATATAAAACTTACACTACGGTATTTTAGCAAAGCCTTCTTAGCTAGTTCCTTGGGTTCGTTAAAACCTGTGTGGTGACTTTGGCTCCCAGCGACTGCGCAAAACAGACTGTAATTCTCTGTGTGACAAGGATCGTCCACTTAAGAGCCACTTGTTAGGATCATTGGGAAAAATTGCTGAAAAGTGAGTGGATAATTTTGTAAGTCTGAGTGCTTGGTCAAGTGGGTGGGTGATCAGAGAAGTGGATATATATGGCTGGTGTGATATCCCATCAGCAATATCATATGTAGGACATATGGAGCCCCATATGACATTATTCCAATATGGGCTTCATTTGTCATACATATGGGCCCTTATTGTAGGACATATGAAGCCCATGTGGAAATATTGTCCTGTGGGCTTGATATGTCCTACATGAGACGTTGTGATGAGGTAATGGTTAAACGATTGAACCAACAGATATATGAAACAAAGGACCTTAGACTTTAATTATGCCACCTAAGAATGTATACCTTGGAGTTACTCTACAGGTTAGGGTAAGTGTGGTAAGTCTTTTGTAATCTTGTGGTTTGTTTAGAATTGTTGTTTCTTTAAGTAGGAATCTGTGAAATGAGGTAAACTGATCCATAAATCTTGTGTATTGTGGATGTGGAGAGCACTGTACCTAGTGATTTTGAAGCTACAATAGATTTCCCTCATAAGTTTTGTAATACAACAATAGATCTTTGGCAGTCAGTAAGTTGCCCTTATAGGGTGCTTAACGTATATAGGAAGCATTTGCCTTTGTGTTGATTCTAAAAACTGTTATCCTGCTGCTTTGGATATGTATGGTATGTCCCAATGGAAGTCATGTCAGCATTATGGTAAGATTTTCTGGCCACCTGCAGGGAAGCAGTCCATGCCTGAGGCACATTTTTAAATGATATGCAGTGGTGCGCATACCAATGGTTGCGCAATGCTTTACAGATCCTTTTGATTTCATCTGAATAGCATTAGCAACTCATTGATCATTGTTAGTAACTCATTTCATTGTTAGTGAAAATGTATCAAACTTTGGTCATCAGTTTTTTTACTTTTCATGCCAGTGAAATAGTTGATGGACATATGGGATGTTAACAAATGCCTTACTTGCTTACTTAATGAATCATGATATTAAATATCATATATGGTATTGTTTACTTTCTCATATTTCTAATAGTTCTTCTAAGTTGATTAATAAATAACTTGTTACTGGTATTCTTCCTTCGAAGTTGTTTTTCAAACTGACATTTTTACTGCCTAAATATTTCTGAATGAGGTGTTGTAATTAGTATTAGTGAGAATAGTAAATATAGAAAATAAATTTAGACCTCCTGTTTATCTTATTTTGAATGTCCTGTACTTCTTTGGACTGACAACACTGGTTAATATAGCAATATTTGGAAAGTTTATTGTCTAGCGAGAGAATGATGTCATAGTTCAGTCCTATGCCCAACTGCCAGTCCTGATGTGCATTCTGATGAAACCTCGGCATCCTGCCAACTGGAATGGACAACATAAAGCATAATTTCAGCTCATTTATTATCCCTAATTTTAGCGGTCACTGAACCTAAAGAGATCCTTTTTATCTACTGTTGAATATGCATGAGATGCCTTTGCATGCTGATGCTTCTGTGAGCTGCTTACTGGGTCACTGATCTGTGTCTGTTCATTCAACTGGCGCCTGAAATCCTCCTACTGCCTATGGCCAATGAATATATTTGGTATGCCTTGATAGTAATCATCTTATCTTTTCCATCTGTTTACTTACTGATATTTGTGTAATCTGTGCACATTTTTTGTTTTATGTTAAGCTGTGATTAGGTTTGCAAATATTATACCTGGTTGTCCTGCTGTGCCTCGAATCAAGATGATGCTGGGCACAGGCTTTTTCAGCAGCTGGTCCAAGGTTTTTGAATTAATTGCCTGCTTCTGTCTACTGTTTCAGTCTACTGATGATATTCAGGTCCAGTGTCAAAACTTATCTTTTCCAGCTTGCTTATCCACTGTAGTCGTCTGCCTTTGGGTTTCCTTGACCTCTTGGATCTCGACTGGCTTTGTCTAAATGCTTATCTGATTTGACTTCAAGAGTACCATCAACTGTACATGTTTAAATTATGACAGTGGAGTACAGCAGAAGAATTCAGATTAGATAATATAATCCAAGTAGTTTTTATATGTCCGATTTATAGGATCATGGCCGTTTCTGCCCACCAGTTGATTGGTTGGTTAGCCGGATGGTTCACTGGCTGATGGACGGTGGACTCGATTGTGGACGTGGCCAACCAGATAGATCCGATCACTCAATGATGATACGGTTTTGAGTACACGTAGGTGATTGTTGTTGGCCAGGCGCTGCTTCGGACTGGGGGGAGGGGGAGGCCGTGATCTTACGAAGAAAGACTGTTACACCTGAAGCCCGTCATGTATTAAGTGGCTGACTTACACAGTGCCTAGGGGCTGTTGAGATCTTGGCCCTGTGGAGGAGTCGGATTGATTCAGCACTAGTTTTAGAAATGGTTCATTCAGGACACATTGTAGGCCTGACTGTGCTGAACGTTTAGTGTTGAGTGTGAGAAGCCGTTTCATCTGGAGAGATTGTAAGGTCATGGATAGAACAATCACCTGATTTAAATACGGTGTCATCTGATTGATCGTTTAACAGTAAACTAGGATGTTTGTTGCTAGTGTTATTAAGTCAGAGACCAGACTAATACTGCTATAGGGCGGCAGCGTTGTCTTCTAGCCTAATTGAAATAATGTTATGTTATAGCCTAATTGAAGTAATGCAGGCTGGATTATAATTTCATCTGCTGGTACAACGGACCGGACCGGACTGTGTTAGGCTACTGTGTTGGCTGTCAGTTGTATCTTCATCCAGAGTTCTGTTTTAATACAAAGATGAGGCTTGTCTTCAGATTATTTTCTTGACTGTTTTCTTATTCAAATGATTATTGGTAAGGATTTGCCAACTTGAAAATTTTAACTTACCTTCTTATTGGATTCATGGTCTTGCATTTTGGCAGGCTATTTGATTTGTTTGCAGATTTCTGATTCAGCTGTGTTTTAATGACATCAATCATATTTATATCTTTGATTTCTTCCTCTGTTTCG
Source organism: Norana najaformis (assembly GCA_964023275.1). NCBI lineage: Eukaryota > Metazoa > Annelida > Clitellata > Crassiclitellata > Hormogastridae > Norana > Norana najaformis. The sequence continues at coordinate 21,220,558 of OZ029913.1, read as the reverse complement.
CTAGCGATTGAAAACCATTCTGTTTGATCGTGAACTTGTGTTGTCAGGTAGGGAACACCTCTGAGGAGTTTTCAAAAGAGGTGCTACACAATTTGCTTTTGTTATTACTATCTTTACGCCATACAAATACAGAGCGTCTTTAATGAAAAGTTAGAGCATTGCTCGTTTAGTTATTTTATAAATAACTGATTATTGATTACATTTCTCTTGTATATCTCATTATATACAAGATTACATTTCTCTTCTATATATGTATGTATATATGTATGTATGTATTTATATCCATATATGTATGTATGTATGTATTTATGTATGTGTGTATACATGAATATGGGCATTGTATGGCACCCTCTGAGTATTAGTCCTCAGTAAACCACAGTGGATGGCAAGATTCAAAGCAGTGGAGTGGTTCCTGCACTGCTGTAGAATGTTACCATTGGCAAGCGTTTGCATAAATCTAGTAATTGGCCAGTGATGTCCCACTTGCAGTTGATGTTCAGTGCTGTGCCTCTGATCTGTGCTACACCGAGGATGCAGAATGGCACTGGGTCAGTTACTCTTGCTGACAGCATGCAGTTACTCTTGCTGACCATTCTCCTGGTCAAGGAGAGGCAAGAGCCTGGCTCAAGACTGTGGAAAGACATTCATGATTTTCGATTGACATGTGACTCTAGATTTGGCATTGTCAGAGTGAATACATCCCAATGGATACAGTTAAAGGAAGGTCTTCCCTGTCCCTACTGGAATGATGGAAAGGCTTTCATGTCCTTTGCATAGGCCCTTGGGACAACAAGAGACAAGGCTCAATGTCTCGTACATTGGGCCAGTTCATGACAGGCAGAATTGGAAATTTACTTCCCAGCTGACATACCAAACCTTACTGCTTGATGACAGAAGCACCTGTGTGCTGACAACTTGCCCAAGGTTGGTAGAGAACACATCTGCTTAGCCAAAGACTGGTATGCTGCGGTAGTTCCCTTCCCGCTACAAACTGGGTTTGACATTTCATTTCTTTTGTCTTTCATTGGGCAGAACTGTTGTTTGAAATGTGATGCAGCCAAAAAGGTTACATACAGATTACAATAGTCAAACAGTTGCTTCATTTGATGCCTTGAGACTGTTGTATGTGTGAGTTATATAAATATATAAATATAAGAACAGAAATAATAGATTAGACCTCAATCAGACATCGCATAAACAATATAAATCTGTGCTGATAACTTTGTAGGCTGCTAATGCAGTGTTTTTGATACCTGCTGAATTGTTTTAATAGAATTCATTCCTACTTAGCCATTCAGCCTGTGATTCAGTGACATTTATTTCATATATATATATATACATATATATATATATAAAAATTCAAATAATCTTTCACCTATCTTCTTTACTAGTTGTAGCCGAAACACGTTATAGTGTGGTAATGGATGCAGTGATCTAATAATGTCCTAAAATAAATTTACCATGAATATTGTTCCAGTTTTACCTGTGCACGATAGTCTAATGGTTAGCATGCTGAGCTGTCAACCGAGAGGCCAGGGGTTCAAATTCCTGCTAGGGCGGAAATTTGTTTGGAGATTTTGGCTCCACTTGCGCCCCTAGCCAACTCAGCTATAATGAGTACCCTGTTGGTAGGCTGATCAGGCAGCAAGGGAGAAGACTGGCCACCTGCCTTCATGCCGAGACTAAGAAAATGAAGTCGGTAACACTTCATACTCGTGGCTGCCTCTCTGATCTTTACAGTACCACCTTAACAAATGCCTACCACAAAACTGCCAACAGGATACATATTTGTGTTTAACTTACTGGTTCTTATTATTTGTTGTTAGTGTGTTGAGTTGCAGAAATGAGTCACAGGGAAATTGTTTGTATACATATTGATTTGGGTAGATTGGCAAGATGTGGTGTGAATAGAAATACAGAAATAGCAAACAGAGTTCGTGATATTATATTGTCATAAATGCCCCAGAGTAACATATTAGGCATGATTTCCTTGGATTTTTGAGTAGTTTTAGTTTCCTTGTTTCCTGTTTCTTCTTTCCCAATGCTTGTAATGGGAGGAGCATTGACATGATTGTCTACTGATCATCTGGCTAATGATTTGAGCCTGAAATGGTAATGGGTACAGTTTCAGTTCTGGTACAGATTATGCAGTTGCTCTAAGGGTCAGTATTTCAAATGACATCAGATCCTTTGAGAGATTCTTGTAAGGTTCCATACAAATGTTCAGATACATGCATGTGTATAAACATACAGTATATATATATATACACGTACTTACCTACATAGTTACATACATACATAGTTACCTACATTCATGCATATGTACTTACATACAATATACTTGAACAGAAAAGAAAAATTTTTTACTGCTAAGGCTGAATGAATCGTAAGAATAGCAGAACATGAGATTGACTTCATAGGGATATACCGGGTACACTGGAAAGTAACAGAAAGGGAACTGCGTAGTTGAGAAAACGCTGCTGCAAATAGGCTTTTTGTCCTCATAGGGGTGGATGCTGGGGGGGGGGTAGTCTGCTTCGTCTCATTATGAATTTATGCATTTATGTGCATAATCTCTAGCTGTGATGTGTGTTATTATGCACTGCATGGGTAGGTATGTGACTGTGTTTACATATATGCATTTGTGTGTTGATCTTTGTGTGCATTGATCTGCTTGATTTGTTATTATATGTATGTACGTACACCATAGACCCGTTATAGCGTGCTCAGATACAACACAAATTCGGTTATAACACGCACGGTCACAGTCATGGCTGCCAATTTTTTTCTGTGAGAAACATTTATTTCTACCACAGTACATGCTAGTGTTCAAGTGTACTTTCTGTATTAATGCCCTGTTGAAGAAGGTCTTTGTTGGCATTTTCATATTATGAATGATAATAAATGTGCTCATATATTTCTGCATTTCATAAGTAATGGGAGCGATGATGCGCTTGTATCTCTCAGGCAAAATCATACGGATGTAAGACACTAAAGTGATAACAGAATCTCTGATAAAACTTATTTATGTGAAGCTCGTTCTGTTAAGAATGAATCAGATGCTATTTTATGCCATCAGGGCAACTCGATTTGATAGCCGTGGGCGAACATGTTACCTTAGAAGATGCCACGCATTCATAGTAACCAATGAGAGCCATATTTGGCCAAATAATTCGGCCATTGTACGACATATTCACTGCAGGGAAGGACGACCACATGCGATTTTATGTCCACAAAATCTGCAAGTGTACACTAAAACATCTTTAGCTCATTTTCTATGCAAAATTTTTATAATATGGTATTCAGTATAACTCAGTAGCAGATTTGGATTCCAAGTACTGTGCTATGACATGTTGGTGGTGTATTTTACATGTATGCCAAGGTATACTGATGTGTGTATGTGTATATTTGGTAGGTATGGGATTAGAATATAATTATTTGTGCAAGTGCATTAAGTACTGTGATCTATAGCAGCGTAGTTCACTCTGAGTTCTTTGTTAGGGTTGGGCCTATTGAACACCCTCCATTCAAGTCCTAGCCCTGCATGGATTAGATGGAGAACCTTGGTCCTGGCTGCCCACTTTTAGAAGCCTGGGGCTGTTCAGACTTTTCTTCTGCCCTTTCTTGGTGTCAACCCTTTGTGCCTGTGTCTGAAAGACTGACTGAAGTATGGCAGGGCCTGACCAACATAGCTGTGTGGAACTAGACACCTTTCTTAACATTTCATGGACTTTACAATTTCAGTGTAATCGATGGGGCAGACCCCCCCTTTCTACTTGTGCCAGGGTGCAAAAAGGGTGTATTCATAAAGTTGCCCTCTCTAAATAAGTGAGTAATGCATTTGTTAGCATGGTGTATGTCTATCAGCTGAGCGAGGAATCGTAGGTGTAAAAGCTTATATGGGGAGGGGAAGGTCGTGTTCAGATCTTTACTGTATGGAGTTTAATTTGTTTTCAGTTTTAGTGATAGGTTCTTTTGTGCAGTGTAGTTGACTTCTGTGTCATTATCATGTTAACTGTTGGTTTATAAGGCTATGAGAGTTGAATATAAGGCTATGAGAGTTGAATATAAGGCTATGAGAGTTGAATATAAGGCTATGAGTGTTGAATATAAGGCTATGAGAGTTGAATATAATTGGTGACCCATGGCTTGCATTAAGTGCTGCCATATTTGTTGGTCAGTGGATTTCTGGAGTACACCTGGCATATTGGCCAAGCTGCTTTTCACCTCTGCCACCTGGATTTATTCTTGGTGGGCCTGCTAACTCAACATATTGATCACATTGTCTAACTCTAGAGAACTTTTGTGGCCAGTGTCTTAGATACGAATGCCTCCTGCAGTCCAATACATAAGTTCTGGTATGTGTGTGTGAACAAAAAGAAATTGCAAGTCGTTCATGGACATGTGTATCATGGTATTCATGTGTTGTGTATTGTATATGAAATGTGCTTTCAATGTTCTGTTATCTAAACTCCTGTAACTTCTGTTTGACTAGAGACCATAAAGATCAGCTGCGTAATTATACCCTTCTGATTTGCCTGTTCTAGCTGGATCAGTGGTATTTAGGTTAAGTGGATAGCGGAGCTTCATCAAAGCAAAAACACCAATTCAAAATATATGAGTTGCTGAGTAGTGGGACGATTATGTTGGTTTCCCTGGGATGCCAAGTTGTCGTTTGCAAAAGTTACCTAACTGCTTCTTCTGGTCTAATTTTATTCAAATTTAACTAATTATTATGCTGGATTTGCTGTGCAATGTACCTGTCCATCTACCAGCTACTGGAATGCAAAGAATGCTCTTGCCATTCGTATAAAAGGGAGAGGCTTTGCTCAGAACCCTGTGTAATGAAAACGTTCACTATGTTGTTGGCTAGACTTTCTGTGAATTTAGCAACATGGAAAGGCAAAAGTTGAGAAGGGATGCGTAATATATCATTTTGGTATATGTCATATTGGCCTATGCTTCCTGGGCACGAGTCCTGGTGTGTCAAGGGAAATTGACAATTCATGGCAGATCATAAGGTAAGGTTGTCTTCCACTGCTTGTGATTCACTGAAATCTTGCATGCAACACCTTGTTTGGACTTTCAGTGTTTGTGCCTGATTTGCACTAAAGGTCTTAACAACAGAACTGATGGTCTGTATAGCCTTAGAGGAGATTCTATCCTCTAGGCTAAATGGAAATTCTGTTGGTTGTTGATTTTATTTTGACTGTCACGTGCCCTACTGTATTCTGATTTCCGGAGTTATCTCTAAGGAATTTGCGCGGCTAATAGTCAAGTTCTAAGGAGTCCGTCCCTCTCTGGCATAATATTGACCAAAGTCAGCTGATGGTAGCAGGGCAAACAGCCCCTTGGCTCAATGCCACATGTGGGCTACTGCCTTTTACTAAAGTGAATAAGCATAACAGAGCTTTGCTTGTTATAATACCGGGCAAGGTTGGGCATGGGTCAAGCTACTGATTCCAGGACAGCTGACTGGCTTGGTATCAAAGTAGGAATTGGGTGGGGATGATTGTGGGATCCGGTTATTGGGCTGAAACGATTCTAAAGGCGGTGGATTATGTGTGTGTGTGTGTGTGCGTGGGATGGAGGGAGGGAGGAGTGAGAGGGGAGCTGTGGGCTTCAGTGGCTTGACGCTGTTTAATTAATCATAATTCCGTGACCAGTAATTGGACAATTGTCTCAGGGTCTTCTTCAAGAGGCCACTTAGCCAAACTAAACCAAGTATCAAGTGGGGATTACAAGTGATAATAACATTAACAGGCTTCAATAAATATTAGGAATTTTTGAACATTGATATAGTCTGACTAACCCAAGGAATGACCCATTAGGGTGTTGTGCTAATGTTCCTTGGGGTGGGGTTTTGGATCCTAGAGAAAATGCAGTGAATGAAACTGGATAATGTCAGAATATGTAGTACTTGGCTGGTACTACAATGGCTGGTCTTTTTGTAGAAGCTCATGTTGCATCCGGATTTGGTCAGGCAGAGCAATTAGAAGCACTGGTTTATTGGCTTATTCATGTTGTGCATATTGAAATGTCCTTATTGGTTTCTGTCTGAATAGTATGCTATTATGCATTTTAACATCAGTGGCAGGATTTAAGAATTATAGTTGTTAGTAAAATAACAGAACTGGATGGAAGTTGCTTATCAGTGGGTAAGAATTGAAGACTTATCTGCTTTGCAGACTATGTTAAGAGGTTGAGGCAGAAAGACCAGCATCTCAGATGTATGTGCTGTAACAATAAAGATGAGTTTTGGCCTTCAGATTGTTGGCACCAGATAAGCATGGGGAAGAAGAATGGGAGGAATGAGGAGGACATCAAAAAGGCTGAGAGATTTGCTGCCAGACAAGATGATGTCCAGTGGAGCCGGACTATATTCAAGAGCAGTAAAGGACAAAGCGAAATACTGGCAAGATGTTCCAGTGGGTAAGAAGATATGGAAGATGCTTGGGATTGTTACAACTGGAAAGAAATAATTTGACTGATGAGATAAACTTCTAAGATGACAGCTAGGTGAGTTGGTGAAAAGTTCAAAGGAAGCAGTGGAAGTGATCAATGTCTTCCCATTTCCTGTACGATGTTTTGTTGTTTACCCGTACTCGCTGTTGATAGGTCGACCTGTGAAAGATGCACTGACTGAACATTGCTTTCACTGACCTCGAGTTCTGTGATATAATTTGATTTGAATTGAGACATTAAAATGGTTCTAATTTTAGTGTGAACTGACCTAGAAAGAAGGTTTTGTTTATTTTTCTTCTCCAGATGAAGCGGATGGCCTTCTATGCCGAGGAGTTGAAGGAAATGACTTCAGAGTTGGACAGTGACCATCCGGATATGACGGATCTCTTGCGGGCAGCAAACGAGGCCAACAGGGTGAGTGAAAGAACCTTTTCAGTTCACAGGTTGCTGTTTAATACTGCAGAGGGGTAGATAAACAGATAAACAGCCATTCAAAGAGGTGCAGAGTGCAGGAACAGGAAAAAATGCAAATAAGAAGCAATAAGAGACAGACAGACAGACAGAGAGGGAGAGACAGAGACAAACAGAGACAGAGAGACAGAGGATGACAGAAAGAAACACCTATGGACAGGCAGGAAAGAGATAGAAAGTTTGTAAGGAAGAAAGAAACAGAGATTGATTTAAGACAGCCAGAATGTGAATGAGCTCTCCCCGGTATATTGTTTTTGTTATTTTGAACTCTGGTCAACCTGTTACTATGTTTGGATTTTGCTCTGACTTCTGTAACCTTTTGCTTTATTTAGATATCAAGACTTTGGTCTTTGTGAATCTTGCGATACTTTGACTTGCTTCTGTTATTTCCTTATACAGGAATTTGTTTCATCATATAAAAAACTGCACTTCTGCATTATGCTCCTCTTGATGAAGTTGCTTGATTAGTTGCTTGTACTTATGTTTCAACTCAATTCATTGATCAGCAGTATTCTTCCTGTTTCCTTGAATGCATATGTTGTCCTTCATCCAGCAATAATCTTCCATTCTTTGATTCTCGTTGATCAGATGCTTGATACACTTAGCAATTGGGCAGTTGGATAGTCATCGTTGTTGTTTTCTTGTCTTCACTCAGTAGGGCTGATGGAGTGTCTGCCATTGGGAAGGAAAGACTTGTACATTTATCTTGTACTCAAAGGCATCTGAGCTGATCTGTTGATTCACTGTGTGGGCACGAATGAGTTGTTTGTGGCCTAGTGACAATAACATTTTGTCATCTTTGGTAGAAGTGGTTCTTTGCTTTGCTCTTTCTGCCAGGTTGTGGCTTAGGTTGTTGCCAACTGTAGGTGTGCAGGTATTGTTGTAGTTGTTGATTTAAGTGCATTTATGAATTGCCTTAGTAACAAAGGTGATGGGCGTCAACTGACATGCTTCTTTTGTTAAAGATTTTTGTGATAGAGGGAAAACGCAGCACAGCAACAGCAGAACGCCCAGTCATTCCTTATGAATTGCATTAATGCTTTGGCTCCAGAAATTGAAAATGGATCAATGGTTGCGAATTAGTATATATGGTTGGGGAAAAAGATCAGTGGTTTGGAATAAGTATCAGTGGTTGGGAATAAGGATCAATGGTTTGAGCAGACACTACATAGTTGTAGCTCAAAAATTTAAGGAAAAATTCTGAGTGGCTAATAATATAGTTTGATGCATGAAAATGAATGGTCATTTCTCCTCTGCATCTCAGATTTGAATCTCCAAGTTTCAGTTTGTTGCCAATGCATCTGGTTACAAATGCAAATTTAAACAGTTCTTAAGATGGCATCTCAGTGGGCTTGGTGTCAGTTAAATAGAATGAGAAACTGTAAGATATGATGAAAGAAGAAAGTTGGTAAAAGATACATTGGCCAGCAAATTTATACATGTATAGTATTGTCCTTGTTAAATTGTTAGCATTATGCAGTTGCATGTTAAGTTTTTTATGTCATATTTTATACATGTTAAATGTCTACTTTTGTGTGGATAACATTGCAACATGTACTTTGGTTCATAATCTACAAGGTTTCCAGCAACAAACTAGGTCTGCTAACAAGGTCCAGTGGAATTGTTTCTGTTCTTCCTCCTGTTCTTTGTTTCTTTTGGTTATACCTCTGATCTCTAGTCAATTACCCTATTTAGATTGCCAGGAAGAGGGACATTGGCTTGAAGCTATTTAAGGAACATAAGCTCATTACTTGCCGTGCAGCTGCAAATGGTCATTGGTCTTATTACTGTTTACTAAAGCATTTTCGATTTGTTGGTTATCATTGGTGGCATCTGCTTACTTACTGACTCTTGGAAACGATGTTGCATCTGCTTGTACAGATGGTGAAACAGCAACGAAGCACAGACAATGAGAACTGCTTGACGATGATTCAAGAACGATTTCCACACGATGATCTACATCTTACGGACAAGGTGAGTCGGGTAGTCTCACAACCAGTGGAGAGCTGTTCAATTCAACAAAAATTCAGATAAACCAGTAGATAAATGACTTCATGTTGCATCAAATTCTATCACATTCTAACACTTCTCTCCTATCAACCATTTAGGACTAAGCTAAGGAAGAAGACATAGCTGAGATGCACATATTTTTGGTTACATTACCTTTTACAAGGACAATAACACAACAGTGCATTTATGAAAAGCTTTTTTCTTAATGTTTGTATACTCTGTATATGTCTGTATATATCTGTATCTGTGTATTTAAGATGTATATTCATCAGTGTGCATTTGTATATCAGGGATTTTAAACGCAGAAGTGTAATTACAGACAAATGCAAAAATCTTTGATCGGATATTTATTAACACACAATTTTTGTCATGATTGGCTTTCTGATGGAGGTTGAAAGAGTATGGCCAAACTGTAAGCAGTGTCTTACTCATTAGAGTAAGGCAGATGATTATGTCTAACAGGTTGCAAGTTTGAATGTCACTGTGAAAGAATTAGCAGAAGAGTCCCAAAGTTAAGTTTGTTTATTCATATAATTCATTTGGTAATAGTACTATTGTAGTAGTATTGTTAGTTTTTCACTTCTTCTGTTACCTATAGGAAACACAGGGATATGGTATAGGTCGATGGAAATCAGCAGCACGAGCTGTTCAGAACATTGGAGGCAAAAGGCAGTCAACAGCACAACTGTATGTATCGCAAATTGCCTTTAGACTAACTAACAAGCTACTACACTGGACATTTGTTATAACATGCTTTATTATAACATGAATTCTGATATAACACTGTTGGGATTTGGATCCTAAACTTAATTCACCTATAGAAATAAATTCGTTAACGTATGATATCATTATAAGGTGTTCTTGATGTGGCTTTCAAAGATTGTTCATAACAAGTTTCTGGTATAAATGTGATTTAGCTTAACTGTTTACTATGAGTTGATCTTATCCTTTTGAGTTGAGCTGATAGTTTTGAAATGATCTGCTTGAATTAAGTTGATCATTTTGGAGTGAACTGATGCTATATTTCTTATGTATGAACTATGTTATATATTATTGTATGCCTTATCTTATAATTTCATTTTCGAGGACCAGTTCATGGTGAGAGTTGCATGAGTGGGATAGGGGCCTACTGTCACGTCTTTTGTTGTTTTTATTATTACATTTATTACTGTTTTAAGTCTTTTTTCCAAAGGTGAATGATGATCGGTCAAAAAAGAAAATGGCTGTCCATTTATTATTTTTAGTATTATTGATGATTTTTATTATTATTATTATTACATGTATTACTATTTTATTATTATGAAGCTGCCTATTTTAGTGCAGCTATAAATGTTGAAGATGCTGGTTTTTTCGTTATCTTGACTGTTGGTTTTTGAACAGATTGTCATCTTCAGATGCTAACTTAGTCATTTCTGAAAGATCATACGTAATGGAGTGTCCTGTCAAGCTGACATTAGTAAGATGGACTAATTGCTTTTTTCCTTGAATATACGTATGTGAGTGTTGGAAGTTATTCAGCTTTCATAATTGCTCAAGTATCTTATGTCACCTGTTTGTCATATGACAATCCTGAGGTCATTGGCTATGAACAGAATTTGACTGTTAAACATCCTGTTCTTTTGAAAACTTGGCTAAAATTTTCTGCTGTAAAAATTTCATGGCATCTCAAAGTGTATCTGGCAAACAAAATTATGGCTAAGTTCAAATGTTGTTAAATATTGCTTAGACGCACAAGTACTTTCAGAATTTCTGTTACTCAGAATGCAATTATGGTGCAGTTTTTGTCAGTGAAGTGCTTTGTGCTCATTGGAATGAAGTGGAAATTCCACTCATGCGTAGGTCATCATATACTGTGTTTTATGGTGTAGCATTTAAATCTGAACTCAGATTATCAGTTTGACTTTTAAGACTTTTAAATGACCTAGACAATTACTGTAGTAGTAATCCACGCTTGTTTTTCATGTATGTAGTGTACAGTAGTTAATTAATTATCAGTAATGATAGTTTGCTAATTACTGTTTAAGTATTTACAAGTCTTCTGTACCCTTCTTGCCAGTCATGATGAAGACCCGTGCTTCCTAGTCTGCTTAGCGAATAAGGACTATAGTCATATTAATAATATGTTGTTGCTGATTTTTTATGCCTGTCTTATGAGTTCTGCTTTCGTCCCTGACAATACACTTAGATGATCCTTAATTGCTTTGTGTTGTTTCTGTTGGATGAATGGTCTGTGTGATGTTTTATGTTTTTATTAGGGTATGCAGACACAGCAGAGACATCTGTTCCTCTTCACTGATCTTCTCCTTATTGCCAAAGGACGGTTAGTACTAATTATGTTATTTAGCAGTCATCTTGGGTTTTGAATGGCATCGCCCATGAGCAGGTAGATTTGCTGTCTCTCATTCGGTACACCATTCCTGCATTCAGGCCTGTTATCAATCAGGTATTGGCAACTTCACTTTGCCTGCCTTCATTGTTCATGACTGCTGTTTGAATCTAGCTCAAAAGTGGTTCTGATGATGTTGAACTATATCATTACCATGTGTTACTGATTTTAGAATTATTCCTATTTTGCTTTTGATTTCTGCGTCATTACTGAAATCTTGAGCATTTGTATCTCTGGTTAGTTCAGTCTGCTTATTTATTTTTCTGCAACTGAAGGATAAATTTTCGACTGAAGCACAGAATTCGTATATGCGACTTATGGGTAGCACCTTGCACAGAGAAGTTGTCTAATTCATCCGTCATCATTGGCTGGCCAACAACAAACATTATTGCCACTTTCGAAAAGTCAGAACAGAAGGAGCTCTTCCAGAAAAAACTGAGAGAGTGAGTCATATGATAATCAAATACATTTACAGTCTTAATCAGCTAGCAATCCTCTATATGCCATGGAACTGATCTTGCAATGTTTTTATTGAGAAAAAGCTATTTTTAAGAAAATCTTACCTGACATGGTATGTACTGTCACTACAAGTTTTCTGTTTGCAGCGATCTCTGTTAGTTTTGTTTATATGTTAAAAGGCAGTTGGATGGCTTATGCACAGAGGTGCATTCAGAGTATTATGAAGTGGCTCAATTAACCATCAGCATGAGTAGTTTAGAACTTTGATTTATGTTTGTGTTAATGTGTTAATTAAATTGTTGATATATAAATATACCAATGAGGAGTTCCCTTGAAGTGGCAATTAATACAGATACATGCTTTTGCATTTGCATTAACATGAGGAACTTCTCAAGGTTTTCTGGGTGATGTGATTGCAAAAAAACTATGAATTTATTACATGCATTTTAGCTTGTTCTTGCATAATTGATCCAGTTGTCTTTCTTGACCAGGAATCGGCTGAGTCTGAGCATGTAGACCTTGTAAGATTTACTTGTTTCAGTCAGCTGCAAATGAATGGAAAATTAAAGCTTGTTTAAGGGAAATATTTTATTTGGATTTTACAGACTTATAATGGCTGAAAAGGCAAAAGAGATACCACAGTCAATACAAATAAAGATTCTGAGGAAAGACTGTGACTTTACTGCGGTATGAGCAGAACAGTTTCTCTTTAATATTGTTTGTGAAATGGAGTTTGAGTCTGCTATGGGTTATCGTTGGATATAGGGTGAGATTGGCACTAAAGGTTTTTGAATCATTGTTTATTTTATTTTGATGTACAGTAATCACATAGTTTTAATATATAATGTGATTTATCGTGCTTTAAAACCTTTAATAAAAGCCGCTATAATAGCAATGCCGAACTGTTGGGAGTTGGAATGTAAACTTTTCAACTTTCAAGACTCATGGAAAAATACTTGGAAGTGTTGACAAGAAATTTTTTCTGTGTAGCATGGATGTAGACATAAATTTCAGTGTGTAAATTTTAGCAGCTGACATGTTGTGCTTTGATTAAATCTGTGTCCAGATCAAAAGTCTGGTGGTAGCAAATACTGAAACTTCCAGCCATGTTGTTGAACGCTGTCTCGATGAATTTCATATCACGGTTAGTACATGTATATATCTGATGTGTGTTCCTATCTGTGTACTTGCATCTTCTCACTGCAGCCCTACTTAACCTACCCACTGAGTTTTTCTCAGTCAGGAGAAAGTATTGCACTCGATCAACAGACACTTTGAGTCTTGTGCCTCATAGCTGGACAGTGTTTGGCTCTCAGACTATCTCGGTGGCTGATCCGAAGCTTTGATACTCACTGCCCAGTTCTGTACATTCTGTTAGTTCTCTAATGTCACTCAGATTTAAACTTAAGACTTCTCTATTTCAACTTGCTTAATCACCATAGCCTGGCTTTGACTGGGTCTATGATCTAAGGCTAGCAGGCTTGGGGCTGCTGAGGGGACTTCACGCACTGATCCTGGGCAAGTTGTTGGTATGCACACATGCCTCTGTCACCAAGCAGTGGAATTTGGTACCAGTGTAACCAGGGAAACAAACAGCAAGTTCTGCTATGCACTGGCCCTGCGTTCTTGACCTTGGAATTCATCCACTGCCGGCTTGAGGGCCTTAGAAAAAAAGTGAGCACCTCCCTAATTCCCATTGTGGGACCTTTGCTTTACTCTACCTGATTTCTGGTTTCCCTGAACTTTCAGACTTTGACCAGGATTCTCCAGTGGATTACAATTTTTTGACTACAGTTTAACTTTGAGCGACCTTCAGTTGCTGTCTTTATGATAATGGCATAATAGAGATGATTGGATTAGATTAGATTAGTTGGTGATGAATAAATTGTCTGAATCTAAGAAAGTTTCTTTGGAGACTGCCAAGCAACCTGCCTTGCAGCATAGTTTTTTTATTTTATTGTGTAATAAAATTTAACAATAACTGTACATATTTTTTTCTGTTTGTTGTTTAATAAATACTTGTTTGAAACTGCTGACAGCAGTCCTATAATACAAACATAGACGGATACAGGATGAGTAACTTATATTGCATATGGGTAATTATCGGGTGATAATTAACTAAGGGTTGGCCAGTGCCAGAATGTGTAGCAGTTACACTTAATTATGACTGTGCAGTTCTATTACAAAATACTAAGAAAAATGTAATGAATTATAGTTGAGCCTAGGAACTGTTGGTTCATTTGATTTTACTTGGGTGTTGACTCTGAATGTTGATGGCTGCTAATGGATAGAGTGTTGCTGGTGCTTGGTTTTGTCTCATGTCGAAATGCTGTGAGCATCTTGACTCCAGATGGCATTCTCTTTCCAGCAACTTGCAGAGCATTTAAGTGGGAATCACAGAGAAGAATTTAATCAGTTTTGTTGGGAAGGCCATTTTTAGCATTCCAGGCCATTACTGCGTTCTGAATATAAAACGCTGATGCTGGATGCTAAGAAGAAAATAATATAACATGCTTTGCAACAGCACTGTTGAGATGCTCTTAGACAGGTACCAAACAAATGATGAGATAGTCATAGTCAGACTGCTGATTACTTTTTACTCTGGTTTAACTGAATTTCAGGATGCCAGTGCTGTGGACTTTCACCTCTGTGTGTTATCTACTGAAGATGATACCACATATTCACTGTCTGGTTGGTGAAATTTAAATGACATTTGCTTAGACAGTAATAGAGCTATGGATTGCAAGTGGATTTCTCTTCAGTAACTTGGGATTGTACCAACTGCTTACAGTACCTTTTACTCCTTTAAGCACACATGCACAGAGTCAGACTTTAACAGAATTTTAACAAATGTTAAGACTTGATTGAGATCCAAATTGGTCTTTTTTAGAATTAACTGATAGTACAGGTAACTTTGTTAACATGTGAATAATGAAGTCAAGCATCAGAACCGCATGTAATGGTATGGTAATGAATAATGCTAAAATATCTTAGAATCTATATATTATATGTTCCTACATAATTCTATATTTTTCCTACATGCTTTAACCTCATTCTTACTGCACCCTGTTTACTGTAAAAATATAAATAATATAAATACAAATGTGCATAAAAGCAAAACAAACACTAATTTTTCTAAGCATAAGTTTGTGATATAGAATCTATTAAAACTTGGATCATTTGAGAATAGATGGCATTTGACCTCAGTGTCATTCAGTTGTTCATCCAAATGAAAGAAGCAGATAGAGCAATAGATAGCAGCTTCTGAAGTCTTGTCATTAGATAAAGCAGAGGGTAATAGAGAGGAAAACGAGAGGATTCCAGTTTGGCAAGTTAACAGTATATACTTGTATCTGTATATGTACAGTGTTTCTCAGAAGTGCTAAAACACTGTAATGCAATGTTTTCAAAACAGACTGATTTTTTATGACTAAATATTATTCAATAATCAGTGTGGGTTTCTGAGGAATTTTAGATTGGTATCAAAGTGTGGCATTTTATTTCTGAGATAATCTTGCTTTTATCCTTGATAACTTTTGTACTCTTCAACAATCATTCACGTTAACATTATCTATTTTCGGCCTCCACCGTACTACAGCGGTCTATAAATCGTCTTATTATAATTATTATCTTGTTGCCTTGGCAGTAAGCTATATGCATATTTTCTGATGTCTGTTTGATCTGTTAAAAGATGTTCTATTACTTGTAGGTCATGAATATCCATTTACAGTGTGGATGAGTCATGTACCTGACTCTGGTCTTCATTCTGTTGATAATATTTCGGCAGCAGACACCAAGATTCAGTTCCTGCTTCGAAACAGCAAGAAGATGCCTCAGAAAGTGGTTTTGTGTAAGTACAAGATTTGCCTTCATTGCACACTGAATGCTTTGTATGGTTCTCTGTAGAGCCCTCTGTATATGATCTGACAAACCTTGAATGTAAACTTTTAACTATACTTTATGCACAACACCTTTGCAGCACACTTTAAAAGTATTTGCACCATATTGCAGTATAGGGTAACTCACTTTACTTCATAAGGTTCTAATTTGAAATTTGTGTAAGCCAGGAACTGTCAGTAGGATTGGCTTCCAAAACAAAATGGCAGTATTTTAGTTTCTAATTAAGGAGTGAAACCAGTGTCCCAGTGAATATTAAATATTGAAGAGCCTATTATTGAATCTCCAGCACAGACAAAGCTCAGTGTTGTTTGAAAACTGAAACTGTCCGAGGTTAGTCAACAGTCAACAGGTAGTAATGTTATCATTTATTAATCCATTTTATGTAGTGGATGGTGATATTAAGTAAAATTTCAGAAAGATCTGTAAAATAATGTACTGTATAAAGGTCCAGATGTGTTAAGTAAAGTAATATATTATGCTCTACCTAAGCTGGTTGTTGTGTATAAAGTTTGTCAGAAGTCTTCCCCACTTGCCTGAATATGTCTTTGTCCTGATCTGTGCCTCTTGCTGGTGGTCAGGCCTGCTACATGGTGTCGAGTGCTTCTGATTTAACGTCTTGTAAAGGCACTGTATAAAACCTGTCTTACATTCCATTACATATCTATCTTGATTTCTAGTGTTCTACTGGAGTTCAGACAGAAATCACAAATTTTGCAGTACAAAATATTAAGGTTTCTTTTTGGATTCCCCATTTTTATGTATTTTTTCTTCTGTTATTGTTACTTTTATATAAATA
Source organism: Norana najaformis (assembly GCA_964023275.1). Lineage (NCBI taxonomy): Eukaryota > Metazoa > Annelida > Clitellata > Crassiclitellata > Hormogastridae > Norana > Norana najaformis. Next base: position 21,204,071 of record OZ029913.1, on the reverse strand, counting down.
CTGAAGATTTATGTTGCACTGTTATGCTGATTCCTAGTGAAGATTGAATCCTATTGGTCATCCAGGGTGGTTCATATTTGTTTGATCAGAGTGGTCCATAATTATTTTCTTAGGTATTAGCATTCGTAAAAGAACATAATTTGTAAGTTAAAACATAGATTGTCATTTATTAGATTCTGATTTGTTTGTAGCTGAAGTGAACAAACCTAGGAAAGGCAAAGCATTGAAACGGCTTTTTGCTAAACCTCCTTCTTCCAAGCAAGGTCATGTAGCAGCAAAGTTCTTCTGCCGTAATCTTGGTGACTTAAGTGAACAGGATGCAACTATTCCTCATCCTGTTATGGTCAGTTGCTTTCAGAATTTAACAATTTATCAGTTAATTGTTGCATCAGTTTGCTACATGTATAGCTGTTCATAGCTGTTTTGATGATCTTCTGGATATTGACCTGATTGTGACTTGGTTTTAATGCACCATCAGTTTATGCCTCGTGTGTTAGACGCTGGCACAATAGAAGTTATTGATTAATAATTGTTGTTTTGGTCAGAATGAAGTTAAGTGCTTATGCTCAAGTTACGACTCTTCTTGAAGCTTTAGTTTTCACCAACTCAGGTCTTTGTCTCATAAGTAAAGTAATTTCTCGTGTATAAAATAACAATGGTCCTTGGGGTCGTGGTTGCCTTTCAGTTCGAAATGATCTTCAGCTGTGGAGTTGGCGCTTAAGTAGTTGAAAATGTTGGCCTTTTTGATAAGGCCGTATTTCATCCATGAACCTTGCAGCTGACTGTATTTTGAGATCTGTTATTAAATTGAAGGCCTTTCTCGTCTTTATGAAACCATGGTTAACCATATTTCAAGAAATGAAACCAATTGCGGACCACTTCTTTTGGCTGCAGACAGATTTGTAAAATGCTGCCTCTGTTTTATCTCTCTGGAAGGTTCTGTAGCAACAAAGTAATAGTGCATTAAGCATCAGTTGGTTGATATGAATACCAAAATCTTAGGTCAATCCAGTTTAAACCTAGAAAGTGGAAATTCAGTCTCAGATGTAAATTTTTAACTGTTCTAAATTTCATCACAGACTACGTATGCAGATGGAATTTGGGGCCAAAGCAGATAAGACAACTTGATTTGAAAATCTTTAAATTTCTTTTATCTGTATTATGATGGCAGAAATAAATTTATCGGAAATTATCATCAGGCATAGCATTTTCACACCAAAATCAGTAACATTGTCCCTGGTTTTGTAGCAAATGTTGAAGAAGCTTTACGTTGATGGTCCCTGTTGTGATGGGATTTTTCGTAAGTCAGCCAACCATGCTAAGTTCCAGGCTGTGAAGCAGGCCTTGGACAATGGTGAGGAGATCAATTTTGATGAAATTCCTGTTCTCATGACGGCTGTGTTACTAAAGGTAAAGCATTTTACTTTGTATTAATATGTTGTTTAATGTGGTTTTATGGCATTGTGACCTTCTTTGTGTTTTTTAATGATTATAATGCTTATTAATATTTTATTATTAACAAATATTGTATTATATCATCTTAATTACAGTAACATTACTGTTATTTCAAATGTGATTTATTGCTGCTGTTACTTTTATTACTGCAACTGTTTATATGTATAATGATATGTTGCAGTAGATCTGTTCATTGTTCACCTCTTGCTCCTGCTTACACATCAACTGCCTATTAGTAAATCTAAATGAAAAGAAAGGCATTCGTATCTAAAGTGGTGGCAACAACTAAATACATTTGTTTGTATGTGTGTGTATGTATATATATACAAATATATACATTGTAGATACTCATGTATAAGTCAAAATATTTTGGACAATTTTGAAAGTCCGAATTTGGGAGGGAAGCCTTGTATGAGGGTCAAGCCAAGATTGCATGATATATTCATGGGATGTTGCATGACACATCTGAGGTGAAGAAGGTCATAAGTAATGTTGTAAAACAGATGATTCTGTAAAGAATTAAGTTTTAGGCATCATTGTAAAAGTTCGTCTCAAAAAGGTGGGATAGACAAAGATGGAATGAAGAATTGGTTGGAACGTGTGTGGAACGCACAACTGAATAAAAGAAGAGGCCTGCAAGTGTGGAACACGTTCCTTGCACATCTAACTGATCCTGTTAAATTAAAGGTTTAGCAACTGCTTGCATATGTGTGTGTAATCCCTGGTGGGTTAGTAAGTAGTAAGTCAGTAAGACATTTGTTGACACGCCATGTGTCCATCGGCTGAGCGAGGAATTGTAGGCGGTTAACTTCTGTGCTGCTACCTTTAGACATTTGCTTGAACAAGCTGCATAAAGACTGTGTTCTTAAAGTTGGAATGGAATGGATTGTATCGGGTGCAGCAAAGTTGTGGGAATACAAAGAAACCTGATTTGCCTTTGATTTGTGAATGGGTTAAGTTCGCATGGGACAATCTGCCCAGGGAAATGGTAGAGGGGTCATTTTAAAAATGCGGCATTAGTAAAGACATTGATGATTGGCAAGACGATGCCATCTACTAAACTTCATATAATGCAGATGACTCAGAAATCGACAGTGACTACAACAAAGCTGACATTTACGTGGATGACCCAGAATTAACTGATTAGACATTTAATTAACTTCTTGATCATAATGATAATAAATCTGATTTTGAAGGTTTTTATTAAATCTACTGAAGAGACATTTAATTTACTCTTTGATGATATTGACATCTCTGATATTGAAAGTTGTGATTAATTCTACTAGTTTGTTAAAACAGACATGTTCCAAATGTCAGATGGTTGCAATAGCTTAGTTTCTCTTAAAAATTCTAATAGTGCTATAATATTTTGCCTTCCTTCTTATTCCAGATTCCTTGTCTTGACACCATAACTTCTATCGTGATTTTCAAAGTGGAAACATAAGCATCTACGTTATATATATGTATGTGCGCGTGTGTGTATATATATATATACATATTTTATTTAATTTTTAACTTTTCCAAATTGCTGATCAGTTCTTTGTTACTTCTGCAAAATCCTAGCTTAGAGCTGTTCTTAGAAAAATTGATTAATATAGCAGATTTCTGTTTTTCCTGTAGGACTTTCTACGTAACCTGCCCAACTGCCTTTTAAACTGCCAGCTTTATTCAAAATGGATTGAAGCAATCTTGTTACCAGACCATGCAGAGCGCATTGCAAGCATCAAAAGGTAACGAAATTGTTTGTTTTTTAGTTATGTAAATGTCTCCTAAATCACACCTCTAATAATGAACATGTACTAGTTATGAGTTTCAGACTGTCATTGGCTTGTTGAGGCTGCCTTAACAAAATGTAGTTCACATTAAAATTTAAGTTACTTCATCATTACACATTATAGCATATACAGTGCTTATTATACCTAACAGGCCTGGTTTGCCATTATTGCACTTAACATGTTTATTTTTTATTTTAGCTGTTAGTCATGCATTTCATTATATTTGTATCATGCATATTGTGCGTGTGTATGATTACAGAGCGCTTTCTTTGCTCTTCTTGTTTTGGCTCTGACAATGATGTTAAACAACAGGACTAATGTACATACTAACTGTAAGATTGCCCAAAATGACTGGACGGTAAAAGAGGATAGTTTAATCTTACACTCAGCACATTTATATTTGCTGATTTTAAGATGAAAGTAACGTGGAATAACTGATCGTTGCAGACTTGTGCAGCAGCTGCCGCCTCGCAACCAGCTGCTCCTACGTCATCTGATATGCGTCTTGTACAACTTGGCAAGTCATTCGGACACGTGCAAGATGAACTCGTCCAATTTGGCCATCTGCGTTGGTCAGTCTGTCCTGTGGTCTGGTGCAGGAGTGGCTCAAAAGGAGGATGCTGAAAATGCAAATCATCTGGTTCAGCAGATGATTGATTTTGCAAAGGACATCTTTGGACCGGATTGTCTGATGCTTTTTGACAGCATGGCACTAATACCAGCATCTTTGTGTCGCAACTTCAGTGCTGATACAGATAGCATTGGTAGGAAACATGATTGTTTACGAATGATGTGTAATTGGTGACTGTTATAGGTATCTGAATACTTTTTGATTATTTTTTGATTGAAGTTTTTGTTCTTAATGAATAATGTCATTTAGGCTAGCATAGGCAGCAATTTTGTGAGGTTCTTAAAAGGCACTAAATTAAGTGTTTAGGTGCATATATACATTATTACAATCCACCATCCTCAGAGGAATACTCTTGGGATTAATGATTCTTTTCATTGATTCCTCTGCTTTTTTGACACAGTGATTATTAGACAATATGGACTAATAAACATTATAATTGTAGGCTTGCCCAAAATGACAGAGTGGTAACACATTTTCAAGGTCGTCCAGGTTTATTGGCTTTCCCCATATAGGTTAAGACTCTAATGTGATATGTATGTAGTTTGTAGGTTTAGATTAAGATGTGATGTGTAGTCTTTCGGTTCAGGTTATAATGTGATATGTGATTTATATTTCAGAATTTCTGATCCCAATGTGACAGTGAGACAAATAGCTTGCAATTCCTATGTGTTATGTTCTTTACAGATCCAAGCGAGGATTCTGTTTGTAACAGCTTTGACCTGGAGTTCAGTCGTTCTTGCAGCGAGGCTGATTCAAGCCCAGCTGTTCCTGATAGAGCTGGCTTTCTTATGCAGAGCAGCCGAAGTTGTGACTCTGGGTTGCAGCTTGGCAACGAAGTTCATGACAATTTAGGGACAGCATCATCGCTTATGCCTTCTCTCTCTCCACAATTGAAACAAACGATGTCCTCAGAAAGCAGAGAAGAAAAGGAGAAAACACAAAACCCCACAAAAAATCTGTGGCGGTCAAAGAAGAGACCCGCTCCAGGTATTCCTGTTATGCAGCAGAGCTCTTCCACTGACACTCTTCCTTCTATACGCTCTATAGACTCTCTTTTGGTTCATTCCACAGGATCAGCACTGGATGAATTGGCAGAGTCTCCTGTGGTGCAGTCTTCTTCTAATGATTCAGCAACTTTGTCTGGTTTAATCCAATCAACAGAAGCTTCCTTAAGCCAGTCAACAGAATCTCCTTTGAATCAGCCAAAAGAGCTTTGTTCCACAGGAACTGTAGAACCATCTGCAAGTCAGTCCGCTATTTTTGCTGCATTTCAGTCTTCAGAGAATGTCCAAGCCTTTAAGTCAGGCCAAAATGATAAAAAATTTAGAACAACTCTTTCTGATGACTCAGTGCTTGAAAGTTTTGATGAGACCTCAGAAGATAGCTCTGATGCAGAGTTTGTGAAGGACTTAACGGCCAGTGAGCAACAATTTTCCACTAAAGACCCATCAAAGAATGTTTGCAAAGGAGTGCAACAGCAGAATAGTAATCCTTACGTTGTGATATCCTCAGACATTCAACAAAACACAAGAGGGAATCGAGAGCTGGACTTAGACCAGCTCAGACGTAGGCCGCCTCCACTGAGTCAACTGCATGGCACTACTTTTGCCGAAGAATGCCTTGAGACTCCAGATGAACTTGAGACAGAAAAGATGTATTGGTCCCGGAACTACAGCCCATCAAAGGCTGCAGCAGCATTTAGAATGCACACGTCAACTGATTCAGGTAATTTCAATTCTGATGAGCCATGTCAGAGTGCAGATTCAGTTGCCACTTCCCCCGAATTGCTGTATCCTTCCGTATGCACTGGATCTTCCAGTCAACAGAGTAGAGAGTCAGCAGATGACGTCATCGATAACTCGAGCAACAGGCAGCAGACATTGCCAACACGGCGACCACTACTTCGTACAAATGCAGTTGTAGAATCTGATGCTGATAAGCTGAAGCATGGCATGACTGCCTCTGGGTCGGATCTCTTTCCATCGCAGATAAAAAATCTTTTACAACAGAATGCAAATGTTAATGACAAACAACTGCCATCAAAGAGTGTAACCGCTAAAGCAGATAAAGTTGAACATTCTCATACGTCTCCTTCAGAGCAAAGGGCAGAGCAGCCTTCCACCAGTAGCTGGAAACACACAGAAAAATGGAATCAAGGCCTACCAACTTACGAGGAAGCGCTGCAACAAAAGGCCAGACAGCAGCTGCATCTTGGCAATCCTATTCAACGGAATGGATGCTACAATCAACTGAAACATTCGCAGGATGAAAAAGGAAATGGGCGTCCAGAAAAAGCTGAGGTGCTGCTGCCACACTGCAAGAGCCTGAATGATATATCTACACTCATAACTGAAAATAAGAATGACCTAACTCCACTGCAGAACAGAAGCCCTTCACAGAGCTCCATTTTGAACTATGATTCCAACACAACAAACCAAAGATCCGCTGGAATGAAGGAGACTTCCAGGTCAGTGTGCTCAAGGACTGCAGCGCCAAAGGATGCATCACTGCAGAAGGCTCGGAAACAGTTGTACCTTGGAAATGGGAAAAAGAGCGAAGTGCCACAAATGCCCTACAAGGCTTGTGATACCAGAAGTGAATGCCACACATCTTCTTTGCCTCATGAGAAATACCAAGCAGTGGCTGTTGATCTATACCAATCGCAACGCAGTTCTAGTAGCAGTGCTTTAGACAATGAAGACTGCAACATGCAAGAGCCAAGCTCTCGACCACGGGCCACACATAAACGGGTCAGAAATCGCCATATTCGAAAGCGTTTCTCAGATCCACGAATGAACATGGAGAAATGCTGCAAAGGATCAGAACTCGGTCGAAGCAAGAGTGACTCTTGCGAACTGTGCTGGAACATTGCAAGGAAGCAGTTCCAGACCAATCTGAGGAGCACGGAAAGAGAACATTCCAAAGAAAACATTGTTCACAGTGACCAGTTTGCCACAAAGAAAACTAGCATGAGGGAAGTCACAGACAGATCTGCAAAATCTTTCAGTGCCCAAATCAAGGTTTCTGAGCCTTCTTTGTCTCTTAGAGACGTTAATCGGAATCGTGAGGCCAGCAGCAGAACAGCCAACCGAAAATCACTGACAGTCAAGAACAAGAACTGGCACAGAGAACTTTCACAACAGTATGTGGAACCAGGGTCTTTTTCATCTGTCATTTCGCCAACAGGCAGAACTGGGATGACACACCCATCAAATAGGTTTGGTAGAGAGGTAAAGGAGGATGTGGCTACTAGCACTAGTCATAGTCATGTACTGCCATGCATAAACATTAACTTGAATGTTTCTGTCACCATTGGCTCTGGCCAGAATGGCAAAGACAGCACCGACAGTGGACTGACTACGAGTGGCACTTGTCAGACAGAATCTAGAAATGACTGTGGCAGTACAGCTACAAAATGGCCAGACAAGAAAGACTGCTCAACTATTTCGTCTTATAGCTTTAAATCACAGCTTCCTAGAAGAACAGGACCAACAAGGAGCTCTGATTCCATCTCAAAGAAAGTGCCTGTTATTTCTGTTCCGGAGCAGAGGGATACTTTCCCAACTCTGTCTCTGACTGCAGGTTCTTCAAAGATCTCAGACGCTTGCTTCAAGGAAGCAGACAATTCCTCTTCTTTGTATATTGTCAACAGAGGGAACATTAGGCCTTCATGTGAAGCAATCCATGATATTGTGGACGATGCAGTGCTTTTAAATCCTGCAAACATCAGCTGGAGTGTTGCAAAACTCAAGCAGTTTTATAGTGATCAAAAGACATCTTCCGGTACTAAGTCCCAGCCTGTCACCTCGGCACCACCATCTTTATCGCATTCGAAGTCTGAAGACTTGAGTTACAGAAGGCCCTCGGCTTTGCCAAGGCTCTGTCAAACAAGAAATCCTCATGAAAAGACCAGAAAATCACAGATCGATTGATTCGGGGGGGGGCTGTTGCTTTTCTGTGATGCTGTACAAAAGACTGTGAAGTAAATCTGTAATGCTTCCAGACTGAAAGCAGTGATTTTGCTGAATGTTTAAAAAGATTTTGAAAGTTGTCAATATATTTACTTTCTTGTGTTTGTGTCTTACAGAGTGATATGGTACGGGTTCAGAGTCAAAATTGCAGTTTGTTTGACGTCTTGAATTGTTGATGCAGCTCATTTTTTAAACTATGATGTCTTCTTGCAGCGTAATTTTTGTGGAAATTTCTGTACTGACAACTGAAGATCTTAACTATGCATTGATTTTAAGTCCTAGTCATGTGCTACCCATCTACAATCTCTTCTTTGATGTAATACAACATCTGTTGTCTGCAGCTGTGTACTTTGTGGATCTGGATAAATACTCTGCTGCCTGTGCATTGCTATAATTACATCAGTACTTTGTGGATCTGGATATATACTCTGCATTGCTATAATTACATCAGTGGTCTTGGTTCTGGTTGTTTCTGTGTTCTGACCATACCACGTCTGCTTCACAGTCATTTCTGCTTCAGTGGTTGATGATTCTTTAGCAGCTTTGCTTGTGGAGAGTTGTGGTAGAAGATATGTCAGACATTTCTAGTTTATTGTGAGTGATGTAAAAATGCAACCATAAGAAAATTTATCATTACGATTAAGAATCTATCACTGTTGCATCCTTCTCTGGGTCAAACAGCATCTGGTCCTTTAAGTATGTGCATGCAGCATTGTAATCAGTTAAATGAACTTTACTGGTGACAAGTCCATATGAAGAGAACGAGAGGTGAACTGAAGGCCTTAAGCCAGATATCTGGTTGCTACTTCAGTGCACGTAACTTTTGTAACTGGAAATCCAGTCTGTGTTATGATAGTCAGATTCTTTGTCACTGTATATGTTTATTTCTGGCAGCAGAGCATCTGAATATGAAAGACGTTTGTTAATGACCGAAACAGTTCATGTTTTGATGCTGTATTCTGTTCCCTTTATTTAAGTTGTTACTGCATGTTTGATAGCGCATATTACGAAGATAAGCTTTGGGGAAATACATGTCTACATTTCTATCCTGCTGTTTGAAAGAATCTCTTTGATGTGTAAATCTAGAAATCAGACATTATGACAGTGTTGGCAATGTTCAGAAATGGATGATTGTATTCTGTCCAGAATATTGGCGGGTTTCAAACTGGATCTTTCGTATCTGGCCCAGTCAGAGGCAAGTTAATAAATTTGTTGTGGAACTGTATTGTACTGTAATACAGCTTAAAATGTATATAGTGTCTGTCTATAAGAGTCTGTAAAGATAGTACTGCTGGAAATTTTGTAAAATATGTTAATATAACCCAGAGTTGCATTTCAAAACGTGCTGCAAAAAGCTATGCAGATCTACATTTCAGACCTGTTGTCCTGGTTGAATCCTGGAGAAGTCCAACGTAGTTAGATGATTGTGGATGTAAGAAAGAGCATTCCCTAAACTAATAAATGTAGATGATGTTAAATGAATAAAAGGTAAAGTAAATCAAAGTAGATACAATACAGTTCCACAGGTAAGGTAAAGTAATTCAGTTGATTTAGGCTTGTAAAACTGTGCCAAGCTTGCTACCTAAAGTATTCAGCTTACAACTCTTTCCATTGAGCAAGCAAGTCTTTAAATGTGTTAACGAGCTAGCTTTCAGTTTCGTCAGAGGAAAATTTTAAACTGAAAACAGTACATCTTCTTGGATTCATCGTACTCTCGATTTCAGTATTTGCTATAAATAATAATAAAAACAACAATGCAATGGCACTGAAATGGCTCCAACTGTTCCGACATAAATGTTTGCGACTGTGCCAAGTTCTACACATTTGTTTTAATTTCTGCAGAGACAAAATGCTTGATTTGATTGTCATTCATTGGTGCTTTGTTTAAATACATGTTTTTGTATTAGATACAGTATTAAGAACTTATTTTCAATAATAGCCAAAACATAAAAGTAGCACAAAAAATCATAATATGAGAATAACAGTACCACTTGTTTTTATTATCATATTGACTCATGAGCAGTATTTGCATGTTAGTGCATTAGGCATCAGTCATGAGCACATCAAGAAACTCTATTTCCTGAACCAGGTTTCTGAGAAATGCTGTGAGTCAAACATTTCAATGTGATGCAGATCACGTTTTTCTTTTATTGTTTGTAGATTCAGCAGCCATATAACAGACCTGCACCTCAAAATTATTAGTTTGATTTACAGACTAACTTTTGCCTAACATTTGCCCAATTTATTTGTCATCCAAACTGGACATTACCATCCTTGATAGTTTACTTTCATCCTTCATTAAAAGTCTCTGTTCATGGCGTATTAAGACTTGCAGGCTAATATTTTAATGATTATAGTACTGCTGTAATCTGGAATTATTTTGGTCAGTTTAGCCTATGCTGTCTTGTTTCATGTTTTTAAGGCAGATTTCTTGCATATGTTTTTTTTTCAGTCAGAGCAGTTGGTCGCTTGCTCTTGGCTAGTGATGGATTTTGAGGGATGTGCTCTGCTTAAGATATTTTCTAATGATCAGCACCATTGTACTTGATTCACTCATTAAAGCAATTTTTACAACCAACAACCTGAATAACCTTTATTACTTTCTGAGAGGATTACTATGCATCACAAGGGCGGATCCAGATGACAATCCAGCAACGGTGCCCTTTCACAGCGCCTTCGTGAAAGCGTTCCTCTACAGCCTAAATTATGTTAGAGTCCATCAAGAACAAATTCATCTGTAAGTGAATAATGCTTGACTAACGTGAAAAGTCACCACCAGTGGGTCTTACACACCCACAGCCAAATTGACGGAGTCTAATCCAATTCCACAATGCTGCTATCACAGTGCACAAGGCTTCAGTCGATGGTAAAGTCCTGGTAGGAACTTGTCCATAAAGAACGGCCACAAAGAATGACTGACTCCCTTGTCCGCATTTGGTGTTACCTTCCCCATCCCTGTTTTTTGACGTCTGCACTCCAGTGGAGTACTAAGGCCTAAACTAGGCTACCCGGTTGATCCTGCAAGACTAACCAGGCTACTGGGGAGGTGTACTTTAATACTGCTATGCCCAGCAGAGGGACTAATTAGATCCAACACAGTACAGGCTATCTGCTGTCTGACTGAAGTTGGTTTTTCAGGCACAGGCTGTATTGAAATAACGGAGTGTCCTAAATTTAGATGTGGACGTTCTTGTTGGGCATAACCTTCCCACCCGTTACCTGCGTTTGGGTGACTTCTCCCTCCACTCTGCAGAAATCATTAATGGACAACCCCAGGGTTGAAAGATGAACCTTTTCAAGAGTTCCTAGTCATTCCTGATCCTTGAGGAGGAATGACGATTTACTTACTTACTTACCTCTACATGTTAGTTAATTCTTCAAATACTAAATTTTCAGCTCCCTAACCTTGACTGTCGGTTTTGCTGGTCACCCCGGCAACAATGTCCCAGACCTCTCAGCTCCTTGGATCTGTTCTGATAGTTACTGATGGCATTATTTTGACTTTGGTCTCACTGTGACTTGTACCTTATAAGAGAAATTGTTAAAAACTTACTGGAATGAATATAAATTTCTGACTAGGGCTTGTCTAGTGCCTCAGTGTTTAGTTGAACTGCTTTCTTTTGGTAATATCCCAGACAAAACTGAAGAGTTGCATTGAAACTACTGAACTGAAAAATATGATTATAATTTTTAATCAGACATATGTATTATGCCAATATACGAATTTGCCAGAAAAAGCATAGGAAGCCACAGAAAGACAAGCCTTCAAAGGCTTAAGAAAAGAGAAAGAAAATGTTCAAGGCAGTGAAATCCATAGAGCTGGATTGTAAGCATTAAAAATCGTAGAGTTCCTTTGGAAGTTTTAACTGGTACAACGACAGGCAAGTGGAATGCTTAAATCCGCAAGGATGTTTGATGCTTTACAACGGAATGCACTGTACGCGAGAACAGCAACCTTAAATAGGACTTGTGCCAGGTACTTGTGGCAGGTACTTGAATAAAATATGTAATTTAAAAGACGTCAACTCTGTGACAGGACATAAAGAACCAGTGTGTAAGCAAAAGCCCATAGCACACCTTGTTAAATGCCACAACTGCAACTTTGACATCAACAAGTATTCAAATTCTGATAATCTGCACACAATACACGTAACAATAACGTTAATCAGTTTAGAACAGGGCAAGTTTTGAGCCACAAGTCAAAATGTACTATACTTTGTATGATGATAAATATTTTTAGATAATTTGAATGACAAGTGGAAGTTTAGGCTAATAATTTTGTTCTGAAATAGCTAAACAGAACATAAGTTGTTTCTTAACAGAATAATGCATAAATATTAATGCCTGTCTTCAAAAATGCAAACAAAACAATTACAGCTAATTACAAAACAGAGGAAAAATTGTTGCTACACAACGCAACTTTTGGTCTACAGTGATGGAGATGTTATCATCGTTCAACAGCATTGTATCAGAATTGATGTTATAGTGAGCACATTCAAACATGGTTCCAGTGTAATCTTATATTGTAAAATGAGAACTTGTGAATGAGAATTATAACGCCTCGGGATCTGAATCTGGTTCTTTCGCGTCGGCATAACCTATCACATAATCCGGATAGCACTGATCACTGTCAAATATCACGAACAGTTTTGGGCAAAATGTATCATCAACGCAGGAATCGTACAGCTCCGCGTAAGGTCTGAAAGAGTCACGTGGTGGTGGTCGTGAGAATTCCCTCTTTCCAACTTCATACTTGCCAACTAAGACACGTGCTAGAAACATCCAGTTGCGCCTCCGATGTGCTTTGTAAGCATATTTATCACTAAGGCCGGCACGTACTGCAAAGTAGACACCTTTACCATAGACAAAGTTGTTAACGCCATAGCATCTTACATCAAAGTTATGGCGACAAATGCCCTTAACGGCACTTTCCATTTGTGTCCCGTGGAATAAAAATCGCTCGTCTAAATTGCTATTAGATTCCATAAAATTCCGTTTCCTGAAAGCAAAACAAACATCCCTGCTCACGCTGATATTAGGTAATTAATGTGATTAAACAAAACTTTGAAGCACAATACAAGCTACCTGAAAATTCACTAAACATTTGATATCAACCAAGCAGAAAGATGCAGAAGACAGCGTTTCACTCTAATAGTTTTGTTAAAAATTAATGATCTGCCTTTCTCCAGCAAACATCCAAATATAACTTCATAGAATCATAAAAACAGAACAACCTGCTATTACAAAACAAGCACCACATATAATCTGCACCTAACATAACTGCTCATTATCACAAGCCTTTAGTCTTCAGAAAAGTGGTTGTCAGCACCATTTCCAAGGAACTGATTAAACACTTAGACCTAACTTAATCTAATGACTTCAGTATCATAATGCACAAAGCATCAATTGATGGTCACATCAAGTGAAACCATACTCTAAAATCAAAATCATTGGAGAAGCTCAGTCAAAATCTGATAGGTCTGGAAAACCAGATACCAGGCTACGGTGGGTGAGCAAGTTGAAACAGAAGTTCAAGTCTTAAGTTTAGATCTCAATGACATTTTATAACAGAGAAAATCCACTGAAAGGGGCAGCAAACTTCAAAGCTTTGGACCAGCCACCAAGAAAAGTCAAGAGAAGAACACAAACTAACTTTCCTTATTGCACTTAAACCCTGAACACAAAAATAAACTCAATACCCTTATACATAAAACACAAGAGAAAATCATTTTTAGGCTTCTAATACTTTTAGGATAGTCGTACGGTAGCTGAAAGGAATTTAAACAAAGTTTCATTGAACTAATGTGACTTACGTTATATATTTTTGCCAAACAAAAGGATTTTGAACCCTGAAGACTTCTTTCACTTTTCTGGTTGTAGTGCTGTCAGAATTGAACGAATTCAGGAACTGTAAAGCGACCTGATTGTATTCTTCTGAAGTCTTACTCAGCTTAACCACTTCCCAATCTCTTGATGTATCCAGTGGAGTCCAGTGGGTTGGAAAGGACACCACAAAAGGCATGAACTTGAGAGGTGGCCACTCGGCACTATAATACACAGAAAAAAAAACAAAACAGAATCAAGATCGAGAAATGCTTCGGAGAAAAATGCCATACAACTGCCTACATATGTGTCGTGGAGTCAGTAGGCCACAAGGCTTGAGAAAATGTGACTTTAGAAAGAGACAGACAGAGAAAAATATACACCAAGTCAGAGATAGAGAGATCAAGCGATAAATGCAGTTAATAACATAAACACTTTCTGTGTGCATAGGCTTATAGCAGGAGTAACTGCTACAGTGTGAAGGTCTTCGTTGTAAGACCTAAGCTTTAGGCCTGGACCAAGACTAAGCAGTGCACTGCTGAAACATAACAGTGTTCTTTGGTCACATCAATAAACACTTGAACAACAAGTCGTCTGTTCTAAATAAGTAAGCAAATAATACATTTGTTAACATGCCATATGCCCATCAACTGAGCAAGGAATCATAGGCATGGGTGGATCACAACCATCCTGACATCCAAGCAACCACTCTCTCGAACATAATTTGCATACCGAAAATTAACCTCTTCCTTTCACCATAAAACTGCTTTGCCTGCATGCATGACGAGAAACATTCAACGTATGTTCTCTCTGTTATAAAGTAATAAAACTCGTACCAGAGTTAACAAAAATGCAAGGTATGGTAAGGTTTATGTGATCTGTAAAAACATAACAAATGCACATACATATGCTACGTACAAGCTGTCAAACCAAAACTACTAGTACAAACAGAATGGCTAACACACGAGTTTTCATCAAAATACAGAATGTTAAAGGATGGTAGATTAGTCAACAGCTTTGACACAGATGAAATCTTCTTACCATGTTTTAAGAAACAATGGACGCCTGCATATCGGCCAACCTCTCAACTCTTTCTCAGCTGGCTTTGTGAGTATAAAAGGCAGAGGTATCATAAATTTCCTAGGCTCAAACTCTATCACAAAATCTGTCCCATCCGGCATTTCAAAGTGATAGCCGAGTTGCCTCTGAGGCCAACAGAATTTTGTTTCCAAGGTCTGCTGATCAGGAACTGTACAATCCTAAAACAAGAATGGATAGAAATGTATTATTGTTTTGCCATATAAACAGCCATTTACAAATCTCTAATAAGTGCTGCTACATAGACATTTATTCAGTACTCTGCTATAAATACAAACACCAGAATCACCACCACCAGCAACAGAACATATCGGGAAGTCTTATTGCTCAACACCCGCGTGACTATAAACACAAACAGCAGTTCTGACATACAAGTAACTTCAGCATTTCCATGAAGTTATCGTCAAAGTTCCTTACAAACGGAAGTTGTGCAACTATAAGAATTGTGAATGTACTCAAAATTATTGATAGACTACACAAAATGTGACACAACTTTCAAAATAAACACATATGTTACCATAACAAACAACTATTCCACAGTAACAACACCAGTTTTGAAAAATACATGGTTCTCTGTTTCTAAGAAGTTGCTGGTAACACCAGACACTTCATGCCTGAGCATTTGGGCCATATTAGTGCCAGCTGTTGGCAGACATTACTTTCAGAAGTTACCGTCACAAGAAACAACCACATCAGCTCAGAACACATTGCTAACAACTTATACAACAGATATGCATACACTGAGATATACAGAAATGTACCAATATAATATAACAATAAAACAAAGGGCTTCCAAAGACCACCACTGACGTGCTTCAGCAGGTTCAAAATCATGCATCAGACTGCTAACTAAGATAGGTCCTTATGACCATGGTACTACAGCCTTACAGTCTCTTCACTGGCTGCTCCTTTGCCACCGAATCACATACAAGCCCTGTGTGCATTTGAACTCTGTACAAACTCAGTTGATTTTATTTCAGCTCTTAACATATCAATAGTGAGCATTCCATCTCACAGCCAACTACATTCTATGGGTGACCAACAAAACAAGCTTCCACTACTGCAGTGAAATTCAGCACTCAACTTTTCATACGCTTGGAACTCCCCGCCTACAGCCCTGCAGGAGATAAGTGCTTGAGTGCTTGCTTGCTTCAGCTCTTGATGAATGACAATGACTTCCAGTATAGAAGATATATCAGCATATCATAGGAACCAACAGCTAATCAACACAATAAGAATAACAAAGAAATAATTTAGGCCTCACCTGACCAAAGAGTTTCCAAGAATTTTCCTCTGCATGGTACCAGTACCATCGCCACTGTGTGTAATACTTGCTGTGATATGACTCCATTTCGGTGCCTCCTGGTGCAATAAGAGGAATAGCATAGGACATAGTGCTCAGTCGGTTGACAGCAACCATGCCACTGAAGTCAGGATGTGCTATGTATGCCATCATCAGATCAAAGTTGATGCACACATTAGTGAAAATCAAGGAATCGTGGACTATCACAGGTTGCTGACAAAACATCAATCAACACATTGAGATTAATAAATTTTTGTGTCAAAATCCTTTACTTATATAGGTACTTATTTATTTATTTGCTTAACTGTGGATAGAGTCACATAGCCTATCTTAAGATGAGCTTGTGATCCCGATACAGCAACTGCATCTTGCTGTTAACGTTTGAAGTAGGTTCAAACATTCAGGCTGCAGTATATCAGAGCGCCCAACAGGTCAGGCAATGTCTGCCACAAAATTTCTCACTAAATTTCCTGCATTTGGAAAGTAATTCTGCAGATTCTCAGAACACTGAAGAGGATCCTTGCCAGGAAAAAAAAATGCCACTTAAGGTAGGCTTTTTTCCAGAGCCATGCAAATGAATTTGAGCCATCAAGTGACTTCCAGGCATCAATAAATTATTACTCACTCAGACATTTCGACCAGTAATTGGTCACTCAGTCTCAGGAGCTGGTGGATGCTAAGACAATGAAGCCACTAAAACTTCATACCTATAACTGCCTCTAGTCTAGATGTTGGCTTAAGCAACTGGGCAGATGATGATGATGAAGATGACAATGATTATTACGAAAATTTGTAATGCGCGCAAAGTCACACCGAAATGCGAATTGGAGGCGAAAATGCGAATCGGAGGCGGAAATGATGATGATGATGACTTCATGCGTTACAAGCACTTGAAAAATTATGACAGGTTGTTAGGGAACAAGTGGTCTCGTCAGTCACTAGTATTAAAATGACATTTTACTAGAGTCATAAAAGACTTGTGCTGAAAAGAAGGGTTCCATATATGCCCCAAAGTTTAAGTCACAAGATCTTGAAAAGAGAAATCTTGAGCTCTAATATGGAAATGTCAAATGATGTTGCATTCTTGACATCTTCAAGGAAGACAGCAGACTGGCAAAGAAGCACACTCTTAATTCCTTAGGACACCACACGATGCCTTCACACACATGGATGATCACTATGCAAACAAATGGAAAACGAACTGGACAAGTTCTTACCTCTAAACAGTATTTACTGCACTGTGGTTGACAGAAACAGAACTCGATTTGTGATGATATTTCAGGCGAAAGATTATGAATTCCACCACCAAAAGGTGTAAAATCCAGCTAAAAAATAAACTTGCTGTTCAGCTTCATAGCACAGTCACCAAAATGTCACAGATAACCATCATCTCACATATGCCAGTCCGTTATGCTATACAATTCCACGTGCTTGAGCAGGAGGTCCTCAAACCTGAGGTGTTACCTAGTGACACTAAAATGAAGATGGTAATTAAGCTTTGTAAAGAACAAACGATATTTCAAGCAGATCTGTGCTACAGTACATACTGACCAAAGCAGCAGTTCCATCATATCTATCTATTATGTAACTCTTAGCACTTCAACTTTCAAGTTCAATTCCAAACACCATCCACCACAGCTGTCTTGCTCTATCCTTCCTGACTCTTGGATAAAGAACTGGAACCAAACCCTTCTTGCCTATTGATTTTGTTCTGACTGAGTGCCTGTGAATAAGCTGGTTCCTGAAACTTAGCTTTCATTGGGTACTGTAGAAATCTTGAGCTTACAATTATGATTGGACTCACAAATGACACTGCAAAGCACCCTAAAAGTAGCTCATTACTGATGACGTTGTAAAAATTGTTGCACTACATTACATTACATTGCAGTCCCACCCACATGCCAGTTACACCAACTCTGGGCCATCCTATCCAAGAAACACTAAACTGGCTTCCAGCTGCTCAACAAATAAGTTAGATTCTCTATATCAGGGAACTCTATATCAACTCCATTTTCTCTATGTTCGACTATGTGCTATGTCAAATGATTCATTGATCATAGTGTCCTGCAGCCTACGGAGATATGCAGGTGCAATGCATCAACCCTCCTTTGGAAATCTTCCATTCCATGTAATCTGTAATGTTTCACCGGGTTCTGCTCAACATATATTTTCAATCCATCTTAAAATACACTTGTTTAGATAAATTAGAGAGCCATTTGTGCATTTCTTTTGAGTTACTTACAAGTCTTGAAATGAACTGATATAGATCAGTAAGACAGCCATGTGTGCAGCTCTAGTAAGTTATACAAGGTGCTGTATTAAGTGTCTTGCTACAAGCAATACATACAGTTGACTGCCCAACCTACTGGCCAACTCTCCACTGACCAGCTACGCACATATCAGTCGACCAGCTTAAAATTAACCGTAAGTCAACCAAAGAGCCAACAGACAGTAAGTCAACTGCCTAGCCAACCAATCATAAGTCGAGTGCAGCTGGCCAGACCAACTAACCATTGAACCAAAACTCAATCGGCCAACCACAAATAAACTAACCTAAATTGTTAACTGTTAATTAATAATTTCTAAAGCGCTGGTATCTAATGCACAAGGCATCAACCAACGGTGCACCAAAACTATGCTGCAGTTAAGTGAATATCCAGAAGATCGGTCGACTAAGACAGAGAGAATAAGAGACCAATGGACCAGCTGAAACATACCGAGCACAAGATGCCAACCAACCAACTGCTGTCACAACCAACCATGACTCAGTAATGAGAAAACAATGTAAACAATACAAACATACCCGCCACAGATAAGGTAGAGGAAAGTGAACTTTGACACAGTGTTCATTTGACAGACAAATTCCCCGAATGTAATCCTCACAGATATAAGTTCTTATTTCTTGCTCTGGCTCAACCATGCTGCTCAGCCTCATATGCCTTCAATCTACAACAGTTGAAAACAAGGCTATCAATCAAATAAGGCAGCAGAATTATGTCAAATCTTTGAAACCTCTTACAAGGCTAAGCACATATCCCGGTGTTGTGACACCTTACCACCACAGCTTGATTTTTCTTTAAATGTCACAGCCTGAACAAATTAAAATTGCAAAACCCAAGAAAATCAAATCATTATATATAGACCCATAGATATAATAACACTGGATACAGCATACAACCAGATACACTGGATACAGCATACAACCAGATTTGTGAAGCCAACATCTAATTTTAGCCGTTGAAGTCAAGGGTGGCAGACAGCAGCCTTGTACGGTGGAAATGCATGAAAAGAGCCGCAAGTTCATGCTGGGAATCGTCTTTACAGAGACACTTATGTACACAAATATTTTAACAAATAAATTTAATAATGCAATATGTTTTGGCTAATGGCGGAAATGGAGATAATGAGGCTTTTAAAATCATAATAAAAATATACAACTGGATTCTTAAGATCTAGGAATCAGGCAGGCCGACAGTCAGATGGTTAAGGCAGATGGTGTTTCGGATTGGAGGCCGAGAGAGAGAGAGAGAGAGAGAAGAGAGAGAGAGAGAGAGAGAGAGAGAGAGAGAGAGAGAGAGAGAGAGAAAGAGAGAGAGAGAGAGAGATGTGGGGAAGAGGAAAAAGCAGGATAAGATTTTTGAAAAAGTAATGCCTTCAGTTTTGAGTGAAAGACCAGCCAGAAATTGCCAGAGGTGAAGTGTTGGTGAGTTCTTTTGATGGGTCAGATAACTATAGCCATAGCTGCTCCACCCCTCTGGAATAAATTCTGGTGGGAGTTTATTCCAGAGCGGTGGAGCAGCTATGGCTATATAGCGACTTCCAAATTTTAAGGATGAAATGACAGGGGGGGAAAGAAGTGTTAGGACAGAATAGGATTGGGTTGAATGGAGTGGTTGGAATGCAAAGAAATGACAAAAATAGGAGGGTTGGGAAGATTGAATTGTGTTATAGGTAAGCGAAAGGATTTTATAGTCTTTGTGTTCATGTACTGTATTTTTAAGCCAGTGAAATGATTTGAGAACAGGAGTGATGTGATAGGGTGTGGGAGTTTTTGTGACTACCTGAGCAAGATCATTTTGGATAGCCTGAAGGCGGTTTATTTGAGTGGTATCTACACTGATAAAAAGTGAATTGAATTGGACTATGGATGTGGCAATGGTAGATGCAGTTTTGAAGTCAAGCATATGTAAGGCAAATTGTGCAAAGGTCATGGATATGCATAAAGCAAGAATGGCAAAGCTGGGTGATATGATCAGAAAAGGTGAGGTTTTGGTAGAATATTACACCTAATTCGCAGACAGGAGTCAGCGTTAATGGTGTTGGTGGAGGTAGAATCCGGGCTGAGGCAGATAGAAGGATCAGGAATTTTCATGAGGTTGTCATATAGGCCAACAAGTAGGAATTTGGTTTTAGATGAGTTCAGGCACAATAGATCAGAAGGTGGAATGGTGAAGCAAGTCTCTACAGCAAAGTTTATATTGGGCCCAAATGGTACTATTCCCATGTGGGGCCCTGCATTTTGAAACTATCAAATGTTCATGGGCATGCTGGCAGGGCTATAGTAATACAACTGTAATATTACTGTGAATTTATAATTTATACTAAAATAGTTTCAACACGCACACACACACACACACACAGTAAACTAATTTTAAGATGAATTTTTAAAATTATGAATTTGTGTCAAATTGGCATGCCTTTCCCCAAACAACATCATTTGTAGGGCATATGTAGCTATATGACAATATTCCCAGATAGATTTCATATTTCCTGTACATGGTATGGAAGGATGGTAACATTGCAACATAGGATTCATATAACCTAGGGTATGTCATATATCTTACATATGCTGATGCTCATGGAATGCTGGAACCGTGCATCACTGTAGCCCTATTTATACCTCTGTACTCTTCAGCATATAAATCATTTATGTGTGCTCATGAGATGACATACAAAATTAGCTGTATCATCAATAAATAATTTTTCCAGTAAATGAAATATAACTTGTCCTGGTGCTGGCATTTTGAAGTTAGCTTTATGAAACCAGGTTGGCCTTTCACACTGCAAAACCACCGCCTCAATGTATTTTGGTGAGGGAAACATGTGTTGATAGTTTTCCTCACATATTCGTAGGTCTTTGCTGAATGAACATGCAAAGTGAGGGCAAATGTATGCAACAGGGACTTGACTTTATTCTTTCATCTCACTTGGCATATGATTTAGTCATTTTCAAAAAATGTATACTTCGACAGCGCTCAACTTTCCTACAGGGCACATACGACGACCGTGAGAAGCTCAGCTTTCTGCCACCCATGACGTCATTTGACCCAGGAGATGTTGGCTTCACTGTGTAGCATAAAAATCGGGCTTATGCTGTATCCAGTGTTATTATATCTATGTACAGACCCATATCTCCATTCCAAGAACAGTCAATCAATATAACCAATCATGTCAGAAATTCAGAAAAATAGAGAAGTCATGAACTTAGACAAGAATCAATTCCAGGTCACAGGCAAGCAGCTATAAACAGGGGATATATGTCTACTGAAGGTAAACTGCACAATGTCACCCTTGTACATTGTTTTTTTCTTATAGAAACATACTCTGAATCTATATTTTGCACTTTGATGATATTATTATTATTAATATTATAAAACAGCATATTATAATAATAATAAGGAAATGTGTAAAGCACAATTTAATGTACATAAATTCACCACAAACAGTCACTCAGCCTGAGATGACATACAAATTTTCAGTTTCTTCCTGCAACTTTTCAAGAAGTTCTGTAGTACTTGAAACTGTTGGTGCAAATGTGCTAATAACTTGTTTCTGTGCCTGCTGGACCTTCCGGACCATGCAAGATCACAGCTCAAAACTAGGACACTACTGACACCAACCAGGAAATGGAAGAAACTGCCAAGCAGTGACAAATAGATGGATAACTTTTGATAGAAAGCATAAAAATACTATTTGCAGAAGTTACACGACATGCAAAGAGAGAAAATGAGCGAAAGTAGTATTTTGTTATGTTTGACGCAATATGTGGCATATTTCAATAACAGACAGCAACAATCAGATATTCTGGTTACTGTCTGGGTGTGAAATTTTTGTTATGAGGGCTGTTGGGTCTAAATACATCGAGAAATAGGTAAAAGTGACAATATATAAGCAACATTTCCCCCTTGGTTTTCTATATCGAATGTCCAATATATATACGAAAATTATGAATATCAAAGCAACTCGACCGACATCGAATGTGTTTCAGTTTCAGAATGTATTTAGAACACCACTAACATCTTAATTGCAAAGTGATCCCGCCTCACAGTCCCAAATTTGTCTGCTAGCCACCTTCCACAGCCATACGTAAACTCAAACTATTACAAAAGTTCTTTGATCCACAAACAACAAACTTTTACTATTTCTATCAGTGTCAAAAACAGAAGATCGAAGCTAATAAGACTCAAAACCGACCATACTCACTTCAGAGTAAAACCAGTTGCCTTCCTATTGAAACCGTCCTCATAGCAAACATTGTTAACATTGCTCTACACGAAACAACAATTAGCACAATGAAACACAGACTACTAATAATCCCACTTGCGGATACAACACATACATACACAAAACTACTCAAAAATAAGCGCACACCATCGATTAACTCAAACACGCAATCCCATAAATAAACTGAATATATTTATTCACCACGAAGGTAGAAATGACAGAGAAAAAGAAATACAGAAATACAAACCACAAAAATGTAAAGGTACATGTTTTTCTATAAATGCAAATGTACACGGTTTCATATAGCGACCCTATGGCCTCGAGCGACCTCGCGCCTGTGAATAAGCGGGTCCCCGCGGCGCGGCTTTCGTTGGGCGCTGTAGAAATCTCGGAATTACGATTACGATACGATCCTGCTCATTTTACAGTGGATTAGACCTACAATGATCGGGTTAGGGCCTTCACCACCTCTGCCCGCTTGAATGGCTGCCACGATGTTTAAGGTCCCTGTGTACGGATTGTAATCGTAATCGTAATCTCGAGATTTATACAGCGTCCAACGAAAGCCACATCGAGGGAACCAGCTTATTCACAGGCTGTCAGTCAAGACAAAATCTATAGGCAAAAGGTTTCGGTTCCAGGTCAAGTTCCGGGAGTCAGGAAATCAGACAGTCGGACGGCTATGATGGATGGTGCTTGAAATTGAAGCCAGAATAAAGTTAATGGGAAAAGGAAAATCAGGATAGGATTTTAGGAAAATTTCAGTTTTGAGTGAAAGACCAGCGCAGAAATTGCAAGAGGCGAAGCGTTCGTGAGTTTGTATGGTGGATCGAATAGGCCTAATTGTCGTAATTCTGGCGGAGTTTATTGCAGAGGGGTGGAGCAGCTGTGACTATGGAGCGATTTCCAAATGTTAAGGATGAGGTGGCTGGAGGGCGAAGTGTTAGGACAGACGAGGAGCGGGTTGAACGGAGTGTTTGGATTGTAAATAGCTGACGTAGATAGTAAGGTTGGGAGGATTGAAGTGTTTTTTAGGTAAGGGATAAGACTTAATTTGTACTCTATTCGTTCAGGTATCTAAGGCAGTGAAGTGATTTTAGAACAGGAGTTATATGATGGTGTTTGGGAGATTTGGTGACAGCACCAGCAAGAGCATTCTGAATGACTTAAAGGCGATTTATTTGAGTGGTATCTATACTGAGGAAAGTAAATTGCAGTAGTCTAGTTTTGCATCGACTATGCATGTGGCAGTAGTAGATGCAGATTGAAGTAAAGCATAGGTCGGATTCTGCAAAGGTCGCGGATATGCATAAAGCAAGAGCGGGAAAGATGGGTAATATGATCAGAAAAGTAGAAAAGGTGAGATTGACTCGTTGAAACAATTCGAAGAGAAAGAGATGAATAGTAGGGTGTCATCAGCATAGAGGTGATGGTCAACTGAGGATGCTTTAATGAGTGAACTGAGTGGGGCAGTGTAGAGGATAAACAGAAGAGGTCCAAGAACGGAGCCCTGCGGAACTCCACAAATGAGAGGGCATGATTGAGAAGAGGATTCCGAAGTTTTAACGGATAAAGAGCGGGAGGAGAGATAAGACTGTATCCAAGGGAGAACAGTATCAGCAAACCAAACCAGGTTGAAAATCGTTGGAGTAAGTTATTGTGATCGATGGTGTCGAAAGCTGCTGAGATACCAAGGAGACAGAGGCAAGAAACCTGTTGAAGAGATATGGCAAAAACAAGCTTGTTCTAGAGAAACGTGAGCAGAGTTTCAGTTGAGTGGCATTTAGTAAAACCAGACTGGTGGGGGTTAAGGAGTGAGTTGGAAGCTAAATAGTAATTGATCCGAGAGAGGACCATCCGTTCAGTTAAACTGGAGATGAAAGTCAGGTTAGGAACCGTGCTAGGAGATTCAAATCTCTGAAATAAGCCACAATTGCCATGCGAACCGATATCCTCACAATGACTGTTAAAGCACCGTTATCATAATGCACAACGCATCCTGGATGATAGTCAACTCACGTTCTCAAAAGCTGCTTTGATGTGCTTGGTCACTTTTTGATGGATCTTTCCCGTCATGCTTCTCTCATGCAATAGTCTATTCTGATTGGTCACAGGTTTGGCAAGATCTGGTTGTTTGCAATGACAACGAGTTCCATAAAACACTACATGTAGGTTTGCCGAATATCCGAATCGATTACTTTGCCAATTACCGGCTAAATAGCTGGATTGACTCCTATGCTTCGTCTCTGCGTAACTACAGGAGCGCTCGTAACCACGGAGGTTATGCGCATGCCTTATGATTTAATTGGCCTTCACGAAGAACGTGAAATAAGCAGGTTAGGAACGATCAAATTTACCGATTGCTTCAGCTAGTATGTTGCTCATCCATGTGTACGAAGAATGAGCAAGACTTAAACAGTACGAAAATATAAATACATGGGAATTAAATTATTATTAATTTTTAATGTACCGAGGTATGTATGATCTCTCAGGATTTAAAATTAAACTAGGAGCAAAATGGAAATTTCCGGAGAATCAGGCCTCTTACTCCCGAGTCCGGGAAGGTCCCTACAAATGCCACAGGGATAGAAAGATGCGGTATGGGCCTCATTATGCTCTACATATAATGTTGCTGTTGGAGTAGATATTTTTAAAAAGAGTTCAGCAGTTGAACGACTTAGACAGCCTGAACATAATTGGAATCACTGGCCTACGCATGACCGTGATACATTTGGTTTTGAAGTCAATTTTTGATAGAATGTGATGCAGGTCTAATGTAAACTTGCATTTTACGAGTGCCGCATGTTTACGTAATTACCACTGTCTACTCAAATAAAATATGCAAGTGCGAATTAAGTTGTCATTTTCATTAGGTTGATATTGAGAAAGCCTGAAAGAATGACAACGGTGGACTGTGTTTAATGTAACATGAGTGAATTTGGTGACGTATTTGCAAGTTGGCAACATTGTAAAAGAACAGATGCCAGACATGAACATTTTGAAAAGTTGATGCCATGAAGAAGGTATGACAAGATAGATCAAGAAACCACAGACTATGACAGGTGATGACTGACAGGGAGGGTTTGACAGAGTTTGTTGCCCAGAGTTGGTGCAGGAAATCTTAGTAAGATTACAGAAATTGAAATTTTACTTTTCCATATAATAGAGCTCATATTTCAGTTTTTGTATTTTTAGGTGTGGAAGAAACATCATTTTGTTGCCAGTTGTTTTTGTTAAATTTGGACAATGGTGCTGCTGGGAACTGTCATAATGCCTCATGGTACAATGCCATTTGATGGAGATCCACAGTCAGAATCCACCACTTGCCGGAAGAGATATGAGCACCTTGACACAGCAATGAAAGCAGATCTCACTGCGGTTAGCTTTATATTTTTACTTAAACAAAAACACTAAATCATTAAAATGCTGAAGACTTAATTTTGTTAATAACAGTAGATAAGTCTCAATAAGTAGATTGTACCAGTGTTAACAGTGATGTCATTTCACATATCAAAGGATATATAGTCAGAATTCAGTAACATGTACAACTGCTGATCTGTAGAAACCAGTGAACAGTTTTAACCCCTGCTTCGTCTCCAACATCTTCAAATGCCTTTGTCTGGCTGTAGACATACACTTTATATCATTTCGTGCAGCTTTAAACTCTGCTTTTCTTTAGATGCCTTAGCCTTACTGTGGACATAAACAATGTGTCAAACATCAGTCACATTGACTGTGATGTCTTTTCACATGTCCAACCAGGTGTAGTTTAAACCAGTAGTTATTTAATGCAGTTGCATGCTGGAATCCCTAACCTGCCAACATGCAGACCATTTTGGAGGATGGATTGTACCGTTATAGTATTTGCTCATCTGGATAACAAGTGCTTGCCTAGATATCGTAAAACTGATCACAACAACCAGTTATAAATTCTGCCTGAGATCTTATGTATGTCTTTTGTTTTTGAGGTAGCTGTATCAAGGCATGTGTGCTGCTGGGAAGGAAATAGCGGATATGAAGCCGGATCTGGTCATTCTGAACAGTCCACATGGAATATCTCTTTCAGACACCTTAGGCATCTATATTAGTGACACTGCCAATGGGAATGCACTCTGGAATGGTGAATGGAGTGAATTCACTGTAAGGATTAAGCGTATGTGTATGTGCTTCTGTAAACATGTGTTGCGGTGACACAACTGCCCTAGGCTAACTTTAAGGCAGCCATTGATATGAAATGTTAACGACTTCATTTTCGTAGCCTGGTATGTGAGGGTGGTTTGCCAAATCCTCGCCATCATCATTTGTGCAGTTGATGTACCGGTACTAATTTTATAACTGAGTATGCTTGGGGGCCCTAGTGGAACAGAGATCTTGAAATATCCCTCTGGTGGGGATTTGAAGCCATGACTACTGAGTTGATAGCCTAGCATACTAGCTACTAGACTAATGCACAAAGCTAGTGTTTAAATTAATGCAAACATGAAGCTTTTATGTCTCTTTAGATTTGTACAATTATGGTATTAGGTACAAGACTAAAGGGCAAAAAGGGATAACCCATTGTCAGATTATGATATTCTTTTGGAAAGCTTATTTTCTCTTGCTGTAATCTCTGTCTACATCACAAAAATGGATCATTGTGGGAAACTGTAATTGTAATTTGCAGTTTCTGTAATGCCAGCATCTAATATACAAGGCATCAGCCAATGGCTCACCAAAAATCAAGCCGCAGTCAGGTCAGTATCCAGGAAGTCAGTCCGCTGAAACAGAGGCACTATGGGGAATAAGCCAACTGAAAAATGTACCTGCACATTTTATTTATCAGTTTGCAAAGTAGTTCAGGTATAGGATCCTCAAGTCTGGGAATGTTTTCCTAGCCATCAGTGGTTATTTGCAATAATATAAGCCTTATGTGCTGGCCACGTTTGCAGTCTGGTCTTCTATATTCAGTAGATTCTGAATAAAATTGGTGAGGTAATCTTCACCAAAAGAATTGAACAGGTATTGTATTGACTAAGTCTTCTTTCCATGCTAGGTGTCTGTTAGATTGGACTCCAGCAAATCACAAGAACTGAAGACTTTCTTTGAGTCTGGTGGAATACCTGTGCAAGGAATACGTAGTTTTGGGGGACTGGAATGCAAGCTGCGTTGGGGTGAGGTAGTTCCCTTATGGTACATTCAACAGTACATCACTACAGGTACCTTGCCAAGTATTCATACTGCTGTCATTTTTAAGCAATCATTTATTTATATAACAATGCCAGATCTTGAATCCTATGTTTGGTAGTGATGGGCTTACCAGTGCTGCCCCAGCAACACCTGACATATTCGTGCATGGTTTCATCAAGAGCAACAGAAAGCTTAGGTCTGTGTGAAAATCCCAAGCCACAAAGGAATCTGATTTTGTGCAGCAGTGTAGCAACATTTTCTTGGAGTGAAGCAAACAAACTGGGAAAGAAATGTTGTTGTTGATAAGCAGAATCTGAATTTTTAGGATATGCTGCCTTCTGAATCACAACTGGGACGTGCCCCATACTTTTGAGCCTGGAATATATGTGTGATTTCCTAGACTGTCATCTGATGGTCCTATCTTTCTTATGATTCACTTCAGATACAAAATATATCATCACCACAAATGACTTCAAGCCTAAGCCATCTACAATTGAAGACTGGAGGTTGGATGCTGGCAAGAAGCTGGCCGAGTTTATAGCACAACTAACAGAGAAAGTGGTTGTTGTGATCAGCGGTGATCTGGCGCACTACCATCCTACCATCTGCAAAAACCCACTGTACCTACCTGATCCAAGGTGCTGTTTATACCTGGTCACATTTCTTAGGAACAATTTTGGTTAAATTTTGTAAATTTTTAGTTACCCTATAATCCGATATTATTATTAAAACACCATTTGTATTGCTTTCTTGCTTGTATTCCACTTGTTTCCTCCCTACTGGGCCTTGCGATTGCAAGCGACAAATCCCAGTGTCTTGGATATGTGAGGACTTGAAGTTTATTTTATATCAGTGCTCATTCCAAACTATACTGCTTGCAAATAACTGGCCTAAAGTCGTTACCAGGCTTTGTAACTGCTGCGTAGCAATCGTAATCATAATCTCGACACTTCTACAGCGCCCAACGGAAGCTGAGTTGCAGGAACCAGTGTACTGACAGGCTCTCTGTCAAAATAAAATTGATAGGCAGGAAGGGTTTGGTTCCAGGTCAAGATCCAAAAGTCAAGCAGCCAGACAGTCAGACGGCTATGGTGGATGGTGTTTGTATATGAAATGGAAAGTGAGATAAGGGGAAGAGGAAGAAGAGCATGCAAGCAACTAAGTAGCAACCACTTTGCTGCATTGTCTAGTAATCTGATACAAATATAACCTTCACTATTTCAGCATTCAATGAAGAATCGCATATAACTTCAAAAACTTGGCATTTTCCTATAGTGATCTGGCAAAAAATTTGACTATTATTATAGTTTGAAGAAATTGATCATTTTGGGAGCACTTGTTTTATAATTGTGACTACTACATGAATTACTACGGCAGTCTGTAGTTATCTGTTACTTTCAGTGCTCACATGCAAGTGAACAAGGAAGGGTCAGAGGCATTTGAAACAGCCATAATTGCTTGGGTCGACGATCCTAAGTAAGTATTCTTAAGCCTTAACAAGAATTTAAATTGGTTAGATAAGGTAAGGTAACTGCTCATTTATTATATACTTCCATGAACATTTCCTTTAACTCTGTAGTTACTGACAGACTTAGTTGAAAAATTTCAGTTAATGCACACACATTACATTAGCATTTCAGCAATGCCAAAGATTTTTATGATTTTATGAGCAGTTTCAAGCAACCAATTTTTTTGTTGGTTAAGGAGCAAATCTAATCAGTTTATAGAAATTGATTTTGATACATTTTAACCCTCAGTCTAGTCTAGTTTCACAATTAACAACTTCTGTAATGCCGGTGTTTAATGCACAAGGCATCAACTGATGGTACGCCAAAACCAAGTGGCAATCACTGATCTGGTCAATAGTCAAAAGGTCAGTCCACTGAGAATTCATATGAAATGTGAGATTTTTTTAATTTCCAGACTTTATCCTGTAAGATAACAAGCATGACTGTTGTTACCAACTGTTTTCCTATTTTGTTGTTCCTTGTGTGACTCCTAATAACCTACGATTCCTCGCTCAGTCGATGGACATATGGCGTGTTAACAAATGCATTACTTACTTACTTACTTAATAACCAATCTTCAGTAATTTTGTCCACTGCATGTGGATTAAGTCACTGCAACTGAAGAGTGGCTTTGTTTAAAGAAGGGACTGTTTACTGTAGGACCATTCCTCTGAGTTACTTTCTTTAAGAAAAATGCATTATTTTCCAGTTCAAAGACAAAGTTTTGGGATCCAGATGCATCTTACATGTATTTGACTGAGGCAGTCAGGCAGGATCCAAGAGCTGGTGTCTGTGGCACTAAAGGATTTGTGCTCCTTCATGGTCTTATGGCTCATGAAGTTGCTAATGGTGCTAACTTTACATCAAAGATTGTTGTACACAAAGTTCCAACATACTACGGCATGATGGCTGCCATATTTATGAAACTTTGAAACTGCTTAAATCGTTGATTGCTGCATTAAGAATCCATAATAGTGATAGTCAAGACAGGAAGTAAACTGTAGGGCAGTTAATATGAAAGCACTGCTATCATGGAATGTAAATTCTTCAATAATTGTTTTATTCCAATACGTGGTTGAAGAGTGAACTGTTGCTGAAAGGTTGAGATGCACCTTTGGACGTTTCAAACACCATTTCCTTTAAGGTCAAATTGGACATACAAAATCATTATTTTACAGCAGTTGCTCAAAAGTTTTCATGGTCACAGTGATCCTTGAGTCTATCTAACAAATGTAAATGCCCTTTATTCTACAAGTATTTTAAAGTCAGTCAGTTGCCACTGTAACAGGTCATGAAGTAATGATCAGTTGCCAGTGATTTTAAATGCATTTAGAAGACGATGGAAGTAAGTTTAAGGTGTAAAATAGAAAATATGTACCTGTCCACCATTTTGAGGCACAAATACAAAATTTTATTATGATATGTCAAAATTTGGTTTAGATATACCATCTTAAAGTGAGGTGGGGTAGGCGAAAATTGGTATCCGATTTCGCGAAATGTTCTCTGAGGCCATGTTCAACATAAAATAACTCCAGAAGTAGAGGGGGTAGAGGCATGAGGTTTTCACTGTTGTATTCAGAAAGTGACTGGTGACCTAATGAGCCTATTACAATGACTGTGCCTTGAGTAGAGACTTTAGAGGACAGCTGTCAATATGCCATCTCAGAAATCGCAAACTGTATTTTCTTCAGTTTGCCTCACCAATATGACGAAAAGCAGCTGCAAATTTTTTTTAATCTTTTCATATTCTGATTTAGCAAGTAATGGGCTCCTACTGGATGTATTTTACTTTGATGTTTATTTACAAATGAAATCATACTGACATGCTAAACTTGGTCAAACTGATGAACGGGGGTCAACTTCACCAGCTGATATTGGGAAACTGACAACTGGGATCTACCTGAACTTCATATTTCTGAAAAGTGCATGCATTGACCTTTCTGGTGATACAAATTTGATTTTGGTGCTCAGAAGCAATCAGGAGCAATGCTTTGTTGAATATAGCTCTATTTTCGATGTCGCGACTAACCAGAATCCATGTCTAGTTTTGGCTGTTAATTATGTGATTATTCATTTTTCACTGTTATGTGTACCTCTATAAAACTTGCTATATCTGCTCGTGATGATGACAGACAGTCATTTCAGGAACTGGATTATCCAAACAAATTCTTTGCAGAAAGATATGCCTTTCATCATCGGCCAAATCAGATAATCTCTTAAGTCCAATTTTTGTGGTGTAAGTGGTTTTATGACATTCCTGGGTTTGGTTACAGTGTCTTCCAATGCTGCAGCTGTCCATGACTACTGAAATTGTCTGCAGTGAGTCATGTAACTAAAAACTGAAAACATAGGATCAAAATATCACCGAAATTCCAGACTGGATCATGTACTTGTTTTCATATCAGACATTGAAGACTGTATTTTTTAAATAAATGTAAAAACAGACCACAAGTGCTGCAGTTCTATACTGCACGATGAGTTATTATTTAAAACTAACTGGAAGTGTTAAAACAAATTATCATCTATTCAACAACTCTTAACATCTGTTCAAAATGCCTCAAGTACAGATCACATGTTCTGCCCAAAATAATCCCAGTAAATCATAAAATAAAAACTAAATTTTAACATCCTGACCAAGATAGTGATAAACAAATTATCATCTACTTAACAATCTCTTCAAAATTGCTGACTAATCACATGTCCAGTTTTAAAAACCACAGATAATGTAACGGACAAAACCCTGGATGTGTTTCCTGAGGGTGGCTGGTCCGAACATACACCAGAATGACCTAACCTGTGCTCTTCTGGGGTTGGTCCACAGGGCAAGGCTCCCATGGTCTATCGGGAGGCTGAGCAACAAAGTCTTCACGTTTCTATCGTTTATTGTTTGCAACTTAAAACTGCAGTTATAACAACTGAAGTACAGTTATGCCAGTGACTTACCTACTACTCAACTAAACCACTAAACTATTTCGAGTACTCAACTCAACGCGGCCGACTAACTAGCTAAATGAAAACTTCGGAGTCGAACTCGAACACTGCGACTACTGCTGACGAACTGCTCTGCTGATGGTACTGCGACCTCAAACTCGATGGACGGCTCTGCCGACGCTAATGCTCTTTTATAGGCATCATTAGAGGCTTAGAAACATTAGAGGCTAATTAGCATTTTGGAGGCTAATTAGCATAAAGGCATTAGAGGCTTAGAGACATTAGAGGCTAATTAGCATGTTAGAGACTAATTAGCATAAAGGCTTAAACGCATTAGAGGCTAATTAGCATGTCAGAGGCTAATTCGAATAAGGGCCTAGAGGCTTAGAGATGCTAGAGGCATTAGAGGCTAATTAGCATGTTAGAGGCTTTAGAGGCTTAGAGGCTAATTAGCATGTTAGAGGCAAATTAGCATGTTAGAGGCTAATTAGCATAAAGGCTTAAAGGCATTGGGGGAAAATATGATTTCTTCACAATTAAAATTAATAGAATAGAGAGAAATTTATATTAAATCATGACCTAGACACAAAACATCTTAAGCAGGTTAATGAATAATATTAGAAAATAGCATGTGCTAGTTAATTTGATTGCAGACTTTGATTTCAATACATATTCAAATCTAAACAAATAGCAAGTTTTATAGAGGTACACATAACAGTGAAAAATGAATAATCACATAATTAACAGCCAAAACTAGACATGGATTCTGGTTAGTCGCGACATCGAAAATAGAGCTATATTCAACAAAGCATTGCTCCTGATTGCTTCTGAGCACCAAAATCAAATTTGTATCACCAGAAAGGTCAATGCATGCACTTTTCAGAAATATGAAGTTCAGGTAGATCCCAGTTGTCAGTTTCCCAATATCAGCTGGTGAAGTTGACCCCCGTTCATCAGTTTGACCAAGTTTAGCATGTCAGTATGATTTCATTTGTAAATAAACATCAAAGTAAAATACATCCAGTAGGAGCCCATTACTTGCTAAATCAGAATATGAAAAGATTAAAAAAAATTTGCAGCTGCTTTTCGTCATATTGGTGAGGCAAACTGAAGAAAATACAGTTTGCGATTTCTGAGATGGCATATTGACAGCTGTCCTCTAAAGTCTCTACTCAAGGCACAGTCATTGTAATAGGCTCATTAGGTCACCAGTCACTTTCTGAATACAACAGTGAAAACCTCATGCCTCTACCCCCTCTACTTCTGGAGTTATTTTATGTTGAACATGGCCTCAGAGAACATTTCGCGAAATCGGATACCAATTTTCGCCTACCCCACCTCACTTTAAGATGGTATATCTAAACCAAATTTTGACATATCATAATAAAATTTTGTATTTGTGCCTCAAAATGGTGGACAGGTACATGGAGAAATTTTCAGCCAAATCTAAGGTTGAAGGTGGGAAAATGTTAGGAAATTGGTTGATTTCACACGGAATAGCCCAATAGAAAATAGAAAAATAGAATATAAAGAAGCAGAAAAATGAGCAGGGTCAAGGTCATCCAGTCGCTATAGAAAACATGTACATTTGCATACAATTGTGTGGCATACTGATGGTAACTGATGCCACATGCTGAAATTAAACCAGCGACCAGAGGCACATACAGCAAGTATTGACCCTTGTTGGACACTGTATGCATAGGTAGAAGATGGCGACTTTGATAGTTGAAGTTACCATTAAGTTGGAACCACCAAGAAGTTTTCTTGAGGAGGAGCTATATAAGTATGAGTACAACGACAAACGTCTTAAATAAAATGTATTTCCTAAATATTAGGAAAGCCAGCTGTATCTAATAACTTAACAGAAAAGGATTAAATTTAACAAAAGGAAAACATTAAAAGCAAAACTTGAAAATCACTGGAAATATTGATACATGCTCTTCTGTCATGACACTCTTCTGTGGTCATTAGCAACCATGCAAAGGGGTCATCCATTAAGGACATCCACAGAGCAGAGAGGGAGGGGAGGGAAGTGGTAATGGCCAACGTGGACATCCACATCTATATTTGGTACAGTTATTTATGTACAGCCTGTGCCTTAAATACCAGCCTTAGGCACACAGCAGACAGTCTGTAATGCATTGGATCTAATTACAGTCCCTTTGCTGGATGTTGCAGCTTCAAAGTACCCCACCCCATAGCACAGTTAGTTGTGCCAGATCACACCTGATTGAGGCCTTTACACCTTTAAGACAGTCTGTAATGCATTGGATCTAATTACAGTCCCTTTGCTGGATGTTGCAGCTTCAAAGTACCCCACCCCATAGCACAGTTAGTTGTGCCAGATCACACCTGATTGAGGCCTTTACACCTTTGGAGTTCAGATGTTCACGAAGGGGGATAGGGAGGGTAATGCCAAATGCTAACAAGGGGATGGAGGGACCCAAAGGAGGTCATTTTGTGCAGACGTCCTTTGTTGATCGCTATAACCACATTCTGCTGTATTTTACTTTGTGCTCATTGCACAAAATTTCACATTTGCTGTTACTATTCAACAGTGAATGTTTCCATGTAATTAAACTTCAGCTGGAAAATAGTTCAAACAGTCAGTTAAGCAATTCAGAGTATAAAAAGTAACAAATTAACAATGCCCGGTTGCATTTCTGCAGTAAATTATGATAAACCAACTTAAAAACTGGTTCCAGTTATCAACACAGTTGCCCAGTCAGTTAAAATTACAGGGCCCAACTTCCAAGTGACTACTACACAATATGTTCTGTCTCTAAGGATTTCATATCCAGAAATATTCCCAACAACATTAAAATGCAACGTTAAATTACTTCTCAGTTTAATCCCATTTCACTTTAGAATGTTTCTTAAGCCAGCCTCCTTTACTAAACGGAATCAACTTGAGAAGTTGCTTATAGTTTTATGACCCTCTATGCTTCTGTAATCTGAAGCTTTCGACAGCTTCTTCTTGCACAAAGTGGAACTGAGAAATCTGCAACAATCATTTGATTTTCTAAGTTTGTTTAAGAGCTAGTCTGTAACAGTTTCTCTCACACAGCAGAGGAAACCTGAACACAACATTCAAATAACTTTCAACAGGGGTTTGGCTTCCTATATTTACATGCATTGTAGACTTGCAGAGATACTGATGATGGTGTCCCAATATGCATAACTGTGACATAACCTTAATCGTTCTTGTGCTTAGCCTGGTAGGAATCCTCCTCTCTGACTAGCTTAAGCAGTTCTCAATACTTCTGTAAATTATTTATTCTTTTTCTTCCTGCATTTATTCTTTATAGTTACTGATGTGCCTTAATCTGTCTGTAGTAATAAATTATACCGTTGCAATCCCATTGTTCCAAAATGCCTCCTTTAAACAACAAGCACTTCATGTTAATGCAGCTTTGTATTTTTTGTAGTACTTCTCATCTAATACAAACCAACTTCTATTGCCCTGCTCTAATAATTCACAGGGCTGCGAACAATGGGTTTTGTGAAGTTGTAGTTTCTTGTAACAGCTGTTCTTCCATAAACCTCAGGCTGATCTGGCTGTACTGCCAAGGCATCGTAAAGCTAGGTAGGTATCAAGGATGAAAGTATTTCGATCCCATAAACAGCTTTGCACATTAGTTCTTTCATCAGGATGGTTTCTGCACAACACCGCATATGTCTGTGAAGGCAGTACCAATAAGATTTCATAAAACAATCCGAACTTTTTTTGCCAACAGGGTAAGGTGAAAAATCCTGATATCCCATTCTCTAGCATCCAGCAGCACTGAATGACAACTGAATTTGTATTACCAGCTGCCATTGTATTAGGGTTTTCTTCGCATTCTGCTCTTGATTGATGAACGATTCCTCGCCGAGTTGGAGTTATCTGTTCCAATGCTAAATCTTGGCGTCCATGGCATTTGGGAAGCAAACTGAGGCTGAGAGGGGTTGAACTGATCATTTTGAGAAGGGAACTGACCTTGTTGCATAGTGGGTGAATTATTTGGCAAATGCGAGAAGCCGGGAGCTGAAAGAAAATCACAGAGAAAATAGAAGACTCTGAAATGCATCTAGTTGGCAATTAAGTTTTCTCATTTTCTACCAGTAGAGAAGTTCATGTGTACCAAACCAGGCAACAGCAACCAGCTTAGAAGCTAAATTCTAGATTCACCTAGGTTTGGATGGATTTTACCCAAATCATCCTGTTTCAATAATCAGGTTTTTTATTATGGCTCAGAGTCATATTATTCTACTAGCACATCTCAGTAAATCAAGTTTAAAATCACCTTACCTACCATCATTTTCTGCATATAAATCAGCATTAATTTTTAATACTTATTCGCAAATCTTAATCATTAGTCAACAAATAACCCCTTAACAATTGCAACAGCACTGCTTAAAACAAATTCAAAAGTGCATTTTAAATTTTGTCAGCTTCATTGGCAGCCTGAAGATTGATGAACTAAATTTAAAATCATATTCATCACTTTTAATGCA
The DNA here is from genome assembly GCA_964023275.1 of Norana najaformis. Lineage (NCBI taxonomy): Eukaryota > Metazoa > Annelida > Clitellata > Crassiclitellata > Hormogastridae > Norana > Norana najaformis. Next base: position 21,167,409 of record OZ029913.1, on the reverse strand, counting down.
CTTTAGATTTAGTCCGATGGCCAGCAAATATGCATACATAAAATGTTTTTGAACTTCTCGCACTACCTTTAGATAAGCAAGAATGCCGACAGAATACTTTGAGCTGAATTTACTTGAAGCCATTCTCAAGGGTATAGCTCGAGGATTTCTGTTTATGGGCGTCTTGGCACCTTGCGGCCATCACATCTGAGGGATAGGTGAATCCTACATAATTTCTCCCAAACTGTGTTGCCTACCATACCTAATATGACACAAGCATTCTGTACAAAATTAAAGGAAAGACCCTATGACTGGCCTATGAACAAATTTTAAATGACATATTGTTCAGCATATTTTACATAATGGGGTCTACATTATGTTGGTTAACACAGTAGCCTTTCTCGATTGTGTCCTGGGTTCAGTAATCCAATTTTTTAACATTATAGTTGTTTTGAGTGGTACTTGGATGCATATTACTGTAGCCCAACTAACATTTTAATTCGTTGATCCGTAATATATTGTCTGGTTTCATTTTAGACAGTTCTGATGGACTGCTCTTCTAATCTACAGTAATTTGTTTTAACTTTAATAACATATCTAAGGAAACCTGAACTTGTTTTAGTACATATTAGAATTTAGCATGTGATTTTGATTCACTTAATAACTCAGATGACAAAGAAGAGGAGCAGTCCTATGTCTGGTGATGTCACTGAAGTAGCACCATCTTGGAAAGGTATTATTATTAATTGTAAGTCTTATGAAACCACATCTCAGAAGGCTAAACAGTTCAAAACTAGTCAAGGATTTTTACAGAAGACCATTTCAATTATAACCTCTTGCTGGGCTAGACCTTTTCAACATGATCTGACAGTAACAAACATAATCACTCAGTGTATTATATCACAGTTTTCTGGCCTTAATCTAAGCACAGTGAAATAAAAATAAATGTATATCATTATCATTACCATTCTATAAAACTGCTAATAACAATGTCTACTCACCAAAACTGAAAGGATTGGGTGCAACTGGTGCTTGTGTGCTTGTCACAGTAGAAGTGGTTTCGGGATTCTGAAGGAATTGGAATGTAGGATTAGGAACAGAAGAGCTGTTTGGGCCAACTGAATGTGTGGAAGGAAATGGAAACTGTGCTTGTGAAAAGATAGGACTGGAAAAAAGCGTTTTAGGTTCAACCACACATGAAGGAGCAGAAAGGCCAATAGAACTGCTAAAACCACCAGTCTGCGTCATCTGATCACCAACATGGTTGCCAAGCATGTTTGCCACTGCAGAATGAGTTCCAAATGACAATGCTGATGTTGTTTGGTTGCCAAGCACATTCTCTAATGTTTTTGGGGTGCCAAAATTAAAGGGGAACATTTGCTGATTTTCACAGGAATTCAAGAAAGTTTGCTCTGGATTACCAAAGACGTTTGAATGGGAAGGCAGACCTCCAAAACCACTAGCAGAGTTGTTTACTTGGTTGGCAAACTGGCCCGTAGTTTGGGGCACACTGCCAATTAAATTCAAAGAAGTTGGATTACTAAAAGATGTTCCTGGATTGCTGAGTGAATTTATGGAAGTTGGATTGCTAATAGAAAATAAAGATGCTTGTGAAATGCTGAGTGACTTCGCAGAAGCTGGATTGTTAAAAGGAAGTACAGATGCCTCTGAGTTACTGGGTAAATTTACAGAAGTTGGACTGCTGAAAGGAAACAGGGATGTTTTTGAACTGCCAAGTGAATTTAACGAAGCTACATGTGTTGACTGAACTGAATACACAGGTGCAGATTGGTTATCAAACAAATTGGCTGTTGTCCTCCCAATGCCAAAAGAGTTTGTTACTGCTGGTTTGCTCCCAAAGCTAAATGGCCATGATGGCTGATTGCCCAAAATTATTCCAGAAGTCAGTTGTGTGGTCTCTGATGTTGTAAATGCACCAAAGCCTTGCTCAGGTGTTGGTTGATTTCCTGCATTACCGGAAGATTTTAGCAGGCTTTCAAGTACTGAGTTGCTGACCAAAGCCTGTTGACTGTCAAATGCACTGACATGGGCATGATTTTTCTCATCTATCCTGGTCAGAAAGCCTTTGTTGTTGAAAATCATCCCTGTAACTGGATTGCCATCGAGTGGTTTTCCAAATGCAGCAGGATTCACAGACGAACTGGGTGTCGAATTCAATGCACTACTGTGGTTACCTTCAAGCAAAGACTTGCTTGCATTGCTGTTAGTTACAGAGCAGCCAAACATTCCAGAAAAGCTAGTTTTTGTACTACTCGGATTTTCAAACCCTCCCGATGCTTCATTTCTGGAAATGTTAAGAAAGTCCGTGGATGACATCTTGCTAATGGCCAAAGATTGATCAGGCATTGCCTTTGAAACATTACCAACACTTTGTGAGACAGGTGTGAAAACTGATTTGAACTGAACTGCACTGCCTTTCTCTGCAGGAACAGAGGCAGCAGATTTGATCACTGAGTCGTCTGCAGTTGTTTGAGAAGTAGCAGAAGTTGATGCAATCTTTGATGTCTGAGGCTGATTTAAGGACAATGATGGTGCACTAGTTGTCTGGCCAAAGCCAAAGACTGCTGCCAAGTTTGTTGAGGCACTAACAACTGATGATGTGGTTAAAGCTGGCATTAGAAAGCCTGTGGTTTCCCTTGATGCTATTTCAGAAACCTTATCACCTGCAGTTATGCCCTGAGAGGATTTAAAGCTGCCAATTGCTGACACCGATTTCCTACTGGACTCAAATCTGAACCCACCAACAGCGTCTGATACAGACAAGGAATTGGCAGGAAAACCAGATAATGAAGTCTTGCTTGATGCAAGAAGATCAAACTTGAAACCTCCATACGAGCCACCAGCACAACATGTGGGAGATGAAAATGTTGTGACCTCTGGGGATATAAATGCCACAGAGGCTGCAGACTTTGAGTCAAAGGGCTGGCAGCTCGTGCTTCCTGAATTCCACCATACTGGTGGATTAGGGTTGGCTGCAGAAAGAACTTGGGAGTGAAGAGGAGAAGACCCTAAGGAACTCGGTAGGTCATAGCCAGGTACAGTACTCTCTGTTGGTGATGATGCACTGCAGACTACTGTAGCACTAGTAGATGTCTGCTGCTGCACACTTGGTGCAGTAGTACAGCTGGACAGGTGTTCAACAGCAGGGGACAACGAGCTAACTACAGAAGGAGCTGTTGATGCTGGTTGCAATGCAGATGTTCCAGCCTGAGGTAAAGACACTGAATCTGGTGATGACACAGCACATGGTGCGGGCTGTCCAGACTCTGCATCTGAAATCAATCAAGGTAGTACGGAATTAAATTACATCTGCAACTAGCAAAGTGTTTGTGAAAAACAATCATCAAAGAACTCATAGCAATTACCTATCTTTCAGGTTCCCCGAGTTCCCTCCTGCTCAAATCAATGACAAGAACAAACTGCCCAATCTGTATATTTCCATATGAAACAAACACAATTTTAAAATGCAAATGCATAGAAGAAGATACCAGTCTACATGTTAGGTTTTATTCTGAGGAAATTAAACAGTATAGTCAACTGGTTTTCCATGGATGCCTATTTTACTGTAACCATGCTGTACTGCCCAATCTGTATATTTCCATATGAAACAACCTAGTGTGCACAGCTGAAGCATAATTAGTGGATAGTAACTCTGTAAATATCATCCAACCAGTTGTTATAGGAGACAAGTGACACAAGCAGATGGCACAGAAATGTCCATGGTGCAGCCAATCCTCAGCTTGAGGATAGTTCAAGATAAGACAAGACAAACCCTATAAAGCTCTATGATGGGCTTTTGATTCTTTCAGAAATTAAATAAATTTTGATATTATGTGAGTAAATTTTACCCTGAACAAGATCAGATGTTTCACCCAACATGTAATTCATGCGTTCCATTTCTTTTTGTCGATCTCTGTCAATGTCTTCAATTGTTAAATGTGCTTTATAACTGGCTGACTGAAAATAAAAAAATCTGGTGAAGTGGAGGAGGAACAGCTGTAAGCTGTGTTGAACTGAAACTAGTCATTAGGAATAATTGCACCACTGCCAAACGCACTGAAGATAGGTCTACTGCATGGCTGTTGGGCTAAGCTATGCAGGCCGAATGCTGTTACAGAAACAGGAAGTTGTTAACGCATATTGAAAATGAGAAGCTACTTTGAAAAGCACAACACTGGACTACAGAAAGCACAGATAAATTAACTATCCTCATGACAGCATTGTACATGATAAACTAATCTGCGGCTATATATATTCTACATGTGGTAGTACCACAGGCAGTACTGCGATTTTTCAATTTGTCCACAAGACCTCAACATGAAACTGAGGTGAGGCCAAGATGTTGGCGAAACTCTCTAAGACAAGACCGAGTTGAGATGTACATCTTGAGAACGTCTTGAGACTGAGATGCTGACATCGAAACCGTATCCCTGATACTATCTATCCTGGATTTAATTAGTAAATTTCAACAAGTTATCTGTCATAGAAAAGGGCAAGTAATAAATGTATAATTACCTTACATTAAATTTACATTTTATTATTACTGAACTATTTATTACTTTTAAACAAATGACAAAGTTTTTCCACTTCTTTAAATCTGGTCAATTTCTTTTCAACTAGCAGTAACAAAGAAAGCAGAAAAATGCAATACAACCAGAAACTAGTCAGGATAATTGTGAACATACAAAAATACAGTCTAGCCTACATAAGTTTGATATTCAAACCTGAAGAGGATATCCTTCTGACTTTCCTAGTGATGATGTTGAAAGATTAGCTTTGTATGACAGCCTATCTTTTTTTGTTATGCCTTTTGATATCTTCAAGTTATTCGAAGAATTATCATCCAGATAACCCTGAGTTAAAATACAAATAATAGCTGCATAAATACAAAATTCAAAGTACATTATAAAGTACAATTCAATGCAAGTACAGTACTGCTAACTATAAATTTCTTTTACACATCACTACTTATACAGCCAGCCTTTCCTTAATAACAGGGTCCATTGCTTTTCATAATAAGATTTCTAGCACATCCAACTGCTTTTACTTTATTATATTTATAGCAAACCTAAAGCTTTTCTACTGAAAAAGTAAATTCTGAACAGAAAGTAGTTTCTGAATGGTTCAAACTAATAAATTATTATTGAATTTTGGAGAAAACATTTTATTTCATTTCAACACAAAGGTACTCCAATCAGCAAGTTGGAATTTTGCATTGATGACAAGGCTACTTCCTATGTGCCTTCAAATAAGTTTTAGGTTCTGGAAAAATCTCCAAAGAAAATTGGTGTCATAGTTTGTGTTTGTCATTTTCTAACACAAAACAAGCTAATTCAGTTGTATTGCCTATTGATACATCCACACTCGTCATACAACATTATGTGGGCTTCCACGGCTCCCAGTTGAAGCATTTAATAATGCTACAAAATATGCTGTTTGTGCTATCCGCAGCCTGCCACCTACCTATCGATACATCCATACTTGTCATACATCATTAAAACACCCTGTAAAACCGGCTGCTAGACAACTGTAAACGCTCAAAACCGTTTTTCCACATCCTCGGTAATTTTAAATATTAACTGCATTAAGCTGCAGCTCAGTTTGGTTAAATATCGTTTTAAAAACAAATTGCTCTTTTCCGCTTTTGAGGGTTTCTTTCATGTATCAGTACTGCATAAGCATACTAAATCTGCAGGAAAATTTTGTAAAGACTTGGCATGCACATATATTATAGAATTCTCCATAGTGATTTTGGGACCCACAATTTCCAACCTGCCGGCACCACAAACCTGTCCACTTTAAATGATTTTAAAACCATATTTAAGACTTTTCTTAATTTCCTGAAATGACTACTGTATATTTATCATTTGCAGTACTGCAATTGTTTTACATATTCAATAACAGAACTTGTTTATCAGCTCACAGAAAAAGTTGTCATTTGTAAATATCTATATACTACAGAAATATGGCAGCTCAGATAACACGACATGATTTGTTTTGCTTTTTCCCTTAGACACAAGTAATATCTTAAAGGCTGCAAAGTTTTTAAAAAAATTCACCTTCAGTCATACAATGGAATTTTAAAATAAATAAGCAAAAACTAGTGGTACCAAATGACCACAGCAAGTTATAAATATGGCAGAAAATATTTAACCTTATCCAGTGATGCATACAATGGAGAATTCCTGCTGCTAGACAACTGTAAAACTGCCTGTGAACTTTCACAAGGTGAGTTGGGGAAATGTTGCTCTTCCTCATCGGATGTCATCATTTGGCTATGAAAAACCCAGAACAAGGCAAACAAATAGCATAAGAAGGGAAGCCAGTGGTAATTTTAAGTTCCTTACCATAAGGTCAGTAATTAACTGACAAGCAATTCTACCATGATCATCAGAGCTTATTAGTAAACATCAACATACCAAAAGCATTGGAGCATTTGGATGTTTGCATAGTACAGCAGCTAACAAAACTGTCTTTGAATCTCAGATTTAAGAGATAAAAATATTGTTACTTTGGAAGCAAAACTGTAACAATACAAAGATAAGACTACCTTCTTATAACAAATATTTGTTCTTTTGTTCAACATGACAAATTCAAAAACAAAGTGTATGGGCCCTGAGCAGTGAGTGCTTCCAATACAACCATATTCAGGATCCAAGGTTTATTTCAGGCTTCTCTGGTGTTCAACAGTTGACAGCGGAAGTGAAATCATAAATTACCAGTATTTGGACCATGGTAAAGGCTTAACAGCAAAAATATAGAATACATTATGAGACTTGCCCTTCAGAGAAGCTTTTTTGTATAACTTCACTTATTCTTGAGCGATACCTGAAAGTTGACAGGGGTACTGTCTCAACTGGAGGCCTTCGGCTAATGTCTTGACATACACTTGAAGCCACCTTTAAGTCCAAATTAAAAGCCTGCAAAAGAAAAAAAGAACTGCTGATAAAGCAAAGAATTACAAGTGCAACACTCAGTATTATCACTAACAGATAACGCAACAGAACCTCTGTCCTTACTCCAGGATTTAAACTGCTCTGCAGCTTTAGATAAACGAGAAAAGTCGCTTAAGCTAAAAGAATCCTTTCTTGACCTTAGCATATGTATTGCGTTACCATGTTCTTGCATTTATTATAGTTGATTGCCCTGACCACATAGTCAATACCTAATAAGTCTATGGAAATATTATGGGTTGTTACCTTAAGTACCATAATTTCACACATATAACCCATGGGTTATATGGGATTTTACAGATCCCACACTCTCACATTCTCATATCCAGTGACATTCTTTCCATTACCTGAAGCAAGTAGAGAATAGATCTAAACAAAAGAACACACTGCCAAGAAAAAGGTTGAAAAATCCACATTTCTTCTCAATTTAATGAGAACGTACTAAAAATAAATCATGTTTACTGGTTCAGATATTTTAAGATGTGGGCTGATGCTTGCAGACTAGCACAAACAGACCTCATTTTATGAGGTCTGTGCAGGCCTGCGGGGTATACACACGTGCGTGTTATATCAAACATTTTACACATTTAGCTTCACAAGACAGGACACCCTGTCATGTTACCTATTGTCATATCTAAACTGCACAAAAGAAGTTTTGTATCGTAAGGTATTTTTAGTTACATTCAGTTGTGCATGCATGTCTTATATTTGCTCATATTGTAATCTAGCTTAAATATGCGTGTAACTGACCTGTACAAGCACAAGTGCGTTTGTCAGATGCTAATAAAGCCTACATACTTACTTGATTTCAGGGGGTGTATGCCTTTGCATATTAAATGCACGTGCAGGTTATATGCAAGAAAATATGGTATTTGGTATAAAATTAAAACCTAATAACTAGGCATACTCAGCTGCCAACCCTAGATGGAAATTTGTTGGTCAGTCTCTGTTTTTGTGTAAAACTACTTTGTCCAGCTCGATGAGCATCATTTGTAATCAGTGACATGCATGTCAACTCATTTGTAATTTAGTAAACAAAGCTTTTAAGCTGTCAAAGTGGAAGATCGAAAGAAGGTAGTAAAATTGCACCACAGCTTTTGAATATATTATTATTATTTAGCCTGAGGTAAGTGTAATCCATCAGGAGTGGCTGTTAATGACACCAGGAATGGTTAGATGAAAATTTGTGCAATTATTAATTTTTAAGTGAGCAGGAAGGTATGGAGGAGCGGTTGGTAGGGATGAAACTGTACTTTGACCCCGATAATTGACAAAAGTTTACACCTATAAGCGTAACCCATTTCTTGCAGAAAGCTCCTGAAAAGCTACCACAGGGTAAGGCAATTATGCATAACCAGTCTACCCTACATCCCATATATGCAATCCAGACAATAACAGGTTTTGTGGCTGAACTGCACCCAGTAACAGCATTCTGACAACCAGCCAGCCCTTTCTCACGGTGTATGAGGTTTGACAATGAAATTGAATTTCCCATCGAACATCTCAATTTGAGCTCAGGACCCACAAACAAAGAGACTTCATGTCTACATCACCAGCAACATTTGATACCTTGTGGCTGAGCCATCTATTGCTGGATGTGTAAGAAGCATCTACTGGATTTCGAGCTGATGCACCAGGCTGACTTCTGGAAGATGACATGGCAGATGGCTGAAGGCGCCTCTGTTTAGAACAGTCCATCTCTGCGCAAATGTCTGTCAGTGCTGGTCGCTTTAGGTTCACACCCCCTGAGCAACTTGAAACAATAACTGGAGGGCTACCAGATGAAGCAGACTCAACACTGTCATCCAACTTCCTAAAATCAGAAAACAATTAAAAATCTTAATACACCTCAGCAAAAAAAATAAGTTAATATAAAGAACTTTCCCACATTTAGCCTCACATGTTTACAATCCATCTAATCTGTACTTTCATAATTATGTTGACATCTAACAAATGATTGTCCAAAGTAAACAGGAAAGACAAAAGGTCAATATAAATGAAATTTTAAAGATCTCAATGTGATATAGTAAAACAGATTGCAAAACCAAAGTCACATATATGCAAGCTGGACAAATTAAGTCTTCAGCTGGCAACTGATGTAGTAGACGGTGAAAGTTAGTCTGAAGCTACAATGAGTTAAACGAAGATAATACTGAATGAAATCCAGCACACAACAACAGTTCTAAAAGGAATTCTACATTCCTGTGTACAGATACGTAGATCTATCTCCATTACTGTAAATTCATGACTGTGGCTATTCAAGAACTTCACTCAAGTAATTCACCAATTTAATGTTAATTCAGATTTGATTTCCCTCATTTAGCTTTCATTACATCTAGCAAGACTTCTCTGACAAAGACCTACTTTAACAACTCTACATCACCAAATGTTCATTTGATACAATGTTTTATTTACACCATATTTCATTGATGCCATGTCTTATTGATTACATGTTAAAACTAAGTGCCTATTTCACTGATGCCATTTTTAATTATCCCATGTTTGTTGTAACCATGGTTTGTTGTCCTATGTTTAATTTCTCTTGTTTTGTTGACCCCAAGTTTGATTCCATGTTGTATGGATCCTAAGCTTAATTTTGTTAGGTGCCACTGACGTTGCTAATTTATTATTAATACCTGCGCTTATTTGACGGCTGATAACAGGACGTGCCTGTTTCCAAAGTCTCATCACACTGCATGTTTCTTTTTCTACAAAAAACAAGCATAAATTAAACATCAAAGAAATTATGAAATGTTACAAATTTTTAAAAACACACTACCTAATTTATCATATCTACTTTTCATAGTTGCTCAGTATTTTGTAGATAATTGTCAAATTCATACAACTAATAATTATCCATAATGTCCAGTGCTTTAAAATCCAAATCCTTGTTTATTTAAAATACATAGATGCTCTAACCAACAATAAAATTTAAACAGGAAAGAAAGGCAAACTATAAATGTCCCCAAGTTAGCATTTTTCTTATACGCAAAATCAAAACAGTGTGGTAAAAACAAAAAAAATTTGTTAGTAGGCTGGTAAATTTGCTGACAGGTTAACAAGCAAATTATCTTACAGGTTAGTTGGCTTGTCAACAAAACTGTTAACTTTAAAAAACATGTAAGGAGGGATCAGTAAGGGATCAACATTATTTACCCAACAGGCCAGCAAGTATCTCGACGAGCTAGCCTGTATCTATATATGTGTTAGAACATCCTTAAGAACCTCTCAAAAGCATTCCATACATGACTGGTGTTACTTCATCTGAACAGTAAATGTATGCTGAGCTGATTCATACAAAGCAATATGCATATATAAAGTGGAAGGTTGTTCGAAGACAATGGTCCAGTGAACTGCTCGAGCTGATGTATGCCAAGGACCTGCAAATGCCCATAGCCAGGAGTGTATTGGTCAATGACTCAAAACTGGAACATGCAGCTCCCCAACGCCATCAACAGAAAATGTGTATCCCCAAGCAGACAGACCCTGAACCTTGAAACCTCAGCTGGAAGCCAGTGCAGTATTTCTTTTCTATGACCATCACTCCATTCATGGCGTCTCACTGGCATAAACCACCTTCAGTAATCACACATGTCTACACATCAGACATTACTGTACACGGCATGCAACTGTTAACCATGGACCTTTTGATCAGTCAGATTCTATGTACCTACAAATGTTCATGTCAGGGTATCATATGGCCATAGCCATCTTCAAATTTCTAAAGAACAACTTCACCCCTAAAAAGCTGGACTTTCTAACCACACATTACGATCATGTAGTATGCCTCTTACAACAATAACAGATACATTAAGTCTTAAATCAAATAATGTTTAACTGCTATGCTATGCTGACTAATAACTCAATTATAATACTGACAGTGTTAGTCATTCTAATGTCACCAGACATCACATGGAATGCTGCAAACCTCTTCTCTGTCAAGGCATTTAAGACAGTGTTCAAACAGCTTTTTGAGCCTACAGGAGGCGTGGACTCATTTTCAGATCGAATAAATCTGTAAAATACGAAGGAAAATCAAAGTCATAAAAGACAGCATCACAATCCTCACCATTTTCATTACAATCATCATCATGGCCATTATTATATCTTCAGCTCTTAGTGAAATCATGGCAATATCAAAGGCAAATGAAGTATGAAAGTTTTCCAAAAATTTAAGAAATGTAAACATCAATCTACTCTTAAAAAGTAATGTCTGGTAAATGCAGTCACAGAATGTTCCCAGAAATATTCTCTGGTCTCAATGCACATTCAATGAAAACTCTTCATTACCAAAGTAATGCTTTATTGCCAAAAGTAATCTTTAATTACCCTAGAATTACCTGGTAATGCTTTATTACTGGAGAATTAATGTTTCCTTATCAAAGAATTAATGCCATACATTATTCTCACTACATTAGCATCTGCTATTTTCAAAAACCTCTAAGAATATGTACAAAAAGCTAAATAGGAGTCGCCCAAACCAACCCACACAATCAAAAGCGAGAGAAAGACACTTACTGCACAGAAGCAATAAGTGGATCAGGAGGTGCAATCTTAACTGTAACAAGGCCATGGCTTAAAGACCGACTGCTATGGATATTTGAAAAGGCGTGAGGCGCTGCAGGCAGATGAACCAATGGCAGAATACCAAGGCTTCCAAACTGCGACTGATGAGTTGGATGACTGACTATTTCATTGGCAGTACTCCTGCTGACCTGAATGGCTTGTGGAAAGAGCTCTTGTGTTGTATTATCACTGCAATAATCATCACGAGTATTTTAGTTACAACTATTTTACAAAAAGTATAAGTTATAGTTTCTCAGAAATTTAAAAAAGAATTAGGAAACAATTGTAATTGCAATTTGAGATTTATAAAGCGCCTCTTAGAGGATAAACTCAACAGAGGTGCTTCCAACCCGAAAAAGTAAAATCACTGTTGAACAGTACAGTCTTCAGGCGCCTGCGGAACACTGAGAGGGGGAGAGAAAGGAGCTCAAGTCGCAATACTCGAGGGAGACGATTCCAGCAAGTGGGACCAACGTAGGCAAAGCTTCTCGACTGGGCTGCAGCGGTACGCATGCGAGGGACAAACAGGAGATCTTGAGTGGCCGAGCGAAGGTTGCTACGGCCCGGCAACGAGGAGACCAAAGTGCAGAAGTCCATGAGGTAAAGAGGAGCAGAAAACAAATACTTTGTAATCAGAAGTCTTCACAGATATTGCAAGTATTGCCACTATCACATCAATATCTACTGGACAATAATATGCTCTAGATTGGCTCTGTCCCCCAGCATCTTTCCCTCCCCAACTTTTGTGCTTTACACCCTTCCTTACCTTTCTCCTTAATTTCCGTAAATAGAGACATTATTAAGTTATTGCTACAAACATCAGTATTAATGTAATTAAACAGTTATTACACATATTTCGATTATTGATTTAAGGCTTGTACATTACAGTATCTTTTCTGATTAGGTTAGAACAGACCATCAAGGACAAATGGCAGACACTGGAAACACCCTGGAGAACAAAGCCTTTCCAGGAAATGAAAATTTTTCTTACTTCCTAACTTACAACCCAACTGGCTTAAGTATGAACTTAAAGGCCTTCAATGTATATTCTTATTTGTTTCTAGCCCATTTAAAATTTCTTCTGTTGGTGACAGAACAGCAACAGCCAAAGCAGTTTTCTGTCTCATCGGCAGCATTTCAGCTAGACGTGACTGAGCATCAGACAGAAAACATTCCAAGACTGCAGTTTCAGGAGTGGATATTACAAAATTTTTCATCTGAGTTTGTCAGCATCTGTCAATATCCTACCATCATACAACTTGCAGATTTTGCTGTCCAAACAAAGTTTGCACCAACAAACACAGTCAAATGAATCAAAAAATAAACAACAAACACAATAAAATCAAAATGCAACAAGCTTCCTCCTGCAGAATAAATTCAGAATAAATACAAGGGGCTGATGCTCCATTCTATCATGAAATTGGTATATTATACCAATAAGACATGAACTAAATTATAATTCAATTGCAACAGTTCTCACCTTCCTCCAGGGCTTCCAAACTTAGGTAATGGAAATGTTTGAAATGTGAGTGGCTTTTTAACTCCTACTATACATTGCGATGTATAATCACAACCCAAATACAAATCGTCAGTTGCAAAATCCACACCTGAACTTTTGTTATTCAATTGTTCACATTTTGTGTTTTGCACGGTAATACACTTAGAACTCGATTTGCTGCAGACTATGCCAAGTGGTCTCAGTCTTTCCTGTCCCCTAAAAACGGAACCAGGATTCGGGTCATAACATCTCGATCCTGTCGAATTCAAAGATGAATAATCCAATTCTTCAGTCTTGTCATCTGTAATCGCAAGAGGTCGCCTAAATCGACGTGGCAGCTTCACTGTGGCTGTGTAATCATATTCTGAACACAACGATTCACGCATATTCGTACCCCGCCACAAAATTCCATCAAGAGGGAAAGAGCCGAGATGAGGTGCAAGGGGGACGTGTGTTTCGTTGCTATTCTGGTAACTGAATGCGACGACAGTTGCAATTGACAACGCAATGCAGACGCCCCAGAAAGTGACCTGAAAGGCCACTAAATACAAAACATTAATCGCTAATAAACAAACAGCGATAGTCAACAGATAACGAATATAAAGCCTGTACATTTCACATGTAACAATGTAGGTTAACGAGGCATAGTAGTTTTAAAATTTCTTTTGGGAACCTTAAAATGGCCGCGACAGCCGATGGAGTATAGTGCGGGATGAACGTCTGCGGCGGTCCGCAGTCAATAACAATAATTAACAATTAATTATTCCCTTGAGGTCTGGAGACCCCGAGCACTGATGACGATCTGTTCACTTTACAGTTGTTGTATCTGAATATTGTTTAAAATAATGTAGTAATAATCATAAATAATAATAATAACTAATAATAATTACCTCGCGGTCCATCGAAGAAACGCGAGTTCTACACTACTTTTCCAGAAATCTTATCCTGATTCCTCCTCTTCCCCTTATCTCTCTTCTCGCTTCAATTTCAAACAGCATCCACCGTAGCCGTCCGACTGTCTGAGTGCCTGACTCCTGGATTTTGACCCTTTTGCCTATCGATTTTGTTTTGACTGAGCGCCTGTGAATAAGCTGGTTCCCGCGACTTAGCTTTCGTTGAGCGCTGTAGAAATTTCGCGATTACGATTACGATTACTTATGCAACCGCTGATTCAGTAAGTAAGTAAGTAAGCTAACATTTATAACGCGCTTAAACAAAACTAGTCTTGCACGAAAGCGCGTAACATAAACTAAGTTAATCATAATACAGTTTAAATAAGTGAGTTTTAAGTGCAGCTTTAAATGTGACCATCGTAGGTGAAGTTCGGATGGCGATTGGTAGCTTATTCCATTCTGTTGGTCCGGCGAGAGCGAACGCGCGGTTTCCAAACTACCTGGTTGAGCGGGTGATAGCAAAAGAGCCGGATGTTGACGAACGCAGTCCTCGTCTAGATTGAAGGGAGGAGCACGGGGTGACGAGAGATGTCAGGTAGGATGGGGAGGAGTGGGTAGATATGCGATACATTAAAAGACAGATCTTGAAAATAATGCGGGCTGGTATAGGCAGCCAGTGGAGTTCACGTAGGGTCGGAGTGATATGATCACGTGGGGAGAGATTCTTGATAAGCTTTGCAGCAGAATGAAGAATGGAAGCAAGTGGATGAAGAGTGGAGGCAGGGAGGCCATATAGAACCGAGTTACAGTAGTCTACACGCGAAATGACAAGTGCTTGTACTAGAATATGAAGAGATTTTTCGTTTAGTCTTTTCTTGACCTGGCGAATGCGTCTGAGATGGAAGAAACAAGATTTGGTTATGGAGGAGATGTGATTTTTAAGGGAACGGGAATAGTCTAGTAGGACACCAAGATCGCGGACAACTTGAGATGGAGTAATAGAGCAGTCATTTGAAAGGTTGAGTGTAAGGTCTCAGGGGCGCCGGAAGGGCGACGAATGAACCAAATGAGTTCCGTCTTTGAGGCAACTAGTTTCAGGCGCATGGAAGCAAACCAATCTTGGATTTCAGAGAAACAGGAAGAAAGATGATGTTTAGCATTGCCTATGTCATGGACAGATAGTTTAATATAAAGTTGGGTGTCGTCGGCATAGAGGTGAATAGAGATGCCATGTTTGAGAGCGATAGAAGATATCACAGAGGCGTAAAGGATAAAGAGAAGAGGACCAATTATAGAGCCCTGAGGGGCACCAAAGAGAATATAGAAACATTTAGAGGTGTTAGCGCCAAAGCGCACACAGAGGGTACGATCTGTGAGGACAATTGCTATCCAGAGGAGTGCTGAGGACGTTATTCCAAATTGCTTCTCAAGTATTTGGAGGAGGATTTGATGGTCAACACAGTCAAAGGTAGAGCTAGGGTCCAGTGCTAAGGTGATATCGTTATAGACTTTAAGAACAGCAGTTTCAGTGGAGTGAAGGCGACGGAAACTGGACCGGATAGGAGGAAGTAGTAAGTTAGATTCAACATAGTGTGAGAGTTGTCGGTGGGCGGCACGCTCGACAAGTTTCGACAGGAAAGTAAGGTTGGATATAGGACGATAGCTAGACGGGTCAGAGAGGTCTAGACCAGGTTGATTGTTTATGAGAAGAGGGGAGAGTAGCAGTGGAAAGCGAACGGTTTATAAGTAGGACTGGAATTGGGGCAAGAGTATGTTTGAGGGATTTGATCAACCAGGTAGGACAGGAGTCAAGCTCACAGTGCTTAGTAGAGGAGTCAGTGAGGAGGCCATCAATGTCAGAGATGGTGATCTCATGAAAAGCAGGGAAACCAGGAGGGTTAAGGTAACAGGGATTTAAATCAGGTGGAGGAGCGTTCTTAGTGGAGTTTCGGATGGCTGCAGTCTTAGCTGAAAAGTGATCTAAGAGTTCATCAGGTGAGAGCGGACAATCAAGGTTCGGAGGGGGGATAGAATGGACTTCAGTGATTTCCAGAGAGCTTTACCGTCGTTTTCTGATTCAGTGATGTAGCGGTGAAGATAGGTTGAAAGTTTTAGTTGGAAAAGTTTCCTTTGTGAACGTGCTTGTGTCTTCAATAGGGCTTTTGCGAGTAAATCCATAGGTAGACGTTTATATTTTCTTTCCAATTTCCGAGTTCTCCGTTTAGAGATAGCACAGTCAGTGTCAAAACCAGGGACAATCGGCTTTGTGACGAATAGTAATAAGACGAAGAGGAGCATGGATGTTGAGGAGTTCTTCCATTGTACTGTCGTAGAGTGCAAAGAGAGAATCTGTAGGCATTGGTGGAGAGGGGAGGGTGGAGAGTTCGTACAGGTCAGACTCTTGTAGGTCATTTTGTAAAGCGAAAATGTCGAGATTCTTATAGGATCTTCTTTCAACTTTATGACAAATCTGGCTGGAGGAGTGATGAAGAAGAAAAATTGAATGACGGAGTGATCCGAGTAAGATGGAAGTGTAATAATTATGTCGAGGGTATGACCAAGTTTATGGGTGGGAGCGGACAGAAGTTGAGAGAGGTTATAGGTAGATAGAATTGGTTCATACGCTTTGTGTTCGAGTTTTGAGAGAGATCGAAGGGAATGTTTATGTCTCCAAGTATTAGGATATGGCAGTTATAAGTTGATAAGGTGGCGATTAGACTTGAAATTTCATCAAAAAATGTTGAGTTGATAGCTGACGATCCAGGACGATAGATTACGTAACGAGCAGGTGAATGTCCCTTAAGGTGAATATTGTTGTTCATTTGAAACATCAGTTTCTAAAAAAACTTTAAAATACAAATACTGTTGCTGATTTAAAACTAAATGTAAAATATTTTTCTGTACTTTTATCACTTTACTTATGAATATGATTTCGCATAGCATGAGTAAAACATGTGCTTAGTAAGCTATGCACCTTCGCTGTCAGTTTATGTATGTATGTATGTAAGTATGTATGTACGTATGTATGTTGTATGTACGTATGAATGCATGTGTATGCATGCATGTATTTATGAATGTATGTATGTAGGCCTATGTATCTAGTAAAGGATACGACGCCATATGACATCGATATGACACGACCGGTATAACGTTTGACGTCGGTATGAAAACAGTTGTCAGCAAGACAACATTTGACACAAATGTGACAACTCCGCTAGGAATTAGTGGGGCAACAGCGTCACTAAAGTACGGTACTAATAGCAGTACTTTTCCCCACCACACCTAAAGTACCATACTGACAATAGCATTTTTACCCACCACGCCTAAATTTCTGCAACCTCGTTGCTGACGTCGGGTTTTCCGACATCCTGTTCGTCATCATTGTGTTTTTCGAAAATTTTTAGGGTTAAGTTCAATTATTATATTATCCTCATAGTTGAGGACTTACTGAAAAACTAAGGCGCTCTTGGTGGCGCTTGGTTTGGCGAAACGCGAGGAAAGATATCGGGCTCGTATAACGATATACGATCGGACTCAAACGTTTTCCAACATCGCTTCAGACGTCCAGCGCCCTGTGCCTTTCGTGTGTAAGATTTGTGTTGAAGGAGTGAAAGTTTTAAAATGCAACGGAATCAAATTGAAAACATTGGACCAATAACACTGGATCACAACGATTTTGCTACTGAAAGTAGTGCATGCGCCTTATATTGATTCAAATGTGCTGATTCCAAATAAGAAGTCAGAATCTGCCCAGCACGTCTAGATTTTAAGTTATGCATGCATTCAAGTAATGACGTAAGGACTCGTTTTCGGTAATGTCTGTACATTCTGTTGTATGTGTCTCCACGATTGCTGCCAGTAATACGTGCACGCCTGCAAGTGTCGCCTGAAATATTCCTAACAGCAAGCCTGCAGCAGCCGCTAGACTTGATTGGGCATGTCAGCGAGCTGACGTCAGCATCAATACCAGTATATAAGGCGAGATTGCGTAGAACGAAGGTGAAGTTTTCTTATATAGCTGTAGCTAGTGTGAGATTTAATTTTGAAATGAATAGGCGAGGCTGTGTCAACCATCCAGACAATTTTTGCTATGTTTGTGGTAAATATACTCTTTGTGACCAGCGCAAGAAGTTAACTAAGAGAGTCATGATTGCTTACAAGTATTATTTTGGATGTCAAATCGGAGACCAGGATAAAAGTTGGGCACCTCATGTCTGCTGCACTGTGTGCTACTCTGGGCTTACACAGTGGCTGAATGGCAAAATGAATTCAATGCCGTTTGCTGTGCCTATGGTGTGGCGCGAGCCAAGAAATCATCATGCAGACTGTTATTTCTGCATTACTAAAGTTGCTGGATTTTCAAAGAAAAATAAGTCTAATATCGTTTATCCTGATTGCGAGTCCGCTCTAAAGCCAGTGCGGCATGATGAAGAGAATCCTGTACCATTTCCGCCTGCTGCGGGTGCTGATGAAACGGACAGTTCTGATGGTAATACAGAAGATGACGTTACTGTTTATGAATCCAGTGATCAAGATTTGGAAGAGGGTAGGCCGCATTTGATAAGGCAAGGTGAGTTAGATGATCTGGTGAGGGACCTATCTTTGTCAAAGGAGAAATTTGAACTGTTAGCCTCCAGACTAGGGGAGTGGAACTTGCTTCAAAAAGGTACCACAACATCACACTTCTGTTATCGTCACAAACAGTTAGCTACATATTACAAACTGGAAAATGATATCTGTTTCTGTACTGACGTGAACGGTCTCATGCTGAATTTAAGTTGCGAATACGTTCCTGATCAGTGGAGACTGTGCATAGATTCCAGCCAAGCGAGCTTGAAAGCTGTGTTGGTGCACAATGGTAACGAAAAGCCGTCTGTTCCTATAGCCCACGCTGTAGGCCTCAAAGCGACATATGATTCAATGAAACTCATTTTGAAAGTGATCAACTACTCAGACCACAAATGGAACATCTGTGCGGACCTCAAAGTGGTAGCACTTATTCCAGGCCTACAGCTGGGGTACACAAAACATATGTGCTTTTTGTGCTTGTGGAACAGTCGTGATGACAGCAACCATTACAAAGTGAAACTGTGGCCTCCTAGATCTGAGCACATTGTTGGTAGGCACAACGTGCAACACGAACCATTGGTTGATCCACTGAAAGTGTACTTACCACCACTTCACATTAAACTGGGCCTCATGAGGAATTTCGTAGTGGCAATGGATCGTACTGGACAAGGCTTCCAGTATCTGAGAGATAAATTTGGAGCCGCCAAAACTGATGCTAACCTGAAGGCTGGAATTTTTATTGGGCCAGAAATCCGCGTACTAACGCGTGATACTGTATTTAGAACCAAGCTCAACCCACTGGAATTTGCCGCTTGGGATGCATGTACATTGGTGGTGCAAAACTTCCTTGGGAATCACCGAGCTGAGAACTATGCTGAACTCGTTAGCAACATGCTAACAGCATATAAGCAACTCGGCTGCCGGATGTCACTAAAAATACATTTCTTACATTCCCATCTGGATTTTTTCCCACCAAACTTGGGTGATGTAAGCGATGAGCATGGAGAGAGATTCCATCAAGACATCTCCACCTTTGAAGCAAGATATCAGGGCCACTGCAATTCCAACATGATGGGCGATTACTGCTGGTTTCTGCTGCGGGCAACAGCGGCCACTCACAAGCGCAAGAGCAAGTGTCTAAAGCACTTTTGAACTCGTATAGAGTTATGCTAGAGACAAAATTTCGAAATGTATGCTTTCATCTGAGTAACATACATATATTTATATTCCTTTTTTCAAACATATTTTAATTTCAAGTTATAAAAGAATAACATTTTGTTTCTTGTTATGAATACTCTGAGTTTGCATAATTACACAGTTATAAGTAAATACCAGTTCTGTAAAGAGTTTGCATAATCTACGGTGATTGGAGGCACTCTGCTTGATGACAACTTGTACATTTTATCGTTATGCGATGAAAAGGGTTACCTGCACATATACGAAAGAAAGAATCCTCAGGTGGCTCGACAGAAGATTGATTTAATTGGAATCACTGCAAAGATGAATTTGGCCCCATGTTCAATGACACACAGTGTTTTGCATCCTCAAGAAACATGCACACAGTACGTGGATTTTTAAAACCGAACAAAATCAGAGAAAACTAGTAACACTCAAACACTGGATTACAGAGTCTAGTAGATTAACTACACTTATTGAAGTCACTGTGAACAGCGATGTCATTTTGTACCAGAGTTTTCAGCAGTCCACTCTAATTGTGTACAACCGCAACGGTGTTTTACTGAGAAAAATTATCGATGCAGTCAAACTCTTTGGTCTTAACACAATCCTGACTAAGCCAAATGGAAATATGATCCTTGTTCAAAAATCTGCTGGATCAACCACTTTTAGAGAAACAACGGCTGAAGGATTGATCATCAAAGAATACCAGAGTCATGCCGATGCATACAGGTGTGTACTTGATGAGTTTGACAGGATCATTGTACTCCAGCATGACCAAAACATCTGTCTTTTGGACTCATGTGGTGACTTCATGGCTGGCTTTGTAGTACAACATACATTGCGGAGGTCACACAGCTTAACCTTCATCAGACAAACCAAAGAATTTATTCTGTCAGACTTTGACAATGCTCCCAGTCCCTTCTTCCGATTAACATTTTTTACATTAACACAGAATGGCCCCAAAGAGAATGAAAAATGACTAATTATGTAACATCTTCATTAAATTGCTTGAAATTAAAATTCTTTGATAATAAATCTAGAAAATTGGCTGACAATATTACCAATCCACTGTCCTTATTGCTGTCAACCTCTTCCGGATTTTCCAGGGCATGGCAGTCACGAACTTCCTCAACGACAACACAAATCCTCTGACCGCCTACCTGACTGTCTGCATCTGGCCCTTGGTCCATGTGATGCAGATGTAGACTCTGTGGATCACCTCCTCATTGCTGTCAACCGATACTTCAAGTACCGTATGAAGTACCAGGACGGACTTATTGTGGCCAACGTGTCGGACATATAATTATCGCAGCTCTACAATATCCTCTACGAAAACGTTCTCTACTGTCAATTCGTGTTTCTCCTCTGTCATTCTCGTCGTCCAGAATGCCTTTTTCGTCCAGGGGCTGGTGATGCCAAGACACCGCCTAAGGGCGATCCAGCTTCCAAGGCAGGGTTTCGGCAGCGATGATCAGGAGCAGAACCTAACTCTGGTGATGATAGTTATAATTCTACTGTTCGTCGTCTGTCAGACGCCGGCCTTCCTCAACCAGCTGCTCTACTACGCCCTCAAAGAAAAGAAGTACTGCTGCGGAATGGTCAACTTCTACTACTATCACATCAGCAACATTATAATCTCTGCCAACTTGTTCGTCAACTTCATCGTCTACTGCGACCAGGCATTTACAAAGCAGCTGTTTTAGAATTTCTGTCGTGGGCTGCAATTTCTGAATTTTATTGTGCATGATGCAGTTCGGACACTTAAATTCTTTCATTCAGCAGGTCTTCATAGTGCCTCTGCAAGATGTCTACTCAGGAGCTGTCTCAGGCCAATATCAGTGAAACAGAGTGTTTTAAGTTTTAATATTACAGGCATGTAGTGTCTTCATTGTTTGAACAGTTGACTGAATATTGATCTATAACCAAGAATATTGATCTATAACCAAGAAATTCATCAGAGGTACCTGAGCTAAGTTGCAGTGAGTGTTGTGTGATTGAACAGTGGCTCCAAGAAGCCATGTTGTGAATTCAGATGCAGTTTGCAATAAATCAGTTAGGTATAGTTTGTGTAATGAGATTTTTTGCAATGCTGCTTGTTATTACTTCATGCCCTGTCATATGTACATTCTGAAGTTATTGAATTTAAAATGACAGTCGAGTTCCTATGTAAATGGGAAGCCTAACAAGTGGTCTTGATTTTTTACCAGGTTATATGTTTGCAAGGGTGGCTCAGGCGTGTGATTGTTAAGTCCATATTTCAGAGGAACTTGTACATTATGTTTTGTTTATATGTGTGTGTGCTTGTGCTGTATGACTCAAATACATGGTTTGTGTAGTGGTTCAAAAGCAGTTTGTGATTGTGAGTTTAAAGTTTGAATGAATAAAGTCTAAAATGAGGAGTGTCTTCAGTGCATTTGATTCTTGAGCATCCGGTCAGATCTGAGAAATATTTGCACGATAATGCTCCAGTCCAGCAAGGGGCAGGAATCACTGTGGCTGAGGATGGAGAATGATATAAAAGGCCCCTTTTCATTTGCTGAACTGAGGATATGCTTATCAGGTGGTGCTGAAAATCAGAATTTTATTACTTACACAGTTTTTGAGTTCTGCTGTGGTACAGTTTTAAATTGTCTGGATCTTCAGTTGAGTAATATATTTTAGCCAGTTCCAATCCCCTTACCATTGAAAATACATTTTAAGCTTATAAGGTAAAATTTTTTGCCTCCTGTAACATTTAGCACTGAATTCTTATCTTTGTTTTATGTCTGTTTCCAAACATATTGTTAACTTTGATGATGACAATGTGTCTAGTGTACGTGGATTGACCATTTTCCAACAGATAAAGTTTTAAATGATGTGAAAAGGCTCCCCTTCTAGTGTTCTGGATGTTCCACTTTCAAATTTCTCAAGTACTGATAATCAGTTAGTTTACTGATTACTTGTAACTTTTGTTAAAACCAATTTTAGTGCTTCAGTCACCATTAATTTTGAGCTGTGTTACTTTTCAGTGTAATGTAATATCTGTTGTTTGTTTTAACTTCCCACCATTGTACTTCTTGCTTTGGTAGTCTGACATTTTGGAAATGGTTTATCTGCTGTTTGTACCTTAAATCAAAAACTTAATTTGTTGTGATGTTAAATTACAATAGACCAATGTAGAAATTACTGGTATATTATGCAGAGATACTAAAAGTTGGAAATAGTTGAGTTGATTTTCGTTTTTACCCTGTGCACTTTGTTTCTGTTAACTCAGATAAGTAGGGGACTTGAAGTGTGAAGCTGTATGTGTCTCCACGATTGCTGCCAGTAATACGTGCATGCCTGCAAGTGTCGCCTGAAATATTCCTAACAGCAAGCCTGCAGCAGCCGCTAGACTTGATTGGGCATGTCAGCAAGCTGACGTCAGCATCAATACCAGAATATAAGGCGAGATTGCATAGTACGAAGGTGAAGTTTTCTTATATAGCTGTAGCTAGTGTGTGAGATTTAATTTTGAAATGAATAGACGAGGCTGTGTCAACCATCCAGACAATTTTTGCTATGTTTGTGGTAAATATACTCTTTGTGACCAGCGCAAGAAGTTAACTAAGAGAGTCATGATTGCTTACAAGTATTATTTTGGATGTCAAATCGGAGACCAGGATAAAAGTTGGGCACCTCATGTCTGCTGCACCGTGTGCTACTCTGGGCTTACACAGTGGCTGAATGGCAAAATGAATTCAATGCCGTTTGCTGTGCCTATGGTGTGGCGCGAGCCAAGAAATCATCATGCAGACTGTTATTTCTGCATTACTAAAGTTGCTGGATTTCAACATCACCAGCCAAAAGAAGCAACAGAAACAAATACATAGACAACCCATGACGTGTCGTTGAAGATGTTTTACATGAATTTACATTTAACCCATGGCGGAAAATAATGTTAGGGGAATTGCATAGTAGCAGAACGTATGGCCGAATTGAATAAGCAGTACTAGGAATCAGATAGTATGAATGAGCTTGAGCCAAATTCTTAAATAAACCAAACCATAAGGACGCATGTGTAAAAGTGATAGACTTGTCTTCACCAGATTTTGCAAGCAGGACCAGGATGAACACAATACAGTACCAAAGCAAACAGCGTAATAAGGCACCCATAATACGAGATAGAATTGAAGTCACAAGAAAACCAGAACAGCTTGAACCATGCAACAAGTGAGAAGACGTGACCTAATTAGAGAAGAAAAGCGAAGAATCTTCAGTTCATGGGCAACTCATGAACATAGAAAACTAAAGTGTGCCAGCCGGGTTAGTGTGGAGCTATACCAAGACAATATTAGAGAAGTGGAGGGAGCTTGTTGTATGGAACGAAGCCAACATCAGCCGATAACAGCGTAAACATAGAGCGATAATACAGGGTGTTCGATAAAAGACAATTTTATCGTAATATAAATAAGAGAAATTGAAGAGCGATACTTATCTCAAAATCCAGACAATTTTAGTAAACTTAATGACTATATACATTTAATAGTTAAAACCATAAACCACGGAAATTAAATTAAATCACTACATAATTTCAAAAATTGCAACCAACGCATAGACTGTCTCTTATAGGCTCAATGATGATCGTTGATGAGTCTCGTTAATAACTGATACCAGTGGCGAATTAGAAAAGTTGGCATAGCTTCATAAGGCGATGGGCAAATTTTATCATAGTGGGGATGTTGTAAAGTGAACAGTGTTTTGAGTTTATTAGTCGTGGAGACTTTTAAAAACCGATTTTTTCCAAAATTTCTGATGACATTCCTCTTTCGCAGATCCTATCCTGATTCCTCTTCTTCCTATTATCTGTACTACAGATCCAGTTCCAAACACCACCCCCCATAGCCGCCTATCTGCCTGCCTGCCTGTCTCTTAGATCTTGATCTGGAACCGAACCCTTCCTGCCTAACGATTTTATTGTGACTGAGTGCGTGTGAATAAGCTGGTTCTCGCGAATCCGCTTTCGTTGGGTGCTGTAGAAATCTCGAATTTACTATTACAATTCTCATCTCCCGTAGCTGATATAGGGGTCAATACCATTATTGAGAACTCAGTAATAATTTGGTGCCGTCAGCGTACAGGTACATGCATTTAAAATCTCTGTCTGCAAGCACTTTCCAACAGCTGAACTACCTATAAATCTGTCACTTCTTCCTGTCTGAAGTTATTTTCTCAGAGGAAATTTCTGATTCTAAGACTCATCCAAGCCTGAAATTAGCTAAGAGATGGTTTTTGGCTCATGGAGTTTGAAAAGGTTGTAATCGGTAAATCTAATCCAAGCTAAACTAACAAGGCATCAGTTGAAGTTAGGCCAAAATGCTCAATCGTAGTAGGCCTATGTTAGAAAAGACCAATCGAGAGCGGTGGAAAAGCAGAGATAGATAGGGATGGGCGGGAGGAAGAAAAGAACGAAAGTGACTTCTTGTTATCTGAGCATTGCTTTTCTTGTTATTTGAGCATTGCTTGATGAACTTTTGTTTCTTAACGACATTCAACTTCATTTAAGCCAGCGTAGGGAACGCCTCTGATTAGTTTCTCTGGAAGCGATTACGGAAAGAAAGAGGAGACTGGCCGAATGGATGTTTAGAAGAAAGGCAATAATCTTATCTAATCTTGAAAGTTACAGCATAGCCCCGGCATCGATCAATGGTAGTTACTAAGCAAAACTGTATTCCAAAATCAAAATCCTTTGGGCAGAAACAGTCGAGTACTGTTAGGCTCCTGCAGAGACCACAATACAGGTTAAGGATGGTGCGTTTGCGGGCCAGTTTGATCGCTTCCTGTTGGGAAGCAATTGGAGAGAATGGACTTCAGCTTCGAACTAAAGCACATCACATAATTTGCAGAGACGAGCCCAAAAAGAATGAATTAGATTTTGAACGGGTTCAACAGAAGCTCATTGAATTCCATGTAAGCCACAGACCAAAAGAGCCGGAGCTGAGGAAAATTCATTAATATGAACAGACTGAGTGCAAGTGGTGGTGGTAGTAGTAGTAGTGGTGGTGGTAGTGGTAGTAGTATTAGTATGAGTAGTAGTAATAGAAGCAGCAACTGCAGCAACAACAATAGTAGTTAATGCAACTAAATGATGTGAAAATTTGACATAGGGGAACCTCGAATGCGTGATAGAGCTTGTTAAGTTGTTCACGAACAAAGTTTATAAAATAAATTCTTGTAGGATACTTACGAAAATGAAAAACCTATCTCCTCTTAGACTACATGGACCAGTGCTAGTACAACTGAAAATGACTAATGTGCTATCTTCTACCAGACTTTACTACTGAAATGCAGCTGTCAGAAACCTTTCGCCCTCTTCGCTTCATTCATTAGACAGAAATAAACATTTATATAGCGACTAGCGCCATTTTCATGGCCAGGAAGAATTTCTGCCTTATAGAACGATCTGGTATTGATGTTTATAAACCGGAACCGACAAGCAGCAACTCAGCCGGTGCTACCAATGGCTGCGGCGATTATAGCATCAAACGCTCAGAAAGTTCTTAATGTTACGACAGACCGATGTCATATTGGACATACAAAGCCACGAAGAGGAGACGTTGATTACGCAAAATTACAGTCCATGTTCAAAGGAACTGATAATCTGTTTCACATCCTCTAAATTCACGCATATATACGAAAATTGCAGATACAGGCGATCACGAACCTCAGAAAAAGCGCAACTTTAACGCAATATGGCATATAGCACTTATATGTATAGAAATCTATAAAAATGGTACACAAGAAGGGAAATTTCCAAAGCTACTCTTATTATAACCTAGCTGTGCGATCCTTGAAACTACTTGCTTAAAGATGAGATATTATAAACGACAAGGTCTATTAGATAAATGCTGCGTGTACTTAAAAATTTAAACATTAGTGTCCATGGAGATGAAAATGTTAAGAATTTTCTGAAGTACTTTAAGAGTGCCGAACGTTGAAATTGTCAGAATGCTTGAAAGCATATATTGGCAATATATATATGTATATATATATATATGTATTTATATGTACAAATATGCACAACCTTACAGTTTTTAAAAGCAAATACAAGTACAATGCTTTAAACTTTAGACAGAGTACACGAATATACCTGCTGGTATCTGTTGCAAAGGTCTGCCTATCACAGTGACGATTGATGGCAGTTCATAGATTGATTGTTTTTACCGATAGAGTCTGAGCTTCAGTAGCATTCGAACTTTGAGAATTAGGCTGTGGAAAATACGACGTCTTTGGAAAGTGGACAGCATTTAGGAGGATGCTTCTGGATGCTTGTCGACGAGTCTTCGGCTGCGACTGCAGAATGCGGCCACACGTTGTCTGAACTGGCACCTGAAGACGCAGTAGATGATGAAGTTGACGGACGAGTTGGCAGAGATGATGTTGCTGATGTGGTAGTAGTAGAAGTAGACCATTCCGCAGCGGTACTCCTTTTCTTCGAGGGCGTAGTAGAGCAGCTGGTTGAGGAAGGCCGGCGTCTGACAGACGATGAACAGTAGAATTATAACTATCATCACCAGAGTCAGGTTCTGCTCCTGAGCATCGCCGCCGAAACCCTGCCCCGGAAGCTGGATCGCCCTTAGGCGGTGTCTGGACATCACCAGCCCCTGGATGAGACAGGCGTTCAGGACGATGAGAATGACGAGAGGTCCAAGAAACACGAATAGACAGTAGAGAACGTTTTCATAGAGGATATTGTCCAGCCGCGATAATTTGATGTCCGAAGGGTTGGCCACAATAAGTCCGTTCTGGTACTCGATACGATACTCGAAGAACTTCGGAAGGTTGTAGAAGACGATGATCGACGCGAGGATGACGACCTGACGCCGGGCCTGAGACATGGTGCACCAGAGTGGTGCCTGGAACGGTCGACACATGGCCACGTAGCGGTTGACAGCGATGAGGACGGTGATCCAGACAGTCCACATCTGCGTCACGTGGACCAGAGGCCAGATACAGACGGTCAGGTAGGAGGTCAGCGGATTCGAGTTGTCGTTGAGGAAGATCGTGATAGCCGTGAAGATCTGCGAGAATCCGGTTGTCAGTAGGAAGAGGTTGTCGGCGCAGGCCATCACTTGAAACAGGAACGTACCGACGTGACTTCGGCGCTCCCAGCGGAGCACTGCGAACGACAGCGATTTCCTATCAGACCAAAGACTCAGACAGCGCCGAAGATCAGAACATAGAGGACGAATGTGAACCACGTACAGTTGGCCTCTTCCATGACTTGTGACGAAGTGTTGTTCTTCCCGCCTAATGAAGTACCGATTGTCACCACGTGCACTCCTCGACCACCACCACCACCAATCGCAACGCCCACTGCCTCACCGCCACCGCCACTTCCGTCGACCACACCTGTTGCATGGGTCAGATACATTTTGTCCGATTGAGCCTAAAAACGAACTTCCCGGCTATTCTCGGCTTCTTACTCAAAAGAACTTTGCGCGCCTTCTGATGTTCACGCTGTTATTGCTATCCATTCTACGGCGATGCACGCAGTCAATCTGCCTCCCTGCATTTAAGATTCACGCAGTCTCACGCAGATTGCAGTCTCTGTTAGACACCACCAGCAACGGTGTCAGCGTCAGCGTCAGTTGTTATAGACTTGTAGAATGCTGCTGCTGCTGCTGCTGCAGACTGATGCCTATAAAATCTGAAATGATTACCGCAACCAATATAATAATATGACCATATATTACAGATATTGGCGTTAATGACTTGCCTTGAGGCCCTTGAATACAGTGATCGTCCTGGGAAGACTCCATTGGCCACTCAGCCTCCTGTTAGGAATATTGCCTACCAGTAAATTAGCCGCATTTTCACAGACAGCTAGATTGCAGAATGACAACCACCAAGAATTAATTTTTAAAATGAATCTTAAAAACATTGTTAGCGCTGTTATTTTATCATTAGGCTTCGATTTCCTGGTAATTCGAAAAAGCTATAGCAGATGTAAGTAAGTAAGTAAATATTAATCAATAACAAACAGATAGAACAACAGTCCACTCGAATCATGCAGTCTTTCGTGTCCGTGCTGGTGAATATATAGACGGACGAATGATGGAAGAATGAAGGAATATGAAAGTAAGTAAGTATGTAAGTTAGTTAGTAAGTTAGTAAGTAACGAAGAAAGGAAGGTAGGAAGGAAGGAAGGAAGGAAAGAAAGAAGGAAAGAAGGAACAGCCGACGGATTGTTGGATGAATGGATGGCTAGAGGGATGGATGCATTGATGAATGGATGGGTGGACGGATGGACGGGTGGAATTGATGGACGGTGGACGGACGGACGAGAGGACTGATGGCTAGACAGAATGGACAGTTGAATGAATGGATGGATGGACAGACTGTTCGAGGAACTGATGAATGGGCGGAAGGAATGGATGCCTAAATATGAAACGACAAATGGGCATACGAAGATAGGGATTGTACAAGTCGAAGTGCTACGTAAGTGCCTGTCACCGCAGTGTCATTATTTCTCTTTGAAATCGCTTTATGCTTTTGATGGATCGGATACATCTGTTATGATAGTTAGAGTGTCACAAAGACAACGGCGTCTGCTGGTCACTGCTGGTCGAATGAGCCTTTTGTATACACACAGCTCATTTGTCGCCCTAAATACAGTCGACAGCTCTGGCAATTTATTATTATTGTCGTCATGATTCTTAATATTCAACATCCGTCGTCTCAGACACGATGACTTTGCTAAACAAACAGACTGCAATCATTCCACCCCTTCGGTGCTAGTTCGAACCCTTTGAACATGTGTGTCTCCAGTTTCTTTTGCAATCCGTGATTATCGGGTGTTTGATTACTTGTTTTGCTTGCGCTTCAGCCGAATGGTTTTAGTACCCACTCCAGTTGTTCAAGGTCTGTGATAGATGTCGATATAAATGGGTGCCCAATTAACTCATAATTATTATCCACAGTATTGTCGAATGTTTAAAGTTATTGAGTAATGTCTTCACAACATAAACGAAGTTACAGATTTGTGGCAGCAAACGATTTGTTTTATTTCTGATTGGCAACTGTTTAGTTTATTCAAGTGTCTGTAAAACAGAAAAAGTTAAGGTAGAATAAACGAACATACTTGAAGCATCATCGGTTCTTTATCATTTTTTATGTTTCTCCATCACTGAGACCAACTTTTGTCTAGAAAAACATTCAGATGCAAAACAAACAAAAACAAAAAACTCTTTACTCATTCGATACCATCGAATCAACATGCATGACTGAAAAAAGGGAAAAAGTGATATTACAGAATAGGCCTTCTATGCAACGTGCTATGGAAGCAAAGTTGATAAATACGAGAAATAGGTAATAACTATTGCATCTAACAAGCAGTTGATGGAACTTATTGTTGCAAAGCTATAGCAAACTATTGTAATGACGTAAAGACAGCTGATAGCAACTGTTATTATGGTAAGACAGTAGGAAAGTAATGTTTTATAATTACGTATTGTAGCAATCGTGCCGCACGGTGGTCTATCGGTAACGCGTTTGGTGAATGATCATGCGGTTGCTGGTTCGACTCTGTGTAACAACCCTGGGCAAGTTGTTTGCGCACACCATGTCTCTGTCACCATGCAGTATCGACGTGAGCTAGGGAAGTAAACGGTGAGTCCTGCGATGCACTGGCCCGTTGTCCAGGACAACGAATCGTCCATTGCCGGCTCAAGGGCCAAGAAAAGGAGACGAGCGCCTCCTCTAAGTCTCATTTGTGGGATATGGGAAACTTTACTTTCTTATTTATTAATTTTTTATTTATTTATTTATTTATTTATTGTCGCAAGACTACATGAAGCTATTGTAATCACTGCAATACAATTGGGCGCAACCATTAGTGAAAATATGAAGCTGATGAAACTTAAAGAGCACGATATGATGTTCTGTGAATTAGATTTCGAAGGGGGTCGTTGAATCATTCCCCTTGGGTCTTCTGTCTGAGATCATTTGAAAGTTGTACTGATAGCAAGAAGTCAGTGAGGTGAAGGTTGCTGAACGGACTGGAAATGAACCAACGCAGACAGCATGTCCGCTTATTTAGAGTGCGACAGAACTAATTCAACCAAGACAGGGACAGAATCGTTACTGTGATCGTGAAACCCAGAGCATAGCTTCAGCAGGCAAATAGCATAGAACTGTGACTGATCATGCGCTGAAGTCCAGCATCCTTTGTGTGGCAGTGAAAAGCGGCAAATGTTCTGCAATGACATCAAGACAATCCAGGAAGATAAGTCGAAGCGGACATTTATATGACGTCTGTACATGCGACAGCGTCTGTCTCGGTGGAAAGAAACCGGCAATGCGAACATTATCTCTTCCGTACGATGAAGCGATATCAGTCCCGTTGAACCAGTTCACAAGAACGAATTAGTTGATCCTCGTCTACCATTTTGTTCTTTAGAAATTTACGATGCTCTTTCAAGAGAAGGATTCGCTTATACATCGATCAGTGAGTTTCATCAGCAATTAAAACACGTCGTGTAGTAAGATTGGAAATGAGGATGGAGTAGATTAATTATGCTGACGTTGTCGATCGTGACATTATTCCTTGACAGTTGCATTGTGCCATTGTTTTCGGCGTAAAGCGCCTTTAAGAATGATGCATCTTTTCAGATCCGGATTTAAAAGAAATAAGAAAATACCGAAGGATAACATGCCAGATTTGGACATTCTGGAAGAGTAATCAATGTATTAGCAATTAAATTACACAGTCATAGCGAGTCTCAATGTTGTTACTTTAAACAAGAACAGCAAATAAAACCATGTTCGACATCCGGAGAACAATGGTCACTCATCGCTGTATAACATGAACTATAGACAAAGGAAAGGTCTGGTCAGATACTGAGAGGGGTATGGGCGAAGAGACCAGGGCCCCAAGCTAACACCCGAGGGTTAGAGGTCCATTTGATCCCCACTTTTGAGCATAAAGATTTGAATTTAGCGGAGCAAAAATGAAATCGTAGCATTGTATGCAGTTACAAATTTGATAAGCCGTTTGGTTTTAATTGCCACATCTAACATCAAGCATAAATCGATGCAAGAGTTTTGAAGGAAATCTTTAAACACGTGCGAGGATGTTGCCACAAGGATGTAGAGATCCAAGGATTTTCTTAGTGCCACTATTTTATCTCCAAGATATATACTGTAAGTTTACCTACACAAAATGATTATATAACCTTGCACAGGTCTATAAAAACACAAAACCCTTTCGATTTCAATCTGCCACTTCATGAAATTACATTATTAGTGTCTTAAGAAAGGTTTAAAATTAAGATACACATTTAAATGGTTTCGGGCCAGGAGCCATAGACCATCCGCCGGACTGGGGACGCTTGGGGACGTCGGGAGGCCTTCTTACACCACGCATTAGCTTAGCTGAGATACACTAAGGAAATGTCTTACTCTTCAATACAAAAGCATTGTTAAGTACAATAAGAAACAAGCTAACGCCTCCCAATTTGTGTCCTTTGCTTGTGATTCCAACAGGAAGACAGATATTCTGCAAATGCCGAGTTCGATACGCGAAAAGCTTTTCAGGAAATAATGTCCAGTGTAGCTTTAGCGTCACATATTAAATATATATATATACATATACATAAATATATACATACGTACAGGGCGTAACTTTGGTCTAGAAAGAGGGGTGCCTATTTTTTACTCCTTTCCCCTTCACGACTGTTAGATAATTATTACGGCTCCGTTTATTCGCAATGCAGGGTGATAATAATAATAACAACAACAACAACAATAGTAGTAGTAGTAATAATAATAATAATAATTAGAAGAAGAAGAAGAAGAAGAAGAAGTGGAATATTATTATTATTACTAGTAGTAGTAGTGGTGGTAGTGGTAGTAGTAGTAGTAGTAGTAGTAGTAGTAGTAGTAGTAGTGGTAGTAGTAGTAGTAGTAGTAGTAGTAGTAGTAGTAGTAGTAGGCCTAATAATAATAACGATGATGATGATGATGATGATGATGATGATGATGATGATGATGATGATGATGATGATGATGATGATGATGATGATGATGATGATGATGATGATGATGATGAACGATAACTTTTTCAGTCTTGAGGGATCGGAGATGATCGATAACTTTTTCAGTCTTGAGGGATCGGATATAGACCTATATCCAGGAAAATTAGAAAATAAGCAGCCTGAGAAGCTAGAAGTAGATAAGAGGATTAAAACAACCATGGGCACAGACATTCAACAATGGCTCCGAGGCAAACAGCGGTATGTGATTTATTTCTCATTATATAAAGGTACGTCATAACAGAGTCCATACAAACCACATGCGATAGCAAAGCCATCATAATCATAAACCTCAAATTTTTCAATGTCAAAGAAAGCTGTCACGTGAACCAGCTTATTCACAGGCGGTCAGTCAAAACAAAATCCATGGGCAGGTATTAAGGTAAGGTTCGGTTCCATATCGAAATTCGAAGATCAGGCGGACAATCAGAAGGTTACGGTAGGAAGCGTCTAGAATATGAGCAGCGAGAGAGATTAGGAAACAGGAATCCTGGTAAGATTTCTTCAGGCCCAGGTTAATCCTTGTTGAGACACCTAGGCTCAAGGTAATGTGAAGCCCTCTCGTCTCTCCCTCCCTTCCTATCCCCTCTAGAAATTTTAGTTGCCATCAGGTGGGTCCCCAAGATGATGTGGGTCATTAGAAAGCCTCCGAGTTTTCCTACTGGACATGCAGATACAGGCGCTGATTTGTTGAAGATGAATGTTTTGAGTGAAAGACCTGCGCAGAGGTGGTTGGACGGAAAAGAAGCGGGTTGAGTGGAGTGGGTTATGCTGTAAATAACTGAAAAAGGCAGTTTCGTTGAGATGAATGGACCTAGCTGTAGGTAGCCGTAAACGTAATGATACAAGCTTAATTCTATAAGATTTTGATGCTATGTAAAATTTTAATTTATTTAGCTGCATTTTATGTTGCTGAATTCTACGTTACTGAATGAAACAGTCGCTTTTTAGTACCTATACTTTTAAAAGTAATATCTATTTACGAATAATTTCAAAAATATCAGATTTAATGTCTCTGTTAGGCGCAGCTCAACTGATAGTGTTCCAGATAAGATGTTCCTGGAATGTTGTTGAACTTAGAACGTTTCAACTCTGCCCAGGTTGCTGCAGGAGCACTCTGCCTTAGCAAAGACTGGAAGAGTGCAGAAGATACTTTACTGATCTATGAAGCTGTTGACCAAGGTGATGGCTGTCGAGGTAGCAATCAGTCTGACGGCGATTGAACTGTCGTCGGAGAGTGGTGCACCATAGGAACTCAGACTTCGATGGATTGAGTCTGCAACTAGGCAGTAGTTCGACCACCCGACACCATCCGCAACCTTGGAGTACACTTTGACAGCTGTTTGACCAGGTCGGCCCATGTGAGTCAACTCGTTCGTGGCTGTTTCTATCAACTGCGTCGTATAAAATCCATTCGCAGACTGATTCCTACCTCGACAGCCATCACCTTGGTCAACAGCTTCATAGTCTTCAGGGTTGACTACTGCAACAGCCTACTAGCGGGGCTGCCTGCTTGCCAGCTAGATCGGGCGCAGTCAGTGCTGAACTCTGCCGCACGTGTCACCTACGGCCGGACATTATCCGATCATATTAGTGACCTGCTGTGCGACAACCTGCACTCGCTGGGCGTTCCTCAACGGATCACATAGAAACTATGTCTGATCACCTACAAAGCACTGAATGGCCTCATGCCAAAATATATCTCTGAATTTTATACTCGAGTCGGAGACAGGGAGAACAGATGTCGGCTGAGGTCCTCGTCGAGGAACCTACTGCAGGTCCCGATGTCTTTCACGCGGTTTGGCGAAAGCTCTTTCTCGATTGCCGTGCCCACTGCGTGGAATAGCCTTCCCGACCACCTGAAGAATGTTCCATCCTTGGATACCTTTAAAAAAGGGCTTAAAACGTTTCTATTTAAATCATCGTATGACTGTAGTTAATTTTCTATTGTCGCTTGAACTTATGTACAGCGCCCTTTTCTTCGGCCTCGGCTGTGTTACGGCGCTATAGAAATTGTCTTATTATTATTATTATTATTATTATTATTATTATTATTATTATTATTATTATTATTACAGAATATGGGCCTGTCTATAATTATACTTGCATAGGCCTACAGGTCTTTCGAAGAAACATCATCTGCACAGAACACAAGAAATTGCATTTGGATCCAGTTGTTCTCGCCTTTCTGCTCTGCCCCATTATGCTCATGATCCGCTCTGCTTTCTTTCTTCTCATCTTTCCTTCCTGTTCCTCGAGATTTTCTTTCTTTATCCGTCCGTATGTCATAGTAATTGTTGTTTATTTCCAACAGAATTAGCTACGGTTAACATGTCTTGAAATTTCCGATGGCGAGACGCTTTAAAAGTTTATTCGGTGGACGCCTAAAACTGAGAGGGGATGATATACGATATATCAAAATGTAGAGTCCTTAATAGTAAATAGTAAAGCAGATAAACGCAATTAACAAAGTTTCCATACCTGAGCTTACCTCATGCAGTATAGCCAAAGATCTTAGAGTCTTAGACTAAGATATGACACTCAATGTATCTGAATGTACACACCACCTAACTTGGGATGCGTGGCGCCACCATACGATTGGGTTGATAGAGTTTGTAAACATGGCTTCGAAGCGAGGAGGGATCCGTTGCGCTGCGATTAATTGCAGCGTAACGACGTACAATGCGCAAAAGATTTCACAATTTAGATTTGATGCCGAATAGTATGTACAAAGTAACGTATAAACTATATTATTAAATGTTCGATGACTGCTGTCGGTGATACACATAACATACATCACATCACACCCGATAGATCCATTGAAAGATGGACAGGGTCGAGGCCATACTGTCGGTATACAAAATCCCGAATACATCACGCTCCTCTGTCAGTCACCGCTCAGGCTTTTCACTCCTAAAGGTATTATACGTGATCAGGGGCCCATAAACAAATGCTATTTAGAAACATTGGAAAACGTTTCGGCTTCGGTTTGTCAACCGAATATATCACTGGAGATGTTGGCGACCTGGAAACGTTCTCTATGCAAAGTCTGTTCTGGCTTTCAGATCTTGTCTAAGAACGCATCTCTTCCTGGACTTATTTCCTCCATAGGTTGTTTCCATGTCGTATCAATATGTAACTTTTGCTTATAACTTGCCTGGCAACATTTTATTGTAGAAAATTAATAGGTATCTGCTGTTACTATTTTATTACATGAGAACAGGTGTGAGAATTGGAGAGTCAACACGCGGCGTTCGGACCTGGACTGCAAAAGTGTTGAAGTGCTGAACGAAACCTTCCGACTTTGCAGTAGGCATTTAGAAGATTCACAGTTCATGAACACCAAACATGACAAGCCTATGTGGACTGCAGTTCCAACACAGTTTCATATTCCAAACAAATCATCGATCACACAAAAACGACGACATATTATCAGGCATACACCACAGTCGAATGTTTCTGTCAAAAGCAGCAAACTACAGCTGCTCAAAAACGTTCCTAACGAACACAAGGACAGTGATGAAGTTCTTGCTGTGGAAGAGTCTGTTTCTGCAGCTGTGGCTGTCAATAGTGTTTTGCCTATTTCACCATCTGCTAACCTGGAACTTCTAATTGACTAGTCTAAAGGCTGCTCCATGAGGTCGTCATGTAACTGTTCAGACAAGAAGAAACTTAAGAATGAAATTGTCAGACTACGAACTCGACTGAGGAGACAGACAGGAAAGGATCAAAGTACATCAAAATGCAACAGTGTCTTGACACGGAAGCAAGAAGCTGCTTCCTGTGACTGTTTGATAACAGAACTGTGCAACCATCTTCTACCATCTACTGTCTCTTTTCTGAAGACACAGATCAATATGGGTCTTGTTTCCAAACAAGGTAGACATTGGACAGTTAATGAAAAAATGTTTGCAATGTCTGTATTTTATCAAAGCAGAAAATCTTATAAGCTGTTGCAAAATATTTTCTGTATGCCATCCAAAAGGGCTTTGCAGCGAACACTCCAAAATTGCAACCTTTATCCCAGCTTTAGCAAGCAATTTTTTCGTACTCTAAAAATAAAGATGCAGCAAGACTCTGAGAAGGCTAATGACTGTGTGCTAATTTTTGATGAAATGGCATTAAAGCAGAAATTGATATACAACAGGGAACAGGATTGTATAGAAGGTTTTGAGGATTTTGGTGTGTTTGGAACTACTCAGTATACAGCAGACCATGTTCTCGTATTTATGTTGCGTGGAATTTCTGTGAAATGGAAGCAGCCTCTTGCTTACTTTCTTGTAAATGGGTCTATCAAACCAGCTATTTTGTACAGCCTTTTGCATGATTGCATGATTGTCTGGCAAAGTTGGAAGAAATACATTTATTTCCTAAAGCTGTTATATGTGATCAGGGGCCCACAAACAGATGCTTTTTAGAAACATTAGAAAATGTTTCTCAACATTTCTGTTTCATGGTTGCAAAAAAGTGTATGTGATCTACTATCCCCCACATTTGCTTGAAAACATTCGAAACAACTTTTAAAAACATGACTTTGTATGGGGTTCTGGAGAAAATAGGCAAAATTTGTGTTGGAAGCTTGTGTCAGAATTTTATGCATTTGACAGAAACCTGCCCATTAGAATGGCACCTCGTCTGACAGATAAGCATGTTGATATGCTTCCAATTACTAGCATGCGTGTCAATCTTGCTGCGCAAGTTCTTAGTTACTCTGTCACCTTGGAAATACCTGATCAAATTGTACATGACAGTTCGAATCCACAGTAATATCAAAATTCTTAACCTGCAACTTCAAAACTCCTGCAAACTTAAGATTAATTGCAATCGTAAAGCAAAGAAAATTTTGCATGAGTAAGTAGTTCAATTTATTTTTTTCATTCCTCTGCCTTTTGTTGGTTTGGTCATGGATATAGACTTCTGAGGCTTTATTGTTGACATTGTTTCTTTACTGAAGATAAATGTGATACCAAAGATCTTTGTGTAATCTGCTCAGCTGCATACACGTAGTTCAATGTTAATGTTCTTAATTATGTATATTTGAATTATATAAACTGTGAGTGAATTTTATTTGCAATAAAAAAAATTATTCACTTGTATGTCCAAATTTCGGCTCCATTATTTGTCGTATATAGTAGTGAAATGCACCGTCTATCTTTGCTAAGAAGCTATCAATCCAATCGCTACGTGGCGCCACGGTTTGTGAACATTTGACCACCAGGCCGTATACACAGCGGAGATAGGAAGCGTCTTCTGGGACGCGATGGTGTAATGGTATGGTCGTTGCGTCGTAACCGGAAGGTCGCGGGTTCGAATGTGCCTTAAGCCACTTCGTAGCGACCTTGGACAAGTTGCTCACCCGCAATAGTCTGTGAGGAAGGCAACGGGAAACCACCTCACTCATCTCATCCCCGGGTGGCATAAAGCCAATGGACCTGCCTTCGGGCAGAAAACTCATCATCATCATCATCATATCTTAGGCTAAGACTCTAAGATCTTTGTTCTGGTTGTCTGCTACTCGAATGCAGAGGTCCGAAATATGGTCCGGGATAAGGCCATTCAGCGAATTGTAAGAGATTAGGCACACTTTGTAGATGATCCGCCAAGTAATAAAAACACATGCATTCCATCACAGGTTGTCGCACAGCAGGTTAGTGACAAGATCGGACGGCATTACCCGTTCGCACTCAAACGAAGTAATAAATCCTATACCAGGCTACTCTACTGATTTTGAAGGCTAACTGTGCTATGGATGGGGTACATTGATACTGCCACGTCCAGCAAATTAGATCCAGTGCAGTAATGACTGCTGTCTGACTGAAGTTGGTGTACAAGGCACAGTCTGTACTGAAATAACTGTATGTACCAAATTCAGAAGCAACATCTTCATTGGCGTGGCGCTCATCAAACGAGCAGTGGTGGTGTAGGATCTCATAAAATCCATTGAAAATTAGCATGGTCGAGACTGCGATCGCAATAGAAAATCTGTACGTTTGCATTTATTTACTTTTACGTTTTTTCCGCGTGCTCATTATAGTTTAGCAACAGTGTCGGTAAACTGAGAATATTTTAAAGTAATTTTCTGTGCAGGCAAATAAGTTCGGTGGGATTTGTGAGCACCTAAACCGTAGCAAATTTATGATCCGAGCGAAGGAACGTTATTACTGTTGCATTTTTTAAAGCTTCAAACGTCGTGTGAAGAAGGCGCTATAATATTAACTACGACGTCCGTTTATATAGGAACAGGTTGATTATTTTATGTTGTTGCT
Source organism: Norana najaformis (assembly GCA_964023275.1). NCBI lineage: Eukaryota > Metazoa > Annelida > Clitellata > Crassiclitellata > Hormogastridae > Norana > Norana najaformis. Next base: position 21,128,433 of record OZ029913.1, on the reverse strand, counting down.
CTTTAATAAGGTTTGGTATTAATGGCGGTTTCGATCTCGCTCTGTTCGAAGATAACTAAAATCTACGATGTTACCGAGCTGTAAAATGTATGTGGATCATGTTGTTTAGTTGTCGTTAGAGTCGCTTATTTATTAGATGGATCATGGGGCACGGTAGAATAGATTGGATGAATTTATGATGATTGATTTTGCTAAGGGCTCTACTTAAGCCCATTTAATTTTTCTTCCTTTTTTCTTTCTTTTTTGATTATAGTTGGTTGTACTTTCTGTATTGTCTACCTTCGTGGTGAATAAACGTATATATATTATATATATATATATATATACATATATATATATTGGATAGAGCGCTCGGCTTGTAACGCGGAAAGTACCGTTTCGAGCCTCCTCCGAGGCGGTTACCTTGAGCAAATCCTTCACTCACAATTGCTCGGCGCCATTGATTGATGCTAAGCCATTATATAGTGGCGCCAAATAAATGCAGAAATAATAATTAGAAGGATCATTGGTGAAACTTGACGGTCTAAGGTTGATGCGTGCTAAATGACTGGTATTATTAAGAAAAATAAGAAATTGTTGAGTACATTAGTTTCTATACATGCTATTACTTTTCGAATGGGGATTTGGTATTTTATTTAGTGACTACATTACTGGCTGACATTTATCATGCATCTGCAACGAACAGAGGACTATGTACCTGTGCACCAAGTGTACGTCGTTTTCATTCATAAACGAAATGTATTAATTCTATTTACTGAGTTGTAGCGACCAGAACACAGGACCTGGAGAGATAAAACTGCTAATTTATAAGCAGTGATGGACATTTTATAGCCATATCTGCAGAAAATGACAGCAAATGTAACTGATGCCCACTTTGAACTGAAACATAGGCCAGTAGGTGAAGTATGAGAAGGACAGATTGAAGCTTGTCATTCAGGTATTGTGGCATACCCACTGGGAAGGATATTGCAGCAATTGAGTTGACATGTAACCAATGCCTGCACTAGGGCATGCACTTTCTCAAGGCTGAGCAAATGATGAACAGCGCGCAGCTGACAGCTATGGTGGTAATCGGTTGGAGCTCTAAGGTCATGGTGCATGTTGCTGGGGTAATCTTGACATCAGATATCAATACTGGACCCTATGCCATGTGATTTCTCTTTTTGATGGATTCAAACAAAGTCTGTTACTGGCCATTCATTAATGTCAGCAGTTTGTAAGACAAATGATACAGGTCCAAGAACACTGCCCTAAGGTAATCCACAGGTCAGGTACACAACCTCTGAGGTCATACTGTTATACCGTTCCTGCTGCTGTCAGTATGGCAAGGAGTATTACCTTCTTTCTGTTAGCAGCAAAATAAGCATCTAACAGAACTTTCAAGATGGGAGTATGTGTGGAATGGACATCGATTTGCAGACTGCTTGTTAGATATTAAGTTTTTATGCAGGAGATAAGCATCAAGTTGCTCACTGATGCAGCGTTCAAGCTGCTTTGATATGTACAAACAACATATTCAGAATCGGCCTTTGTGTGTGAGGCTATGAGGATCAAGGTTGATCAGTTTCAGGGGAGGATTACAGTTGCACACTTTTGGGTTGAACGAAGCGAAGCATTGCCAAGAGAAGCAACAAAGTTGCAATCTCATTAACAAACTGCTTTATGCTAAACTGTCAACAAACTGTCCAGCTGTCGCAAACCTTTAAAACTTATATTAACCTTTTATACAAGGGTTTTGAATCCATATGCAGAACTTGTCAGATAGCCGGCCATCAGCACATCTAGTTCAATATAGGTGGATGATTCATTATTATGGTGTCTTTGTATTAAGATTTATTATTATACATATTAGTTTGTAGTAATGTTTCAGAAAATGAGAATGCTGTTTGACCATTGTAATGGGCTTTTTCTGCTCTAGGGGAGAGAGAGAGAGAGACAGAGACAGAGAGACAGAGTCAGAGAGAGAGAGAGAGAGAGAGAGAGAGAGCTATAGGAGAGCTCATGGCTGGTGTTCTGTGGTTGTTTTGAGAGCTGCTCTGACTGGCCATTGGCCAATACACAGATATTTCTGTGTTTTATTGATCAAACTGTAGAGCCTTTATACTGGTTGGAGCCAGTTCCTAGTGTGTGCCACACTGCTTCTAAGCCTAAACTTGCTTGTCTTTTTCAGTTTATAGATGCACTATTTGCCTCGTCAAAAGAAATGGCAACTTCTACCACTGACCCAATAACATCTGTCTGTGTTGTTGTTGATCCAAACAAGTGTCCTCCAAATTTTGAGCTGGTATACCTTCATGTCTTGCATATCTGCTTTGGGAACTCTCTAGTTCAAGTCTTGCAGTATACTGTAAATACTGATTTGCAAGAATTATGTTAAGAAATTATTATTGAGGAATTGAATGTTAACAGTAATCCAGTTAATCCTGTATACCTAAGTATTGCGACTGTAGTTTAATGGAAATTTAACTGAGTGAAAAGTAACGCATACTTTAATTTTGCATAAAAGAGACTCTTGTCTCGTAAGTCAAGGACATGCAGGCAGTAAAACTGTATCTGTACTGCAAACTTTTGAGGCTTGTTATATATGTAACTAACAGTTGGCAGCAGCAGGTCCAGAAGTTGAAATTAGAGGGCCCAAAGCAGGGATAGTTACTGGACCATAGTGATAAAACAATTAGGAAAATTGTCAATTCTTCAAGTTAATGATATGTCCAGTTATTCTGCCCCTGAATCTGACACTGGCACTTGGGTGTGTTTGCCTTTAGATATTATTAATTTTAATCTTTGCTGCTGTTGATTTTTATGCATTGGTCATAAGTATTTCGAACACCGCAGGAACTGTCAGCATGTTTCTAAGACTTTAAAAGTGCTATATAAATACTCTGTTGTATGACACTGCATAAATATAATGAAATTACTTAGCATAACCGTATTAAAATTATATAGTGCTCATAAATATACCAAAATTGCAGAGCATAAATGCAATGAAGGTGTTTTAGCCATCTGAAAGCTATGTGTTTTAGCCAGTTCAAGTTTACTGTCGTTGAAGACAAGTTGTTTTTTTACAGTTGTTGAGATCAAATGACAAGAAGGATGACTGTGATCTGTGGAAAGATGGAGTTTTTAAGTCAAAAGTCACTCGATACCTTTGTTACAGTCGAGTGGCACCAACATACGATGTAAGTCCATTCTCTGCTTAATGATATGCCATTAATTTCATGAATTTCTTTGCCACAAGTTTCAGTCTTGGAGACCATAAACTGCTTCTGGTCACACAGTGACAGAGGTGTCTATTGTGCTTGTTCAGAATGGCTGAGTCTTTAATAGGGTTTTTTATCTGTTATCAGCATTTGTGGGCACTGTGATATTACAGACTTTTGCATAACAAATTTTAAGATATGTTAGAGAATCATTTTCTGACCGATATTAATGGCCTCTTTGAACATCTTTGTTTCCCTATCTTTTTCATTTTCTTTTAAATCAACCCTTCTATACTGACTTCTGTTCCACCAGTTTTCATTTGACCTAGCCCATTTTGAGTTTGGCCTTACTCTTTGTTTTTTATTTTTTGAATTCAGCTGTAATTTACTTACTTCAGCAGCAGTAATTTCCATCTGACCTGGACATTTTCAAAGTGACTTTTTTCTTGGTATTGTTTTGAGTTTCTTTTGCCATAGAGCATTTTATGGATGCCTATTTCTGATTTGACCTGTATCTATGAAGCTCGATTTTTCCTTTAATGAAACTCAGGCATCATAAATGCAGGTCAAACTACTTTTGTATCACTATAATAACAAAATAGCAAAATTTGGGACCAATAAGTAATTTGGTTCTTTTACATTTGTCCGAGAATAGAGCTATTAAGCTCTGGGTGATGCCAAACTGAAGCAATTTTTTTAGCACTGAAAGGTTAAAGATTGGTACTGATGATGGTTTTTTGCCTTGCTACTGATTGATCCCTGGGGCTTTAGAGTGATACAGACCTGGTCAGCTGGTCACATTGAATAACTTAGTGAATGCTGGCTGATTTTCAGAGCATGAGTGGTGTGAAGGAGGTTCTGGGCGACCTTGTGATTCAGAACGAAAGAGAAATCCCTCCACCTGGATTTAAACTAATTGAGAAAACAATAGACACATGTAAGTTGCTTTGCTTGTTGTCTAGCAGACTGCTTGTTAAACTGATGAAGTTGCAGTCAGCAACACTGCATGTTTAATTTCTGTATACTTCTTGGAAGGAAATGTCTTACCACAGATGGCTGTATATGTCTGGAAGACCACAGATGACAGATGGACTTGCTATCAGACATTCTAGTGATTTCAGTACTCTGTAAGGGAATTGACTACCCATCTTTAACTAATGCAACAGCAGTAATCGTAAGATACAAAGGCACATAACACTGTAACAAAATCGACTGTGATGAAACTATTTTTTCAAACTGGTTGACTGACTTAAGGAGAGGCTCAGCTACTGAATGATTCATGCCAAATCAAAACTCAGTGCACTGGGCAAGTAGCTGAAAAGTGTTACAAAAATGAATGTGTGAAATCTTTGCAGGTGAAAAGGCTACAAACAAGAAGCAGATATGTATAAAAATGATTCCAGTCAGTGCAACGACAGATGCGATTAATGAAATCATAATACTTAGCAAGAGCAAAAGAGCACCTGTTGGATACACGTCTGCTGGGTAAGACCATTAATCTTGGAATAAATTTCAGTGTGGACCTGTTAACGCGAAATCTTTGGGGGACAGGCCATCAAAATGGTGTGTAAACCAGGCAGCATGTGAAACGACCCAAATAGACATGTTCATTGAGCCCCTAGCTGGCCCACTGGGTGTCACTGTTGACTACTGATGGCCTGCTACAGGTTAAATAAGGGCCTAACGAACTTGGCTATCAGAAGGATGATGCTAAAAAAAACATAAATTATTCTGTTATACTGTAAAATATTCTCTAACTAAACTCTTAGTACAAGAGGCCTATCTAATGTTACTGCATTATTTAAGGGGGAGAGCAGGTGATTTAATTAAACTTAATTCCTCTGTTTAGATATGCAGATCTACACTGCATTCTTTCTACAACGCGTTAACTAACACAGATTGCTAAACTGATAGCTTTGGAGACGACACTTCGCGTTATGCGGAATCAGATAAAAAGATAGCACGTAAATACTTCCACACTGAATGTGGAATATGATTATAAGGTAATGAAAAGTAAGATTCATTTATTATGCACCTTTATGTGTGGCCATGGGCTGTGTATGCATGTGGGCAAATAATCCTGCATGTAGAGCAGTTTTCAGGTGAGTTACAGACATTATATCTGACAACTGGACAATGTTTCCTTTGTCAGTCCTCAAGATTAATTTTTGAATTTTGATGATTTACTATAATTTGTAGCCAGGATGCTGTAACCACAGTTTAGCTGAATTTGAATGTATATGTGTAATACTGTTTGTGTGTTTGGCCTTAATATGTAGCCTTAACTTTTGGGATAGGTACTTGGCTGTCAGATGTAAAAAAACATTGTTTTAATGTTAAGCCACCTTTTCGAAGCTAGTGAACCTGCCGTAATTGATGCTGTATTTTGGCTAATGAAGTTGAGCGTGTGTAGGGACATGAATGGACTGCTGTTGTGTTTCAAAATATCAAAGATCCCAACGACAGGAAATGCCAGCAATCAGCCTATGACACAGAATGCTGGCAATCAGTTGAAAAATGGTCAGCAAAGGTTAGTCATCCAAATTGATTATTTCTTCAAAACATGAACATTCCTCTTTCAAATCTGGATTGTCATTTTCTGGGTCACACAGTTAAGCAGCATACCCTCAACTGGAAGTTTTCCATGAATACACGAACAACACATTTAGGTCATGTTACCCACTTTATTTCACTCTGGTTTCCATGAGTTTCTGGAAAGTTTGTAGAAAGTTCCAGGTAATTTTGAAAAATATGGGACCAGACAGAGAACTACATTTTATGGAATTGTTTTCAGTATTTCTCAAACTTTAATAGTTTTGAGATTTTGCCATTTACTTGTTCTTTTAATATTTAGCTGTCTTTGCTTTTCTTGAAAATGTTCTTATTATGTTGATATTTTCTTGGTCTTTGTCAAATATCATTTTCATTTGTCAGACATGCTTTGTTCTTTCTCAACTGGAAAAGTTTTCACTTCCTCTTGTGTTTGTTGATAATCTTGTTGTAAACTGCCAGGTCTCTGGAAAGCTTTGCCTACCCCTGCTGACCGGTATATCTGCAGATAGATTAGAATAAACTGTGTGCTTTTTCATTTGAGTTTATAGTCAAATTATCATTGATGGTAGAAAAAGGATGTATGACAGATAAACTCCTGACAGAGATTAAAACGATGAACTTTTGGAGTCAGCTGACCAGTTAAATGGTTAGCTTGCTTTAAAAGTACCACTTATTTATCCAAGCTGAAATTTTCTTTTTAGTATGGATAGTTACCCAGTTAATTGGTGGGGACCTGCACCTTTGTATCAGTCAAGAGACCAGTCATCTGTGTTCCCTGAGTATCCTGCTTTTCCTCCGCAAAGAGGTTCAGAGGGGATTAGTGGCTTTCTGCCCTTTGATGGAACTGCTTGTCCTTTCGCTTATGGCAGGTTGGTGGTGGCATGGCATGCTGTGTTTTGGTAGGAATTGACAATTGTCTTCCGTGGTTTTTCGTTCTGAAGAAGTTTTTTATGTTTAGATGCGGATTTGTCTGCTTACATTGAACTGCACGTATTGTAGTGAATGTGTGGTTTTGATGAGTTTATGCCCATCGCATTAATGCATCTCATTAATCAAGTTCAGTACTTGAATCTTGCAGGATCGGATTCACAAAATCATGCAATGAGTTATCAGGATTTTCATAATCCTGTTTGAAAGAATGGAAAATTTTAGATGCCAGTAGTGATAATTTGTGACGCAGTGCGATTATGCATATTATAAGTGTTTTTAAAAAGCACTTAAACCTCGTATGTTATTATTTTATATTAATACATTCTCACGATTAAATATGTAACAATCATATGTAAGAATACTGAAACTGAGTGCCTTCCTTAATGAGGCAGACAGTTGTTACTCGTCAACATCCACCTCACTACTTTTTGCAATACTTAATGACAGGTCAAGTTTGTAGGTAAATTGTTTGCACCAAATTTGAGTTTTCCTTAAAGTTTAGAATACAAACTAATTTGGCAGATTTTGTGTTCTTTAAGGCAAAATTTGTGAAAGTCATTAAAAATTTTAAACAAGAACATCAGTTTTGAATTTTTAGAAAATGTTTTACTCCAAAAGGTTGTGAGCTTTCTAGAAATTTTGAATAAGAACAGGTAAATTCTTACACTAACCATCATTGAATGAGTCATCATTTGTGAAAATTGATCCAAGTGAGTGGCCTTTAAGTGTGCCTGAAAATATGATACACCAAAAATGAAGTATGTTTTGGGTGCTTCACTGCGTAGTAACCATTAATGCCAAATTTCATGTCAATCAGTTCAGAGGCTTCAGATTGCAGAGTTAAAAAACCCATTTCATCTGCATATTGCCAGCCAGTTTTATTTACTTTGCATCCATTTCACCATTCCTATCAAACCCAAACAGATAATTTAATTATTGCTTGACAGTGCTGTCAATTTTTGAGCTCTAATTGTAATCATAAACTCAAAATTTCCAAAGCACTACTTAAAAGCTAAGTACAGAGCACCAGCTTATTCATGAGCCCTGCATAAAGTTCGTGGGGTTGTCCAAAGATGCCATGTCGAGAACCTAGTCTGGTTGCCACGAGATCAGGTAGATGAGGGGAGAGGAGGCTAGAATGGGTTGTGTTTAAGTGAGAGGAATGGGAAGACTGATTAAGGTGGAAGTTCTTGAAAAAGTGACACATTGAAGAGTTTTGACGGCACCTTGACTGACATTCACTGTCTGATAATTAACAACTATCCATTTCATTAACTTAGCCACATGTAGGTGACGTTGCAATAAGTATTTAGATCAATTTCCTAATAACATTGTTTGCACTGCTTTGTTATTTACGTGAGAATTCTTGTACTGCCAGCTGTGAATGCTGCATGCTTTACTGCCCAATTATTAATTTCACCTCAATCTTTTATATATGTGACTGTCCATGTAGTTCCTGTGTATTTCCTTTTTCCTAAGCCTGCCAGTGAGCTTTAGAGAACAGTTGTATTTCTCTAAGGCAACACAAATGGCTTTCTGCCAAAGCATTTTCCTGTTTCTTTAACATAATGTAACCATTCATTTTATGCCACCCATAAAGAGACTTTTGAGTCACTGTAATTGCAAACTGTAATCTTCGTCTGTTTGAAATGCATGGTTTATTCTTGTACATTAACTGTTTTTGTATAAGCAATGTGCCGGAAGATCAGAAATTACCATGTTGTAACTACTTGCATGCGCATGATCTTTTACCAAAGGTTCTGCCCTGACAGTGCCTGCACTACATTTGGGAGTTGTTTGTAGTTCTCAGAACAGCACAAAAGTTGCCCTGGGTCAACAGCTGCTGGCTGTCAAAACCCGCTTCTTGCATGAATGTCAATCTCAGATGCAGACTTGGCATCGGAATCAAATTTGTGCTTTTTTGGGATTAATAGAAATGGAGTAGGTTGATCTGGCAGAATTTGCCTAAACAAGGTGAACATAAAAGTTAGCTGTTTGGTGCTAGTGATATTCGTTATCCATCAGGTACACTGTATTGCCTGTTCATTGATCTGAAAACTGCATGTGTTATCATTAAACATGATGTGCATGAATATGTTGTCTTCATATATGAGTTTGCGGTAATAGTTGTTAACCCTTTGCAAACCAGATATATTTTTAGGCTTCATTACTGGAAATCAAGAAATACCAAATTTGTTACAGTTTGTTGTAAACGCTACAAATTATGTTTATATTTGTACTTTGTAAGATATTCAAGTTTTTTAGAAACATACTTAACCAAGAAAGTGGTATTTATGTGGTTTTATTGGTTTATTTACATGCAGTCTTTGAACCCAGCCACATTCATCCCCACTCACTTCAGAATCTTGATGTTATGCATTTTTCCAGGTGGCATTTAGGTGAGTGAGGAGAGGTCAAACTCTGTACAGACAGTTATAGGCTGGGTTGTCAAAAGGCAAGCAGCTGGCTCTGTTATTGAAGTGAAAAACCTGAATCAACTGAAACCTATTGCCTGTCATGGTGGATTGCAGGCCAGGCATCTCTAAGATGTTGCCAGTCATCTAGTAGTCTTCATTGCTGGGCATGCTGACGAGTCCCATGATGAGGATAAGTTCCAAAATTACCTCAATCCCCCGGTTACATCAGTCCATCTAATGGCTTGTGCATGCGGTCCCAGGTTTTGTTTGCAAGGCACTTGCTGGCAAAATGATTTGTTTCAGTAACAAAGTGATCCAAAAAGTTGAGTGAAAAAAGTGTGCAGATATTTCACCCTCAGTCAACTCATTGGTGTGCACAAGCAGGCCAATGCATTCTTTGTGTAACTGTGAAAAATCACCAACTTTTAGCTGTAATACCTCTGCAACTATCCCCCATATGTATGAATGACCAATGGAAAACTTGTAGCTTGTTTATCACTGTAATTAACGATGTTCTTATTTACATAGGAGAAATGCTAGTATCCTAACTTCCAACCATTTTAGTAAACACACCTACAGTGTTCTGTTGCAATTCTGTGCAAGTGGTTTTCCAATGTCACAATTTTGACCTGTGGCAGATAAAGGGTTAATTTAACCAATTTCATAAAACCTCTTTTCTAATTATGGTAACTGCTTTGTTTATAAAGTTTATACTAGTTTTTAAAATTTTCAGCTGCTTACTTTGCACTTTGAAAATATTTTGTTGACAGGTGATTATAAATGTTTTTTTAAACAGTTCACAGCAGGTCTAACAATGGTGCATTTTATGGATTGAAAATTGTGACTTATGCTCTTATCCTTCAACCCTCGTAGTTTTCTTTACTAACATAAACAGTATATCCAATTTAATTTGCAAATATACATGGTAATTGGATGAAAATGTAAAGAGCCAAATTGATTGACATACATGAATTGTTTTATTTAAAACTTAATTTCTCTTCTAAGTCAGTTTCTTATTTGACTTTCACTGATTCTGTTGCCAACTTGGATACAAATTATTGTCGTTTGTGACTTCTTTGTGTTATTTCCAATATTTTAACTATGTTTCTTTCTCACCAGTGTGTCAGTCACTCATACATCAGTTTCTACTGCTGCAAATCGGGCTCAGGTTGCAAACTCAACAGATATTGCCAGTAACGCTAGTCAGAACCGTAAGTTTCTTTCAACAATAATAACATTTGAGATAACATACTTTTGGGATCTTTGAAGTGTGTTCATATATTTATATTTTCCTAATTTATTTCCTCTTTTTAAAAGTTTGGATTTTTTGTCACAGCTTGTTGTGTTAGTATTGTGTTTTCCGACATGCACTGAACAAAAAGAATTACTCGTTATGGGCACCTGGAGGCTTGGGTGTTGCAACAAGGCTGTGAATGCTTATAACTGAAACGCGGACAAAGAAGCATAATGATTATTTTAAGCTGATTGCTGAGATAGTCACAGGCTGACGGCTTAGTGCACAGTTGTTTGTCGCCTGTGAAGCTATGGAGTGTAGATATTGGGTTGGCAGACAGAATAATGGGTGATAGAGTACTCACTCGGGATGAACTTGAGCACTTGGGCCTTATTTTAAAATAATTTTGATGCCTTTATCTGTAGGTGACAGTTTACAGCAGAATAAAAAATATTTGCTGACTGTAAATGTTTTGCTGACTGTCAAAGTTAATTTTTAAGCTAAAGTATTGATTCATGTCTTATATAAGATGTTGATTCAGAGCATATATTTGTATATGTAGGACTTTATTCTTGTACTGTCATTCGTAATGAAACAGCAATACTGCATTTTATTTTATTTATTTATTGTAAACATATTCTGTGCACAAGGTCAGCAAAATCTTAATACTGTATGAGTCATGACAAACGAATCAGTAGGGATTGAGAGGGCGTTTTATGCAAAGGTAAAATATATAGTCTTGACAAGTGATTTAATTGTCAATAATGAAATGTTGAGTTGAGCCTTTCTGGCAGTTGATTCCGTATACGTAGGACTGCAACTGAAAACACGTGATCCCACAACTGTCATGAATGTAGATTCATGTAGGAAGCAAGTTATCAGAAGCTTGCAGTATTCAAAGAGGGTGATATGAGCATGAGGGGGTTAGGAGGATATATGGTTAAGAGTGTTTAAAGGTCAGATGGAAGGCTGGTATCCAATGCTTTAAAAGACAGAGATGCTACTTTAAATTGACGATGCTACTCCACAAGGGGCCAGCGAAGATGACGAAATTTTGTTTTGAGCATAGATTATCTGACATCTTTAATCTGTAGTATTCAGTTCATTATTTTCCAGTTTTCACATTTAATTGTTTTTATGATTGTAGCCCTGTCTGGTGTTCCATTTCGTCTAAGTCCGAAGTTTGCTGATGATTCGATGTTTACACATGTAAGTGCTAAAGATCTGTTTTGCTTCACTGTTGGATGCTTAAAATCTTACAAAATGAAAATGGTTCAGTTAAAATTTCCTCCTTTCTCAAAAAATCTGGGAGATGAAGAAATTCATAAAAGATATATGTCATTTGTATTGCCATTATTAATAACATAATTTTTTAATATTATTTGTGTATGCAAATAGTGCCTTATGATAAAGCATCAGCTGCTGATGCCAAACATTTGTGAATGAAATACTTGCTCTTGATTGCCACTAAGCATCAATTAATGGCATTAAATACTTGCTGAAAGTCAGTGTCACGCAGTTACTACACAGTTTCTTTTTGTAATAGGAGGAGGTACTTGTTGCTAGACAAAATTCAGATTCCTTACGCTTCTCTGGATGCTGATCTGTTGTATATATGTACTGTTAATGATTTCTGATAACCATTACTTGATTTTTAACATTTGTGGATGTCAATCTATGCCAAAGCTCACTGATTTTAAGACGAAGTTGTTAATTAGATGGTGGATATTGCTGTTTGGTTTGAAAAGGACATTTGTCTGAAGTCTGTAGGTTTTGTTTTTAGCTGCAATCAGTTCCAGCGCTACCATACAAGTCACTCATTGACATCGAGAATGAGGTACTTGTCCAAACTTTGATATATAACTGAAATTGAGGTGTGCATGACAGCAAACTTAAAACAACAGTAGTTGGTGTGGCATCATTCTGTGCGTTCTGTAGTTGTAATCACCAATTTAACAATTTCTAAAGCACTGTTGAAAAGTTAAGTGTGGGACACCAGGTTATTCGTTAGTGCTATGTTCATTGTTTCTAGGTTCATTCATACTGTGTACTATTGCAGAGTAGCCATTTAGAAACAAAGGTGGGCTTTCGCCAACACATGGATTTAAATTGTGGTTGTCATGTCAAAATGGAACTTAGATGTGTTGCCTCCTTGTGTCTTGTAAGGAAACGTTGCATTGCTGTTGTCATTCTTCAGCATGTGACTGACTGTGATTTGATCAAGCTTCCATGAGATATCTTAGTAAATGTTGAATTACCATATCTTATGAGGTACCTTAATAAACATGAATGTTCAACTACCATACCTTTTATTTTCTTAACTAACCGTACTGTACCTTCTGGCTGTCTTCATGTTGCAGCCAGACCAAGCTTTGCAGTAAATTTGACTTGTTTACGTGGTATTTAGTGCTCTTTGCTACTGTGGTAAATACCAGTATGCTGTAGAGTTGAACTCCAATGTCAAGTGCTGTTTCCTTTGTATTCCAGTTCAACTATGCTTTCAATCTTGAGAGTTCAACCGTCAGCCAAACAAGAATGTGAACTGAATGCAACAGAAAATGTCACCTGTTTAACAGACTGCATTATTCTAATTTTTTTAAGAGTAACATTGTTTAATTGCTGCATTTGAAGGTTTGAATATAGCAGTTTTTTTTATGAATGGTCGTTCTTTTAGGTTAATCAGACTGAAAGTCACAAGTTTGCTTCAGTCATTATTTGGAAGTTAAGATGTAAGCCAGCTAAAGGCAGTTTAATTGTTTTTTATTGCTTGTACAAAAACTAACTTGGCATTTTATTCAGCATTTAATTTTAGTAGATTTTATGTTAAGCTTTAAAGTTATACTGCAAGCTTTGACATTTGCTCACCAAACCTCACAGAAGAGAGTAGACAGAAGGCAGCAAAACACTGTTGAAGGTACACCTTGACAAGTAGCCATGAAAATGCTGTACAAGTTTGTGCTGCATTTTTAGTCTTGGGTTTGTAGTAATCTAGTGAATTCAGTCAACTTTTCAGGTGAACTAAGTCATTTAAACATTTTCACTTGATAGATTACAAATCTGAACTTGTCTGTTGGATTTATGGAAGCACTTCTATCAAAGATGATGGCATCCGATGTTAATCACGGTTCAACAATGCGAGTATTGTTGATTTCGCTTGACAGGCCCAAGATGTGAATCACAGTCACACAAGGTGAAAAGCTGATGGATTAGCTGCTCACCTTTTAACAGGTGAAATTGTTTTGTCACAGGCCTTCAATTTGGTACAACACAGTGATAAGTGTGACTTGTAATATCTGTGAAAGACAGTGTTTGTAGTTTTCACACCATAAAATGAAAACTGGTACTGGTGTTAGCATAGAAGTAGCAACATATCCAGGAGCTGGAATTCATTCGTGGCTGGCTAAGGTCATAGGAAAAGGATATGAGTGCCTTGTCATTGCCCACTATGGAATATAGCACACAAATTAATCATCAGTTCAAATGACTTCTAATGTGACTTCATTTACTTTGGGCTGCACACTATATTAAAATTCGATTTGAGATGCATACATGCAAGTGAATTGTTTGTGTGTATGTTGTTTATTTCCTAAATTATTGTTTAAATAATGCTGAAGTTGGTTGTGTCTTGGTGATTTATTTATATTTGTTTTACTTGGACAAATTCGAAATTGTTGCTCTTATCACTCAGTTCTTTTATAGAATATTCACTTTGTAACAGAGAGCCTGCCACTAATGACTGGTGTGAAGTCTTTTATAGAAAATATTTATATTTCTTTGACGAAGACCTTAAACTTGTTATAGAAGTTGTGCTGTGTCTGTTATTCTTATTCATGACTTGTGAATATTGTTAAGTTATTTAATTTCAAATAGAATCAGGGCATGAAAACTGAGAAAACGAAGTTGAAATACAATTTCAAAGGTTTGGAAATTATGGAGTATGTGGTGTTTTAATGTGAGCTACAAATGATGGTTTGTTTTGTCAAGACAGTAATTCAGATTGAATGAATTAGCATTTATACGAACCAAGATACAGTTTTATAGTAAGGAAAGATGTGCAGTTAGGTGCATGACAGATGGATTTCAAATTTTGTTCAAACAAATTTTTAAAATAAATATTAATATAAATTTAAATTTAGCAATTTTGAAATGTTACCAAAATTTTCATGTCTGATGATGATGGTGATGTCAGAGAAGAAAATAATCATCATGGTGGAAACAGAGAAGATGATAAATACAATGGTGATTATTATGGACTGTTGCTACCGTGTTTTAATGGGTGTGGCCACTTCCAAGTGTGTGGATTATTGACTGACCACTAGTTTTGAATTACTTCCAATTATTTGAAAGTTTGAATAATTACAAGAGAATTGTTGAATGCTAGTGCAAAATATTAATAATTTTTCTGTTATGCCATTTTTACCTGTGCGCAGTTTAAAATAATTGTTCTTTCGGATTCAAATTTGCGTTAACAGTTTGAACATATGTTGGTACATTGTATGAAACTGTTGTGCTTTAGTTTCTCTACCCACTAATATATTTTAAATTGCTTTTGCTCCGTTTATATGCCAGAAGTTCACCATAATCTTGTGTCAGTTTGGGAGCCACATTGGGTATTTTATTTTAATCAGGTTGTGTAAGAATGTGGTCGTGGTATAAAGTTGAATTAATTTGGTGAGCCAAACCTTGGACCTTGTTTTGTAAGTTGTACTTGTGTAAGTTTTTTGCATATGTTTCATTGCAATATTTTATCTTTTTTGCCTTTTGTTGGAATGTTAATTTCTGAAAAACTCTCTGAGTATCATAATTGAGCTCTTAATTGAAATTTTAGTTATTTGTTGCCTTAAATGTGATGATTGGAGTTGAATCAGAATGTATGCTCCAGCCACTTTAGGGAATGTTAATTTCTAGTATTCTAGCCCCAACAGGGGAATCACTGGAATGTTAATTTCTTGTGCCATTTACTTTCCTTCTGAGAAAAGTTGCTAAACTATGGATGTTTTTTACTCTAGCAATAGTAGGAAATTCCATGGGCTGTGGCTGGAGTATATGAAACTTGATTTGAATATTTTTTGGTTTTTTATTGAGGTGTAGGCTAAATCGATTTCATTGTGCACTTTGGTGGTTTTTTTTAAACATTCTGTTGCTTATGAGTGAATTTAAGTTGAGTAATAAAATGCATGTGAAAATCATGTACCTGTTATTTTACAACTGAAAGATAGTTAGGTTCAGTAACTTGTATATTTGTTATAGCAATAATGTGATTTTATTTATATATTTTTATTAATTTAAATTACTTACTACATGCGCAGTCAGTAAATCTGAATCTAAGGAACAGATGAATGTTCGCTGGGGCCAGGGTGGAGTCTTGCAGAAGCCAGAGTAAACTATTTAGCTGGTCTTGACAAGTGATTTAAATGATGATAGCGAATTGGCAAGTCGGGCCTTTGTGGTAGATAATTCCAAATACAAGGGACACAGCAAATGAAGACACATGATCTCAAACTTGTGTTGAACCGAGGATTTACTACCAAGCCAGCATAAAAGAATGCAGCAGTCCAGGAGGACAATATAAAGATGGCAGCATGTGAAGATGGTTGGCATTCTGGGCTTTAAAGATGAAGCATACATTGTAAGTCAGTGAAGCAGACAAAAGCAGTCGAATGTATTTGATGATGGAGAAGAAAATGTACTTATCTTAGCAATAGAATTTTCAACCACCTATGCTAGTATATAATGAAATTCTTTTATAAAGCCACTTACTGACTGAACAAGCACCATATTAATACAAATAACTGCCACCAGAAAAGAAATTGATATTCTCAGTGATTGAAGTGGAAGTCACCGAGTCATGTAAGGGAATCAGCACATGCACGGCACAGTCTCTCCCATAAACTAGTTACCTATCCTCTGGCTTCTCTTCTGACGTCGTAGTCTCGGTGCTCCTGGATTTATCTTGGAGTTTAAATTCGTTCCATGTCGTTTAACAGTTCTTTGTGGCTTTAATGCCTAATATTTTCCTACATTCTATTTTTCTATAATCTACTCTGTTCTAAGTTCCTGTCTGCCCGCCTGGCGCCATCTGTATCAACACACTAGTTCACTTCGTAATGTCACATGCACAACCATTATGATGTGAAGTCAGTAGCACAGAAAAGGAAAAATGTATTAAAAGACAAGTACTTAAGTGAAGAATGCAAACTTTTAGTCAGTTTACAAAGAAGCCTAGCTGCCTTTAATGGTTTTACAGGTAAAAAATTTGCTGGGTGTGATCAATGGCTGGGCCCTCTGCTAAAAATATTGCTGGGGCCTCAGCCCCTTGTGATCGACACCCCTAACCTTTATGCTGACAACACTCAGCTATTCACCTCTTTCTTTCCAAACTGTTTCACCAACTCTACAGGTCATCATCTTTTTGGTGGTTACACAAATCTGGATGACAACCAGTCTGCTGTGCTTGAACCCATCCAAAACCAATTCATACTTACAGGACCTGTGACCAGCTCAAAAAACTGTTGACCCCTCTGTCTACCTAAACCTGGACTCTACCTCCACCCACAGCTTTGCTACTAATTCACCTGCCCACAACTTAGTGTGATATTTGAGTAAAACCTCAGCTTCCCTGATCATATCACCCATCTTTCCCAAGCTGGACCTCAAAACTGGATCTACCATAGCCATATCCATGATTAACTAAACTATTGCAGTTTAATTTTCCCGAATATCGACACCAAGCAAATTCACCGCCTGCAAGCACTGTACTGTAGTACGGTAGTTATACAATGGTTATACCATGGTTATATAGTGCATAATAACCACAGACTCAAAATCCTTCAAAGAATTTACTGCTCCTGTGACTAAAATACTATTATGATCAGATAGGGTGTAATGGTTGCACTATGTTTATATCATGGTTTTAGAATGCGGAATAACTACAAACTCAGATAAAGTACATTGTAAACAGTTTATTTTCAATCAAAGAAAAAATTATGTATTTCTAGTTTGTACACATTAATCCTTTCAATATGCTGCAGGATTTAGGTGCAGTAGCCATAGATATTCACGATGTCTATGGCAGTAGCGAAAGGTTAAACCACAGATTCTTATATGTAGATTCTTATATATATTTATATAGTATATGTCAGTGACTCTAGTATAACCTCTTTGGTATATGTGGTTAAACTGCCACGATTATATAATTTATAATCTTTATATAATTTATAATCTTAATCGTGGCAGTTCGCCTCTTAGAATCTGTACTCCTCGGTGTGTTTATCTTTGGACTGCAAGTGCTTCTTATCTCACTGTATCGGCCTCTTAAAGTTAGAGTGAACGTTTTTGTGAGCGTAGTTGCTGGTTGGAGTTTTGCGCCGTAAAGATGCTGAAAGTAAAATTTGTTTCGCATGAGAAATTATTCTGGCGTTTTAGTACATTAAGTACATTAATTACCTGGAACCGAACCCTTCCTGTCGCAGGACCTGTCGATTTTGTTTTGAACGAGCACCTGCAAATAAGCTGGTTCTCGCGACTTACCTTTCTTTGGGCGCTGTAGAAGTCTCGATTTTACGATTACGATTGATTGAAAGGCTGATCATTTCAAGCTTTGGAATTCACTGGCCAGTTCAGTTCCTTCTGCCAATTCTTTGATGTAATTCAGGGCTAACCTTAAGATACATCTCTTCCATCTTGCTTACCCACCATAACCTGGCTTCTGGTTTCTCTGACCTATCGGAATTCGACCCGGTTTCTTCAATGGTTTATGATTTTTGAGTGCAATTCCGACTGGAAGCGACCATCGACTGAAGCCTTGGACATTATGATAATGACGTTACAAAAGTCATTACATTAGATTAGATGACTTTGAATTAGGTCTTAAGTGTTCATCTAACCCTGTGTTCAAATGTTACATTGCTTTCAGTGGGGCATAGAATTACTTTCTAAGTTCGAATTGCTTTCTAAGTTTCTAAGGCTACATCTCTAAGTTGGTGACACTGTTTATTGTACAGCGCTGAATTCTTGTCAGCCACAGGACCTGCAAAATATTAACTTCTCAGACTCATCATCGTTATTCCAGAAGGTCTTCTGATGATCACCTTCTGTGGTTGTGACTTGAGTGAAAACTGTTTTGAGGCTTTTCAGTGGCTGGCCAAGTTTCTTGAATACATTTCCCACAAGTTGTTTCCTTTGCTTAGTCTTTGTTGTCTTTTTAACTACTGAAGTCTGCATTATTGCTTGTATATTCCTCTAGGATTGCCTCTCATCAAACAGAATTTCTGGAATTGACCTGATTTGTAGGAATGCATTGGTGCACCATCAGTTGTTGTTATTAGTGCATTACTACAATTCTGTGTAGACTACAGAGTGTGCAGAAGTCATAAGATTATATTAGAAGGTAACCCAGCAGTTTGCATTAGCCAGTTGAGTGCATATGTGTATAAGATGATGCTAAGTTATTTGGAAGTTTTACTATTACTATGGTATTCTGTTACTCAGGTGCTGTATTAAAACAGCCATTTCAGAATATGTAATTATGAAGACACATTGATTGTAAAATTGACTATTTTAATAATATTTAATAATATTTCATGGGATTTGGTAATTTGTCTTTTTAGGCCGCATTTTCCTTGCGACGTGTCACTCCAATCTTCCGTCACAGATATCTGTCTTCTCAAGCTGAAGACATTGACAAAAATTCACTAGGACTGTCATTTGGTGAGCTTCTTTTATTTTGTTCTTTCAATTAAATTGCTATTCCAAACAAGTTGTCTGTTGTGCGTATTTATATTTTCCTGAGTAAAAATTTATAGCATTTTAAAGATAGACATGCAGATGCTCATCTGTGCAGATGAGCTTCTGTAGGCTTCAGCTTAAGCTTTAGTAAAAAGTTAAACTAAGTCCTGACAGTTCAGCTTAGTATTGAACAAAGTTATTATTTGCATGAAATTGCACTCTATTTGGACAGTGTTCAGTATTCTTGTGCACTTCTTTTTAATGATGTTGTTTTCAGCAAAAGGGGTTTTTAAACAGGTTTGTCAAATTGAGTTTTGTATTTGGTCTTCATTCTTACAGTGGGCATCTGTGTCGACAGAAGACCATAGATGACTGCAGATCTTGTTACAGTTCTTGATGGCAAGCGGTGCTAATGATTAGCAGCTTATTCTTTCGGGGTCTTTGGCCTTTAACAGCATGTGGGTTTCATGAATTGAATCGTCCAAAAATAACAAGATATAACAAGTTGTGATTTTCCACATATGTATATTAATAAATACATACAAGGTATTTACAGGATTTCAAAGTCATATGATTCACCTAGGCCTTACAGCTTTGTGTGGCTCCATTTATGAGATGCACTGGTTACTTTAGTTTTCTCTCTGGGAACCTGCGCCCTTGGCCATTACTCCGTGAATGTCCCTTCTTGCTTCACCCCTCTCTCATTTTTATCCTCCAACTGCCAGTCATTCATCTATGCCCTATTGTCGCTGTCCTTCTGTTCTGCCTCCCTCTCTCTGTCTTGCTTCATGTCTGCCTGTCAGTCTTCCATCTTTATCCTTGGCTTCCTATGAGTCTCATTTCATGCAAATTAGCTGTTAATGCTAGCTTGGCCTAGCAAATCTATAGTACAGTTCTTACAAGTTTAACAAACATATATATCTAAACTAACTAAAACGACAAATCTACATTATGTTAACATTAATATTGTCGTCTGTGCCAAAGTTTCACTACAGTCTGTAATATAGCTATTCTTTTTAACTGAATGATGAAAGAGCTCACAGGCAAAGGTACAGAGGCTTTCATGCCAACATTATGCATGCATTTTCAGTCAGACATAGCACTGACTCGGTTGGACTGGAGTTTATGGCCCATGTAATCATTGATGCAGTTTATTGCCAAGGCACAGACATTTTATATTTTCTGGATAAAGCCTTGATCTAGCTACCAGTATATGGATATATCACACTGAGTTGAGTCCTAATTCCCAAATCCTTGTCTAATGGTGGTAGTCCCCGCTACTTATGTTGTTGCAGTGAGGCCCTGACAGTTGCAATGCTGTAGTGGCAGCTCAACCTGATGGTCTGCTAAACGCTGAAGAGCCACCCATCGTCTCTCCAATACACAGAAAATGAGTCAAATATGAAGACTTTATTCAGCAAAAATAAAAATATCTATGATCATTCTACTGCATCTTCTACTATTAGGCCTACTAACGACTACCATGCATTATGTAGTCTACGCAAGATTCTGGCACTAAAATTCTCACCAGCTGAACCAAAGACCACTCTTTGTCTCACTTACTCTCTGTATATCTGTCTCACTGTCTCGCTCACTATCTCTCTCTGCTCAGTCAGTGCATTTTGGTCTAGCATGCCTATATTGCTTTTTGCATATGTGTGTGGGTGTGTCAGACATCCTGCCTGTGCATGGTTTCATCAGAAATATCGGCACCACATAGGTCTACCCTACATTTGTACACCAACAGTGAGGCCAGAGGTGCTGCTGTCCAGTGGTTTTGAAAACACATGAAGTCCTATAACCTGAACTGCATCGCAGACTGTGCCGTATTGCAATTCTGGTGTGGAGGATGAAACAGAAAATGAAATTCACAAGTCTGCAAGAATCTGTTATAATGCATCTTCTTTAAATTGTAAAGTGAATGGAAGTTAGTTGCTAAGTCTTCTTACAAATTTATAAAACTTATTTTAGGTATTTTGATAAAGCTGTATTTATCAAGAGCCTTCACTGACAAGCTTAAAATAGCCTAAGTGCCTAGTTTTTCAGTCTGTAGTAGGCTATTCATGGGTCCTTTGGTACAGAGTTGCCGAAAATAATGCTAGATATAAGTTGTGATAAAAATCCACTTGTAGATCAGAGGTTCATTTGCTAGGACTTAAGACTCACCTTTTCAAACTCCTTATCCTCCATACTCTGCTTCTTTGTCTTAGTGGCCTGATCTCCTGGATATTGACCTGTTTGTGGCTTGGTTTTGGTGCACCATCGGTTGATGTCTTGTGCATTAGACACTGGCACTATAGGAGTAACTAATTAATAATAATTCCATCTTTCCAAAAAGAGGTAAGACAAGATAATCTCTTTTTTATTACATCCCATTGCCAGCATTTTTAGAAGCATATTGTCTCTGCAAAGAACATCAGTCCAACAGCTGGGCAGCCTTCCTTTTGTTGTGGATGTCTTGGTAACAAATTTGTTAACATTATGTGATGCATTAGAACAATGACCTACTGGGCAAGGTGTTTTCATGTCTATACTTGCTACTCTATATTTGTCAAATTTACAGCCTGCAGCATTCTTCACTGAAGACTCATTTGTCCAAATACTGGTGCATGCAGTTTGACGAAATTCATTAAATGACAGTATAGAACTTATATTTGATTACTGATAAGATATATGATGCTTAATAACCAAAACTATGCAGTGCATACTAGTAGTGCCTAAGCACAAAGTAGCTGATTAAGATCGATTGGCTACTGTGATCCTTGACTTCTTTGCTATAATCTTGTCTTTGCAGGGTGGGCTACTAAAGTGTACATTTGTCACAACTTGCAATGACCTTTATAGATTAGAAATGGAGGTCATTTACTAGAATGTCTGTCAGTGGCTGTGGGTGGCTGTGCAAGTCCAACTAATCTAGTGTGATCTGATAAACCCATTTCTTAAAACTCGTTAGTAAACTCGTTAGTACTGACCTGGTTTCATGGTCTGTTTGGGCCTGTGGGTGGGGTCTGGGCCTAACTTCTTTACGCATTTAGCTAATTTCCATGGGGTATATATGCATGTGCTGGTTACAAGTGTGTGTGGGGTATATATGTAAAAATATGGTACCCGAGGTGTTCGTACATCTGTAATCTATTCTGAAAACTTCTGGTGCACCTATGTAATCACTGTAATAGTGCAAGTGGCATCAGTTGATGGTCCACCAGTGCCTAGCCATTTCCGGTTAATTCCTGGAGGTCAGTCCAGTGAGACAGGTAGTCAGTTTGCCAAAGGAGAATAATCACTTTGAAACAGGTAATCTTACATGGGTAATCTAAATTTCCAGTATTTTGAAGATAACAGAGGATTATTTGTGTAGCATATCTTGTGCCCTTAACTGACTTCATGCAGATGAGGATCTTGGCTAAGCAATTAAGACCTGCTAATCTAACCCCCTTGTATGTTTGTATGTATGTATGTATGTATGTATCCATCCAAGAATTTATATATTTGCACCTTTAGCATAACTGTCAGATGGCCTTGAAATGTCATAATGTGCGCTATAGATATAAAACTTATAATGACTCTCTTTCCATCTTTAGTTTATTGCAACTTTTAATGTTATCTTTAAAATTTACTTTTGCATGCAGGTAAGTTGAAATTATTATAACTAGATTTTATAAAACTTTTAATTCTTAGATTGCAAAACTGCAATTAATGAGTGCAAATCCTTCTTATGTCAAGAGTTAATATGTGGTAAATATCTTCTGTGCTCAGTTCAGCAATCTATGTTTTTCAGAGCTTACTCCAGAACAGCTAGAGTTCCAGCAAGTGGCTCGAAAGTTCACGGCAGATGAAATCACTCCTAAGGCAGCTTACCATGATGAGACTGGCGAAGTTAGTGTCGCTTTTGTCACGGCTTTTAGTAAAGTTGTCTTTTGACCCTCAGAGGTCTCCATTCTTTCCTCGTAAATAGTAATCATCCACATAGTAATTGTTCTTTCTTTCACAAAACAAAACTACTTCTGTACATCCTAAGTAATTCCAAGCAGGAGAGCCATTGTAGCCCATTGTATGTATTTACATATGTCTGTATCTTGATGCTTATTATAGCTTCTTTAAGTCTCTCATAGCACTGTCATAAAAGTGCTTCATTCTCTAGCCAGACTATCTGGTTACTACTCATTGTTGACAGTTGACACCAGATTCAGAGTTCCTGGTTCACATTGCATTGAGGATGAGGAATCTAATCCAGTCTGTCGACTTCTCTGGTGCTGTTATCATAATGCCTAAGTCATCAATTGCTGTTCGCTTCAAGTTAAATCATAATCACAAATCATAGTGTGTTGGAGATTCTAGGTCTAACTCCAACAAGTCAGAGAAACCAAAAGTTAGGCGATAGTGGGTAAGCAACCAGAAACATACGAGTGTTAAGTTTACGTGGAAGGTCTGAATCACAGAACCATCAGACCAAATTGGAGTTGATTATATGATTGTAAATGGTATGTAGTGCAGTTTCAGTGTAATGGTATTTGTGGTAGGCAGATAGGAAGGGATGGTACTGGTTGTGGGACAAGAGGTGACAGCTCAGGCAATTTGCAACTACTTTTTTCAGGATTTGGAAATGATATTGAGAGTAGAGATGAGGTGATAGTTTGATGGATGATTAGAGAGAGAGAGATGTCTATTTAAGGAAATGGATAGATGCCATAACGTAGCTTCTGTCAGTGTGTTGTAATCTATCACCACAATCTGTTAAATTCAGAATACTTTCTTTTTTCAAATTAATTAGATCAAATTAATTCAATAAAATTAAAGTTTTGTCATATTTTCCAGCAAAAAAGCATGAACATTGTCATTAGCACTGGGCTGCACTACTGTGGCCATGTGTCAGTGCTAATTTCGTTTTTAAAAATGTAAAAAAGCTGTGAGAAGATGCAAAACATATTTTTCAAGCTCTTGTAATCTCATGATTAACTTAGCTTTTCCATCCTGAGGTGGCTTCCTGTCAATGTCCTTCACTGGGCTTGGTGCAGCATCCTTTTGAGTGGAGACAACATAATGCTGGGAAGACTTGTGAGAAAGCTGAACAGAAATATTTTTAAAGTATCCAGTCAACCTATCACTGTCTTAACCAGTAACTTCTTGGAAAGCACTTCTATAAATTCAATTTACAGAGAAAGGGCATAAATTGGAATTACTATACTTCTGTACACTGTTGCTTAAAAACTCATTCATCATTCACTCACTGTACAAATATAAATTTTTGATTACACTAGTTTTCATGATCGCTCCAGTATCAGTGCTGTTAGTTTTCGTTCCAACCACATATAAACTTTATGCTGTTAGTTTTTTTAACTATATATAAAGTTAGACTTTTTAAACTGTTTATAATATTGCATCATGTCTTACTGAGACCGTGCTACTTTTAAACTGTTTTGTTTGTATTGTTGTTCTAAAGTGTGGGTGTTTGTTTCTTTTAATAAAGATTACTTACTTATTTACTTACTTCCTCACCTTTGTCTTTAACAAAGTTTACTGATTTTACTTAAACTCTAAAACAGATGACTGCATGCACTTTAGACTGTTGCATTCTGTACACAACCTATAAAAGCACTTACAGAACCAGTTCTACAGTAATTCAGTTTTAACGCAGCTTATATCTGGATATGTCACTGATATTTTTGTTTAGATTATTTGTAACTTATTCTTACTTAGACTGGCAGCCTAATGTATTCAAAAAGTGAAGATAATAACATGTATTTTGTTGTAAAATGTGCAGTATCCTTTTGAAATTCTGAAAAAAGCATGGAAACTGGGATTTATGAACAACCATATATCAGAGAAGTATGGTAAGTAGTTATTTGTTTATTGTTGTTATTTTTCTTTATACTTAACTGAATATTATTTTGGTTCTTTCTGTTGTCTTGCATTTGCATTGTTTATCTGTAATTTGTGTAAATGTGTGTTAGAAAAGTTTGTGGTTATGAAGGATTTTTGAGTCATTCATGTAATGAAATGTAACTGACCGTTGTCTTCTAGGTACCTCTTAAAGGCACTTGTCTCTAGTCTAAAGGATGGTTGATGCCAATCCAATGCTCTGTTTTGCCTCTGCATTGTTGAAACCAAGATTTTCCAGTGGTAAATAGTGTTGGTGTATTTATGTCTACCACCCAGTCCAGAATCTTTGTGTATGTCAGTCCCATCTGCTGGAACCATCTCACTCGAGATCTGTGACTCGAGATCCTCTCTCTTTCCCTCTCAGGGTTTCGCAGGTGCCTGAAGACTGTACTATTTAACAGTGATTTTACTTGTTCAGGTCAGGAGTGCCCCTGTTGAGTTTATTCTGTAAGAGGCGCTTTATAAATCTTAAATTACAATTACAATTACAAAAGGATGTTAGAGTTCATTAAGAACAGTAAATTCATTTGTAAGCAAATAATGCTCGAATAGCTGGACATTTCACCACTGATGGAGTTTCACAAAGGCTTAGAACCCAGCAAAAGGAGCCCCATCCACTGCTAACAGCTGACACCATGTTCAGAATTCCTGGTCTGTGTTGCACTGAAGATGAGGAATGGCAACAGCTGAATACAGAATTCTAGGCTGATGTTAAAAGGTGCTTTGTTGGGATATCCATCCGGCCACAGCATCTGTTAAGGACAGGAATTTGTACGTAGTCTGCCAGTTTGGGCATCAGATGATGAAGACCTCGCCATTGTGGATGGTTGATGACAATCCAATACTCTGTTTTGCATTTTAAAGATGTAGGTGTATTTATGTCTGGACTTGATGAGCATGAGAAACATTCAGTATGTTTTAAGTCGACCAATTTAATTAAAGTGGCTGTTGAACTGTAGCGATTGGTATCCAAATGTTGTTCGAAAACATATGAAATCCAAATCAGACTTAAGAAACAATTTTGGAATACAGACTCAGACACGGTAGACGTCTAGTAAATCCATGGAACTTAACAGTATCTAATTTACAAGTTTGACTTGACATTTCTTGCTTGCTCATTCATACATAATTTTATTATCAGCCTGTTTCCATGTAACTTGGACAACTTTTGACAAAAACATTTACCTCATATGATGCATATATGACATCTTGCATTCTAGAGACACTTCATGTAGTTTTGATTTTCATGCTTTTAAAAATTTGTGTTTGCTGTTCAAACTAAGCCACTGCAAATGCACAATCTCACTTTCTGAGATTACGCATAGTGGTGGTTAAGTTTTCTAAACTACAAATCCTTTGGTTTACAGCTTAAGACCTTGCTAGTGTAGAAAGATAATTTATTTCAAAATATATACTGTACAATGTCTTGCACTTCTAAGGGACTTAGCTACAAATTTAATTTATCAAAAGATTTGACAAAAGAGGGCTAGCTCAAGGGCCAGGGTCAAAAGACAGAGCCACTAAAATAGAAACACTTCTTAACCGTTGATCTGCTACTCTTCTTGTTTACATTGAGAGAACTAAATTTTCTATAGTGACCTCTGAGGGCTAGGTCAAGGCCCAGGGTCAAAAGACAGAGCCACTAAAATAGAAACACTTCTTAACCACTCATCTGCTGCTGTTCTTTTACATTGAGAGAACTAAATTTTGTATACTGACCTCTTGTGTTTCAAGTGATCGTGTGATCATGTGATAAATTATAATCACTATTAATAACTGCAGGTGTACTTCACAGCAACTATTAATTGTTGTCATTTGTTATATGATAAAAGTCTCCAAAATAGATTAGATAGATAAGATTTATGTGGATTATCTTCTACACTGTGGGTGGGAAAAAGGAGCCCTTAGATTATAGCTTAATTAACTTTCTAAATATCTAAAAATTTGAATAAAACTAAAACTGTTTTAATCATGACTACAGTAGCAACTAAATTAAATTTCTAAACAGTCCCTGCTAAAAAACTGATGTTACAGTGACATCATTTATAAAAAATATACCCTTACAAATGACATTTATTGAAGGGGACAAATAGCTATACATTTTCAGCTATGTAGTAAAATGTATGGAGCAAAACGTTTTCTTCCAATAATGATGATTAAAATATAGTGAAATAAATTCTGTACGTATTGAATTAAAATTCTTCTAGTTTCGATTAAACTTGAGTGATAATTTCCATTAATTATTTTAATAAGTTTTGGAGTCCAGTTGTTTCTCATTTACAGTTACTGCATCTCATCCTTGCTTTGTAGGTGGAACGCCGTGCGGAGTCCTGACTGAGTGCATTATAATGGAAGAGTTTCATTATGGATGTACTGGAATAGGGACAGCCTTGAATGCAAACAATCTTTCAGTATGAACTGTATTTATCTCAATTGTTTAGTGATTGCCAGTTGCTAATGTTGGAATTAACAGTTTTCTTGGTTAGATCTATATTCATTTTCAGGAATTGGCTAACCCAGGATGAATTTGATTACTGGTAAATGGCCTTTGAATAGATAGGAATAGATAACATGAACATGTTTTTGTGCTTGAAGATTGTCTGACCTTGTGAAGTAAATCTCCTGTATACATAGTGGAATGTAGAGACACTCATTTTCTGCTCTTTGACCCTAAAACCTGTAATGGACAAATCCAAAGTTCTGGACATGGGGCCAGTCCATTGCAGGACCAGCCAATTACTTCACACCAATGCCAAATGATACATCTACGCCTGAGATTCACGCAGTAGTGTAAATCCAGATGTAAATGAAATGAAAAATTGCCATTTTCTCGCCAGAAACTAGTATTTTCTGCTAGTAAGATTGCTTCTGTCTCAGTTGTATGTAACAGATGCACAGTAGAAACATGTCTTGTACTTGGTGATTTTTGAGGGAAAGTATGCATCCTAAGGTAGCAAGTAATGCTTGTGGAGCCCCAAAAATTTCAGCATGCTTGACACCCAAAATTCTTCACCTGCTCATGGCTTTTGCAAGCTTTTCCTTACTTTACCATGGCATGCCAGGTACTAAAAAGAGTATTGTATTCCTTGTCATCTAGGTTTTATTTTCCTTAAATGGTGCTTTGTCTTGGATTGTAGCAAGCTCCTGTCAAGAATGCTGGCAGTGAAGAACAGAAGAAGAAATACCTTGGAAGAATGACTGAAGAGTGCCTTTTCAGTGTAAATGTCTCTCATCATTTCTAATCTGATTGGATCCAATCTGATCGGACTTTAACAACATTCTGAAATGTGAAGATTAAGGAGCCATTCCTTACAGACAGTTTTGCTTGTTACCCTAGTATATCAATATCACAACTGTGAAACCATTCCAGCATGTTCTTTGTGTCATGCCAGAACCTTGATCAAGCAGTAGTTGAGCACATCAATACCAGCTGGACAATTCAGCATTGAAGACGGTCACAGCAAGCTTTGCATCTCATGAACAGAAGAACTTTAAAAATGTATGTTGCTGTACTCACAGATGGCATTAGTTTAATCTTGCAAGAAGTTTTCCAGTGTCTTGGAATATTTGGTCATAGTTTGGTTAATCAGCTGATAACAATTGATAACAATTTTTTGGATAATACTGATAATAAACTGATAATACTTTTATTAATAGTTAGTAATAATTGACTCATAATACAGTTGTAAAACTGATAAAAAACTGATAATACTTTTTTGTTAAAAAAATTTACTTTATTTATGATAACAAAATTGTAATTTGTAATTGTAATTTAAAATTTATAAAGCACCTCTTAGAGAATAAACTCAACAGGGTGAAATAGATAAGTCATGGTCAAGCAAGTGACATGTAAGAAGAGGTGTCCCATTGGTGAAATATTGTTGTCTTGTTTGTGCTTAAGCTGGAAGTTCCTGTAACACATCGCTGAGATTACTGTTGGTAGGGGCTACTGTACTAAATGGGCATTTACATCTTACATTACATTACAGTGGGTTGTGCATGGTGATTGTATTGTTGCAGGCCTACTGTGTGACTGAGCCCAGTGCTGGTTCCGATGTGGCAGCGGTGAAGACTCGTGCTGTTCGAAAGGGAGATGATTACATCATCAACGGCCAGAAGATGTGGATCACGAATGCTGGTGTTGCTGACTGGTACTTTCTTCTCGCTCGTACTGCAGAGGATCCTAAAGCTCCAGCTGGCAAGGCACTCACTGGATTCATTGTCGAGTCTAAGACACCCGGAATAACTATTGGAAGAAAGGCAAGTAATTTGTCATCTGCTTGTTTTTAAAACTGGGATAATTTTATCAGCAAAATCAGCAGAAGTTGCTTCTATCAAATCTGCTTACTCATACTATGCTTCAGAGTTTTCAACTTGCAACAGAATTTCCTTCTTGCACTTGACTTTTGTATCATTTACTTGAGTTTTCATGCTGAATTACTGTGTTGGCTTATCGATGTTCCAACAGTGACATAAAGGAGGAATGGAGAAGGGTTCTGCTGACAGCACTTGTCTAACTGTATTTTAATATAAGCATTTATTTCATGTAAAAATATGCAGTACAGCATCTTGGACTGAGTTTCTAGGGAGCACTATCAGTCAGCTTCCAGAGGGTTATGGGATGGTGGACATCAGATATTTACCATGGCCCGGTTGATGCCTGAATGCTGAAGGAACAATCATAACACATGCATACATTCACATGCACAGACACATGCACAGACACATGCACAGACACATGCACAGACACAGACACATGCACAGACACAGACACATGCACAGACACAGACACATGCACAAACAATCTCTACTTTCTAGTGAGTCTGTTGCCAACTTGCCTAAGATATATAATATGTATATACACATATTTATGTGTTTATAATTTTACATGCATGTATATGTATATGATGATATATGTATCTGTTATGTGCTAGTGGTTACAGAACCGGCAATTTTATTCCTTTGTAATATTTGACAAATAATTGTTGTAAATTGACCTTTATATAGGAGATGATGATGGGACAGAGAGCATCTGACACAAGAGGAGTGACGTTTGAAGATGTTGTTGTGCCAAAGGAAGTAAGACTTTCTGCAAAATCTTACTAATTCTTAGATCTGGTATGCAATTGGTTGAATATCTGAGCTAAATGGACAGTTCTTATGCCTGATATGTGTTCCAAATGCTAACATTTAATGCCTAGTGCCGAGAATCAAGTTACATTTTTAGCACTGACTGGCAGTAATGAAACGCTTTAGTGTCTGTATGTGGTTCTTTATCAACCTTATTAAATTTTCTAAAAGGTGCTGTATAAATAGCCAGCTACATACACATACAAATATAAAATTTTAGTTGCATTGCATCTAAATAAACCTTATTTGTGCTGCCATTATTGACTTCAAAGCGTGGACTACATGGACATAGCATCAAAACCCTGTGAAACATGACTAGTTAATATAAATTTGTTACCATCACTGACTGTTAAATTTTCCCTTTTTTAGGTTTTTCTTATATTCTGTCCCAATTATAATTATTTGTTTTTTAGAATCGACTTGGAGGCGAAGGTGATGGTTTCAAGATTGCCATGGGTGCCTTTGACCAAACTAGACCTCCAGTAATGTTACATTTCCATACGTTCCAATACATTTCCATAAATTTCACTGCATTTCATTACATATTTTGTTCTTATAAATCTGAACATATTGTGTAGGTTTGACTGGTATAATTTTGTAGTCCAATGTCAGTTAGACTAGTGTGTAATGTGATATAATTGTAATGTGGTTATCTAATGTAGGCTATACTAATGTAATTCTCAGATGTAGGTTAGACTACTGGTAATTTGCTGTAATTTTGTACCAGCATTGAATGACATTGCAGTGAAGTGACAACATCAGATGACTGACTACTAGACTTGAACTCCAGATGCTTTGGTGAATGGCTGTTGCATTACCACTGTGTCACACTGCTGCCAATTTACGTTTCTGATGTGGTTTGGCTTTGGTTGTAGGTGGCTGTTGGGGCAGTTGGTCTCGCAAGGAGAGCCCTTCACGAGGCCACAAAGTATTCGATGGAACGAAAGACGTTTGGTGTTCCTTTATGCAATGTTAGTCTTCAGCTGAACATCTTAAGACGTCTGTTACACTGGTTGCTTTTAAAGTGAAACATGAGCAAATGGATGTTTGCAATTTGTTATATTTTTTTATTTCTTAGTTTTTGAACACCAATTGAAATATTCTTGCAACTGTGTTTGATAGAAAAATCTAGAAATTATTAATATTGATTTCAAACTAAATGAACTGGGTGCTTTCTTGTTGCAACAGAACCACAAATAACAGTGGAAGAATTTACTTCATTTGTTGCATGTTTTCCGCTTTTCAGTTTATGAGCTTTCTCTTTTGAAGGTTAACATTCAACATAGACCCATTATAGCACACTCCAACATGATGCATATTCTGTTATAGTGTGTTTGCAGTCATGACTCCGAAATTTTCCATGGAATATGCTTCAAATAGCCTTATATAAATATGCAGCCTTATATAAATAGTAAGATATGGCACACTTATGATTTCCAGTGGCTATAGCATTAGTAATAGCATAGTCCTTTTACGTCAAGGTAGTATGCAAATTTTATAATGCAGTGTTCAATGTAATGCAGTAGTGAATATGAACCCCGGTTACGCAGTGTAATGGGTCAATGGTGTGTGTGTGTATCAAGACATTTAATGTAGTGGCTTTTAAGTCTCACAGAGGTGCAGCCTACATGTCCTTCATCAGCTCTACACATAAAAACTAGTTTAAAAATTTCCATGATGTAATTTACTAAAGCTCTGCAATAATTTAGGAGCTTGCCAATGTGAAGGTTTCAGCTTCCCCAATATTTTGACCAGTCAACCCCATTAAGGATTATGGATGTTTGACTTGTAGAACAGCTTTTATCATCCTGGGAAACAAATTTACATCTAGAGAGAAGAAGGTAGATTTAGAAAGCATGAAAATCTAATTGTGTTCAACAATAACTGAGATGGTTTATACCAATGCGTTAGTGTTATTCAAAAGTTGTGAGAGCCTTTCATTGTTCTTTTCTGCTTGTGACGGAGTCATTGTTTTAATGCTTTTCCAGCACCAGGCTGTTTCGTTCATGCTGGCTGACATGGCCATAAATCTTGAACTTGCTCGAATGGCTGTACAGAGAGCTGCCTACGAGATCGACAGTGGCCGACGGAATACTTACTGGGCGGCTGTTGGGAAGGCCTTTGCAGCTGATGCAGCTAACAAGGCAGCAGCTGACTGTGTACAGGTTAGTCATTAGCAAAGGCTTCATAAGGCCTTTGGGACAGGGTGTATTTTGCAAGGACAGAGGAAAGAAACATTCCCCTCACTGGTTCAGACAGTCCTCCATTTGGGATTCAATTTCTCCATTCATTTCCATCCTGCCTGTAGGTCTTTCTCTCCACTTCTTACAACCACAGAGATCAGCTACCACATATACTCACATACAAGTCGACTCCACGTATAAGTCGATCCCTTATTTTTCCACCTTGGAAAGAGAAAAAGTCTATGACCTGTCTTTAAGTCGAAGACCTTTGTTGGGACTCTGCCCCTCTGTCAGTGTTATTCACATGGCATTACTGTCCTCCCTCTTGGCATCTCAGAGTACCAAGACGTATTGATTTTGCAGGTCTAACTGTGTAGGGTGGAATGATTTCATACTGCCATGTGGAGCACAGGAAGCATAATTACTGGTATATTATTTCAGGTATTCTATGGGGAGGGGTACTTGATACAACCGAGTGCTGAGCCGTCAGTGTCTGGCAGAGTGGAGCAAAGGGACTTCGTATATAATTACGGTTATATTAGTATAATGTCACCCTGCCTTCTGCTGAAATTGGTTTTTAAAGAACAGCCTGTGCTGAAATGACTGTCATAGGTGTTCTCTGGGAAGGGGTATTTCGATACAACAGAGAGCAGTTCGTCAAAATATCTGGCGTAGTGGAGCGAAGGGACTCTGTTTATAATTACCCATATATTATCATAATGTAAAAGAGTCGCACTTTGCCTTCTTACTGAAGTTGGTGTTTAAAGCACAGTTTAAAGCACTGCACTGAAACAACTGTCTGGTGGGTGTGTCAACATTCTCCCATGGGTGTGTCCTGCAATTTCCTGTGGATGTGTGTAGTGATCTTGGCTTGACCCTTGTACAAGACGACTTCAGTTTGGACTTTCAAAATTGTTCAAAATTTCTCGACTTATTTACAAGTACTGTATATACAGTACCTAGCATTGCATTAGCCATAATCCGGGTTACTGCTTTTTTGGTTAGTTACCCATCTTTGTCTTTCTCTTTTACTGAATTTTTGGAACTTTGGATATCACAAAATAAAATCTCATATAAGTATTTTGGAACTTAACAAAGACACAGGACTCAATGAATACAGTAAGTGACAGAGTTAATATTCTGTCAGTGCATTTTATGTCATTTCTGTTTTGAAACAACCTTAGTGCATCTTCAGTATTTGTCCATAAACAGATATTTGGAGGAAATGGCTATAGTAAAGAGTATCCAGTGGAAAAGCTGATGCGTGATGCAAAGATTTTTCAGGTAAATGTATTTTTCATTTTTCTCTGGTTATTTTATTTCTGAATTGAGTTGTAAAACTTGGTTTGGAAGCACAGTATGTGTGAGACTGTTTCTAAATGAGCTAGTGATATATAGTTCAGGATCATTGCAGAAATTTGCTAGAGCCTGCAGTTTATATTGCAGTTTTGAATGCCTTTCGAAAGAACCTATATTGGCTGTTTGTGAAATTAACACTGTAAGTTTTCACTGCATTGCAATTTTGGAACTTCAAGTTCCTAGGATGTTGGACATATGGTTCCTAGGATGTTGGACACATGAGGTTCCTATGATGTTGGATGCATATTGCAAGTTTTTGTCCAGGTTTTCCTCACCTTTTGAAAAAGCCTTCAACTAGTCATTTAAATTAGATTGATTTATGTGTTTGGCATTTTGCATAGACACAGTATAACAGAACCAAACAATAGGCTGTAAATCTTATGACAGAATCCTCCTTTCTACTGCTAATCTTTTCAATGATATTATAGGGAGCTGTCAATTTTTATGGCCCTGGCGGATGATCTTGTTTAGGCTCCAGCCCTAAGAATTACAAAGCCTTTGGTTTGATATAATTTAAAGCAGGGAATATTCAGATGTGAACTGAATGTTTAAAAAAATATGTCCAATTATTTCAGATATACGAAGGAACTTCACAGATTCAGAGAATAATAATTTCACGGGAATTGTTGTCCAAGGTGAAAAACGGATCAGCCCTTTGTTAGATGGCTTTCTAATAACTTTCCACATTACAAACTTGATTTAATTTTGTTCTTTAATTTGCAATACTGCTGTGGAGTATTATTTTAGACTGTCTGGACAGTTTCATTATGTCATCATAACATTTGAAATGTGTGCCACTTTAGGCAGTCGTATTTACACATGGTTAGTCATGGAGATATACCAAAGATGTTTTGAAGAGGCATTGTGTTTTTCGTTACTTTGCATTGCATACATTACAGTACAAGAAATCCAAAATTAAGATTACAACCAGCAATCTCAATCTTCTTAGCCTCTCAGCCTTTACCTCTAGAATGCACAATCATTTTTAACAAAAGAGTCTGGAACTGGAGAATTCAAGAATCAAAACCTTTATCGATTAAATCCATGTCCCATGAGATGTCTTATCTACCAGTTTCGTAATTGTAATTGTAAACTATGCATTTCTTGAGCGCCCAGAAAAACTAATTTGTGGACACCAGCTTATATACTGCAGGCTCTAATTCAAAAAGACCAGCATATGATTGTGTTTGATTCCAAGTCAAAATCCAGAGGTCAGACTAGCAGATGACTGGTTTGATATTACAATTATAATCCAGCTGCCCATTTTCTTCCACTTGTCTGTATCCCACTAAAGCAGCAAATTAATCTGTGACCAAATATTAGAATTAGGTACTGACTTCAGCTCGTGCAGCGGGCAAGACCTGTGACTTTTTTACGATCTGGCTACTTTGGGGTTTGCCCCTTGGTGGTTCAGGACCTGAGAAAGGAAAGAGTTCTTTGCTTCATGCCTCTTCACTCGTGGATGCCCCTGCGAACCGACCGAAACAGAAATTTCACAATTCTAGCCCTTATTTGGAACATTTTAAAGCTTTATAAATTATAACTGTGCAAAGTTCACAAAACTCTACAGTCTGCTCCTTAGTTCTGCGTTCTAAATTTCACGAGGCTTTACCTCTCGAACCCGCTGACTGGAATTCTAACATGATCTGATGTTTCCGTCCTTTTTATTGCTTTTTAAGGTTATAGTTACATGATGGAAAATGAGAATGTTTTGCTAATAATTTTGTGGTGCCTTTAACCTCATACGGAAAATTGTAGTGTCGTTAATTATTCAAATCTAAACGAACACGGCAAAACTGACATGCACTGTCATTCTGCGACGTATCGGCCCTATCGGGTAAACAGACAGTCTCTGCATCTGGAGAGCATAACTGGTGATGGGTGTCGAGTAAACGTGTTCTTTTTATGCAGAGTCTGCAGCCATAACCTATATTATTGACCAAATGTTAGCCTACCTGTTTAAGTGATTGTTTAGTGCATTGACAATCGTAATTCCGAGATTTCTAGAGCGCCCAACGAAAGCCGCGCCGCGGGGACCAGCTTATTCACAGGCGCTCTGTCAAAACAAAGTTGATAGGCAAAAAGGGTTCGGTTCCAGGTCAAGATCCAAAAGTCAGACGGAGAGACAGCGTGGCAGCTATAGGGGGGTGGTGTTTGAGGTTGGAGAGGAGAGGCCTATTACAGTGAAAAACATTACTACAGACTGCGCCCAACTGACGAGTACTAGTGCAGGTAGCCAGACTAATATGCAAGTGCCACGTTACGTATCCACTGAATCGAGAAATGCGTGGTGCTACTGAACATGGAGACATGGAGTCGGCCGATATCAGTGCATTCAACACGAGTTTCGCAGTTGCGAACATTTTCCAGCGCAGGAATTGCGTGCGCAAAATAATATTAAGATTCCAACTGCGGCTCCTCCACTAGGGCAGGGAGGAGCAGAAGACGCGCTCCCTTCCAAGCATCCGTCTCCAAGGCAACCAGCGAGCTGCTGCAGTAACCGATAGCATCTGCATCATCGGTAGCAGCCTTCGTTGCAGCAGCGGCAGCGGCAGTACGTAGTCGCGGGAAGGCGGTGGTAGCGCATGTGGACTCCCGTGTATCGTATTGAACACCTTCAATCAGGAATATTTTGTGACGCAGATCACGTGTGGCCCTACAGTGTGATGGACGGTCTTACGGAAGAGAGCTGCGTGGATACTACGAGACCAGTTCCCCTTCTCTTCAAACGCCTCCTCCTCCTGCTCCTACTCTAGGTAGGATGTCGTTCTGATCCAAATGCCAAACACAGATTTCTGTTGTAGAAATATTTAGACGAATGTACACCTTAATGTCTATTTAAGATGACGTTTCTCCCCAACACCAGAGCACCTAATTTTATCAAAATTTACTGGCTTTGTCCAGATATGGATTGCCGTCGGACTTACCCGGAATTCTTCTGTGTCATCGATTTTAGTTACCAGTCTAATAATGCACAGTAGTCTCGTGCATTATTACAGCGACACCACTGAAAGTTATGCTAACGAAGGCTAGGCCTACATCGTTCCAACCCCTTCTAGTCATCTCGTGATATTGCCCTGCAGAGATTAGTAGAGGTAAGCGGGCTTATTCGCCGGCGGTTGATTACCTCCGTGATACCGATTGGCAATATGTAGCATACTTAATGCGTTGTGTGTAGGTCTGTTTGATTTAGGAAGGCACCCAGCGTGTATTAGGTTATGGTGATGATGGTGACGACGATGATGACGATGATGATGATGACGACGACAACGATGATGATGGCCGCTGAAGTTTCAGTTCAAATGCGATCTGCGTCGATTCCCCATGACGAAGCCTGTATTCGAACCCAGAAATATGTGCAGAAGTGGACCAACACGAAAAGTGGTAAGCCCCTATAGGCCGATAGCTCACGGTTGTGTGTCATCCAGCAATCCCTTGCGTCCGGATATCCCTCGAAGCACCGGATATGCGCAGGACAGGCATTCGTTGCCCGACGGCTGGTTAGGTATATATATATATAATATATATATAATATATATATAATATATATATATATATCCTCCTGAGACCAAATGTGCATTATAATGCACAACCGGTCTGAATCATGTAAAACACGTTCCATAACTTACTAAGTTGAGACCTGGTGTGCATTTAAATGACTGATCGTTCTGGCATATATCTCAAGGCGAAAACAGTGAAACAGACTATCGTTGAGGGTCGTAAACATGGCGGCAATCGGGATTAAAAAGTTTTATGGAAAGAAAAAAGGTAAGAATTTGCCGATTAAAATTTTTTTGGGGTGCGGTTATGTAAATAAATCGGATAATTGAGCAATACTGCATGCAAATAGATGTACTTTGGGTTTTTGATTTATTCAGACAATGTAATCTAGAGAACGTGTTATCTGACTGTGCATTTAAATGTACATTAGGTTTCAGTAACTATTGTTTGCCAGATGTTATGTTTGTTTGTTATTTATTTTTTCAAGGTCGTCTGAATGCAGCCGAATCCGTTTTGGTTGCAATAGATGCAGGATCTGACGTTGAGGCAAGTGACGACGAAGATGCAACAGCTTCAGATGATGTGACACGCGAACTGCCTGATGAGTCATCGCAGTCTGATGAAGGTGCCAGCAGTGATGATGATGATGTACCACTGGCACAGACAAGGAAGAAAGGGAGTAAAGAAGTGAAAAGATTTCAAGTAGGTGTAAATCAGGTAACATGGAGCAAGTGTAAAGATTTCAGAGGTGTTTCTGTGAAGGACGGGACAAGTGAGCTCGATGATGACCGGGAGGAAAGATCAGAATGGACCAAAGTTGATTACTTTGAACAGTACTTCAGTGACGCTGTTTACGACACTTTTGCTGAGAGCACTAACATGCGCAGTGTAAAAGAAACTGGAAAAAGTCTAAACTGCACTTCAGCAGAAATAAAAGTATTCTTCGGCATTGCTCTTTTGAGTGGATGTTTGAATTTTCCGCAGATTAGAATGTATTGGGCTGGTATTACCAGAGTTCCTCGCATTGCTAATGCTATGAATCGAGACAGGTTTTTCAAGATAAGAAATAATCTTAAAGTTGTAGATGATAACTTGGTTACTGAAGATGCCAAGAAAGCTGATAGACTGTGGAAAGTGAGACCAGTGTTGGAGAGGGTTAGAAGTGCATGTCTGAAGCTGCCCAGAGAAAGTGAAGTAAGCATTGACGAACAAATGATTCCTTTCTCTGGAACAACATCACTCAAGCAGTACGTTCCAAACAAGCCTAACCCTGTGGGTCTCAAGAGCTTTGTTTTAGCAAACCCAGATGGGTTGGTGCTGGATTTCTGTGTGTATTCTGGAAAAGATACCTTCTTACAGGTGAAATGTGCAAACGAGAAAATTGGGCTTGGCGGAAAGGCAGTTGTAGCACTAACAGACAGTTTGATTCCTGGGACAGTAATATACTGTGATAGGTATTTCACAAGCTTGCCACTCCTGTCAGAGCTACTTGGCAAGAAGCTGCTGTGTACTGGTACGATACAGAAGAACCGAATAAGTGCTCCTGGCAGGAAATTGAGCTCAGACAAAGAATTTATGAAAAAACCTAGAGGCTCACATGAAGTAATACAGTCAAGTGACAAAAAGATGTGTGTAGTAAAATGGCTGGACAATAAACCAATCTTGATGGCATCCACAAGTACCGGCATTGACCCGGAAGGTCTGGTGAGACGTTGGTCTAAGAAAGAGAAAAAATACATCAATGTCAAGAGCCCTGCCATTATTATGAAGTACAACACCAAGATGGGTGGAGTTGACATGAGTGATCGAATGATTAGCTACTACAGAACTCGAACAAGAACCAAGAAGTGGACGATCAGAACTGTTTTCCACTTTTTCGATTTGGCAGTCACTAACGCATGGATTCAGTATCGGAATGACAGACGGCACTTTGGAGACCAACCAAAAGAAATTTTGCAGGTTTTATTTCTTTTGTATTTTGTTTATTTTATCTTTAGTAACAATGAGACTGTTTTAGCTATTCATGTTTTTTTCATTGGAGGCTACAAATTTACACTGTTTTGTGTAATTATCCACTAATCGTGTTCACAACTATTTTCATGTGGACTGGTTTCCTCTTGCAGCTGCTGGCATTCAGGACTGACATTGCAGAGTATCTGCTATCATCAACCGATCCAATCGATGAGTCAGAATGTGATGACAATACTAATGAACCTCCTTCGAAGCGTCGCCGCCAGACCCCACTTCCGTCTACCTATCGTAGAAGCGCTGGTCATCACTGGCCACAACTGAGCTCCGAAAACAAATTCTCCTCGAGATGTCGAAATGCTAACTGCTTTGCTAGGAGTAAAGTACAATGTCTGCAATGTGGTGTTTACCTGTGTCTGACCGCAGAAAGAAATTGCTTTGTGGCATTTCATGTAGCCCAGGCAAAGTAGTAATATACTGTGACAATGGTCGATCAGTATATAACTGGTTACCAGAGACCCACTGTACATTATAATGCACACCATGGAAAAACCTGTTCCTGACATGTAACTTGTAAACTAAAATTTATTTCAGTATAGAAGTACTCTTGTGTAGTAGAATTTAGGGAAAGATGAAAGAAATATCTCAGAACATTTTCTCGGGTCTCAGGAGGATATATGAGCCATTCTGTGATTGACGGTCGGTGTCACTCGCAAGACTCGCTTAGCCCTTCCTCCACCGAATCCAAGATTTCCTGTCGTAGACGGCGTACAAAGGTCTGTAGGTCCGAAGGTGGATTGTCCAGCTGGAAGGAATCCTGTCCCCTCTCTATGTGTGGACCATTCCATTCACGGAAGGTCATGATGACATGCAACAAAAACCGTCTGATAAGCAGTAAATCCGGGTTGGAAATGAAAACTAAATCCGACACACAGATACGGCAACATTAAATGTCCCAACTGCCAGAACTATATGAATGTATGTATGTATGTGTGATGTATGTATGTATGTATGTATGTATGTACGCATGTATCAAGACACTTAAAATAGCGCTTTTTACTTACCTCACATAAACGCAAGAGATATTTTAGCCAATGTCCTTAGAAATGACGAGTATATATACACATATAAGTGTACATACGGACAGAGATATAAAGCCTTTGGGTATCATCAATTTTTACGCATCCAATTGATGCGTCGAATTTAGACGGCATGGCTATACAAAGCAGACGACGACACACGTCGTCCTCTGTCGCCCATTTTGGACCGGGGCTAAGAGGGTCCATCGGGCAGGATATACATTCACACCACGAGCAAATATTTGCCATGGAGTAAAGAATCTTGATTCATTTTATTGACATTAACTCCCTACAGCCTTCCTGCCGGACAGATAGGGCACCGTGTGCACAGCCTTGATACATTTGTGCATACAACTAGGCGTATAAACAGCGCGTTTTCTACGGTAGGAAACTTATAGTCAAAACGTCGAAGGCGCTCCTCGTAAGCTGTGGCGTGGATTTCTTCTCAAATTAGGAAATTTCCCTCATCGCCTCCTCCTCGTTAGTACACATTTCATAACAACAACAAAAACAAAAACAACAACGATAATAATATTAATAATAGTAATAATAATAATAATAATAATAATAATAATAACTGTCACGTTCCATGTCGGGCATGAGCCTTTACAGTACAGCCCCTAGCTGACACATCCATCAGAGCAGGAGAAGCTGCACACCGCGCAGCTTCGGCAACAATGGCGCAGTCCGCCATCATCACTCGCACCCACTCCTTTGTGGCGGTCGCCTTGGAAACTAGCGATGCATCGCGCAAGGACGGACTGGAGTTCATCGCAAAGTTGACCAGCCGGACAACAGACGCATCCCATGGTCCACTAGAGACTTCCTATTTGTGCAAGAGGTGGTGGTGGTGGTGGTGGTGGTGGTGCGCATTTCTAAACTGGTATTAATTTCATTTAAACGATTGTCATCGGATTAAGGTAACTGCATGCGTCATTATCTGTAATTAACTCAGATAATCAAAGGAGCAACGGAGGGTCTGGTGCTCAGTTTGTGTTTTGAATTACAAACTGATAGAGTCGTTCTTTTAAGAACTGTGAAGATTCAAGTACTGTTCTGACTGAACTGTGCGTTTCTTCAGTATATACATAAGAAAATCAAGAACTGTGAGTCTTTCTCGATTTAACGCTACTTTACAAATTGGGCGAGTTGACGATTCGAATCCCGATTGAGTGACACCCGGAAAGACAGATAACCAGATATAAATACAAAGAGACGGAGAAATTAAGCATCAGTAACAGCAGCAGCTGGAGATCTTATTCGATGTACGCCTACGCACATCCTTGTTAAGCTGCGACTGCTGTTGGCTGTGCATCGGAGGCTGACAGATTGACAGACGTCTTGGTCAATGTTGCATGGGCAGCAGCAGCAGCAGCAGCAGCAGCAGCAGCATCTGGGCCCTGCGCTTTGCTTTGTGTTGTTTGCCTGTGGGGTCGTCCATAAAGAACGTCAACAGCAATTTACCCACTCTGGAACCCTCCTTCCCCTTAATCCGCATTTAGCAGTACCCTCTTCTCGTCCCCATTAAGGCTAACTCTTACGGGGTGGGGTACTTTGATACTGTCGCCTCCAAGACTTCTTACACTGCTGACCGATTCACGATACAATTGCGACCAGTTAGTAGGCCTAGTAAGAACAGTCAGCAGGCTTGTATCCTCTTATAACGGAACATCCGTCAATTAAAGGGCAGAGTTCAGAATCCAAACAGCCGAGTACATTGGGTTCACAGGTGCGCGTACGCTGCCACGGTCGCAAATGGTGGCCGCTATTGCCTCAATATACGTGTATATGTATGTCTATAGCCTATGTATATATATATCTGTGGACCAGATGACTCTACAGATTGCCTGGTAGAACGTGTTATGTGGTTTTGCATCTTGGGGCGTGTTCTGCCCTTCTGAACATAGTGGGCTAAAATATGCTACCAGCTGTAGCTCAGCTGTAGCAATGAGC
Organism: Norana najaformis; assembly: GCA_964023275.1. Classification (NCBI taxonomy): domain Eukaryota; kingdom Metazoa; phylum Annelida; class Clitellata; order Crassiclitellata; family Hormogastridae; genus Norana; species Norana najaformis. The sequence goes on along the minus strand of OZ029913.1, from coordinate 21,086,319 downwards.
TAAACTTTGAAATGACATGAACTCTCATGAAATTTGGGCGCTGTCTGGAGAGGTTGTGCGCGCTGTGCTCAAAGGTCGAGAGAGAGGCATTGGTCTTGGCACGACAGACAGAAAGATTGGCAGTGGCTCAGTCGAGGGGAAGCCGCGAAATTGAACAAATCTGATAAAACCTTAGATGCTGATGATTGCCGTTGCCTAGACGACCGGATACATGAAGAGGCTGCGGAGGAGACAAGAAGCAGATCGGCTGCTGCAGATGCTGGTGCTGCAGCATTGTCTTGTGTTGCGCTGATTGAGATCTACTCCATGGTCTTCCGCTGCTTCTAGAATAATTGCTCATGAAGTTAATCATATAAATGCCTGAAGGCAGACGGACGGAAGGATGGACAGCATGCTAACGACAGGCGATTGCTAATCTACCTTCGTTGTTCTACACCTGTATTTGAGATACGTCAGTATAATATTTATAAATACCATTAATCAAAACATATATACCACTATAGATCTGTTAAATCGCATATGTAAGCCTTTGCTGTAAAATATGGTGTTCCAGCAATATGCTCTTTTCAAAGTTTCATCATTCGGCGCCTTTAACATTATGCTGCGGTTAGGTGGCATATTCTCACATATTCTCATCACCTGATACTCTGTTCTCATTCGTGACCTCACTGATCAAATTTTTAATGACCTGACTGAAAAGTTCTATACTACATACATACATAGTTTAAATTATTAGGTTGCAATTACCTATGAATGAAAACAGTATTAGCGCATCAAAAGTATGCACACATAAAGCCTCTTTGAGAACTTTAACCTCAGTTAAGCAAGCGAGAAGAGCTTTCAAGAGTTTCTTTAAAAGGTCCTATGCAAACATGTTAGTGTAGGTATCTGGGCATTTTGTACTACTCAAAAAAGATTCGAGCTATGATTGAATCTTTTCAGTGGCACATCCGGCATATGTCTTACTGCGCGACATGTATCTGAAACCACCGTCATGCTTAGCATGTATCAGTTACTGTGTGTCATGAATCTTTGGCTGTCATCTAACGCGGCATATATCTAAGTCTGTGTAGTCGTCATCTGGCGTAGCATAATCTATGTCTTCGTCATCTCTGGTGACATATATTTACGCCTTTGTCATCTAGCATGGCATATGCTGTATCCAAGTCTGTGCTATCTGGCGAAGCAGACGTCTTTGTACACTATGTGTCATGTGACGAGGAATATGACTGCGCCATCTGGCGTGGCATATATCTACATCATCTGGCGTGACACGTAGCATGACTGTGGTCTTGCCAAGGTGCCAAGATTTGTAGTCTGGTGGTCGTTTGATTCGATCGTCTGAGTGACGATGATCGACGTTCTGAGACAACGGAGCCGCCGCATCCCTGCAGTCGGCCAGCAGCAGCAGCCACACGAACCGACAAAAAGAAAAGAAACTGACGAAACAGAGACACGGATACACGGAGTGTACGACGGAAGAAGCAACACAGACAGAGGGATAGACGGAATGATATATCAACATCCATGATCTATTCTTGTAGGGCTTCAGCAGCCACTGCTGCCAATATCCCACTCTTTTACTAGATTCCTACTAGATTCCTCCCTGTTTCCTCTTCTTCTTCTCCCCGCTGCCTGCTCTGACAGCTCATTACACAAAAATACACACAGTGACCTACTTTCTCCTCCTTCCCTCATGCCCCTTCTTCTCTTCATTGTTGTCTTTCTTCTCCGCTTTCTCTTCCTCCTTGTTTCTTGTTCTCCTCTCCCTTCGCCACTTCACTGCACTCCATCGCCATGGATAGATTCTGACTCTCACAGGAAATCGTATTTGTCAAGCTGCTGTCTACCCGCCGGCGCACTATCATGGCCTCGGCTTCATCTTTTATCTTCCACCACCACCAACAACAACAACATTAGCATCAAAAACCAATAGCAGCAGCAACAACAACAACATCCAAAGCAAAGCAACATGAAGAGCAATAGTAGCAAACGATGAAATCAAGCGGGCAGCAATGCCAATAGTTATTATACGAAATATTAGTCAGTAATGCCCCTACCCATCCTGATAATAAACAGAAAACATCACCGTGTCAAAATATTTCCGTCGAGTCAACTTCGGGGGCCAAAAGGTTTGCGTCATGTGGGTCTACTCGCAAGAACAACAAAACAGATAGGAAAAGGTAGTAGCAACATCAACGGAAGCCACAGGAGCCACGTAGCATCATCAGTAGGAACATTGATCATAAGAGCAGCAGTTGCGGCAGCATCAGTGGACGACGTATTAGCTTTCGCATGATCCATCATCGCGAAAACCAGAGCAGACAGTAAGTGGCCGTTGATCGCTGTCTCTTTAGAAGTGGCGATGTCAGAGTCACAGTACTATCATGTCATTTACTACAGATGCCATTTGACGCCATGGCAACGGTGAAACTTGTTCTATTTTGAGCAGAGTTGTACTAAAAATAAACGGAGATGCCTGATAAATTAATGATGAGCGATTATCAGGATAATCTTTTGCTGCCTGGCTCAGGTGCAGTTCAGCGTCTGCAATTAGGCATATAGTGCTACTTGTTCTGATCCTGTCTGCTTCTTTTTTCTTCACTCCTCCTACTGCATCTCAATCTTCTGCCACTCTTTTTGTGTCTTTCTACAGATCTCACTCCAAATCGAAATAAATGAGACATGAATTGCGTTCTTTTGTTTGATATAAGTATGTGCGATAAAGCCCTCTGTTTTATGTTAAATTATCTTCCTACTATTTGGTTTTTATTGAGCTTATTAGGAGCTCAAGGTCGGTTAATCTGAATCTGAAGAGTGAGACAAGTGTGTACGTGTGTCCAGGGTCGTTACACGAAGTCCGCTCAGCAGGTTCGAATCCACAATGGTGCTATGCTTATCTCTCTAATTTTTCTCTCTCTCTGCCCTTCGATTCTTCTCTTCTTTTTTCGATTTGGTCCATCAAAATTCCTTCTGTTCCAATTTTTTCATGCACTCATGTATATACGTGTATATGTGTGTATGTGTGCATTTATGTCTGTATGTATGAATGAATGTATGCATGCATGCATGTATGTATATAATAATAGTATGTATGCATCTGTATAAGTGTTTTCCAACCTTTTTTCCATGTGACAACGCTAAAATAATTTTCCATATCCCGATGAACCTTACCTACTGTATGAAAATTTACAGGCCAGAAAAAGTTGATAGCGGGGATAGTTGATTACTATTATGTATATATTATATAGATATTACATATATGCCAGCCTACACAGTAAGACACAGGGTCTATCAGAGTTTGCCAACAGAGCCAGTTGGCCTCGGCCTAAATTAGAAAAGATGCCTCAGATTTTGATACCAGAGTTATATAATAATTATTAATATTCATTTCTCCATGTTGGTATAGTAAATTACTACTGCAAATTATTAGGCTTATGAATTGGCAAGATTCGATATTAGGTCGTTATTTTCACAGTGGCTAGGACTTCTCTAAATCTCTCAAGAAATATTTAAGGATTTCTCAGTCTTTTGGATTTTCTAATTGTTTTCAAATATCAGATATGATGTTCAGAATAAAGTTTACATAAACATCAAAGCAATGTTCAAATATGAAGTCAATACAAAACTTAGCGTGAATTTGGGCTTGTTTCATATTGCCCAGACGTTGAATTCTTGCCCGAATTTTTGACAAACCTGCTCGCAGTTCTTCCTAGAAAGACAGCAGACGATTTCTTTGTTTGCTTTCAGTGTTTGTTATTATCAATTATATGATTTATCATGGAACCTCTGATGATGTTCTGCGGAACCCTATATGGGAAACACTAAATTGGACATTTCTACAGTGCCTTCGAAGAACCTTAAAATGGCGCTGCAACTTGATCGTCTAAAAGAAATAAAAAAGTGCCTCTGACGGTAGGCTAAATATGTTTCATGAGCTTTTTTGATGGAACAGAGGATTTTTCAGTGGAATGCTGACCCAGAAGGACTCTCCACTGCACAATAAAACACAATGAGTACGAAAACCCGGGACTATCAGAACGCCAGGGGCTGCAGAAATCAATGATCGTGGACCGGCTTTCTCGAGACAGAAACGCAGAGCTCTCTCATAGATTTTGAGACTGCTCGGATTGTCGTTGTTAAGTAATGTATTGCTAATACAGCGTTTAATTTTAAGCCCAGTGTACGTAATAATGAGCGGGTACGTGCGCCAGTTTCTCGTATCCAATGTCGAGTCAAACATCACTGTACCATTAAAGATGTATATTATTGGCGATGTTTCTGTACTAGCAGAGCAATAAGGCATAATTCCTGAAATCTTTTCGGTGTTACCGAAGCTGCTTTGGTTTAACAGACGAAGAGACGGAAGCAATTAAATAGTTAAGACGGATTGACGCATCCACCACATAGGAACGGATGGAGCGATGATGATGAAAAGGTAGAACAAACCGAAGCTGTTCTGTTCGTTCGCTTACCAGAAACCGTGTTTATCGGCTTTTCTCTTCTAATCCAATTTCTCAGGCGCTGGTTCGATTGCGGCCTCAGTCAATAGCTTCAGACGGTAAGGGATAAGAGCCAGCTGTTGTCAGTGCCAAATAATACCAGCTAATTAAAAAGAACCTAATTATAACTGTAAGCATTAACCCAGTTGGATCTGTCTTTGTCTTTGTCTCAGTATTTCTGATTATGTGCTTCTGTCTCTGCCCTCTAGAAGTGTCTGTCGCTCAGTCTCGCCACACGCGTCTGTGTAGTTCTCTTATCTTGCTGCTTTTAATTACGTATCTCGTTCCATTAGTCTCTCTGCTTTTCTTTCTAGTCCTCGAACGATTTCTCTTTGCCCCTGTGTCTGTTTCTCTCCCCTGCTTCACCACATCAATGTTTTGCCTCTTATGTCTGATATTATAATCTGCGCTAGTATGTCAAAGTCTCTGTCACGTTTCGCATGTCTATATATATATATCTTTCATTAGTATGTCTTTTGTGTATTTATGTCCTTTTGTCCGTCTTTCGGTCTGTCCTATACAGCTCTTGTAGCACTGCTATAACTGTCTGCAGTTCTTGGCCTTCCTCAATCTGTTTCACGTTTGTATAGGTCTAGATTTGGCCTGATCTAATCTGAAAACTTCTGTAGCGCCACTGTAATATTGCACAAGGCATTAATCTGTGCTCGTTTCTAACTGAAATCCCTATGCCTGCTGAAATCCGTGGTGAGTCCAGCCGAAACCAAGAAGATTTCTCTTAATGAAATGACTGCACGTGGCTAAGCTTTCGAATTTAAATTACATAATCCAGAATCAATCTGCTCCACTTTAAGTATGATTAAGTATGATTTCTGAGATATTTTGAAAACAGAAGAGGTCTTCAGAAGAAGAAGTTTCCAGAAGCAGCCCTAACCTGTGTTTTGCACTATCGACGTCACGCCACAACTCTTCTGCTCGAAAACCGTCTCTCCAATTTCTCTGTTTGAATTCAGAAGAAAGGTTTCTGACCTTGGAAGGCGCCCCAAAATGTAGTCTTTGGAAGTTGTTCATCTAAACAGCCAATCTTAACCATGAGCTAAACTTATCACTCCCACAAGTTGTGGATCTTTAGAATCAATGGCTTTTCGTTTGAAGCTGTTTTTTTTTCAAATCTTTGACTCTTCGACCTATTTTTCTACTAGGCTTTTCTAAAAAAACGAGGATTGATTTTCTGAGATCTTCTGAAACCAGAAGCTCCATACAAAAATCAAAAGTCTTTTGGCCGTTTTTGGTCCCTTCCTTTTCCCGCATAGGAGAACTGTTAAGAAAGCCGTTTCAGAAGAGGACTTGGCTTAAATGCTTTACATGTAATTAAACAAGATTTTGAAAATAGTCCTCGGAATTGTGAGAAATTTGGTGAAATCCTATACCGCGGATTCTATTAATGTTAGCGGCGAATGATGAGAAAGAGAATCTTATGCAAGTTAATTAGATCGGCAGTTGTTGTGCTATATGCAAGCAATCGATGTCACAGGAAGAACCTTCTGCTCTTAACCTCTCTTAAGAAATCAAAACTTTTCCACCTTCCAACTCTATTTCAATAGAGGCCTATACCAAAGGCTTTAACAATTTAAGATACAGTTGAAACTCACTTATTTGCTTTATCTTTTATGCTCTTCCACTGAAAACTGAATCTCCAAGGCTTCCCGCAGAAACAACTCGCGACTTGCGATGCTGTATACATTCTAGCTAAAATTTCAATATATTTCCTATTTGAACTAGATAAGAGAAATGTATTTACACATATATCAATCTAAAACATTTTTGCTTACATCCATGTATTGACAAATGTAGGTTATCTGTTTAGGTTCAGTTTGAAAGCCATTGTAAAAAAACAGTCGCAGGCTACACGTAGTCTACTCTGTTAAAAAAGATCACTTTGTCTAGAACTTTTATTGAGCTGATTTTTCTACACTAATGTGGATGTTTTTGCAAGAAATGTGTCGATATGCACCAATGTACATTCACACCATATTTGCAAGTCATCTACAAAAATTGTTGTAGAGACTTCTACACACTGCCGATGAGCCAGACCTCAACCCTAGGACCCATTTCATTCAACTGTTTTCAAAAATGTGGAAAAAGCAGGAAAGAGCGAACTCTCAGTTTGTGAAGTTTGTCAGAGATTACTCTCAGAACATTCTGACCGAAAAACGCTTTTACTGAATGTTTCCCACAGAACTATTATAGCTGAATAAGTTTAATTGCAATCACAAACATATTTATTTTCAAATTGCTTTGTTCATTTTTACATGACCTTTGTTGCACTTTCTGCTGTGTCTGGATGTTATTTTGTGTCACTTGCTCTCTTGTCACGCGCTCTTTTGTCATGCGCTCTTCTGTTATACACTCTCCTGTATCACATACTCTATTGTCACATACTCTATTGTCACTTGTTCTATTGTCACTTGCTCTATTGTCACTTTCTCTTTTGTCACTTGCTCTTTTGTCACTTTCTCTTTTGTTTCTTGCTCTTTTGTCACTTGCTCCATTGTCACTTGCTCCATTGTCACTTTTTCTTTTGTCACGTTCTCTTTTGTCACTTGCTTTTCTGTCGCCCAACGGTGAATCATGCAGCCTTCTAAAAGGAACCGCAGACTGCAATAGGAAATTGCAATACAAGTAACATCGATAACATAACAACATAAAATAACAGAACATGGGTTTTAAGTGGTTCATAGAACATTTAATCCGTGCTAGAACCACTTCAAATTACCGGGATGCTCAGTAATCAATCCTTTACCTTAAAAGCTAAGAAGGTGTTTAATGAAACAATACTATCCTCCTAACGATTTCACAATTAACTGTTCCTCGAATTCATTTAAGCCTATACAATGACTCTGTGGCACTACAGCACTATATAAAAACTAGTGAAAAGTTTTCGCAAGGTTCAAGAGAGTAAGTCATCAAATTTCGACAGTTTAGAATCTTTGTGGGCAAGGAAAAGCAGACATATTGTGTTGTCACTAGATACAATAAATATTCCACAGAGGGTAACGCAGCATATAAGCTACATGAGCCAACATGTTTGTTTGAATAGGGCTTCCCGCCCACCTTCGCAATGTGGCCGATCTCATGCCCAGTTATTTAGTCTGCAAATAAGTGCCTGTTTGTTTAGGCCCATCTGCACTGAAAGCCTCTGAACTGAACAGCTGCACCTACTCTATAGGCCTAATGCAAACGCTCCTAAGTGATTGATTTCCAGTGGCATAGGCCTATGTACTGAAACCTTTGCTGCTACCTTGTTGGATTTCAAGTGGCATAGGTATTGGCACTTGTGCTGCTACCTTGTCTGAATGTGTCACATGACCTCCCCAGACGGTTTCAGTCCACGAACGTCTTGCTTCAGTCGACGATATTGACCTACAAGTATCCTGTGTCGGTCTAGAACGGCCAGAGTCTGCCGTTAAATTACGGAAATGCATGAAAATCTAGTATTTCTCATGCGCAAGAGTAAAGAAAGGCAGAATGCAAGAAGGATATAACATGCTTAAGTATTAACAGACATCTCATAAGCATGTACAGACCCAAACGTACAAATGCCGAATTTTAGCTTAACCTGGCTATATAGGCTATACAAGCTTAATTTGGTTAGAGCTGGCAGTGCCTAATAAGCAGTGATGGATGACTGTAAGTATACAAAGCAGCGATAAGGGAATCGAGAATGCGTAACAGGACAAACGTTGACATGGACCACAATGGGCTAATGTAATAGCGTACGTAGCATCGGCCGGCATGAGAGACAGACAGACAGACAGTCAGACAGACACACAAACGAACGAACGAACGAAGAGAGAGAGCGGCAACGTAAACAGAGACAGTGGCCACAAGAGGGAGGACAGGTTGCCTAGTGAAACAGCGATTAGGCGCCATATAAAGCAGTGCCTGCTGTATATAGATGTTGCGAATCTCTGTGGACCTACTTCAGACCGTTGCCGTATCGACTCAAGGACCACATTGTTGACTAAAGATGAATTATGTAAATAAGTCCACGAGCAGAACCTTTCCTCATTTCCCTTCTCCCTCCTCCTCTTCTCCTCCTCCTCCTCCTCTTCTCCTCTTCCACTTGTGTCTCCGTCTCCAATCTGTCCTCATTCATCTCTCTAGGCGTCTTTCTCTTATTCCTTCTCCAAACGTCTACTTCCTCTTTAGCATTTCCTCCTCTTCCTTTCATTTCTTCTACTCTTATTATTCCTACAGATCATCAGCCTCCGTCCCTTCATCCTCTGCTTTTCATCTCTTCTTTTCTCTTCACCTTTCCGCTCTTTTTCCTTATATGCAGAGTGTATAGGGATGGCAAATAAAATTATGTTTCCAACTTTCCATCTTCTGGAAGTATAATCACAGATGTAATTTTAACTTAATCCAGTTTAATTCTTATTTATTAGATATATCAGAGTTCATAACTTTTCCCTGTCTTGTGTATCAACCTTTTCTACATTCTCCACATTCCACATTACAAATATTTAGAATGTTTTAGTTATTTATTAATATTTTGACGTTTTAAATGTTACAATAGGCTGTTTAGGAAAGTGCCTTATAAAGTTTAAATTGACAGATTACTGGAAGTTTTTAAGAGATGCTATTCCGAAATGCTCTTCATATAGCTAGAAATAAGCTATTACTGTATGACAGTAGACATTTCCTAAATTATAAAGATAAAATATAAGAAAACAGACGTATATACTTGTCTTAAGATATGATAATAAATACGAACAAAATGTCTTATACGGAAAGAATTTCCTAAATTATGGAGAGAAATATTAAATACCACCAACTTAAAAGGCAAGTCCCTAAAACGCATATTAGGCCTAGAGCATTTATAACGCTCAGAATATTACAAATATTTAATACATTCTACATATTCTGTACTTTGGCATTTGGAAAATTTAGGAAAGATTGACACACAAGACAGGAAAAACTTTAATTTCTCTAATGAGTGACATAGGCGACCCTACTAAGCGAAACTTCGTTCCTTTTTGGATTTGCCTCTTGTATCCCACATGTATCTTGCTCAGTACAAGTCTGTTTGCAGTACAAAACTAAATAAACTAAAAAACTAATTTTTTAGTACATGTCAGTTGATCTGCCGAGTGTTTTTGACCATGTATTTCCATTTTCACCTTAATTTTCGCCCTGCATTCGGTGAAACCTTTTCCTTAGCCACGTCTTGTTTCACACTCGTAACTAAAAACGTTGTCTGCTAAGTTCTTCCGTTTAACATAAATGTAACCGTTACAGACTACTTTCTTTCTTACCTTCTCATAGACTACTAGTCTTTCCACGGTAAATGTAACCGTTACAGTCTACTTTCTTTCTTACCTTCTCATAGACTACTAGTCTTTCCACGGTAAATGTAACCGTTATAGACTACACTAGTCTTTCAACGAGCACCACCAACTGTTTCCATTCTAACCAAGTGCATGTGGTAAGGGCAGTAACCCATTATGTGCAGTAGATCCCGTTTAAGTCAGCAATATTATATTGGATACTAAAACACTGAATGACATAATCATTGAGTTTTATTACAAACACCGACAGTATCTGATCTAGTGTGTATCTGTGTATAACACCACTCGTACGCGTGTAGGCCTACTTCTGTTAATAGGCCTCCTCGTTAAGTCCGGCATATAATTGCACACAAGTCCTGGGGGAACGACAAGGGGAAATGCCCTATGGGGAATGATTTGGGAATAATGTCTATGAAGAAATGTCCGGAGGAAATGTCTCGGGGAAATGGTCCGGGATAAATATCCTAGACTCGGTGTACTGATGTCGAGGGCCATACAGATCGCATGCGCCACTTGGGTCTACCCTGGATAATAGCGCATCTCAAGTTCTTCGAAGCTATCAGTTTCGCACGCTAAGTAGTTTCACGAAGTCGTCCTTTCATTGGTCGTTTGTATTGAGCCCCTTTGGGAGACATGAACCGCGTATATGGAGCTGACAGCAGCTATCTGCCATCAAAGCAGACGATTTTCAAGCGTTGACAGAAGGATAGAAGCGGAAGACTCCGAAGTACTTGACGAAAATGACAGAATAAATGAAGAGATCATTGACAACAGATGATCGAACTATTGCCATGGTCAGGGCGAGCCTCACCTTTTCTTCTTCTATGCGAACCTCGAGCATTTAGAATAAAGCTACAGCTGTTTGCATCCCTCCTAACTCCACGATGCCACTGCAATATCGATAGCTGCTGCAGTATCGGATCTGGCGTTCTTTAGCCAATAGAATAAAAAGCAAGGCGTCTACTAATCTAATCTAATCTGATCTGATCTGATCTGATCAATTCCACAGGGTCATTATTACAATGCACAAGTCATCAACCGATGGTCGCTTTAAGTCAAAAAGCGTAATTTATCGAAAAAGCCCCGTTAAAACCCGATAGGTGAGGAAATCAGAAGTCAGGTTGAGCAAGTTAAAACAGATGAGTCTTGATTACTGATCTGAATGACTTTAAAGAACCGGCACAGCCTAGGCCTACTAGTCAACCGTAAGGCGATGAAACCAACGTTTGCATTCAGATGACTGACGAGATTCCTCATAACATGCCAAGCTCTCTAATCTCTCGATTCGTAACAGGAAAAGCCAGGCTGGGGAAACCGATGCACTGCATATAATTCGCATCGTTCTACCCATAAGATTCTTTGCATTAGATTGTTAAAAAATTTTGCTTATAGGGAAACTGTTTTGTTCAGTTGTCTGGTGATTTCTTATGTAAGTTAACTGGACAGCGAGAGTTGTGTCTGAATACTACAGACGTGCCAAGAAACCCAAATTGATTCATTCGCTATTCGATTGACCGACACACGTCAATCGATTGATCGATTGACTGATTGACTGATTAATTGATTGACTGTATGACTGAAAGATTGAGTGATTGATTGATTATCTGACTGGTTGACTTATAACTGGCTGACTGATTGACCTGATGACTTAGTTGGTTGGTTGGCTGATTGACTTACTGATTGCCTGATTCATGATTGGGCGATCGATCGATCTATAGTTCTGATTGATTTGGCCGACAGTGACAACCACTTAGCTGAAGGATATGCTTGTGCTTCAGAATATTTAAAAGTTCGTGAATAAACGAGGTGAAAGAGGCAAAGACGGACATGACACGAGAAGCGGTTCGTCTTCGAAGACAAGAGGTGGAGCAGAATACTGATGACAATACCTCCACCTTTTCCTCCTCCTTCTCCTCCTCCTCCTCCTCTTTCTTCTCTTCATCCTCTGTATCCTCGTCCTCTTCCGTCGTCCTTAATGCCGTATCATCGGAGGAAATACCAGTAAGAGACCTGTCAACGCCATCCGGAGCCACTAGAGCAAGTACCGAAGGCATAGGCCCTGAACACAAAGTCAACGGTATATGTCGTTTAAATGTCTTCCTTTAATTAAATTTAATATAATAATAATAATGCATTGATGGCGATTTGTTCACTGTATAATTGTTGTTTTTGACAGGATAACAATATTATGAGAAAGTAACTATATAATAATAATAATAATAATAATAATAAAATAATAATAATAATAATCAACATCATCATCATCATCGTAATGATGATGATAATAATAATAATAATTATTATTATTATTATTATTACTATTATAATAATAATTATTATTAGTATTATTATTATTTTATTTTATTTTTGAAATCCTGAAGGATCGTAAGTACCTCGGGTATTATTATTATTATTATTGTTATTATTATTATTATTATTATTATTATTATTATTATTATTATTATTACAGAACTATGGGCCTGTCTATAATTATACTTCCATAGGCCTATAGGTCTTTCGAAGAAACATCATCTGCACAGCACATGAAACTGCATTTGGATCCAGTTGTTCTCGCCTTTCTGCTCTGCCCCATTATGCTTATGCTCCGCTCTGCTTTCTTTCTTCTCATCTTTCCTTCCTGTTCCTCGAGATTTTCTTTCTTTATCCGTTCGTATGTCATAGTAATTGTTGTTTATTTCCAACAGAATTAGCTACGGTTAACATGTCTTGAAATTTCCGATGGCGAGACGCTTTAAGAAGTTTACTCGGTGGACGTCTAAAACTGAGAACGGATGATATACGATATACCAAAATGTAGAGTCCTTAATAGTAAATAATAAAGCAGATAAAGGTAATTAACAAATTTTCCAAACCTGAGCTTACCTCATGCAATATAGCTACTTAATGCTATTACGCCTACGATTCCTCGCTCAGCCGATAGACATACGGCGTGTTAACAAATGAGTTACTTACTTACTTATAATCATAAAAAAAAATTCGCGCTGCAGTATTTGTTTTGAAATTGAGTTGTTGTAACCATTCATCCCCTGAACTTGTCTATTTTCTTGAAAAACGGTGAATTCTACGCGCACTGGGTAAATCTAGGTTTCTATGTTTCAATCGTTTGCAGATTTTCTTGAATAGGCCGCTCTTCTATATACAGAGTAGCCTAAGAGGAATTTTATGAAAGAAAATCCATTGTCAGCTTAAATGTGGATAACCTGTAAATTCATATGTGAATCTGTTTGTTTAAATACCTGTACATCTAACTGAAGCCTATATTAAAGATGGTCCAACTCCACCGATCTCACAGACCGGATCGACGCGACTCCCTCAGTGCCTTATCTGCATGTCTAGGCCCATATGCATTAGGTTTCAAGCGGCAGTCGATGCGAGATTGACTTCGGCCTCTTTGTCGTCTGCATCTCAGTGACTCTGTGGCTGAAACTATCGACTCTTAGACTATTGTCTCAGTGATGTCCGTTCCATTTCTTTTGTTCACAGAGTGGGACAAGTCTATTGGAACAACTCTGTGCAGACATCTCTGTTGGTTCAACAATAGGCCTGTTCAGTTCAGCTTATGAACGGCATCGATGCTGTTAGCTAAGCGTTATGCTACAAGAAATGACAACGGTTACATAACTACATTTTCTCCTACCGTTCGATTGAACATGGATCAGAGAACGCCCAGTTAGATTCATTACACTTTAATCTCTTTATTTGCCTTTAATTATGCCTTATTAAAGGGTTCTGCATGTTACCCCTTCGCATGCTACCCTGAGCATATATAATATGCACTCGGCAATGTGCAAATTTACCCTTAAACTCTTGCGATACTTTGATTAATAGCAGCAACTTGTTACAATAACGAATTGAAGACGTGTCCAACGAACCCAAGATTGAGGCAATTTAGAAATATAACTGTATTATAAGGGATACAGAGAGGGCAGTAAGAAAAATTCTTTTCCTTCTCTTTGGTTATATGTCTGTCTTTGTTTTTGATGCAAATGTCACTTGCAGCAGAAGCAGCGCAAGTAAGAACAGAGGCAATAACAGAAGTTGATTAGCAATATTCTGACAGAAGATCCGACTTCCAACGCAGCCAGTTTTTGCTCTTTATTGAAATCTCGTGCAGCACTGATCTGGATTTTCCCATCTCTTCTACCTGTTGTTGCTTTTGTATGTAGAGACTTTTCTGGCACTGCAGCAAATTCTTTTGCTCAAGACTGATTGTCTTGGTCCTATTATGATCAGTCTTCATCCCTATTTTGCCTTTCCATGCACACAAAGCCCCGCGCGCGCTTACACCCTGCCTTCATACTTTATTTAACACGAAACGAAAATCACATTACAACGACAGGTCTGCCTCTGTTTCCTTCTGTATTCAACTATCCCACTGGAGCACACTAGTTGGCTGTCTGCTGATAACTGTCAGTATCCCTCTCTATTTCTCTTCTTCTCTTGCCTTTCTTTGTATTCAGTCTTCAAATTTTCTCTTTTTGTTCCCTTTGTAACTCTCAGCGTCTCTCTGCCTTTGTCTTTTCCTGTTCTCTCACCTCTTTGTCTCTGTTTTGTCTGCCACTGTCTCAGGCTCGCATCGAATCGCTCGCCCACTCGCTTACTCGCTCGCTTACTCACAGGGACAAAGAGGCGAGAGAACAGGAAAAGACAAATAGAGAGAGACGCTGAACGTTACAAAGGGAGCAAAAATATAAAAATTTGAAGATTGAATTCACTCACCCACCCACCCCACACACACACTCACTCACTCACCCACCCACCGACACACCCACTCGCTCATTCGCTCACTCGCTCGCTCGCTCCCTCGCTCACGTCTTTCTACTTTGTGTCTATGATGGTCGTTTATTTCTGAGTATCATCCTCCATATATTTTCTGCAGCATGACTGACTTTGATCTGTGTGCCTATTTGGAGTTGTGTCCTTCGGAGTGTTCATGTATACCCTGTGTCTCCTTCTGTACGTGTGTTTGTCTGGATGACGACTGGCTTCTGATGGAGATCTATTCGCAGTCTTTCTGGCCGAGTAATGGATTTGTCTGTCGCACTTCTTGTCCGTGGTTCTTGGATCAGACGAATTTGTCACCGACGGAAATTGCCTGCGATGCCACGCAGCAGTAGCAGCAGCAGTAAATCCAGCTGCTGCTGATGATGGATGCTTAGATTGTCATCTGCCTTTGAGGTTCACGATGCAAGACGACTAAAGACTCTGCGAATTTAACAAGGAATTCCTGAAAGTGTGTTCTAGCAGAGCGTTCATGGCTTCAAAATTCAGCCGCTCTTTTTGGACTCAGCTGATTAAAGATTAACTCGAAATTAAGCTTCCACATCCAGGTGACAAGTCCAGATTTAAATGGGCGTGTGGAGCTAGGATTCGCTGCATTGCAGAATATTTTTCGTCTCTTGCACAAAATATAGGTTTAATCGATTCAATTATATGCTATGCGTTAGAATTGCCGAATTTTTGTTGACTCGTTTGAGTCTAATTGACCTGCGATTGATGGTTGGCTAACTAGCGATGCTTCATTATTTATTGGTTGACTATTGATGAATGGCTGAAAAATGTTGAATGACTGATTATTATTGAATTTCTGAATGATTTGTTGACAGTGGATGATAGTCTGCCTTCCACAGTTAATGACTAATGTATTTCTGTTTCTGGCTGAATTAGTTCCAACATGGGCGATTGTCTTCATATGCTTCATTGTACTGTTGGTGCTCTTGCTCTGCATTGGCGCCATCTGCAGGAAATTCTTCGGAAAGAAACGACTTAAAAACAAGGACAGCAAGAAGGGAATGAAAGGAGCCGTTGATCTGAAGACTGTTCAGTTGCTTGGCACAGCCTCCAAGGAAAAGGTCAGTCAGGCTGTTGATGAGGTGCCAGATCCGTTCCGGGGTCAAGAGTGTTCCGACTCCGCCCACTTGGTACAACGGCGAATTTTAAAGTTTGCTCTTGCACTGATAGCAAATGTGATAGAAAACGATATTTAAGAGCAAAAATAGAAGCCTAAGCAGTCGCCCAGACAGTCTGTACTTAAGCTGTCGTGACAAGAACACAAAGCATTAATTGATCAATTGGCAGAAAACGGTGTTGAAAAACTGTTATATTTTAGAAACAAATTTCCTCCTTCTGATCATGCAAAACAACAGCAATATTTTCATAAGTGTGTTCGGCTGGTTCTGAATTGTCTTCACACCAGCCATCTGAATGTATCTTAATATTAATTAGGAACAAATATAATGCACGTTGGCAGCCAAAGGGAAGGTTCAGTTGCTTCAAACGAACACCGCATTCTATGACATTATTAGAACTGTCGACAGCGGAACCAAGGACTACTCCTGCCATGCCCCCTCCCTGAATCTAAGGGACAGTGCCATGACCTTTAACAACTATATCAGTACAACAGTACCGCACGTTTTACAAACCTATGATCAAAACTGTTTGAACCCACAACCATATTAACATAACATAGCATAACATAAGAAGGGTTTAAGTGGTTCAGAGGACCTTTGATCTATGTGGGAACCACTTGTATTAATTGAAGCCCCTGCGGAAATTGCTGGCCACTGCCCTGAACACCACTGCCCACTGCGAGTAACCACACAAATACTTCTGTGTTGTCTGTCTGCAGTCCGTATGTCCGTCTGGCTAAGGTCGCTACATGTACCTATTCTGTCTTTCCATCCGTGTCAGTCTGTGTGGAAAGTTGTCTCTCTGTCTGTATGTGTCGTATTCCACCTCAAGATTTACGAAAAGTGATAGGCATTCTAAAGCATCGCTGTAGATGCGTCGTCGTTTTCAGGTGCTCGGCGTAAGTGCTGCTCATAAATCTGAGAAACGGTTTTCGACTGGGTCTAGTGTTCTAATGCTGTTCTCGCTCTTCTCTCTACTGTTCTGCATCCCTTGTACCTCAACAGCCACAATTAGGCCACAAGAGACAAACGTTTATTTAGTTTGTCGATCCAACATATTAAGATTTTATTTAATAATTTTATTTCAAGCACCTATTATGCGGAAATGTGAGCAGCGAGACGAATGTTCGTTAGGCACCGAGGCGGAGATACAGGCTTACTATGATCTGTGTAGTTCAAAGGCCGATTTGAACTGCTTGGTTTTATTTTGTATGCAATGTTAGAACGGCTTCTGTATACATGGAACTGGTGTCGATTTTGCATACCTTACACTTTTCCAAAGTCAACCTCATATAGCCTCATTTGGCCGTGCTGAATGTTATCTTAAAATTTAAACAAGCAGAACGACATTCTGAACATTGCCTTAAGTTAGACTTGAGTAAAACAATGGCTAGGAGTATCAACTCAATACTTCAGCCGTCCAGCAACAACTCTGAACAACTTAAAATAGGTTTACTGTATGTTTCCCAGGTGCAACCCGATATGGAAGAATTAGAGGCCAACATGGAAGACAATGAGGATATTGAACATTCCAAACAGGAGGAAAAACTCGGAAAGCTACAGTTCTCTCTTGACTACGATTTTCAGAAAGGAGAGGTAGCCTGATATCACGAATCATTGCCATATATATATATATATATATATATATATATATATATATATATATATATATATATATATATATATATATATATATATATATATATATATATATATATATATATATATGATATGCCTTCCCGTGCCGAAAAACAGTTCGATTATAATCATACATTATTTTGAAATGAATAGTAATCACTGCCTCTGGCTGAGACATTCACACTTGTAGCGGAACATAAAGAAATTAGCGAAGATACATAACATAGGCGCAAATTAATTGGTGGAAATATGAGAATGCCACAAAGAAAGGCTGAAAGGTGTTAGAAACGACAGCCAGAAGGCCTTGAAGATCCCTGAAGCCTCGTGATTTGATGCATGATCGTTGTCTAATTATTGTTGTGTTGTCGTGATGTGAAGCTGTCCGTGGGAGTCATACAGGCGTCCG
Source organism: Norana najaformis (assembly GCA_964023275.1). Taxonomy (NCBI): domain Eukaryota; kingdom Metazoa; phylum Annelida; class Clitellata; order Crassiclitellata; family Hormogastridae; genus Norana; species Norana najaformis. The sequence goes on along the minus strand of OZ029913.1, from coordinate 21,068,534 downwards.
ATTTGCCGGCGATGGACATGTGTGGAACATCGGATCCCTACGTCAAGGTCTTCATTTTACCCGACAAGAAGAAGAAGTTCGAAACTAAGGTTCATCGCAAGACTCTCAATCCAGTTTTCAATGAAACCTTCATCTTTAAGGTAAATAACCCACAGAGATTAGCTATGCGTTAGGCCACTACCAAAAATCTCATATTAGCTTTTGGTTTGGCCTAAATTTCCTAAACATTATCAGATCTGGACAAAAAAAATTGATTCTTATGAGATAATTGGCATTGATCTTGCTTATTGAGTAATCCACTTCTGCATCCCTTGTGCCTCGATAGCCACAATTAGGCCACAAGAGACAAACATTTATTTATTTTATCGCTCAAACATATTACACTTCTGCTACAATAGCTGATGTAGCTATTAATAGCATTTAAATTAAATGTCCATTTGTTAGCAATGGCACTGAATTTGAGTTAATAATTTGTATGCAAGAGAAAATCTGCCTACTATGTAGGCCCTACTGATGTTTTGCCAAATAGTGGAATAAACCGTTTCTAAAAATAGAACTGTTTTCCGATATAGACCTAGTATAGTATTACTCAGTTCTGTTACCACAAATCATAGGTTCAAAACTCAAGGCTGCCTATTGAACCATGCAAACATTTAAATCTATTTCGGGAGGCCCAACTGAATCTATAACACGTGGAACAAATGGTCTGATGACCTTTTCTTAAGTAGGCCTAACAGTATTATAATATGTAGGCTTACGGGTAGGTGTTTGTTGCTTTATCCTGTCGTGCAAGCGGCTATCCTCTGTACATCAAACGGCCTGTATGTTTACTTTTAGTGAATAAATAAGCAGAACCCAGACTAGTACTGCAGATTACTTAAAATATGGTCATCACACCGGGGTACATAACCGTACATTACTGTACAACACAGTGCTGTACAACAAGTCTAGTGCTGATGCCGACCAACAAAGGTTGCATCACCAACACTAAAACTATAGTGGGTTAACGCAGTTAGGGGACAGTAGCTGCTAATGAATGTCTAGACAATTAGCATCAAGGCATTGGCATGATGCTGCATGTCTTTCTCAAACGTTCAGTTTAGCCGCGTTGTCTGCAAGCCTATGTCTCAGTCTGTCTGTAATAGCAAATCAAGTGGCCGACACACAGTTAACCAGCTGCAGTAGAAAACTTTCAAACAACCTTGGGCGAAGCCGATATCGCATGGTAGTGCCAATCATACCACCAATCGAAAATAACCGGTTGTTCAGAGGCAGGTGGTCATGGCAGTGCAACATTGTACGTGATAAACATGTCACAATTTTCCAACTGAAAAGTATTTTATGAAAAGTATTTTTAAAAGTATTTTAATTTCTTAAAATACTTAATTTCAAAGTAATTTAAAAATACTAAAATAAAAAATCTCCAGAAAAGTATTATGAACTACAAAATGAAATACTATTTTGTACTTTCAAAATAAAAATACTATTTTCAGAGTAGTCATCTGCACATCACTGGATGCAGGCCGTAATAGAGACTGTGACTCTACTTTGGCTATAGGTACCATACTCCGAAATCGGTTCAAAAACTTTGACTTTTGCCATCTACGACTTTGATCGCTTTTCAAAGCACGACCAGATTGGCCAAGTGTTCGTGCCGCTGAACTCTGTCGACCTTGGACGAGTTGTCGAGGAATGGAGAGACGTACAAAGTCCGGAAACAGATTCCGAAAAGGTACTTGAGCTTTACCATATGTTTTAGTTACCATTTCAATTGATTTTACCTCAACCGTCGACTCTGAAAGCAAGCCTGTGAAGAACGCTTAAACGCAGCAGGCAAGTCAAGATCGAATACCGGAGCCTTCATGCTCGTCTCTAATAATAAAGAAACAGATTTCTGAATTTTCCGACAGTTTTTGGATAACTTACAGAGTTGATTTGTTTAGCACACCATCTAATAAGAAGTGTTTTGAGCCACATAGAGTGGCTTAAAGCAATTTTAGTCTAGCAATTATCCCTACACTGAGATGCAGCGCTTTTGTGAGGTAATAAAGGCTCCGTATTAAGTGTCTTGATACACATAGGCCTACATACATACATATATAGACGTACATCAAGGTGTTAACAGATCTGTTAAGAGCGGACCCCAGGTATTTGCTAGAAACCACAGAATATCTAGATGACTTGCAAAACTTCGAAGTTACGATGACTCGTAAACAGTGGAGGATTTTCAGATAACTTTTGAACATGATCAGTGCTTTACAAGAACTCTAGAATTCAAAAACACAAGACCACCACCATCGCCCCTCCCATTAGCGTGTGGTGGCGCTGCAAACAGCTGATAAAATTGGCTATCCTTGTCCGAATGGCGTGTGTTAAAATTGCGGCTGGCTTGGGTCGGCCACACAGTGTCCATACTCACTCCTAAGTCTAGACGTGTTTTGCCTAGTGTTAGCTATTGCATGTGGAAAGTTACATACGTTTGTTATGCAGCCAGGTGATCACCCACTGTCACAAACATATCAGAGTGTAGACTCCGGTGAACGCCAACAGCATTCATACACGCAGACCCACTCACGTGTGTCCTCTTGTTCGACTGATGTCATATGGCGGTTGCACTTAAGTCGAAAGACCCTCAGAAATTACCTTCAGGAGACCATGTATACTTCTGAAAGTGCCATTACCTTTGAAGGTTACAAGCTTGCTACAAAAACAGCTTCAGTTTCTTGAAAATGTTCTGCTGTGCAGGAAAACAAACTGGGCGACATTTGCTTCTCCCTGCGCTATGTTCCGACGGCCGGGAAGTTGACTGTCGTCATTTTGGAGGCGAAGAATCTCAAGAAGATGGACGTCGGCGGTCTATCAGGCAGGTTATACGCCCATGGGACTTCAAGACTATGAGTAGAAGATTTAATTAAAAGATAAGGATATATATGCATTACGAACTATACCTGTTCGTCTTATGCGTAGGCCTATATATGTATATGAACATTCATATAGCGTATTTTGGAAATCTCAAAAAGCTGAAACTTGGCTATCTAACAGTTCTAAATAAGTGCGGCTTAGATAAGCTGAGACTATTTCTTGATCTGTTTGTGGCGGTTGAGTTCGAATTTTCGTCAGACGATAGTTTGTATATAGGCCTAGGGGTGTGTTTGCGTTTGTGCTACGCCGACCTTTGCCCGAAGATTCAAAAGAGGATCTGCACCTGCACCCTTTTCCGATTGGATGCGTCTCTTGGATACATTTTTCTTGTTACAATGGTACAGGGACTAAAGTCTACTCAACATATCTTCATCAAAAGTTCCTTGTGTCACTCAGGCGTGTCATCCTTTTGCTGTTTTACATGTGCCAATTATATTTGGCACTGAACAATAAACACCCTGCCAAACTGTTAAGTTCCAATTTGCATTACCTCATAAGAAAGAACGAATAAAGAAGTGGCATATTTTCTGTTGTCTTTCAGATCCGTACGTCAAACTGTCTCTTATCATGAACGGAAAACGAGTGCGGAAAAAGAAGACGACGATTAAGAAATGCACTTTGAATCCTTACTACAATGAATCGTTCACCTTTGAAGTTCCCTTTGAACACATCCAGGTAGATCTCTGTAAAAAACGAGAACTTTTGTAAATAATATTCGTCTTCGAAACATCGTGACTATGGGGCGGGCATTTATGCAGACGAATACGTTTTCGTTCCTCCACCGGAGTTCGAATTCTGGTGCGTCAAGATAAACCGATGATTCGTTGTTAAAACCTGCAACTTGCCTTCAAGAAAAGTTGTTAAAATGTGCGTTGTAGTAGCATGCTTTCCTGAATTGTGTCAGGTGCAGGTATGAGATAGGATGTGATTCCTCCCAGTTAGCTTACACGATACTCTGTCTTCGTATATGTGTCTGCTTGTCTGTCTGTCTGTCTGTGTCTGTCTGCCTTAGTATGATGCTGTGGTATAATGTACTGGGCAGACAGTTTTTGTGTGTTCAGTGCCAACCCATTAACGGCTGAATTGGTTCGCCCCATTATCGCAATCGTATCGTTATTGTAATTTCGAGATTTCTGCAGCGCCCAAAGAAATCTGAGTTGTGGGGACCAGCTTATTCACAGGCGTTCAGTCCAAATAAAATCGTCAGGTTCGGTTCCAGGTCAAAATCAAAGGGTTATAGAAGAGAATCAGACGATTACGGTGGATGGTGTGTAGAATTGGAGCGGCGAGAGAGAAGGGGAAGAGGAGTAATCAGGATAGGATTTGTAGAAGAGGAGTCTAGCTTTGACTGAAAGACTTGTGCAAAGATTGCAAGAGGTGCAGGCTGGTGAATTCGTAAGATGTCGTAGTTCGGGCGGGAGTTTCATTAATTAAGAACCTGATATTACCGCTAATACCAGTTCGTAATGGTAATTTATTATTATTAATTAGTAACTTCTATAGTGCCGGAGTCTAACGCACAAGGCATCAACCGATGGCGTACCATAACCAAACCGCATTGAGGTCAATGTCCAGAAGGTCAGTCAACAGAGACACAGAAACATCCTTAGGTGGATAAGCAGTTTTAAAAGGTAAGTGATTTGAGGACGAAAGACCACAAGCCAGTGTGGCATATAGCGCCCTTTAAAGTACCTTACAAAAAGCGCTGTACGCAGGCATGCACGACCATCTGACTGACTTAAAGAAGTGTGCTTTAATGCAGTTGAAGACATCTGTTAAGCATAAGATGCACTTAAAATGCGTTGCAGAAAGTGTCCCTCGTCGTCACAGTCGTCGACTACGATCGCATCGGGACATCGGATCCCATCGGACGAGTCGTCCTCGGATGCAACTCGACGGGGACAGAACTGCGTCACTGGTCCGATATGCTGGCCAACCCTCGCAGACCCATCGCCCAGTGGCACATCCTACAGGAACTCCCGGAAAAGGACTGACACATTCTTCCGCTATCACTCCCGCTATACCATTTTCACCGCACCATCGCCACCACCACCACGAGCAGAATCAGCGGAGTTTTTTGAGGATTATTAACTGAGGAAGAAAGGGTGATGTAGATATTTAATTATCTGTCATCGTAGAAGATAGGTATTGGATATATCCACATGTATATGTATATTTATATGTATGTACATATGAATATTTATATGACGTAGGCCCACCTAGTACCTGTACATACTGTATAAGGTCTCGGCCGAGTAGCAAGTGTCTGTAACGTGCAATGTCTAGTAATTTTCCAAAGTGGCATAAACTTATAGTTTTTGGAGACAGTGTTGGGTTTTGTGCCTACACTGCGCTTGAAAACGTTCTACGCTCTGGCATTTGATGAGCATGTACTCTATTCCCATACAAAGAGTTGTGCACTAGTGGTCTTCAGCTACAGATGCCATTATTTCTTAGAAAACGTTCAGTGAACAGTAACGAGGCAGCCTCAATCTTGCGGGAAATGGTCCTTGAAGTTCGAGGAGAATTTTCAGATACAGAGAAACTTGTTCGATTAGCCTACTGCTGGTATGTCCTGCCTCTTCTGTAGAAGCTGAAAGAAGTTTTAGTGCTCTCAGAAGGCTCAAGACATGGCTAAGAGGCACTATGACAGAAATAAGATTGAATTCAATGGTTGTCTGCAGCACCCATCAAGACCTGATTGATTCTGCTGACCAACAGAAATTGATTTGCACATTTATTTCCAGGTCATCATAAGATTACTTTGGTGCCAAAGTATAAAATGAGTGACTGCATACCTCCCCATATGCAATATGATGTTTATGTTCACTGGCACTATCCCTATCCACCATCTCTGAATAAGAAGTCTTCAGAAATTTTAACAAAGTTGCAAAACTATGCATATAAAAACATACAGTAAACCTTCTGTTTGTTATCCCTAGCTAAAAAGTCATTAGCAGTTTCGGCTTATTTAGCCTTTACTTAGAATCTAGATATTTACTTCGTCATGAGGTCTGTAATCTGCATGCAATTGATGAATTATGAATATTTGTGTAGTCTCTGTCACCCATTTATGTTTATTGTCCCCCATAACGAACAAAAGAATGCAAATAAATTTTTCGGCGCTATCGGGCGTCCCCCCAAAGTTATATACAGATTTTCGCCTCTGGTTGAACCAAATACAAATAAAGCAACATCAACGAAGTCTCGCAGCCTCAACACGAACAGCCCTGATATCCCGAAGTCCTAGTAAGCTCCAATAGTATGCTTATGACCAAGCTAAGCACAATGTGAGCGCACTGCCTGTATGTTCCGTGTCCGCCCTGGGTGCACACTATGAATGCTCCAAGTGTTCGCCTAGTGACTAAGTGCAATGTTTTAGAATCAATGTTGCTCATCGCTCTAAAACAGGTTTAGATGATAGCCGTGCAATCGATTCTGCTTCTCTTCGGGGTTTCTCGGCCTCTGGTTCGATACAGCGACTCACCAATGCGTCTCTTCGTTTGACGTTTTATTTACAACATAAATATATTTACACCAGCAGAGCGAGCGATTCGACTATCTTTTCAAATTTGCTAACTGCATTGTCAGACTTTCTGCCTAACTTACATGTAAGACTTAGAGAAAAGTCATTCCTGTCGTCTTGTCTCTCATTCGCCGCCATGTCTCTCGGAAGCGGATTCTTCTGTCGTCGCGATGACCTTCTGACAGTGAACTGATCTGATTCTCTGTGCAGTTTCTGTTTAACGACGCTGTGGTATAACGAAAATGATTAGAGTCGTCCTCCTCCTTTATCCAGGCTTGGACTGTCATTTCCTTGCTTGATAGACCCTTCCGTTCCCTTATATAACTTTATTTTTCTCATTCTCCCTCTGTCTTTACATCTCCTCTCTCTTTTAAGCTTCCCTTCCCTGCGCTGTTCACTCCACTCCCAAACATCTTCACTGTAGCAGCCACGATGTCTCTCTGACTGGCTTTTGGATCTTGACCTGGAACCGAACCCCTTTTGCCTATCGATTTTGTTTTGACTGAGCGACTGTGAATAAGCTGACCCCCTGTGACATGGCTTTCATTGGGCGCTGTAGAAATTGTGCACAGATTGCAACAACAACATCATCATCATCATCATCATCATCATCAACAACAACAACAGTGACACAAAGGCTATAGTAGGGTCTACACAATCAAATGATAAAATCCAACTCTGGTAGTCTGCATATAACAAAGTCTACTTAAGAGCACAACTAATCATAATCAATCCTATTGCTTAATCTCTGAGACGCAGATTAAGCAGGATACTGAGAAATATCGAAACCGTATGGTGAAAGGCTTATTGGAGCTTCTACGCTGTAGTCCTATGGCCTCCTATTCCAGATAAAGCACGAAATAGTCATGCCAGACATGTCTGGGATTTGTTAATGGGTAATCAGTCCGTTAAAATGTTGGCTAGAATATTGATAACGGCTAACATAATTGTTCTTTTAAACAGACCTGAGTAAATCCTTTGTAAATCCGAAATATTCACAATATCTACGTCAAGAATAACAGTATTTTTGCATTGTTTGAGCAAGCAATCTGACCTACTCGTCTATATTTTCATACTGGAAGGTTTACGTATAGCCTAACTAAAGACCGAAAATCGACTTTGTATCTGTTCACATAAACCAGTTATTTTTATACAAAACGCGATGTCATGTCCTTTGTCCTTGAAGCTATTTTATAACGATTTTGGTGTAAACCTAAATAGGCCTATGACTAATCGGGTTCAGTTGAAACTAATTTGATGCATTGTAGACCTAAATTGACTTAAAATTCTGTCTTTAAGTGTATTTTGTATGACAGACTGTTTTAGTGGGGAAAGCCACATTTTGCTTTTAATTTTATTTTAAAATATAATAATCTAAATAGTCGTGTTTATAACCATATGTCTTATGAACAACGCGTAATAGCTATAAGCATTGTTAGTAAGATTATAAAGATTATTACAGTAAGATTAGGCCTATTCATGACAATACGTAATTAGATAGGCCTATAGCCCAATATGGAAAGATACAGCGTCGATCAGTATGATGGTTACGGTAACTGATGTTCTTGTCTTTAGGCCTACATGCATTACTGTAATTGTAATTTGAGATTTATAAAGTGCCTCTTAGATGATAAACTCAACAGAGGTGCTTCCGACCCGAAGGAGTAAAATCACTGTTAAACAGTACAGTCTTCAGGCGCCTACGGAACACTGAGATGGGGAGAGAAAGGAGCTCAAGTCGCAATTCTCGAGGGAGGCGATTCCATCAAGTGGGACCAACGTAGGCGAAGCTTCTGGACTGGACAGTAGCGGTGCGCATTCGAGGGACAAACAGGAGATCCTGAGTGGCCGAGCGAAGGTTGCTACGGCCCGGCAACGAGGAGACCAAAGTGTAGAAGTCACTGAGGTAAAGGGGAGAGGAGCCAACAACACAGTTGCGCATGAGGGAGAGGATTAGTTAGTTATGATTAATTAGTGCCAAGTTTCGCGAAGAATTAGTCTAAGTTGCGATAGAAGTGTTTAAGCCTTTATTTGAGTAGTCTTAATGTTGCTTCAAACCGAATGCCATATCAACTTGAATGTGTTAGAATCTGATTCGTTGTGTGTTTATGAATGTAATATAATCTAAGCTTAAATGCAGGATACATTTGTGAAGAAAAATATATTTTTAAAATGTTAGCGTGCTCGACGTTTTCCATTACACGCTCATCAAATCCCGTGCCCTTTATGAACTTTGCACCTGTAGTGTAACTGTAACACATCTTTGCACTTTGAACGCAAATTAACATCAGTCGAAGGTCTCTTTCCTTCTGTTCATCTCATCAGCCTCTCGCACACATAGAATACAATACATTACACTGTAATGTAACGCAAGGAACACAACAAACACGACGCATTGCAACAGAACACAACTGAAATTTGACTCTTTCATTTCATCAGTTAAGATGTGCACCTAAGTCGAGGCCGGGCAGCACGAGTGGAATTCACATCCGCCAGATTCATCAGTAAAAACACAACAATTTTGCTAATCTTGATCCAATCAACCTAAGATGATCAGGTGTTGTGTAAATTGGTTGTCTACAAGAGTTACAACACTGCCAAAGGTCGTATACTTCTCGGAATGTCAAAGCCAGCTTTCTCTTCAATGCCTGAGCAACCATACTCAGACAACTTAGCTTAACGTATTTGAAGAAATCGTCAAATAAGTAAGCTTCTCTGGTGGAGGGTTCGAACTCCGGCCTCTTCACCAGAGAAACTCATATCAAAACTGCTTATTTATGGCGACTTAACAGGAGATAAGCTATCTGTCTGTGAGGGTCATATGGGCTGCAGTGAATGAATGGAGAGGCCATGTGCAAGGCAACATCCACCTCGACCAGAACCGAGGGCCTCTATAGTTTTAGGCTGAACACTGCAGTAAGAAGGGCCAAGGCAAAAACACTGTCGCATCGTGTTTGTGACAGGAGAGAGAGAGAGAGAGAGGGAGTCAGACAGACAGACAGACAGACACAGAGATGGAGTTCAGCTAAGCATAACAATAAAACAGGGAAAACGTTCGGGAAAATACGATCCTGAAAATACGATCGGGAAAACGTATTTCTCATTAGCGTTGTCACTGTCGTGATCACCACGTCCTTGGAAGCGCTCCTCTGTCCATCTCCGTAATGCATTTCCTGCTGTCACGAGTTTCGTGATGTCTGTATAAATATCTACTGTATAGAGCGCATGTCAGGCTATACCTAAAGTGTCGTCCATAAAGAACGCCAGGAAAAATGACCCCTCACGCCTGTTGTCCGCATTTGAATTAATGATTTATGTAGTGCCGTAGCTCGGAAAAAGGGTGCTGTACAGAAGTTCAAAAATGAACAAGTCACACGACATTGCAAGAAGGGTCTGAGCTGTCCGCGACTAGAATGCATCCAGAGACAGTGCATTCTTCACATGGTCGGGAAGACTGTTCCATGGGTCCAGCGACAGAGGAGAAACATTCGCCAAACCTAGTGGAAGACTGAGGGACATGCAACTGAAAACCGCAGCCGACATGTTCTGGTTGTCTGCTACTCGAATGAAGAGGTCCAAAATATGGTCTGGGATAAGGCCAATCAGTGAATTGTAAGAGATTACGGCACACTTTGTAGATGATCCGCCGAGTAACAAGTAACCATCACAGGTTGTCGCACAGCAGGTTAGTGACATGATCGGATGGCATTACCTGTTTGCAATCCAACTGATTTTGAAGGCTAACTGTGCTACAGATGGGGTACATTGATACTGCCACTTCCAGCAAATTAGATCCAGTGCAGTACTGACCGCTGTCTGACTGAAGTTGGCGTATAAGACACAGTCTGTACTGAAATAACTGTATCTACCAAATTCAGAAGCAACATCTGCACTGGGCACATCTCTTACCTCTGTCCAGATTTGGGTGTCCCAACCCTTTCCCTCCTTGCGGATTTCTTTAATGAGCGACCCATAAACCATCAAAGTCTACTCATCCTCTGAGGAAGGTCATCATGGCTCGGAACTCTAATTTAACCCTATGACTTCTATAGCGCCGTTACCATAACACCCAAGGCATCAACTGATGGTCGCCCTGAGGTAATCCTAGGACACAGACGTTTGCATCATCTCTGACATAGCAAAATGTGTACCATGAACCAGGAAGACTTTAACAACCAAATAAAGAGCAGCACAAAATACCAACTGCCACTTGCAGTTGAGTAGTTTATTCACCCAGATGTAATGAACCACTGAACCCAAGAAATCATACAACTAATATGAATTATTTTGACAGTAATTTCGGGGTTATAGACAAAGCAACATGCATTCACACACACGTGTATGTAATTGATCAGTTACATTTCTAGCAGATGAACTCAAAGGATCAAGTCACTTGTCCCAACCACATAATAACTGATAAAAGCGCTAAATCATTTCCTGTGAAACCATGGCTTGCTACTGATATGTCCTCTTCTGATTCAAGTTAGACACAAAGTAAAATATACCAACAAACAAAAAACAACTAGACAAGATAACACTGGTCAACATAGAAATCGTTACTGACTGGAAAAGGCCCTAATGTGTAGCATCTTGGTGTGCTGAACACGAATATAACCATAAAAATTTTTTATTGGCTCTCGTTTTGAAAATATTTCATATAGTTCATTTTTTATGTTTCACCATGTAAATTTATGCAGTAGGACTGCGACAATATCCTAAATAAGTTTAGAACGATGTAATATTCCACCTCATTGCATAATCCCATCATGGACACATCATGCACAGTTGATTACGTCATTTTCTGATGCAATGTAAAACTACAGCCAGTCGGCTGCTGACGTAAGATGACGTCAGCAGTGTACTATATAAAGCGAGTCGGAACGGTTGAGCATTTACAATATTACAGACTTTGTGCGAGACAGTTTAAGTTACTGTTTTATAAAACTATTATTACTTTATCCATTTAGATACAATACAGAACAGTAATGCCTCGGAATTGCGTAAATACTGTGGACAACTTTTGTTACATTTGTGGGGAAGTGACATTTGCCAACCAGAAGAAAAGTATCACTTATCAAGTCAAGAAGGCATATCATGCTTACTTCGAATGCAAGGTTGGTGACCAAGACAAGCCATGGGCCCCGCATATATGCTGTGCTACATGTACAACACAGCTTTCACAGTGGTTGAATGGCAAAAGACCATCAATGCCGTTTGCAGTTCCCATGGTGTGGAGAGAGCAAAGCAACCACGTAGATGACTGTTACTTCTGCTTGGTTCCTCCTCTTTCCGGTGGAATAACGAAGCAAAAGAAGTCGACAATAGTCTACCCAAACATTCCGTCAGCATTGAGACCAGTTCCACATGGTGATGGACTTCCTATTCCAGAACCTCCAGCAGAATATATTTTCCTTGATTCATCTGATGAGGACAAGGGTGAGCCGACATGTTCTTCTCCTGGTCGTCAGCGTGCAGTGATCCCGATTTTCACTGTGGTGCATCATCAACCCCACACAGAATAACACAAGAAGAACTAAATGACCTTGTTCGTGATTTGGACTTATCCAAAAACAAGGCAGAATTGCTAGGATCAAGACTCCAACAATGGAATCTTCTAGAAGAAGATGTCACAATTACTTCATATAGAAAGCGCCATCAGCAGTTGGAACCTTTCTTTATGAAGGAAGGTAATCTGGTATTCTGTTCCAATATTGACGACCTCATGAATGCCTTACAGATCACTCATGACCCACAAGAATGGAGACTCTTTGTAGACTCTTCAACACTGAGTCTTAAGGCTGTGCTTTTGCACAATGGAAACCGTCTTCCATCTATTCCCTTAGCGCATGCTGTCCACATGAAAGAGACATACGATAACCTAAAACAGCTACTGCATTCCATTGACTATAACAGGTACAAATGGCACCTGTGTGGTGATTTGAAGGTAGTTGCCATTTTAATGGGACTGCAGCAAGGATATACAAAATATATGTGTTTCTTGTGTGAGTGGGATAGCCGAGCAAGAGAGTTGCACTACGTGCGGAAGGAATGGACTCCCAGATAAAACATGGCAGTTGGACAGAAGAATATCCAGCACCCAGCTCTGGTCGAGGCTCACAAAATCCTACTACCACCCCTTCACATAAAACTAGGTTTGGTGAAGAACTTCGTGAAAGCCATGGACCGCACTTCGCCAGCTATCCGATACCTGCATGAAAAACTCCCTCGACTCAGCGAAGCAAAGATTACAGAGGGAGTTTTTGTGGGTCCTCAGATTAGAGAACTCTTCAAAGATGACCGCTTCAACAACTTGCTGGAGGGTGATGCGAAACAAGCATGGAATGCTTTTCGTCTAGTGTCTACAGACTTTCTGGGGAATGTTAGGGCAGAAAACTACAAGGAACTAGTAGAAGACATGCTCAAGCAGTACCAGAAATTTCGCTGCAATATGTCTCTGAAGATGCATTTCCTTCATTCCCATCTGGATTTCTTCCCTGACAACTGTGGTATGGTTAGTGACGAACATGGCGAACGTTTTCATCAAGATATCGCAACAATGGAGCAAAGGTACCAGGGAAAATGGTCCACTACAATGTTGGCTGACTACTGCTGGACACTCCGCAGAGATGCTCCCGAACAGCTGTACAAGAGACAGGCAAAAAAATCTAAGAACTAGTCTATGACCTGGTTTTTACAAATATTAACTGTAAGTGTATCACTATTGGCATGCATTGTGTGATATAAAATTACTTCATTTCAGATTACAAAAAAACTAGAGCCAATTCGGCATTTTCACTGTCATATTCGTGTTCAGCACATACAAATTGATAAGAACTGACTAATTTCATTTCAGTAACATGACTTTTGTAAAAATTTGTTGTCCAGTGTAATAAGAACCGCATGGCAGTAGGCGAACACAGTTGTATTGCTAAAATCCAAGCATATTATGCAGACAAAGAATACAAGAACAATTCCAATCCAAAGGTCCAGGGTTCAAAGCTGAACCTTCAAAAAATAAAGAATCTCATGCAATGCCAATCTAAAAATTCTGCTTCATTTTTACAAGCACACATACCAAAATGGTTAAATTTCCCACCTGAACAGCCAGTATGTATATAATGTGATTTTCTTCTGCTTATGCTTCTGATTGAATCACACCAACCACTGATATGTAAGCTATGCAAATCGAATGGCTATCACGTATAAATAAAAAATCTGTGGACAATTTAACTAATAAAGAAATAAAACACAGAACCAAAGCAACTTTCATGTACTTTCTTTCAGTGTACAGGGACAAAATTCTAAAAGGTAATGCAAACAACGCGTCAAAAAAGTATAGGGTACATCTCAACTTCTTGAAAGCCAAAATAAAAGACAATCTCAAAGCCACTGCTCAATTTTTCTATATGACAACAGCCAAGTAGACTAGACATGTGAATGCTAATAACTATACTACCACATAATTTTTCTTTTTTAAACATGTTCTGCAGCACATGTCTACGGCAAAAGAAAGCACACAGAGGTACCGAAACAATCATGTGATGACAATTTTTATGTAACTACTCATTCAACTGTAACTCTGGTACTAGCGCAACTACTTCAGTCTTTGTTGTGGACTGCTTCAATTAATACACATGGCAGATGAATATTCAAACTTAAGCCATGAATGACTGAAATCATCAATTCCTTAGAAGTTCAATGTCTCAAAGAACTCAGCAAAAATGAATGAAAGAGTGGCTTGCTACTCTTGAAGTTACAACCTGCTAAATAGTAACAGAAGATGACACATACCATAGAAACAACAACTGCACTTACAGCACTGGCATGAACACAATTGCTGCCTACCATTTAGCAACAAACAGATCATTATTATACATGTGACCATCACAACAATGAATGACCAAATTAAAACCGGCAAAACAGAAAGACAGCACAGCAAATAAAAAACTATAGATGGACATAGAATTTACAACCAGAGAGAAATGAAACATCAGCAAAAATGACTGCTGCTTCTGCTGGCAATGTACTTTTAACTCAAGTGAGAACGGCAAAGTATATGAGACTGCATCTAAACAGTAACTGAATGCAAAAGCCAATGAGATTAAATGTTCGTGTGTGACTGCATGAACATTAACAAACTGAATTCCAGTTTCAAATTAATATAAACCCATTCTGTCTAAAAATATTCATCGCACACAAACTGATATGTTGAGAAAGAACTGGAAATGTACACAAGAAAGCAATCAACTTACTTATGACTGTGGTGCTTTGCAACATCTTTTGGACTATGATCAATTAGATCTGCACTAGATCTCCCATTAGCCTTCCGATCATTTGAGTGGACTTAACAATTTTGCCCCCAGAATGCCACCATACATTACAGTCACCCTCAGTCTTTAGTTATTACCCACCTCCTACAGGTACTGGAATGTTGCCTTAACTCAAAACTCAACAATGCCCAAATAAGTTTAGAAATATCTTTCCGCAAATTGTAAATATTTTTACAAAACAAGTCTTGCAAAACAGACAACATATTATTAAACATACAAACCTGACAATCAAATTACACTATCAACCACTTATTTAAGTTCAGCTATGATGAAACAATGAAAGTTAAACACTAATCAAACTACTATAAGTACAAACAATAAAAGGCCTTATTGCAAATCAGCAATTTCATGTGATGCATCAGAATTCGAACTGCAAACATAGTAGCAAAAGTAGGAATTTAAATCTGACACTTTTCATATAATTGGCTGAACAAATCTCACTACCTCTTCAATTACACAAGAAATCAGTTCTTTGTCATACTGGTAAGAAACAAAACACAAGAAAAACCCTTAGGATGGTTTCTGTTGCATACTACAACAGGTATGCAACTAATGTCTACAGAGTGAAACCTCTTTTACAACGAAGTCATTCACAAACAAATGAGACCCAATTAATCATTAAAACAACTGCATATCAAAGTAGCTTTGAAAGAAGTGAGGCTTCTAGTGATGCCTCGTGAATTTTTGGCAAATCTTACAAATGTCGCTATTTTGGATTAAAATTTGAAACAACCAAATGTTAGCACACATCTTCACTTCACACTTGCTTCCATTGCTTACTTGCAAATTTCTGCCCAAGCTCTGGAGATCAAACATTCACAAAACTTTTCTTAATTCCAAAAGTAAACAAGCAAAGGTCTTTTGTGCAAACAAAGTAGATCAGTTCCAGTAAATGGAATTTGATCATCCACAACTGGAAAACCTTCAAGAGCCAAAATATTATCATACAAGAATAGATCCAACATTTGAAAATCAAGAAAGCTGAACTATCTGTGTGATTCAAACAACATTTAAACTTCATATGCCATACAAAAAATGGAATGAAAATGTGAAACTGATTGAAAACTAGCTTTCACATAATAACATTAGGCACAAGTCACAACAAAGCAGAAAATACTTAAAGCAGATTAAGCTAATCTGTCATCAAATATCAAATTGTACAGCACTTGTTACTTTGCAAAGCTATTTATGAGCATCATTAATCAAAATGCTATCACACTTAAGGTATGTCTAAATATTCATATTCAAATTAGCATATCACTCAATGCTGGAATGTTGATATAAACACATGGAAAAATGCCAGAACAAAAGTTGCGATCTTGTACCCAAACTTTAATACATTTCTACAACAAAGTACAGCTAAAAACAATGAAAGTCAACTGCAAACATTCAAAACATATTACTTTATAAACTAATATTACTGAAGAAACCTTGGGAATATTTCTTTTACGTGACTACAATTTACCACAAAAATTGTGTCCAACAACTCTCTCTGAATTCCGAGGATGGTTTTGCCAAACTGTTAATACCTTGCAAATCCATTTGAAAAACACCCAGAAGAAAAACAACCATGTGTATTACAAACAGATATCAAATGCATAGGACATCAAATATCATCATATTCAAATATTTTGCATATTATGATGTGACATGTGCACACATAAAAAAGAATATTCAGAGTGAACATTCATTTAACATTTTCCAACAAGGGTCTCTCTAACCTCTAGATGGACCAATAAAACAAACATAAGCATTCAGCTGCAAATGACTTACAATGAAAAACTTAAATTACTTATCCTTACTTATACAAGTAGCAAAAATATATACCATAATATCTGCTTATAAGAAATGGTGCTACAACTCCCGCGACAAAACAGCCTTCAGAAATTGAAATCAATTGTGGAAAACATCGAATGTTTCAGAAAAGCCAAGTAATGCAAAATTATTCATGTGTAATCTTCAACAGCCAAATGCAAAAGCACAAAGACAATGGGCAACTTGGAAGTGACTAGACAATTTCTGCTACTTTGAGCTGTGAGCCTATAAATTGCACTTTGAAGTGGGAGAAAGTGCAGTGAGTGGTACCTTCGAAAACTTTTAAAAAAGAGTTCTATGTATAAATGACCAGATACACACACACACACACACCAGCATTTCAGTTGACAGACCTGGAATGCTGAGTTTTCTTTCAAATTCATTGATGAAATTTAAGAAATTAAAAAGAACAATTAAGAAAGCTTTGACTTTAAGGTAAACACATATTAAGGTAAAACTGTTGCAAAATAAGTGTCATCTTAAGAGACAAGCACAGCGGAACATTTTCAACATGACCATTACCACCAGAGTGTCCAACTGGACAGCAAGGCAAGAAAGCATTTGAATAAGATGGCAGTCAGAGTTTGAACGTTAGAATTAATGTAAAGGTTAGTATCAACATTTCCACTAAATACTGAATAATGTTACACAATATCATCCACTTGAGTTGCTGCCAAAATGTATGGACTTCACGATAGACAACTGGAGGTTACCTGGAAAATGTCACCACAGACAGAGATTCCACAGCTTGGAAAGGAACATGGTTTAGTTCAGCGACATCAATAGCTTTCAAAACATCTCACAGCATTCATGAAGTTCTAGCAACCTCAGGTGGAAATGAGGTTAATAGAAAATACAATGGCAACCAGCAAGAATCCTTCTTGCCAAACAATACTGTAACATGACTGATAGAAAAACTAGAATAAATGCTAAAACTGCAGTAACATACAACACCAATGAGTGAGTACAGAGAATGGTGACAGAAAGAGCTCAGATTCTGTACAAACAGTACGCAAATTTTGACAAGATGAAAATCTAAAACAGTCTTGAGTTTCTAAATGCATACAAAAAATTGATCTTATACAAAGCGCCATAATATCAATAAATACTTGTGTTATTTAATAGGCAATTTCCCAATACAAACTCAGTAAATAAAAAAGAAACACAAATAAATATATTTTTACATAATTATACGTAATATATAATTATCAACATTAGTATGCATAACAAAGAACCTGACTTAATGCAGAAAGTCACTAAAAATTAATAAATTTTAAACACTAAGCAGTTTCTGTCCTAAAATACAGTATTCCAGTAATTTTTGCAATAATCATGATTCTATCAAGGATTCACAGTGAAAACAAGCGCGACAAATAAAAGCAAAAAGGCCTTAGTAAAATTTAAAAGCCTTATATTGTTATAATGCACTAATATGAAATCACAAATACACAAGAACTGAGTTAAAATAATTTTAGTTTTTCAAAAGTAATCATGGTTATCAACTCTTAAAATTAACTTACGTGAAATAAAATATAAATTCTTCTCTTTTGCATAAAAGGTAAGAATGTAGCTATACAAATCCTGAATTAATTACATTTAATCAAAGCAACTGATCACAAAAGAACATATAACTTAAAGTGCGATTCAACTTAGCAGACTCAACCTCATCTGCTACAGGTGAATATGAACATGCAAGTATTGCAAATCAGTAGCCTATTTACACAGACATGTGCAAAATGAATAGAGAATGAAACAGACGACAAACTATACTGAGGTCAGGCAGGTACGGTGAGCAGCAATGTCTACATGGCTTCGAACATTCTACATGGCTTCAAACATATCAACACGCTGCTTTGTGTTTCCCTGGCGGATCTGTTTCAGCGTCTTGTACTTGTCGCGACCATGGTTCTGATTCTGTTGGTGCAGGATGTCATTGCGTGTCACTTGTGTCTGCACCTTTGCAGCTGCGAGGTCATCACTCAATGACTACAGTTGCAAGACAAAACATCAATGCTAAGATCACAACCATGTCCCAAGTCTGTGAAATTTTACACATGTATTTACAAGAATTCCTAGTTTCAATTCATTCAATTGAAAGAATTGATTCAAAAGATAATAAACAAATAATCAAAATTATCTTGCAACTAATGAACCTGAGGTCAGTGAACTACAAAGAAGCATCTAAAGCCGAATAGAGTAAGGTATGCCAATAAACACAGCACATCAACCGTCCATATATGCAGAGATTAACAAGTGGTTGACACTTGACAATACCAGCCATTTTAAGTGGAACAGGGCAACCATTACCTGTCTGAAGTGGTAACAGCATATGCAAAGGAAGCTGAGCAAAGCTGTCAGACAAGTAACTGTAAGCTGTGCAAAAAGCATTAATGTTGCACGAACTATAGCACATACAGTCACCAAATGCAGAATGCTTTAGCAACAGAAAAGGTAAGGAGTCAGACAATTTAGTGCCAGTGGCAATCACCTACCTTTACCAACGTGTGGTTCAAAAAACTAAAAATGATCATCAAATAACAAGGTAACTGTTCTTTGATCATAGGCAACTGCCTACCTTCAGCTGCTTCACCAAAATATGGTTCTTCTCTGCCTGAGTTATTCGATCTTCTTCAGGACGAGGCAATACTTCGTTCTCATCATACTGTAACTCATGACCTGAAGCGAAATATATAGAACAGCATTACTACCATTACATAATCAAATGAACACTGAAAGTCTCAGAAGTACAGATGAGTTAGCACCACAATCCATAAACGGTTTGTTGTTTGGCTCATTGATATGAAAATGTATTCCAAATGGAGATGATTATGTGAATTTAGCTTTCCTGTCATCATCTTCTTTTTGGAGGCAAACACAAACATGAATGCAAGTGCTCTCCAATAGAAAACATGTCAATGTGCCGCTGACATGAGATAAGACTGTGCCACATTCACATATACAGACCCATTCCCAAATTCTTTAACAGTCATTCTGTTCTTGCTCAATTCAATTCTTTCACTTTTAATTCATTCCTTTCATTTATAAGCAGACTTTAGAAAAGAGACAAAAACTTGCATCACATACATCAGCAACATATCAGCTAAATTTGACCATTTCGAATCTGTTAGTCAGCCAATGTTTTAGCAACTCTGTGAGGATATAAATGCAAGTATATTATCACTAACTGTGTTCTTTCGAGTCATCTTCTTCATTCTCATAGACATGCAGCACCTTTGGAGTGCTAAGTACTTCCTGCAGAGCCCTCTGGTTCTCCTCAAGTTCCTGGTGCGCACGGTCAAGTTCCTCCTGAAGTTTTCTTGCCTCTTGTTCTCTCTCCCTAACTTCCCTCATTCGGCGCTCAAGTTCTTTCTGTGCCTGTACAGCTTCGTACTCCTGCAAGCAAAGACCTTTCACGCTTCAAATTCATTAATTCCTCTACGACGACAACAAAGTTATCCAGAACTTTGAAGAGGTTCATAAGATGTGCCCTAAATATGTCCAGTATTTAAAAACATAAGTCCTTGGCAAATCAGTTGAAAACATGTTTGGCACATGTATCACATTAGTAGAAAGAGCCTGATACGAATGGCTTTTGGGCTGAACACTTTGGCAAATGTAATATGCTCACCATCGACAGAGATAGACAGACAGAGACAGACAGTAATATCAGCACAAAGAAAAGCTCCAAAAATGCATTTCCAAAACCTATAAAGAATAGTAAGAGTTATGAAAGGCCTTACTTTTCGTTCACGTTCCTCCTTTTCAAGGTGTGCTGCTTGCTCTGCACGGCGTCTGGCTTCCTCAGCACGCTTCTGTGCTTCCGTCAGCTCATTTCGTTCACGCTCTGCCTGCTTTGTCTTCTCTTCCAGAGACAAAGCCACTTCCTGAGACCGCTCCAGTTCTATACATAGCATTTAGGACAGTTAAATTACGTCTGCGAGCTAAAATCTAAGATAAGTGGTTAAGAATACTCTAGTAATTTTGTGCAGCAAGCAACATCAGATCATGATGCCCTCAAGTCTAAAACTTCACAGCATATATGGCACCAAAATTCTACTGAAAGTTGAAAACATGTGGGACCTACATGCCAATCTACAGAGGTGGTCCAAAGTACGATCATAAAGAGAACAATTTACCTGCTCGGGCCTTTTCAAATTCTGCTTCATACTGATGCAATCTTTGTTCTAGTTCCTTCCTCTGGCGTTCTGCACCTTCTCTTTGTTGCCTTTCCCTCTGCAGAAGCATTCTGTCAGAAATTTTCCATAAAGTTAAAGCTAGGACAAAGTCTAATAATTCACAAACTGTGTGGTGAAACTAAAACTGTAATTAAGAAAGCACAGAAAGTTAATTTCAAGTCTTTGATGCTTTTTCATCATGAAGTGAACTAGAATTTTAAAGTGCTTTTAAATCAAGCACCAGGAACTGAAGGAGAACCAGAAGGCTCTGCAGGAAGTGTCTTTAAATCAATCTAGCACTTCTGTGTCATGCAAAACTAATCATAAACCATTATTTAGCAAACAAAATATTGTTTATTCACTAATATCCATTATTTATACAGCTAACAATAAATTTTCAAGTGAACAAAAGCAGAGATAGTTGAAAGATTAAGTAGTCCAAGAACACTTAAACCACGTAATTATGTATCCCAGCATTCCCAAATTGACCATTTTATAATATTCATTGGAATCAAACCCCAAATACTTATTTTACTATGATCTAATTTGACCTTAACAATTGCATAGTGTCAACAGAGATGCAACATTAATTATCACCAACAAATCTGGTCAATCCAGGTCAACCCAGGTCTAGTCAATCCAGGTCAACCCAGGTCTGGTCAATCCAGGTCAGGTCAATCCAGGTCAACCCAGGTCTGTTCAATCCAGGTCAAGTAAGGAAAATCATGTTGAAACAAGTTGCATGAAGTTGAAACTTAAACTATGTCAAAGACTCTGCACAGAAGACAGACAGAGCAAGTGCTTTTAAGAAACTTGACCCAACCACCATCTTGCCAAAACTGCTTGCCATCTGCTAAAGGACTTTAGAATTTATCTAACGATATGGCACCACTGAGGTGGTAAGCAATAAAGCATTTTCAGTTTTAAATTAGCTTTCACACTATTTTAACAATGCCCCATATGCAAGATGAAGAAAGATGGAGTTTATGGTCTGATGAAAGACTCCTATCAGAAAAAATTGCAAAAAATAGAAAGACTGAAGATTGGTACCTTTCAGACAGTTTGGCCATCTTGTCCTCTTTTGCTTGAGCTTTCATTTGCTGAACTTCAATAGAATCTGGTTTACGGCGTCTCATGTACAGCTCATGGTTTCCCATGCACAGAGCCAGGATGCGTTTGTTGATACGTAGACGAGACGCAAAAAACACAAAATCCTAAAAAATAGCAAACAAATAATGAACCGATCTTCTACTAAGCTCTTAAGTAATTGCATTTATTATTACAATAAGCATGTTACTGTCCATGACTTTAGGAACTACTCAATAACAAAAACACATGCACTGGAACTTCCTTACAACACTTCTTTGGTAACCAAATATTAGTTATTGCTTTATAACAAGGTTTTGTAATATCAGCTTGTGTTATAATGAGCTTCTGTTCTAAGGCTGATAAATGTTTTGGATTCCTATCTACTACAATGTTAGATAAAAACTGTAAAGCAACTATAGTACATTGGAGGCTCGTTAAAACACGCTTCATTAGAACACGACTTCTTAATTAACGTGGTTGAGACATGGAAACCTATGTAATTCCGCTGTAGAAAACAACCATGGTCCATTATAAGGCGATTCTTGATATGGCTCATAAATGACAGAGTTATAACAAGTTTCTGGTGTATAATATTTAACCACAAGTTGAATTAGTCTTTGTGAACAAAATGGCCAGAGGATTGGAAGAGCTCAATCTTTATCCCTATATTCAAAAAAGGAGATGCGAGAGAGTGTGAAAACTACAGGACCATAGCAATGATATCGCACATAAGTAAAATACTACTTAAAATAATACATAAAAGAATGGAGAACATAATAGAGAGGGAGCTTCCAGATAACCGAGCAGGATTTAGGAAATCCCGTGGAACTCGTGATCATATCGCCAACATGCGGTGGATAATGGAGAGACAAAAGGAGTATGGACAAAAATTATACATATGCTTCATTGACTATAGTAAGGCATTCGATTGCATTGATCATGAGTTGATGTGGAAAACCTTAATAGAAATGGGAATACCAAGGCACTTGATACAACTTCTCAAGGGATTGTACGAAGAACAGATTGCGGTAATAAGAACTGAATTTGGAGATACTGAAAGAATCAAAATAAAGAAAGGAGTGAGGCAGGGATGCATTCTGTCCCCATTCCTATTTAACCTATATGCAGAAAGGATAATGAGGATGGCGGAAATGGATGGAGCAAAAGAGGGAGTAAAGATAGCGGGAAGAACACTGAATAATCTGAGATACGCAGATGACACAACACTATTAGCAGGTAAAAAAACAGATCTGGTAGAACTGATAAGAAGGCTGAAGAGAGAGAGCGAGAAAGCAGGACTATACTTCAATATAAAGAAAACGAAGATCATGACAACAGCTGAGGAGGGCAGTTTTATGGTGGATGGAGAGGAATTAGAGATGGTAACAAGCTTTACATTCTTGGGATCAGTAGTAGAAAGAGAAGGAAAGTGCGATATGGAAATAAACCGAATGGTGGAGATTGGAAAAGCCGCAATGAATGGACTAGAAAAAATATGGAAAGACAAACATGTGAGCACAGACACGAAAAAAAGATTGGTGAGGGCCTTGATTATACCAACAGTAACATACGGCAGTGAGACGTGGACAATGACCAAGAAAATAAAGAAAAAAATCAATGCTTGTGAAATGTGGATATGGAGGAAGATGCTGGGAACATCATGGACGGAGAAAAGGACTAATGAATGGGTACGCAAGGCGATTGGAATTGAGCAAGATGAGACGTTACTACAAACAGTGCTAAAATCAAAGCTGAGGTTCTTTGGACATGTTATGAGATCAGATGGATTGGAAAAAGAAATGATGCTGGCTTGTGGAGAGGGAAAGAGAAAACAAGGGAGACCAAGGAAAAAATGGATGGACAAGATACACGAAGCAACTGGAATGAACTTGGCACAACTAAGGGACGCGACATTGGAAAGAAAGAAATGGAGAAGATTGATCATGACGGTCGCTAGAGCTCAAAGAGCTGACAGCACAAGGTGACAAGGTGAACATTACTGACATTCTACTGCATATCTGCATTTCTATAATTATTTCGCTTGACTCAAATGCTGAAACAACACACTATTCTGCATAACAATTTCCGTATTTGCTAATCAGTATGTCTAAATTCAACTTGAAAGGTGGGATGACTGTTATGAAGACAGAAATATGAGCAGAACAGACTTACTGGTGCTTTTTTGTCAATTGGCTTTATTATAAACTTCTTGTCACTGAATGATATGTTTCGTATTTCACTCCAAGGGAACCCAATTTTTGGTGTCAATCTAACAGAATCAATTAAATCAAGTAAAGTACAAATAGTATACATTACAAAGTTTATAGTTACTCAAATAGAAATATATTACAGTTGTGGCATGAGAGGAAACACGAGGGGAGGGTAGGAAGAGCAGAAGGGTGGAATGGAAAAAAATGGGGTTTTTAAAATGTAACAGAAGATGCATGAGAGGGAAGGCTGGAAAGGGGAGAGAACGAGAAGGGCAGGAGGATTTGTGGGACTGGATAAGAGAGCGAGAGGGAGAAATGAGAAACAACAGAAGATTTTCTCCAGAAGGGACAATTTTGCTGAACTGGTATGCAGATGCTTCATGCATGATAGGCTGGTAAATTCGTATTTCTTATATTCTACTTTCAGGCATCTTCAGGAATCCAAAGAAACCATTCTTCTTCATTAACACTGGGTTTCAGCTAGCATTCGCCAATTTCACCAAACAGTTAACAAAATCTTTGTAATGACCATTTTAGCAAACAAAGTGACTGAATTTCCTCACTTGTCATCTTTTTCGTAGATGTTGATCCCTAAGGCATCAACACCCAGCCACAGATCTGTTCCTTTCTTATTCTTAATTTCAAAGTAGTTGACGCCATACATCTCAAGGTCTTGAGCAATCTTCAAGTATTCCATCATAGCGTCTTCTCTGCAATCAAACCACTACCATACTTCAACAAACTAACCATGCATAAGAGAACACTTGGTCTGCTGAATTTCTCTCCAACACATCATAGCTTGGCAGTTTGCATACAACATAAAAAATCATTATGAGATTTCACACCACAAGTAAATTTGACAGCAATTACATCACAACAATAAGAAATATACCCAAAGTACACAAATACATAACTAACACATCACCAACAAATATATCTGAAGTATACCTACAAAATTATTACATGTCTTGCATAACATAAAGAATTATTTGACAGAAAAACAAAAAATGAGGACTTGATGAACACAATCATAAAATAGCATAATCAGTTTGACTGGAGGAAAATGAACTATTACTGCCCTAAAGTAAAGCCCTGGAGAACATAATCATAACGAACTAAGCATAAGCTTTTTAAGCTGTTGTTGGTAGTCAAATATATGAGTTACAGCATAAAATACTACAGCAGTGAATAACTAACCAACAAACACTAGAACAAACTTAATGGCCCAAACAAATCTCGTTATTTTTGACATATTATATGACAAAACCTGGTTATTTTGACAAAAAATAAAAATAAAGAAAATATACACTTCCATCACATTTCTAATGTAGAGAGGAAATAACAACGGATAGATAGATACCTCATCATACCCTTATGCTCAGAATACCAGGTAACAATTCTTTCCTCCCACTGGGATCTTGTCAAAGCATGTTGGTCAAAAACCCTACAAGACAGTAAACATGCCAGGTAATTGACTATCATACACTGCAGGCAAAACACAACCAAGTAATGAATATTTACAAAGTCAATCAATTCAGCCAGTTGCTCTGTATGAGGCTGCACCTGTACCATAGCTGAATCTGACAAAATATACATACACTGAATACGAAGCGACGACGGCGTTGTGACATGACATGACACTGAATACTTTTAATTCCAAGTCAAAAGCATATTATTTTCTGGGTACTAAAACACTCTAAAAAGTCCTGTTGTGTTATGCCCTATTAAGCTTGCAAAATAATCTCTGTTTATTTTACACCAAGTAAAGCCATGACATGATAGCTGCTGTCACACCTTAGCTCTATAAAATGCCTAACCAATACCATACTCAACCTTAAAACTTCCGATGCTAACTGCACCTGCTAAAGCCTCAAATGAACACACCTCTGAGGCAGGATTCGGTCACTGGCAAGGAAGCCTGGTTTACACTCCTCTGGATCATAGTCACCGTACTTAGCTTGGACAGCATAGGATGCTAGGAGAACAGATGTCTCTGGAGAACAGTAGATTTCATCATTTAAGATGGAGTCCTTCACTTGCAGGAAGAACATTCTCTGAAGAAAACACAAAATTCACAAAAATCATGCATAATGCAAAGACTCACACTTACAAAGAATCCTTAAACCATTCTCAAATTACATGCATTCAACAGACCACATCACAAAATAATCTTTTCAAATGATAATATTCACAGAAGTAATTCACTAAAAATTAAAACATAGTCCAATTGTTCAGATAACTGCTGTTGCAGACAAGCATAAAACTGCTTTAGTTCTAATGCTATGTGCACCTCATTACTCAGAAAGACTCAACTGAACACAAACCTTAGGCAGAAATTGATAAGCAAAGGACCAAATTTCCTGTATGATATTTGATTTTGATACCTTTACTCCCAATCTCTCAATAATCTGGACCTTCTTCTTATGCTTATGACATCTTTATTGATGATGTATATTTCAGTAACCCAACACAAGTGGTTGACCCTCTGCTGTGAAATCTGTCTAAACAAATT
The DNA here is from genome assembly GCA_964023275.1 of Norana najaformis. Lineage (NCBI taxonomy): Eukaryota > Metazoa > Annelida > Clitellata > Crassiclitellata > Hormogastridae > Norana > Norana najaformis. Next base: position 21,041,955 of record OZ029913.1, on the reverse strand, counting down.
CCACCATGGTTATTCTTGTGCTGTCCCTAAAGGATTGGATGTCTTACTGGATACATTTCATGGATATTATGGGTAGGCCTAACTAGTTTCACTTGACAAATGACTCAAAACTTAGAATGTAAAATGTGACTGATATGATCATCCCTAGGAACTGCATGACTGGCTTCATTACTAACCTGAGTCACTTCTTGTATTAACTCCTCAGCAACATCCTCTGGGAAGAATTTTGCTCTGAACTTAAACTGCAAGGGTGTTTCTTTCTTAATATCTTGACTCTGTACCTGTAACATAAAACAGGAACTATGAGACTATTCTGCCAAACAGTTAGCAAAGCCATGTGAAACTCTGCAGAACAATAATTCATGTTTGAGAACATTTGGAACTGCTTGCCTTCTTGTTTAGTTTGAGCCAAGTGCTGAATCCTTTGTTATCCAAACACAACAGCCCAAAATACCAGATTTCACGAATACCAACTGTCTTCACCACCTGAAAACACAAATGACAATCCAAATATTTTCCTCAATCTCCCACAAATAATCCTCATTAATGCACAGTTTCAAATAAAATTCAGTGCTGCTGACATCAATCTTAACTTATTTGTACGAAGCATCAGGAGCCAGTCTGGTCATGTTTCAGGACTTTTGTGAACTTCTTAACCCAATACAGACGAGTAGGTAGTGATTGGTAGTGTAGGTATCACGACGAGCAGGTAGTAATTGGTAGTGGGCATGTACTATTATCTAGACCACTCTCAGCCTATCGCAGACGTTATATTTTTGAAACCTTACATCAATTAGGCCAAGATATTATAATTAAGTACAGAAATAAGTGGAAGATATTTTTAGAATTCGGTTATAAACATAAAAATCGACCAATCAAATCGGACATTTAAATCACGAATTTAAATAACCCAAAATGGCGGCGTGTTGTTTTTGTGGCCTTACTGACGACGAAATTCGGCAAATTCTTGATGAATTTGCATCAGATGATGACAGTTTTGACTCATCTGACAATAAAAACCGGTCTTTTGCTACCAGTGAAGAAGATAAAGTGGTTTTGGCTAAAGAACATTCTGACATCGACACCGAATTAGACGGCTACGTATACACGCTAGCGGACTGTCAAACTGGGTCAGGCGGATGACTTGGGCGAGATAGACAGGACTGAACAAGTAGCAGATTTTCCCATTTGACCCCTAACTGTTCCATTTACAAACGTCTGTGGCGGACCAGCCCCTGATGCAGCATTTTTTAAATTTTTCTAACTGCTTTTGGATAAGCTTTTTGATGTGCTAGTTGAACAGACCAGGCCTGCATGGTGAGTAGAGTAGGTCAAATGCACAGAAGGCAGGTAAACCCCACAGAATAAAATGGAAACCTACTTCTCCTCTAGCATCTTATTTTAGAGAACAAGATCAAGAATCACAAAGGCTGCCCCAAGAAGGCTCAATATGAATGTGAAGCATGTAAAGTTGCTTTGTGCAAAGTTTTATGCTTCCACATTTGCAACGAGCAAAATCAGGTAGTGGTTCTGTGGAGTGTAAGGAAGGTAAGCAATATAGCACATCGATACAAATTTTAAAATTTCCATTCTAAATTGTCCTCTTAGAACTGTTCAGTGCAGTCTATTGAGAAAGAGGAGTCGATTCAGGAGCTTCATCCATCTTCAAGGTGACCATCCAGTGCGCTCAGGCATTCATAAAAATGGCCCTTTTGAGAGCTACCAAATATTTGAAAAGGAAACAAACTTCAGTGTGTTTGCCTCTCTGTGTTCCTGGCTTGTTGTAATGTTACTGTTGTCCTGTTGGTGTGCATGCTGCAGTGTTTTTGATGTCGTGGTTGTATTACTATGTATGTGTTTGGGAGGTGATAGGGTGAGTAGGCAACATGAGTGCCCCAAAATTTTTCTATCAAAAACTGGAGTGAAGGATTGAAAGAGTAGATAAAAAGCTAAAGAATGATGTTAACCTCAACTCTGTATGCCAAAAATTACCAAGATCTGATAAGTTAAAAATTTCTTACTTTTTAGGCATTTCTTGTTACTCCTCTGGTACGACTACTGTCTGCATACTAAAAATATTATATCTCCTTCATTTATGAAAATATTTTCAAACTTTTTGGAGGTTTTGTCTGATATTAATTGCTGCACAGTTCATGTGCTGACATTACATGAGTTGTCGCTGAAAATGTTTTCTATAGGGGTTTGAACATGAAAAAAGTTTTCAAATGGGGTGGGTACAGTTTGGGGCAACTATGAGTACCTCCAAAGATTTTTCTCAAAAACTGGAAACATGGTTTGAAAGAGGAAATAAAATGCTAAAGAATGATATTAACCTCAACTCTGTGTGTCAAAGAATGACCAAGATCTGATAAGTTAGACATTTCTTACTTTTCAGGTGTTTTCTTATATTTCCTTCAACTTGTACGACTTCATCTTACATACTAAAAATACTGTAACTCCTTCATTTATGAAAATATTTTCAAAATTCTTGTGAGGTTTTGTCTGGTATTGATTTCTGCACGATTTTTGTGCTGACACTACATATGTTGTCACTGAAATTTATTTTCCATAGGAGCCTGAACATGAAAAAAGTTTTAAACATGGGGTGGGGTACGGTTTGGGGCAACTTTGGGTACCCCAAAATTTTTTGTATCAAAAACTAGACGAATGGATGGGAAGAGGAGATAAAATGCTAAAGATTGATGGTAACCTCATGTCTGTAGGTCAAGAACTGACTGAGATACAACAAGTTGAAAACTATTTAATTAATAGGCGTTTTCCGGTAAAAATCGCTCGTCGTCAGGGCCTAGGCGGAAAAATTTCTCTCGTCAGTTAAGGGTTAAAATGTGTTTGGGGAGGAGACATGTGCAGCTATATTAAGTTCACCAAATTTGGAACTGTACTGCCCCTGCAGGGCTTAAAGCCAGCTGTAGCCAGCAACTGTTGCCACCCACTGAGGCAGTTGTTACAGCTGACAGGCTGTTTAATATAATGACGATGAGACTGAATATTAGCCCATGCAGCATGTGTAGTAATTGTACTGTGTGCTAATGCATCTTGCATGCTAAATACGCATTATTGGTAGCCTTGGTGTAACCGCACGTTAAGTGAATTCGTGCGTAAATGGGACTGCACTGTGTTGAGTTCAGTTAACCAGAATTTTCAATTCAAAAGGATGACACATAATCATCAATAACAAGTCACTGCCTTTTGAAAAAGTGTCAAACCTGATCAAAAAGTTGTTTGCCAGTGGTGCTTGGCTGAACGGCAAACTCCAGCTCAGCATCCATGGAAGTCACTCGAACATTTATCTGTATAAAAAGTCAAGTTCATATTACAACATAACGAAAACATGAAACCCGGCTATTCTTCCGTGTAGTACAACAGCTCAGTCATGGCAATGAAGTTGATTCCTGATGATCGGAAAAGTGCAAAAATAACTTAGCCAATTGTTCAGCAGCAGAATTTTGGTGGTAAGATTAAAAGCAAAGCCAAGATGCATAAGCATGATACAGGTCTATGCGCCAACAACAGATGGAGAGGAAGATGAAGTTGAGGAGTTCTACCAGATGCTGGCAAAAGCGTTAAAAAACATTCCGAAAAGAGACATTACAATGGTAATGGGAGATTTCAATGCTAAAGTGGGAAAAAGTAGAATAGAACCAGTGACGGGTGGAGAAGGATTGGGGGAGATAAATGGGAGAGGGGAGAGGCTAATAGATTTTTGTATGGAACAGGAGTTGGGTCTGGCCAATACATGGTTTAAACAACATCCAAGGAGATTAAGTACTTGGACATCTCCGGACGGAAGAACAAAAAACCAGATTGATTACATAGGTATCGATCGGAAGTGGAAGACGTGTATCAACAAATGCAAGACATACCCAGGTGCGGACTGCAATTCAGATCACAATTTGCTGGTGGCAACATTGAAGATCAGATTAGGAAGGAAAAAGCAGGAAGAGGTGATAAAAAGACTGAATGTAGAGGATCTGGCTGGAAACAAGGGAATCACCTATGAGATAGAAGTAGCAAACAGATTCGAAGCTTTGAACACGGTAATAGAGGAAAGGTCACCCAACGAATTGTGGAAGGAAACAAAAGACATACTTTTCACTGCGGCCGAAGAAATAGTCGGTTACAGGAGGAGAGACAAAGGGAAGCCATGGATTACCAAAGAAACTGTTGAACTCATCAACAAGAAGCGTGAAGCCAAGCAAAAGGACAGAGAAGAGTATAAAGAACTGAAGGCGGAGGTACAGAGACATCTAAGAAACGACAAACAGAAACAACTGGAGGAGGTGTGTGAAAAGGCGGAAATAGAGAACAAGAAGGGGAACAGTAGATATCTGTATAGAACAGTCAGGTCAATTACAAACAAATTCCAGCCAAAAATACACTGCATACAGGCAGAAAATGGAGAATACATCACGGACACTGAAGGCATTGCTGAACGTTGGAGGCAGTATTGCGAAGAACTGTACGATGACAAAGAGGTGAAGGAGGACACGAATGAATACGAGAGAGAGCCACCCCCTTTAAGATCAGAAGTGGCAAGAGCGATAAAACAGTGTGCGAACGGGAAATCAGCGGGGCCGGATGGAATACCTGCGGAACTGTTTAAATACGGAGGAGAAGCTACAGTAGACAGATTTCATCTTATATGCACAGCACTATGGGAAGATGGAGAATGGCCAGAGGATTGGGCGGATTCAATTTTTGTACCCATACCAAAGAAAGGAGATGCCAGGCAATGTACAAACTATAGAACAGTGGCCTTGGTCGCACACGCAAGTAAGATTATGCTGAGGATCATTTTGGAAAGAATAAGGAATCAGACGGAAGCAGAAGTGGCGGAAGAACAGGCGGGTTTTCGGAAGGCTAGAGGGACAAGAGACCAGATAACAAACCTGAGAATTATTATGCAAAAGGCAAATGAACATCAACAACCTCTTTTCATGTGCTTTGTAGACTTCAAAAAAGCTTTTGATTCAATAGCACATGAAACATTATGGACAACAATGATAGAAATGGGATTTCCTGGACACATAATAAAGTTGTTATCCAAGCTGTACAAGAAACAAAACGCAAAGATCAAAGTGGCAGGAACACTATCTGGAGAGTTCAGAGTCAGGAGAGGGGTGAGACAAGGATGCGTGTTGTCTCCAAGTTTATTTAACATTCTGGCGGAGAGGGTAATGAGAGAGGCTTTGGAGGGTTTTGACGGAGGAGTGCAGATAGGGGGAAGGCGGTTGACAAACTTAAGATACGCAGACGACATAGTACTAATAACAGAATCTGAGAAGGAATTACAAACACTGGTTGAAAGATTAGACAGAGCAGGAAGGAAATATGGAATGCGGATTAACACGGATAAAACAAAGGTCATGACAACAGCAGAAACCAGGTGTCAGATCAGCATAGGTCAGGAAACAGTGGAGCAGGTGAATACTTTCATGTACTTGGGCTCGAGGATCGACAGGGACAGCGATTGTGGAGCAGAGATAAGGGTACGACTTGCAAAGGGATATGCAATGGCTACAAATCTTAAAAAAATATGGAAAAGCCATGGCATATCACTGGTAACAAAGATGAGGCTCTTGATGACATTAGTATGGCCGGTGGCACTGTACGGATGTGAGAGTTGGACTTTGAGGAAGGAGGAAGAGAGGAGGATAGAAGCATTCGAGATGAAATGTCTAAGAATGATCATGCAAATATCGTGGATGGAAATGCGGTCAAATGAATGGGTACTGGAAGCGGCTGGAGTAGAGAGGAATCTTTTGAAGACAGTAAGGAAAAGGAAATTGATCTATTTTGGCCACATCATGAGGAAGGAGGGAACATGCATCGAGAAGGAGATAATACAGGGCACAATACCGGGAGGACGGAAAAGAGGAAGACCGAGAATAAACTGGTTGGGCAACATCAGGGCATGGACTGGGCTAACAATGGAGGAGATGCTCAGGCTGGTGGAGGACAGAGGACACTGGAGGAACATTGTGCATGATGCGGCCGAATCTCGGAACGAGGAAGGCTGAGAACAGAACAATTGTTCATTATCAGGTGTCAAAGTCTGACGTACACGTCACAAAGTTAAAAAGGGACTGAATTCTGTATCAAGCTCTGAAGAACCATGTACATGATCTAATATCCAGTGAGTCAGAATAGCTACCAGCCTTATTGGAGATCACAGAAAATACCATTATCTCTAGGTCTTTGCACTCAGAACTTAAAGGATATACTCTCGCTTTTGCTGACAACTGGGTTAGGAGTTCTTTCAGTGAGGTATTTCAGTTTTCAGTGAGAGTTCTTCATTTTTGCTGGTGATGACATTTGGGACTAATTAGGCATTATTCTGCATATGATCAATCAGCCTGATTTGCAAACAGCTATTTGCAAACTGCCAACGCATACGCATTACAAGCTTAAGTAATGAAAAATGCTACTCACAGGTTTTGGCATCTTTATTTTATTTTCTAAAGAACTTCTGTGACTGTCTGTCAAAAATAAACAAACACAATACTTGGGAGAGTTCAAAAGAATCTAACCCTATTAGTGATGGTTAACAACACAAGACATGAACAATATATGCATGTAACCCTATGCAAAGAATAATTATTAAACTTCAATTTAGATTCATGTAAAATAAAGAAAATATTAACAGAATTCTGCAACTCAGCTGATAAAGCCAGAGTCAATTCACAAGCAGAAGGAGATACATGTATTTCTTAAGTTATGATTTAATAATGCAGACCACAAAGCCGCTGGACCTCAGCGTTGCTAAGTACTGCCCATTCAGCGGGTGCTCAAACATCCCAACGACAAAGTGCATACCATCGTGGGCGGTTGTCAATGTGCAGAACTGGGGCAACTGCTGCTTCGAATGGGCAGTCCTGTCTGCACTCTAACCTGTGTGGCATGAACAGCAACCATGTCGGCAAGCTAAACTTTGCTGGGATTGAGTTACCAGTGAAGGTGAGCGATGTTGACAAGCTTGAAAGTCAGAACCCCACCTTCTCGGTCAGCATGTATGGGTAAAATGGCGGCCTGCACCCCATCTGTGTGTTTTCATCTACCTTATGTTCATCTTTAGCGATTTTTGAATTACATGTTTCTCTTGATGCATAAAATCATTTTGGCAAACAGAATTTCAGAAAATGAATTGAAAATGTCATTGGAATGCAATGTGCGCCTGCTTCTTTCAGTGCATATATGCCACACATTCAAGATTTTTTCTATTTGCGACCCCTACCGAACTCAATTCTAAAATAAGTACACAAATTATACACTGACAGTGGGAAGATCAGATGGCACGGGAGATCACTGGCCACGAGCTCTCATACGCCGATGTTGAAAATAAAGTAGTCAACACTTCATATCAAGAGCTGCCCCTCGCCCCTCTTCTAACCTTAGAAAACAATTTTTCTTCGATCTATCAAAGGCTATCACTGGTGAATAAGCTGCCCCGACAGGCTAAACTTTCTGTGTCCACCTAAGAACCGTCGTTTTTTAGATTCAGAGACACTGCATCTCCACAAGCAAAACAAGTCTTATGGCCACAATATCACAACGTCCTAAATCCTCCGGTTTTGCAGCCAAGGAACGCGGCCTTAGTCGCTCTGCTCGTGTCATTAGCCTGATGTGAATATCCACTGACATTCTTTAATACTGGCATAACGTTTCAAATCAACAATCAACCATTGCACGCACACATAAATGTTCGCTGTTGGTCGCATGTCAAAGCCAATATGTGAAACATTAAAAACACTCACTCTTCGTGTACAACAACCATCCCTAAACACGAAACGTCGCTGAGTTTTCCAATATGGCCGACGACAACGAAAGCAGCAACTGCGCCTGCGACGCACGCTGACAGAAGATGCTCCGCTTTTTAGGCTCTTCTAACTTGGAACGAGATAGGCCTAATCGTAATCTTAGACTAGGCCTTATTGTAAACCTCGCATTAGTAATGCGGCATTACTTCGGGGCCCAAAAGCTATATGTCATGCGAATCAACTTATTCACAGTAATCGTAATCTCCGGATATCTTCAGCGACTACGCAAGCTAAGTCGTAGGAACTAGCTCAATCTTATCGTAATCGTAATCCCAAGATTTCTACAGCGCCCAACGAAAGCCGCGCCGCGGGGACCAGCTTATTCACAGGCGCTCAGTCAAAACAAAATCGATAGGCAAAAGGGTTCGGTTCCGGGTCAAGATCCAAGAGTCAGGCAGAGAGAGACAGAGAGGGACATATGCAAGAATGGTCAGGTTCAATTCCAAATCCGGATCCAAAGGTCTCATAGGTATAAGCGCAGATAATGTAGGGCTTGCAGAGGCTACGGTATACAGTGGATGGCACGCTCTCATTTCATCACCAGCAGTAGGATATTTCCTAACTTTCGGCGTCTCCTTTGATTATAGGCCTATTGCGCCTGTGATTAAGAGAGGTATCTTTCATTGGGCGCTGTAAAAATCTCGGGCTTACGATTAAAATCGCCATGGTTACCAAATATATGTATCGCCTCACGGATATACCTTCTGTGTCTGATGAGTTCGCAATTTCCCGCTCCTTTTCAAACATTGTCTGGTTACCCCTCTTCTCAAGAAACCATAAATTTTTTATAAATACTTTCGAACTACCGATCTTTCTAACCTGTCTTTTATCTCCAAATTAACTGAACATGTTGTTCTATCTAAGATAAATGACTGTCTTCGAACTCACTCTTTAACCCACACCAGTCTGGGTTTACAAAACGACGCTCAACTGAAACCCTAATCACTTCTCTGAATAGGCCTAGTAACCTTGTTTTTGCCATCGCTCATCAACAGGTTTGTTGCCTTAGCCTCCTTGATATTTCAGCAGCCTTTGATAGGCTACCACTGATCAGTGGCGTAAATCACGGGGGGACAGAGGGGGACTGTCCTCCCCAAAGTTTTGACTGAGGGGATTATCCCCCCAAAGTTGAAACTCTAATGGGGGGACAGTAGGGGGTACAGAGCTAAACCAAGCACTGTCCTCTGTTTCGTTAAGTTTTTATCATAAAATATTGTAGAATTAAATTACTTATATGATAGAAGACTTGAATACTGTAATTCACTTTTCCTGTATATAGACAAGGCCCAGATAAATCGCCTTCAAGCAATTCAGAATGCTCTCGCTCGTGCTGTCACCAAAACTCCCAAACATCATCATACCACCCCTGTTCTCAGATCACTTCACTGGCTTAAAATACCAGAACGAATAGAGTACAAAGTCTTACCCCTCACCTACAACACACTTTAATCCTCCCAACCCTCCTATCTTCGTCAATTGTTTACAATCCAACCACTCCGTTCAACCAGGCCCTCGTCTGTCCTAACACTTCTTCGCCCTCCCGTAATCGCTCCATAGGCGTAGCTGCCCCACCTCTCTGGAATAAACTCCCGCCAGAATTACGACAATTATCTGGTCCACTATACGAACTCACCAACGCTTCACCTCTTTCAGTTTCTGCGCTGGTCTTTCACTCAAGACTGAAAACATTACTTTTCCAAAAATCTTATCCTCATTCTTCATCTCTCTTCCCGCTTCAATTTCAAACACCATATACCGTAGCCGTCCGACTGCCTGACTCCTGGATCTTGACCTGGAACCGAACCCTTTTGACTATCGATTTTGTTTTGACTGAGCGCCTGTGAATAAGCTGGTTCCCGCGACTTGGCTTTCGTTGGGCGCTTTAGAAATCTCGAGATTACGATTACGATTACTATTTAATGATAGGCCTACATACGAAAATCAAAGACTGTGTATCTGTCCTCGAGTTAACGCTAAGCAACATAACGGGTGAGTCGACTGTTCGAAGCCCGATCGATCGACAACTTTGAAAGATTTTCGACATGGTGTGAATTTTATCTACCACCGATCTAGTTAACCCACACCAGCAGTCTTGTAAGTTATAGCTCAACACACTGAAGTAAAGAGTGCTAATGTAAGCATATTTATACCCCTGTGACAGGAATAACTGAGAAAATTCAAGAATAACACACTGGTCGTGAGCATTAAACTGAGATATCAACTGAAGGCAAGTTCCTAGGCCAAAATATGTTTGGCGTATACTTGAAGGCTTAAATATTTGTAAACGTTAAACGTTATGCGCATTGTTCGTTTGCAGCAGTCTGTTTACTGGAAGCGAAGTCTTAGGTTACTGCATGCTGTGAAAATGCGTCATCAGAAACTGGTCAATGTAGCGAAGCTGGCACTGGACAGAGAGGTGTAATGTTGATTTCATGTTTGGCTAATTTTATGTTGATTGCTTTGCTGTGCTGTTGGCGATCTGACGCACGCAGGTCAAGCGGCCTTTACTCCAGGACCAATGACGTAATCACGTTGACGTAATAAGACATTTCGCCATCCAGTCGACTGACTTGGACTCCCACAGCGTTCTAGGGGCTGGCACAGGCCATAAAGAGGATATTATTAGGATCAATATAGACTGACAAGGCTAACACCTGCCGAACTACAGAATTTGCTGCATAAGGAGAGATGGGGAATTGTAGTGCCAGAGGATAGTGCATCCTAGTGTGGAGGATGGCTTTAGCAACTGAGGGTTGATGGCTAGGTGGATGCATGTGACTAAACATAGCCAAGTATAGACTGTGACGTCTGGCAGTGTTTAAGCTGCTCGAACACTTCTGATTACGTTGGTGATAGCCTACTATACTAACAGAGCATGTTTATTAATGAGATATTAAAAGACTAGCTCTGTTATATAGCAATATTTAATACCCACAAAGCAAGCAAGTCATCTTTCAACAATCAGTCAATGAGATCTATAAATAACTGTATCAATAGTTAAGCCTATTCTTTATCAAACCTACCTCAACCAGCAACGAATTAATAAGAGCTAATCTATGAGTACCCTCTCGGTGGCATGGTCGTGCAAACTGTGTCTTTCAGCTTGCTAGTCTTTAACAATAGATCCTCTCGACGAATGGATTTCCTCTCCGCTTGTTCTAGGTAGGATTTCCAACTGTAGTGGTCACTGACGAACGCCCAGCACTTCCCGTACTTCGTCTCACCAGATATTTTTCCTTTCACTTCAAAGCTTACGCAGGTTTTCTCTAATCTGATGTCGAATGTAGGCCTAGTTTTCTTGCCAAGCTCACTTAACTCTATCCAGTACACACTTACAGTACACATGCATATTAGCTACAAACCAAGCCAGCACATCTGATGCAGACGAAATGCGAACACAAGGAGAATCGCTACTTAGACCTACAATGAGCATGTGGTTATACAGTGCGAGGAGCCATAGAAGGCTCTGCTTATGATTGCTTGCCAGGATCTGCGCGTGTGGCTCTGTACTCAGTAGATTGACAGGCTCGAATGAATTACCAGCAGCTGCAGGTGGATAGGTGTATGGATAGATAGATGGACGAATGGTCGTTGGCCGTATATATAAACCGTGGTACATTTAACGCCTGCAATAAGTTTTCTACGAGGACAGTGCCTGCATCGATTGCGAGTGCTCTGAGGCAGAACATCTGCTTATTAGATGTCCAGGTCTCCACAGCCGAAGAAGCTTTTCATTTAGCGATGAACAGAAGATGGTGTAGTATTTACAACCAAGGTAGGCCTATGTCGTTCGTTTACCCTGCTTTGACCTTTGACCTAAGAAGATATCCAGTAGAATATAGCATTTTCGCTGCTCTGCCGTGTTCAAGGAAACAAAGAACGGCTAGCATGGTCCATGGCAGATCGCAAATCGTTTGTCTTTCACCTCAGCGTCCAGGGTTGACAACTCAGGACGTCAGTGACATTCGTTATCACTCTATGTAGCCCTTTAGGAAAGGATGCCCGGTTTGTTGTTGAATTGCAAACAGGATGTGTGAGTAAGTTGTAAGTTCTTACATCTAAATTTTACAAAAGACGTGTAGGCCTAATAAATAAATGATTAGACCTCTCTTGCTTTAAGTGTTTATTCAACCAAACCGAGAGCGGGGCGATATGCAAGTTCATACCATCGCAAGTTTGTAGGTAAAAAGACACGTTTGATGGATTGCTGTAGTTGGTTTTGCGCTCCAGCCGATAAAAATTTAAAGAGGTTTAACTAGGTTGAGCTCTCCACAGGCCTAGTATACCACAGGCTTTGAGTTTATAGCACATGCGACCTCGCAAAACTTTTATTTAATCTCAGCGTTGGTCTAAGGCAAACTCTGTTTTCCATGTCATTCTCACGAAGTATTACGAGCAAATTACACAACATTCACAATAGTGTTGATTCAGAAGACATGAAGATTATTGGGTCAACCTTAACCCTAAAGATGGCCGATTGGAGTTTTTGGGGCCTTATGAATTATGATATAGAAATATTTATGAGTGTTGTACACGACTTGTCACTCAATCTTTACTTTCTCGCTAGATAACGAAAGGCCCTAATTTATTTTAATACGACTCTCAAAACGCCGCATACATCTCTGTTAATCCGGCCTTGACAATATGACCAATATTATTATATGACAATATGACTATATGACTATATAAGGCTTCGCTCGTGTTGCGATTGGCGCTTTGCACTGCGGTGAATGTAGGTCTAGTATAATGACTGGAGTTCCCATTTTATGACTTATGTTGGCATTTACATCTATTATTGGCATTCACAGTTTTTGAGAATTTAGAATCTGATACACGATTCAATGCAAGTATTATGCCTATATAAGATTACAGAATTTTAGACACGCCGTTCATCTTTTATTAAAGATATTTATTTGTGCAATAGAGCTTATTTGTAAAATAATTCTTATCTTATTGAGCAGCCCCTTTCCTTAAATAGCTGTCTGTTGTCATCCAGAGGCTTGAAGTTAGCTGAAGTATGTTTGTTCTCGGCTGGACTTCCGATAATGAGCCTATTTTCGTTAAAAACAGCAAAATGAACCGATAGCTATAGGCGATCATTGCGACTGTCATTGTTCCTCATCCTTGAATCTATGCGGTCCTGGAACTCTGAACATGGTGTCAGCCATCAGCTCTTGAAGGATTCCTTTGCTTGAACTCTGGTGGCTTTAGTAGATGTAAAACAGAGGTTTGAGGCCACTTTGTTACTGTTTTTAATGGTCTGTTTAGCTACACTGGTTGAAGCGTACGCCAAGGCGCCTCCTCGCATACCGATAGTTGCTGTATTTCAGCGATTTAAACCTCGAGCTGGCACTGCCTGTGCACTGGGACATTAAATGATGTGGCGCCCATTCAAATGAACAGCGACGGGGAAGGATCTCACCCGATAAATTTATTTTAAAAAATGGGGTCAAGAGGCCATACGGTCGTTATAGTAAAAACATATGCATGTACATTTACTGCGCACCACATCTTTGATATAGAAGTTGCCGTCGGCCCTACCGCGCCTTCCAGCCCCAGTTAGCTGGCAGACCTCTGCATACACAACCGACATAGGGGGCTCGCGGCCCGGGTCAGCTGCGGTTTGTTTGCGCCGACTGAGCCCCATCCACGAAGTAGACGCAAACACTGCGACTGTTGCCGACGGGTCACCCGGTCCGCGCCTTGATTATCGAATTCCCTCACTGAGACAACCTTTTGCATGAGGTATATGGAATATGCAGACCACCATATACGGCATTATTATTATTATTATTATTATTATTATTATTATTATTATTATTATTATTATTATTATTATTATTAATTGACGAGTATATCAACAAGCTGCTTGTAGAGCTTAGCGAGGTGGCGGTGGGCCTCTCTGCAAGCCCCGCGTGTCAAGCCCGTTTTAGAGCCGCTTAAAAAGGGCATTCTACAAAAAAAAATTCGTCCTACTCGAGGCCAACGAGACGATCTTCTAAATGTGATGGCGTCCAGCATGGTGGAAGTGGTGGAAGTGCTAGGAGGGCAGCAAGGAGGCTTCGAGTTCACGGTGGTACTGACCACTGAGCTTAAGAAAGTGGCGCTCAAATCGGCTCCGGTGTAGGACGAGGATGCCAAGCCAGACGTGACAACGATGATGGCCTACTTCAGGACCGCGCCAGAGCATAAGATATCAGCACTAACCTCAACATTAGGCCTATAAGCAATCCCACCACTGGCCTAGTTAGATACATCGGTAAGGGCCTACGCCAAGGAGCCTCTGTGCGTGAGGATCCCAGGTTCGCGTCCCGGTCGTGGCTTATGTAAGAGATTTAAATCTCAGGCTAGTACGGTCCGTGCACGGGGACCTTAAATGGCGTGGCGCCCATTCAAAGGGGCAGCGGTGGTGAAGGATCTCACCCGATAAATTCATTGCAAAATGAGCAGGGTCGAGGCCATGCGGTCGCTATATAAAATCTATACATCGACCTTGTGCATTACATAAGGGCGCATTAGAAGTTACTAATCATTATTGCCTTATATGCACAGAACCTATGGAACAACTGCGTCAAAAATACTTTTTATGGGCCTTCTATAATTATACAGCAATTCTTGATACTATTAATACGCCTTTAATGGAGCAGTGTACGTTTACAGGAAACAATGTCTACTGCGCGCAAGTGTATTCTGCTGTTGTTCGTCAGTCATTTCTACGTCAGCTGGGCAGCAACGTCGACCGAACCCGTCAGACCATCAACAATTGGCGCATGCGCGGTAGAGCCAAGTCTTCGGACGACCACCGACTGCGGCGGCGGAGGGGGGCTAGAGGCAGGGACCGCCAGCCTCAAGAAAATGACCATCTCTGGGGTTCTTCCGACTAACAGCCTGGGTCAGACGACTGCGGCGGCGGGGGCGAAACTGACCACGATGGACATTGGACAGCTGGACGTTTGTCTGTCTCAGATATGCGTCTGTGAGTTCGATGTGCTTCATTGCTCCAAAAGAGACACTCTGACCAGGATTCCCAACTTCTTGCTGACTGAATCTTCTGCGCACAATATCACGGAAATGTAAGTCGGATTTCTATTTATTATTTTGTCTTTCAGAAACACTGAATCTGACGCCAGTGAATTAATGAATTATTTTTGACGAAATTGGAGCTCGTCAATTTATTTACACGCCCGTTAAAGAAGCACCCAAAGCCGCGTATACATAAAGACATACATATACACATACATATATACATACACACATATATACACACATACACACATATACACATACATACATACATATATACAAACTTCCAGAAAGCGAGTTAATAACAAACTCGAACTACGTGGCACATACGCTTAATTGCTGAACACACGTCACTACTTGAGCACTTATGTTATTGTTGCAGTTGCTCGTTTTGGCAAACTGCGTCACGTACGATTTCTGACGTCTGTCGACGATCAAATTGCTTATGCGCTGTTAATATCACAATTAACCCCGAAGAAGAAAATGATGCACTCTGAATTAGAGTCTGAATCTAAACAACTCTGAGCTCAAACCCATTTGTTTGTCATGCAAGCAACGATCAGTTGACTGTATCAACTTGCAATTACATAGAAAGCTATTTATAGATGCACAATCGTATCGAAGTAGTCTATGTTAATCAAACAATACATATAATTTTCATACAAAGACTATAAGAGGATAGGTTGTTTGAGCAACCTTTAGCTTCATCAAGTTCAACAACGATATATTGGCAAGTAGGAGGAGATACAACGACCAAGATTACGTCAAATGGGAGCATTAGTTAGGAACATCTGAACAGAAAAGACACACGGCTGTAGCATAGAGAAGGTCAAGGTTTGCTCAAGAATAAGTTAATATTTTGTATATAAATCAGCTTTACGTACCCAATAATAATAAAATGTGATGTCCCAGGATTATTTAGATTCAAACAAAAAACCCAAACCAGCAAAAACAACTTGTGAAAACTGACCCCATCTATATTCAAAGCAGAGTTTCTCTGTAAATACACACACCAGTTTTGGTAACTTTTCTCCCAGCGGGTCGTATAATTATAGGCCTATATGTATGTATACCCATCACGTGTTCCGTATAGGTCTATGATACAGAATAGCATCTTGAAGTTCTAGAATTTTATTCTGTGCTTTAGATTCATTACGGATCAACCAAGACTTCTAGAGATTCAGTCAACGTCTCTATCGCTTTATCACCACCTCGAGAAACTGTGAGTTCTGTTCGAAAACACACAACCTCACGACTTCCTTTGTTACTTATCTGATATATAATTAGGCCTAAGTCTCTATATATGTATCTATATATGTATGTGTGTAAATATGTATTATTATTCTTGTTAATAATAATAATCATCATAACAATAATAATAATTGCTATTTTTATTATTTTTATGCCCGAGGTACCAATGATTTCCCGGGACTTATAGAATACGGCTCCAGAGAAATAAAATCATTGTTAATAATATTATTGTTGTTGTTGTTTTCCCGAGGTAGGCTACACATGATCCCTCAGTATTAAAATCTTATCGGAGAAGATGTAGAGCATCTGGAACGGCTGCTGCTCATCAAGAAGGAGCCCAAGGAGCTCATGTCGTAGGTCGCTAGGCAAGAGTTTCTACATAACCGACCACAGCGTAGCTTATGTCAGCTTAAGTCAGGCAGAAATTTGAGCTTTGATAGTAATCTAACGCAGTTAAATGGCACAAAGGTTAAAATTGTACAGTATGTGCAATGGCACCAGATGTATATTTCCATGACCCTATACTTCTGGCTGTTTCGTCTTCGTCTGGTGTTACTGTTGGGAGACTTTCTTTTACGAGTGTCGGCTATTGTCTGCTAGTCGAAACGTGTCTCTGTCAGGTGTGATTCAAATACAGCATTGATGAATTTGCTTTCAGAACCATTGTGAAGTCTGGCGTAAGGATTTTGGCTGAAGATGCATTTCGCAGCAACAGTCGTCTGACGAGCATGTGAGTCCATCACACAGCTTCTGTTATAAAAGGGCAGACCGTATATGACTGACCGACAGAAGATGAAAGTGAAATGGAAGACAGAATGTGTAATTCGGATTAGCCATGCACGATAGCATAAATAGCGAGTGTTTCTGGAGAGATGTTAAGGTAGAGAAAATTAGGTGAAACGAGTTCCATAAACGTTAGGTAAAGTAAGGTACGACGGCCTAAGTGAAAAAAGACAAGTTAAAAAATATGGTAAGGTAGGGTAGGGTAACGTATGGCAATGTTCCCTCTAGGCTGTGCGCGCACAGTATTTGAGAATAGCGCGCTTAAAAATTTCCTGCCAACGCACACATTTTTTGAGCTTTCACATTACTTAAAACTTAAATTTAGCTCACTGTTACTGGTTCTAGCATATTTAGCCTACAATGCTCAGTTGGCGAAAGTTTCCATATCCTATATTGCGACAATATACAGCGCGCTTAGGTTGTGAAGTATCCTTTCCGCCAGGTCCACGTAATACATTTGGCCAAAGTGCTGGTCACCAGTTATCACCGGTTCCACGGTGTGCGCTGTCTGTACTCTGAACTCTAGTGTTTATATGATGGATGCTCGATGCATGGATCCGAGCATGACTGCCATCTCCATCTACTGGTAAGTGGTCGCAGGTTTATCATGTGACTCGGTCTGCCGTATAAGTAGCCCTTCGTTTTCATAGTACAATCACTGTTGATAAGGAGGCCTATTTTATTCATATTTGACTGGATAGCTCTATTCTCTTTATATTCGATTCTTTGCGAATAAATAAAATGTCAAAAAGAAAATTATCTGACAGTGGCTTGTTTGTTAGAAAAACAACTTGTAAACGATCTAAGATAATGTGGGTTAATAAATAATATCGAGACTGAACTGCCGTTATTGCGTACAGATTGCAAACTGTTACGTTAAGGAAAGCTTTATATACCGTGACAATTCCGACGACTTTTTTGCAATATATGCGCGCATGCGCGAAAGCAAAACGTCATGAAGATTTAACCACATCAGCTGAGAGATCGTTCAGCAACGGGACCATGGTTCTGAAAATTTTCTATAGGGGTGTGTAAACAGGTGTGTTACCTTCACCTTTTGCAATACCTTTTGTAATAATCTGCAGCAAAAAAGTCTAGAAAAAAGTCGGAATAAAAGTTGAATTCCTTTCACGAAGATGAGGGGTAAGCGTTGCCAATTTTTCCCACTTACCATGCACAATTGACCATCTTACGGCGGATACGCAGAACGACCAAAAATAATGAGGTGGAAACCTGGAGAAGTAAGTGTTACGATTTATCGCAGCCCTAGAACTGAAACCTTACTATAAAAAAGACTCGCGTGATTAAACGAACCACAGGCCACGTTGTTACATCAATATTCAGTTTACTGGAGCGCAATCTTGAAACCTGGGCACTATAATTTCTCCAACGAAACTATCTGCATGCTGATTACAGTATTTCGGAACAAATTTCCGCCGTTTAATTTCTGTAGTTTCTGAGTGGATGCTTTGAAGAAAATGGCCTTCGTTATAGTCGCTAATGTTGGTCAAATTATCGTTACTGGTTTAAGCGAATTTGGGCAGTCTCAGCGTTTGCATGCAGTGTGCATATGGCAGTTGTTCATGTTTTCAGATGACAAACGACAATTATTATTGCGCGTGTTACCATTATGTATTTATGTAATTGTAGCAACTTACAAGAGAATCAAATCGCTTGGTTTCCATGGAGTCTCGTAGAGGGATTCAAGACTCGACCGGCCATGTAAGTAAAACGCCATCTTCCTGCAATAAGTAATCATTATCTTCGTGCACTTGTTGACATCATTACAGAAACATAGATGAAAAGATGTTTTTAAGTCTTAAGACCGCTTTGAACTTGAATTTGAACGAGTTAAATACTAGCATCATCATATCATCGTCGTCGTCGTCGTCGTCATCACCATCATCATCATCATCATCAGTGACGTGCTCCTCTCTGGAACGTTGCCGTTTCCACGACTCTGTCAGCCATCCTAATCTTGGACTTGTCTCCAGGCTGTAAGTAGCCCAAGTTCGGCAGGCCGAGATCTGCCTCCATTATCCAGTCATGGCCAGCTGATGAATCAGGTCACAAATGGTTATCTGGTCAAAATCCAGTTGAAAGTGATTGCAAATTTAATCCACAGGCAAAAGACCTGTTATCATTTGTTATTATAATCTGCTATCATTATCTTTTATTATAATCTGTTATTATAATCTGTTATTATAATCTGTTATTATATGGTCTGTTACTATATAGCCACTCCGAGGACTTCGTTCACCGTTGTATGTTCAGAAAGAGCCCCTAAATATGACGATCAGATGTAGATTCCAGTTAAATTGAAGGACTAAAGTCCGATAAGATATCGATAACTATTCACGTACATGTTACCCATAAACGACGCATTTGTGTTGTAGAAAGCTAAGGGGAAATCCGCTGGCGTGCAACTGCAGCATCGTCTGGCTTCAGGCATCCTTATCTGTCGACTGCATTCAAAAAGAATCGATCGCACCCAGAGCAAGGAGACGCTTCGAAGAAAACCATCTACGAGCCGATACCTTCAAAGACTGCGGTATACATACACACACATGCATGTGTACATACATAAATACGTGGCGTAAACACGCACTTTTGTTTAAGATTAAAGTTAATGCACAGTTTTTGAGCGTCTTCCAAGAAGCGTTAGATAGAATCTACCCCAATTGCGGAAAGGCACTACATAAATGCTATTCGTCTATTGTATTCTTTGCGTAGGAATTTTGGCGAATTTAAACGACATACGTAGATGATAAAGACATATGCTACGACCATTGTTTAACCTTGTTCACGTTTAAGGTAGTTTCCGTCGATATGAGGTTTCTTAGCGTTGCTGCTATGGTTATACACAGAGCAGCACAGTTCAGAGTTACAGGCTTATGCTTCTATATATGGCAAGTGAGCTCAAGACTAAATCCATTTAGATGCTATTGCTTGACCGCTACAGTATCTTAACGATTAACTTCATAAAAGAGTTGAGTGTGCGAACTTTTGACCAGATTTGTCCTTCAGCGAACCAATTTACTCTTTCAATGAGATAGGAAGCACGGAAAGTTTAATTGGACTCCATTCCCATTGAATAAGATTAGTTTGCACCAATGTCCAAAACTCTGATTCTTATCATGTCTTATTCAATTTCATTATGTCGACTTGATTAACTTGTTACTTGTTCTCTATTTTTGAAAGCAGAAATGCCAAGAGTCGAAGTTAAGCCAAATGTGTCAAACGCCAATGCCAATTCCGTGATTCGTGCCGTGTGTAGGGCCACCCGCGGTCGGCCTTTGCCCACTGTCCACTGGGACATCCAAGACCTTCCAGGTGCCACCCGCTTCCACGTCTACGCAGGAACCACAAAGGCCGAGTCCGTACTCGTACTGAACGACGTTAGCATCGAAGACACAGGCATCATCACCTGCTATGCTGATAACGCAGTCGGGAGAGCTAACAGTTCCTGGAGCATCTTTGTGTTTGGTAAGCAACGCCTTACATTAGCACAGTCTTCAAATTCCTTCTCAACCCTTGCATGACATAATGCGCTCAGATAAGTCGCACCTTTCTGTAAGTCTGTCAGAATACCTTGTTTCATCGTATTTGAGAGGTTCGTAAAGGTGTACATATGGCGGTCTGGATCTGTACATACAGTAACTTCATGGCAGGGATGACTCCAGCCCAGTTCTATACCCAGAGCAATCCACATCATGCAACGCTCCATCTACTTTCGATGTAGATTGGTCATTCCCTACCATCTCTGGCCCTTGTGACCGTTTTATCCAAGGAAGGGTTCAGGATTAGCCGCTTCTTTCAAGGAAGGCAACACTGTAATGTTCTTTCATGAGATCCGTCTCTGCCTCGTTTTGCGGTCACCTGATGGGCAACGTCCTGAGGATGGCCTTCTCCTGAGGATGGCCTTCTCCTGAGGATGGCCTTCTCCTGAGGATGGTCTTCTCCTGAGGATGGCCTTCTCCTGAGGATGGCCTTCTCCTGAGGATGGCCTTCTCCTGAGGATGGCCTTCTCCTGAGGATGGCCTTCTCCTGAGGATGGCCTTCTCCTGAGGATGGTCTTCTCTCAAAACTAGGTTCTTTCCTTTGCCGCCAATGGTCAGTCGTTTTTCGTGAGTCTCTAAACTGCAGGCTTCCTCTTCACCACCAAGCTACATTATAGGAAAGTGTGTTCCTGCAGAAAGCCAGCGCATGTTGAAATGTCCAACGACTGTTTGTTCTGGTGGTTGTCCGCATCTTTTCTTGCAATATTAGTTGAAAGGTTTAAAATCACCAAATAGTGCCATCCTTCTGCAATTTGCATTATTAAAAGTGCTTAATTAATAAAAGAAATAGTGGACTGTTTCATTTCATTTCCAAACAATGTGTTTTCTTGTGTATTTCGTGCAGCTAAGGCGAAAGTGTTGTCTCTTGAGCCACCTGTTGAGTACTTCTACTGGTGCATACCGTACGTGGTCTTCGGGTGGCCACGGCCAAGTATTCGCTGGCTGAAGAACGGCAAGCCCCTTGAAGAAACGGCGCTCATCTTCAATAGGGAGCTCCCGAGCCCAAAGGCCAACCTGCTGAGGGGTTGTCTGACCATGACCATGTCTATTCGTGAAAACAACGGCTACTACACGCTGGTTACCTGGAATAAACTCGGCACGGATAACAAGACAGTCTACGCCAATTTTCTCAAGCCTCCAGGTAAGAAACTTTCTTGAAGCGTGTCAGAGTTCTTCTGGAAAATACTAAACCTAAAAATTCCGTTAAACCATGAGATTCGCTCTAGGTCATTCTCAGAAGAGGCAATCATGACTGTTTCTGTTATTCCAGTCATTGCTTGTTACCCTCAAAAGGTCTACACTCACTGAGCTCGCTCTGAGTATTTGTCTACAGCAAATATTTGAGCTAACATTCTCCCCAAGAATAAATTCTCGTCTAATCTCAAGAAGTATCGAGTCAAGGAACTCTAACGGCGCCGATGCTTTAAAAATGTGCGCAATAGGTGTCTCTGTGTAGTCCTAACATAATGTGATCATAATAATAGTTATAATGTCTGTTCTTTCGAGCATAGCATAAGTGGCAGAAGCTTTGATGGCTCAATTGAGGCGTAAGTTAAACTTTTCTATCACCACCAGCCTTACTAAGTTGCCTCTTCTATCAAGTGTAATTAAAATACCAAGGGATAGGCTTAATTTATATTTCGATCGGGTTATCTAGGTGTTACGGTTTAAGTCTTAGCCATAGAAAATTCAGTCATGCTTCGTTGTAAAAGGCATGTCAAATTACCCAAAATTATCATTAGTGAGCTTACCTGGAAGAATTTCTCAAAACAATTGTAGTTTGACCGTAGTTTTGAGTTTACAGGCTTGTTTCCTTGATTTACGCGTTTAGACTTTTACGCTGCTAGTTCGCTAAACCTTTCAGCTGATAGGAGTTTATACAGTTTAAAAACAATTCCTATTATAAGTCGTCAAGTGTTTAAATAATATTGACTGAACTATGTTTCTGCGCGGATTTCTGCCTGTTTGTTTTTTCTAGTTGTCTAAATATAGGCCATGTTTAAAAGAAAGTTTTATTAGACATCGACAGTTTAGTGCTTCTGCTAAATTTCATGCTATTCATAAGCTAAAGTAATACTGGAACCAGTTTTTCGAAGATTTAACGTAATAATGTAGATATTGCACTATTTCAAAATATGGAAATTGGAAATTAACTTAATCTTAAAATTATTGAACAGTTACACCATTCATGACAAAGATACAGAAGAGGTTTATATCTTAGAAGAGCATGGTATCTTCAGAAGGGCATATGAAGCAGAAATATTGCAGAACTTTCTCTCGAAACCCGTTACAAGTGAACTGTGCCGTTCGCCACTGAGGTCTAAGTATGCAGTGAAATGTGTAGATCTAGATGAATAGTTAGCCTATAAGCAGCTGTCACACAAAACCAGCGCACTTTCATTCACCTAACCGACATTTATCGGAAAGAGAGTTAAAAGGCGCCGAGATTTCGTTGTCTTAACTCGGTTACTTTTATGGACTAAAAGTTTCATTCGCAGTTGGCATTCTTTGAACAATAACTTTGCACCAGAAAACCTTTCTTTGTACTTTATTTCTCATAAAAAGGTGGAGTTGTGATAAGTAAGTTACGTATAACGTTATGGGTGTCTGATTAGGTTTACGTGGTCTATCGTCAGTTAAGAGTTTCAATTACATTTTGTCATTCAAGTTCACGATGACATTTGCTATAGAATTACAGCTGTTATTGATTTTTCTCTAGTGTTATCTTTCAACTTGACGGGTTTCAGTTTAGCTTAATAGTTTGCTGCATTTCATTAGCTTATTTTGTCATCGGCATTTGTTGAGAAAGACTACTAGGCGTGTTGCTTGTAGCTCTGAAATGACACGTTCATGTCATGACTTAAACAACTCGGGTTTTCTATATCTAGCTCTAGTTTCACGTCACAAGCGACCGATAGTAAATGTTGTTTATTCAGGTAATCGTCATTTTTTACCATTGTTCGCTGTTTTTAATTGTTTGCCATTATTTTTATCATACTACGAGTATCATGACATTGCGTGGTGGATCGACGCGCCCGCTCAAAAACTGCGTTGCATGCTAGAATATTGAAGTCAATCAAATGCTTGGACTTTATTTATTTTGCATGATATGTTCATAGGCAATGATGTTCATCGAAGACACAATTGATTTTCAACACCCGTTTATGCAAAGACGCAAGGAAATTTTACTTTAGGTTTACTTTACGACGGCGTTTGCAATTTTAATTCATGACAGTAGCTTAAATGCTCAGTTTTAAAATCAATTTAATAGGTGATTAATTATATTGAATGCGTTTTTTAAACTCACTTGAAAAGGTGATTTATTTAACGATCGTGCCATCCAAATGCATTTAACTTGACTGTTATTGCAAAAATACAGGCTTGGCTCTAGAATATAAAATCAAATTAAAATATTCATTTTTTTCAAATATGAAAAGTTGTTGAACTGCTTAGGAAGGTGTCACAGAGCTACGTCTACCAATGATCTAGTAATTTCTTCCTGTTTTTGCGAAACAGTTACTCTCTTAAACTTGGTTTGACTTAGATGGTCTTTGTAAAATACGTGTTTGTTCATCAGTTTGTAGCTAATTTTCCATTTTCATGTGATGTTGTCTAATTTCTTCAAAATTAAAGAATGGCGATGCAAAACTTGCTTTTAATAGAAAATCCGATAAGCTGATTTATGAGTTGCACAAAAAGCTTTCTTAAAAGAAATTGCTATGTGACCAGTCTGATCCAGTCACCTTTTAACTTAGTAAAGATTTAAATTTTCATCGTTTGGTCTAACCTTTCTTGGCTAGCGGTTCAAGTGAATGCTTTTGAACGAATGTGTCCAAACTCATATAAATACATTCCGATAGGTAGTGTTGCATATTTTTGCAAATAAATACAGAACTATAGCATTATTTAGCATGTTTCCCTGGTAGGTAGTGGTGCAGCAAGGAATTTGGTACTTCAGTTCATCTGCATATACATTTCTGTTGGAGCGTGCTGTTTTAATGCTGTTTAGTGCTTATAAAGATAATTGTCTTCGACTGAGTGAGGTCCTAAAATGGATCGTTGAATCGGCTGAATCGGCTACGTCACAGCTGATCAGCGATCTGTATTTTTGTATCTGGTCATTTATTCATTGCTTAAAAGTAGGCTACATCACCGTCTCAGAGCCACTAGTGGCGATTGACTCTTAACGTGAATTTATTCTGACTAACTGAACTTCCAAGATTGAGAAAAATCCTCCATCCTTTAGCTTTACCCTGCGACAGATCAGTTTGTAAGAAATCTTTAAGATCCTCATGCTTTTTTAGAATGAATTTAAAAACTTTTTTCTTCACTGCGTGATGATGCATTAATACCACTTAACTGTGACCTTCAAGCATGCATAGGCCTATGTTATGGATCATATACGCATAGACTTATATTGTAATCTTCTGTTATTATCTGCGTAGTGCTTCTTTGTTAATGTTCAAAATCAGCGGTTAGTAAAGTGACAGTGCAGTTGGCGGGATGGCCACATTTGCATTTGCATTTGAGTTTGTTCTGTTCTTAAAAGCACGAACGTGTAGAATGCTGGCAATAATTGTCTCGTACTCATGCTATCTTCAGAAATTTACAATATTTCACTAGGTAAATTATTCAGCAAATTCATTTAGTAATTCAAAGAAACAGCGAATATAATTATTGTGTAAGAAAGTACATAAAATCACTTTCAATGTGTTATTCAAACTCAATTTTCAGACCACACAGGCATAGTAAGAACAGTTCAAAAGTTTCGTTGTAATAATAATCGAAGAAACTGGAATATAATTTTACTTGAGATGTTGGACGGTTTTTACCTGATTTTGTCGTTGCATGCTGGATATTGCTTGAAAATTCTGATTTTAAAATCAAAGATGTTACTTTTACTTATCGCCTACCGACTTACTTTATTTTTCTGTGGGTCGAATCTGGCTTTCATTTACTGTAAATGTAGATTTGCGCTTAAAGTTTAAAGCCATACCTGCTCCACCGCTCTGGAATAAACTCCCCAGAACTGCGACAGTTATCTGACCCATCATGCAAACTCATCTATGCTTCACCACTTGCAATTTCTGCATTGGCCTTTCACTCAAAACTGAAAACGTTCATCCTTCACAGATCCTATCCCGACTCCCCTTCTTCCTCTTACCTCTCTTTCCGCTCCAATCCCAATCACCACTCACCGTAGCTGCCAAGGATCTTGACCTGGAACCGAATATGTTTGCCTATCGACTTTGTTTTGACTGAGCGCCTGGGAATAACTTAGCTCCCGTGAGTTGGCTTTCGTTGGGTGCTGTAGAAGTCTGGGAATTACGATTACGATTTGCGTTTAAAGCCTATATATACCCACTGGAACTGTGCAGCACGATCTTAGTTTAGTGTGTTATGTAAGTAAATGTACGTTTGGGCATAAAATTTAAAAAACTGTTGATATCTATAATATATATTATATTATAAAATATAAAAATAATAGAATATATAGGTATTTATTAATACTTATTAATGTGTATTAAGAACAGGTAATTAAGAATATATAAATATTTATTAATTATATTAGAAAATATAAAATAATAGAGTTTATAAGTATTTATTAATATAAATATTTATTGATATTTATTAATGTGTATTAAGAATAGATAACTAAGAATATATAAATATTTTTAATTATATTATATTAGAGAATATGAAAATAGTAGAAATAGACCTATAGATATCAACATATGTTCAATTCCATGTTCCAGGGTACACTTAGGGGCCTACTTATGCAAAAATTTAATTAATTTGATATACATGTGCTATTAACAGGAAAAAGTACGCATAGATTAGACGTCGCTACCATGTATTGCGTCGACACATAGTAATCATTATATGGCCAATGTTCGTGGTTTTTGCGACTTTTTGGGTGAGATCTGGCATTGGCCCAAATAAGCTCTGGTCCGCAGTCGGTTGTACAACCATTCTCTGATAGTGACTATGATGTCCGTCCAACATTGACACAGTGTTATAAATAAGTCGGTTGAGGAGCAGGATGATACTGGTGACCGGTTGTAAATTGGAGGGTAAAACTACGTTGAGACAATGTTATTGGCCGAATGTTGGATGGGATTTCAAATAACCTGTGGGGCGATGTCTGTTGTACAACCATTCTCTAGTAGTAACCAAGGCGTTGGGCCAACATTGACCAAACGTATGTGCTGGCTGAATGGCTTTCTCACTTACCTTAAACATAGGCTTCCAATAAGCCTACTTTAGGCCTAATATGAATTAAAGTTTAGGCCTAAAGTTTTGTACTCATATTTCATTAGAAAGCTCATTGGTTTTTAATAGGAATTTCTCGCTATTAGTCTATGTTTTATAGTGTTTGGGATCAGAGCTTTTCAGGTGAAATACACTTCTCTACTGTCTATTTCAGCTCTTCGGCATGCTTATTTGTCAGAGTTTGTTTTGCTTTTGTTTTGTTGTAGTTTTTACTTAGTTGTAGTTTTTAGCTATATTTTACTTTGCAAATTCTAACTGCGCCAAGTTTTTTATTTCATTGGCCTTCACAATTTCGAATAATGGAGTTCTCTGTTGCTTGATGTTGGTCTTGTACTGTGAGTTTTTTTTCAATGTGCGACTGAATCACCTTGACGTGCATGATGATAAGACTCATCATTTACTTGAACAAACTCATCGATTTGTTCGTCATCAGAATTCGTCAGTTGTCACCTGATCCGTTTTCCATTCGAACTTTTGTCGTGCCTTAAGTGGTTTGTTAAGTAGCATTTATTGAATTTTGATCGTGTTTCGAAAATAATTACCAGTTGTTAACCGTTAGCAATTGAACGTAACTTGCTGTGTGCTTGTTTTTCTGAGTTTTTCAGATCAAGACAGCTGCCTCTCGTAAAAGCTTATTGAGGACCAAACAAAATGTAATAAGATTATTTTAAAATTCAACAAAATGGGTCCTACGTGGCAGAGGTAAGGCCTCGGCAAGGTATGTAGCTGAAGCAGTTGCAAGACGCAACTTGACTGGACGGGAGCAACCAAATCCCATGATCCAAGTCTTTTTGTGTATATTTTGCAAAATTTAACCGTTTGCTTTAAACTATACTGGATATGAGTGGCGTAGCCAAGCAGAACACAAGGCACATTCCTCTACCCTAAAACAATCTGCTCAGGGATGCAAAGGCACATATCTCACGAGTTTGATCTTATAGTTGACTAATTATGAGGCTTCTATTAAGCCAATGCCCTGTATAAATGGACGACTGGTTGAATCATATACGTTACATAAATCATGAAGGTATTTCATGAAAGCCAGAAAACAATCTAGCGTTCATTGAATAATATGTTACTCAGCTCCCGGCTTTAAATCAAGCGCGAATTCAACGCAAGCTTTATATAATAAATAATGGTTTTGGCTTCATTGGACTTGCGCCCAAGGCTTCCTAATTTGTTGTTGAGATATGTCTTTTACGTTTGACAATGAACATCGTAGTATATACATAACATACAGACGATGCCCTCTAACGTCTAAATCTTTATATTTTTTTATATAAACTTTGCCCGCTGACTGATGGGCTATATTGACCGTCTTCCAGATATTTATGTTATACTGATATTTATCAGACATTAAATACTTTAGTAAATAATTAATCATTAAACTTTTTGTCTGAGAGACCCTTGTCACATATATTGCATATTCTGTCATGTGTACCTGAATTCCCTGGCTACGCCACACTGACTCAGTGGCGGTTCAAAGTACGTTGTTTGATTCGAATCCAGGTGGTTCTCAGCGCATCCACTAAAATTGAGCAGGGTCGAGGCCATACAGTCGCTATAGAAAAACGTGTATAATAACATTTGCATATAGGTAGCGCTTTGGTTTCATGTTACATGTTGGGTGCCGGGTTACTGACTGACAGGCAGCGGGCCTAAACATTCTGATGCAGCAAAGGCTCTTGAAGGGGCTGTCTTGCACGGTCGGATGACCACAAGTAGTCCACTCCACTTTTTGACTCCGGAACCGCCACTGCTAATTGTTAAGTGATGACGGCACCGATAATGCTAACGATGACGACGATAACGGTGGCAAAGCGATGGTGATTGTTCTTCTAATACTGATCAAATAACGATAAAAGTGTTTTTATTGTACCTGTTGTACACGGTGCTTACATTTCTGCAAATTTTACATGGGTAAACATATGCCTGTGCTAAGACTGAATAATCGCTTTTAATACACAGCCTTCAAATTTGTTGGTGTCAAATAGACTGGTTTTCTTTCTTTCGAATTCGTTGGCCATATTGGTAGTTTGCTTTGCATAAAGTCTGTGCATGACTGCTAAAGCATATTTTGTGCAGTTAAGAGCAAAGAAAATTCAGAATTAGGTTGCGTTGACAGAAAATGCATTTGAAACGAAACTAGTTTATCTGTTGACAGTAAGCAACTTAAGGCTGTGTACAAAGAGTGAATCAGTTTGAGGCGTTGTACTGTGGTGTGATTCGGCTGTATGTTAGGAACTTGTACATTCGGTCTATCTAACGCTTTTAAAGACAATTAGGCCTTTGCACAATCAAACTGCGAACAGTCCAGACGAAAAGGCATCTAAACTCAACTGTCAGGCCTTAGGCCTGCTTTGTTGCAGCGGATCAATTCGCTGTCAGATGTTCTGAAGCCGTCTAGTATCCGAACATCGCGTCGACAAAATTAAAAGCTGCCACATCAACTTGTAGACCAAAAGCTGTTATCACGGTCACTCGTTTCAGTATAACTACTCGACATGTGATGGGTTGATGAGAAAGACATAACATGGTCTTGGCATCTATCTTCTCATCGTTGTTGCCAACTATTGCCATCATCAACGCCACTACAACCTCCGCAAATTAAAACGATACGTTACATGACGTTACATGAGTTCAGACACCTGAATGACTGCGTAAAGCTTCGGTTTCATGTACTGATGGCTTGGAAGCATCTTAAGGGTCGAAGACGAATTGATTCAAAAGCTTCGCACTTACATTAGTACTAATTATTAACCGCCAGATATGCTTGCCTTACATGGTGACACATTGCTTTCTGAACGTTTTCCGAAAAAACATAAAATGAGCCAATCTAGTATATTTTTTAAAGTTATAAGTTACCGATTCCTGGCTAATTGCTCACATTGCATCAATCTAATAAAACCTGACTTTGGATCTCATCTGATCTCACCTTTACGCTGATGATACTCAACTCTATTTCCTGCGATAATTCCTCTTCCTCCAGTTCTCTGACTTGTATTATATGACTTCTTTAATCAAGTTCAGTCTTGGATGGCATAAAATCAGATCCCGTTTGAAAATTCATATCATCCTGGACTCATTTCTTCAGTAGGCCGTTTCCGTGTCTTCTCGGATCCCCTTCTTGCTTTTCGACCGGACTCACCCTGAAATTTGGCTTGCACAACGATTTCGCTTTCCAGTGACCATCAACTGTTGCCTTTAGCATTTTTACTGTGGCGCCATAAAAGTTATCAGATTATTTATTTATTATTTATTCATTATTAATTTATCTGGCACCTAAACTGACCTCAGAAGCCATTCTCTTGCGGACCCGATTTGATATAGCGCTGGTAATAAGCTGGTCTCACTGACGCAGTTTTTATGTGGGGCTGATTGCTTTATGAGATTTACATTTCCATAAAAAAGCCCGACTAAGAATAGCTTATAAGAAGATGCAGCTGTGTTATTATGGCCAAGTTCTGATGTGTAGAGAACGTGTCGTTTACAGGTTATCCGGTTATTGCCGCTTCCTATGACGACTTCGAAGAGACTGGAGGTGAGAGCATGAAACGAGCCTTACCTTATTTTGTCGGATCGCTGCCGGCAAACGTTAAGGAAACGGACTTTCAGATGAGTTCCAACGATATCTGGAATCTGTCGAGACGGGGGTCATCACATGCTAAGGTCGTGTCAAACGACGAGGCAATTTACCCACGTTTCGTAAGTCCCCTTCTAGTCTCTTCAAAACCAACTTTGAAAGAACCATTTTTATGATAGCGTCTGCATTAAGGCTATTGATTACACAGACATACTAGTTAGAGCGTTAAAATATTTTAATTTTAAATTCACTCATTGTCAAAATTAATGTAAAAGTTAACAGTTTAAGAATAAACGTTAACGGCAACATAAGAGAAACTACACGTAGAAAGAAACAAAAATTTTAACCCGATATGCTAACTTATTATTTAATCTACTGCTCCAGCAGTAAGATTTTAAAGAGTATCGGCGTTTAGCTTTTACAGTTTAAGTGCATCGTACCTGTGCTTTAGCCGTTAACATTCTTTCTTAAACTATGATATTTTGCAGTAATATTTGCTTCATTACTAACCCAAACGTTTTTCTGACTGGCCTTTTCTATAAACATCAACAAAGCCGCTTGGTTTCTCACAAATAAACTCAAGCAGACCGTCTTTTCCAATGGCCAGTGGTCGCATTGTGCGATGTTCTACAAGTAAGCGTGCTGGAATCAATTCTCTTACTATTCTACACAGCTGACGTGATCGCCAACGCCACCTGCCGTGATAAGTGTCCATTCATATGCTGGTGACATACCGATCCCATTTCTCTTCTAGTGCAGTCCACCTCTTTGCCAACCAGCATCGAGATCTTGAGCAACTGGATGACGTCAAATCGTCTGAAGCCGAACACGGACTAGACCCAGTTTCTGTTTTTTTGCTAAGTGCCAACAGCTTCATAAAATTTCATGTCGCGAGATTGAACTTGGTATTTCGTTCATAATGTTGTCAGATGGTAAACTGACATTTTCTACCAAGCATCAGTAAACTGGGTGCGCTGTTGTTTCTACCATCTACGTCTGCTGTGTACTGTACAAGCTTTTCTACAGCGACCGTACGGCCTCGACCCTGCTCATTTTTCAATGAATTAATCAGGTGAGATCCTTCACCAACGCTGCCCGTTTGAATGTGCCCCAAGCCATTTAAGGTCCCCATGTACGGACCGTGCTAACCCGAGATTCAAATCTCCGAAATAAGCCACCGACCGGGACACTATACATATCACATAAATCATCTGACGGTTGTTTCGCCTTAATTAACGATTCCCTCTTGACTCAGAGTCTATGAAATATTTTTGTTTTTGAATTAACACTTTTGTACTCTGAAAAATTGACGATCATACGAATTCTGTGCAGGCTTCAACATCTCTGATGATAGTCCTCAGTGCTATTCTACTGACAACAGTTGCACTGGCCGTCACCTTCTCCTTCCTCAGTCGCCGCTACAGGGCTCGACGGCGCCGGCGATGGCTGAGGAGGCGGCGGCGGCGGCGGCCCAACAGCGCGGTGTACGTGCGAGGCTTACTTCGATCGGTCTTCGCTCGAGGAGGTCGTCTCAGAAGAGACGCAGTGCGCTGCCACCGACAGACGTCGCAGCTGATCGGACGAGATACGATGCCACTCAGCTCCTGTAACATCGTTGAGAACACTAACTACGTCCCACTCAACCGATCGAACCATGCCTACCCCAGTAAGTAGACTGTTTATCTGCATGTCTATGCAATACAATGAGTAGACTGCTGACTCATTTTCTGTTATATTTATGTAAGTGCATATAAAAGGTGGCAGCGATGCCTACTTCTGCACCAGTAAGTTAGAAGAGAGGGTTTCGACTGGAAATCAAAGAGGAAGGCCAAGAAGAAGGCGAGTAATGCACGCAGCTTATAATCGAGACATTAAACCGACAAAGAGGACACTGGACAATGGATTGGATTGCAAAGGTCTAGGCATGATGAGCGATGGAACAAGAGTATGGGTTGCATCATGAGAGAAAAAACTGAAGTAATTCGAAATAGTCATGGGTAAAAGCAACCGGACGGTAAAATAGGGAGGATTTCAATGGTAGTAGAAGAGTTTATATAGAACAACACTTAATAATGAATTTGAATAGCGCCCAATATTTAGTTCTGTTGTATGGCACTTCAAGGGCACTTCAACTTCATTGGTTCAGTCCAGTCCGGTACTCGTGGCTGGGGTATATTTCCAGTTTATTGTGCTACCGAATAAGCCTGCCATTCTTTTCCTCTATGTTTCCAGCCAGAAACCACACCCTAACACTAGAACAAGCTAACCAGGTGATTACACTACGTCTCACCCATTGCATATTTGTAAAACTGAAGGCGGACTTCGTCAGATTAAACGGAAGAATCTACATATCGTGCGCGAACTGGGCGAAGGTGTCTTCGGTCGAGTGTACCTTGGTCTGTGCAAGAACCTTACGTCGGGAAACGATATCACGACCGTCGCCCTTAAGACCCTCAAGGAAGTCAACGAGGACGATGGCGATGACGTCATCCAGCAGATCGAAAGGGAAGCCGAACTACTGACTAATCTTCACCATCGCAACATCGTCAATTTCTTCGGTATCTCTACGGATGTCCAGCCCTTCATGATGATCTTCGAATATATGGAAAATGGCGACCTCAACAACTATCTCAGGCGAGTAGAATCGCATCGATAAGCTTCTAAAGCGCCATTCTTGTTTTAAGTGAACAGTAAATCGATCGTTATTGCAGAATAAAATACGTAATACGCATTTTGAGAGGTTCCTTTAAAAACCATGCAAAATTTAATATTTATACATATTCTGAAAATCCAGCATCAAAGTCCACTCTGAGTTCCGTATACTTCCTTCGCCAAACTAGAAAAGGAGTAACCACGACTAACTGCTAATGCATTTCACTATTCCAGTGGAAGTAGTTTTGTTATGATTACTTTTTAAAAGCTATTTTAAAATGTATAGCGTTGGTAATTAAACTGTTAGTCTGAGTGCACGCACTTCATGGCTCCAACATGGAAACAGTGGATTTCAATCCTCCAGAACTCCTATGATCTAGCCATTGTTCACTCATATCAGCTTTCTCAAAGCACTGACTGATCGAACCTACTAATTCCGTTAGCTATCTATATATTTATATGTTTTGTTTTACAATAGGTCGCATGGACCTGATTCTGAATTTCTGGGCAAGCCACCTGATGCTGCCCGAGGCCCTATGATGCTGGACGATCTGCTGTACATTGCCTGTGAGGTGGCCTCTGGCCTCGAATACCTCGCCTCTCAGCACTTCGTCCACAGGGACTTGGCCACAAGAAACTGTCTCGTCGGGCAAGGACTTACGGTCAAGATCGGCGATTTCGGAATGTCACGTGATCTCTACTGTGCAGATTACTACAAGGTCAGCTGAATATATATATCTACCACATATATTTATTTGTGTATATATATTATATATATGCATGACGACGCAGTAATAAAACAAACGCCACACAATATTATTGTTATTATTATTATTATTATTATTATTATTATTATTATTATTATTATTATTATTATTATTATTATTATTATTATTATTATTATTATTATGAGTTAGAGACAGACGAATATGTCGAAGCTGCCTGAGGTAGGCCTGAAAGTAAAAGGATCGTGTAATGTTGGTAACATGAGATTCCAATGTCGACCGGATCTCAAGAGTAACCCCTAGGTCACGTCCTTGCAGCATTGGTAGAATCTGTAGATCTTGTACGAAAATAGAAATGAATTTATTTTACAAATAGATCGAAAAGTCACATTTTTAATTCAAAGATTAGCATACGCTGATGAAATGATCAAAAGAATTCAATTTGTCCCGTTTAACTAGAGGTGATGCATGACACGCCTCATATTGATTATCTCCCAGGAACCCCATAGACGTGCGACAACCTCAGACAGTGATGTGGGTGTTTGTGTGTGTAGGTGGGTGGTCAGACGCTGTTGCCCCTTCGGTGGATGCCTCCAGAGAGTTTGCTGTATCGTACTTTCAGCGTCGAATCGGATATCTGGAGCTTCGGAGTCGTTCTCTGGGAAATATTCACCTACGGCAAACAGCCGTGGTACGAATACTCGAACCACGAGGTACACTTACCGCAAACACAGAGCACGAGAGTTGGAGTTCTCACTTTCGTAGGCAATACATAATCACAGGGCTGAAATTTCTGGCACCACTGAGTAGCCTACTGTCTCAGACTCGCCACCATCCAGCTGCCTAATTACCAGCAATTTGTTATTAATTTAGTCATTTGGCGCTGGGTACCCAAATCCCAAAGGGCCACGAAAGAATTGTTGCACGGCATTTTAACTATGATTTA
The DNA here is from genome assembly GCA_964023275.1 of Norana najaformis. Taxonomy (NCBI): domain Eukaryota; kingdom Metazoa; phylum Annelida; class Clitellata; order Crassiclitellata; family Hormogastridae; genus Norana; species Norana najaformis. The sequence goes on along the minus strand of OZ029913.1, from coordinate 21,007,321 downwards.
ATGCGATTCCATAAAAATGTAACGGTAAAGGTAACTCTCTTTTTACAAGCCTCTAAAACTCTAAGAAGCGTGGTCCCAAGGTCGCGAGGTAATTGACTGAGGCGCAAGTACGTTGGACAGAAGACATGTTTTAACCTTCGAACTTTCTTGGCATCCGTCCGTCGGTGACTACTACAGTATACTAAGTTTGAATGTTGGCTAATCTGAAATATATTTATAGTTAGTTATTTGTCACAGAAACTTATTTACTGAAAGTAGCACTGTTTCCTTCATTTCATAGTATTAGTGTAATTTTAGCTTCCACCGACTCCATTGCGATCGAGAAAGATATTATCACATAAGTGGTATTGGTAAGATGAAGCATAAGGTTCCAGTCTTTGTCTCGTGTCGATTGTGAATGGTTTCGGGTCATTCATAAAATCCTGACGTTGATTTCTGTCTTTGTTTCGTTGGTCAGGTGATACAGAACGTGGAGCGTGGTCAGCTGCTCCAGTGTCCTCACCTGTGTCCAGAAGACGTGTACAAACTGATGGTTGGATGCTGGCGAAGGCAGCCAATGGACCGGTTGACCATCAGAGAGTGCAGCGCTCAGCTGAAAGAGATTCGCCTTCTACTGTTGCCGGTCACCGCTGCCCTCTCAACCATCCGGGGTTCGGACGACGACAAGGACCGGTCTAACTATATCGCGGTGATGGACAACAATTAGTGAACACAGTCACTCTACAATGTAATCACGAATTAGCCTTCATTATTTTGTCATGTATTCGTGTGCATGTCTTGTATTGTTACCATATAGTGAATTCATATCGTTATCACAAAGAAAGGGGTTGACACGAGACAATGGTACTTACGGAAGTCTGGAAGAAAAATAAAGGAATGTGTAAGTTGGATACGGTGGATATTTGCTATGGACGGAAATTCTGGAGGACAATGAACAGGAGTTTGTCATGATCATTTAAAAGAGCCTGCGGATGAAATTGTCGAGCCAGTAAGTGAATGCATTTCACTGCCTATATACATATATACACATAATGTATGTATGCATGTATGTGTATTCATGTATGCATGTTTGTATGCATGCATACAAACGTACAAATGTGCATGCATACATACATAAATGCAAACATACATACAAGCATACATGTATGTATGCATATGCATACATATATGTATGCATGCATATATTTAGCTATGTACAAAGAAGCTGGGTTCAATTCCAGCGCAGAACAGAAATCTCACCTCTGAACTTGATTATAAATTGGTGCATTATAAAAATTATACGCCTATGGTGCACCTATGAAAGCATTTTTGTGTATTAACATATACATATATACCGATCTATGTATGTAATTATGGGCAGTGTAGTGTGTCCCTCAAGTAAGTTAACAGGTTTTACTTTTCACGCACTTGTTATAGTCTTTAAGTTGATAAGATCAATCGCTTTGAGTCTGTTTTTTTATGAAAGTCTGGCGAAGCACTGATTGCGAATGGATACCACGATGATTCGATAAGTGGAAAATGCGATACTCCCTTGTTTAGCACTGATTTAAGTCAGTAAGTTTCCTGGGTATTTGAAGCAGTTTTACAGATGGGTGGATTTCCGATGAAACAGAATGAGAATATCTCTACAGATATCTGATGATTATCACAGTTCATGCGATCAGAAGGAATCAGGACCCGTCTGCATCGTCAGCTTTGTTTACTTAATGCACGATGCCGCCGCACTTGATGTTTTTCTAGCTAAAACGCTTTATTGATCGATGTGTAACGAATTGTCCAATATGTATTTTTTAATTGTTTAGGAAACATTCAAGTAGACTAAAGTCTTAACGTCGTATATATTGAACATTCTCAGGAACTCTTTGGTATCAAATGTTGACTTGCTTTTCATATTCAGGTGGCCTACAGAAGATTTGTTCTTAATTCTTACGAAACAAACCCTTTAATTTCGTTTGTTTTTAACATTGGCAAATGTCGACAGCCTTTTGTGAAACGGACTGCGTCACGGCTTCTGATATTTGCTGCTTGGGATGTTTATGGCAGGTCATACTGATATGCATCAGTTCATTTATATGGCGCAGTGCCAGATCACAAGTGTGTTTGCCTTTTACCATGGCATTTCGGATTCGAATCCAGGTGCGTCGTGTGAAAATGATGATTCTTAGTCAATTCGTGTAACTTGTAAGAAAAGGTTGTCCGGTTGTTCTATTTGCTGTTGTCCTGTTTCTGCTTCAGCTAAAATAACCTTTAACTCAACGCCTCTGAGAATCAACGTTTTTGAAAGTGTCGTGCTATAAATAAATAGCTTCGGGGTCTTAAATGCTATGCGATATAATTTTGCTAATAAATTAAGTTTACTTCAAATTGCTTGGTATACCGTGATCATGAATATTAGCTAGAAATTTTATAAGTAGGACTACATATTTCTGTCAGGAATACAAAGGCCTGTCATGTGTAATTTATTTTCTGTAATTCCCTTTTCTAAGCGACCATCGACTGGTGCAAATTATGTAAGATACTGCGGCTATAGTATTTTTAGGGGTGTGTTCTTCGATACGTCATGTTAAGATTTATGCCTGTTTTCTGGAGTTGTCCAATTTCGTATTGTACTTCTATGAACATTCAGTATTCGTCGTTAAGCGCATGTAAGTCAGTTTGCGATTGCGAAGTATTTGTGTTCACGGATTCATTGATACAAATTAGTAATGCTTTGACGTTTTCTGCAAATTTTCACGTCTTATTTTCAATTTCTTGCAGATAGAAACTTTAACAGAGCAACTAGGTTCCTCCCCTATCCTTTGGTTTGCCCGATATTCATGTCATGGTTGAAACCACTCGTATATTTTTAAGAACTGACTCCATAAACGACAATTTCTCGCTGATACAAGTCCAGATTCTTTCGATGTACAGCTGAAAATATTAATCAATCTACTTCTACTACTAAGTTTTACCTCGTTTCATCTCATCCTATCTTATCTCATCTTGTTTTTCTTGTCTGTCTCCTCCTGATCTGGTTTTAATTCGCGTCGTTACTGTTGTACCAAATGTTGACACCCAAAGGGAAAAACAGTACTGCCGAGTCCCAGGAAAAGCCACTAGAGTCAATTGTCAATTTCTAAAGCGTTTTAAAAGCCTATAACGGCGGTGACTCAAGATATTGGCCTGAACTATAAACGCGGTCTCCCTCCCACTTGAACAGCAGTCGGTAACACAGAGTACTTCTTAACGCCTCATATACCATTCCAAATCGTGACAGAAGCAGTGTAACGCTCACCTCTTTAGGCCTAGGCCTACTCGTTACTATGCACTTAAGACGTACACACAAGGGCGTCCCTACGGTTTTATGAGTGGCGACTAAGTTTTAGGTTCTACGATAGGTATGGTCACTCTACTATGAGTGACTTTCATGCAATTAGAAGGTGAGAAGATTTTGAAGATTAGAAGAAGATCACTATGAAGAACAAATGCAGAGCGATTAGGCAATTCACATAGGCCTAAATCTTTTGTTAAATGCTATTAAAATCTGTGAGGCTCAACAATGGACTATAGGTATCCCGCCTGATCTTCCCACGGACAGTGTACGGTCGGTGTACTCATTTTATAGCTCCAGACTACAGATCTGGTATAGAAAGATGTACAAACACATACTACACTCTACTTTTTAATATCAATTCCATGGAGCTAAAGAACCTTTGGCTAGGTTTGTTTTTTATATTTGAGCACAAAATGAAGCATAGTCTAGTTTGATAAAAACAGGTATGCATAGACTAAAAGTATCTGCGTGGGCCACATATCCTCTTTATCCCACTTCTAAAGGAAAAATAACTAGAATGGCCAACAGAATCCGTGACACGTAAAATGTGGAATGGCCATTTATCCCTATGCCAAACCCTTGTTTATATGTGCATTCATTTACGGTTTTACAGGTTTTTTATACATTTACTAAAACTGCTATAGGCTAGTCCAAAAGGTCCAAAAGGTCCTCGTGGTGAAGACAACTTAATATTAAATGCAAATATAGGTCTATGCATTTATGCATTTCATAACTTTTTATAAGGCTGTAATGGGTGTACTTTATGCCAACCTATAAAGTTGCAGTTAAATTTAAGCATTCAAAAGATTGGATATTTGCGTGTCATTTCTTTTGTTATGTTATTTTGCTACATCTACAACCCCATAATAACGTTGATGCCACGATTCATGGCCTTGACCCTTGTACCGATGCCCTTTCATACGCAGGCTTTGCAGTGAGTCCTCTGAGCCTAATCATGCATGAAATTTGTAATTCTTTTTGTTTTTACAATTCCGAGTTTTTGGTGACAGAATCGCAAAAGCGCTTATAATATGCCCACGCGGTATTTAGGCCTATACTATCAAGCCCTTAAGCCCGCTGAATTTACCGCGCTTTTCAAGAGCACGGGAAAGGATCTACAAGCGATCGACAAGTTGAAGCGTGTCTCCGCGGTGCGCAGGCGATCAGTGGTTGACAGAGAAATAGGCGTAGACGGCCTGCTGTGGGCATACAGGTGGACTGCCTTATGCACCGGAGCCGCTTGCGTTCATGTGCGCGCCTGTCACCAGCGCCATAGTACCATGGAGATGGAATTCCTGCTGGTGCACAGACCAATCTAACAAGTCCAGTGCCGTTCATGCTTCATCGATGAATGTTTACTTAATCGTTCTACGTACAGCGAGATCCCGTCACGTCTGTAAATCTGTAGTTTGAGTGCGTGTTTTGGTCATCATTCTCTATTCGGTGTTTCGTAGAACGGTCGGATATAATTCATGCTTCACATCTTATTTCTACGTTTAAACCTAAAGGCCACCGACGAATGCTACATCTCTAAACAATAAACGACAGCTGAAGACGAAACGCTTAAAGAAGATTGGCTAATAGCGTACGACATCTGTCCATACAGACCCTACTACATAGGTTCGTTTTAAATATTTGTCCGCATGTGACTATCTCCTCTTCAATAAGATTAGTCAATACATTACGAAAATGTGTAATGTTTGTTTGCCTGGTATGTGTGTATGCATGCATGTATGTATCTATTTATGTGTGTGTATGTATGTATAGTGATAATTATTTTAAACATGTATGTAGGCAGGCCCATTTACGTAAACAAATACTAAAATTATATAGTATTTTGTTGGGCCTATAAAACTTGCTGAGACATAAAAATGTTACGGATCTTGAAGCTAAAAGCAGTTATACCGCGGATTAGCTCGACATTTATATCCAGATGTAGCCTAACTTTTAATTTAAAGATTACAAATACAAATTGCATCTAATGTATATTCACATCCAGAAGAAATGTTGGATCTAATATAGGATACAGCTAATGTAGCTTCATATCTATATGTAATTTGGATCTGTTGAAGGCTACATCTATCTTCAATTCTAAACTCATACGTCGAGGTATAGGCCTAAATACTGGATACAAATCTATTCTAAAATTAATCTAATATTTCTATAGACTTTTGATCAAGTTAATTTGTATTTATTTTAGATATAAATGGCCAGTTTCTCTGTGTTCGTCAAATATATCTTCAGGCTCGGCTTACTAGTCCTGCTTCTGCTGGTGCCGTTGTGCCAAGGTTGGCATATTTTCATCCTCTCTCAAAGTTTCAATCACTGACGTCCCCGTATTTGCCATCCCTGGTTTTGTATATTTTCCTAATGTACATGTGCATAGGCAAAACGCGGACCACTGGTGTGTCATTTTACAATAGGCTGCCTCGTGGCTTGCGATTTGTGACCTCTGACCTCGAAGCCGGCGTCTTGCAGTTTTAGCTTTGTTCTGATGTTTAATTGTATGCAAATTATATACTGACCGACTTAGGAATATTTTGAAAATGTCCTATAGTTTGGCAGTTTGTGACTGCCTTTTTGAGTATAGTTTCTAGGTTTGTTAAACTCAGTTTGCTTGTTTTCATTCGTTCATTCATTCGTTCATTCACTCAGTCGTTCTTTCATTCAAATGGCAACAGTAGTTCTGTATTTCTTGCGAATTGCATGACATCAACAAGCTATCAGTTTCACAAGGGAAACTCGAAGAATGCCTATAAATGCATGCAGTCTCTCTTCCTTTCTTTTTTCTCCAATAGCACACTGCTCTATATACTGGTCTTTGAATAGTTCGTTCTAATGAGGCGCTATATAATTGTCGTTGCAGGGCAGAGTACGACGGCGTTTCCTCTGTCGGACGTGCGAGTGCGTCTGATGGATGGACTGAACGAGAGAGAGGGACGAGTCGAGGTCTACTACAGGGGGTCGTGGGGGACGATCTGCAGCGACGGATGGAGCGTAGAGGACGCAGCTGTCGTCTGTCGAATGCTCGGATACACGTACGATCACACTCAGATGCCCATATATATATTATATATATACATATACATACATATATATGTATATAATATATAATGCAGTCGGATAACATCTTATCTTGTTACCCGGCTTTTGTGTGGCGCTGAAATTTCAGAGATTTACATTTACATTATAACTTCTGTGGCGCCTTTAACCAATGCACCGGCTTCAATCTATGGCGCAGCAAAACCCAGCAGCAGTTATCAGTTAGCATCTATTGTAGCAGAGCTATAATACAATATGTGACTATACGTCGCAAAACACCACACACACACACACACACACACGAGTAAACCTACAATTGTAGATGATTACTTTATCTCTATCTAGGCCTACACAGAGTTAGCAGTTGGGCTTAAATCTCTCTTTTGATTCGATCTCAGAGGTGTCCTCACAATGTACAGAGGAATTTACTTTATGGAGGGGCATAGTTGGCCCACCAACTACTGCCTGCAGCCTGATACAAATGAAATTATGAACCGCGGTGACAAATCAGCTATTATGCTTTATATTAATAAGGTCCAACCATATGTATAATTTATTTAGGCCTTCTAGGCTAAGGCCTTAACGCAGGCCGCTGGAACTATAGCAAGACAGGTTCCTTAACGGTGCTATGTCCGTTTACACTGCGAGACTCTGCTCAGTGTTGTGCGGTTAATTCGTGTGTGCAGGGGCATAGCCAGAGCCTTCCCAGGCGGAGTTTATCCTCCTGGAACAGGACCAATATTTCTACGCGGAGTCCAGTGCGCTGGCAATGAGCAAAATATAGCGGACTGCCCGTACCAGGGCTGGGTCATAACAGTCTGCAACCACACAGAAGATGCCGGTGTCATATGCCTCGGTGAAGTCGCCTCCACCACCAGAACGACCACCATAGGCACAACTCCTACAACTCTGCCGCCGAAGATCTGTAAGTTAAACACTTGGCTAACAGCCACAGTTCGCATTATCCTCATAGATACATCATCAGTTCTTCCTTTAATCTAGGCCTCTCTTACCGCTCCAATTCGAAACACCATCCACCGTGCCCGTCTGACTGTCTGCCTGCCTGACCCTTGGATCTTGGCCTGGAACCAAATCTGACCCTTCTTGCTTATCGATTCTGTTTTGACTGAGCGCCTGTGAGTAAGACGGTTTCCGCGACTTAGTTTTCTTTGGGCAGTGTAGAATTTTCGAGATTACAACTGCGATCAGTTTAAACGTTGGAGAAACTGCTGCGAATGGTGCAGGATTTCTAATTAGTAAGTTCACATGGTAGTTCAGAGGAAAACTGCTATATGCCCTGCGCAATAAGAATATCTGCAGACTATCCTATGCTTACCTAATTTAATCTTATAATGAAAACTGATGGGTAAGAGTGCCTTTCGCAATGCTATCACTGGACACCCACCAACGGGTCGTCGTAAGTGTGGCATTAATTAGGCCTACTTATCCAGTTATTGTGCCGCCCGTCTAGTCGCTAATCTACCGAAATTTTCCCATATATCAGTTTATATGAGAGATGCTCTGCACTGGCTACCAATTGAAGAAAGAACCAGATTCAAGATCCTGCTCTTTGGTCGGGCCTCGTTGGCTGGCTACGCTCCTGAATACATACGAGAGTTGTTCGTGCCGGTCGGTGCCCATCCGGGTCGTCAGTCGCTTCGCTCTTCATCCCGAGGAGATTTACAGGTTCCTCGCTGTGGTACATCAGCACGACAACACCGTGCATTGTCTTGCATGGGTCCTTCCCTGTGGAATAGTCTTCCTATAAACATTCGTTCTATTTCTGTGAATTTGTCCCAAGAATCATTCTCTTCGTTAGTCAAGACTTACTTGTTTAAATTAACTGGGCAGCCATGTTCACAGCGCTTTTGAGAGGTTCTTAAAATGCGCTATATAAAAGATTAGATACATACATACATATACATATTCGTCCATCTGGATGTGATATAGGCAATGTTACAAGTACGAAGGTGCGGTTAGTGAACGCAGCGAACGAAGAGCAGTTGGCCGTTGGACGCGTTCAGTACAACTACAGCAACAGTTGGCGCAGCGTCTGCAACGACAGATGGGGATCAAACGACGCAGCCGTCGTCTGCAGAATGCTCTGCTACAAGTCAGTCACACTTTCAGTCGGTCGGTCGGTCGGTCGGTCGGTCGGTCGGTCGGTCGGTCGGTCGGTCAATCAGTCAGTCAGTCAGTCACCCCCTCCCTCCCTCCCTCACTCACTCACTCACACTCACTCACTCACACTCACTCACTCACTCACTCACTCACTCACTCACTCAGTCATTCAGCTAGTCAGCCAGTTAGTCAATGACCAAAAGCTGATCCAGGATCAAAAAGGTCAAATGGCGATCGCGAAGCGCGAGTCTATTCTGAAGTCTGATTTTCATTACAGCCCAGCAAATGCTCGCGCGATCATCGGTTCCAGTGCCTTCGGGAACGCCACGGAAGGATTCTGGTTGGGAAACGTCGTCTGCAACGGAAACGAGACTGACTTGGCCGACTGTTCCCACTCGCCCTGGGGCCAGACAACTTGCAACGCCACAGAAACGGCAGGAGTCAGTTGTCTCCTCGACTCACCCACTCCGCCCCCACGTGAGCTGCGCACATTCACTGCCTCATCAACGCAGTATAGGCCTAACTCAGTCTAATGTAATGCAGTATTACACAAGCTTCAGAATAAAGATGATGGGAAATTCTGATGACACAAAAACTAGTCATAGATTGTCCTGATGACTAAACAAGGTCGTCACACATTTAATGTAACGTAGTGGAGTTTAATGTAGCCATAACGCAACTCAATATGTAGTTAACCATTTGTCTTCAACTACTTTTCAAGCACGGTAGTTTCTCAGTTGCATTCTTGCCTACTCCCAATCTCCAAATTACTTTTCTGTCACGTTGGCAAAACTGCTTGTTAAGTTTTATTTCCGGTTAATAGTTAACACAATAGTCGTCTGATTATGAATCAATAAACTGATAATGTATAGTTTAATAGTTCGTCACTGCTACTAAGATTCAGCTGAAAAAGTGAAAATTCAATGAAATCACTTTTACAGCTGTATGTATTTACTGTTCGGGATGAGCAACAGTAGTCGCAAAAATAGTAACAAAAATATGTAAGCCTAGCTACTTTTTAAAACCAGTTACTACCAGTTGAACTCCTTCAAAAGTAGTTTAAAAGTAGTTGTGGTTAACTCCTTTTAAAGAAGTTAATGCACATCACTGGCATCAGGACATAGCATCACTACACTACAGCTGATAACCAATCTTGTTGCAGTGCCCGAACCTGTGGTTGAATGTACGAATGAGATGATCACAGCCAAGTTCCATCGCAGCGCGGACCCACTGTTAAGAAGCGAACATCTGTCCGTTTCTGGGCCAAACGGGGAAGCTGTAACAACCTGTGGCTACCAGACATCAGCAGACGCAAACTTCATCAACATCGCCATACCTTACATCGGATGCTACACAAACAGAACGGTAGTTGAAATCATTTTCAAATCTAAGAACGAAATCTGGGCTATGAATCAGGGAATAAACTAGATGCCAGAATTACGACAATTATGACCCATCCTACGAACTCGTGCACCAACACTGACCTCTTGCAATCTCTGCGCAAGTCGTTCATTCAAAACTGAAAACACTCTTCTTCCACAAATCCGATCCTGATTTTTTTCCTTTTCCCCTCACCGCTGAAATGCTAAACATCATCTACCGTAGCCGTCTGTCTGCCTATCTTCTGACACTTGGATCTTAACCTGGAACCGAACCCGACCCTGCCTACCTATCGATTTAGTTCTTAGTGAGCTCCAGTGAATAAGCTGGTTCCCGCGACTTAGCTTTCTTTGGAAGTTGAAGCAATCTCGTGTTTACGACTATGATATAATATGTGTATTATCATAATATTATAATATCCCCCTATCCGCTGGTATCCAGCCAATTATTATGACTCCCTCCAATACGCATCCGACTGCTGTAGATCGGTAGCCAGTATGCAGGGACATAAGCTATGGTCGAACTATCAGATCTTAGGTTGCTCCCAGTTAGCTAAGCCCCCTCCCCAATGATGACACAACGCGGTAGAGACTTTCTGCTGTCTAACTGAAGCTAGTGTTTAAAGCACAAGCTCTAGTAATGTAACCGAGTGTACCAAATTTAGATGCCTACGTCCGCATTGGGCATAATACCTTCCCCTGTCCGCTTTTGTCCGCATTTGGGTGACCTCTTCCTCCCTCTCTTTGCGGACATCCTTAATAGAGGACCCCACAGACCTACTATAATATAATAATTATATTATTATAACTATTGTTTTTATAACTATTATTATTAGTATAACCATTAATATTATAATTGTAATAATAACAGGATGCCCGTGTTGCAGACTGCGATCTAAGAACTTCTACAGCGCCACTGGTGTGCAAGCCACATTTCAGCGTGTAAGGTCAAAAGTTAAGGGGGATTCCGAGGAGCCAGGTAAAAATCCTACGGAGGAAATGAGTCCAGGAAGAGATGAGATTTTCGTCAAGATATAAAGGTCGAGCGACTCCATATAATATGTGGATATTTACAATATTTTTAGAAGACTTACATTGCAGCTTAGTGAACCAATGGACGTCTGGGGTAATAAAGATATTAAAACAGCTTAAAACTCCACAGTTTAAGTATGCGTTAGTGGAATAGGTTGAGGAGAAGTGGCAGGCTACTAAGGTTTATCACTTTTGCTATTTGACTAACATAGGCCTACATCGTAATAGGCCTATCGCAATCGTAACAGCGTAAAGTCGGTTTCTATAGCGCCTAACGAAAGCTAAGGAGCGGGAGCCATCTTAACCACAGGCGCTCAGTCAAAACAAAATTGATAGGCAGGAAGGGTTCGATGTGTCTTCTCGATTCCGTTTCCGCCAACACTCAATCTTAAGCTGTGCAGCTACTTTAGGCCTACACACAGACCTATGATATTCGTCGTAATATTCGTGTTGTTCCAGCTGAACGATACCCACGTCATCTACAACAACATCATCCGCTACGCTGTTCCACCGCCCTCTGACATCATCACTCGAACTACTGTCTACTACGTTCTGGTCAGTTGCGTCGTCAATCGCACATCGAGCCCAAACAACGACTTCGAAACGTTGACCAGAACACCCCCGCCTCAGGCGGGCGGAGGCAAATACGATGTCCAGCTGCTACTATTCGACGACAATCGATTTACCAACCCCGTTGCTGAAAACCCCCTACGGGTGACTCTTGGCGATTGGCTGTACGTTGGAGTCCAGCTCTACTCGTCCGACCCGAATCTAAAGGTCGTTCTACTCGACTGCTACGTATCGCCTTCGCTTCAGCCCAATTCCCAACCACAGTATCGCTTGATTCGCAACAAGTAAGCGTCACATTTGCCGATTCATCATCATAAAAAATTAAATTTATTTCGGAAATGGCTAGATCAAAATAGGTTGAATAGGCCCTATTAGGCCGACTGTGGAAGTAATAATCAAAGCCACAGCTCTGACTAACCGTTCGATAACCTGTAAGCGCAGGAACAGAGGCTAACTATACTGTAGTTACATGCTTAAACATTTGGCCACACCAGTAAGCTAGAAGCATTGGTGTGTTAGGCTTACATAGGCTGCACATTCGCGCGGTGCTTGGCATGTAGGCCTAAAATTAACGAAAATTTGCGTATAGGCTACTTACTGATTAAAACTGTAGATGTGTCGATGAACCTACTGTGACCCTCTACCCAATCAACGACACGCTCTTCGCATTTCGCTTCCAGTCGTTCAGGTTCATCAATCACACGAACACTTACATGTACCTGCACGCAGACGCCTACGTCTGTTCCATCACCGAAACAGGCGGCAACTGTAATCGAAATTGTAATCCCAACGCCAGTCGCCGAAAGCGAAGCAGCGACGGACCGTATTCGATCGCCAGTCAGTATGTGATCATCGTGACTTCCGCCAATGCAACGTCGCCATCAAGTACCTTGGCTCTGACTCCGATGACGCCTGGCTCAACGACCACAGCGCTGACTCCGATGAAGTCAAGCTCAATGGCGGCAGCACTGGCTTCAATGACGTCAAGCAGCACTGGAATTTCAACAGCAGCAAATGGGCTTCCTGAGCCAACGGAACAAGTGCAAACACTGTCACTGAAAAGCGACAGCGCCGTAAATGCCGACGCCAACAGTAAGTTACTGAACTGAACAGTTTCCGAAGTCTAAGTTTCCAATATATGTATGAATGTAATCATGTATCAAGACACTTCATACAGCGCCTTTTACGCAGGCCCTACATCTAAGGGCGCTGCAGTCTGCACACAAGGCTGTTTAATTGGTCTATAACGGGTGCGTTTCGAGGGAGGCAGAAAACGTATGCTGAGCAGAATCAAATGAAACAGTATGTGTATAATTCAATGGAAAACTGTACCAAGAGGACCGTCCACCACAGATGTAGTTTCAGAAAGATTGTTGGTCGATCAAAAACATGTCTTGGTGGTAGCGGTGCAATCGATCTGTCGATCTATCTGTTTAGCATCTCTTTGGGGTCTCGCGGCGGCTGGTTCGCTGCAACGACTGACCACTGACGTCTCTCAAGTTTAAAGTTTCACTCTCAGAATACATGTAAATCTAATTACAGAAGTATACACAGCAAAACGATATGACTTTCCACTCTGACTTTTGCTAATTCCACTCTCCAGTGCCTTCCCATTTCTCTCAGCTTAAACACAACCCACCCTAACATTTCTTTTCCCCCTTCTGTCTGGTCTTCTGGCAACCGGACTTGGTTCTTGACATGGCATCTCAGGACAGCCCCGCTGACTTGACGCATCGCTCGTGAATAAGCTGGTGCCCTGCTCTTAGCTTTTAAGAGCGCTTTAGAAATTTCGAGTTTACGATTACGAGTGTCGCCATAACAGATAAATCGCTCTCGGTTGTCTTGTCGCAGCTTCTGTTCTCGTTGTCGGCGATGATGACCTCCGAGTCCTGACTCCACGTTTTCCTTCTTTTATATACCTTAGTCATCTCATTAACTGCTTAACTTATCTCCTTCGGCACATTCCATATTGCACATGGTCATAACCTTTCTCAAGCTACAGAAATCAGTCAACTCTCTTTTCCCTTCTGTGCTTGTCATCGATCTTCCTTCCGTGGTATGCTCTATCTCTGCTACTGCTCTCTTCCTTATTGAACAGACGTCTCTTGTGTCTTTTCTCAAGTTAACGCTAGGCTAGAAATTGGGAAAGTCTAAGATCTAAAGCCCAATCGATTGACACTTCGAAAGACCGCTGACCCTGCTGGTCATCCAATGGAGGCCAATCCAGTTTAGGTTTAAGAAATATCAACATTAAAATTCTAAGAAACCTGATATCTTTGATGGATGTTTGAGCTCTTAACCTTACCAGATCAAATGAAAATTGTGTTATGCATGACAGATGACACAACATCAATAAGTAAGTAAAATATTTGTTGACACGCCATGTGTCCATCGGCTGAGCTAGGAATCGTAGGCGAAAATAAGCTACAACCTTTGATGGTCTAACAGCAAACGTAACAACTTTGTTGTTTTCTTTCAGAGTCCAGTTCAAAAAGCAATTCAGTGATGCTGACAATGTTTCTACTTGTATTTGGAGCATCCATTTTATGTTACAACACATTCCAATCAACACACTAATGCTATCATGGCATGTTTTCCATTATTTTACCAAAATCTGTACATTAATTAGCTTTTGTATTCATGCCTGTAGCTTTTACAGCCATGTTTCAATGTTACGACAACGTCTGTATATTTCTGTAACAATTTTTAATGAAGGCATGAAGATCAACCAGACAAGCTGTTTACATGTTACCTATCATTTACACAGAGCTTTACAGAACAAAACTGAGACCAATCAATCCGTTTGCTGGACTTCAGAATTGTTACAGAGCTCAACTGATATCACATGCAACATCAATTACCATAATCCGGAATTCATGGCAGCCCAGAGAGACTTGGGCCCTTTTTCTGCCCCACAGGCCCAATTTCTGTTTATACTTTCAGAATGATCAACTGGCTTATTGCAGGTAGACACTGGTTCCTTGGCATCAAAAGAAACATTTTTTCTTATAATAGTTAGGCCTACTTCGCCCTGAAAAAATTTGCATTCAGCAGAACTAGGCACAGCATTTCTCGAGTTTGAAAGAGATTGTGATACATATCTGTTAGCACCACTGCCAGCAGCACTGTGTTCTGTGACTGTTTTTATCACGGCACATCTGCTTAACGATGTGTTACCAGAACTGCATCCTTCAACTGTAGCATAAGACAGAGACTCTGATTCTGTTTCCCCTTCTCCAGCAGATGGACCGGAGATGTCCTTAACTCTTTTAATTCCATTTACTTCTACAATCAAGTCTGCTGACACAAGGTGTACTGTGTGCATGTGTGTCCTATGATCATCTGAAGCAGCTTTCACAAAAGGCTTGCACGCTATCTTATTGTGTGTCGTGTGAAAGCCAGGCATGACTTGATCCAGAGGAATGGACAGCTTCTTCTTACCTGGACCACTTGCTTTCGATCTCCTATCTGAAAGAAGGACAGCATGATCTTGAAACATGCAAAGAAATGTACACACACAGTGATAACAGCATGATCTTGAAACATGCAAAGAAATGTTCACAAACAGTGATAATTACTATAATCTTTCCTTGCTTTCTCATTCACCCAAGATCTGTAAGACATTATGGATTGCACATGTTATACATTTATGATCTCTTTAATTTAAAAAAAATGTCTTTAATACTTTACATAAATACAAGTATGGTGCATGCTTACATCAATACTTTTATCAATTTAGTTTGCCCTATTTTTATTTATTTTTTGCATCAGTGTGTAAAACAATATTAAGAACAGAGTACTTGCTGTGACAAGTGAAATCACTTGGAATAGAATTGTTAAAATTCATCTTTAAAATCTGAACACTAGATCTACAAGCACATGTTTATAAAGTATCTCCAGTATTAACTTTTATAAATCCTGTTTCTTTATACTGGTAAACTATGGTGGTCCACGCTTCTATGGTAAAAATAAAGTTTCAGTTTTTGAATACATAAAGGTGCCAAATAAGTCCAATACATAAAATAAAATATTAAGTTCAAACTGATGTAAAATGGATAATATTCAGAGGTTGCACAAGCCCTTGGAAGTCTAACCAAGTATTTTGTTTTGCCTTCCTTTGGTCATCTATTTGGTGAATGCAAAGTCTAGAATAGGTAAGGCTCCTTTGCTAATAGATGTCGACTTTTTATTTACTTAAACATGCTAGATTAGCTTTTCAATCACTATAACATGGAAAACAGAACTGAAAGCCAGAAGTCCGACCTTGGCACACCTTGAGAGATAGGATTGTTGACTATTTCATTAAAGTAATCTAATACTGATAGTTTATTAATATTTCTGCCTAATCTAGTACTGATAGTTTATTATTATTTCTGTATTTATTAAGTGCCATTATTTAATAACTAAGCGTCAATTAATGGCGCTGAGCAACTGTGAGTTAAGAACTTGCTCAAGGATCCTATCCTGTAACCATCTCGGGGGGCCTCAACCCATGCTCTACTCGTTACAAGCCAAGCGCTCTATCCAACTGGCTACCATACCCCACAAGATTAACACATTTTATGGTTAGATACTGGTAGTTTAAGTCATACTAAAATAAAACTTTTTTAGGTTTGTGTATAGATTCTTGATTCAATACCCAGAAATCTTTGATTGACTTGTGCAACCCTAAATATGGTTCAATTTGACTAAAGTTTTCACCAACTTAGTTTTTAATAGATGGACTGTAATGGTGGGTTAGAACTTGGAACTTTAAACAAAAATGTTTTGGACCACCCTAGGGTACACATAAAATATGTGAACATTGTGATCTGTGATTTCAAAGGATTCTGAGATCTCTATAAGATTATGCATTTCATAAATAAATTTTAATTCTTTTTATCAAACTTGTCTGATCATTTGTGTTTTTTCTACACATTTCAATAAAAAAATTCTGGCTGTAGTAACTTTCCAAATTTGACAAACATAGATCTAGTCTACCTAAAAGAAACTTGCAAAGAGATAAATTCATTCATTTACCGGTTTGAAGCTGAAATTATTAAATTAACAGTTACTGTAGAAACTGTCCAATGTAATTTAATCTAGATGCTTCTACAGTGCCACTGTAACAACATGGCACTCGTCAACCAATGGCTGCGCAGTAAAAATCATGATAGGCTAACTACTGATGTCCGTCGGGAAAGATCAACTGGTGATCTCAAGACTATGAATATTACAAACAATTTAACAAAACAAGCTTGAAATTTGGGTCACAGTGTGATAGCCCAATAAACTTGCTCAAATGGCAAATAACTTGACAGTTTTATATATACAAGGGCTTAACCCTTGGAAGCTCAACAGAGGACGCATCAACATGCCAAAGTACCATCTGCTGAATCAATAAAACTGAATAAGAATGAAACATTCATACACAAAAATATTGTACTGAAATAGTGTATTAAAAAATGGATTAAAAAGCAAGCAAGATCCAATATATCAGCAAGCATCCATATAAAACCCATCCAGAAAGTAACACTTAAGTAAAATGAACTCACAGAAATTTACAGCAATAAGTCTATCTTGTGCAGGCGGCGGAATACTTGGCCGATTTCTGGTGGCTGCAAGAGCATCCATTCGCCTTCCTTCTTCTGCTATCCAGTCATTAAAGATATCAGCCACCCAGCCTTTATTTGTAACTGAAATCTTCCCAAATGGATACTCAAGGTTACCTCTCAACAAAGTCAAATGCAAATTCTTCTGCTCTTCCAGCGAAATCTTAAAAACAGCAACAGAAACTAGAACAGCACAAAAAGTGTACAATATCTCAAAATGCCTCTCTCTCTCTCTACATATATATATATATATATATATATATGTAGAGAGAGAGAGAGAGACAGACAGACAGACAGACAGAGAATACAGTAGCTGTTCAGCATGCAACTCATAGAAAGCAACAACAGTAGATGGTAACACAGCATCAGTCGGCAAATCACCATAGCTGCAAACGTCAAGGAGGGTGATGACAATTCTTTAAATAACTTAATTCTGTATCAATTTCAATTCAGTGCAGTACAAATAGGCAGTTTAAGTTCTTTCCAAATACCTAGGCTTCCAATCTTGGCTTTTTTGACTAGTAGTTGACAAGGACCATGGGATCATTACAAAGATTCATTTCCAACTCTAAACTTAAAGCACATATAATCATTGATGGGATAAACAGTCAGGGTGACTATTTAAATAGAATAGTAAATGGTACCTGTAGGAAACTATTTAAATAGTATTTCAAGTAGTAAATAGCTGTGGACTATTTAAAATACCACAAAACTATTTAACTATTATTGATTTATGTTACAGATAATTGTTTAGAATGCTTGCAATTTTCTACTATGTTAACAACTAACTATTTCAGATAGTGAAGTAAATAGTTATGAACTATTTAAATACTATTTAAATAGTATTTACTATTTGACTAGTACCCAACACTGCATATAACTTCACCTGTTACAGAAAGATATTAAGCTCCTTACTGAAAGATTAAAACATAGCACATTTATAAGAAATAAAATACTACTACCCAAATATCATAACATATTTTTAATAAATCCAATACTAACAGAAAACACACTTGTGTTGCTTAAATTCAAAGCTTTAAGTGAAGGAAAACGACGCAAGAACTGTAAACTTTTTTGATTTATCAGTTGATTACCTAAAAACAAAAATAAAATTACAACTGACTTGTACCAATTAATCTGACATATGTATCAATTAATCTGACATATGTGTAAGATACAAATACTGACATTCAGTATCTAATATCTACAGCCTCAGTTTTTAAGTTACAAGCACAAGTCTTTGGCAAACAAAATTAAAATTTCGATGTCATTAGAACTGATCTTGACTCTGAACTCATTAAAGCTTCAATCTACCTTCTACAGTATCAAACTGCTTAAAACATTCCTTGATTTAGATAGTTACTGGAAAGAATTATTGTAAAAATGAATAAAACAAACTCATCTTCTAACAAAATAATCATGCTGAATTCAGCAAAGTTTCAAAGGTCAGTGAATGGCAAAGAACGAGCTTTCATATAAGTGATGTCACATATGAAAATGGACTACTACACAGGATTTATTTACTGAGAGATGGACCTGAACATGGTCATCCATCAAATTACTGAAATTGGGTTTCCACTGGTATTTGCTAGAGGACGCCTCCATCCATCAATCCAGCACAACTGTTAATGAAAATGGAATGTTGCAAGTATAACATTGCAAGCTGTATAACTTCCAACACATGGGTTTGCTATGGGATTTCTTAACTTTAAACGAGTTTTACCAAAAATTGTGCCTTTCAGGAACAGCATGTTCTAAATTCTACATAAAATGCCATAATAGTACCATTATACAACATCATACATCATTATTTTCAGATTTTTGCTGATCAAAGTGGTATGAATAACTCAATACCCACCAAGTGGTCCCTTTTCATATGCGGCATCACATACACTTTTTAAGCAAATGAATATTTCATGACGTGCAATAGTAGGCAAGCCAGAATTGCAGCTATACTCACATGACAGATCAAGCACCTTCAGCTGTAGAAGTCCTTTCTTGTAGACAGCAATCACAGTAGTCAGTATTCGCAAGCCATCATTGTCAATTCCAGTAGATTTCAGAGACAAATAAGTGAGGCTGGAAAAGGAAGGAAACCTCCTCTAAAAACTGCAAACTCTAATTTTCTAAACTAATATCCAATCTTAGTTTTGCACCACTCAATTAATTATCAGAGACTATATGACATTGATCTTAAAACAACATGTTTTGATAAAATGTGCTGTTAAAGAGCACAAAAACTATGGTTAACTGCATGTAGTGCATAATATGCATTTACATGCAACATGGCAACTGTGGGAGCAGGATGATGTAAGTGCTATAAAATAATTTAAAATTTCAGTCACAATACATAGAACACATCAGTTTCAATATTGCCACTATATTTCTGTATACAAATTTACAATGATGACTTTATCAGTGTGTCAGAAAACAAGTTCCTGTAGTGATACTGTAAACAATTATGCAGCATTGAAAAGCACAAAAGACTATAGTCATTCAGTGAATTAAAAAGCCTTAATTTGGATTTAAACAGGTGCAAAGTTGGAACGTTTGCGGAGTCAGCAGGTAGGGAATTCCACATCTTTGGCCCACAATTGTTTTCTTCTGAGAATTGTCTAGTACTTGAGCATACAAAGTCTTTGTGAAATTCTCCTGCTAATCTAGTATTGTGGTCGTGCATTTCACAGAAATAAGCTCTCAAAACTGGAAGGCAGTAATTTGTTTTTAAAGTGATACATAAACACACTGTGCTGCTCATTAGTATTGCAATCAATTTTTAATATGCCTAGGGTTTGGAAGAACGGTTTTAAACTACTCCAGAGCAGCAGCCTGCTGATAGTATGATTAGCGCAATTTTTTTGTGATGTCATTAGTTGCTTCAACTGTGATGTATTATTACAGTACAACAAAAGGAGAAATAATATTTAAGTAATGCAGACCCTAAATATGACACCAACATTTTAGGGATTCTTCTCATCAATACCAGTTATGTGGTCCTTCCAAGTGAGATCCTGATGAATATATATACTTAAAACATATTTGAATCTACCTCGAAAATAGCTTTGGCATCATTTGGCAACATCCAAGTTGCTGTTAGGGATGCCATCATGGCAAAAATGAAAAAAAATTTGTTTTTCAAAATTCAACAAATTATTAGTTATGAAAAATTCAGAACCCAGTCCACAATTTAATCCTTTCAGCAGCTCAGTAACTGACTAAACTGACAGACACATAATGCATTTTACCACACACATTCACAACAGCACTGATCATCATATATAAGTTTAAATTGAGTTACAAATCAAAGCACAAAGCTTGTACCTGTACAGATGAGAAATGAATGCCAAGCACTCGTCATTGATATTCCAGATTTTACATCCACCAAGATCCAGTTTTGTCAGATGCTCAAATGATGTCAGTGGTTCAAAACAAAATGCCAAATTTGAAACTCTGTTGCCAAGTGAAAGTTCTTCAGCAACACTGCTACCAAATGCATCACTGAAGAGTTTTAGAATACGCTTACAAGGTTCTGACGATGCACTGAACAATCCAAGTTGGCTCACCTCTAAAAATAGTTCTTTACCAATCAACTCTGGAAAGGAGACCAAAGATTCAACACAAAGAATGTTTCTTGCAACAAAACTCATAGCAAGAGATTTCAAGGACACAATTTCAGTGACCTGTTGAGGAGAGGGCAGTTGATCTGATGTGGTTGCATTTAAATTACTGCCTTTGTATTCTTCATCTGGCTGAAAACGTTTTGAAGGCTGTGAGATGCCAGATTCAACAACTCTACGCTTCTTTGAATGGGGTGCATGCAACTGTCCTTTCTCATAGACATAATAAAATGAAGGATCTGAGAGTTGGTCCATTTTGATGCTTTGAGATTATTCAAAAATCAGAAGATTCTCTTACATATATCCATTCAGATATTGTACACTAAAACAACAATTAAAATCTGAGCACTAATACATCACAATTTGAAGATAATTGGTTACTTTACTCTCCAGTATGCATAGCCTGAACTTTGATGCCCAACAGATATCAACGACACTCACGACTGCAAAGACTATTACAAAGGCCCTACAAATGTTTCATTGCTAGCTTAAAGAACAGAATTGATCTGATTTTGTCATTTTAAGATTACATGTATTTGACCACAAATAGCGACCGATGTTGCTTCAGCCATTTTCTTTTGATCCCGCATTACAAAAAAGTAAATATGGCAACCCTATTTAGCAACAGTGAGACGTGTCCCAGTTTATATATATATATATACGTTTATTCACCACGAAGGTAGACCATACAGAAAGTACAACAAACTATTATCAAAAAAGAAAGAAAAAAGGAAGAAATATTAAATGGGCTTAAGTACAGCCCTTAGCAAAAATCAATCATCATAAATTCATCCAATCTATGATGCAACATAGATAACTCAATGTTATAGTCACGACATAAATGCAAAATTTCATCATTATAATAATCTCCTGTGCAGCAGTTATTGAGAATACTGTTATCATAGCTTCCAAATAAAATCCTAGCAGAAAAATGTATTTTTAGCAGATGCATGATATGTATAAGATCCATACGTCCCATAAAGTACTGAACAATTCTAACTGATTCCCATTTATGCATCTTGAAAATCTTCCTATAGATATTATTTTAAAGAAATAATTCTGGTCAGCCCACATCAAAAGAACGAAGTCCCATGCAGCACTGTGGCTAAACAGCTTGGATCTTGACCTGGAACCGAACCCTTTTGCCTAGCGATTTTTGTTTTGACTGAGCGCCTGTGAATATGCTGGTCCCTGCGGTGCAGCTTTCATTGGGCGCTGTAGATACCTCGGAATTGCGATTACGATTACGATTACAATTACAGTTTATGTTAAAATGACCGCCGCGGCCCTCTACATTATGGTTCCCTGCAAAAATTTATTAAGCGCATTTCATAATGCCAAGTGAGTGTAAACGTTTGGTAAAAAAATGCAAATGTACATGTTTTTCTATAGCAACCGTATGGCCTCGAACCTGCTCATTTTCAATGAATTTATCGGGTGAGATCATTCCTCGACGCTGCCTGTGTACAGACCGTGCTAGCCCGAGATTTAAATCTATTAAATATAGCGATTTACAGATATTATTGATAGATTCGTGCGTTTAGAAACTGTGACCATTCAAGTACTATTGTGATCGAGCATGTAAATTATAATATAGAAAATCAAAGACCGAGCCTCTTTATTCGACTGGACGCTACGAAACTACGAATCCATTTCCAAACACCACCCACCGTAACCGTCTGACTGCCCGCCCGCTTGACTTGAATCTCGACCTGGAACCGAAACCTTCTTACCTAGCGATTTTGTTTTGGCTGAACGTCTGTGAATAGGCTGGTTCCCGCGACTTAGCTGTCGGTGGGCGCTTTCGAAATTTCGAGTTTAAGATTACGAAAGGGCGAGTAGATAGTTCAAAGCCCGATCATCGACAACTCGGAAAGTTCGACGGCAGATGCATATAGCACTCAGGTGGAAACCACCTGGTATCTTTATGGCGTACATACATTCTACATAATTATGCTGATTACAAAATTGCTGATATATGGATACCATACAGAATCCAGATGGTTTATCGATATGCATTCCACATGAAGTGCAGATTGGCAAGCCATCTGGTATATATATATATATATATATATATATATATCATGTACACGTCCTGATTAGATATGGGCCCCATATATGGATACCTTATTGGGCATAGATGGCTTGCACATAATGGAATAC
The DNA here is from genome assembly GCA_964023275.1 of Norana najaformis. Classification (NCBI taxonomy): domain Eukaryota; kingdom Metazoa; phylum Annelida; class Clitellata; order Crassiclitellata; family Hormogastridae; genus Norana; species Norana najaformis. The sequence continues at coordinate 20,984,493 of OZ029913.1, read as the reverse complement.
ATATGGGTTGTCAGGTTCAAGGTCGATTTAGCAATCCAAACCATTTGGTGTCCCAATATGCAGCCCATTGGGTTACCAAATTCCTTTGCTGTTGGGGCAGTGAGCTCTGAATGCTTTGCCATTTGCTTTTGTGACACTTGTAATACCAGTATTATACTAATCATTTAAACTAGCATATCCCTTGTGCAGCATCTGCATGCTAGTTAAGAAATATGTCCCTTCAGGTTGAAATAATAATTCTGTGTTGCACCCAGTCAGCTGCCTCTTTTGTTTCCGTATTAGTTGCAAAATTGTGCCTGCGTTAAACGTACAAAATGGACTATGTTCTAAGGCTGTTATTTGATAATGACACCATAGTACTGAACTATAAATTACACCAATCAAACAATTCTGAATGTTACCCTACCTAATTAACCACAAAAGATCAGAAGGTTGATCTGGCTGCTATGCTTCAGCAACAGTAGCAGCCAGAATTCCAGTATGGATTACTCTGACACCGATTATTGCCAGTAACATTTTGCCAACAGACTTCATGAAGCAGAATGTTTTAAATCTGTTAAAATAAGGTCATAAATGATGTCTGACCACTGCTGCATCACGAAAGTTAGTGCCCTCCAAAAGGTCTGAAGTATTCTGAGACCTGATTATGAAACTGAGATGCTTTAAACAGGACTTTAGATCAAACAATGTGACTGGTTTAAAAATGGCCTTTATCAGCTGGAGTTTGTAGTATCACATTTTATTTTAAGAATAAGAATTGGACAACGCAATTATTTTGGTTGTACAAATTTCTACAGTCAGACAAAACAGTTCTTTCATCCACTTTTAAAACATTTAACACATTTCGGTCATATTCCAGATCTCATTCAGCACAATCTGAACGATGCAATTAAATAAAACAACGTGTATGGAACAAAGCAAGAAAGAAAGATGATTGTAATATCAGGTAGTTGTTTAAAAAAATTAGACTAAAACGTTTTTCACTTTATGCAACTAGTACAGTACAGTATTACAAAATGTGACGAAACGTTCTAGAATTTGTCAACAAAACAACAGTACTGATATAAAAATGAAAAGCTGCCATTTTGGCAGTTCAGTGCTACAGAAAACTTTCTCAAGGTAATTGGAGAAACATGTAGTATCTCAGAACTTGTTCCGGAACTGGACCTTAGACACAACTGTTGGTAATGTTAAGGGTTATCATGTTTCTGTCTCAGTAGAACGTCACTTAAAACTTATCTAAAATGCCTAAATGCTTGTAAAATGCAGTTCAAACAAAACAAAACTCAATTCAAACTCAATACAACATATAGCTTTTTATCCTAGCTGCCCTTGACTTGTAGCTACCATCACATAGTTCTGCAAAAATCATGCAAAGCTGAAAATGTCAGAAATTGAAGTCATCAGCAAACTATAGATGACAGAAATATGTGCCTACATTAATAACACACTGACAAATTCTAATAGCTGTGTATTACTTCTCCAAGACTCCAATCTCCTAAATGCTCAGAGGACTCGACACAGTGACTACAGTCAGTGTACAAATGCCTAAAACAGCTTAAGTTACATGATATTCAGAAACAATTCTGTTAATGTTACGTTTTGATTTTACGAAGCTTAACGAGATCTTAGAACATACCGAATATTCTGTTAAAATAAATAAAACTATCAAAACTTCACACTCAGCAGCAGCCTAATTTGTCAAAGCAAGTACGAGAAATGACCCTCCTATGTTTATTATCAAGTTAATTGTGCATTTTTGTTGCCTCTGAAAAGCAGAACTTGAGATGAGGTAAAGAAAGGTAAGATAGAGAAAGGTAAGTAGGTAAGGTAAGTAAGGTAAGGCAAGTAAGGTAAAGAAAGGTAAGTAGTTAAGGTAAGTTGGTAAGGTAAAGAAAGGTAAGTAGGTGTGGTAAGTAATGTATGTTAAAGAAACTTAGTGGTCCATTAAATACAATGTTTCGCTTATGAAAACTGTAGAACTGTGGTTGTTTTCTTTCAGCTGAACTTCATACACAATAGCTAACTAACATTTGGACAGCTTTTACCCAAGTATTTGCATGGCTTGATATAAAATGTGAAATTAACAAAACACTGTAGAAACATGATTTTGTATGTAGAAAATTCACATTTTCAGCAGCATCACAAATGGATGAACAGAATAAAACTTCCAAGAGTTGGTTTTTGAAGTAATAATTGCAAAAAGGGATTGGTGCTCAAACAGTCTTCATGTTATTGGAAAATCAGATTCATGTTACACTTGTGGTCCAAAGGGCAAGTGGCACCATGCTCCACCATTTATTATGTGCAAGTTATCTTGCACATGAATGAAATTTCTTACAGAAATCAAACTGTAGACAATGGACACAAATATTCTGTTACAGCAGGCACTCATTACCTATAAAATGGTATCGGTACTAGATGTGTTTGACAAATGAAGTCACAAAACCACAGTCTAAGAAACTTTACGACGGGAACACTGGATAAAACTTTTGTATGATTAAAAACAACCAAAACATTGTATAATTTAAAATTTTATGTATATACTTTGCCATGTTACATGGTTCATTATTTTTCAACAGCCAGGGTGAGGGAAATCAAGTGGGAATACCATCATTAATAACACAATCATTAAATGTGATATAACAAAATATTATAAGTAAGGTTAGGAAATGTAAGGAAATTAGCAAATACACGTTCTGCTCAGCATAGCATCTCAGAAAATCAAAACAAAATGCTAAGTATGTTATCAAGGCCTCTTTGCGATCACAATACAGTTTTTAATTTTTTGATGATACAGAATATAAATTTGTGATCCATTTGCCAAAATTACATCAACTTTACAACTGCTTACTTCACATTTCCTCGAAACCACAATCACATCACAACATCTACTTCACAACCATAAGCAAGAATTGTAGATCCGCAGGTCTTTAGAAATTAAGGCTTTAGCATATGACTGCTTCAAAAGATTTACAAGCTCTAGTAAGGCTTTAGCATGACCGCAACACATAATTGGTAATCCTGTAGAGAAACAATGTCATTACAGACTAAGGCTTAGTGTAGATAATCATAATTACGATGCATTTAAAGATTAAGGCTTTAAATATTAAGCCTTTGTAAAGAAGTGCATCAAATGCAAGTAAAAACATACACGTAAAAACGTTGTAAAAGTTTCTGCAACTAAGCCAGAAGAAAACAGACTTTCATTCAAAATGAATTTTAAGGTTCGACTGCTAACTCTTAAACACATGGTGTCTGGTTGGAATTAGACAGTTACTGTTCAGATCAAGTAACAACATAACTGTCGAACAGATCTTTACATCATAACTACATACACTGAAGTTAGCAGTAAGAGATCATAGAGACAGGGACCACAAATTATGCAAAGTGGTTTAATTGCAACTATGCAGATCAGTCAGCTGTTTCAGAGAAAATCAAAATTTAAATTCAACACAATGTAATACACTGTAAAACAGGAAACTAAATGAGGTATTACAATTTAACACTACATATCAATCGTTCCTGGCAGTGTAGCTATTACATCGATTCTAACCACTCCCACAGCGAGATGGAAGTAGTGAGAAACCAAGTACTTCTGTCTGTTAAGTATGGCAATTGTCTTGGGCAAAACCCAGATGCTTTAGCTAATACTAGTGTACAAGAATGATGCTGATCCAATGCTTGTTCTTTTGAGCAGATAATCTTCCCTCCATTGCTTCCAGGAAAACGCACCAAATCAACACTCGAGAAACTGTACAACAGACATTCCTATCCAAACACCATCTAGCTACAATAACGACTCTGTTACACTTTCCTATTTCTGGATCTTCAGAATATGATTTCTATCGGAACTCAGAAACAGAGTCAGCTCCATTCAGAATCCATCCACAATTCCCAAGTCAGTATCAGCCCCTTAAAATGGGCCATTTGACTAGAGCCGTCTGAATGAATAGTGAAATCAGAGACTGCCCAGAATATTCTTGAACAGCATTCTTATCCAAAGCACATCACCAAATAGTCGTTTTTCTCTTCTTCCACATAAAACTGCTCTGTGCATCGCCATTTAACCTTCTCTTCAGATCAGAGTACTTTGGAATAGAGCTTTTGTTGCTGTCCATGAATGTGTTTGAGGTTACACCATTAGACGTTTCATTCAACTGGTTTTCATTATGAAAACTCTTGGTGTAGATAAGGATGTATGCCTGGGCTTTGTAAACATCATCAATGGTAACCATCTGCATCTTGGTGTCATTGCAGTGGACCCAGGAATCTAAACAAACACATGACACAATATCTCAATTAGGATAAACAGACATAGAAAAGAAAGAACAGGTTGGTTACAAGGATCTTCTTTGTTCCACAGCTAAAGAAGAACATGCAAATAAAACTAAGCTAACTGTGCCCCTATCAGTAAGCCATGAGAGGTGTGGTCATTGAGCAGACGGAGAGCTCTTACAGTTAAAGCAAAAGCACAACAAAGTCAATCAAACAATAACCTTCCCTTACTACACTGTGTCCGGAAAAATTCAAAGGCTTTACGGTAAATATGAAAATAATTAGTAAACATTAATCGATTTTTAAAATTCCAAAAACAGTTTAATCCTGAAATATTATTTGCACTATAATTGTTGTTTTGGCGTAAAAATTTTATAACAATTTTGTCTTCCTCGCTGAACGCCATTTTTCTAGCAACTTTCTTTACAAAATATAAAATTCAAATACGTCACTGTGACGTAATTTTAAACGGGGGCCGTTAATAAATTACAAAGAATTTTGTTGGTAATTATATATTTCAGGATTAAACTGTTTTTGGAATTTTAAAAATCGATTAATGTTTACTAATTATTTTCATATTTACCGTAAAGCCTTGGAATTTTTCCGGACACAGTGTATAAATCACCAAGACTCAAACCCTGGACAGAAAGCAATTTTTGGTGACTCAATGCATGTCTTCTGCATTTTACCTTTCTGTCCAGGGTTTGAGTCATGGGAAATTCATCTCAGTACTCTGTAGTAAGCCAGAAAAGATCACGGTCGACACAGTAACCAGTATAAGAATATGAGAAAATCCATTGGCAAATCAAATTAAATGGTTCTGTGTTACTGCCATCCTTGTGACCAGATTGAATCAACTGCAGAACAAAATTAATGCCAAACTTAAAAAAATCTCTGCCAAAATCACATAATTTTACATGACATTAGAAATTTAATTTCAAATACAGTGGCAAAACGTCAGTGTCCAAGTCAGTGTGTCTCATAATACAAGTGACATGCTAGAATTAATCTGACCAGCAACTGCAAAAACGTCAACAAATATACAGAGAGAGAGAGAGTAGGAGACATTGAGAGACAGAGACATCGAGAGACAAAGATAGAAAAACAGAGAGACAGAGAGACGGACAGATAGAAAGTAGGCACACATCAAATACAGAGCCTGGCGCTTACCAGCCTCACTGTTCCAGCAGTAAGCGGTGTAGTGTCCTGAACCGAAGCCTCGGCCATGGTGAACAACGACAGCTGATAAGTTGTACAGCGAACAGTCAGAAATAACATCAGGATGGCAGAATTTTTTCACATCAAGATGTTGAGGAAAAGCAACATTTACACTGATTTTTCCTTTACTGTTACGATCTGACCACCTGTTAAACAAACAGAAGATCATTCATTTATTTGTGTTAGACTTTTGAAAGACAGGATCCAGATGCTAGTAAAATAAAAACCATTCAACTTAATTTTTAAAAATCACATTCTGTATTTTGCAAAAACATAAATGTTTGACTGCATGTTTTATATATACATTTAAAAATGTGTACAGAAACCTAATTATTTTGAAACTTGACCAGTGTGAGGTATTGAAGCCCTTGATTACGAACAGATATATAAGCTAAAACAAAAATAACAACAGCCAAAATCCCAAAAAGGTTAAACACATAATAACTGACAGCACAACAACCATTACATAGAAGGCTCCAAAATGTTAGAAGTAATTACATGAAACGTTTGAGATGCAGGCGTAAAACATGAGGTAGTTTGTTGATGAGGAAACGTTTTTCAGCTTCTGAGTAGGCTGTTGTCTTTCCAGGTGACTTCCTCCGATTTCCTGAATTCAAGAAATTAGAAAGAAATAGAAACATCTGACTAAAAGAATCATTTTTAGTTATGTATCCTAAACATATTGGAATGCAATTATATTGATCAAAACAAGTTCTACTCAATAAAAATATAATGGAAAATAACCAACAATACATCTACATTGACTTATATAAAACCCACTTTGCTATATGCAATAACGGCATTCTTCCCAATGTTATGCAGAAAAATCTCTACAGCCATTACTTAACCAGCAGCAAGCTGACATATTTCAACTTAGGTGAAAAAGTAAATAACTAAGTAGATTAAACAAAACAGTAGTAAATTAAATTAAATGAACTGAGTCAGATTATGACAGAAACAGCATTACATACAGAGAAGCAAGAAGAAGATGGTTTGCAGAAACCCAGAGACAGAGGTGCCTTGTTCACTTACTGTTACATCCATCACAGGCATAGATTCTGCCATCTAGTTTCTCCACTTCCATGAACTTTGCCAACATATCTATCAGAAAAAGTAAAAAATCACATCAGCAACAAACAATGCCTTAACAATATGGGCTGCGTGTTACGCAAACAGCAGTAAATTTATTGGCCTTTTTGTTAGGCTTTTAACATTTCATATTCCATGGGTCCAACCTCACCACTGACGCAACATTATGGTGCTTTTGCTTAAGCCACCGAAGTAAGGAAACTAGCATCTATTCTCTGTAAAGCAAACCCACAGTAAACTAGATTAGTCAACTGTCTACACTTCTTCCTCTGGTTGCTCATACCTACTACATAAAACAAAAGCAGAGATAACTGCACTGAATGGCAAGCAATTGTCTTGATTTCATGTCAACATGTTTTGCATCATAGTGACCAAACAACGGATCTTGCATTAGAGTTTTCATAACTCTGATAAGAAATACTAGTTTCAGTCTAGCACAGTCTGTAAACGGGAATCTTAAATGGCGTGGCACCCATTCAAATGGGCAGCGATGCAGAACGATCTCACCAGATTAATTCATTGAAAATGAGTGGCGTAAAGGCCATATGGTCACTACAGAAAATGTGTACATTTAAAATTAGTTTTTCAAATTTCATATAATTAATACTAGCATATTTTCTACGTCCATTTAGGTGGTGCATGCTTGGATGGCAAAAAATAAAGTTTGTTTTTTAATACTGGAAGGTGCCAAATAAGTACAATATACAAAATAGCAAATCAGGCAAAGTTTGATGTAAAATTGTCATAAATTCGTGTGTTTGCAATAAGGCAGTATAACATCCAAAACCCAGAAATAACAAATGCATCACTTACTTAAATATTTGATCAACCTGTGCAACCGCTACATGTGGTTCAATCTGGCTGAAATTTTCACGATGCTAGTTTTTTAAAAGATGAATTGTAATGGTGACTTCCAATTTAGAACATTTTTATGGGATCATCACAGTGTCCATACTAGTGACCTGTTGGCTATTTTAGCGATGGCTAGGAAGATAATAGGGGAACCTGTTTATACCAGGGATAAAAACTCCAATTCACATGTGCATAAGTTTTAATGGACTTGATGGCTCTGACCTTAGATGAAACCACTGCTAAATATATGTGGTGTTCACAGGGCTAAAAGAGATGACCTACATGAAGTAAAACACCATTAATAATGAAATCTAACAGAAAATAAAGCCAGACAGCTGGAAAATGAAATGAATAAAACAGAGAAATACCCTCCAACTGGCAGACATCATTATGTGACCTTCCCCTTGTGTGATACTGAAGCGGAAACTCCAGAGAAAGATCGACAAAAGCTTCTGGGATGTCTGATTGATGACCACAGGCAAGACATTTGACCTTGGAACGGAAACACAACATGATGATGACAGCATTCAAATTAAAAATACTAGTGTTTTCAATCAAAATCAAATTGGCAATAATCATTTACTTAGAAAACCATATCTGATAAGCTAGACTCAACTGCTGTAGTCTTTAAACAAAGCTTTTATCACTTATTGTATTTTGCTAAGAAACAACAGTCCAGTATACTGAAATGTTGCAGGAGTCATGATATTGGTAATATCACACATAAACTAAACATTTCATCAAATTATTGCTATTGTTCTTGTTGCTGTGAACATATTTATGAAAATGCCTTTTATGTATGTACTACATATAGTCATGGTTTTTTACATGAACTTCCTTTTACTGAAGCAGGTTCTGCCAAATAAAATTCTTTGACTAACAAAATGTGATCAAATTCACAAGAAATTAAAAAATTAAGCATGACTAAATTTGACTGATGCCACATGCCTTATGAGTTTTGTTACACAGTAAACATGATTAAGGTTGTATGTAGTGACGCAGTACTAAAGTCCGGTCAATAACTTGAGTTCTTTTTTGTGTACTTGTGCTCAGACTTGGGCTATCATGACTTGGACCCTCTGGATTCGAATTTGACTTGATGACTTGGGTTCCAAGTCACAATTAAGAAAACTACTGGTAATTGCATCGATAATGCAACTGAAATGACTTTCTTACGTATGCACCCAAATTGAGTGATTCCATAAAACAAAGACATTGGATATGGTTATCAATGTCTGTGTTATACACAACAGTTCAGTTCAACTGCAATGCTTGAACTTCTGGGCAGAACAGGCAGCTGTATCTGTCATCATGGCACTCGGTGGTAGTTAAAGTTTTAGCTGTTCTTGCCATGAGAGCAACTCTTGAATTTGTGCTTATTATGGGGGAAATTTTTATGCCCTCATCGTGTGAGACCGCTGAAAAAACCTCTGTCCAAGTTTTATTTTGTAAGTGCAGAATATTACAGATTACTGTGACACTTTTTTCAGTATTAACATTAATGCTATCTTGAAAGGCTGTTAGTTATGTGTTTCATTTTGTTGTGCTTTTGATGAACTTGGGTTTGGACTCAACTTATAATGACTCGACTCTGACCCAAGTGCTGGATGACTTGGACTCTTGGCTAAGGTGGACTTGACTACATCACTGGTTGTACACATGAAGAGATTGATGTTACCTGACTAATAAGTTCTCCCTGAAATAACTGTGTGACCAAATCATCACCACTGATACCATTTGAAGCATTTGTGTCAGCAATGCAGAATGCTGGTGATGAGGATCCATTTTTGGCAACTGGGCCTAGAGTATCCATTTCTGATTGAACCTTATCCAGAAACTCACTAGAGGAACACACAAAACAGACATAACAGACAAAATTATAACAAGCCAATAAATCAGAGAGGAACTGAATAGAAAATGGTAAGCTTGAAATTTTCATTACTCACAACTATTGTAACAAAATGTAACAAAATATTCATACAGTGCCTCTCAAAAGTCTCTGAAAAGCTGATATGTGTTTAATCAAACGAACTATCAGCTAATTAGCAGCTAATTAATTTAAACTGTGAGACCAAACAGCACAATAAGCACAAAGATTCTCGTAAAATTTGTAATTAAACATTATGAAAACAACTGTTGACGTACCTAAGAAATTCCTGAGCATCCTGTTGGGAATATCCTCGGAAGAAAGGAATAATGTTCCAGACGGCATAGAGCATTTTGTGTGGACTGACCATGGACAGTTTGCCAGACCACATGATGCGTAGTAAGGAATGAAGTTCATGTGACAGTGAACTACAAGGCAAACTCAATTGGCATCAGCATTTCTGTCTTGTCAGTATCATTACCATAATATCATTATGACTAAAAACTTTTTATGGGCACAGGGTCAAAACAGATGCATGCCATAACCTCCTAAATAGTTTATCATCTTAGTATACAACTCAGATCTGGGATGCCAGAGGATAAAATACAAATAGTTTATCATCTCAGTATACAACTCAGATCTGGGATGCCAGAGGATAAAATACAAATAGTTTATCATCTTAGTATACAACTCAGATCTGGGATGCCAGAGGATAAAATACAAATAGTTTATCATCTCAGTATACAACTCAGATCTGGGATGCCAGAGGATAAAATACAAATAGTTTATCATCTCAGATACAACTCAGATCTGTGATGCCAGAGGATAAAATACAATCAGCAAGGCAATGAAAGAGATGACTTTATGATGCACTTGTACATCAGTGCAGAAGTTCATTGCCATTAAATATTCAGGGACAATATTAGATCAAACTTGATATCAACCATTGCACATTATCCATTATTTAATGTAAGCGTGGATGAACCAGAGAACCCAACTGTTGGTTCATTCAAAGTTTACTAAAACACTAAAGTTCTTTATCATGCAAGTTCCCAATCTTTACATACTCATATAAGTTTTTTGTTACCAGTGCACATACATTTTTGTTGCTTCAAGTTGCTTCTGATGATTTCTTTTTCGTTTTCCATTCTTCCCGTTATGCTGAATGTCACCATTTGTAAACTGACACAGACAGATGAAAGGACACTTTTACAGATAAAATTACATTTCACACAGAAGTCATGATTATCAGATATTTGCAAATAGATGCAGAAATTTCAGACATTTGTAAAATTCAGTAGTTATGGGTACATCTCATTTGCAGGCTTAGAAAAATACCACATGAAGTGAAATACATGTCCTGTGTGCAAGCTTCCTATTATTCAGCATTTGTTTTGTATGAAAAAATATAAGTAAACAAAGAAAACATCCTTAAGTTTTCATAGCAGTAATGCTGACAAGTATTGGATTTAATATTTTCATAAAAATCAGCTAATGAGTTAATTTTATTTAGATGCTTAAACACACAAGAAACTCAATATAATGCTGTTTTTGGAAACCATATCAAGAACTGACATACAATTAGGTTGTGTTATAATGCGTTTTTTTCTATAGCTGAATTAATTTTGGATCCATGCACCAACTATGTTATATCAGAATACACATCATAATGAAGCATGCCATAAAGAATCTCTGGTGTAGTTACTGTTTTTTCCTGAAATTCAATCAATATTTTCAATTTTTCTATATTTCATTGATGATTCATATTTCAAAGATATTTTGAGCTATCAACTTTTCTATATTTCCACTAATGATTATTTTGAGCATATCTGAAGATATTTTGAGCTATTAACAATCAATGATTTCTAATAGAAATATTACATGTAAAGAAATTTAAGTAAAATTTGTGGGCAAAAATTTAAATATTGAAATCTATTCTAAATGGCTAAATTTTCCTGCTTTGCATAAGACAAAGGTTTTCAAAATGACAAATTTTAAAACTACAGAAATCAGCAAGATTTCTTTAACTTTTTGCCCAAAACACATATATTTCGTACCCTTCTGATAAATTTCAGGTTGAAAAGGCACATCCTCAAACCAACAGCATAAAAATCAGCTCAGACATTTTGGCTGTAGGCAATGCATTTGCAGAATAAACACATTAAGCTTATGATGGGTGTTGGTGTGGTGCCACTGGTAATCTGATAGTTGAGGGTTTTCAGATTTACAAATGGTCGAAAAACCTCATTTCCTACAATTGATATGTTGCATGGAATAGATGGTTTCACTACCATGGCAGCCTTTGACTGTGTAGTGTATTAATTTTCAACAGTACAAAAAACAGAACTGTTGAGAAAAATCTACCTTTTTGCTGGCAGAAGCCAGGCTGTATTTTGATAGTTGTATTTCAGCAACAGAAACATTGTTGCCATTGGTTGAGTTCGATTCTGTTGCAGCTGCATCTTTAGGAACCGTTGCTCTATCTTCTATAAATACTTTGCTGAACTGATGGAGGTGACTAGAAAACAATTTAAATAAAACTAAAATCTTAAAAGCTTCTAACAGACGACTCAATGAGCAGTTGCTGCTAGGCATCACTAGAACATAAAGTGGTCTTTCAATTTAAATAGCAAGTAATCCTGTGCATAATGTGCTTTATTGAGCTTATATAAACATATTTAACATATTTATAAAAGTTTCTTGTTGGTTCTAAGCTCCTGGGTTTCAATAACAGTGTATAAATAAGGTTTACCCTTACTTATTTACCTTTAGTTTAACATAAGTAGTAGAATACATTATAAAAAATTAAATGCATGACACAACTTATTTTGGCAAAATTTGAAGGACCAACTTAAACAGAAGAACAATTCTGCTAGCACCAAAAGGGCAAGTGAGACAAAACTGAATCATTACCGTAAAACCTGCAGTATGGAATTCATATAGCACGTGTTCCCAAGGTTTCTTAGGCCTGTTACACCAGCAATTGTGTGCCTTCGTTTTTTGGCATGTCGTACACCATTACTTTTGGGGGATGTAGCAACAGCTTCAGTACTTGAGTTTACATTTACACTGGCCTAAGCACAAATTTACAAAAGGAAACTGCAGAAATTACAAATTCAGACAAAAGTATTAAAGAAACATAAAAAGCAAGCAGAAGAATCCCAAAAGCCAAATAACTGTCTACACACTGAAAGTCTAATGAGGTTTTCAGATTTTGCAACAAAAATTTGCATTTTAATTAGAACAGCATAAAAATTAACACACACACACACACAGACATATTTGTTATAAACTAGGTTCCCAAAATTATGGTAACTGCCTATAGATGACGATGGCTTACAACCAAATTTAAAGAGAAAAACTGGGAACTAATGTAACTGTTTCGTTTTGTCAGAATACAAGGATCTGACAAAAATGATCTGATGCAACTAAAGAGCTTTGTTGACTATCTGTTAAATTTTCTAATGAAGCTGTTAACAACTAAAAAGTAACACACATAAATCTAACAGAAAGATTTATGTTGCTACATCTGAAAAAATGCATAAAGCTGCAATTTCAGACCTGAGTTGAAGAAACAGCTTTTGAGGACGACTTCCATTTGTTAAAAGCATTGGCAAGAAGATAGTATCTACAAAATGAAGAACAGACACAGAGATTAAAACTACAGATATCAACATGGCAAGGTCAAGTACATTCACAAGAATAAAAGGAGGACACTCACATGTGTAGGACTTGAGCATAATGCTAATTTGTCATGTAATTGGTGTCAGTGTGAGGTTTGACTTCGGGTGTTGAGTTAACCTGAAAAATTCTAGAATTCAGCTGTATGAAGAATTCTTTCGAGGCAATGAGCAATCGTACTACACAGCACTGCTGTCTTACAACTTCGATGCAGCTGTTAGCCAGAGACTTTAAAATTGTCATCTGATGCTAATGAAACAGAGTATACATATTTCTAATTCTCAACAGCAAACAGTAAATTCAGACAAAATTCCTTCCTATACTGTGCAGTAGACCGCAAAGTGCCCCTGGTGGCAAAAATTTTATCACATAAACTGTCAGCATTTCTCTATAGCGGCTACCTCTTTTGGCACTAACCACAAAAATATTATTAAGCAGCATCTCTTTTACCTCCTCAACCAAAGATCTGTGTACATAACATCCTCACTGATGTTGAGAAGATCACACCTAAAAAATTATGAAGAAAAGTTATGCAGCTTCATAATTCACCAAACACCACAAAATTGCAGTATCCTGTGCCAGTGCAGAGAGATTCAGTTGATAAGTATAACTGCACACGGTGATTGCTTCATCTGGATGACATCAGTGCCACACAGACCAGCAACTCTGCTTACACTGTTAACAGTCAAGATGGAGCAGAATCTGTTGGTTGGATTCTGTTTGCCTGAGAGTGAAAACTATCCAGTTGTTCAAGCAAATTACTTGCCTGCAAATGAACTTGTTCTTAAGAAATGCTGACATCATTTAAGCTGATGGGGCAATGCCTTCAAGAGGTACTTAGAAAGCACTACACAAATTCATTTATTTATTGAACAGTGGTGAGATCATATTAACAACAAACAAAATATCTCTGCCATGGGTTGCAAAAGGCAGACTGGAACGGACAAATGTCCTGCTTAACGGAGCCGCCTATTACATGTACATTGATGAATAAACAACCAAAAATAGTTCAACTGGACCACAACATTTAAAACACTTTAGAGCCAACAGAAAATGCAATCAAACATCATTCCAATAAGAAACAAAACAAACTAAACTAATGGATACTGTTCAATTCTGGCATCTGTGTTTTCTAAATAAATCTAAACTAGGCAATAAACAATCAAGAAGCAATTTGTTCCACAGGGAAGGATCAGTACACTTAACAGAAAATAGCCTCGTATTTTAACAAGCATAGCTTCCATAGCATTTATCTTTTGGTCTAGGGAAATATGTATGGCATTCCGAATCTATTGAAAAATCAACCACTGAAAGATAAGGGAAGTTGCTGATGCATATAACGATATATAAATTCACAAATTTGTAACTTATTAATCAGATAAATTTTCAGAATGTACAGATCAATAACAGTTGTTCAGTACCAGAATTATTGTGTCTAGTTACATTACATTACCAGCCAATGTCTGTATGTGCAGAACAATTCATTAAGGTAAACCATAAATTGGCAAAAAAATAATTTCACTAACACAACAAAATGCAAAATGTGTAAAGATTTCAAATATCTTTTGTAAAAATCCTCTAGAACATTAAAACAAACAACCAAATATTACCGGGACGACAACTGAAGCAGAGAAGCCAACGAAGTTGAGCGCTGAACACGACTACTTCTTCGGCGGCAGATGGCATTGTTACCATTGCTATCGTGCGAATGACTGGTTGTTGCCTGCAGACAACTCCGTAAAATCTTGATGTCACCAGCCAAGTTATCGTTTAATACATAATCGCCACACTCGTAGCTGTAATGAATAATTATCTGACAGTCAGTTACTGTCATCACCATTGACAGCGAACTCACTGACGCCATCCGCATGTTGTTATCATGACATTCACAGCAAAAAACAGTGAAGCAGAATAAATCTGAAATGGCTAAGCCTAGAATACACTAATGACAAAATAAGGAAGTCATTTGCATTCATACTTAGTAGCTACTGAAAACTGTATAAGCCTACTGAAACACATCAAAAGATTAAGTGCTGAATGCTGTAATCTATATAAGATCATTTTTTAAATCTGTATCAGATCTTTTATCACTTTTTAAGAACTGTCACCAGAGAAACTTACTGGTACTTTACATCTAAATGCTACATGATTATCAACTGTGAATGTGTGCAAGAATAAAATTATGCCCATTAAAAGTGAACACTAAAAAGTAAATATGATACAAATGAAGTCACAGTTTGAATGTGTTCAATAAATCAGCAACATACCAGTATATATATTTTTCATGAACATCCATTGAAAGAGGGTGCTATATTTAAAACAATGCAAAAAACATACCCATTTATTATTTGATATGTTGGCATAATCTAACACAAAAAAGGAAATATAAGCCCAAAAGATATTTATCTCAAACTTTAAACACGAAACATTATTCAGAATATTTATAAAACTGTCTGCCAAGAATTTAAAAAAAATTCACTTGGGCTTTAAAATGCATAAACATACATTCACATATACATACTTAAATACATACATATTTACATAAGTATAATTTTAAGCTATAAAAGACATTAAAATTACTGTTTTAAAAGCACTTTTCAAATTCGATTAAAACAAGTCTGCATAGTTTAATAATAAAGACTAAATCATGTGCCAAGTGTATACAGGGATGTAAAGCTGTCTCAAATGACTCATTAATGGTGATGTAGTAGTTCCTTTACCACCCTTTTGTGTACAACGTCATTAAATGTCAGCTTCATTCAATCAGTCATCTTCTGCTAAACAGACTAAATTTCCAAATTTCTTTTACTACTGCTTGAATAAGTTTTTCTTTTTTGCCTATCCTCAGCAAAACCTCTGCAATATGGCTTTCTCAGCATTTTGTTTTACTGAATAGCATGTCACATTTTTGCTGAAGCCTCTCATTAGAATTTAGATATCTTAAAATGATCCGTAGTTTGGCCTAACTGTTTAGCCATCAGAAATAATCTCTGAGAAACGTGACTGGTGGTTTTTCTTCCATGGAGAAGAAACTTCGATGCATACTCTCTGCCATTACGATATTAGGCCTAATCAGAAGCTATCTAAGGTCATAATAATATCTATACATCTATTGTACATATATGTCTATAAATACATGTATACACATGAAATGACAATAGCTTGATGGTACAAATATATCTGATACATCTCACCAATAATGGCAATCAAAAAAATAATGAAATGCCCATGCATGTACATTTTCAGCTATTTGCTATGCAAATGAGTCAGTTAATGTCTGTGTACCGTGCATTAATGGTATCGTTGGAAGGCATGACACTGACACGTGTTAACCAAAGTTGCGCATTAATGGAACACGTACTGCACATATATATGTATGAAAGAAACTTTTACCACATAATTTAAACCCTGATTATTAAAACAGTAATACCAATTTTTCTTTGAAAAAAATCTGTTTAAAATTCATTTTAGTCTTTAAAATGCACAAGACAGACTATGCGGTAAATCTTTCAACAGCTCAGCATACCTTGGTTGCCTGATAATGCAGCTGGATGTGTTCATCTAGGTATCTTCCACACGCTACATGAGAGCAACTCAAACATGCCTGCAAACAGTAGAAACAATTACAACTAACGTCTAGGACTCCACAGAAACACACATAATGTAATACTAGCATGTATAGTGTCGATCAAGAAAATCTACATCTTATTCCTAATATAATGCCCCCAATTATAGAAATGATATTGTTATAACACAGCCAAGGACATACTTCCCTAAAGTTTTCAATAAATGCCTATCACAGCTGATGTTTATTCTTCTATAATTAACGATATGCAGAACTGATATGACCAACAATTTACTTACTTGCTCTTATAAATTTATGATCTTTTTTTGCATTATATTAACATCTTCTGCAGTAATACATGTACTAATTCTTTCCACATTTGGTATGAAACGTACAAATTACTGTACTAGGATTTCACAGGTAACATCTGAATTTCACAGGCAACATCTGAACAACATATAATATTTAGGCACCGTTAGGGTGTTTCATAACCCTTGTAAGTGCGAAACTCATTCAATTAAGCTTAAGTGAGACAATATTGAATGCCACTGATGGACAGAGTCAAGCAGCTATCAGCTGTGAATTATGGAACTCATTTTGACTACTAGGGCTGTTAAATTTTTTTCATGTATATTACAACTAGTATTAAAGGCAGGATATGCTATCAGATAAAAATTTTACCACTGCTCTTTGTTTTAATGGATGCCGTGCAGCTATAGATCCTCATGTGCAATGAGTTAGAGTAACGTAATAATTATACATCCACTTAATGCATTCAGACATCCACACAGCATGTTATTTAAAGGCATAACACACAGGAAGCCAATCTATGAAGGAAGAGCATATCACAAATATTTTAGCTAAAATGCTTCACAGTATGGTTTATTACACCTGAAACTGCCAAACAACAACCTTATACTGCATTACAATTTAGCCATCTTGCACAACTGAAAAGCAGATGCCATCCAGAAAAAGCACAAAAATCTATAGCAGTAGAACTTGATTATATTTTCATTCCATACCCAAGCATTCTCTCTTTTTTCACAAATGGCACATTTCCATTTTTGAGGATTAAGAATCGAGTGATGGTCTGACAGACGAATCTTCTGGACATGACGACAATTGTTCATTTTACGCAAATTCCAACATCAACCCTTGTCAAGCAACTGAAGATGAAAGAAAATCTGAAACTTTAACATACAAAGATGAATTAAAATATTTAAATACCATTTAAAACATGAATATTTGAGTGCTCAATAACACCTTAGTAATATCTACTATCAGCAGACACTAAAGTAGCAGAAATAAATGTGGCCCAAAGCCACACAATAATGTTTGTTTTTGTCGAAGCTTGGACAAGAGCAATGCTCAGTAGGTACCTTGAAAAGGTTCCATATAAATTTTCTGAATGATTGAATGAAGATTGTAATCCTTTAATCAGTACTGTTCCTTATTAAGATAGCATGGTCAACAGTATCAAATACAAAAGATAGGTCAAGGAAGCAAGTGCAGTCACTTGACCATTGTTCATAGAGCAATATCACTGCTGATGAAGAGAAGTGCTGCTTCAGTTAAATGAAATTTGCAATATGCTGCTTGGAAAGGGAGAATTAAAGCGTTTGAAGACAGGCGTGTCTCTAGCTGCTTTTTGACGATTTGTACAAGAAGTTTAGAAATAACATTCAAGTTGAAAATGATTCTGGTGCTCACAGTTAGAAATGTATCTTACCAACCAAAGCAAAACTAGGCTTTTTGGACAAATTGAAACTGTAAGCTTATTTTACAAGCATATACATTTTATAAACACATTTTTCTAATTCATATATACACACACATATATATACATACATACATATACATATATGTATATATATAAATTCATATGTATAAGCCAAATATTTAAAAATACAAGATATATTTAATCATATCATTCACCGTCTTGCAAATTTGAACCAATATTACAAAAGAAAATATTTTATGGAGCAAATTCTAGTTCTTATTGTACATCAGGCCAAGAAATGTTTTAATTTAAAATTGGAATAAGCAGACTTTCACTTACAAAGTTAGCAACAAATGCTACATTACAAATAAAGATGGCTAGTGTTTATTTTAAGCAAAAACTACAGTAAATTTGGAAATTCAATACCAGATTTGTGTGATAAGTGTCATACAGCCCATCCAGTATACCACACATTTCAAGAAGTTCAACTAATATTTTCAATAAATGGCAACTATAAGGTCTAACATTAAGAAACTCTGAATTTACTCTGGTCTGCAGCTGCCAGTTAACCAATTTCTTCAGTGTAAGATATGACTAAGACGATATGCCGCGTGTCTTTATCAGACCAGTTTCCTAGTAACAATTTCCATTCAGGTGGTTTGTAACTGTTAGTATTTGCTAATCGCATGACTGATGCCAACGTAAATTTCTTCGTAAGCGTGTTTACAGTTCTCAATTATTCACTGCAATAAAGTCATAAAACAGCTTAAATGGCTCATTTGAGGCGTGCTGCTAGCGTCACTAAACAAGCGCGGAAAACAATTCAAATTCATATAACATGATACAGCTACAAAAAACAGATTCTGATTATATTACCTGTTGTATTAAAACTGCGTACAAGTGCTTACGTAATTTGAAAAATAAATTTTTCATTTAAAATTGTTATAAACTCTACACACCGTACTTGCGCTTTGTCTTCCTCTATTTTAAGTCATGTGCGCCATCTGATGGTTGACACTTTGTATAGCGCAGATCCAGAAATTTCACTATAACGTTTTAGAGTATGTAGGCCTACCTTATATGCCAATTAAATTTTTTATAAGACCTTTCTTAGTTGAAACTTCTGATGACCTTTTTTATTAGCCCCCTTGATCTTTAACGCTTTTGCTCTTATGATTCTAAGGTCTTCCACTCAACACTGAAAACACTTTTCCGAAGATCCTGTCCTAATTTCTCTTCTTCTCCTAATCTATCATGCAGAGCCAATTCCAAACACCACCCACCGTAGCTGTCTGACTGTATGCCTGCCTGAGTCTTGGATCTCGACCTGGAACCGAGCCCTTCTACCTATCAATTTTGTTTTGACTGAGCGCCTGTGAATAAGCTGGTTCTCGCAACTAAGCTTTCGTTGGGCGCTGTGGAAATCTTAAGTTTACGATTACTATTATGGCCGGAACTTATCGATCAGGACTAAGGAGCTTGCATTTTGACCTTGGATACGTGGCTGAACATTCCAAACCCAGACAGCCAATGTCACAAATGGTTTCGTATTAGACCACTGGTGAAAACTGGCGGCCAGCTATGAGCCCAGTGTGGGTCCAATGAATCTGGCTATCGTGGAAGACGCTGGGCAAATCCCTACCCGCACCCAACTTTTGCCTGATCGTCTTGACCACCGCCCTCCACCGGGACGTATACACGCATAAACTTCTGAACAAATAAATTATATAGAGTCCTAGGAGGAAGTTTCAGCCTCGAATCTGGAGAGGCTCATGTATGCATACCTCGCTTTATTGGCTCATACGTTCATCAAATTTATACCAAAGTTTTCCACAGTTACTAGCTTGTAGCCTTGGTAGATTTGACAAAGGATAACAAATTTCATCGACAGTTTTGACTAGTCGTCTTCTTGTTAAAAGCGGAAACGTGAGTTTCCTCAGTGAAGCTGTTTATAATGTTTCTTACATACTTAACGGATTCCTTTTCTTCCGCTTATCTATCCTGCAGATCCAAACATAACCCACCGTAGCTGTCTGACAGCCTGCCTGCCCGTTCTATAACCTCGTTGTGCCTGCCTGAGTCTTGATTTGGAACCGAACCCTTCTTGCCTATCGATTTTGTTTTTGACTGAGGGCCTGTGAATACGCTGATTCCGCGAATTAGCTTTCGTTGGGCGCCGTAGAAATCTCGAGTTTACGATTGCGATATAATGTCAAGCGTTGGCTGTTACGATATGTCTTTATTCAACACTACAGACTACTTTCTTACTTTTTAATTTTACTATACACTTGTTTCCGAGGAATTATTTCCGGTTTTCCATTGGGCATATTTTACCATGAGCGTGCCAGTGTTTATCGATTTAGAATCAAACAACCAGGTATATAGGTTTTTCACTTATGACTTCGAACGTATTCGGCAGAAATTATGTTGTTTCGTGTCGCGTTGTTAGCGAATTAAATAATGAGATTTGCTTTACCGGGAAAGTTAACTGACACGTGATGGATAAGGGCTGTGTTTTGCCATAAGGTTGTAGTGCCAGACAGTGCTGGAGAACAGCGAAAGAAACATTTCACCCTAAATTTAAGGCAGTTGTAGAAATGAGTACGGCATATATGCACTTTAGGGGACCGGCTGTTTTGGGCGTCGCGGCACGGCGGAAGCGACGCTATGATTTGGGCCTGTGGCTTGGACTACTAATCGTTTTTCGTTCGTTGTACTTTTAATGCTGCCGCCAATGTGAATCTGTTCGAATTACAGAAAATTTGCAAAAATCAGCTAAGTATTTTAACGTACTTACAAACGCTAAGAATTATACATAGTTTCCTTAACTGTGTGCAGCGCCAGAAGCCATTTAGTTTTAAGATAAATCTTATGCGGCGGAATATTCCGCCGCTAGACCGAAAAATATTACTTATGCGGCGGAAATCTCATTCAGAACTTTCGCGCTTGCGCATTCAAAACCTTCGCGTACGATATTTACGTTTTAAAAATACGTTTTACAAAGTTAAAAAGGCAGAATTAATCTTAAGACAAACTTTATCAACAATTGGACCTACCCTTTTCATATAATTTTTGACCTGCCTTTGTTGGAAGCTGGCGAAAACCCTAGTCTCAATGAAACAACTTCACTGCTTGTATCACTGTCATTAGCGTTTGAAAGTCAGATAATTCAGTACCTACAGTACCTCTGGTCCTGCTGCTCATAAACATGTGATATCCTTCAAAGTTAACTCTACATCAGATTCCAAATTACTGAAAATCATATGCCAATCTTGTTTAGTTCACCATCATGGTTGATTTAACATGAATGTCTCATGCAAAATTTTTTAACCTCACATAAAATATCTCTGTGATCATTGTACTTAGACAAGTAACCTACAGCAAAAGCATAGCCTATTTATTCACCTAATTATAATTATCTGTGAAATTATTTGCATAGAATGCTTGTTCCCTCTTATCCAACAGGCTTAATTATATGGGCAAAGGGTTAAACACACCCAGGAGGAATATTGGAGAGGTTTTATATTCCTCAAGCATTTATGTATGTATGCAAATTATTTGCATAGAATGCTTGTTCCCTCTTATCCAACAGGCTTAATTATATGGGCAAAGGGTTAAACACACCCAGGAGGAATATTGGAGAGGTTTTTTATTCCTCAAGCATTTATGTATGTATACATATGTGTAACAAGTCACCACATATATCATGTGTTAAGTGCCTCATAAAGGCGCTGCATGCATGACTATCTAATGGGTCTAAACAAGTTCATTTTAAGACAGTTTGAAATGTTTGCTGAACAGAGTAAAATGCAACAACACATACATGCAGTGGAAGGCCATTCCTAGAGGAAGGTCCAAGACGTGCAAAGGCTCGATGGGTTCGAGTTGATGTGTGCGGCAGCTGCATATTTCAATGAGCAGCAGAGCACAACAACCAGAAATTATATTTTATACCCCAGTTTACATTTACTTGAAACATTAATATTCATGAAGCATTAAATTTTATACTAATGAAGTTTTATTGTGGAATTTATTTTCAAACTGTGGTGCCAGTAGTAGAGCAAGTGATGTGTGACATGTAATTCTTGATAAGATCATCTTTCACTGTCCTAGTCTAAACAACTTCAATGTACCTAACAAAACAACCTAGACTGGTGTTGAAATAAACCACCCTGGTGTAGAAACAAACCACTGATTATTGCTGTTCTTGTAACTATATTTGAGCAGCATGTTACTGTTATATAATTCTTTGTGAATATGCTAATTGATAGATAGCCGAACTAAGGGCTTATCTGAGGTCAAAGGGTGCTGATATATCAGAGGAGAACACAGAGCCTACTCTTGATGAGAACCTTGCCCAAGTCATCAATGCATCTGAAATTCTCTGGAGAGATGGAATCAGTGAAGCAGGTTGGCTAAATTCTCATGCTTAACATTTTTACCTTCATGTGTTGAAGCGTATGTGTGTCGGTGTTTATTCATTTCAACAGTTACTTGCTACTTGCCGTAACAAGAATTGTGTTTAGCTTCCTGCATTTGTTTGCACCTCTTTGGAATGAATGTTATTCTAACAAATTTCTATAAGAGCTGCCACATACACACAAACATATGCATGTATTGATTTGAATGAATGAAGGAATGAATATTAAGAGATTAACATGCCAGACATCAAAAATAAATTGAATCAGAGGCACGGTATTTGACAGATACATGTAATATACAATCCAGTGGAAGAAAATACTTTGGAATTCAAAATGTTACGGGTGATTTTGCCTTGAGTACTGAATTTATTAAGACCTCAAACTGATTTATGTGTGACCACTGATTTATGTGTGACCAATAGCAGAAATTGTCTAAATGTCTGTGTCATAAATAATGCACATTTCTGAAACCATACTAGTGTTGCAGATGTAGATTTCAGGCTTAAATCTTTAAATCACATGGAAGTGCCAGATAATCTTCAACAAGTGTTTGAGTCTGGATCACCTGTATTTATATGTGCTTGAGCTGGAATTTCCTACAGAATGATACTGAACATCCACGGACGGCTAACCTTATGGCAATTTTTAATGAACACTTTAACGTAGTTTAAAATAAGTATTACCATAAAATTTTGCTGATATGCCAACAGCAGCCCACATCTATACTGTTGGTATAGACAACGATTTTGAAGAACAGCATAGTAGAAGTTAATTTCATTTGTGTACCTATATGACGCCACAGTATATGAAGTACCATGCACCAGTTGATGGCACTGGGGGTCGTCCATAAAGGACGTTTGCAGAAAATGACCAATTTTGAAACCCTGTCACCTTATTCGCATTTACCTTGTCCTCCCTCCAACTGAGTGCTAAGGCGTGGATCTTTTGTCTGCTGTCTGACTGAAGCTGTTGTTTAAGATGCAGGCTGTAGTGAAATAACTATATTGCCAACTTGAGATGCAGATGTCAGCACTGGGCATAGCCCCCTCTACCTTGTCCACATTTGGATGACATGCATAACTGGTGACCCCTATGCAATTGGCCTATGAAGAATTCCTCAGTCTCCTCATACAGTGAGCGTCGTGGGGAAGCTTCAACTTGAACCCTTCATGTTTAGAAGGGATCTCTCCTAGGCTGTTTAATTTACACAGCAAAGCTCTTTATGAGGCAAAATTCAGTTGAGCCCGTGAAAAAATAATGAATTTAATTGTTTTGCAGAGTTGGAGTCGGTTTTCAACAGCATAATCACGTTGGTGATGGTGATGCCGTTTGAGAAGAGCGAAGATCTTACGCAGGAGTTGTGCAAACAGCTCAGCAAATCGCAGACACCAGACAAACGAACTATTGTTCGCCTCAGGCTGTAAGCAACAACTATATAACCCTCTAACTTTCAAAGTTTTCTTGTGCCTTATGCATAGATGTGTGTGTGTGTGCTCGTGTGTGTGTTTGTGTTTGCTTGTCATAAGGAGTTTTACGATTGAAGTAAACAATTTTTATTTCCTATTTTGCAGTCTGAACAATCTATTCAGTGGTCTGGAAGAGGCGTCTCCACTGCGATTCACTGCTTATGCCGCTCTTGTGAAGCTTGCAGGCCGTGTAGAACTTCTCCATCTTGTCAATCCAAAACTGGAAGATATCAAGGGTTGGGTCAGCCAGTGGAATCTTCCCACTGCCAAACTACAGTCACTGCTACGAATTCTTCATGAAGCATTCCTCGACTGTAAACAAACGTGAGTAGCTTTAGAATTTTTTGTCATAAGAAAATGATTTTAATATTGTAGAAGTATGGTTGAGAAGTACGGAAAAGTAATAATTTTAAAGTAAATGATATATAAGTAAAAGTAAATAAATATTAATGTTGAGCGTTTATTTATACAGCTGATACAATCTAATCTAGTAAAATGCTTACAAGCAGAAGAAGATTAGCAGTTCCTTAAGCCAACCCAGACAGACAGCGGGTGTAAAGTTAGTTACCTTTTTTTCTTAGCCTCGGCACTTGATGGCAAGTGGCCAGTCTTCTCCCTCACTATCTGATCTACTATTGACAGTCTACAGGCAATGCATGCATTCTATAGTTTGCTAGGATTGCAAATGGAGGGAGGAGAGATTTTGAAGTCTTTCTTTCCTGGTGGAGACTTGAACCCTAAGCCTTTGGATTGACAGTCCAGCAATGTAACCACTTGACTATCATGCGCTCCATTAATACACCTAAGGTGCATTTCAGTGACTGCTACTGTGTATACAAATCAGCATTAATTTTTGAATATTTATCTTGTTAGTTGGTGTAAAAATATCTTATGCGTAACTATAAATTTAATTAAGTGGGAAAGTGTTGCTCATTAAAATTGATTTGTGATCAGACTGTAGGTAAAAAATTATACCCTTTAAATACAAACAGTTAACTCAATGCTTGCCTTATAATTTAGGAAATAAAGGAAACAAAATTTATCTTGATGAAATGTAAAGTGCAGCTGGTAGGTAACTTAGGGTACAAATACTGCATAAGAAATGGAACGTATGTATCATGTTGTAATAAAACTTGTAATTGTGTTTACTGGCATCTTAATGACGATTGGTTTTTGCTTTTTCAAAAAAGTGAGAAGGCAGCTAAAATGATGTTGGAGTTGCTTGGTACATACACAGCTGAAAATGCATCTCAGGCCCGCGAGGATGCTCAGAAGTAGGTGCAGACAGTTAGACATTTGAAAGTGCTTTAGACATTTGTTGCTTTTCAAGTATCATGATCCACTTAAAGCATGCTGATTACACAGTTAAAATGATAACTGTATGAAGGATTATTTTCTTTGTATTAGTTGGCAGGTCACATCCTTTATAAAGGTAACAAACGTTTTTTGATGCCTTTGAAGAAGCCCCCTCAGAAGCATAAAAAAAACGGATTATGAAAGCATCACTTCTCTTTGTGCAGTTATGTAGTAGTAGTAGTTCTGCTATTTGTATGGTTCAGAAGTGAATGGAGAAAACTGTTGTTGCAGATGCATCATCACCAGTCTGGCAGATCCAAATGTGCTTTTGCTTGACCATCTGCTATCGCTGAAACCAATCAAGTTCTTGGAGGGTGAACTGATACACGATGTAGGTTATGTTTTTCGTTTGAAGCAACTTGAATTGTGCACTTGTTTGAAATCTCTAGAAAAATTTAGTTTAATGTTATAGCAAATTTGAACGATCTAAAGAATGATCTTTACTAACACTAAAAGTCGTTTTATTTTGCCAACACTGATTTTATGCAATGAGGTTGTGTCAGTCAGTGGTTACCCACCTGAAGCACTGGCTGAAAGACTCTTGAAAGTTCTGTAAGTGATAAAGTTAAGTATCTGTTGCTGCCTTTTTAACTGAAATTATGAAAACTAAATGTTTTGCAATGCATCAGAAGTTGGTCTTTTTCTTGCTTTAAATTTTAGAAGTGTGGACTGTCCATATACAGCATTGGCTTGATAAGACTCTTTTTTAATTCTTGTTTGCAGTTTAGTTTTTGCTGGAAATGTAGATTCAGTTATTTTCTTTTGAAGCTTCTGACGATCTTTGTTTCAAGTAAACTGTCACAATATATGACCTTCTATGAAATGAACAAGGATTTTGTCAATGGTTTAGGTGAGTACGTTTGAGATATAGTTTTCCTAAGTTGTAGTATTATTTAGCTGAATTTAAAGGGCACTTGTTGCAGATTTTGCTGTTAGGTTACTAGGAACACTAAAATAAAGTGTAAAATGTGTCCCATATCTCTTAAGGGAGGTACACATCTCCTTTTGTAAGCCCTTGAACTGGCAGTGGACAAATCACAAAGTCCTGGACATGGGGCAGTGCATGACAGGACTTGCTGTTTACTTCCCAGCTTACACCAGTACCAAATTATACTGCTTGGTGACAGAGGCACAATGCGTGCAGACAACTTGCCCAAAGTTGTTACTTGGGGTTGAACCTGCATCCACATGATCATTGACCAACCGCTTTACCGGTGGACCACCGTGCCACACTTGCTCTAGGTTAGTAGAAATACCAAGTCTATCAAGGCATCACATGTCAGAAACATATTCCATTAGATAAAGACAATCAAATGACCTTTGAAGCAATAGTGCCAGATATTTGCCAGTTGATTGCCTGCCCAGTAGTTTCATATATGTACTTTTTCTAGAGTTAGTTTATAATTTTTTTCTTGTTCTGTGTTTTGCTAACAGGTTTGTCACATGAACAGAACATGCACAAGATGCGAATTTTGACCTTCATGCAGATTGCTGAAGGAAAAACTGAGCTTGGATTTGATCAAATTCAGAAGGAACTCCAACTGTCACCTGAGGAAGTTGAGGCCTTTGTCATTGACGGTGAGTCATTATTGGATCAGTTCTTTACTACTCTCCTTTGTAATCTCTGTTTATTTACCCACCTCAAAGGCATAAGGACTTTCTAGCACGTTAGAGGCCTACAAACATGACTGAATGCGACCACATATGGGTTGAATTACACAAACAAGCATAAATTATTTTGTAATGAATTTTCTGTAAGTCACTGTTCTGTCATTCTGGGCCAGTACCTCCATCCCAGAGTCAGAGAGCAGTTGGGCAATCTATGTAGCTTTGCCTTGCCTTTAGAAGGGAAAGAATTACTGGGATTTATAGACCTAAAGAAAGCTAGATAATCTTTACCCTTGCCATGCTGAACATTGCAAAACTATGAGGTAGTTGTATTTGTGGATTGCTTTTAAACTGTCTTTGCTAATGACACCCAATTGATGAATTAGTCCTAGCTTTGAAGGAGCAATATTTCTTTTAAAAATGTTGATCGTGTCTGGTGGAGATAATGGTATAATGTTTGTTATACAATAAATTAATAATAATATGTGTTACCCTTTATGTGAAATCTTGGCAGTTGTTGCAATCATGAAAAATATAGCTTGGGTTAAAAAGCATAATGCAAAACAGGCTTAATGTGTTTTCTCATGAATGCAGTCTGTTATTGTAGCACATTGATGTAACTGGTCATAAACAGTTCTGTAGAAGTTACCGAACAAGTGTTGGCATTTACCCAGAAACTACTACAGTGCAAATCACTTGATGAAAACGGATAGGACAAAATATCGCTTAGTACGAAATGAATACTTGGTCCGTTCTGATGTAAACCGATAATAACGTTAAATTACTCTCTTAAGACAAAACTGATAGGACAAAAAGATCGGTTATTACGAAAATGATTTTCGGTCCCGTGAATTTATTTCAGTGATAAGTCCGTCGCATAAGACGAAATGTTGACTGAAACACAACGGCTGCAGCTTGCAGTAAGGTTTCGGGTTTGCACTTCCGTGTACACCTACGATAGTTTGACAGCATCGGTCTTTGATATATGTCACCACTCGAGGAATGAGATAGCGTACATGTTTAAACTGTAATTGGGTGATTGACTACCGGTAAGAGACTTGCAGACCAAAGCATAAGGCTCCTCAAAATGCATTGGTGCATGAGACCATAGATATCATAATTACCATAATGATGCCTGTGTATATGAAGTAAACTTTTATAGCTGTCTACACTAATGTGGCCATTTCATTCGTGGGTATATTTTGTCTAACAACGAATGACATTAAGCCAGTCATGTGGCACATTTATGGTAGTGACATATGTAACGACAGTGCCCTATAGCTAGACGCATTAGGCAGTTCAGGTATCTTCGACTACTCTAGCCAGATTAGTGCCTGCTGTTATCAGACATGTAACATACTTGGTCAATGGTCAGAATCTCCTAAGTGCCTCGCAAAATACAGAGGCATCCAACCCCATATCAATCAGCATATACATTGACATGTGCTGTACCCTCGATCAAAGGCTTCTCTGTCTGATGCGTCCACCCCTCTCCGAGACGAATTCGGATTCGCTGTGGAAATGGCGTCGTAATGGAATGTCGGCCTTAGCCCTTCCATAAACTTCGCTTGCTGCTCCAGCATGAAACAGACCAGTGGTTTACTGAGACTCGCGTCTAAAAATGGCCACTAAAATTCTTAGCCTACCATGATCATATACATTATACAGTAATGCGTCATTAGCTACTGCATGGTAAGTCATGCAGCCATAATGCGTTTCTGGTTGGCATGCTCTGCTTATGTTTGCATAACGGTTAATACAAAAATTCAGTTAAGACAAAATATTTACGCTGGTACCCTGTCTTTCGTCTTAAACGAATTGCGCTGTAGTTTAGTTTTTGTGTGAATTAAATGGTCAGATCACTGATGGATGACATCAGTGATGGCAAGAAGCACAATATTTTAGTATTGATGTTGCTTCTGTTTGCAGTTGTGAAGACTAAGTCTGTCTATGCTAAGATTGATCAGACTTCACAGAAAGTTGTTGTTCAGACGATCATCAATCGAACATTTGGGAAGCAACAGTGGCTCCTTCTCCGTGACCAGCTGAATGTTTGGAGGCAGAGCCTGATGCTTGTGCAGAACAGCCTGCAGAGTGTTACTCCGCGCTAATCATTTCATGATCCTTACAATCCACAGACTACTGGCAGTCTTATAAAAAGACCTTGAGCATGTTTAAACATTGAATGTTCTGTAAGAAAAGTTGGTTTATGATTTTTTTGCGATGTGGATGATGTGGGTGAAGAATAAAGTCGTGGTGAAGTGCTTTATTAATAGTTTATTTTTTCAACCCATCCGCCTTCCATGGCCCATACGAGTCAATGCCGCACTGTGCGAAAATGACCACGTTTACTTGTGCAACTTGTATGGATAACTAGTTGCGATTTGTTGTGTTTAGATGCACTTGTAGTCGAAAGATCATCTAGGCTGCATTGCCGTCGATTTCAGGGCTATGGTTGATGAAGTTGCATAGTAATTATCCCATGGCCTTACCTTACGAGTTGTTCAAAATTAAGTTTATTAAAAACTGTTCTTAAGGTTGTAATAGCTAATTTGTTATAGGGGGCCTATCCTGCCTGTTCTCTTCCCTTTGATCAGTTTACAGACTGTTTCATGTTTGGTTTGGCAAATTAGTTACTAACTGTTGACCTGTGGGCCTCTGAGCAGTTTAATGCTGTTCAGTCGTGTTGGTTAGAAGACCTGATGCCAAGACTGAGGTCTTCTGTCTCGAGAACAAAAGATGAGGCAGCTCAGATCGACGAGCAGAACAGTATAAATTCAAAAACAATGCCGTGTGTGTTACAGGGGTCGTCCATTCAGAACCTTCGCAAAGAGGAGAGGGAGGGGTCATCGAATGCAGACAGGCGAAGGGGTTATATAACCAATACGGGCGTCCGCATCTAAATTCGGTCTTCACTTACACCAGACTCATCGCTGTCTTGAATCACCAGATATGGATTTTAAAAGGTGGTATAGAAGACTGCTTCCGCGTTAGAACCACTACAGTTTTACTCCTGAGTAGCCGATTTATCCTGTGAATCTATGAATTGGTTTTATTTATTTATTGAACGAGCGATCAAGTTCTCTCGGGGAATTTCCTCTTAGAGAACAAGCTACTCTCGCCAACCCAGCAACAACGTCATTTTATGAGACATACGACGCCTATCTGACATAATTCCCACATGGGAATCCTATGTCCTACATATCGGCCCATATATTACGTGATCACATAAGCCTATATCCAGTACATATAAAGCCCATATGTGAGTACTCTAATACTGGCTATGCCTTTCATATGAATGCTGTTGGGGTCGGTATTCAGCAGCCCTACGGGCACGAAAACCACGCAGAACCAGTTGAGTTACAACGCTCATAGTTCCTACGGCAGTCTGAGCTCAAATTCAAGCGCACAAGTATGCTTAAGTCCTTGAGTGGGAAAATCCGTGAGTTAGTGCATACACGAGTGACGGGGAGTAGGCCTAGGCCTGTGTGATGTGCAGTGTTCTTGACAGTTCTGAACTTTGCTAAGATTTCGAACTGAACAGAACAAAATTCTTATATAATGGAAGCTTCATAAACGCGCGGTAAGAAATACGAGCCCTCTGATTTCTGCCGACAACTGTGGTGCGCTTTCGGCTGCATGCATAGGGGCCTACATTCTGTCGCTTTGAGGTGTCCGATACGTTTGTTGCTGTTTTCTTACATGTTTCCTATGTCAGCAAGAGATTTCCATCGTTTGTTATTGCTGCTGCAGAACCGATAAATTCCGCTTTCAGGGCAGATGCAGTGGCCGAATGCTTATCCATGTTTTGTCGAATTATCATACCTATCGTTCCTAAATCTCAGCGCTGAGCCACCTCATCTCCGAGTGATTCCGAAACCAATGCTTTCTTACCTCTATCAAGCGAAGGTTCGCTGGTATGCAGAATCTAAGACAACCTCTGCACATTGGTTTAAAAAACTTTAAAGCTAACACCATGGTACCAGCATTATATCGTTTTAGTAATGAATAGATGGCGAAATGTTGATTTAAGAGTTATAACCCCAACTGCAGCCTCATGAGTAGGAATTACGAAGCCCATATTATTATTATTAATTGGCAACTTTCACGAAACTAGCGTCAGAGAAGTTGCCAATTAGTAATTAATACTAATAATAAAATAATATGGGCTTCATATGTCCTAGAAATGACGTTTTTGGTGGGGAATTAACGCGCTATGAAGAGGAGGGGAGAGTGGAGAAGAGAAAACCGAAACAGGAGGACTATGGAGGTTACAGATGTTACAAGCGGATCTGATGGCATCTCATCGCCTTTAGTTCTGAAAATGTCCCAACGAACAACTTTCAAACGCCTCTTACCCTTTACAATTAATAAGTTTCTTACAGCCATTTTTTCTCTACTCCTTGTTATTCACAACTCAGGGGAAAAGATGAAATAAAGGTAGATATTATGGTAGAAAATTCAGTCTCCGGCGATGTTGCAATGGCAGACTGCCACTCCCGCTAAATACGCGACTGTAGGTCTCCACTGCCGCTCGCCAATTACACGAGCTACCAAGCCCTCTTGCAATTTCTCCTCTACCGCCTTTTACCCAGAAGTAAAACACGTGAAAAAACGACACTTGTCCTTATCTTCCTCGTCGCTGTAATTCCAAGTACCATCCCTGCACGGCAGCCGCACGTCCGTCTGTAGGCCTATCTATCGAACCGACGGTTAGGTTTCGACTCGAGCGGAAGACCACGCAGGGGGCCTATTCAGTCTGCCTGACTGATGTCGTCTTGAAAGAGCGTCTAGTCGCATGCGAGTAAGCTGCTTGCACTCATTTCGCTTTCTGGCGATTAAGAAGTATAGAATTTGCTATTAGAATTAGAGTTGTCAAGATGACAGTTTCGTCCGTAGTTGTAATTAGACGCGCACAGAGCTCGACGCTCACAAACACAAGTTAGGAGACCGACCAACTGGAAGCTTAAGGTCTGTCTGCGGGGGAAGAAGAGGATTTCAATGAGCCTCGAAGGACTCAACAAGTGAGAGTTTCCTCTTAGGCTTGTGTATAGAGCCTCGAACACTTATATATATTAGTATAATATTTATTATAGGCCCATGTTTAAATATTTGCACCACAATGTATGTATGTATGTATGTCTGTCTGTCTGTATGTATGTATGTATGTATGCATGTATGTATGTATGTATGCATGTATGTCTGTATGTATGTATGTATGTATATATGTATGTATGTATGTATGAATGTATGTATCTATGTAAGTATATACGTATGTATGTATGTATAGAAGTATGCATGTATATATGTACAAATTTTGATATACATGTAGGTATGAATATAT
This sequence comes from Norana najaformis, assembly GCA_964023275.1. NCBI lineage: Eukaryota > Metazoa > Annelida > Clitellata > Crassiclitellata > Hormogastridae > Norana > Norana najaformis. The sequence continues at coordinate 20,952,028 of OZ029913.1, read as the reverse complement.
GTATGAGGACGCTTAATACAGTGCGTTTTAAGCATCTCACAAAGGCGCTGCAATACTTAATGATGCGCATCAATTAAGGTCGGCAGTGCATGTAGGGTAGGCCTACGCTCGAGCACTGGCGGATCTAGGAGTTAATGAAGGGTCGAGGTCTTGTATGATTGAAATATACTTTTGACGACCTTTTTGTATCGAGTATAGAGCGAAGCAATCCATTGTCTGAATTTTTCCTGCGTTTAGTTTTTTATTCCTGCATTTATTAGGGGCCATTATCTAATGACTCAGATTCAATAGATGGCGCCGAGCACTTGTGAGTTGCTCAAGGACCCTACACAGTAACCGTCTCAGAAAAGGCCCGAACCCGTACTTTCCACGTTACAAGCCGAGCGCTCTGTCCAATATGCTACCGTGGCCCCCCACAAATTTTGTTTGTGCTAATGCTCAGATTATGGTTTTCAATAGTTCTGGCAAGGTCATGCTTGATCCGCTGCGTATGAAACTGGGTAAAAATCGGTCATTCCAGCTTAAAAGGCAGTTTATTTTGCAGCCGAAAATTGTTTCGATTTAAGTCGAAACTTAACTTGTCCTGCTTATACAGCAAAATTCGCTTTCATTCGACCGTAATTCATAAAAGTTGGCAAAGATTTTGCATATTTTGACAGTATTTTTTCAGCTCTTCGCATCAAAATGACATTTATTTTAAGAATCTAAAAATGAGATGCATGCTCCTTATGGACCTTTATGCTCCCTATAACTATAAAATCAGCGGTTAAAGGACCACTGATTAAAAGGGGAAAACGTTCAGGCCGACATTCAAAATACAGTCATTCGGCATAGGCTACCTCAACTGTGAGCTACTAGCCTCACAAAGGGCAAATGACTTAAAGGTCTTTTAGACCGTAAGAAAATCGATAAGCGTATTGATAATAATAACGCAAAATGAATAAGGCCTACACGTACTTGTGTATTTGAGGCGGAGAGAAACAACAGGTATTTTTGCGAAGCACCTAAATAATAACCTATCGACATTTTGTGAAACGGATCTGAGTTGCGCTTTTGACTTAAGAAGACTGCAACCGATTAAGTCAGCATATCAAGTCCAACTGCCTGAAGAATAGGCCAACGTGTAGGCGCAAGTGCTTGGCCTATTCCAGAAGCAGACGTTTTGACAGACTCAAGCGAAACTTGTTCGGCTGCCAGTCACTATTTGACAGACGTCGACACAACTCTTAGTGCATCGCCGAAAGCAACCGTGCGTGTCATCTCCACATAATTTCACGCATCTCTCATCCTCTTCTGGTCCAGGTTCGTGTTCCAGAGGACGGGCGTCAGTTCCCACTGCATCCGGAATCAAACCCTCAGTGAAATCGGGAGTTCATGTTTAGTGAAAGGCAATCTAGATGAACAAGGGGCGTGTTGGTTGGATTTCCGTGTTTCAGCTTCAGATGAAAAATTCCACAGTGAAGACGACCATTTTTCTGAAACTTGGCTTATTGCTGTTAGGAGAAAATTTGGCTGCTAAAGAGTACACGTTATAGCGGCTTAAGTGAAAGGTCTTCAGTCATAAAGACACGTAAGCGCATTTCTAAGGTTCCTAAGAGGCGCTACATAAATAGCCATATATCATACACATGCAAGCATACGTATGTAAGGAATGAACGAGTATAGTCTAACTTACTTTTACCACCTTAGGCCTGCCTTCTCTTGGCTAATAATAGGGCTAGTATCTCATCAGGTTATCATTCACGGAAAAGGGACGTGCATTGGAATAACCATACTTCAAAACGCACCTACAAAGATATCCTTCATCATTCGCTGATAACACACACATGCACACACACACACACACCGTTTTATGTTCAATACACTAGTTCCTATGATTCCTCTACTATAAATGTACTCGAACCGTATAGTAAAGCTTCATGTTAAAATGTTATACCGCATTATTCTGTTGTTCCTTTTAAACTGTCGATGTGCTTTCTTTCCATTTTTTTGCACGCGTGTTACTTGTAAAGTGATCGCGTTTGCATGTCTCGCGGTAATAAAAATTACTTAATTAGCAACAAACCGATGTAAACTGTCCAGTTTTTATATATAAGTCGTTCGAATTACACACGAAGGGCGAAGAAGTAGGCCTATCAGAGAGATGCGGAAGAGAGTTGCCAAAATGAATTGGAGTCATCAGGGTCTGAGCTACGAATAAGATACTCTGAAAAGATGCGGGCTGACAGCACTGAAAAGAAAAGGAGCAGATGACACTTGATTGACGCTCTTAAGGTAATCAATAAAAAGGAAGCATGCAGTGTCATAAGAAAGGTTTTTTAACTTATCACCCAAGTAGGTGAATCGACTTTATAGACGTAAATAATTCGAGAAATCGACTACGACTTCAGAGCAGAAAATCTTTAGTGTAAGAGTTGTAAAGTTGTGCATCACTTCGTATGATAGTACTGCATCTATGGACAGTACCATGCCAAAACATTTAAGTGGAATGTATGAGGATTTGGTCATTAAGGAGTGCAAATTGTAAAACATCGTGGTCCTAACACGTATAAAAATCTCCAGAGCCACTTAAAAAATGTATTTTCAAATTCTGATGCGTGAACAGTTGAGTAGGTAAAGGTCATCAGATTCAGTCTGCTGACTTGGAATATCGACGACCAGATAACAGAGACGGTGCAAAACTACATTAATTAGCCCATACTTGCACTATTTCCTCATTCACACAAAATAAGACATGAGCCTGATTAACATGTCCCTCACTGCATAGGTATCCCACGGCTATTGCGTGCTGTAGGCCTATGTTCCGTAACTCTATTGATATGAGAGGCGCTTTGCGAGATTTTGCATTTTTGCATCTTTATTGCACTCTGCACATTGAGTCCTGTTACCAAGGGCTCTCTCTCTCTCTTCTTTAGGGGTCGATGTATGCGTCAGCCCAGGGTGCTCTGCAAACAGAAGCACCCCATGCGCTTTAGAAAGCATGCGGTAGATTGTGTACGAGGAACATCCCTGAACGTGGAATAAAAATAAACGAACGCTGTTTTCTCGGCCAGGCACTCCTTGGTATATAGAAGTATTATATATCTATGCGCATACTCATCGTACATGCGTATATATATAATGTATAGCGTATATAATGTACGAATGCATGCACGTATATGTAGACTGCGCGGTGTATATGCACATATATAAGCTACGGTAATGCGAATACATCTGTATCTATGTATTCATAGTCCTGCTTGTGCACAGGCAGATCGGGTATCCAAGAGGCGTAACAAAGTTTTGCCATTATATATATACATATGGTATATACATATATATATACATATATATATGTATATACATTATATATATCTGCGGCTGTAGCAATGTGGATTGAAGCGTGGAGGTGGCTAAGATGCCGAAGTGCAGACAAGAAGATGGGAGTCAGATATGACTTCAGCAACCACAGCTTCTGCTAACATTCAGCTGCGTTGCTTTCAGCTCTGCATTCCTAGTACGCTTGCTGCAGGAGCAGCAGCAGCAGCAGCAGCAGCATCTGCTGCGGGCAATTTCTAGAGCTCCCACGAGGCCGACTGAGTGAGCGAGCGAGCGGGTAAGTGAGTGAGTGGGGCAGGTGGCCAAGGCAAGCATCATATAATGTACGGACCTACCTGTGCTACTGTGTACGCTGCTATGGATGAAACCGCCCCCTGCACAACTGGGGCTGACAAACAGCGACTGGCACGACTCGAGCTGCACGGCTTCCAGACAAGAGTCTACGTACATTCTTTCACTTGACCTATACGCGGTAGGCAGGAGAGAGAGAGAGATAGAGAAAGAGAAAGAGAGAGAGAGAAAGACAGACAGACAGGCAGACAGACAGACAGAGAACAAGAGAAAGGAAGAAAGAAGAAAAACACGAGGAGGACAGTGAGAGAGCCAGAAGAAGACAATGAAATTGATGTAGAGAGAGAGAGAGAGAGAGAGAGAGAGAGAGAGAGAGAGAGAGAGAGAGAGAGAAAGAGAAAAAAGAGAGAACCAGAGATAGAAAGAGAGATAGAGGAAGGAAAGAGAACTAAGGAGTGAGAAACTCAGAGAGAGGGAAAGAGAGAGAGAGAGAAAGGAGTGATTAGCAGATGGTGAAGGATTTCATGGTAAAACCACAAGACGAGTTTAGATCTATATAAAACACTTCCTTATAGAAATCTCAGTGAGTCGTCAATGGAGCAACCGGCGACGAACGACTTTGAGTGAGCAACGTTTTAGCAACGAACAACTCAAATCACGATTCGCTAACCAACTTTAGCTCATTTGCAAAGCTGCTGCAGTTTGTACACCTATCGAAAGATGACGCATCTGTTTTCAATGCGAGGCTAAAAGTAACCTCAGCAACAGCCACATCTACAGTTTTTTATTCATCGTCAGTCTGCTAGGAAAATAACCTTCTGTTACAAAATTCTTGCTTGTGTAGGTAACTTACTGTCTGGAAGTGTGGCTTTGATGGAGAATCTTACGTACATGTGCGGTTCTAAAGTCGTTTTCTAGAGCCTGAGATAACCTTCTTTGACACCTGATGGTTACGAATCACCTGTTGTTGCTGAATCCTATCGGAAGATAATCCTATCGTGAAAATGACATAGTGGATAATTTTCTTTCTGAACAGAGCTGGTCGTTCTCTCGAACAAGGTGAGAAACTTTCAGTTGCAGCTGCAATTGCAACAGATAGTCTAGATGCTTGGGTATAACTGAATTTTTTAATACAAAATATTTTAGCTGTTCTTCAAGCAAAACACAACAATTTCAGTACGACAATGCATTGCAACATAACACATAATCAATACTATACTAGTCTAATTATATAGCTCTCCTTCAAAATATTTATTTAGAGGCGCTCCTAGCCCATCTTGGGCCTACGAAGCTTTTAGTACATTGAGGACTAGATGTTTGCAACGGCCATATTGGTTATTGTTGACGCATCACGTACATTTTGCTAGAAAGTTGTCATTTGCTGTTTTCATTCGGCAATTCGGGAATGTTAGGATGTTAATTACACTGTGACAAATTTTGCAACAGAACCGGAACTAGTGATTTAATTCGATCGCGCACTAACCATTTCCATAATCTCACTTGCTGGTACTGTGGTGTTGAAATGCCTCTTCTTGTCGCTTGCTTAAAACTATACATTTCTCTTATAGATATATTCTTAAACAGACTGCTAAGACACGTTAGGCAATCTCAGTTGCATCACACATCGGGATTCGAACCCCTTTCAGCCGTTCTCAAATGTGCCTTTCCAGCGGTTTTCTATAGTTCTGTGTGCCTAACCAAACGCATCTCTCCGACAATTTTATGTGTACACAAAATAGGTCGAACTCTGCAATAGGCCAAGTTGCTAAAATTCCCTCATGCTGGCTTAGACTTCAAAGCGCCGAATCATCAACAGGACAGTTTAACGCACAAATCAATGAATTTAAAATAACTAACCGAAAGATGCAATTATTTTACATGTTACTGGTCATCTCTGAGAGTCTTATTCAATTAATTGCTTTATACAATAGCACAACACAAGCGAAATGAAATTAGTAGGTCTAAATGTATTTATTGATCCAATATTTCTTGTCTTTGCGACCATTTCATCGCTTTGACTTGATTCTGATTCATTTTTTGCACTTGGTAAGGTTTTACATGAACTACAAATTAAGGTCTTAATTTTTACAGTTTTTTCACTATATATATATATAGTGAGTTCTGGGCGATTGATATATGCCCCGAAGTTTCGTGAAGAATAAAACTGCATTCCACACAATTCTCTACGATGTATGTTCCTTATTAACGGCTTTCATCACGTTGTGTTTATGTATTTGTTTGCCTTTGGCGGAAATGCACTGTGCAGAGTACAAGACATTTGCCTGGATCTTTATACAGCTGTTTAGTTCACTGAATTCTGGAGAATTCTAGTGTTGCTGAAATTGGAATTACTTGGACTTAAACCTAAAAGTCGCCTGCTTTATATCATTCAAATTTGTTTGCGAAAAGATTAGGCCTAACAAGACATGCTAAAGGTTACTTAAATTAAAATAAATCATTGCTTGAAACTCACCCGAGTTGCTCTAAAGTAGGACCTACTCGAATTTTCTGATAAAGGGAGTTGAAATCATAAAGCTTCAAACTGCTCAGAACTTGCTTATTAAATGCTCCGAAATTATTGATTGGAGTTGTTGGGACTTAAACCTAAAAGGTCTTAAAATCTCAGGAGACCAGGTTTCCTCCCAAGAACCCGTTAACTCGTTGGGATAACTAGCAGCGTTGCCTTCACCATCCCATCTGCCAAGTGTAGGAAGTCTCACAAGCGTTATACACCTATGTCTCCTGATATATCTTCATGAAAACGTCTTTCATAAACGGTCTTCAGCTTGGTTTGCTTGTGACTCATCGCTGGCTGCTTAGTTGGCTGGTCATTATATGCAACACCTCTGACAGTCACGTTCTTTAGCCTCACATTGGGCCTTAGCTAGCCACCATTTACCGTGGGAAAGCACAGTGTGGGCAAGCTATGCGAACCAGTGAACGTGGTATCTTGGTTTGGCACATCGATGCTTACCCGCTCCCTAAACTTGAAAATCTGGCGCAAATGTTAGTCTTACAAACCTGCATTTTATTAGCAATTGATTAGGCTAGGAATTAGTAAACGATGGCGTTTAATAGCATCTTTAAGCTAGAAAGAAGGAGGTGGCAACTTCTCCTACAACAGAGAGATAAGCAGCTGATTAGGTATTAGTAAACGATGGCGTTTAATAGCAGCTATAAAATAGACAGAAGAAAGCTGCAACTCCTCCTACAACAGGAGACGAACAGAATGTTATTATTGCTGAGATGTGTTTTCAGAGTTTGCATCGACGATAGACCAACAGCTAGCAACACAGTTTCACACGAATAACAGTTCTTATTTCAAAGCATAGGCTGCTATAATCTGCTGAAGTATCTAAATGGCAGGTTAATAATTCTCTTTCTGAATTCCTGCGAGTAAATCATTGAAATGTAGAACAAAATAAATAGTGAATGCTTGTTTTGTCAAAAAGCTGCTTTGATCCTGTACCACTCAACTCTTTGCAAAGAGGTCAACTATTACAACACATTGCATATGCCTCGGTCTTATTCGATTTTGCACTTCCACTATAGTATGAATACATTCTGAATGTCACTGCTCGGCTAATTTTTGGCAATTCCCAAGTTTAGAGATATTTTTGGCTTCATTTGAGAGAAATTGCACTGGCTACCCCTCCATAGAATATAACAGAGTAGTTGCAAACATAACCAAAATATCCAGAGGGTTTTAATTGTAATTGTATTTTGACATTTATAAAGCGCCAGTTCAAGAATAAACTCATCAGGGGCGCACCCGACCCAGACCAGTGAAGCCACTGTCAAATAAGACGGACTTCAGACGCCTGTGAAATTGCCGAAGGTTTAGGCTTCACTCGTATGCGCAAGATTTAGAAATAGGCATAATCTTTAGTTATACGTGGCCTATGATATATTGAATCCTAACGCCGACGAGCCTATCCTGACACCCCTTCTTCCTATGATATCCCTCTCCTCTCCAACCCCAAACATCACCCCCATAGCTGCCACGCTGTCTCTCCGTCTGACTTTTGGATCTTGACCTGGAACCGAACCCTTTTGCCTATCGATTTTGTTTTGACTGAGCGCCTGTGAATAAGCTGGTCCCCGCGACGTGGCTTTCGTTGGGCGCTGTAGAAATCTCGGAATTACGATTACGAGATATGAGCTCCGGACGCTGAATTTAAAGCCATTTAGGCTTTCACAAGACCAAATGCCAGTGGAAGGTCAAGAGCACAAATATGAGAACAGAGCCGGCCGGATTAACCAGTATGCAAAATATGCAACTGCATGGGGGCCTCGCTGACAGTAACAAAATCCGACATAGAATTCTTTAAACCAGCTATTTGTTAGTAGGAACGAGTCATTTAATTTTCATTTTCAATAAGAATTTGCACAGTGACCATCTTGCAAAATTTTAAGTCAATCATGCAACCAGCTGCTTGTACGTACTTACTTTCTTGTTGTCCCGGGACTACGGTTTTCTGTCAGTGCATATGTAATAGGCTGTCATCACATTTGATTTTAGTTAGACACGCAAAATTTCGTTGATTCTTTTAGTTTAAGGTAGAGATATAAAATAAGAGAGATAAAAATAGACTTTCTAAGTCAAAGAAAGTAGTATTAAGAAACTTTTTATGATAACTGTGTTAACTGTGTAGTTTCATGTAAGCAGTTTCCTGAAGTAATATGAATACTGTGGATAGCCAGTGGAGTTTCTAGCCGGGACAAGGGCCTTGGAGTTAGGACCCACTGAGTCCAAGGCTATCGTTCTTGGGATTCGTGTAGAACCAATGAGATGTTTTGTGTGCTTCCTCCTGAGCAGTGACTCTCTAGACATTGCCCTGTCTCTAGATAATACAATAAAGAGTTTTCCAGAATAATTTGTTACAGATAGGCCTAAAATAACAGCACCAATACGTAGCCAAAGTGTGCTCATTTTCATACTAATTGTTTCAAAATGTGTCGGATTCCGAGACTCCGCCCCGGACTCCGCTGGGGAGCTTGTGTATAGGGCACTCCTCAGACCCTCTATTCATTAGGCCTACGTGTTTGCGCCTTCAGCGCTCCTTGTTCCAGACCCTTTCAGTTTTCATCCAGGGACTGAACGCCCTACCTAAAAACACAGTCTGCCATGGATGTATGTTGTCATCATAACAAACAACTAAATAAATTTACGTAGCCCCCAAATTACACAGCAATAAAGTTATCTGTTATACACACTTTGCTATACCGACCTGAGCGGCACGGTATTCAACATTGACACATCATACTACATTTTGTTTATGTAATGTCTTTCCCAAGCGCAGTACAACAGGGGCCTCTGTGTAGTTTGCATGGGGCCACAGAATGGCTAATTTGGCCCTGTACAAGAGGTCACATACAGGTAGGTTTTCATAATGCACAGTCAATGAAGAATGCTGTCGAATCAATGTAGCCATTTGTTTAACCTTCAAAGATAATTGCTTGCAACAATCCCTATCTATCGAAGGATCCACATTTGGATTCAGTGCACTACTTACGACCGTTTGGTACATTATCAGAAAGATAGGGCGCGATGTAACTGTAAATGCTCTTAGTGCCCAAGTGCGTTAGTCTTCCACAGACGTCAGATAAGGGCACTTACATTTGTGCTGTTCCATATCATCATAGGGTTCATTGTGATAGGGGAAGACGTTTATGGCTCTAGGAAATAGGCCTCGATGACTTTCATCTGCATGCTTCACGAGTTTGAGCGCAACAGATCTGCCGTTTAAATCGGAATTAATAGACTCATCAGTTCCATATCTATACCGACGCCATTACAGCATAAGCTCTATAATTATGTGCATATTTTAACTTATATTACGTGCTTACGTGCATACATACATACAAGTACTGTAACTCTCTCCAAATTTCCTAACCTACAGTACTTATCTTCGCAAGCTATGTGACATCCAATCGAAACGCTCTACTCTCTCATCCTCTAACCTCATTCTTGCCCGTCCCTCTGTATACCTACTCATCTTAAGGTCTCTAACCGATCCATACATACACTGCACCTCGACTCTGGAACGATCTTCCTCCTGAATTTCTAAAATTCTCTGCTCCTTTATCCCTTCCGTCTTTCACTCTATCTATTACTCCTCAGGTATTTCATTCAAAACTGGTCTCACCTTTTCAAGAAATCCCACCCTGATCAGTCTTCCCATTTCTCTCAGCTTAAACACAACCCACCCTAGCCTCCCCTCCCCTCCTCCCTCTGGTCATGTCCAGATTATCAGTCCAAATGCATGTGGACATACATACATACAGACGGACAGACATGCATACATACATACATATATATATATATATATATATGCATGCATACATATATTCATACATATTTATACATACATATTTATACTTGCATAAATACGTGCGTGCATACATGCATGCGTGCATATAGAAAAACCTTTCCCAAATGGCGGCTACGCATTGAAAGAACTAGCTGCTACTCTAACGACCTAAAAGCCTAAAGACTACATTCTGACTGTTATGGCAGACGAAGTTTTGTAGTCTTCGGCGCCGAAGTTACGATGTTTTAAATAAAACCAAACGTCGTGCCTGGAATTTACACTGCGTGGCCCGATTTCTGTGTAAGCTTTTCTTCAACAAGAGTAAGCAGGTGCTGCACAGAACGGTGGCACCAGTATATGTGCCATCCATCTGGAGGAAGGTGCTGCCTTACTCGCACATTTAGTGAAGTCGCAAGTACAATAACAATTCCACAGACAATCTAAACGTTTTGAATGCACTAAATTGAATGTACTGGGGTTGGCAAGGCAATCCTTTGTAACATCTCTCACGTGCTATAACTCATTCTTGAAGTGCAACATTTCGGAGAATCAAATATAAAAACGGCCGGTGCAACTGTAAACGTGTATCGCTAGATCAACGTCAATAGTTTTATCCTCGTCCTGTTCTGCTACAGTCAGCAGTCTTAGATACTTTCTATTATCAGTCAAATTCATAGATACTTTCTATTCTCAGTCAAATTTTTAGATACTTCTATTCTCAGTCAATTTCTTAGCTACTTTCTATTCTCAGTCAAATTTTTAGATACTTCTATTCTCAGTCAATTTCTTAGGTACTTTCTATTCTCAGTCAAATTCTTAGATACTTTCTATTCTCAGTCAAATTCTTAGATACTTTCTATTCTCAGCCAAATTCTTAGATACTTTCTATTCTCAGTCAAATTCTTAGATACTTTCTATTCTCAGTCAAAAGTTTCAGATACTCTCCATTTTCAGTCATGGCAAGACACTTTTAAGATTTGCATTTTGGGTTATTTTTGAACAAAAATTATCGCGTAGTTAGAATTCACAGTTGCTACAAGCAAATAACTCAGTCTTTGAATGAAATTTGCATCAATCGAAGCCAGGCCAACTCTTGTTTCTCTTCTCTTCCAACGACATTTAGGCCTGTATTAAATCACATTGTACAACACTACAGTAATTTACTGCTTGTGATGCCATTGGGCGATCTTGACTTGAATCGTGCTACGAATAAAGGACTTGAGAGAGAAGGAGCTTAGTTACTAAGAGCAACACTCCAAAACCCTTCTGGTGTCCATGGTCGGTATGCAATGCATGTGTTTTCCAGCAGGCTGCTGTTCAGACGAGTGATTGGTGTTGGCATGTCTCACTTCATGCGCCCAAGGTGTGTCCGATGGAAGGAAAAGATGGAGGGCATGGAAAAGGGAAGGGAGGTCCTAAACATTACAGCGGGATGCAGTAGTACATCATGGAGTTGGAACAGTTGATAAACGAAGCTCTGCTGGATGAAAACAATTTCCTTGCGCCATCCGTATTACCTGGAATGCACGTACAGCAGCTGGAAAAACATGAAACCAGTAGAAGAAGTTAGCTGCTGTGTGGTCCAGGAGCCACAGACTGACGTGGGACATGGCCTAGAGGGCTTTTATGCTTTGATAAAAGTATGCTCAAGCAATTCTGAATGGCGGTACAAAGCCAGACATCGAGCGAGTAGACCTATTGTTTCGATATCAGATGACAGGCCTCCACACGTAGCTCTGCCTACATGACTGCAGAATCAAGCAGCAAGACACGGTTAAACAAATGATAAAACTGATAGACTTCAGGATGTGATTGTTGCTCTCAAAATGTGTAGGTCTACCTCATTAATATAATAATACACTGACACGTGTTCGTACGTGGTCTCTTGCCTGTCGAGACGGAAGAGGCCTGGCGGTTCCTTGATGACAAGAAAACCTACAAGTGTGGGTCATTTACAAATGCCCTACATCTGGCTGTGCATACAGGCCGAGGGTGCAGGAAACCCCATGCAAACATATGCACACGTTTGTTACTTAACCGATTTGATTCCAAGACGCAGGCCAACAGCTATTCTAACTTTCTCGTCGCCTATAGTCCAAAGCCACAGGCTATAATTTTTTAAATTAAAAATATTATTAAACCCAAAGGATCGTATCTGAGAGAGACTTGTTTGATCTGAAAAGTCTATAGTCTGGCAGATGTCTGGCAGAATGAAAATGCCCAGAAAAGCAACTGCGCTCGATGGCCACTGAATCGTAGGAGCAAGAATGAGGTCTGTATATTACCACTCGTCACTTGAAAAAACAGTGACTGAAACAACCAACAAAGTCCAGACACTCCTGATTTATAGAACCAAGAAGATTTCGAACGACAAGGGAACGAAGCAATGAGTCGACAGAGTGATGCTGTACTTTGCTATCTTTTGTTCAGTTGCGTTCACAGCGGTCCATGCAGAGTAGTGTGCACGGTTTAAAAAAGTAGAAACTCACATGTCTACCTGTGGCTTTTGAACCTGCGTATAAACAGCTGAAAAGGAATTTCGTCCTTACTGACTTACTAGATTTGATCTGAAAATAGCTGCTCTACGTCTATCGCTGTCTCAGATGCAATTAAGGCGGATGGATGTCTAACTCGGCGCTGAGCAATTCGTAGTAATACCGGTATAAGAATCGAGCTTCTTTGCTGCCTAGTCACGGGTGTCTGCCGAGGGATCGGATGTGTTAAAAACTACCATTCGACTCTAGAGTATGGAAGCGTTGCAATTGGAGAGGAGAGGGTAGAGAAGCGAAGTAAAGGTGTGAAGAAGGGAGCAGAGGAACTGCAGATATGGAACGGAAATCAGCAATTAAAGATTACGTCCAGGAATTCCAGCAATTCCGAGGAGCCAACGTCACGATGGCCTCCAGCGAAAAGCGCATGCGCACTAGGTCGTGGCTTCTACTGTGGCTGCATCTTTTGCTGCAAACTCACAAGTAGCTTAGTCGAAATGTATAAAACTTTCATGACAGGTATACAGGTACTTCTTGAGAAAGTCCAGGATTTGCATCCGCCATTGTAGCTTTATTGCATGCATGTACCTCAGCATCAATCCAGTAAAGCGTACATCCATCTATCCGTCTAACCTTCCATCCATCCACCCGTCCGTACATCCATCCATCCATGCCAGTGAACGCTTATCCAAGCACTCAAGTATTTACTCTATCACGTATCAACAATCTCCAACAGCATATATATAGAGGGCCTTTGTATGTTTGAATATGTACGCACGTAGTGCGTGCGCATGTACTTACACATAGGTAGGTAGTACGTAGCACGTAAGTATATATTGACATGTTGCAATTATGCATGTATGTGTGTATTTATATACATATGTATTTTGTATGTATATATGTAAATGTATATACCTTGACATAGAACCAAAACAACGGATACTACTAGTCCATGAATTGACCGATAAGTTCAGATAACGTGGTCCATGCTTCATACACATTCATATATACATACGTACTTACGCACTGCAACCGTTCACCATCTAATCATGTCAATTAACCACACACACACACAAACATAGGCCTATACATACACCATTAAGCATAACACCCGTGTATTTAGCGAAACAGTTAATCGCCCAGTCAACCACACAGCCATTTGGCTGGTCTTTTGCTTCAGCTTCTACTTCTGATCCAATTAAAATTTGAGCCGAAGAAAATGAAACCGATCAAAACGCACACTTTTGAAGTCGACCCGAAGGTTAATCGTCTACAAAGTTTTCATTACCCCTTACAAAAACGGGACTCATTAATGCTCTTATTTTTAGATAAGCCGACAAGATGTTGGATGGCATATTCTCAGCGACTTCGAAGGTCCTCAAGTCTGGAAGAAACGACGACGACCTGATCGACCGTCTGAACCACCAGTACACCGTCATCTTCCTCATTATCTTCACGGTCGTCGTCAGCACCACGCAGTACGTCGGAGACCCGATCCACTGCTGGTGCCCCGCATACTTCACGGACAACCACGAGGAGTTCACCAACAAGGTCTGCTGGATCTCCTACACCTACTACCTTCCGGAAGACACAATCCCTGGCCAGCCGGGCGCCATCAAGCAACACATCGGCTACTACCAGTGGGTCCCAATCGTTCTGCTCGTCCAGGCCCTGCTCTTCTACCTTCCGTGCCTTCTCTGGCGGATCTTCAGCGAACGTTCTGGAATCAACATCAACAATCTTGTGGAAGCTGCAGAGACGATCCAGAACGCGCTGTATCCGGAGCGACGAGATAAGACAATCAAGTACATGATCAGACACCTGGATCACTACCTGGACTACCAGAGGGAGTATCGAGGAGGTTGCTGTGCCGGCGTGCGGCGCTTTCTGGCGCGGCATCTTTTCTTCGTGTGCGGTAATCGCTACGGCAACTACCTGCTGACGCTGTACCTGATCACGAAGGTGCTGTACTTCATCAATCTCATGGCCCAGCTGTTCATGCTGAACGCCTTTCTGGGAACGAACTACCACCTGTACGGCATCGAGGTGATGCGCGACCTCGTCATTGGACGTCAGTTCAAGACGGCCGCCCGGTTTCCGCGGATCACCCTGTGCGACTTCGAAATCAGGCAGATGGGAAACATCCACCGCCACACTGTCCAGTGCGTTTTGCCCATCAACCTCTTCAACGAGAAGATCTACATCTTCCTCTGGTTCTGGATGGTCTTCGTTGCAACAGCCACTTGTGCCAGCTTCCTGCGCTGGGTATGGCTCATCGGGTTTCGTTACAGTCGCATCCGCTACGTTCGCAAGCACCTTAAGGTCATGGGAAAGCTGAACCGAGACAGCGATCGAGACCGGAAGCTGTCGCACAAGTTCGCGCAGATGTACCTGCGGCAGGACGGAGTTTTCGTCCTGAAATTGGTGGCCAAGAATTCCACGGATCTTGTCGTGGCTGACATCGTGTCCGCCCTGTGGGACAACTACAAAAACAAGCCAATGATCGGGGCCAGAGAAGAAGACGTCGATATCGAAGACAATGCCGACATGTAGCATTGTCTTTGATGCTGTGCGTGAGTTCCATCTTCAGTCCAGTAAAGGCGATATCTGATGCGCAGACTTCCGTGCATAATAGGCTCATTAATTGCCTTAGCTACGGGCAAACTCATTTGAAAAGAGTGACTTGGTTAACTTCCATCTGATTTGATTGATGTGGCTAGGAATCAATGTGTGTACACTTTTGCGTGTACGGCATCTTTCAAAGCTATGTTGAAAGACGTGAATGTGTTCCTGTAGTACTTCCTCGAATGGATTTTGAACTTCGGTTTATTTCGCACGGAATGAAAGTTCGACGACCTGTGGCTACGAACGGGGTAGTAATCACTTCGGTTATGGACAGAGATGATTGAATGTGTAGCACTTTTCTATGCTGTTAATTGCAATCCACAGTTTGGTCTTTGCATCAGCCTTCGATAGAGTCGAGTGGCTCGGTTAAGTGTTGCGCTCAAGTTATATTCATTTGAAGTTTGAGTGAATTTTGACTTCGGATTGAGTCGAGGTTCCCCCCCCCAAGGGCCGGCGTAATGTCAATAAGCGATGGATGACTGGAGTGCGGATCAACGTCCTTGATGAATCGCCCTTGAAGCACAATGGATGGCCGCTTCTGCATGCACAGACCCGATGAAGGCGAACGAAGCCTGTTTTCGACGCTCAGGATATTGAAGGCGACTGGACAGACCATCGAACGCAAAGGCCAGGAGTGCTAAGAATGTAGTATGCGTTTCATAGATATTATTGGCTTGGTCATCTGTTTTAGGATCTTCCTTAGCTGGTGAGTGAAACTGTTCTCCATGTCTTGACAGGTACCTTTCCGTAGAACTTTAAAGCAAGTGCCTTCTGTATGACATTGACCAGTAGTACGTTTCTCTCGACAATAACGTTGAATGTCTTTCTCTTGAACCGTTAGAACTGTAATGCTTTCTCCTTTACTTAGAATGTAAGAGCCTCGTAATGTGATATCAACAACGTATAGTGCAAACAGGGCCGGATTAACCACTCGGGAAGCCCCACACAAACAATACACTGGGTCTTGTCGTACTCCGCTTGGAATGCCGTAAAGACATGCTGGAATCAGGGTAATATGATGGGTCAACGTTCTAGGCTGTGCTGCTCAGTGGCTAAGTTTACATAACAGATAACTTCAAAGCTGTGCATTTTGGAGGCCATCTAAATGTGTTTCAATTGTTGTTATACTGACAAGGCACATCGGTGGTACACTGCATAGCGGCGTAGGCGACTGTCCTTAGCCAGAGCGAATAGTAAGCTTACCTGGATGAAAATTGCAGAACCCATAACGACCAGAGGGTTTTGGAAGCGTTGCAAAATCCCCAGCGGGATCCGGAGCAAAGCCCCGTAATTTCTCTGCATTTTGAACCAGTAGTATCAAAGTGAACACAGGTGAGCTACATCTTGGTGCTCCTTTTTAATAACATATACAGTTAACAAATCAGTCTGTTAACTGCTTTTGACTGTATTATACTCGTTATCCATCGACGGAGCAGATTACACAGCCGCCGATCGGGAAGGGGAATACCTATATCAGTTCATCGGGTCTACACAAATTACAAGAGGTTTGTCCTAGATGGATCCGCCCGAAGGCCTCTCTTGCGGTGAGATATGCCACTGACTATCGGCGTCACTTCAAGAAATTTGTTGTACATGAAAATACACAATAAGCCCTGTCGATGGATAACAAATATCATGCAGTAAAAAGTATTTTATCAGAAAATTCTTAATGCTAATTTCTATGACATATAGATCATACATCTCTATCGCTCTATTTATCTTTATATCTTCCACTGTCTCTGTCTCTATCTCGATTTCTTTCTATCTCTACCTTAACTAAAAAAAATTTAAAAATATATCAGCGTCGAAAATACGGATGTGACGTAAGCATAGGATACATATTGACAGGAAAAGCATCTTGTTGACTTCCTCTAATTCGCAAGAAGATCATGGTGAAATTCTTATAAAAAATGAAAACTAAGGACAGTTTTCTATGAAAAAATCGCTTGCATCATGAATTTTATGCCAGCTTCTATCACTGCAGAAAAATTCTGACTGCATTCGGGTAGCCATCTGTCATCAGCAACAATCTCAAAGCATTTCTTGCAGTTGCATATTTTTCATACTGGTTAATCCGCCTCTGAGTGCAATTCCTTAATCTTGAAAAAGCACATTTAACTGCCAGTGCTTTTAAGCTTGAAGATATTGTTCTTCTATTGACGCCGAGAATACGTGAGTGCCTCTTGACATTAGGCAAAAACGCCATTTTCGTTGACCTCTCTTGACCTCGACCACCAGTCGCTTATTAATTACCTCTGAATTTGTCAATGTCGTCTACTTTATCATCAGCAACAATCTCAACGCATGGATCATAGCTGTAGTGCATCCTATGGTATTTGTTTGTAAACCATGTGTTGTTCACAGACCATACATTGTTCATTGCCTTGGGAAATGTAACTGTCATCATACGCCATTCATTGTTCGCAGAGCACGTGACTGCCTTATTTTAAAAGACCATGTGCTGTCCAAAGACCATGTACTTTGCCTTGTCACGGACGAAATACCGCATCAATAATGGCAAAACCATACTGAACTTCTTGCAACTGTCTTCATATTAACATGTAGCGCAAATCATTCAGTTCATCACTCCTGTCCACAGATTCGCATAAGGCAAATTGCATGATTTTTTCTTTTCGTTCATACGAATTGAAATATTTTGATGGGAAAAGCTTCCTTTACATCAATATTGGTGCTGTCAGCTAGGCTTATCACAGTTTGTTCAGTTTGCTTTAACATAATATTTTTTGAATGAGGATCAAGTAGATCTATGACTTTGTGAGTCAATGTAAGCGAAGGAGGCCAAGCTACGTCAGCTGTTTCTATAATAAACACAACTACACTGTTAAAAAGATTGCATGCTTTAATATCAACAAGCTACCCATTCGTGGCGCGAGTCTACGTTCATGCCTGTATCACAGAATACTGGCAAACAATTAAAAGTAGGGGTCCTATGTAATGTAGGCGCCTGAAAAGGAGTGCAGGCTACACTAATGCATGCAAGATCTTGATGGTTCGTCAAATGCAGGCCAAGAAATATGCACTTTTAGGTCAGCTGACTGTGTAGTCTTCTCAAACGCCTTTTGAGAATCGGAGGATCGCAAACAGCATGCAAACTAACGTATGCTCTATGCAAGTGCATACAGGAGTGAAGGCTACACTAATGCATGCAAAATCTAGATGATTCGTCAAATGCAGGCCAAGATATGTGCACTTCTAACTCAGCAGATTGCGTAGTCTTCTCAAACGCCTGATGAGAACCGGAGGATCGCAAACAGCATGAAAAAACTAATGTATGCTCTATGCAAGTGCATACAAATGTGCACCGGATGCCCAACTGCATGCACAGGGAATGAAGTTCCCCCAAAGCATGCCACGGACTAGAGACTCAGCTTATGTCTATGGAGTGACTTGTGCCGAAGAATGCCAATCGGCCAAACGAATCTTCTGAACAGCAGACTGACAGCAACAAATAGTCGCACAAATAGTCTGTAACATTTGTCGACGCCTCTGCTAACACACAGGAACACAAAAAGCGATGCAGGTGTGCACTCCGGTAAACTCCGCAGTAAATTAGGCTAATACTAGTGCACGCAGGAAGGATGGTGGAGCAATGTAAGTTTGCAGCTTGTCTGTGCTCCAACACTTATTTACTACCGGTGTAAGGAGAGACCCGACAGACGCCTGTCTAACTGCTTGACATGCTTGATCTCTCTTGGTTAGTCGTCTATGTTCACGTATACCTGCGTGTGATAAAGCTCAAGAACAAACATATGCAAGAAACGCATCCATAAGTGCATGCATACGTTCAATCATTCGTCCATTTAATCGTTTGTTCGTTCGTTCATTCACATACATCTTGTGATTAGGACCTAATCCTTTTACTTCTTGAAACTGTTTTGATAGGCAGGTTGTGCAGGTTCACAGCTTTCCCGTGGAGAAGCAACTATTTGTCTCTGTAGGCTTACATTAGGATCTGACTGTTCATGTATGAATGCATTTCAGACAGTTTTCTACTATTAAAGTTGCGCATGGTTCAGTAAATGCAAATATTTTCGAACATTTCTCATGGAATAATAATATTATGTTTTGTCCCTGCATGCGGACTTAGGTTATATCCAGTGGCGTAACTTCATATTTCGGCTCCACGCAGACGATTGAAATACGGGCCCTTTGGTTAAAGTTCATACTTTTTTTCAGGTTTTAAATGGACCCCTCTTTTTCAGATGCGGGCACGGCCCTCCGTAATTGCGGCCTTTGTGGGTCTATAGTTATGCTTCTGCTAATATCATTTGCATTGCGAATGAGATTAAGTGCAGACGAGAGGTCCAAATCTGTCCCTTGGAATCCGTTTGTTCAAATACAAAAAACTGATAAACCGTCTTCTTGGTGTAACAAGATAAGGGTTTTAAAGCCTCAATAAGATGGGGCCTGTGTATTACCACGGATGCACAAGTGAAATTAAGCAAATTCTACTGCATGTATATATTTTGAAAGCCATCAGATACTAATAAATGTCTTTAGACGTTAAATCAGTTCTTGTAGAGCAGTTGTGTGATGTTTCAGCTTCAGGCTGGGGCAACTTTTCACATACAAGGTGTTTTTAAAGTCACACGCTGTATACATGAAAGCATGCAACTTTCAGTTCACGAGTTTCATAGCAACTGCAGGCGCATCCACAGAGGATGGAAAGACGTGCTGTCCCGGATTTGACAGAACCTGTGAAATTGTTCCCTATAGAAATTTATCATGACGAAGCGGTTCATGCAGAGTAGGTGCACGCGTTTCATATGCGCGATATTCTATATGTAAGTCACTTAAGCTGAAGATTCCTCCAAATATTTTAAGTACTAAAACCTTACCCTAGTTAAAGCTGACTACCATAGTTTTACATAGCAATTTGGGGGCCATCAGCAACAGGAGGAGCTGCAGACCTTGCCCTAAAGTGCTGCTGCAAAGCTAAGCGCAGGACACCAGCTTATATGTGAGCGCTGTGTCAAGTCAGAGGGATTGTCCAAAGATACCACGCGAGGAACAAAGTCGGGTTGCCAGAAGAAGAGAGAAGGGGGCAGAGGAACTGTTAGGGTGGGTTGAGTTCAGCCTAAGAGAAATGGGAAGGTCGCAGATTGAATGGATCGGGGTAAGATTTCTTGAAAGGGTGGGACTTCAGTTTTGAATGGATGGATAGAGGGGTTGAGACAGGTGGTGGTGGATGAACGACGTCGAGGGTATATAAGCGGAGAATTTGCGAAATTTAGGAGAGAGAGAGATCGAAAGTCGAGGTACAGTGTGGTGTACGGTCCATTCAGTTTATGCCTAAACGAACCCTCTAGAAATTTTCTGCAATTAAAAGCAGCGAAGGAGATTCTGAGATAAGATATCAGAGACTACACACATCTAGAAGTACATATTACAGTAGTTCTGTATAATTACAGTATATAGGAAAAGCCATCCGCGTCTGTATATTTATTGGCTTACCGGTAGTAGCTTATTGCACCCAGGGGCACTTTATATAACATAACACATCAAGGGTTTTGAGTAGTTAAGAAGACTTTTAATCTGTGTTTGAACCACTGTAAATTAACCAGGAATGTTTAATAGCCAATCTTTCTACTAGCTTCTTCTTAATGGCTATGATAGTATCCACCGAGACAGTACCAAGAGAGCACGGTAGCCGAGATTTTCGGCTTATAACACGGAGAGTACGGGTTCAAGCCTTCTCTGAACTGTGTGTACAGACCTTGAGCAAATCATTCATTCAGATTTGCTTGTCGACTGACACTTTGAAAGATCTATATTTGAGGCATCAAACAATGGCGCATGAAATGTAGCTCTGGCATAACGTCGGTTGCTTCTAAATAGCGTGGCACCTGCTAAGCTTTTAAGAGAGAAGACAAAAGAAGCGATTTCAGACCAGCACCGTTCACCATTTAGAAATCTTCTAAAATTATTACATTTCGTTTTCTGAAGGGGACATTGCACTAACCGGTCCTCCTAAGACCCACCATTAACTTCTGTGACTTTCTGGACCAGATATTCTAGATGCGAACTGATCAGTCGGTTAGATCTTTGAACCACATACCCTAAATCTCCTGCATCGGTTCTTTGCATACTCAACAACTTTGAGATTCGTAATTCCATTTTATCATCTCCTGATAAACAACATACTTTGGACCTCATTCCTACCGCTGTTCTAAAACACTGACATTGGGCCCAACTATCGAATCCATCTTAAACCTTTGTTTCGCCGCAGGCTGCTTCCCGCCAGCTTTACGCGTGCTATAGTTTACATCCTACTTAAGAAACCATCTCTTTCTCCTGAAGATTTATAAAGCTATCTCCTCATCTCTACTATAGGCCTACACTTTATTTCTAAATTCAGGAATAGGCCTAGGTAGTTGCGAATCGCTGGAATATCACCTCTCGTTCCACAGTCTGTACCTCTCTTTCCAATCTGCTTACAGTAATACCACTCCACCGAAACTGCACTACTTACCGTTTACAATCTCACAGTCAACTCCATGGACAAAGTAAAACTAATTATACTCATTCCTCTGGATCTATCTGCCGCTTTCGATTACGGTGATCACGATATTCTTTTCCGTCTCGAACAATGGGTCGGTGTTTCTCATCCCGCTCTAAGTCTTATACGCACCATCGTACTCAATCAGCTGGTATCAGTCAACTAACTTCTGTTCCAACTGTCTTAAACTTTGATGTTCCACAAGGTTCTCTGCTGGCCCGCTGTTGTTTACACTACATACCACTCCACCCGGTTCATTATTTACAGATAGATGTCTGGACTATCATCTGTATGCTGACGATACCCAGCTTTCCTTTCATTTGACAGTTCTGCCTCTTTTCAGCTCTCCAACTACTCGCTTCTGATTTGGCGAAGTTCATTCTTGAATGGCTTAGAATAAACTTCTGCTGAATTATTCTAAGACTGCATCCCTTCGCTCAGGCTTGTCAACAACTCCGCAAATTTGATTGGCTTACGTCTGTCCAGATGGATCGGCTGCTTGTTGGTCGCACTAATTCATTAAAACAGAAATTATTTAGCTTGCCTCTCGATAATATCTTAAGGATTGCCTGCCTAATCCAGTGCTGCTATCTAATGTCTATATTTCCCCGCCAACATTCGTACGTGACCTCGGAGTTCTTTCTAGTTGACAACCACCTATCATTAGCCTCTCATATCAATCGCTTGACCAGCGTCTGCTACCATATTCGTCATTTGCGTGCTGTTCGACGATCGCTTACTCAGGAGACTGCGCATGTCTTGGTGCAAGCTTTGGTTATGTGTCGACTTGGTTACTGTAACGGTATTCTAGCAGGTTTACCCCGATATTTATACAGCAAACTTCAATCTGTTTTGTGTACTGCCGCGCGATTCGTACTCCGTCTGCCAAGTTCAGCCAGTTGAGCAGCAATTACAATGGCTGTCTTTTCCACAGAGTCGACTACAAACTAGTTATGATTGTCTACAAATGCCAGCATGAACTGGCTCCATTCTATCCATCCATGTTCTGCATTCCGGTTGCGACAGTTCCTAGTCGATCCTGCTAACGTTCTGGGACCAATCGAAATCTTATAGTTCCAAAGAGGCTCTCGCGGATTTTGTTACTCTTGCCCCACAGTGTGCAAAGTCGTTACCGACAAGCATACACTCTTCCGATAGCAAGTTTTAAAAAGAAGCTTAAAACTCACATGTTTAATAGGTCTGCCTAAATTTCTGTGCATTCCTATCGATCTTTAAACCATGCTATTACTCGATATTACCCGGTAGCACTCTTCTAGGGTCGTTGCACGCGCCTTCGATTTAATTGCGCGCGTTATAAATGTCTGTATAATAGTAATAATAAATTATAATTAGTAATAATAATTAAATGTGTATGCAGGTTGAGTATAAAATTTGACTCCATCATACCAGTTTTACCATGTTCGGGCAGTAATATTGCAAAGAAGTCGACTTTGATATATGGAATATTAGTTTCATCAAAGCCCACTCGCTTCAACCTCTCTAGGTGTCAGTTTTCGGTGGCTGTTGCGAACCTCTGGAATTTCATGCCCAGTTCTGTGGGTTCTGCCAGTTCTGTAATGTGAGCATTTCAACTTGCTTACCAACCGTAGCCTGAACTGGTTTTCCTGGTCTATCACAGGCTTTTCCATCTGATGTTTTGACAATGGTTTCACTTGAACCGATTGATGCTTTGTGCAATATAATAACGGCGCACCAGAAGTCATTAGATTAGCTTAGCTCAGGTTAGAAAGATCCTCTTGCTGGGAAGAGGCTATTCGGTATTCCGTCCAGTGCACATCAGATAGCTTTGTATTCCAGTATCGACCATCCAGGTCGGCGATCGTTACGATCTGCTGTCCATAGGCTGGCTCAGCTCAGCGCCCAAAGAAAGCTAAGTTCTGTGAACCAGCTTATTCACAGGCGTTCAGTCAAGACGAAATCAATAGGCAAAGAAGGGTTCGGTTCCAGGTCAAGATCCAAGACTCAGGCAGGCTACAATCAGACGGCTACAGTGGGTGGTGTTTGGAATTGGATCTGGAGGATAGATAAGGGGGAGAAGAGGAATCAGGATAGAACCTGTGAAAGAGAGTGTTTTCAGTTTTGAGTGTAAGGCCTGGGCAGAGATTGCAAGGGGTGAAGTGATGGTGAGTTTGCATGATGGTATGCGCATTCAGCCTATTCAAAGTCACACTTGTTTAGTGTCCCTTACCAATTCGTTGTTGTAACACACGCACCACGTCTCGAGGCTTGAGAACTGGCAGAAGTCTGGTTAACCCGGCGTAATATCGTTTCTTTCGGTTATGTCAGGGTTGAAGTTCTTGTCTATCTTCAACAACGGTTAGCCACAGAACTTACGTGGAAACTGGTATTTTAGTTCATGGCACACGACTCATCAGAGGTTGTGCTGGTCTCAGGCTAGAGTCAGCGATCGATGCGTTGCGAATAGCAGGAGGGCAATATTCGGATCTGTACCGCTATCCGGCTCTTCAAGAAGTTTCTTGACCGCCTGGATGGCACTTTCTGATTGCCCATTTGATTGCGGATAATGCGGACTTGTGGTGTTTGTGAAGTTCCATTCTTCTGCGAACGCCCTCACTGCGCCACTGGCGAATGACATATTACCAACTATCTTGTATGCCATGATGTGCAAATAGTTAACTTTAGCTTGACTATGACATAGGATGCCGTCATATTCTTAAGATCGCATATTTCAGGAGACTTTGAAAATTAGTCAACGACCAGAAGATAGTGCGAAAATATCTGCTCCGACCTTTTGCCAAGGACATTCGGAAACATGGTGGTAGCAGTGGCTTTGGTAGCTGCTTTCGTTAATATGCGTTGTCTGCATTGGCACTGTTGCTCAGCTCAAGGCGATG
Source organism: Norana najaformis (assembly GCA_964023275.1). Lineage (NCBI taxonomy): Eukaryota > Metazoa > Annelida > Clitellata > Crassiclitellata > Hormogastridae > Norana > Norana najaformis. Next base: position 20,927,595 of record OZ029913.1, on the reverse strand, counting down.
ACCTGAATATAGACCTTCGACAGCAGATTTCATCATAGTTCCAAGCGATCACATATGTAGGGCCTAAACTTCTTCCTTTTCCTCTTGTTCTAACTACTCGTCATTCTCTTCCGTTGTATATCTTTTTTTTCTGTCTTCACCCTTTTCTCTTTCGTGTGTTTCCTCTCCCCTTTTAATGCGAAGAAGAAGAATCTGAAGAAGAACGTGAAGAAGAAGAATGTGAAGAAAGAGATCATGTTATTAAACCCAAAAGAATTAGACGAATTAATTCTAAATTAAAGCGAAGTTGAGAATGAAAAGGATGTCTACTCTGCAATTTTGGGGACGTATCGACGCCGTTGGATACTTCCCCTTAATTGATTCAGGTTGATTTTCACACTCCTCTCGAGTCTTACAATTTGGGTCTTTTCTCACACAGCTTCCAAAGTTCTACAAACTGTACCTTGAATTTTGATCATGCAAAAGCGCGACAGAACTGGTACAATTTGATTCTTCGTGTGCTGCTCATAGTAAATCGCGAAGGCACTTCAGGTTGCACAAGCAGACGGTGGCTGTACTTAGCAGCGTATCTGCAAACATCTCAAGCCACTACTTCCTAAATACTGTATTTCGGAAGCAGTGCTCAAGCCAATCGCCGTCAGGCGTCAGCCTTGAGATGGCGCCACGAGCATTCCGCTAGTAACGCGTGCACCTGCAACTGGCTGCTGGAGATGGTCTTTTATTACAAGGATTGTTGTGCATATTATCCTGAGACGCAGTTGGGCTCAGTTGATCACAGAAATTGATCACTGCAACATCATAGAAACATTTCGCAACATTTGCAGTCATCTTGCGACAGGAATTCATTTTCTAGGAAAGAGTATGAAATGAAGTGATCCTCGCAATGGTCGATTCTTACTCTTCTGGTCTAATGTCAACACCAATCCTCGTGTTTTTTTAGTTTCGCCTTTCACACGGCAATAAAAGCCAAAGCCAGCCAGGTGTGCTTTTTCATCAGCTGCGAGGCCAAGACTCCGATCTGGAGGTAATTCAGTTCAACCTGCTCGGTCGACCAAGTCCTTGACGTCATTCCAACCAAGACACCAGCAACACTTCATCTGCGGATCTTTATGGATGAACTTTCACTATACGTACAGGTAAACTAATAATTACAACGTACACACCGTCGGTCGGCGCCAGGAGACCTGCCTCTCGAGAATGTTGGCCCAGCCAGAGGACAAACAGCTGCAGCCAGACCTGTAAATGTTAACTGCAACGTCAACATGTAATATCAACGGAGTCGTGAAGAACTAAGGACGAATTAAAAGATCGTGGAGTTTCGAGGCATAGTGAAGGAAACTGGTAAAAAGTGGTAGAAGTAAATTACGCACGAAATGATACATGAACCAGTTTCAATGTAGTAACATAAAGCAATGTTAAAATACATTGGGTGCAGATAGACTTACACAGGGTATGCATTAGTCCATTTCAGAAATAACCCAGCTGCTGAAATGTAATTTATGTTACCATAAATTGGGGACATGTAATTTCTCAACACACACATATCCTGGCCACTACATTACATTACATACAAGATTGATCACCAGACTCAACACTGACAAAATTATGGGTTCATACCGCCCCACGACCTTGCCCATGCATTTTGTGTTTCTACCTATATTATCCAAAGACACAAAAAAACAGTAAGCACATCAAAGATTTATCAACACATCAAGAACATTCACTCAGTGGGACTTCGGGCCCAACAAAAACAAAAATTTCAACCTAACAAAGGATTTTAATCAATGAGAGGTAGAAATGTGGAAAGGAAGCTCTTTCGTGGATTTATGATGCCTCTTCTCTAGTTCTAACAGCATCCTCAAGAAGGAACAAAACTCAACCATGATCATATGCACAGAAATCAATAACAGCCATTTGAAATCTTCTAATATTAAGGTAGAATAAATTTTCCTAAAGCAATCACAATTTGCATTTGAGCATTGAAGAAATGCCAGCTAACAGTATCCATAATCTGTGAAATAACATTATACCTTATAAATTCACTACCAAGTCTAAAAAATCAGAGATGATTTCAATCTCGCAATTCAGGGACTTAGTGTTTTCCAGTAAACTTCAGGGACTTGGAAGGCATTAAATTAAATAATGAGAAAGATTCACACATAAAAAAATTATTCAGCACATCCAGGCTCCAGATATCAGCATGACGTTTTTAAGTCAGGAAAAACACTCAGTACATAATTTTCAGCTTGTCAAACAACAAAGACCTTCACAACGGTTGTCAACTATCTTCAGACACAGGATGTCCTCAGAATTCAGAATGTGCATAAGACAGAACATCTGCAACAAGACTAAGGCAACACTGGCAAAAATTGTTCAAACAACTGCTTGCAAAAATAATTCTCACATATACAGTGCAGTCTTGGATGGCTCACTTGGGACTTTTAAATAAAACTCTTGGCATTTTGACTGCAAATTCATGAAAAGAATGCTTCAAAACTTTGATTAGTAACTAAAAGGAAACCTGGATTTCAGAACTTTTGAGTGGAAAGCATTTATATTATATCATTCACAAACAAAAAAGTCATAAATCATTAATTGCTGAATTATGACATAATTAAAGTGCTCAAAGTACAACACATGCAATGTGATGGTTTATACTGTACAAAAGTCATCCACACCAGTGCTGACTAAATCTAGAAGCAAGTTCATATTCAGCCAATAAAAACCTGTTTTCTTTTGCCACAGCTGGGCTGGGATCACCTCTGGGTTTACTACTTGAAGGGGTGCTATATAAATGTTCTGAATGAACGAATGAATTGGGTGACTTGTGAGTCCAGAACAACGAATACGATGCATTAATCCTAGAAATAAAATTCTAATATTTCAATCAAAAAGTTGGCAATTTCATTAACTTACTCAACTCACAGTGTGAATTTAGAATGAAATGCAACTGGAAAAATTTAAATGAGTTACCAGCATTCTCATTTAAACCCAAGTAACATTGGTTGAAGTTATAATTAACAAGTTGTTTTCTCAAGTCCAATGCTGAAGCTACACATAGGCAAAGCAACAGATAATATTTCATCAAGGGGTTATCTTCAGTCACTGATGCAACCTGTGTGATTCTCACATTCAAGCGACCTAAAAATAGCAATAGAATGTTCTGAACTGAAAAACTTCAATGTTATCCAACTTTTAGTTTTTCAGTATCATACAAAAGCTGATTCCTAAATTTTCTTGGTGTTCTAGTTTTTCAATTGCAGTCAAGAAAGTTGCAGCAAAATAACAGTTGACAGAATGTAAAGATGTATGAGTGCAGTAAAGAAAAGTAATGGGCAAGTTGACCATCCAGTATTATGGAAAAGAAAAATGAGCAACAGTAAGATTCTTAAGAAAGATACAGTACATTACTGATTACACACATCACCCCAGGTTCAGCATTACTCATTTTGTACAAGTAATCCATGGCTGAAACAAATAAATGATTGAATTAATAAAAATTGTTAAAATAATATTTGATCTAGTCCTTGTCATGGGTTTTGTATCGCTGCCTTTCAAAACAATTAAACATTGATTTATTTCTTTTGGGCCATTTAGCACTTTTGACAGGTTCTTTAAATATGCTATATAAATAATTAGATACATACATATAAATACATATATATATACCTCTTCATTCCACCACAAAGGCAATCTGACGGATGTTCTACTCCAAACTACTACAATGCAGCAAAATGATGTGCTGTGGTCGATACATCACTCTGGAATAGTTAATGCCAAGTGCTTTCTTTGCCTTCATTCTATGTCCTGTCTTCTTTGTTAAATTTCAATTCTGTTGTAAGGTCAAGCATGGCACTGAAGAGATTTCTTGTGCAGCATTATTTAAACTACGTTCGATTATATTACATTGCATTGCAAAGGCCCAGAACTCAAACACACCACTTATGCAAGACTGAGGAAGAACACCATTTCTTACTTTAAATCTCTTTTCTACGGGTGGTAGAAGTTCATCTGCTGAAGCTACATTTCTACTGCTGCAGTTCGCTGTGACAGCCATCACCGACATCTGAATTTCTCTCTGGCGTTTGGTTTCCTTGCGTTCTGCAATGCGAGTGCTCGTCCGTCGTTCCGCAGGTTCAGATGGTTGCTCTTCACGCTTTCGTTTGTGTCTAACAATCTTTTTGGCACCTTTAAACGAAATTAAGAAAAGAAAAACATTCAAAACACAACCAAAGCCTAAAAGACAAACCCAGTTAAATTTTGCACCTGAAACTGTCCCAAGTATTCATAAAGCTCAGAATGACTATTTTAGTTACTAAATGCATGAAAATGCTCTTTGTGCAGTTACGTATCACATGCTTTTCCATTCAGTAGCACAGCCATCATGAGATCTCACAGTTGTAAATTTTAGCCTTCTCGTCAGAGGTTGTGTAACAACATTAGGAAAGTTATCTAGCCAGATTGCCAGTCATCAAGCAACAAGATTTCAAAATGGGAAGAAACTTGCAAATCCTGCACTGTATGCACTAGCCCTGTGTCCAGATTTTCAGTATGTGCCTTGTGCAGGCTCCAGAGTCCAGATATAAGAAAAGGAAAAGTGCCTCCTCACATATCACTGCCAGATATGAAAGAATATATGTGTAGATGCATGCAGGGAAATCTACGGAGATTCTCTTCCAGCAAACTGAGCAATCTTAGCAATTGCTTCAGCTGTATTTATACTGGCTTTGTTATAATAGTTAACGATGTTACCAGCTTGAATAGAGTTGTTTCAAGATAATTCAACATGAGCAAGGACTCCGATTATATTACCATGGTTAATAGAGGCATGGAATGAATGAGTCATTAACTGACTTTATCTTCAAACTATTCTCTAAAACAGTAAATTCTGCTAGAACCACTTAATTATGCTAAAAACGAAAACTTCCAAAATCATGTACCAGAACTAGTCGGCAAATAAAATTATGCATAGACAACCAACCGGTCTCATTTATGGATGACACCTGCTGCTCTAATGAGCCTGAGCTTGCATTGTCCTCAGTTCCATTGTCACCACTTTCTTTGGTTTTTTGTTTTCTCCAGCTTCTTGGCCTCCATCTGTAGAAACGCCTTCTTCTAGGTCTGGATAAAATAGTAATACCTTAAATTATCGTGTGTTATTCTAAACAGGCTGGAAGCAATTGGACGAAAAGGTCTTGGTATGTAAACTGTGACATGAGGAGTTGAAAAGATGGGAAAGAGAAGTCCAGTGATTGATAAATAAGTCCAAACAAAGACATAAAATGAGATAATGCAAACATGCAATAAGCCAAAACAAACTGTGCCTCACATAATGCATTAGACATAGATTGAGAATCACTGATATTGGCAATTTCTGATAATCCCAAAATATGCTGTAAAATTAAAATAGATTTACAGAAAGCGAAGAAAATCCTCATACAAAAGTTGACTCTCTGCTACCAGAAAAGCACAACAATATTCAAAGGTACCGTATAAAATATTACCCATGATAGCACTACATTCAATGAATTCAATGGAAGAACCGAAACAACAAATTTAAAATAACTGTACTTGTCAGTTGTCTTCCAATTACTGTCACTGTCACTGCTGTTTTCAAAGCCACCATCCTCAAATTCTTCTGCAGTGTCTTCATCTTCTTCAACTGAGTGAACTGAGCTGAAGCACTTAGAGGATGGTATAGGCAATGGATCAGTCACTTCAACTGATGACAGAAAAGCTGGCCACATGAAAATTGCAATGAATCGAGCTCGAAGCATTTGATAGTCGTGTGATGCATGAACACGGCGCAAGACTTCACGACTCATTCGTTGTGTTTTCACAATCTGCTCTCTGACAATTCTATGCGCTTTCAGTTTACGTACCTTACGGGTTATCTTTTGCATTCCAGAGTGAAGATAAATGTCACCATCTAGTTTAATGTTTCCATTCAAATCCTTCTGCATGGACTCGTCAGTTTCAGCACAGAACTGTGAATCAAGAATGCCATTGACAGAATTATTTTCTAGTGGTGCTTTCTTTCCAGTTGCTTCTGATTCCAAATCTACTATTTCTTGCACTGTATTCTGAATTGTTTTGGGTGTTATTCCAGGAATAGTAAATTTACCGGCACATTCCAACAGCTTTGTACGGTTTTGTTGCAGAGTTTTAAAAGCATTCAGCATGGCACATGAAGGTGGCAAAGAAGGCATCATATAGAGCTTCTTGGCCAACAGTCCTTGAAGTGATCTTCTACCACCAGAGTTAAGAACGACTGATGCATTAGGAAGACCATATGTACATAATTCACTGTTATTTAGTTCAGTTTCTACTGGGCAGCCACTGGATTGTGACTTTGATGAATAATAACCAGGCAGAGCTATAAATGGCTGAAGTTCTGAAAGCTTCTTAAAGTTCATTGCCTGCAAAACAATAATTACAGGATTTTTAATCAGAAACATTAATCCCAAATCCATCTACTTCATCTTTCATATTTTTTTATCTGAATGATGATGGGCTGAGTTAACTTAGGGACCTCACAGTATACAAAACCAGATTAAAAAGTTAAAATAACGCAAAATCCAAACATAAAGTAAACAGGTCATATTAGGTCCAACACACTTCTAAGATTCACAATGAAATTTATTTTAAACAAACATCATGACAGATTAATACTGGTAAGTTACAGTAAATGCTGAAAGAATTATTGAATAGTTTCAAGTGGCTAATATCTCAAACCATATCAGTCAACCTCATATACAAATAAACATGCATACAACTTCAACCTTTAAAAAGTGGAAAAGTTTATAAGTCACTAACAGAAAGATGTAATGTTAGGTCCTGATATCCACACATGTGATTTATCCAAATTTGGCTGATAATGTAGTTTATAATACAATTTAAACTTTTTCAATAAATAAATCTGTTTTGACTTATATGCAATCATACACAGTATTGATTTAAAGAATGATACTTTATTCTTGTTTTCTAAAAGCTAGGTTTTAGATACAGAAAAAAAACTCACAGCAGTCAGGATTCTAACAACTTTCGATTCAGTCTCTCTGTTCAAGATTCTTCTGCCATCTGTTGCCTGTTGGTAATTTGTGATATGATTTCCTGTTTCATAACATAAATTAGCAAAAACATTTATGAACAAAGCAAGCTGGCTAAGTAAAAGATAATTTTAACTAGCTCCTCCAGCATCTGCACCGTAGTTTGACACAATATGTGTCACAACCTCTCTGCCTCCCGCTCAGCTCTCACTTGCTCCTCCTCTCCTCTTTCTCTCCTTCCCTTCATGCCTCCCTCTCTCTTCCTCTCCCCTTCCTGCCTGTCTTTCTCTGTCATTCTTGCATCCACCTTCCCTCTGTTTCCCTCCTTCTGTCTATTTCTGCTCTCTTTTGCTCATGCCCTTTATGCCTCTCTCCCTCCATTCCTTGTTTTCTCTCCTCCCTGCTTCCCTCTCTCTTTCTCTCCCACTGTTCCTCCCCTCCCTCCCTACTTGCCTCCGTCCCTGCCTTGTCTTTCCTATATATATATATATATATATATATATATATATATATATATATATATATATATATATATATATATATATATATATATATATATATATATATATATATATATATATATATATATATATATATATATATATATATATATATATATATATATATATATATATATATATATATATATAAAAGCACATGCATGCAAACATACACATGTACTAAGAATTGTGCTGATATGACTACAAATATGTGCCACAGATTTCTAAATGAACCTGAATAGTTCTGAATAGTCTTGTGAAGACGCAACAGTGCTGCAATTTTCTCTTCAACATCTGCTTCTTCTGTGGAAATTTTCTGACGTCCAACTGGTCTCTTTCCTGATTGGAGTAAATGTGCAGCCCCTGACGATTGAGTAGTTGTTGCTTCTGGGGTCACACGGACAATAGCTTGTTTTTCCGGCTGCATTCTGAGCTGATTTAAAAATGAAATCAAAAGTCATGAAAACAGAAAATAACATGAAGTTGAGCTATAAGATTTGCACTTCACTCGGTAGGTTATTGTAATTAATAACAATTATTATTTACAGAGGCATGTTTGTCACATACCTCTGTAAATAATAATTGTTATTAATTACTTTACAGTATGGTGTATGTTTTGAGAGATTATTAAAAACCATTAAAAAGAATCTATATTAAACACAAGGATATGCTAACAATAGTTCTTAAAGCAGTGTGTAAGAGTAGTACTCAGGTAAAATAGACCATATAAGTAAGTATTATCTGTCTGTCTGTCTGTCTATCTGTCTGTCTGAGTCTTTTTAGAGCTATTTAAAAATCTCTCAAAGAAACATACCAAATGGCAAAAAATGAGTTATCATGCCACATAGACTGGGTCAAACAAATCACTTAACAAAGTTCCCTATTCCACTAGAAAATGCTTTATGCCTGCCTCACTGCCATGTTTCTTCCTTCCGTTGGACATTTACCATCAATTGTAAAATAATTAGTTAAACATTTAAATACCTCCACTTCAAAAAAATTCTCATAGGTGCTGGCATGTTAAAAGTCAAGAATTACCAAAAAACATAGTAGCAGTAAACTGCTGGCAAAACAACAGTAGAGGCATAGACCCACATGCTTCACTTGTGAGAAAATCTGATGCATTCTAGAATTTAAAATGCTATTGAAACTCAGCAGTGCAAAAAAGTAACACATTCAGTCTTACAGAGAAGAGGTTTGTGGTATTCTTTATTCTTCTATCTGTCCTTCTTTTGTTCTCAAGTTGCTTCTGCTTACGTGACCACCATTTTTTCTGACCATGCCTGTAAACCTTTCTCGTAATTTTATAACGCTTCCACATTCGTGGATCTAACGTCATTGTTGCTGGCCTTGGCACAAATATACCTATAACAAAAATTCCACAGCAACATGTAAAATATTTTGTCAAACAAACAAACAATCCAAACCTGATACAATAAAATTATCATCTTGTACCAGTATAGTGTGAACATCAAAGCAAAAACCATACAAACATGCTCAATTTTCAGTGAATCTGACGTTGCCACATTTCTTTGTGCAAATGCACTTTTTACCAAAGGCCAAATGAAACAATATAAAATTAAACAAAATGCATCAACAAGCCTAAATTCAACATAACCAATTTTCACAAGGAACACTTCCAAATATTCCTAGTTTTCGAAGTCTCATGTCATTCTCCATTTTGCAACAGACGCCCATCACGAAGCCTTCAATTTACCTTCAGCTTGATCGGCTTTTATTTTCTCTATTTCTTCAGGTTTCAAACCCCTTTGCAAGGAATCTATCAGTGGCTCATGCAAATTTTCTTTTACTTTGTTCTCGTTCCTTAACTGAAATGACCAACACATTTGCCTGCATTATTATCACACAGATTTAAAATATGTAAAGAAAACTTAATCGTGTAAGTTATGAACTCAACTGGAAGACTAAGGTTTGTTAAACTTGAGTTCAAAAACTTGCAAATTGTTGAAACTGGACCATTTCTAAAAATATATTATACAATTATAATTAACTTTACCATAAAAGTAATTCTACTTAAATATAAGTTATTACACAAAAATTAGACTCTGCAATTGGGCTGTAGGAAAGCCCAAGAACATAAAAGCAAAAAGGCACCCAAGGTGTACAAGTTGGGTGTTTTTGTGGCCAACACCAGTAATCTGACCAGTCCCAAAGTTTTTCTGGATAGAGGCATCTTCAACAAAATCACCCATATCAGATGTCACATCAATCGTGGTTTTGGGATTTAGTTATGGCTTATGTTAACAGTAGGCTGCTCTATTCTATCCTGGTTCTATTATGAAATCAATAGCCTTAAACATGTAAACGCTTTCTAAGTATCTAAGACCCACCAAGAAACAACATAAAGTGGTTTAAGAGGTACTTACCAGTATTGATGCATCTGTTTCCCACTCAAGCATTCTCCGGTAGCGCTGGAGACACATGTTGTCTGTACGACCTGGTAAACATTCAGTGGCAATCTTCTGCCAATGACCTAGATAAACAAACATATTTTTGCACATTCTACACTGCTTAGTAAATGGAACAGGTTTACTTAATTCAATAAAGGCTGGCAAATGAGACTTAACGATCTGACAAAAAATGGGCATTAATTACTCTAGCTCAGGCTTGCATGTGAAATGCTTTTATTCTGGCCAGATCTACACAAAAACAAGGAATTATGCTGTTGTCTAGCCAGGAATGTTTCAGTTTATTTTGTTGAGCTTTTTCAAGACTTTATTTTTTTTACTTTTAATTCTTGCGCTTTAGTTTTATCTGGCCTTTTTGATGAAGTTAAAACATACTAATGGTACCAATTACTGGGCGAGCAACAAAAAATAAGTTAAGCTGAAATTCCTCGTTTCATGTAAGAAGCTTAGTCATATAATATAAAGCAGGAAATTTGGAAGATACTATTTTGCTAAAACAAACCTGGGCCAAATTCTTTAACATGAAGCCATAACTTCTTGTCTTCCTCGTATGACCAGTTTCCAAATTGTAATGTTCCGTCTAAACTATTTTTCCACCTGCCATACACAAACCATGAACAACAGTAAAAGGTTTAAAAATATATCCAAAATATCAGTATATTTTAACAATAATACAAAGACTTTAAAATTAAAATTTCTCAATTTATTTCAACACTGGTTTGGTTTTATATTTTCAATTTTAAATTCTCCACAAAATTAAAGGCTTAAGTTCACTGTTGCACGCCATCTTTATGTACTGAAATAGATACAATTCCTTCTTTTGCTATGGTTATCTGATTAAAAACCTGGACGCATTCAAGTCATGACTCAAGACAAATCTTTTTAGGATATCTTATGACTGTAGTTGATTTTTGTTTTTTAACCCATGTACAGCGCCCTTTTCTTCGGCCTCAGCCGGGCTATGGCGCTATATAAATTGTCTTATTATTATTATTATTATTATTATTATTATCATCATTATTATTATTATCATGCTGCTTAGTTACTAAATTTTAAGCATATATATGTATAGGAAATTTCCATGAGTGACTGAGTTACTGATTTGTTTTTTTAATACCTAATAGCAAGTCTTCCTAATTGCTTAATATAAAGAATTACTAAAACTGTTATTGTAACATTATATATTAACAATGATGTTGGGCTAATCATTCACATAAGTTGGTATCAGTACATGAAATCTGGCCTCGGCCCATGTATAAGTCATATCCCAACTTCAAATTTAAAATTTTTTAAAAATTTTGTGACTTACACTCAAGTACATATTGTAACATGCTTTCATGAGTACTCAGCACTTGTATTAGTTCCTTAAAAGGTGCTATATTAAGTGTCTAGATAACTAACTAAATTTGCTCCCATGGATACTGTGTCATACTTTTATTTTCTAAATTTTGTAAATGAAATAGGAAAATAAATACCAATAAAATGGTTACAGAACCTATTTACAATTGTGCCTGGAATTGTTTTCGTCCCTTACCTCTCCCTACACTGGGCAGCAGTTCTTCCAGGAACAAAGGTTTTGACCTTGTACCAATTACTTGCTCCAAACACCATGGTTGCTTCCTTCAGTTTCTACACAAAGGAAGACAATTAACAATTTCTTTAGCTAGAAAGTTTGTATTTCGAAATATAGTAAAATTTTAAAAAGTGTCAGCAAATAACAATGGAGAAATCTGACCAAAACATACATTCTAAAACTATTACAGCAAAATCAAGCTGCAACACTTCTGAACAAAAATCAGATATACAGATGTAGTCATGAAATATCATAAAAGTAAAATTTTGTGATTATTCACTTCTTTATTCTTTAGTGCTAGTCTCTGTAATAGCTTAGTGAATGCAGTGATAGCACAAAGATTTTCTTGCCTGGGTAGTTTTCCTTATGCTAATATCCTTTTGTCATTTTGATGAACTCTGTGACTTTTGAGGAGCTAGGAGATATATTCAAACCAAGAAGTTGCCCAGATAAACTCCAAACTTTTTGGTAACTCTTTAAACATCAAAACATTTGACAACTTTAATTAATTTACTAATGAATAACTTAAACAAGAACATGGCCGCTGTACCTCATCTTCTTCAGGAGTCCATCTTCCCTTCTTTTGATCCACATGATTCAACAGTTTCCACCGATATTCACACTGTTCTTGGCTACGGCCCTCAACATAATATGCCACTGGAGGAATAAAATGCAAGAGAAACTTACTGTCTCTTAACATAAATTAGGCTAATATAAAAAATTAACATAATTACTTATTACAACATTATGTTTTCATTTACCAAATATGAATAATTGATTAGTAAATTTGATAATATGGACAGTCAGAACAATGCAAGTTAATTTAAATGTCAACAGCCTTGATGTAATAGTAACACTGTATACTACTACTACTACTACTATCACTACCATTGACAATTACAATTTCACAAAAAAGCAGCATAAAAAAATATAATGAAGTGCAGGGCTGGTATACAGCATTCTTTGGTCAGATCAGTTTGTTTTCGCATGACAGATGAAATACTGGAACAAATATTGAAAGTTATGGTTTTATAACTGGTAGTAAATCTTTTCCAACAATCACAATATAGAATAGACAATGAGGCCTTTACAACTAAACTGTTTGATTTCTATCTTTGTGGGTTTTTAGAACCTTACTCATATTGATTCTTTCAAGTTTATATTAGTAAATAATTTACATCTGAAGAGACATCTTGAATGCTAGTTCTTATTTATTGACACTTAGATATGATTATTTACAATATTGAAAAGCTTGGCTGCCATCTACCTGTGGCCCACGGGATATTTTCTCCAACACGAGAATTGTTGACCACTTCAAGCAAAAACTCATCTTCATCAGTTGTCCACTTCCTAATTAAAATGAATCTCCAGTTTAAATCCATTTAACAAACCAGTAATTCAAGCTTTTTGAAAAAACAGTGCTACTGTAAATGTTAGACATCATATTAACAAATGCACAAACTGCAGTGATTCATTACGGTACACATGAACTGCTGGTTATTTTCGTATTTAAACTCATTCAAGAAAGAGTTTCACTATAAAAGAAACGACAGTACAAAACTGCAAATTACAATAAGGGATTTGAAGACATAGATATTTTACAGATTATTTGCATTTTATCTGACAAAAATACAGGTACTTCTTATACAGAGCTGAAACACAGTGATTTCAGCTGTGTTTGGATTCTGCTATGTTTTGCTTTCACCTATGTTTTGCTTTCACCTATGTTTTACTTGAACTAGAAAACTACTGGCACCAGCATGTCAAGCAAGCTGTGTTTTGATTCTGCTATGTTTGCTTTCACCCATGCTTTGCTTTCACCTGTGTTTTGCTTTTACCTATGTTTTGCTTTCAATTACGTTTTCTTTAAACAAGAAAATTACTGGCACCAGTATGTTAAGCCATATCCATGCTTCTTACCCAGTTTGTAGACAAGGGTTTAGTTTGGTTTGGTATCTTTGCAGGCACATGAAAGCTGTTCTATTTGTCTACAAAAAGTAACAGCATCAATTTAATTAACAGTACTATAGGAAAAAACAAGGAACTGATGAAACTCGACAGGCAACAAAGAAGACTTAAATAGTGCAAGTTTTCTGTCATTAATAATCAGACACTACACAACTATGTGCACATGCTGCATTTTGTTGAAAGTGTAAAATATGACAATAAATCCACCCAAGGAAATCCATTGACTCCATAAACTGAACGGACTACATCACGCCTTCCAAAATATGGGAATGTCCTTGTCATGGCAGTACTGCTCTGCTTCATGCAGCCTAATATACAGCTGCAAGTCAAGTGGCACATTTTTATGTATTAAATAACTATGTACCTGGCATGTTGGAAAGCTTTTGAAAGGTGCTACATTAATGTCCAATTGGCACCTCTCAGAATTTCAGTACAGTGTAAAACCACTGCAATGTATTACAATGTACCATGTATTAAGACCTTAAGAGCTTATAACAATGTTTAAAAGATACTGCACTCGTTCTGCCTATTACTTATCGGTAAATTCCTTCAGTTTTGGCTAATGTCTAAATCAACAAACTTTAAATACGAAAGTGATTGCTAGGCACAATCTCAAAATATCAAACTGAGCAGTGTGTTCAACATGATGCATTCTGGACCTACCCCAAGATGACTCGCAATCTCAAGCCAATTGGTGCCATTATACTCTGCAACCAACTGAACAAGAGCATTGTCTTCATCCTGTGTCCATTTATCTTTATTTATCACAGGGTGTGCTGCATTCTTCCAGAACAGCTTACATGCTTGTGCTGATCTTTGGCCATTCAGCTGCAAACACAAAATCAAAAATGATTTTCTAAATTAAAATTTTCAAAGAAGATGCATTGGAATGTAAGTTGACAGCAGATTTATTTATGGTATTAATGATCCACAAATGAGTAGCCAATTCTGTGTTGAAAATGAACTCTTAAGAATATAAAAGACTTTCCATATCACTCTGATTTCTTTACTGGTTAAAAACTGGATCTTGTAGTGGTTATTCACACAACATTCTGATCAGAAGTTGTATGAGGTTTACTGATGATGCTACATTACAACTGGCCATTGATTTTGGGTGACCATAAACAGTGGTCACTGGAGGACCTAAAAAAATTGCTCTGTACAAAAGAAGCTAACAGACAGGAGTCACATACTGATATCCAAGAAGAGAAACTAGTAGAGTGTAGGTTAATAGACAGCAAAACAACAGAGAGGCAAAAATAAGGAAAATGAACTCACATCAATATTTGATATTTTCATCCAGTCAACAGAGTCTATCTCACTAAGGTGACCGTAAGTAGTGGTTATGTTACTCAAATATCTACAAAAATTACAAGGCACGATAGTTAAGTCAGTCGAGCTGATCCACATCTAAAGCATAATAGAGCAGTGTTCTTCCTAACAAAGTAAATCTGTCTATTTTAGTTTTATGTGTTTAATAATATCCATTTATAAAAGAACATTAGCTACTCTATATATTCAGTGACTAACAGCAATACAATATATTGTTGTGCTTCTATTTACACACAAATGAATCTTAGTAAGAATTCAGGTAATGTCTAAATGTGGCCTACAAAGAAAAGTCATCTTATACTTGAACTCTCATTTAATTTAGCAGTTATACTATATAGGGTATTTCTGATTTTCTGATTATTTCCATCACTTTGTTGATTTTGTTAAATATATTTTATTTCATTTGTATTTTGTGAAAAAAGAAGAAAAAAAACGAAAAACAAAACACCGAAAAATTACCGAAAATATATAAATACGCTAAAAAAGCCTTTATGGCAACTGAGAAGAGCCTAAATGGCCACAAAAAAACCTTGATGGCCACAAAACAGCCTTATGGCCACAAAAGAGCCTGATGGCCAAAAAAGAGCCCGATGGCCACAAAAGAGCCTGATGGCAAAAAAAGAACCCGATGGCCACAAAAGAACCTGACGGCTACAAAAGAGCCGAAATGGCCAGTGAAAAGAAATAAATTACAGAAAATATATAAATCAGATATTGAAAAAAAGGCTTTATAGCAACTGAGAAGACCCTTAATAGACACACAAGAGCCGTAATGGACAGTGGACAGTCTTCCAACAAGAAGAAAACCAACAAGAAGTCGACAAAGGTGCCATCAACCAGTCAACAAAACCCCCTTTGCCTGCATTTGGTCTCTCAGCCATGTCGTGCTGCAATCATTTTTAAAAAATACATACATTACCTATGGAAACAAAATTCTTAAAGGAAACGATAAGAAGAAAGAAATGAACTTATGGACAATGTCAACAACATTTTCATATCGAAGACATCAACGGTCTTAGTTGCCATAAGATGTCGTTAAACCCATGGACAAGAAGAAGATCACTTATTATGCAGACAAAGTCAGACAGTCTGAAGCTGAGGCACATCTAAGAAAATATATGGAAGAGTTAGAAATGAAGTTCACTTCACAAACCTTGTTTCAGTGATCTGCTCATCAAGCAGTGCAAGATATTCCTTTATCTTCTGTTCTTCTTCGCTGCCAACCTCTACATTTGCTAGCTTTGCATATTCCAATTCTTTCCTTTGCAAAACATGACAATGAAAGCAATAAATATTAAAAACTTTTAAACAAAAGCACTTTCCATCCCAACAGTCTTCTACAGATACCTGAACTGACCTGCCAGAAAGAGCGCAAGAAACATTTTCAGTTTACCGGCATGAAAATATTTCTTGCATCTTCTTTGATGTGCTGAGCTGACATTGCTTGACCTGGTATTCCACAGATAGTAATATATCCAAGCACTAACAGGGCTCCTGACTTACTGGGTCTATAAATCTGTCAACTTTTATTACACGTGAAATTTTTGAGTCATTGGCACTAGCATTAAGAAACAGTCTTTATAAAAAATAAATACTAATTATAGGCTAATAAATACTTGTTCATAAGAGGCCTTAGTTTTGCCTGAAGACGATCTGCTCGGATTGCTTTTTCCAAAGTGTCTGTCTCAGCTTCAGACCCTAAAACAACAAAAAACAAAACTAATGACAACTGACTGGTGGGATCCAAAGTGAGAGAGGTGCAATTTGGAATTGGCATTATTCAGTAAGTAACTGGAAAGATGTGTGAATTTAGTTTTCCAGGTCCAGAGCTGAAAACAGAGATGAGCACATTCAAGATGTTTCATTGAAATTATGTTCCTAAGATGGGTCAGCCTGTCCTCAACCACATCATCCAAACTATGGTCAACGTGTCGAAGTTCTCACCAGTAACTGATTACATGTGATAACTACTGCACTGGTTGAGGGTAGAATCCGATTCATGATTATCTTCCGCGCTCCAATTATTGGTCTGATTAGAGAAAGATCACTACGTTATGCCTCATGTTCCTGTACAGCAGCTTGGGCAGGTTATTCATTGTTTATTGAGTATTAGACTGTCTTTGAACTGATGCAGCTAAAGATATCCTCATAGCTTATCTTAACACATACCTTTTAGATCTGCTCGATATACACACACAAACATACAAACATACAAACACACAAGCACAAACACATGCACACACATGGAGAAATTGGCTGGTGCATGCACCGACTGCAGTGGTTCCAGAACCATACAGAAAGCTGTTTCCATCAGACTGTAATTGTAATAAGTCGAATTACACTGCATCATAAACAGAAAGCAACTTCTTTACAGAGTCAGTTGAACAGATTGGCAATTACTCCATATGGTACAAAGATACAACCTACTCACATTTCCACCTGGTTAAAAGTGCAAGCAGTAAGCACGATGAAATATCTGATAAGCAAAACAATCAGTTCCAATCATTCAAAGCTTCCAAAAAGAAAATAAAAGCAAAAATCTAACACTGACTCAAAACCAGAAAAAAACTTACACAGTTTAGGGGGATGCACAAACGGATCACATTCCTTGCTTGCACGTTTTATGGCAACATCTTCATTTGGAGCCGGTGGAAACTAAAAGCAAAAAGAAATATACCAAACAGTCTACATTTTCCGCAATTAACATCTGCTGATGCAGCCGGACCAACAATTAAATCTTTAAAATCTAAAATTTTCCAACTAGGGGTGGTAGGTGCATTTGTATGCTTCTCAGTGGAATCTGGGATCATTGAGGTAAGGGAGATAACCCCACCACTAAAGATTTTAAAGCATACCTATCATTGTCAAGAGAGTTTGTTGACCTACAGGTTTGCATGTTAGTTGCAACATCTGCTAATGATCAGATTGAGGACAACCAAACAAAACACAAAAAGTACTCAGATGTCTCCCAATGCAACTTGGTCTTACTGTGCTATTCACTGAAGTGGATAACCAACAAGACTAACCTTTTCTGGGACAGGTTACTAGAGGTTAGCTGTGTCAAAAGCCCAACCGACATCAAACAGAGCTACATGTGTAACTTGAGCCTCATCCACAGTGTCATGTTCATCCAAAAGCAGGCATACCAGCAGAGAATGGAAACCCTGTTGCCTTTGGAGCAAACCATTCGTATTCACACACACTGCTTACTGAAAAGCTACAAGTTTTTCAATAATCTCTGATAAGAAGGCTACACTGGACATGGGTGCATAGTTGTAGTGGCACCTAGATAACGCTTTTTACTTTTCTTACCAATCCATTTGAAGATTTGAAGAATGGTCTAGCATATTTTGTCAGGTTTTTCTTTTTTGAAGCTGCAGTTTGGTTTTGCTTGCTTTCCTGTTCTTCACTATACTCTTTCTAAAATAACACAAATTGAATAACAGGTGCAAAACACTATCAATATCACACTAGAACCAAATCAAAATTTCAAATATAAGCTTTAATATGGTAAACATTTTTTAGCAGACAGTTGAAAGGGCTATTTTAACTGATGTTGGGTTTTTACTATTACTATTATTATTACTGTTATATGAAGTTCAATACTTTAAAAAAACTTCTCAGTCTAATGTTGAAGCACTCTGGAAAAGCAGATGGCATTCCCACGCTGGATAGCCACCGAGAGTCTTTGGAGCAGGTAGCTAGTCTCCAGTAGATTGTGGATTATTGTTACTGTTTTATTATTATTATTATTATAACTTCTAATATAGCTGAATGTTACAAAGATGCAGCAGACATGGGTGGGCACATGCCATGCATGGTCAAAGACTGACAAAAAATCAATGCAGTCATGATTCCCTCCCTGGAATCAACAACTCATTGTCCATGGCCTGGGCGTCCTGCATACAGAATTAACTATGAAGACAGAATCATATGCAGTTCGTTACATAACTCACCTGAGATTTCAAATTATTTTTGAGCAAAAGGTAAGTATCTTGGTAAAGTTTTTTCAAGACGCTCTGATAATGTTGACAAAAAGCTAAGCAGAGATCATCACAGCTCACACCAGAAGGAGTTGCCTAAAAACAAAATAATTATGGGTATGAAAATGGTTGTCAGTATAGAGGAAGCTCTAAATGAGTGTCCCAACACTGAAAATGACTGTACGCAACATGGACTTGAAGTGAAGCAACTTGACTACAATGCAGTTAACTGAGAGATATTTATGTAGAACTGTAAGTTAAATGATCAGTGCTGGAGATGTTGGCAGCTAATATACAGCTGAAAAGGAAGAGGGCAATGCTAGAAAACAGAACTTAATTGCACTAACTGATTCTCATTATTATAGTTCAGGTGATTCTCATAGTTATAGTTCAGCTACACCTGAAGCTGGCTTCAGTTTCAAACAATGGTTCAAGCACAATGCCAGGTGCTGCCAGTCGGATCAGCTCTAGCAAGTAACCACAGCTTTAGATCTGTTTATGCTTCCTTATTTCACAGCTTTATTGTATCTCAAAAGATCTTCAGGCTGATGCTTTATAAAGAATGCATTCCAACATTTATGATAACAATAATTATTCTAAAAATATAATTAAACAAAAGACCTTGCCTCTGATAATGTTCCTGGAAGAAAATTTTCATCGAAAGACAATTCCATTACTGCTTTGTTGACGTCATATTGATCATCTGCTGTAAAACACCAAAGATAACTATAAGGTGCTAATAGTACAGAAATTAATTTTTAAATATATCTAAATGGGAATAGAAGACAAAACAAAACCACTACCAACGTAGATGGTTTTCAACTGATGATGGAATACAGGCAAAGAAACACCAACAAGCTTGTGTTCCAGCTTCCAACCTGTCTCTGAACAATGACCAACTATCTTGAATGAAGTTGATGTTGATATTACATTAGTCAGGCAATAATGCAGAGTATACAATTAAAAGCAGTTTAAAGAGCTCAAAAAGCCAGCTGGATTTCACAGGAAACAAGTTCAGTTGCTTAACTCGAGTAGGTAAAAACAGACTGTGTAATGACTACAAGATCACTGAAAAGAATCTTTACCAAACTGGTAAAATTGGCATGTTGGGGATTGATTCACTTATCCCTATCCATCTGGCATCAGACTTTAGCCTATATCACTCAAACTCTGTCCTCAAAACAGACTGCTTCAACAGTCTTTGAAAAACCTATGTCCCTCAAATGGACTGCAAAAACCACTGATTCTGAAGTGCTCAAATTTTGATTACACACAACAGATAAAAAGGCTACAACTAGCACTGATAGCATGATGAAAGTACTTTAATTTAAGATAAAACTTAAGAGTTCACCATCTAGATGTTGTTGAAAACCACTGTCTTTGATTTCTCCACAAACACCACTATCATAATCAGAAATCTTATCGTTGCCTTTTTCTTCATTTAGCAAGATTTGACTAGTTGTTGACTGTGATGCTGCTAACTTCAGTCGCTCAATATCCTGCGTCAGGTTTGTGTGATCTGTTTCCATATTCGTCCAACTACCGGTAATCATTTCATCAGAATTAAATGCCTGGCCTTTGAAATACAAAGAAATATAGTCAATACAATTAATCACATTTTGTGTTAATTCAAATTTATTATTTGGCAGTCCAATGTGCTTTGAAAATATAAAAGGAAAGATAGACATTAATGTGCAAGTGAGAAGACAGGACATGTTGGGATTCAAATACAAAAGCATTTAACCACCTGTCTTTACGAGTCTGCATTCTGTAAATATTGGTAAACTATTTTATGGTAAATTCATACAAGTAGCATCCTGCATAAAGCAAGAAACAGTTTTTGTTAAACATAAAATAGTCCTGCATGCATATAGAAGTGTCAACAACGGGCTACAAGTATACATCTCTGGTAATATTTCCACTAATCCTTTGTCTTCATTTGACATGGTTAAACAAGTGGTTAAGCAGCAGTCTATATGTTATACAATGGTACTACCAGTATATAAATGTAGCAAACACATGGAATTAAATAACTAAACTGAAATAAATTCATCTGAAGAAGGTACCTGAAATAAGATCCAAATGAGGTTTCAGCTGTTTGCAAAAACAAAAGAGAGAAAGCTTTTGCTAAAACTAAAGATAGTGAATTCTGTAGAGATGGGTTAGTCTGCAAAAACATGGAAACCACTAGACTTCCGATGGAACAATGGGACTTAAAGCTCTGGCAAGTGAAAGTTTGATCTGATGGTATGAGGGGTGATGGGGATGCAAATGTAGGGAAGGTATACATGTGCTTGGCCATGAACTGCCTTGAGTACGGAGACTGGGCAAGCACTGCAAAAGGCAACCAGAGTAAGTTAGATGACACTAACCATTAAATCCAAAGAATTAAATTTTAAATTTGTGTAGCAAACAGCTTTGCATCTGATCATTAAATCTTTACAGTACGATGCAACAGAAGCATACAAGAAAATGAGAAGATGTAGCATGATATTTTCAGAAGGTAAATTTTATATGAAAGGAAACATTTACAAGAAACGCCTTACTGTGCACATGTTGACCAAATTCATTAAAGTTTCCACGAACACCAAAATTGAGGTCAGAAACCTCATCATTTTGGTAATCCTCACTTAGCAAGATTTGACTCAGATCTGCATGTGTTGCTGCTAACTTCAGTCGCTCAGTATCCTCTTTCAGCTTCTTCTGATCTGCTTCTATAGTTGTCCAGTTACATTCCTTGTCAGGATTTAAAGTTACACCTAATAAATACAATCATTTAAAATCAACTGGATGGAACATTTCTTATTTCTAATTCAAAGTGATATATAACCTCCACATTAAAAAAACATCACCTTCAGTAAAGCACTTGTAAGTCCTATACAGTAAAATTTGGTAACACGCACATAACAAAAGTCAAGCAAACTTACCTAAAAATTTACCAGACTGAGCTTGGTTTTGATATGCTATTGGGTGATAAAGTCTTGCATACTAGACACCATAAAGCTCCTGTCAGCAATCTCTTGAAGTGTCTGATCATACCTCAAATCCTAGATTGGTCTGATGCTCAACATAATATAGATTCAAACAAAGCCACAAAAGCTTTCAGAGTTTTTTAACATACTGTATCAAAATAACTCAATTACACCAGATACTTTGAATGCAAACCTTACAACTACTATACACACAGAACAATGAATTACTCTCATCAGCAATATAAAATTGGCACCACAACACAACTGCTGATCTGACACCCAGGTGACCAATTCTCTCAATTCCAGACTCTCAACTGAGCACTAGCATGCATACAAAATCCACCTACCCATTACCCCCAAACACCATCGCAACAGCAAAATGAGTTACTATTTGTCATTCAATTTAAAAAGATATAAAAATATTAATAATAAATATAACAGTAATAATGATAATCTTAGTGAAATTCATTCTTAGTTTTGGTTTATATCTACTTCACTGACAGGAGATTTCTTGCAATTACTCTTTGTGGGCCCAATCTATAATTATGCTTGCACAAGAACCATATCTGAAGTTATGCCACAGCTCTTTGTTGCATCTTGCATTACTATAATGGTGCTATAAAAGTTTCCAGAATATATTAATGTAATGTAAGTATCACAAATTCCTCAGTGCCACACAAAAGTGGCACAACTTAAAAAGGGGTTGTCCTGAATCACCAAAACCAAAATCGCGAAAGAGCTGAAAATACAAAACAGACCGATATCCCGGAAACAGTTTTATAGAAAGCAGTCTAAATCCTGAAAAACAATATGGACAATTTAATTGGTCAATTGAATATTCCCAAAAAGTTAGATTCTAACGTTTGAAATTCAACACCCCACTTAATTAATTTTGTAAGCAATAGATGTATTTTGAGAACATTCTTGTTTGACTTGGTTCTTCTCTGATTTCAACTCATTCGATAATGTTAACCTCAAACTGGGGCATACTTGCACTATCGAGGATTGGGCTAATTTGTGCTTTCTTTTGGGCCACAGCAGTGACACCCCTTTTGGGTGTGGCTTTGCCCTAGCCTGTTATTAGATGTTCGGTTGTTGTAGCTGCTGCCAACTAAACAAAATTTGCAAAGAATAAACAAGCGTTATTACATAATTACAAATGCATGGAATTATACGTAGTTACGTTAACTGCATTCAGTAGTAGCCCAACATATAGGACCTCAATGTTTCTCCCATGTAATAATTGTAATCCCGAGACTTTTACAGTGCCCAGCGAAAGCCATGTCACAGGGACCAGCTTATTCAAAAGCACTCAGTCAAAACAAAACTGACAGGTAAAAAGGGTTCGGCTCCAGGTCGCGATTCAAAAGTCAGGCAGAGAGACAGCGTGGCAGCTACGGTGGGTAGTATTTGGGATTGGAACGGAAAGAGAGATTAGAGTAAAAAGGGGAGTCGGCATAGGATCTGTGAAAGAGGAGTGTACACATTAACTTTCAGGAAAAATCCCTAATTCCGCCACGCACAGGTTAACTTCGTAATTTTTAGGAATTAGAAAATTGATTTCGGGGATCCAGTCGAAACTCGTTTCGGGGATTTTCTAAGCACCCACTTAAAAATACCGCTGTTAAATCAAATCAAGTGGCAAAGTGATACTTCTATATGTAAGTTTTTGTATAAAACACCTTACCATTCACATGTTCACCATAACTGCCCGCTACGATATTT
This sequence comes from Norana najaformis, assembly GCA_964023275.1. Lineage (NCBI taxonomy): Eukaryota > Metazoa > Annelida > Clitellata > Crassiclitellata > Hormogastridae > Norana > Norana najaformis. Next base: position 20,904,064 of record OZ029913.1, on the reverse strand, counting down.
TCTTGAGCAAATAAATCAGTATCGGAAACAACAGCGTAGTCCTGTCCCTCACTTAGAAAAAATCCATTAGGCCTACTTATCGAATGCGTCGCTGCAAACTTAAGACACTCGATATCCTCCGACAGCTTTTTCTGATCCATTTCGGAATTTACCAAATTAAACGTCTTACTCATGTTACCAGGACTGAGGACCTTCATCTATAAACACAATTAACAAAATCAGTTAAATTTAATTCCGTAGGATTCTTGAGCAATAAACACGTGCGGTCAACGATTTCACGTCTTCCGGTTCTTTAAATTTCGTGGAAGGCACATTTTATAGCGCATAGCATATCTTTATTAAGCGCTATGACTCACAACAGATGCTGCTTGATCCCGCAGGATAACGTAAGACAGACAAGGCAGGATAATCTTATTGACCATGACCTCCTGCCGTCTCATCCATAAAATTTGGGAATAATAAACTTCCGCCAGACTTGTGACAATTATCTTACTCAAGCGAACTCATCAACACTTTGCCCATTGCAATTTCTGCGCATGTCTTTCACTCAAAACTAAAAACACTCCTCCGTCTGACTCTTGTATCTTTAATCGTAATCGTAATCCCAAGATTTCTCCAGCGCCCAACGAAAGCCGCGCCGCGGGGACCAGCTTATTCACAGGGGCTCAGTCAAAACAAAATCGATAGGCAAAAGGGTTCGGTTCCGGGTCAAGATCCAAGAGTCAGGCAGAGAGACAGCGTGGCAGCTACGGTGGGTGATGTTTGGGACTGGAGAGCAGAGGCAGATAAGAGGAAGAAGGGGTGTCAGGATAGGATCTGTGGAAGAGGAATGTTTGAACGGAGTCCTTCCTGAGTATCGATTTTGTTTTGATTGAGCCAGGGCTGTAAATAAGCTGGTTCCGGCGACTTAGCTTTAGTTGGGCGCTGTAAAAATCTTGAGTTTACGATCGTCTGCTCCCTGTAACTGGAAAAAGTCTGCGTACGTATTGCTTTGGCTGTGGACAAATATTCCGTCAATTTGCGTGGGAGTCAAGGCCGTAGCTGTTAAAGTAGTAGGCCTAAGCGACCCAGCGAGTGCCACCACCATCGCCAGGGTCAAGATTCACGACGCTGAACTCCTTTTTTCTGGGCCACACCGGGGAAGCTATTCTACATAAACACCGTGGCGGCACGTGTAGAAGCGAGTTACTTCCCGTAATTACTTCGTCCCATTTCTACTCAGTCACTTTCTTTTTATATAAGGACAGCTGGGAACTGTTTTTTTAAATTTATATAATTATATAATTTAAATTTATGTAGTTATATAATTAGTGACCACCTTCCGTTTTGCATGTAAGCCTATAGGCCTGTGTACATATAGGCTGAGACGTTTCCCTAAAAAATTTGATAAGTGTATAGGCCTACACGTGCAGTGCCTTCGTGGGCTGGGTCGGTTGACGTGTCGGCCGTGTTCACTGTGCAGCGTATGTTCCACGTCTGACCTATAGGTTCCAACGTAAGACATGTTTCTCTTGGCTATCTCAGCTTATAGGTCGGGCGTATAAACTATGTGATAAATTGCTTCAAGGGTTCTTATCACTTGGTTCTTTGCAGCTACCATATAAACTATGGGCAATTATCAATTGAACAGAAAAGACAGCGACTGTAATTAAGAAATTTTGAAGTATTATAAGAAGTTAGCTTTTTGAGTACCAAAAATTTCTATTATACAGAACGATCGTGGCAAGTAAAACTAAATTTGGGCTGGGAGCCAGGTCCAAGGCAAATCTCAGAGACCTCGGCCGGATGGACACTTTCCCGGATACGCCATTGCCTCCTACTTCTTCGATCTTCCAGATTTACAGCAATGCTTCCCTGCTGTCTACGGGTAGTTCTGTCTCCCACTACTCGGAGCGTGTGACTGGATGTGACCTTGGACCAAGAACTGCGCTTAAACAGTGATTTGTGGAGCATACTTTCATCGCCTGCATTATATTCCAAAATATGCTGGTCGCTTACAACACGAGATGCCGCGACACGCTGGTGGACGCATTCCTTTGATTTCGACGCTCGTAAATAAGCTGGTGCCCTGCGCTTAGCTTTGGAGTAGCACTTTAGAAATTTCGAGTTTACAGTAACGATGGCAAGACTATTAATGCAGACATAACTCTTTCCGGCATTAACCGGCTTCGATGTGTGTGAATGCTGCGACTCGGCTTATCGGTAGCATTCCTAGGTTTGGGCATATAGGCTATAGGTTATCCAGTTTCACGTGGGGAAAAATTCGCGCTTTTGAGTTTAAAAACTTAATGCTTAAACTGAACTGTGATCCTTCTTACATTAAGAAGCTATGAAGTTCAGTCTCATCCATAAATGGCCTTAGATCCCTTCGTTCTGCTGCTTTAAAAAAACACTCCACAGCACAACTAAGAAGCGACTCTGTGATCCATCCATCTTCTGAGACAGGTTGCCAAGCAAGGTACGATATGAGCTTTTGGCCTTGGTCCTTCTTTCCCTCTTTTCCGTAAGCGTTTGAAAAGCATTCTACTCAATCGTGGTTTTGTGTTGTCAGGTCGGAATCGCATCTAAGAAGTTTCATTTGAGTGGCGCTATATAAAGTTGCGATTACAGTTGCGATATACATCGCAATATATGTTACTCTTGGAACAAACATCCTTTAAATATACGTACTTTTCAATTGACTCGGCTCAACGCACATTTTCTGTTTACCTTAGATAGCACTTGCTTAGATCAGTTAGATAGCCTTGCACGCAGCGCCTCTGTGGCGCTATATAGTTTTTTACATTACATATTTATATGTGTATGTTTGCGCTCAAGCGTCGTATATGCATGGCGATAAAATAGTTGAACTAAGCAGCATACAGCAACACGAAAGCCTACAGATAGGACCTCCGTGCTTAGTTTCCTTCCTTTATAGGAAAACTGATGCAGGCGTCGTCTGCGTCTAACTGTTCACGGAGTTAATAATTCTAGGCAGAAAATACTGTAGGAACAGAACTGTGAGACGCCTCATCATGTTCTCAGACGGCACTGGCGTCGTTATTTTCTTGGCAGGATTGCTAACTGCATCTGTCTTAGCAGGTAATTAAACATCTCAATTACATTCTAATACTCTGCGGCAGAGTTCGTGCACCACTTATACCGTCGATGTCCAGAAGAGCATTGGGTTATTAGGCAGGACAATGCTTTCTGTCAGAAATACGAATTAAGTTGCAGTAGAAAATAGTTGTCTGAATGGACGCCTTCATCTGTTGTTGCATTTTAATTAGGCCATTGATTTAAACTACACATGTATAACATTTGATAACAGTTACTCAGTTCAATATCTCCTCAATCGCTCTTCTCATCTCTTTCCATCTTCCACTATCCCCTTATTTACTTTCTCTAAGGTTGGGCCAATATTCCTTTTGAAACCTCGTATCCGTTCTACTATGTTCCCTTCACGCAGTATACAGCTACTGTCTTTGTAAATTTAATTGCTTTCCACCCAGCACATGAATGTACAGTATATATCAATAACAAAACGAAATTAAGTTGCCTTAAATCGTGAACATGCTGAGCGCCCGTGTCGCCACTCTTTAACTAAAGCCATGCATCGTGCGACAACCTTTACTCAACTTGCTCTGTTTGCATCCTTTAGTAGGTTCGAAAGACGCTTATTGGCTTCCGTGCTACATAAATAATAATAACGCTTATCGTGGAAAACGTCTTGTCGCGCGTTCTCTCGTGCATCGGAAAACTTTCAGTACTAACCTAGCATCAATTGCTAAAAGGGCGCCCTAAAACTTAGGCCGTGTCGGCCTAAAGCGGCTGCCCGCGCCTCTGATCGAGCGGCCTCCGAGAGGTAATTTAATTAATGCGCGGGGAGCCGGTGTTAAGAACTTAATTATATTAAATTGAATCAAACAATCAAACCTCTAAAATGTTATAAATAAACTAAGGCGAACTTAAATATAAAACTATAATTTAATTTCTGCATTATATTACAAATATTATTATTCATAAAGCTACATTTATAGCTTTGTGGCTGATTTGCCACACGCGACTGGAATAGATTACACTGGTCAACATAGAAATCGTTACTGACTGGAAAGGGCCCTAATGTGTAGCATCTTGGTGTGCTGAACACGAATATAACCATAAAAATTTTTTGTTGGCTCTCGTTTTGAAAATATTTTATATAGTTCATTTTTTTATGTTTCACCATGCAAATTTATGCAGTAGGACTGCGACAATATCCTAAATAAGTCTAGAATGATGTAATATTCCACCTCATTGCATAATCTCATCATGGACACATCATGCACAGTTGATTACGTCATTTTCTGATGCAATGTAAAACTACAGCCAGTCGGCTGCTGACGTAAGATGACGTCAGCAGTGTACTATATAAAGCGAGTCGGAACGGTTGAGCATTTACAATATTACAGACTTTGTGCGAGACAGTTTAAGTTACTGTTTTATAAAACTATTATTACTTTATCCATTTAGATACAATACAGAACAGTAATGCCTCGGAAGTGCGTAAATACTGTGGACAACTTTTGTTACATTTGTGGGGAAGTGACATTTGCCAACCAGAAGAAAAGTATCACTTATCAAGTCAAGAAGGCATATCATGCTTACTTCGAATGCAAGGTTGGTGACCAAGACAAGCCATGGGCCCCGCATATATGCTGTGCTACATGTACAACACAGCTTTCACAGTGGTTGAATGGCAAAAGACCATCAATGCCGTTTGCAGTTCCCATGGTGTGGAGAGAGCAAAGCAACCACGTAGATGACTGTTACTTCTGCTTGGTTCCTCCTCTCTCCGGTGGAATAACGAAGCAAAAGAAGTCGACAATAGTCTACCCAAACATTCCGTCAGCATTGAGACCAGTTCCACATGGTGATGGACTTCCTATTCCAGAACCTCCAGCAGAATATATTTTCCTTGATTCATCTGATGAGGACAAGGGTGAGCCGACATGTTCTTCTCCTGGTCCGTCAGCGTGCAGTGATCCCGATTTTCACTGTGGTGCATCATCAACACCACACAGAATAACACAGGAAGAACTAAATGACCTTGTTCGTGATTTGGACTTATCCAAAAACAAGGCAGAATTGCTAGGATCAAGACTCCAACAATGGAATCTTCTAGAAGAAGATGTCACAATTACTTCATATAGAAAGCGCCATCAGCAGTTGGAACCTTTCTTTATGAAGGAAGGTAATCTGGTATTCTGTTCCAATATTGACGACCTCATGAATGCCTTACAGATCACTCATGACCCACAAGAATGGAGACTCTTTGTAGACTCTTCAACACTGAGTCTTAAGGCTGTGCTTTTGCACAATGGAAACCGTCTTCCATCTATTCCATTAGCGCATGCTGTCCACATGAAAGAGACATACGATAACCTAAAACAGCTACTGCATTCCATTGACTATAACAGGTACAAATGGCACCTGTGTGGTGATTTGAAGGTAGTTTCCATTTTAATGGGACTGCAGCAAGGATATACAAAATATATGTGTTTCTTGTGTGAGTGGGATAGCCGAGCAAGAGAGTTGCACTACGTGCGGAAGGAATGGACTCCCAGACAAAACATGGCAGTTGGACAGAAGAATATCCAGCACCCAGCTCTGGTCGAGGCTCACAAAATCCTACTACCACCCTTTCACATCAAACTAGGTTTGGTGAAGAACTTCGTGAAAGCCATGGACCGCACTTCGCCAGCTTTCCGATACCTGCATGAAAAATTCCCTCGACTCAGCGAAGCAAAGATTAAAGAGGGAGTTTTTGTGGGTCCTCAGATTAGAGAACTCTTCAAAGATGACCGCTTCAACAACTTGCTGGAGGGTGATGCGAAACAAGCATGGAATGCTTTTCGTCTAGTGTCTACAGACTTTCTGGGGAATGTTAGGGCAGAAAACTACAAGGAACTAGTAGAAGACATGCTCAAGCAGTACCAGAAATTTCGCTGCAATATGTCTCTGAAGATGCATTTCCTTCATTCCCATCTGGATTTCTTCCCTGACAACTGTGGTATGGTTAGTGACGAACATGGCGAACGTTTTCATCAAGATATCGCAACAATGGAGCAAAGGTACCAGGGAAAATGGTCCACTACAATGTTGGCTGACTACTGCTGGACACTCCGCAGAGATGCTCCCGAACAGCTGTACAAGAGACAGGCAAAAAAATCTAAGAACTAGTCTATGACCTGGTTCTTACAAATATTAACTGTAAGTGTATCACTATTGGCATGCATTGTGCGATATAAAATTACTTCATTTCAGATTACAAAAAAACTAGAGCCAATTCGGCATTTTCACTGTCATATTCGTGTTCAGCACATACAAATTGATAAGAACTGACTAATTTCATTTCAGTAACATGACTTTTGTAAAAATTTGTTGTCCAGTGAATTACCAGCACAAGGTTTGAAAAATATAAGCGCTTATTTTATAAAAAAATAAGACAATTTATATAGCGCCGTAGCACAGCCGAGGACGAAGAAAAGGGCGCTGTACATGGGTTCAAACATCAACTACAGTCATAAGATATCCTAAAAAGATATGTCTTGAGTCGTGACTTGTGTACACGTCAGTTGAGTGTGGCTTGCAAAGAACACTACTGAACCGTTACAATGGGTTCAAAATATCAAGACCAAACTCGTGACCGAAATAGGCGATTATAACCAGTTAACTCTCACCCTGCAATATCTTTGTTTGGTGCAAGAGTTCCTCAGAATCACGCACAAGACACGTGGTGTTCATACAGTCTGTATGCATCAGATGTAGTTCACAAATATCAATCAGCTGTCGTAACGTCAACGGAGGGCCTTCCATCGTGCAGTCGATTACATTCGGCGGCTTCCATCGCTATGAGGAGCTGCTGTAATTTATGTCGATGTTTGACGAACGTGGCTTCGGCCACACGAGCTTGGAAGCCCAGAACTTCCTACACGTAACCAATTAGCCAACAAAGTGTCCAAGCACGGGCTTTAGATGCACTTCATCGGATCGGTTTTCCCAATGTGAACTGCGCTGCAAATCAATATAGAAGCAAGTGGCGCACTATAAATGCCTTATGTATTGTATTTGTATTGCCTCCAACACTCATTCTTAAGCTGCGAAGTTTTTGCATCTTTACCAACCTTATTACCAGAGATGTAGCCCATTTCGTCTCACGGAACTTCTTTTTAATGAATAAAAACTACATATTATTTAGAAACTTACTTCTTATTGAAAGAAATGATATATGTGTGTTTTCGATATATATATATATATATATATATATATATATATATATATATATATATATATATATATATATATATATATATATATATATATATATATATATATATATATATATATATATATATATATATATATAAGAAGAAATGTCTCATAGTGAAGAAGACATACGTCTTATTAAAAGAAATATAGGACTACATGTATATCTTGTAGTAGGAAATACACCTCAGATAAGCACTTATCCGGATTTTATTTTTTATCTGTTAATGTACAGTTGACCCTTACGCCTGTACGCGGGGCAAGCCTACGGAGCTCGTGCTCGACTGCACCAAGGGCGAAAGCCAAGTTGTAACCGGGTTTATTCGAGGAGGTCGCGTCAAGCAGCTTTCTTCGCCGAAGAAGCAGAAGCAGTCGGCTGCAACGGAGAATAAGGAGTGCCCGGTGCCCGACAACAAGACGGCCTGCTGGGCTAATCCCATCAACGGGCACCTGCTGACCACCATACAGGAATGTCTTTGGAAGGCGCCAATCTGTAGATTTCCCGTCAAAGGCCAAATGCTTGGCGTCCCGTGCTTTGCACAAGAGGCTACTTACCTATTCGCCGAGCAGTTCAAATGCGTTAATCGTACGTATACGAGTATAGACAGACATAGGGCTTACGTACGTCACACTCTGTTGTCTCTATAATTTCGTTGAAGCCGTATTCATTACACAACTAATGAAGGGAAACATCTCGGTCAAGGTCTATATATGTAATATACTAGTAAACTACAGCTCCCCTCTCGCTACAACATCAATAACAACGACTACAACAACAAAAACAACTACTACAGCTACTACTACTATTGCTTCTACTACTACTACGACTCCTACCGCTACTGCTTCTACTACCATCCAAAAGAGCTCTGTATGTTGTAATGATGTATGTATGTATGTAAGTATGTATGTAAGTATGTATGTATGCATGCATGCATTTCGCAGTTAGATGTGCTTGCATGCATTTAAATGGGCGTGCATTAGAGTAGTTACTTAGTATGTTTTTGATCCTGTTAAAACCGCCCAGTCACACCAGCCAGTACTTATATTCAGTGGAAGATTGTTCAAGAGTATGCTACGATGTACGATAAGGCACGAGCTGAAGCCCGTGACAGCGAGGCGCTTGTAGACTCCAGAGGCAGCTTGCCACATCAGTTGTTGACGGGCCTAACTGGAGCCCAAAGGCATAGCATCATGATGATGATATGCACCTCGCTGACCGGCATCGTCCAGCGACCCATTCGAGCAGACGGCAGCTTCTTCGATCCGTTTCAACATTCCTTTATAATTTCTTCTCAGTTCATTTTTAGTTCCTGAGGGATCATTACTTCCTCGGAAAATAATAGAGTAGTAGAAGTAGTAGTAGTAGTACTGATGATGATGATGCTGATGCTGATGATAATGATGATATAGTCATAATAATAATTTTTTTTGCATATTGTTGGGACATCCGTAATCATAATCGTAATCTCGACTGGATGACTGTAGCTCCCAGAGAACACTAAGACGCGGGAATCAGCTTATATGCAGGCGCTCAGTCACAAAAAATTCAGTAGGCAGGTAAAATCAGTTTCGGCTATGGCGGATTGTGTTTTCAATTGAAGCGGTCAGAAAGGTAGAGGAACGAGGAGGAATCAAGATAGAATTTCTGGAAGAGGCGGTTTTTCAGTTTGAATGAAAGACCTGTCCAGATATTGCATGAAGTGTAGTTTGGTAAGTATGCAGGATGGGTCATTATGTTTTATATGTGTGCGATATTATAAACAGGAGAAATAAAGATAATAAAGGATAGGCCAAAGAACTGAGCCATACGGCATAAGGCAATCCGATCGGAGAGCGATGCGTTTATTGCAACTTGTTAAGAACGGTCACTGAGATCAAAAGATATACAGAGAACAGCAGAACGTGAAATTTCAAATGATGTGTAGGGTTATGACAACAGAATGCCATGTCCCATATTATCAACTGCAGCACTTAAATCTTGGTTTGTGGTCAACACATGTGCCTGTGAGAGCATTCTCAGTTGACTGATGTTTATGATAAAGAGAATGCAAAGAACTAAATGTCGGGGAAGATGTAGCATGCCCCTGAAGATGTACGTAAAACAGGCGTTCAAGTAGTTTAGAACTGTTGCCCAGATTAGAAATAAGTCTGTGACGGACCAGGCAGTCTTTATCTGGACCAGGTTTTTAGTAGAGTTGACACGTGAACAGTTTTAACAGCAGTGGAAAATATGCCTTCATGAAGAAGAGATTAGCAAGATGAAGAGTGGTGAAGGAAAACAAACCCATACCAGAACAGGATTTCGTAAGGTATGTTGGAATGTAATCAAGTTGTTGAGACTTGACTCGACACCTGTTAAAGTTAACATCCCATTAAGTTCTTCTGCTACCAGCACAGTAAAAAAATTTCAGATCCTGGGACTAAAGCTGTCTTTAGCTTACCTTGGAGGCAGACATGCAAAGAATGGTCATCTAATGCCTGCTCCTGATAGACCTAACTTTAGCATGCAAATCAATTTATCCCAGTGTTATAGGAAAAGAGTGAACAATCCGCGTGACCGTAAAAGAAGAAAGAGCAAATAAGGTTGAACAAGGGGAAATGTAATTGCTTTCCGCCCCCCCCTCCCTTTATGCTTAAGGGTGGTGACTTGGTACTCGTGGTGACTTTTCCTACATTGTTTGCTTACAGATGAACGTGTTGCTTTTGATGAACTCTTAACACAAGTTATGTTACTGAGAAACGCATTCAACGGACACTTAAGAATGCTATAGAAAGTTCAGTTACGTTACATAGCATTACATTACAATCTGCGATCGGAAATTTATATTCACCTTATCTGAATCCTATTGGAATAAATATACATATTTCTCCATTAGGAATTATTATTAGTTTTCCAAACGTTTTCTCGAATTTTTAGAGTCACGAATAGTTCATTTATGTTCGAGTTCCGACGAGGAGCCGCAATTGTCAGTGAAACTTTCCGACGGAGAGATCTTCATCCTGTCTAAGGGTTATCCGGAAATTGTCGCCCCTAACCTCGACTGCAGTCTGACCATTTCGACCGAAGCCAAAAGTCTGCGGTTCGAATCCATCTACATGCACATACATCCGAAAAGGAAAAGGCAGAATCATGTGGCGCTGTGCGACTTCGATTATCTCGAGATCAAACCATCGGCCACCGGTTCTGCTGACGGTATCCGGTTCTGCGGTAGAGAGGAAATCGCCTACACTGTGCCTGGTACGTCGCAGGTTCGATTTGTATCAGGACCAGAGAAAAAGCATCATGGTGGATTTGTGGTCAGGGTCACTGGTGAGTGAATTAATATTCTAAAAATGAGGGTGCTTCTGAAAATACATTAAATGCAGTTTCAGAATGAGTTATAACGCAAAAGCAGGAGAACAGACATACGATGTGTAATTTCTGTTGCTTTGCCTTTATGCTGCATAACAACAACAATAACAACAACAAAAACATTAATAATAATAATAACAATAATAATAATATAATAATATTATATATTAATTATACATATTAATATAATAATAATAATCATAATAATAAAAATAAAAATAATTGTTTGCTTGTATAACATTTGGTTTGTTTATTTATGTTTATTCTACTTAATGAAAGTGGCAAATAAAGTACTCACTTACTTGGCGATGTATAGCCAACATAAGCGTTGATGGAGCAAAGTAGTTTCTCTATTATTATTATTGTTGTTATTATTATTATTATTATTTACTTGATAAGCTACGTCTGATAACGAGAACTGATTTTTCAGTTTCATTTCTCTTATGCTTCTTATGTATGTTTAAAATCCCACGAGATCTTTATACTTCAGGTGAATATACAAATATTTGTAATGGTACAAAATGTAAAATATTTCAGACCTAAGCAGATGCGATTCAAATAAGTTAAGCAGCGTTTATTAAAGGCCTAATAGCACACTATTAATATAATACAACATAGCTGAACATTCTATAACACCCAGCTGTAAGTGCCTTTCCAAGGTGCTGTTCGATAGGATAAATGATAGCAGAATTTTTGTTAACCTAATCAAGTTTATCTTTCATGAAAATGAATTTTCGATCTTGTATTTACCTCATTACACATACACGTTATTAGATTTTCACCTGAGGTATATATGAACCTTCAGGATTACAAAAATTAGGGAATGTTGTTTTTGGATGGCTAGTCCGCTGATGGTTTTCGGTGAAAAAGGTGTTGCAAAAAGCGACAGCATTGAAGCTATGGATGGCCAAGATAACCGTTGGTGGAGGAAAGTAGTTTCTCTATTAATATTAATATTATTATTATTATTATTATTATTAGTAGTAGTAGTAGTAGTACTGTTGTTGTTTCTGTATTTATTAACCGCAGTTACCTGACAGAGCTTGAGTCGATGGTGCTGAGCATTTATGCGTGAAGAATTAAGGACTTGCTCAAAGTCCCTATAGAATAATTGTCTCAAAGGAAGCTCAAACCCGCACTCTCCACTTTGCATACATACATAGGCCTAAATACATTGTAACTTTATTTGGAAGCTGTGTCTGCTGCCGTATCGACTGAAGATAAGAAAGCACCGGTCGTTGCAGTCAGCTCCTCGGACTCCGGGGTTGCTGGTCCTGCAGGTACAAACCTTTTCAACCCTGTTTATCTCGTAACGTTGACGAGCTTTTGGCTGTTCTGGTAAGTTTTCATGGGGCACAGCAATCAGCAGCTGAGCAGTGGAAGAATTTTACCTATTTATGTTTTCTGAATTGTTCTAATTTCCGGATTCTTCGTGTCCCTCCGAAGTAGCTTTGTCGAAGACAATGCCATCGAAGTAGTAACGACTGGAAATGGCGTTTGACCTTTGCGGTGACACATCGCGGCCTTAGAAGTCAAGCATATATAGAATTGCAACGTTTTAATAGCGTTATACAATAATATCTAAATCCTGTACATGCACGGCGTCGATAGATCCGATCCAACTACTGTAAATATATATAATTATTATCAGCTTCAATCTGCTGTCCTTAGCAGTGATGCCAGACTTCAAGAGTCTGCACCATCTGCAGTTAAATTCTCCACTTCATGACTTGTAGCCTATCGCCACAAAATAGATCCTATCTGCAGGATAATGCCTTTGTCAAGGTGAACTGACCATCTAGAATTAGATCGAATTGTGGTTAACTTTGGTGCAGCACCGACTGCGTCGTGTTATGGGCGCCTGAGAGGCAACCTGTCACTACTTAGAAATGGTTTGATCTGAAGCGTCAAGTGATCTGTAACCATAGTGTCGCGTCTGACTCCTGATGATTCCTATTTAAAACCAAGGTGGCTACCCAGCTACAGTGGCCACAGTGGCCATCTGCATTAACATGCTACCTGGCTCGATGAACATCCTGACTAAACTAATAATGTCTGTTTAGGCCTACTGTTCTACTGTTAGGAAGATTTACATCTAAGCCTAGAAGTGTAATGGTAATACGAGCTGTTCAGCTCGAAGTACCATTTCGAAAACTTAACCTAAAAGTTTTAATGTTTAGGTTAATGTTCTTTTCTGAAATTAATGATTGAATGAACTTTAAAATATACATAATCAGTTAAATAAAAGAATAAAGTTTAAAAATGAAGCTTTATATGATATTGAATTAATATTATCGACAGTTCATTTCAACTGAGTTTCTTTTATTTCAGCAAAGCAAGATAAGAACAAGCAGAACAGCCCGTCACGAACAAAGAACGGCACAAAACCAAAATCATAAGTGTCCCTATAGAAGCTGACATAAGCGGTATTAGTCTAGTCTCTGAAATAAAAGCTGCCACTGAAAAGTAGGCCTACTCTGTATAGTGCTACCATATATGTGTAATTCATAAGCCGCTTTGTTTTATTGACCATGTATTCGCACTTTGAACTATTTAAAGGCTTTCAGTCGTTGGCATATAGAACTGAAAGATGATACACCAGGCAGATTTCGGACAATTTTTCTGAGTTGAGTTTAATTAGTTATAATACACGAAGCTCTATTATACAGGCCAAATATCCGTGTGTATGAGTAGAGAACGGTATTTGAGACATTCGGACGGCCTACCATGAAACTAACAAGTAACAGACTTACGGTTTAACTGATGTGATATTCTACAAAGGTTACTTTACCTGTATGAACTACAGCCTTTCGTATACTCTTCCTTGCAAGAACTTGTATGTTCGGGCCGAAAGATGGACCAACCTTAAGGTCATTGAAGAATGGAATGAGGAAAGAATTGGAATGTTAGCAAATTTTGGATGGCATGAATTGGATGATAAAAGAATAACAGGATGGCGTATTTAGCAAATCAAGAATTTTAAGAAAAGAATTATATATTAAATGACTGTAGGATAGCCAAATTGAAAATAAAGAACGTTAATTGGGATGATTAGGAGGATGGAAGAATTCGAGGAGGCAAGGATGGGACTGTTATTCTAAGAATAGAATAGAGTTGCGTTCGTGCGATATTATAAATATATGGCTAGGTGGCCTGCCGACGAGCCTGACATCGTTTTTCAAAAAGGTGTACCAAATTCTTTCTGTTGCGGCGTCTGCTCGAATATCTTTGTTTGTTCCATCCCCCTTTGAGTCCGAAACTGCGCTGCTGTAGTTTTCTGTGGATTTTAGGTAGTTTAAGACGATGTTCTGACGTCGAATATCGCCAGAGTTCGTTCATGATGATTCATGAGTCAGTCTAATACTAGCACCCTTAGGCCATGCACTCTACATACGTCATCATCAGCCCATCCCACCCCTTTGCACAATGCTGAACCTGCAGTCACAATGTCGTGTCGTTTATTACCAAGAAAGTAATTAATTCGATTCTGTTATGGCGAGTCAGAGTTTTCGATTCGGTATCAACTCTCCGTTTCAGAGAGGTTCTCGCTGGTCGATACTTCACGAATTCGTCGGATAGCACAAACCCAGGGAAGTGGAATACTCTGGATGCCCTGCGCTCAACAGTTAACTTTAGAAGGATGGGTCAATCAACGTAACCGGAAGCTGCTAGGGTTCATTTGGTTCGATGTCATTATTCCATTTTCTAGACCAGGATCTAGGCCAGGATCTCCGAATACACGTGAACTGTTAATCGTGAATTTTGTAATTCACTGGTCGGGTTCATCGTAGCTGCGCCAATGCCAGTGAGCTGGCAATGCCAATGCAAATGCCAGGCAACTGGCTTTTGTCACAGATAAACCTGTCGTTTTTGTAACACCGACATCTGTTTGGCTTGCGAGAAACGCTACTGTGGGGCTCTTACAAGGCGATGTAATATACATACAGATAACCCTAATTAAGATACTCAATCTTCAAAGCCCGTTAGGAAATAATAGACTCTATGGTGACTCTCTGCTCGGGCTCTTCTCATCGCCCTCTCCCTCCATCCTCTAGAGCTTTTGTGAGGTATTTAAAGGTTGTTATAGAAAGGCCTCGTTATATTATATGATTAGACCTACACCACTATCACTAACCAGGCCACTGGCTGCGAAACAATATATACACTCCTTCGTTTACTCCAAAGGTGGTATGCTCAGATCGCCCAAGGGCATAAATTTTCTGACAACAAGGCGTAAAACCGACAACAACCAAGACCGAAGGTGCTGACACCAGTCTGAATGACCGTCTTCAATTAAATGTCTCTTATTTCAAGATATTTCCTCCACGTTTGTCGTTATTGAAACTCAGCCACTGAAATGTCATGAAGGCCTACCTTAACTACGCTCGTTTAGGCAACATACTTAGATGAAAAGAGTACAATCACTGCAACATACTTAGATGAAAAGAGTACAATCACTGCAACATACTTAGATGAAAAGAGTACAATCACTGCAACATACTTAGATGAAAAGAGTACAATCACTGCAACATACTTAGATGAAAAGAGTACAATCACTGCAACATACTTAGATGAAAAGAGTACAATCACTGCAACATACTTAGATGAAAAGAGTACAATCACTGCAACATACTTAGATGAAAAGAGTACAATCACTGCAACATACTTAGATGAAAAGAGTACAATCACTGCAACATACTTAGATGAAAAGAGTACAATCACTGCAACATACTTAGATGAAAAGAGTACAATCACTGCAACATACTTAGATGAAAAGAGTACAATCACTGCAACATACTTAGATGAAAAGAGTACAATCACTGCAACATACTTAGATGAAAAGAGTACAATCACTGCAACATACTTAGATGAAAAGAGTACAATCACTGCAACATACTTAGATGAAAAGAGTACAATCACTGCAACATACTTAGATGAAAAGAGTACAATCACTGCAACATACTTAGATGAAAAGAGTACAATCACTGCAACATACTTAGATGAAAAGAGTACAATCACTGCAACATACTTAGATGAAAAGAGTACAATCACTGCAACATACTTAGATGAAAAGAGTACAATCACTGCAACATACTTAGATGAAAAGAGTACAATCACTGCAACATACTTAGATGAAAAGAGTACAATCACTGCAACATACTTAGATGAAAAGAGTACAATCACTGCAACATACTTAGATGAAAAGAGTACAATCACTGCAACATACTTAGATGAAAAGAGTACAATCACTGCAACATACTTAGATGAAAAGAGTACAATCACTGCAACATACTTAGATGAAAAGAGTACAATCACTGCAACATACTTAGATGAAAAGAGTACAATCACTGCAACATACTTAGATGAAAAGAGAACAATCACTGCAACATACTTAGATGAAAAGAGTACAATCACTGCAACATACTTAGATGAAAAGAGTACAATCACTGCAACATACTTAGATGAAAAGAGTACAATCACTGCAACATACTTAGATGAAAAGAGTACAATCACTGCAACATACTTAGATGAAAAGAGTACAATCACTGCAACATACTTAGATGAAAAGAGTACAATCACTGCAACATACTTAGATGAAAAGAGTACAATCACTGCAACATACTTAGATGAAAAGAGTACAATCACTGCAACATACTTAGATGAAAAGAGTACAATCACTGCAACATACTTAGATGAAAAGAGTACAATCACTGCAACATACTTAGATGAAAAGAGTACAATCACTGCAACATACTTAGATGAAAAGAGTACAATCACTGCAACATACTTAGATGAAAAGAGTACAGTCACTTAGCCATGGTGCACCGGCGTCCAGCAGTTTAGAGACTACTATGTTAAGTCCCCTTATGACTCAACGCACTCTAGCGGCGTATTTATGCTCACATCATTTTCACGATGTCGCCAATCCGGTCTTGTTTCTAGAAGTGACCAGACCTAAATCTAAGAGACAAGGTCACAAGAATATTCAAACACAATACTTTTTTAATTAAATAGTTACACACGATATTTTGTTACGGTATCCTAAGTACAAAAGACTAGCATATCAGCTGTATTTGCCTTCTAAAGACCAAATGTTTTTAGGCAACCGAACATATAATATACAATTTATTTACGTGTTGGAGAAGACAAGTGGAGACCTGCACAGTCTTTATCATTATTATTATTATTATTATTATTATTATTATTATTATTATTATTATTATTATTATTATTATTATTATTATTATTATTATTATTATTATTATTATTATTATTATTATTATTATAATTATTATTATTACTACTACTACTACTACTACTACTACTACTATTATTATTATTATTATTATTATTACTACTACTACTACTACTATTATTATTATTACTACTACTACTACTACTACTACTACTACTACCACCACCATTACTACTACTAACATTACTACCACTACTATTACTACTATTACTACCAATGCTACTACTACTACTACTGCTACTATTATTATTATTATCTTAGTCAGGAGACATTAATGAGCATCTGGAACGGCTACGTCTCATCCGCCGTTGGCAGAGAGAAGGTACCGCGAAAGGCGACGGCGTTGAAGCGTTGAATGAAGATTGAGAGCTGTTGAAAAAGATAGCTGGATTCTCTCGCGTCTCCGAAAATGCGAGATTGACAACGTCCCAAATCAGAGATGAAGGATAAGCCGGTGTTATATATGGGGTCAAGGGTTTCAAAGGCCAAGGGGATAGAATGATGCGAAACGAGTAGTGAATTATTTTTCAAGTTCTTTCTGGCAGCTACCATCTCCGCTGCTGCGCCAGCTGTTACTGCAGTTGCTGATAGAAAGGAGGCTGGGCTGGGGTGTATTATTTTTATTATTATTATTAATTTTTTTTGCCCCGAGGTACTTATGATCCCACAGGAAGAAAAAAATTCCAGAAAAAGAAAGTTGTATGCTGAGATGGCTAGTCTCCGCTGCTGTCTGGCTCCTCAAAAATGCCACGGAAGGCAGTCGAGTTGAAACGATGAATGGTAGAGGCAACAAGTTGAAAAAGGAAGGCGGTCTCCCTTGGGTCTCTAACTATTATAATTACTATTTCTACATTTATTAAGCGCCACTATCTAATGACTACGCATGAACTGATGGCGCTGAGCAACTGCGAGGGATGGACTTCATCAAGGTCCCTTCACAGTAACGTCTCAGCGGAGGCTCGAACTCGTACCCTCCACGTTACAAGACAAGTGTTCTATCCAATCGACCACCGTGTCCTTTAAGGCAGCTTTAGGCAGCCGAACAATTTGTTTTAGGTGTTTTGCAAAGACAAGTGTACACCTGTATAATCTACAACTATAGCTATAAAATTATAGTTATCCTGTGTACCGCAGATATTGTATATATTTCTACCAAAGCAGAATACGGTCTTTACACAGTGTTCATAAAACGGATACAGCGCTACCGCATCTACATGGACCTAAAGCATGGAATAAGAGATCTTTCTGACTTTTTATGGGAATACGCGTAGCAATCTGTTCAGTAGCAAGGTTTATATTAACGCTTATGTCAGGAAATATTCATAGTAACGCAATGTGTGATCTGTTGAACAAAAATCGCAGTCAAAGTAGAGTGACAATGTCCTCGCGTTGAAGTCCACTGTTAACGCAAAATCGTAACGTAGGGTAATGTACGAGGCACATAGAGCCGCTATAACAACCATGTATGTGTAATGAATGCACTGTAACACAAACTCCACCGGCTTCATGTGTGATTTGAATGTCTAGTTTGCTACACAGTTCATCTTTTTGAAGGCGCTTTATAACAACCTAGCTCCTCTTTCATTTGTGGTTGGTCGGTTCGTAGGTTCATTCATTCGTTCGTCCATTCGTTCGTTCGTTCGTTCGTTCATTCTTTCTTCAATTCAAATGCATACTAGATATAAATATACATATACATACATACATATATACAATCATACATATATACATACATACACACAATCATACATATATACATACATACATGCATTTATACATATATACATACCTACATACATACAGATATCTAGGTAGACAGGTATCCTCGCAGAAATACATACAGATGGGTATTCTAGTACAGAGCTGCCTTGTCTTGTAAGCTGGTCATAAGTATTTCCTCTTCCTGCTCGTTTAGTCGAGTCCGAACGCGCGGTGGCCCTGACTGTCGTCTGCTGCTCGTCTGAGGCGTCACCTGGTGAGCGGTGGTGCAGTTACGGTCGTTGACATTGTCGTCACAGATAGTCATTACGACAGTCGTTGCGTTTGGCGCCGCCGTTGCTGTTGTTGCTGCTGCTGCCCTCTTGTGATTGCCGTGCAGCCGACAGAGACCGCTACAGCAGCAGCCAAATACGTAGCTGAGGAACCAGTCACAGCAACGAGTACGCCTAGAAGATATCATATCATTGTCATATCATATGATTATTTGACCATGTGAAAAGACTGCCTCTGTCTCCGTCTATGCCTTCCCTGGTCTGTCTGTTTGCCTTTCATATTGTCTGCCTGAGTGCTGCTTCTCTGTCTGTCTGTCTGTCTGTCTGTCTGTCTGCCTCCTAACTGCCTGTCTGAACTATGTATAAATAAAAGTATGTATATATGTATATAAATATGTATGTATGTGTGTATGCATTATTCTGTCGGTCTGCTTGAACTATGTATAATGTATATATGTATGTATGTATGTACTGTATTATGTATGTAAGTATTATGTATGTATTATGTATGTATTATGTATGTATGTTTGTGTATTTATTTGTAAGTATGAATGTGTTTCTGTCTGTCTGTTTGGCTGTATTTCTGTCTGAACTATGTATGTGTATTTATTTTTTGCTGTCTTTATTTCTGTCTGTTTCACTGACCGACTCATTAACATGCAGACAATCGTGTGATAATTCTACTATGGTGAACTATCGGAGCAAGGACTTCAGATGTTTCGCTAGATGAGTTCATGGATTGTAATATTAGTTTGCATTGTCTGTCATCCATTGCTGCATGCTTCATTCTCCTATTGTTGTTAGGAATATCAATTGTTCTTGAATGGGCTTGTTATAACAAGAACAACGTATATGTGGGTGCTGAAATATGCATTGCTGCCAATGCATCTGTGCTTGTGTACGTCAGTTAGACATACTGAACACATTTATGTACGGCAACCCTAATCTTTATTGTTATTATTATTATTATTATTATTATTATTATTATTATTATTATTATTATTATTATTATTACCTTTGCATACATTTGAACTATCAACTAAAGATGTTCTTTTAATGAGACGCTTAATATTCTGCGCAAGAACCAGATATTTCGCAATGAAGCAGACTTTTCACAGTCTGATGAGTCTGGCAGTTTAAGAAGTTTGTGCGTATCTAATTATTTTAAAGCGCTTTTTAAGAACTCGGAGGTGATGTGGTAAATACGACGCTGGCTGACAAGCACAATGAAATAGGATCCTGTCAGTAGGCCTACTTGAATCGATGACCAACTGGCCATCCGTCGAATTCCAGGCTATCTGCACCACCTCAATCTTTGGTCGTTTGGGGTAGGTATCTGCATCAACTCAATCTTTGGTCATTTGGGGTAGGTATCTGCACTGCCTCAATCTTTGGTCATTTGGGGTAGGTATCTGCACCACCTCAATCTTTGGTCGTTTGGGGTAGGTATCTGCACCAACTCAATCCTTGGTCGTTTGGGGTAGGTATCTGCACCACCTCAACTCTTGATCATTTGGGGTAGGTGTACGATTACCAGATTACCAGCGCCAGTTGAGAAGTTTAAAAGTTGCTCTATTCTTTAACTGATGTAGCCATGTTTGCGCTTAAGCTCAAGCATATGACGATTTCTGTACAGGCATATGTAAAGTACCCAATATCTTTACTTTATTGGAGCGCTAAGTTTACATAAGCATAGGCCTACATGCACTCGTTTCAAACCCTTCGCTTGCGTATGTTCAGGTAGTGGGATTCGTTTTTTGATGCTACATCGACCATCGCCATATAAGGCGACATGCCTACTTTGACCTGGAATCTCTCCTGATGAAACGGACTGTATTTTTCATTTGTCGAAGGTTAAACGAAGACTCTGCAAACTATGCACATCTCAAACAGCTGCTTCATTTTGTCCGTCACATGTCTTTATTCAACCCATCTGTCTTACTCTCTGGCCCATTTACACCCCCTGCTTTTCTGTCAGTCATAATCCCGTTTTCAATGCCTTATTTCTTTGCTGTCTTTGTGTTTTTTTCTCTATAACTCGGTACCCTTTTCGTACTTGTGTCTTTCTGCTATATGCCTTCCGTAATAATTGTTATCGAAATGCCACATTATATTTCTCTCGCATTTCTACATCGTAATTGAAATGAGAAACTGTAATCATCAAGCTCCGTCTCAAGAGAAACACTAGTCTTCTCTGACCGCGATGTTTCCTTCTTCATCTTTCGTCTACCCTTGTTTTTCATCCTTATCCTCTTCAGCCGAGTCCCCTTTATGCTAGGTGAGCATCCTGCGTCAGATTCTCTTGACGCTTTGAGCACGGTATTTTGCGGGTAATGAAGTCGGCGATTCCATCATTTGCGTCAATTATGCTTCCATTTCTCTTTCTTCTAATCCGATGCTAGATTCGCTCCATAGGAGGGATGGCTGTCACGTGTGCCTGCCATAAATCGGCCGAACCGATAACGGTTAAAGAGTGCATATTATATCAAACAGACAACAAGATATAGAGCTGCATAAATAATGGAAATAATTATTTTCTGTCGAGCTATCCAAGTGTTGTCAGGTGGTCAGATGGGCAACACGAGGCTGCAGTTACCAGGAAAAATCACAATAAGGCCGACGCGTTAAAAATAACGACAAACATTGTAGAGAACAATATCTTGGATATTAGATTTTGTCTTAAGCTGGCTAGCAAACTTCCTGGAACGGAGATAAAGTGCTGCCATTTAACTTGCAACTACAATACTTTGAGACTCTAGCGGGGCCTTATTCCTGAATCCAAGAATAGTACATGTATGTGTTGCAGTACCTGGTTTTACATTCAATAACTGAGCGGCTCAAATCTCTTCAGTCATTATTTGCCTATGACGAACTTGTGTTTTTGGTATCTAATTAATTCCACCAGTATTTCGCTTACAATGAAGAAAAATTGCATCTTCAGCATCTTTAAGTGAAGTTGGCAGATTCTCAACTTCCTGAAATAGGCTGCTTTCGTACGCAAACACGCAAAAATGAAAGTCATGGATTGTAAATGGAAACCTGATTTGAGAAAAAGTCCAAGACGTAGCTGTCATTTGAGATTTTCTATGTTTGTGGTTGCGCGTGTGTTCGTGCGTGTCTGTTTGTGTCGAGTGTACCTGCCTGAGGCTGCGCGGAAAGGTTGCGCTGAAGATGTAGAAGATGACGGGGTTGGCGACACTGTTGAGCGGCGCTAAGCTCTGAATGAAAATGGAGACTGCGCTGTGCCTGGCTGGTTCCATGTGCACCAGACCGTAAACGTCCATCAGGTCGAAGACAAAGTACGGACTCCAGCACAGGATAAAAGCTGTCTCCAACACAGAACAGACAGAGCAATGTGTAGGCGCTGTTGGTCTAATCAACATTGTGCAGATCTTTAAGTTTGCAGGGTCTGCTTTTGCCATGGTCTCGCAGTTAAGTTCTATTAATAGTCGCTCTGTTCACATTACTCTCAAAAACATCTCGCAAGACATATTATTTTTCTGTATATTGCTTTGAAGTTTTTATCTGACCGCTGTGACTCATACACCCCTACTATTCCTCACACAGCCGATGGACACATGGCATGTCAATAAATGTTTGATTACAACTTACTTACTTACTAACGGCTGCGTGCTTTAAGCATCATGCAGAAGTTAATGGCCTACTGTAAATTTAGACTATCTGAACCAAATGTTTCAAACTTGACAGTAGTAGGCCTACTAACGCTGCAAACATAATTTTTAATTCCGAAGAATTTAATGAATTTAATTCCAAATGAATTCAAACAGAAGTTTTTATTATAAAATTTGTAAAAGAAAAGTTAATCTTCACCAACTTTATAATGAAGGGATATGCACCTGAACTGCCTTACCGATAACAATGACAAAGGTCATCTTGACAGTCTTAATCTTCGCCTGGGGAATAATTCCTCGCGAACTGATCGAACTTTCTCTCTGAATTCCGGTTCTTCTTCCTAGCGATTTAAGCAATTACATATTTATCTAGCGCTAGGTCGTAAACATCATCAGTTTTAACCACCATCATCACCACCAGTTTCAGATGCCAACCATTTGGCGGCGATGGAGAAACTCGACCTTGTTATAAAAGGCATCACGTACGTCACACCTTAGATGGGTGCTAATGCATGACCCGCATTCTTTTCGGGCATTTGTCGAATCCAGTGCAATTTTCATGCTTTTCTAAGTCCTGTCAAGTCGTCACTTATATTGTCTATTTAGCGTAGTCGTCGTCTTCGCTTGAAGTCTTGTCAGTTATTATGCCGTAATGGGCATTTATCTTGCGCCGCAGTAAGCTGTAATCCTTAGAACCGCGGCTACTTGATCTTCCGCTCTATACCAGTTCAAACTGTGGACGCATATGATGCCTGAAATCTATTTAACACCAAACCAATCCGAACTGATCAGACTGAAATGTTGAGACTGATTAAATTTACACCGCTCGGCTGACAAAGACGGGCAAAATACACTGAGCCGACCCCATCCGATCCGATCCGACTAAAATGTTTAGAGTGAAGGAATTTACACTGATTGGCTGCCTATTCGAATGTGCTTTATTTAATAAAAGTGGCAAAGTACACCGAACCTACGATTACGCCTACGATTCCTCGCTCAGCCGATGGACAAATGGCGTGTTAACAAATGTCTTACTTACTTACTTACTTACTGAACCGATCCGACAGGCCAATAGCCAGCTATGTGGCCGACCGAGAGTTGCAAGCCGGAAACACCAAAACGCCGCAGCGTTTCCACTATGCCACTCCTCAGTGTTATGTTCTGCGTGTGCAATTGCGATAAGAGCAGGACCCAGTGGTCTAATAAAGCATATCCACTGTGTAATTCAGCAAGACAGTTTTGTTGGACTACTGCATAGAAAGCGAACAGTCGTTGTGCTTTACTGTCAAAGTGATGTCTGCACGGAAGCCTACTAGCCACAGCAATGTTTGCAGTATACAGCATCTTTTTTTAAAAAAGACATAAAAGGAAGGGCACTCAGTTAGAAAAGCTTAATTAGCACTGCGAGATCCGTTCATTTCACTCCGAAGATTTACTTTGGAGTATCCAGTAACGGCTTCTAGCTTCAGTGGACAATCTCCTCCGGTGCATTAAATTTCCTTACATTACTGCGCTTGGCCAAATTCCAAGAAACTGGTTGGAACAACATGGGCAACAACCAGGACAATAACATGGATAACTGTATGGACAACATTGGTGACAAAACATGAAGAAAAAATGAACAAAAAAAAACATGAACAAAAACCTGAGCGAAAGCATGGGCAAACCAATTACTGTGTTTCAGTAATTCAATTACTTCTCTGAGCGATAACCTGTGCTCACTCGAAATATGTCACCCGATGTCCTTACCAGGGTACGCCGTTCTGTAGGCTACTCGTGGCTTTGGTGTTTCGGCAGCCGTGGCACTGACCCTCAACGAGGCAGGCGTCGAACCTATGTCTTTTGTCTTTTGCCAGATTGTGTAAACGATGGTAGCGTAGCATCCTGCGATGATGAAGGCCGGTATGATGAATAGCACGACAGATATCAGTGTTACATACAGCTGCAATTTCAACACACATCCAGAACGTGCTGTTGATTCATATACATACATTTATGTAGCGCCTTGGAAAGTATTAAAAATGAAAAGGACTTTTGTTTAGTTGTTTTAGCAAAATGAGTATTCCTTTAATGCAAATTTTCTGTTGAATGCATATAGCATTTGACTGCCTTTTAGTGACTATATCTGTTGTTTATCATATCACTTTAGATCACAGAATGAGCCAAATACAAGCAGACCTGCCATTTCATCTGAATCATTGGCTTTCACATTCGTACTTGTAACCTTTAACCCATACAGACGGTGGCCTGTAGGTTACTTCATTCATTTACAGAAATATTGTAGAATGTCTATATACTACAAGGCAATACACTATACAACGATAAAATAGAATGCAATACAGCACAATACAAGTTAATAAAATACAATGCAATGTACGCCATTGAACAGTAGCCCAGTGGAGACGATATTCAATATATAATAAAACAGAATATATAATGTAACTGAATAAATAATATAACTGAATATATAATATAATTGAATATATATAGCAGTCAATAATCCTCATTTGTAAAAGTATTTTCTAATAATGATGTAGGCTACAAACAGGCCTATTAATCCACAATATTTCGCAAAAGTAATTGTATTCGTAATCGCAAATAGACTAAGGCGTGACGTACGTGATGCCCTTTATAATAAGGTCGAGTTTCTCCCTTTAAACTCCAGGGTCTTCTCGGAGCTTAACAACTTAACAGCGCGGCCTGTGTGACCGGTCGATGGTTTTTCACAATCACCTTTTGCCTGACTGCTTCTAATCACTGGTCTAAAGCCGTCTATTCTAGATCTTCCGTCTGACTTGATAATCACTCAAACCCAAGCTACAAGGGATGATTCGGATTAAATTAAATCAGTTCACAGAGACTGTTGGCGGAGACTAACAGCGGCACACAAGTGTCAAGTGGCATTTGAATTGCGAGGCATGCATTGTCAACAGTGGGCTAAGAAGACTGGCTGAAAACATGTTAAGCGCAATGTGGATAAACGACAACATTCAAAGGAAGGCAATCACTTCTTCTTCATCTGACTGGGTCTCGTGTGTAAACGAAATGGCCGAAACACTCAACATGACGCCGACTATTAATGCCAGTCCTTTGCAATCTTCAAATCCCATCCTCAACAGACCCACGCACCTATCAATTGTGTTTCACAATCTCATCTTATTAAAATCGTCAACGGACGAGCGAGATCTCTCCTTATTATACATCAAACCGGAAGAAGACGAGTCCTGACGAGGAGCATTGGAAAATTAAGCGTGATTATCTCCTTGGTTCTGAATAGCCATCCAGATGCGTCGAGATGGCGTCCATTCATGAAGGAAGACGAAGACGCCTCGCACTGATGTGTCGGTAATCACTTTGGCTGCAGCCACAGGATCAGTTCATTTCGATCTAGACGACTGTAGTGTTCACGCATAATGGGATTCGTATACGGTGTCAACTATGAATAGCAGCTGTTCTACCGAACAGAAACAGAGACAGTTGCACTAGCGATACGTACAGAGATACTGGTGCTTTAGGTTTGGAATTTTTGTGGTATGCATTTATTGATGTTGCCAAAATAAGACAGTTAAGAAAACCTCACAAACGACGACAAATGAGCTCGAACTGTGGAAGAAAATGTCGACGTTAATTCCGTCTTTTCCTGAGTTCAGCGTTGACGGTGGACCTAAGTCCTTTCTTTCGTTCGAGATGGGAGAGAAATGGTTGTCTCGTTCCGAAAACATGTTAACAGCATTGTAGATAAACGACAACATGCGAAGGGAGTCACTCACTCCTTCTACATCTGACTGGGTATCGCGTGTACGAAATGGCCGAAGCACTCAACATGACGCCAACGAGCAACAAAACTAACGTATATTAAGACGCCAAAGACTGTCTTACACTGAACTTTAAGCCGAAGAATAACATGAAATCCTGCCATCGACGGAGGGTAGGAGGAGTCCACGATATAGCGGTAGACCGTATCCTTCCACATCAGACAGAAAGTAGAGAACAAGACAATGTCTCCATGTGACCCTGAGTTCCTGACCCGTACACGGTTATTGGAGTGAAGGGATCGATGATAAGGGTGGACAGGAGGGGCAAACGATTGCCAGAAACACATCTTTCCCCAAGAAAATGGATTTACCGATGTCTATTCCAATCAAGAGCTGAACATGGCAGGAGGTCGACGAGGAGCTGATTGACGACGTCGGAAGCATAGAGAATCGACGGCCGATGATGACGTCACCCAGACTGGGTCGTTCAATATCTCCTGATCGACATCATCCATAATCTCAGCCCATCGAACAGCAGCAGCAACAACAGAATTCGCTTGCTCCTGTTCCGAATCTTGCACTTGCACCTGATTCAGTTTTATTCTGTGTTATCCTGAAAGACGCCAATCCTCAAGCCTGCAATACTTTGGTTTTAATAGACCCCGCTAAATGACTTATAGGGTCATTTAACGCTGTTGAACAATTGCATTATTTCAGGTGACTGTTCCAGCAAATTTAGGTAGGCCTATCTATTTGAGGACGGGAATGATGTATTGTTCATACATAATTGGATTGGCATAGTGACAGACTATAAATAGGTGTTGTTCTACAGAACAGAAATAGAGCAGCTACAGTAATGATACGGACATGGACAGTGGTGGCATTTGGGGGTTGGAAATGTGTCATGCACTTGTTGGTCTTATGAAATTAAAGCAGTTAAAACTTCACAAAGGATACAAAATTGCTGTCGTATGCCTACCTATAAGTCTCTCTTGTACAGTTCTAAACAATCTGTAGACAATGTTGAGAGAACGCTGTTAATGTCTCGCATATTAGAATATGGACAATTAGCTGCCGGCCTTAACGATAAGAGACTGGCTGCTGCTGTAATCTATACAGCGATTCCATGGCTATAATAATGAAATTTTAATTATAAACTACGGAAGTATGGACCAAGAGAGCCGCTTTTGATGTTAAGAGAAATTTTATGAGTTTACGGCATAGTGAAATGATGACTGAGAAAGTTTAAAAAGTTCTGCAGGGTTGAGTTGGGAAGAATTATAAAGATAAATTAACTGATGGAGGGCCATTAATGGTTTTGATCTAAAGAGCAAAGAATCGCAGATTAAAAAGCATTCGCAAAATTTGGTAATTATTATTATTATTATTATTATTATTATTATTATTATTATTATTATTATTTCCCGAGGTAGGTATAATCCCTCAGGTGGTGAAAAAAATAGGCCGGAGACATTAATGAGCATCTGGAATGGCTACGTCTCATCCGCCGTTGGCAGAGAGAAGGTATCGCGAAAGGCGACGGCGTTGAAGCGTTGAATGATGATTGAGAGCCGTTGAAAAAGATAGCTAGATTCTCTCGCGTCTCCGGAAAAGCGAGACAAACAACGTCCCAAATCAGAGACGAAGGATAAGCCGGTGTTATTTATGGGGCCAAGGGTTTCAAAGGCCATGGGGATAAAATCATGTGAAACGAGAAGTGAATTATATTTATTATTATTATTATTATTATTATTATTAAACCATAAGTATATATGATTTCTCAAGAATGCACAAGTTTGGGACAGCATTTTTCTGGAATGGCTATTCAATTGAAGTCATTTATTAGGCTATTATTATTATTATTATTAGTAGTAGTAGTAGTAGTTTTTTAAAATAAACTATAACGATGGGTAGTTACCTGCCAGTGCCACCTGAGGGCAATTGTAATTCGGCATTGTTTTGTTCCACCACTGTTGACGACGGTGCTGTTTAGAAAGAGCATTGGTAGAGAGAAGATCGCCGATAAAGTCCACGCTAAGCCGATTAACAACTTCGCCCGAAGACCTTTGAAAAATATACAAAAACTAAACCGACATAACCAGAATTCAGACCCTTAGCAAAATTATTCTGATCAGTAATCAACAGGCATCAAGTGGTGATGGCAAACCGAGTGGGAAGCATTTAAAGAGTGTATTTGTTGTTAATCACCATTTGAGATCAGATCACATCAAACACAAAATTAGTCACTTAAAGTTAAGCACTGGAGATAGGCCAATTTAAGCAAAAGCAGAATAAAACCAGACGGTAATTAAATTTTACACAATTTCAAAACGAATAATGTGTGAAGCCAGAAGAGATCGAAGTGTCGGTAGGTCTAAGTCGTTAATTACCAAAATCATCACACCATCCCTCGTATGAAACAATCCTTATGTGCATAATAATATTGATATTTCTGACGAAGTATTTCATGCCTTAAGCTGTCTACCTCTTGTAACAGTAGCAAAAATCGCTACAGTAGTCAAGATGGCGTCGGTCCTGTCGACAGCCATTTGCAAAGTCATCGATTGGCAATAACCTGACTGAGTTGTGGTTTAATGTGGATTGTGGCTGACGGCATCAGCTTTCGTTAATGAAATTGAGGTCTGAAAATAAACTTGTCGCAGAATGTATGACGGACCTTCTGAATTAAAATTCATCTACATGATTGTTTATGACTGTATTAGCAAGATAAGGAGTGTAAATGTGTATTCATCTGTTCAGTTTTGTTAGCATCTACAAACCAGCATCTTAGGCATAATTAAGTAACGCGTTTCTCAGTGACTTAGTCATTGGCAGTGTATAAGCTGCAACCAATCTTAATGGTAATATATTAGTTGGAAGGGAGAGGTTAGATCGACTTCTACGGCTCTGGCAGCCTTAATATGTCTTTAAACAATTGATACTGCGACTGAGACGACGATCATTGCTTAGCTAGGAGATTAAAATTTTCAATTTCTCAGAAAGATATCTCCTAGTTTCAGAAAACTTTCTTGAATATTGTAACAGTACGCAGGAAACCAAATTGTCCGTAAAAGCATTCCTTTTTTCCATTTATAGAATATAGGCTTGCATACCTGCATCGATCGAACTCTCGTCTGCCCTGAGCTATTTCCTTTAACTACGTGAACAATAGCATGGTCCTTAAATGGTCTTCTCATTTAAGGAGCATGCTATTGTTCACGTAGTGCGATAACAGAAAAGGGTGAGCGTGCCTGCATGACGATCGATTAAGAGCCCTCGCACGCTACCGCCTTTTGTGTGTACTATACATATTTCATCCGAACCGCGCTGCGTTTGTTAAACGGCTATAAAGCAGTTTCCAGCCGCGTTTTTTCATGCGTGCAATGCCGTGCAGTGTCTAACAAGCACTTGACTATAAACACAATCAGCGCTGCTCTAGACCTACATGTACGGTAAATTATTGTGTCGGTTATTGTTGGCTGACTGGGGAATGTTTTGCTGGTTGCCATTCATCATTTAGATATGCCTGCATTCGGTAACGCTGGCTAGTTAACGATTTTGTCGCATTGCGTTATGTAAGTGGAGAAAAATAGTTTCCGAGATTTACTATTTTCTCTCAGCTTCAGAATAGAAGTCATGCCACTAATGATGCTAATGTTGTTGATGGCGCTGTTGCTATAACGGGAGTCGTTTAAGCTCCGTTGAATATTTCACTACAGGTTGAAGGTACGATTGTATGCTCGTTTGGCGGTTGAGTGTTTGGCTAGTTATGAGCATAAATCAGTAATTCCGATGACGAATTGTAGCGTGTACAATCATTTCGTAGTCAGGGTAACACACGCCTCTATCGGTAGTAACCATGGAAGGCGTGATCTTAAGCCTCGAACATGCTTAGGCTAATGGGTAAACACGAAGTGGGTACCAGACAACATTTCTTTGTTGATTACAAGGCTTGACAGTGAATTCGAACACCTGAGGCGGAGATGAAAGGCAAACAGCACAGTACCACCCATGCATACAAAGGTATACGGAAGTGTTAATTAGCAGTGGTATTCTTATCGCTGCAATATTCTTCAGCCGAACAAAAAACCAGCATCCCTCGCAATAGAATGTTTCTGGAGCTCATGAAGATGAACAGAGAGGTTCGTGCCTTATAGCCTAATTGCAGACACTTGCAAGAACATGTAATGTAGGACTTCGTGAGAAATTGTTTAACTTAGGAAGACAGAAGAAAATATTTGAAAACATCATGTCTTACTACTTCCGAGGAAGTTCATGGGACGCACAATGGCATCTAATCGGTCGATACTCAACGCCACAAGGACAAAGGTTGATGCGTAGATCACAACCGCCTTAGAAAAATATAACACACAACTGGCTAAATAATTATCTACTTGACAATATTCTGCTTTGGGATGTATGGGACTATGTGACACAGAACACTTTAAATTTGCATACTTTTGCCTTCTTTTCAATTGGTTTTCCTCATTTTGGCATTATATTTAGTTTTAAACTAAAACTATAGTTTTAAACCTTCATGGCGTTATAGTGCATAATGCGAGGTGACATAGAAAAAACTTTAATGGCAGTCTGGATGGAATAGACTAGTCACTTTCTGTCTGACGATACTTGATGATTTTACATTAACCGGCGCTTAGAAAAGACTGGTGTTGTGTACTTTATTGGCTTTCTATTTAATAACTGCAGCATTTTGCATTATCTGTATATGAAAGTCTAAAAGTGACGAAATTTATTAGCAAAATATCACCCTACTATTTTAACGCCTTTGATTTAATTTCCGTAATTGTCATACTGATTTGTGAAGAGTTATTCTTTTGCGCTGATCACGCACTTTGATTTAGAAATTAACATAATATTAGCTACTAGGTTTTTATATGGCATCTATGACAGAGTTGTAATTGCTCTGCAGCTCTCCACATGCTTCGGGTTTCTTACCTGACCGTAACGAACTGATTTGCACATGATGTTGCCCGCGTGCCAGACCAGAGTAATCTTCCATATGAGATCAGTAAGCACACTTATCAGGCCGACTAAAAGATCTACAACACAATCATGCAAAACCTTTAAGATGAATAATATAAACATAAATCATCAAAAACTGTAGTAGGCCTATGCTTAGAACATTTACCAGTACTGAAGGCACTTGGCTGTAAAAAGCCAATAAAAAACGCTTATTTGTGTAAACCATTTATCTCTGTTTAGATAACTCAGATTGCCATTGTTCTGCTCCTATCTGAAGTTAAAAAGGCGCTATATCAGCCGGTTAGGATTCATTCATTCGAATGTTCATTATTACAGTATTGCGAGTAATGAACGTAATGCACTGGGTAAAAGTAGTGCTTTCGAATCCTGTTCTGCTCCTGAGGGAATTTGTAGGTCACGGTAGAGTCGTTTTTTGTCAACAAAGATTATTTTGGTGGCTTAACAGCGGATGTTTTGAGTGTGCATTGATACAACGAATGAATGATGTGTAACAAGAGATAACCACGAGAAGCTTCAAAACTCAAAGATCAGATCTGAACGCCACCATGCACACCCACACACACCCAACCATCCTCCAACCTAGCCATCCACAAGCTCATAAACTCAAAACCACCCATGCACCCATATCCTACCCATCTACCAACCCAAACTCACCCACCAACCCTCCAACCCACCCGCTCACCCGCCCACCCACCTACCCACCCAAACTCACCCACCAACCCACCCAAGCTCACCCACCCACTCATCAACCCACTCACCAAGGTTCGAACCTCCTCTGAAACATTCGCTGTGCAGGTAAGTACTGCTTACCTGTGAAAGCTTACGATAGTATGTGAATAAATATTTATAAATAATTTATAAAACTGCAACAACAAGAACAACAGACTTATCTATAGTTCTTGCAACGGCTGCGGAGTATATCCTGTGATAATAATTTTTTCGGTGTTTTGTACAAAACTGCATTCGCAGGCAAGTTTAAGTTAGCATTTTAAAATGTCAAATAGTTACTTAAACTGAGAAAGTAACTACTGAACTTTAGCAAACAATCTGTGGTTAGCGGCACGCCACACACAGATGGATATTGTGACAGTGTACCGTGTTTGATTTTGATTGACAGTTTGTGGTCCGCCCTTGTGGGAGTAACATGAGTAAGGTTATGCACTGTCTCTGAGGATGTTGCAATGCCACAAGATGTACGCAATGTCCGTTAGGGTGATGTATTGTACGTGAGACGCCTATAAAAGGACTTGACTGACAGAAACAGGAGACAGCATTCTGTTTCTGCTTTCGAATTCAGCTATATAAATATATTATGCATATGTTACATAATATAGACACATAATCATTTGTTTTGTAGGTGTAGACGGTAATTGACAACTGCCTCTCGAAGTGACTAGTTTGTGGATTCAGCTACAATAAATAGAGTTCAATAAAGTACTGGATTATTGGCTACAGATTGTCCAAATTTGTTTCAGCCAACATACCTCACTATTATATTATTGACAGAAACAACAGAATGTATGCTAGGTAGTGATACAAAATTTTGAAATCTTTTTAAAACATTAAAATATTCCATCAACACGAGGAACATTGCAAGTGGGTTCACTGGTTTATTCAATGTCTTAAAAATTATCAAAATGAAACAGTCATTACCAGCATTCAGGTGACTGCTTGAATATCTTTGCTATAAATTGTAACAGTCTAAAACAGCTGACTTTGAACTGCAAACGTAGCACGAAAGTCAACTAATAGCAAAAGTGCCAACAATGAACATACAACAATTGTGCAAGGTGAGGTGTAATGTATGTGCAACTATATAAATATCAAGTATGGGCAATTTTATTACGCAATCATTGGCTGCAGCCTGCAACGGAGCCTTGATTTGGGCCCGTCCAAGCCATAATTTTTACGACGCGGGCCGGGCCGGGATTTTCGGCCCGTGCTCACCTCTAATTGGAACCAGCCGTGGCAATGGTGAAAGACGTATGGCGTCAACAACAGACAATCACACGATCATCATAATTATGCAGGTAAACAGAAGACAAGACAAAAAGGAATCACATCCACATAAAGCCAAAAGCTTGAAAAACGTGGAACGTGGCTGTACGTGGATATCGTGAGATACAGAATTGAGATCAGAGGATGTGCCGTACTTTTGGTTTTTTTCTGCAGCGATCATAAGACAATTACAGATGAAACCTTTGGTTAATTAATTGCAATTCCTTTACCATGAATGGGTAACGTTCTTATAGCATTCCCATATCGCTGAACTGATATAAAATAATAGACTCTGAATCTGTTTGAGACACCAGAGTTATCGAAACAATAGATCAAACTCTAGTCAATAAAAGTTTTTCCTTCCAGCGGTTCTTAAAGTTTTTCAGTCAGTCCGACTGATAGATGGAAAGAAAAAGAGAGGATTTACCCGTCAACTTACACATGTGCCAATCCATCTTCTCTCTTTCACCATCGATCACTGACCAATCAGTGACCCCTTCCTGCTGATCCAATTGTTAGCGTCTTCTGCCACATAGTTCCTTCCAACTTCCCTCCTTTAGCTCTCTTGGGATCTCCTCTGAGTCCTTCCTTTATTAATTCTAACATATCCTCTAATCGGCTCCGAGCTTGAATTGTACCTATTCCGAACATTCTTCCCGTTGCTATAAACTGCTTCCTCCTGTTCCTTCCCAAAGTAAAATCTTGCCCTCGTTGTTATTATTGGCCGAGTCCTACAGTTATGTTTTGGTTCGTTCATCGTAATTTCTCATGTTCTGTGCACCCTGGCTGTTATTTCTGTATATGTCTGCGCCCTGTGTAATCGATATGCTATCAGTTTCTTATTGCCTAGAGAAGTATTTAAGCCCAGCATAAATGAAATTCCAGCACCGATATAAAACGTTTAGCGGTCGACCGTTCTGAAAATGCACCGATCGATTGCACTTTATGGGCAGAAGATCAGTATAGGCGATTGCTATGAAATATCATCGTTCTATTTTTGCCCATCATATCTGCAAAGGAAAAGCACAGAACACATGTCTAGACTGGCCCGAGCCATTTTGGACATGACATCCGGATGGCAGCGACCGCCGTCGACCTGTTCTCTGTGGAGTACGATATATGAGGCATCATTGCAATTCAAGAGAAGGCCATGCCATTGCATACGTGGACGCTGCGTCCAATGTAATGGTTCTGTTGCTTCCATTGTCTGTTACAAGTGACGAGGAATTTATGTCTGCCCCTCCCACTGCCAACCGTCTGAATTTCTGTCTGCCTGTCTGACTGTCTTATTACGTGTTTGTCTAGTATGTCTGTTTAGTAACTATATATACGAGCTTTTACTACACCCCAAAGAAGCGTTGAGCTAATGGACATATAGTAAATCTAGTGCAGCCTTCACGAAGACACCGCTGTTAAAAGAATATTGAACGCCATCTCGCTGTCTTTCAATATTTCAGCTATGCAGCTGTCTGTTTTCCATAGTGTGGACACGCGTTAAACTTCTTCTTCCAGTTCTTCTTCTCCTAATTATAACTGCACTAGACTTTTCTAACACGCAATTTCAATATCAGTGTCTTGCATATTAGTCGGTTTCACTAATTCTCTGTTAAGGCCTTTATAGCATCCTGATAGTCATTCCGCTTGCGTAACGCATAACCTTGGCAGAACTGCTATAGCAAGCAATTCAATTTGCTCCCCGTTTTTCCGTTGAAATGTCTTTGCACCATCCGAGTTGTAGGAGATCGTAAACGCTCTGCATCCGACCGAATGCCGCATCACATGTTGACAAATCAGCGAGGACAACAGTCAGATAGACTAAACTGAAAAAGCCAGAGAAAGAGAGGAGAAATCGCGCCAGAAAAAGACACAATTTCAGAGGACACGTAACCGCCACAAGCCCAGTGAGCTTCATATTTTGAAGAACAGCAGGTCTAATTCAGTTCGTCGCTTGATATACCGATATACCGTCGCTTGATATACCGATATACCGATATACCGTCGCTTAACATACCGATATACCGTTGCCTGATATACCGATATATCGTTGCTTGATATACCAATATACCGTCGCTTGATATACTGATATACCGTTGTTTGATATACCGATATATCGTCGCCTGATATACCGCCGCTCTTCAGTTCAACTGTCGGCAAGTGATGTTTTTGCAGCAACAAAGATATTCCTTTAATTCCGTCTTTTTGTCTCACGGAAACTAAGTATCGTGATTGCAAGGCTGTGTCCAATGGATTGTAATTTTTAAATGAAATTTGCTTAGAAACGACCATCGATTGATGCCTTGTGCGTAACGATAACGGCGCTACAGAAGTTTCCATATCAGATTAGATTTGATGCATTTAGTACTGAATCTGGGAAATGCATTGCAGTAGGCCCCTATTACATATTTGCAGTTTCCTCAGCGGGGTTCATGGCGGAACCCCGACCACAAGGCATTTTGGCATATTTTAAAAATGAGCAAAATATTTAACTATCCCAGCATTAGCCTTGCATTATATTGTGTTGTATGCACTTAAGCAATTAAATAAATTTATACAATACAACGTACACGTGAAGGAGTGCCGTAAGCTGTATGCATAGCGCAGCGACGATTTCCATTCCGTCCCTGCCTATTGTTCTTAGATTTTCACACGTGGATTCGCCAATGGCTATACCAGACGGGCTGCCATGGCAACTGCTCTGAGCTCAGGCCATTCCAAGACATCTCCATTCACTGCCAATTTTCGCAACAGGTTTTCTAAATATGTCAATTCCGGACTAAAGTTTCAACTCCATTTGTGTTTGAACTAGATTGTTAACACCTAAAGACAGCAACAATCTTGAAGTCCAAAGGCAAGAAGCTTCGTTACTGTAATGAATCATCGTAACCATAAAACGTGACTGTTGAACCGGTGTGAGGCCAAATTAGGTCCAGGCAGAAACAGTTCCGAAGCAGTGGCATTGGTTTACGTGACCAAGACACGGAAATGTTTCTTAAAAAGGAATCGTTCTGTCGAGATCGTTTGCTGCCGCTTCATTTGTCAAAATCATGATTTGTCCTATAATTGCGACTGCATAAGTACAAGCTATTAACTGCTTGGACTATTACATGGGCTTCTATTTTTCAACTTATTCATTATTGTTTCCTATCAAATGTTGTCATTAAGGCAGCAGGAGACTTTAAACCCGCCTCAATATGTTTAGCCTAAATATGACAAACTCGGAATTGTTTTTGTCCCTGAACTGATGTGGCACCACACCGGCATCTACGGCTTTAGAGCCTGCAACGCGCATCACCGGGTCATTTGGGAAGGGATGTGAAACGTAGGCGGCCAAAAAGATAAAAAAGAGAAATTAAATATATATGATAGGCCTATATAGTGTCTGAGAGGTTCTTATCGGTATACAAATACATGATCATCAGTCATCATCAACTCTTGTTCCCAAATGTGACATGTCACATTCTACAATTCATGTGCAGTTGATCGGAATATACAAATAGCAGAAAAGAACCAGAAAGGAGACCAGAGTATCGCGTAGTAAGGGTCAACTATTAACATCTTTTAAGTCATGGGTTCAAGTTGTGTGTTGATGAAGTTAAAATAACCAGTTCCAACAGCGATAATACGTGACTTAATTATTAAACAGACATTGATAACGCGTGCAATTAACAGCAGCCTCAAGGCGCGTCATATATATATATATAAATATATACATATACATATATACATATACATATATACATACATATATACATACATATATACATACATATATACATACATATATATACATACATATATATACATACATATATATACATACATATATATATACATATATACATACATATACATACATACATATTTTATATACATATATATACATATATATACATACATATATATATATACACATATATTAATGCAATGCGTCTGCGTGACACATGGTAACGAGAAAGACGACGCAAGATGGCTCGGATTCGCGCCAAACAGCTGACAAAAACTCCAGCAGTGCCAGAACTGATATGCATTTAATCATTTATAAGAGACAACAGCCAAATTAATATTTAA
This sequence comes from Norana najaformis, assembly GCA_964023275.1. Classification (NCBI taxonomy): domain Eukaryota; kingdom Metazoa; phylum Annelida; class Clitellata; order Crassiclitellata; family Hormogastridae; genus Norana; species Norana najaformis. The sequence goes on along the minus strand of OZ029913.1, from coordinate 20,866,721 downwards.
ATACATTACAAAGCCATTGGGTTATTTATAGCAGTCCAACAATATATCCTAATAGTTTCTATCGATCCACTAATACTTTGCTAATTATCAGTATTATCCAGGTCGCATCGGTATTCGGAGACTTATGTAGCAGAATGCTAACCCAAAATGAGCTTCAGCTACAGTTCATGACCCCAAATGCCAAGTAACACAGACAAGACTACACGACAGATGAAAAAAGATGGTCGCTGAACATCAGCCACTGGATGAAGCCTCGAGATAAGTATAGGTTTAACTTTAAAAAGTTCTTGTTCATTGTTCACTATAGTATCGTAATATTGATGCCATCGGCACAAATATTACGAAACTATGAGTATGTAAAACTTCACGAGTTAAACTAAATATTGCTCAAAGGTTTCCTCCTTATTTTTAACTTAACGCTACACAATTGAGGGCTATGACGAGAAACATACAAAAATGTGTTCTAAACTATTAACATTCATCCTATTGCACGCTATACACCACATAGAAAGTCTAGAAAGCTAATATATAACCTTTATTAATGTGGCCCGTTTCTTCTGGGTCACGCACTAGTTACGCAACAGGTACGAATTCAGCTGGACGCCATAGACGAAGATGTAAGGTCTAAGGTGCCCCACTAATGCCTCATGCATTAGACATCGGCGTCAAAGAGTTGTTCGGAACAGATTAGTTACGTGGTTAGCATTTTCTTATTTCTTGGCCGTGACTCTTAGCTACGGTCAACTGCTGCCGACACACTGTTGTCGTTTTCGTCCTTTAATGCTTCTTCTTCTTCTTCTTCTTCTTCTTCTTCTTCTTCTTCTTCTTCTTCTTCTTCTTCTTCTTCTTCTTCTTCTTCTCCCAGACATCCGATGATTATCCTACAGCCCCGAGTGCCATACAAAACAGTCAGACCGATGCTACGTTTACAATGCGGCCTAGCAGAGGAGTCGCGAGATTCTGATTGATGTACATACGATGATAGACTCGGTCTGCGGTCAGGCAATCAATCTACATTCATTCTTTATGCGAACACTTAATAAGGATGTCACACAGAAGTTACAAAATTCGTGTCTTAGTTGTAACTCCAGTGACAGAAAGGTAAAGGTAAAGATAGTAAGAAGACTGGAATATGAGGAAAAGAAGAAAGAAGGGAGGGATGGAAGGAAAAATAAGATAGCTATTAGCACATTTTAAATGATCCTGTTTCTGCTTGGTTGTTTTCTTATATTGTATATTAAGGCTTTGTATATTGAGCCTGCTTAATTTCTATTTCTAGACCTATTTCTAGACCTGTTGAGCTTACAAAATTATCTACAGCGTGTTCAGGCCACCTGCAATTAATAAGGCAAGTCCTAACAATGACATGCGCTTACAAAGGCATTGTGTAACTAACACAGTCGTTATGCTTGAGACGAAAACCGATGCACACATACATACATTGTTACATGCGGCGTATAGGATAGGACCGAGTAGGTTTGAGTTATTGCGGCTCCCAATTCACCTCCAAAAGAGGGCAGATTTAATATTTCCCTCCCCATTGTGAGCGCTGAATTGGAAGCGCTGAACAAATCATCGCCTGTGATCCTTCACCAGGTGGGGGGGGGGCTCAAAAACCCATGCTTCCTTCTACGACTGTCACCGTAGCTAAAAACAATGATCCGTTTAAAATATCGTTCAGCGAAATTGCAGAAACTAATCGATACCGCTAACAGAAGACGGGTCACAGTGCCTGTATCGAGGCCAATAGAGGACAATGCGTATCTTTATGTTATGCATATCTTATTTGCACAGGTAAGTCAACGTTGTTTCTAGCTTGATTAAAATGTAGTATTGCAGGCTAATGTATAGTGATTGCTGTAGCCTAAGTGAACCGTGCATGTAGCTATTTTATCCGAGCCAATCGTTCGTCACAGTGGCAGGATGAACTTATTTTCGTTTTGATGCTTCTGTGTGACTCGTATGGCGTTCGCTGCGTGGGACACTTCTTCCCTGCTATATTCAGTTTTCAGAGTCAACAAAAGACTTTGTTCTGCAGTTTTGTACATTGCAGAGATCTTTCTTTGATTTATCGAAGCCTATTTGTCGCCAACGCTTCCGATCAGAAAGTCAAATGTCTCTCTGTCTGCATATCTGTCTGACTTTCCGTGTCTCTGCCTGCCTACCCGCCCACCCGCCCGCCCGCCCGCCCGCCTGCCTGCCCTAGAGCCACAGGGATTTACATTGTGATGTGTTACTCGTTAGGCCTGGAGGCCTATATCCTGTTGTAAATCTCTACCAATGCGTGGTGAAATAAAGCCCTAGATTAGATGCAGCCTTAGCTCGGCGGTCGATGCTACTGAGTGGAATTATTACTTTTAGAGGTTCTGTACTTCCCGCATGACTGCACTAACAGGCCTATATCTCCATCAGTGAGCAGTCAACCAGAAAGCAGTCATTCGATCATAAGTCAATCGTTTAATCATTCATCAAGTAAGAAAGTCAGTGACCCAATCGTTTGGAAAGATATTTGGGGTTTGGTTTAAATTGAAATTAATGTTACCAAAGAAATTATTCAAAATCTTTAGACACACAAGGCCGCATAGAGATTTTCTTTCTCTAAACAAAACCAAACAACTAATAAATGTGTATATCCAAGCCACTTACCGAAATGGTCACAAGGCACATAGCTGAGATCGTAGGTTCAGAGATTCATTGTTTGTTTGCCATCTGTGTTTATTATTCAGAAATGAGGCGGCTTCCTGGAGCGTTCTTTGTCGACAGGAAATCCATAAGCATACAGGCTAACAGAAGCTTTTGATGTGTATCGATGCAGGTTGCTTATTATCAGACGCCAATGCACTGGACGATTTCATGTACAGAGGAGAAAATTCTTGCCCTCTTTCTCATATAATGTAGGGCCTACATGAAAGCAGTGTATTTATTTTCAAATGCAATGACCGATAAAGCAAGCATTGGTGCATTTTCGCGTCTACGTCCTACCCTACCTACGCACTGCATGTGATGACGGTGGTTCGTCTGACTTCAGTGGGAGCAGATTGTTATAGCGCAATTACCTGCTTGTAACCAGCTGTCGTATTAACATATTAACATCATTCGCTCTGACAATCGCCGTTCTTACAGGAAACAGAATTTGCCTGAGCGATAGAGGGAAAATGGTTATATTCTCTCTGGTCTCCTGGAAACCGGACTTCGTTCTTGTCATGGCATATATGGACAACCCCACGGACTTGAGGCAGCGCTCACGAATAAGCTGGTGCCCTGCTCTTAGCTTTCAAGTAGCGCTTTAGAAATGTCGAGCTAATGATAACCATTACGATATTGTCAAGGGCATTCATTCTTGCGTGCAGTTAATGAGCTTTCACGGTACTGTTATGTCAATAGTGTATGCCTGCAGACCACAACGACTCTGCGATCTGATAAATTACGGATATCAGCCTTCCAGCAAACACTCTGTGCCTTTGACGGTGTGTGACACCGCACAGCGTTATCGCTTAAGGCAGCTTGCATCTACATGTAAGTTACAAACCTATATAAGAAGCCAGACTCCTTGAATGCTCCTGAATCCTTGACCCATTTTCGATCCTTTTTGGCTTCACTTTTTCACCTTCTGTTGTCCCTTAGAATGTCCATCCAATAAGCGACGCCTTTATCTTCATTTTGTGACGCCAAGCGCTTTGCAGCCGCTAATGAAGACGCAACAAGTCTTTTTGTAGATTGATAAATTAGGTTTCTTCATTAAAAGACGTGTCGTGTAGAATTTGTCTGATTGACCTGCACTGTCCTCATTCAACCAACCCCTCTCTTGGCAACGGTCATTTGTCGATGCCAAGGCACTACACGACGAGATCACGTCCTGTGGGGAACACAGAAGACCAGTCGGTACTTTTACGGAAATTGTTTCGTAGACAAACATCTCCTCTCCACACTCTGTCCGCACTTTCACGGCAATCACTCAGCCATCCGGCATTTTCTAATTTGATTTTCTCTTGCAATCTTCGCCCTTGCAATACTTTACGACACCCACCGTCCCTCGAGATTCTGGATCAACTGATGCGCTCGGTGTGAGAGCTCCTACATGTGGTCGATATCTGTATTTGCTTACGAATATTGTAATGGAAAATATATTGCGGTCGCTAAGAAAACATTGCATTATAAACTTAATGTATTATATTAGGCGTTTGTTGGCTACTTCAAAATTGCCGATCATCACGTGTCCTAGAGAGCTCGCTAGTGGTGAATACTCCACTGTTCGAGCATCATTTACCTACAGATAAACTACAGGAAAAGTGCTTCTCACTAGCGAGAGCACCTTCGAGAAGTTCTTAGAAAGCGATATGTGTTTAGACTTGCCTATCTCGCGCACATCATCTGAGCTCTGGTTCAGCAAAATGTCCCTTCTGGGGAAAATCCTCTGTTGCTTTCAGTTTTTCCCTCTCGCTCTCCTCTTCCCTCCCACAACTCCTCCCCTTTACTTTCCCATCTCCCTTCCCAGTATCACTTCCCCTTCCTTTTTCCGGCCTACCCCTCTCCATCTGTTACATCAGTAAATTCCCCTTGCTCTCTTTCATTCCTTCTGTCTTTCCCGCTACTAAAGAGTTGCTGCATTATCTGCAGATTGCCTGTTCTTGTTTAATTACAAATCAATATTGAAAGAAATTAGATTCTTGCATGAATACAAACAATTCATTCTACCAGTGGCTCTGTTATGAACGATGCACATTGTATTTACACATAAGATTTTAATGATGCTTGAATTGCTTTTGTAGTCTAGACTTAGCGAATAAAAACAAGCGATCGTCAACAGCGCAAATTCATCAACAAACAATCTGCAATGAGCAAAGTTTTGTTTGCATGGTTCCCGTTCTTTTGTCTCCAGTTTAATGGTCTAAACCTTTGCAACTCTTGCATGCCCTAATTCTATTTACAATAATAAGCCAGAACTCGGAAACATGTCTAATTTGAGCGCCCAGCAATTTTACAGAATTATTCGTAATAAACACTGGCAACAGACCGCATTAGTGAGACTCTAGACCAATATAGTCTTTACAACATATAATGCCTATGGCACCAACAGTAAATACGAGACAATGGGTTGCCCTGTCTAGTAAAACGCGAACTTAAAACGGACCATTGTGGTCAATATCGCATGATAGGCCTGTTAAATAACATTCAGAGCATTTATATAGCGTCCCTTCAAGTTATATACCCAGAAGCGCTCCCGCCCAGTTCCGGCGAAAGAGAACAGTTTTCAGGTGTCGGCAAAAGGTGTATGTAGCGTCCCTAGCCATAGGGACGCGCTGCTTAAATAGAGGGCCATTCCAACCACTGAAAAGGCGCAGCGCTGCAATATCGTAGTGCATGCAAAAGGAACTACAATTTAACCTCAGGTCGAAGACCGAAACGGAGCAACAAAGCTGACGCAAATGGGAATGCGCATCTTCCAACTGGCTACGCCAGGCTCACATCGAAATCTTAACTCTTACGCGCTGCGAAAGTGGCAGCCATACATGCACGTAGTTGATCTCTGCGATGTGTGACGTTGTGCGTTTCCAGGCCCCACCTGTTCTTACCTGTGTAGAATTACATTAAAGAAACAACGCGACAACGATGTGTCACGATACACCGCAAGCGATTACTACTAACTTTGCATTTGGGATTTTCTGTACGGTTTTCTTACTTACGTGTAGGAGCTTACCAAGGCGGTGCAAGCATTCGCTTACCACCTGAATGCCATAGAAATGGCGGCATTTAAGATAATACTTTGAAAAATGGTATATTTTAAGGTATAGGAGATATTCGTTACAACTTCGCTGCCTTTGGAAGTCATGTCAAGAACCACCTCATTATAAGGTCGTGTTATAACCAGTTTATTTTCCGTAGTTGAACTAATTTTTGGAGCCAAGTCCCCAACCGCGTTATATCAGAATTTGTGTTATATTGAAGCGTGTTATAACGAGTCTGCGGAGTACGGGGGAACCCAGAGCTGTTGCTGTCTTAGGCATAAACAGCAATATTTTCTGTGTATATATACTTCAGTGTACTGTGCCTGTACTGCTGGTGCTTGCTTTTGTTCCTTAGTCTCAGCCTGTCTTAATAGATCGATAGTTGTCTATAATAGGCTTAATTATCTTTCTGTGAGTTTTGTGCCTGTGAGCACATGTTCACGTCTCTCTGTATATCCGTCTGCTTCTTTAAATATCCGTATCTCTGCCTACTTGTCGGATACTTTAATTAGAATCGTTCGTTTACTGAAGACTGTGTACAGCTGTCTGCCTTTGAGTTAGTCTGAATCTCTGTTTCCGTAGGTATTTTTCTGTCTTTACGTGGTCGTCTGCGTTAGTTCTGAACTACCTGTGTCTTTGTGTCTGTGCCACTGCGTTGTAAACAGATGTGCAGATGCAAAGGTCGCGCTGCTTCATCATTTCGAAGCCAGTCATCTAAGATGGATTGCTGCTTTGTACACTACATACATGTTGCGTACACAAAGAGATGGATGGAAGCAGGTGACAGGATGCGGGACGACATGCGGGAGTCAGGGAAAGAAGGATGAATGGAAGTCAAGTCAGTTAGATGAAGCGACGGTCGAAGTGGATTTACGGTACACAGTGTATGGAGCATGACCTCATTAATATTGAATCAAGGCGTCCGTGTTTGCTTGTATGTGTACGTTTTGCATAGTAGCAGGTTTGAGTATACAGGCATTTACATAGAGGTTCAGGTGTTTGAATGTTAGCTTCCGTAAGTGCCTTTGTAAGTTTATGGGTTTCCTGTGTTTATATAAGTTGAAATTAAAGGCGGCGTTCCTAATCTGGTAAAGCAATATTTAAAGAGTCGAACTGACCCAGTAGGGCTAGTAAAAGTAGGCCTACGACTCGTTATCTGCTAAATGCTACCAAAATGCCACGTTGTTTGTATAATTAAACGTTGCTTAATAATTTAAATTTAATTTAAACGCTAAGACCGTTTTAAACATTTGCTTCTATGGGGCCAAAGTGTCTGCAGTTGGGAAAAGGTCTTGCAATTGATTCGTCTCCGGAGACGCTCAATACATCTGCCCCAGAGTGATTAATCGATTGTTGTCTACTGGTGGCAAACAATTCCGTCGACTGACCTGCAATCGCCAAGTGCATTATGAAGAAATTCATTCGCGATTTGTGTCTTTGCTTCGATAGTCCGATCGCCACCAGAACAGCCGAGTTGCCGACCAAGATGGCGATCAGTAGCGTCGTCAGGAAGGTGACTTGTTCTTTCTGCGAATAAAAAGCAACGAATAAAACACAGAAAGTTTAAGTGCATACAGAGAAGCAGGAACATCGACAAACGATGAACGAGAAAAGTACAGACACCAGTGAGGAAAAGAGACAGGGACGAAGAGAAGTGCCAATCTAAGAGTAGAGGCACTGCACATGTTTAAGTGATGCAATAGGAAACATTTCATATGTATTACACACGTCGCCGGTCTTTGGTCCTCTTCTTCGACGTCAAGTGGTCCAGGAACTCTGAACATGATGTCTACTATCAAACTCTAGATGGAAATCCATCGGTTGGGCTCTACGTGGCTACGGGAGCCAGCCAGTGGTGACTCTTTCAGTTATCTGAGCCTTTGTTGATAACTTTTTTCTTAATGAGCTTGTCATCATTTAGCCCGAGGCAGGGAGCGCTTCTGTAAGGTACTTACGTAAAAAGCGCTAAAGTAAGTCTCACCTGCACATACGCACATGTTATGCATTATTACTGCGTCACTTTTGGTGAATCATTTGCAGAACTGTGGCACCTGTACAGGCATAATTGGATATAATTGCATACTTTGCTGACTCGGTTGCGGGTGGAACTTAAATGGGGAAATGGGGCTTCTGCTTCTTAATTGCATAGTTGATAACAATTATCTTCAATTGTAGAAGCTGGAACAAGGCATATATCATTCTGTTCTCTTGCCTCGAATAATGATGAATGCCACTCCGAGATCAAAAGAACAGCAGTGGGCAAAGAACGATTTACAAAAGAGGAGAATCACTGAAAGAATAAGTGATTTTTTTAACTTAAAAAACGAGTGCTAAAGAGCCTATATCACAATGTGGCCTGTTTTCATCCGATACACAGGTCCAACGAGCAAGAGGCTGAAAGCCAAAGCCTGTGGAGTCATTAATAGCTTTAGAGCATAGCTATCAAAAATTGCTATTTCAAAATGTGATTTATGAATAACTGTTTACGGCTAAACAGTTGGGTGCTGCCAGAGGGTTCTGACGGACACCCGGTATAAACTTTAAGAATGAGATTGGGATGACTTACTTTTGACCTAGTCACAAAGACCTAAAGCAGGTTTCAGGGTAAAACCCAGGCGGATAAAAGGTTTATAGCATAACTTCTGAAATCATATAAAAAGTTGCTTTTGAAAGGTAATTTATTAGAAAATGACAGGAAACTTTCATGGGTTAAAACTGATTCTGGAGAGAAAGAAAGTAAGCAGTTAATTAAGTAAGTAAGTAAATAAGCAAGCAAGTAAGTAGACCCGAATGAGTAAATAGCGTTGTATTTATAAAGGGCAAACGCTCGAATTTTACAAAATAGCTACTGTAGTTAAGTTTCTGTAAAAGATCAAAATCCCAAAAGGCCTCGAACATCAGCGATTTTAAGACCTTCCGAAGCTGCCTTCAAATAGGTATCTGAAGATCTAACAGCGCTAAAAAGTCATAGTCCATTGGAGAAACCATTTCGAATTTCGATGTGTCAGAAAAACCAGAAGCCAGGCTATGGTGGATACGCGCAAATTAAGAATCTCATAGCAATGCTGTCTCGAAAATTACGACCGCAGATGGTGTTCGCATGTATGCATATTAGTGGCAATGAAAAACTAGGGTGAATGAATCAACAGTGCCCAGTTTATTTGGTGCAAACTGTAGCGTGGGACGATTGATGAGCCGCACATCCGATGATGCGCACTTTAGTATTACGACCCTAGAGCACTTTTCCAAGGACGTAATATCGCTTTTCATGATGGATGTTTGTCTCATTCATTCTCTTCCAGAATGGCGTTGTTTTTCTTAGTTTTTTTCCTGCTCAGATCGTTTCTTCGGTCGAGAAGAGTTTAATGCACTCGAGTACGAAGGATTTGCGCATGAATTTTGATTTATAACTCATTTTAAGACCTAGATCTTTCCGACAAGATTGCAGCGTGACATAAAAACGACAGCGATGAATGAAATAATGCTGCTATAAATTTAGTAGTTGCTGATTTTGCAAAACTAAAGTTATAAATTAAAAACGCTTAGATATACCTACACTAGTAAGCTATTGAAACTGATGACAGAGTATGCCGAACAAGAACGAAAAATTGACTACGATGAACTCGTGAGAACCATTTGGATGAACGCATATTGAATTCATGGTCGTACGTTAACTTCGACCTTCATATAGCTTTATGCAGACCGGATAAGGTCTTCGAGTTGACCATGGACGAAGCATGGGTAATCAGATGAAGCTTGAGGACCAGTGAAGACCAGCTTCGCAATCCTGAGACAGCTGAGGTCTGCCTCCCGATCTCTCACAAAGATCTGATCCGCCAACTCGTTTGATCCTGAGCCGAATCGTTTGCTGCAATGTCGTCTTCGTCAGCTTGTCACAGCGCCATATTATTCTTCTTCGGGTGGTCGTCAACGCCTGCTCGTCTGACCATTTGATCACACCAGGCCCGTGTTACAAGATCAGCTTTAGTGCCTAATTCAAGAGCCTGATAATTGCTTTAATCTGGAAATGCTGCTTAATGTTGATTAAACTGGCTAAACAACAGAAAAGTAAAATAACAAAGGCGTATAATTCTAGGTTCATTTTGACTTGAGCTTGTTGTAATGACTAACTGCATGTCAGGAACACATCAAGTGGTCTCAAATCGTTGATTTAATCGGCTGTTGTCAGAGATTAGGTTTCCAGAAGGATGACAGACACACATAGTTCGGATGACAGTCCAAGTAAAGAGCTGGTTCATCTGTTCAATGCCTGCCTGGCAACATGTTGTGAAGGTACCGCAGTTGAGACGATTAGTGTTGGAACATGAGCAATAATGATTAAACCCACGTGTGATGAAGTCTCGCCATTAGATGAGGAATTTTTATAAACGCATAAAAGTAAATATTACTTTAAAACTGGAGTAAGAATAATGTGGTTCATCTCTGGCGTTGAATTTGAAAGACTGGCTTGTTTTATGAGAGTTCAGCAAAAGTAAAAATACTAGCCAATGAATGACGATGGCCCCCAGACTTTGATTTTCGAGAAGACGCGTTTGTTTGTGTTCGACTGCTGAAAAGAGTCACGAGCTTAGTCCCCGAAATCAGTCGCTAAGGAATTACCGACTGACTTAACTTATTAGGCTAAGTCGTATGCTTATCAATTGACAAAGTAGCTTAGACTTGTCGACTGACTGGCTTACCGACTTGCAATCGACTTCTTAGGTAATCATGTATGTTTAGTAGTTACCTAATAATGTAATGCAATTTATCGCATATAGATTTGACAGATGAGGACTGTGAAATGTTAATGTTAATGTTAGAAAAGAAGGTGACAGCTGCGTACGACTGTCTAAAACAGAATAAAACACATGACTAAGCCCGATGCTAAATTGCGCTGCTAGCTCAGCCTGCAATCCATGCTGTATTGATTGATCCGTTCAGTAATCAGCAGCAGTTGAACAGTTTATCGAGTCAAATACCCTTGTCTCCTAATTTTCTTAGTAATGTGTGGACATGCAAGATGTCATAAGCTCTTTCAAGATCTATGAAAACTGTCAAAAAATACACTGTCCTTTTTAATTTTTAAGAATAAAATTTGGCATGCAGATGATGTCATGCAACGAGTTTTTTTTTATTTAGGGGACCTAGTTTGATTATTGTTCAGCAAGTTATTGTTTCAACAAACCAAAGCAAACGACTATTGACCATTCTTTCCATTATTTTTGCAAAGGGTTGAGGTTAATGTAATGGGTTTGTACGATTCCGGTGCAGATATATCTTTATTAGGCTTCAATAAAGTAGCAATATCAGCAAGACACCTTTCCCGTGGTAATTCTCATTCTGTCCATACTTTTTGAATGCTAAAAAGACCCTAAGCGCATTTCTATGTAGAGGTTGAGACAGTTTTTAAGGAATTTTATGGTCTCCCGGATTAGGCATAATGCACAGAGTAAAATCACAGATTTGTTGTAAGAATATCCTTCACATTCATGAGTTGGACTTAATAAGTGTGAATAAAATTTGTTAGGTCACGTTCTGATAGGTTTTAGGGAGTAAGTAATCCAGGTTTAGCAGAAGACTTATCGATGCAAGCACTCAGCCAGGGTCGTTGGCAACTTGAGGAGAGCCAAATGTGAAAAGAGTGGCATAAGTTCTGTGAATGGAAATATTTAACATATTTTACGCAACATATTAGTAGACTGAAAATGTGAAATTGAATCACAAAATAATCGATTCAAAAAATCGGCACGAGATAGGAAAATTTGAAGGCGATTTTCGTGATCAGCAACGCAAAATCCATAAGATACACCCAAAGGTGTGACGCGTTCAGGAATCAAAATCTTAGTTGTCCAGTGTATTAGGATTTATTAGAATTTGGCAGTTATTTCTCTCACTAATGTTTAGTCGGTATGGCCACACCGTGCTGCATCGACTACAAAGGCCTCGGTGGAGAAGGCGTGCCAAGCCCTCACAATCGGCTGCGGCGTTCAGGTAGCAACGATGCCCGTTACGTAACGTTTAGCTAGGCTATATGCACGTTAAATGGCATTGCCGTTCATGAGCTAAGTAAATTAGGAGTTGATATTTGTGGTCTTCCCTGCAATATGAAGTCATTTTACGGATTTTATCTGTGGCTAATACCCATATAAGTATGATAAGACTTCAGAAGGTGAGCTTTTGTGCGTTATGTCCATCTAGTTCAAAAGAAAAGCATGCGTAAAATCGAAGTCACAATCGCGGCAGCAGTTGAAGTGACATCGCATAGAAACGAAAACTTGGGTAATATCAATAAATCTGTACTATGACTACTACAAAGAATCGCATAGCTCATGCAGATTGGAATTCGTCTCGAATAGGAACTATGTCGTGTAAGACAAAAGACTGCGGCGTGATCAATGGCAGCTAACGAACAACACGAGAAACGCAGACAAACTGGCGCCTATAGCACCCCTATATTTTCAAGAAACAATGCGCCACTGTGTCGGCGAAATGTATGCGATCATAGAGCGTGCAATCTAGGAGCGTTTTGACTGCTCTTCAGCTAGACATTGTTAATAGGTAGCCTAGGCTACTTTTTAGATGCATTTGCCGGGACAAAAAGCATCAGCAATGATCGACGTAGTCTGCTTGTCTGATTGTCAGTGAACTATTTTCAACTAGCAAACGCATGGCCTACAAACGCATTCACATCGCCATTTTTATACAAATCCATTCAAAAATAAATTGCGAGAGATTCGGCTTTCCATATCGTCGCGAATTAGAATTCGGGGTTATGAGGTCAACAGGTCAGCCGGGTATTTTGTGCCTCCGTCCAAATATTCTTCTATTACTAACAGAGCGCATGCGACAAATGGCGGCCAGAGCGCAGTTTATTGAAACGAGTTTATGGTCCCTGAAGAGTAGTATTCACGACATCAAAGTTGGACGATGCTTGAAAACATGCACATAATATTCATTTATAACCTACCGTTGAAATCAGGCCAGCAAACATCCGTAAAATGTAATTATTACGTTCATTATAGCAATAGTCCATTGTTGTACGTTCATGATGCAAGAACTGGTTTATATAACATATAACAATTACAGTGTTATTCTTGAAAGTAAATTACACCATACACCGAAACTTTGTCATCTAACATTAGTATCCATGACAGCGAGCTTACTATAATTATGAAGCTAACAAAAGGCTATTTCATTAACATGATAAAAATTTTTACGAGGCCAAAGCTTGGTCAAATAACAATTACATTTATCACAGCAACATAAATTCAGTTAACTTAATGCTTAAGTTCATCAAGTTGAAAACTGCAGGCCATCTAACAAACAATGGTAGGCATGAAGCGAGTCTACTATAAACATTTATGACGTTAGTAGGCCTACTGGTGACGTAGACGATATAACAAACATCTCACAAACAATGGTAGGCATGACAGCGAGACTACTATAAACATTTATGACGTTAGTAGGCCTACTGGTAACGTAGACGATATAAAAAACATATAACAAACAATGATAGGCATGACAGCGAGACTACTATAAATATTTATGACGTTAGTAGGCCTACTGGTGACGTAGACGATATAACAAACATCTCACAAACAATGGTAGGCATGACAGCGAGACTACTATAAACATTTATGACGTTAGTAGGCCTACTGGTAACGTAGACGATATAAAAAACATATAACAAACAATGATAGGCATGACAGCGAGACTACTATAAATATTTATGACGTTAGTAGGCCTGCTGGTGACGTAGACGATATAAAAAACATCTAGCAAACAATGGTAGGCATGACAGCGAGACTACTATAAATATTTATGACGTTAGTAGGCCTACTGGTAACGTAGACGATATAAAAAACATCTCCCAAACAATGGTAGGCATGACAGCGAGACTACTATAAATATTTATGACGTTAGTAGGCCTGCTGGTGACGTAGACGATATAAAAAACATCTAGCAAACAATGGTAGGCATGACAGCGAGACTACTATAAATATTTATGACGTTAGTAGGCCTACTGGTGACGTAGACGATATAACAAACATATAGCAAACAATGGTAGGCATGACAGCGAGACTACTATAAATATTTATGACGTTAGTAGGCCTACTGGTGACGTAGACGTTATAACAAACATATAACAAACAATGGTAGGCATGACAGCGAAACTACTATAAATATTTATGACGTTAGTAGGCCTGCTGGTGACGTATACGATATAAAAAACATCTAGCAAACAATGGTAGGCATGACAGCGAGACTACTATAAATATTTATGACGTTAGTAGGCCTACTGGTGACGTAGACGTTATAACAAACATATAACAAACAATGGTAGGCATGACAGCGAAACTACTATAAATATTTATGACGTTAGTAGGCCTGCTGGTGACGTATACGATATAAAAAACATCTAGCAAACAATGGTAGGCATGACAGCGAGACTACTATAAATATTTATGACGTTAGTAGGCCTACTGGTGACGTAGACGTTATAACAAACATATAACAAACAATGGTAGGCATGACAGCGAGACTACTATAAATATTTATGACGTTAGTAGGCCTGCTGGTGACGTAGACGATATAAAAAACATCTAGCAACAATGGTAGGCATGACAGCGAGACTACTATAAATATTTATGACGTTAGTAGGCCTACTGGTGACGTAGACGTTATAACAAACATATAACAAACAATGGTAGGCATGACAGCGAGACTACTATAAATATTTATGACGTTAGTAGGCCTGCTGGTGACGTAGACGATATAACAAAACATCTAGCAACAATGGTAGGCATGACAGCGAGACTACTATAAATATTTATGACGTTAGTAGGCCTACTGGTGACGTAGACGTTATAACAAACATATAACAAACAATGGTAGGCATGACAGCAAAACTACTATAAATATTTATGACGTTAGTAGGCCTGCTGGTGACGTAGACGATATAAAAAACATCTAGCAAACAATGGTAGGCATGACAGCGAGACTACTATAAATATTTATGACGTTAGTAGGCCTGCTGGTGACGTAGACGTTATAATAAACATATAACAAACAATGGTAGGCATGACAGCGAGACTACTATAAATATTTATGACGTTAGAACTGATGGCGTAAGCGATATAAGTAAAATACCATATCATGCGCCTGAAGCAGACAAAGCGGCGCTTAAATGGATCTCATTCTCACCGCACCATTTTAAATTCCTTTTCAAATTCTGTAAGAGCATTATAGTAATTTAGAAACGGAAAATCTATCCCGGCAATCGTGGGTCCTAGAAAGAATTTCGAATACTTTTTGTAATATGAGATTGCTTCGCAATATAAGCCATGACCATAGGCCGCATTGCTCTCAACTGAAAAGAATGCCATAGACAATTGATTTCTGGCTATGTTGCTCGGAAAGGTCCCTTATCGGATAAATGCAATGGTCAATTGCCTTGACGTTAAAATTGTTCAAGACCAATGTAAGATATCGACAATTGGCTTGGAGAATGGCGACTGTCGAGCAAGGAGAGAATTAGGTTACATTTTATGCCTAGGCCTAATATGGTTGGTGTAGCAATTATTTTCGCATTATCCTAATTAAAATTTGATTTCGTAATAAGGTTAACAGGTAAAGGCAACACACTTTAATGAATGACTGAATAACCGTTCGTTGATACACGAACAATTTCCACAATATCAATCAACAGAGCAATCTAAAAAGGTCACAGTCCCACTGAATACTGGATTACCCCATTTCCAATGACTATATTTACAGACGGTTTTCAGTTTAAACAATCATATTAGTTCGACAACCATTTTACAGTGCGAACAATTGAACTCACACAATAACCAAAGAAACAGTGCGATAAACAATAGAACAGTGCTACAATGCTTATTCAATCCTCCACACGTTTCACACGTTCTTTGAAGAGGCCAATGAAAGAGTTGCAAACAAAATCCTGGGAAAAAAATTCCCAGCAACAGGCGGCAGCACTTTATTGAAAAAATGCTTTATATTAGTACAAACTTAATTATGATGATACTTCGGGGAATATCTTTCATTATGATTGAGCACGCATAACCCTGACAAAAGTAACCATCAAAGTCGGTGGTAAGAGTCTATTATGTTAGCGATACATGCAGTAAATAAAGCAATTTGCAGTTTGGCAAATTTTCCAGTCACAATATGTTATGTACACTAAAACAGGGCTTACTAAATACTGGCAGACCTTCGAAGCTTGCCTTATAATGCAAAGGACGCGTTTCTGAAGTACCGGCAATTGCTTTAGACGGAAAAGATAATTGACACCCCATGAAATGTTATAAGAAGACAAATATGGAAATATTAAGGAACAGTATAAAGCCTACCAAACGCTCTTAGGTGCTGTAGCAAATACAACACAACGTACTGGTGTTTTTTATTTTCATAGCTAATTTCTTTGCTACATGTGCAATGTGCTCTTCCCAAGGGAAGTGTTGATCTACATCGAGAAATTTAGACAATGTTGTCTACATATTCTCCATGCCATGCAGTTTGCGATGTGAATGAAATAATATAAAATTAACTGCCTAGATTCAGTGTAAAATTGTTTGCTCTAAACCATGAAGCTATTAATGCCATTTCACGATTCACTCCTTCGATTGGAGAATCAATAATTTTATCAGAGATAAACAAGTCAGTGTTATCAGCCAACAGAATAATCTGAAACAAACTAGAGTTCATTGTTAAATTAATTATTAATGCCCAGCATAGACCACTGAGGCACACTACTACAAATGACGTTTGGCTAGAGCAATGTCCTTCAAAGTTAACATACTGAGACCTGTTTATTAAATAGTCTGAAAATATTGCTGCATTATACCTTAAAATGATGATGATGTTCATGCATAATCTGGTGATATAGGGGCTACAGTGTCAAATGCTTTAGAAAGGTCAAAATTTCCAAATGAAAATTCATTACGGTCTCTGTATTCTGAAGTATATCCCTATGTGTCTAAAAAAAGCCATGTAGGTGGAGTGTCCTGTATGGAAGCCGTTCTGGACAAGTGACGACAGATCCATTTTCATAAAATAATCCATTAATGTGTAACGCGTTATTTTTCGAACCATTTATTTAAAAAAAAACATTGTTTTAGTTGCTTGTGGAAAATTCTCCGAATCGCGGTCCAGAGATCGCAAGTTCATTCGGCTGAGGAGCAAACCGACCACAAAAAATGACAGGACATCTTTTAAAACTTACTGACCAATAAAGAATTGAGGGCTGAGTGAGCGCCAGGTGGCGTGCTATGCCACAGACAGAATCAGTTTGCCCCTGCCAGCGTCTTAGCAATAAAACCAACCGGCCACCCTGTATTATTATTCCATAATTGCTTCAAATCAAGTACCTGCCAGCTTAAGCCGTGACCCGGAAATAGAAAAAAGACATTCTGCTATGGCAACATCCTTTGCCTGCAAAGTCTCAAACTGCTTACGCTTTCTTTAAATGCGACTTTATAACCGTTGTTGGCCGCCTTTACGTTCGGCCAGCTGCATTCCACGATTGACCTGCATGGATATGCAAAGGGACCTGCAGAACAGAAGTGCACCAGAAAAGAAAGCTCCCTTAACTCAATAAGGCAATGAATTCGTAGACATAAACTGTCTGGTAACAGAGGAAAGTTAGTGTGCCTAAAACTCAGCTTTTTCTGTCTAATTAATTATCGCCTGCTTGGCTATGTTTAAGAAACGGTTTTGGGTTACGCGATAGTTTAGCGGTTAACGTGCTGGCATGTCGGAGTTTCAGATCCCCGCCAGAGCAGAAACTTGTTTCTAGATTTCGGCTCCACTTGCGCCCCTTAGCCTACTCAGCTATTATGAGTACATTGACCGTACACTGTTAATGGGAAGATCATGGGGCGAGGATGAGCATTAGCCATCCGCACTCATATGCCAAGGCTAAGAAAACTAAAGTCGCTGACACTTCATACCCATGGCTGTCTCTCGAGGCTAGCTTAAGGGACTTTTCTTCTTCTTCTTCTTCTTCTTCTTCTTCTTCTTCTTCTTCTTCTTCTTCTTCTTCTTCTTCTTCTTCTTCTTCTTCGTCTTTTTTATCATCATCATCTTCTTCTTCTGTTTCTTCTTCTTCTTCTTCTTCTTCTTCTTCTTCTTCTTCTTCTTCTTCTTCTTCTTCTGTTTCTTCTTCTTCTTCTTCTTCTTCTTCGTCTTTTTATCATCAGCATCTTCTTCTTCTTCTTCTTCTTCTTCTTCTTCTTCTTCTTCTTCTTCTTCTTCTTCTTCTGTTTCTTCTTCTTCTTCTTCTTCTTCTTCGTCTTTTTATCATCAGCATCTTCTTCTTCTTCTTCTGTTTCTTCTTCTTCTTCTTCTTCTTCTTCTTCTTCTTCGTCTTCGTCTTCTTCTTCTGCTTCTGCCATTTAATAGGCGGAGTGTCTACAAATACTCTCTTTAGCTACGTTATATATATATATATATGTTGTACGTTGTTGACACGCATTAAGTGACTTTTCCTAGTGCCAACGAGCTGCCAAAGGACCGATTACACTCTAAACATGTGGGTTCATGTGTTCGATCTTGCATGTGTTGCCTGCTCTAAGAAACTAAAGAGCACTGCAGCCGTCACTGTGGTAGATATTTATAGAGTTACAGTCTGTACATCCTAATAACTCACTTTGCGACAGTGGCGTCATCTGTAGACGGCAGGTGACTATCAAGAGACAGCCAGTCATGTGTATGTGCCGCTGCGCTGTATGGATAGCATCAGCAAATTGAAACCTTAGGCTGACATTAGAGCTCGCAGTCGCGCATCATTTTCGTTAGATTACATATTAGTACATCTTGCATACGCATATCCATATATTGGTTTGGACTTGGTTCAATAACCACAAAGCCTTTGTACGATAGCAAGAGCTATCGTCGTCGGCTGTCATTGGTCGCCTTTACACTGCATGTAATCGCAGATATGCTTGTCGCATATCATTATATATATGTATGTATGCTCAGCTTGTCTAAATGCTGCCTCTATTATGTGTGTGTATATATATATATATATATATATATATATATATATATATATATATATATATATATATATATATATATATATATATATATATATATATATATATATATATATATATATATGCACAAGTTTGTCGGGCGCTTACTTGTAGATTCCAGACATTTTTGACTGACCGAAGCTTGTCATGATAACAAATGAACAAAGCATTTTATAGCTGGCATAAATATCCAGCAACGTCGTTTTATGCTATAGAAGACGAAAGTCGGCTCTTCTCTGCTATCAGTGCTGGCTGACATGGTTATGTACGAGTATAGGCCTATATTCTCAGATCGTTTATTGGATGCAGAAATTTATTTTCTTAGACTGCGTATCTCTAATTCTGGCGAGTAAACAAATGTATCTCTTGCCATTTGACTTTCTCCAGACAATATTAGTAACTTATTCGGGCCGTTTATTAATTTTCTTAGACTTGTTATCGCTGGCTTTGGCGAGTAAAGAAATGTATGCTTAGAACTCTTCAAACGATACAAGTTTTGTATCATTTGACTTTTTCTAGACAGTATCAGTCATTATTCGGGCCAACAAAAACATTGTCTTGCCTGATCTACAGTCAGGTCTATGTGTGAGTCTCTTCACACCCTCATGACGAAAGCGACATCCCTTCAAAAACCTCGCAAGCACAAGCACACCTGCGATAGAATATTTATTTGACAAGTGTTACATTCTACACTTACATCACGTGTCGAGCTCCTCGTGCCTAGGAATCGTGCGTCATAGGCATCAGGCGAGATCGTTCTGTGTCCGAAAGATAATTCGGTCTACCGATTCTAATGTCACGCCCAACTTTGAGAGCATAGTTATAATAGCATCAAAGTTTATTGTTCGCCATGTCTATAAAGGATGAGAAATGGCTTCTTGTGCTTTGTCTGTTCGCGTGAGAAGTGGCATTCGAGCTCAAAATAACCGCTCCCTCGTCGACTGATCTATAAGGAGTCACATTCTCTGCCTCATTTAATTAAGCCCTTCGTTATTCAGCTTCTCAGAATAATATGTCAATTGAATATGCGCTGATATTCATGAACCGTCAAAGGGATGCAGATGAGAAAGACTGGTGGCAGGTTTGATGCCGACAAATCAAAAGAAGAAGAAGCAAAAAAGAAGGGGCGGGGAGGAGCAGGGAAGAGGGAGGTGAGGGAGGGCAAAAAGGAGCGAGAAGACCCCGGTCTGTAATATCCACAGATTAAGTACCAGAATCTTCTCTCCTTTTACCACGTCCTATCAACCCGGCTTTCCACGAACTACTCGGAACTAGTTCGGTCGAACAACTGACCTAATGTGAATTACTTTGGCCGCCTGGATGGCGCCTGATTTATTTAACCTTTATCTGAGAATACCTTATATCTGCTCAGCTGTCAATTCCTTCATGAACGATGAAGCTGCTTTTGAAACAACTGGACCAACTATGCCTGAGTAATAACTCGGGCGGTGATATAGAACTCGGACCCCACCTGCCAACAACTACAACTCTTCTACTCATCACCATTTATGCAGCGCTCTATACCATAGTTCCTATAATTCCTGTCACAATCTATGCATGTCCACACACACACACACACACATTTGCGGAACTGCTGCCCTCCCGCTTTATGTGACTTGCCTGTCTTGTCCGAGTAGGCAAACATTTAAAAGGTTCCTATGCATGTTTTTAACTTCATCCAGCTATCTGCACCTTTGACGGCTATTTAATTAATTGTCACGAATAAATGGCTAATTAATAATACATGGAACCATCAGTCGTTGAGCCAGTGTAAATAACTTCCGTGGACAACAGCCGTTATAATGCTGTTATAATGCTGTGAACAGCCTAGCTACGCTGTACTATATGTTGCGTGTTAGTAGGCACTATATTTAAAACTGAATTAGAAATATGAATGCTATTGCTCTATTGTAGCCATACTGTACAGTGGCATCCGTGCTTCGAATAGCTCAGCATTGCATCACGACATTACAAATCTTTTGTCTGGCTAAATGAAAAGCGAAAACTGCGCTGTGAATGCAACCAGCTGCTGAAATTGATACTTCTGCTTATGACTTTGTATGCAATGTTGATGATGCCTTTAGAGTATGGCACGTCTGTATATAATTTATCTGAAAATAATCTTAATAAGATATCGTATTCTGTATCAAAGATAATCGTGCATCTCTCCAGTGAATTACTAATACGCAAGCCTTTACACAAAGACTGACATACAGAAGCATCATATGTCGTATCTAGTAATATTTAAAAAGTTTATGTAATTAAGTATAATATGACATATAGTTATATTATACTTATAGACAACTTTTGTACAAGCCTCGATAGAAACTCCTCAAAAGCGTGGTCCTGAGGTTTGTTTCGTAATGCGATTCGCTTAGAGGCAACATAGATTGCTGCCTCCAGTGCATTGCACTAACGGCGCTATATAAATTTCCACATTAGATTAAGTTAAGCATCTCGTTCACCATATTAATACACCAAGTATAGCTGCAGATGTCATATTGTCTTACTTCCTGCATGGTCTTGTTCAAGATAATTTCAACACTTCACTTTTATTAAGCGTTGCCTAAACACCTTGCACAAGGACAGATGTATGGCCTAGCCAGGGAACTAATAAGTAAGTATAGAGCACTGCTTGCTGCGAGATTTAATATCAAAAACAGAATCTCTCACAATGAAGGAAGCAAAGTGCGTCCACCGTCGTCAATGTCTGTACTCTGTCGGGTCTTATCCGAACTTCACTCAGAAAGCTTAGCTCAGACAAGACTGCGCAAAATACCTTCCCCGACGTTTATATAATTTTCTATCCTTAGCCTGTCTGCTAATTTGGAAGGGCTTTGGCTAACGCATTTCAGCATATTATCCCTTAAAATCTCCTTATTAGGGAATATCAGTTACTTGGGAGCATCTTCCCCGCTCGTTGTCTTCCCGGCCCGTTGCGAGGCTGAACCGACCTAGCGCCGGGCTATGACATGCACAGCAACCCTTCCTCCCTTATGTCTATCTCCTGCTCATCCCTGTGTAGATTGATCTGCACTACTTGTCACCCTTATTAGTAATCCCCAGCAACAACTCTACTCACTAAGACTAAGGTTGTTGCGGTGCCGTTATCATCGACTCTGACCTGCCCTCTGTCTCTGTTCATATGTCTGTGGGTATGCTTCTCTGCGCTTGATTCCATCCCCTCGTCGTGTGATCGTCCAACTCCATCAATTACCGATGTCGGCGCCCTTTGAAATCGAGCCTTATCTTTTGGCTGATGTCTGGCTTATTGGCTCTGCCGTCGCTGCCTTCGGGTAGGTCCTTATCTTGCTGGTGTCGGGTATCGATGACTCGTTCTGGCGACCAGCGACTGATCTGTTAAAATACCATTACTCAATACCTTACCCGACATCATAGTAATGCAACTTCTAATGCGCCTTAATGTCCTCTGTCATAGTTGTTCTATTACTACAGCGAAGCCATAATGCAAATGCGGCAATGTTCTAGCCAAAACTGTAAAGTTTGGCGTACTAAAACTGATCTTAATTATATTTTTACATAACTGACATTGAGATGATATAATATATAGTCTCCGACCAAAGAAAGTTAATGAGAAATATTCTTTATTGGCTTCTACCCAAAAGCATTTCTGTGACAGATGCCTCCCAACAGCACTTTTGCCAGGAGGTTGTGGCTGCATGTAGTCACAGACACATGTCTCATTAAATATTGGCTTTTAGTTAAGTTGCGTTGAGTTCCCTCAAAGTTTCATGGATGTTCAAACGACTTTTGTCTTCTAAACCTCATTCCACGAGTAATTTTTAAGTTTGCTTCAGATTTTGTGCAGTTTTGACAGTATTCGGAAATTTCTGTCCCAAAAACCCAGCTACCATTTAGATGAACTTTTATATAGCGCCTCCCTAAACAGCTTGGATAAAGTCCATCGAGCTTAGAAGACGTCTGCGACCGGCAAATCGATTTTGTGAGGCATCGATGAGCGAGGATCTTGGGGTAGCATCGATTGTTCATTACGAAAAGGTTTTCACTGTTAGGTAACCGTCCGACGCTCAACTTGTACGACGAATCTGATGGTGTGAGGGATATTCGAACGCGGCGTGCTCTACCATCAGCCATGGAAGTACCAGTCGTTGAACGTAACTCTGTGCTGCAGAAGCTTCGTTCGGCTGTCGTCATTCCTTGTCTTCAGAGTAGCACGGACCAGGATCTCTGAAGTGCAAAGCATGGACGAGACTCTTTGGGTTGGTTCTACGTGTGTGCATGAGGTTACCAGAGGAGACTTTTCCTAGCTAGCTGGATATCGAACATAATTCACATGCAGATGAACTTCGTTCTGAGCGAACCATACTGCATCAGTTAGGCTGGCGAGGAGCGTCTTGGAGAGAATCTTAGAAGACCCTAGAAGTGCACTAAATACCTATCTAATTCTTTTATGGGAAACAGGTATGAATCGTTAATGGGCAACATCGAGATGTGGCGCAGAATCCGAGCGCTCGCCTTGTGATGCGATCGTAATCGTAATCGTAATCTCAAGATTTCTACAGCGCCAAAAGAAACTAAGTCGCGGGAACCAGCTTATTCACAAGCGCTAAGTCAAAACAAAATCGACAGGCAAAAGGGTTCGGTTCCAGGTCAAGATCCTGGAGTCAGGCAGTCAGACAGTCGGACACGGTGGATGAAATTGAAGTGTGAAATTGAAATTGATGTGTGCAGACGGAGCTGAGACAGTTACTGTGCAGATGCCTTGCAGTCAGTCGATGCTTGTATTTAGATATCGGCCATCATTTTATGCTTTTTCGATTTATAAGCTACAAATATCATAAATAAATAATTAAACAGGTCATCCTTTTGAAGCAAATCAGCATGCGTCCCATGAAAGGGAAAAGGCGAATCTGAAAAGACGGCTTGTATCGTCTCTGTCGACGTAATACGCCGATTGTATATAAATCTAGTGCAACCGTGATTAATGAAGCGCCTTTCTTAAGCCTTTCCGACGTGCGCATTTAACATACAATGTAGTCAACCAGCGAAGTTGCAGCGCTCGCTTCGAATACACAATTCATTCGCTGATTGATGACTTCGCCAACGAAGTTAGTTCTCTCTATGTCCGTTGCTCTCAATGTATTAAACACCAACTAAGTCCAATATACTTCATGTATAGTAGCCGCTGAATACGCCTATTGCAAGTGGCCAAGACGAGATGAATGGTAAACGACGTTCTAGAGCAGATGTAGATCAGCGGGGTCCGTTAATTCGCTGGGCTGCAGGGAAAAGTCATGATCAACGTGTGTTGCTGTTCGATCTAGACAATCCGCTTCTTTTGAGTGCTCAAGAGGCCAACACGTGAGTTCAATGTACTCTACCGCTTGCAGTGCGAATGGTTGTTGATGATCGAATGTTGTGTATTGACAGCCCATGCTGCTTAGAGGTCAGAGTAAACGTGTTGCCTGTTCTTACAAATATATATTTTCTATGTGGAAAACGTTGACCGATTAGTAAGAGCGATCGGCTTGTAGCACGAAGAGTACGGGTTCGAGCCTTCCTCGGTTGCTGAGGCGGTTGCTGTGTAGGGACATTGATCAAGTCCTTCACTCACAATTGCTCAGCGCCATCGATTGATGCTTAGTTATTAGATAGTGGCGCTTAATAAATGCAGAAATAATAATAAAAATAAATCAGGGTTTCTGGAGACCCAAAGGAGATCGCCTTTCTTTTTAAAAGGATGACCTCTACAATTCAGCGCTTCAACTCAATCGACTTCCTGGGCACTTTTGAGGAGCCAGACAGCAACGAAGACTAGAATAAATTTTTGCCGGATAATTTTTTTACTTCTTGATGGATCATAAGTACCTCAGGGCAAATAATACTAATAATAATATTAATAACAACACCAACACAACAACAACAACAACAATATGCACGCCCGTTGACAGTGGTCGAATGAAAAGATAAAGCGTAATGTCCAACGTGGTCGTAGTAGGCTAAATGTTATATGCCAATGTTCCCATCTCAGAGCTCTTTAAAAACTCATTGGAATCCAGAACTATGTGAACTGAAGCAAGCTTCAATTGATACACGTACTTTTTGGGAAATATGTGGAAAGCCCAAATCAGGAATAATCAATGATTTGTGGCAAGACAGCTAGTATCGATACAAATTAGCATAAGGCAGGTAGCTCGGTTTAATTAAATGGAACTGGATGATTAAATATCACAGCTTTACAAAACATGAACAAATTTTGGAAGAAATGGAATGGTAAACTTTCAAAACGTAATCAAATCCCTCCCAGTAGAAATGGACGGGTAAATGACCGAGATATTGCAGATGTTTCAGCAGCTATTTTTCACGAGTCTGCTTTGACTCCTGTGAAGAAAACGACAGCTTTATAGAGTAGTTAGGCCTAATCCGAAACAAAGAATTCCAGTAAAGCCAGTGCTTCTGTTATGAGGAAGACAATACCAATGAATGAATGGAATTAAGGTATTACTCATTCAGAAGCAGGTGCTATCTGTCATCACGTTAACCTAATTTATATGCATTGGTTGTAAATAATCAGTTAGTTACACGCAATTCGTTTAATAATACAATATGTTGTTCTTCATACAGAGTTTGGTCAAAGCCATTTCCTTAATTAACCTATTTAACCTCTCCGCCTCGTTTTAATGGCGTATACGCTCTCTACATAGCTACGTCCTAAATGTGTAATTAAAACATGTTAAACCATGTTCAGTGCCACGAATTTCGTATCCAGTTGATCGAAGTTATTTATTTCGGTAATGTCTATAGGGCCTATTAAGTTCCATTTAAGATAAAATGACAACCGATATGTAAAATGTGGGGAAGGGGGCGATTTTAAATGGGGACGGCTACGTGTCGTAGATAGGGGAGATTCCATTTCAAAGGGGGAGGCTTCGTTGCAAAGTAGTAGTAGTTGTAGTTCCAATATTTAACGACATCTAATGGCATCAAATGCCGTTGACGTCGCCCTCCTCCTTTGTCCAGGCTTGGGACTGACACTACCCGACTAAATGTAATGGCGGAGTCTCCGGCGGATCTGGGGAGACTGTTTGGGGAAACTTTATATCACGACACCGGCTCATGGGCCTAAGAAAAGGAATTGAGCATCTTCTACGTTTCACTGTGGATTATGGGTGACTACGTATCTAATCTAATCTTATCTACGTAAACTCAAGATCTCTACAGTCGCGGGAACCTGCTAATTCACAGGCGCTCAGTCTGAACTAAATCTATAGGCTAGAAGGATTCGGTTCCAAGTCAAGATCAAAGAATCAGGCCGACAGGCAGTCAGACGATTACGGTGGGTAGTGTTTGGAATTGGACCTGCAGGATAGATAAGGGGAAGAAGAGGAATCAGGATGGGATCTGCGGAAGTGTTTTTAGTTTTGAGTTGAAGACCTGACATGGTGTATATGGTAGAAGACTGACGTTGAGTGATCGCATGAATGACTCAATTGAGGAACACTTCACAATTGACTCAAAATTAACAACCTGAAAAACGAAATGTGACTGTTTCATAGAGAGCCTTATTTATCCAGATTAAAGGATATCAGGATGTGTGGGAATTCTGAGACAGAGGCCAGGATGGACATCCACATCGGTGTCATGCTTGCGCGTTTAATGTCCTCCACTTCCCTCCTCTTCCTCTCTTCCTTCTCTCACATCCATATATTGTTAGCTACGGGCCATAAAAGCAATTGCCAAAATGTTCTCATATTCGCCAGACAGCGCCATAGTTGAACCATGCACACACGGCATGCATACGTGTCTACGCGTTTTATTGTATATATTGCACAAATATTCACGGAACTGACAGACTGCGCGAACAGGGTAGATTTCGGAAGGGGTGCAGAGTACAAAACTTCCCCAATTTAAATACGACACTAATGGTTTCCATCGACATTTTTATCCAGCTGAAAAATTCGGAGCCGTAGAAACCAGAACCTTGGATCGGAATTGTTTGCACATATTTCACAAGATTACGTACTGCGCAGAAAGATTAGAAAATCTTGAGCTGTTTTAGTTCAGTTCTTGTAGATTGCCATCAGTTCTGATGACAGCAGTAACGTTTTAGTGTCCTACCGAAATGCAAGATTTCAGTTTGTATCCTCCCCCTCCTTTGCACATGCGCAGTTAACGTTTGGCTTTCCGAGCTAGATCTCTATGAACCGTGTTTATGGCGTATTTAAATTCGGGCAAAGACGACAATTTATTGTTTTCGAAATTAAATATTTCATGCAGACGTGAAGATACCAATGACATGCAAAATGCAAATGAAACTGCGGCTCTACAAGCCGCTTCCATCACTTGCTTGCCTGTATACTTGTGTGTAACGGTTTCTTTAGAGGGTTGTTCAACAGCCATAAAAGCACATTTCCAGGCTTACCTGTTACAAAACTTATTCACCAGATCACATGGTCGGGTCTTAGGCGTATGCGGATGCGAATATTACCACCAATTATGACATCTAGTTATCTGTGCATTGCATGGTAACTGATGAATTACTGTTCTTAATGACATTTAACATCATTTGGGCTAGCGTATACAGCGCCTGTAATTAGTTTTTCTTGAAGGGGTGCAATATAAATTCTTAATTACAATTACAAATTGCAGTATCCATTCTTTTCAGTCGGTCATTAAGTCTATTGTTTTTCACATTTATTCAGGTCTCGTTAGGTCTTCGTTTACATTCTCTGTTCATCGCTGTCTTCGTCGTTCCTGGTCTTAGGCGGATTCGGTCGAATTGCATTCCTTCCACGTGGTCGAGCCAACAGAGTCTTTGATGAAGAACTTTATCTAGCATAGATGTTTTCGTAAACAGTGACTCTCGGTTTCTTCATTTCTCCTTATTTCTTCTTCAGTTAGACTCTGCACAAGCGTCAATCTATGGCGTGTTTGGTGATGAGGAAGAAGAGCATGTACTCCAATTTTAGTCGTTTTAAAGGTAAATTTGCTCTTTCCTTCTAATGCCCGTTCTTCCATTACTTAGACGAGTTTCTGTTTTCTTGAACCTGCTGATGCATTTGGGGTCTGTGTTGGTTTGGATACAATAAACCCTTGGAGATTCCATACCTGTTGCCTGCGCAGTGAGCGTCATTTCCTTACGCGGCTGCTGCGGATGCGTCGTTAAACTGGACTTTGGTGATAAATTAGGCCTCGCTCGATCCGTGCTTTCCATCGGGAACAGAGTTTTGAGTTTTAATGACGCTGACAGGATAAGCATTGCACAGCGCATCAAAGCATCAAAGCAGTTCCTTAGGGATAGAACCCTCCGCCCGCGCCGTGTATATATATACATATATTATTTACGTATATATATACATGTATATATGTATATATATACATATATACATACATATACATACATATATACATATATATACATGACGCTGATCCCAGAAGAGCAGAAGTTCACAGGGCGACATTTTTATCTTCCACGGGCGCCAGCATCAGCAGCCGATGATGCGGAGATGACAGAAGGGCGCGTAATATTGATGCGTTGTAAAATTCCTCTCGAAAGAGGTTCTTTGAGAATGAAAATGTGTACCACTACATAAATTATTAATTGGATTGGGCGTAGTTCAATGGTGCGTTACTGTGCAATAATTCTTTGATTGTTTCCAGTGATCTTTTAGCCAGCCGTTTACGACCTTCAGGTAAACCGAGCCCCTGTACAAATGAAAGCCTTTTATGCCAATAAAGCTCAGGTAGCGGACGGGATAATAAAACGTTAATTAAATGGTGCGCAAAGCTAACGGCAAAATTGATCGGCTGGAGACGCAGAGGCGCGTGCTGACTATTCAGCCAATAAGTGATGCAATGTATTTTGTCTTAGACCTCACACGTTGCCTACGTGTGTGGTTGATACTTGTCTAGACTTGCTTGCAAGACAGTGTTTACTTGTTATTATGCATATCAGGCAGTACAGCTCAATGTGTTCAAGATACAACTTAAGAAATTTTTCAGCTTATCTTAAGATGCAGATTTTAAAGATTTGTTAGCAAGCCATGTTCCAGCGCCTTACAGATGTTCTTAAAATGCTCTCAATTCACCCTACACAAATGTACAATTCGTGTAGTTTGTCATTCATCAGACCATGAGAAAGAAAGGCGATGGAACGGTCTGTATTCGATCATTTGCGCACATAGGAAGTCTGGTGACTTTATTGTTTCGAGGCAGTTTTGAGCCCCATGTTACCTCCAATTGTTCCTTGTCTACAGCTGATTAGTCTTGTGTTACAGTTGCGAGAGACTTTGGTGCGTTTGTTGTTTCCAGCCTGAATTTCAACGACCACATTTTTCTAATGACCCACAAAACTGATGTCAGAGCCAACTTGATACTTCATACTTTATTTTAAAAACCCAGAAATTTTCACTACGGCCTTTGTTACCTTTGTTCAGCCAATTTGGAAATACTGTTTACGTGTCTGGAGTAATGGTCACGAGTGCCTTGGCGCTCCAACACTGCTACTAACATCAGAAAAGTTGAGCAGTCAACGTCGCTTCACTGAAAGCATTGTTGAATTAAACAATATGACTTATGCCCAACGCTTGTTTTTGTTGAACTTGAGTCCCTGGAGGAAAGGCGTCTAAAACTTGACCTTATCACCTTCTACGAAATTACTCGAGGTGCTTTGGAAGTTGATAGCAGCAAGATACTCGTGTACTCCCAGCGCCAAGGCACTCGTGACCATTACTTCAAACATTGCTAACCTTAACTAGGTATAGTTTCTGAGGGATCATTTTTATAATAATAATTATAATAATGATAATAGACCTAATAATAATAATAATAATAATAATAATAATAATAATAATAATAATAATAATAATAATAATAATAATAATAATAATAATAACGATTTAGATTACAATATCACGTGACAATATACTGCTTTAGTACCAAATATATGTTTACACATAGGTTCTTGAACCTGAACTACTTGACAATAATAATAATGATAGAAGGAGGAGGTGGAGAAGAAGAAAGAAGAAAAAGAAGAAGAAGATAAAGAAGAAGAAAGAAAAAGAAAGAAGAAGAAAGAAGAAGAAGGAAGAAGAAGAAAAAGAATAGAACCTTAAGCTATCATCGAGAAGCAGCCATGAGTTTGAAGTGTTAGCTACTTCATTTACTTAGACTCGGAAAAATAGTCTGGCTTGGAGGAACAGCGAGACTGTCGGGCTGGGGGTCTATGGGATGTTTAACAACTAAGATATTAAAGTTCTCCAAGTTTGGCCGGGCTCGACAGCTCTTATCACGCAGAATGCGAACGGCTGCGCTAGTATTGCCTACCTCCAGCTTGGAGGCAACAGCAGCCAAAAGGGCATCCGAACGTCTAACAGGGGTTCCACTAGTAGCTCCGCATTTGCAGATACTCCATGTCTTGAGGCAGTAGTCGAGCCTCTTTATCAATATAGGCGGGCTTAAGCTCAGCTGCTTTATTCTCTCCGACAAATAATGCCCCAGAAGCCTGCTATCGATGGCAGATCCAGGACAAGGATTGTCTTGGGCACTGTGACGATGAAATGTCCCATCGCGGAGATGCAGTCGTCTTTTTGCGAGACAGTGACTACAAACACCATTTGATTTTCCTGCCTTCTCAGGGGACATTACAATGGACAGCCGTCAACTTCAATTATCGCTAAGCGTGCGAAGTGCGGGAGAAAACCAAAATAAAGCGTGAAAAATGGCAATCAGAAAAAAAACCTGATCGAAGAAAACTAAATGACTGAGAAAACAATTACAAAGCAAACAGGAAATGAATAATAAACCAGTACAAACAGAGAATCGTACGTCCAGAACAAGGCCATTATTATTATTATTATTATTATTATTATTATTATTATTATTATTATTATTATTATTATTATTATTATTATTATTATTATTATTTCAGAATGTTCGAAAACCCAACCATACTTCAGGAGTGATTTAAAACCTGCACTTTTTTGGGGTGAATGTAATGAAAGAAAGACTGTTTGTGAGCCTGCGCCGCCAAAGGGTCGCCGGCGAACACAAATCTGCTTTCAGTTTCTTGGTGGCGAGCGATGCTATTAATCTTTAGGCCTTTCACAGCACTCGAGTTCGTGAATGGATCTGTCCGACCGTAAAGAGACGTAACGACGATTATTTCTTTCACACGTGTAGGCTATTACAAGTATGTACACCATATTTACAGCAACATCAGTTAACATCAGTCTTTTGATTCGCATCGGCCTGTTAATTTACATCTATCATGGTCCGTTTAAGAGATGCAGTGTTATATTCTTCTTCTGCTCTATGCTTCTACCTATCGCCTCCTCGACCGTTATCCAGCGATTGCCCTCTTCGCTTGGCACCCTTGCTTAACTTTCCCCTCCGTCTGTCAATCATCCAACTTCTGCCTTTCGCTCTCTCTCTCTCTCTCTCTCTCTCTCTCTCTCTCTCTCTCTCTCTCTCTCTCGTTTACCTCCACCTGTCAATCATGGGCGTCCTATCAGCCTCTTTCGTACACGTTAATGATAGCCTTCACCAGTGTTCCATACAAATTCATTACACAAACTCATAAGCTAACTTATCCGACACAATACAATCTACATTATGCAAAAACCTAAAATCCTTATTGTTTTCCAAATTTTCACTACAGTGTGTTAAAACCAACACTCATTTTGGGATGAGTTAAAACCAAACCTGTTTTGGGAATAGTTAGAAACCAAGCTTCGTTTGGCAGTGAGTTAAAACCAAATCTAGTTTGGACTGGGTCAAAATCAAACGTCATCTTTCAGTGAATTAAAAGTAAACCTTTCTTTACTATTGTATTAATCCTCCACATCTTTTGGAATGTAACAGTTATAGGTCTAAGTATCCTTTATTTTACTATTGCATAACTGCATTTTGTATTAGTGTCTATTCTAATAAATCTTATTCGTAATCGTAATCTCGAGAATCTCTAGAGAGCTACTTCAAAGCTAAGCGCAGGACACCAGCTTATTCACGAACGCTGCGTCAAATCTGAAGCGTTATCCAAAGATGCCATGGAAAAACAAAATCGGCTGCCAGAAGACCAGAGAGAGAAGGGGACAGAGAAGCTGTTACGGTGCCTTGTGTTAAGGTTGGGAGAAATAGGAAGGCGATGGATTGATTGGATGGATCTTGGTAAGATTTCTAGAAAAGGCGAGACTAATTTTGAATGGAAAACCTGAAGAGTAATAAATAGAGGAGCTTGAGACAGATGATTGTGGGTGAATGGGTAGAGGAACGCAGAATTTGCAAACTTTAGGAGGGAGATCGTTCCAGATTCAATCAATAAGTACTTGATCTGTCGTGCGTAAATATGGACCGAGGGAGCATTCATTATTCGATTATTTGGTTTGTCGTCTTTCTTCATTTTCAGCACAATACGGATCAGGGACTCAGGACACGCACGGGCTGTCAACCATGAACATTAATTTCGTTGTTTGATCTCTACGTGTCTGCCAGTGAAGACATAATTCCATTATGCAGACGAACTTGTGGATATTTCAGAAGTTTTACATCCTTAGACAAATAAACGACGCTGTGTAGAAATGTCCAAGCATATGTTTGGTGTCACTAAAGTTTCGCCAACCTAATTTGAAGTGAACAAGGATAATTCAACCATTTTCAATATTAATTTATTGATGATATTTTGAGCAAAATATTATAAACGTTCCAGATGGATTTTGTCTAAGTAATATAATTACATATCAGTATGGCGAATGTTTGAACCGTTTAGCATGTTTCTAGATTGCATGAACTAAACTGAATGCACATCCTAATGCCAAAATGCTGCTGTTTTTTAAAGACTGACTTGAAGATTTTAGTAGAAAAGCAAATCTCCTCATAGTGAGATCTTAACAAAAGCGCAGTCATTCTTTTTCTTGTCTTTCGTCACCAACGATCATAGTTCTAAATTTCTTGATTCGTTTACAGAACCAAGGCCTGGTCAGTAAATCGTAATCGTAAATTTGTAAACCGCCGCTTCAAGGTAGCCTCGCCAGAGGCGCTCCCGGCGCATCGTCTCAGAACTGGGGAATAACACGGTCTTCATTCTTTAACTACACTCGTAAAACAAGGTCATTAAGCGCCGTTTTATGTTGACGTAGCATCATCGATAGCTCTAAGGATTTCCTCGTAACACAACATAATAACAGTCTTATGGGGATTGGAAGTTGCACACTCAGCGGTATAAGTTGACCGCGCAACCAATCGGCTACTGTGTAAACATCGGAGCTGCTGTGGCCTACAACCAACACCATCTGTCTGACTGTTACACAAAACCATATTAGGGTCTGTCTGAGCTATGGTTTATAACGACTATAAGGTTTACAACGACTGACTGACTGCATGCTTGAAAAATTGACATTTATTACCCTACTGGCCATACATGTCCAGTCTAGCCACACTAGCATCTGCGGACAGCAGACAGCAGACGTTATTTCTTTCGCAGTGATTGATATGTTATGTCCGACTATCCGTGAACGTCCAGGTCACTATGGCATAGAAACATTAAAAGAGTATCAGATTTTCCACTTTATCCGTCCTGCGACGCAAATAAGGTCAGTGATGGAAACGCATCTTCCAAGGCCTCGCTGCGACTGCAGTGACACGTTGTTGCTCAAAACTAAGTAAGACATTTTGCACAGAGCATCTCCAGCCTGCATGAGACGATACTTTTATGCCTTGTGTTTACAAGCCACGTCGGTTGCATGAATTTCAATATATATATAATATTGGTGTATATATGTATATATGGATGTTTGTATGTATGTATGTATTATGTATGTATGCATGTATGTATGTATGTATGACATACGACTGCATGTCACTGAACATACATATCCATGCATGTTTTTGCAGTCTGCGTACACGTTACCAAGATGTTTGTTTATCTATCATGATGTTTTTGATCAATTAGTTTGTCGCATGATGATTGTGCTCGATAATTTTCGTTAGTTCGGACTTTCACTCTGACCTAGTCTTCGTTCTTGGATTTATTTCTCTCTTTCGCCATCGTTTCTGAGTGTTTTGGGCGGTGTTCGGATTTTTGTCATCGATGTCTTGTGCGCCACCAATGGATTCGTCCACCCTAAGAAGTGCAAGTTACTAGCTGGATAGTGTCGAGCTCCAAACGACAAAAATAGAATGAATTAGTTTTTGTGAACCTGACTAGTACACGGATATCCTTTAAAAGTTTAACCATTACCTCAGTTTGCATCTGACTACCACTCACAATGCGTTGAGACTCTGCATAAGATATAGTTTATAAACTGTGCAGTTCTCCTACCATTTCGAATCTAATTCATCTGTTTGATTTAAAGAAATTCAAGACCTCAATGCAAAAATGCTGTTAGGTGATTGCGACAACAGAATATAAAAGACGAGTTTTATGCTGCAATACTTACTAATAAAATGCAATTCCATTAGTATAGGGCGTTCAGCCTTATTTGTTCCGATTTACCGCGAATCCTCGATACCGATAACAAAGTGCCAACGATAAAATGACTGCCAGCTGCGGAAGAAGCAGCAAAAGATTTTTTCACTCATACACAGAGGAAGCGAACGACTACTCTATTTATAGCAATGTCTGTGTAACAAGCTACCTAATGTGTAACATGTATAACAAAGACATCTTTTTGGGACTGAAATTCTACTAATAAATTAGCTTAACCAGAATGTCTGCGTGTGGCATGTAGGATAGCTGCAATTAGGCAATCGTCTCTTAGGAAAAGAACTCTGAAAATTTCCCTCTGAATGAGGCCTCAGCAGCCATAAAAATCAATTGCAGTTCTGTTAAGAGTCTTCGCGCGCTGTGCAGAAAAATTAAAAAACGCTGTGTGGAAGTTGTAGAATAAAGCCGTTAGAATCTTTTCTAATCAATAACGTTCCTAATGTGACGTGTTTGTCAATAAACCGAACGTGTCAAAGTCATTTCAAATTAATATAAGGTTGACAACTCAAATAGTTTTAAAAGTTGATGAAGGTTCTTAGATTCGTGTCTAACAAGCAGAAAGAATTTCAAACAATAGCTTCTTCGAGAATATCAGAATACATTAAGACTACCCTTTATTGCTCAAACCATGTTATTATATTCTTAGTCTCATTAACCAGCGATACTTTCTTCTCAATCATCTAAGAGAATAGGGCCTCTATATCTCGAGGCTGAACGTTATTTTTCTAGCGATCATTATTTCAAGAATCACTTATGAACCTCCCGCTGATGCTGGATTTCTCGCTTCTCATGCAACAATTAATGCAGCTCTTGAAACGGCTCGCTAATGGCAAATATGTGGGAAGAATTATATTGCAGAAGAACTGCTTGCTGAAGTAAATTAGACGCTCTTCTAGAAATTGCAGTTTCCCGGGTATTGCCTGCATCAGTTGTTGTCACCTCTAGGTAAGGACAAGTACTCGCTTCGCAAGAGAGGACACCCTTTTATGTTATTTATTATCATATCTAAACTGTATTAGAAGTGGTTTTGCGATTTGATGTATCTATAACTGAGGTAGTTCCAGTAAGTACTATAGTAACCATATTGGGTAGAATTAGACCTAGCGTAACACAGTTTTATGATGAAAACTGCATGGAAAAGAACCGTAGGAGTGGTGTGCATAATATTAAGCCCCAAAGTACTGGAAAGGCTGCATGGCAGACCAAGAGCATGTGAACCAGATTAGCGGAAAAGTAATTGGTGTTATACAATGTTGTGGTGAAATTGTATGAAAGAAGGAAGACACAATACAAGAAGTACAAGACACAGTACAAGACTTTGAATCGTCGATAAACAAACCTTCAGTTTGACCCTAGAGAAAGGCGATGGCTATTCGTTACAAAGTCTGTTGTCAGTCATTATGGTTATTCGAAGCATGTAATCCACTGTCCTTGAACACAGTGTGGTTCAGCGCTCATCATCTAGCGCCATGTAATGTCATGTTGTTATTTTCATGAATACAGTCTGCCGAGTCTGAGCACTCCCGAGACAGTCGTTCTAAGGGAACGTGAGCAACAACTTAGTGGAAAAACAACTAGTTATTCGAAAGTCTATGTAAACAGATTAAAGGATTAGTTTTCATGGCGCTGCCAAAGGGCATAAGCAAAACATAAGCAAATCATTCTCAGGCATTTCCTCGCATCAAGAGGAAGCAGATGAGCCAGGTATCGGAATAGCGAATGCCTGTAAGATACGAGTGTCAAACAAGGCTCATCCACCCGTTGAATTAAGGGCTGAATTAATGTTGTCATTAAGTAGCTATCGGTTCGTCTGCACCGTTTTGAGAGTGTTGGTGCCCAGGTAGGGTTATAGGAAAAGCTGAGTCCGGAACATGACCCAGTCGCAAGTGATATTCATGCATTTGGAAGCAGATGAAAGCAATTTTGATGTCTTCTTGAGCAAACAAAGAACTGTACTTTTTATTTGTTTAGTATCGAATCTGGAATTGCATTTCAGGATTACTTTGAAAATGTCTTCGGCGCACTGCGGGGCGTAGTCCGTCAACGACTGTGACACAGCTTGGAGGCAAATCTAAGTAAAGCATGGCATTTAATTTTGATGCTTTTACCAGAAGGCGCTACATAAATGTATAATTTATTCGTGTGACTCCAGACCAAATTGATATGCAGTATTTGCTTACTTACTTTTCCTATAAAACCCACAATGCTCTGGGCGCCTCTGGTCACGATCGCAGGCAGCAGCAACAAAGGCTATCAGAACTCTAATGGTATTATCTCTATGGTTGTCCGATTTTCAAGCATAGGCCTATATAACAGCTGCATCATATACAGATGAACGGCATTACGATAACCAAAGGAAAAAAATGTTGCACGCTTTTATACTGCATACATATACTGCAGGGCATGGCAGCCTATTTGATCGAGCGCTCGGTTAGTAATGGGGAGAGTACGATAACTGTATAGGGACCTTGAGCTAGTCCTTCACTCACTGTTGTTCAGCGCCATCAACTAATGCTTAATCACTAGATAGTGGGACTTACGTAATAGATGCAGAATTAATAATAATATGCGGTCTACTCACTCCAGTCAGCGACGGGTCGCTGCTTTGTGATGTCAGCTGTGGCAACGCGCTCGCCTATAGAACTCAATTTATACTATATTATATGAAATGCATACAAAAGTTCTAAATATATTTATATGCCAGGAGAAATCATCTTTCCAGTTCTATCATTATACAGACGAATTTAAACTTTAAGGCATAGGCCCATCAAAATTTAATATAGCCTTTTCATAAGGGTGCCCCTGAAACTTTTTCAGATCCATGTACAGAAGATTATTACAAGGGGTCTATCTTTAGATAAATACTTCCATTACCATCGCTATTGCTTGAATAAATATTTAAAAATGCAAAATTTTAGCTCAGGTTGGTGGAATATTTTGCGCCAAACTTCAATCAAACTATGCAGGCAGCTTATTTTCCAACTGGCCATGCGATTTTGTATCGCAAGATATCAACTTCGTCGATATTGTAAAATTATCAACAGAAGAGGTCATTTCGCATTTTAAATTGAGCCCTAAGGACAAATGTTTTAGTCAATTTTGAACGTTCTCAGTAAGAAAATGCTGGCAAATATGTGTCAATACAACGATAAAATGATAAAATTAAAGTTGGATGGACTTATACTATAAAATATTAACGCAAGGTGGCTTATAAAAAACATAACTTGTGTTTTAAGTCATTGTGAAGTCGTTTAATCTGCTAAATTTGCAGTGGTTCTCACACTTCTGAACCACTTAAAACCCATGT
Organism: Norana najaformis; assembly: GCA_964023275.1. NCBI lineage: Eukaryota > Metazoa > Annelida > Clitellata > Crassiclitellata > Hormogastridae > Norana > Norana najaformis. The sequence goes on along the minus strand of OZ029913.1, from coordinate 20,829,167 downwards.
TATGTTACTCTACGCTGTGTTATAAGATGTTATACTATTTTTCTATGGTTCAACACGGTCAGTAGGCCTACAATCGTTCGTTACGTATTCATTATTTGAAGTTTCTTGTCTTTGAACACATTATGATAGACAGCTTTTCTATTTTGTTTCTGTGTAGATATTCTAATAGCTTAAGTGCTGGCTTAATTATTGTACTTTTTGCACTATTCCGTGCCCTCAAAAGTGCTACCTTATGCGGGGCTATAAATTGACAGGTTAGTAATTACATATATATATATATCACACATGTATTAGTAATTATATATTTCACATGTTTATATATATAAAACATGTTTAAAAGACACCAGATACAGCTACAGGCGAATTATTCCCACATGTATTATATCCAGCCCCCTCCCCAGGAGAATGTTCTCCACCCCTCCCTGAATGCGCGCTAAATCCTTGTTTGTAATGATTACCTCATCCTTCCACATTCCACCCATAACCACTCGATTCTAGATGCTCCGAATACGCATAAACAACTGAAGTGAAGCGTTCCTGTTTTTATGCCTAACTGATAAGAAATTAAATTTGACATTCGGAATATACTGTCAGGGCATACTATGCATTTCTTGGCCAGATATGGCTAAATCTAGAGCGCTATTTGTGGTACCGACGAGCACTCAATCACAGCAATAAAGCTAATTCGACCTGAACTAACGTCATGTACGACTGAGATTGGCTCAGATCCGATTTCCAGCCGAATCACAGAAGACAGACCGACGACTGAACGACTCTACAGCAGACGATTCTTTGCGATTTGGAGGCGGAGCTACTCGAGGTCAGCTGCACGATGTGACAGAAGGAAACACAGCAATCAATTTTGAAGTGGGCTACAGATGTGGCAGTGGCGCAGGCAATCAAAAAGTCCAGCATACGACGAATTCAATCCTGGTATCGGGTATGCAGACCAGTTAACGAAGGGAAGCCGTCATTGGTAATTGCTGTGTTAAATCACGCCTCGCGCGCTCTTTTTCTATTTGCGATACGAAATTACTGTTCTACTCTATGTCTGTCTATGTCACTACTGCTTTCTTTCAATGAGGTTTTGGACCGGTTCCCTGTCAAAAGCTTTGTCTCAAAATCGAACTTTTACACTTGTACCACGGTTTCCGGCTGGGTAGTCGTAATCGTAAGGGTGCACATTTATATAAAGCCTCCTCAAGAAAGCTCGTCAGGGCTGCTTCAGACCTGACAAAACAAGACCAGGGTCTAACAGAAAGGCCTTCTTCAGCCGCTGACAGAATAGAAGCTGAGAGAGTACAAGAAGCTCATACTGAATGGCAGTTTGCAAGGCAGGGAGAAGCGCTGATCACAGGCGAAGTTGTCCGGTTGCATTATGAAGCAAAATCCCAAGGCTGGTCTTTCCTCAGGAGTAGTGTCATTCTGATGAGGAATAGTCAAGCTGTTTCCTTTTTACCGGCTGCCTCTGTACTTTTCAGAATTCTTTTCGCTATTCCTACTACTAGAAATGGCGTTATTGAAAGTGTCAAACAGCATGCAGTCGATTTCTGTATACCCCCTGAGGACAACGTTGCCCTACGAGCAATACTTTCTACGCACAGGCTACTTACCTTTTTACCTCAACTGTTGTCACATCGAAAAATAAGTAATGGATAATTGTTAGGCTTATCTGAATATTATAATAAAAACACAAAAGAAGACTTTAGGTTAAATTCGATTATCCAGAAAACGGATGTTGCTTGATTTGCCAGTTAGGCTACATAATTATGAATGTATGTGTATGTATGTATGTATGTCTGTATATATGTATACATGTATATATCAAGACATTTACTATATAGCGTTTAAGTATCTCACAATAGCGAGAGTTCCCTCACATAATCCGGTATATGAGAGAACTTCGTCAGATTGACCAGTAGTCGGGTGGATTCTGACGGATTCTGAAAAGCAACGTGCTTGTGAGTTCTTTTAAATCTTTGAACTAAAATTATGAAATGTAAAATAACAAATAAGTAAAGGGGTCAGTTTCAACTTACCTGATAGAAATTAAAGACTCTGCTCGTATTCGTCAGCTTTACTGCAAGCCCTGTTAGGTTATCTGCCATTTTTCTTCCAATGTTGAGTCTTGCGGAAAGAGTCAAGAAGAAGAAATCTTTGTCCGTGTGACGACGTCTCTTTTGTACAGAATGTCCAGAGGAAGCTTCCGATAGCGAAATCCCGCTATATGTCATTTAGTAGGACTCCTTTTCAGGAGTCAGCGAAGCGTCGACTCGATTTTTTCATGTTTTTTGTTTCTTTTCTTGCCTTTATCGCTTCAGCTGCTGCTTAATCTGTTGCTTCAATTCTGTGTATGTTTTTTCTGCTGTTGCTTCTGCTGCAACTGCTTCTGTTACTGCTTAGCCGTTTGCCCTCGCACGCTCTGCGTCAACAGGAGAAACGCGAGATAAATGGCAGACAACGAGGTGAATGCAAACGCACAGCAGTCGTTGTCCACGCGAAGTGACTGGTCAGACTGCGGCCTAACACAGGCAGACAAACAAGCAAAGATTGACATGGATACAGCGATACGCACTGCCTTTGTATAACAAATGCCGGAGGTTGCCTATATGCGGTTGGTGGAATTTCGCGGTTGTCTGCGTTCAGTGATTGCAACATTTTAAAACAAAACGGTCACATGCGGCTGATTGCAATTTACAAACCAGTCATGCGTAAATATATAGTTGTACATGAAGGTAAATAAACAAAAATGAACATCTATATAAACAAAAGAGTAAAGCGAATGAGTCAAAGCAATCAAACATTTTCGAGACTTGGAAATGGTCATCCAAGTGTAGATGACTGCAAAAGATCGTCAAAATTGTTGCAGGTATAAAGCACAAACTTCCTTGCTTGCCTGCTGACTTCAAAATTCCTGGTTCGGTCAATGGCTACATTCACAAAAAGTGCCGACGCTGGGCCGTGCTACTACAAGCAGATATTGATACGGGCGATCCTTCCAATTACAGCCCAATTTCAAACTTAAATACTCTGCAAAAATTCTGGAACATGACTTCCTAACTCGTCTCGCTCCACTTCAACAGGTCCTGTAATTTTAACACAATTTTAACAGTCATGAGTCAGCTATCGTCGGCATCATTGGACTAAAACGGACTTATTGAAGACCCTTGATGAGGTCTACACCGCTTCCGAACGAGGTTGGACAGTACCCGGGGTAAGACCCCGTTCATTAGAAATAAGCACAGGTCTGTGTCAAGTAAAGGGGTGGCATCGGTAAGCCTACCCCAGTAGTTCCGCTTGGGTCAGGTAGAACAAGTCTGTGTAAAACGAGTGGGAAAGTTACGGAAGCTACCCCATTGACCCCGTAGTTGAAAATCTTGTCAGTGTGCTCCGTAGAACATCGCAGCCGATAAGAACCATGCGCAGTGGCAAACAGTTCCCTGATCCTGTCTAAAAACAGCTTTTTGGCTGTTTGGGTCTGGGACTGATGAATCTTGTTCTTCTTCAGCCCTTGCCATTCACTGAATAGTTACTCGAGCTTTTTGATCGAGTGTTGGCGATGTTTGACTGGAATTCTGGCGCGGGACAAGAAATCTTCGACTTGCTGTATGGTGTGGGTCGCTGCCGTTAGGATATCCTCTTTCACTACACTGTGGCGATACATAAAGTGGTCAGGTACGCGATTCTCAGATGATGGTTTACTTCCTTCTATCCTTTCTGCAGGGCTAACTAGGTAATCGTGCGAATGCGTTGCCGTCTTCTTCGACTCAAATCGTCTCCTTTGTCTGCTGCTCCAACCGTTCTCCGTGGGTGAGCATCGGCTCCGACCGTCTTCTGCTCAGTTCGTCTTCTTCGGCTCCGATTTTCTCTCGGTGAGTGGACGTTCACTCCATCTGCTGTGGCTAATTAACTGTCTTACATAGGATGTCGGTCGCGTGTGCAAAAGACCCGTGTGCAAAAGGACACGTGTGCAACTGTGTATTGTGCAAAGGACCCGTGTGCAAAGAATCATGTGCAAAAGAGCCGTGAGCATTGTGCATATGAATTTATGAAAGTTCATACCATCCATGCTGATTACATAGTAAACTTTAGCCCCCGTGAAAGACCTCTAACTGCAGATTGATCTGCTTCAAATTTAACACAAAATGTTTCTTACTAAAATGAAATCATTTGGGAGGCTGAGAGTTACAAATTACGAAAATGAGAAAATTAGGGCCACCCCAGTGTAGTCTTACTTGTGTCACTGGAGTAGATCAAAGAGCTAATTACCCTTAACCTCTGAATGCTGAACCTTAAAGGTCCCAGTAAAAGGAAAGGAATTGCAGATGGGCTGTACCTACCAAATTGGAATGATGAAGTGATGAATGGGTCCTATGTTAGCTACCCTGTTCTCTCTCAGTTATATTAGACGTCCGGAGACGTAGCTTATATTATATGATGAAGTATTTTATTTATATATATATATATGTCCCAGTTTATATATATTTATATATTGTGCATATTCCAACACAATGTATAGGAAGCATATATATATAACATATTCCAGTATATAAAGTATTGAAAACTGACTGCAGCACAGTCTGTATAGGCTAAGTCTGTGTATAAATTTTAGTCATAATTTATTTCATTTCGGAATTGGGTTAAAAGCAGAGCTACCTGCAGAACCACATCTGATCTCAGCTGAAAGTCTACAGAATTTGAGTGGTGATGCTGAAGTAATTGCAAATATTGCCACTGTCAGCCTACTTACTGAGACTGATGTGAGGTGTGGAGTAGATAGGTCGACGCTTTCTAGGCGAAGAATCATTAACTGAAGTGCAAATATAATTTGCTGGTAAAAGCACTTTGCAGCACCAGCAACCATTCAATTAATTTCCAAAGTTTGCCTATAAGAACTTAATCTTATGTTAGTAGAACACACTAGAAGTAATACACACAGTTGCATACACACGTCTCTATGTATGTATGTATGTATGTATGTATGTATGTATGTATGTATGTATGCATGTATGTATGTATGTATGTATGTATGTATGAATGTATGTATGTATGAATGTATGTATGAATGTATGTATGTATGTATGTATGAATGAATGTATGTATGCATGTATGTATGTATGTATGTATGTGTGTATGTATGTATGTGTGTATGTATTTTTGTATGTATGTATGAATGTATGTATGTATGTGTGTATGTATGTATGTATGTATGTATGTATCAAAGAACTAATATAATGCATTTTAAGAACCCCATATAGACGCTGCAACATGACCATCTGAGAGACCTAAAAAGATGCGTCCTAAGATAAACCGAGAATGTTTCTTGAGCTGCTTTGGGAGTTTTCAGAGGAAGATTGTTCCAGAACGATAGTTCAGTAGGCTACATGGGAAAGCACAGTGAGTCCGAACCGCCTTCCGGTAGCGCGGGACTATCAGAGTTCTATAGGCGCCTGCATGATAACGCAGAGTTGTTCGACCCAGCTGGTTCGGCACAACAATCAGAAGTTCTTTGATGTTTTCTGTTCTCAGTTCACCACAGACCGAAGCTGACTAATTAGATTCTTTGCCAGGCTTGCAAAGACTGTTTTACACTACTATAGACCAGTGGCGGCTCCAGGATTGCTTGTGTGGGGGACGAGAGCATTTTCAGAGGGTGCCGCATTCTTGCAGCCCACCATGCATGGAGCTGGGGGCTCCTGGATATAACCAAGAGGGTTCCAGGGAGAAGGGGCGAACCGCCCCATGCCTATATGTAAATCCGCCACTGTTATAGATATTAGTAAACAATTGTGTTCTTTTGGATTTTAAAAACTCAATTTAATTAGGCCTATGTTGCCCTCGATTCTCCTGCCGGATTTATCTATGAGTCTTGTAAATAGTATCACTATTATGATTGAGTATGAATGCTGTAAGCTTTTCTTAGGTTGTGCAGCACATCGTGTATCAAGGTCCTAAGAATGGACTAGAATACAATGCAAAAACCTAAAATAATGCAAGAATAATAGCCTAAAATGAAGTATTTTGTACAAAATTATCTCTCAGCTTCATGGAAGCTTCGCCTCTGACCCCCGACCAGGGGCTTTGCTCCTGGATTTCCAGATGCCTCCGTGATGAAATTCTAGATCCACTCTTGGTTGAATTTCGTCGATTCACTGATGCACTTGCTCTCCCAGAGCAGTGATAATCTTATTCAGGTCGGCCGTGCTTAAAATGCAAAGAAGCTGCCCGAGTAATGAGCCCCCTTCGACAACGAATTGAACTGTTGTACAAACCGTGCAGTCTGAGCCCCGTCACTATCATCATTCATTCATTTATTCATTCATTCATTCATTCATTCATTCAGGAAAGATTAAAGCCTGTCCAGGGGTCGATCACCAATTCCACAGGTAGTGCTAAGATGAGTAATTAATAAATGAATGTCGACTGTGTCGAGTGTCGTACTTTCATTGAGCAGAGCGAACTGTGTGACGCGTTCGGAATAAATAGCATTGCGGATGTCGAAGCCATCTGAGCAGGACTGTCTCTGTAGAACGTATTTTCCTGAAGCCTAACTTTAGCTTCAGCACAAGATCGTTTGCTTCTGAATAGCGCAGCATCTGCCGAAGTACTTCACATGTATTATATATATATATATATATATATATATATATATATATATATATATATATATATATATATATATATATATATATATATATATATATATATATATATATATATATATATATATATATATATATATATATATATATATATATATATATATATATATATATATATATATATATATGCATAGTGGCAGATTTAGCTATAGGTGTCTAGGGGCGGTTCGTCCTCGCTCCTCTTGGTTATATGCCGGCGCTCCTCAGACTAGAGCCGTCCACGGTGGGCTGCCAGAACGGGCGCCCCTCCGAAAATTCCTTTGCCCCTACTCAAGCAATCTTGGATCTTCCACTGTATATATATATATATATATACATTAAGATAATTTTGTTAGTTGATCCTGTGCAGGACCATATCTTTCGTTAAGTACTGAAGACGTCAACCTGTTGTCCTCTGATTGCAGTTTTACCGGAGTCCTACGCCGCCTCCTTAGGCGCATACATTGCGTAAATGCTGACTTTAGCTCGTCTCTGCTAACAAGCGTTGGCCTACATACAACAATCGTCATTTGACAACTGTCGCTTAGCAACCGTCTTTGGTTGCAGACACATAAATATCGATTGTTCTACACCGTAACCGCATTAGCCGATGCAGCAGCTGTAAAGATGAGTAACGATATATGAATCAGTTATGTTTGAGGCGGTCAGTGAACCAGCGGGGGGTCCAGTAATAATAAAAGTATTGGTCTGATGGGCCCACATTTTGAATTAATCCCCAAAACTAATCTTGAAAAATAATTAAACCGCAGTGACCCAATGCTGATATTCTACACTTCCATTCAATAATTGTTTTTAAAATTATACATAATAATACAATAACACGTCCAGTTTTCACGCGTCACTTTCACATTTAGGGACCAGCAAACATAAATTTAATGCTTTTAGTTAGGGGAAGCTAAAACGACCCGGTCCGTCTATCAGACGCTATAGCTGCTACTTTGATGACCTGCATAACAGACTCGCTGAGATGGGACGCAGCCTGCAGAAGATTGGATTTAGCTGAAAGCATTCAGCTTTCAGAACATTATGTAGCTAGGAACTGCCAAGCAACCAAACTAGGGTGTAGGCCCTATCAAGACTCATCTGATCAGCAACTCGGCGGAAACCTCGGTCCATTTATGATATATATATAATATATATTATATATATAGTAATATATACATATATATACATATATATATGTCGATCGTAATCGTAAGCTCTAGATTTCTACAGCGCCCAACGAAAGCTAAGCCGCGGAAACCTCACAGGCGCTTAGTCAAAACAAAATTACTAGGAAAGAAGGGTTCGGTTCTATGTCAAGATCCAAGAGTCAGGCATCCTAATTGTCACGGCCAAGATCAGCAGTCAGCATGAAGGCGGTTACAACACCCGTCTGAGGTCGTCATTATGCCATCGGAGAACAGGCGAGGGTCTTCGATGAGCCTCCCTGGGGATAGAGACGTGAATTCCCCACAGACTGCGACAGCGAGGGACATGTATAGAGACAGCGGTATAGTCGTGAATAGACACCCCGTATACATCCAACGATCCCAGGGGAAGGGGACCATGTTCGGCGGACTTCGATAAAAGGGGGTTGCGCTCGTGGGAGAGGGAATTAAGATCGAACAGAGATAGGACAGAATACAGCAGTGAACGCAAGCTAAGAAGAACTGCATCGATTGCTAACTTTCCGCTAATTTCATTAATTAATATATTCTTTATTAAAATATCGCTTCGTACTAAGCGAACCCATCACGTCTCGTTCCTGCTAGACTAGAGGGGAATCGAGGACGTGACACTAATAGCCTTCTAAAGAAGCCGAACTCTGCGTTAAAAGTAAAGCGCACTAACCAATAGGCTACCCTGCCCTGCTAATACAGGCCCCACATCTTTACAACAGACCGTGTTATTTTTCTACGTGTGAACCGGAAGGAATTATAACTCAAAAACAGTCAGTATAGTCTAATAATTAGTGTCTGGCGTGGGTTAATATTATTAATTCCACGGTTCATGTTAGCGCAACAGTATTGCCTATGACTTCGCCATGTCAAATTAATTGCGTCTTCTGCAGAGGTCGTTGGCTTTCAGTCGGTATAGCAGACCTAAGCCGATATTATTCTCGATTTATCGACGCATAAGTCGTCCACCAAGTAAACAGAGTTCTCTCACCGTCAGCTAAGTTATTGCTCGAGCGGCTTCTGGAAAGGAAATTGGCGAAAAGCTGTGAAGACGACGCGGCAGTGACCGTATTAATCCACAACGCCTCTGCAGAAGCCGGAAAAGGGTCCCACTCCGGTTGTACACAACACACGAGGTGACTTTATACGGGCAGAACTACTTTAAAGCTTACTTAAAACGAAAATTAAAGCCAACGACTAGTTGGATCTATGCATTAAAATATATGTATATACACTTATATATATATATATTCGTGATGGATGAAACATCAGGCCGATTTATCTATCAATGTATTTATATATGTATATATATAATATATATACCTACTTTATATTTTCAATGTCTATTCATCCGACGAGTTCTGCCATTGTAAATAGTTACTTCCAGTCACTGCCAACTCCTCTTGAAGTTTCAGCAACTAGTCAGATCTTCATCAATGGAAAGGCAAAAGCAACACTACTGTCCCCAACCCTGGAAACTTCAGAAGCACCATTCCAAAGTCTGTGATGTCCATCCAACAGAAACCCAATAAGAAAGCATTCTTTCTGCCTCCTGTTTTGCGTCAGCACTCATCCACAGCCAGAAAGAGGGCTAAGCGGACACCAGGTTATATGGAATTCCATGGATAGTCACTAACCCACGTACTCAGCGGGCTTGGCATTGCTTAACTTCACTGTGCCCGTCATTGTGTCGTATCAAAAGCTCCTACCCATTACCTGTATACATCATAAATCTCCCTTGAAACTGAATCTGATGCATACTTGACTGGCTATCTTGATATATATATATATATATATTATAGATCAGCAGCTTTTGATAGAACATATACATAAATATGTAGCGATATATATGTAATCATAAAAATTTAGAACAGATTTAAACAATTTATTGAATATTATTGTGACAAAACAATTCTCAAAATAATTACCCAGTTTTGAAAGATTGGTCATAACACACACACACAGAGGCCTTTAAGGTTACCAAGTTAAGAGCTTGCTTACAAGGTTTCTTGTTTGGCACACCTTTATACAAAAAGCATTTACCTAGTGCAAGCTGGCTGTTTGGCTGGTTTAGTGTGTCTGTAACAATTAAACACAGTTCTGGAGATGGAAATTGTTTTGTTCTTGCTTAGACATTGGAAAATCAAAGCCAGTGAAAAATCAGAGCCAATGCAACAACAAAGAAACAGCTGATACAGGCCGTTTCAGATGCAATGTAAAATGCTACCTCAACTGGGAACAACAATTCAGTAGCAGACAAGATCGCACAACCACTTACTGGTTTTGTCATAGGCAAGCTCCTCAAAGTGGTATAAATATTTCATAAAATTTCATTATACGTTAGTTTCATATTTGCTTCGTTGGTGTCTAAACAATTGCATGTCAGTGAAAAAAAGCTACATAATTCCAATGCCGTAATTTTCACAAACATTAAATGTTGCAAAGTTCTAACACTTATAGAGAGACTCTAATCCTAACAGTTCAACCCTGAAACAAATCATTCAGTCAAAGAATAGATCTGTGCTGCCAAGACTTCAGTTTAAACATCTTTGAGTGTCATCAGGAAATAATTGAAATAATCGAATCCATTCATCAGAGGACAGCAGAACACCAGCTGGGTGACGAAACTTTCTTCTGAAACTTCCCTTATTCAAGCTCATCCAGCTGAAAATGAAATCAAATTTTAAATTAAAAAATACAGCAGTTATAGTAACAAAAACAAATAAATTTTAAAACATTATGAGTTACATGTATAACAAATAATCTCTTTGGAAACTGTCCTGTTCAAAGATACAGTATTCTGAACTGAATCGTCAAGGAGCTGCACCACATGGTAAGAAGCTAGTATTTCAAATTCAGTAGTTTGAATCAGATATATTTAATATTATTTCTGCTTAATTATTCTTTTGCATGTGGAGTCATTCTCTACCCTAGTGCAATTTGAGGCTGATCCTCACGTAAATTTTGGTCTATTATGAAATGTGACATCAATCCTAACAATGAAATCAGTATTTTGCATTAGAGCTCTGCAAGCACAGGCACACACACACACACACAAATGCACACACACATGCACACAAACACAGAGAGATAATTTAACAGGTGCTGCAGTGACCAGAAACTGGTGTACGGGCAAAGGAGAGCATTAGACTGAACAGAGCTAATGTTGTACATTGTTCCCATAGAAGCACAAAGGAAATGACTGCATCTGATACTGTTATACATTACAGGACCCTTGTCACAAGAACACAGGACTAAAATCAACATTTAATGCTAAATCTGTCAACATCAACAGTTTACAAATAACACAAAAGCAGCCAACAACTCTGAAAAGCACTGAAGTCCATAGGCTTTGTGATTTGATATTTAAAGGCACTGAACAATACCAGGTCATCCGTGTCAGCTGCTTCTGCCAGTGGCTTCTTTTCTTCAACTTTGGCAGCAGCAACCAGAAGTTTATCAGCATCTTCCTGAGTAGCTTTGCTTTCTTCACACTCAGCTTTTGTTATCAAGCTCAGTTTTTCTAAACAAAACATACACACATAAAACTAGAAGTTTTCCAATGAGAGGTTGGAAAACCAGCCAATCCAAAGGAATTCTAAAGCTAGACAGAGTGGAAAGAGTTCATTACATCATTCAGAATCAGCTTTCTGCAAGGTGGTGTGGAAATAGGATCAATAACATATAGTAATAACAATTTTCATTCTCAAACAGTAAGATTATGGAAGCACACGTCTGGAAAAAAATTGATGCTTGAAAATCAGACAAACCTTCTACGACAAAATTTTGCCAGAAATTAGCTCGTCCTTTCTCGTTCAGCTGGTCTTTCAAACTAACCAGGAAGTCATTGAACATGGTTGGCTCACTGTTCTGTAATTGACATCCAAAAACCACAACATTTAGCACACAACACCTTTAGTTACGACAGCAAAGCAAATGGGAAACCCATCACTGAAAAAAGTTTGCAGCAGAAAACTTAGCCACTGTATACAACTAAACATCTCCCTTTTTGTAGCCATGACACTATCCTAACTTATCTGATTCATCAACACATGAACCCTGTTTTGGCTTTGTTTTGCAAGGGCTAGGTTCAAAGTGCCTCTGAAGTGATATCATAAAGCAGTTCTATAAAATGAAGCCTGAGTCAAAAAAGCATAAAGTTTTTATAATCAAGTCTTCTGCAAGAAGCTTTGCTATGAACTGGCTGCACTAGTAAATATGACAATCCTTCACTAGTACAGATGACAACCCTTTAAGCAATGTTCAAGATAAAATATACATTAATATTTAAATTCAGTTAACAAAATTCATCATTTCAGATTGTGTTTTTTAGTTTTCATGATTTTGTATTCCTTTTGGGTAAAAAATATTTTCTGTTAAGTTAACATTATATGCAACCAAGAAAAGCATATTCAGTTGTGTCACACACTATTGCAGCCACATCCAATGTAGATTTATTGGCTGGCTGAGCCAACACCATTACCAAATTCTCCAGGCAGCATAAATTTGAGACCGTGTTAGACCAAACAGAAGGTGGTTCTATCAAACTAAAATTAGGCATCAACTGAAACCAGTGCAAACACAATTTTCAATCACTGGAGCAGCACCTGAACAGTAACAAAAGGGATATCCAACAAGATATTACTCATACAGTCTTACCACTTAGACAGTTGTGTAAGAGGAACCTCAACAAATCTTTTTACATTATATTACATTATTCTGTATTAGAATGAAAATGAACAGGCAAGTGAACAAAATCAACTAAAGGCTTACCTTGCAAGTATTAATAGTAAATACAGTGTGCAGATGCATATGAACTAAAATGAACATAAACTAGCATACAAATGTATATATACACCATACACATACATCTATATATATAGATATATAAATACATTTATATATACACATATATATGCACATTCATTAAAGGATGCAGTAACCTGAAAAAACAGACCTTAATGGATTCATGACGCAGAGCCTTAAGACAGTCCATTGCCTTTGGATATGATTGCATAGCAAACGACTCCGTTACAAGCTGGATGATCATCTTCTGCATCATGCTATGAGCTGCCAAATCATAAAATCATTGTTAAACCACCACAAAAAACCTCCCACTTTCTAATTAACATCAATTTTGAATTGAATGCATGCTGTCAATACATCACATTGTTATCTCACTAAGTAGAATCACTGGTAATCGTGAAACAATTGTTTATGTAGTGTATTGTAATGCACTGTAAATGGAAACACCCAGCACCCACAACCCAACAGCACTAATCCACTATTAAACAATGGTTTTAGGATTTGATGGAATGAATACTCTAAAAATAAATATATACTCAAAGCAAAATCTAACTGCATTGCATGTTAAAACTGTGGTAACCACTCAGTTCAGGTTTGTTTAATAACAAAACCAGTTTGAATTGTTTTGCTGTTACACAAGTCATATTTATTAATCCAATGTGCTAGGGAACTAGCCAACACATAATGTTGCTACTTCCAGAAAGTAAGTTGCCATGCTAACCAAAAGCCTCTGCAATTCAGCCTTAAATCTGAACTACATCTGTCATGAGTCGCACATACCTGATGTATCAGTATGACTCCAAAGACAAGAGAATTTCAATGTGATTACAGGAATATCGCAAACCTAAATCTCTTTCATCTGTTTTGAAAATTTCATCAAATAGCATTCTAACTGAAGGCTTAAGAAAATTCCTAAACTGAAAGTGTACATTCAGGTACATACAGCAAAAACTATTTTATAGATGATTGCTTTCATACCGCTGTTAAACCGGTCCTCATCCTTCTGAGCAATGAGAGCCATGAAATCTTCAACTGGTGTAGCACTTCCTACCTATTCAAAAACCACAAAATACAACAAAACAGATACAATATCACATTTTGATGTGCCCCTTACACCTATAGGCTTCCTTCTGACAAGGCCGCGCTATGCCAATCCACACTCTGCAATGATTACCGGGTACATTAGATCAGATGATGTCATTTAGGTCTAAATTTAGATGAATTCATTGATGGTCGGTTTACTTTGAACCAATCAGCTACATGCGCGAGTTCAGAATTAACCAACTCCAATAATATGTTTAAGGATTTATGAGATGGGAAAATATCAGAATCATCTGTAAAAAGAAAGATATGAAGCTATATGAGTTGGGAAGATTCTCTGTGTAAAGAAAGAACAAAAGCAGATACAGGTAGGACCCCTGTGGAACTCCGCAATGAATGAATTTTACCTGTGATAAAACATCATTACACAGGACCTGCTATTTGATCCAAGTAGCTTAGATGTCTTTTCCACAAATACTGGGACAGATGTTACAAGGTGTGCAATGGTTAAACACCAATTGATTTGTCACCAATGACCAATCCCACAATAGTGCCTCTCCTCTAAATGACTAGAATCTAGTTACACTACACAGGATATTATAATTATAGGATAGTGTCGTGGCTATTGTCAATGCTCATCAATATTACGGAATCCCTACTTAAGGAATTCGAGTGTGGTCAGACGGAATGAAACCACACACCTCAGTGATTTTTGGTTTAAGCAGCTCAGGCAGACCACCCGTCAGTTCTCCCTCGGTCGATATCTTAGGCTTCTTTGCAGCAGGTTCACTTTCTGCTGCATCCCTGTTTTAATTAAAAGTTACAAATTTCAGTGCCACAAATTAGAACATAATTTGAAAGGATTTTAAGAAAACACTAGTCCTATGGACATCAGTTTTGTTCTGTAAGTCAAAAACTACAAGATTCTATCACACTCACATTAATATTTGTTATTACTATTACTATTAAAAATGAAGGCAACTCGGTTAAGATTTCATTATATATATATATGTACCTAAATACTTATACAGCATCTAGTTGCAACTGCAGTCTAAACTTTCATCCATCATTCCATATGATGTTAATCAGAATAACAGATGCTTAAACATGGATATACCAATAAATGCCACCAGCTGCCCAAAACTGTTTGGTAAGAATTGAGTAAGAACAGCATACCTGAAGACATTGTCACCCGTGGCTACATCCTTTTTGGCAACCAGCTCTATCTTAAATGCCATTTTCATCTTTTCAATCACAGCCTGGCTTTTTTCAGCCACTTCTGAAGGAGGCTTAAGGCTGGCTGCAATCACTGGAGATAATTCTGGAAGGCTTTCATCTGGATTCAGAGCTCTAAATTGCAAGCACTGAAAGAACATACGAAGAAGTCTCAGACAATGCGCGCTACTAGGACATAAGTATTTCAGAAATCTAACTTCAACAACTGTAGCTCTTAATGAATCAAGCAGCTGTGAAGTGATAATGAATACTGGTATTTGTCTCCCTCGTCTTGAACTTCATACTGCCTGTGTGTGCCAAAATCTTTCTGATGCACAGATTACTAAAATTGTTTAACGCTTGTATCATCAAACTCCAAACTTGTTCCATTCCAGAAATGCTTGTATCATCAAAATCCAAATGACAACACTTGATATACACCAGCAGATATGACACGTGTTTGACACATATATAAAGCATATCCTATGCTACCTGTACCTGATACAACCGCTGCAGGTAAGGATTGAAGGTCAACTTGGGCTTAAGTGCCTCTCTTGGTTCACCATCTTCATCTCTGCAAAATTAAAAGAACTTTGTATGTAAACTTAGGAACAAATCACAAATACAATATTAATAAATAAAATAATTTCCGTACAAAATACATATATTAGGAGTAACACATACAATTAGCAGAGTATTTATTGCAATAAACAGAAGCAGAAATAATCCCAAGGATTTAAAAATGATTATTATCATTGTTATGTAGACAAATAAATACATTGTCTATATATTATATATATATTATGTATATTTCTTATATATATATATAATATATATATATATAAACATGTCTATATATAGTTATACATCACCATTATAGAGAAATACATTTACTAATTATTACACATTCAGCAACAGAAAGCTCAGGACACTCTAAATAATGTCATGGAGCAGAAGAGACTGAAACTGACACAAATCTCTTTCTCACTGGAAGTAATCCCTCCTGGGAAGCGTTCAGCCACACGGATCCTTTCACTCCACTTCTTTCTGTTTTCAGTGCCCTCCTTCTTTAATTTCAGCAGTTTGAGGTCCTGTTGGATCATGTCCCTCCATCTCTTCCTCTGTCTTTCCCAACTGCAGCATCCATGAATTTCTGCCTTCATAATTCTTCTGATGTAGCTTTCTTCTTCTCCATGCTCCACATGACTAGCCTGGCCTCCCATACTTTCTCAGTTATACAAGCTACTGCAATCATCTGCCTTATATATTCGTTCCTCTTCCTGTCTTTCAATGACACCCCAAATATCCATCTCAGCATTCACATCTCAGTTCTCTCTAAGAGTTCCTCCTCTTTCCTCCTCTGTGTCCAGGACTCCACTCGGTAGAGCATTACCCGTCTTATCGTTGTCTTATAAATGCCCAAGTACATTACATATAAGCAACTGACGCAAATGTATGTATATAATGTACCTGGACATGTATATATTGAACCTTCTAAGAATTATATACAGAACCTTCTAACAATTATATATAGCACCTTCTAAGAACATCTCAAAACCAGAACAACTGCATTATGAAATACTTTAATAATATTATATTCAAGCAAAGCAGTAGATCACTGGTTCTTTGTTCTGTTTGCTAACTTAGATTCTGACTGTCTCAAGTATTATATTTAATAAGAAATCATTGCTTCTGGTTGTTTACAACATATTCACCAAAAATAATAGAAAGTAGCATAGCTCCAGCATGTAAAGACAAATTTCAGCACTTATTTACTTCTTGGCTGTAGACAGATCCATGGCATCGATTAGTTCGTCCATCAGCGAGAGCTGCTCTTCTGTTGTCAATTACAAAACAGTAACAATTAAAGGCCAACGATGATAAACAACAACTGTTATGCAGAATTAACAAAAGCAAAACATTAAGTAAATGTGAACAAATAATTAGCTGAGCAGAATGGCACTGGAAAGAGACAAGTGGAGATGATGGTGAAACATGCGATTGACACCAACGGGCACTGAGCCCACGGACGATGATGATGATGATGATGATGAACAAATAATCAAGATTATTTCCTTCTATTCGTCTGTTCACATAGTTCCAGTGGTTCATGAATGCACAACCTTACATACCCTCAATGAACTTAATTTTCTTTTACTTTTGAATTTCAAAATAAATAACAATTAAGTACAAACTGAATTAACTACTTACGTTTTTTCTTAAACCAAACAAACTGTTTACAGTGTTTTTATACTACGGTACTCGTTATGATTTGTTCTTTCAGTTAAAGCAACTTGCACACAATATGCAACTTCACCATAGTTGACCTTCTTCATCCTTGCTCAGGTAAAAACCCAGCTTTACCATAATAATACCTGTCTTAATCTTTACATAATAGTTTGACCTAGGTCCTTAACATCTGACCACATTCCTTCACATTTTGAAACAGGGCAGGACTCATTACTCACCGGATGGGACAAACTTTTTGTTGGTGATGGTGTTGGCATCATCCAGTGCTAAAGATCCAAACGTGAACTGCCTCAGGTCTTCAGCAAATGGTAACTCCAAATAAACCAAGCTCTGCAATCAAGCGATTTAAAAAAATTGACATCAGCACAACAAATCGTTTATATAGTTCCAGCATTTCATGAATGCACAACCATACCTACCCTCAATTAGCTCCATTTTTCTTTCACTTCTGAATTTCAAAATAAATAACAGTCAATTGAATGAATAAATCAACAAAAATGAATCAACTATTTACATAACATATATAATATACACTGTACATTCTGAACATGATTTTCCACCAAGTTATTGCATATTCTGTCGTAAGTTGCTTTACTTAAATATAAGCTAGACATATGAAAATGTACACGAAAATCGCAACGTGATTGTTATTTCATATTCTCAAATCATGAATGTCTTTATAGTCCTACAATACTACCAATTATTTTGACTTTGATATGAATTTCAAAAATTTAGCAAATACTGTGTGGTCAACTTAAATAAAATCTGATATCACCTCATATTTTGCCTTTATGTGAGGCATAAGACAACCCAATTTCACAGCTCCATTGGCAGCATACACTCTTCGTACAACGGCCACCATATTCGTTTCATAAAGTGCGTTTATCACAGCCGACAAAGCAACAACAGCTGCCTACAATGAAAAAGTTTAATTATTTACATATTCTAAAAATATTTTACTGATAGAAGCATCATGTTTTTCCTAGTAAATCATCTCGTAACTTCTGTATGTGCACCTGTATAAAGTACAGTGGAAAACAGCTAACGTGAATACGTTTAACATGAAATATTGCTCAACACGAAAATGATTCTTAGCCCATTCCAGCATCAATAAACCAAGTACACTATTTCATGTTATCCAAGGTTTTATACTGCATTTTCTTCTGCAGGACTGACAAATTTTTTGTGTTAAGCGACATTTTCATTTTATCAGTTTCGTGATAAAGAGACAAATTTACATTTAAAACCATTGATTCTGGAATGGAGTAAACACCTTTTTTGTGTTAACTGACATTTCATGGTAAATATTTTCATGTTAAGTGATTTCTACTGTAGTTACAAACAGTGATGTTATTCAATTACTGGCTTACACTTGTGAACTTAGTCTAACATAGCTTGACTGACCCAAATCACAGGAATTCATGCCTGCTGTCCACTTCACCAGTTCAATCACCTCGTTCAGGCCTGGACTCAAAAACTCATCTTTCCCAACTCATTTATCCACATCAGCTTGCTTTCTGGTCTTTCACCTTTCAGATTACAAGCTGAATACAATCTGTTGTAATCCATTTGTAACTGATAACAAATGTGCCCTTTTAACACATTACGACTGTGGGCCTTGGTCAAACTTTGAAGCAACCATGACCAGTTCAGCTGGTATCTAAGATGCTATGGTTTGGGATACAGCAGCCGATAGCTAGACCATTTGGCTAGTGATAAGGAATGTACGTGCTTGATCACCTCGATGTGGCTACTGCAGGTTCTTCACACACAGTTGCTCATCGCGGCTGATGCTCTCGTATGGTTACGCATGAACTTCTGAACTTTGGAAGGAGGGCAGTATCAAATACAGTTGTATTTGTATTTATTTATTTGTATTTATTTGTACCGAGATTGCTGTAGATGATAATATCCAATCTATGACTTATCACATTAAATGGTCTTTATCAATGACCTCCTTGTTGAGACATAACAACCTTCACTATATTCATGTTCTGCTTCATATCAGCCTCATTAACTTTCATCTTCTGCTTAAGAACAAACCTTATCGCTGCTCTCTGCAGTGCAGATCCACGTTGAGTCACCCATTACCTGGTATTTCTTTACCTGACAAGAAAAACACATCCCTTTAGCTCCGATGGAAAACACTTCACCTAAATCTTATAGGTGTCAAGGTGACTGAGTCGAAACGTGTCAGCATTATACAGCAACACCTTGGGTTTAAATCCTAGTACCCATGTCAAATCAGAAATTTATAAAACTGAAACACTGGAAGCCAAAATGAAAGGTTTCTGATTGTACATCTGTTGCTATTTTATTTGAGCTTTTGTTGACAGATCTGCACAGTGCCAGGACTTCGGGTGTGTAAAAAGGACTCGGAATACTGCAACAGCCCTGGAAAAGTTGAGCCACAACATCAGGTCGGCAGATGTTACAATTACGTCAGCAGCATGGTAAAACACTCATTTGATGAAAACATGTCAGCCACAGTCAATAAGCAATACACCAACAACTAAAATCAAGGAAAAGAAGTTGTAGGATGTCAAATTGCAATATTCATTTTTTAAAACTTAGTACATTTCCATTTCCACGGACATTACAGATTAATAGGTGCAATTACTGGCACAGACATTCAGGTATATAATGGCACCAATCGTCTGAAAAAGATTAATCTATTTAGCACAGGTCTCATGCACAAAGGAGCTCAAATGATGGCATTCGCTCCCAACAACAACAGGCCAATTAATTTTGCACAAACTGATCTATCAGGTATTACCAGCACACCCTGCTGAAATCAGTTAAGAACATCTGGCTAACGATTTTGAAGAAATGATGAGCTTCTAATTTACATTTTCTGATTTTGTGAATCCCAGAACTTTAAAGCACTTTTCTGTTTTGTACTTCATGGCTTCTTTATCATCTTCTGAGAAGGGAACCAGTGTGCTTCCATAGCGATGACCTGTAAAAGACAATATGTGCCTTATTTTAGTTACAAATTTCTGGTTAACTCTGCATAAAGCAAACCTTTTTCACATAGTTTTAGACTCATTAGAATGGCTGCTGAAAACAATCCTTAAAGCATTGTTATGACAAGTCTGGCACTATTTCCAAAGTATCACTATTACTGACAAATGTGTGGCAGAGTGAATACAGCAACAAAGTTTATTAATTACACACTTTCATGAGCTATCGTTGCACTCCAAGTCATCCAAGCAGAAAGACTCAAACAAGATGAGCCAAAAGAGTCTGGGAAGAAAAAAGCTGGTCACTCAGGACCAAAACCAAATCCAGTCTGAGCCAAACTAAACATATCACATATTAAAAAGACGGCTTTCTCGCCAAATTGTACAGAAAGTGTACAACATAGAAATACTCAACCTACTCAGTCCTATCTTATATGCCACAGTGTATATATAAAACACTTCTGACCATCAGCGATATCAGACTTTTCCACCTCAGTCTCTTCATCATCATTCAAATGGTATGTTCGCAGACGCTCAATTCCCGCATCAGCATCTTTGGCATAAACATTCTTGAAGCTCTTTGCTTTGGTCTCCTTAACCTGGAAGTCAAATTAACACATGGTTAAAATACAATGATTTCAGGCAACACAAGCACTTACAGCTGATTCAAAGGCCACAAGACCACTATAAGCCACAACAACAAAGTAACCTAATAAGAGTAATCACTGCAAACAGATGACAGCATGATAACTGATGCTCATGATGATGTCGATTATTCACAATCATGATTCAAGATGACCAGGACTATGAACAACATCGCGATTACTGGTATACTAATGCAGAAATCAGAAAAATAAGAGTTACCCTTGTATATAGGCAGACTGGAATTTTAAGAGACGGTCCAATTTCAAGTAGCGACTTCCATGCAGTGGAATGAACTGGTCGTGATAAGAAGAAACTAAGTCCAGGCAAAACCTGACTGAAAACATTCACACAAGCAACTAGATGTACTATCACTTTACAGATTACATAGCCCTCCTGCTGAAAGATCACCAGTACAGCATAGAAAACACTGAAAAGACTCTTCATCCACAGTTAATTCAAACAAGTGCAATCTAAATATTAATCTGACCATCAAATGTATTAACTGAGCTACAATGTAACATCTCATTCCTCTGTCTGGACAGATAAACTTTGTTGAAACACTGAGAGATCATTTCCAATTCCTTAAAAAACAATTAGTATCTTAAGAACAGCTCCAAAACATGCAAGATGTGTTCGGTTATTTACAAACCTAAATGAGTATGATTCACCATCTGCATTTTCCAGAATGTGCCGCAGAAGCGTTTCTCCTGCTCTCTGTTGTGGAGTTTTAGGTTTTGCATGGCCATTAGTTGTGCTGCTATCTTTCTTCTCATCATCATCATCATCTTCATCGAGATTTGGGCCACTACAGAATTTATATTAAGATGACAACAGAAAATCAATCAATTAAAAAACAACATTATTTAAATGTAATTATTGATAATTGGTAAGAATAAAATTTAAATAAAATTTACAAAAAGTCTTTGGATGGGCAGTCCTAAAACTAACATCTTACATCTGAAGTCCAAACAGGCTACAACAATTTAACTTAGCACTGTAATGTACAACTGAAAAACCATTAAAGTTAACAGCTAGGAATATAAACCACAGTAACTGTGAATCAAATACGACCAAGTCAATATTACTCAAGTACAATGCAAACAAACAAGTTAAAGACATGGTTTCAAAAGTAATCGGCATCTTTCTTGATGAAGAACAACATTATACAACATACATGACATTGAGCTCAAAATTTGATTCTTTGAAGCTAGCCACAATGTCATCCAGTTGATCATCTCCAAATTCTCCAGAAACATTGGAAAACAATATGATACGCTTGGATGCTGATCCAAAACCTTTTTTGCCCCTGGACAAAAATCATAACAACCGTAACTAAAGACCAGAACATTTCATCCAATAATTCTAATCTCATAAAATAACCACAAGTCTTTGCAACACTAAAAATGTATTTACAAATAACATAATTTATTCAGTACTCCAAATCTTTCTGATGGAGGATTCAAAATAGTATCTATAAAGAAATGAAACACTGATTAGAAATATTTTTTCCAGAACTTAGCCACCATCATCATAAGCACGTCCATATGTTTGTAACACATGATTTCAAAGTATGAAGGAGAAAAGTCAAAACTCACTTGACAGACTCCACTATGTGATCCATAGCAACCACCAGAGCATCAAGGACTGGTAACTTTAGTTAAGACAAACAATTTAAGAAAATTTCCAACTGAAATGTAAGAGAAAATTACGAAGCTCATTTTCAGAACCTCTCAGCATACAATACTTAAACACTGGGAAAACAAGTTACAATACATAATAAAATTTTTAATATAATGTTCACAAGTGTATATGCACATCTCAACTTTTGGAATTCATCATAATCAAGAAATTAGTAGAGTGCATCAATTTTACTTTTATGTTTTGACATAACTTTTATGTCATTTGGGCATAACAGTCTGTGGCTGCTAACTCATGCTGGGAGCTGGTGACAACCATTTGATCAATGTTGAACAGGCCAGCCTAATGAAACACTCAAGGGCTAAAATGGTGTAACACAGCTACAGACCAGTACTGCTAGAAGACATCCAGAGATAAACTGCAGGTGTTGCTCTTACATGGAACAAAGATATATTAGTTGATTGATGATTGATATTGATAATACTCTAGACCTTCAAAAATTAATAGAACATCATATGTCTATATTAGAACAAATGAGTATATGGCCATTTCCGCTGGTCTAGATCAAAGATTAATTTCGATCTATACTCTATTAAAAATATGTTGAACAAGCTTAAATCTTTAAAAAAAACTTATAACTACTTCATACAGTAAGTTTGATGTAAATTCATATGATTTTCTTATGAATTCAATCATCGCACGAATCTCTGCTGTTTCAGTCGAAGTTGATTTCATGTTTAGTAGCATCTTTGACATCATTTTCTGACTCAAAATAAAGCTTTAAATACGATTCATGAGTGATGCACACACCAACTATGCAAAATAAATATTCTTTTAAAGTGTGCTCTACATTGAAAATTTTATGGTGATGATACTGCAATCCAATTGAAAATTGGCACCTACATCAGCTACACCATTTGTTAAAGTTTAGGTGGTGTTTAGGCAACCTTCTGGCATAAGGGTATTTACATTGCTTCAATTCCATTATTCAACTTACACTTTTACTGACCAACAAGGCATAAATTTGTCACATGGAGAAAGTCACTATGAATAAATGTGTCCTTAACTGCATCTGTAACTGATTCAATGTCAGTCATTTCTTGCAATGTTGCAGGCAAGTGCAGACAGCAAACCAATAAAAAAAGTAACCTTTCCTAACAAGCAAAATGTTCAAACATTGAAATGACAATTTTTATTATCTACTGAGATTCAACCGCAGACACACCAGTAAACTTTATACAAAAACCAACAATCAAAATTCCAACATAAAATTTTAAATACCTTTTACAGATGTAATGCATTAAATAAGATTTCACAAAAGCAGTACAGCATCTGTTATCTGCATCACACAATACGACTTCTTTCAATATTTTATTATGAGTTTAGAAAAACGAAAACAAATTACTTTGATATATCAAATTACTCAACATTCTTCAGGCTTTTGCTTCATGTATAAAAATAAGTACATGTACAGGAACTTGTATTCAAATCTAATAACAGCTTTTATCATACAACATTTCCAGTAAGAGTAATATACAGCACAAATGAAGGATACAGTCTGCAGAGACATCACTGGATTTGATATCATTCTGCACGTATTTCAAAAGGTCCCAGTCCACTGGGCCGAGAGGACGTGCAACAGTGATGTTCTGATAGCCTTCTTCACCAGCCAGATCATTTGCTGTCTCTGAGGTTCCAAAAAGAATAAGTGCCACTTCATCTTTTGATTCAGAAAACAGCTAGAAAAAATTAAATTCATTGCAGTCAGCAAGCAAGCAAAGTCGGCATAAAGGTTTTTAAAGCAAAGAACCTTTATAAAGTTCTGCAAGAGATGCTCAATAATATGTAATAAAAAGAGTATGCCAATTACAGTTAATTGTTTACAGCAAAGTAATATTAAAAGTTATCAAAAACAGATTGCAGGATTTCAGCATACAAGACTGGTAGTTAATTTATTTATATGGACCTTGACATCGTGGATAAAATGTAATAAATGCACCTTCAGAATAAGCAACCACCAGTGAAAATTCTAAAACACTGAATCTAAGAATAAAACAATTATTGTCAAAGCTATGGAAAGCCACGTTATCAAAACTCGGTAGATCAGTTATCTAAATTTTAATCAATAAACTAACAATTAATCAATTAACTATCTTTTCATACCTATTTAGGCAACTGGGAATGAATATCTCTTTAGCTCTGTTATTCATTCTGTTGATAACTCTAGTTATACATACCTTTCTTTGCAGGATCATATTGATGGCTTCTAAAGACACCTGGAGATGAGACTGCTCCCCAGGTGGTGCCTGTGTCATACTAGGCCCCACATCCAAAACAATTGCCACTGCTTCCTGTAAGTTCACATGCAAAGGCAACACGCTATTAGTATGCAAGAAAAGCATACACAATAAAAAATCAATTACACAAATTAATTTTAAAATCTCATTAAAAAATATAAGCCTCGCTTCAAAAAAATAATGAAGTACTTTAAAAATCAGTAATTATTAGAGCGTTATGAATCGCATTTTTTACTATTTGGTCAAATATGAATTATTGAACACACTATATAAGTGTGTGATTTCATATTGCTCTGCATGCCTGTTCTGATTATTTACAGCACTGTTTTTAAACTTTTCTAATGACCAGTGCTACGTAAAATTTTTGCTTCGCACATGGCACATATGACTTTTCTCAGATCTCTGTCCAGATTATCTTACAATATTTCCCTACTGGACTTTGCTTATCTGTGGTAAAATGCACTTTTCTAGAAGACTTTACACCTTATATAAGTTCCATTTAAAGAAGTTACGGATCGTTTTACTCAGAAGCATCAAACCGTAAATTAAAAGAAGATTTTAGAACAGCAATGAAAACTGCAAATCGAAGCATAATAAATTTTATATAGCAAATTCACTATTAGTAGACATTAAAGTTTATATAGCGCATATTCGAATTCAAGAAGTTGTTTGGCCGAATACAAATAAACTACTTGGAGCACTACTCGGGTTTGAAGTAATATTCAGTACAGCTCTAGTAATTTTGTTTACTTAACATCTTTGAGTGCCTGAATTTAAAGTTTGAAAGTCTTTACAAATAAAAATATTGTTCATTTGGCGTTTCAGTCATGTGCCGCATTACTATTTCTTCGATAAATGAAGCACTGTTTCCATGAAATATTATATTTCCATGCCTTTCTACATTGTAAACAGTATTTGCAATAATCATTGTCCACATTTTAATTACGGTAAATACAACAGTCTGCTTTTTCATAATTCCGCAAAACCCATGACTGCTTGAGCAGTATTAACAAAACGCCTTTTGACTGGTGTACTTGAACTACTTTTATCATATCTGGGTAAATGCAAAAAGGCAGGTAGGGTGTTTTTTGCGCCTGTTAATAAGCTTGTTCCCGCGACTTAGCTTTCGTTGGGCGCTGTAGAAATCTCGAGATTACGATTACGATGTAGGGCGAACATAATTTCCCGACAACTCTGGTTATGATAGAACAGCTATACAGTGTCCAACGCTAAATGCACTACATGCCATATATCCAATATATGTATTGTAATGCACCATGTCTTTTAGAAGAGGTAGAAAGTATGATTAATTATGTGGATTTCTTAGAATAGAAACTGCTGACCTTATTATTAGCCATTGTGACAACAAACTGTTGCTCTGGATGGAATTATTTTCTACCAACGCGCGGTTAACTATTTCCGGTTAAGCGCTTGAGTGGGTGAAAATGTTTTCTAACGCCTTCACATTTTGATAGATAAGATCGACTTCTTAATTTTAACCGACTCCTGTTGAGGGGTATAAATGTAAATGTATATGTACATGGTTTTATGCAGCGACCGTATTGCCTCGATCCTGTTCAGTTTTCAACGAATTTTTCCTCGCTCTTGCCCGTCCCTCTATGACTGCTGATCTTGAGTTCTGTAACCGATCCATACACTACACTGCGCCTCGACTCTGGAACGATTTCCCTCCTGAATTTCGCAAATTCTCTGCTCCTTCGTCCCTTCCGTCGTTCACTCAATCCATAACTCCTCATGTATTCCATTCAAAACTGAAGTTTCACCGTTTCAAAAAATCCCACCCTGATCAGTCTTCCCATTTCTCTCACCTTAAATGCAATCCACCCCAGCCTCCTCTCCCCTCTCCTTTTTCTGGTCTCCTGGCAACCGGACTTGGTTCTTGACATTGCATCTTTGGACAACCCTACGGACTTGACGCAGCGCTCGTGAATAAGCTGGTGCCCTGCGCTTAGCTTTTAAGTAGCACTGTAGAAATTTTGAGTTTACGATTACGATCCTTCACCACCGCAACCTGTTTGAATGGGCACCACGCTTTTTAAGGTCCCCGTGTACGGACCGTGCTAGTCCGAGATTAATATCTTTAACTTTATAAACCACTATAGGTATGCGAATCGACGATCTTACGCACAGTTGCGCCTTGACGGACGCTTTAATTAACCAATGTAGTTAACCAGAGTAGTGGAAATATGCTTCTGTTAATTAATGGTCACCGCTGGAATGTAGCCTATTTAGCTATATCGCGAAGAATAGGCTTAGCAAATTTTAGTCTCGTTGTTATGAAGAAGCGTACAACCCAAATCATTCCAGGTTTTCAATCATCGTAACGTAATATACTACAATTACAACCATTTATATAAGCATTATCAGTACCTAGCTACTTCTAGTGTGGACTTCACAATGTCTAATGTCAGCTCAAGTAAGCCTACTAATAGTCAAGTAGTAAAAAGTAGGCCTAATCATCGTGTTGCAGTGCTTCTAATTACACAGATTGAAACTGAGCAACTCACTGATACCCTGTGAATAAGCTGGTTCCCGCGACTTAGCGTTCGCTGGGCGCTGTAGAAATCTCGAGATTACGATTTCGATCCTCGGATAGTAGGATTGACATGTTGAAGAATGTATGACGGGTGGGGTGCTGCGGTTGTCTAAGAGATGAGTCAGAAAGGAATGAAGAATAATGTCCATACTGCATTGTCTCAGTGCCAAATTGGGCGGAGTTAAAATGTTTGGCTGTCGGAGTTAGGCCCTACGTAGGGTAGGGCGGGGTAGAAGGGTTTGCAATTTGACATGGAAGGCGATCGAACAGTGCAGGCTGAAGATGAGAAGAATGATTGACAGATAAAATATGTAGGAAACTAAAGATGGAGTGTGCGTCGGATGGAGCTACACCAGTAGCCCTACGCAGACCTAGCACGCTTGACTTTCTGAGATTTGCATATCAGGCTAGCATGGTTTGTACACGGGGATCTAAAATGGCGTGATATCAATTCAAACGGGCAGCTGTTGCGATGGACTTCGCCTGACAAATTCTGACAAATGAGCATGGTCGATGTCCATCTTAAAATCTTTGGTCGCTATAGAAAACCATGTTTACAAAATACCTCACCAGCCAAGCTGTGCGTTTACTCGTTCATGCGACAGCAGCGTCACCTATAAATTTCGAGCTATTTATAGAGTTTCATATGTTATTTGTATATTAGCGGTGAGGCCACGAGGAAGAATAAAACAGGAAATTTTAGGTGCATTTAATTATGGACCAACAGTGGTTGTCTTTAACGGCTTTGGACAAGATTGAGGGTTTGCCTGAATACGGGTTTCGATTGGCTTTGAATCACCGGTTTGAGGAGCCATGCCGACCGTTCACAATTCCGCACCTCCATCAGATCCCAGGATTTATAGGATTCTCCTACAGGTGAGACCGTTAAGAGTGTGTATGTATGCGTAAAAGCTGTGAAAAGGGACAAGATGATATGTCGATGCGTAAAATCATAGTACCAGATAACGGTTGAAACATGTACGGGCTTTAGAGTCAGGCGCACGAAAAGGAATAAAATAAAAACACGTTACAACCTGTCTTGTCTTGTTTTGCCTTGTCTTGTCTTGTGCCATCTTCGATCCGAAGTTGAGCCTCACCATGAACCGTCCGTCTCCAGATGTTTCTATCTCCCGTTGTCCTCAGTAATTGACTCATGGTTAATCCTGTCCAAGACCTTATGTTCTCAATCCAGGCTGTTCGTGGTCTTCCACATGCCCCAATCCAGATGTTGTACCCTGCATTATTTCTTTCTCCAAACAGTCCCCATTTTCCCTCATAATATGATCACAGTATGTCACCTTCCTTGATTTGATGTTACTCAAGAGTTAACCTTTCAGGGTGTAAACAAATACAGTGCAAATCATTTAACATGAAATGCGGGGACTAGTGTGCAATGTTCCCTCCATGCACGACTTTTGACGATAGCACGCACAACAGTTGTTTACCAGAGTACACGTTTTTTGAGCATCAGGTTACTTAAAAGTTGCATTTAGCTCACTGTTACAGCTTCTGGCACATTTAGCCTTCTATGTTCAGAAGGCAAAGTTTCCATACCTTATGTTTTGAAACCATATGGCCCACCTAGGTTGTGAGAGTCTTTTTAGCCTGGTCTGCATAATACATTGGGCCAAACAGCTGGTCACCACTTGTCACCAGTTGAACAGTGCAGGCTGTCTGTTCTCAGAACTCTAGCCTCTATATTCATTGAAAAATGAGAAGGGTTGAGGCCATATTGTCGCTATATGATGGATGCTCAAAGCATGTCTGATTACCCAATTGGTCAGATGTTGCAGGTATATCATGTAACTTGGTCTGCAGTGTAAGTAGCCCTTCATTTTCATATTGCGATCACTGTCGGTCAGTAGGCCTATTTCATTCTTATAGCATAGTGTACTTGACTGGATAGCTCAAAACTCTATATTTGTCTGTGTGCATTTAAATAAAATGTCAAAAACAGAGATTATCCAAAAGCTGCTATTTGTGTACAAATCATCTTGTTAACAATTTGGTATTGCTAATTCAGTCATGCAGAAACTCCAAAGACTTCCAAACTCTTTGGCTAGAGCTGTAACATCAAAATATGAGCTTGTGAGACTTGTGCTTAAATCTTTGCACTGGCTTCCCATTCAGCAAAGAATTAGTTTCAAATTGAACTTATTTTGGCCAATTGCAATACATAAAATCAGTTCTCATTCACCAGAGTCATTGCTATTCAACTTGGTCATCTGAGTGCCTTTCTCTGATCATACCTAAGACTAGAATTGTTGTTGGTGAATGGGCTTTTATGGCTTTCATGGTTACTGGTCCTAGGTTTTGGAACTGTCTTCCTGTGACTGTTTATACTGCTCAGTCACCTGTGTCATTTCTTTCTTAAGACTTACAAGTTTCAAAATGCTTATCCACCATAGGCTGCCTCTTTATCTTGTTTGAGTCATCATCTGGATATTGATCTGATTGAGGCTTGGTTTTGGTGAACCATCAGTTGATGCCTTGTGGCACAATAGAAGTTATTAATTAAAATGTTTGACTCATAGTTTATGTGTGTCATTGTACTATGTACATAAACTATATATAACATTTAAAAGTCTATTTGAGATTATGTTCATCAAATTGAAAAATTTATTTAGGATATCTTCATTTTGCAGGTATCTCCGAACTTGGTTGCAACATTATCGGCAGAAAAGACGAATGTTCATTGATAACTTCAACATGTGTCCTTGGAGACCAATTTATGGTAGAAATAAGAACTTTATTGATGGACAGTGTGTGCTTGTGTGTTTCAATCCGTGTGGTGTGTATGTGCATCAGGGCTTTGGAGAAGGCATGATGGGCTTGAGTCAATGTTCGCAGGCGTGACTCCAGCGTATTTTCATGGGTGGCAGAGTGCAACAATTGCTGACTCAATTAATTTGAGACTGGAATATGGAGCTCTTTGATCTATCCTGGGGTGGAGTGTGTGATGCATGAAAGAATGTAAGTAGGTTGGCCACTAGTTATTACTAGTTGGGTAAGGATGTACTGAAGCTGACGTATTCTGAACTTCATCAAACCTATGAAGATGGAATTGCAGTAGTAAAGGTGCATCAGGATGAACAAATGGATGAATTGATGATGAACTAATAAAAGAAATTCTAGTTAGTAACTACTTTGTCTTTACACAACTCGTCAGCCTAGGTAAAACAATA
This sequence comes from Norana najaformis, assembly GCA_964023275.1. Taxonomy (NCBI): domain Eukaryota; kingdom Metazoa; phylum Annelida; class Clitellata; order Crassiclitellata; family Hormogastridae; genus Norana; species Norana najaformis. The sequence continues at coordinate 20,798,748 of OZ029913.1, read as the reverse complement.
CCTTGCTGACACAGTCTATCATTCTGTACGTATATGTTGATAGCGTTACTATCTTTCTGTATCTTGTCCAATATTTATCTCTGTCTATTGGTCTCTGTCTGTCTGTCTGTCTGTCTGTCTGTCTCTCTCTCTCTCTCTCTTCCATTTCTCCATTACTGTCTTCCTCTGTTACACTCTCTCCAGTGTGATTCAGGCTGTTTAGTTTTGATAAATTAGTTATGCTAATAATATGGAATAAAATTTTACTATTTGTGAGTTTTATGCTGATAATTTCTAAAAACTTTGTCAGTTTACTAGCCATAATTCTGTGCAGGTGTTCCAATTGGTGGAATTGGGTGTGGCACTGTTGGGCGTGGATACCATGGTGAGTTCTGCCGATTTCAGATGGTACCTGGAATCTATACCTACAATACAGTTTTTGCAGATCAGGTGAGTTTGTCATTTTGTTACAGCTTACCATCAGTGACTGTCTTTAACTGCATTCTTTCTGGCCTTTTTCTTGCTTGACACTGTTGTGGTTGTTATAGTCTCATTCACAGATTAATAATTGGGACATTTGTACTAGGATCAAACATTGTGCCATATGCAGCACTAGCAATATAATGTAACGTAATATAACATAACGTAACATAATATTAATGTGTTAGGCACACAAGGAATTAAGATTTTGAATAATGTTGTACTGCTTAGATGTATGAGTTTTGAAATTGAAAATTTTCCATAGAGTGATGTTACCCATTGTTTGAAGGGAATTTGGTTTTAGCATGTGCCTGTTTTTTGACCACCTGGAGTATTGGACAGTGTTAATTCTATTAACTGAAACTGTAACTGAAATAGCATAATAACTTGAAAATGTTCGTCAGTTAACTGTAACTGAAACTGAAACTGGAAAATGCTGAATAACTGAAACTGTAATAGAAACTGAAAAACAGAAACTGTCTCACTAAAAAAATCACAAGGCGTTAACTTGAAAATAAAACACAAGTGTTTTCCCCTTACTTTTGGTTAGTACGTAATAATACTCTATGGCATTTATGGTCAGTTATCTAGGTGCATTGCATTTCCGGTTCCTTTTCCTTTCGTTGTGTTGTCCTTGACTTGATTAATGTAGGCGCAAAATCGTAAAAGAATCAACGAGAACAATGTTTAACCCAAATAGTGGTCGGAAAGTAAAAAGCGGCGTGTGGGAATATTTTTTTATGAAGCGGCAATAGACAAGAGTAGCTGTTGTGTTTGCACTGTCAATGGCGCTGAATTGTAATTGTAATTTGAGATTTATAAAGCGCCTCTTAGAGGATAAACTCAACAGAGGTGCTTCCGACCCGTAGGAGTAAAATCACTGTTAAACAGTACAGTCTTCAGGCACCTGCGGAACACCGAGAGGGGTAGAGTAAGGAGCTCAAGTCGCAATTTTTGAGGTAGACGATTCCAGCAAGTGGGACCAATGAAGGCGAAGCTTCTGGACTGGGCAGTAGCGGTGGCGTGGCAGCTATGGTGGGTGATGTTTGGGATTAGAGCAGAAAGAGGGATCAGAGAAAGAAGGGGAGTATAACAGTATAAGCTCTACCAATCCTGAACTTCATTGATTTTGCAACACTGAACTTCATATCCTAATATTGTGCTTCCGACTCACAAGTGATTATAATTTTCCAAAGAGATGCAGACAATACAAAAGATTATCTGCTCATATTGCACTGCCAGTGTACAAGCCATTAATGCAACATTCATCTTGATTCTATCTTTAGATTAACAATAATGTCATCCACATAAATAGCAAAGAGTATATGGGGATTGAACCCTGCAAAGTATATTGAAAACTCTTGATAATACACCATGCCATATGACAACAGCCTACTGTATCAATTTATTAGACACATCAAAAAAACTGTTGTTTCAGTTTATTGTCTGCATACGTTGGAATGGAGAAACAGTCTACCAAAAAGTTCTTTCAGTTGTGAAACCCAAAGGCAGGCAACTCAGTGGCTGGTCTTGGGACTTTCCTGGTGAGCATGGTACTTACCATGCGCTGTATCCACGCTCGTGGACAGTCTACAACATACCAGAATGTAAAGTTAGACTTGTCTGCAGGCAGGTTTCGCCGATATTTCCACATGACTATAAGGTGAAGTTGAAGGATGATCAGTCAGTTTAGTTTTCAGCTGAGACAGGTGTATTGTATCAGTAAATTTATATAGTGTATGTAGTCTCCCACAGCTAGTGTGGACTGAATGCTGTCAGCTTGGGCTGAGAGAACAATTTAGTATTTGGTATAAGGTTGTTGTGAGCTGTTTGGTTCAGTGCATTCTGCATTGCCATGGGGCTAAGAAAAGATCATGTCATATTGTGTTCCAAAGGGTACACATTATGAGTGAGATATCATGAGGAGAAGTTGGGAGGAACAAGGATATTAATTGTTTAAGTGGGCATCATAATGTTTTGGATATTTCTAGGTGGTGTGACAGTTGGCTGATAGTTAACAAACAAAAAATAGCACAAACTTAGAGAAATATTGTTGGTTTTTAAGTGGTATGTGTTATTCTGTTCAGGACACGTGCTTACCTTGTGCAGTCTTTCACTGGACGGTCGATAATTATGGCTCAGAGGCAGTTGAAGTCAGCATAGCCTTTACATTCCAGAATGGACATGGAGAGGCGAGTGATCGTGAAGGAGGGGTCTGGAGTGAGGCCTTCCTCCAGCCGAGTGATATTAGTGGAAGAAATGAAGTCATCGGAGTAACCATACATCAACAGTTCAACGGCATGAACTGCACTTACGCCGTGTCCGCTAAACACCTGGTAGTCAGAGTTCACCTGTCTGTCATCATAATCAGTACAAATCATTGTTGATGTTGTTGTCATTATTATTATGTTAGAAACTAATCAGCCTTATTCTTCATAACCTGTTTCTGGTCAAGACTTTAAAACTCAGGTCCTGTTAAGTTCAATTCTGTGCTGGATCTTCCATCAGTACTGAAACCCTGTTGATCCTGAATCTCTGTAGACTGCTTCCCATAGTTGCTTTGCTGAGTTTGGACTGGGTAGATCTCAGATTACATACAGTTTGTCTATCAATTTGAAGTAGTATCGACCCTCAGTTGATGCCTGGTGCGGTATAGCATTTCTAATTTAGATGCATCTTTCACACGGTACATCAAAAACTTGTTGCTAATGTTTGTGTCTTTTATTTAACCAATAAAGTCTTTTACCTTTTATAAATTTTTGGGCTTTCCAGCCTAAGGTTTTCAGTTTAAAAGATGTTAGTTTCTTACTAAATTCAAATGTACAGGAATTTAATGGAAAAAAACAACTTTAAATTTTTTCAATAAATGCTAGCTCATAAGATTGTTGTTCACATTTTTAAATTGCCTTGCATTAAATCATATTGTAACTATGTTATGCTGCACTTTCACTTCTCTTTACTTTACGTGGTACTGTATGGTTTGTTTTGTTTAAGCCAGGAGTCGATGTAACTTGTAGAACATATTTTGATCCGAATGGCGATGGCAAGGACTTGTGGGAGGATTTGGCTTCTGATGGAAGATTAGGACTGACTGAAGGTTATTAGTTTTGCAATGCTTTAAGTGACAGTTACCTGACCAGAAGCAGTTTGACTGGCTGATTTCTGTTCTGTCAAGGTGTAATGCAGTTTAATATAATGTAACATATTATAACGTAAAGATGAAGATTAATGTATTAAGCAAACCAAAAGAGGTAGCAATGGGTGTAACATAATGTAATGTGACAAACATTTTCAAGCACCTCCCAAAAGCACTGGATGTTTAGTGACTTTAGTTTCTTGTCCTTGGTGGGTGAGATTAGGTGACTAGTCCCTCTGTGATCACAGTCCCTTCCAGTCATTTTACTTATTTATAGCCAAGTTGACTAGAGGATGCTAGTGAATCAGAAATCTTAAAAACCTGTGCTTTAAGTTACTGCTTAGGGTTAGTAAATTAATGCACTGATTTATTATTCAGCAGTTGAAAGACTGTTGCTGATTAAATGCTTAGATTTTTCATATTGCTGTAGTATCTTGATGTATGATTGGCAGTGATTGATGTTCAGATAAAACGGTAAAAGTAACACACTTGTTTATTTGTTGCTGTAGAAACTTCTTGAAAGTGTGGCTTAGGATTGAACTCAGTGGATAAGAATTGTTCACTATTTGGTTGTTATAGCCAAGAGTCGAGTGATGAACAAGGGAGAAGAGCTGGCAGTTGCCGTCTGTGCTCACACGGTTGTTCCACCAAGAGGATCAGCACAGTTTGAGTTTTCCTTGGCATGGGATATGCCAGTCATACACTTTGGTGCAAATGAACACAGTTACTTCAGGTACCTTATGAACATTTCCTGCTAAAAGGAAACCAAGCAGTCTCAGTGTCTGATAAGGCAATCAGAAGATAATCTAGCGTCTCAGCAACACATGCACACAAAGCTAATGCTACGTATATTGAGTTTGCTATAATGCAAACACACAAGGTGACTGGCTGAAACCAGTTCTCGTCAGTATTTGATAACAAGTATACAAACACTGTCCAAAACACTCAAAAACTACAGCAAATAGAGACATAACTCCAAGAATGCATACTAGGTAACATTAGAAGTCTGAAAGAATGATAATTATCGAGTAAAATCCGCTTGTGACAAACTAATTGATCAAAAATGACACATGACTAAGATTGCTGTATGTGCAGCCATTTTGAGAGATTCTGGAAAAGAACAATATAAATGTCCCGGTATATACATTTTTACACACTTGCATGTGTATAGTACCTTTCTATTAATCACTCAAAAGTGAGAATTGCCAATACAGTTGCTATGCGTGATTTATAAAACTATTTGCAGACGCTATACACGATACTTTGGAAACAGTGGGAAGGCAGGACCACAACTGGTGTCTTATGCTCTGAGTAACTACAAGATTTGGGAACAGAAAATTGAAGACTGGCAAAATCCTATATTAAGATGCAGGTAATAGTTTGCTGCATACCTTTTACCAGATGAGTGCATGCTGCACCTATATCAAATTGATATGACTTTTGAAGAGCCATCAGGGATGCATAGGGCATCCATCTGTGATCCCTGCTGACTTCAAAGCTGTGTAGAGCCATATCAATTTATGAAAAGCCATGCATTTCAAAATCCTATAAACAAGTCTGCATTCTTATAAATAAAAATCAATCATAAATGGATTGCACATATTCATTTGCTTAAGGGTTTGCATAGTGTGCACCTGTAAACGATCACAGACTTGTACGGATGAACTTGGATGTGGATAGAGTTTCAGATTGAAAGACAAGCAGTAATGCAGAACTAACTGTGCTGAGCAGCATAGATAATTACAATTATTCCTGTTGGCCCATTGGCTGAATGGAATGATTGTAAGCCTAAGAACTCTTAATGGCAACACCTGTGATCTTTCGTTGAGACACCCAGGCGTCAGATTATTGCTTGAAATCTATCTTGTCTTGAAGAACCGTAGAAGCCTTGCTGAAGTAGAGTAATCCTTGGCTAGACTAGTTTTACTGGTGCATATTCAGACAAATTTAGACATGGAAATAACTGATTGTCAACTGCTGTCTGGAGAAGGCAGATGTGCTATATCTAGGCTTAGCTTATATCATGTTGAAAGGTTTTGCCTCTGAAAAGCATAACATTGTGCATTGATTGCTTGCAGAAACCTTCCAGCTTGGTACAAGTCGGCACTTTTCAATGAACTTTACTATGTCAGTGATGGCGGAACAGTGTGGGTTGACGTTCTGCCAAAAGATGCAATTAATGGTTGCCAGGAAGAAGGTCCATGTGAAGCAATGAACATGGATTCATTGCCAGATGTCATCAAGGAATTTGGAAGATTTGCTTACCTTGAAGGTGATCATCGGTACCAGAATCCTCACTAAGGCCTTTGCTGTTACAATCATACATGCTTAACTGCTCATTAACGACAGGCCTCTGTTTTAACATTCATGCTGATTGTAAAATAAGAATGTTAAACTGCAAGGATTGAGCTGAAATCTATCTCACAATCGTGCTGATTTACACCCAACTGATCCTGCGGACACACTTAAATGCATTTTTATTATGCTCATCTGTACAGCATGCTTTTACTCACACATGTTTATAACTACATCCATGCTCAGGTTTTTGCATTGCACTATTTATTTGCATATTAGCCAGTAATTGGGGCTGGTTTTGATAGACTTGTGCCATGTAGAAGTCAGCAAAGAAGTAAGTGCTCTCTATTTACTATGTGACAACTGCACATGGTACATGTAACTACTTGCAGTCTTTGTTCTTGAAGGGCATGAATATCGTATGTACAATACGTATGATGTTCATCACTATGCCTCGTTTGCACTGATTATGCTCTGGCCAAAGCTACAGATCAGCCTACAGTATGATATTGGTAGGTATGTGGTTTCAGTATATATATCTGAGGTACATGTTCTTTAAGTCTAAGTTATGCTAGAATATTTGATTAACTAAGTGATGCAGAATTTATATACTTGCTGAACTTTTGTAAAATAAGAATGCTAAAATGCAAGGATTGACCTGAAATCTGTCAGTTGCTTGAATTGATTTCAAAAACCAGCAAGTGTTGAAACTAAGTTAATTGTTTAGTTATCTAGACACTTAATACAGCATCTATTAAGTGCCTCAGAAAAGCACTGCCTAAGCAATCCTAAATGATAATGTAATTATTAAGAATGGAGAGTACATCAGTAAGCAGAAGAATGGAAAGATCCCAGAAGATTCACCAGTGGCAGGTGACCTGCCCAGGCATGTCAGAAATTATTGAGTAAGTCCCACGTTAAGATGAATAATATAATCCACCGAAGTAACACAGAACGCAAGTCAGCAGCTGATATGGGTGCTGACATGATGTAAAACTGTTTGACCGATTGCGTGTATTGTTGGTCATTGGCTTTGCAGCGTGATAAGGAAGCAACACTATTGAGCTTAGGTATGCAAAATAGGTTTGGCAAAAAATTCTGCCTTCACTTTTTATTAAAATCTTAATACTATCCTCTTCTGCCATAGCAGAATAGGACAGGCAGCTGTATAGATTATGTGTTACATTGGTTTACAATGTAAATTCATAGCTCAGCTGCTTCTTGTTTAGGCTTGGCTTTGTTAAAACAGATGTTAAAATTTGTGTGGAGGCCATACAGTTTTGGACCATGGACTACAGAACAACTGGATTATTTCTTCTGCCTGTGATATTTCATTACATCTATGCGGTTATTATGGATTTGCTTTAGAGAGTTGCCACTTAATCGCATGTTCATGGTCTTTGCAGCTGCTGCCATTCCCCTTCAGTTAGCGAGGCGTGTCCAGTTCATCATGAGTGGAGAGTATGATGTAGTCAAGGCTTCAAATTGTGTTCCACATGATGTTGGTGATCCAGGTTGGTTTGCAGTGTTTAGGAATTGTTTAATATCTGTTTTTTAAAAATTATAATGCAGTAATAACTGTCTTTAACAAGACTGATGCTTATGTTGAAATTGCTATCTACCGTTCAGGTTTGGCATATGTAAATTGTTTTGTTTTGGTATAATTGATTTCTTGTTAGTTTATTTTAATACTCAGTATGCAGATTATGAAATTGAATCTTTAGTAGTTTTTAAAAATCTGTTGCAAATAATTTGGAATGTGTGCAGTCAGAATTTAAAATATTTGCAGTAAAGTGATTACTAGTCCATTACATTTCTGCTTTTAAATGATGTAGCTACTCTTGTTTTTTGAAGATGATGAACCTTGGAACAGAGTAAATGCATATATTGTTCACCCAACACACGAGTGGAAAGATCTGAACACGAAGTTTGTTCTTCAGGTGTATCGAGACTTTGTGAAGATTAAAGATTGTCAGTACCTCATGGATATGTACCCTCATGCCAAAGTAGGGCTTTGATATCTTAAGCAAATCTTTGTGTTTAATAAGTACTGGTAAGGTTCTACTCACCTGCAGAAACTGACCAATGGCAAAAAGGAATTTAATGCTAATACTCATTGTCACTGTAGAGGTGTTCACTTATAAGTTTACCAATCTATTTTTTCTATAACTGAAATATTGAAAAGTATCTTTGGAAGCTGACAGCCTTTGTAATGAATAGCTAATGACTGTAAATACTGGAAACCAAATTTTGTTCAGAAACTATGGAATGATGAACAAATCAGTGGAAATACTCATGATAGAGAATAGAAAGCAATAAAGAAACTTTTACACTGCTTGAGTGAAATTATAATGATAGAATTATTTGAAAAGTGGAAATATTATTAAGTAAGTGATAACTTTCAAGAAGACTAACTGAAATATTCAAGAACATTTGCAGTTATCGTTAATGTACAAAAACCATGAACAAGCAAGCTTCAGTAGCTGTTGCTAATTTGAGTGTTAACCACTTGTCTGAAGGAATAAAAATTGAGCATAAGTTGAGTACACAAATGTAAGTATTAATATTTTTAGACTGTGATGGAGCAATGCTTGAAATGGGATACTAATGGCGATGGAATAATTGATAACAGCGGCTTTGCTGATCAGACCTATGATGCCTGGTCTGTTGTTGGTGCTAGGTGAGTTACCTTTGACCCTGATTAGTTGTGTTAGATTTGCTATTACATGTATCTGATCCATTATAGCCTAATGGCTTCTCTGACAGCAGCTTATAATAAAATGGCTTCAGTCAGTGCCTTGTTTTTTAGCTAGCTTTAAGCTAAAAAGTCATTTTGTTGAGACATAGGCAGCCTTTGAAGAAATACCAGTAATTATTTCCACTGGAATAAATAAGAGTAAAGAATGGTCACCTTCTTTTTGTTTTTAATTTGATTGAAACAAAATAGAGTGTTGTGAAAATGGGTAACCTGACAAAAGCATGCAGGACAAAAACTCTCAGCAGAACATTTTGATTTTTAACAAAACTGAGAACAAAACATTATATTGTAACGCGCCTTTATTTTGTTCTTATATTTATGTCTTCTCTTTATTTAGATACAAAATTCGACCCTCATTATATTTGACAAGTCCACGCAGATACTCACAGATACAGTTGGCCTAACATAAGAAGGAATTAATGAGACAGTTAAATTTTTATCGTTCATTTTCTTTCACTCTAACAGTGTTGGGTAAATTTCTTAATTGGCAGTGCTTACTGTGGAGGAATGTGGCTGGCAGCACTGAAAGTTTTTTGCAACATGGCTGAGGAGTTGAATCAGTATGAAGATTTGGCTAAATTCACTGAAGTTCTTGAGAAAGGCAAAAGATCATTTGAACAGAAACTCTGGAATGGTTTGTAGATACATGTAATTAACTCCGGTTTAGCTAGTGTCACAAAGTAAATTTTTAAAAATGATCTAGAAAGGTCAGGTATATTCATCACGCAAGTTGAATTTACCTGGCTGTTTCAGATTGTTCAGGATTAGCCAGCAGACTTCCAAGAAGTGCCAGATAGAAATTTGAGCATTAGGAAGGTTTTAAGCATCCCCAGTCAACTCGTTTTAAAATCTGCAATGGAAACACATGATGCTAACCTTTGTAATAATTAAGGTGTTGTACAATATTATTATGTAATTTCAGAATATTATATGAGCCACATGGCAACATCCCTTAAATTCACTTCAACAAGTTAAGGCAGTACAGTTTAGTGCAACAAGAACAGTCTCTATGTTATCAATTTGTGATGGTAGAGTGGTTTCACTTAATATATTTTCCCAAATTTCAGGTAGATATTACAATTACGACAGCAGCAACAGTGGTCATCATGATAGCATCATGTCCGACCAGTTGGCTGGACATTGGTTTCTTAAGGCTTCTGGTGTTCCTGACAATTCTGTAAGCATTTATTTCTTTAATGTTATTTATCTAAACATATTAGTGCATTTATGAACTTTTGTCATTGATCTGGACACAGTCAAAACAAAAAAGTGTTTATTTTGCATCATTCATACCTCGAGTGACCAACAGTATATATTCTAATAATAGAATATAGTGTTTATTTTATAACTGCAAACACCTGGAGACTGAGTCCCCAAATATGTTTCATGTGATCACAAGTGATCTCTTTAGTGGTTCTGGCTTTAAATGCATACTTTAATTGTACACTTGTCTGGAGTTGAGAGAGACTGATTTGCTGTGATATGGTACCAATGCTGGAAATGAGAAATTGAAGTTTCCTACACCTTCCTTGGCTATCTTCTAGTAGAAATTTTACTTTTATATGTCTTACACATTACACAAAATTTAAAGTGCAAGCCGTGAATTTCCTCATCTGCTTTTAGTTGTAAATGTGCTGTGTGACTTTGTGTGCATTAAAAATCTTAATACTAATAATAATACTCAAAGCAAATGGTGTTCCACGTACATCATTTATTTTATGTATCGCCTGAAATGCTTTGTCCAGTTATAGTTCTGTCATTTGTTTATTGCATGTTATAGGTGTTTCCCAAGGATCATGTAGTTAGTGCTCTGCAGTCCATATTTACAAATAATGTTCTGCCATTCGCTGGAGGAACAATGGGAGCCATCAATGGTATGAGACCAGATGGGAGAAAGGATGTCACCAGTCCACAGTCAGACGAATTCTGGACCGGAGTCACTTATGCAGTTGCAGCGGAAATGATTCAAGAGGTGACTTGTTTCACATCTCTTAATTCTTACAGACTTAAGTAAACATTCTTCAGCTCTGTGATTGTTCAAAATTACTTAATTAGTGTGTGAATGTCTTAACTCTATGAATATTTGAAAATGAAACAGGGAAAGCCAAGGATTTATGATTATAAGCCATCACAAATGTTAGCTTTACCTGGCCAAGTTAACATCAAGCTCTTCAGTAGCTTGATACAATAAAAACTATAAATGTTTGTAAAGTTAAAAAATTGGCTTTATCTTTGGATCAGCTACTTTTTGTACTTTTTGATAAATTGACAGCCACTTTGCCAAGCTGTGTGATGAGTTAATCAAAGTATAAGTAATTTTGAAGCCAACTTGATCAGAATTAGGAATTCGGAGCTTTAACAAATACATTTGTTACTCTTGCTTTTTTCTAGGGATTGGTTAAAGAAGCCTGGCAAACAGCCTATGGTGCCTATCATACATGCTACGAACGGTATGGGCTTGGATTTCAAACACCTGAAGCCTACTTTGATGACAGACGGTATCGGTCACTTGGCTACATGCGTCCACTCTGCATCTGGTCCATACAGTATGCACTGGAACACTTTCAGCCAACGTTGCTTGAATCCCAGTATTAGCTTATGACATAACTGATGTTTCAGTTGGGCCACTTTTGTCTTTTCAAGTGTGACAAACGTTACCGTTTTGAATGCATAGAACTGTTCCTTTTTTACTGGATTTGTTTTTGTTTTTGTTGATGTTTTCAACTTACTTTCCAGGATATTTCATTGTTCGTGGTTTACAGAGATTAAAGATGCTGATCAGTATGCTGATAAAAATAATGACAGTGTGCAGTTGTTTCTGCTTTTGCAGAAGATTCATTTAAGACCAAATCTTTCTTCATTCTTCAAAAATCAGTACCCCTTTGCACGTGTCCATGGGCTCTAAATTTTATACAGCTACTAAATATTAATAATGATGTGAATAATGGCAAAGACGACATTTCTGTGCTGTGCAAAAGTTGTGTCAGGACACTTCCTCCTCGGCTTGTACCGTGGAGAGTACAGGTTCAGTCCTCCTCTAAGATGGTTAATGTGTAGGAACGTTGAGCAATTTCTTCACTCAAAGCTGCTCAGCATCCTCAATTGATGCTCAATCATTAGAAAGTGGCGCTTAATAAATGCCAAAGTAATAATAATAAATACTGTCAGGCCATGCTGCCGATTGTGTGATATCACTAACCCCGTCAGTGGGCTTGCATTTATAGTATATTAACAGTTAGAAAAGTTGATGCAATTTTAAGCTTCATTATTTGAAACTTCAGAACTGGTAGACAATATTGACACAGAGAAAAGATGGATCAGAAGAACAAACTTTCTTATATGTAACCATAATTTTACATAGAATCATAATATTTCACAGCTGTAGTCTTGGACTAGAACTGTCATACTTGTGATGCCTTTATTGTTGACAATTTATGAGCACTTTCACTTTTGCTGCTCTTCATATACTATTGGCATCATTCTAATTTTTGCAGTAGTTGGACATTTTGCCAACAATGACACGAACAGAGTTAGCCACAACCAGTTTATAAATGAATACTGCACAAAACTTTTCACAGATACAGAAGTACAAAGTTTATTTCTGATTTGATGTTCTAAGAAATTGACGTTCATTATCAGATGACACCACACACCGGAATATGGAAAATACTTTTGCCATGATATCAACCACTGATAGCACTGGCCAAGTCAGACCTCCTCTGTCTTGTGTTTCCAAATAAGCAAAAGCTATGCTTTCAGAGTCACATGCCATCGCATCTGCTGACACCAGGTCAGCAACACAAAGTCCATATGCCACGAACCTCTTCCTGGTAACTTTGTGACCAATATACCCAGCAAGAAAAACAACATGCATTTCATAATCTGATACAATTATTAAATTGCAGTAACACAACCCAACTTCAGAGAGCCTTATATCACATTCTGTCACATCATCTGACTTTTCTTCCATAAAACAGGTTTGCAAATTTCATAATTGATACTTTAGCCAGTGATGCAGAATTTATATGAAGTGTGCTACTAAGCTTTACTGGCTTAAAAGACTCGTAAATTTGGAATAAACGTAAACTCAAGATTTTCTGAAATACCCAAAGAAAGCTAAGTCGCAGGAACCAGCTTATATACATGTGCTCAGTCAAAAAAAATCCTTAGGCAGGAAGGTCAGAAACAGTTCCAGGTAAAGATCCAAGATGCAGGCAGTAAGATAGCTAATGTGGATGCTGTTTGCTATTGAAGCGGCAAGATAGAAATGGTGAAGAAGAGGAGCTAGGAAAGGATCTGTGGAAGAGAAGTGTTGAGTGAAAGACCTGTGCAAGGGTCTTTGCGTTGCAAAAGGTGAAGTGTCGGTGAGTTCGTATGATGAGTTAGATAATTATAGCACTCCCAAGATCTTTCCTAAAAATGACGCAACAATCTTTATTGATATGATTAAGCACCGGCGAATAAGCTAGTCCTATAGACCCGAGGACGTGTATGGACCGTGCTAGCCCGAGAATAAAATCTCTGAAATATAGCCACAGTCGGAGGCCTATGCGAACCGGCATTCTCACGCACAGAGGGGCCTTGAAGTATGCACTAGCCAATGTAGCTAACCTGGGTATATGTAATCTTAATTTCAGGATATAATTTATAGAAAGGGAAGTAAGGATGGGATAAGGCCGCCAAGAGCCATAAAGAGATTAAGACCAACCCTAGTTTAGGGGACCAGCTTATCCACCGGTGCTTAGTCAAAGCAGTACGGATTGTTGGGTAATTTTTAGCAAATATCTTGAAGTATTCTTGCTAAGTCTTTGGTTTCAGTGCTATGCTCAAAATACAGAGACATTAAGGAAATGGCATCGTTGTTCGAAATGCTAATGCAGAAATGTTTATGACGACATTGTGAGTATGGAAGTGATAGTGAAAGAATTTCTGGTGACATTAGTGACGGATATTCAAACAGTCGTTCATAATGTCAGCAAACTCATGTGATGCTCTGTCTGAAACTGCTCTTATAATTGCCTTCATATTACCTTTATATCTTCCGCTAATGAAAATAGGACCCAACCAGCAAGAACATCTTCTGAAAACAGACGATGGAAATATGATCATAATCGAAGAGATCAAGAAAACGTAGCCCCAGGCAGAGTCGTGTGAACACTTCCGTTCGTGCTGTTGCAAGATAATGGAAGCTGTGCGAATCAATGAGCGTCAGCTGATGTTCTGATATTTCTCTCATAGCCCTACATTTAGTAGAACTCAGAATGCCTGTCAAACAGCGAAAAATTGCTATCATGGGCTTTAGAAGCGTCGGTAAGCGACACATATTGAAATTTATGGTTTCGAAGCAGCTATACTAGTGTGTCACTAGGACATACGCAGAATTAGGCATTATGTCCTCATGCCTTCCAGAATATCCTTAGCTAACGCATTGGTCTCCAGTCGCCTTGACTATTGCAACTCCATTCTTGTTGGTATCACTGAGTCAAACATGCAGAAACTCCAAAGAGTTCAGAACTCCTTGGCTAGAGCCATAACAAATACTTCTAAATATGAGCATATAACCCCTGTGCTTAAATCTTTACATTGGCTTCCTGTTCATCAAAGGATTTGTTTCAAATTAGGACTTACAGTTTATAAAACATTGAACTACGGCCAACCAAAGTACTTGAAATCAGTCCTTATTCCCCAGAGTTACCATTATTCTGCAAGGTCATCTGATTGTCTTTCTCTGGTCAAACCTTGGGCTAGAACTGTTCTGTGTAAACGAGCATTTTTGGTTGCTGGACCAAAATTTTGGAATTCCCTCCCAGTGTCTGTTCTTTCTGCTCAGTCGCTTCTGTCATTTCGTTCTCAGCTTAAAACCCGTTTCAAATTGCTTATTCACCATAGGCTGCCTCTCTGTCATGCGGACTGACCTTCTGATTGTGGCTTGGTTTTGGTGTGCCATCGGTTGAAGCCTTGTGCATTAGACACCGGCGCATTAGAAGTTGCTAATTATTATTATTATTATACCCACTGAAGTAATGTAATAGAAGTGTAATGTAAGTCACTTAGAGAGGGCTTAGTAGCATATGCGGCAGTTGAAGCCACCGAAAATAGCCTATTGGTAGGCATTTCAACTAGAAACTACTTGTTATTATGCAGAATTTGGCCACATTTAAAAATTATGTGAAATTTGTTCTCCACCTCATTTAAATTTTTTCAGAGTCATTAGCGTTATCAACTGCCAGAAAGCTGATAAATATTCGTTATCTGTGGTTTCTTGTTATGTAAGTTAGTGACATCGTAGTTGAAGACGGAGAGTAATGCTTACTTTTTTGTTGTTTGCTCTTTACTATTTATTCACTATTTATGCAACTTCACCTTGTGAACAACAAATGTGTTCAAAGTGCCAAGTACCTAGCAGCTGCTGTTGTTCTTATTGAACTTTATAAACTTAGACACCTCGTGGGCCCATGAGCACACAGCTTTTAAGAGGCACTTAAAAGGTGCTATATTAAGTGGCTATATATATATATATATATATATATATATATATATATATATATACGCATACATACATTCATACATACATACATTCACTTCTGCATGTGAAACGGATTATTCACTGTCAAGCCATGTAACCCACAAGGAAATAATTAGCCCTTCAATATCGCTTTTAGAAAAACCATGTGAAAAGTAATTATCAAACAGGATGGGTTGCAAATCCTTTCACCAGTAAAACAGTGAATTATGGGGCACTGTTAGTTTCCAAGACTAATGACATTAATGATAACAGTACTGTCATTTATGTTATTTATACCAACTGCCCTGACCACTATGTGAGGTTACATGGAGACATCACACACTTACTAGTAAATCAATCACTTTCTGCAGCACCTTCACCTAGCCAATTGTTGTCAAAGACTAATCATTCTAGAACAGTGCTTCCAATTTATTAAATCCAGAAGGGTCAGTTATAAAATTATTATTGATTTGTTAATTCTTAGATTTACTTAATGACATTTAATGGCAAGGCATAATCAGTTGTGCTGAGCAGCAATGCACGGAAAACTTCTCACTCTTTGACTACTGGTATCTTGGATGTCTTCATTTTTTAACCTGCACCCTGTGCTGCAGGCATATTGCATATTGGGTTAATGTGGCCAATTGTGTGACACGTTGGGGGCCTGCTTAAGCACTGTTTAAGCAGGCCAAACCATATCACGCAATGAGCCACAATATTGCAACTAAGGCAGTATTTGAAAGAAAGGGAACTGTTTTGCACTCCTTGAATGATCAAGTTAAGGTACATCTAGTTGGTGGATGTTGTTGATTGTTCTGCATAGTTTAATTACGTGATTTACGCTGTTTGAACTGAAGTATTTGTTGCTGTTTAGGTAAAAGTTCACTGGCCATACAGTTTGTTGAGAATCAGTTTGTAGATTCCTATGATCCAACAATCGAAAACAGTTAGTGGTTTCTACATTTTCTTATTTTTATGGAAATATTATTTTATGAAAATGTGATTATTATTATGTATTTTTGAATGCATTATATCATCAGTCAAAGAACCTTCCAAAGGTGCTCTTTTATCTACATGATTTTATGGCCTGTTTCATTACTGCTTTGGGCATCTTTGGAGTATTCTCAGAATATAATTCATTCCATGTGGAACAAGTGCAGACAGAGTAAGCAGAGGAAAGTTCTAGAACTGGTTTGGTTATTGAGGCAAAAGTGGCAGATCTAGGGGGCTAATCCTTTTTTCCAACTCACAAAATGTTTGGGATTTGCCAGCACAGGTAGAAGTAGTTTGATTTAATGAGAGCTATTAGCTTTAAATAATTAAAAAGCATGGTACACAATTTTACTGTGATGCAGATTTAGAAAAATAAATGGAAAATACAGATCCTCATGTTTGCCAAAAGCGTATTTCATATTGATAATAATTTGACCTGTGACAGAACGCCATAGAAGCCACCTGTCCAAGCATAACAGAATATCCAGCATGTGCACAATTTGCTGGCCCTGTCATAATTTGAACTGAGTATGTACTTAAAGTACACATTGGCCATTGTTGGAATGGTAGTGGAACACTTCCTTAATGCCCTGCTTGTAACTGTAATTGTCTTGATTGTTTGATAATACGATGGCAGCAGTCACACATACACACACATGCAGTAACCCATTGAAGAAATACTTTTTATGTTTGGTAATTTATGTTTTTGGAGACACTTGTTCATATCCACACAAATGAATTAGAAGTTGTTCACTACTGTACATTAAATTTAATACTGCATTAACGTTTAACGTTGCATTACATTCAATGTTGTTAGAAATTCAACTATTTTCGATGTTGTAGTGTTTCTTTTCAGCTTTTAGAAAGACTATGAAGGTGAATGGCCAGGAATACTCTCTTGATCTTATCGATACAGCCGGACAGGTCATCACGTAATTACTTGCTTTCCAAGTCTTTTGTTTTTTTCATTTATCTGTCACCTGTCTTATCAGCAATGTTAAATATGAGTGATGAAGTGTGCTGGCTTATAGTGTGATAACACATTTATATAATGCATCTTGTCTTGCGAAAGCTGGCAGTCTACCTACTTAAAAAGTGTTTACACAGTTGGATACCATGCTTTCAGGCAGAATGTCTGTATCAGGCAACTCAGACCCTTGTTGATCGTGTGAGTATTTGTGCAAGTCTGCCTAACTTGCCTGTTTGTTCTGTATTGTAGGATGAATTTTCATTTATATCGCAAGCATACTGCATGAATATCGATGGATATGTTCTTGTATACTCAGTTGATTCAGAGAAGAGGTTAGCTTGAATTATGAATACTATGGCTGTTTTGGAGATTGTGTTGACTTTACAGACTGTTGCTTTGCTATTCTTAGGTCATGACGGTGTTCATGAAATCGGTGCTCCTCATTATTGTTTCAGTTAGAGATGTAAATAAATTTTTTTAGAATGAAACTAGTTTTTATCCAGATAGACATGCTAAAATATCCTGATTTAAATATTTTGTCAGCTGCATTATTCCAGAAAAGTGTGCCTTTTTGGCCAAATTATAAGCAGGATATTGGCAATCTAAAAGCTGGCCCAACTGTTGAATGTCTTAGAAGTGAATAGCTGATTATGCTTAGCAAGCTGAGTGCTGGGATTCAAAATCAGGGAGACTGCTGTATTTCATAAGATATAAAGAACATTAAGGGCTGTTTAAGATGATTACTGTACTAGTTTTGATACTTGTTCTTTTATTTTTAAAGTTTTGAAGTAGTTCAGACGATATATGGAAAACTGAAAGATCTAAAGGGGCAGCAACAGTAAGTCCTTTGTATTTGTGAAACTAAGAAATTTTATTTGCGGTTTGCGGCTTAACATAAATAAAACGGTAAGATTATCAACTGTTATAAGTGGTAAATCAGTTATTCTGTTCAAAAAAGATCTATTTTCAGTTTGTTACAAAGCTTTTTATTGTGGAGAGAACCAAAAGCAGGATATGAAGCAGGCATTGTAAATGCACCAGGAGTTCCGAACCAAAGAAATGGCATACTGGGAGTCGCTGATAGAGCGGGAGAGGACCAATCCGCATCGGCTCTGGTCTTTGCTCTCCGTTGTCCTCGGCCATTCTACCGCTTCTAACTCTCCGGCCCAGCCTCCATTCACAGCGAACGACTACCTCGACTACATGTGCGGGAAGATCGACTCGATCCGCCAATCTACGTCATCTAGGCTTTCATGCTGGAAGCTCCTGCCTTTGGATGTCCTTCTTCGGCTCCTGCTGGAGTCACCTGCTAAGTCATGTGAACTGGACTTATTACCACCATTTTTAATCAAGGATTTTATAGACGACTTAATTCCGTTCTTACACTTGCTGTGTAATACCTCCCTGTGTCAGGGTTCACTCCCGGCTTCTCACAAGCGTGCTGTAGTCTTTCCCTCTCTCAGGCACCAGGGTCTTGACCCCAATGATATGTCTAACTACCGACCTATCTCTAACCTTTCCTTCCTCTCTAAGCTTCTTGAAAGATGTGTGTCCGTCCAACTGGTTGACTACCTTGACTCTAACTCCCTCATGCCTTGTCTTCAATCCGGATTTAGGAAGTTCCACTCTACTGAATCACTTATTACACGTCTCCTGGCCGACGTCTTTGGAGCTTTTGACCATGGACAGGTTACTCTTCTTGCCCTCTATGATGTTAGTGCTGCCTTTGACACTGTGGATCACTCTATCCTTTTGGAGCATCTAGAAAAATCTTTTGGCATTACTGATACTGCCCTTCTTTGGTTTCAGTCATTCCTTTCAGACCGCTCTCATTCTGTTATCTTTGGGTCTACACGTTCCATCTGGTCCCTTATACCTTTTGGCCTTCCTCAGGGTTCTGTCCTGGCCCCTCTCCTTTACATTATGTACACTGCCGACCTGGCACGGGTTCTCCTTCCCATGGGTGTTGCCGTCCATCAGTATGCAGACGACACTCAGGCCTTCGCTCATGGCCCAGCGGAAGCGGCTTCCTCTCTGGTTGAGAGGATTCTTGATGCAACATCTACCCTTGGTCGCTGGATGTCCTCTAATCGCCTCCGACTGAACTCTGCTAAGACCCAGTTCATCTGGCTTGGTGGTCATGCTCAGCTGGCAAAGATTGATTCATCATCCTTATGCCAGAGGTTTCCGGACATTCTATTCTGTTCCAAAGCCCGTGATCTTGGGGTTGTTCTGGACCGGGAACTCCTTGACTGATCATGTTAACAGTGTCTCCCGCTCATGCTTTTACCACCTTCGTCAGCTTCATACCATCCGCCGCTCCCTCTCCTTTCATGCTGTTACTATAATTCATGCCCTTATCTGCACCAGGGTGGACTTTGGTAACGCTCTCTTTGCTGGACTCTCACTTGCCAATATTTCCAAGCTTCAGTCTGTTCTCAGTGCTGCTGCCCGTCTTATTGGAGGCGTCCCCAGGTATGGCCATATAACTTCCTTTATGCAGGACACTCTGCACTGGCTTCCCAGTCAGCAGCATATCGAGTTCAAGATCCTAACGCTTATGCGTAATTGTCTCGTTGGCTCTGCTCCATCATATCTTAGGGACTTCTGCATTCCGGTCTCCTTGGTTCCAGGCTGTAGCACTCTCCAGTCGGTCTCCCCCTTGGACTCCTAACTGTCCCTTGTATGCGCATTGCTACAGCGCAGTCTAGAAGCTTTGCCTATGTTGGACCTAATAGCTGGAATCGCCTGTCCCGAGGTCTCCGGCTTGCATTCCTCAGTTTGTCCCTTCCGCAGTTTCGCAAGCGCCTGAAGTCTGTATTATTTGACAGTGGTCTCACTGGTTCGAGTCGGGAGCGCCCCTGATGGGTCTATTCTTGAAGTGGAGCTTTATAAATGTCAGATTACAATTACATATCATTTACATTGGTTTCAGCTTTTATAATGACTTTGTCTGGTGTTTTAGTTTTCCGTTGGTTTTGGTGGGTAATAAAACAGACTTACGGATAGAGAGGTAAGTTTTATGTATAAATGTCTGCGTGTAAATTATTTGATATGCATATATATCTTCACATACCCAACATGATCGTTGCTGTAAACTTACATTTCTTAATTTACCATTTCTTTAATAATGTGCTGTTTCTTGAAGTTATAAAAATAGGTTTTTATTCTGATGTATTTTAAGTTTATCTTTTTTTGGGGTAATTTTCTGTAATTGTGTCCTAATTTCATTTAACTAATTTTCATTTAAAAGTTGCATTATCAGTTTGAATATTTTTGATTTATTCTTATTTGCTTACTGGCATCACAATAAGTGGAAATATCTAAATTTTACGACTCTATATATATATAAAGTTTCACCGCTGAAATACATTCCCTATTTAGACATTTTCTGATTCCAGAGTGATAACAACTGAAATGGGGAAACAGCTGGCTGACAAATGGAAGGCTGCTTTGGTGGAGACCTCAGCCAAGGAAAACCAGGTAGAAAAATGATGCTGGATGGTGCACGTTGTCTGAAGTGCTGTCTAAATATAAGGGAACATACTGTTTGTGGATGTTTTTCAATTTAATTGCGTGTTGTTTCATTATTATTAATGGGAATTCACCTTGTAAGCACAACTTGCTGGTAAAACTCAACTCTTCAGTTGTTTTCAAAACAATCTAAACGAGAAAGAGCATCGATCACCATAGTTGTTAAGAAAAGTAATAAATTCTATATCTTCTATCTGAGCGCATGATACTTTGTTGCATTGCTAAGGCAGTGTCATGAATAGCACAATCATAAATTTCCTCAGAATTTTTCTTTTTCTGTTGTAGAAAGTGCCAGATATTTTTAGGATGATTGTGACAGAGATTGAGAAAGCTGAAGGCGGTTTTGAGGAAAAGAGTAGCTGTACTTTGTCCTGATTTGAGAGAACACCTACATTATCTCTTCTGTCCTGAAGCAGTATCACCGTAGTCTCTGGCATATAGCAAAGTGCACAGCTTTTAAACAACTGCAGCTAATGAACACTGTTGAACACTGGATGGTGACTGCTTCAAACACAAACAGCAGTCCTTCCGGATGATGAAATCACGGCAAACTAGCTTATACTTTGTAATGTATAGTCATAGTTAATTAAGAATTTGTACTTGGGATCAAAGAGTTTTGGCATAAGATCTGGCTTTTTACTGAATGGCTTTGAAACTCGGCGCTAGACTCAACTGTAGAACCCTTGTTAATAGACTTGAAACTTGTTTGGTGGTTCTGTCTTCAGAAACTGGAATTCAGGTTTCTGAGCTGTTTAAATGTAACATCGGCAAACCAATAAAAGTTTGATTTGTGGGAAAACTGGTAAGCAATGTAAAACTGGGAGAGAAAATTAAGTATTTGACATGCAAGAGATTTGTGTAATAGAATAATTTTAATTTAATAATTTTGATCTGCTGTGAAGGATTTTTCAAGGAGAGCTTACAGGAAAAACTTGTGCAGTATTCCTTAAAATGCTTTGATTTTCCAATGTTCATATTTTGCCATTTAGAAAAGAAAACTTTTAAATGCCTGACTCTGAAAGAATAAGATTAATAAAGATGAGAAGGTTTAATGCACTGGCTGTAAATACAGAATTTGATGTACTATATTTCCTGGGGTTTTATGAAGTCCCTTGTAAAGAAACTGACATTCTCAACAATTTGTTAAGTTTCTGTTTCAGAGATGTTAAGCTGCTATGTATAACAGTATTATTATTCACCTTCTTGTAACAAAACCAGCCATGAAGTGAGTGTTTACTTAAAGCTCATTTAGATATAGTCTGGTTAGGCATCATATAAGTTTACTAATATATTGCACCATGTTAACAGGTGCAGTACTGCTGTGCAAATATCTTGATTCTTTAGTTTCTTCATTGAGCAGTTTCTGCTAATATGAGATATTTAAGTTTGCAACCTGCTTTTGCAATGTACTCAAATGTCCAGCATTACAGTATTTGGGTTGTGCTGGTCATGTGCAGTTAATGGTTTAACCTGCTGCTTACTTATTTTTTGTGCCACCAGTACAAATTATAATTGTTGATATTCGTTTTTTGTGTATTTAATTTAAGGTAAAGTGTGCTATACTCTAAATGGAGCACAGAGGAATATGGATCAGAGCTGTTGTGCCCAAAAGTGGTTTAATCCCAGTGGATTTTTGCTGCTCACTTTCAGCTGCCTTCTTCCAATGAAATAACCAAACATAAACCACTATAGCTGTCCACACAGCTCCTTGCCCTATTTGGTGTCTTGACTCCTTGGCCTGGTCTTTGCCTTAACAGTTTTGTCTCGAAGTGCAGAAGTATTGTTGTTCCAGATTATATGGTATGCATTTTTTATTATGATACGATGTATTGGACATGGTCTTTCTCTTGTCTGTATTTTGATGTTCTTCTACTGATTGGGATTTTCTTTGTTCCACAATTTACCACTGCAACTTGTTTTCAAATGAACTTTCAGTGTGCATTGTATGTAAGCTGGTACCATATGGTGTAATATAATGTGTAACATAATATCAACATCATATTAAAATGTGTGGCAAGAAGAACTTGTTTCTTTAGTACCCCAAAAATCCACAGCATAAAGAGAACTAGAATTAAATAAATTCACAAGTGCAATGCATCAATTGTTCTTGAATTTTGTGGGTCATGGATGCTATATTCCTGTTCTGACTGGGTGCTCTTTTGACTCTAGATGAGGAAGAATGTTGACTCAAATGTAACGCATTGGCATCGTTATGTCATAGTATAATTGTGAAATGTGCTTGGTTATGCATGATGGATTCTCATGTATGTTAATTTACTTCTCACATCAGTGTGAAGTCCAAGGCCAGTTGTCTAATAGCATTTAAAGATGTTTGGGTTTCATTGATTGTCATTCAGTTGGGTTAGTTTTGGATCTTTTGTCTGACCAAACTGTTCATTGGGAAGTAAAATTTTGTGTTTTGCTCAAAATTGATTTAACAGAAAACATCTCATTCTTGTACAATATGGAGGTTTTTCGTCCGTTGTGTTTGTTGCTGTGGCTGAGCATTTGGGCGTGGCTCAATAATGTGGAGGATGGGTTTGAACTTTCCCTTTTATGGTCACTGTGTAAATTGCAAAAAAACATGCTCCACCAACAAATGGGGGAAAATGTAAAGTACACTAGATTTATACAAAAGACAAAACAACAGACGATAAGGTTTAAAACATGTTAAATGGAATAAATGGCGTTGGATATGCAGTGCACAAATCTAATTAAATTTATAAAAAGTAACTGTTGTTTTCATACATCAAGATTTAGTGAGCGTTTTGTTTGTCCGTCAATACATCGCGAAGTGCATCATCATGGCTTGTAGGCTAACCAAGATCGTCAACTAGCTGAGCGTATCTGCACTTGCCTCCAGACTCGGTGTTTGCTATAGCTTACTTGCTGCTTTAGGGTTCGTCCCATGCAAGCAGAGGTGGTCATTCAGATGGCGGCAATCTTGGTGAGTCTATTTTATGTAATGCAAGAATAGTGGCCGTATCTGGCCTCGAGGTGTTTTCCTGGCTGGTGTGATTCCTGTGTTATAGGAATACAGATCGGTTGGTTCGTTGGAAAAGTTGGGAATAGGTTTCTCGAGGATCCGAGTTGGTTAACCTTGGTGAAACAGATACATTATTGGCAAGACTGAACGTAGAAATAGTTTTCCTGTTAGTTTAATGTGGGCCTTCAGTGGTAAGCTTGTACTGGTGAATATGCTTCATGACCCATTAAACTGATTGAGAATGAGGATAAATTTAGTTCCCTGTTTTGCTTATTATTCCTGATGACCATCATTACAATAGGATTAGATTTCGATTCCACAGATTGTGGAAAATCCTAGCTGCTAAAAGACTCATGTTTAATATTAATAATCCTTAAAATCAGAAATTTAGATAAAACATACAAAATTGTTGTCTAATACCTTATACTTGTGTCATCGGGATCAACTGCTGCACGTTGATCAATTTCTTCCAAATCACAATGGCCAATTAAGATCTGTAATGGCGCTGACCTCTGCAAAGGTCAACATGCGTCGCCTTTACCGACTTCATGTGTCACTGTAATGTAAGGAACATTCTTTATCTGTAATGTGTAGTTTTAACAAAAAAAAGGAAAGTACACTTAGGATTGTGCATCTTGTTGCTGACAATCATTACCTCAACAGCTGTGCATCGTTTTTATTTTAGATTAGAATTAGGATGATTGACACCAATTATATATACTCTTAGTAGTATAACCTCTTTGATTGACACACTCGTTCGGTGAACATCTGTAAACAACAACTACGATAAATAAAATAAATAAGCAGGTCAGTAAGTTGGTCATCTCAGCCACTGCTTACCAGAGTAAATTCGGTTGGTAAGGATGTTGCAAAGAGCTGCTATATAATAGCATAGGCCAGCTGCCCACGCTTTGCAAGCAGCATCGTACTAGTAGACTGAAAATGTACTACACCATTTAAAGAAATCGATATTGAAAGAGACGCCTAATCCTCAGAAAAGTTAGAGTAAATGATCTAGGTGGATTTATTAGGCACTGCATCCATGGAAGGCTGTATGAAAACGTAGTAAAAAATGCATGGCTGGAGGCAGCCATAAGCGCGCGATATCGTATTTGTCCATGAAGCAAAATAAATTTACCAAATGTCCCAGAATTCAGCGTTGTGTCCAAAATTTGAACATGTTTAGTAGATGATAGTTACTTCTTGGCTCTTTGTGACTGGATTTTGTCTGTGTGATAAAATGTTTAAATTAAGTTTAAGTTGGTGCTGCCGCAAAACTGTGCTGCAAATGTTTACTCTAGTTGGTGTCAATTTGGGCAGTCTTGGGACTTAAAACTGCTGGAAATTTGAAATGGTATATGATGCAATTTTATATGTCTCAAATGGGTTCGATGTGTGAAGCCATGCTCACGAACCCACCTGTCGCTCACATAAAATCGGCTTTCACGATTAGCGATAAGAGGGTATTTGACGTTCATCCCACAGGGGTTTGATATGGGCAGCCCATGCTCATCAGAAATAGGTTTTCTCGAGTGTCAGTTTGTGGGTTTCTGACCTTAAGCCCAAATGGGTTTAACGTCGGCGCTCGCTGTATATGTGCCCCAGGACCAAACTGACCCTATCACTGGCGAAATCCTGGCTACGGGGCTGCAGGTAAGGTAAGGTAAGGTTCCAGGTCGAAATTCAAGGGTAACACATGTAGAGAGTCAGACGGCTACGGTGTATGGTGTTTGGAATTGGAGCAGCGAGAGCGGTAACGGGAAGAGGAGGGATCAGGATAGGATTAGTAGAACCAAAGGGTTTTCTTGTCACTTGAAAAGACATGCGCAGAGATATTGCAAGAGGACAGAGTAGTCGAGTTTGTAGGGTGGGTCCTAATCGTTTAGTGCTAAAGACGTGTCTTGTCGCTTCTGCATAATGTTCTGTGAATCCGACCGGCTAACATGTCTAGTGTTGAAAGTACCTGATGCACGCTCAGACAGCCACGTTTACTGAGCCCAGAGCGGACCCCCATCGTGCCAGCTGTGGGCTTTGTAAGGTAAGCTAGCTGCTCCACCAGACTGCTTTCATTTCTTGGCATGTTAGGTACTGATCTGGCAAAGTACTGCTGTTCACCCAAAGAGCTGTATATCCTAACGTATCCTGTATGGAGCCTATCTGATCCGGGGGCACGTGCCAGTGTCTATGACACCGTTTCTGGAACTTGTCATTTGGACATTCGTCGGTTGATAGGCAGGTGCATACACAAGCTTCGATGATTTCCTTTTGGTTCTCAGCATGTGTTTTCGTCTACGCTTTGGAATTGTCAAGTGCCTTGTGCGACTTGGGGACTTTGCTCCTCTTCTTAGCTGATGTCTCACCCTGATAATAATGGAGATGCTGCTACGAACGTAGGCCTATTGGGTCGCGGGTTAAAGATCTTATAGTAGGGCCTAAATAAATGTAAATGTGTAGGTTTTATATAGCAACCGCATGGCCTCGACCCTGCTCGCTTTGCAATGAATTTATCGGGTGAGATCTTTCACCACCGCCTCCCGTATGAATGGGCGCACGCCATTTAAGGTCTCGTACTCGCCCCAGATTTAAATCTCTGAAATAAGCCACAGACTCCATAGCCGTGCAGCATTCTGCATCGAACGAGTGACATCAGTCCTAACTGTATAATCGCAAACTAGAGATTTCTACAGCGCTGAACGAAAGCTAAATCGCGGGAACCAGCTTATTCACCGGCGCAATGCTATATACGACCTCTGAGAGTTGTAGCATAAGAGGGATCTGAGGCAAAGCATTCTGGATTGTTTGGAAACGTTCAATTTAAGCAGTCATTATTATAGAAATGGAAAATTAGCAGGTGTCCTGCGCTTAGATCAGATTATCGTTTTAGAATTTTCCAGTTTACGATTACAATATTAAATTTAGTTTAAGGAAAGCCCGAAAGTAAAGGGCTATTGACCCAATTGCGAAGAATACATAGGTTTAATTTACACCAGTCACCGATTTGGCCTCATCCTCAAAGCACGGTTGAGGTCACTGTTTCCGGATATAATTTCTGGTTTGATTGGCACTCGTATTTGTAATCAAATTCGGAAGCAAAATGGCGTTTCCTTTGGTTTGTCGGGCAAATAGAATCATTCAGAGATTTTTGCCGGTTTTCGGCTCAAAGGTATGGTCAGATTATGTGCCATAAATTGGTTATACTTCGGGGAAGTTTGAAGGTTAACGACGGTAGTCACGACTTAAGATTACTAAACGCCAGTGGTCAATGTATAGGTTGCAGTGCGGACGAATAGGTTAAGGTTAACCTCCTCTCGTCATGCACTGGTTGCTTTGCACGTGGTGTATCAGTTCCATTGGTTTTCAGTTTTAATCGATGTTGGAAGTTGACAGTTGTGACTATGATCTTTGACGAACTCAGTAATTAGAAGTCTATTTCAAGTGAATTTTCAATGACTTAATCCCGATCGTTTCAGTGATAAAAATATGTAAGAAATAACACTATACTCCAGTTTAGCTACTGGACTTCTCAGCTATTAATGTGTTGATTAACTGATGTTAGATGTCATACTTGCTACTTGACTTTTTGTTGTAATAAACAGAGTACACAGTTATTTTCAGTAAATGTCAAACATGATATAGCAATCTACTATATCACAGTAGGGCAGTGTGCAAGACTGGCAAACCCCTGGTAATTATGGTGTTTACTTTGACATGGACAACCTTGGCCAAGAGTTTGAACAATAATTAGGAAAATGGAGTGGAAACCGTGTTTTTTTAACTTTTAATGTTGTCTGTTATGTCCAACTCCATTCTGGTGGTGTTTATTTTTAACAGTATTGACAAGTCAATACTGAAAAATAGTTATACTCAGCTTCTTGAGCATAATGCTCTTCAAACTAAGCAAAATAAATGGTTAAATGTTGCATTTAAGGATTTTTTATTGATTGTTGACACAAAATGCATTTCCATAGATCAAGCATAGAACTAAAAATGTTTGAAACGAAGAAATAAATAGGTGTGATTGGTATGGTGTATATGATCTGCAAGATGAGAAAATTAATTCTGCAATAGTGCAAACATTTAAAGTGGTGCCTGTTGGATGCGGAAAACTATCCCACGTACCTTTACTGACGATTATGTGCTTGATTTTGAATATTATGCCAAAAATTTCCTCATCTTCAAAGAATATAATATTTCTGCTTCCCATTCTGGAGTGACCATGAGTGAATACCTCAGTTCCATTATTAGGTCATTGTGAGAACAAGCTATGCATAATTCGTAAATGGGAGTTGTAATAATTGTATGATTTCCTCTGTTCTTTGGACTTTGACATGAAGTATGTCAGGAAGCACTAATGTTGGGCCCACCATATTTGGCACAAATAAACTGAAGACAAATAGTAGTTTGTTTTGTTGTATCATTGGTGTGACCAATAATAAAAGCCAATGAAAGGAAGGTTACCAGATATCACTACATAAATAACAGATGACATGTTATATTACTGATGTCAGTATAGTGGATTGGAAAATGGAAAACTTTGCAGGTGTTGGCTTCGCCATGTTTGGCATCTTCTACTCAGCAGCAGCAGTCGCGACATTTGTCGATTCATGAACATCAGGCAATGGATCTTCTCAGAAAATGTGGAATACTTGTGCCACAGTATAAGGTTGCTATAACTCCAGAAGAAGCTGGCCAGATTGCAAAAGAGTTTGGTATGTTGTTTCACACGTACATATGCACGCAACACTTTTCAACTGTTGTGCTAGAAACTTCTTAAATTGAACATAAGTTGTTTTAATCTAGGCTAAAGACCTTCTGTAGCCTAATGGAGGAAATTCTAAGGATGACTTTGGACCTGCTGAGCAGATACTGTTTAATGACCATGGGCAGGTTGTATGGAACATGATTTTCTGTGTTTGATGAGACGTGGAGTGATGTCCCAACACACCAGATGCAAATTTTTACTGTTGCTGTTCCAACGCCATCGGCCCTGCCACCGTACTTGTAATTTTGTTATTTTGGCTCCACTGGTCTACCATAAAGTGCTCTGCTACATATGTAGTCTCTCTCCTCTTCTTGAAAAAACATTTAGAATAACTGCAGATTGAGCTCCTGTAGAAAGGCTTTTCAGCCATAGCAGGCTTTATGCGTCCTCATTTTGTGCAATTAGGTGACACAACACTTGAGGGTCTTGTATTCATAAAATATAATGGTTTAAGACAAGCTTCAATCAAGCATGGAAACTGATACATGAGTTGCTTTTGTTTTTCTTATTGTTTATTTCTTTCTACCTTGTGGGATAAATTCCGTAAAGCCTCAGTCTTGTACTGTCTTGAACCTTGTGTCTTGGTCTTGTTCTCAGTCTTGGCACTCCACTGTCTTGGTACTGAAGTTTTAAGTCTTGCATACAACTCTGCCTGATGGTTATTTGGACTTGTACGACTCAGTGGTACATTGTGGTTTCTTCCGAATCTTCAAATTTTGATTTGGTTTTTGTTCAGGTGAGATTACAGGAACCAAAGATGTTGTGCTGAAGGCCCAGGTGCTAGCAGGAGGCAGAGGAAAGGGATATTTTGAGAGTGGTCTTAAGGGTGGAGTTAAAGTTGTGTTTGAGTAAGTTTTCAAAAATAATTTAGTTGCTGTCTTTCTGCTTCTGTTTTGACAGTGAAATGCTTCGAAACTTGCTTGAAAAAGAAAACTGCTAAACCAGACTTTAATTACTTGTGAAAAAGTAAAAGAAACTTAGTGTGTCATTTCAATCTGGTTTAAAATATTAGAAAATTTTTCATTTTGAAGCTTTTTGAGGAGCAATCGTTCTTGTGAAAAGTGACAATAAATGAAGTTTTGTTGAGGTAAAGGAAAAAGCTCATGAGAACGTCCTGTGAGGCTTCATGAGATCACATTTGAACTGTAACTTTTATTCCCTGCTAGTGACTTTTGCATCATTGGTGTCAGTCAGTAGTTTTGTAAGTCTGAAGGAAAAATATCCATTTGGTTGTGGACTTTACCTGAAGCGGACAAAGTTAGTGATGTGGAGTTCAGCAAAAAAGCAGCCCATATGATGATAAACTGATGCAATTATTCAGCACTTTTTGATTAGGTTTAAAAGAGATATATGGTATATGATAGTCTAATTGTTAGTCCTAGACTGTTAACTTATTGGTTGGTCTGCCCTGTTTAGAGATTGCTCCACTTTTGCCCTCTAGTGAATTCAGCTATAAAACGAGTTCACCTACTGGGCACTGTTGTTGGGAAGATTAGAAACTGAGGGAGCCACCACCCATATGCCAAGGCTAGGAATGTGAAGTTGGTAACACTTGATACCAATGGCTGCCTCTCATGATCAGGTTATGAATCCACTCTTCTTCTTACAAGAGGCTCAGCAATACTAATCCTGTGTAATGATTAATTATTCTGTATGACTGAATCATGACTGTCTCAGCACATAACAGATGAATGTAGGCATTGGTGTTTTGTTTTGCAGTTCAGAGGAGGCCAAGAACATCGCTGGCAAGATGATAAATTCCCGACTTTTTACGAAGCAGACTGGTGAGGCAGGCACAGTCTGTCATAAAGTGATGGTCTGTGAGCGTCTCTACTCCAGGCGCGAGTACTACTTTGCCATTGTGCTTGACAGATCTGCGGCTGTAAGTATGCTGCGAATCAGTATCTTTTACTGTAGGCTTCCTGTGAGTTAGGTTCTGGTGTTGTTGATATCCAAAGTCAGTTTCTGCTTCAGTTAGTATTCTGGAAATTCATATTGTTTTGTATGATAGTGCATACTGACATGCATACTTCTTAGGACAAGTCTCAAGGCACAAGACTAGTATGCTAAAGTTGAAAATGGTTGCATTTGAAGGGTCCAGTCATGCTGGGGAGCAACCATGGTGGTGTCAACATTGAAGATGTGGCTCGAGATGCACCAGAGAGCATCATCAGTGAACCGATTGACCCACTGAAGGGCATCCAGCCTGACCAGGCAGCCAAAGTTGCAACCTTCATGGGATTTGAAGGTGATAAGCTGACTCAGGTAGGTCTTTGCTTTTAGAAGAGGTCTTGCTTTTAAGGGTCCTGGCCTTCACTTTGTGGGTTGTGGCTATGGCATTAGTGTCATGAGCCCTGGGTTTAACTGTGATTATAATCAAGGATAGTGTAATGACATCTGACAAAATATGATTAACTATCATGCCTAAGGAATCATGTTGGTAATAATTTTGAGATATTATTTGACATAGATCATTGGAGTAAAATTATCGGGAACCAGCATGAAAGATGTGGCTCGAGTCTACCTCTACATCTACCTCTACATCTACCTCTGTGTGACCGATTTTTTGTAGCATGGTAAAATACACAGGGTAAAACATACTTATAACCATTTCTGTGACATTTTATTGACTTTTTAGGCAACGGACATCATAAAGAAGCTGTACGAAATGTTCATGCAGTACGATTGCACTCTGGTGGAGATTAACCCAGTGGCTGAAGCTGCCAATGGAAATGGTAACTTTTGTTTTCTTCTATCTTCAGTCCCTGTGGGACTTAATCAAACAGCTTGGGATCTAGAACATTCCACATTTCACACAGATGGATTGTGAGATTAGTGTAAATTTTGTTTATATTTTTGGCATTTACAGACTTGTTCCCAACTGACTTGAAAGAGAGAAGATCTTTTGCCATTACGTGTGCCAGAAATCTTCCATATTTTGATGGAATACGCCACTTTTAATGCTTGTCCTGGATTGGAAGGATTCTGTTCTTATTATCTGAATATTCTGCTGGTTTCTATAACATAATAAAATAGTGAGCATGTTGTTAAATCTAGTTCTGCTTACAGTGACAAGTCTGTTGCAGTTGAACCAACTTAAAGTGGAATATTCCTGTTCATACTGAAACGTTATGCATTTTCAGTATATGTGACCATGACAGAGAAAAGGGACCACCTGTCAAGAATAGACTTATTCACATTTTTTATTAGCTTATACCTTAAGGTAGTCATGCTATAAATTTCGGGACTTTTGATAAAAAATGTATGCACTTTTTTACGAAAATATAAAATATCGTTTGGTTTATAGTACTGTGAACCAAGGTGCAGATGCATTAATTAGATGCAAAAATCAAATTCACGGTCTTTGGGAAAAGGCCACATTGTGGCTGATCTAATTGTCCATTATGTGACATGGACAGTGGCTGATTGGTTGACTGACTCGTATTGCCTTGTAGTGGAAAGTGTAAATGTACAGTTTCAGAATCTCCCGAGACCGGTGCTTTATGGGTTCAAGAGTTACAAGAATGGGATGCTACATCATTGCATTTAGGAATTCTTACAATATGATTTTGTAGTGTAGGTGACTGGTGCTTATTAGGTAATGGAGCTACGTAAATATCAAACTCTAAAAAATAATCTTGGAAGTGATATTCTTTTGTGGCCTTGGCCTGCAATGATTTATTATCTGACTTTTGTAGTTTATTGTATGGACTGCAAGCTGAACTTTGATGACAATGCCGCCTATCGTCAGAAGGAGATTTTTTCCCTGAAAGATTGGTCACAGGAGGATGAGAGAGATGTGCATGCAGCAAAAGCTAACCTTAATTACATTGGACTTGATGGAAAGATTGGATGTCTAGGTTGGTACACAATCTGGCATATTTTGCAAATTTTAAAGCCAGAGTTTGCTGCTACTGAATTTTATGTGCTGAGTTGAGCAGTCAGAAAACATTGTGGTAATTCTGATGGCTTTGTTTTTGCTTGGTTTTATTAATTGTGCATAATAGGTTTGAAATAAGAGAATTGTAAACAGAGAATTTTAAAACCTAAGTAAAGACATACCTGAATTGTGTGACACAATAGCCAACAGGTTTGAGTGCTCATCTTATAATGTGGAGTGTGTGGGTTCCAGCCTCCTCTGAGATGGTTGCAGTGTAGGGACCTTGAGCAAGTCCTTCACGCACAGTTATTGAGCACCGTCAACTGATGATATTTGTCATTAGGTAGTGATGCTCAATAATAATGAAATAATAATGTATCTGTGATGCTGGCCCTTATAAAAAATTTTTAGCGCTTAACAACTTGGAAATAATTCTTAATTTTATATGTTTATATGATGATTTAAAATGTACTTCCTCGTGAACTGGCTTGTATGAAATTTCACTTTCAGGGTTCTATTACTGAGCTGTTATTTTTTGTCTTTGGAAGAGCTTTTTCTGTTTATTAGACAGCAAGTTACTGAAAGTCATTAAATTTGAGATGAAATTAGGATTTTCTAAGGCAGTTATTAATCTGTTTTTAGTGAATGGTGCTGGATTGGCCATGTCTACAATGGACATCATCAAACTACATGGCGGCGAACCAGCTAATTTTCTCGATGTGGGTGGTGGAGCCACCTCTGAGCAAGTGACTGAAGCCTTTAGAATCATAACTTCTGATAAAAAGGTAGAATTTCATTATTTATTAGACCAAATAGTTTTATTGACTTGGGTTACAAAATTGTAAGGCTTGCATCATTGCTGTTGAGCAGAAAAATATTGTGGAAGCCATTCATTAACTCAAAGACAATTACTTGCGTATAATTGTCCATACTATTAGTCTTTGCTAAAGCTGCAATAATTTCACAAATTTGGTTTTTACAAACAAGCTAGAATTTAATATTTTTGTCTTTTTAATTGCCTTCAGCAATATTACCTTAAATGAGTTGTGATTAAACTACTACCAAGCTATGATGGTATCAGAACTTTACAAAAATATACAAGTACTATTATTAACAATGGTAATGTAGCACTCCACTAGTTAATGCAAATTATGTTACTGGCAGAATGATCAGCTATATGGATAGGTGTTTTATTTCATAGGTGAGAGCTATCCTTGTAAATATTTTTGGCGGCATCATGAGATGCGATGTGATTGCCAAGGGAATCATCGATGCAGCCTCAACCCTCAAGCTTCGCATCCCAATCGTGGTTCGGCTGCAGGGAACACAGGTGGATGATGCCAAGGCTCTGATTGCTGCCAGTAGTCTGAGAATTCTTGCATGTGACAGCCTTGAAGATGCAGCTAGGATGGTAAGTTATGTCTTATTTTGGCCATCTGAAAGTCTCCATTTCTTCTATAATGATTGCTAACAGATCTAGGGGGTTTGGCAACAGAAGCTCATTGTCTGTCCACAGGTGATTTATTACAATGAAGCAATGCTGGCGACTGGTACGCAGGAGTTTCCTTGAAGAATCATCAACATTACATTACATCATGTTATTCTTAAAGAACATCTATTAATATACATTGTAGTGCAAGTTTATAACTTGAAGTCCAGCAAGTGAGTTAGTAATGGTAATTGTAACTTCTTTGATGCCGTTATCTGAAGCTTGAGACATTAACTGTTAGCAAAGGTAGCCAGAAGTCAAGTTAATTTCTAATCAGTCAACTGAAACAGTTTGTGCTATGGCTTACATTACTGGGTAAGTATTTTGTTGTTCAGCCTGTGGAGAGGATCAATAATTTTTTATAAATAGAGTACAGTAACTGTGACTTTAGGAAATGCTCCATCATATCTCAAAGCAGTTGTGGCTGAATGCTCAGATGCAAGAAATGAGCAAGCTGTTGGTGACTTCAGGGCAGTTAGTCATTGTAACACAGTCACTTTGGTTAACCAGCTTCATTTACTCACAAATTGTCACGTTGCATGATCCCGGGCATCTTTCTGAGTCATGTCCAGTTTCGTTATTGCCTACATTTTCTTTTCTTAATTCCAAAATAATAATTTACGCGTCAGACCAGCTTATGTTTGGCCGACTGATGGCAACATAAAACTGCAGGGTTGTGTTTATGTTATTGTGCTTTGTCTTATAACAAATTTTTGTGTTGCCTGTAGGTTGTCAAGCTGTCAGATATTGTTGACTTGGCTCAATCTGTTGCCGTCAATGTCAAGTTTGAACTTCCTCTGTAGATCACTGCGTATTTATTCCCACGTAGATGAACATCAAGTAGAAGAATCTCCAATGACATGGAATGACATGGATTTCTTTCTGTCTTGGCTTTGTGTGCCATATGATTCATGTTCAGTAGATTGTTTCCAGAAACATTGCTTGGTCATATTCTAGTTCTTACCTTTAATTATGAACATCCCTGGCCATCTTTCTTGAGAATGTTATTCGATCTCTCTCACATTTAGCCAATGCAGACATGTTGACACTTGCCTAGAATTATGTGTAATTTACGTAGCCGAGTCAGTAACATGTTGTTGCCAAGTTTAGGGAATGTTGTGTTTTAGATGTCTTTATCTTTTCTGTATCTAAATTATGACAAATATCTCTTATACATTTGCATAACAATTGGTGTTCTAAGATTAGTGTCAAGAAATTCTGTTAAAAATGTTGTAGTATTCAAATCAGGTTTGGTTTAAGTTTTGCTATACAGTTTAAAAGTTATGCCAGCTTGTTCAACATCTTTACACATTTTATTGGTTCATGTCGAAGCATGAAAGTGAACTGTGTAACGCATGTTCGGTGTTGAACGAACGCCTTCTTAACATCGTTTTCTTCATCAATTTTGTTTTCAGTATTTTAGCATTTCTTTCTTTGTTAGTACATTTGCATACATCTCAGTCTTTGCACATAGATCTTTGCCGATTCAACCCTGAAGTTTATTATTTCCTTTATCATGCTGAAGTGTTTCTGTTTTTCTAATCTGACTGTGTTGTTTTTGAATTAAGTGTCCAGGTAGTCAATTTAAAGTTGATGTAACTTGTCCGATATCAGTTTTCTACAAATAGGTGCTATGGAATAATTTTTCCAGATATACATGGTCTACAGGCATTCCACTAAACTGAATGATCTTCTTGGTTAAAGTATATTTAATATTCCTTTGCAAAGGCTTGACTGAACACCCATAGATGTTACAATGTAATGATTCTTATCTGATTATTCTGTTTTTGGCATTTGTTAGGATTTTGACCGAGTTGTACTTCAGTACATTTGTCCATGCCTTTAATGAGCCACCTGAGTATATTAAGACACAGTATGTGTGTCAACTCTTCATTTCAATGCTACAGTAAATTGGTTTTTAATTTCAAATGCTGTATTACTGTTTTTTGTGTCCATAAATAATTAAAAATAAACTATAGAGTTTGGTCTTTGGTTCTAATACTAGCAGTTCTACTTAATTGAGGCGACTGATATTCAACAAGACAAATGTGTTCAAGGTCATCCAGTTGGAGATGGAATATATATATATATATATATATATATATATATATATATATATATATATATATATATATATATATATATATATATATATATATATATATATATATATATATATATATATATATATATATATATATATATATATATATATATATATTGTAGTGTGTGTACAATTTATTAGAAACCCGCAATGAGCAGCTACAATACTAGCACACATTTGAGGTTTTATTACACAGAAGAATTTTTGTTTGATGTGATAGCATTTAATTCTCTTTGACAATTTTAGTAGCCCAGTGACTTTAGTGCTTAGATTCCTTTTCATAACTGATATTCTTTTTGTTGTATTTGCTGTGCTTAAATCAAACAGGTTTCATGAGGATTGTCTTTTTTTGTTTGATTTTGAAAGAAAACTACATTCAATGTCTTCGATTTGTTTGATGTCCAATATTCCAGTAATGAAGCAGGCTGATTAAATGCAAGTGAACTTGATCTGTCATTAGCATACATGGTCATATAAACCAAGAAAAAGTAGCGAGTCTTAATGCATTCATTAGAGACTTTAATATTAAATTTAGATCTGACATTGTACTCATATTTCAACTTTATTTTTACACTCTGCTGCTGATTTGAATTGACCAATCAGAATTAGTTTATACTCCGTCTCTTCAAAACTGAAGGCACAAGCACATGTTTCTGCTTCTGTATTTGTAAAGAAAACAAGGTTCTTTTAGGTTTTCTATGGTGTTTATATATGTGGTCTCTGAAAGGCTTCTAACATGCAAGATGTAAAAATAGTCACTTGTGTGAGAACTGGCTTGTGCAAATATTAGGCTTATTGTGCAGTGCTAATCCTTTGTATTCATTGCTTTCATGAATCTTGGCATACAGTATGTTGACATTAAGTATTTTTTGCAAATTATTTGTCTTAAAAATTCTAAGGTGCACTGAAACTCAAGACTTTATGATTTTTCTGTGACTGTTAACTCAAAATTTAGTCATACGGTTTTTGTTTAGGTAACAAATATCGATTTGCATTGGTATTCAAGTGTAGTAATGTTCACATTTTCATTTGGATGTTTTCCCAGGCTTTTGAGTTTATAAAATATACAGACTATGAGAAAAAATGTTACAGTTGCAAAAGTGGTTTTTCTCAACAGTTTAAGTTAACTTATTGTTTAATAGAACATGTATGATAAGTCCAGGAGTTGGTGCCCCTTGATTTGAAGACACTTCGGCACCGCTGGTCACCTGTTGGCAAATACATTTAAAATCATTTGGGGTATCATTCTTCTCCAGAGATTTCCAGGTGGGCATCTTGGAAATATGGAAACTCCTAATGATCTCTGAAATTCCTTTCTAACACTAAGCACTACGAACAGAAAATATTTGTTTTTTTTTTGCTTTTTTACCCAGCTGTATTTTCTTCCTTGAATTTTACATGCATCTCATGTACATCTTGCTTTGTTGTGAATTGTTTTAGATGTTCTACTTGTTTAATCATGCAAATAAATGAACAAATTATGGTTCTGATGTTGATCTGACAGCTTAACTTTAGCCAGCGATTTGTGAATCCTCGTGAATCTGTTGCATTAGATTGATTCCTATCTTGAGGTGGAACATCAGTTTTCCTTTCCTTGAGGCCACAAGTATAAGTTATTTAAGAAACTGAAAGGTACATTAGGCCAGAAATTCTTTAGCAAGAGTTGTAGACTTGTGGAAGAGTTTGGGGGATAGTAATGTTTCAGTGGACACTATCACAGCTTTTAAAAAGAAGCTAAGAGGGATTGGCTATTAAACATTCCTGGTGGTTCTAACACAGATTATGTGTCCATCTGAACCACTTAAAACCCTAGTTATGTTATGTTAGCCGTGCGGTCCGTCGGGTAGCACCTGAGGATCCAAGTTGAAGTGAGGATCTGAGTTAAAATGTGCCTAGCCACAAAACTGGAGTCCAGAGGCACCAAAGTCCGGAATGAGTTGTAAAGACTGCTACTCATGCTGTTATAAATGAGCTAAATTATAAACATTTGAAGATTACTCAGGAAAACCATTCAATCCGTTAGTGGTCGACCAGTTAAAATGGTGGTCGGGTTTTGGTAATGTAAGACCAAATAGATCTACCATACAATGTATTGTAGCCTACGGCATGTACATACAATTAGAAAAGGCACGAAATCTTGAGAAGACTTCACGAAAACCTCTAAGCGTAGATTTGGTCACAGGTGAAAATCTGAAAATAAGAGAATTGAATTATCGAGCAAATTCAGCACATGACTAACCAGTTTGTCTAAATAAACAAGTCATAAAAAATCAAGTCTTGGCCGGCAGACGTGCTCAATGTCTCCTGATTGACTGGATTCGACCGTCTAAGTAACGTGGCTTCACCCGTGGGATCACGGCCTTCTAAACAGAAGTCCTTGGCGGGATAGGAAAGCACTTCAAATTTCGGACCATGCAGAAGTATTTAACTGAGCCCTCGAGGCTATCTCTTTGTCGGCTCCATCTTTTGCCAGTTTGGGCTGTGGCTGTCGCAAATGCAGGCCGCTTAGGCTCATAATTACACATACGCTCCTGGGGGTCCAGTTAAAGACTAAGAGTAATAAGACGATTAGCCGATAGGCCGTATGTGCTAATACAATTATTTGAGCTCCGACTGATTCTACAGTACATGTTTTGCTCCAGGGTTCGTCTTGTTAAATGAACACCTTTAGTGGCTTTCAGTGGCCGCGCCAAATAGGCCTGTGGGGCTAACAGGCTATAGACTCTCTACGCTCTCTGTTTCGCTCTTAAAGCCTTTCGAGCTTCTATCGCTAGGCCTACTCTATTTTCTCTGTCGTCTTTCTTCTTCTCATTGCTAATATAAATCAAAACAAACCAAACAAACAAAATAAAATTTGTCCATATAAGTATAACGACAAAGCTAACAACACTAATAGGCCTAAATTGATATCATAGCCACTGCTTGTGTTTCACTACACAGGCAGAAAGCCTACCACTTAGTAGTTTTTCTGCAGCAGGCGCTATATAAATGTAGCAATACAAGAGAAAGAAGTAGGAATAGGCAGACAGATGGGCGGGCAGGCAGGCAGGCAGGCAGGCAAAGAAGAGACAGAACTAAGAGACGAAGAATGAGGAGTGGATGGAACAGAGGTAATCAATTTCAATGGGATTGGCTCGTATAGGTGTGTGCATGTGGGTGTGCATGTACGTGCGTGTGCGTGTGTGAGTATGGCGCCTAGTGGCAAATGTCAGCTGGATGTTGTTACATGCAGTGAGCATGTATGCGCCGTTAGGCCTTGGCCATTATATTCGTGGGACTAAGGGCCATTAAAACGGTTGGCGATGATTAGTTTTAGCGGAATTTGCATTCTATTATATGCGTTGTCAGACGCCTAGAGGAAAACCGTTTAATTAAACCTCCAAGGATACGCTGAACAGAGCCCTTCCTGCCAACCGGTCTTTACACAAGCGATTTATTTAGGCTTATGTGTCCATGGTCCTTCTTAAGCGAGGATATTAAACGCACAATCGAGAGCTGTTATCTGCTGTCCGTCCCAATAGGCCTATTGATTAACGCACAGTAGACTGCTGTTATAGACGTTGTCCGTTCTTAAGCAAGTAGGCTACAATCGACAACTGTTAGCTGTTGTCCCTATACTGATTAACGCAGAGTCGACATCCGCTGTCAGCTGTTGTCCTTAGCCACCACCAGCAGCAGCAGCAGCAGCAGCAGCCGGTGTTGTGATGCTAGCGTTGGTCGTCGTTGTCGTTGTTTTGTTGGCGTCTGTCTCGGGTTCGCAGTCGGTACCGAATAGCAACGGATGGAAGGTGGCTGATAAGTCGAGCAAGGAGTTGATTGACGAAGAGAGGGTGGAATTGGACGAAGTCATGGTCCTCTTGCAGTCTGTGGCACATCAGCTGGCCAGCCTCAAAGGAGTCGTTCATAACTTAAAAGTTCATAACCAAATGATTTACAAACACCTGCATAAGATGCATCAAGAGAAGTGCCAAATGACGCCAAAGAAAGATCTCACCTGGACGGCTGGTGTGGCTGCGACAGGTAAGATGTGCATATTGGATCGAGCTGTCACGTCCGCTCTGTCTGTTCTTGTACGTCTAAACTTAAAACTTGTCTGTTTAAACTTCTTTCGGTCTCCC
Source organism: Norana najaformis (assembly GCA_964023275.1). Taxonomy (NCBI): domain Eukaryota; kingdom Metazoa; phylum Annelida; class Clitellata; order Crassiclitellata; family Hormogastridae; genus Norana; species Norana najaformis. The sequence goes on along the minus strand of OZ029913.1, from coordinate 20,758,759 downwards.
TGATCTCTTGGGCTTGAACTGGACTTCTCGAACAGATGATGACTGTTAACTAAATGCCCATAGTTTAACTTCTATGCCTGGTGCGCTATGATAACGGCTCTCAAGAAGTATAATTAATCTGCATCGATAAATCGGATTTAATTAATCGGATTAGATGAGGTCATGATCCTGTACACTTCCAGATGAACACGGTATAGGCAGGGCCGTTTTAAGGTCGTCGTAGGCCCTAGGCACTCTCGCATTCGTAGGCCCCAACTGCCAACTCTGCATTAGAGCTAAACACATTCACATTATTTCTTGATGTCTATCTTCCCTTGCACTACTTTCAGCTGAAGACGACTTAATGCGGGAAATGACATTTGAGAACATTATATGTGATTTTGCTAATGCAAAAGCCGCAAAGTTAACATAATGTAGCACAGCTTAAGTTAAACTGTTTCAGCACAAACTTTAAGGTTATTAAATTTGTATTTCCTTTTCTATTTTCGGGTCAATCAATAAATTAATTTTTTCAATATCTCATTTTTGACTTTCGTAGGCCCCTATAAAGTTCGTAGGCCCTAGGCACAGTGCCTACTGTGCCTAATGGATAAGACGGCCCTGGGTATAGGCCTACATTATAATGGCTTATTCACGATATGGGTCTATACACAGTCGTCATATGCAGGGCTATTATATATTTCATGCAGCAGAAACCATATACAAAACCATTGACTTTTATATTTATAAGTCGAACTTAGAGTAGCTCAAAGTCATATGTGCACTCTGAAACCCGAAAACGGCAAACCTTATGAACGACAGAGAGAGTGAAAGTCACTAGACTAAGTGAATGTGAATCATGCTCATGGTTATGTACAGAGGTGCAGCTACTGTGGCTGCGAATGACCCCTGGAAGAAATGACAACGTGATTTTCAGAAGATGTTGATCTGTCATCTGACTGTGACTGTAACTGTGAACTGCAAGGTGTAACCAAGAAAGATAGGCAATAGGCCTATAGTATGCATGCGCCTTATACATAGAGCTAAGGAGTGGCCCGCTTGAAATGGATTCGCTCATGTGAAAGGGTGAAGGTTGCATATGCATTATAATTGATTATGGTTTAGCGAATGGAGAACGGATAACTATTGGAACCAATTAAATTTTTAGAGTGAGCGCACATTGTTCTGCTTTACAGCATGTGACTAAAGTAATAACGTATGGGCGAATGTAGAAGAAATGTAGAGAATACTATAGAGACGCTACTGAGATGGTGGGGGATGGTGGTTTGCTTATAGCGGGTGACCGAACAATATAAAACAATTAGGAAGCTGATTGAACTAATCTAACATGGCGGTGGTCGACCTACACAATGGGGCGATAATATAGGCCTAAGTCTAATGTATGCCGATAAATATTTTTTGGATTCTGTTACTGATCTGAGACAGCGAGGAACTTGGTCGACTCGCCGTTTATAACGATTTTCTTGTGTGCATTTTTCATCATACCGGGCTTTGTGATGGCAAAAGTTTTTGTGTTCCTTTTCTCGGTTTCGCTCGGATCATTCGAAGTTTTATTCACAAAAGCTGTTTTGTAGTAGGCTGAATGAGGCAAAATTAGGCTCTATGTGGTGGTAGCCTACAGGCGCCTGCATAATGAAACACTTCATTATACAAGAGTTTGTCGTGGGAATTAAAAGATCCTCAGCTGCTGGGATCATGTCACCTTTTAATTCCCACGCCACCGAAATCAGAATACAGACAACTGTCTACTTTTTGATCTCACGGGAAGAATTAGGCGGAGAACGATATTGGTTTTACCACTTGAATAACAATTAAGTAAAGAAATGTTCTTGCAAGCGACTATGAATAAACCATAAGTTTAAATAGTCTAATCATAATCCAATAAAAATTCAGCCAAAACCTATGCAATTAACGAGAAGGAATCGCGATCTAAGGCAGTGATGAAAGAAAAAAGTTTATAAGTACAGCAAATTATTTTGACACTTAGCAGCAAACCTGCACGGTCCATAAAGCGTCATTGTAATGCTACTCAAAAGTAAATCGTAACAACTTAGAGCAATTAATTTGGATTTTGGATTCATTTTAGCCATTAATCTGTGCAGTACAAATGCACTGTAGGCCCTAAATTGCGCAAAAATTGCTCAGCTTTATTTTAAAAATTAAAATGTATCAAAGTGGCTGACTGAGACATGGAATTCAAACCCTGCCTGAGATACATACAGGTGAGCTTTTGGAATGCAACACCAAAGATTTCATTGCAAAATACATTAAAATTGCATTCTCTGATTCTCAGATTTGCTTATAAAATTCAACAAAATCACACGCAAAACCGAATTCATACTTATAGGCTGCGTGATCAGCTCAAGAAAATTCCAGACTTTCCCATCTCCCTCAGCCTGTACTCTACCTCCACCCACCCCTTTAATACTAATTCTTCTGTGCGCAGGAGACCCAAGTCCTCAGCTTCTGTGATCAAGACGCCCATCTTTCTGCCAGTCTGCCTGCTTGCGCCTTGGACCTTGACCTGGAATCGAATCTGATCCTACCTGCGTATCGATTTTATTTTGACTGAGCCCTTGCGAATAAGCTGGTTGCCTCGACTTAGCTTTCTTTGGGCGCTGTAGAAATCTCGAGTTAATTAATTGGCTTCTAAGTGCATCAGAAACGCTGGCGGAAGCGAATCCGCTCCTTGGCCATGCCTATTAAGGTCCTTCCAATCTGAGTCTAGGGAATAGGGGCATGGTCAGAGTGGTCCTTCTTGATCCATCTTTGCACCCATGCTATTTGCCCTTTGCCTTGACTTTCTAAACTCGGGAAAGGGAGGGAGGGGAAGGCAGGGAAGCCAGAGAGGGATGGAGGGGTGACCTCTGTCGTCATGAAAGCTGTAGCGTCTATCCACACCCTTGGCTGGTGTAAAATGTCTTACCCTTTTATGACCCACCTCCCAAGACAAATATCCACTCAAACTTTTAAACCTATCATGTGCCTATGATCCAGGTTCTGTCGATGTTGTCAATATTAAATGGAACATGACAACCTTGTAAGCAACTTCTAAACAGCGAGTTTAGAAGCGGTTGAAATTTGTTGAAGTCTGTTTAGTGGCTGAGAAAACCATTCTCTCGGATCACCTATCCTGATCGTCACTTGACTCCCGTAGTTTGGCCATGCTCACTACCGTATTTGTAGGCCTACTTGTGTATTTGTATAGCCTACAGGTAGGCCTAGGGCTTTTTAAACATCTCAAAAGCGCTGAAACATGCATGGCTATATCCGATACATCGAGAACAGGCGCGGCTGAAACGTGTGGCAACTACTGTAGGGCCTATATATACTTATATATATTATACTTAGTATATATATACTTACACGTGCCCTTGCAGCAATATATATATATATATTGCTGCAAGGGCATGTGTGGAAGGCATGTGAGGTTAGGTCAGAAGGTGACACGTGCCCATGCAACATTCTGTTAGGAACATGTGCTCATGCACCTGTGTTGGAAGGAGTGTTTGAGGGAGTGGTTAAAGGAGTGGTTGTCTCGTTGGTTGAGAAGGTATAAAAGAGGGAGCTTAAACTGTTGGGGGAAGTTCTTTGTCTGATGTTGCCGTGTTGGAGAAAGTTCGTTGGTTTTGAGTCGGTTCTGAGGTTTTCTTTGAGATTCGTTGAAGTTCGTTGAGTTGACGTTGTTGCTGTCAGATGTTGCCGTCGAGTGTTCGAGAATAGAGTTTTAAACCAACGAACGTTGTATTCTGGTTCGGCCTATACCCCTACGAGCCTAATTGTTTTCCAGCATGCAACAATATATATAAATATATATATAATGCATAGGGCCTATGCGAAATACTTTCTTATACAGATATGGTATAAACCATAAATGAAGATAATTTTATCGGTCCACTTATCGTTTTACACTAAATACCTTAATATCAGAATAAACTGCTTAACTCCTTTGATGGGTTGTTAAAGGATTAAATATATTGCAAACATTCCTCCACCATCAGTCCTATGGATATCACGTAACCTATCTGTTGCCCATTAAAAGTCCAAGCCGATAGGCCAGCGTATATTCCCATTTCCCGAAGCATTAGACAGGCCTACGTAGGCCTATGTATATTTATATGTTGGTCCTGTATGTGTGTGCTGTCTAGCTTTTGGCCGCAGGCAATAAACGTACCTTGATTTTAAAATCAAGTTATGTGTGGACAAATGTAGACATTAACTGAACTGAGGTCATGAATTGCTTTGATGTCAGCCGGCGAGGCCCCGATGCTGCCAATTTACCCGTAGGCTGGAAATTATGTATTTATATAGTTTAAGAAACATGCCGAGTAGAATTGAATTGGGATATGCATTAATTACTACTATAATTATTAGGTCAAATTAATAATTAAATGTGTATATCCATAAAAGTGAACGAATAGACGTAGCTAGACCTCCTGGTATTTGTTGAAGTCCTGATACCCCTATTGACTAAAAGCTTTTTAGGTGGAAGACCTAATTCTTCTTCGACAACAGGTGGAACAGGGAGCAGATTAAACAGCAAACATGGGACATATTGATACAAACTGAGACCTACATAATCTTGGTTAACTGCATGTATGCTTTACAAAAAACTACATAATACACTGAGAACACATTTGATTCGGGATATTCTCTGATGCATGGCGCATTATTATATAGGCGCAATAGCAGTAGACGATAAGAGTATGCCTCACGAACGTAGGCCTATGTAAACTGGTGACTGCCGTTGAATGGCAGGCCTAACTCATGCCTTTGTTCTTCTGGCGCTTCTGTTCTTCTGTTGTAATTCGTCTCGTTTTAAGAAAGCATTAACTCGTGAACGTGTACGTCTTCTTTTTCTTGACTACAGCGATCTGCCTACACTAGATCTTCGCAGTGCACAGATGCACGAAAATCCTCAGCATCTGCGGCAAACTTGTCACGAAAGGCACGCAACTGCACGTCTGAGCCAGCATAGCCCTAGTCTAACAGATATACGAGAACTTGCTTTAAGGGAGTTTTGCCTAGGCCTATAAGCCTAATCATCGTCTAGCGACTCACAGATGTAGGCTATTTAGCGGAGATCGAAGACTGGAATTGTTTAATTATAGGCCTATAAAATGTAGGCCTAACTTTTTCATCCGTTAAGTCACTCGCGAGCCGATGTGTTAGATGTAACACCATAGAATTCATAAGAATGGGGATAGATGTGCTCTGGTCCGCCCAACTTTTCACCCTAAAGGTATAATTTTTGTGTCTCACTTTACCGTTTGGGAAAAGCTCGCAGGAAGGTCTGCTGGGAAGGAAATGGAAAGTCCTCTGAAAGTCAATCACCGAAGAGCGCGGTTCAAGAGTAATAACCCCCGGCCAAAAGCCCCCGGCCAATAACTCACCAGGAAAATATCCCCCCAGTTTTAAACCCCGATCAATATCCCTCATATTTAACAAAAATACAAATAAAGAAAACTTTCAACACTTTTATTTCTTGTAAACATACTCTGTAATACTAAATTGAAATAAACAGAAGTTTACTTAAGTGAACTGATACGATAAGTTGTGCGCAATCCCGCGCATACAGTTGATAAAATATAGGGTTTTATAGTCGGCATCGATTTGCAGTATTCCGGCACTTGTCAGCATATCGTTTGTCTTAGTGGCCTCCGAGGGTGTCCCACCAGTAGTTGGTTGCACCTAACTTGCTACAGTGCCTGTTCCTGTTGCAGCTGGTCCAAAAACCGCCAGAACATTTCGATGGTAGCTATTACTGCCTGCTTGAAAGCTGCGATGCCACTCTTCGGTTGTTTTCTGCAGTTCATCTGGGCTTCTATCGAACATACGTCACATCTGCAAACTGAATATTGGTGGTCAGCGTGCATTGTGCTTCGGCCTTCCAGAGTAAGTGGACTCGAAGTAGCAGCATAGCAGCAGTCGAGCTTTTGCTTGCAGTACTTCAAAGGCGTCAACGACAGACTCCACTCCACAGGGACGAAGGCAGGCGTGTCAGTCGTTCTAAGTTCTAAGGATAATTGTGGATCAGTCTGGTGCTGTAGCTGTAGACCATGGCGCTAAATTTGACGATATAGGTTTTGGCTTAAATGAAAGAAGCAGACTTTAATGTCGGCGTTGGGAAAGACAGCGCTTGTGCTGGTGATGACGGCCATCTCAAATTCAGTCACAATGGAAGATTGATTCAAACCACCATGCAGATGCATGAGCTCAGTGAGCATCTGTGTGTATGTGGTCTGCTGTTAGTTGGTCATCAAGCACTGGACACAGGGAACTGTTAGGCCTACATCAGGCACTGGGCACGGGGAAATGTTAGGCCTACATCAGGCACTGGACACGGGGAACTGTTAGGCCTACAGCTGGAGTCAACGGATGAACTGTATGCAGATGCTCGAAAGAGAGCAACTGCATACAGGAGCGATGCCGTTTTGAAGGTCCCATCCAGGAATTACCTCATCTGCATATCTTCCCATGGAGACATTGGCCGGGGAGTTTTATCCTAGGGAGTTATTGGCCGGGGGGGGGGGGGGGTTTATTGCCCGGATGCCCAATAGCGTGAGAAGTAAAAATTGGGGTGGGAGGTGCTGAATATACCACACCACAAAAACTGCGTGAAACCCGTGGAAGAGCAAAAAATCCTCAGTTTTGTCACTAGCAAACGGTAGGCCAGGTCTCGACGATTAAAACGTCGTAAAATTATTGGCTGTATTAAGCACAATCTGCCCTACTTGCCCTCTTCTTGATCAGCCCACCAAAGCCCCCACCCACTCCGTGCCGACCGGCGCCGTTGTGTGTGCGTACGAGATGAACTTTTAGTTTACGAGTCGTTCTTAAGTGCGATTTTGTATTTTATTTGAATTATTTTTAAAACGCACGGTATGCACGAGCTCCGTTGGGTGGCACCTTTGCTCTTCAACGCTCAGCTAAGTCTACAGATATCTCTGATTGCTAGCGAATATTTCATGGCAGGCCTAACTCTACACGCACGACTGCGCAGGAACTGTCAGTGTTAAAGCCTAATATTACGATATTTATGAGGCTTATTTTTTCAGTCTACATTTTAGAGGAAAGCATTGTTGCACTGTGAATAGGTAAGCTACGTTTTTTATAGAGATCAGCTAAAATATATAAAATTACTATAATCTGATTTGCCTAGCCATAATATGCCTATTAGGCCTATATATAATTTCACATGCATGGTCATTGTACACACATACAGGCGGCGTTAGGTTTTCCGACAAGGGGGAGTGGAAGGCCAAGAAGGGGTCACAATAATCTGCAGTTCAAGAGAATTACGTAAGCACACTGAAGTCAACCTTTGTTCTGGAGCAACTGGGGACCAAACGGTTCAGTAGACTGCCTCTGGCTTTCCCTGTACAGTCTCCATTGTCTACATAAGATCTTGACAAAACAAAACTTGTTTTCGACCAGCTTATCAGAATTACGAAGCAAAGGCTGTGGTGGAGGAGGCAAGGGCATCTTCTGTGACCTGTCTTCCGAGGTTTCATCACAACCCCGAAACGCGCAAGTGTTATCGCGTCTACCCGGACCAACGCGTGTCCTGGCGAGTGGCCCGTGACCGCTGCAAGTCATCCGGAGCAGAACTCGTTTCAATCCAGTCGACCAGAGAACAGAGTTTCGTCAAAGAACTACTACGAAAGAAAAGTAAGATTCTACTTGAATTGAGATGTAGAAAAGTAGGGTTCTTTGGCAGAGTCGGCAGAGTCTAATTAAAAACTGGGAGATCAAGAACGAAGCTCCCGTGCGATCTTTCGGCTTAAGCGCAATCGTAATATCGTAAAAGTTAGATAAACTGATGAATATCCTTCGTTGCTGGTAATGAATTTACCGGTAAATATTTTCCGGTAAAAATCCATACTACGAGAAAAATCCGGAAATATCCGGATTATGATAAAAATCCGGCTTTTTACCGGTCGGAATGGTAAAATATGGTTAAAATGACTAGTCTGATAAATAGTGAAACAACTTGAAGCATAGCCTAAGCATTTGTACCATTTTACCATATTTTACCACAGTAAAATATAGAGCGGAATTTTAGCGGTTAAAAATCATTTCACATCACTAGTTGCTGGTTGCATGGCTCAAAAATGAAGAAATTTTATACGACGCACCGGGAATCGAATTCAGGATGGAAGACCAAATGAATTTTACGGGTATGCTTATGAACTTTTACGAAGTAGGCCTAGGCCTGGCTTTTGCCCAGCAGTAAAACCCTAAGCAATGTGCGAAAAAAACAGTAATCCTACTAAGTGTTACGGGGCACAAGGCCTACTGCATGATAAGGGGCATTAGGCCTGCTGAATGTCACGGGGTATTAGGCCTGCTGAATGTCACGGGGCATAGGGCTACTGAATGTAATGGGGCAATAGGATAAACTGAATGTTGTGTAGTAAGACAGCAGGTCTAATGTAAATGTATATGTAATGTAAATATGCAATGTAAGCCTAATCAGAATTTGTTAGGTGAGTCGTAACCTGCTGATGCTTCATTCCAGATTCTGGCAAATGTGACTACTGGACGGGACTGATTTCCATTAGGAGAGCGACGGTGGGTCATTCCTACCCCCATTCTGGCGGAGCAGGAGGAGGAGAAGGAGGGCGACGGGCTGTGGGTGGTCACGCATACCCCATCTGGTACTGGTCGGGCGATGGAACCAGTCTCGGCCGATACTCCAACTGGAACGAAAACGAGCCAAATGACTTCAGTGAAGGAGAAGCAGGAGCCGGAGATGGAGGAGACGTCTGTGTTCAGATGCTCTGGATCTTCGACTGGAAATGGAACGACGCTTCATGCACGGAATCCATCGCCTGCTTTATCTGCCAAACGCCTCCACCCCCTCCATCCAAGGACGCCTCCTTCCGGCGAAATTAATGGAGCCCCATTATCCATCAATTCCCACATGAGAAACAATTCCATCCATATTCATGCCATATATATGTCACCTGATATTTAGCACTCAAATCGATCACAGTGTGTGTATGGAAGAATAACAGACATAGCAGACATACCATAGTAAACTTACATCCACTGTCAACTTTCATCTGCCCAACCTCAACCTCAACAACAACATCATCATCATCATCATCATCATCATCATCATCAACAACAACAACAATAAAAGACACAAAACAAACTACTACAATAAGGAATAAAAATCATTTATTGCTTTGGGTGAAATTATTGATAGCTATAACATATCACGTTTGCAGTCACCAGCTCAGGCTTGGACCCAGAAGCTTAAACAGGGATAACAGGGTGCCAACTTAAGCAGGCTTAAGCAACATAATATCTTGCAGAAACACTTTAAAAGAACTTTTATAGTCGCCATTAAAACAATGCTCATGATGCCAATATTTACCCATAAATTCAGTCATTGTAGAGACAAAGAAGTAATGTTGATGAGTATGCAAATGGTTATGTCAGCTCAATATGGCTGCGTTTTTGTCATGCATCAGATTCAGTACTTGTCTTACTTCTGACCTATTTGTCACTCTGACTGCCACCACCAGCATATCCACATTAACAAATACTTCATCAGCAAACAACAGAGTTGCTGACTTAAATAACAAGTTTCAATAACTTCAATCTGGTCATTATTTAGTATGTATATAATTCAGAAGTCTTTGAATGACAAGTCACTCAAACATGAAATTGCCAACAAAATGGAAAAATTTCCAATACAATGCCAATCACAATGGTTGAAAGCATATTTCTAACTAGAATGTGACAAAATCATCAACTTCTGAAGATGACAAGTTTCAAGTCGGAGATCAGCCTTACAGATAAGAACTCGCCGAGTCAAAAATAAATTGCAGTCCACTCAGACAATCTATTCTACAGTTATCCAATCTCTTTATATATACTGTTGCAGGGACACGTGTGAGCAGGAAGACTATGGATGTCTGGATGCGGACACATGTGTCCATGCAACAGTCTGGTAGTAGCAAGTGCTTATGCACCTGGGTCTGAAGGAGTGTCTAAGGGAGTGTTGCTGAGCTGGTCGAAGTAAGGATATAAAAGCAAGAGCAAGAAGTCAGAAAAGAGAAGCCAGAGTCTAAAGTGTCAAGGGTGTCTAAAGGTGACTGCTGTCTGATGTTATCATTGTGTTGTCTGATGTTTTGATACTGGATTTTAAACCAAGAACATTGTGTGCTGGTTCTGCCCCGATGTATAATGACTACGAGCCTACACTATATACACATTATATATATATATATGTGCATTGAAAATGACACAAACATGAAAGCTGCTAAGCAGACAACGTTCACACAACAAATTTATAATACTTACCTAAAAATTGTACAATCACTTTATGACTCTAACACATAGCAAATTGTCCACAAAAATAGCAATCGTCCAACATGTGACAAGCTGATCGAACACAAGAATTATAATTACTGACACTGGTTTACTGAAACAATTTTTAAAAATCTCTCTTGTTAGATGCACAGACCGAGAAAATATTCACCTAAAAGACCTAAACAAACAATACTGGTGCTTGAGAGAATTACATTGTTCTATCGGTTCTGAGCCAGCAGATCAAAGACAACATCAGATTATCACAGAGAATAATGATATCACTAACAGTGCTATCAGACTGACTCATATTCATGCTGCCATTCCAGGTAACGCTTAACCATGGCACGTGCTGAGGGCTTCGTTTTTACCAGAGCCGCCACAACATCATCTGTTGTAATGGTATCCAGCTGAATTTCGAGGTCTTCTCCTAAAAATATTATTCTGTACATATATAACTCCCGGATTTTATTATCACCTACGGCATCTTTCACTTTTGCAACCTAACCTAATATCATCTGAAGACTTCTACAGACATCAAATAATGGTCAAGGCATCAATCAAAACAAATTACTAAAGTCTAGTTGAAGGTGAGCTATGATGGATACGCCAGGTCAAAAAGATGAATTCTGCAGTCAAATCTGAATGACTTGGAATATGCTGCCTGTTTCTGTTGGACAGGACAGACAGAAGCAGGCAGCAACTTCCAAAACTTCAGAAAACCAGCAATAACTATATACATATTCAAGATTGGAGTAATAACAACCTTCACACTGCACATACTGTAAAAAAACGTTTGGCATGGCTCAGCCAATACATTTTCACATTTTTCAACCTAAGGTGCACCATTCTAGATTGCTATTTAACAATGCACACAACACTTTAGAGAGGTTCTAAAAGGCGCTATATAAATGTCCAGAAACTAGACTTGCATGCTTCTGCTAGCTGCTGCTAAGAGCATGAGATGCACTCTTAGTAGCAGCTAACAAGTCACTTGGCTTTTTCTGATGTACCAACAACCGAATGCACTTACGATTACTTACATAAATTGTCTATAACTTAGAGATGAAACCCAAGTTGAAACCCATTGCTAGAAAAACTGCAAACTTTTTATCTTCTTAATAATTTTAACTTGAAGAAGTGCTGGTTCCCTTGACTTTTAGGTGCTAAATTAATACAGAGATTACAGTTACGATTACCTTCAGCGTGATCTTCTAGGACTGCAAATATTTTTCTCATTGGTCGCATTGCAGCTTCTTTGCAGACAACGTGAATATCGGAACCAGAGTACCCTTCAGTTTTCTTAAAAGTAGAATAAAAGGCCAATAATCACAGTTGAAACTTAATTAGGAAGAGTGACAGTGTGACAAAGTAGCCGAGTGGTTGACCACTCACCTTGCAGGGCGTGGGTTCGAATCCCTCCTGTTTAGGGACTTTAAGGAAGTCCTAGTATTAAAATTTTCTTAGTATAACTGAATCAGGTTTGTCATTAAATATTTGCATTGTGTAAATGCAAGATGTAAGTGAAGAACAAGATAACTTTTTTAGCATTAGCTTCTGAATAATGATAAACAACTACCTTAATTCAAGTGTAAAGTAAAGCAATATAACGTAATCAGACATTTACATGGCACTTTAAAAGTTTTCTATTTGTCCAGTTCTTAACATCTTTTGAATCCGTTTAATCTTGCACATCTTAATGTCACTGTGTTCTATTAAAAATACTTCTTTTACATTTCAACATCATCCCTATTTCTAATACAGTATCCACACTTGTCTTTTTCAAACTGCTACAACTATTTGCTCAGGTTATATAAGATATTTTCCTCAGTGGGAAACACCAGCAGTTAATATAAACGTCACGACCCATTTACTCACTTCAGCCAAAACGTTGTAATCAAGATCAGCGAGTAACTCAAGGCCATTACTATCTTGAGAGCAGACAACAGCTGGTAAGTAATGTTGAAACATTGCGAGACGTGCCTCATGCGTTGGCAGACCAACCAAGATTCGCTTTTCTAAGCGGCGCAGCATAGCATGGTCCAACTCCCTGAACAACAAAACAACAAACCTCTAAGCAACAGATATCATGAGACACTTCACTGAATTAATTCTACTGTGCTACTATGATACTAGCAGTTCCCTGGTTTTGACATTCAACTGATACACTACTTGATTGTAAGAATGTAAGAGTATCAAACATCACAAACAGAGCTCAGATATCGATTCGTTACAAAATACGAATGACAGCATACATACATTTAAAGAAACAAGTCAGCGCTATTCTATTCTTGTAAAACTAGCATAGCTCAGATCCATGACTAATAATATATCGGAAACTGTCCACTTTTCACTGGTGGCCATTCCTACATCTATTTTAAGATGCTCTTAGATGGCATTACAAAAATGTTTGGCTACACCAAATTAAAGTGCCGATAAAATGGCAGAAGACAAAATTGCCAGAACAAGTTACTGCCAAAACACTCACCAAGGCAGATTAGAAGCAGCAAGAAGGAAAACGAGATCTTTTGAATTAGATAAACCTTCCATCTGCATAAGAAGCTCTGTCTTCATGCGACGACTTCCTTCATGATCCCTGAAAAACATTAACTGCATCACAGTAGTCATAAAAATTTGCAAGACATGCTGCTAAAAAGCTTTGTTACATGCGGATATACAGTATAGACCCATTAATGTGCAGACGTTGGGAGTCAAACTCAACCACGACTGCATACTAACAGACTGCAGGTTAATGTTAGGCCTTGGAGAGAGAAGGATGCAAACTGTGGTGCAACACAGCCACAAACATGGATCCCTACATCATATATGACCTTCGTAACAACAGACTTTTAGTGCAATTGACTGCATGCTTAGAGTGAGTTGGTGAGCAAATATATAGCATTACACTGCAAGTTGCTGACCTGCATGTTAAAGTGTCTCATGTGTCAAATAGGCAGCATTAGGAGGAATGGTACAACCACGTGTTAAGCTGATTCATGTGCAAATGGGCAGCATATAAACGGGTCTGTACTGTACTATATATCAAACATGAATTTACAATTTACTAGCAATCTACTTAACAGAAATTACAGCTACAGATGGGTCTTTGTTGATCACAAGGCATTTTCTCATATTACCATACTATAACAAAGCACCACAATCCAATGTAAAGTACTGTTTTTGGCACTAAGCAGTTGTGCATTAGGAAGTTGCATAGTGATAAAGGCATACCATCTGTAGGAAATTACCTTACTTTAGTTTAGCTTACCTTACTTTACCAGATCACATTGCAAAGACAGCCCTCATCCACATGCCATGGCTGATGTCAAGTGCATCAAGTAAGAAAATTGGACTGGCTGTACACTGAACATAGAAGATGCTCTACAGACTGTTCGACACTCTCGATGGAATGGCACATGCATCACATGGTAAGCCAGCGGAGACAAAACATAGGTTCTACTCACCCTCCAGCACCTCCTCCTCGCTGACCCATCAGTGAATCTAATTCATCTAGAAATATTGTTGATGGAGCATGAAACCTTGCAAGTTCAAACAAAACCTGAAACAAGTGCAAATCAAAAGTCCAGATGTCATCTGTAATTTGATATTCCTATCTCTGATAACTACACCTACAGAACATGTCAACTGCACAGAATCAGTTAAGTGACACACACATTTTAATATTTTATTTACCGGGTAATTAACGTTTATAAGATTCAACATAGAATACAATACAGAATACTGAGCAAACCACTGAAGCCACATTTAGCTGTTGTTGGGTTGTTGCAATTTTTGCACTTCAGTCAAAGGAACCTTCAACCTAACGGCTATGCATCTCAAGACCATCCGAAAAGAAAGACCTCATCTGGTGAGTACAATTCTATAGCACCACTGTTGTAAAAATACAAATGCCAAAATCCATAGAAAGGTAAAACCCAGATCAATCCACTAATATAGTCATTTCATAAATGACCAGTTACACTACTTTATCTTACGAGAATATTACCAAACTAACCTCTCAGGCACATTAGCTCAGAAAAATGTGGAAAAGTAGGGGAAAATCCCCTATTGCTCCCCATTAGCTGTGCTTCCTTATAACTGTTTCTCTCCCTCCTTCCTTCTCCATCTCCTTCCCTTCCTCCCCACCATCCCTCCCTTGCTCCATCCATCCTCTTCTCCCTCCATTCATCCCCTCCCTTCCTCCTATCCCTCTCTGCCTCCCTTTCCTCCCTGCCATCTCTTTCTCCCGTCCCTCCCTCCTTGCCTTCATCTCTCTCTCTCTGTCTCTTTCTCTGTCTCTATCTGTCTCTGTCTTTCTCTCTCTCCCTGTTAGATGTAGCAACTCATTCACCTCTTCTGGGGCTAATCTCCTGATGCAGCATATTTTGTCTCATATTATCTGCCATACTGCCAGCATTTCTCATAAACATTCAGAAGACCAATCGTATCATTTAATTTGCCTGCAGTGCCAGGTGTGCCAAATGCACATGCACACATGCACCTAAGGCTGTTGTTATATGGATCTCTCAAGGACCTCTACTCTACCTGGTGGTCAGGCAATACAAAGTAACTGGATATATGCCAAACAGAAATGAAAAAGGGTTAAGCTTTGTTTCTTTTCTCACCCGGACCAATTTTTCAGAGTCTCCTCTCCATTTGCTCACAATGCTTGATGCTGAGATGTTGAAAAAGGTTGTATTACACTCGGTTGCTACTGCTTTTGCCAGAAGCGTCTTTCCAGTGCCTGCAAACCAAATGCTTCTGTCTCATAGAAAAACTCACTTATTGCAGGTGGCTTACATCACTAATATCCTCTTGAATATTCAGTTCAATCACAGCAAGAGTAACTGCTGCAGTGTTTGTTATTATATGTTCACCTAAACATTTCAGTTTTCCAGTCAATGGCCTCATTATCAGAACTAGATTTTCCAGGAAAAGGTTATCTCGTATCAAATCATATCTCATATAAAAAAATCTTTAAAGAAAACTTTTAAGTCTTGATAAGTTATACATTCTTTACGTCTTTTATTTTCAATTTATTTACTGTAGTTATCTTTTCAACAGATGCCAGAGATTTTTACTGTGAGACCCTAACAGTAAGGCCTACACAAGTACTAAAAAAACTCAGACAGACTGACAATCCCATGCTCAAACAGCACAAATCTGGCCACCAAATTGTTGTAAATTATAAATTCAGCAGAATTCTCTAACCAGGTGGCCCATACAGCAGTAGACCCTTCCATGGTGAAAGAATGCCAGTGAAAAGTTTGGCATACTGTAAAAACAGAGCAAAGATTCTGTAAAACAGATCACCTACACCCAAAACCAAACAACAATAAATAATAAAGGAGTAATGAAAGCATTTTATCTTCCAAATTTTGACTTCTTTCAACAATACTCTTCATCAATGCTCTGTTTCATGTTCTTTCGTTTACTTCTCTGTAGCACAGTCTGGCCCCATTCACTCCATCATACAGTCCAACAGCACAGTCATTGGTCTTCCTGTAGTCGCCATCCTAGACTCTATTCTTCTTTTTTGGAAGTTTTCAGAAGCAAGCCACTATGAAGTATGTGTGCCATCCAGTTCATTTGGCTTTTAAACCCAATCAGGAACATCATTAAGTTTTCTGAGCAGCACAACTGATGGAGCTCTAACATCACTGTCAGATTGGGAGATGTGAGCTATTCACAGAATTGTCACATTCTGCTATCTTTGGCATGAATACAGACTTGAAGCTCTGAATGAGGGATTAACTATCTGAACTATGAATTATCTATCTGAACTCTGAACGATGCATAAAATATCACTGGTGAATTAACCTTGACCATACTGTTCTTGAAACTTAACAAATATTAAGCATTTAGAAGCACTTCTAAAATATGGCAGCAGGAAGAAGCATTATCAAATATCAGTTCTATTGCATAATATTGTAAATATGGTATCATAATTCTGAGTATGAAAGGAAACCTTGCTTATCTGAGCAGAATATATTTAATTTATATTTAATGTGATCACACAGAAGTTTACAAGCTTTTATATCATGAAACTCTAACCTTGATCGGGTAAACTACAGATTCTTTAACAAGGCTTTTGGCATGGTCTAGCCCAATGATGTCATCCCATCTAACATTTGGATTCTGCAGATAAATGTCCTAAAATGAAAGGAGACAGAAAAATTAAAAAACACTATACTGTAATAATACAGCAAAGAAAAATCCTACATGAAGACTTATTTACAGAATCAATCCAAAATGTTTCATAATCAAGGAGGTTATTGTTCTTGTTTGAAACTAATTACATAATGTTCTAGCCTAAAAGTTTAAATAAGAAAAACCGAACATTAAAAATCACATAATTTAACTTTCATGACTAATTTTATATAAATGACAACAATTTTAATAATCAGAAATGTGAATTAATAATTCGTGATAATTTACAAAATGTGCACGAGTTTTGTCTTCCTTGACTTATTACTTAAGTATGCATTATGAGTTTATTGGCACATGGCCTATTCTGACTTACAACTATTAACCTAAGCTACAAACTTACATGACGTAGGACTTACGCGACTTATGACTTGAGCAAGTTCCCGCCATTCAGTGTTGTAGCCAACAAAGCCTCCAAGAGGCTTCAGTAGCTTGTCCTAAATAATAGCATAAAAATTAAATATGTAGCATAATAAAGATAAGGCTGACAAAATTTAGCAACTGCTCTAGCAGAAGTGACTAATGTGGTTAGCAAGAGAAGGAACTTCATACTTTGGTTTTCACAGGTCAGTCTAATAAATTAGTTCAGACAAATATTCATCTACAGAAAATTTTAAATTCCATTTTGATCTCTATTAGTCTTTAAACGTTTATCTGAACAAATTCAATTAGTTGCAAAACATTAGAAATAGCTACTTGTTATGCACATTTGTTTAAATGATCCTGAAAATACTGAACATTTCAGATGTACAGAGTTTGAACTCACGCCTTCTGATGCATCTTCAATGTTGTTTAGTCTAGTTGCATCATTGAGCATCGCTCGTATGTCAATTATCTGCTTGCCACACTAAACCACATCATAAAATATTGAAACAGAAAAAGTATACAGCAGCACACTTAGTAACTTTTTTCATGGTTAGGTTTGTGCTCAAATAGCCTTTTACACATGTTCTAACTTATGCAAATCTAGCCTATCATCAATGCCACTCTGCAATGGTACTAACTTCTCACTTATTGACCATGCTGTCATTTTGTCACTTGGTACCAGGAGAATATCTGTACCTGAAGCTAGCCCAAGAGATAGTCCTGTCTATGAAGTGTTAGAATTCATTTTTCTTAGCCTCAGTCAGTGTACTCATTAAAGCCGAGTTCACTAGGAGGCGCAAGTGGAGCTGAACTCTCAAAACCAATTTCTGCCCTGGAAGGGATTTGAACTCCCAACTCCACAATGCTAACCACCAGACCATTGTGCACTCCTCTGCTTGGCACAAATACCACCTTAACTGCTTGGTGCTTGATTGTATGGATAGGTTTTGGACATAATCTTCAAATCTTAGTATTCTGTAACAGCAAAGACATCCTCAAACTCTGCAAGCATCATTCAGTTATGAACGAAAGGAGAATTTCTCTACAACTCTAAGGGTATGTACAGTACACGATGGGAGGCTCTTTAAATGAGCTACATAAAAGCACATACAAGTTTCATTCTGCCACTGTACAAAGCTTAGTACTGTACAAGAAATTCATTGTAGTAGATTTTAAATTCCTAGGATGAGATGGAGTGCTACCTTGAGAGGTGGCTTCTGGGTCGATGGGTTGGTTGTGCCATTGGTTGTGCCATTGGTTGTGCCATTTGTACTGGAGTTGATAAGAAATCCCTGGAGGGTCAGACCATCCGATTTCTCTTGTGATCCATTGGCCACAGGCACACTGACATTATTACCATTCTACAGTTAGAAGCAGTGACAGAAACTGCATAATCAAGAAGTTCTGTCGATACAGTTTGGGAAAATAAGTTTACGATTAAATGCATAGTACATAGATGTGTATTAAATACATATACTGGTATAATACACATATATATGTAATAAAATATAATCAGTGGTCCCTCTAAGGATAGGGGTAATGTGTGCAAAAAATAAGAGTCCGTACAAACAGCCCTTATCCAGGCCTGAACAAATCCTATCCAGATTTCTCTTGTTCTCTTTCTCTCTCGCTGCTCAAATTCTAGACACCACTCACTGTAGCCATCTGATTGTCCACCTGTCTGACCTTCGGATCTCCACCTGGAACTAAACCCGACATCCTGTGTGTGGATTTTGCTTTGACTGAGCACCTGTGAATAAGCTACTTCCCATAACTTCAGCTTTCTTTGGCATTAAAAAATTTGGAGATTACAATGGCTGTGCTACCACGAGGTTTGTATGGACTCTTGTTACGAAATATTTTTATACACTGAGAAGAAATCACACATGGCTGGATGCCCTGGGGCCCAAGCTGGCTTTCCATGTCCATGGTGGTTTTGGTCATCTTGTCTACTTATAGCTTCTCAGGCATATTTTAAATTTTCCTGGAGGTATGCCTACATTTGATCCATCAAGACTTAAAAGAATTAATGAGCATCACCACCATCACTGTTACTGTTATTTTTAATAGTATTATTATTATTATTATTATGACTGGCGCATAAATGGTGCCATTAATAATTTGTAACAGCCATGAAAGGGAAAAGGATGAGAAAAATTGGTACCCCCACCTTCTAGACCAAAGTTACACCCTTGGATGTTGTCAAATATAGCACAACATTTTACCACTACAAATTTTATGGTACATTGTTTTATGAAACAATTTGGAATAATACTCATATTTTTATTCCACAAATAATTTACAAGGCCATATTTAGGGGTTTATGGATTCAAACCCTCTTCCAATTTTATTCTCAGTGAATGGTCATAAAAAACTGGCAAATTCACATTTTCCTTATTACCAGAGAGTCAGAAAAGACCAATTCCTTATTAAGATGAATTCTAGCAGACTGACCTTTTGACCAGTTGATGAAGACGCTTTTCTAGATGCAGATGAAGATCGACCATTATTTACAGGATTAGGCGGCTTTTGACTTGACGGAAGTCGTGGAAGACTAGGAGTACTGCTGATACGACTGGCAACAATCAACAACTGACAATCAGGCTATGAAATAAACTGTAATTGCATAACAAGAAAAAAATACTACTGTCTTAACTTGAAATTTAAAGTTAGTTATTACATGGATGATTAAAATCATGAATCCATGATGACTGCTCTGACAGTGAAGTCTATGATAAGTAAATAAGTAGCCTTTATTAGCATCTGACAAGCACACATGCATTACAATGTACAGATCGATTGCATACATATATTTAAACAAGATTATAACATGGGTAACTATGATAGGCAGACATGCAAAACCAACTATAACAAAAGCTAAATCAACACTCTAAACTACTTTGAACAGTTTAGATTGAATAATAGATAACACGAATGGGTGTAATCTCTTGCAAAGCAAGTACTTGTCCTTGTGAACAGGTGGCAAGAGCTGGTAAGATGGTGCCTGAGAATCTGCAATTTCTGGAAGAGCTTCCTGTCTGCTCGAGCAAACAGCTCTTCTGCAGTACAGTTCTTCCCACATATCTGGATTCTGCGAGCCTTTTCAAAATGCTGCATTAGTGCACACTGTATCATGAGAGGTAAAAAGTCCAGCTTAAGCCAATAATGCACAAATGATTCTTGAGAGAATGATGGCTTGAAAATTGATGTCCAGCTTTGAGATTTGTAGGCCCTTATTCTTAGCTGATTAAGAAGGAATCATCACTGGCTAATGAGGCTAAGAATATAATTATCACGGGTGAAAAAGAAATGTTACTCTCTAGGATGATTCCAAGCAGCTCGACACTTTCTAGCTGCTCAACTCTGAGTAAAGGCAGATAAGTGATATACAGAGTGTTTGATACCAAGGCACTTGAAATGTGTCTCTACTTTTGCAGATATTAATATAAAGTTTGTTTAGTGTAGCCCACAACTTAACATTTTCAAATTCTGCATTAAGCCCAATTTGGGAATTTCCAGGATTCAGTAGAATTAAATCATAGGCATGTTTACATAGGTAGTTGTCTTCACATAACCTACACAGAGCTGCAATGAAAACAATGAATGGAACTGGTCCTAACCCAGATCCCTGCAAAATGCTTTGCGTAATTGACAACCAGTTTGATAGTTTTTCATTTGACTTATCAGCATAAGCATGACTTCTAAGGAAGTTTGCTATCCAGTTAAATATATTAGGAATATTTGGAGCTTTCAGTTTCTGGAGGAAATTAAGATGATTGATAGAGTCAAATGCAACTCAGAGGCTTTAATATCTTTGCAGTTACTTAAGATTTTGGATCAGTGTTCATTATTAATGAAGTTACTGATGATGAATAACATTTATTATTAATATAACTTTTTAAAATAAGATTACTGTTCTGTTGTTGTAGTAGTTGTTATTGTTATTATTGTTATCATCATCATCCTCATCATGTAACTATTATTATTTTACCTAAGGTAGGAATCATCCCACAGGAATGCAAAATTAAATTGCTATTAAAATTATCTGTATCTGAATCATGACAAGTGCACCTAAAAGTGATGCCCAGAGAGACAAGTAATGTATCAGAACTATCAAATTCTGGCAGTAAAAATTTTGGATTATAATTGTGACATATTTCTGCTGAATCGCTGCCAATAATATTTTTACTTTTATTTTTACTATGGTTATGGTCTCTTTACTTACGAGAGGTGCTATAAAAATGTGCAGTTAAATTACAATTATGATTGATATTATTTAGTGAAAGTAGTAGGCCTATTCCAGACATTGAAACATTTATACTGACTTAAAAGATACTTACGGCTGGTTTAATGCGCCCCTACTGCTTCGGTTTGGTTTGTTTTGTGTGCCATCTATAGGGAAAAGAACAAAAACTGTAAACTAGTGGAAAATTCTGCCACCACAACTGATTATATGATATTTGACATAAAATTTCGTTTGCAAAATAATCAACCCGAAGGTCATCATGATGTTCATTTTCCAGATAATTAAGTTTGTATTCATTAGTCAAATAATCAACTCTATGTTTTTAGTTAATCGGTTTCATAATTTATAATATTAGTTGTTTTTACTTTGTAATACTAAAACAAACTCCCTTCAATATTGAACAGGTATATTGCAGCTTTAAAAAAATAACAACTTTATGGCTGTTTTGTATTTCAAACACAAAGCGACAAAGAAAATAATAATCATACTGGACAAAATGAAACTTACCATTCGGGAGTAGTTTCTTGGTGATCTTTGGATACTTGTGAAATTTGACATGATAGTAGGCTTCATATTCCATCAGCACAGTCTCCAGGTTGACATTGTCACATACTTCGAATCGATTCAGCTTCAGGCTGGTTTCCCGCTCCAAAGTCTGAGCCGACTCTATGTACCTGTAAAACGCCATGCAGTTGTGGACTCATCACACTCACCTGGACTGAAATGAATGCAAAAGATTCTTAGAAACAGACATATGCAAACTGCAAAAAACACACCTGTAAGGACTGTGATGCATATAAGAAGACATTAATAATAGAATTTCCTCTTATCTTGACTTCTTGCATGGTGAGTTGCCTGTGTTTGACTTTGTTTTCACCTCCAAGGGCGACTTGGGTTAGTGTTAGATAACCACAAAAACATACCCTTCTTCATTCAGGTAATGAAGTACCAATATTAGGAGATTCTTTTTCCGAGTTTCTGTTCGTTGCTCATCCTGCAACACACACAATAATAAACAAATATACTATTAAATATAAATGTATGTGTGTGAGTATGTATGTAAGTGCGTATGTAGGTATATATGTACATTTGTGTGTGTGTGTGTGTGCATGCATGTATGTACATGTTTGTAGGTAAATATGTATGTATTTATTTATTGATTTTATGTATCACAACACTTAACATAGCACCTTGAAAAGACCTCTCAAAAATGCTCCACACATGGCTACTTAAATCATCTAAGCTGATGTTGACCCAATGATAGAAGGTAAGAGTTACAATAAAATGTGTTTCAGATAATGGCTGTTGCCAGTGCAGAGCCAGAAGTTGAATGGGTACTCTAGCAGAAATAACTTTATTTATCTTTCCAATAACCTTCTTACAGTTTATTCAGTATCAAAGGACATCCTCACTGCTGCCATTGGCGTTATATTACGGTAGGCTTAGGCTTAGGCAGCTAGTTAACAGTCACTGATTTAAATGAAAATGTGCACGTCTGTCTATGGCCTCAACCCTGCTCATTTTGCAGGGAATTTATTGGGCGAGATCGTTTGAATGGGTGCCACATCATTTTAGGTCCCCGTGTGCGGACAGTCCTAGCCCGAAATAAAACCTCTGAAATATAGCCAATATCGGTATGCGAACCGGCATCTTCAAGCACAGAGACGCCTTGACTTACGCTTCAACCAATGTAGCTAACCAGGCCAGCAAACAATAGTTTAAAAATTGTTCGTAAAAATTTTCAAGCCTATAGGTAGTATGCACGTGTTCCTGAATCTGGATTTTTCTGTACTTATAACCACAACTTGCTGTCATAGCTAGGTACTATAGATAATACACAAAACCTTATCAGCTGTATAAGTTAATCACTTGCTTATTTACTTAATTCATTAAGGTGGAGCTCGAGCTCAGATGAAATAGAAGACCATGCAAGAAGAAGCCACAAATCAAACAACGCCAGGTCATAAACAGGAACTACGCTTATGGCTTTCGATTCGTTTTGTTTACCGATTCTCTAACAGCATTTGCAGTTCGAATTGCTTGAAGACTAAGTGATTCCGACATCTTTCCTCGCTTTTGTTTATGCCGTCGTTAAGAGCCACCATGATAAGACTCGTTATGTAGCGCAAACTTGCCCTTCGCAATAGTAATCTACAGCATTTTTAAGGCGCTACGCTAAAGCTAAGCGCAGAGCACCAGCTTATTCACGAGCGCTACGTCTATTCATTGTCCTAAGATAACTTGTAAAGAACAAAGTCCGGTTGCCAGAAGACCACAGCAAGAAAGTTACGGCGTGTTGTGTTTAGACTGAGAGAAATTGGAAGTCGACGGATTCGATGGATCAGAGTAACACTTCTTGAAAAGGATGGACTTTTGAATGGACAACCTGAGGAGTAACGGATAGAGGGGCTTGAGAAAGATGATTGTGGGTGTACGACGGGAACGACGGGAGGGGTAAAGGAGCGGAGAATTTGCGAAATTCATCAGAGAGAGAGAGAAAGAGAAAGAGAGAGAGAGAGAGAGAGAGAGAGAGAGAGAGAGAGAGAGAGAGAGAGAGAGAGAGAGAGAGAGAGAGATGTGCAGTGTGATATATGGGTCGGTTATAGAACTTAACATGAGTAGTTCCTGGAGGACGGGCAAGAATGGGGTAAGAGGACGAACGGATAGAGCGGGATGATTGGATGGTAAAAACTTTGCGTAGATAAGTAGACAAGGAGCATTAGTGGATTCGAAGTTAAGGATAAAAATTAAAGTAGACAAGTTTTGAATGGACACTATAGGTAGCGATGGGAGAAGCAGCTTTAAAATTGAGCATAAAATAATGCAAATGTAGCCCACACATTTTTATAGCGACCACCACTTCCCCGTTTGAATGCGTATATCGAATACGGCGATGATCTCGAATATGAATGAGACAGATGCGAGAGTGGTTGAAGATGTAATCTGAAAATGAGAGATTCGGAACAAAGGTGATGCCAAGATTGCGTAGAGGCGAATCAGAAGTGAATGTGCTAGTGAGAATGGAACAGTTAGTTAATAGGACAATGTAAGAGCCAGGGACTATCTTAATCTGATCTGGTAAAGAAGAGGAATCAGGATGTGAACTTCTGGAGAAATGTTTTCAGTTTTGAGTGTAAGACCTGCACAGGGATTGCAAAAGGTGACGTGTTGATAAGTTCGCACGATGGACCAGATAATTGTTGTTGTTTTGGTGGACTTTATTTCAGAAGTGTTGAGCAGCTATGGCTACATAGCGATTTCCAAATTTTAAGGATGAGTGATGGGAAGGCGGAAAGTGTTGGGGCAGAAGAAGAGCGGGTTGAACGGAATGGTTAGATTGTAAATAACTGACGAAGCTAGGGTGGTTGGGTTACAGCTATTGTCATGGCCCATGTGGGCCCAACGGACGTGGCTGTCAGGGAAATGGCATTAAAGTCGCCTATAGACATAACGGGATCTTATAGTAATTATTATCCTTATGTATGGACATTGCAGTTTTTAACACCAACAAAAACCTTAAACCTATCTCATCGGATGCGATTGTCACTCTACCATCTACTAGCCTACTCTCTGCGGGATTGGTCATGCATGCCGTAGGATCTGGTATGCAGAAAAAATGCTAGATGTGATTGGATCGTTTGAGACACGTGGACGCGTTGTAGCCTGCTCTGATTGGGTATCTGTAGGCAGGTGCACGAAGGTATTACCAAGGATCCGTTGGCGGCAGTTTAAAATTTTGACGAAGTTTCGACACTATTAAGTCAAGTGATAAAATGTCTTCGTGGGATTTTAATGCTCCACAATATGTCAATTTTAATAAACTCCCGATGGATGAAAAAATTGACACATATTTCGGTAGGTTTGGGACAGTTGACGTTAAACAAAACTGAGCGAACGGACGAGAATCTTCATGCATGGTGCACTTCATGAATTACCCGATGTCAACGCGCAGACTTTTAAAGTGCCTTCTTTTAAGTAGTAAGGCAATCGAGTTAGACGCTGATGAGTTGGCAATCAACGACTTTGCCACCGTCTAGATAGTATTTTGTATATCTGTTGGAGTTATGGGGCTGTGATGTTTGTTAGGCCGTGTTCGGTGAGTGAATGTGGCAGAGCCTGTAGAGTTAGGGTAAAGTAAGTTAAGTGGAATCCACAGATTATGAATAGAAGTCCACCTGGACCTGCTAGTGACACTTCATATAACATGATTTCCTCAATACCAGGCTGTGGCTCTCTCTGGTGGGCTGCAAATGGTTGCTTCGTTGTTCTGCTTGTGTGTACTTCCACAGCTCAACGTAAAAGCTTGTCACACTTACCCTCTGGAATAACCTGCCTTATGAGATGCGGCTTGAGCTCCTGAGTTTGTCAATTCCTCTGTTCTGCAGGTGTCTTGTTTGATGGTGGCTTCCCTGCTTTGGGTCAGTAGTGCTTCTGATGAGTTTATTCTTGAATTGGTGCTTTATAAATGTCAAATTGCTATATGAATTCTGATATAATGTCTGGAATATGGATCCCGAATTTAATTTGTCTTTAGAACATGACCTCAGTATAATGCTAGCTTGTCATAAAAGTTACTTGATGTGGATCCCAAAAGCAGCATTATGAAGCGGTTCCTGTATAATACAGTTCAGCAGGCATTATTATTTTATATGAAGGTGAGTTGCGTGGAATTTGACCATGAGACCATTTTTGAAAACAAACAGAATGTGAAGAGTGTCATATATGTGAATAAAAAATCATTAAAGAATTCATAATACATGCAAATTGAACCTTTTGTGGCAGAGGACAGCAGAAGTTAACTGTTTCTAGTGTAAGCAGGGTAATGAATGCGTACTATACTGCCTTCTATGCCACACCCTGAACAGAGCATACTCTGAGTCGACTATACCCTCCAGCACACTTGTAGCATAAGTGGAATAGGCCTTAGTTACCTTGATGAAGCTCCAGCCTTCCTCATCAGCAGTCAGTTGTATCATTTTATATAAATCCTTTTTTCTTTGTTCTTACAGACCTCTAAACATTGCTCATTTTGGAAGTCTGTAAGGTCTGTTTTATGTCAGTTATGAAGCTGATATATAAAGTAAAACACTGACCACTGATGGCAATGACAGTGGTCTGTGTGTTTATATCAGCTTTATGTCATCATTTTCTTGTTCACAATGAAGTCCATGCTCTTGTTCATTCACTTCCTCTAAAGTGGGATTACCTCAATTCATTCCCTGTTTTCTTCTTTATTGTCTTTAAGGTGCTTTATAGTCTTTGTTGCATGATGTTCCTGGCCTTGATTTCCCATCACAGAGTTGACATCTTCTAAATTATACTGATGATTGATTTTGAGCTAAGTGCATATTTTTATGCAATATTGAGTCTGTGTTATTGGTGACATTTTTATGCTATAACATAAGTAGTGTTTGTTACAGTGTTCTTAAAAAGTTGCTCCAAGTTTCCTTTTGAACTTTATATAAAGTTAGGCTTTTTAAACTGTTTATGGTATTTCATCGTTTTTACTGACATTGTGCTGCTTTTTCACTTTTATGTATTCATTGTTGTTATAAATTGTGGGCATTTGACTTGCATTTCGAAAGATCGCTTACTTACTTACTTACTTAAACTACATTCGTAATTATGTGATCGGTGTTGCATGTGTATGTTTAGGAGATCAGGAGTTCTGGAAAAGATATTTCTGCAGAGTTGTTTCTTTATATTTACAGATATAGATCATGAAAACAACACAGTCAGTCAACTTGCCAGTGCTCTGAATTCATCAAAACTTTCAGACGACTGTCATTCTGATAAGTCTGATCAGCCACACACATCTATGCTGAAAGGTAAACAGTTACTGAATGCTGTCTTTTGACAGCATTTTAAACTGTTTTTCTTAAAAATACAAGGGAATGTTCATTCTTGAAGAGAATGGATTTCTGATGCAAGTTTGAGTTGAAACTGTGTATTTTGAAGTCTGAACTTCAAATTCTGAACTAAGAAATCAGACTGAAAACTCTGGAGCTTAAACATTTGAGTTGTCTGCATGTGTATGTATATATATATGTATGTGTGTTTGTATGATTGCATGATTATATTAGTCACTTAATATGGTGCCTTTTAAGTACCTTTGAATAGAACTAAATAATTCTTAAAAGATATTCAGTGCTTTTATAAATTCCTCTGTGTCATAATGACAGAAAGCAGGGAGGCAGTCTACTTGGGTTTAAATATTGCCATGTTTTGAAATAAATTAATCTTTTTTTTTGAACAGTTACTTTGTCAGTTTTCTTTGAATTTTATTAAATTGGTTAAATATCTTCTTTCTAATGCCACAAGATAAGTTTTTACCTGTTTATTTCACTTATGTTGGTTTTGTAAATGTGTTCCATGGCTGTCATGGACAGAGATACTGTATTCCTGCCTGTATTACCTGAGAGTCTCGCCTGCTGTTCAGCTTTGCTCCCTGCAACATGTTTACCCTTTAGCTTTCTGTGCTCATGAGTCAACCATGAGCTGAAGATTCTGTTCTTTCATTTACTAATGTTAGGTCATGTCTTTCTTTATACTTGTTGAGTGGTTTGAGTTTATACTTGTATCTCTTTACTATAGCTTTTTCTGATGTGGAAGCTGAACTGAGTGAATTAATAGAACATGAAAAGTAACCTCTTTTAAAGCCAAATTCTTTTCACTTCACTAGACAAAACCAACAAATTGGTAGACAACAAGACAAACGATGGTGAACGTATTCTTGCTAACCTCTGTGCATCACAAAAGGAATGGAACAACAAAGCAAAGGTTACCATCAACTCAGATCGACCTTCAAGGTAGCTCAGTTTTTGGCTGAAAATTTACTTGTTTCAGGGTAGCTCAGGATATGGCTGAAAATGTACTTGTTTTGAGTTTATACTTATACATCTTTAGCTCTGGATTAGGCTGAAACTGTACTTGTTTCAAGATAGCTCAGGTTTTGGCTGAAAATGTATTTGCTTCAAGGTAGCTCTGGATTTGGCTGAAAATGTACTTGTTTTAAGGCAGTTCAGGATTTGACTGAAGACGAAAGGATTTGCTTTCAAAGTTTATGGGTGGTTTTCTTTTTTATGCATTTTTTCTTCCTCTGCCAGATTCTGCCACTGTCTAGAAATTATAACTTTTTAGTGGCAGTTAGTTATGCAATTATTTGATTGGTTAGTGTTAGTTTGACAGTGGGTGGCATGAATTACTTCATGGGATAATAGCTAGAATATATTTGTAGCAAACTTATTGCAGTATCTTTTCCTTTGCTAATGTGGCTGAATATTTAGTATTTTAAACAAGTTTTGCATACACTTCTCAACACCAAACTGAAGTTTTGATTGCTTTTTACTCTAGGAATTGCAGACTACTGGCTAAGCTGGTAAAAGCAAAAGGTATTCGTCAACATTCTCCATGCAGGTACTGATTGAAGATTATCTCATCCCATTCTTATCGAAATGCTTAAGTTATATGCAAGTCCTCAGTTGTTTGTGAAATGAGGCAAGAGCAAGAAAAGGATCATTCAGAGCTGGAGACATAGAATTCTAAACAGATAAGCTAGTATTTAAACAGGCATGCAAGCTGATAGCTGGACATTTTCTTCATGGCATTTTTAACCTTATTTGACTAATGCATTTTCATCTACAGTATTACACAAATCAGGCTTGAGTTGACTACTGAAAGTTAACTCCTGGAATCCGTGCTATGCATTGTATGTCAGTTCATGCTATGAATGGTGGTTCTGGCATATATGCTTGTCAGAAGAAGCCAACTTACAAATACAGCTTGAACATAAGCAGAAAGTGAATGTCTTTTTAAGAAGCATACAGATACAGCTTGAACATAAGCATAAAATAGATGCCTTTTTAAGAAGTATACAGATACAGCTTGAACTCAAGCTTAAATAGATGTCTTTTTAAAAAGCAGAGAGATACTAATTACATGAGGTAAAAGATTGCTGGATATGATTTTATGTTCTCAAAGAAAACTTTAATTTACAGGTCAGAATTCTGTTAAAGTTAAATTTAGTTGTTTAGGGTTTTATGTTGAATGTGATAAATTTTATAAACTGACCTTTGTCTTGTTTGCTGCTGATCAGATCTCCACTGGCCAAGCGTATTTGTCCTACAGTTAATCCTAAACATTCATCGTCTGGTCAGGGGCATCTTTTTATGAGTTCACAGTTGATGGGTGATGTTTCTAAGGCAACAGAAGCACATAACTGTCTGCCAGACAATGACTACCTACTGGAAAGAACTGAAAGAAGCTCACTGGGATCTACCATGGAACCACTGGGATTGAATGGAAAAGGCAAACTCCGTTGCAGTGAAAGATCACAATCTTTGTCGTCGGTTATGGAAATAAGTCAGAACTGTTTGCAGTCAAGATCACTGGAGTTGAATCCAGTATCGAGGTCGGCCACAGATTTGGGCAGAAATTTTAAATGTGCTTCTGCAAATGAACCTAAACAGTCAGATGCCAAAATTGCCAAAGAAAAGAACTGTTCGCATGCAGATAAAGGGTGAGCGAGTTTGCAAATGTTGTGAGTTGAGTTGTAGGATAACTTGAAGTCAGTTTGTTTTATTTATATTTTGCCTTAATTATTAATCATGCCTACGATTCCTCACTCAGTTGATGGACATATGGCATTTTAACAAATTATTGCTTCCTTACTTAAAGTATAAAATATATATGTAACTTGATCAGGATGAAAATATGCATATGACTAGCACATATCTTGTGGAATTAATTGTGAAGGTTTTGATAATTGCACAGAACCTGTGCTAGTCTTGAGGCATCTAAGAAGGAAATCTTCATCCTAGTATAATTTGATGGTACTGTTGATAAGACAGCACAGAATCATGACTTTTAAATTATAAAATATATAACAGAGGAATTTGGGGGCACAATTCTAGAAGACTTTGTATAATTCATAAGGAAATAACAGTCTAGTGAAAACTGACCACCTAACCAGAAAATTACCTTCAGCAGTAGCAATGACAATGAAAATATAAGAAAACCGTATGTGAGAGATTAGATTTTGTTATTCAGAAATGGGAAACATGTGGCTGGTGCATCTACCTTAAAATCAAGTGAACAGCTGGAGTTGGAGAAAATGGAAGAGCTAAAGAAGGATCTTGAAAACAAGAGGAGGATTGCCCAGGAGTCGATGGTGAAGGCACTTGCTGTTCATAACCATCCAGAGATTCATTCAGCCAGAGAAACTACAAAACCTGTGGCGTTTCACTTTGCCACTGACAATCGCTTCAAAGAACCTCTGCAAGAAAAGTCGGGACCAATTCACCAGGAAAAAGACTTTGCTATGATGCTAAGGCAACCTGAACCAACCCTGGTATGTTTTAATTGAGATACATGTATATTACCTATATATTTCAGGAATACTAAAAGGAAGAAGAAGTAGTTGATATTTTTATTAGAAGTTCTACTGATTTTTAAAGTTAATATGCTGCTGCTTATGTTTTTTCACTGCATTAGTTATGAGAATGGCGAATGCTTATTTTAAAAGGAAATTTGGAGTTAAGTTTGTTGGTCAAAGTTGGTCATCAAACTACTTGGCAAAGGAAGAAGTAGCTAAAGAATCTTCCTGGCAATCTATTAATTTGATGAGCACGTGGGAGTAAGCTCCCATGTCCCGCAGTGGAAAATGGGAGGCAATCATTTACTGCTGTTTGATCCTTGACCCTGTAACTGATGAATCTCAAGGTTCTGGACACGGGGCCAGTCCATTGCAAGACTTGCCATTTACTTCCCAGCTTTTGCTGGTAGCAAAGTATGCTGCTAGGTGACAGAGGCTCGTGTGCACAAACAACTTGTCCCAGGTCTTTACACTGAGTTTGCTTGGCAATCTCGAATCCGTAACCTATTCGAACGCAGACCTAGTACATTAATGATAGACCCATGTTACATAGATTTAATGGTGAAGTATAATTTATGTAGATGGAAATGTGCGGTCAGTCGGATATGATCTTACTGTTGCATAATTTGGAGATTCTACTAAAATCTTAAGCTGCAGTGTTTGATTAGACCTGAGTCTCATGAAAAGGTGGGCCACTGGTAGGTTTTTGAAGTTTGAAATTTGAGTAAACTGAAAGATGACAGGCAAACCAAACATTGCTAAGAGATATTTAGAAAAATTGGATTTTTATTCAAAAACACTATCTGGGTATATCTGGATAACTTTTGAATAATTAGAAAAAGATGAAAATTAGAAGAAATAATTATTTATAGAATTGGTTAAAGTAGCAGTATGTTTGATTATTGGAATATGTCTATCGTAACTGTAGCAGAAAACACGACCAAAAGGGATAACCATTGTCCAGCCCTTCAACCTCACAACCGAGAAGAAACGGAAGCATGAGGATGAGACGGAAGCAAAGCCCATAGGATACAAGTTCGAGGCAATGGCAGAGAAGTTACTTCAGTTCTGCACAAAAACTCCTGAACGTTTTCGTAGAAAGCAAGGGCAGACAGGTCAGGCTAAATATAATTTGATGAATTTTGCTGAGTTTTTCTATCGACGTGTTTGTTTTTCACAGGTTAAAATGTGTTGATAAACAGTGGCTGTATTTGTGATAAAATAACGTTAGCATGTTTTAATTCATTTTCAACATCTCACTGAAAATGAGACATTGCCAAACAGTAGTCTTCTAGTGCTGAATGAAAGGTTATTGGTATGTTAGTATGATATAATGTAACTCAATAAATGACCTGCATGATTACCCTTCAAAAGCACTCACAGACAGAACGAAAATTGTCTTTAAGTTGACGCAAAAAGTGCAAGTAACCTGATGTTGCTATCTGGATTGCAGTGCCAGTGATGGTGGCCGTGACTGATGGATGTTGAATTTGCATGATGCTTGGAGTAGTATTTAGTGTGGAGTATTAATTGCTTTCCTGATTGATTCTAGGTCCACCTGCACTACATGCATCTGATGTGGCATCAAGAAAAACAATAGCAAAAACCCCAAATCTGAGAACAAAAACACGGCATCGAAAGGTAGATGCTGTGAGTCGTGAAGAACTAGAAGAACGTGAAGTACAGGAGATGAAGAAGTGCGCCTGCCATGTTTCTGCTTTTCAGATATTTTGTACTCCGTTGCACAACCTTATCAAATATTTAATGTCTATTTCTCACCTGAAGTTTCTAATATTTTATGTATAATGTAATCTGTGTATCACTTTGTCTATTATTTTGCAATCCATCTGTTACCATAACATTTTGTGATCCATTCTCATCTTATCAGAGATTCTCACAGTATCTAATATCCAGTAGTCTATCTCAGACCTTTCTAACTTTGTACTCCCAAGTCGACCTATATCTTAGATTCTTTCTTTCACTGTAATCACATACTTATAATCTGGTATAACATTGTAATATAATTATCATAATTAAATCTGTCAGTTCTATCTAATATAACTCAGCAGTTTCAACTGATGGTTCAGCAAGCCTTGCTGCAATCAATGGTTACTGTTTAGTGAAATTGCAGTCGACCTCAACAGTCTGCTGAAACGGGAGAGTACAAACTTCTGGAGTTCTGAGAGCAAGCCATGGTGGACAAGCAATTTAGGGAAGATGAGTTTTGTGTCTAGACCTTAATGACAGCAGAGAATTGGCGGAGTGGATAGAGACAAGAAATGAACTCCGAACTTCACAGCAGCCACTTAGGATTTCTTGGGAGCCTTATACAGTCCTGGTTCATAACCAGAGTTGCCCAATGATTTCATGGAATAGTTTTTCCAAATTATAAGCATCAAATAGTTATAGGATGGCTAAATCAAACACAGCATCATTTAAACTTTGAGATAGATTTGAACTGGAGCTGATGTTCGATAGGGCACCAGTTTAAGGACTGCATTACAGTGTTGAAGTTTTGATATTTCATAAAGGCTTCAGTCATTGAGTTATTGAAGCCACCATTTAACAGAACTAATCTTATAAGAATATACTAACCATAATGACTTGTTATCAGCAGTAGCAGTTTCCACATTTAGGATCTGCAGACCGTCTTCTTTATTGTTAGATGCTTACTTTAATGTACGGTGTTTGTAAATTGGTTTTTCTTTTGAATAGTCATCAGTTCAAAGCTCAGCCTTTGAATAAGAAAATCCTCAATCAACGAGATCACCTGAAACCAGTTCCTGTGAAGCCACAGACTGTTATTAAGCCTTTTAAGCTGACCGCCACTATGCAACGACCTGAAGGGAATCTGTCTTCAGATGAAGAGACGCGTTATGAATTTCATGCTCAGCCAATTCCCAAGGCTGTCTTTGAACCAGAGACTGTAAGATGGTTTTAAAGAATTCTTGTTTTAATAATACGATCGATTAAGCAGTTTGAGTATCTTATGATGTGAAAATTATTCAGCTTTGATCCATGTAATGAATTAAGAAAGATTGCAAGCATATTATCAAAACATTTTAGGCTCATGGCTAGTAAATAAGCTGGTCTCCCTGATCCCTGAAACACAGACAGTGAGAAATGTTGGCAGGTAACAATGCCCTGTCTGATGTTTTGATTTTCACTGTCATGTTTGTTGTTATATAAAGAATTCCACAATGCGAGACCATGCTTTAAAATGGATAAGTAATTGTTAATTTTTGTTCTTAATGTTCTTAATGGATATTCATAATACAATTGCTTATTTAGTAATAAATTTGCAGATTTGCTCAGCAGTTGAGTTACTACAGGGATTTTTACTTAGATTTGCTTACCTGGTAATTGGAGAGTAATAAATTGGGCTTTTTTCTATGACTGGAAATGCTTAGTTGAATGAAATTCAACTGTTTTTGCTGCTTTTATGCAACCACCAATAAATTTTGCTTATTTTTATTTATTTTTTTAATGCCTACTACACATCAAAGTCCATAATTCTGAATCTGAGGCAAAAGTGAGTGCCATAAATCAAGGTGGAACTATTCAAAAGCCAGAGTAAAATAATGGGTTTGACAAGCGACTTAAATTTCAGTAACAAATTTTTAGTGACAGTTGGTTCCAAAAGGAACATCAGTATGCACGTAATAACTGAGTTTCACAGCATATATGTTCTTTTTAAGATAAACCATTTAACAAACTGGTTTGTCCTTCCAGTGAGTAAATGGAGCATACTTTGAAAAGGATTTTTTTTGTAGTTTGCCAAGAAAGAAGTGTTCAAATGTACAATTCCTCAGTCACCTGCTTTCTCTTGGAAAAAGAATCCTTCCCGAACTTACAGAGCATCTGAATCTAACCTGTCAAAGTTGGTAAGTTGTGTGGCTTTAATGAGCGATGAACACAGAATGGCTGCAGGCTACTTCAGTAAGGAAGCAAATAGTTTTCTACTACACAACTGAACACCGAAAACACAGAGTGATGCAGATGGGTGCTGATCAGATTTTGGGTGGTGGATCTCCTTTTGGGTGGCAGGTCTCCTTCTGTTTTAGATGACAGATCTCTTAGTTCAGGTTGCAGACCTGAAATCAGAAGCGTTTGATCTCAGATCAGACTGGATTTGACCACTGCATGTATGTCCATAAACTAAGGTATACAAATATTTTCTTTAAAGTAAGCAAGCAGACTTACCAGTAAATAAATTTAACGGAGAATAAATAATACACGCTGATGTTTGTAAGCATTGCGAGTGGATTCTTTGAGTTCCACTTGTGATTGGCCACAATGTAAAGCATTTCATGCTGGATTCAGTAAGTTGATGTTACATTTTATGAATTCTAGGTCAAAGAGGAAACGAGTTTTAAGGCTCCTCCTGTACCTAAATTTGATGAGCCTTTCCAGCCAGTCTTACCTCATCAGCATACAGCGCCTTGTCCATTTTCCTTTGAGGAAAGAGTTAAGGAGTCAATAGCAAAGAAAGAGAAGGCAATTCAGACGATCTTGGAGGAAGAAGCCAAAGTACGTACCTTATTTTAACAGTAGTTCATCCTGCTAAATGGATTGATGAAATGAAATTTTTGTTTGAAATAAATCAGGAATAATGTCTATAATTGGTGAATATAAAGTGTAAAACGATGCTAGAAAAGGCCTGTATTGGTGATGGGCTAAACTGCAAACTGGGAAGGTCCTGCAGGCAAGGTAGGATTTTTACTAGGGTCTGGATGGATCTCTGTTTCCAATTAGGATCATGTGCCGGCATTGCTTTCTTCTTGATTCCTTGCCATTTTTTAAAGCCTCCTTTTCAATGTTTCACTTGTTTAATCTTACTCCTACCCAACCAGTGCCACTGACTTGTGGGCATTTTTATGTTTAGAACTGTAATATGCATGCATTTGAATATTATACAGTGTTGCTGCCCTAACAGAGTCCTTGCACAGGAGCCACATGGGCTTCCCACTCATCATCCTTGTCCATTTTCTGATCCATCGTGAAAAAGGTTTTTTGTTCTGGATGTTCGCTTTTGTTTAAAATGTCTACCATCATGTTCTTGTCATCATGAGCTTGATTCTGTCATCTTGAGTCTCGTGGAACAACTAATAGTACATTAATTGAATAGAAATTTTTTTTGGGAAAACTTCATGCCTTGAAAATATAAGCAGAAACTGGAACCGAGAATGAATCGATCGGTAGTCAGATGCCGGCTTTTTAAAGTCAGGTCAACACGAAAGCCAATTAAAATGATGCTGCAAGCCAAATTTAGTATTTTGATATTGAATGTGTATGTGGGTTAGTAAGGGAATAAAGAGATTTTAATATGCAATGACAAAGGAAGGCAACAAATAAGTAAAAATAGCCTGTGGTTGTGTTCATGTGGAATAGCAAATGCTTGTAGTAAGGGGCAGATAAATTGTGGTAAACATAAAAGAAGAGAAAGAGTGCAGAAAAAGATAACAAAGGTGGTGATAATAGGAAAGACATGAGCTAGTATGAAAATTATACTTAAGGCTATCTAAGGTGCAGTAAGTCTGAGCATTCATTAGTTTTGACTTGATTAGCAATTTTAAAGACAAATTGGCTATGAAATGCATTGCATATGAAGCAGACATGACATTCTGTTGGAGCCACAGGTTATGATGTTGTTGCATTTTCTGTTTGGCAAAACGTCACAGTTCAATCTTTTGGCTGTTTTTCCAGGTGAAACTGTTGTATGCAATGTATGTCTTTTCAGGCAAGAGAGTTTGTTGCAAATCCTATCCCTGACCTTTCACCTGTTCTTCCAAAGAAAAAAGTCATTCCAGTAACGGAACCTGTTCCCTTCAATTTGGCAGTTGATCAGCGTGGAGCAGAAAAGGCCAGGAAATTTGAGGAAAAGGTATTGAACAGTTCCTATTTTCCTTCAAAATATTGTATTCTAAATTGAAGTTTTTGGATCTTGCAGCAGTTATTATAGAAGATCAATACCTTAAAGCTAATTCTGAGAGACACTCATGGTATGAATGGTAAGTGACTTCATTTGCCTAACCTTGGCATATGAGAGTGGATGTCAGTCCTCTCCCTTGCTCTGATGAATGAAGCTATTGAAGTCATACTTCAAATATTGTTTATTTCATCATGTAAGGCAAATATTATTGAGGTCTCAGCATAATAAAACATCCAGTGTATTTATAGTATTGCCAAATTACTAAAGTAATAAATATCTAGATGAAGTAATTTGCAAGTACAGCATGATTGATCTTTTAAATGTTTTGTGACATAAATGAGCACTTGGTTCTGTGAAGGCCTGTTGGGTATAAGCATGTTTGGGAAATACGAAATCCTTTTAACTGGCTCAGGGATTTTCCATGGAATTTTGCTAGTTAATTTGGTGAGACATGGAATGTTTCATTTTCAAATCTTCTTTTCTTCCAGCTTCAGAATGAAGAACGAAAAATTCGTGAAGCTGCTATCTTCCGGGCACAGCCTGTAAATGTTCTTTATGAAGATCCTTTTGTGCCACAGAAAGTTTCACTTCACTCAGTTGGTAAGGGTTTTTAGTTTAGGTCAAACCCAGACACAGAGGCATATGTAGGAGATTCTTTTATAAAGAAGTAGAAAGTCAAAAGTTGCCAAAGTTTTTGTAAATGAAACAGAGAGAGATTTATAAGACTTCCTTCACAAGAGCAAGTGATACTGTGTTTCATGACTATCAGATATGTTTTCTTTTAGCTGATGTTTCAAAGCATGTGAGATAATGATAAGATGATTTTTGGTTTAACAGTTTCGTTTTGCTTGGCAGAACCTGAACCATTCAAACTGCAGACTGAGGAGCGGGCTGCCCAGCGCAAGCAATGGGAAATGTGGAAGAAAGAGAAGGAAGAACAAGAAGAAAGTGAGCGTCAGGAGAGGGAAAGAAAGCGTTTGGAGGAGGAGGAGGCAGAAGTTCAACGACTACGCCGAGAAGCTGTGCACCGAGCGAACCCTATCAGGCATTACAAGCCTCTGGAGGCCAGGGAGATGCTCCCTCTGACTGAAGCACAATCTCCAAACTTCTCTGAACGCCTGAAACCCCAAAAGTGATCAAGTGATGTGGACTCATTTTGTAATACATTTTCTCTCCTGCATTGTGCAATTATGATTTTGATAATGGCCATTTATGTAATAATTTGGTCCAGCCTTGAACATTCTTTCTTATTTTTGGCTTGAATAACCTGATATGTGATAAAAGCTATTTACAACTGGGGTTATATATATGTATTATATATTTATATATGTCTGTGTATGCATACATATATCCTACTGCTGGGTTTTGGCAGTTGCATTCTGGTTGGTGAATGGACAGGGCATTTGTTGGCTGTATACATGTAATTGAACAGGCACTGTATATAATTGTGTGCCCCATTATATCTATGTATGTATATCTAGATATGCATGTATTACATATGCACGTATATTTAATTATATATATATGTGTGTGTGTGTTTGTTTGGCATTTATCCAGATACACTTAAATTAGTTGAAGTAACACATGCCATTACAATACTCATGCTACAACTTGCAATTTGAAAGTGGCACATGAAGTGTTAAAGTGTTACGAGAAGGTATTATGTCTAAAATTAAGATAATATGGAAGGCTTAAGGGAAGAATTGGAGTACCAGGCCATCATGGGTGAACTTGAAAAAATCTCATAAAACAACACATGTATCTATAAACTTAGTATATAAACATATACAGATTGCGTGTATGAAGTGAATAGTTGTGTGCAGTTGTTTCCATTATATTCTTTAAAAACATTTTCATGTAACGAAATAAGCAAATGAGTGGAGTTTTGGTGGTGTTGAAGATATGGAATGGGAGTGAGTTATTTGTTGAGCTTCTTCTCTAGTTTCTGCATTTTCTCGTTGATGGTCTGCAGTTGAACATGATGCAGTGATAAGGGAAAGCAATATGTACAGAAACTGAGGATGTCTGTGACAATTAGTACTTCATTATTACATGATTGGTACATGATCTGTAAGACAGTTGGTTTGCGTGTGTGTTAATCTCAATACAGCATATGGTTTTAGTTCTTCTTGAGTTTGTTTAGTGCTTGGTGGAGCACCTTGTAATGGTATAAAAATTCTTAAGTTTAAGGTTGATAGTTATTTTGCTGTTAAGTCTACTCCATAACTGCTGAGGTTCCAGTGTGAATAGAAATGGATGTTATTTGACTGCATAAGAGGCCTTTTTCAGCATGAAACCCTTTAGGATATGTTTACAGTAATTTAAAAAAGAAACATTAGTTAGAATTGAGGGAATGTTATCTTCTTGTCAGCAAAATTGCAGTCATTTAACATCCGTGATGTTTTTTCAGTCATCAAACAGTCATCAGCAGTTGGTTAAATACCTTTGCATCCAGAATGACTGGTCCTCTTTGTCTAGCAGTGCACTGTCTTGGGAATGCCAACAAGTCAGTGAAGGGGCATTAGAATGTCACAGATGGCTTCTTACTTGATTACACTGGACAACAAATTTTTACAAAAGTCATGTTACTGAAATGAAATTAGTCAGTTCTTATCAATTTGTATGTGCTGAACACGAATATGACAGTGAAAATGCCGAATTGGCTCTAGTTTTTTTGTAATCTGAAATGAAGTAATTTTATATCGCACAATGCATGCCAATAGTGATACACTTACAGTTAATATTTGTAAAAACCAGGTCATAGACTAGTTCTTAGATTTTTTTGCCTGTCTCTTGTACAGCTGTTCGGGAGCATCTCTGCGGAGTGTCCAGCAGTAGTCAGCCAACATTGTAGTGGACCATTTTCCCTGGTACCTTTGCTCCATTGTTGCGATATCTTGATGAAAACGTTCGCCATGTTCGTCACTAACCATACCACAGTTGTCAGGGAAGAAATCCAGATGGGAATGAAGGAAATGCATCTTCAGAGACATATTGCAGCGAAATTTCTGGTACTGCTTGAGCATGTCTTCTACTAGTTCCTTGTAGTTTTCTGCCCTAACATTCCCCAGAAAGTCTGTAGACACTAGACGAAAAGCATTCCATGCTTGTTTCGCATCACCCTCCAGCAAGTTGTTGAAGCGGTCATCTTTGAAGAGTTCTCTAATCTGAGGACCCACAAAAACTCCCTCTTTAATCTTTGCTTCGCTGAGTCGAGGGAATTTTTCATGCAGGTATCGGAAAGCTGGCGAAGTGCGGTCCATGGCTTTCACAAAGTTCTTCACCAAACCTAGTTTGATGTGAAGGGGTGGTAGTAGGATTTTGTGAGCCTCGACCAGAGCTGGGTGCTGGATATTCTTCTGTCCAACTGCCATGTTTTGTCTGGGAGTCCATTCCTTCCGCATGTAGTGCAACTCTCTTGCTCGGCTATCCCACTCACACAAGAAACACATATATTTTGTATATCCTTGCTGCAGTCCCATTAAAATGGCAACTACCTTCAAATCACCACACAGGTGCCATTTGTACCTGTTATAGTCAATGGAATGCAGTAGCTGTTTTAGGTTATCGTATGTCTCTTTCATGTGGACAGCATGCGCTAATGAAATAGATGGAAGACGGTTTCCATTGTGCAAAAGCACAGCCTTAAGACTCAGTGTTGAAGAGTCTACAAAGAGTCTCCATTCTTGTGGGTCATGAGTGATCTGTAAGGCATTCATGAGGTCGTCAATATTGGAACAGAATACCAGATTACCTTCCTTCATAAAGAAAGGTTCCAACTGCTGATGGCGCTTTCTATATGAAGTAATTGTGACATCTTCTTCTAGAAGATTCCATTGTTGGAGTCTTGATCCTAGCAATTCTGCCTTGTTTTTGGATAAGTCCAAATCACGAACAAGGTCATTTATTTCTTCCTGTGTTATTCTGTGTGGGGTTGATGATGCACCACAGTGAAAATCGGGATCACTGCACGCTGACGGACCAGGAGAAGAACATGTCGGCTCACCCTTGTCCTCATCAGATGAATCAAGGAAAATATATTCTGTTGGAGGTTCTGGAATAGGAAGTCCATCACCAT
This sequence comes from Norana najaformis, assembly GCA_964023275.1. NCBI lineage: Eukaryota > Metazoa > Annelida > Clitellata > Crassiclitellata > Hormogastridae > Norana > Norana najaformis. The sequence continues at coordinate 20,718,234 of OZ029913.1, read as the reverse complement.
GTGGAACTGGTCTCAATGCTGACGGAATGTTTGGGTAGACTATTGTCGACTTCTTTTGCTTCGTTATTCCACCGGAAAGAGGAGGAACCAAGCAGAAGTAACAGTCATCTACGTGGTTGCTTTGCTCTCTCCACACCATGGGAACTGCAAACGGCATTGATGGTCTTTTGCCATTCAACCACTGTGAAAGCTGTGTTGTACACGTAGCACAGCATATATGCGGGGCCCATGGCTTGTCTTGGTCACCAACCTTGCATTCGAAGTAAGCATGATATGCCTTCTTGACTTGATAAGTGATACTTTTCTTCTGGTTGGCAAATGTCACTTCCCCACAAATGTAACAAAAGTTGTCCACAGTATTTACGCACTTCCGAGGCATTACTGTTCTGTATTGTATCTAAATGGATAAAGTAATAATAGTTTTATAAAACAGTAACTTAAACTGTCTCGCACAAAGTCTGTAATATTGTAAATGCTCAACCGTTCCGACTCGCTTTATATAGTACACTGCTGACGTCATCTTACGTCAGCAGCCGACTGGCTGTAGTTTTACATTGCATCAGAAAATGACGTAATCAACTGTGCATGATGTGTCCATGATGGGATTATGCAATGAGGTGGAATATTACATCATTCTAGACTTATTTAGGATATTGTCGCAGTCCTACTGCATAAATTTACATGGTGAAACATAAAAAATGAACTATATGAAATATTTTCAAAACGAGAGCCAATAAAAATTTTTTATGGTTATATTCGTGTTCAGCACACCAAGATGCTACACATTAGGGCCTTTTCCAGTCAGTAACGATTTCTATGTTGACCAGTGTTATGTTTAGTGCTAGGAGCTTTGAAAATGTGCGAACAGAAATTGCCTCCATCTCTGTTGCAGCTCGGCTATGATTAATTAGCCTACAGGTACAAGTAACTTTGGTGATGAGTATGTTTTAGAGGTGTCTGATATAATTTTCATGTAGATCTGACAGGTCTATCACAGAAGTTAAAGCGCGTATGCATTGCATTTAGTAAGGATTACTTGGTTTTTTGTGGATTGAAGGGCAAAGAATCCAAGATTAGGAATTTTGAATGTTTTCTTGCTCTGGTTATCTCAAGCAGTGAAATTGGAATTTGTTTTAGAAACGTCTGCAAATTGAGTTACAATATTTTTGTGTAAGGTAGCAGACGGAGACGTAACACGAAATCATACAAATAAGTAACGCATCTGTTAACGCGTGTTATATATTAGTCAGCTGAGGGAGGAATCGGGCGAATAACAGTGAAGAAGAACCATCACACAGACGTCTTGTCTACGTGTAAGTCGACTCGCTCACTGCCTTACAAAGACCGGGAAAACTATAGATAGGCATCGCTTGCGACACGCTTGCTGCCGAATAGTCGCAGTGACAAGGCCTTGTCCACAAACAGTGAACTCGGAGAGCAGTCACAGCGGCTCGATAACCTTACATTTCGGTTAAAGTTTAACGGCTTCATATTTAGACCATAATATAGGGCCTTCTCTGAGTTTAAAGCTCAGTCAGGATGCCGAGTATTCAATGACAGTAAGAACTTGGAAATCAAGTTATTTCAGGTTGGCTTTGACTTGGTATGAATACCGTCTGGCGGGCTTACTGTTCGACAGAATGGAATCGCTGTACGAATGAGACTGATGTTGCCATTCCGGCTTCACACTCTTATCAGTCTTCTTGTCTGCCTTCGGAATCGAACCCTCAGCCTTTGCGTCTCCGGCGTGCGACGTACCGGAACTGGTGTTTCTTTCCAGAGTGCTGTATGGCGTCTGGCCGCGTGAAGGTTGCAAGGTCTCGCGCTTCGAGGTCTCGCAGACGATGTGTCCGTCGGGAGAAAAGGAGGACGGGGCGCCGTGGCGGCAGTGATGGAGACCCTGGATCTGCTGGTTGGAGTCGATGTAGGCGTAGTCATTGAGGTCGCGGTACTGGTCAGAATCTCGGTCAAGGTCGTTGGATCGGACGATGCAGTCAACTCCTCCTCCGTCTATGTCGTACATCGGACCTCCGGTCGGAATCATCTCCAAGATAGGCTTCGTCGTACGCCCGTATCTGTAGTAACATCAGCAGTAGAGTTGTCGCTGTTATCATCATCACCGTTGTAGTTGTAATTGCAGCTTTATATAGCGCCTCTTCAAGACTTACTCATCATAGGCGTTCCCAACCCGACATCACGAAATCACGATCGAACAGAATGGTTTCGAAGCGCTTATGGAATAGAGGTAACGAAAGATCAAAGAACTCGTGTCGGAAGGTTCTAGGCAACCTCTTCCAGGAAGCTGGACCAAGCATGCGAAGCATCTATGTTGCATCGTGGAAGTGAGGGCTGAGGAACAACCAGGCCACCATGTACAGCCGAGCGAAGGGATCTACGGCCTGGAATGGATGAGACCTAGACAAATAACTGCCATGGTCAACAGCATCGAAGGCCACACTAACGTCAATAAGGTCGAGAAGGGTTACATGTCCACGGGCGTCATCGTGATCGTCGTTACTATCGACAAGAACAATTAGAAGATCAAGAAACAATAACATAGTAACAACAAACCAATATATCGATTCCATCGACATAACAACAACAAAAACTTAATAATGGATGTAATGATCATCGTTGTGTTAATCGCTTAGAAGATAGGAACATCATCATCACTAGCAACATCATTGTTTGCCAACTGATTCAACTAAAAAAAGGAGGAGGAGGAGGAGAACAAGAAGAAAAGAACAAGAATAAAAACAAGAATACGAACAAGAATAAGGCGATGATGAAGATGACGACGATGATGATGAATGATTTGTCTCAATCACACTGGCTATATGGTTTGCTTCAGAATTTCTGTTTTGGGTCCCATGCTCTACGTCCTTTATACTGTGGATATAAGCTCAGTGCTTTTACGTGGTATTCAGTCATTTCTATGCGGATAACACCCTGGCTTACCTGCAGTGCCCTGCGCCAGTGCTATTGCTGCAATTGGTGCTATGCCGTGGGCTGTGAATGCATTTGATGTCTGAATGTCGTCAAATGGCTTTCGTCTCAGTGCTTCTAAAACAAACGTGATCTTACTGGGTAGTAGTCGCCAGAAGCAACTGGCAAAGGTTGATTCTTCCGCCACAGCTCACGTCTTCGGGAATTCGCATTCACTTCATCTGTGCGTGACCTTGAGGTCATTCTTGACCAAGGGCTTCATTAGCTAAGCAAATAGGCTTAGGTTCTGTTTGCCAATCTCGCCTTTGCCAGCTAAGCCAGCTTCGTATAGCAGCCAGTTCCGTTACTTCCAGAAGTAGAGTCATTCTGGTCCATGCACTTGTCTGTCAGCAGTAGCATTGACTTCTGCAGAACTGCTTCTGCCTTTATGTAAGTAGGTAGTGCATTTGTTGACAGGCCATATGTCTGTCGACTGCGCGAGGAATCGTAGGCGATTCCAGTCTTTATTACTATATATGGCTACCAGATGTGCAAACGGATTTTCTGACTCTGATAAGGCATAAGTCAGATAACATGCACGATATCTTTCACTGTCATAGTTCGTTCTCTCTCATCGAATCCGTCCATGATGATGATGATGATGAAAATGACTACGATGATGGTGATGATGATGAAAATGATTACGATGATGGTGATGATGATGAAAATGACTACGATGATGGTGATGACGATTGGTAATGATGATGATGAAGAAAGTTATAGTTACGATGGACTGTTGCACGAACCTTCTAATGAGAAGAATTCCTATGCATAGGATGAGACTTGCGATGATTAGCGCAATGAATACCACAGCACCAACCGCAATCTCTACAGCACAAACGACAAAACAAAATTCTACAACAACGATAACCATTCTGTCACAACAAGAATGAATAACGGTCAGATGGGGAGCGCCTCCGATGACTTTCTCTTGAAGTGGAAGTGGTGCTACATAAATTTGCTGTTACGATTACGAAGAGCATCCAATGATGTCCTAGCATCCAATAACGATATCCTTACTAGAGATATCTAAACCATTAGGATCGTATCGTGGTTTACTATGGTCCTCTCAATCATATACCTCGAACTGCATCAACCTTTTATCATATAATCTTCAAGGTGTTGCACTATTACCCATAAATATACTGGTGTGTTTCTTTGCCAGTTACCATCCATAGTTACCATCCATAGTTACCATCCATAGTTACCATCCATAGTTACCATCCATAGTTACCATCCATAGTTACCATCCATAGTTACCATCCATAGTTACCTACCCGCAACTCTTCGATTACAGACATAGCGCGCTAACCAACTAGACGAATGAACCAGTTCACCGATGCTCAGTCAAAACAAAGTTCGTGAGACAGACAGGGTGGGTTTTACTTCCATGTTAAAATCCAAGAACCATGCATGTAGACTAACAGACATCAACTGAGTCTTCTTTTCTATTTGTCCTTCCAAGACTCTTTTCAGAAGCAAGATGACATGAAGTATATTCAAATGTATATCTTCAAATTTCTCAGTGCCACTCGAAAGCCGCATCAGGGAGTTCAGTTTATTTACCCGGCGCTATATCAAATCAAGTCCGCAAAAGCCAGGTTGTTTAGTCAGTTTCGGTGCAGGATTAGAATCCGGAGGGGGACAAACAGAGGATTCAGCTTGATGCTACTGTGGAAATCATTTAGGGCCTACGTTGGTGACGTGGATGGTTCAGGAGCTGAAGTGGGATAGGATGGCATAAGAGGGATAGGATAGTTTGAAAAATTCGGTTTTCAGTCAGAGACAGACATAGAGGTATAAGTAGATTTGGGCGGTTGGATAGTAAATAGCTGGCGAATGTAGGATAGTTATGTAGGCCTATATGTACAGACCAGTTAATTTATCTTTCTGTAGTAGCACAGTATTAGTAAATTTAACCTTATTCGTCGTTTTGAAATTGATTTCAGGCACACACATAATTTACGTTTCGAATGTTTACCCACGGCTAAATGCCATTAAATGATAACCAATTTTAGACGCATTTTGCGATTCCTACTTCTGTTGACCAGCCACCAATTTCCCATGCAACACGATACGCTGCACACTACTTACATGTCGCGAAACATGCGACGTTCATATCGAGATGGACGCCAAGATGCTAGAACATGGGAAGAGATATGGACTTGGTGGTTGTCATGATGCCTTGTAGAAGCTCGGTAGGCAGCGACGCAATTAGCGCCTTTGAACGCCCACATGGATTACAGCCCAGCGTCGTAGACCATTGCCCACCCACCAATATAGGCCATTGTCCGCCCACTTATGGCGATCCCCTAGAGAGTATGAACTGGTAAACAATCAGTTCTCGAGATGGACGCCTAATGGACAGGATTTTTGCAAAACACATGCGCTGTCCATGTAAATAGGTTACGCTTCTACAGCACTGGCAATAAGGCTTGACTGTTTTTTAAACTGCACTGGACAATTTTATTTTATAAGCCTAGATGGCGTACATACGAGTTGTGAGTAGGCCTAAAAGTGTTAGTTGTTTATAGTCGATCAATAAAGTGCACTTTATCCGACAACTAAATAAAGCTACACGAATGACCGAACAATTATTTCTGCTCGTATCTATTCTCTCACGCTATGTGTAGCTGAACCATCGATATTACGGTAATCTTTAACTGCAATGGTAGGCCTAGGGCCAATGCTGTCACACTAATCACTTCTGCATTTTGTGTTTTGAAAGGACCTTTTTCAAATCGTAGGCTATTGCTCTTACGGATCCAATGCCCAGTGCCCATCCATTCCAGAGGACAGTTTAACACCTGTTAATAGTATCTAAGGAAACACTTTTTAAAGGTCACAACGGGGAAACAGAGGTGTAAAATTGCACACTTTCTCCTTCCTCCAGCCAATCTGGTCTGCCGTATCGACCCGGGTGAAACTAAATCTATAAGCTGCTAAACTGATGATGGTGGTTTGCTTTTCCAATGCTACTGACAGACAGTATGTCGCATGAAAGCAAATGGAACAGCCTAACGTACAAGTGCCCTTAGTGACGCCGCTCATTCGTTTCACTAAACTTTCTGGTATTAGCTAGTAGGCAAGCAACCAAGATGTTAACATGATTAACCAATTTAATTATTTAAAATTGATAATGTTTTTAATTTTGCATATTTATATTTAAAATTCAGACGGCAAGTGTCTTCTTTGCCCCAACATCAGGCGCCCATATTGACCTACACAGGTCTTCACGTGGGCCCTTAGTAGCGCACTGACATTTAATTATAAACGAACAGTTCTAACACAAAATGGTTACATTTTTTCTGGAGCATGACTTCATGGTTGATTAATTGTCTCAGAGAAACTCTGTGACGCATGAAAAAGCACTTACTGATGCGTGCATTACACGGTCTATAACTCTTGCCATTGTGTCTTATCATGCGTAGCGATCAATCATCACTGCATGTGATGTAGTCCTAAATGTGTTGCAAGGCTAAGATGTGTGCGTGCGATGAGGCTGTATCGCATAGATAAAAACACAAGTGCCTTTGTTGGAGCGTTCAACAGACTGGTCTGTTTCAATTCCAAACGTAGGTACAGACCAATATCGACGCCATAAAGCGATAAAACATGGAAAATGTCGTCTGCCTACGCACAGCCAAAAATTACCGCGGATTTAAACGAGCAGCAGCACAGCCAGTGGATTCGGTTTATTACCGGTTAATTTTGCCTAGATCAATTATTAACCTTTATACGTTATACTCGGCAAATTGTAGACCCAGAAATCAATTTTCGACAGTACATCTACTCACGCATAACTTATACACTTACATGTATATATATATATATATATATCATATAATACTATTTATTAAGATGGTTTACATGTACTAGAAACTGACCGAATGAAAGGCTGTGGCTGAGACTGGTTCCAGTGAGTCCTAGAGTATTCTCTGCAGTCAACAGAAAATGCAATGTTTCATCAGCAACAACATAAAGATGCACTGACAACTGCGTTTTCGCTATAAACCATAGCAAACCAGTGATACCACAATAATAGAACAGTGAAATTGTCTTTCTGACCATACAGTCTTCAGAGAGCTATAACTTAATCAGTCGTCTAAGAAGACCTGATGTCTTTGCTTGCTCGTCTCGGCTTCAGAAGTTCGCACATAATAATAGGCTACATGTACTCCGGAAATGACAGATTCAGTGTAACTTCTTAGGTCTGGTCCGCAAACCAAGCCCTTCCATATACTGATTTCTAAACTCTGTCTCGACTATTGCTTTCTCTCTCTTTCTATCGTTCATCCTTCTCAAATTCCACTGTAGGCCCCACGAATTCGTGGTTCTTCGCATCAAAAGTTGTTTACACATTCAGAGGCGCCAGTCAAGTTTTTCGCATATTAAATTAAATTGTACGATCAGGCCCTACTTTATTTGAAACGACGTGTAGGCACTAAGATTGCCACGTAGCACATGTAGACAAATAGTCTGGTGATAGTGGTCTATTTATAGTATATCAGACAAAAGTGTAGACTATGGTAACTCTGTTTATTACAGACATTTTATGAGGATCCTAACCACATTTAAAGGTTATGTATGCCTACCGGGAATCGTACAGTTTGAGGCGGCCCCAACCCACTTCCACCCATGGCACTTGAGAGTCCATGTCACCGACGAATAATTGCAGCCAAACATCGCCTCATCGTGGACGCGCACTGCCCAGCCACCTGCCGGGACAATTGGATGACCACATCCTATGGCTGCAACGACAAGAACACTTGGAAAAATTCATCGAGCTCGGAGCTGCATACTGAAACATTGACTATTCCCTATGATAACATTGTGAGACTTGTATTAATATATCCAAATATTAAATATGCATGTAGCTATATATAATGTAAATGTAGTCCAGAGGTCAGCTGTTCTGTCACCCTGCTTCGGTTAAATCCGGCGCCGATTTCTCTATTCTTCAATTCCACCTGTTTAGGGGCATTCCTTGGACAGTCTCGAGTGCTGAGATTATGAACATGCCCCTAATGCTACGCACGCATGAATCAACAATCGACAATAAATCCACAAGAACACTTGGAAAATTTATAAATTCAGGATGAATTTATAAATTCGCATATATAATACGATTTATTTGTAGAGATTGTTTAAATCTAAGCTAAATATAATAGAATTATATATATGCCACATGTAATAGAATGTATATGAGTATCTATCTATCTACAGTATCTATCGATCTATCGATCTATCTATTTATCTGTCTGTCTGTCTGTCTGTCTGTCTGTCTGTCTGTCTGTCTGTCTGTATATATATCTCTTTCAGGTAATCAGTCTGAGAGAGGCAGGCACTAAAATGGATTAACGTGGATTAACATACAGACAATAGCAGATACTAATGCAGAAACTGACCCTTATACTTGAGCACAAAGTATCTGTGTATTTTTTCGGCATCGCTTCTCCTCAGTATGACGATCTGCAGCTTCTCACCCACTGAAACATAACCGGTAGAAACGCGTGCCTCACCACCGCACATCGTGTGACTTGGAACTGCGTTCGGCTCTTTGAAGATCGCGTAAGCAACGCACTTGGCACCGGAAATGACGTCACTCGACTGTCTCACAACTTCTTTTGCCGCGTACACAAAGTCATACAGCGTCACGTTAATACGTTGCCCTGGCAACAGCTCAATTCGCCATGGTAACTGGTCCGAGCCACAGTCTGTCTCCATAGTAACGACGCTGGCAATGGCTCCTTCCGGTTCGTTGCGGACGTGCAGACTGCGGCATGTAGGCTTCGTAACGTGGACGACTGTAATGAATGAATATTCATTAGACTATATACAATGCCTCGACAAATTAAAAACTTAAATAGCTCACTCATTTGCAGCACAGACACCACAAGCTGTCACAGCAGCGCAGTTTAGTGTTAGCGGACATTACATCAAGTATCAGAAACGACATATTTTGACACTCTTACCTATCCAAAATCCCCGAACAGGTTGGCTAGAAATTTGACAGAGGTTATAAAATCGCGGACCCTACTCACAAATTTGACCTCAACTTTTGCTCGTTGAGCAAACGCGCATTGTCGCTCATTTAGGGCCCGGACTAACAAACCCTAGACTGGTCCGTTGGTTGAATCACGTCGCTAGGCTCTTCGGAACGAGTGCACTAGTCTAGAAAGACATATACGTTGAGCGAGTTGGTGCAAAGTTTCGAGAATCAGTTTCCGATAATCGTCAGCACGATATAGGGATTCTACGGAGCAAATGAAGTCGAAGTTATTTCGACCGGACAAGTAGAGTGGATCACTATATATAATCCGAATGCAATCAAGGTGCCATCGTCTCGAATGTCAACCATCCAGATTTCTGCGTTCAGCTACGCAAACCGTTTGTCTCTCCTTGACATCAGAGACTATCAAAATTAGTGAATCCAGAAGCGGATTCGCAAATTTAGCACCAACTATTTGGAATAGTCTCCCTGTTCACCTTACTCACAACAATATCTCGATAGACATATTTGTAAAGCGGCTTCCTGCTGTTGTCTGCCGCTGTGACTTATCCACACCTACGATTCCTCGCTCCGTCGATGAAACATGGAGAGTTAATAAATGTCTTACTTCCTTATAAATGCATAATTATATAAGTTGCATACATGAACGCACGCATACATGTATAGGTACCTATGTACGTACTTATAAACATATATACATTCATATGTACATACATGCATACATATATACATACTTAAATAAATGCAAATATAGGCTATATGTACATGTACAGACATGAATGAAACATGCGCGCATACGTACGTACATACGTACATACATACACCCATGCATACAAATAGATCGATAGACTGATAATGACGTCATACTTACTTACATACTTACTTTACTTAGTTATGCAAAATCTCAACAATAACATATGACGTCATTTGTTTCCATTCCGTTGCCTCGAACTTGCAAATAATCTATGGCTAAATCATACACTAATGTAACAAGAGCACTTGATATAATAATTATGCTATCGGTTGGACTAAGAAAGCCAATCTTTAAACAAGAAACACTGGCTGGAAATCTAGGAAGGGAGTAGAAGACACCTGACCAGAGAACAATGTAATCCAATGCATGTTATATATAAATATATGTATACATGTATGTATATATATACAATGTATATATATATGTATGTAACTTATGGTCTGAGGCAGCGACGGAAGAGTTTCCATATTTCTATACAAACCGTGGCAGACCCCAAATTAACTGGATCGACAATATTCTTTCCTGGACTAACCTTTCTGGTTCTTATCTTCTCGCCGCTGCACGCAATAGGCGTCAGTGGAGAGCTCTAGTCCATTCATGTAGCCAACCGTCGCGCAGCGACGTTGGTGCATGACATGACATGACATGACAGAGCTGACTTATTGTTTACCACAGTTTTTGCCAAAAAAACGTATTTTGTGAAGATTGCCTGGCTACATTATAGTGTTGACAACACTAGACAATTATTTTCAAGAGCGCAGTCCTGCTGTCCAGTGAGAAAGCGTGACGCTATAAGGAAATCAATAAAGCAAAACGCGTTAGGTAGGAGCGGCGCTCTGAACTCCGCCACGGTCTTGTTCAGATGGTGGATAAAGGAGCCGGGTGACGCTAGTCATTTTTCTCATGATACAGTGTCGTTTAAACATTATACTGGTAGACGTGTACGTAACCACGCGCCCAAAAGGCGGGCGGCCGCCGTCCGTCGTTGGACGACGGCGGACGGCGGACTTCCAATGCGGCAGGACACCGGTCGTCGGCGGCTGGCGGACTCCACAGCGCGGGCGAATGCCGGAGGTCGGCGGCCGGCGGACCAGCATACGCAGGCGGCCGATGGTCGTCAGGTGGCGACGGACTACCCTACGGGGAGGACGCCAGTCACATGTGGGTTGCGGAAGCGTCTACGCTGGCAATTGCCAGCGGGCGGAGGATGCCTGGTCCTCCGTCCTTCTGTCTTTCGTTCCCGTGCTCGTCCCCTTTCTCGTCCCCGTTCTCGTCCCCGTTTTATTCCACGTGCTCGTCCCCGTTCTCTTCCCCCTGCTTGTCCCAGCGCTCGTCCTTGTTCTCGTCCCCGTGCTTGTCCCAGCGCTCGTCCCCGTGCTTGTCCCGGTGCTCGTCCCCGTTCTCTTCCTCGTGCTTGTCCCAGTACTCGTCCCTGTTCTCGTCCCCGTACTTGTCCCAGTGCTCGTCCCTGTTCTCGTCCCCGTACTTGTCCCAGTGCTCGTCCCTGTTCTCGTCCCCGTGCTTGTCCCAGTGATCGTCCCTGTTCTCGTCCCCCTGCTTGTCCCCGTTCTCTTCCTCGTGCTTCTCCCAGCACTCATCCCCGTTCTCTTCCCCGTGCTTGTCCCAGTGCTCGCCCCTGTTCTCGTCCCCGTGCTCGTCCCAGTGCTCGTTCCCGTTCACTTTCCCGTTCTCTTCCCCGTTCTCTTCCCCGTGCTCGTCCCCATTACTCTTTTTTCGTTTGTTAGCGATAATCGATCAGTCCAACTAATCTCACATTTGCTTTTAACATATCGTATATAATCTTACCAAACGGCAATAATAATTAATAGCAATGCAATAAAAAAACTCACATTATGACAATTCAAGCACTAGCTAGACAACAACTAGAAGTGAGTCTAGATTAACTACTCCTTAATTTTCACATCTTTCTTCACATTGAGAGGGTGGAAACAAAAAGGTAAGAGACTGTCTGCTGACTCTATGCCATCAGTTATGAAGGCTTCGGCTGAAGTACCACCTGGGGCGCTGGGCGGGGTGGATAGGCTAAGCAGGAACCCTGAAAACATTTGGCTAATGTGGCGGCGAGGGCCTGGGCAGCAGCGGGTCTTGTATCATGAGTTGGGTGAAGGCATCCTTGTGGTAAACAAGCATGGCGGCAACGTCTGACTTGTGAACATGGGAAGGCCTAACTTGTGTAGGGTTTATCTCTACTGCGAGGTGGAAAGACGTGGGAACCTAAGACCTCATCTGCCGATTAGCACCATGACTAAGACGACACAAAAGAATTCATTCTGCATCCGACATCGCCCGGCTACACAAGGTCGGAGTTCCCTGTCGAGCGTCCAGGGCGTCATGAATGTTATAAATCATCATAATCCATGGGCCGAGAGCCCGTAGGTGTCCACTGCATGATTGTCACTTGTCTCCACAGTTCCAGATCTTGTGCTGTTCTTATCAAGGCGTGCAAGTCTTGCTTACACCAATCCCTTATATCATCTATCCACTCCCTGTTAGGTCTTCCTCGTCTCCCATTTCCGTCCATAAACAGAGTAGATTTGTGCGGGCTGTATGAAATTATAATATCAAAGATATAAATGAAATAAAATTTCTAATTTGGCTAAATGAATTTTAATTTTGATAAATTCAAAAAGCAAAACTGTAATTTCAATTACATGACATTATATACGATACATTCATCTTCCTTTGGTCTGAAATCAACAGCAGTGACGTCATTACTTAATAATAGGGCCTAATTATTAACAGAGCCTAGCATCCAATTACCGGCAGGACGTCATTACTCACGAATATTTATATTTAAAACCGGGTATGAAATGTTTATATGCTTCCCGTCACGGTTTGTGATCCCAGTATGCATCGTGAACACTCGACGCGGCTGACTAGACTGTAAAAGTAGACCGCCGACTGATATCATATCAATCAGAAGACACACATGCGATCAGTTTCAAACTGCCGCTGTACAGTGATAACATGTCCCTCGCTTAGCGTATGCACCCACAGACTGACAAGGATCATATTTAATAAAACAGGGTTTACCATTCGTAGGCGTTTTTAAGTCCGATTCGCATAAATTGAAAACGTTCAACTGAGACACCTATGTTCAGTTTGTATAGGCCTAAGTATTCAGTTTTACATGCCCGTTAGTTCGTATACATAGGCCTATGTTTGTATATTTTAACAGACAGTTAAGAACAAATAAGACTAGTAGTAGCAGGTCTCGTGCAAGCAAACTGATTGGAATAATTCAAAATCCTTAAATATTGTCATAAAAAATCTGATTTTAATCAGCAGAAAAACGCTAGCATAGATACGAAAAGCTTACACGGTCCGTCTATCGGTTGGCTAAGCTGGTTGACACGAAATGCCTCTGCTTATGTGCTCTCATAGATGGCTGCTTCCTGAGCACTAAGGGTCAGGCTGATCCGGAGATCAACCGAACCCCCGTATAAGAAGCTGTGGATTTAGGCGAGATTACGAAGACGAGACTGTTGTGATACCGTCTCACTACGTAGATGCTGAGATGCACCAGTGGTTGTGCATGATATTGTACTGAGGCCCGTTCATCGGTCAATGATGTGTTGTCTGCTATGCATGAGATGAGCTCAATTATCTTAGTAAATAGCGTCCCTATGCGTTACCTTAGTAAATACGCGTTTGGCCGAATTTCCTGAGATCTGACCAAGACATTGTTACAAGTTATTATACAAAGTGAACTCTAAGTAAACAAAAACGCAGACTGTCGGTGTCTCGTTATAAGTAGATTATTATATGGTCTTTGGTGGAAAGATGGATTGATTGGTGTCTGAGAGAATACGACTCACTGGGGTTGGTCGATCGGATGGTGTGTTGAATATTACTATTTATTATTTCTACATTTATTAAGCGCCACTACCCAATGACGAAGATAGACGGCTCAGAGCAACTGTGAGTGAGAGACTTGCTCAGTGTCCCTACACAGTAACCGTCTCAATGGAGGTTCGAATTCGTACTCTCCGCGTCACAAACCGAGAGCTCAATCCAACCGGCCACCGCGCCCCAATTAATTTGATGAGTGTATAGGGCGTCTGGATGGATGGGTACGGTATATTTCATATATCTAGCATATGCCTACATATCGTTATATGTGAACCGTTAAGAATAAAGGCACTTGAAAACACCTCGTTCTAACAGATTAGATTTCTCTGACCAATCGGATTTCGACAAGGCTTCTCCAACGGATTATGAGTGTTGACTGTGGTTTCACTTGAAGCGACCATTGACTCAATTCTTGTCCATTATGACAACAGCGCTACAGAAGTCGCTAGATTAGATTAGATACATGCTCATATAGGTCTACAAGGAGAACTGGTGAGATACATGACGCTATTTTAAAGGTACATTAAAACTTCTTTGCAGACGAAAATCTAAAGGAAGATTGTCTGGGGAATTGATTATAAATGTGGAAAGATCGGATGTTGAGCCGATATTAGGCCAAAGATGTGTGCATAAGTAGAGAAGAACAAAAACTGAGTTCAGTTGGCAATGGTAAATATGCAGATCGAACGCTTCTAGCAAGATTCTGCTTAGTTACATGCAAGCAATTAAGTTCATATACAGACAAACATCGTCTTGACTAAACTGTGTCGAATTTTTATTTTTGACATGTTGGTGTTCATTTAACAGTTTAAGTTAATAACATCCAAGTCTCGGTTTTAGTTACTTAGTTTATACACTTATGCAGCATTTTCTAAGAACTGCTCGGAGGCGCTGTTCGCCGATCGAAATGATATTTACTTTGATATGAACAAACACAACCAACTCACGAATCCAGACGTCCCATGCACTCATCAAACCCACACATCAATCCCAATTAGCCATGTCCACTCAGACACCAATCAACACCATTCATCGATCAATCCACCAGACAATCTTTCTTTTGATACTCGTCTTCGAAGAAGTCGTAATGTACCTTTGATGCATTCGTAGCGGACTTCGAGAAAGTACTTGAAGTCCTCTGGACAGGCGGCCTGCGCTGCGGCGTCCAGATTTTCGTTTGGAACGCGAACGCTGCAGGCCCTGCGACCGCCGCAGAAGTAGTCCATGATGCCGAGGACGCTCTGGCGACACCCGATGAACCCGTAGTCCTTGCGAATACAACGACCTACATACATCCGTCCGTAGTCAGCAGACAGGATCTGAACGACCGAGTTGGATGGGCACTCCGCTGAAAACACATCATTCTGACAGTACTCTGAAAACACAAAAACATGCGGCGTAAGGAAAATGTCCAATGCTTCAGACGTCACAACAAAAACTGAAAGCCAAAGCCTATTTACTTGAGTAATCTCAGCACTTTTAAGTAATTATTGTCCTATGTCACCTATTTTATTTCGCATCAGTCGAAGCTTCGGAAGCTAAAAATCGCGTCTGCCTAAGAAGAAGTAAAAAGACAACACTATATGCATTCTCTTGGCTTAATAGAGCGATTACTCAAGCAGCTGAGCATTTTGCACTTAAACTCGTCTAGGAAATATACGATAAACAAGACGAGGCGCAGCATTCAAACGAATGAACGGAGAAGAAAGGATGCAGGACAAAAGCAAAGAAAACTGATTATAAAACTAAGGTCGAAAGAGGAAGTTAAAAGATATTTAGATAAAATGAACAGAAGAAGGAGAAAGGTAGGAGAGGAATAAAAGAAGACAGTAAGCTAGAATGGAAAAGCATAGGAAGCTGATTGCAAATGAAAGAGCAAGCAAAAAGAACGATAACAGAAGTCCAGTCAAAGAAGGAATATGAAAAAGGAGAAGCAAAACCAAAGAAAAGGCAGAGAAAAAAGAAAACGGACAGATGCAAAGAGCAAAAGAGAAGCAAAGAAAGAAAAGGAGGAGAAAACGCAGAAGGAAAGGAAAAGAAAAAGAAAAAGGAGAATTATTGGAATAGAGAGAGAAGAAAATTAAAAGAGAAAATATGAGAAGGTAAAACATACGAAATGAGAGGAGAACAAAGCAGAATGAACGAAAATTAATTTTAAAATGGATCATACAAAATTAGAATCAGAGGAAATGGTTATAATAAAGTTTGTTTGAAGATGAGTTTGAAAATAAAATGTTGAGAACAGTGTTCTAAAAGCATTAAGATAAGAAAACAAATAGCGTGGATAATTAGGCCCAAGCAAAAAGTGGAGATGGAAGGACAAAAATAAGTAGAAAGAAGGAATTCTTTAATTTTTCTTTGTAATGGTTACATTCTTTAATGTGACTCATCCAGCAAGCTCACATGCGAAGGGCGATTTTGGTAATAAAGTAAATCGGCTGTTTGCGATCTACAGCCATGCAGGTCTCATTTGCCTGATTACCAGAATCCATAGAAACAGTATAGCTGTACGTTTTATTACTAGACACTTCATGTCTTTGGGAGTTCTGTAGCCAGTGTCGGCCTTTAACAGACATCGATAACAGCGTCGATGCATCTGTGAATACATGAATGTGTATGGATATGCTTAGTTGCTTCGGCAATGAAGATGGTCGGTGGTGGTCATCGTTGTAGTTGGGCGTTGTCACGAGATTCCCTCGGGTCCACTGCAGTCACATTGCTGCTTCAGAGCCTGCTGCTTCTGTTGCTGCGAATGTAGGGAAGATGGAGCGGCGAGACCTGATTCCGGACGAGCCATTAAATCTGGCTATGAGGAAAAGCATCCGAAGTCGATTGCCCGTTGCTGAAGAGGAGAGTGGCTGAAGGAGAATGAGGAGGAGGAGGAGGAGGAGGCAAAGAGGAGAAAGGGATGGGAGGAGGGAAATGAAAAGAAGCTATTCCGAGGGTAGCCGCAACAGCCACGCTCTCATCAGCAGCCGAGTGGGTTATTAATTATCCATACAGCGACGAAGAGATGAGGCGACCGTCAGAGACAACGAATCGCTTCTCCCACTCTTTCCTCTCCCTCCCTCTCTACCTCCCTTTCTTGCCATGTCCATCTGTTCCTACTTCGCCTGCCATTCTTCATTGTTACGCTGCTTCCTCTTCCTCCTCCTCCTTCTCCTCCTTCCCCTTATTTTTCCTCCTCCTATATACTGCCCGTTCACTTCCTGGCTGTTCTGCCTCTTCTTCCTCTCTTTGTTCCTGCGCCTTCCAATACCCTTCCTCTTCGTCTACTGCCTCATCCTCCTCTTCCCCATCCCCACTCTCCTGCCTCTCCTCAGGGAATAAGTGATATATAGTAGTAGGACTCAACAACTACATATGAGGCACTTTATAGTGATTTATGATTACCGCTCCATAAAGCACACGCATACATACTATACATGCATAACTATATGCAGTCTCTCTCTCTCTCTCTCTCTCTCTCTCTCTCTCTCTCTCTCTCTCTCTCTATATATATATATATATATATATATATATATATATTACACACGTCTATTTAAAGACAGAGGTTTATTCATACACTATATAGATGCGACTTACATTATCTAACGAATAGACTACACAGGCTTTGTACAGATAAGTTGAATTTACTTTGACATTTACCTGTAGACAATTCTTGTCAACAAAATACATATTGTAAATCAAGATATGACATATATGCATATATATATATTTACATGTCTATTATATTATATAATTATATACTACATGCCTGCATGTATAATATAGTGAACCATGGACCGTCTTATGTGTAGGCATACAAAATTCAGCTGCTGATGATGACATCAGACTAAAGACAAGAATTGAATTCAAATAGTTTTAATCGTCGCTAGCAATCATTCCTATTCGTAAGCTATATCTAATCACCTGTAAGCACGCATCTCTTTTTATCGACCTCATATTTAATGACTCCAGGTCTCGCGTGCACCGTCTGCTCCCCAAAATTGCTGTTATTATCTCCAGATTGCGGCCAGCCCATGTATAGGATATATATGTACGATAAATATCAGCCTGGACTCTTCCTCCACCCACACCTTTATTACTAACTCTCCCGTCCGCAATTTAGGTGTAATATTCGACGAAAACATCACTTTTTCTGATTCACCCATCTTTCCCACTTTTGCTTAATGCATATCGGCGACCTTCGCAGAATCCGCACTAAGCTTGACTTCAAATGTGCAGCTACCATTGCCACATTCATAGTCCATGCAAAACTAAACTACTGCAATTCCACTCAAATAAACTGCCTTCCAGCTACCCAGAATGCTCTTGCTCGTGCTGTCACCAAAACTCCCAAAATACTGTACATTTTAAAGCATACTTTGGCCACACTCCACAGTTATAATTATTAAAATCTAATTATTCAAAATATTAATTGGAACTATATATTAAACACTATTTTAAAATGATATTCTGCATAGTATTGAAAACACCAGTTTCTGTATCGCCTGCCCACCGGTAGGTGCGATGGCCTGTTTGGCTGTCTGAGAATTCGCAGTATCTTAGATTAGTATTGCTTAATAATGTGTTTGATTTGTTTAAGAATTTAGTCTATTATTATAACTATTTCTGCTTGCCAGAAGATAAAACGAATCAGTACGATTTGAATCACCAAACAACGTTATCCACTGGCCTCCATACAAACTTATTTACATTTAAATATTGCAAGCAAATGCCACAACGAATGTCAGAGAGGTTGGCATTCTCAAGAGTAAAATCTATCGTTTAAACTTGTTTTGGAATACCAAACATTTAGCCTACCCAAGCATTGCTTCAGTGACGGCGCCAGAATTTAAAGCTGAAGTAACAAATCTAGACGTGCAGCGGGGGGATAGTTTTACTTGCAGTTTTTACGCAATTTACCAAGTCTTTATTATTCAAAATGGATTTAATCTAAATTGATTGACGACAACGAACAATGGAAATTCCTCGGAGATACGACGGAAACCCATTCTTGTGGAGGATGAGATCAAAGGCACAGCTACTGTAGCCTGAACTGCTCAGTGGGACCAAGAGCCGATCTCTGGCAGGCAGCAATTTTGAGATTGGCCTATTTGTGGAGCAAATTTTACCAATACAGTGTAAGAGACTTAGCTTTAAACTAGGTCTAAATATTTGCATTTAAGATTTGCATTAAATTCGAAGCATAAGTTATAGCTCTAGAATTCGCAGAATTTGCTTGCTGCACAATTGCTTATGCCCACAAGATGTCACCGAATTTGTGAATAAATTCCAGATAAATACTTCGTTCTTACTCGTATTCTGTAAGGCTACAGGCGGCCTCTGCTGGTATTACATTACAAGGTACACTTTGTGTATGCTAGAAAGGCAAACATTGTAATGCAATAGAAAACTTAAGAGACAACAGCCAAATAAAAAATACTGGACGATTTTCAATTATGATTTTCAGCGCTTTAGTTAACGCGTGAAATTTCTCCTTCTTGTTAGCACTGGCGTTGATGGATCGTAGTAATCAGTAGCAGGAGACTATGCATGCGATGGATGGAAGCGTGAACAATGGCATTAGTCTTAGCAATGCAATTAGGGATGGACTCACTTATGCAATTCTCAGACTGCAGCGTTAACTATAAATTAAGGGCTTCTGCAGCGATTGCACTGCTAAATGTGATCACGCACGCGACTTGGCTTTCAAAAGAACTCGTAACGCGAAGACAATGACCGAAATCAGATAAGAAAATCCGATGAAGTCAAATACGCTAAGGCGAATGTGTCTTATAGGCGTAAATTGACTGCTTGTAGAAATAGATGGGCTGATATAGGCATAGGTACCTTGCCAGTCTAAATTATATCGACAGCAAACTCACTTTTAAGAGAAATCATCGAAGGAAGGGGAAGAAATTAAGAGAAAGGCCGAGAAAACGACGTTGACTGTAGGATACAAAAAAGCAGAATGAAGAAGCCCAGCATGTATGTGAGTATGTATGTAGTATGTGTGTGTAGTATGTATGTGTGCAGTATGCAATTGTATGCATTTATGTAAGCTACGTTCGTAAGTGTGTATGTGTGTATGTGTCGACCTTTCGTAGTTATCAGTGATCGATCGGGCTTTGAACCGTCGACTTGCCTGATTTGTAGCGTAGCATTCATTCGAGTAAAGATGCACAGTGTTTGATTTTCGAAATTATAATTAAATGCACAGTCCAGTCACAACGATACTTCAACAGCCACAGTTTCTAAATGCATGAATCAGGCAACGACATTTGTTACTCAAACTTTCAACTTTACACGCCACAAACCAGTGCTATAAATCTTCATGCTCTCTGCTACAAAATCTTCCATTCCCTTCAATGTGTTTGGGTTCCTGAACGCCAAGACAGCAGACTAGTTCAGACTGGTTTAAACCGGCCTCCCAATATCAAGCAATTGTGAGTTTCTCCGAAAACCCTCTGGTTCATCATAATATAGACCACGCAAGCGCCCATGTGATCAAATGCGCGTCGGCAAGAATGACTGCTGACGTCAGCCCACTTGCCCGCAAGGCTCCACCAGCCAATCATACCGGCCCCACCACGTGTTCGGTGCGTGCCAGCCAAGGATGTGATCCGCACGTGTACAAACAAATCAATAACCCAATGACTCACTGAAATTTCCAATACAAACGCTCGTGTAAAGCTTGCTGATTAAGCAACGCAATATTACGTTCACAATATGTGTATGTATGTATATATGTAAGTGAATATGTATGTATGTATGTACTTATTATTTATTGTTGTCCTAAAGTTTGGGTGAGCAGTGGTAGAGAAATGCAAGAGACTGAGCCTTTAATGTCGGAGCAATAGGTCAACACGTTCTCGACCCCCGATCCAGTATACAATCTGTCGGTTGGAGGTTCTCTGTTGAATACGTACTGTCATCGGTCGCTGTCATCCATTCCCTTTCATGATATGGACTTAGATCATAACCCACAGTCCCTCTGAGTCTCCCCTCTCTATCTTCTCTGTCTGTGTGTCTGTAACCCTGTCTACCTGTCTGTCTGTCTGTCTGTCTGTCTTGTCTGTCTTTGTGTAGGCAGCCATTGTCTTGTATACGATGAGAGTAAGCCCTGACGGGCAGTCCTTCTTGTGATTTTGTTATCTCCATTCAGACAGTCTACATCGATTTCCCGCCTTCTTCCGTCTCCTCTTCCTTTCCTCCATCATGCCACTCATCGTCCTCCTTCCTCCTCCTCCTAAATCGTGTGTTTTTAACTTATTGTTTTCTTGTCCCACAACCATGTCCATGTTCCACGTCCTTCTCCTCAGGCTCTCTCGCCAAACTTAAACTCCTCCTTTGCCATTGCCTCATTATTACTAATCATCATGGTCTTCCTCGCTATCTTTCACCTAAAAGTTTTGCTTTTGATGTCATGCATTATCATCTCGTTTTGTTAATACTCTTCGTCATCATCATCATCATGCTACTTCACATTCTTCTCTGCATTCGTTTCATTCACGTCTTCTGCCTCATCGTGCTCTTGCCTGTCTGTCTTCTCATTCACTTTCTAATGGGTCCTTGCATCCTCCTCGATCTGCTTCTATTCCTCTTCCTCCTGCCTCTCGTGTTTTTACTTGCCTTTATCCTCCTCCTCCTCCTCCCCTCCTCCTCCTCCTCCTTGTCGAAGTCATCGTCTTCCTCTTGTGACCCGTACATTCGGTGTCTTCATGTTGGCTCATAGTCAGTCGTCGATATAAAGATGGTTGGCGGGTATTCATTCTGATGGGGTGTTCTTTTATAGTCACAATGGCCGCCGACGATGAAGGATTTGCTGTTAATTAATTATCTTCCTAATCATCTCGGATTAGTCTACTTCCGTCACTAACCAACTGATGTCTTGAACAGCGGTAGTCGCAGCATGCAGGCTCTCGTCCATTCCATACCCCAATGCTTTTCGTGTCCGTGTGTCTAGCTCAGACATCTGATTAGCGTTGCGTTTCTTCTTGGAAATACGGGGATATCTGCTCGGGTTTGTACCATGGTCAGTGCCGTGTTTCGGTTTAGGGTTACCGTTATATTCTTCTGGCACCTGACGATTATCACCGTTACCGAATCCCTGATTTTTAAGAACAATCGAAATTAGGCCTAATGTTTTTCTGGAGATATAAAAATAGACAAAATTGTGGCTACAGTGATCATGAACACAATGTGTAGGCTGTCGGTTAAAGAGTGCAGTCAATGTTTTTTAATCATACAACCAGACACTTGTGTCTGCTCACGAGAGAAGGCTACATTGCTGCGGCACCAGACCACATTTCTCGTAGCAGCGACATATAGTAGTAGTTGTCAGAGTTTAACACATTTTGTGGCTGTCATGACCACTAACTTCGACCCTAACTTATCTTACACTTCTGTTTTCAAGGTCATATTTAATAAAGTCTGTCATATTTAATAAAATCTGTCATATTTATTAAAGTCTGTGGGCTCAATCCTTACTAGAACTTTCTGATCTGACCTCACAAAGTGGGAAATAGAGAAAGGTATTGAATAAACCTGGAAAGTATAAAATATCACCAAGTCCCAACAACAGCAATACGAAAAGTGCTATTGAAAATAACACTTTCCTTTCGATAAATGTCATCAAATAACTTGGAAATTAAAAGAGATCATCTTAAACCTAGTGTGCTACAGAGGTCGTCAAATATTTCTGCCTTTAACACAGATAACAAAGTAAATCTACAAAATGCCTTCCGAAATTTTTATGCATACAGCCGTGAATTTTTATGAAGTCATATGCATAGACTATAGGTCACGTATACGCACAGAGACCCTACAGCCACATCATCCGTATACAGGGACAGGCAGCACCTCGCAGCCGAATCAGTCTGGCAATTGATTTGCACAGAAACAAAACGCAATTATACGTCTATTACAGTCGAGCGACTTCATCTGCGTAATTGGTCGACGCAAGACAGTCGCCGATAATTAGATTTGCTCGTTCGTCGTCGACTTGCCTCCTTTCCCTATTCCTGCTTCTGTCCCATTTCTTTCCTTCCTCCTCCTCCTGCTGCTGCTTCTTCCTTTCGCTCTTCCTCCTCTTTATGGCTCGGCTACTGAACGCCGTCGCTACTCTATTCAAATATATTCGCTTGAGCGACGTCAAGACGAGCCAATATTTCAGCGCGTCGCCGATTTAAGCCGGAAAAGCGTCGAAGCTTAATCGCCGCAGAACGAACGCCCAGGCAGGAATGGACAGGAAGAGCAGGGAAGAGAGGGAAGGGAAAGGGATTAAAGACCCACCCAAAGAAGAAGAAAGAAGAGGAGGAAGATGGTAGAAAGGAAGAGGCAAGAAGAGTCAACAACGTAGAGACGTGGATAGAGCCGGGGAAGGGCATGGAGAGAGGAGGAGCAAAGACAGTGAGGAATGGACGGAGGGGCGAGAGAAAGAAGGGTCTGTGTGTGTGCTCTATAGCCAGTCAACGTCTGGTCGTATTAGATAGCGCCTTTATTAAGGCTGGCAAACAGCCAATCAGCCTAAGTTTATTGAAACAGTCGCCGCCAC
This sequence comes from Norana najaformis, assembly GCA_964023275.1. Lineage (NCBI taxonomy): Eukaryota > Metazoa > Annelida > Clitellata > Crassiclitellata > Hormogastridae > Norana > Norana najaformis. The sequence goes on along the minus strand of OZ029913.1, from coordinate 20,695,068 downwards.
AATAACGCCATGACTTGATTAAAACGGTCGTCCGTATCCTCAGCAGTAGCAGCAGCAGCATCTCAGACCTCTCCAAGCATTCGCCGTCGCCTTGGAAACGATTCTTTGCGGCTCTGACGCTGACGGATGCACACTCAAAGGCCTTTTAACGCCAATCTTAGTTCTCTCATATCCGACTTGATTATTGCTACGGCGCTGGCGACCGGCCAGTCTTATTTGCGCACGTTCTTCTTCTTATGTACAGACCAATACAGTCAACGGAACAAACATCAGAGACGCCGACGACGGTGACAACCCGGCTGTCTAACTGGTCCCAACAACAGCGAAAAGAGCGTCAACAATCTACGACGATGACTTGCAAACAGCGCCCGCGCTTCCCGCTTAAATCCCCAATAAATAACGGCGAAAATGAAATCCGACTTCCAAAAATAGCTTTCCCTTCTCCTCTTTCATCTTCTCTTATTCCCCTTCCTCTCTTTTCTCCCGCGCCAAGTCCTTCTCCTCCTTCGCCCCGAATCCATTCTCTTACTCCATCCCTCTTCATATTTTACGCATGGATCACACAGTCTATCGCTGAGAGCGAACTGTCTGCGTTGGCTTTCCCAGTCGCTAATCTTCGGCGAGCCAGTCAGGCAAATTGGCTTCACACATACAGCACATCAATTCATGTGCAGTATGTATATATCGCACATGTCATTGCTTGGGTAAACTGTTACGATGGACAGAAAGTGCGCTTAGTAAATAGGGTTAATATATAAACTGTCGTAGTCTGAATTCACTTGATGTTTTTCTAAAGCTAAATGGCAAGAAGTTCATAGAACATGGCAGGGTTGCTAGAGATGTGCTCTCTCGTTCAGTTGACCACCTACACAGAGCAGCCGAAAGATTCGCCTAGAATTATGACAGCATTATATTGCACATCTGTGCACCTGCTCAAGCTGATCCTTTAATCCACAAAAGAATTTAGTGGCACAAGAAGACGCAGATACACCAGAAAGCTTCTTAGCTTTCACGAATTAATGTGAAATTCCGCATTTTACATGTTAAAAGTGAAGAAAAAACTTCATACTTCAAGTCCCCGTTATTGACTATCGATGCCTGGCATAAATTGTGATATTCCACGTTGATCAGATTATTTCCCTACGTTCTTGCTTGAAAGGATTGACAAATGTAACGGTAAAGGTAACAAAATTCTCTGCTTACCTTTAGTCGCACCTCTTTAGATAAGTTACGTGTAGATAGATTTTGACAAAAGCACACTGTAAAAAGAGGTGGTCTCGTGGAAAGTCCACTAATGTCTAGCCCAGGATGGTTCGTAGCAGTTAATCATAGTAGGCCTAAAAGATGGAATGTCTCATCAGCCATCCGAATTCAGCGCATGAATTTTGTGTGGGAGAATATATTTATTGTCACTGCTATTACTGAAAATATACGAAGTAATAATTTGAAAGGCTTGCTATAATAAAAGTTTTTAATACCCCACGTAATTCTTTCAGAAAGGTTATGATATGACGCTCACTTGTCTTTTTCCGAACATTAACACCTTCGCACTACTTTGTGAGGCGTAAGCGTGCTTCTTGCGTGTTCGTAAAAGACCTGTTAAACGTTGTATAGCGCTCTTATAATTACTTTTTACATTAAGTAAGTAAATAATTAAGCACATATGCGCAGCTGAAGCGTGCGCCAAAATTCGATCTGGCAATATTCTTATCTCAAATAATAGTCTTAGACGCCGGTGATACCTCATGAATAATATAATAAAAGTAATTTCTTTGCATGTGGATAGGGAGAGGGTTAGGAACAGACAGAGATAAAGACAGGGAGCAGGCGTACACATAGACGATAGTTATCTCTGTAACAATTTGGTTAGACATGCACGCATACATGACAATATATTCTGACAATACATTCACTGACAATATATATTATTATTCACTAAAAAAACAATCTCCAGTACTTACGTGCGCGTCTACCAGTTGATGCGTACTTTCAGCTGCCAGGTCGAATTTGTTCGAGAGCTTTTTTATTTGATTCCATGCGAATTTGAGAAATAATTAAGGAACTATATAGCACTAGACAGGGGTTAGGTGCACATGCGCATCGCACGCTGACGTCTCATGACGTAGTGCGAAGCTCTCAATGGTAAGAAAAAGAAAAGCGAGAGTCGTATTTTATTTTACGACATGATGTCATGCAGCAGTAGAATCTTTTATTACAGAAAATTTTTCAAATTATCACTTAATATATTTTCAATAATAGCGCAGTCCATACATTCTCTGACACAAAATTCATGCGTTATGCTGGTGGAATATTCTATCTATTACTATGCATTGGTCGTCTGGCTCAACCTCTCAAAGGTGGAAGTTCAAGGCAAAATGTGATAAACCACTGGGCTCTAAGACCACAAAAGTTAATGGAACTTACCACTGACTTTTTACAGTGCGGAAACTCACAGAGACAGACGAAATGAAAGACAAATAGACAGAAAGACAGATTTACTGCGACAGCCATTGTCACTGAGAAAAACAGGTGGCGAGGGTGAGGAATGGCCACCTACACACATATGCCGAGGCTAAGAAAAATGAAGAAGTCGCTAACACTTCACAGCCGTGGCTGCTTCTTGGTGAGGTCTGTCCTTAAAGGTCTGTTCTGCTTCTTCTTGTTCTTCTATCATTATTTTTAGTATTGTTGACTAGTTCAGGTTCAAGATCCTTATGTTTAAGTTCTTGGCACTAAAGCGTTATATAGTCACGTGATTTCTGTAATCTAAAGCATTTGTGTAATCTAAAATAGCTGCGTCATTATTTTTACATCATGTATACAAATCCGTAGTATTCCGCAAAATGAAAATATGCATTAAACTATTAAAAGGAGTTGTAATTTTTTCCAACTAGAAAGTTAACTAAAAACATTGAACGTTTATTGCCAAATTGTTAAATAATTTTGATATAAGCTTCAGTATTTAAGCATATCCGCCAGGAATCGAGATAACGGGAAATTAAACACAATACACGCGGTAGATAAAGGATGAGTTAACCAGACGCCGGGAGGAGAAGAAGGAAAAGACGAATGATTAACAAATGTATGTGCATGTGTGTGTGTGTGTGTGTGTGTGTGTGTGTGTGTGTGTGTGTGTGTGTGTGTGTGCCACTGCATAATATGGCAAGCTTAACTGCCGGTGCTGTGTTATGAGCCTGTAATTATGCATGCCGTGTTGGCTGTCTGAATGTTTGGTGGAACCGTCCAAATGTAAATGATGCAATGTATTGGAGCCAACCGTCGCGTGATGTATTGCGCTGAGGCCATCCGGCTTTTGTGATGCATAAGCGCATTGTGCGCTGCTCAATGAGTAACTAGGAAAGTGTCAACCACAGATGAAATTGTCTGGCGTAGCCTACATTTGTTAATTCTTACACACATGCATGCGTATGAGCCAGCGTTGTATTGATACTTATATCTGAACACTTGAATATCTTACAGAAACATGAGGAATACTGATCAGTATACAGAACTAGATCTACATGTAGACCTACATGCATGTAAAGGCGTTTAGTAAAACTTTCCAGTATAATTGATTTGCCAGGGTTTAGATATACTTAGATTGGAATTTGTTAGCATTCAAGAGGAGAGAATCTGAGCTGACCTTTGCCTGGAGACATTTCGACCGAGCTTGCGGTGGCAAGATATCTTCTTTCCCACCAGAGAAAAAAAGCGAACAAAACTCGAAGTACGACATCGCCAGCACTCAGCATCTGGAACACAGTTAAAATCCAACGTCATCATTATTGCCCCCACGAAGTTGGTAAACTAATGTACGTACGTACGTATGTATGTACGTATGTACGTAAGTACGTACGTATGTATGTATGTATGTATGCATGTATGTAGGCATTGTTAAATGTATGTATATATGTATATATTGTTAAAAAAATTATGTTATCATTCGATGTTAACAGCTTACTCGAGGAATTGATCCTGTGGCTTATAAAATTCAAAAATCAAAGTTATATTTTCGACACAGGCAGACACTTTGCTGACCAAAACATATAAAAGAACCAGCTAAATCAGTTGGCTGATTATGAATAGGTTTAGCGTGTAGACCTATTCATTATCCAGTCTTGGGATCGAGACCATGATTGTTATCGTTTAATCTTGTAGGTGTTGCATACGATACTTGGTGGGTCATTGATTGTAACTCGGTGTCTAGGCTGAAACTGAGAAACTCACTTTTAAAAGACACCAGAATATAGACTATTATAAGAGAGCATTAATAAATCGATGGAGAGCTAGATTATAAAGCGGTTAAAAATAAACTTCAAAAAGATTTCTGTCAGGAATACAGACATTTTTAGGCTCTTGTCGGCGTAGTTGTGCCATTTTTCCCTATAGCAACGTCGAATGTTGAAGAAAAGGTGAAAATATAAAAATATTTCCATTTAGGTTCAATATGTCTTACATTTGAAGCCCATACCTTGACAACTACAATCTACCCTAACAGATCTGCTTTATAAGCACATAACTTTTAAAACCAAAAAGATCCGAAGCCTTGCTTTAATTCTGAAAATGCCCGTGCTCTACATCTCCGTGGCCAACTTGAATGCGCATTGCTCTCTTTTCCTGCCTTGTTTATGTTGCAAATGCCCTGGTTCTCGACTATTGCAACTCGCTTTTTACTGGCATTTAAAAGCTAACTTTTTGAAGCTTCAAAGGGTCAAATCTTGGCCAGAGTCACCACCAAAGTTCCACAGTATCAACACATATCTCATCATAAGCGCAGGCATAAACAAGCCGATCAAAACTTTGCAGGTATTTTAATAAAATAACGACATTATAAATATACTGAGTGGCATTGATTTACTGTATACGAATAAGTGTAATAATACATTCAGGCAGACAAGCGCTTGCTTTAACTCGGCTTACCTTCATCGATCTTTGCGAAAACACGTTCTTCTCTGACTTGCGGACTTTTTCAACGCACAACCTGTTGCCAGTGCCTTTCGGCTTATGTCACGGAAAATTCCGGTGCGTTGGCAGAATAGAGAGGCTTTCGTCAGACGGCGAAGTTGAAGAATCTGGACGCACTCCAGAGAAAGTCCTGACATGGTTTTCCATTCGAGACTCGATCGACGGCCGAGTCCAGCGACGACGGCATCGCGTGCATCGCGACAATAGACGTCCGTATCGAAGACTGAAGCAAAGGCGCTTTCCGTGCAGGCTACAGACCATCAAGCCAGATCTATAATGATGATGCTGCTGCCTCTTATGCACGACATCCTCCTCCTCCTCCTCCCCTCCTCCCCTCCTCCTCCTCCCCCTCCTCCTCCTCCTCCTCCTCCACCTCCTCTTCCTTTTCCTTCCTCTCCTTCTCCTCATAAAATTCCACCTAATCCTGCTCTTCTCTTCCTCATCCTTCTCCTTTCGTTCTCCTTCTCTTCCTTCTCTTCATTATCTTCTCCTCTTTCTCCTCCTTCTCCCCATTTTAATGTCTCTCTTCACTTCACGCAATCGGAGAAGAACTAACTATACAATTAAGCGCTATATTCAGCGCAAGTGCTCACAGGGCTAGGAAATCATTTCAAGTGAATGCATTCAGTCGTGCACTTGCAGTTGTACAGAGCAGCAAATGGGTCGGAGATCATTTTACACTTCATTTCTCCCAACACTCTTCTCTTAGTCAGTTATTTACAATCCAATCGTAATCCCAAGATTTCTACAGGGCCCAACGAAAGCCACGTCACGGGGACCAGCTTATTCACAGGCGCTCAGTCAAAACAAAATCGATAGGTAAAAGGGACGATTCCAAGTTAAGATCCAAAAGTCAGGCAGAGAAACAGTCTGGCAGCTACTGTGGATGATGTTTGGGATTGGAGCCGAAAGAGAGTTGGGAGTTGAGAGGTTTGAAACATTAGACCAAAGTCAATCCAAGCTGTGATATAAAAATTGGTCTAGTGTCGGTTTTAACATGCCCACCTACCTCCTGGCTAAATTTATTATCATTAGTCATCCTCACGTCTTCACTATAGAGCGAATAAAGCATAGCTGTAAAGCCAAGTTGCAGGCAGCTTATACAGACTGCCAAATAAGTTTTTTGTTGATTGTTGTGTTTGGTTCAGCTCGATATAACCTTGTAGCGGATCATACTATCAAGATACAGTCTTACGAACACCCAATTACTTTGCATTCCGACAATACGTAGGTGGCTGCAGGTTTGAATTTACTGGGCATCTAGATTTTAAAAAGTCTAGGCTTGTGGTGACGGTTTTAACCTTCTGGCAAATTATAGTCACTCACAAAATTACTCTGAAAGTCAAATTTTCAAAATAAAATTTCCAAAGATAAGCTTCCCGCGGGGGAGATCAATGACTAGATCAAGTCAGCTACCATACTCTCGATTGAAATTATATGACAATTGACAAATGCGATATGACAAGTAGGCAAAATAAAGCTGGGAAAGAGAATCCCGAAGGACTGAACCGTGTAGCACACCTAAGCTACAGGCAGTAACGATCTGCCTATCCAGATGAACATCTCGAGTCATGGCCACTTTTAGAGCCTCCATCGACGAGTTGAAAAGGAAATCCACGGCAGTGCAACTCATAGCAGATGCAACCAGAAATTCACCTAAACTTAAGACACGGAAGGAGACCATAATTATGACGCAAATTCAATTCAAAGAGCCAAGTCTCCAAAGTCAATTTCAAGGGACAGGTCTTTGTTACTGAAGTAAAAGGATTGTCTAGAGCAGATCTAATTGGACCGGGTTCATCTGAGACGGTGGACTGGCACCGATTGACAGATGGCAGATTGACGGAAGTCAGACCCATCAAGAATCGGTCGAGAATAGCAGAAGAAGCAGTAGGTGGAAAATACAATGCAAGTCCAACAAAGGAGTGGGCTGGGCTCGAGCTGAGAGATTAGGAAACTCATCGCTGAGCGAAATAGTATGAATGAAGGTAAGCAATGGAATTCCATAGATGATGACAATGATGATGACGACGAAGACGACGATGATATTTGCGAAATAACTGCTGATATCAGATACATAAGCTTGAATAGGCATAAATGAATGATGGTAAAAAATTCAAATTCGCAGATGCCGCATCTTGAAAATACAACGTGCATTTGTATCCTGCGCATCTGTATATAGGTATGAGGGATCCCTCGGAGGTATTAATTCCAGCCAGAAGGAGAGAGATAGAGGTGCATATGCGAAAGACACTAAATTATTGCAGATTGCATTTTATAGCTCGTACCGGCGACTGTCGTAAGCAATTCTGAATGGAAAGAAGTCAGTCTACAGAGGTAGATTGACATTGGCAGTAATTTAATTAAATCTGATCAATAGGCCTACATAACACAATACAACTACATCGCCATAAAAGGCTTACAGTACATGTATCCTATAGAATTACAGAATCTTCGTTCAGTGCTAGTGAAGAAAGCTAAAGCCTATTATAAGAGACGAAATTACTCAGGACAGATGAAGATAATCATACCGGGAAAACATCTTACACAACTCTCGAAAGCGTATGTGTTATGCGCTACATACTGTCTTAGTTGGGTGATAGAAAGATGGATTGGCAAATAATTTATCGCCTTCCCCTTGAGGACAAATGCCTGCAATGCTTCTGCCTGGTATTCATCCGAAAAGAAGATAAATTAAGAAAGAGCACTTGCAGCAGCTTTGCTTCACGAAACATGGAGCAGCAGCAGCAACAGCGGTTGATGGAGGCGGAGGCGGCTGTAGCCGACTATTGATGCTACAGCGCCGCCTCCGATGGGAAATGTAGACATTTATCACCTCAACATCTACAGTCAGAACCACAGATACGCATACACAGGACCAAGTGTGCCTATTCTACTGTTATATGTGACTAAACGACTGACTGACTTACTCACTAACTCATTCATCAGCAAGCGAATGGGCGGGAGGGCGATCAAGTAAGTGAGTAAGTGGTCTAGTGAGCGAGCATGTGATCAAGTGCGAGTGGCTATGAAAGTGACTTGGTTTCAGAGCGGCAGCTATTCAGAAATTTCTGACAGTTAATAAAATAATTTGCATTGTTCATTACATTACACAAAATGTAAACGATTTTAGACCAAGTAACCGAATGGTTCAGAGTGCGTTGGTGTGCGCGCGCGTGAGTGAGTGAATGAGTGAGTGAATTAATGAGTGAGTGAGTGAGTGAACGAGCGAAGAAGAGAGTGAGCGAATGAGAGTTAGCGAGTGAGTTATGTAGGTGGTTGGTCTACGCGGGGTGAGTGGATGGGTGTCTGAGTGAGTGTAGGCTTTTAAGCAAATTACTGATGCAGGAGGATCATCATTCCATCTCTAATCCGCCGCCGCAGCCGCCGAATCCTCTAAATGGCGATTACATTGACGGAAGATCGCGACGGCCAAACTGACGCAGACTCCACAAATATAAATCATTTTGTATACATAGGCCTATATTATAACTCATACAATATGAATGATGTGAGTTATATGATAATAATTGATAATACATAATATATACAACTGTATTAATATTTGTTGTTATTGTTTTTATTTCTTTATTATTTTTACCAATGTGCATATAATCCCTCGACACCTACATGTAAACATTTCTGGAGACTATAGGAATTGCATCTGGAACGATAGCCACTTTTCAAGTTATTGTCATTATTAATATTATTATTAGTGTTGTTGTTGTTGTTGTTGGAACAGCTGGTTGCTGTAGAAATCGTTCTGAAAAATGGAAGTTCTCGGTCGATCAGGGTGAAGTTTTGCCTCAGTGATTGACGGTTTAAGTAAATATGGTATAAAAATTGGTTTATTTTATTTTGAAGAGACTACAGATCTCCGGACCCACTGCGTGGAGCAGTCTTCCTGACCATGTAACGAATGCCCCATCCCTGGACACATTCAGGTCACGGCTCAAGACATATCTTTTTAAGATACCTTATGACTGTTGATGATTTTTTAACTCAGCGCCTACAGCGCCCTTTTCTTCTGCCTCGGCCGTGCTATGGCGCTATATAAATTGTATTATTATTATTTTATATTATTATTATTTTTTTATATTATTATTATTTTTTTATATTATTATTATTGTATTTTCAAGATGCGGCATCTGCGAATTTGAATTTTTTACCATCATTCATTTATGCCTATTCAAGCTTATGTATCTGATATCAGCAGTTATTTCGCAAATATCATCGTCGTCTTCGTCGTCATCATCATTGTCATCATCTATGGAATTCCGATTCTTGATGGGTCTGACTTCCGTCAATCTGCATTTCTGACTGTTCCTGCCAACTTGGTTTACGGCGACAAATATCAGCTTACACTGAAGCGCCACTAACGAGTAACCTGATACCTTTTTTGAATTGTCCTTTAGATGAGAAAGTAATGAATTAACGTAGAATCAATAAGGCCCGTTAGCTCAGTTGGTTAGAGCGTCGTGCTAATAACGCGAAGGTCGTGGGTTCGATCCCCATACGGGCCATTCCTTTTTGAAAAGGCAAAATAATTATGAACGTTAAACGTCTTACAATACGGTTATTTGTTTAGAAACCCCAAAATATATTTATTCACGTTAAATTTTGTTGGTGTAAACTCCTGCTGTGAAGCTAGCGATGCCTATAAATTGGTGTAAAACTTTCTCCCTGGCGGGGAATCGAACCCCGGCCGCGGCGGTGAGAGCGCCGAATCCTAACCACTAGACTACCAGGGAATCCGGCAAATGGTGCAAAACTCGTCGTGGTTAACACAGATACAGGCGTAGATTGCTAAGATTCGAAGTTGATGGTTAATCAGTAAACGACTGCCTATATTTGTTTGAGTGCAGATAGAGACGCCCAGTAAGTGACCGATTGTAATAAGTCATCTGTTGAAAGCGACCTAGGTAAGGTTTGCAACGGTAGAGGGTTAAAGTTATCTGAGACCGAATTGTTTTGTTGCTCAGTATAAATATTTAACCACAAACATCTGCACAGATGTTCTTTTAAACCTCGATTCTACAATTCTGCAAGAAAACCAAATTCCAATTCCAAGCACCACTCACCGTAGCCGCCTGACTGGATCTTGGATCTTGACCTGAAATAGTTTCTGACCTTCCTGCCTAACGATTTTGTTTTGACTGAGCACCTGTGAATAAGCTGCTTCCCGCGACTTAGTTTCCACTGCGCGCTGCAGAAAGCTTGAGTTTACCACTACGATTACGAAAAACCGATTAATCAACAATGCCACGTGTGGTTGACTCAGAAAATGTGTGTGCCCTTTCCTTTTTACCAGCGTAAGCCCCCTACATTACAAAATCCAGACGTAGGCTTGCATTGCGCTACAATGAAGTATTACCCTACGTTGTCAAACAAGCTTCAATCAGCAGACAGTGAAAGCTGAATGGAAAATTTTGCCTTATGCCAGAATACTTCAGATTTGTGGTTCAGATAAGAAATTCTGATGTTTGTTTTCGAAAACTTTGATTCGGATTTTCGACTCTTTAACGAGTAATTTGATACCTGTTTTGAATTGTCGTTCTTTTTGAAAAGACCAATAAACAGCTGAGCTCTAAGTGTTGTTGGCGTTAACTGATGTTGTAAAACTAGTAATGTCTAGAAATTCGTAAAATATTCTTCCTGACGGGGAATCGAACCCCGACCGCGGCTGTGAAAGCGCCGAATCATAGCTTTTAAACAACCAGAGAATACAACGTGTAGATGAGACAGTAATGAATCATTATGTAATCAACATGGCCCGTTAGCTCAGTTAGTAAGAGCGTCGTGGTAATAACGCGAAGGTCGTGGGTTCGATCCCCGTACGAGCCATTGGTTTTAAAAATCAAAACAAATTTATGAACGTTAAACGCTGTTGGTGTGCGAACAGCAGATGTGAGTCGTTCGGCCGCCGTGTCAGTTCACTCAAGTATAAATATTTAGATCTTTAAGGTCTCGCCTAGAGTCTTGTTCTCCTTCCCATGTCATTTGCCTCTTCCTTTCCGGTCAGCTGCTTCTCTCTGCGATAAGCTAAGTCAAATTGTAAAACAGAACTTTAAAATCTAATGCTGGTGGATTGCAAATATTTATACGTATATATATATATATATATATATATATATATATATATATATATATATATATATATATATATATATATATATATATATATATATATATATATATATAGGCCTATATGGAACCGAATCTCTGATTACACTGGCCAACAGAAACATTTTTTTTCTTGTTGCCTTCGGTTTTAGACCTGTTCTTGGGGTAATTTTGGGCGCTGATTCAGAAAATGTCATTGGATTGAGTGCACCAGGTCTAGTTTCTGAGATATCGTCGATTTTGTAAAGAAAACCCAGTCCACTCTTTAGACGATGTCTTTGGCAAAACTAAAATGTCATAATAAGCTTTATTTATGGCTAATTATAATTCTTGCTGATTCATATAATGCCTACATCCTTATAATGTAAAATCAGCATATCTTGCCGCGTGCTGAGATATTGCTGATTCAACGAAATAACTATTCCGTAGCCTACAGCTTACTCAGCACTAAATTCATGGCCTCATTTAGAATTTATTTGTGCTTATACAGCGTTTCATGGTTTCGAACTATGTAAATAGATTATGCTGAAGTCAGCATTTATAGCCTATATAAACCGCCTCCTGAAAGCTAGAGCAGCCGCAGTCGTCTTAGGGCATATTAAGAGTTGGTCGCAAGAACAATCTGTGAATGTGAGCATTAAATAACTACATGTTCTTACTATTTTTTAGGTTAGTCATTTAATTCCTCAGATGCGAACATCCTTAAGGTTATGGCTACTTCCAGACGGAGCTGCATTAACCATCCAGACATATTCTGCTACATTTGTGGGGAATGCACACTAAAAGCAAACAGGAAACCGATTTCTGAGTTTGTAAAAAGAGCATATGTAGGTTATTTTGGTGTCAAACTTGGAGATCAAGATAAGCAATGGGCTCCTCATACAGTATGCAAAACTTGTATTGAACAATTGCGCCACTGGACAATTGGAAAGAGAAGCTGCCTGAAATTTGGTGTACCGATGGTTTGGAGGGAACAGATAAACCACTTCGACGACTGTTACTTTTGTATGGTTAATATCATAGGCATCAATCGAAATAATCGTCACAAGTTGTCTTACCCTGATATACCTTCAGCCAGGAGACCTGTTCCGCATTCGGATATTGTACCAGTTCCACCTTTTCGCGAACTACCTCAGCTCTCAGACGATGAGACTTGCATGTCCAATATCGGACAAGATGACGAAAGTGAAGAAAGTGGGGGCAGTGACAGTGAACGTTTTGACCAAAAAGAGTTGATTGATCTGATCAGGGACTTAAATCTTTCCAAAGAGTCCTCTGAATTGCTTGCGTCCAGACTAAAGGAAAAGAATGCACTTCAGCCTGGAACGAAAATTACAATTTATAGAAACAGAGAAAAGGATTTGCTGCCATTCTTTACCGAAGACAACAACCTAGTATTCTGTAATGACATCAGCAACTTATTGAAGAAAATTGGTCTGTCGGATTACAGCCCAGATGAGTGGCGTCTTTTTATCGACAGTTCAAAACGTAGTCTGAAATGTGTGCTTTTAAATAACGGCAACAAATTTGGTTCTATTCCAATCGGTCACTCCACCAGGATGAAAGAAGAGTACAATGCCATCTCTTTAGTACTGGAAAAGATAAAATACAAAGAACATCAATGGGTAATTTGTGTAGACTTGAAGATGGTAAATTTCCTCCTTGGTCAACAAAGTGGCTACACAAAGTATCCCTGCTTTTTGTGTCTTTGGGACAGTAGAGCCAAGCATGAACATTGGACAAGAAAAGATTGGCCTTCGAGGAAAGACATGGTGGTTGGAGCTCAAAATGTAATCAAGGAATCTTTGGTGGCACGAGATAGGATCATACTGCCACCACTACATATAAAGCTAGGCCTGATGAAACAATTTGTCAGGGCTTTGAATAAAGAAGGTTCATGCTTCGAATACATAGTACACAAGTTACCAGGAATTACAATGGAAAAATTGAAGGCTGGAATCTTCGATGGTCCACAGATCAGGCAACTTATGAATGACCCACTTTTCATACCATCAATGAATGAAATCGAATCTTGTGCCTGGTCTTCCTTTGTTCTTGTAACTAAAAATTTTCTTGGCAACAAGAAGGCAGACAATTATGCACAACTAGTAGAGGATATGCTTCTTCATTTCAACAAGCTTGGCTGCAACATGAGCATTAAAGTCCATTATCTCCACAATCACTTAGATCGCTTTCCAGAGAATCTTGGTGACTTCAGCGAAGATCAAGGTGAAAGATTTCACCAAGACATCAAAACAATGGAAAATCGATATCAAGGAAGATGGGATGCACACATGATGGCAGACTATTGCTGGAATATTGTGCGCGATTGTTCCGGCAGATGCCACACTCGGAAATCGTACAAAAGGAGCTTCTTCGGTGTCGAATGACTTGAAATTTTTATAACAAACTTGTTCTGTTTGGTATCATATAAGTACAGTTTCAGGTACTACCATTTTCTTTTAAGTATTTGTATTATTATGTTTATTTAGTGTATCACATAATAAATTGAGCACTACATAATTATAGCAATAGCCGTATGTTTTATGGGCGAGCAGAGGCAAGGACTGGTATATGGCATAATGTTCTATATCTCGAAAACTAGACCTGCTGGGAGAAAACTGGTGCCTTTTCTGGAATCAGCAGGTCAAATATACCCAGAAACAGTTCTAACATTTGAGGCCACAAATTATGTGTTGGCCAGTGTTATGAACCGAGTCTATATTAACCCGGAGTGGATATGCATTACATACCCCTAAGTCACGCCCTACTCCGCAGCTGATATATTAAAACCATTTGACAGACTGATGCTCATTGCGGTAATTGGTGAATGTATGGCTACTTTAACAACTTCCGTCGGGACAGGTGCCACTTCTTGCCCCATGTACTGCGTCTGATCTTCACGCAGCAAACTTACTATTACATCGTCATAAGTGAAAATGCTTCCGTTATTATAAATTCTGTAAAAGTGAAAGTACTTAAACTTTTACTTACGCGAACGTAAGTAAAACGTATTTCAACGAATTACTTTTTCTGCGTTACTGAGAGAATTAAAAAATGAGTGTTCATATGGTGGAACCGGTAGATCTGCGGAAGTGAAGAGGGTGTTAATCCACTGTTGTCAGGGTATTGGCAACATATGACTGGTGTTTACTTACGTAAATAGAAGTCCTTAGAAACTGATCCGATCAAAACTTTTATATGCATAAGCCGATGTGTGCAATTGTAGAAAGACAGACCTGTAATAGGGCACGAGTCTTTAGCCGACAGCTTTTGCCTGCCACTTCACGCGCCTCCGTGGCCTAATGGATAAGGCATCGGCCTCCTAAGCCGGGGATTGCGGGTTCGAGTCCCGTCGGAGGTGAACGGCTTTTATGGCTTTTACCGTTTCGTATACTTATACATCAGTTCGCCGATCCGGAAATTATGACAGGATAGCAACAAAATTCAACAGCGTTACGAAAAATCTAAGTCATTCCTGAAAGTAAACTACAATTCTAAACACTAAATTAAAACATCACAAATTTAAAGTTAAGCGTCTCTACACGAAAGATAAAACGTCACAGGTAGGTTAAACAAACCCAGGTAGGTTAAACAAATAACAGACCCAATCCCATGGACCCATTGAGCGCCTGTGAATAAGCTGGTTCCCGCGACTTAGCTTTCGTTGAGCGCTGTAGAAATCTCGAGATTACGATTACGATTACGACCCAAGGGATGGGTGGAGCGAGAAGCGGTGAACATGATGATGTAGCAACGACAGGGCGATGGCAAGACCTACGATAGGTCGATCGTATCGCAATGACGACGTGGATTTCTCGGAAGAGGACTTCACATGACAACCTTGGCGACGAATATATTCCACGATGACAACTATTCGGAGGCAGAAGTCGCGGGACATCCCTTGCATCCACCGACGACGAATAGAGTTCTCGAAGTCCCTATAGGATTCAGCTGCACTTCAGCACCGATTTGGCGTCCTCAGGATACCTTAGTGCGTCGTTTCGTGTACCGACCCTTGGACTTGCAGGGCCCCCGAACTCTGGAGCTCTGTCAACTTCCCAGCCCCCTTCCACCCGAACTACACGGTCGGCAAGACGCGTGTAGCTTATCTGCGATCTCTACGCTGCACTCCCAAAACTCCTCTGAGAACTGTCCTCCTGAATGTATGGCCTACGTGGACCTCGTCCGGCACAGCCCTGTTTAATTAAGAGCCAGTCATATCCTGTATTCTCTTGCACGGTCTTGTCTTTACCGGTTAACGGCGGTTGCCCATCTCACGGCAGTAACTGAAGGATGACACCGCTACACCCGCACATGAATTGAAGGAAGGTATGCTCACTGCACCTCAAGGATTGGGATTACATACCTTGGCATTCATTACTTCTACCTGTAATTAATCATTACTTCTAGCTGTAACTGGTCAGTTACACATCGATTCACGTGTGCAACATGAACTAAATGTAAGCAAACCAAATTATATGTATGTTAAATAAATCTAAATTAATCTATACAAACGTTATCTAGTCGTCATTTAGGCCTAATATTTCCAATGCGGATACAATATCTATCGTTCTTACAATGGAAAGGTGGAAAGGAACTCAATAGATCTAACTAACTAAACTAAACTGAATGAATTGCGCATGTCCCACATAGCGCGCTCACACACACACATACACACACACATTGCTATTCTGCACTAATTCAAAAGTCCTTCGAATCGTCTAAGGCTGCGTTGACCTATTTACAATACAAACAGAGCCGAATAAAGCAAACAATTTGCAACACAGGTGTTTTTGTCTCACGCTCTTCTCTACAACTATTACAGGCTGGCGTTTCGATTAGCAATTAGCCTGAAAGTACATCTTATGCTACAGATCAAAATTTTCCTCTCGACCAGGAATTTCAAATGATTAATGGTGGTTTCACATAAAATCCACCAGTCACTTTGATGACATTTTGCATAAATTCTACACAGCGGCCCGTTAGCTCAGTTGGTTAGAGCGTCGTGCTAATAACGCGAAGGTCGTGGGTTCGATCCCCATACGGGCCATTCCTTTTGAAAAGGCAAATAAACTGCTGAGCTGTATGTGTTGTTGGTGTTGTGTTGTTGTGAAACTAGCTATGTCTAGAAATCCGAACAACATTCTCCCTGGCGAGAAATCGAACCCCGACAGCGGTTTTAAAAGCGCCAAATCTTAGCTTTTAAACAGCCAGAAAATATTACATGAAGATGAGAGAGTAATGAATCATCATAGAATCAACATGGCCCGTTAGCTCAGTTGGTTAGAGCGTCGTGCTAATAACGCGAAGGTCGTGGTTTCGATCCCCATACGGGCCATTCCTTTTGAAAAATCAAAATAGATTTATGAACTTTAAATGTTGTTGGTAGAAACTGTTGTTGTGAAGTTGGTGACGTGAAAAAATCCGTAAAACATTCTCCCTGGCGGGGAATCGAACCCCGGCCGCGGCGGTGAGAGCGCCGAATCCTAACCACTAGACTACCAGGGAATCCGGCAAATGGTACAACACTTGTCCTGATTAACACACATGCAGTAGAATAATATTAAGATCCGAAGTTGATGGCTAATCAGTAAAAGAGTGCACATATTTGTTTGATTGGGTAGGCTATAGGTAGACTTCCAGTAAGTGGCCGATTGCCGTACCAGATGAAAGCGACAGAGGTAAGTTTTGAAACCGTAGACGGTTAAAGTTATCTGCGTCTGAATTTCTTTTGCTTGATCAATATTTATGTTTCATCATAAATATCTGTAGAGATATGGCGTTGTTCTTTTATACTTGGAACCCACATCTGCAAGAAAACCAAAAGCTGCTATTAATCAATTTCATTAGCGTAAGCGTGGGGTTGACTCAGGACATTATGTTTGCGCCTTTCCTTATCGTAACTATACTTCATAAAATCCAGACGTCTGCTGTAATACAATGAACTGTTACCATAATATTATGTTGGCGTACAAGTTTCAGTCAGCAGATGGTGAAAACTGTTTGAATAGGATTTTTTCTTTCACAACACTTTCTTTAGATTTGTGGAATGAGACAAGTAAATGTAATGCACGTTTTCGAGAACTTTGATTCGGATCCGCCTCTGTTTCAAACGCAGAGAACCGGATGAGTTCGGAGTTGTCAGGGTTAAGTGTTTGGCCCAGATATAGATTCAATAGTAGGCCCATAATGTCACCTATTTAGTCGTCAGGTCTCACGATAGCATCTGCGACCTCATTTAGCAGGAAATGTACATAGAGTTGTATATCGTTGGCAGAAAGGTGGATTTTTATGCCATGACGAGAGGCAATGGCTGACAGTGCAGAGGTACAGAGGGTGAACCTCAGACGGAACCATGCGAGGCTATTTCAGCGGTGTAGTCAGGTTTGAGTTTCAAGGCATGAAGGGTTTATAGCAGTAGCGGTTCCACGTTTGCTTCCGTATAGAGGGGCGAGGGCATTACCAGAGGGGCGCCACATTCTGGCAGTCCACCATGCACGGGTCTGGTCTGAAGGGCCCGGCATATAGCCAAGAGGGGCACGAAGGGGCGAACCGCCTCCCCACGCCTATAACTAAATCCACCACTAGTGTAGGGCCTATACTGAGGTCAAAGTAAGGATAGGTATGTCAGAAGAGTTCACAGTGCTATCTCTCAACATTTTATACTTTATCTGGAAAGAAATTCTAGAAATAAATGGAACAACTCATCATGGCACCACGGAGGAGCTGCTGGATGCAGCTGGTTGAAGGAGAGAGTTTGAAACGGTAGACGGTGATAATTCAGTTGAGTCTGAAATTCATTCGAGCTATCAGTATTTATGATTCTTCACAAAATCTGCTCAGATGTGTCGCTGTTCTTTTACACTTCGAACCCACATCTAGAAGAAAACCAAAATCCGCTTAATCAGCAACACTATGCGTCTTTGTCCTCGGGAATGGTGTGCGCGCGTTTAGTTTTATCTGCATACACCGCAAAATGCAGACGTCTCTTGCAATAGGGTATTTAAAATGAACTTCTACCCCACAATGTCAGTCAATGAAAAGTTTACTTTGCATTCGTAATTGTTTTTGTAAACTCGAGATTTCTACAGCTCCCAATGAAAGCTAACTCACGTAAACCAACCTATTCACCTGCACTCAGTCAAAACAAAATCGATGGGCAGGAAGGGTCAGATTTGGTTCCAGATCCAAGGGCCAGGCAGGCATACAGTCAGACGGGTACAGTGGATGGTGTTTGAAACTGGTTGAACAAAATGCATCAGTGTACACTAACAGATATTGCACTCGTCGATCATTGGACACTGTGACTCCTGCTGTGCCCCGTACCTAAACAGTCTATGTCTCTCGGGCCTTCTCGGTAGCCAGTCCAAAGCTTTGGAATTCACTGTCCGTTTCATTTCGTTCTGTCAATTCTTTGACGTCTTTCAGGTCTAAACTAAAAACGCAGCTTTTTGAACTTGCTTACCCCGCGTAGTCTGGCTTCTGGTTTCTTTTACTTCTCGGAATTCGCCTCAGCTTCTCTAACGGATGATGATTTTGGATTGCAGTTTTGACTTGAAGCGACCATCGACTGATGCCTCGGACATTATGAAACCGGCGCTATAAAAGTATTTAGATTAGATTAGATTGGATATAAGAACACTGTTGCAAGCTGACGAACTTCTGCTCTTAATGGCAATTAATATGGGGCGGGGAGAGAATGGTTTGCATTGGGTCATGTCCTGCATTGGGTCAGTAGTGGTGCCTAAGCTGTACTTACGTATTAACGCTTGTAGCGTCATCTAACGAATACAATAGATATTAAAAATCACCAGGCCTTAGGTCGATAAAATGAAAGCTTTTGACAAAAATACAACAACTCTTTTATTTTAGGTAATTCATGTAAAATTTCACACATGCATTCTCAATCAATGTATTAAATTTCCGGTGCCGATAGAGCTTCAGTTTTTCTAAAACTATTTAGGCCAGTATATTGTAAAGCAGATGGTTCAAACTTGGAGGTCATCTGCAACATAACTTTTTATTGTATGACAAAAGAGGTCACCGGTCATTGATGGCCCGCATTGATACAGCCATGTTTGGCTTGCATAGGGAGTGTCCAAATGTGAATATATTTTGTGAATACAGATATGTGTTGTAACAGCTACTAAAACATAACAGGTCAATTCCTTTTCAGCTTATCCTTCGACGGCTGAATGAACTGGCTAATGTACAGCGCATTTTTTCGACTTCGGTTGTGTTCGGCGTTATATAAATTGTCTTATTAATGTAGTAGTAGTAGTAGTAGTGGTAGTAGTAGTAGTAATTGTTGTTGTTGTTCTTCTTCTTATTCTTCTTCTTCTTATTATTATTAATTCTAAGTCGAAAGTTTGTTATTTTTTCAGTTAGTCGAGTCAAGACAAATTACGTGAAAAAGTAAATGTAGGCCTACGCGGTTTCTACAGTGACCGCCTCAACCCTGCTCATTTTCAATGAATTTATCGAGTGATATTGATTCTAAGTTATCAACTTCAAGTCCACATCGTCGTTTTAGATGCAAGCGGAGCCAGATTGACTGATCTAATTAAGTGACTGCAAGGTCTCGGCTCGACCCAAAATAAATAGTCACGTTGTCTTTGCAGCTGTGATTCTGTCCAGATTGGACGTTAGGTTGCAACATTATGGAGTTGACAAAATTAATAGTATTACGTAGGCCTAGTCAATGGATGGGATAGCGCTAATTTGTACATTGTAACAGCTTATCTGTCTACTTTCCTCTGTCGTCTCCTGGCAACTGGATGTTGATCTTCGTTCATAAGCTTGTGTCATGCGCTAAGCTTTCAAGTAGCGCTTTAGAAATTTTCGAGTTTATGATTACGGTCACGATTGCGAACTCGCTATTAGACAACATGATATCGAATATCTTTGGCCTCAATAGTGATCAATGGAAGAACGATCCCTGGGCCACGTGACGAAGTGGCGGCCATTACTGCGCTTGGTACAGGAAGGAAGGTTTTTGTGAATCTCTGATTCGAAGTTGCCGAAAAATGCCGACGACAGACCCTGCACTCGAGCAGCAGGTAGCTGGTTAAATTTAAGATATTATGAACTAACTGTAGTGCCTGTATAATTCCTGCGCGTGTGCCTGTCATTAGAAGTTCGGGGCAACGACGACATTTTGACCATCGCTGGGCATTGTGGTCTTTGTAGACAAAGGACATGTCCATACAGTCGTTCGAGTTATGCTTAGCCGCGAGGAACTTTCTGTCTGTGTAGGAATAATTTAGTTTGTTTTCTTACACGTTTGCACAGTCTAAGAATTATTTAAATAACTTCTGGAAGGAGAGGGTGTGTAGGCTGGTATTGCCCTCGTTTCCACGTGCCTAGATTCGCCGTCTAGCGTGAATTAGGTTTGTCGGTTTCATTTTATAGGTTGATCTTATTTAGGCAGGTGTTTTGGATTTTATGAATGTATGTTGCTGGTTGGTTCATTAAATGTCTTGGCCCCATGACATCCTGGCTCTGTTTTTCAGTAGGCAGCAGCCGTGTGTGCCTGTTTTCACTTGTCGCTAGAATTGTGGTTTGACCCGCGTGTGTCAGTATTTGAAAACCTTTCTGCCAGGGCTGGCATGGGCCACTGGTGTCTTGAAGGGGTGCTTTAAAATATAAAATATAACACTGCATTTCTAGTGTGCCATTTACAACTACAGTTACCAACAGTGCATTATGTAGTTGATTGATAAGCCAATTGGTTGATTAGCCAATCCAAACAGATGCATCTTAGGCCTGTGCTTGACATTAGTTTCATTCGTCTTTTGCTGGGTAGCGATGAAGTTTAAGGGTCCATGTAGGAAAAGCTGCATTCTCTAAGCTTGGTCTAAATAATGGTAGCTCAAAACGATGGCCAGCTGCTGTCCGCCATGGCTGCGGGATAAAAGGCTTGCTGTTGACGCTATGAGGGCTTAAAGATATTGCAGGCTTCATCCAACGCATGCAGAATGCTTGAACATACAGGGATTGTATGTAATTTAAAAACACTTTTGTATTTGTATTTACTTTGTATTAATTGTATGTAATGTGGTGCACTGTCAGGCAATGTAGAAGCTGCAGGGTGGGAGTTACATGTTCATTTTGGCCTATCCCAGTATTATGTCTGGCGACAGGATTCTGAATGTGCTAATGGTTCACAGGTATTCTTTGGAAGCCTGGCTAGCAACAGGTGTGGGCTGTATAGTGGAGATGATCATTGGAGATGATTGCTGATTCTGTGTGGAGGCTTACCTCCAAGTTCAAAAGCTTCCTGATATTCATCCCAAACCAAACTAAATCAGTCTTTGTTGGGTTCAGCTGGAGTCTTCATTAAGGTGCACCAGGTGTGGATGTCTCTAACACAAGACCAGAGGAGAGTGATTAACCCCTGGCACATCCTTCAAGCAAATGTGCTATGCCAGTGACATTCATTAGCTGGTGATTAATCTGGTGCTGATTAAAGATGTTTCCAAGTTCTAAAGTGGGCATAATGAACTGCTGAGGTTCAAGAGTGACCCTTGTCCAGTTCTGAATGTACCATTGCATATTGTAGACAGTTTTCCATTTTGGAGAAACAGTTTCTTAGATATGCTCCATTGTTTCAATAGTCAGAACATTAGCATGACAGAAATCCACAAGGTTGTATTTGCTTTGGCGCTGTGTGGCACTGATGCTCTGTTAGAGTTTATACAGATAAAAGCACAAATGCACCAGTCCAGAAACAAAACATGATGGTTTTCAGCTCTTAATAGATTGTAGACAGAAGAATGGCCAAGAATGTCATTGAGGTGTAATCTTAAGAATTGTGTTTTTCAGTTTGCTAGCCAACCATAGCTTGACTTCTGGTTGCACTTCTTGACTTCTGACCTACTGCATTTCCATCATGCTTCTCCAGTGATTTTTGAATATGGTTTTACTTCAAGTGAGCACTGATTGACACCTTACACCTACGATTCCTCGCTCAGCCAATGGACATTTGACGTGATAACAAATGTCTTACTTACTTGTCTTACTTACTTACTTTTGTATTATGATAATGGTGCTGTGGAAGTCATTAGATTAGATTAGATTATTTGGTGGAGATAAAATATTTGAGCCCAAGGAAATCGCTGTTTGAAGGAGAGAAAAGATTATGACCTGAAAAACATGGCTAATTGGAGTGCACTGGGACATAATCAGCTAAACAGTTACAAGTAACCGATAGAATTTTGTACTTGTGCATTAGCAGCCCCCTAACCAATTGATCATAGTGTTGAACCTATATTGAGATCATGACTTGTATTTCTGTTCATTTGAATGCCTTCAAATGTTAAACCTTTAGCGGAATTGGGGATAAATAAATAAAACTTATTTAAAACATTTTCTGTACCGTGTCCCTGTTTTGTGGTTATCTTATTTCTGTATTTGGTTTATTACTGTTTTTCATTGCCTAATGTTTTCTACTGTTACAGATGGCTGGTCTAGACCTGAATGCCAACCGAGGCAGAAGAGGGGGAGGTGTTTCAGGAAGTAAGTTTGGTTAAGTGATACTGTAGTGGATGTTATAGTTACAGAGCTAGACTTGATCATGGGGAATATTATAAATTGGATTTTTCATATGGCTGACCCCTCGCCTAGGAAAGATTAATTCCAGCCAGGAAAGAGAGAGAGAGACAGAGAGACAGAGAGAGAGAGAGAGAGAGAGAGAGAGAGAGAGAGAGAGAGAGAGAGAGAGGATCTGTCAGCCTACATAAAATATGGTAACTTGCTTTTTTGCCTGCATGTTCTGTTTTTTTCTGGGTCTGATATGGTTGTTTTCATGCTCTACATGCTTGGTAAACACTGAGTTGCATAAGCCACTTATGATATGCAGGCATATTTAATTTACATTTTGTTGTTTTTGATATGCAGACTTATGTGGCACATTTGTTATTAGTTTGCTGAAGAAGCAGTTTTCACAAATCTAGGTTCTTTAAAATGGCAATGTAAAATATGTTTGTATAAGTTTCATTGTACTACAGTATAATCCGGTTCAGGTTGGTTACCTGTAGCCTGACTTCTGGTCTCTCTTACTTATTGGAATTCCACTTGGATTCTCCAACCAGTAATGGTTTTTTGTTACAATTTCATTTGAAGTGACCATTGATTGATGCTTTGAGCATTATAATAATGGTGCTATAGAAGTCACTAGCTTAGATAAGATTAGATCAGTCTTGCTGCTTCCGTTTTTCTTTGTTTCAGAAATTGAAACCTGGTATGGATTAAAAGAAAAATCTTTACAGATTTGTGTTTTTTGCTAATTTCAGACCCAAATTTTGTTGCGAGACAACCTCGTCCACCATTTAACCCACAACAGAACAGCTTTCCTCCTTATTACCAGCAGACACAGTATCCATTTTACCCAGGTAAAATAAGACTGTCATTTTCACAGTTTAAGTTTGCAGTGTTTGTGATCTGTTTTGTAACTTACTATAGATAATGGTGGGCAAAGACTTTTTACAGTGGGTAACGTTAAAAAGCTAAATGCTATACTTTATACTAACCCCCGTGCTTAAATCTTTGCATTGGCTTCCTGTTCGGCAAAGGATTTGTTTCAAATTGGGACTTATAGTTTATAAAACATTGAACTGTGGCCAACCACAATACTTAAAATCAGTCCTTATTCCCAAGACATACCATTATTCTGCAAGGTCATCTGATTGTCTTTCTCTGGTCATACCTTGGACTAGAACTGTTCTGGGTAAACGGGCTTTTTCAGTTGCTGGACCTAAATTTTGGAACTTCCTTCCTGTGTCTGTTCGTTCTGCTCAGTCGCTTTTGTCATTTTGTTCTCAACTCAAAACATCTTTTTCAAATTGCTTATCCACGGTAGGCTGCCTCTCTGTCCTGTGGACTGATTTTCTGGATATTGACCTGATTGAGGCTTGGATATGGCGCGCCATCGGTTGAAGCCTTATGCATTAGACACCGGCGCATTAGAAGTTTCTAATTATTGTTATTATTATTATTATGCCTGAGGTTGAACAAGTTTTTGGCTGAAGTGAAGAAATCTGATTGAAATTTGAAATTTTTTTTGATATTAGAACACCAACGTACAAGAAAGTATAACATCAAATACAAATAAGCCATAGCTTACGCACATTGCAATGGGGCAAGTCAATGGGTGGACCAATAAGGGTCAGACAGACCCGCATAAAACTCGGCTGGCCCATTTACATTGTTAACATATGGCGATTATACAAACATGAAAACTTTGACATATGACAACTGTGTAAAGATTAAATGGACTATTTATAACAACCCCACTTGCATTAGTGCTTATTTACTGATCCCAGACAAATGGAAGGTTGAGTTGGCCTGATATTCAATGGATGATCACTGGTTCATATATTATGTTAGCAACATTTAGTATTGCTTAATTTTGCTGTGGTAGCCAATGTCATGTCAACAGCATCATGCAAATTGTAGCTTAGGGTTAATTTCTTTGACCATTTGAGCTGGGCAACAAAGTGGTAATGTCATTGACAGTTGAGTTGAGCACCATGGCAGTGTTGCACTGGGCAGTTAGTTGAACTCTGGCCCTTGTTTAGGTTGTAAGGACCTTCATGCAGGAATCTCAAATGTGGTAAACGGCCTTCTCTGACGAAACCTGTTCTGTTACATTTAACCTAATCTAATCAGATAACTTTAGCAGTCAGTCAATGTTGGCTGTAACCAGTTGATACCTAGAGGTCTATTCACAGAATCACAGTCAAGCTGAGGATGCAGATATTAGTCCATCTTTCATTTAAAGTGAATTGTTTTCAGGGGCAGGACGTTTCCCTATGCACCTCCAGGGCAAACCTGGTGCTGCTCCAAATGCTCCCAATATGCAGTCAGGAACAATGACAGGACGATTCATACCACCTCCACAAAACAGTAAGTTTTAGTTTTAGTATAGGTAAGTGGAAGTTTTTGCATAGTTTTACCGTTATTTAGGGTTTCCTTGTTATCTTAACATAGAAGTCAACTGCTAATTTGTGAATCATCAACTGCGAATTATCAGCTGAGCAATTCAGAAGGGGTACATTTGCTTAAACATGAAATGTGAAATTGGCCGTAATAAATGAAGAAATATTTCTGGTTAGCAGTCTGGGTCTTCATTTAGGTTTCTATTGAAAACTTTAAATTTATGCCTGAAATTTTGCTTCTGTTGCAGATTTTGCAACCATGCCCAAATATCCAACATTTCCTCGTAATGGAGCAGCAAATGGAATGGAGTTTAATCCAAACATGAGGGGAGCTGCTGGTGGACAACGTGGGGGAAGGTACATTTCTTATGGATGCTTTTTTATCATAAGAATCAGTCGCTGTTGAGAAAATCTTGTAGCACTGTGTCAGGATCATGTGTAGGTGCCCCTTCTATTAGATCAGCCTTAAAAAGATTTGCCATTCATTGTGCTTTGAGTTGAATTTGCCAGTTTTCGATGATCAGTTAACATTATATCAGTTAGCATTGAACAGCTGTTGCATAGCAAACGTTTAAGTATTGTTTTACACATGGTGCTGAAGAAGGCACACTTTTTAAAATAAAACAAATGCACATCAGTGTGAATGCTCCTAATCTAGGTTTTTCCTAGCATAATTTTTACACTAGTTTTCAGACAATTTCATTTTTCTGAAGGGGAAACCTTGCATGGTCATTAGTTAGCAGGGAATCATAGGCACGCATTCTGAAGCTTTGAAGTTGGACAAATTTAGAATAGAGAACTGTACAAGCTGAAATGTAACGCACACTGCCAGTTATTATTTTCAAATTCTGTGTGCACATTATAGATAGAAATAATTTTAAAAAGTTTTTTGTGTTAGAAGACGACAACAGCCAAGATACCACGAACCATGTAGTCAACATCATCTGAAATGGCAGAAATTCTTATAATTATCAGTTTCTTAAACTTACATGAAATTAACATTCGTCTTGCTATATGAAATAATTTATAGTTTATAATAATTTATAAGTTTCTCTATAAAAGTAAGCAGATGCAGCATATTTCTATAGAATTGTAGACAACAGATAATCTGTGGTGTAGACTGGCAGAAATTATCACAGAACTGTAATTTTTTAAATTTCTTGAAAAGTGAAAATTGTTGAGAGTAGCCTATTTGGAGAAATATACGTGTCATCAAAGACCTCAAATTTGCAAGGAATGTTTTATCATGTATACATCATCAGTTCAAAGGATAGGTTTTAAGTACCTACATTACACAAGTCCAACAGTTTCCTTTAAATCCTGAAACGAGACTCCAGCCTAACAAATACCTGATTAATATAAAGCACCAGCTGTAATACGTAAGCTGGCTCGACCTTCAACTACACTGACATCCCTTTCCAAACTTATACAGTCAACAGGCAATGTAGGTCTGGCCATTGTATGAAATTATTGATTGTTTTGTTGTTGATAAAACTCACAACTCACAGTACTTACTATACTTGTGCTTTCGTACTCAAGACATGGCATTTCACAAGTTGTTGGTGATCTGTATTCAGGCCATTCCGCGCTTTTAGTGAGGAGAGGGAAGGAACGGATGTGGCTCCTGGCCATGCGCAACGTACTGGCACAGCTACTGCACCACCTGGAAACCGACAGGAAAACTATGGAGGACCTCGCCAGTGGGACAGCCGCGGGGGAGACCGTGGTGGTTACAACAACTTTGTGGGAAATACTATGGGGTAAGTGAAGAGTCGGTGGAAAAGCAGTGACAAAGTAGAAAGATTATGGTTGTCAGTAAGGAATATTGTGTATGTTAGTATAGAAATATTGATTATGTATTGTGTTGTATGACGTGATTCAACACTCATATTGTGCCTATGAGTGAAACAGCCATGTATTCAGTGCTTTTGGAAAATTCTTAAATAGGTGCTATGAAATTCATTTATTCATGTATTGGAAAATACTCGTGAGCGAAGTATATGCATGCTTTAATGACAAGTCTAGATGCATAATATCAACAGGTGTATATGGATTTGTGCTTCTAGACGTTTATACAGCATCTTTTAGGAACATCTTGAAGGCATTGTTGTAAATCATGCTACAAGCTATTAGAGTCAAGTTAGTGTCCTCTTTCTCATAATTAAGTGGTTATTGGAAGGTAGGAAAGGCCATATTGATGAGCAAAGACATTTCCTATTATTATTTCTTCATTTATTAGGTGCCAGTATTTAATGACTAAGCATAAAATGATGATGCTGAGCAATCATGAGTGAAGGACCTGCTCAAGGCCCTGTAAATATACAGGTACTGTCTCAGGGGAACCTCAAACCCGTACTCGCCGTGTTACAGGCTGAGCACTTTAATCAGTAGGTACCGTGCCCCACGTTTCCTACCTGCAAGATAACTATGTATGGGGTGCAGATTTGACTGCCCTTTTGCAGTAGTTTCCAGTTTTCAGTGCCATCTTGTGCCTGCCATAGCCCTTGACATAAACCTAAGCAAACATATGATGTCCACATGAATAGAAGAATAGTTCTTGAAAGGAGATGTATAAATGATTAGATACATGCTACAAGAGTTCCCTTGAGAAGTTCTTAAGAAGTGTTGTATAAATAATTAATCAGACATGCTACTAAATGTACAGAAAGGAGTTGATCAATTTTGATGAAACAAATTATAAATAATGGTCCCTTGTTTTCAATATGTGTTTGAAGACCGAGGTTTGACCATGCAGCTGGCGATGGTTATGGACAGCAGTACGTCAATCGATTCCAAGGCCGTACTTTCAACAATCGCGGTGGCTATGGTGGTGGCTATGGCAACAGTGGCCGGTACAACAGTGGCGACAACCGCCCATACAGTGATGGCAGCCATTTTGATGAGCCTAAGGACTGTGACCCAGCAGATTGGACAAAACCACTGCCTAGAAATGAAAAGCTGGAACGGTATTTTTAAACACTTAGCTGCAGCAGGTTTTATGAATATTTGTATTTTTGATGGATTTAGATAAGCAAGGTGGGGGAAAACAATGTTTGGCATATTGTAGCAGATGGAAAGAACTTAATTGCTTTGAATATACTTGTGGCAGTTGCTTGAAGTTCATTTCCTTAGCTAAGCAACAACTGCAGAGCAAAAATAATCTGTGTAATATAGTGTGTAGTTGCAATTAAACTTAATTACAACTACATACACTGTATTACACATTTTCTATTTGCTACAAATAATATAATATATTAGCAGACTTCTTTCTTTGGCTTTCTGAAGTTATGTAATATAATTTTTGTTAGTACTAATGGTTTTACGTGTTGTGTGATGGGCTTGCATTTTTAGTGAGCTGTTTGGAGCCAGTCATACAGGTATTAATTTTAACAAGTATGAAGACATACCTGTGGAAGCAACGGGAGAAGATGTGGTACCTCACATCGAATCTGTAAGTGATTTATTATACATTTTCTTACTTGTTGCTTTGAATAATATGGGATTAGAGTAGGGACACATTTTTGACTGAGTCCTTAAGTGCTTCATTCTGTAATTCATTGACTTAGGTGACCTGTTAAATGTAGTAACGGCTTTAGAACATATGTTTTTGTTATTTTCCCTCTTAGTATAATTGTTTATCAGTTGAATATTTGCTTGTTTGACAGTTTTTCGGAATCAGATCTCGTGAACCATGAAAGGCAGTTGGATTCTTGAGTTGATTTTGCATTATTACAAGTAGTCATTCCCTTCACAGTTTTGGGCCAATTTCCTAACACACTGCTCTGCATTTTAAGAGAATACCTATTGGTATGTTTCATAATTGCTTTTGATCTCTTGCCAAAAATGCAGTCTGTCTTTTTGGATACAGTTTCACCTTGACTGGATTACACAAATTTCTAGATCCGAAACCTTAAGCAAGGTAGTTGATGCTGAGCATATTTCAGCATCTAGTTTGTGAAGTAATGAGCAGTACAATAGGTAGGTCAGTGTTGTCTGCCTGTTAGTGAAACTCAAATATTACTTTGCAGTTCACTGATGTGGACCTTGGTGAGATAATCAGACACAACATCATCTTGAGCAAGTACGAAAAACCAACACCCATTCAGAAATATGCCATACCACAAGTTACGGCCAAGCGTGACATCATGGCCTGTGCACAAACAGGTAAAGGTCTTTAATATAAAAATACCTTGGGTTTTACATTATTTCAATTGTTCATTGTTTGTTCTAATTTTTTTATTTTTAATGCTTTGTATTTGCGGTGTTGGGGAGTTACACTTAAAAGCAGTTAGTTACCATATGTAGTTATTAGGCAACAAAAAGTAACTAATTACCAAAGTTATTTTACAAAAATAGTAACTAAATACTTACTACAGTTAATTTTTCCCCAGTGCACCATCATGTCATTATGGCACAGAACTTGGGGTTTCATATGTACTTCCATGTTGTATGGAATACCACGTAATACATATTTTGCATGTGGATTGAGCTACAGTTGTGTTTTAGTGTATACTTGCAGCTTTTGGTATGTGAAATTGTACTTTGTAGTCAGTCTGTGCAGTGAACACTTAATCACACTTAATCTGTTCAATCTGTTTATGATGTTGAGCATTTTACTATTGCGTTTGATCAACAGACACTTTGACTCCTGTTGTGTGTCACCAGGTATTGGGCGCTTGGGCGTTTTCATTGCCTGGTCAAAAGCTGTGGAATTAACTGCCCAGTTCTGTGCTTTTGTCAGTTCTTAAATGTCATTCAGGTCTAATCTGAAGACTTGTCTTTTTGAACTTGCTTGTCCTTTGTTGCCAGACTTCTGTTTTATCATGGTTCACTTGAAGCAACCATTGAGTGATGCTTTGTGCATTATGATAATAGCACTGTGAAAGTCTTTAGATTAGGTTTAGATATGGGTTATAACTGATTGCTGCATGTTCAGAATTTTTTCACTAAACAAGGAAAAACTTGAGCTCCTTTCTCTTCCCCTCTCAGTGTTCCACAGGCACCTGAAGACTGTACCGTTTAACAGTGATTTTACTCCTTTGGGTCGGAAGCACCTCTGTTGAGTTTATCTTCTAAGAGGCGCTTTATAAATCTCAAATTACAATTACAAAAATAGACATTTAATTTTTTTTAAATAAGATCTGCATCAGTTCTGTTTACCAGCTTTGATACAATATTTATATTTTTGTTAGGAATTTATATAGTTAATTTTTGTGCTTTAAGGTTCTGGAAAAACAGCAGCATTTCTGGTGCCAATCCTGAGCCAGATTTATGCCAGTGGACCAACTGTTAATGGAACTACGCAGCAGCAGAAGTCAGGCGTATGTGCATTTTAGTCTGGCAAAGCTATGCAGCTGTAGGAAATTACAACACTCACAGTGAATGCTGTGTGAAGTTGGGTCATTTCTAAATAAAAGCTATTGGCCACTGATCACGCATCAGTGGTTAGTGAGACTGAGTTGTGTTGTTTGGCAGTCTCGATGCATGACTTCTGACAACTGGTAGAATCTTGAACTGAAACTTCAAAACAGTGCTTCTAACCTGTCTTGTATCTTAGTGTTCCTAGTACTTGGCAACAGCCGTTGATGATTTGCTGCCTCCTGTTGTTTCTATTGAAGTATCGCAACAAGCAAGAGAAACAGTATCCTGTTGCATTGATCCTTGCTCCAACTCGTGAACTTGCCAGCCAGATTCATGACGAAGCTAGGAAGGTTTGTCAGCTACTTGTTCTTCAGACTGTATTTCATCTGCTATCCATTTATCATATTTTAACTGCAGTTTCTGAATGTAGTTAAAATCTGAAAAGCTTTGAATTTATGTATAACATCTAAAGATAGATACTTCAGAAAGTGCTGCTGTAAAGTAATTATCTAGTTGGTAGGGATTAAATTTGGTAACTCCTTACTGTTGAAAATCACTTAGACAGTCATCAAATGTTTATCTTGATCTTTGTTTCCAATTATTGTTTAGTTTGTTGGGCAAGATAATCTGGATTGATGGAACTGAACACTTTTAGTTCCCCACTTGGACTCTTGTGTTGTTCTTCCTGGTTAAAATTAGTGTCCGATTATATTATTATTCCGAATGATTGAATAATAATCTGATTGATTGGAATTGGATTTGGGTATCTCTCCATACTGATGAAATCCAATTGCGACAACTGGGACACCACATTAAGAAGCTCTGGCACGGACGATTGATGATAAATCGCACTAATGGCAGAGCACCGCAAAACATAGGAACTCCCTTTTTATCCTTTCATTAATGGTAATATGTATGATGCAGAAATGAAATGATGTGATGCTGAGCTTTAGTTTTTATTTTTCTGCACGCAATGAATGACTTTCATAACAGGCATTGGGAGTAGTTATTTGGATATTTATATAGTGCTTGTTACAAAACACTCAAAGGTGCAGAGTGAGTGTTTCTGAAACCATTTCTCAGTCATTTTATTCAGCTTTTGATGCCTCTCTTTTTTGAATCATTTTTTGGATGTTTATTTTTTATTAGTTTTTAGTTACTCTTCATTACATTTAGTTTATCTTGGTGATGCCAGTAACACAATCTTTTATTTGGAACCACTTTATTGATGAAATCTTGATATCTCTTATTTGGTACTGTATTTGAGATGTACTGTGATCTGCTGTAAATGTCTTTCCTCTAGTTTTCATACTGTTCACACGTGAGAGCCTGTGTGGTTTACGGAGGAGCTGATATTCAGGCCCAGATGCAGGATCTACTTCGGGGCTGTCATCTGCTTGTGGCCACTCCTGGACGTCTTGTAGACATGATCGAACGTGGAAAAGTTGGCATGGATCATGTCAAGTATGTTGTCTGATGGCTGATATATTATTTTAATTACGAATAATTTGAAAGCATGTATTTTGTCAAATGGCCACATAGTTTATGGTTTGGGCATGAATTGCCTATCCAGTATTTTTGGTCAGAATTTATTAGTAGCTTATAGGCATACATTGAGGCTTGATTGGCTAGTCTGACACCTGAATTGTTGCATCTAGGGTTTTGGTATGCATGCTTTACATTTTATTTGTGAACTACTGTTGGATTGTTGCTGTTGAATTTGAAAAGCTCAGAGCCGTGCCTTGGAACTGGTGGGTTGGGTGTCTGAAGTAATTTACATAATTTACATCTTGGTGCATTTGATGTGAAATTGAGTTATGCGTTTCATTCATACTTGAAATGCAAGTTTGTTTTTTTCCGCAAATTTTACAGTTTGAAGTAGCAAAATAAATAGCAGTTTAAATCGACATATGGACAAATGGTTGACTTCGTTTTAAGTTACTCATACTTACATAATAAATGTTAGTAGATAAAATTGTTATGTTGTTACAATAGCAGAAATTTGTGTGCACTGGACAGCTTTAACAGAACAATCTTTCACTGTGAGTTTTTTGCATAGTTTCTACTAATGCGGGTTGTCCTCCATGCTCTCAGACTCAAAAAATGGCACTACGGAAGTGTCTTAAGTAATGCACTTGATGCACTGTTAGGTCACAGTATAAGTTACTGTTTTCTGTTCAGCTGTGTATTTAGTCCTTTGTGCAAGCATTCCTGTTGCTTTGTAGGTATCTTGTTCTTGACGAAGCTGACCGCATGCTGGACATGGGATTTGAGCCGCAAATCAGGAGGATTGTTGAGAAGGATACAATGCCTACCACTGGAGACAGACAGACACTGATGTTCAGTGCCACCTTTCCAAAGGAAATTCAGGTGTGCTTTAGGGTGCCAATGAAATGTATGAAAAAATATTAAAAGTGCAGTATTTTGCAGGCTTTATGTCCTGACTTTGTTCCTTTTGATATAAATAATAACTAGAATATTTATCTTTAAAATTCATTAACATTTACTGGTCTGTAGATTTATTTATAACCAGGAACAATTTTATATGTTTCCTCTCCTGGAAAGTCTTTGACCAAAAGATCCAGGTAACATCATGGATGAGACCTTTTAAGGCTTAGTGAGCTGCCGTGAAGTATCAGTAGAACGTGCATTGCCTGCTGTGTTGTGGAATTAATGCTATTATGTTTCTTTGAACTTTTTCTGAGCTTAGAATATCAAAGCAGTAATTTAGAAAGGTGTTTAAGTGACACTTGTGTACAAAAACTGTATATAAATGTCTTTATTATTGTCCAAAGTGAAGCAGCAGATTGCCTAATTAATGCAAATTATGTTTTGGATTAACTATTAAGCTGTTATTTGTGTTTGTGCTACAGATTCTAGCTCGTGATTTCCTTCATAACTACATCTTCTTGGCTGTTGGTCGTGTTGGAAGTACAAGTGAAAACATTACCCAGAATGTCATCTGGGTTGAGGAATTTGACAAACGAGCATTCCTTCTTGATCTGCTTAATGCTTCTGGTAGGCCAGTTGCACACATGTTTTCCAAGATTTAAATATTTGTACAGCTTGTGGAATTTTTTAAAATTTGTCAAGTCATTTTTATGGACCACAGATTTTTAATTTTTAGCCATTACTTTCTTTAAAATATGAACTTTTCTACAGAATCTGCTTAGACAGTTCATACTAATTTGATTTGCTGTACTGCCTCCGCCAGTATGCATCAACTTTTGTTCTGAGCTTGCTATCAGTCAGCAAGCATAATGTCTTTAAGCAGTTTTTGTTATGTATGTATTTCCCACCATATTGTGAGAAATCTGGGCAACACCATTCAACAAAATATGTATCTTTCTATCTGCCGCTGACAAAACAGTGTTTCTTTTCTGGCACTGCTAAACGTTTCTTTGGTACGTTTGTGTTTTCAAACCACTTAGTGTGCTGTTAATAAAATATCTGGTGCATGCTTTTTGTACAGCTTCAAAGGCGGCACCGGCTGCAGACTCTCTGACGTTGGTGTTTGTTGAGACAAAGCAGGGTGCGGATCTGCTGCACAACTTCCTTTCTCGTGAAGGATATCCAGCAAACTCGATCCATGGAGATCGCACACAGAGACAAAGAGAAGAGGCACTCAAGACGTTCCGGTCTGGCAGACTGCCAATTTTAGTGGCTACTGCTGTAAGTTATGCATTTTTTTATCAGCGAGTAGGCAAAGAAACGACGGCATATATTACAGTGGTTTTTATCCCGTTCTAAATGGAGAATCAGCTGAAAAGTTACGTATGTACTGTAAAGAAATATGTGACAGTCTGACAAAGACTCTTAACCCTTCAACTTGTGTTGATGCTTATTTATCAACTGATAGAGGATGGGGCCGAGTCAGCAGCAGGTGGCTTGGTATTTCATGGTCTGGATCAATCCAGCACAGTCCTTGAAGTTTACAAGTAAAGCTTGACTTTGTGCCAAAATGTGTGAATAGCCTTGTTATTGTTCTTTGTTATTATAGGTTGCAGCACGTGGACTTGACATCAGCAATGTGAAGCATGTGATAAATTTTGACATGCCTGGAAGCATTGAAGAATATGTGCACAGAATTGGACGAACAGGACGTGTTGGAAACCTTGGTATGCTGTTTACTTAGATGATGTTAAAAATTGAAATAACGGGATTTAAAATTTTAAAATAAACCTTGCACCACAATATGCTACGTCAGTACGTTGACTCCTGGTAATACTGTAGAAGGGATTTCTATAATAGTTTTTACATTAATAAGATGTAGGCAGCCAGGGTGCCTGTATATTAAATCACATTACTGTGGAAAGCCAGGAGGTTCAAAGAAGTCAAAATGAAATGAATGAACATGTGCCATACTTGACTTTTTTTAGAAATAAGTCCCTTAGGACATTCAGGTTATTCAGCTTTTTTCCAACAGTTTTCAATTCAAATGCAGTTTTCAAATGCATTAGGGGCTATGTTAGTGTTAAGAAACATGTAAATGATATGCTGTTTGTTGAGGATATATGGATGTGTTGATTGTTCTTGGCAGGGCTTGCTACTTCATTCTTCAATGAAAAGAACAGAAACATTGCAAAGGATCTGGTGGAGCTGTTGGCAGAATCTCATCAGCAGGTTCCTCAGTGGCTCGACTCGATGGCCCAGCGCAATTCACAAGCTGCTGGTGGAAAGAAGCAGCCAATCAAGAGGTAAGACATATCAGTTGTATTTTACTTTAGACATGATCGGCTTAATTCAGGTGATGTTTTTGTACTTTAAATTTCTAGTTCTTATTCCAGTTCTTCTTCAGCTGTAATGCACAGAAGTTTTATTCTTGTTCAATTCTCATTAGTTACATCATTTTCATTTTAGTTCTTATTTGATTCTACCACTAATAATTTTCAGTCTGATTCAGTTTTTATTCAGTTCTTATTTAAATGAAAGCCCTCTACACTTTGTTTCCAAGGTTGGTAAATCAGCCCTGAAATGTGACTGTCATAGTTTTAAACTGTGATAGGACATATCTTACATGAAGTCAGATGTGCAACTTTGGTGCAAGATCTCATCTTAGAGAATCATTGCAAATAAGAAAGTTTCAAGGCCGTAATACAGGTTAAAAGGTGAAGGTGACGCACTTGTTTACAAGACTTTATGGAGACTCCATGCAAGTGTGGTTCCAAGGTCAATGGATCGTTTGGCTGACTAAGATGCCGTTAACCTTCCAACTTGTGTTGGTGCTCATTTACCAACCAATAAAGGATAGATGGCCGAATTAGGATCAGGACAGTCACCTGGCCAAGTATTAACCCAACTCAGTCTTAGTTAACTTTACTTTCCTTTTGTAATTTAATTGTACGGCCACAATGTCATTATAATTGTTACAGATAGAAGTGTATACAAGACCTACATATTTCAAATGTTACATTTCTGTGTCCCATTTGAGAAATCCCACATGCATGATTGAGTTGTGGATCAGAGATGATAAGCATGGGATTTAATATTATATACTTAGGTGATCCAACCATTTGCAACAGTACCTTCTGTCATAATGTCCTAATTGGAATTCTGCAGTATTAAAATTCTTGAGGGTATGTATGTTAAGATGTATTGTTAAGGCAGTTTGTAACTAGGCCAAAATTGTTTTTGAATGGGGAGTAGTAGATGAATATATGTGGTGCTTAGTGGGTAAATAAATTGCATGATGGGTTAGGCCATTATGCTAGCAAAATGTTCTTAGTTTTTCTTTGTTGCCACACAAGGTCACATAACACAGCAGCATTATGTCTGTGCTGCAGCTGTACATATCATTTGGCGTATAATAATTGAGCAATTGTCCTACGTTATTCAGTAGCATTAGTGTTTGGTTTATAATGTAGGTTCAACACAGGCTTTGCATCAAGAGACTACCGTCAGCAGCACAGACAGGGAGGCATCAGCCAGCCACCAGCTGTTGCAAATCCAGTTGTCTTCAATCACGTCTCGCCACCTGCTGCACAGTCTGCCTACGTCTATGGAAGCTATGGTAACTTCTATGGTGGAGCATACCAGCCGCCAATGCCGGCACCTCAGAATGAGTGGTGGGGTCCGAAGTAGTGACACTGGATGCCACTTCTTGCTGCCTCGAGAATTCTCGGTAGCTTGGTTTGGTTAGTCTTTGTGATGGTTTTAGATATTTTGTCATCACAAGTAGTTTATTATTATTATAAGTAGTGTTTACCATTTACCATTTTGGTATTGTATTGACGGTATATATCCTTGGGCTTGTGTGATTCTTTTTTTCTGAACAATTTGATCAAAAGCAGTGATTCGAAGTTTTAGTTTATAGGCTTGGGTGCACGCAAGTTATCACTAAGCCTTCAAGCTGAATATTTAACGAAATTTTTGACTTGCTATTGGGTAACTGTTAAGCTGTTGACTTCCTTCAGTGTTTAAATGTTTTCAGAATATTTATAATTATTTCTGAAAATTATTATTTTCTTAGTGTCACATTGCTTGGCGGCTGTTTTCAGTTTTTTGATTTCCAGAGAAATTAAAGTAGTGACTTTGGGGCCGTCCATGCGAGGCTAATTTTAAATTGTGACCAGTTTTCTTTGAATTCAGCTATCGTTTTTCTTTGCAGTTCATCCGGTATACTTGTAGAGTTTGCTGAGTTAGCGCTGTTTTAGACATTGTTAAGTGAAGTGTAAGTTGGCTTTTGATTCACTGTGCCAAGTTTTCTGTAAGTTGTCTGTTTATTCGACTGCACTAAGTGCAATGTTGAATTGTTGGTATTTGGACTTAAATTTCATGAAGTTAATTGTTTTCTTAAAATTGGATTATAAAGAAACAGAACATTTTCAGGTAATATTTGAAGTTAACATAATGTGCAACATAAGTGAAACGAGTGCCCTGGAATTTACCAATGGAGTAATAGACAGGAGGCCAAGTTGAAAGTTACACAGCCTTTTTTCAGCCATGCCAATCCATTGAGGTCACAGTGCTTTGGTTGTCAGATCTCTAGGCTAAAGTAAAGCTGTTCAGTCACTGGACATTCTTAGTTTTTTTATATTTCTATTTATGATTTAATGGTTAAACTCGCCAAGTTGCAAGAGATTGTATATTAGCATGATGATGGTAGTTTAAGCATGTCGCTGGTACCGATCTAAATTTGAAATGATTTTGGGTATCTTGATAGGCAATTACCTGAAGCACTAGTGTTGTTTAACTTCAAAGTGTAATGTAGTCTCGGAAACTTGTTAGAGTGAACTTTAGGTTTACTTTTACTTATGTAGTTTTTTCGTCTTTGTGTTAAGCAGAAGATGGTTACGGTTTTATTAATGGACATTAAATTGTCTTAGTAGCTGTTGTTGCTATCTGATCAGGGCATTTCAACATCTGATCAGAAAAGCAAAGATACAACTACAGCTTTTCAAGTTTTTTCATAATCTGTAGCACTTTGTGGGAAGACACCTTGAATAGGCCAGGTTTATACATTTTGGTTATGTATAACTGAAGAATGTTAGTCAGTTAATTATTTTGAATGCACTTATTTGTAGCTAATATTCTTCATGTACTAATTTCCTAGCTCACATTGGTTAATTAGTCGGTGTACTGCGATCAGAGTTAGCAGGAGTTGATTTAACCCTAACCAGTCAAAGCCTTATGGAATTGCTCCAAAGTGCTGAATACAACATAATTGCAAATTGCTTATTTGATGGTTGCTGCTACTTAAGTTGTTTCTCAACCGTTTATTTAAGGATTTATTCTGCCCAACTGTCTGTGATCCTTTAGGCTTCGAGTAATTGTTCTGTCTGATGACCAGTTATGTCTTGCCCTCAACATTGGTTACTGCCTATGATGATAACCAGCTGCAAAATTCTTATTGTTTAGGAGTCAGTACTAATTGTTTAATTAATAAATGTTAATAAATTATCCTATTGTTGTTTGAAAGTAAATATTAATAATAATAATGAATAATACTATTGACTACTTTCTTATATATTCAAATCGTAACAGTGATAGTAGGTTTTCTTGGCTGTAGCCATGGCAGTCTAAATTTGGCTAATATTGGCTTTTGAACTAAAGGAAACTTTGCCAGCTAAACAGTGTCATGTCACGCGGAAGAGAGGAATATCCGCAGTATATTGTTGTCACAGCTGATGCGCATGGATTGCAGTGCTCTGTGGTAATCGAGGCAGCATTGATGACGAGTTATTGTAATTCCACGAGATTGTATATACGTGTACATATTTCTGTGTGTGTGTCTGTTACAAGCGGCATGAATTTATCACTCATCGATTGATTAGTGCATTCCTAATTTTAGTTTTCTAGTCATCGTGCTATTTAAATGTGCGATAATTTTATCACTTTTTGAACCCGTGTTTATGGCCGGCTGCGTACTTCTTTTCTGGGCATTAACATCGTTACAAAAATTCTCGAAACGTTCAAAGTTGTTTTCATTCTTTGCCCAAGGTGCAAGGAGGTATGCCAACATATCACAATTTTCATTATTATCTGCTAAGTTTTGGAAATATATTTTAATACTGGATGAGTGATTGTGTATTTGCATTTTTACATGAACACGGCACACTTTGTATTGCTGTATATACTCTGATCTCGTGTGTAATTCATAATTCGTTACTAAACATCTATTGCTGATTTTGTGCGGATTGTTCCTGAGAGTTTGAGCATGTAAATGACTTATAAGTTCGATGTTAGCGATATTCTAGGTTCCTGCCCCACCGGTGGCCAGTTTTTAAGAACATAGTTTTCATAGTGTTGTGTTTTATGTGTTCACGTTTCTAAGTGCTCCATTTTGCATTCATGTGTTTTGCTTTGTGCTTTTGGAACTGCTCAGCTTATGCTGTTCACTAAATTCCTGTTAAAGCTTGCCAAAACTTTAAGAATTCAGAAAAGATGTGCTGGTTATCTTTCTGCTAAGACTTTCAATAGCTGATACTTCACTAGTGTCTTAACTTCTTGTGTTAGTTTTGATCTCAGATAGAGCTGTAATGGCTTCTTGTAATCATTTCCTCTTGTGTTTGTGCTGTCACGATTACCAATGTAGAGAAGAGCACGCCAGTATTTGTACGCCGCTGAACGTATTCGAGGCATGAGCTGTGATATTTTGCAATAAATCTCAGTGATGCTATTATTTTCTTATTTGCAGCCACAGAATTTTTGAAAGTGATTGAGCACTGTGCTAGTCTGATTTATCACTGGCTGATAGGTGCTTAAGTGTCACTGAGAATTGCTTGGAAGCAAAAAAAATACGTAATTAAAATACCCGAGTGCTTCTAAATTGTACAACTTGCAGTGACGTGACAATATTTGCACTTCTGAGGTATCGTGCAACAATAGTATTTGCACTTTTTAGTGCGTATATTATTGCATTTGAAAGGAGCTGGTTTGTTGACCTAATAATTTCAAGTTAAATTGTTTTTGTTCATACTATATTTCTTATTTGCTACTGACCAGTCGTAAAACAAATTCAGAGATGACTCACGGATGTACCTTGTTTGGCAGCTTTTTGTCGCAGGCCTTCAGTTATCTTGTAGCATGTGAACTTGTCATCATTTTCTTTCAGTAGTTATTTGCATAAAACTAATTTGAAATATAATTCTTAAAAAGACATGCCCTGGTTATTTAGGATTTTTGAGAATTTAACTTTTACCTAAACAAATTGCATGCATTGTATTGCAAAATTTGTTTATATTAGGTGATTGATGATGTATTTTGCTTCTTGTGTTTAACACATTTGCAAATGACTAGTTTTAGCACAGTTGAGTAACAACAGGTGT
Source organism: Norana najaformis (assembly GCA_964023275.1). Classification (NCBI taxonomy): domain Eukaryota; kingdom Metazoa; phylum Annelida; class Clitellata; order Crassiclitellata; family Hormogastridae; genus Norana; species Norana najaformis. Next base: position 20,654,912 of record OZ029913.1, on the reverse strand, counting down.
TCTTTGCTGGAGAGGATCAGCATTACATTCTGGAGAGGATCAGAATTAAAATGTGACCGACTGGCAAGTAGTTCTTCTATGGACAAGGGACAATTTCAACATCTTCATTGGTTGTCTCACTTTTGCAAGGTGGTTTGATGGTTTCATTGTTGTGGATGGGTAACATCTTCATGAGCGAAATGAGCTTCTTCCATCTGATGACTTGCCGAAAAGGTTTTTGTTGCCTGGTAGCTCTGTGTATATATATATATAATTTAGTAGTCAGTGAATTTCTTTTTTTGCATTTAGTTGCTGTTAACTTGTAGGGCCTTGTTTCAGGGGTTATGTTGCATTTGTTGGGCACTATAAATTTACTGGTCTTCCACAGGTATGGACAGACATTGTCCCTTTTACATCTTGTGTCATGTTTGACTCATGTAATGGCACTTTGAGTGGCAGTTGAATTTGAATCATTGCTTCTCTAGGTGTGTATCATGAATTCTGCTTTAAGCTGTGATGTCTGGCTTACATTTAAAAATGCTACTTTGTAAATACAGAGAATGTATGGGAACAGAAGTCCAGATGAGCATATCAAGCATAGGGGAAATTTGTGAAATGAAGTGGCTTAATATCAAGTACCAAGATACTGTGTATCCACAGGAAACATCACAGCAGGGACATGGGTAAACTGCTCATTGCCAGAATAATTTCCAGGGTACATTAAAAACTTGCTTGGATTTATAAAATATTAAGATTCTAGTAGGTATTATGTTCACTAAGAGAAATTGTAAGCTGTGTGTTGAAGTTGAATAAAATATACTGAAATTGTTCATTAAAAAGGTATTTATTACAGTTCATGTATGTGGTGGCCGAGTGATATTGTCTGGCAGGACTGGGTGAAAGAATACACTTGGCATGTTTGGGTTTTGGCTTTCCTTTTGATAAGTTGATGATAGTATGGACATTCATCATATCTGATTAGTACTGCTTTTATGCATGCCACATTCCTTGTTTCTGGTGATGTGCCTCTTTCTACCAGTTTGGAATTCCCTGTCTTTAAAGACAATATGTCATCCAAACTTTGAAAACTAATTTAATGCACATTCTATATATTGTACTTGCTGTAACCTTATGTACTAGAAAATTATGAAGAACATTTGATATGGCTTTGTTGTCTGCTCTTCAGAGTAACAGTTAATCAGTTTTCTGTTGTTGATCAAAATTCTGTTTAGCATTATTTGATAGGCTATGTTGCCTTGGTGTAAGAACCATGCTCTTACATACCCATATCAACATCTCACAGGTACAGTCTTCAGATTGTTTATATCAAGGTGAAGCGCATAACTTCATGTGGTTTGATTGTCTGCACAAAAGGAAGTGGACATAGTAGTAAACGATGGCAGGACTGGCTGTGTCTACTCTTTCAATGATGGCCTTGCTAACATTAGTAGCTTAATAGGCAAACAGTGACAAAATATAGCACATGTGTTAAGTAATTAAAATTTACAAGTCTTGCAATAATGCAAATACTGGGAAATTGCATTTTTCCTAAAATCTTGAAGGATTGTTTGCTGTGAAAAGTAGTTTAATTTATCTTTTTGAGTTAATACAGAGAAAGAGAATAGATTTTGTAAAGACACAAATTTAACATGAATCTGGGGTTGTCCATTAAGGGGAGAAATCTACAAAGGGGAAAGGAACCATCCAAATGCAGACTAAGGGATTCTGCCCAATAGGAGCTGCTTAGCAGCTTTGTATATTTGTCATTGGCTAGGGCACTTCAATAGTAGAATGTGTATTGGAGGGAGATTGGTTTGCTTATCTGCAGTCATAATACTGGAGCTAGATGACCCTTTGCTTCACACCAGCCTGGAAGTGTGGACATCTGCAAAGAGGAGCGGAAGAGTAATGCCCAATGCGGAAAGGTGTGAGGGCGAGTCCAAAGACGTCTTTGCAAGCGTCCCTTATGGAAGACCACTAAGGGACTCCTCTTTTTCTCTGTAGGACTGACTAGACAGTTTTGAGGCGGTTGTACCTTAAATCACATCTTTACCAATCAGTTATACAGATATACATTTGTTAGTTTTAGAGGTCCTTAAAAGGCACTAAGTAACATAAAATTTTCAGCCATACTGCTGAACAGTAAAACTAACTATAGAGGTACATGTATTTAAATATATCTTTCCCCAAACTCGAATCATTAATTTTAAAGTACTCGTTTTCCATTTCACACAAAGTTAAACTTTATGATCTCTGTCGTAAATCGTCTAACTTGATTTTTATGAAGAAGAAGACCTTCCTAAAAAGACATCACCAATAGTAATGATAAAGGTAAGTGAATAGTCTGAAAAAACTGGTTACATCGGAAAGCAAGTACCATCTACATAATAAGAGACTGAGATGCCTGAAAGCATGGCCTGGTTGTATGTGTGTGATGGTGAATGGTGGCTGTATCTGGCTAATATTGAGAACAACAAAGGTTGTTAAAGAATGTGGTGTGCTAGGGTAAGTTTTCAAAATTGGGCCATTTTTTGACAATTGCTGTCATGGCCCATAGCTAACAAGGAACAACATGGCCCCAGAAGGAACATTTTGCAGAATTAGGAAGTAGATGCTCTGCATTGGAGAGAATAGTTCCCACATACTGTAATCTAACTTGTATTACAGAAACCATTCACATTTTCAGCCGTGCAACATCGATTCTGTCTGTTGGTCAACATACAGTATGTGCACAGGAAAGTAGGTTAGCCAAGCTATTCACTCACTACACACTTCTCAGTGCTAGTCTTCAACGGTGGTGTGGTCGTACCATTGCAATTCAATTACCAGACAACTTTCCTTGCAGTTTATATGGTTTGACTATCAATTTTGTAAAATGGTCTTTGAAATCCAGTGCAGAGCCCAACATTTAGCAGACTGCAACCACCATGTTCATATGTATAGCCATAGATAGAACAAGCAGCAATGAAGATAGCCTTTGGCATCCATGGGTATAAGTGTTAGGGACTTCATTTTACCTGTCGTGTCCCTCACTACCTGATCTTTCCACTGACTGTACAGTCAGTGTACTCATTATACTGCATTCACTGGTGTGCAGGTGGAGCCAAAATCTCTAAACAAATTTCTGCCCTGGCAGCGATTGGAACCCCCTGACCTCTCAGGTGACAGTCCAGCATGCTAACCACTAGAGAATCGCGCTCCCTTGGGCTGCATGATAGTCTACAATACAGCACAAATGATGCCTGTAAAACTGTTAATATTAACAAACAATACTTTCCAACCTTATGCTGGTTAACTGCATTAAAGTTTGCAAAGTATTGGTGCTTAATGTTTTACAAGCTGTTTTACATGCGTCATATGTACATGTATTGTAGTGCCATTAACAATCATTCTTAAACTGAAGTTGTTTTACATTAATATTTGGAATCATATACATTGGTTGCTTAAATAACATGTATAAAGTTATTTTAAACTTCCACCTATTACATTTACAATTACGCAAATAATCTGAGCTATATATTCAGTCAAAATTGGTTGGTAATAGCGGTTTCTACTGTAGTGTGGCTCATATGCTGCTATATGCATTGCCCTCACACCTCAAATCAAATGGGTGATATGCCAGCGATTGCCCCTCTGGATCCATCTTTGGCTACTTCCTCATAGTCCTATTAGTAAGGAAAAACCAGCTGAAGAATGTTGTGACCTGTTGAAAACACAAGATGCTTACCACTCAATGAAGAAAGTATTTTTACATCTGACGAAGTTGGTCGTACTTGTTGACTCGATCTGGTGCTCGAAATGCTGGAGCTGGAACTTGAATACGATGAAGTACTCTGACATGAAAATGGAATGCTAGCCTGATAATCATGAAATGGAAAGACGGTCAAAAACACGTGCAAAGTGTTAAAGCTTTAAACTTTATTACGCTGGTCATACACCATTCTAGCAGCAGATCAGAAACTGTACCGTTATCAATCTATAAACTGCCTGCATTGATTCAGAAATTGAATTATGCAAAAGTTAGCATGCACATTTATTTTTATGTTGTAGAAGCCTTCTCTTGAAACATCATTCAACCATGAATGACCCAAATACTTGAAATGAACTCAAAACACGAGGCACTATAAACGTTAACTTCTGTCAAAATCACATTGTTCTATCATTGCTGATACTTACTGCCAGTAGTGTATGCAGCAGTTTACAGAAGAGGCCACATCGTGAGTGAGAACTGTAAATGGGGTCTGGGATGAGGCCCTCTTAATACAGAAACTATTTACATTGTAGTCTTCCATAAATTTCAGTTCAAGTATTTAGGACAGAATTACAAGGTTAAATGATAAAGAATATTCCTAAAGCATCACTGAGAAGGTAGGTATTAGACAAATTTAATGTAACTGATTGGTTCATAGAGTTTGACCTGGCTCTGGCATTGTCACGAAAAATGTAGAAACTCTAAATAGCACAAACTTTCCTTATAATTGTTTAAATCTTTCTCTGCTGAATATTTTCAGTTGCTTGCATTACTCAAATGTGTCTCCGTCAGTCCACAGCACTCTTTCATTTTTCTTATTACACAGCACCAAACTAAGGGGGGCTAAAGAGTCTTGGACATAGCCCACTGGCTATGAACAGAAGTGTTCAAGGTGATCATATAAACATGTACTCAGGAAGTCAAGTAAAATTTATGAGCTTTATAAGCTAGCAACAATACAAAAAGTTATACTGGCCTCCAAAAACCTTTCCTTCACAGCTGCAGCAATTTCCGGATGCATCTTAATCACTTCATTCATCTTTTGGATGGCATTCTTGTTCAACTCTCGTAACTCACGAATATCAATGTCCATCTGTATAAAAACATCATAGTTAGTGTCTAGTTGTATCAAGTGTTGAAATTGATAGATAATTTGTTAAAGTGAACAAGGCGAGTTAAACCTGTTAAAATCTGATCCCAATCACATTAGTATTATTTGAGCTGTAATGTAAAATTAACTTGAACTGCATCTTAGAAACAGTATTACATGCATCTTTCATATCCTTCAACCAGTATAATTTTGCCGTATTCAGATGTGCTAATAGTGATATTTGTTTCAATGTAAATTTACAGCACAATGCAAACATATTACATTCATACTACTAAATTTGCAGTCTTCAATAAAATAAGATGATGCTAAATACAACCTCTTCAGGCATTTTGTGAATGATCTTGGCACCAGCTCGAACTTCACGAGACAGACACACGTTCTGTAAATGTAAATATTAGAATAAATCAGCCAGCAATCAGTTGTTTCCCAGCAAACCACTATTTGACAGAGCTCTTTAATGTTTTTCAGTAGTTAAACTGTATGCTTTAATTTTTTTGTCATTTCAGTTACACCATATGTGCAGTTTGTTTGATACACGAGAGCCAAAGAAACAAGAGGACAGGATTGTAATCAATATACAGAGTCAGTATTCACAATTCTCAGGCTGATTCATAGCAGTAGAAATTCTTATAGGATTTGCTTTATAATTTAATAGTTTTTAAACCCAACAAAGCTTACACTCAAAATGATAAATAAAATCACTAGGATCAACCAAAATGAAACGTTTCTAACCAGCTGATCAGCTTTGTGGAGTCTTGCCTTACTGCAGTCAAAGTCCTTTTTCACCTGACAAAACTTGATCTAAAAACACAAGATGCTTATTATAAGCATAATTTTGAATAAGTTATACAAAATAATGCATAAATTGACTCACCATATATACTTATATATGTAAAGAAATTTTTGACTTGAAAGTTCAACATGGGGGTTACCTTGTACAAAGATCAAACCAACATCACAAGAAACATTCACAGGAGATCACTTGACGCATCAGAAGGATATTGACATACCTACCAGATATTATTTCAGCACAGTGCATCACCTGCAGCCAGATAGTACTCAGAAAGAGATTCTTATAGGTTGATACTGTTCTGCTAATTTAGAGTCCCTTTGCATCACATACTGGTAATTATGGTCTCTCCTCCTCCTGGCAGTGTGAAAACAACCTATCCCCATAGCCCCGCAAGAGAGCAGAAGGTCTTAGAACTCTGTCACCAAAAGGGAGGGGAGGGTAATGCTATTTTCTAATAAATGCTGACAGCTGGAGAGAGAGTCCAGCATAGGATCTTTAGCTTAAACATGGGTCATAGACTTTTCCCCTTTACAAGGTCAAAATATAAGAGATCAACTTATGTACTTTGCTTGCTACTTATGTTAATTAGCCGAGTTGCGCTCAGAGGCAGTGAAGCGTGACGCTTTACTGAGTGCAATTCGTACACAATGTATTTATAATTAAGCTAGTCAGTAGTCAGTCTGTATCTATGCAGACAGTTAGGCAGCAGGTGTTTGATCTGTGTGTATCTAAGACAGTTCTACATTGTATCTGAGTTAATTTCTTCCAATAAAATTGCTCAGAAACTGACTGGAAAGAGTTCCTCAGCTGTAGAAGTTGCTGCCTATGTGAAAGAAAGAAATTTCAAAGGTTTGGCAGTTGAAAAATATTAAAGAAAGGTCAAGATACCAGGGCCGAACTTAAGAGAGTGGCCACCTCAGTATCAGAGTAAACCAAGAACATCTCAGTGAGGACATAGGAGACGTACATCGTCTGACAGCACAACAGGAACCACACATTACACACAGCACAGTGAATATGAAAAATATATTCCAAAATCCCCAATTACATTTATTGACTCACACCTTTTTTTCTTTTACAGTTGCTGCCAACATTTCCTTCTCATGACGTAGGTCTGCAGCTGCCTGACAAATAACCTTTTAAAAAATAACCACATAAAAGATTTGTTTACATCACTGTCACCCTCCAATTTTACAGCTCCAAAATTAATTAGTAATTATCAGCTGACTGAAAGGATGCCAATACCTTAGAAACATAAACATAGTCCTTATCAATATTATCAATCAACAAATACTATTCAGGAAGATTTAAACTAAACATAACTAAAGAACTCTGCATATCTAAGATTATGTGTTACCATAACTAAAATCTACTAGTGAGTCTGAAACTGCTTTTGATTCAATTTGTCACAAATTCCCCCTGTTGTAATCTTAAGTTCACATGTACAGTGCTACATCAAGAATAACAGCATTTCAAAATTCATACACTGTACCTGGTAATCGGCTTTTATGTCGTGTACTTGTTTCTGCTTCTGCTTCAATTTAATTGTCAGCTCTCTCAACTCTTTTTCAAGCTGTTCTTTTATTTGCATAGCTTCACCTGAAAAGTTAGAGGTGTAACGAAATTAACGAAGTGCAAGTGATAGCATGACACTCATGGATCTTCAGGATCACAGCCAAGCAGTTACAGTATGTAAGACTGAAACTCTTATAAGTCCTCACCAGCTTACAAACACAGTACTAGAATTATCACAGTACTACTTTATAAAATGACACAACAAACTATAAAAAATTCTTTAAAAGCTATTAGCAAAAACTGTATAAAAAATTCACCCTGGTGACGATAACACACATTCTACAAATATCCCACATTCACCCAAATGATCGGAACTAACTTCTCAGCCAAGTCTAACCAGAACATGTAAACATCTTCTGATTTGGCAGAATCAAAGCAAGATAACAAAGTTCAAAATTAACAATATACGAATGTAAGACAAGTATAAGCGGTGTTGTGCATATTATACCAGCTTAGAGCAGCTTATTGTTCAGTGGCTTAGCTTTAATTGGCAATTCCTCCAGGTTTAGACCAACAGCATTAGATGCCAAGACTTTTCAATTAATTAGCAGGGTAGATGGTCTGACCATCCTTTGTCACTGGTCTCAGGCTTTGGCGGGTGGCTGAGTTCTGGTAGTTTAGAATCGTGACTGTGTTCTTCAGGGCTTCGAGTTCCTTCTCGGCTTTTCTTATTCTAGCATCAAGGCAGTCACCCTCCTGCAGAAGCTCTTCTTTTTCAAGAATCATTTTCTGAATTTTCAAAATAAAGGTAATCATAATTGTGACAGATTATATCTCAAAACCCTAAACAACTTCCAATCAAAATATATGCAGTGTTAGCTTTGCCAAAATCAACAGAACTTCATACTAATCACCCATTATCATTATTATTACTAACAAATTCATTATGCACAAAAAGTCACACAGAAGTGCTAATCAGAGTTATACTGCTATTTCCTGCAGATGTCCAGTCTAAAAGCCACAAGAAGCAATTTAATAAAAACCATTGAGCTATCAAATCACAACTGACTAATGTTTTATTAAGGTAATGCAGTTCAAGCAAACTTCTCTCCAACATAGCCTAACAAGCTGCAATCTATATTAAATAATAAAACAAACTTATTTTTTAATAAAGTGCTGTGGCTCATCTGCTTGGTTGTTTTCTAAAGTTAGGGCACATAACTAACATCAGTCAAGAGAAGCTGCACTGGTCATCCTTTCTGCCCAGTTGCCAGAATTTTGGCTATGTGTTTTTTTAAAATTTGGCTAGTTAAAATGGCTATTCATCATGTTTTAAAATTAGCTCAACTTTATCAACTGTTACAAATGTTAAAGGTGCTAAAAGTGCTTGAACTGTCACTGTTCTGAACACTGGTTTAGTCTTTCTGGTCTCAAACTTGGTTGGTTCGCATCTTACCCGTAGCCTCCATACTCAGTTCAAATCAATTAACTCACTTTAGCACCAATTGTCTTGAACTGCTGTGTTCCACATAGTTCTATACTGGGCCTGCTTCTGTTCACACTAAATAGCACTCCGCTTGGTTGGTTATTTATTGACGGCTTTCTAGACTACCTTTTGAAATTTCTGCACATAAGTCAGTAAGACGCAACCATAGAAGTTCATGTAAAAAGCACAACATATATTACGAAAAATATGGTACCTATCACCAAAACAATCACAATCAAGGAAAGGTAAGGTATGCACAATTACTGCACATATTCACAAGTAAGTAGACAAAGTTTTTACAATAGCAGTGTGTCCAAAACAAAGAAGGTGAAATATGATGTTATGACACAGCAAGAAAGTGCAATAATATTGTTTGTAGAATTTAGTTAACTTTAACTGAGCATAAGTTTGTAACACCAACAAAATACTCCTAAGAATATTTGACAATATTAAAGAGCTGGTAACACCATGCTGGTAGCCATTACAAAACACAATTTCTGTTTACAAAGGGCTTTTAACTTTAATTTTAGCAAACATTAAACTTGTAATTCTTTCTTAAACCATTTGCAGACTAGGTCACCTTTGGAGCTGCATGTTAAGCTCGAGTTTCGATCTTGCAGCCAACTTGACATTTTTTAAACATTCATAGGAAGTGCTACATAACTGTCTTGATACATTGTACATGCACAGACCTACATACATCTTGCTCCATTTTGAAAAAACGACAGCAAACTAATAACTTTACCACTTAACCACAAAATGCACTTTTAACTGGTTGTAGTTTTGTTTGAAAAGTATCTAGGCAGAATGTGGCTGCACAATGCAATTTCTCTAAATAAGCTTCAAACTGCAGCACATTGAATGCCACATCTGACCTACCTTGATAAAGTAATTCATGTGAGCATCATCATGATCACCATTATTTTGCGCCAAAGGTATCATCGATAATTCATATCTGAAATATCAAACAAAATCAGTTAAACATCAACTTTCACAGAGGTTAATTACTTGTTTGGGTACTGTTTGGCTGCCTAGGCAAGTGAATGCATCCAAGTCGTCGGGCACATGACCTACAGCCATCGTACTCCATTTTTTTGACTCTCCAGGTCATTTCATTACACATTCAGTAACCCAGACAAACAAAAGACAACTGATTGTTATACTGTGTCATATCATAGCTAGGCTTTTAAAAGAAGATTGAGTATGCAGCACACCTGAACTTCATCCTTTCAATCTCAGCCACTTTCTTGTTCAACTGGAAAACTATCTTCTGTCGGTCCTGCTCAACCAAATGAATGCTCTGCCTTAGCTCTGCTTGCCGAGCTGAGAAGTCCATCAGGCGCTCCTTGACAGAAGCCTCTGTAGCCATCCTGTCGGATTCCAGGAGCTCCACACCTGATGCCCTCTGACTAAGCCTCTGCCTTTGATGCTGAGCCTTCACTTCATGAAGATTCAAATCTATCAGGAGATCCTAGAAACAACAGTAGCTCTGATTATCAAAAAATCATGCATATTCATTTTTACAGTTAAAAGCAGCTACAAATACATCACTGTATATGACAATCTGTCACAAATTTAAATAATAAGTACTCTTACCACCTTCTTCAGTCCAACATACTTTGACTATGAAGTATAATGTATGATCACCAACTTAAGTCAGCAGATATGTTTAATTTAATTTTTAAACTGAACTAGTAATAAAAATCTGAAGTCTGAACAAGAAAATAATCTAAACAGAACAGGCCCAAGCAAATGAAACTGCATGCCTGTCTCGTTGATTTTAATTTTTCTAGTTCTCTTTCAGCATGATGAAAATGCAACTCCATCTCCTCCAATTCATTTAAAATGGTGAGCTTCTCTGAACTGAACTGTTTCATTGCCTTTTGGATGTTGTGGAATTCCACCTTCAAATATTAGACACAATTCAGTTTTAGCTTGCTACAGCAATCAACTGTTAATCTGTAAAGATTACGTTAACAATAAAGCAAAAAGTCAGGCAGAATGAATCAGCTTAAATCAAAAGCAGAATTCTTTTAAGGTTAAAAATTTACCATTAGTAAAATCCAGTGTTCCTTGGCAACTGACCTATCACTGTAGAAAGATCTTTTACCTGCTATCCATGCTCAGAGGAGGAAGGTATTTTGTGGCTTGCTGTGTTTAGGCTCAACCATTTCTATGTACATAAGAGTATCGGTATAGATTGCTACAAGTGACCTATCCTGGCCTATTTTAGAGACAGCAACGGTATAGTTGGATCAGAATGTTCACTGTCTGCAGTACGTCGGGAACATTTGTTGTCTTTGATCCATACATTTGAGTCATTTCATTTTGGTTGATCTCTTCGTTCAAGTCTTTTGCTAGTTTGGCTCCACCTGTTATGTTAGGTTTTAGTAGGTTATTCTGAGCAATTATTTGTGCAAGATACTGTAAATAGGGTACTAAAGAATAAACAGTCTTATGTCACTAGTGTTCTGGCAGCATGTAATATGGCAACATACTGTACATACAGTATGTATGAAGACACTTAATATAGCACCTTTTAAGTACTTCTCAAAAGCATTGCATGTATGTGTACATATATATATATATGCATATATGTGTATATAAAGATGTACACGTACACACATCAATACAAGTGATGGGTATTTTATTACACCAGCTCAGATACAAATAGGCTGTTTTTCTAGTGTGCACCTTATACTTATAGTGATAAACACCACATTACATATCAATCAGGAAAAGCCAATACATATAACATGTGTCTTCAGCCAGAACTCATACGTTTGTCATCTCCTGCAAGGCTGAAGGCAGGGAATGAAGCAGGCAGGTCTGCAAGAGTAGCTACATCAACCCAATTTCAGCCACATACTCCTTGAATACTTCTAAGTGTTTGAACTGGTGCCATATATTAAAGCATGACTGTCAGTATTAAACTGTCTGTATACCTGTTGTTGCCTTTGTTGTTTTTCCAAGAGCTGGCGTGTATCAGTGTGCAGTTTTAGTTCTTTGGTGAGCTGCTTGATTTTGGTTTTGAGAGCCACTTTTTCACTCTGGTCGCTTAGTTCACCTTTCATTCGATCCATTCGCCAATTAAACTCCATCCACTGGATCTCCTAAATACAAACAAAAGATCAGCTAAGTAAAAAAGTATGATATCAACTATCAGTTGTAACAGGCACTAAACATAACCCAAAAACCAGTTTCGCAGCCTTCTCTATAATTACTGTCCACAATAATCTAAAACATAAATGCTTTCATATAGTGGGAAATTAACAGAAACTTAGTTACCGTCTTGTGTAGGATGCTCTGTTGCTTCATATTAACATCAGAAAGAACTTCAAGACGAGAATTTAACTTCTTTAACATCCCTGATACCTTCTATAAACAACAGAAAGGAACAATATTATTTAGAAACAAATTGATTAGCACTAGATGGGGCAGTGACAGTCTCTAGTTTGAAGCTCTGAAATCACAGATTTCCCCACATGACCCATGAGATCTGTGTAATTACGATTAGAAATGAACTTTTGAAAAATTATGAGTACTCGTATATATGTAAGCATGAATGCATGTAACAGCACTTTCTAAGAACCTATCAAAAGTGCTGTGCAAGTGCATCAATATAAGACAAGGCATTTAATATAACTCCCTTTTAAGTACTAAACACTTTTCAATATAACATTTAAACAGATGCGACTTCAAGCAGGCTGAAAATGTATGCCATGCAGAGTCAAAAAACATTGTGTGTACCATATGAAAGTGAAGACTGCTTCTACACTAGAGATTTGTACACTGGGCCCGAGCTGATGCGCAAGAGCATGCTACTTCCACATCCTGCAGGCAGCCAAGTGCAACAATCACCACTACAGCTAACCCAAGACTGGAACACAAAGTTCCATGATGTATGCCAGGGTGGTGCGAAGAAGTGAGGTCTGTCCTCAGGCAAGGATCTCGAATGTTATTTGTTCCACAACAGAAAGCCAGGGGATAAAAGATAACTGTCATAATTCTAGTGGGAGTTTATACCAGAGGGGTGGAGCAGCTATGGCTATGGAGCGATTAGAACTGCTGCAAGAAATCCTTTGGTGAAAGATGCACTGCAAATATGCAGAAGAAAAGGGAGCAGCTCAAGATGAATTTGTAATTAGGAAGGGTAGAGTGGGGTCAAGTGCCCACTATTTTGGCAGAGAAGATATAATAAATGATTTTGGATATGTGCTATTCAGTTTCAAACTTATGAAGGCATCATTGTGTTGATGAGCAAATGGATGGAGCCAAGCCCTCTGTCTTTTGGTAGACATCAAAGACTGTCTTATTCATCATTTAAACAACAGAGTACCGATGAACTAAAAAAAACTTGTTCACACCAGATATTTGCCAAATAATATAATTCAGCTATATTAACACTACAATTCAGCAATCTGTGCTGACTTGTAGTGTAATATAATATCAGCATCAAAAAGTATATGCCTTATCACTAAAAGTGAATGCTGCTATGCGAGAATCACCAGAAAGCAATGATGGGGTCAAGGCTGCAAATGGTCTCAAACTAAAGGGGTGCTCAACACATTCTAAAAATTGTTGAAAAAAGCAATGTCACATGCTGGCAGACCACTGAACAACTCAACAGATAAACTACCATACAGAACAAGTTTGAAATCGTCTTACACCAATTTCCGTAATAAGTCTTGTTTCTTCCATTAATTTCTGTTGCTTCTCATTGTCTGCCTGAAGAATTCTAGTTTGCAACTCCTTCAGCCCCAGTAAAACAGTGTCCTTGTAAGCACTATCCTCTACAAGTATTTCATTCATCTGCTTCATTTCCTCTTCAGCGCTCAAAGCCGACTCTTTCAAGACTGACAGCTTCCGTCTCAACTTGTCACATTTCTTTTTGGTTGCCTCAAGCCTACAACACAGAAAACGTTTACAAAAAAGAATGGACTCGTACCTACATTGGGCGTTATGATTATGTTCATCCTCTCGTCTTAAGCTAAGAAAGTGCTCGGAACTCACAGAAAACAAGTCAGATAAGTGCAGATATGTTTATTTCTATAGCACTTTAACTGACGTCAAGAAATTATTTTCAATACTTTTGTGGAATACTACAAAAATTTACAACATAAGCATTTCTGCTCCTCCACTACTAGCCAGTTTGCCAAACAAATTCATACACCACTGACAAGGATTTCATTTAAGTTCTATAACAGGAAGGCCAAACTTCATCTGAAATATTTAAAATACCAAAACTGGGACCTAAAACCCATACCACCTGAATAAAGCTTATCAAATTTAGAAATAGTGCAAGTAAAAAAGCAGTATAAACAAAACAACTTACTCTGCTGAGAGAATTGCAAATTGTCAAAATAACCTATGAAAAACCTTAGAAAGAACAGGAACTTTAATGCAGAGTGACAACTTCACAGCTGTAGAGTGGGGAGTGGGCATCAGCAAAAGGGTTAGGAGAGTCACCCAAAGTAGAGTGAGGTATGCTCAGTGTAGACATCTGCATACTCGATTACAACTATAAAATGGGTTCTGTGGATAGCCAGGTCCAGATGCTGGAACAGTATTCGGCAGCAAGAATATCAATAAAATGATACAAGAAACTCATATTCCCCTTACTGCTGATGGCTGTGCTGAATTCATATATTTTTTATCAGAAAAATGGAGGAAGCTGAACATTTGTACAGTTTGAGCACTATGTCATTACCAAATTGCCATTCCAGAAGATGATAAACCACAAAAACATTTGACTTACTGAACGGTACGTAACAGACCATCTGCAGCCAGCTGCAACTTAAAGCAAACCTCAGGCCTCACTGTCGTGCATGTTCAAAGAAGGGTCAACACAGACATGTAAATACAAACTGTAGCCAGTAATAAGCACAGTGTAATTGCTGAAGTGCTATAGGCCTTGTGGTTGAACACGGTTTTTAATTTGCTGAACTATTTTTTCATGTGTTGACTGATCAATTATTTTGCTTAATTGCTGAACTGATGTTATAATCGCTAAATTGTTTTGCGTTAATTGGCATGTCACCCAGAATTTCTGGCCTGTAGCTTCACTTCTTCACAGTTAAATATATCAGACAGTGACAGCAAATATAATACCAACTAACTCCGACAATTTTTTTTCAACAGTAGTGCTCAGCTTCACAGTTTCAGATCGTGCAAGATTCAGTTTTCCATTTGTTCCTATGACTGTCATTTCCAAGGCTTTCAACTGAAATTAAATGCATACTTGCAAAGACAAATGTCTAAAGCAACTCTGAAAAACATCTTCATCCAAAAAATCCACTAGCATCTACAGAATCATTTGTTTTCCTGAATAAATTCAACTGAAGCTGTTACAGCCTGTAAGCAATCCAACAGAAGCTGACACTATCTTGAATGAACTATGTTACTATGATGTGACAAATTTCATTGTTAGTGTACTGTGGGTAAAGTCATAGAAGAAGTAAGAACCTCTGCTTGAAACTCTTGTCGTAATTTATCTTGAGCCTGAAGGTCCAGTTTTATTGAAGCAGTGCGCTTTGCAGCTGCACTTGTTCTCTTCTGAATGTTGTCGTTGTCTTCAACTAGCATCTGGTACAAGCTGTCTTTCTGCTTCAGTAGCCTCTTCAGTTCCCTTACCTCTTCATTACCACTGGAAAATTTCTTTCAAAATAAAACAAACTCAAATGCTTCACATCATGTGATTATTACAGTGGCATGTTCAGTGGTTAAGTGCATGAAAAAATATACAAGAATGCAAACTGAATATTACCAAAAGTAAACATTTTGACAAAATATACAAAGGTAGCAAATCTAATGTAATGACTGTAATAGCAAAAGTTTCTGTAAAAAAATTGTTTTAAAATCAAAGCTACAGAAATCTGAAAAATCCTGCTCCACAGATCATTTTTCAGTCATTCCAATTTAACATGCTCCAAAGAGGGGAACAAAACCACGAAACTGAAATCATCACAGCTGGTTTAGACAGACAGACTGACCATTGCAATAAACTGGATGTGATAATCCTTTGCTAGCATCTGTTCTAACATCTTTTCCCACCGACTGATCAAATGGCTGCGATCTGTATGCATCTGATGAAAGACCTCTGCAGTCTTATCAAGCTCCATCTAATGAAACAGTCCAATGAAAAAATATGTTTCTAAATACTGGTAAAGAAATTAAAATGACCTCAGCTTATAAGATTATCCTTAAACAGATAAACTTGTATCTTTACATCGATCTAAAGATTATGATTTTGATTGTGGGCTGCAATGTTGAGAAGAGACTTGTTCTGCTTCAAAAACGAGTTATCTGTATTCTTCTAAAGAAATTTTTTTTCATGACTTTGATATTTTGAAAATCAATCAGACAAACTAATTACAGATTGGAAAAATTATGTATTGGTTAACACATAGCTTACTTCCTTCTGCCTTCTCTGGTTATTTTTAATTCAACTTTGAGTACCACACTTCTAATACCAGATCAAAGGGTAATTGTCACAGAAGTTATGCCCACACAAACACTCATCTATTTTCTATTAAATGCGTTGGTTCTTCTTTATGGAACAGTTTATCTCGTGACATTCATATACTGCCCAATATAAAGTTATTTGAATGAACACAAAAAGTGAATTCATACTAATTAATTTTTTGGTTTTTATGACAAAGGTTCTGTTTGCTCAAGTCCAGTTAGACTATAGGCCTATTAAGTTGATTATTCGTCATTTCAAATAGCATTCTGTGTGACACAGGTGTTGAAAATAAGTGGAACATGGTTCTTTCTGGGTCTGCCTATTGTATTCCACATGTATTTTTATGTAATATATTTTATGCTGTTGTTTTTTTGTGGAGCAATAAATGAAATGAAAAATGTTAGTAAATGCTCCTTAAAAGCACAAATATTTTTAGCCCTGAAAACCTCTAAGTCACTTTAACAATTATACTCAAACAATGGCAACATGAGGATGTATAATTGTCATTTTAAAATTGTCTGTATAATCACGACCAAATATCTAATGTATAGTCTCCTGAGTACCCTGGAGTAATTATGTGACACCCATCTTCTTTGAAACAAAGGTATCATTATATAAACTAATGTCATTAGCACTTATTATAAATTGTATGCAGATTACAGCTAATATTTCAGCAGATTTTGGCATTAATGAAGCAAAAATTCTGTATTATGTATTACTTCTTTCAAATAAAAGCTAATTTCCAAGGTGTTCTTATTACTTTATAGATGCAAAATAATCAAGCCACATAAATTTACCTACGGCACTGCATACACACAGCTGAAAATTCATGGCATCTGAAAGGGGAAATTCAAATCAAAGAATAGAAATTTTTTTACTGAATTCATCAAAAACAGTTGCTGACTAGACAACAAAAGACTAAGACCTCACTAATTTTAAACAAATGTCATCATCAGACTAAGTCCTTGCTAATTTTCACAAATGCCATCTTTCACCATGATATTACCTACTGGTACTCTAAATCATTTTCCTCGTTTTTGCCTAAGTTGCTCTTATGAAGATCAAAACTAACCTCCAATGATGTTGTTTCAATTTTTTCACGATCTAGTGAATTTTGAAGGTGAAACAGTTCATCAGACATTCTCTTGATCTGACTGTCAAACTCCTAGATAGACAGCATCATTTATTCTTTCAAACAATTTGCACAATTTTAAATTCCTTTTTAAATTCAAAACAGTGTCAGACGGATAAAGAAACAACCTAATCTAATCTCGTTTTATGACTTCCGTTACACCATTATAATAATGCGCAATGTCTCAAATCTATGGTGCACCAACACTTATCCATAACTGGGTCAATTCCAGACGATCAGTCCAGTAAGACTGTAAAGACTACCAACACTTATCCATAACTGGGTCAATTCCAGACGATCAGTCCAGTAAGAGAGCAGACTACCTAAGGCAGTATAGTTTATTCGAACAAGTAGGCTTCAAGGTGAGACTGGAACAACGACAAAGACTCATCAGAGCAGAAATAATTGGAAAGTGTATTCCTAGAATAGTCTAGCCATTAAGAACACTCAGGACAGTTTTACTCATACAAGTTTCTTCTGGTATCACAAGCAAATATAATTAGTCTTGTTTAAACATATTTTTGCAGTTAGATTCAATAGGAAAAAAGATGTCCAGTGAATAAGTTTTCGCACAGGGCTCATACATTTGTGACAGTCTGTGACAGAGATTTATGAGAATTAAATTCCTAAGTTCAGCTTTGGCAAATTTTAAGGATGGAAGCATTGCAAGAAAAACAGAAGTTGAAAGTTTAAATAGAATAATTCACCACTGCTTTAATGTTTTTTCAGCTTTCATACCTTATATTTGTAAACATTTACCTTAATCTTATCCTCATCCTGAGTTGAAAACTTCTCTATAAGGATGACATCATCCTCCCTCTGCTTACATTCAACCAGCCATGCTTCCAAAGTCTCAGAATTCCAATTCAGCTGTGACGTCACACGATTCAGCTTTTCCTTTCTGTGAAAAAGAGTATTCTGAAATAAAGATATTTTGCAGTTACAACAATTGCATATAAATTCAATGTTGTGGCAGTAAGATCAACAATGTTGCAAAGTAAAGCTGCTATAGTAAAATTTACAAAATGTTCAACATGTAATGCCAATGCATTAAAATTCAAAAGAGTGAATGAGTGAAGTAACAAATTCAGTGTAATGTTATCACTGTAGCAAATATAATTAATCATTATTCATTACATTCTTAGGCTTAATGATTCTAATCATACTCAAATCTTTGGATTGATTCTGCTATAAGGCACTGCATTCTATTTGTTTAAAGTGATGACAGACGCTTCTAGTTTGTGTAGCCATGTCTTTCTAACTGTAACTTACCGGTAGGCTAATTTAATTAATGTGTGATATGATCAAAATGAGGTAACAGACATAACTGTAACCGTAATATGAAATTTATATAGCACCACTTCAGAGAAACTAATCAGAGGTGCTCAAATTAATCACAGGTGCTCACGAAGCAAATACTTTAGGCAAGTCTTTACTGCACAAAGTGATAATGTCAGAACATTTGCAAATAGGATTACTATTATTAGAAAAAGATACAGAAAGATACAGATATGATTTGTCGCTCAGCTGATGTTAACAAATGCAATACTTACTTACTTAAAAGTTAAAAATCAAGAGGTTAATACTATTTCTCCAGTTAAAAATTATGTTAAAGTTTTTGTCTGATTATTATTAGTAAGCCAAAAAATTTTTTAAATGTCTCCAATAGTTTGTACAAACAAAAAGCAATTGCCTATTAAATGAATTAACTTGATGGACAAATGAATAATTTTCACCTTGCTGAGGTTGCTACGGTCTTTACATGTTTCAATTTCTCTGTCCAACTTAACAATCTCACGCTGACAACGATCCTTCAGTTGCTTGGCAAGCATCGTCATGTGTTTCTCTGTCTCTAATTCTTTTTTTCGAGCTTGAAGCAGATGCTATAAACAACAAAGACCAACCATTTCACCAAAGGCCAACCAACTTTCACCAGTTATACACTAATTATGGCATTTCTTCTGACTAATAGTCTCTGTTCTTTACAACCAGAAACTAATATCTAACTTGTAATAGTTAAACCATACTGTTATTCATTAGACTGTAAATTTCAGTTATTTAAATAATAATGAATTGGCTAACTGACAAGTTACATAAAATCATAACAGTCTTCTACAACTGACCACTGTATGATGAAGCTCCTGTTCAACATCTTTATGATGTTCCAAAAGAATGGAAATTCTCTCCTCA
The DNA here is from genome assembly GCA_964023275.1 of Norana najaformis. Lineage (NCBI taxonomy): Eukaryota > Metazoa > Annelida > Clitellata > Crassiclitellata > Hormogastridae > Norana > Norana najaformis. Next base: position 20,635,490 of record OZ029913.1, on the reverse strand, counting down.
TTTTCAGCAAGACATTTCTGTGTCTTATCCAATTCTTCCTCTTTCTCTTTTACCTACAGCATTACATTCATGAATTATTTCAGTAGTTAAAGCTGAAAATTAAACAAAGGCATGCAGGGTTAAGAAAATACAAAATTGGCAGTGATTTATATAGTAACAACTGGCAAAACATCAAAACAATTACCCCATAAGCTCTAGTAACTCACAGGTTAGACAAGCAGGAATTATCGTCACATTGCACTGGTTATACATCCTATAAACAGTCAAGCTGGCAGGATTACTGTGAGCTCTATTCCAAAGTATTATATAATGTTAGTGGTGATAAAGAATTACATTACAATTCCCTGAATGGAGTCAACTCATTGTGGGTGCTCCTGGGTGTGCTTCTGGACAGAGACCTATTAATGGTGGATCATGCATACTTCCTTTTCAGGTCCCGCTTCTATCAGCTGCACCAGATACCATAAAACATACTTGTTCAGATCACGTGTGCAACAACACTTTGAGAGGTAAGCAAAAAGGCACTACATTATATTTGTTACTTTATTTATATGGTCATTTGATCTTCATGGTGCTTACAGCTGTCATGGGCTCACTCAACACTAGAATATAACAGATAAGCAATGGTGAGAGCAGTTATGAGTTATAACACTTGTTCAAGGTCCCTACACAGTAATCGTCTGAGAGGAGGCTCAAACTTGTACTCTCAGTGTTACAAGTGCAGCTTCTAACCAACAGGTTACTGTGCCCAGAATAAGGATTGATACAGACATACACACATACATAGGCCTATACATTAACATCCAGTACAGCTAAGCAGTAAACCATGACCTTAGCCTTAGCTTTGTGCTTCTTTAGCAGGGTGAAATCATAAATGGGGCATCGTTGGTCTTGGCCTCAATAATAACACTGATTAACATTTTAACCATGTAAATAATCATATTATGCTATTTTGATGTAAACTTGTAGCCTTACAAAATATCAATTGCATGTAAAAAGAACTAACCCGAAATCTGTTGAATGCTCTCTGGCAGCTGCTGGTCCACCTGCATAAAACAGTCTTCCTGAGAAGGTCAAGCTTTCACCATCACTTGGCATCCTCAAATCATGGCTCAAGATATTTCTTTACAACATCTCTTTTGAATGTCAAACCTCTTGCATCTTTGTCCTGTACGATGTCGAGGTGCCATATATAATCTTATTATTATTAAAAATAATAATAATGGGTGTCTGGGCATTTGTGCAGACCCCATTTAAGTATCTCTCAATATCACTATTTTCATTTGAATTAATTACCTGTAGTATTCCAATCCATTTCTCATAACATATTCATGAACCAAGTGACAATAATAATCAGGTCTAACCTGTAAATCTAATTCAGTAACATCTGTCTAGTCAACAGTGAATAAACACTCTATTATTAGTAATAAATATGTTTTGCCTCACCTTGCATTCAAGACCTTGGTTTTCAGTACTGGCAACGGGCAAAATGAAATTTGCATTCCAGTTCAGTTCCCTAAAGACATGAGCCAAACGAGAAGATGGCATCTTCTAAGTTTCCTCACGTTACTTCTGCAAATAATTTAACATATTAACATCTGTAAGTAACATGACCCTACATTATACAGCACCAGGATGTAATGAGTGGGGCTAAGATCTCTTTGTAGGAGCATAACTGGTTGATTGGGAATTATGTTTTAGCACCTTTCAAGCCTTTGTGTGTACGTAAGCATGTATATATCTAGAGAGAGAGAGAGAGAGAGAGAGAGAGAGAGAGAGAGAGAGAGAGAGAGAGAGAGAGAGAGAGAGAGAGAGAGAGAGAGAGAGAGAGAGAGAGAGAGAGAGAGAGAGATATTTTTTATTGACAACCAAAAAATAATTAACAAGCACAATTAAAGTCTGTCACATACAGTGGTGCCAATGGGCTGACCTAAAAAGAACAAACAGTTCCGCTACTAAGGTCACCTATTTACATCATGGATTACAAAAAGGTGACAGTAAAATACTGAGTAAAACAATTAATAATCTAAAATATAAGTAATTATTATAATCAATGTCATTGCATAAACCTAAACAAAACAAAAAACACTTAACTAAGCACCAAAAAAATACTTAACTACGTGCATTGAGTATATGAGATTTTAGATCTAAACATTTTGTACGTCACGTTTTAGGAATCTCACTGTTTATAAGGCCCTACCTTATCTAGTATCTCACACAGCGCTTAAGGTACAATACACAACACTTAAACCAGTTCGCTTTGCCTCAGATTTGAAAAAAACAGTCCGACCGGCAGACGCAAACGACTTCCTGCAGACCATCACCAACCACAGATGACAGTTTCCTGCAGATTACATGCGCTGAGTGACGTCACGCAAACTGAAAACGCCGTTTTTAACGTAGCCTACGCATACCTGGGCAGCAAAATTTCAAGCGACGCAAAGTGCTCAGGCGATGTTAAGTCCAGATTGGCCATGGGTATGGAAGTCATGGTGAAACTCACGAAGGTCTGGAAAAACAAATCCATCAACACTCAAACCAAACTTCGTTTGATGAAATCCCTGGTGTGGTCAGTTGCAACCTATGGGTGCGAATCATGGACGCTCAAAAAAGCTGAAGAGAAGCAAATCCAGATTTTTTTAGAACAAATGCATTCGAAAGCTTCTGCGCATCCCCTTGGCGCTCAAGCTTACCACGGAGCAAGTTTATCACCTTGCTAGAACTTACCCCCGAGCTCTTGAGTTCCACTAAAGCTCGCAAACTCCGCTATTTTGGTCACATCATTAGACTTCCTCAAGATTCCATAGAAAATTCCATCATTCTGGGTCACGTTGAAGGCTATCGACAGCGTGGCAGACCCCAAATTAACTGGATCGACAATATTCTTTCCTGGACTAACCTTTCTGGTTCTTATCTTCTCGCCGCTGCACGCAATAGGCGTCAATGGAGAGCTCTAGTCCATTCATGTAGCCAACCGTCGCGCAGCGACGTTGGTGCATGACATGACATGACATGACGCGTATCTTAATCGCCCAAATACAATACAATACAACTAAAATGTGTTAATGCCCTCCTTACAAAATTCAGAAGTGCACTTGAAGCCAGGTTATGCAAAGTATTAAGAACCATAAGCAGACTGGAAGAGGTAAGGTTTAAGGCTAGAGCGAAAGACAGCCAAAGTCGTAATAATAATCATAATCGGATTTCTTCAGCCGCCAAAGCTAAGTCGTGGAAACCAGCTTATTCAAGTACTCCAATACGAAACACCATCTGCCGTACCTGTCTGCCTGCCTGACTCTTGGATCTTGACCCGGAACCGAACCCCTATTGCCTATCGATTTGGTTTTGACTGAGAGCCTGTGAAAAAGCTGGTCCCAGTGCTGTATAAATCTCGAGATTACGACTACGATTACCGATTGGGTCTGCCAACTGGTACAGTGGCCACCCGCAAAATGCACTGATACGAGGCCACTCAACAAAGCGTTAATTAAGTTTCACCACCATCTAAGTGAAATCCTATTGCATTTCGATCCCCATACGGGCCATTCCTTTTGAAAAGGCAAAATAAATTGCCGAGCATTAAGTGTTGTTGGGTTTGATGTTGTAACTAGCGATGTCTAGAAATCCGTAAAACATTCTCCCTGGCGGGGAATCGAACCCCGGCCGCGGCGGTGAGAGCGCCGAATCCTAACCACTAGACTACCAGGGAATTCGGGAACTGGCTCAAAGCTCGTCCTGATTAACATTCATACAGTAATAACCAGGTCATCTGAATGCCTTTTTCTTTGTTGTTCCAGAAACTAAAACTGTTCTTGTTTAGCGAGCTTTTTCTGAGTATTGTTGGGCCGAAAGTTTGGAATTCACTTCCTGCATCAGTGCGTTATGCCCCGTCTCTTATGTTATTTCGTTCTCGACTTAAGACTTACCTTCTTCACTTGGCTCTTCCGCCGTAGGGTGCCTCTCTGTCTTAATGGACTGATCTTCTGGATATTGACTGAATGCGGCTTAAATCCGATGCACCATCGGTTGATGCCTTGTGCATTAAACAACGGCGCTCTAGAAGTTCCTAAATAATAATAATAATAATAATAATAATAATAATAATAATAATAATAATAATAATAATAATAATAATAATAATAATAATAATAATAATAATAATAATGGGTATCGAACCCACGACATTCGCGTTATTAGCACACGCTCCAACCAACTGAGCTACCGGCCCATGTTAAGTGCGTTGAGTCACTAATCTCTTTCTTTAACACGAAGAAACCAAAAGGTATCAGATTACGCGTGAAGCAGTCGAAAATCGTTCGAGACAGAGGCGGATCCAAATCGAAGTTCTCGTAAACAAACATCCACAATTCTGAAGTAATCAGACAGAAAACAAAATTTCCAATTCAAATAGCTTTCACCGTCTGCTGACTGAAATTTGTAGGCCTATGCCAAGGTATGGTAGGCCTAATCTTTGTCCAAGAAGAGACCGGTTGCCGTACCTGATGTCAACAAAGTCTCAATCAGCAGACAGTGAATGCTGTTATTCTGAATTGGAAATTTTGTTTTCTTTGATTCGGAGCTAGATATGTAGCAAGCATTCTGGCATTGAAATCATAATCAAACTCGAGATTTCTACAGCGCCCAACGAAAGTTAAGTTGCGAGAACCAGCTTATTCACAGGCGCTCAGTCAAAACCAAATTGATAGGGAAAAAGGGTTAGGTTCCAGGTCAAGATCCAAGAGTCAGGCAGGCAGACTGGTTGAACAGTCGAGCAAACTAACAACATTTTCAACCTGTAGAGGACGACACCAGTGACTGCGCCTTCCATTTGGTTTAAATACTAGTGGTGAAGAACTCCAAAGAAAGCTGAATCTATTTTTTGGTGACTTAAATGCAGAGGCGTCGATCCGTCGTAAACACTGGAGGGGCCCAGGCCAATAATGGGGTCTGGGTGTAAAGCCCCATTAGGTTCCAGAGGCGAAGCCTCTGGTGTGGGGGTCAGGAAGTAGGCTTAATGCATCTCCATAGACAAAAAATGAGAAATGTGACTAACATTATTTCCTGCGGAATGTCAAAATATACAAAGCATTTATGAACATTATGTCAATAGGCCTTATTGAATTTATCTCCTGATTTGAATATAGGTAGGCCTATAACCTTAGAAGTATTTGCAGGCAAAGAATGTTTTGTATTAGACGTAGCAACAGAATTTTAATAAAGGCGAATTGACAAGAAGAAACGGTTGGCTGCCGAGCTTAGCAGAGATGAACGCGTAGACGATCCAACAACACGATTTAAAACCATTTTTGATGCACTGCTGGAGCAGCTGGATGAACACTTTTCTGATTTTTGCAATACAGTAAATTATTTCTATTGTTTTGAACCATCACAAATATCCGAAAAGAATAAAGACTCGTTTCAAAATCTCTGCGAAATTTACAAAAACCACATAAACATTGAGGAAGCAGTTATTGAATATAAACATTTAGAGTTGTTTATGCAACAATACCCAATCTCTTCCCAATGATCCACAAATCAGAGAGGTGTCGCCGTTTTTTGATAAAAAAGAGATGGCACCAGGATTTCATAATTTATCAGCCCTTTATAAACTATGCCTCAATCTTCTGTTAAATCGGTTACTGTAGACTAGAAAGAACTTTTAGCAGATTGAAAATAATTAAAAATTACTTGAGATCCACCATGACAAAATAACCTCTCTGGATTGGTATTAATATCGACCGAAAGAGAACTGGCTGAGAATATTGAGTTTGAAGCAGTTGTCAATCGATAACATCGATTACTCGTAGAAAGCAATTATTATAGGCCCTTGAGCGCTTAATAATTCTGCAACAACATTTTGTTCCGGACCATTTCGTCACTTTGAAACTTGTATAATTCTTTAAAGGATAGTATACATTACTTTACCGCTACACATATGTCAATATTTCAAATACACTAGCACTTGCTTAAAATTGATTACAATTTTTGATCCTAGAAAGTGGCGCCCCTCTGGAAATCCTCTTGCCCCCATGCAAGCAATTCTGGATCCGCCACTGCTTGGGAAAAGCGTAGAAGTGGTTTGAAATCTGAAAAACTTTAAATTAAAATAAACAGGCCCTTAAAACTTGGGACTATCCCAGGTAAAAACGCCAGTCCGGTCAGATTAGGGGCTCCTACCTTATGATGTTCTTAAGTTCAGTAACGAAAAGCCTCACCCAACTAGTGGTACTAGAAACTCAATCAGAAATCAATTCCATTGGGTCACAAAGATTACACTGGAAACAAAACTAAGGAAAAATCGTATGTTATATATACACATGAACCTACTATAGATATAGACTACAGGTCTACAATAGTTTTTAGCAGGCCACTAAATATGAATATGCATTTGGCTGCATGATATATAAACGGAATACCTTGCAACTGTCTTTCAGGGTTTTGAAATTTCAGCAACAGACGTATAATCATTTATAAAATGTCAATGAAGCTGTCTTACAATTTAAATAGGTCGGTTAATGTTATATACACAGCAAATACTATAATGCACGAATTTATGCCCCATATTTACATTCAACAGAATAAGTCTTCATGCGACATATTATAAGGTAATTGACACAAACGCGATCTAATCGATGTTATTCATAAACTTATTCATACCATCAAATACTTGGCGAGATCATGATTTCAAAACAGTCCTATAGTTTAAAGCTACCGAGACCGAAGTTCATTCTTTACATCCAGTTTAAAGCAATCATCTGCCATGTATACAGTCTTAATTGCAAACTTTTCCGATCACATTGTTTCTGTGATTGTGCAGTTTCGTTATACATTCATCATAGGCCTACTCTTAGTTTAGTAACTGCATACAGTTACCACCGAACAAGGCAGAAATTAGGCCTACAAGACTGGCGCAGAACTATGCTACTGTTGGGTAATAGGCTAAGTTATGAAGCGCCTCTTGACTGTGGTCTTCAGAACGTTATAACCGCAAAGGAACGTTCCGCCGAAATCGCATATAAGCGTTTAATGGCTCGACGACAAACTCAAATATGTTGTTTGGTACACTTGGACTTAAAATCCTTAGCTCAAATGTCAGAAATGTCATCACCCGTTCACAAGCATTATATATATATAGTATGCGCCAGTTTGTATATATATATAGTATATAGTTTGTGTATATACTGTATATAGTATGCGCCCGTTTGTGTTCATTCGATTAGTTAAGTTAGCCTCTGCTTATGATCCTTTAGGGATAGGCCATAGAGGTCTTGTGTGACAGAAACTGATTCTATTGTTCACCTTGTCGTGGTAAAGTACCACTGACGATGAAACTCATAACAGACGACATACGTTTTTTCGTCGTATTGTCAGGACTACATCTTACAGCTGTCCTCAAGGCAGTCATTTTTGCAACTCCATATGCACGCACTCCACAGTATACCCTCAGCCAATACATGTGCACCTGGTTACATGCTAATGATTTGAAATTATTCTGAAAATAAATAAGAAATAATTAACAAGCAAACGCATAAATAATCAAATACACATGTAAATAAATAAACAGAATTGTAATCTGGCCCTGTATTTGAAAATAAATATTTTACTTTGCTCACTTCGCGACTCCCAAACGTGGTATAATAGGCACACGTTGATTCTTTAATAGCAGTAGTTAGGCCTAATGCATTTGGCATGATTCTATTTAACAATTGCAGTAATCGGGTATCCTTAATAACGCAATCAGCGTCAGTCTGTTCAGCTCGAGAATTCGGGTACTGAATTCGGGTCGCAGAGCTGTTTTTGGAGCAGTAGCAGCCACTGTTCCAAAACAGACTCGCGTTCTCGTACATTCCACTAGAAATTGGCAACGTAGGTCCAAAAGCTCAAAAGCACAGAACGCAACCGTTGCAACCGTTAGTCATAAGAAGGCCTATGCTCTTGCAACGACGTCATGATTATACATTGGTTGGTGACGTAGCATGACGTCATGCGGTGTCGTCACTTAGGATTTCCAGATAGGAGACGTGCTTCGTCATGTAGTCTTGGGTCGAGCTGACCGCAGGATCGTTGCTGAAGTATTGCAGCAATCTCGTCAAGTGAACGTGCAGCTGACTCATTGACAGCCGGTCTTCCGGATGCTTTCGCCAGCAACCGAGCATCAGCCGATAGACCTCGTCCGGACAGTGACCACCTACTGGGCAGTCCAGTACTTTACCCATCTCCAAGTGTTGTATCACCTGGAAGTAGATAAGCAAGTTGAAGAATGCGCACATGTGACAGTGAACAGTCCAGTATACCCATCTCCTAGTCTTATATCACCCATAAGTAGATGAGCAAGTATAAGGATGACATAGCAGGAAAAGCAGCTTTATGAAAGACGATTAACAGAGGTTAGGCTACTGTGATCCGGTTAGCGATTCTAGGTTGAAGTCCAGCTTGAAAGTAAACAAAGCACGTAACGGGACAGATATCAGTGGTTCACAACACCTGAACAGTAGACCCCACGCAAATCAGAGAGGGATGATTTTTTGAGGTATGATATTGAAATTTCTTCCTCATTTGGTTAGAGCGAAGGTTGAAATGTTTGAAAAAATCGTCAAAATATGCTGGTGACTAAAACGGTCATCAGGAATTTTGAAGAAAGAAAACGACTATTAAATGTCCAGATGACTACGATGGGTTATCACCATTAAAGCAGAGTGACACCGGTGCACAGGGTTTGAAATCGTCGGAAAGCATGAACAGAAATATGAAACGGGAAGAGATACTGAATAAGGGGATCCATGGTTAGGCATAGTACTGATGAAGCTGTACAATGCGGGATACGGTGGAGGAGGTGATTAGTTAGTTGACGTGGGGGCAGAACGGCTCTTAACCTGTGACCTGGGATCAAATTTCGTGCATTAATGTAGAACATATTGTCAAACTGCATGATAGGCCAACATCCTACATGTAAGTAAAAAGGCTGAATAAACTATGCAAGAAATAATTAGGCCTATTTGTAATAGAAGTGAAATTCTCCATCGTAATCGTAAACTCGAAATTTCTAAAGCGCAACTTAAAAGCTAAGCGCCGGGCACCAGCTTATTCACGAGCGCTGCGACAAGTCCGTGGGGTTGTGTCCAAATAGGCCTATGCTATGTCAAGAATCAAGTCCGGTTGCCAGACCAGAGAGATACATACACGTACGTGCATACATGCATACACGCATAGGCCTACATACATACATACATAAATACACACATACATAACTACATACATCCATCCATGTACATACATATACACATTGTCAGGACCTAGGGGTGGGCAGGTCCCACTTACTTACTAAATTTCATATACAAGGGGCAGGTTGACAGCCTAGAAAAGAGACTCCAGTTATGGCCGTTTGAGATTGCACAACCAGAAGAAGAAACGCGTGAAAAGTTATTGTGTTGACTTATTTCTGAACTCTGACTTTGCGACTAGCTCGCGACACACATCTACATTCATGTATTCATAAATACATCCGTAGATACATAAATACATATGTGTATATATATATATATATATATACTCGGTACTTTAACTTTAGAAGTATTATTTGAAAGAATTTTTTTACTTGAAATCGTTGACAAGTACTTTTACTTAAATATTCAAAATTAGGCTTACTTTTGCATTTACCAAATTTTGGTGTAGTACTTAGAACAAGACTGACCTCGTGGTTTGTCAGTTCATACCACGGCTGTTTCCCGAAGGAGAAGATCTCCCACAGAACGACCCCGAAGCTCCAGACGTCTGATTCCATCGTAAACGTTCGATAGATGATGCTTTCGTACGGCATCCATCGAATCGGCAACATCGTCTGACCACCAACCTCCAAAAATACGCATACAAATAGACCTAGGCCTACATTCACATTGGCCTGAATCCATATACCTAGTTGTGCAGTTGTGGTTGACAGCGGTGGGAGGGGGAGACGGATGGGCATGCCGAAGCGAAATGTGTGAAGAAAATGCATTTGAAGAGTCTGCATCAATGACGTCAGAGCTCCTTTCTCTCTCCTACAAATCGCGCACCAGGAATCCGCCTACAGCATATCGGCCATTTTCCTTTCTGCTCAAATGCTTGTGTCACTTCGTTCTCGACTTAAGATTTACCTTTTCAAATTGCATATCCACCACTGGCTGCCTGTCTGTCTTATTGGATTGATCTTCTGGATATTGAATTGATTGCGGCTTGGTTTTGGCACGCCACCCGTTGATATACCTACTACATCATTAGACATCGGCGCGATAGAAGTTATTAATTAATGAATTAATGTAATAATTAAATAATCAAACATGAACAACAAGGTGCAAATATTGATGAAGGGAGCTCTTTTCCACTCGCCGAAGAAGTCACAGACAATGGAAGTCGCCGGAAGTAGATGCTTGCAGTTACCACCTGAGCGACAGCTGACTCGCAAAACTGTAGAGCCGTACCTCATGTCAAGCTATATGAGCTATATGAGCTATATGACCTATATGACCTATCTCAACCCTTCGCGTCATCGATGACGATCTGCTTCCGTTTGTCAGGTTCTTAAAAACGATACACAGATGCCTGCATGCGAACATACATACATGCATACAATGCTATGCATGTCTACATACAGGAATACAGGCATACATACATGCTTATATATAATTACATGTCCATAGCCCACATAATTGCACCAGAGGCGGCTGTATGATGTTTATTACCTTGTAATAGTCGGCGCTGTAAACATCACGTGACATTCCGAAGTCTCCTATCTTGACGGTGAGCTTCTCTCCGACCAGACAGTTCCTGGTCGCTAAGTCTCGATGGACAAAGTGGTTGCGGGCAAGATACTCGGCACCTGCGGCGATCTGATTGGATATATAAAGTAGGTCACGCATGCGCAGTGATGGCTTCGTTGTCTGAATCCCTTTTCCGAGAAACCTAGCGTCTGGTCCATGTGACCTGGAAAAACATCGCCATTTAATTGCATGTATTGTGATATTCGAAGAAAAGAGACGCAAAGGAAAAAAGACTGCACTGGATAGATAATATAAAAGAAGATATAACAAGACTCGAACTACATCTGAGAGGAGCACTGGATTTTACAACTGACCGAACAAATGGATATCATTTATTAGCTGCCATCGCCGCAAAATAGGAACTGACGAGATGTGGATGAGGATGAATGTAATATGCAGCGGAGTGTTGTGCATAGGCTGATGCAAATCCTGAAAATTTCTGGAACGCCATATGCGACCAGTTTCACCCGTTCACACCCCTGCCAACAACAGAACTAAGTCCACAAGTGAGAATTCATCCACTTGTTCCATATATATAGAGAAATACGATGCGCAACACTTCCGCTAATCGGAAGCCGTCTCTTGCGATCGGTGCATGCTGGAATGTTCTAGTGAATCTAGTCGATCTAGAACGTGTTGTCTTGGGTTATAATTTGTCTCCACAAGTTGCAGTAGTGCAAAAGCAAAAAGGACCAACTGTTACATGTCTGGCCTGGCGAGCTACATCGGTCAAACCGTATGTCAAGGCGCCTCTGTGCTTGAGGAAGACAGTTCGCATGCCGATCGTGGCTCTGGCGCTATTTCCGAGATTGGAATCTCGGGCTAGCTCGGTCTGTATACGGGGACCTTAAGTGACGTGGCGCCCATTCAATCAGGCATCGGTGGTGAAGGATCTCACCCAATCAATTCATTTCAAAATGAGCAGGGTCAAGGCAAAACGCCCTCTTTAGAAAAACGTGTACATTCATACTTTTAATTTGTTATGGGGCCTACATAGGTCTGTTGCTAAATTGGCGTTTATTAAAAGTTTTCATGCTCGGGAAGAAAACCTGCTTGCATCCTGCGCTACATGACAGCCATGATTACTTATAATTCCAATGTTACAACTTATTTGGTGAAATAGCCGAGTTATTTACGGCGCTCCTCTATTGCTTTTGGTTGAATCTAGGCCATTCTTTCTGTATTTTTGTCTTTAATTCTGTCTGTCTGTCTTGTGTCTGTCTGAGTGTCTGTGTGTCTGTGTGTGTCTGTCTGTCTGTATGTATGTATGTATGTCTGTCTGTCTGTCATTTGCGGAAATCAGCCCCTGGCAAGTGAAAATTGTTCATTTATCGTGCATTCCACTTATGACTTGTGGAGTAGTGACGATGGTAGCCTAATGAGTCTCAGACAACCACGAATATAGCAGCATGACGGAATGTAATTTCTTGAAATTTTGGCAATTATTGAAATTATTTCATTAGTTTGGAAACAGATTTGAGTCACTTGAAAAGAAAATCCTGCTTCTGACATTTACTTGTTAGATAGGCCTATTACTAAGATACGAAAAATTGCATTTTCTACAGGTTCACACGTCGGCCTAAAAAGTGCATTCTAATCATTATCGTCATTATCAGCTTCGTGGTTGCTATTCTTAGCTGCCTTTATTCGTTATTAGGTGCGTCTTTCCAACAGATACACCATTTTGAAATTTAACCAAGTTTCAAATTGATTCTTATTTCTTATAACTCCAATGTTGTTGTTTGGAGCTAGCAATATTATCATTTTAAAACGGCGGCCATATTGTGGCGTAATATTTTGACAAAATTTGTTCCGTACAGTAGGCCTTATATCTGGGTTACAGGCTTTTATCAAGGACTGCAAAATAACGGAATTTTGTTCAATTTTTTTAGGCGTCTACGTCTTGAGACTAGACTACAATAGGCTTACATATAACGTAGTGTTAAGAATGTTGACGATTAGGCCTACCATAAATACTTTTTTCATCACTCTGTCACACGAAAGCGTGATGCAATAAGCTGTAATTGAGCCACCCTTTCCTTGTTATCTGTGTTTAGCTGTTATGTGTGCCATAACAAGCAGATATATGTCGGCACATCACTGCTGTAGAGCAATGACAGAACGAGATAAGTAGTTGTGGAGTCAGTCGATGCTTTCATGCAGAACTAGATTAAAACAGTCTAGGATAAAACAAGCAATTAGAATTTGGACCAGTTGGAGCAAATTAGTCGTCGACACGACACTGCACTGATCTGGATAATATAATTATACCATGGAACTCTTTCAGCAGAAAATAACGACTGTGGGAGGATATGCTAATGTGTCTTCAAAGAATCAGTGAGATAGTAATGAGTTATAAAGTCACAAGGCGAATAGCCCTATCCACTGACTCAGACATTGAGAACTGTGAATAAGTCACTAAGTTAAAAGCTGAACCACTGGTTGAGTTCAAAATGGTTGAGTTCAATGTTTCAAAATAACAAGTTACTTATTGAGTCAGTCAATCAGTCAGTCAGTCATTCATTCATTCATTCAGTCAGTCAGTCAGTCATTGAGGGTAAAATACAGATGGTCATTTCAGAACCAGACCAGCGACAAACCCATCAGCCTCAATCATCGTCATAACTTCAATTGAATATGCGATGAAGAAATACGAAAATAGGCGAACGCTCTTTTGCTGTAGAATGGAGATCGAAGATGCAAGGTTTTACTACCTGAAGATGTCAAGATATTTTGTGACTAAGTTTTAACTGCTTAAATTACATAGGCTACATCACCCTTTTTGGCTTGGCTGTTTTACGGCGCTTTTTGAATTGTATTATAATTATTACTACGAGTATTTTTTAACGCGCACAGTCACAAAAATGCGAATCTGAGGCGCCTGTTGAATGCAGTTAGATATCCAGATGTTTGAAAGCCAGTAAGAAATAGTGAATTTTAAGGCGTTTTTAAGGGAGACAACAATTACAAATTTATGACAAGTGCTTGGGCAGCATTTCAGCACAAGTCCTATGGCTGTTGATGATAACGTGCTCCAAATAATTTCTGAAACATTTTACTACTACTACTACCACTACCACTACTACTACTACCACTACTACTAATACTACAACTATTATTATTATTGTTATTATTATTATTATTATTAACATTATTATTATTACTATTATTAATATTAATAATAATAATAATATTAATAATAATAATAATAATAATATTATTATTATTATTATTATTATTATTATTATTATTATTATTATTATAAGGAAAAAGGAACCAACAAACCTAAGAAAGTTGTTGAGGTCACCGTTTGCCATGTATTCAAATATGATCATTCGGGTGTCTCCATCCTCAGAGATTCCGTACAGGCAAACAATGTTCTCGTGCTGTAGGCTGGTCAGAAGTTCCGCCTCGCGGTCGAAGTCCCTCTTGGCGTCCTCAGCGTGGCTTTCCTTAAGCGTCTTGATGGCCACGAGGGTCAGGCGATCTCCGTCTGGCTCCGTCAGCTTGCAGGTCCCAAGGACAACCCGACCAAAGGCTCCCTCGCCAAGGTCACGCAACACCTGGATATTCTGCCGCGGAATGTGAGGAATCATGACTTTTACTTCAACATCAGAAAAACAGATGCTATACAGTTCACGATTCTGCAGGTTATAATAAACAATCGCTTATAAATAATATGGTTAATATATATGATATCATATATAAATTACACAGTACAATACAACTTACTTCATGTTTATATATTCAAAATAGCATTCTTTGTCTTGCAAAGCACTTTAGGTCTAGCGACCTTTAATCATCGTCATAATTATTATTCTGATATTTATTTCGCGCTAATTTATTACTTCGTCTCAAAAGCGCGGGTAGCTGGAAATAGATAAGTCTTTAATTGTTTGCGAAATGAGATAAGATTATTATTTCTGCATTTATTAAGCGCCACTATCTAATGACTAAACATCAACAGATGGCGCTGCGCAATCGTAAATGAAGGACTTGTTGAGGTCCCTGCACAGTAACCGTCTCAGAGGAGGCTCGAACCCGTAACCTCAGCGTTACAAGTCCAACACTTCTACTTGAGGCAGTGATTTCTAGATATTTTGAGGACAGCGTGCAAAAAGGCACGGAAACCACAAGTCTTTTTTGGTGAGTTGGATCATACAGCTGGCCATCGGAAGCTGATCTTGCGTTTCTTCTGATCGGATTAATTGTGAGTGAAACTCACAAACCAGCAAAAGACATATCAGAGCCATCAGATCTTCGTTCCCTGATTCCAGTGACACTGGCTTGGGTCTAGGGCAGTCGGAATATCGGGTGTGCTTTCAGTTGCTGCTCCCTGCTCCCCCGTCTATAGGATCAACTGACAAAAACGACAGAATTGAAGATGCAAGTTCATTGCCAAGACCAGTTACTTGAATAATCTGGGATGTGCGTGTACCTTGTGGAATTGTCGGGTCTTGTTTGAAGTAATTCGGGTTGTCGACGATGTGGGCTGAGTTGAGGGGAATCATTTCGCGGGCGATGGTGTCACAGTAGACCGAGTTCCGGTTCCGTTCAGAACACAGCGACCGGAAGCAGCGGTTGTTCTGAAAGGCGGTCCTCCGCTTCCGTTGATGGAAAACCAGACCACAGATCGACCCAACCAACATCGCAGCAAACACAAACGCAACAACTCCAAGCACAATGACCACCTGCAAAAATAATAAGTTACCAAATGATTGAATGACTGATTGACAATCAGACAGGCTGATTGACTGACGACTGAACGACAGACATACAGATAGACAGACACTCTGACTGACTGACTGACTGACTGACTGACTGACTTGACTGACTGACTGACTGACTGACTGACTGACTGACTGACTGACTGACTGACTGACTGACTGACTGACTGACTGACTGACTGGCTACTTACTATTTCAGATTTTCATTAGTCGTATAAGACAGACTGACAAACACATTGTTTGAATGACTCACTGACAGACTCAGACAGACAGATTGGCAGACATAATGATTGAACGAATTACTGACTAAACCAATTACTGAATGTTTGAATGAATGAATGAACGAACGAACGAAGGTGCAAATGAATGAAGAATGAATGAACAAGGGAATAAATCAATACAGTGTTTAAGTTGTTGAAGACCAAATTGGATACAGAGAGCGCTAAGTATCCTAGAGCTCCGTGGCTAAATCTGAAAATGTTCTTTCCTCGTGTAGCTTATGAAGAACATCTCTGTATATCAACTGATTATAATTATACATAATGCGCATGAATAAAAGGTATTATTTTTCATGCAACTACGTTGATTCGTCGGAGTTTTGTTAGCTTCTGTGGTAGCGCAGCAAGATTTTCTCATACGACATTGCAATATTATGCCAGATCTATGTCACATAGACTCGAATTTTCCAATTTGATATCACCGCATATATCAGCCTAATGTGTGGCTGCGGAGGACAGCCTCATCATGTGTGATCGTGCAACCATATCGGGTTACCATTGGAGGGGAGTGAGTTTTGGATCAAAAGGGCGCCGCCTTATCGCAAGCATCACCCCAGTCGGCTGCGGCTTCATTATGGAGGATTTGAAAACCTGCTCGCGTCTGGAGTTACTCAATCAATTGCGGTCGTAAATCGGTCAGCAATCAACAAACTCTTATCAGGAATGGACATACAGCTCAAATAATACAATGCAGTATAATACAAGTGAAATTTGAATGTGCCCTTTACAATAACTTAGAGCCGAACTGTGAGGCTGGGTAACATAATTCATTGTGCACCATATTCAGAGGGTAAGACGTAAATCTTCATACAACTGACAGCGGAACACAAGCTCAGTAAGAGAGCCGCGAACATGAGGTGTAGGGCATTCCAGATAGTGGAACCACCTTCTGTGAATGAGCGCTAGCCAAAGGCAGAACTGCCAAGAAGAAGATACTTTCCACCGGAACGACAGAGCTATAAGGTAGAGCCAACGATGCTATAGTTAGGATAACACGTGGTTTACACATAAGGAGTGTCAGCGTGAAGTGGACTTGCTCACGTTTGGAGAGCCAGCGTGTATGTGTGACTCTCAGCAAGAGTCCAAGAAACAGCCGAGCATCCCGGTGCTGGATTGCTGATGATGGAAGCAATACACAGTCAGGAAGACCATACAGTATATAGAAATACAGTAAAATGAAGTCTGGGTCTGGAAAGCCGCTTTTATAGCTGGATAAAAAGGAGCACAGCCTTACATCCGGATAGGCCATAGCTTCGTACATGAGGTTGAAGGCAGCACGCGGGTGCTTAAGTTTCATACAAAATTTGGCACTAATTTTAATGTTTTATTTCGGATGATTAAAAGCTAGCTAAACTAATTCCTTTACCCAGAGTAATTTTTGTACAAAATTGGCCAAATACATCCTCTAATAACCCTTACTCTGGAAAGAAACTGTGCATAGACTACAATGATTAGATGAGAAGATGGCTTGCAGAAACAGAGGAGAAGTATAATGAAGAAGCGCAAAGTTAATTAATGCCTGAATTGACTTAATTAAAACAGTGTTCTTATAGGAGAATCATACTGTGGGATCATCCTTTTCTTCCGACTGGGATCTGTTGTGATGAGGAAAGAGACTATATTGGTTGAGGTCGGGAGTTTCGCTCGTGCTATCGCCTTTCCCGTCGACCGTGTGATCTGGAAGGACGGGCGGCAGAAACGATGGACCTACGATGACAAGTAGAAGACACAAGAAAACGAAACACCGATAAGAAATCGAGTTCTAATTAGGACGCACAAAAATTAATCCGACGTTTCAACAAAAACACACTGAAATATATGCACATATGATTTGTGATGTCAGAACGTACATAAATGTAGGCCATAAGCCTATAGTAATTATCTATCTGTCTGTCTGTCTGTCTGTCTGTCTGTCTGTCTGTCTGTCTGTCCATCCATCCATCCATCCATCCATCCATCCATCCATCCATCCATCCATCCATCCATCCATCCATCCATCCATCCATCCATCCATCCATCCATCCATCCATCCATCCATCCATCCATCCATCCATCCATCCATCCATCCATCCATCCATCCATCCATCCATCCATCCATCCATCCATCCATCCATCCATCCATCCATCCATCCATCCATCCATCCATCCATCCATCCATCCATCCATCCATCCATCCATCCATCCATCCATCCATCCATCATCCATCCCATCCATCCATCCATATATTTCCATCCATCCATCCATCCATCCATCCATCCATCCATCCATCCATCCATCCATCCATCCATCCATCCATCCATCCATCCATCCATCCATCCATCCATCCATCCATCCATCCATCCATCCATCCATCCATCCATCCATCCATCCATCCATCCATCCATCCATCCATCCATCCATCCATCCATCCATCCATCCATCCATCCATCCATCCATCCATCCATCCATCCATCCATCCATCCATCCATCCATCCATCCATCCATCCATCCATCCATCCATCCATCCATCCATCCATCCATCCATCCATCCATCCATCCATCCATCCATCCATCCATCCATCCATCCATCCATCCATCCATCCATCCATCCATCCATCCATCCATCCATCCATCCATCAATCCATCCATCCATCCATCCATATATTTACATATATGTTTACATATATTATGCAGTCTAGTTTCAGTTGTGTTGCCGATGGCAATCATGGTTAAACTGCGATTTTTTGTCAATAATAAATTCTGCAAAATAGCCTACATAACATAGAAGGCATATGTGCTGCAACTGCCATACTATAGCTAATCTCAAGATGTTACGAAACGTTAGCGACTTCAGTTTGCTAGCCTTAGTAATGAAGGGGGGTCCACTCCCATCGACCGTTATAGCAATTTTACAGCTGAGTTCGTTAAGGGCGCTAGTGGAACATAAATCATGAAGTTTTAAGTCTTGCCTCTGGGAAGACTCAAACCCCGACCTCTGCTGATTATAAAATAAGCCGCTATGACGCCATCCGAATAGTTTACATGAAATTCTACCTCTTTTTCTATAATAATATAATATAATAATTCTATAATATTATAATATAATATAATTCTAACTCTTTTTCTTATGGTTATGTCGGCCAGCAAAGAAAAATTTTAAAGTGACAGAATACTCGCAAATAGACATTGATCCAAGCCACTTTACAGACGTGGAAAAGCCACTACAGTCCACTGTAGGCCTAGCATACAGAACCGTCTATGAAACTGTCCAAGGAGATTATTTGATTGTCAGACACCAATCTCCTTCAGCAATTAGTGTCTGCGAGTTCACATGCATTACCGTTACGGTGGATTAGTTTGTAGTTGAAAGTGTATTACTCCTCCGTGAAACTTCCTTCTTTCTTATCTTCTTTCATACCTTCCTATCTTCATTTCTTCCTTTCTTCCTTCTTTCCTACCTTCTTTAAATCCATGGGCTCATTGCCCGTTGGTGTCTATCGCATGCTCCACTAGTTTTACCATCTTTTATATACCCTGGTTTTATCATCATCATCATCATCATCATCATCATCATCATCATCGTCATCATCATCATCGTTGTCCATCGACTGCACACACACACACACATATATATATATATATTTAAATTTCCTTCGCATCTCTCTACCTCTTACCGCCAGAGCCAAGGTAAGAACAATGGAACCAACATTCCGGCCAGGAGAAGGTATGCATCAACAACAGATGAGGAAGGTGCTATATATTTGAGACAATAAATGAAGACGATGACCACTGCATGCTAACTGGAGATGTTAAACAATGCATGGATACCTGGAGAGTTGAGAAAGACTGCGTAGACTGTCTCAGTGTCCCTGCCGTATTCGTTGTCGGCGACGAGTGTGTAGTTTCCATTGTTCAAGTGATTGGCAATGGTGA
Source organism: Norana najaformis (assembly GCA_964023275.1). Lineage (NCBI taxonomy): Eukaryota > Metazoa > Annelida > Clitellata > Crassiclitellata > Hormogastridae > Norana > Norana najaformis. The sequence goes on along the minus strand of OZ029913.1, from coordinate 20,615,777 downwards.
AGGTAAGGCAACCTCTGCGAGACACGTACGACTCCTCGACTGATGGCTTGTCGTAGATAAATTCATTCAACGATAGCGGAACTGAGTCACGATACCACGTGACGTTCGGAACAGGTAGTCCGGAGATGGCGTATGGAATGCACCAGTGAAACGCTTCGTGCACTTCTTCCAAATGTAGGATTTTTGGCGCTGCTGGAAAACAGCAATGTCGTCAAAATATAGAATATCTATCGATTACTGAAGTATACGATTTTAGTTGCCTAATGGATCATATGTTTGCGGCACGGTGGTCTATCGGTAACGCGTTTAGTCAATGATCATGCGATTGCGGGTTCGACTCCGTGTAAAGACCCTGGCAAGTTGTTTGCACACACCGTGCCTCGATCACCAAGCAGTATAATTTGGTACCAGCGTAAGCTGGGAACTAAACAAGACCTGCGATGCACTGGGACCATGTTAAGGACCTTGGGATTCGTCAATTGCCTGCTCAATGGCCAAGATAAGGAGATGAGCGCCTCCCCTACGTCTCACTTGAGGGATGTGGGATATTTAACTTTACCTACTGGATCATATGCAGAAACGTGGAAACGTACCGCTTGGTAGTGTGATGCTCGAAAGCACCTATGTAAGCCTATAAGATTTGTTTTAAAAAATCCATCTCGAAGGTACTGACCAGGACAAGAATAGTAATTGCGATCTTAGAAGCTAAGTCGCGGGAACCAACTTATTCACAGACGTTCACTCAGAACAAAATCGTTAGGCAGGAGGGTTAGAAACGGTTCCAGTTCAAGATCCAAGAGGCAGACAGGCAGGCAGGCAAGCAGGCAGGTAGACAATCAGAAGACTGCGAAGGATGCTGTTTATAACTGGAGCAGCAAGATATACAGTAACGAGAAGGAATCAGGGTAGGATTTGTGGAAGAGGAGTGTTTTCAATTTTGAGCGAAATACCTGCGCAGAGTTTGCAAGGGGCGAAGTGTTGGTGAGTTTGTATGATTGGTCAGATAATTGTCGTAATTCTGGAGGGAGTTTATCCCATTGGGGTGGGGGCAGCTACGGCTATGGAGCGATTTCCAAATTTTACAGATGAGGTGATGGGAGGGCGGAGAAGTGTTAGGGCAGAAGAGGAACTGGTTGAACGGAGTGATTGGATTGTAAATAGCAGACGAAGATAGGATGGTTGGGAGGATTGGCGTGTGTTGTATATAAGGGATAGGACTTTGTAGACCTACTCTATTCGTTCAGATATTTTAATTATTCAATGTGGCAGTCGTCTAGACTCTCTAAAATTCGGCGCCTGAACAAACTCCATGGATGCTATTAAAATTTAATTAAAAAGCCTACCCATTTCAGATGTTGACGAGTTCTGGCTGTTCTAAATACCTTTTACTGGCTTCGCGTTGATCTTATATCGCTTTCTGGTTCTAAACCTTTTAGGACATTAAAATTAATAATGATAGGAAATGTGACAGACTTTGAAGACGCAGTTACAGCACCGTATTCAGAAGATACAGCTCTTACAGATATATAGGCTGATCAACGTTGGGTTGGATTTTAGTTCATCATCGATTGAGGCGAACCATAACAGGTCATATCAGAATAGCTGGGTTAGATCACATTAAAGTGTGCTAGAATAGACAGGACTAGACCACACTATAGGTTATGGATTTAATTGCATTGGAGTGCGTTGATTTGGATTGAATCCGATCCGTTAGATCAGACTGGACGACACTGACTAAAGTCCAAATATGCTTTTTGCATAATATTATAGTCAGCTTACAGAGCACGGAGAGTGTAGCAGAAGCCTGAGCTCTTCCAACGACGTTTTCTGCGAAACACCAGATGGCGCCACTGTGTTTAGGAGTGGCGTTGGCTATCGTCAACGTCGCAGTCTGTTCGTCTTCGCTGAGTTCGACGTCGTAGTCGCCTTCCTCCCACCACGACAAAGGCCTCCAGTTGACTCGGGGTCTGGGCGATCCACTGCCTCGACACTCAAGTTCCACTCTGTCGGAAACGTTGGCTCGAACATACTTCGGCCGCACATTAACAACTGCCAGCGCTGCAAAATGGACAACTCGAATACAGTCCAAAGTTCATATAGACCCTCGGAACCTAAACACTTTCTGGAGATTAGGCAGCCAGATACACAGAGAATTATTATTATTTTTACCAGAGGTACGTATAATCCCTCAGGAAAAAATTAGCATAGGAGCAAAAAAATCAGTTGGAATTAATTGTATTCGTCTCCACTGAGTTAGAAACTGCAAAAGTGCCCCTAAAGGCAACACATTAAAAATTCTGTCTGCAACTTGAAAGGTGTTGAAAAAGATAGGTTTAATGATTATTGTTGTAGTAGTTGTTATTATTGTTATTATTATTATTATTATTATGTATTATGGGCCTATTACAAATTGTCATGCTAATTAGTTCTGTGTGCTATTTGTTTTGTTATTTTACTGGATGAAGCATATAAGCTTATTCTTAGATTAGCTGTGTTGCATGATTTGCTTTTCATTTTTCTTTGATTTGCGTTTATTTTTATGTATTTCTATGAATTTCTGTCGGCATATTATTCTCTTTCTCTTTCTATTTCTCTTGCTCTTGCTCTGTCCGTCTGTCTGCCTGTCTGCCTGCCTGTCTGCCTGCCTGTCTGTCTGTCTGTCTGCCTGTCTGTCTGCCTGTCTGTCTGCCTGCCTGTCTGCCTGTCTGTCTCTGTTCATCTGTTTGCCTATCAAAAACGTGCATGAGAAAAATGCCATTCTGCCCGGTTCTGCGTTTCCATTCAAAGCAATATGATTTGGCTGCCAAGAAATGCGTCTTGTTCAACCGGCAGCAATAGTTTGATCAGTTCCGTTACTCACATTTATATAGAAATGGACAGAAGAGAGGGAATAGAAACAGTATAGCAGACAGAAAAGGGAAGCTGGACGGCGATGGCGTGAAAGGAGCAGAATGAAAGAGACATTTACTGTAGAAGACAATGAGACGAAGGAAGGGAGATAGAGCGAAATTGGTGGATAAATTGATGAAGTCTCCAGCTAAAGGAAAAGACGAAAAGAGAAAACGAGGAATTTTGACGAATCAACGCTGAAACGGAAGGAAGGAAAAGATAACAAAATAATGGATGGAAAAGAGATACATGAGACTGCAGGCGACTACGAGGGACTGCTTTTAGACATAGTATGGGGAAGAACATTCCGCTGTGAAGTAGATGTGAAGGAAATAATTGAGACGATGGTAAGGGAATGAAAAGAGTTTAAGAGTAGCTGGTACTCGAAGAAACAGGCTTAGAAGAAGCTTCAACTAAATAGAAAAAGATACATTTACTTGCTTTGCGAAGTCGTTTATAGTGACTTAATTATTTAGCCACGTTCAAATCACTTGTGACCCAAGACCTTTCATAAATATTTAACGCACTGCATGGTGAACTAAAACTTTGGCAACGATAAGCAGTTGGTCAGCTTATGGCTTCAAGGCTTGTCCTACTGATATTTGCATATATCTGCTATGAAGGATGACTAATAAGCCACTAGGGCAGAATAGATTACATGTAGATTACGCGTATAAATTTTTGTCTATCGTCCTCTATCAATTTCAATCCTATTGCATCACTAAATCGACTTAATATTAAAGTATGGCGACGAGTAAAGGCTGGTCTGTGGTCATGTAGCAGTGGATAAGCAACGAATTTTATAGATAGTATTAAATTAATTAGTACTTATTTTAAAATCTAATAACCAAAAAGTTATTAGTGCACCAATATGTATGTATTAAAGTACGCATGGTATTATTAGGCTACCTGCATTAGAATTTGTCAAAGTGGCTGTTTTTATATCTGTTTTCCCAAGGTACATTCACCAAGGCCCTTTATCACAGGCTGCCTCACAGGCTGGGCAGCAAAGCAACATAGTATTAGGGGTCATTTGCTTATGTGTATGACCCCTAATAACTACAAAACCCCTGAAGCGTTTGACTAAAGATGATTAATAGAAATGCAAAAACTATTGGAATCTACCTACCACAGTCTTGCCATGTCAGCTGCTCGAGCGATCTTCTTTCTTTGCCATAAAAGCACGTGTCAGGTCTATGTATGAGTTTCTTGGGAAAGATCTCTTTTGGATTCAGCAGCCACTTTGCATCGCATCCGCACGCAATCGGGTTGTCTTTTATGTTCCTAAATAAAAGCAACACAAAATTGTCATCTATCATTCAGCCACAGAGTCCGGTCTGCAAACCTCGAGGCCATTCAGTCACGACGACGAGTTCCTCAAAACGACAAACTTCAGTGCAATTGTTCAGTTTGCGTGGCTATGGCAGCCGATTTCTCGTTACCAGGTATCCCCTTTCTCACATATCCTCACCAGTGGGTCTATATGGAATGTAAATGAAGGATATTCATTAATTTTGCGCATTATTATTGGCTGCATCAGCCGAATGCTTTGACTGTAGTATCCCTACACGTGGCCTACGCTTTAGTCCAACTATCTGCAACCAGTATTATGCCAATATCAAAGTTATTGTAATTGTAAGTAGTAACTTCTATCGCCCCTGTGACTAATACACAAGGAATCAACCGATGACACACCAAAGCCAAGCCGCAATCAGATCAGAAGGCCTGTCCATTATGACAGAGACGCAGCCAACGATGGATAAGTTACTTGAAAAATGTTAATGAGCATATCCAGGACGGCTATTGGACTTATGTATATTCAAAATAACACTGGACAACAAATTTTTACAAAAGTCATGTTACTGAAATGAAATTAGTCAGTTCTTATCAATTTGTATGTGCTGAACACGAATATGACAGTGAAAATGCCGAATTGGCTCTAGTTTTTTTGTAATCTGAAATGAAGTAATTTTATATCGCACAATGCATGCCAATAGTGATACACTTACAGTTAATATTTGTAAAAACCAGGTCATAGACTAGTTCTTAGATTTTTTGCCTGTCTCTTGTACAGCTGTTCGGGAGCATCTCTGCGGAGTGTCTAGCAGTAGTCAGCCAACATTGTAGTGGACCATTTTCCCTGGTACCTTTGCTCCATTGTTGCGATATCTTGATGAAAACGTTCGCCATGTTCGTCACTAACCATACCACAGTTGTCAGGGAAGAAATCCAGATGGGAATGAAGGAAATGCATCTTCAGAGACATATTGCAGCGAAATTTCTGGTACTGCTTGAGCATGTCTTCTACTAGTTCCTTGTAGTTTTCTGCCTTAACATTCCCCAGAAAGTCTGTAGACACTAGACGAAAAGCATTCCATACTTGTTTCGCATCACCCTCCAGCAAGTTGTTGAAGCGGTCATCTTTGAAGAGTTCTCTAATCTGAGGACCCACAAAACTCCCTCTTTAATCTTTGCTTCGCTGAGTCGAGGGAATTTTTCATGCAGGTATCGGAAAGCTGGCGAAGTGCGGTCCATGGCTTTCACGAAGTTCTTCACCAAACCTAGTTTGATGTGAAGGGGTGGTAGTAGGATTTTGTGAGCCTCGACCAGAGCTGGGTGCTGGATATTCTTCTGTCCAACTGCCATGTTTTGTCTGGGAGTCCATTCCTTCCGCACGTAGTGCAACTCTCTTGCTCAGCTATCCCTCTCACACAAGAAACACATATTTTGTATATCCTTGCTGCAGTCCCATTAAAATGGCAACTACCTTCAAATCACCACACAGGTGCCATTTGTACCTGTTATAGTCAATGGAATGCAGTAGCTGTTTTAGGTTATTGTATGTCTCTTTCATGTGGACAGCATGCGCTAATGGAATAGATGGAAGACGGTTTCCATTGTGCAAAAGCACAGCCTTAAGACTCGGTGTTGAAGAGTCTACAAAGAGTCTCCATTCTTGTGGGTCATGAGTGATCTGTAAGGCATTCATGAGGTCGTCAATATTGGAACAGAATACCAGATTACCTTCCTTCATAAAGAAAGGTTCCAACTGCTGATGGCGCTTTCTATATGAAGTAATTGTGACATCTTCTTCTAGAAGATTCCATTGTTGGAGTCTTGATCCTAGCAATTCTGCCTTGTTTTTGGATAAGTCCAAATCACGAACAAGGTCATTTAGTTCTTCCTGTGTTATTCTGTGTGGGGTTGATGATGCACCACAGTGAAAATCGGGATCACCCTTGTCCTCATCAGATGAATCAAGGAAAATATATTCTGCTGGAGGTTCTGGAATAGGAAGTCCATCACCATGTGGAACTGGTCTCAATGCTGACGGAATGTTTGGGTAGACTATTGTCGACTTCTTTTGCTTCGTTATTCCACCGGAAAGAGGAGGAACCAAGCAGAAGTAACAGTCATCTACGTGGTTGCTTTGCTCTCTCCACACCATGGGAACTGCAAACGGCATTGATGGTCTTTTGCCATTCAACCACTGTGAAAGTTGTGTTGTACATGTAGCACAGCATATATGCGGGGCCCATGGCTTGTCTTGGTCACCAACCTTGCATTCGAAGTAAGCATGATATGCCTTCTTGACTTGATAAGTGATACTTTTCTTCTGGTTGGCAAATGTCACTTCCCCACAAATGTAACAAAAGTTGTCCACAGTATTTACGCACTTCCGAGGCATTACTGTTCTGTATTGTATCTAAATGGATAAAGTAATAATAGTTTTATAAAACAGTAACTTAAGCTGTCTCGCACAAAGTCTGTAATATTGTAAATGCTCAACCGTTCCGACTCGCTTTATATAGTACACTGCTGACGTCATCTTACGTCAGCAACCGACTGGCTGTAGTTTTACATTGCATCAGAAAATGACGTAATCAACTGTGCATGATGTGTCCATGATGAGATTATGCAATGAGGTGGAATATTACATCATTCTAGACTTATTTAGGATATTGTCGCAGTCCTACTGCATAAATTTACATGGTGAAACATAAAAAATGAACTATATGAAATATTTTCAAAACGAGAGCCAATAAAAAATTTTTATGGTTATATTCGTGTTCAGCACACCAAGATGCTACACATTAGGGCCTTTTCCAGTCAGTAACGATTTCTATGTTGACCAGTGTAATCAGCCAAAAGATATTCAAACTGAGATTTCATTAGCAAAAGAAATTGTAGTAGAAACAAAGACGCTTTTTGTTTGATGTCGTCCGTAGCAGATGCTGTCAATAAAGTTCGAATTTTACAAAGCAAATTATGTATGAGAAAAGTTTAACTTAGTCCTTTGGTGTTTCTAGCACATGCAAAGGCTTTCGAGTTGGGAATGCAAAATTTCCGATTCGAAAAACCATTTGTAAAGTTTTACGATGCCGAGAGGCAATCTATAGAAATGCTACACAAGAAAGACAAGAAAGCCTTTTCTCTGGACAAATACCTACAAGAATCGTAACAGGTAATGTAGACAAGGATGCGTTTAATGGAAGCTACACAAAGAATCCGTTCAACTTTAAACAGAAGCATTTGTCTTAGTTAAACTATATTTGGATAGACAACAGCAATCGGTTAAACCTTTGTAAATAATTTTGCCAATAAGCAATTTAGCGACGCATTTGCATCGTTATTTATGGGAACCGGAAATTGGATGACAGATGAAGGAAACCAGATAACCAGAGAAGACTTCACAGGAGGATGTGCTCTTTGCGCATTCGACTTGATAGCCAACCTGGCAGAGAATGACCATTTTAATCTGGTGAAACAGGATAATATCCGTTTGAATATGAAATTTGCTCACACTCTTCCAAAATGATTAACGTCGTAACATTTGCCAAGTTTGAAAATACTTGGAAATCGATCGATCGATCGAGATCGTCATTTTCGATTACAAGAACCGAAAATGACTGGAGACAAAATTGAAGACAAAAGAATTCAAAGTGTGTACCTATGTTTGCTGGAGTGTTTGCCTGCGATCGTCTACCTAACGTGTTAACATTAAGGGACCTCTGCTATTTGTCTGCAGACATGGTCAACATTGGGTAGGCCTAGTCTTATGCGTTGATCATCATCCAGGACAAACCTAGGGAATATCTCGATTCTAACAACATACTTAATATGCCACGTTCAGCTCATTCGAAGCGACCTCTAAGCCCGTCATGCACTATCATGCAATGCAGTGTACTGCAACGTCACACGATGCCATGGAATGTGATGCAATGTCACGCAATACATGAACTGAATGCGATGTCATGCAATTCAATGCGATATAGTACTGTACAATGCAACGTGACAGCCTTAGAAGAAGGTCCGCGTTTCGGTGAGTTAGTCATATTCAGTTTATATAAATATCGCTGAGCAACGTCATTTATTAATTATGGTGAAATAGGCACAAACTTTCTAAACTTTATAAAATGTAATAAAATAAAAAATCTCCATCAGTAAAACTAATAAGTTTATTACAGATGTAAATACTCGTGAGTATTTATAACCGCAAATACTCATATGCTTTGGTTCTCAACGAAGGTTATTTAATTTGAACTGAACACTCTGGACACTGACTTTCAATCATGTTTTTCAGCATCGGCGCTCAGCACACGTGACCGTCTATACAGGCGATTGCCCTTCGCTTGAGTTGCTCACAACAGAAGCAGGTCGTCAACGATGATGACGATGATGCTGATTGCTATTACTTATGGATCACACATCTCGGTGGAGATGAGGTCATCTTCTGCAGACAAGCGGCTAAGACGACTATCGCTAAAGCTTCTCTGTCCAGCAGCAACTTCAATCTTCTGAAGATGAACCTAGCAACCGGTGGATTGGAATGAAAATATTTTAATCGTAATCTCAGGATTTCTTCAGCGCCATAAAAAGTTGCCGGAATCAGTGTATTCACAAAAGCTTAGTCAAATCAAAATCGGTGAGGCAGGTAAGGTCAGGTTCGCTTCCGGGTCGAGATCCAAGGCATTCAAACAATGGCATGATGCAAGTTACTACAGCTGATTAGGCCTATTGATAATGTTATTGCCTGATTAATATAATATTAAAAAGTAAAGGTCCCGTGTCTCAAAGGGGCTTGAGAATGCGTTCATGTTCTTTTCTATACCCTTGAGCCGGCAATGGACGAATCTTAAAGTCCTGGACGTGGGCCAGAGCATCGCAGGACTTGCCGTTTACTTCCCAGCTTTCGCCGGTACCAAAATTCTACTGCTTAAAATATTTTCATTCCACTCCACCGGCTTGGCACAGGCACGTGTTCGCAAGCAATTTGCCCGGGGTCGTTACACGGAGTTCTCTCAGTAGGCTCGAACCGGCAACCGTTTGATCACAGACTCAGCATGGGCGCTAACTAATTAGACTACCGTGTCGCACTATAAATGTATATATATAATACATTGGTGTAATGAAATTGAAGATGGATGCTGGGCATATATCGTCGCTTAATATATATTGTAATACTGCATAATATGCACTGTATCTGTTAAACACGTCTTCCATACATTGCTCTCAACTTAAGCACAAGTGTCTATATAAAACGCAAGTATGGGCCATATATATATATATATATAACAAGTTTGCTAGTGTGTGTATTTAATCTGTGTACAGGGCTCTAAGTTATTATCACAGCAGTCCTGCATTTTTCTTTGCGTGATAAATCTGTTTTTGCCGGAATATGTTGTAAGGACTTTGTCGGTGTCAGAATCCCACTTGGGAAACGAATTCTTCCGTTGCATCGCCTTATAACCATGGTTCGATAATGCATTTGCTCGTTGACACGGAAGCATAGAAACAGAAGGCCAAGGAGGAGAGAGAGACTATGAGGCAGGGAGGCATGGAAAGAGGACAGGGAGTCGAGAATGATGGAGGCATGGAAAGAAGTTGCGAAAGAGGGAGGTTGGTAGGCCTGGAGACCGAGACATATGACAAGGAGGTGAGTGAGAACAGGGAAACAATGGGGGCATTAGCAGGGACAGAGGCAGGAATATAGGCAGAGAAACAGACGGAGATAGGGAAGATATAAATGGGTATAGTGATTGGGATGGAAACAGGGATGCAGCAGAGACAAGGACAGGGAAAGAGATGAATGCAGGAATGGAGAACAATCTGTGGAGAGGAGACTGAGGCAGGGAGGAGGCTGTGTGCTTGCAGCGTTTACAAGGCGCTCTCTGGCGCCTTTGTATTAGGTTAGGATCGTATGCGGCGTTTGATGGATGTCTGGAGAGTTTTCATACGTGTAGAAGGACACGTGCACGCACGCACGCACGCGAACACACAGACGCACGGCGGATCATGGCAGTGGGATCACACGCGGAGATTAGACGTAACCCGGACGAATTTAGTGAATCGCCCGGTGGCCGAAACGTCTGCTGGAGATCCAGCACTCGATCAATAGAAGTCTATGTCTTCCAGAAATGGACAGGATCAAAAAATAATCGCCACATTCCATTTGTGTATATTTAGACTGCAAAGTGCAAATACGCGCGTGATCGTCTGTTTTGACAAGCCCACACAACGGAACAGATTCCACGGATCGCTACAGCTAAGCAAGTGCTTTACCGGTTACACGAAATCGCATGATATCGCTGCTTAATGCAAATAACAGTACGCTTCAGAGACACCTGCAACTGCATATTTACAGATAACGGATAGAACATAGGCTTCCATTACATCTAGATAAAGTAATGTTGAGATCTAAATGTATAGAGTTGTATAGAGTCTAAATGTATACGCAACCTGCACACGAACACACACATATTGCACCCATACCCTATATAGCTGAAAGGCTTTATTTCAACTGCATAGTTTAACGTAAAAACGTATTATGTATGCACCATGTATACCGCCCATACTTCCTAATTAAGGACAATTTCCTCCCAATGAAGGTATTAACTACAGAAAGTGTCCATCTTTTGAAGCTATCCTAATTCAGTGGTCATTAAATGACCACTGATTAAAGGATATTCTCAAAACGTGGAACCATTCATTCATTCGTTTATTTATTGAACCCAGTAATAACACCATAAAACCAATACGCAAGTTATCTCTGCCGTGGGTTAAAACAGGCAGAACCGAACGGACAAAAATATGCCTATAGCTTAGTGGATCAGCATATAACACGATACAGATGCAGAATGAAGAATGGACAACTTACCGTCGTCTGATTAGACCATAATATTTAGAGTATTTTACAGCCAACAGAAAATAACAACTGAAACACTCATCCAACGGAAAAAACAAACTTAACTGATGGATACTGTGTTCAAATGGATATGTACTGTTTAAATAAGTGTAGACTAAGCAACGAACGGACATCACGAGGCAATTTGTTCCATAGGAAAGGGCCAACTCACTTTAAAGCAAATTGCCAAGCATTTGTGCAGGCGAAGTGTTCATAGTAATTAACTGCTGACCTAGTGAACACGCATGGTGTACAGAATAAGTCGAAAAATAACCACTGAACGATAGGGGAAATTGATGATGCTCATAAATAACTATACATAAATTTGCAAATGTGTAACTTGTTAGTATAATTCATCTTACAAATGTTCAGACCAATAAACTAAAGTATAATTCAGTAGTAACCCTGCAATAACGCGAACTGCGCGTTTCTTCGGTTAGGCTACGAAAGTTTGTGTGCGTAATAAAAACGTTTGTACATAATTTTACTCTACGCAGAGAGATGCCTAATATATCGCGACTACTAAGGATCTATGGAAGCACCTATACTACGTAATTACGGATATATTAGCGGATCTGTTGTTAACAACGGCCGAACCTAAAACTGCCTCTCAACACATTAGGTTTAATGGAAGGTAAGCACTATTTTAGACGATGCAACTATTTACGCAAGCACAGATCATAGAAAGAGATGAAGGTAGGGAGCGGGGGAGGGAGCGAGGAAGTGGATGCGTGCTTTTATATGCTTTAATTACATCCGTCACAATGCGCATGCGCGGCGAGTGCGGTTACGCGTATCGTCAATTACATAGCAACAGGAAGTCTAAAATGGAATTCCTGTCGGCGCTGTCTCCGCTCCCAAGTGACCATAAGAACAGCTACAAGTCGCTGCTAAAACATTGCCTGGCACTTCCGCTTACAGAATTCACCTAACATTAATCACTAATTCTCTCTCTCTCTCTTTCTATATGTGTATGGGTGTATATATATATAGCTACTCTGTTTATGTTTACATAAATTTCTCCGTGGTTTTGAGAGGTCCATAGATTCGCTATAAAAATGCACACGTACATAATGTGTATGTAGCCTGTATACATACAGAGATACATACATACATATATACATACTTACATACATGCATACTCTGAAAACTGCGTGGAATTATTGTTCGAAACTTACTATGGAGAAACTTTATTACACGATAGCGTAGAATGTCGTGTGTAGATTTTCTTTAAAGGGACGCTTTTAATTAAATTGATTTGATAAAGAATTAAATTAAATTATTATATAATAACAATACAAATATTATTATTAAAAAAATAAATAATTTTTAATTAATTAGTGATTAATGTTAGGTGAATTTTGCACCAGCCGCGTGCTGCGGGTGAAATAAGGCAACTGTGCAACGCGGAAGACGGTTTTTTACTGGTGATCAGTTTCACAAAGCAAATCAAACGAAATAAACAACTTAATCTGTAATCACTGCAGCATTACATATTCACATATCAATAAAAAATTGCGAAGTATTAATCACTTTTACACGAGTGCGTGTAATAACTATGTACAGTACTTCGCAATAAATATCCACAATAATTACGGTAACTCTTTGCGCAACACCTACACAATGTGTTCCTAGGGTACAACACCGTGTGGAAGAAAACTACACATTAATGCACATTAATGCGCAGTGATAACTTTCACGCATCTGTGCATGATAACCCGCAGTGAGAATTTCACACAACTTTGCAGAATAATTTTCACCTCTTTACACTAACAACAATATTCAGCGACAATTGTCAATGGTACCATTTAAAAAGCAATATAGTTAACTTCAGCGTATGAACTGATTGATCGTATGGATCAACCAATTCATACGCACTCGACAGAACAAAATATGTGAGGCAGGTTGGATCAGGTTTGGATTCGAGTAAAAATCAAACAGCAGGTTAGGTAGATAGATAAACTGACGATAACAGGAGAGGTAGTAGTTAATGTCTAGAGCTGCAGCATCGAGGGAGATAATGAGAAGGAGAAACGAATCGTCTCTCCTGCTTCAGTTTCCAGACAAATGAATAGCCTCTTGAGTTTGCTTGTAATGGAATCTAAACGAACATCTATAAGATAGGCAAACAGCCTCTTCAGGCTCGAAAAGCCTCTTGATAGACCATTTCTAGCAGGGTTTGACGCGTCTGATGTTGGCTAAAACTCATCCATCCCAAATCGTCCTGCGCCGTATTCACTTACGATTCACTGTTATCAGTGAATGTGGTTCACTTAAACCGTGGCCCCTTAAGCCAGGCAACCACTAGCGGCTATAATTCACTTTCGTCTGCTGCTTTTAACTATAGCACTCTTCTTACGGCTAATGCACCTATAGTTTTGCTTCAGCAGTTTACCAGACATAACACCCATACTGCGTTCATTGCACTGGCTACCCATGAGCAAAGAATTCAGTTGAAAATAAGTTTCGCAGTTTATAAAGTAATAGATTTCAATCAGTCGACCTCTGACCCTTGCTCACACCTCACTTGAACAAATATTGCACTCGATCACCGACACACTTCGACTTCTGTGCCTTTCGCACCAAAACAGCGATGGAATCCCTTCCGTTGCTAGTTTTAGAATTCGCAGCCAAGTTCTGTGCAGTTTTTCAGTTTCTTAATGTCATTCAGGTCTAAGCTTCGACTAAGACTCCTCTGTTCCAACTTGCACGGGGGTCTAATTTCTGGTTTGCATAACATACCGGATTTCGACCCTGCTTCTCCAATGCATTATGATTTATGACTGCGGTTTCACTTGAAGTGACCATCGACTGATGTCTTGTGCATTATGATAACGGTGCTATAGAAGTGATGAGATTAGGTCAGAGTCATTATCAACTATACACTTGTTACACAGTTAAACTTAAAAGGCGCTATAATAAGTGTACAGATACATGCACAAATATGTACAATCACACACACACATAAACACATACATGCATGCATACACACATGCATGAGAATTAAGCCATAGCAGTCAATATCTACAGATGTGTACGTGATGCGGCTGCTTAGCTTGTGGCTTTTATATGCAATTTTTAGCCGAAGCAACTGGATTAAGGACAACAACAACAACAACAACAACAACAACAACAACAACAACAACAAGAGGCAGCTCCTCACGTGTCCGTTCACTGCCCTCTATGCACAAAAATCGCTTTCAACTGTGAACATCATAATAATGGGTCGCTGCTGCCGTCTATCGACAAATAAGCCCTATGCCATGCACATGCATGAGCACATGCTTTTACAGCTTCTTTTATGCACCTGGCAGACCTCGCTATATTTACTGGTTCAAATACTGCAGATCTAATCAGTTAGCGTAATAAACTAGAATCTATTCCTAACAAACCTAATAAACAAAAAAGCTAATAAACTAGAATCTAGTCCAAGTTCTTCAGACAATGCAACCCGGTGCCATTACAATTGATGCCGACAGCGTATTGTTGTTGCTGCTAGGCTTAAGATAAAGAGATGAAGGAAACAGGTATTTGTCGGTGTACTTACAGCTCGGTAACTCGCAGTCCGTCGAGTATCGCCCACGGCACCACAGTCAGTTTGTTCCCTCGTAGACTTCTACACACAAGACACAAGTGACAAACTCTGTGAGGGTCGTTGATAGAGGCAAACTGATCTCCAATAATGCACTTAATTATACGACTGATCTCTTGCACCTTCTTGTTTGTCGCAGTGCATGGCTGTAGTGTTTGTATGAGGTCATTGAAACGGTTCACAAGTGTATGCTACATGTTCTAATCTATTCTAAAACTTCTGTAGCGCCGAATTAATAACACACAGAACTTCACATGAAGGTTATTACTACGCCTTACCACACAGAAGTCAAATAAGAAGAAAAGAAGAAGAAGAAGAAGATGATGATGATGAGAAAAGAAGAAAAAATTAGAAGGAGAAGAACTGGAATACGAAGAAAGACGACCAGCTTCACACAAACAATACAGAAAGAGAAAGAAGACATAAATGAATGAATAGAAAACCACCAATAACCACATCATCGTACGATTGTTGTGGCTGTTGCTGCTTTGTTATCACCGTTGTCTTTTGTTAATATTTTCGTGCATTCCTTACAAACCAAGTAATCTGTATGTATGTTTGTCTTTACAAGTCACACGAACGTGCTTAACGTAGGACCGCATCGTGTGTGCGTGTGCCTATGCAGCGCGCGCGTGTGTTCTTGCAGCGAACATCCCTGATGTACACGTGTTCGTTCAATTCTAGCGTCATAAACTTCATAATTATAGCACAAAAGCTTCTCATACACGAGATTCTTTAAGGCACACAATCAACTCTTGAGCATATCTTTGATTTATCTCTAATTTATTGCAATTAATTAAACGATTATTTCTCGTTTTATTCAATACAATGCAACCATTTAATAGCTTAAATCCTGCCGTTGGAATTAGCACAATTAATATAATATGATTTGTGTATGATCTTTGATTGCAAAAATTGGTAATTATAAATGACTACCAAAGACTTGTAGATATGTGAAGACTGAAAACTTCAAGTCGTATTTAATTAGACACACACACACACACACACACACACACACACACACACACACACACACACACACACACACACATATATATATATATATATATATATTTGTGCTTAATCGCTTCTATAGGCTATAGCGCTCAGTTTTAGGCCTCTGTTTGCCTGTCTGTCTGTCTGTCTGTCTGTCTGTCTCTCTATGTCGCTTGCTCGTTTGCACCACTTATTTGCACGGTCTCTCTAACTCTTCCTCCATGCCTGTACAGAGCCCCTGGGCATATAAATTGATGCTTTGAACGCTGTTTTTTCTCTTTTTGAAAACTCGTCTGCTTCGGCGAGTTACATAAATATGACGATGCTTGTTGCCAGGACTTGATTGCTGAATATGTTGGATCATTTTCTCCTAACAAGATGTGGTTGACTACAAAGATGACGTTGATCTTTCAACAACAACCTACAACAACCTATACCTAGTATACCTACAGGTCAAGTGCCAACGGCCGCACTTATATAAGTCATGCACGGTAGATGCGCCTATATACGCATTGCTTATTATCTTATGCTTTACTCAGCATCAATTATGACTTTGTAGACTATTATTACTGTTTTATCCGTTAGTTCTTTTAAGGTGATAACTCTAACGCCAGAGACCAGCTTGGCTAGAACGTGCAGTTTCTAAACTGCGTGAAAAAGAACGTGCGCACTGCCCCCTATTAATTGTGCCACATTGTCCGATTGACATTGTGTATATCATTTAACGAGGCATAACATATCGAAGATGATGACTTCCGAGGTTATACACAGTTCGAATATGCAATCTATATCGATTTCATATGACGAGCCCAGGATTCGAATTCGGGTTGCAAAGGTGAAAAGTCGACGAGCCACCATGCCTCCGCCTCCGCCTGACAAAAAACCAGGTGCAAGCACACTTAATGTCCGACACTCTGTATGGCTTTTGATCATGCCGTCCTGCCGTAAAGTTGTCTTCGAACGCTCTAGCCACACAAGCATAAGTCTTAAAACCAGCATTAATTAGATTTTGTATGATCTAAGAAGGCTCCCATGTTGTTTGTCAATAGTAAAAGAGACGAGACAGAGATTTTATTCATTTAAAAATATCAGGCTAGCACGGGCTAGCGTGGCGCCCATTCAAACGAGCAGCGGTGGTGAAGGATCTCGCTCGATCAACGCATTGAAAAATTTATATTTATTCACGCTGTCTGTGATAGAGCACTGTACTACATCTCATTTCAATAATATCCGAAAGGCCTCTTGCGATTTAATTTTGGAGGGTCAACGAGTGATTTCATTGTCAGCATTCGTTACATTAGACAAACGAACATGCAAACGTTGCGCATCTCTATAATATTTTATTTGTTGTCGAAATTCACGTCTAAACACACTACAATAGTGGTTTAATTACTTGTTGATTTTAATCTGTTTGCTCTTCTTTTGATGATGCATTTTCATTTCTTCTTTATTCCTGCTAATCATATTGTCTTGTTTCTGCCAACTAGGTAACTGTAACAGCTAGAAGTTGTATAGCTCGCTGTCTCAAGTTCTCGTAACTGTACATAGTGCCTCTGAGTAGCCTAATTTTCTGCTGGAATCGTTATTGAAAGTTAGTAACAAGGCTACTGATACAATTTTTTCTAGTGTTTCCTTTTCCTCTGGCTCTAGTTCGTCTGTTTTCTTCATTTCTTGCTTCTTATTTCTAGTTGTTTTTGTTCAGACTACGAGGTATAATCCTCCTCTTTGTGGCTGTTTAATCTTCAACGGCCTTTATTAACTCTTCTTAATTAGTTTGTTGTTGTTTTGCTGGCTACTTCCATTGACAACTGCTCACTTACCGCTGTACGCATTAATGTCGTTGTTATTGTTATTCTGGCTAGAACTTCAGAAATAGAATGTTCGTCGTTAATCGCGACTGCCCACCATCTGTACACACTTGAAGTCAGATATAAATCAACTTAGGCCGCATTCATTTACACATCACAATGACACAATAGGAACAGGCAGCCATGGGATTGTTTAAAACAAAGAGGGAAAACAATAAAGGCTTTTGCCGACTAGCCACAAATAGAAATGCTCTTTAGCGATATACAGGATGTTGATATGACTGTGTCGACACCACTGGAATCTGACAGCCCACTGACAGGTGGGGCCACTTGTCTCTCCAGCCAAACATTGCCCTCTTGTATGTTATAATTAAGTGGCACGGTGTGCATTGGAACGGGTCGCAGAATCCCGGGGATTGGGGTAGCGATGGAGGTGGCAATTTGAGTAGGAGAAAACATTCTATCCAAATGACTGGCAGCTAAGATCTGCTGGATAAGCTATATATAGCCAGGGGCCGTAAAACAGGTAGTCGGTTGCCAGCATCTTCGATTTGAGTGACTCTTTTAGATGCAATAAGTTCAGCAACATGAGGCCAAGAACTCACTTAGCCAGCTGTTATCTTAACTACACATATAGTGGATATGATGGCGTCGATGTTTCATAAAAAAAGTCACTACCAACGGATCGTGCTTTTATTAAAAACTGCACTAGCACATAGCCTATGTGCATACGAGGCCCGTCAGAAGAAGCAAGTAGCCGGGATTACCGCAATCAGGAAAGGTATACGGAGGACGGACAAGTCCTAAAAGGAGCCACACTCGTAAACGTTAAGTTGTTACCCTACGCTAGCGTGATTAGAATTCTCACACACATCTGTTGTCTGTCTGGGAGAAAGAACAATGGATTCTGTCCTCACTACAACTAAATAGAGCTCCCTTAATACCACACACACCAACATTAAATGTGTCTCCATGTCGGTCAAAGCGATTAAGCATGCTTATACCAGACATTGTGGTCGATGAGCTTTCTAAGTACACAAGTTACTGCTGTTAATATTCAGAGTGTACTGTCATGGGAATGACACGAAAACTCACTGTAGTCGACTTTTAAGTGTGATAATTCGATTTGTACTCAATTTATTTTGCGCCTAGCCGTGACTGCTAAGAAGACAGCTTGTTTTCGGTTTCCGCTAACGTCAAGCGACATCGACGTGGATCGCATTAGAAATGCGGTTTTGTATGAAATCAAATCCAAAGCCATTTCACTGCTTCCAATAAATTGCATAAGATAAATTTATGTGATAGGATAAGTCTAAAAGTAGCCGGACATTCTCTTTACATCAATTGTCAATGATACCATTTTAAAACTCTACGAATATGTTGCAAATATTATACCAGCGAATATGTATGCTATGCATCAGGCCAGCGCAATGTCAATGTGCAAATGTCAATTATGTAAAAGAATAGGCCTAAGTAAGATTAGTTGTTGTTTGAATGCTAAACTGGTGGAGTATAGGTGCTATTAGACATAAATGAATCCGAACAATATGCGAAGCTTTGGACGCCACAATCTTATTTCATTACAACCAGCAAGAATGCGGAATCTGTTGAATGAAACAAACGGTATGTTATAAGGGGAAAAGAGTGAGTTGGCAGATAGGTGAGTTTGCATACTATTCAAAACTACCAATTCAAGAATTTTAGATACAAAATTTAAAGTTGAGATGGGTCTGTAAATAGACAGATCGAGAGGGGATTTCTTTAACAGAGGTTGAACCATGGCATGTGCAAAAACAGACGTGAAGGAAGACTCATGCAGTGGCAGTGAGAAATTCATATTTGATGCAATGGTTGGATCCAGAAGAGCAGAGCACTCCTTCAGTGGAGATGTAGGAATGGTGTCAGGAAGATAACTTTTGTTACTGTAGGTGAGGAAAAGATAAGTTTGCGAACCTCTGCAAGAGCTGTTGATTGAAAGTAATTGCGGACAGGAGGTGAAGAATTAGGGTGACAAAATTTACCCGATGCAAATGAACCGACAAATTTCAGCCTCATATCAGTCGATGACGTCATAATTATTTGACACCAAATTATTGCTTCATGGATGCAATCAAACCAAATTTGGTCGAATCAAACTTTTATATAGCTGTTTAAAAAATACTATACGAGGCATAATGAGCCTAACAGTTATAGCAAACATGGAAATGAAACGTTCGGAGGCCAATGAAAGAGCTACGCAGACAGAACATGACCAAGTTCTTAATGGAGCTTACTATTACAAGTCTATAGTGTCGGTTAATTAGTTACTTCTATCGCGCCGGTGACTAATGCACAAGGTATCAACCGATGACACACCAAATCCAAGCCGCAATCAGGTCAATATGCAGAAGATCAGTCCACTAAGACAGAGTTGTGGAATGTCACGCAGACCTGGCAAAGATCTAGTGTTGCGTTGGGCCCATGATACCATGATACAATGAAATCGCCCGGCAAAGCGAATCGCGTGCAGACTATACAGGACGCAAAGGCATGCAGCTCAAGAGGCGTATTGGATCAGCCAACGGTGCAATGAGACATACGTAGTGAGATCTTAATATTCAGTGTTTCTTGGCTGAGCCACTGGAGGCTCTTTTCTGTCGCGAATTTGAATTCACACCTAATCGTGGGATTTATTCCACCGATCAGAAGAGCACTATAATTTTCTGACTGAGTCTATTTCATAAAAAAAGGGCTAAAGCAAAAAAATAAAAAAATTAGTGAATGAAAGAGATGCACGGACACACATGGGAACACAGACAAATACACAAAGAAAAACAAAAGAGATAAAGACAGAGACACTGGTGAAGGGAAAGGCATGAGTAGAGCAGTCGGCAGCTCTATTGGAGATAATTGCATGCATCTAGGGTGAGCAAGATGCTTATATGCATATGATTGTACGTAAGCATAATTATGTAGACACATGTACGCACATAGACTTGAGTTTCTCGTTGTTTCTGAATGTATCAAGGGTGATGTGTTGGAGACCAGAGTTTTCGATCGTCCTAAAATCAGAACACGCGCAAATCATCATTAACCTCATTAATCATCATTAACCTCATTAATCATCATTAACCTCATTAATAATCATTCATGCAACTTTGGATTCCAGTAATTATTCATAACATATGGGCATAATTTTAGCAGGCAGCCTTTTGTTCTCAGTAACTTTAACATCGTTTAGGATGCTGCAGGTAGCGCTATGTGAGATACTTAAAAGGCGCTATAGTAATTGTCTACATATATGCAAATATACTTACATGCATAGTAATACATACTATACAAACATACATATATATAGACATGCATACATACATATATACATATGGATACATATATACGTACAAACATACATACATACATACATACATACATATATACATATGGATGCATACATACATACATACATACATACAAGACCACAAGAGGGAGCCTCTGACCGGTTTCTCCTAAAATAGCTTATAATGAGTGGGCGTCAGAGACATTCGGGCATCTTTATGCCTTGGCTGTGGCACCCTCAGGTCATAGCCTTGCTCAGCGCAGCTGCTCCTCTTCTGCCCCTCGGTTCATAAAATGCCCATAGATCTGCCTGTGATTTTGATCAAGTGCATCGACCGCAGCCGAATTACGTCACTTCCGGGCGTCGATGAATAATGTCGACGACCGGGGCGCGTATTTTAGCCAATTGAGGGGCATGTGTAGTCGGAGAACAACTTTATATGAACGTAAATGGCTGGAATAAACGCAGTGCGAATTGTTTACAGAACTCACAGTTTCTCGAGCGAAAGATAATTGGCAAATGAAGACGAACTGATCTTCGTCAGTCTCGGTTGATTCAGAATGACTCTGAAAACAAAATGCCAGAAACAACGATCCCTTTACAATCGATTACATTTGCAGTCACTGCACTCTTAACAGATAGCCCTAGTCCTGATAATATAATGAGCTATTCATGCATTTATAGTCTAATCTAATTTAATGCTTTCTATAGCGCCGTTATAATAGCGCATGAGGCATCAGTCACTGGTCGATTGTGAAGTTTTTAACTGCTTTATTTTGGTAAATAAACAAGGCCGTTTCACAGTTCACAAACCCCAAAATACCAATATCCCTGTGCGTATTGTTACCGTAACTGTGTCTAATTCTGTTCTGTAGACCAACAACTATTTTTATTCTCATCCTCATTATGCATGAATAATACATCTTTCCGGCCCTCAAACGGATATTTGAGCTTGCTGAAACAGTCACCTGAAATAATGCAATTGTTCAACAGCGTTAAATGACCCTATAAGTCATTTAGCGGGGTCTATTAAAACCAAAGTATTGCAGGCTTGAGGATTGGCGTCTTTCAGGATAGCACAGAATAAAACTGAAGCAAGATTCGGAACAGGAACAAGCGAATTCTGTTGCTGCTGCTGCTGTTCGATGGGCTGAGGTTATGGGTGATATCGATCAGGAGATGATGAACGACCCAGTCTGGGTGACGTCATCATCGGCCGTCGATTCTCCATTCTTCCGGCGTCGTCAATCAGCTCCTCGTCGAACTCCTACCATGTTCAGCTCTTGATTGGAATAGACATCGGTAAATCCATTTTCTTGGGGAAAGATGTGTTTCTGGCAATCGTTTGCCCCTCTTGTCCACCCTTATCATCGATCCCTTCACTCCAATAACTGTGTACGGGTCAGGAACTCAGGGTCACATAAAGACATTGTCTTGTTCTCTACTTTCTGTCGGATGAGGGAGGATACGGTCTACCGTTATATCGTGGACTCCTCCTACCCTCCGTCGATGGCAGGATTTCATGTTATTCTTCGGCTTAAAGTTCAGTGTAAGACAGTCTTTGGCGTCTTAATATACGTTAGTTTTGTTGCTCGTTGGCGTCATGTTGAGTGCTTCGGCCATTTCGTACACGCGATACCCAGTCAGATGTAGAAGGAGTGAGTGACTCCCTTCGCATGTTGTCGTTTATCTACAATGCTGTTAACATGTTTTCGGAACGAGACAACCATTTCTCTCCCATCTCGAACGAAAGAAAGGACTTAGGTCCACCGTCAACGTTGAACTCAGGAAAAGACGGAATAAACGTCGACATTTTCTTCCACAGTTCGAACTCACTTGTTGCCGTTTGTGAGGTTTTCTTAACTGTCTTATTTTGGCAACATCAATAAATGCATACCACAAAAGTTCCAAACCTAAAGCACCAGTATCTCTGTACGTATCGCTAGTGCAACTGTCTCTGTTTCTGTTCGGTAGAACAGCTGCTATTCATAGTCTGACACCGTATACGAATCCCAATATGCATGAACACTACAGTCGATTGAAACGAAACCAAATTCCAATATTATAATCCTTTGGAGAAGCCCGGTCGAAATCCGATAAATTAGATTAAATTTGATACATATACGTACATATATGCATACATGCCTACAAAATATATTGACTGCCCTCTAAAAGCTATGCCTGATAATAATAATAATAATAAAATAATAATAATAATAAGAAGAAGAAGAAGAAGAAGAAGAAGACTCTTTAGAGAGCGCCGTATTATGGCCGAGGCCGAGAAAGGGCGCTGTACATGACAACACCAGGAAGCGTATAGCCTACACATAAACTGTGTAATACTAAAGCTGTACATAACGAGTGTAAAGCAAACAATGCCACAATATTACACAAGACAAGCACTTGCGTTTATCGTTTTACGGGCGGTGTATGAACCGCACGTGCACTATTCACACTATTAAAATTCGTGTGTATGTATATATATAAATGTATATATATATGTATGTTATGTATGCATTCAGAGCATTACTATAGCGCTTCTTTATTATGCAAATAATCAGAACCACACCCAGCCCAATCCCGATAGAGAACTGTTGGTGCTTGCAGCGTCAATTGCCAGAATACGAAGGAATGATGGGAGTTTTTAAAGAGTTAAGCAAGCTTATAACGAGAGAGATACGTGGCAAGAAATTGCAACAAAAGCAAGGTTGGTGATCTGAAAGCATATGCAAAGGAGCAGCCATACTTGTACAAAGCTTCTCTGGCCATTTCAGAGCCTGTATGTATGTATATATGTATGTATGTATGTATGTATGTATGAAACGAAAGAAAAGAAAATAATCGTCGTCGTCGTCGTTGAAGGAGGCACCAATGCGCACCATGTGCTTAAGGTCGTTTCATTGGGTCCTCTCTTCAGCGTCGAAGTCACGCTCCCCAGGAAAAGCACTCGACTGATTTAACCACCTTATAAGCAATATTTGTTTTCGTGTCTTGGCTAAAATCGTAAATCTCAACGTTGTTCTTGACTTCAGTCGTCGAGTTCACGCGGGATTAGGGAGCAAATAACTGTTCAGCCCTTCTCGTCCAGAGAAGCAGAGTAGCAGACGGTTTGCTACTGGAAGCAGTCACATTTTGCATGCAGCGAAGAACCTAAATCCTCTTAAGCACTTCCGCTGGAGGGTAAATCCAGAGCAATGTCGTCAGGGATTAAACTTGTGAAACTCCTGACGTGGAAGAGCATTTGCGGAGACAGCAGCAGGAGCTCAGTCTCCCAATTCGTCCATGGTGCAATATGCAGAGGTTATGCACGCGTCATTTGATGGCTGTCCGCGTAATTCCGCCTGCATGTCGTGTCAGTTTAGAAGCACTGGCGACTTTCATCTTCGTCTTTTCGACAATGAAAGCCCGAATTATTAGGCCAGGACCTGCGAAGCTAGTGTTTTCCCCATTCTCTCCATAAGAAACTGCACGGAATCGCACTGGTCCCTTTAATCGAAGGAAACGATACGCTATCAAACATCGGACTAGTATGACATTTATTCGACTGCTTAATTTAAAGTTGATCCGGTGCTCTGTAATGAAACTCCTCTAAAAAGGCTTGCATATGCTTATAAGGATTGGAATCCGGTAACCATTTCCTCAGCTGAATAGTATAGGCTAAGCAGTTAGAGGATTTGAGAAGTTTTTAAATGAAAGGTTTTAAAAAGTTGTTTGATGCAAAGGCTTTGGTATGTTTAAACTGAGATCGAAGCGCAAACACGACCCAGCAATCGAACCACAGGCCACTATTTTTAATCTCTCCGTTTGTGCTGATACTCGCTTACCGATACCGAAAGTTTAGAGGACTGAGCTGGCAGAGAAGGACTAACTGGGCATTCCTATGTATGCATATCAGAATCGATAGGTAGATATGAGGAAGAAGAATCTGAGATCGGATGAGGTAAAGAATGACTGGAAGAGGAGGAGTAGGTGAATGAGAAGAATAAGAGTGGACAATAAGGAACGAGTGTGGAAGAAATTTACTTAGGGTCAGTCAGTCCGTTGGGATTTGAGTGGCATCATTCACTGACGATGCTTGTGCTGCTGTTGCCATGGTGCATCATCAGCTGCTGCTGCGTTTGTGGCATCAGATGCTATTGACCGTCGACATGGGCTGCTCTTCCTTTTGATTGTACGCAGCGGATTCGTCTCCAGCAGCAGCGAGAAAAATAATTTAGCTTGTGTCGACTTGCAAATCTGTGCGTTGCCAGCCGAATATAAAGTAGTCTACTTCTAACGGTCTGGGTATAATTCTGCCGTTTCCCGTGAGACAGAGAGTGAAGGCCGTGATTGTGTCTTGAATAGCTTTCGGAGCTTTGAGAGACTTCTTAATGGCGCTGTATAAATGCCTACATGGACAACAATAACTGTCATATGAATGTTGAGTCAAAGCATATTTATGTGATTCGCTGTAGGCAAATAGATGGTCGCCTTATCTTCAATTACCCGTCATGCTGAACAAACTGATTAATTTTTGGAAATTCATCATATGGTTATCGATGAAAACAAGAAAATGACATAACTCAAGAAAATGACATAACCATAACAACAACATTAAAAACATAACTGAGAAAAACACCTCCCTGTAACAGTATCCTATGTTTCGTGTATCAGGTGTCTACAACTGAAAATCTATTAGAATAGGTTAAAGTGATTTTGGCGCATAATATCTTCATAAGCCTCTCAATACGACCGGCGTGCATGAATGAGGCGCAGCAGGTGAGTGGGCGAATAATCATCGTTATGTCCTGATTTTAAATCCGGTCTTGTGTCGCAAGACGTTTCGAAAGGCGTCGACAGGCTGGGGCAAATATGTGAATGAAGTATGCTCCAAATATCCCGCAGCCGCAGCTGGTATGAGATCAAAAGACTTAAGCTCGGACACGAAGGCAAAATTACACGATCCATCATTATTCGTGGGCTTCAGAAATTCTATCTATGGAAGTCTATCTGTCAAGGCTGCAACCACACCCACGATTCTGGAAAAGTCGTAATGGTGGAACTAGTCTATTCCGCGCAGAGCATTTGCACCAAGTTTGTCATCATTTAGGATAGTGCAGTTAGCGCTAAATATACCTTCTGGGAAATCCTCTGTTGCTCCCGTTTCTCGCTTCCCATTCCCTCCTCTCCACCTTCCTTTCCCCTTTCTTTCCTCTTTTTCCATCCCTTCCTCTCCCCCTCTCTCTCTCCAATGCTCTCATCCTCTTTAAGCTTCCTTCTCCTGCCTCTCCTTCTTACTCTTTTATCCCGTCCCTGTCCTTCTCTCAGGCCAAAGGGCAAAGAAAAGAGCTCACACTTATTGCAATGTCTCTGTGATTGCATTTGGCGCTGTAGTTAATACAGCACAGCTAAACTAAATTCTCGTGCGACAAAATTTCTTGCAACCAATTGTCTCTGCGACCAATTGCTCTGTGCCATATTGTCCTAGGACTCACACACTGAGGCTTCCTATTACCAGCGGACGATGTGGCCACACTAACGTGACTAAGTATTTGAGAGGTGCACGTATAGGTATACAACCTATCAAATCGGAACTAACTATAACACAGTGTAAGAGATTAGGTCATATTAGAAGTGACTAGGCGACGTTTTATTTAGATTTAGATTGATAATGAAATGAAATGATCGTAAGCTCGAGATTTCTACGCCGTCCAACGAAAGTGAAGTCTCGGGAACCAACTCATTCACAGTCGCAAATAGAAAGAAATAGAACCTGAACCGGAGAAAACGTGTGTAGATGGGCAGTTGGCAACTCTGGTCTCTTCGCCTTAGGTTAATTTTGTAGAATTTAGTAAGATAAAGGTGAAAGCAACAGGATCGGAGTGGCACACTGTGAAGATGAATCTGATCGATAGCTTCTACGATGTGTGATAAATAATGTTGTTGGTAAAATGTTGTAGATTTTTTGCAGTTTTAAGAATAAAGTAATTTTTAATCTGGGCTTCTGTACAGGCAGCTCAAAGGTTTGGGATACAGGTTTTAAGAATATAACGATTATGTAAATCTGCGTTCTTGAAAGAAATTTAGCTCAAATGGGAAACTTTAGGTGAGATGGTTTATTACGAGGAAGCTAAATATGTCTCGTAATTGTTTTTAGGCAGACCAACCACCTTCACTTTTTCAGTGGCCAGATTATCTTGTGTCCCATTACATCCACTGTAGCCTAGGTCAAACATTATTGTCTACTAACTTGACGTAATAAAGACAGCATTACTGTCTGGCTGCAGGCCACAGTGACTTTAATGTTCGACAATTGATCTATATCTCGACTGTAATTCTAATGTCAATTGTTTTCAGACATTACTTGCAAGAAAGTTCCCTGAATTATGTGAAATTACAACGCGCATTCCTACATGTAGATATATACGAGATATGGGGCCTATGTGAATACATATATAAAGTAAAAAGTAAAGTATCCCATATCGCACAAGTGAGACGTAGGGGAGGCGCTCATATTCTTTTCTGGGCCCTTGAGCCTGCAATGGACGAATCCCAAGTCCTGGACATGGGGCCAGCCATCCCAGGACTTACCGTTTACTTCCTGGCTTACGCCGGTGCCAAATTATATTGCTTGGTGACAGAGACACGGTTTGCGCAAACAACTTGCCCAGAGTCGTTAAAAGGAGTCGAACCCGCAGCTGCATGATCATTCACCAAACGCGTTACCGATAGACCACCGACCACAAATATATACTTCTACACACAAATATATACATATATAATGTATATATAATTATATATATATGAGGTTGTCTATGCCGTATGATGATGACGCACGTGTGTGACCTGGAATTGAGGCTTGTGTACTTTTTCGGCGAGCGATGACGACCTCCCTCCCCACCCAAAATGAGTTAAACGAAAAGGTGTTGCACAGATGCTGTGCTTTCTGCGATCTAGGTTCATTTAATGGCATTTTAAAAAGGTCCACTTCAAAGCAGAGGTTAAACATGTATGACCTGATGTCGAATTTCAGTAGTTGCCTGAACATCAAACACAGAACCTTTCCCGATATTTACACCTAGAGAACAATTATATCTTATACGTATGTGCTTTATGATATATAATCAATATGCATCGATTGAGTGCTTTTTATTTACTTGGATAAAGTCGTCATACATAGACCTACATACACGATTACTATATAGGCCTACTCATATTAAACGCGTAGTTATATGGGGCAGGTTATGGAATATGTTACGAGTTAAAGTTCGAGTCTAGCGGCTGACATTCAGTTTCAGCATCTGTCTGTTTGATTGCATCCTCTGTTGAAGTATAGACATTGCCTTCATCGACCCTGGATCGAAGCAGTTAAACGGCTATATACTGTTATTGTATTTTAATCTGATCGTGCACGAGAAATAATATTCTGAACTGATGAATTAATGTTGAATTCTGGTCTGGACTGGATCGCGCGTGATGCTGCGGGCAAGAGCCCAGTCTCGAGTGAAAAGATAACCCTTAATGTCTGCTTATTGACCAAAGTGTGTGATTGCATGTAGCAGATGTAGTTGCCTGTGGCAAAATTACTATGATACACCCAAGTCTGTTTAAGTCCTTTTGTTTTACACAGTGGATGATTGGTTACTTGCTCCCCTTGCTGATAAGTGTGTTGGTTTAAATAGCCTATGATACAGCCAGTACGTGTGGCGATACCTTATATAGGCCTACCATTTGACTAGACTAAAAAGAGTCAATTTGTGAAGTTATCGTCAGTTGATAAATGCTTTAAGTCTACAGATAGCTGTTGATCTGCAGAACAGAAATAGAGACTGTTAAAGTAACGATATGCGCAGAGACTGTGGCACTTTGGGAAATTGTGGCATACTTGATGATTTTACCAAAAATAGCAGTTAAAAAATTTACAGTTAGCTATAAATGCTACGATGAATAAATAGATAAATTAGTAAGAGCTATTGGTTTTTTAACTACAATTGGTTACAGGTCATGTGTGGAAACTGAACGAACAGATTGAAAGAATTTTTCGCCTTCATCTGAATATCACTTGACCAAAGGTTGTATATTTGAAAATGCCAGCGCATGTTTTGCAATTATTTTTGCCATGCAACCAGGGACATTGAAAGGCGGCGCTGATAAGTCGCTCGGATGTTGCTGTCAGAAAAAGACAGTAACATCCCTTGACCCAGCCTCACTCGCTTGCTCAGTCAATTACTCACTGTGCTTTACTCGATTACTCGCAGCCTTCGTAAGAAATTTACGACTGCGATCGATATAAGCAGTGCACGCCAAATATGAAGAACATGATATTATGCCGCCACCTTATTGTTTTAGTACACACGATGTCAAATCTATAATATGTGTAGAATATGTTAGATCACGCAAATGTACATATATAGAAGTCGATCTATACATCTGCACACTCTATGTCCTGGCGAACTACGCCACTTAGAGCGTTAACTATAAAAGCCAGAGTAAATTTGCCAAACTGCAATTGGAAGTGAATAATAAGAATATGTATAGACCAGTGCTTTTATGTACTTACATACTTACGACCAATATGTGTAAGAAGTGCATAAGCAATATGTACGTATATGTATGATCAATATAGATCTCTTCTGGGTCAATAAATGCAAACTGTATGAATATATTATGCGTAGTTCTGCGGTCCCGTTCTGAACACTGGAAACGTGACCTTCAATCAGCTATACAATCGGCGAATTTTCAAAAATCTTGGTAGTTTGCATAATGAGAAAAGCAAAAGCATTTAAATGATTCTGTGGTATAATCCGGGTTGTGTAATGGTGCTGGTATCCTCACTCATGGTGTGGTGATAGATGGTATCCTTGCGCATTTTTGTGCCTGGTGCAAACCTTGATGTCTTTAAAGAGCATCGTTGATTTCGTGTGGAATACACTGGACGATGCGACGATGTCTAAACTTCTGCAGAATCTTTATTTTGAAATTTTTACTTTTGTAGTTTGGATCTTTTAAATCGATTGAATAAGCCTAACAATCCAAACCTAGAAATGCCATTATATCACCACTGCTGCCCTAATATCTACAATCTAGAACATTATGCCTTGCTTTATACTGTATATAGTTTTTTACAACACATTAGGCCTACATCACGTGTGATCTGTCGAATCGGGTCTCTGTCAATGTGTGTGTGAGTCCGACCTCGTCACTAATGCGCTTCAGACGAATCCTGTTATGTGTGCATGTGTCGCTGTGATTAATCCGGAGAGATAGACGACAGTAGCATCTATCGACTAAACTCCACGACGACAGTTTTCCTCGTGCTTTATGGTTCGTCGTTGCAACGAGCGATCGTAATTGTAAGGGATCGACGTCGAGTCGTTTGCGCGAAGAGGAAAAACAAATTTAGCAACATCAATGAACGCGAACGTCGCTCTGCAGAACGTGCGTTTCAAAGACAGATCCATTCCCAAGGGAAAACAGATGCCCTATTATTATTGGTTACATCTGCCAAAAACTTCATAAAGATCTGTTTGATCCAACTGCTGTATTTATAAAGAACCTCAACTTAAAAGGTTACATATAATGATGCAACTGAATGCAGCATACCTGTGTTTTACCCGTGAAAACCGATCAACATAAAAGCGTTCCGAGTCAAAAAAATTCGGCGATATCAACAGATTCAAGTTGCGCTTATAAAGCGAAGATGAAAAGTAATACGGATAACCTACACTATGGTGAGCACAGCAGTAAAAAACCCGCCATATTACCTAATATACATAAACATATTCATACATAAATGCAGACAGACACAATGAACAAAGAAACGAAAATCTTTACGAATTATCGAATGACTAAATGGCCTAAAACTGCTTTATTACTTAGCTGCCTGCAAATGTAGGCGAGCAGTGAGTCTTAATTGGCTTCCGCATTTAGCTGCTTTATTACCATCTTTCTACCTACAAATAACCGGTATTTACAGCTAACATGCTTCAATTTGTAGAGTAGCATCGACATTGTCTTCAGCATCACGATGTAAAGCTCTAAACAAGAGACCTGGGGTTGAATAACCTGGCAAGTCAAGTTGCTCAAATCGCTGCAGGTGCTTAATGCTTGGATTTGTTTTGGTTTGGGCCATCGATTGACTCAGGTTTTCAATGTATGATGTAGCTCCAGTGTTCTAGGAAGCATTCGAAAGGACGTTAATGTTCGCAAGACATTCGTATTCAGAATGACAATAGATACTGTAAAACAGTTCTATCCGATAGATCGGCTGAAAGACATGTCATTTGGTGAAGCTACGGTGCTAATTTTATAACGATCATTAATTACACGAGCGTCCGCCTAGATTCGTCACCTGCATCTGATAAGCGCAAACTGTGGTGTCGTCATCGCTTCCGTTGTCGTGGCAACGGCAATAATCAACTGGCGTTGACAAGTAGATAAGTGCTGCGATAGCAGTTCAGATGCATATGTGGAACCTAGGGTCTAGGGTCAGCGGACAAACAACAGTCGAGACATTGTTCAACTGTGACAGGTGGAAGTCTCAGAGTGGATGGCTTTACAGGTTCTGCACTCGAACTGGACTAGGGCTATGACGCTTGCTAGTGCACAAACAGAGCGTCGTGCTCGATTTGGTAATTAATATCCAAGGCTGTGTTTGCTAGCAGGCCCCTTCGTAGGCAGAGATTTATTGCATGGATTGGAACCAGCCATCGGCTGCCCGGCTTTTCACACTTAAATTGGCTAATGGCTATTAACAGCAGATTCATGTATTACTGAAAGACGACGCACGGATGGGTAGCGTAGGAGCATTTACTTAGCATATACGATTAACCTGTTGATGCTCCTTTTTTAGCAATCCAACATAAACGTTTGGTCATAATGCATATGATCCGTGTGGGGAAGATTCACGAAACAACTTGTTTACAAGTCTTCAAGTTCCATTTCTTGCAAGATTGCGGGCACGCTCTATTTAGTCTGCTAATCCTGGTTTGTTAGGCCTACTCTGTTAGGCCCATATTGAGTGGATTCTTATAAAGCCTGTAATATGATGTCGTACTATTGCACAGGGATATGAAGAGCTTCTCTGTATAAAGTCTTGTTATATAATCCTAAACGTTTGTATTGAAACAACGGGATCCAGGTATTTGCTCCCCATAAACGTTCTGTCTTTGTATTTGCGCTTCAGTTGAAAGAGCATACAAACCAAGGGACCAGCTTTTGATGAGTTTCTCCAGAGGTTTGTGTTACATTTGCCTGTTTCACTTAAAAGAAGGAGATTCGTGAAGAAGAGGATTTTTCTCTTCTACATTGCCTGTAGGCTCATATAAACGTCACCAATTAATTGTCGTAATTATTTCTCATTAGACGACCTAAATGAAGCAGTTTCCTGGTTTTCCATTCGGATTATTTCTCATGAATTTCGGTAGGTTAAATATCGTGCAGGAATAGCATATGACCTGACAATGTCCAGATATGATTCGATAGTAAATTCGAATTTAGATTGCTATTATAGCCTTTATGGAATCGAAATGGAAATGCAAAAACGTATAAAAAGGAAATAAGGCAAATTTATTTTCATATGCCTCTGTAGAGGAGAATAGAATATACAGATGGAAAACAGGAAATATAAACAGGTCGATGGAATAAGAAATAAGCCATGATTGCAATTTGGAAGATTCCAAGAAACAGAAGACAGAATCATTGAAAACAGCTCAGGAATGCAATAGACCGCTTGATGAAACTATCACAGGCTGCCACAGTAGCCACAAGGAGCTTTCATGTCGAAGAGAAGCTACGGTAATTCGACATGTCATGTGAAGTCTTCGGCGCCGATACTTCAAGATATCAGGCCAAAAAACTTCATACAACCGACCATTGCGTACTTAGGCACGTACGTATATACGCGTGAATGTAATCGTATATATATATATACGATGACGTTTTAGTGTGTGAAATATAATAATAATAATAATAAGACAATTTATATAGCGCCGTAACACGGCCGAGGCCGAAGAAAAGGGCGCTGTAATATCACCCAATGGAATATAACAGACACGTCACGTTACGACAACTGGAGACTCAGAGAAAATTTTGACACTCAGTTTAGCAAATGTAATGGTTGATAAACACATAAATAGTTTCTTAAAGAACGTATAAGTATGCACATAGACTCGGTTTTAGACATCATATTATGTTAGACATAATTAATCTGTGTTAGAACCACTGCAAATTAACCAGGAATGTTTATTAGCCAATCCTACTTATTTTCTTCTACAAGGCTTTGATAGTGTTCACTGAGACAGTACTATCATCCAAATTATTCCACAAAGCTACAGCTTTTGTCTAAAAATCTCTGCCATAATGTTCTGGTTGGTTTCTTAAATAATTTATATCTGTGGCCTCGAGTCGTATTGTTCGGTGCAAATTCAAAGAACCTCTGCTACTAGACTGCTTCTTTTCTAGTGAAAATCTTACAAACTTAAATTAGATCTCTTCTGCTCCTCCTCTCTAACGTTCATATCCCACAACCTTCCAACCTTTTTTCAAAGCTCAGGTTCCTGTAATTCCGAATAATTTTGGTAGCTGTCCCTTGCAGTTTCCCAAGTTGTTTATGTCATATTTCAGACACGGTCATTTATAGCCAAGTCAAGTTTGTGGCACACATTTCACGAACGAGTATTAACGGCAACACAACAGAAACGAAACAATTAAAAGCTACAATTAAACGGCTGTACGTTTTAAGCCCTTCTTCTGCTAAGGCAGACGACAAGAATTAAGGCTAGGAAAGCATTGGTGCTTAACTCTCGGTCAATGCCTCCACTTACAATCAGCACTCAATGATTGAGATGCTGTAAAATTCAAGATTTACTTAACTTTCGATGTTCTACGTTGCAGGGTTATTTAGCCCTCTAGCGGACAAGATAGCAGCGGGCACTAAAAGCAGGGAACCAGCTTACGGAGGGATGAAATCTGAACACAGACCGCACATGTAAAAGCAGCCGTACAGCGCAGTAACATGTGGTTTTTGCTGATTTAAATGCGGTCATGTATTCATCCGGTCTGGGTCTAATAAAAAGGCGATGCTGTTTATATCCTGGAGATTCGGCGTAACATGGTATTAAAGATTCCTAGCCGTCCATGGACAGAAGCGAATCAGGCACCGAAGGCATAGTGATTCCTATACATGGAAAGACTTGCCGCAGTGTGTGTGTGTTTGTGTGTGTGTGTGTGTGTGTGTGTGTGTGTGTGTGTGACTACGAA
The DNA here is from genome assembly GCA_964023275.1 of Norana najaformis. NCBI lineage: Eukaryota > Metazoa > Annelida > Clitellata > Crassiclitellata > Hormogastridae > Norana > Norana najaformis. The sequence goes on along the minus strand of OZ029913.1, from coordinate 20,581,752 downwards.
TGTGTGTGTTCAACCCGAAAAATAACAACTGTTAACGCCAGACAGTGCTGTTAGCAGAGCCCCGTCTGCACCAGCAGCTGTCCGTAATACAGGAATGTCAGTGTGACCTGTTGCTAGACGCTGCGACTCAGAGTGGTCTTCAGGCACTGTGTGCCACCTTAAGACCGCTGACTATACTGACATACTACTAAGAGACAATTTATGCATGCTGGCGGGCATTCTAGCCATTCATGTTCTACAGTGGAGTTGGATATGTGGGTGAGAGTGAGTGCGCGACTTGAGAATTGTCTGTGTCTTAAAAGTATGGCAACGTAGTAGTGGTGGTGTCTCCCGCCATGCTCCACCTATTCCTCCCTCTTCCTTCCTTCTTTCCGATCTGCCGTGCAACGCGCTGTTACGTCGGAAGTATTTCATATCGGCGTCGTGATTCCAAGTGTCCTTCGGCTTCGCCTCTATTGTCCCATTATCCGACTCAAGACTCAATGATGGAATCAAATGGCCGGAGATGGCGGACTTAGATAATCGCACCGCGTCGAGTAAGCAGTTCAGTGTAAGGTCGGCAACTCTGCTTAGCTGATCCAAAGTAAGGTAAGGTGTGACAGCTTTACCAGCGTAACACAGTTTAAGATAAGGTCAGGTTATGTCAAGTCAGTAGGCCTACAGCTGAAACGCAGCTGGTCATAAATATAAATGTTTCAATGGCAAGGTTGTGCAATTCAATCTTTTGTCCGAAGTGCTGCATCCAGCAAATGAACTAAGTTCTCTATCTCACTTCGTGGCTTGACAAGCAGTTGTGAATTTCGAGTACTCTCTTATCAAGCAATTGATGGAAGACAAAGGAGTCGACATCTATCTGTCAGTTGCATGATTAGAATCGAGGATCAAATCGATACAATATCAGAGAGTACTTGTCGTTACTGTCACCGAGCACTGTAGGCCTACAGAAGTTAGGGTAAGCCTATGTGTAGGCCTATTGTTAATCGTAATCGTAATTCCGAGATTTCTACAGCGCCCAACGAAAGCCGCACCGCGGGGACCGACTTATTCACAGACGCTCAGTCAAACAAAATCGATAGGCAAAAGGGTTCGGTTCCAGGTCAAGATCCAAAAGTCAGACGGAGAGACAGCGTGACAGCTACGGGTGGGGGTGTTTGGGGTTGGAGAGGAGAGAGAGAGATAAGAGGAAGAAGGGATAAGAAACACCGTTACAATCATCAATATAACCAGAATTCTTCTAATAATCGTAGAGCCAAAGAAATGTCTGGGTAAAGGCGGGGATGATATTTGCATGCAATTAAAGTCTATGAGTGCTTGTTCAACACAATGACCTGTCCGTTGTGAACTCTTACTACATTAGGTGCGGTTTAGGCGCCTTGATGGACTCTTACCACACCCGGTGTGGTTTAGATGCCTAGGTGTAAGTGGATGGTGGGCGTAAGAGCATACGACTCTATCTACAGTAGATGGCGCTTTCATTCAGAAATGTCATTTGACTCCGTAAAATCCGTCCTAAGATCATGACAAGGTAGGCGACGATGACATTAAAATAGCGCAGTATAAGCTGAGCGATTCCTATTGATGAAACCGTTATAATTTGCGAAATAGGAGACCGAGTAGGTGAGTTATTGGGTTTGCCTATGTAATATCGTGGAGATACTTTAATATATATATATATAATTTTTGTTTTATAAAAACGAGTTATTGCAGAATCGATGTAACAGACATAAAGGCTTCCTTTTGAGAGGAAAGATGGTTAGTTCCTATTTCGTCCGCTTTATAAAAATTTTCTACTCAGATGGCTGGCTTTCTTAAACAGCTGAACTAAAATTAAAGCCATCAGCTTGACAAATGAAGAAAATAATGTACAGTCATGATGGTGACGGTGGTTGTGGTGGTGATGATGATTTTAATGATAATGATGATGATAATGGTGGTGGTGGTGATGGTGATGGTGATTTTAATGATAATGATGATGATGATGACGGTGGTTGTGGTGGCGATGATGATTTTAATGATAATGATGATGATGATGGTGGTGGTGATGGTGGTGATGGTGATGGTGATGATGATGATTTTGAAATGCTATCGTGATCAGATCAAACTGTTAGAGACTTGCAATTTTGAGGATGTTCATCAACTGTTGACCTATTTGCAGTTAACCAATACCTTCGATACCTTGGCGCCTATATACCTTAGACTCATCCAACGTAACTCGTCTCCTGCTCCTTTTTGACTGCATAACGAATGGATCATTGTCACAGGCTACGATTTCACTTCAGGGCGACCATCGACTGAAGCCTTGTGGCTTATGATAGTGGCGTTATAGAAGCATGAGGCTTAGGTCAGGTGTGGATAGGCAATTTCACTCGACATTGAAATGTCGATAGAGCTTATTTTCGTCGTCTGTGACTCAGGGACCAGCCTGGCAATCTCGCTGAAAAAGTAGATCTGTCTTTTTTAGCTTCTGTGAACGCCTGTTTGTCTTTCTGTCTGCCCTACTGTGTTACTTTCAATGCATCACTGCTTTCTCTTTTTTAGATATCTTGTTTTTTATGCGTTTCTTCAACTTTCTGTTTCTGACTATGCTGTCTTTTGTCTATTGTGCTTGCTAGCTCGTTTCGCTTGGATGCAGTTCATCGATTTTCATGAAAATAGGCCAATATTGTCACGTGTTACTGACTGTATATTCTGACTTGTACCCTGGACAACATGTGTCAGATTAAACGAAGCCACAGTCTCAAGTGCATATGATAAACTCTCTATCAAAATATTCCATGCATAAACCATATAGTCGAACTAAAGCGCATTAAGCCGGCAACGATTTGCATCACCCAAACCAAACGACGACTCAACTGTTGCAGAAAATAACGCGTTAGGACCCTTTGACCCCAAATCTAAGTGCAGAATCGAATCGTCAACATGAATTCCAAAACAATTGCTATTCGAATTCCCCAAAAGCCTATGAGGATGACTAATGACATTTGGGAACAATAAGCTGAATGATATAGATGTTACCTGCTGTACTGCCCCTTGTGATCTTTGCCGAATCTAACAGGCTGTGCTCAGAGGAGTTCGGTCTAGACTGTTCTTATTTAGATAAAAGAGAGCTACTTTAAGGCGATATCTCAGTGGAGCTCCTACCATACAGCATGAACGACCTTCACAGCGCTTTTCTTTCAACCGTTTGCGGAATAAATCGCATAGAAGCTATTGTCGAAGATAACCAAGGCAACCAATACATCAAGGTGCTTCTGTCAGAGGAACTTGAATGGAGCGTTCAGAAAGTCGACGAATGATGATACCAATCAGGAGGCGAAGTCGGAAGGAAGGTCGAGTGAATGCGCAATTGAAAGAGTGGCTTAAAAAGTTCATAATTCTCTTAATTAAGCAGCGGCTGGATCACGGAAGCCAAAGCTTCACAGCCGACCTCTCCACCGTCCCACGCTCATCTACACCCGCACACACGGACGCATACGTGAGGCATATGGACAGGATCTGCGTAGGTTCATTCCAACTGTATGTTAACCAGAAGTGGCGGAACAATCTGCCTCCCGTCCTTCGTCTCTCTCTTCTGTAGCCTAGTCCTCAGTCTGTCCGCGTCTGCGACTGCTGCTTCTGTCAGTCTGCTTCGAATCATTCCAATCTTCCTCTGTCATCGCTTTTATCACGACCGTCTCTTCACTGCCCGCTACTCGGCCGCTAAAGCAATTGACGCTGAGCAGTTAACAGAAGAGCGTCGTTTGTCTGAGCTGGCGTCTGCAGTCGTGAGACTGAATGCAGACGCCACAGCCATTCTTCATGCGGTGAGAAAGAAACTTGAATGGCTCGCTCAGTCAGTAAGCAGACTTCTAATTGGAATTGAGACCATGTCCTTTCGCATTAGGTCCATTACTTTTGGTCGTAAATTAGATAGACAGATGCCAAGTAGACAACAGTCAAAGCGAAACAATAAGCACTGGCGAATTAAAAATACAGTTTGGCGATCAGTTTCAGTTGCACTCTTGTTCAGACTCTGTCAGGGTGGAATTGATAAGTGTGGAATTATTGCTGACTGCTAGCGCAATATCAATGACCGATTCTTGTGTAGCCATGCAACCGGATTGCCGTTGCCTTGTTTGCGGTGCAACTAAGAAGGAGCACGGTAGCCGATTGGATAGAGCGCTCGGCTTGTATCGCTGAGAGTACGGGTTCGATCCCCCCCTTAGACAGTTACTGTGTAGGGACCTTGAGCAAGTCCTTAACACAAAAATGCTTCGCGCCTTATATTCAGATTTACTGACCTTGCGCGCCTAATAAATGCAAAATAATGATAATGATGATAATGATGATGATGATGATAATAATAATAATAAATCTTGCAGCTCCTGCAGAACCGCGTTTCTCGCGCCTGTTACAGATTGTCTTGAGGGTTTGATTTGTAACGCGGAGTGTGCGTGTTCGGGCCTTCCCTGAAACTGTAATTACCTTGTGGGGGCCTTGAGCAAGTTCTTCAGGAGCAGTTATTTAGCGCAATAGATCGATGCTTTGTCATTAGAAAATGCAGAAATATTAGTAATAAATAAGGCGCCGTAGATCCAGAGAAGGAAGTAAGGCAGAAAAGCACCAGCTGCGGTGAGGGTTAGAAGCTTAGAACTGCCAATCATTTTAGTTGTTCACATAGTAAATGACTAAGATTCGATTGTCTTGAAAGTCGCACGTGAAGCAAAATCTAACCTAGGAGAATTAAGCCAGGGTCCTGTTATTAAAATTAAATTTAAGAGAAGCACATACTTAAGCAAATTTCGATCGTTTGTGTAATTGTCTTTAAGTGTTAGAATGCTTTCACAACCATTTATTGTTCTATTTCAGCGTTCTTGATATCACCAAAAGGCGCTATATGAATGTTCAGCTACTTGCAGACATACATATATACATACGTATATGCAAAGTTTCCTTCGAAGCTCAAATTCGTTTTCTTCCATTAAGAAAAGCCTTGAAACTCGTAACAATTTCTCATAGGCTTTCAGATATTTGGATAATTAGCTGCAGTACCACCTGGCGGCTGACTAGTTGCACCACAGGTTCACATTTCTGTATGACTTTGTGCGCATTATAAGTTTCGTAATAATAATAATAATAATGATGATGATAATAATGCATACACACATACATTCAGTACATACATTCTTACATACTTGCACAAACTGAGACATCTTAGGATCTATTAAAACAAGTCGAACGCCGACGGATCCACGATATATAGCTGATAACAGCTGCCACTACTAAATTGGTTATGCAACGATCGTAGACATCAGTAATGCGACATAAGAAAGTAAGAGGGAAAATATGACTGTAGGCCACACTTGGCAGTGTTAAATCAATCACCTATGTTTTTGCCTTTGAACAATAATTATCGGGTAGTATCTAGGCTAATCTTTCTCCCAGGACTTAAGAAACCTAGAATTGATTCAACTTAATTGTTGACGACAGCTTAATTGTTACTGACCAGAGTTTTACAAATAGATTTCTGGCTGCTTTGTTGATGATCTTCGTTGCAGGGAAGACTTACAGGCGAACTTTGAAGAATAACCACACGCAATATCATCAGACTGTTCTCATTCATATCGAGAAATAGCGCCAAGAAATCCGCAGCCTCTGCATGCATGCATATTCCTTTCATGACTGTGAGGCATATACGTGCTGTGTTTTGCTGCAAATGGGAAAGATCTGATGATATAAACCTCACTGATGGACAAGGTCCCCCCGAAAAAGAAACCACGCAGTGTGACGTGTAAATAAAAGCAATGCTGTGTTTTCGAGGACAGCGTGCGCGTTTGAGAGATATCTTATTCGTTAATAAATAATTTCGTTTGTTATCCATAGAGTGGAAAACGATCATGTCAGTGGCGAAGTGGACGCAGTTCTTCTGCTTCTGAGTGTATCCATGTCTCGGACCGGTCAGTCTAGCTCTCTAATAGTTATTTCTGTGTCTTGCCCTGTATCTTCCTCCGTTTACCTCATTCTTTACCCCATGAGATACTCTAAATTCAAACTACAGATAGATAGATGCAATAACAAAAACGCATAACCAGCTCGGACATTGCCAGGGCCAACAAGAACTGCGAAACAGTGGACACCTATGCGGGTTTTCAGCCCATGAACACAGATGATAATGACTACAACGACGATGACGCTGATGATGATGATGATGATGATGAAATACAGATGTATCAGTCAAAATCATTCGAATGAGGCATTACACAATCATCGTAGTACATACCATGATGGGTAAATGAAGTCGGCCTAGATGAACCATGACCTACCATGACCTATCATGACCTACCATGACCTACCATGACCTACCATGACCTACCATGACCTACCATAACCTACCATGACCTACCATGACCTACCAGCCAGTTCTAAAACGTCTTAGACTATGAAACTCTGCTTGGTGTGATCCCAACGCTGCGCCAAATAAACTTTAAAGAACGCATTCAACTCTGGAGTACTGCCAGACGCTTTGTCTGAGTAGGATACCCTTCAACGTTAATGCGTGGGCTTCTCCCAGAGTGATTCTGCTTCTTAAACCAGGCTTTTGGTAGCAAATTCAAAGTTTTAGAACAGCAGAAGATATTATGCAATGTAAAAATAAAAGGTCGTCTCGTGGTGGACAATTGTATCCCTAGGTGGAATGGCTGTAGTAGAGGTGAAAAACCCACCATTGTGTAGCGATGGTGGTAAGTCTCGACTAATTGTAATAAAAGGTGAATTTTGCCACCAACATCGCCGAATTAAGCGCATGAATTACTGGCGGAGCATTCCACCTCTTCAAGGGTGGACCATTCCACCAATTACTGGTGGAGCATTCCAGGTTTGCAGAGGTGGACTATTCCACTCCTGCAGTTGCTGGTTTGGCTCTACCGTATCAAATGGTGGAAGTTCAAGAGAAATAGGCCTATTGGTGAAGTCCAGGGACCATCAAAATTGGTGGAACTTTCCATGGATAGATTACAGTGTACGACCTAATTGCAGAGCGCTGAGGTCACCGACATCGTGCAATTTGTTGGGCGTTTCCTTCCTTCGCTGGTCAAGACCATCCATACAGTCTAATCGGAAGCAGTTTGTCAGTCGTTACCATCCTACATCTTCCGGCAAGAAGGCCAAGAATTTTTAGACTTTTAAAAATTTAAGACTGTTAAGGCTTTGAAGAATGTCCTTGGCGCACTAAACCACTGATATGAAGGCGGATCTCACTGATTCATCTACTCATCTTTCTTCTGTCATCTTATTAGTGCCTAGCGACTTTAATGCATTTACGGTGCATTTATGTTGGGCTTCACAAATGACTTTTAATGACAATAACAGAATAACAATAAAAACAGTAATAGCAATAATAATTAAATAATGACAATAATAAAGATCAGCAGGAATGTGTTTGTAGAAAGGACGATCGTTCTTCGGGTAGACCATCTTCTTGCTTCCAAGCAGTTTTCGCACCAATCTACACTATTCGTGTTTGTCTCAACCGATTGAGCAACTCAATGGTTTACAGCAATAGGAGCTACATAATTTGCCGGCTGACCTTTTTGGTCGCCCTATAATGACATGCGTTAAATCATTCACATAATTCAGTCGACCTGTGACCCCTTGTGTCATTTCTGTAACTAAGCTGCATAGGACTTATTTCCTTTGCTGACTCTTCCTGAAACCTTTGCCTGGCTGATTCACTTAGCGCCAATAGACACATCATTCCCTAAAGAAAGGCAACTGGACGATATATGGACAATGGTTTGCCCAACTTGCTTAATAAATCTTGGCCTTGCTTACTGCTGTCCCCTTAAACATACCTAGAGGGCTTTTTAGCTGTTCTTTGAAGGCTGTCCATCCTTCTGCATATTAATACCAAGCGATCTGCTTCTTTGATTACTTTCAATGCGGTCATAAACGAAGAGCATCTGCCGACGTTCAAAGTATTCAGCTGTTAGTGACATTTAGGAAGGATGTCACTAATGCCTTTGCTGTTCTGTGTCTGGGCTTCTTGAGTTAAATTGACAGCTTGGTAACAAGCTTTGTAACCATATGTAATGTAAAGACTGCCTGATCTGGAGAAATCTTCAACTACAGGCCCTGGTAATAAATTAGCATTGTTGCTATTTAAATAATATATATAATTATAACAGTTTAAGAAGTTGGGATAATTGGGATATTATGACCTCAGAAACGACGATTGTTTTTTCTATATTGTGAAATGCATTTAGTTTTACCTCAGCTAATTATTGAATTTACCGCAAGTTATTCTTCTCTTCCTACTCTTCGACCAACACAAATCTACTAAGCTAATGCAGTATATATATATATATATATATATATATATATATATATATATATATATATATATATATATATATATATATATATATATATATATATATATATATATATATATATATATATATATATATATATATATATATATATATATATATATATATATATATATATATATATATATATATATATATATATATATATATATATATGAAACTTATCTATAGTCGCATTATAATTGTTTAGTCTATGTATCCTTATATATTGTAAAGGACATTCCAAAAGTTATCTTTATCGTTGAAACTTGGCTCATGTTAAATGTAGTCTTCCCTACTTGCATCGTTTAGAGCAGTGTTATTTTGTTAGCATACACGGCGCTAGATAAAACTGGGTCGAGCGGTGAAGACACCGAGCAGCGACGTAACATCAGAGTGAACTGGTTGATATTTCTCAGTCGAATCTGTACCCCTGAGGTGAGGAGCCCTGAATAACGAGATTGATGATAGACCAGTCTTCCTCCTCCTCAAAGCAGAAGGAGGATCAAAACAACTGACAGCTGTTTGAACTAGTCCAGGTAAGACAATTAAACACGATTTTGCCGCATCTGGAACCGCTTTCATTGTGCTGAGAAGACAGGTGAGAGGCAGATATCGAGAGAGAGAGAGAGACTTCGCGCCACTTATACATGCATATGTACTTGAGATGTACACGTGGGCGTTGATGACAATAGGAGCATTTGCAAATGTCACCCAGCCTACTATAGACGTCGCGGCTCAATAAGATCACTGTGCGTACACCTGTTCATTGAGGACATCGCCCAGTGAACTACTGACTACACGAACTGCTAAGAACGAGAATCCCGTATAGCGATCTGCTTTGGCATAAACTGCTCATGTAAACTAGACACTGGGCAGGCCATAGATGTTCGATGTGACATTACATCCCCGTCAGGCGCCGAGTCTTATCATAGATTTCAGTGTCAGACTTTCATTCAAGGCAGCAACTGATAGGCCTGTCAATTTCAATTCGTCAATATGTGTGTTTGCAGAAATACAGTAATTCTTCGGGTCTATGAATTTGGGAGGAGATGTGTTTGAAAAGTCATACGTAACAGAAAAGCATAGAACATTTGGCTTAATGTTTTCAGACACTTTCAATGTTTGCTACAAGGTTTGCTACAGTGGATTTTAATAATTGACTTGCTTAATTTCTAAGTTTTTAGCCAGCGAGATTCAGTCATAAAGAAACTATTTGATCTGCATGTCCTGGTCTCTGAGAATTTTGTGAACTTATTCTGACACAAGCCATTGGCAAAAGCTGAGCCGCAGCGTTTAAAACACCGAATATGACAAAAGAAAAAAAGTGTGATGATGAAAACGATAATTATGGTGATGATGGCGATGATGGAGACGATGACGATGATAGGCTAATGATGATGATGACGATGACGATGATGATGATGATGATGAAAAACCGAATTTCTGACATTTTATGTTTTGCGCAGGCTTCGTGGTTAACAAAAAAGTTAATATATGCATGAAATCAAAACACACGCCATATGCTAGAAGAAGAATAGATACAATGACACCTGAACAATAGGTTTCTGGCTGTCAGTTAGACCTACACATGTCAACAAGCCGTGTTGTTGGTTGCTAGAATGAGAAACGGATGGCTGCTAAGTAATATACACAACTAATGAAATAAGAAAAGTACTCCACAATCCTCTTCCAGGCAACGAATCATTGTCACAAAGTAGTCTATGCGTAGTAAACACTGTATCTTCTCAGTGCCTCATAGCAAGACTTAACCGGAAATACATGCGCTTTCAGGTAACCTCTAGTCGAAGGCTTATCGCAGAGTTTCACCCGAGGGTGTTGCACACCCTATGCACCAATCATGTACCAATCTCTCTACCAATCATTTCCTGACTCGTTTTTCACCCGTCCTCGTGCCAGCAGCACCAGCAGCAGCAGCAGCAGGAGTTCGTCTGGTGTGCTTTTAAGCCTTCGGTTCAAGTTCCCAATTCTGTTTATCCTATTTGACTTTCTGTCATTTTTGGTCAATATCCATGGCTTATCGTTTCTAACTTGCAATTTCCACATAAGCTCTCCTTTTCTTCCTCGTTTTTCTTTGCTTGTGTCTCTCCGTCACACTGTCAACGTTCCTCCGTCCCTGTACCTCGCTCTGCATGCATGCCCCTCTCGGCGTTCAACCAGTCTCTATTACGCCTCCCCCCGCGCTGTCTTTCTGTCTTTCTGTCTATCTGTCTATCTGTCTATCTGTCTTTCTGTCTATCTGTCTTTCTGTCTTTCTGTCTATCTGTCTTCCTATCCATCTCTCATTCAACATCTGCCTCTCTCGCAAATGCAAAACTCGTTTCAGTTTGCCTTAGTGGCCCTCTATATCTGTCTCTTTTTCTGCTTCTGTCTTAGCCAGTGTCTCTGTATGTCTCTATCTAATTGTTCTCTTTATTTGCCAATCTTGCTATCTCGTTTATCTCTCATTTCACCAATCCGCTTATTGACTTGCCTCGACAGTTTCCACGTGTTTCACGCCCAGGCGCAGCTACGTAAGAAATCAGTCCTAATACTCTACGTATTATTATACACCTCTGCCTGATTGCGTCGACATGCTTCTCAGGATAGCCTAAGCCTCTTCATACCATGCAGATGCAGGTCGATTTTAATCAAGATGATAAGGAATACAAACAATAATGGAAATGAAAAATAAATTGAAAATATAAATAGCGATGAACTTCTATCAGCCAGCTACCAGTCTTAAGGTTAAAGGCAACAGAGAAAGCACATGGACCTTATCTATAAACTCGTCCATATGAGTGCAACTTATAGAAATAGGAAAGTATTAATCTTAAAACAGCCTACAATCGTAGGCTATTTAAAGATTTCTTATGTAGGCTATTTAAAGTGTTATCTTTGTCTTATAGTTCACAAAGTACTACGTTTGAATCAACCGAACTACAGTATATCTCTTCCATGCTCAATCGTCATACTAACAAATATAGCACTCGATCAATGGACATTGACTCTTGATGTCCCTCGTAGCAGGACAGTGTTGGGTTACAGAATGTTCTCGGTTGCTGGTCCAAAGCTTTGAAGTTCACTGCCAAGTTCTATTCCTTCTTTCAGTTCGTTGATGTCATTTGGTCTAAACTTAAGATTCACCTGTTTCGACTTGCCTAACTTCTGGTTTCTATGACCTATAGGAATTCGACCTGGCTTCTCCAGTGGATTATGATTTTGATTACAATTTCACTTGAAGCGACCATCGACAGTTGCCTTAGACCTTATGATAATGGCTCTATAGAAATCATTAGATAACAATATTAATACCAATATTTGTTAATATAAAAATCAATAGTAATTTTAATTAAGATTAATATGAAACAATACTAATTAAATAATATCATTATTATTTAATACTGCTTAATAAGTATTAAAATATTAATATTATTAATATAACTGAATAATATTGATATTAGAGTTAATGTTAGAATTAATATTAACATTAATATAAATTATCAATTATAGCGTTGATATTTACTATTAGTAATAATATAATAATTACTAATAATATTAATAAAATCTACATCATTATTTGCAATGCATCCCTTTACGATGTGAGCGTTACTCTGCCTCGTGATTAATCCCCGAATAACTGAAAAAGAAGCGACGCATTTTGACTGTTGTCCACTTCAAACGCTACTGCCATGCAATCGTTGGTGTTCATGCAATGCCACTGGAGCGAATTCTATAAGTCATTGTCTTGGACTTCTGTTGCCTCAATCAATCTGTCACGAATCTCGCTTTATTTGACAGAAAAAGCGCGAGCTAGCTGCTTACCAAGACATAAACGTTCAAAAGCGATTATTCTCGAACAAAGGAAATGCCGGGCGTGTGCGTATTGGCAATCTATAGTTCACACAACACTCGTGTATGTTTTGATTTATTAATTAATACAGTACAATCGGTTAAAATTACAGGACAATTCAAAGACACAATGGAAACCTTGACAACCATATTGTTGACGATTTCCCAAGCTTTCAGTGATTGGGCTTCGAACCGACGACTCGCCCAATTTTCAGCACGGCGCTAACTCGAGAAAAGACACAGTATTTGATTGTTGTAATTAAAATTAAACGAACAGTTTAATCACAACATTACTTGAATCGTCGCAATTTCTAAACGCACGAATCTATCAATAACATCTGTAACTCAAACTTCCACGACAAATAAGACACGACAGTCCTCTGCCACAAATTTTCGCGCTTTCAACTAGCAATACATATAGGCTCTTTCCCGCCAGGATGACTATCTAGTTTAGAGTGATTCAGATTAGCATCCCACTTTTGCGCAATTATGGGTGTTTTCAAAAACCCGCTGACTCTTCACGCGCGAGCGCTTTCTTGATAAAATGCGCGTCGACAAGAATCATTGTTGACGTCAGCCCGCAGGGCGCCCCCAGCCAATCATACCACCTCCACAAACAAATCAATCAGTCGATGATACATGGAAATTTCCGATACAAATGCGCGCTTAACACTTGCTACCTAAGCAGCGTAATACTACTTTCACATTGCCTTCATACCCCTCTGAAACAACCTCAGATGATTTGTAAACGGAACACAAGGAAGTCATGCAAGTTTTGGTAAAATACAGCAAATAATGTTCAGAAACAAGACAATCTTAACTTATATAATAAAAATCAATTACAAACGCATGTGGCAATCCGCCACCACATTCAATTTGCCCATGCAATATCTCACGTCAAGGTAAAAGGCTTGTAACGCCAAAAACCTTCTGACAAGCTTTGCAGATTCATGCATAGTAACAGTCAAATATGTCTACGAATTATGATCAGAATCGTCTTAATCAAGGGTTTTCAGTTAGTGAAAAGTTGCTGAGAAAAAGATGCATCCATGAAGGCTGATGCAGTGGCAAGTCAAGACCAACAAAGCATGCATGGCACAAACTGCAGAGCACTGCTATGACGGAGGGGTCATTGGAACTGCTGAGGCCGCTCAGAGTCGGAACATCTGGTTGCGCTAACATATGGGCATCCAGGCAGATTAAAACAATCAATCGAGCCCTAGGAATAAAACCTGTTAGGCCTAGGTCACGATCTTACAGCGTATTAATAGGCTAAAAGCCGATCTGTTGCGCCTATTGTGTCTTAACAGATTGCGAACAGACTCCATTCGATGACTGATCTCCCTCCAGTTAACAACAAACAGACTTGAACAGTTTTGAATTGGACCTTTTTCTTGCAAAAGAAAACACTTGAAACTCAGCAACATAAACAACGACACAGTGTTAAAATCGGCTTAATAGAAAGTAAAGCTTATGCTAGACCCAGACCCTGTTGCATGTTTAGCAACATAGGTCTAGATGCATAGTCGTAACTCAGCGCAAATGATACGATTTAAACAACTGAGTAAACGACGTGCATGCGCAGAAAGTAGACGTTGCGTGATGAGCAGGATTTCTAAAATACAAGAAGTTGAATGTCATCAACAAGTAACGATGGTAGTCGGTGGTGATGAACTGTTTCCAACCGGCCAGATGTGTGAAATGCAGAGAGAAATCCGTCGTTTCATTTCACTAGGTCTGATTAGTGGTACTAAAGTTTCCAAGCTATTTCTAAGAAATCATTACGTGCATCTTCATGTCTTAATTGTTCTCCTGAAATATGTGGCCATATAAATGCATATTTTCTAGCACGTCCTTTACCATTAAGACTGCTTCTACTTATCTTCAATGAACCTACAGCTGTTTTCGTTATTTTCTTACTAAGTGTGCTATCGCGTGCGTCTGAGTAAGGTAGGGAAAAGGCTATGACATAACTCTCTTTCTATATATATATATATATATATATATTGGTACAAGTTCAAGTGTGGTGGAGAGACGTGTCCTTGTAACATCTGTGAGGTAACAGATGTTTGGATAGTTGAGAGTGTCTGAAGGAGTGGTGCCTCACTAAGCGGGACAAATAGTATAAAAGAGGGAGCTTAAACTGTAGAAGATTGCTTTCTTCTTGACGAACTGATGTTGAAACGTTGTTGTCTTGAATTTAAATGGTTTGATGTCGTCGAAGAAAAAGAAAGTTTTAACATTTTAATGTTGTTGTTGGTCCATACCCCGAAGGACAACGAGCTACAAACGCCAGCACGCAACAATATATATATATATATGTGTATATATATATATGTATGTAATATATATATACAAGAATTAGCGTTTACTTTAATGCATGTCTGTACCTGTAGTTATATAGAGAATATTATGTGAATATAGGCTATATGAAAAGATTAGGTGAAATCAAGGTAACTAATCAATGTGCGCGTCTGGCATCGTTCCAGTAGAAAGATTAATATCCACCTGATAGCCCTAACGATCCCCTTATCAAAAGCGCTGTGCAAACCATAAAGATTTCCTTTGAACCGATTGCAGACGCATCTTCTTTCTCTTCTCCTTTTTCTTGCTATTTCGTCTGCTCCTGTTTTGCCTCATGCTCCTCCTCCTTATCCTCCTACTCTTCCTCTGACTCCCTTTCTGTTTCGTTCTTCCACGTCTCCTGCTCCTTATCTTCATTCGTCTCTTTCTCTTCTCTCTCTTCTCTCCTTTTCGTCCTCCACACAGTATTTTTGGCCCTTTATATGCCTCTCAATTCTCGTCGTCTATCTCCCTTTCGTGTAGTTGAAGTGAGATGCTGTTCTGAAGGAGGAATGGAGCAAATGGCTATTAGCATCCTCTAAGACCATGAAGCAAATAGCTTTTATCATCCTTGAAGGCCATTTCTTCGGAAGCCCTACTTACAGGACACATTGGCCAGCAGAAAAAAACAACCTATAAATTGCAGTAGTAAGTAAAATAGATAAGTTGGTCGGTAGGATGCTGGAGAGAAAATGAACGTGGTTGAGGACGCGCTGTATAATTCAGAGGATCGCCGCAGCCTCTTCTAAACCGTTTAAAGACTATTAACATGAACATGTATATTTATCTAAGTACGCCTCAAATTTGGATTAATCTTATGGATTACTATGAAAGTTTAGAATTCAAGCAAATCCAAAACTGGTGTGATATTAAAGTCTCTTTTCTGATAGACTAGATAATTAGGCTCTTTGATGTGGCAGGTATAGATAACGCGCGAAGCTAGAAACCAAGATAGATTGATGGATAAGCAAATATTAGTTAGGCATTCTGATACTGAGGTTGGTAAGTAGTTCTCCGCCAGTCATGTGTAAATTATACACAAACATATAAACAACTTACACAATATTACCTAATACAGACACGCTTGGGTGTAAAAGGCAATAATGGATATAATAGGTATAATAATATGAATAGGTGAATTTGCAAATAATCAAATAAGCAGATGAAACTTTAGGAAACCTGTTAGATATCTGACGATTTATTAGACAAGGAAATAGACCAGTAGCTGAACACGTTGCAGTTCATTCAGAATGATATGATTTAATAAGAGTAACCGACCTGTGGGTGATTCGATGGAATGATAGACTTTCTGCCAACCGCTTCTCTTAGACACCGACCCAAAGTGATGAACCAATTCTCACTAAAGACTGTTTCACGACCATACGAGATAACTACGTGGAACGGAGGCTATAGTGTTGTAATCAATTCAACAAATGTGGGGCAGAACAGACAGCCTTTGAAATATAAAGGCATGTTTGAAAAACCACGAGGGCCATTTTATACCAAGCCACTAGAGTCTACCGCGTTAAATTGATGTCACGTGATCATAATTCTCCCGGCCGTAGATTAGTTCTTCAGCGACACTGAAGAGACCCGAAGTCCTAGTGCCTGAGTATCGGAGAGGAAGATACGTTTGCAGTACTTAGTGTACTTAAGTCGGATGTATGACGAGACCAAGAATCAGATGGTCAGTTGCGTATCATGATGAACATCGCAACAGGTAGTATGCGTGTCGAGTGATTTGGTAATATGCGTCGATGTGAATTTCATGTTGTCTTCCAAACTCAATTTATTTCTATTCTTATCACTATTATTATTATTATTATTATTATTATTATTATTATAAATAATTGTTCAGACATCTTACATGGAGCCGTAGTACGGAAACACGAGACAAAGGTACCTTAGAAGCGGAATAAGAATGTTTCGTAAGGCGCACGGATTGCACGTGACTCGATGAGATGGTATAATGTAGTTACTGCTATTCTGCACAATATCTTGCGTTGTAGTGTAAAATGCCAAGAAGCGTCATTATATCCGCTTTAAGTGCATTCCCCAGTCCTGTACATACAGTGGCAAGAAGAAATACCATCTATAGCAAACAGAAATGTCTTAATCTTCCGCATGTCAGGTCATTTAGCAGGGAAAATGAAAACGGAAAATGATCCTTCTTGTTGATTCAGATCATCTCCACATTGATACGCGTTCCTCCTCCAGTCACTATTCTCCCGCCCATGATTGAGTCCAACCACAGTTTAGGAAATGATAACAATGCAAATTACTTACTTTATACAGAACTGAACTGACACAATGAAAATATAGGTGGCGGCTTTTTTCCTATGAATGTAAAGCACAGTGAAATCCAGCCACATCGAGTCTGAATGAGTAGCCCCACCAATTATGAAAAACTAGGTCATCTTGGTCTACCCAGCCGTCCAGGTAAAAGATCCTGTTTCTGAATACGGTGGTCGGTTTGGGCTTCAGCTGAAAAATCTTTTCAAGTTCCGGACCACGTTTCTGAGAAGTTCTTATAGATGACTATAAGCCACTGTGCGTATATGTTACCTTTACCTTTACATTAGCCCTTTAGATAGAACTGCTTTCGCACACATGTGGGCTTAAGAATCAACACTATGCAAAATAAGCAACCAGAGCAGAAGCAAAATAACTTCTTGTAATGTAAGGTAAGCTGACGTTTGGAAAGAACTGAAAGAAAATAATTGCCACTCACATTTCTCGAATACGACTCATGTTGTGTTCTTTGGCTAGAATCGGAAATGACGTCATTGTGTCCTCCGACTCGCAACGAAGTTTCACATCTTGACTCGGTCCGAAGAAGCTGCAGCGGCATTCATCAAGGCAGGTCACCGGGCCTGGTTTCGTCGTAACCGGAACCCCGTTAGCCTTTCCACTGCCACCCGACGCTGCCGTCGAACTGAGGGCAAGCGAGGTCGTCTCTTGCCCTTGGCCTCCAGTGAACGTCGAAAGCCAGAAGGTCGCCGCGCACAGTAGCGCCCGTTTGAACAGAACTAAATGCCGATCCATAGTACGTTTCTGTGTCATATCGATCTCCCGCCAATGATAGTCCGATCCCTGGATCGCATTCGCTCGACGACGACGATGCCGCTTATCCCGGACGAAGATTTCGTTCCGACAAATACGATGAAGATGCTGAAAACAAAGCAACTTACAGTATTCTAATCCGCAGTTGTAACGCGTGCACATGTTTCTGTGGGATGCAACAGCCTCGGACTCTATTATAACCGATGTGCACCGGCCCCCACTGCAGCCTACACGACTGGCCTGGAAGCTGCAAACCATTCACATTGGCGACTTTCGACGTTTAAGTATGAATGATAAGAAAGAGGAGGACGAGGAGATTGATTTACATATATTTGTCCAACCTCTGTCTACTGTCATCTGCGCGTTTTATTAGCCACTGTATCATTTTGTATGTTTGGCTCTGATTATGTGCTATTTTCTGTCGCCCTGATTGTCTGCCTCTCTGCGTGTTTCTCTTTTGTTAAGCCTATCTCCTGATCCCATTTTTGTCTTTCGAAGTGCGTAGGCAATGACGCGTGTGTATAGGCCAACGTATTCTTACCCTGGGCAATATTATCAACATTCGCGCCTTTCACCAAACAAAACCGTTTGTTATCCAGTAGCCTGCATGCGTGAATATACCACGTGTACATGGCGCTTGTCCCCGTTTGATCACACATCTGATGTTGCGTGTAAATCAACAATGGATACGCATATAACTATTCGCGTCTATTGCGTACTAATTTCAACCTACCAAGCCTCAATATTTTCTGAAACCTACACAATTGTGCCTCACAGGCAATATAAATATATATATATATATATATATATATATATATATATATATATACAACGAAAGACCTGGATAGATAATGTCAAAGAAGATCTGAGAGAAAGAGGCACAAGCTTGATTGGAGTTAGAGAAACAATCAGGAACAGAGAAGTTTGGAGAAGTTTCATAAAGGCCTCATCGCCATAAATGGCGGAAGAGAAGACAGAAGAAGAATATATATATATATATATATATATATATATATATATATATATATATATATATATATATATATATATATATATATATATATATATATATATATATATATATATATATATATATATATATATATATATATATATATATATATATATATATATATATATATATATATATATATATATATATATATATATATATATATATATATATATATATATATATATATATATATATATATATATATATATATATATATATATATATATATATATATATATACTTGCACCGAATGCTTATCTGAACAATACAGAAAGCCATCAGTGACACTCAATACATCGAATCCCAGCACAAGACACGTTGAAAAGGGCAGACTGGCATCTGAGATAATGCATTAGGAATAATGTATAGGCGCAATACACGGATGGCCGACCGTTCGTCGCAGCAGACAGGCACCTAATCGTCAATACTCAACAGCAGCCTATTCATTTCTCTGTGAAAGGGTTTTCCTATTCACGATGGCTGATTAGTTGAGAGCTCTCTTCGCAACGCGAAGTGTGAAGGTTCGCGCCTGAACTAAGATGGTCACTGCGAACAAGTCATTTGCACACAACTGGAGAAGCGCCATCGATCGATGCCCTATCATCACATAATTTTTCTTGATTCTTCAGCGAATACAGTCTGACTTCACTCATAGCGATTAGTTCTTTTCGTCGAATTTGTTTTATGCATCGATGAAAACTAAACAAAGTTTGCCGTTGTGGTCTTATTTCGGTGAGCCAAAAGAAAAAATTGGTTTCTCTAACAGTTTCTTGTCGGCTCTGATGAAATGCTAGATTTTGCATTTTATTGTATTCAATGAAATTGACGATTTGCCGTCGAACCCCACAAGTCAGAGGATGTTACGATGATTACTTTAGTCGAAACATCTTCGTCAAAGCTCTGCGCCTTTGATATGGCAATATATGGCGTCTATTGTGATTAGTATTACGATTAAGATTATGAATACATGTGTGATTATGACCACGTTTAGGACTAAAAAGAGCATTTGTGTTGTGCTAACATTTTCATTTGTAGCATTAGTAGCATTGTTATTCATAGTCTTCAAACACTAACTATTTGTATTAGTCCTGATCTAATTAGGAAGTAGAGGCGCCTAATAAATATGCCACTATACCTAGTGTTACCTTTCTCATGTCTATATGTCGGATGTCTAATGCAGCCATGAGTTTGCATAATTATTCTTATTCTAAACCGTGAAAGGAATAAAAGCAATACAATTACTAAGATACTGGACCTATCTGCAAACAATTATTATGTTTTAATCAGATATAGAACAAGTTTGATTTAATTATTAAAAATCAGATATTTAGCTATAAATGTGCTCAGTGTGTTGTTCTTTGGCCTCAACAAAGATACCATTGGCCTACCTGATTGCAATAGATATTTAGCTGTGTGCTCAGCATGTTCTTGCCTCAACAAAGATACCATTGGCCTACCTGATTGCAATAGATATTTAGTTATGTGTGCTCAGTATGTTCTTGCCTCAACAAAGATACCATTGGCCTACCTGATTGCAATGGATATTTAGTTATGTGTGCTCAGTATGTTCTTCTTTGGCCTCAACAAAGATACCATTGACCTACCTGATTGCAATAGATATTTAGCTATGTGTGCTCAGTATGTTCTTCTTTGGCCTCAACAAAGATACCATTGGCCTACCTGATTGCAATAGATATTTAGCTATGTGTGCTCAGCATGTTCTTGCCTCAACAAAGATACCATTGGCCTACCTGATTGCAATGGATATTTAGTTATGTGTGCTCAGTATGTTCTTCTTTGGCCTCAACAAAGATACCATTGACCTACCTGATTGCAATAGATATTTAGCTATGTGTGCTCAGTATGTTCTTCTTTGGCCTCAACAAAGATACCATTGGCCTACCTGATTGCAATAGATATTTAGCTATGTGTGCTCAGCATGTTCTTGCCTCAACAAAGATACCATTGGCCTACCTGATTGCAATGGATATTTAGTTATGTGTGCTCAGTATGTTCTTCTTTGGCCTCAACAAAGATACCATTGGCCTACCTGATTGCAATAGATATTTAGTTATGTGTGCTCAGTATGTTCTTCTTTGGCCTCAACAAAGATACCATTGGCCTACCTGATTGCAATAGATATTTAGCTATGTGTGCTCAGCATGTTCTTCTTTGGCCTCAACAAAGATACCATTGGCCTACCTGATTGCAATAGATATTTAGCTATGTGTGCTCAGTATGTTCTTCTTTGGCCTCAACAAAGATACCATTGGCCTACCTGATTGCAATAGATATTTAGCTATGTGTGCTCAGCATGTTCTTGCCTCAACAAAGATACCATTGGCCTACCTGATTGCAATGGATATTTAGTTATGTGTGCTCAGTATGTTCTTCTTTGGCCTCAACAAAGATACCATTGGCCTACCTGATTGCAATGGATATTTAGTTATGTGTGCTCAGTATGTTCTTCTTTGGCCTCAACAAAGATACCATTGGCCTACCTGATTGCAATAGATATTTAGTTATGTGTGCTCAGTATGTTCTTCTTTGGCCTCAACAAAGATACCATTGGCCTACCTGATTGCAATAGATATTTAGCTATGTGTGCTCAGCATGTTCTTCTTTGGCCTCAACAAAGATACCATTGGCCTACCTGATTGCAATAGATATTTAGCTATGTGTGCTCAGTATGTTCTTCTTTGGCCTCAACAAAGATACCATTGGCCTACCTGATTGCAATAGATATTTAGCTATGTGTGCTCAGCATGTTCTTGCCTCAACAAAGATACCATTGGCCTACCTGATTGCAATGGATATTTAGTTATGTGTGCTCAGTATGTTCTTCTTTGGCCTCAACAAAGATACCATTGGCCTACCTGATTGCAATAGATATTTAGTTATGTGTGCTCAGTATGTTCTTCTTTGGCCTCAACAAAGATACCATTGGCCTACCTGATTGCAATAGATATTTAGCTATGTGTGCTCAGCATGTTCTTCTTTGGCCTCAACAAAGATACCATTGGCCTACCTGATTGCAATAGATATTTAGCTATGTGTGCTCAGTATGTTCTTCTTTGGCCTCAACAAAGATACCATTGGCCTACCTGATTGCAATAGATATTTAGCTATGTGTGCTCAGCGTGTTCTTCTTTGGCCTCAACAAAGATACCATTGGCCTACCTGATTGCAATAGATATTTAGCTATGTGTGCTCAGCATGTTCTACTTTGGCCTCAACAAAGATACCATTGGCCTACCTAACTGCAGTGTCGACATTTGATCTGTCTAGTTCGATGAACGGTCATTTTCAGCCGGTTATTGTATTTACAAACAATGCCACGGTCATTTCTAACTGAGGCACCGTTCGTAATTTCGAAAGTCAGGGTTCTGCTAAGATTAAAACAATTTTAGTTTAAATGTATGCACATTTGGAGTTCTGGTGATGACTTTACTTTCAGAATGCAGTCAGTCTGTCTGCATCAACATCAGCCTATATGTACATATGCATATATACATTGCAGGACAAAGAAAAATTGTTTTGCACAGTTATTACTTCTAATTCATCTGTCATTTGGCGCACTGTTATTGGCAGTAGTACGTGGCTTGTGTCATGCCTTTGGGCAGGATGACTGTTATTAGAATGAAGAGACATTGCTTTCATTGTCCTTCTTGATGCCGTTCAGTCGACAGGGCCGTTCTGTCGAAAGACCCAGCCGACCAACGGGACCGTTTGGTCATTCATCTCATCTGGTCACTGCAGATGGCGCTGCTGATGAAAACCCGCAAGATAAGTTACTACATATAACGATTTTACGCTACGAGATTAGAAATCCATATTTGTACATATTTGCAACCATTTGTATCTCAACCTAAAACAACCCACCTAATGTAGCCGCTTTTCTGTTTCCTTCTCTCTCTCGTCTCTCAGCAATGAATCATATTCTTCATAAGATATCTCTGACTTGACGCAGCAATTGTGAATAAGCTGGTGCTCTGCGCTTAGCTCTTAAGTAGGGCTTTAGACATTTTCCAACTTACGATTACGAATATGATTACAACTCGTGCAATAATCTTACTCATCTAACAATTTTTCCCAAATCCAGATATGCGAGAAAACCAATCAGTTACCTTTGTTACTGTAGCAATTAGGATTAGACTTATGACGTTCCTCCCGAAAGTTGTTTTCTATACTGGTAACCAGGTTGACAAACCATTCTAACCCACGCCTTTCACAGATTTTCAAAGTAGAAGGGTTACAATAAAGATCACAGGCTCGACCGTTAGACGTCAACTCATTTAACTTTGTCAAACTCGTTCAGTGCGCATGGTACCAGGTTGTAGCCATTTATAAACTGCGACACATCGTTAACCTGTTCAAGCCGACGCTCGCATATGTCAACTCCTTTGTTTGAGACTTAGAAACTGCACAAATGTTTTGGGGCCTATTAAGACAGTGGACCAGCTGTTAGCCTCTCTATTTCATTATTCCCTGCCTGATGAATTCAGACTGGTGTACGTTCAGGACACACTTGAGCTTGACGTTACAGCCGTCACAGAGTTATATGACGCGGAGTCCAAAGAAAAATGATATTTCATATCGTTTTTGGATGCTCTCTGCGTCTTGCCGTTATTTGCGAGTTTTTGTTAGTTGTTGATGTGGCTTGGGGCACTAAAAGAAGAAGGATGTGAAATTAGGAGGGCTTTGCTTCTTCTTCCTCTCTCCAGTATACCACCTAATATCATCCGCCTTAACTCTGATTGAATTCTTCTCCTTCTCTGAATATGATTCCATTTCATCTCATTCGTGATCAGCAGCAGCAGCATCGACTTCACAGTTATCATCAGAAACGTGATTGTATTATTAATACAACATATATTAATGTGGTTGTGCAGTCTCGTGTTTTGCAATATTGGAGAATCTGTTGACCATTGGAAGAAATTTATTGTGGCTTTGTTATTCTAATAAAACATGTGCATATGTCTGATTTGAGGCCCCAGTTTTGTGGCTAGAATAATTTACTCTGTGTCTAATCTTCTTGTTTACGTCACACTATTAAATGTAGGCCTAATGTCTGACAAATCTGACGAGATCCATTTCAAAAACCTGTTTAAGAGCGTCCCTAGTCCTAATCCTGGGCTCGTCGCCTTTTGTGACCCCATGAAGCTGTGCTTTTCGAGGATCTTGGACTTCCTCCAAGATCTCCTGTGTGCAGTTTATATCTTAAAATTGCACTGGTTTCCAGTACTGGTCCTTTTTTAAAGTTGTCGCATTCGTCTGCAAGACACTCCATAGTCAGGTTTCGAGCTGCCTTACAACTTTAACCGTCACTTGATCCTTGCAGGTCAAAGGTCAGACTGCCAGAAAACTCCTCCGAGTGTTACAATACTCTCAAGGGTTACTTTTACTGCCATTATTGATTTTACTAATATATCCGCATTTATTAATCGACACAATCTAATGACTGAGCATCAATCGATGACGCTGAGCAAGTGTGAATGAAGGACTTGGTCAAGGTTCCTGACTTAGTAACCTCTTAAGAGGATGCTCGAACCCGTCTCTCCGCGTTATAAGCCGAGTGCTCTAAACCGATTGGCTACCGTGTCCCATTTTAAAGAAGGTGTTGGTCAATCCAACATCATGACAGTCGTAGTCGTGTCTTAGTCATCGTCGTATTTGTCATCGAAAACAGTTCTGGTTATCGCCGTTCTTATCGTCATCACAGGTAATATCCCTGTTGCCCGTCGCACATCTAAAACTTACACAGTTGACATTTGCAGGAATAGTCCACTGCTTCTACCCCCCCCCCCAGTGTCCAGCGTTGCAGTCGTGACATTGCAATCGCGTGCGATGTCATGGCTAATGACATTGTATTTCCGTTCTAGAATTTCGCGTTGACCTTTGGGTGCATGGTCCACGCCGGCATATACCTCGATTTTAATTAAGACAGAGGTAATTAAGACCGATGGTTTTGATTGTCTTGTCTAATGATGTCTTAGAACATTAAGAACCGGCCTATATTAAATCAGACTGAATTACATCATCATAGATTAGATCGGATTGCATATTTTTTATATCCTGTGAAAGAGTGTTCCGCGAAGAAGATCCGGTGAGCTCGAATTGGTGGGCGAAAACGCTGCACCTGCAAACACCATGGGTTGTAATATTGGAGAACATAGCATCCTGATGCACAACAGAGCAATACTGACTAGCAAGTATCTTCCAAACAGAAGGATTTTGAATCGGATCGAGGTCGGAACAAAAGCCAAATCATTGCTTCCAGTATATATTCAGTCATAAGTTATATATTCGGCTATTTGTCCATTACTCAGCGGCACAGCTAAAGACCACAGTGGAGCTGATTTATCGTGAACTTCCGCTGAATGCCCTCGTTCTATCCTAATTCAGACTCTCTGACCAAGTAGAAGATTGGTTATGATACTTCTATTCTACCCTTCCACTCTAAATTGCATATAACAACATGCATTTCTTTACTCCGATCCACTCTATCAAATGCCTACTTCTAGACCAAAAGCATGGAGGCTTCTTTCTGCAGTATTCAGATAGGAAGGACAGAATCCATTGCTACTCTTCATGTCCTAAATTCAAGCTAAATTCCACCCTGCATGATCAAGTGCCGCGGATTTGAAGACATCGTTTTTGCAAGATTCGCCACATGAGTTCAATGCATGCATGACCAGATTAATTGATCTTTTTAGACTGGATTAATATTTACTAGATTCTACCAAATTTTAATAAATTATACTAAAATAGGTCAGCAGCTCAATTCGCATAAGACGAGAACCGATTCTAAATTAGACCAGGTTCAAGGAAGTCGTGTAATATTAAAATTGGGCTTAAATATCCTCTATTAGACCAGAGCTCTGACAAAAATTTCTCGGAAAGTAGACCTAACTTAACGGCTAATAAATAATTATCCTGAAGAATACCTTAGTGGCTTCTGAAATGTGTCTATGAAGAGTCTGTATTAAAACGATTGCGTTAGCACATGATAAGAGAACGTTGGTCTTTTATGGTGATATCTGGATGGGGGCAGACAACAGTCACCGACCGAAACATTAACCTCAATACACATGCTACTTGCGCCCTGCTGACTGGGTAGGCTGACAGTATTTTTGCCGACATCTGCAGACCAACTACCCTCTCGTGGTCATAGTGACCGGTTATGCTCGCTCTGTCTTTCACTGTCTAATTTCTCCTTCCTTTCTTGAAGGTCTTCTTCTTCTTAAAGATACGTACGTATATAGACCCGCATATGAGGGAACCACTCCTTTCCAGCAAATTAGTCTGTCGCATAAGATTGACAGCTAGGGTTTGCCTAGGAACAGCAGACCGAGCTAGTCACAGGCACGATCATAGGACTAGGAATAGGAGAAGCAGAACATTACGTAGACATCACCATTTTCTCTTCATCTCTTATCTCTTTATCTCTCTTTCTTTATCCTGTCTGTCTGTCTGTCTGTCTCTCTATCTATAATTCGGCTTTTATTGTTGCACCTAGCATATCTCTGCCAGTATTTCTCCCAGTATCACTCCTTATTTGTTCAGCATATGCCTCCCGGTTTCTCTGTAATTCTCTCTGTATTTTGGTCTCTCTTCTTAGATACTTCTATCTTTTTCATTGTATCAGTGTGTGTGTGTGTCCCTATCTATGTCTTAGAACAATCAGCCAGAGACGCTGCACTGAACAGAATCACATTCAGTGTCTTCTCTTTTATGGGCCACTTGAACTATAGGCCCAGTCGATGGGGTCAGGAGTCTCTTACTTAGTTGACTGATAGAAGTTAACACCTTTGACAACATTGGGTTCTCAACAAATATCTAGCGAGGACAGTTACGCAGGTGTTGTCCTTCTACAAATCTAGTGGGTTGGACGTGTCTCTCCTTCTCCCATTGATGCTATATTTGATTCATACATGTATCTATATAAGTCTTGCCATTTGTATCTTCGTATGTGTCTCTTTAAGTCTGCTTTTGTGTTCTTCTGTTTTGATCCGCACTGAGTCTGTTGACTGACTCGACCGGGAATTGGACGACATGCGATCTCAGCTGTGTTCGCCGTCAATCATTGGTACAGAGGGGGGAGGTCTGCCTCTCTAGCCTTCCGCAGACACAGGATCTTCCTCAGCACCGACATTGAAGCAGAACATCCCAGGGCGTTTCCAGTTCCGTTATTCAATGTCAAAAAAGCGTCCTTGTATTTTCACCGCATTAATTATCATCATTGTCATCGTCATCATTGTCACTACTTGGTCTCAGTCATCTTTATGTTCATGTTATCATAATCAATGTCACTATCATCAAGATCAGCATTTATCAGGAACAATACTGTCCAACTTCTTTGTAATATGTATGTATGCATACATGCATGCAGGTGTGTATATATGGATGTGTGTATGCATGTATGCTGTATGTATGTATGCATATATGTATGCATGCATGCATGCATTTATTTGTGTATGCATGCATGTATGTATGTATGTATGCAAGATTGTGCATAACTACTTATGCATGTATGTATGCATGGATGCATGCATGTATGTATTTATGTATGTATGTATGACTGTATATATATGTGTATATGTATGTATGTTGGTATGTATGTCCCTAAGCCCTCAGAGCTCTGTGCATGGGTCCTTTCTGAATTATACTGTAAGTAGCCGACCGAATCAGCATATATAATCGCTCTTGGAGCCCGGGTCCACCGGTATTGCAAGATTCACTTTATTTAAATATTTTAGTTCAATTTTTGTTGATTTGAAAACCTCTCTGAAACCAGAGTATAGCCAAACAGATAACCATTATTTTGATTTTCCAGGAATTTTGTTGCGCCATTATGGATATTCAAAATGATCGCCGGCGATGTTTCTGACAGAAGCCTAGCTATATTACAGTCTTGTCTTGTCTTGTCCATCCTCATTGCTGCGGATCGGAGACCATGGCCAGTGACGTCAGTCTTCTCCACTCAGTTCTGTCCCTTGCCTTCCTTGTGCAGTCCGCCATCGACATCCCCATCCACTCCGTCACGACGTCCCTCCAGCGCCTTCTCGGTCTTCCCCGAGGTCTTTTTCCCTCCATATATCCCTGGCATATGAAGGCCGGTAGATTGTCTGCTCTAATCATATGTCCAAAGTAGCCCAGCTTTCTGCTCATCACCACCTCCAGCAGGCGTCGCAGTAGTGTTTTTTAAAGCCAAACAGAGTCTGCGTTTTGACGGATCAGCATAAATTTCAGAGGCAAGGAATCCGTCAGACTCTGAATATACTCTGTTTATTCTCTCTGCTTTGATGACTTGTTTGGCTCATGGGGGCCGTTTTGAGATTTTTTGAGCTGTTTTTCGTCATTGTCTGTTAGTTATTCTTATAGAAGAAGTACAGCATATTTGATAACGATTTTTTACAGTTTTGTGTATTTAATTAAGAAGCAACAATCTTTAAAAACTGCCATATAATTTAGTTGTTTGTAAAATGTTGTTTTCATGTTCGGTTCCAAAGGTCTTGTAAATTCTAACAAATTGTTGCTAAAATTTTGCATATTTACCTCTGTTGTGTGATCTACACACTAGACTAGTAATTATTAATTTATTAGTTGGTATGGTATACGGACGTTTCTAAAAATTTTGTCAGTGTTACATAAAATGTTTCAAAACCTAAGAAAAAATATCAGAATAAACATGAGGATATATCCAGTTTTGTTCGAAAGTTTTTGTTATCAAAAAATATATTACTTTTGCTTTTACTCCCTATTTGAACAGTGTTACAGCAAGCACCGGACTAATGAACAAATATGTGAGAAATAGCTGATAGTTTAGCGTGGGAGGGAGGGATATTGGAATATTTAAGATTTGTCTATGGGGTCGTATGGTTATGGTGGTGTTTAATCGTATTTCATTGAAATAAAGCGTAACATATTTGAAAGTCTTTGCGTGGGGTTGCTTTTGGATGTGTCACCTCAGACTGGGTGACTCTGGAAAACTCGTGATCCTAAGGAGGCACAGGACACTAAGATGGTCGACCAGAGAAATTAAATTGAGTGACAAGAACCCGATCCAACACAAGATCGCGACAATAGGACAGTCATAAGTTCAAGGCCATGTTTCTTTACAGTGGAATCATAAGTGATGTGGAAAGAATCCGCGGAAGCGATCAAGACTTTAGCAAATCCCACTCACATAAACTGAAGAAGCTCACCTTGACAAGCTAAGAAACTGACTCAAGGCTCTGAATAGTCGAATACCCGCCGACAAAGAAGGACGATTTTGAGCAAGAGCATTCAAATAGGTGCAGTAGTTTGTCAATTCATTCCTCTGCAATAACACCGAGCTGAGAGTATTAGTTTTAAACCACCGAAAGTTTATGGCACATTTTTTAGCCCAAACATTATAAAAACCGAGACAATATAAGGAATTGGATTTACTGAAGTGTTCATTGGACTGATCTGTGGACTATGGAAGCTGAGAAAACAAACTCCTTAGATGGGCTGATTAAGAGGCAGCGTGTGCAATTCGGATCCGAAGTCAGGTCGACATGTGCATGATACTGCGGCGGAATCAAGGATGAGTTCATGTGAAATATCATGGCACACTTCTCACTGATGATCTACACAAGGAACATCAAATGTTGTCGCTGGCACTGGATGCATCCCTTGAGGCTTTGGACGAAGGGTCATTCGGGTTTTATTGCACAATTCAGCAGATATAGAAGCAGCCGTTCAAATCTCAATTCGATTGGACAGGAACAACAACTATTTTTTAAAGAACGTGTCATATGCTCCTGAGAGCTGCTGAGGCTGCTGAGGTCAATGGTCGAGAGAGATTGCAAATCGGATGGACAATTTTGTTAGGTCGCAGCAACACAGCAGCTGCAGAAAGTGCCGTCACAAATTGGGGAAACGGTGCGACTTAAGGTGGGCTGGTCTGAAATGTTCTGAAGTTGTTTTAGTTCAAAGGTGTTCTATAAATGCGGTCTAGTGCGAGAAAGAAAGAGCGAACAAGAGAGAGAGAGAGAGAGAGAGAGAGAGAGACACTCGCATCGTCGAAAGGGAACATCGGACCAGAATGTCCCCAAAGGGCTACAGAAAGCAATGACCGTCTAGACAGGCACGCATGGCCTCTTAATGAGCATCTTGAATGTAGTCCTTTCCTCTCCAGAGATGCAGAGAAACAAACGGACAGATAGGTAGACAGGGAGACAGACAAAGAGGCAGACAGGGATACAATCTGTCTGACTGATTGACCGGTTGATTGAATGTCTGTCTGTCTTTCTGTCTGTCTGTCTGTCTGTCTCCCTGTCTCTGTCTCTCTGTCTGATAAATTGTTCTCGGATTGCCTTTGACGTGCCAAGTTAACTACCACTTTTGGGCAAAAAAGTTTTTTGTGGCTGAACCAAATTTCTGACCATTGTCTGTTTGCGTGACTACATATCTGCTATTATCTACTATTATCTGCTAGGTATCTGCTATGTATCCACCTATCTGCTTTGCTTGCCTGTATGCTTGCTGCATCCTGCCTATCTCTCCCTATCACAGACCGTTACTTAGATTATTATTGAGTCAACGCAATCAAGGAGTAAGAATTCCTTCATTTCTTCTTTCTATATTATCGTCAGTGAATCGTTAAAGACTTCTGAGTTCTTTCAATGAATTTATGCTACTTAAGTCTCCTTTGTGCTTAGCCAGGCATGGGCTTATGCGCCATACTTTCTTAAGAAACCGACATGCTAAAAGTGTCGAAAGCCTATTGAATAGGCTGGTATCATGTCGCCGTTATCACTATTTTGTATGTATGTGTGTATGAATATATGTGTGAATTTGTTTGTCTATTTGTACGTGTATATTTGTATATATGTATGCATACGTGGTGGGGTGGCGTGATCGGCTGGTGCCCTCTGCAGTCAGGGGGGCTGACGTCAGCAGCGATTCTTACGGACGCGTATTTAATCACGTGAGCTTTCGCACAGGTAGCGATGCTCCTACGTTGTGATAAGTCAACGGGTTTTTGAAAATTCCACGATTGCGCAGTAGCTGGAAGCGTTCTAGGCGTGCCTGCTGTCTTGGGTGGAACCATTCTATATAGGCCTAAAGCATTTACGGGAGCATTATATTGTTAGAAGACAGCGCGAAGATTTTGTGGCAGTGGTCTGTTATGCACTAAGTTGAAAGTTTGAGGTACAAATGTCGTTGTTAGATTGGTTCGTTTAGAAACTGTGACGATTTTAAGTGATTGAACTGTTCGTTTAAGTATATATAATAGGCCTAATTACAAATTACGAAAATCAAACACTGTCTCTACTCGAGTTCACGCTGCGCTAAGAATCGCGCTATGCTACGAATCGCACATGTCGACAATGTATATATAGTATGTATAGGCCACACGGCTTAGCACCTTATTATAAAGGAGAAGAGAGAGAGAGAGAGAGGAAAGAGAGAGAGAGAGAGAGAGAGAGAGAGAGAGAGAGAGAAGATATAATTAAGTGCAAGTGAGTAATCTAGCGGCTAAAGTTACGCCCTACCAAAAACGTAAACGGGGAAACAGAAGAATACTGTGAGCTCACAAACCTTGCCAAACAAGGCCACGTTTTCATGTCAGCCTTAGAGGAGTAGCCAGGCCTACGGCCGGTCTTTGTCGCGCTATATAAGCGACGATTCTAGACCTCTTATGGTTGGAAAGAATCGTGTCTTGCTGTACGTGAATAAAACATTTCCACATTTTCGTTCTGCTGTTGGTCAACTACAAAGACTCATTTGGCGGCCACCCAACCTTACCACGCAACATTCATTGCACTAGCTGCCAGCTGAGCAAAGAATTCATATAAAATCTGCCTTATAGCTCCCAAAGTACTACATTTAAATCAGCCGATCTATCTGCGTTTCATGAACATCCCTCCCAGTAATAAATGTCGCACTCGATCAATGGACACTGTGGCTCTTGCTTTGCTCCGTATCCGAACAGTGTTTTGGCTCTCGGGCTTTCTCGGTAGCTGGTTCAAAGATCTGTAATTCATTGCCCAGGTCAGTTAGTTCTGTCGATTCTTCTACGTCATTCAGGTCCAAACTAAAGACGCATCTCTTTCAACTTGCTAACCCACCGTAGCATGGCTTCTGGTTTCTCTGACCGATCGGAATTCGACCCCGGCTGCACCAACGGATTATGATTTTGATTGCGATTTTCACTTGAAGCGACCAAAGACTCATGCATTGGGCATTATGAAAACGGCGTCATAGAACTCGTTAGAACAGATTAGATTAGAACTTGGCGGAGAATCGAATAGACCCCCCCGTTGTGCGACAGTTACTTCCGGGCTGTCTTTCTACATCGTTCTCTGGTACCCCGGATGTGGTTCGCACCTACAAACAGCCGATGAGCCAACCCGACAACCTCGCGACTAGGCGCTGTGCCTACATACTGGTAAAGTAATTCTTTCTGCCATTGTGCCTACGCTGCCTTCCTCTTCATCTGGCGCAGCAAAAATGCTTCACTCTCACCTGTCCTGCTAGCCCCAACTTCGTCTTTTCGGCCTCTGTTTCCGGCACCTGACAATCTTTTCCGTCTGACACCTCGTCCTGTTAACCTAATCCGCCGACAGCCAAAAATTCCTCCTGGACTCTACCATCGACTGACGTCACCTCAATTGATTTTTTCTCAGACACTGGTGTGGCTGGAACGTTCGATAACTGAGCGCCATCGCTATTCAACGGACTCCATCACGAGGACGTGCTAGACTTCCTCAGAAAACATGAACCCTGGTCCACGTTCCATAAGATGGGCCAGGAATCAAAGCTAGCTGCGTTGCCGCTATTACATAGAGATGGTGCCGCAACGTGGTGCAAAACCCAGTCACATGACATCGGCCATACTTTCCAGAAAAGCCCTCGCGAAGGACCTCTACCGCCTAACAGCGTCCAACGCCTGGAAGCAAGCAACGGAACCGTGGCTGATGCGGCAACTTCCCGATTTCCTTACAGCAGCACGACAAGCGGCACAGACGCCAGACGTAAGCAACGAACTGACCCTGCTGGTTGTCCTGAACAGCCTGCGGTCTAACATCCGCTTAAACATGTGCTATAACTCGACCCAACTACTGTTGATGACCTCCGCAAATAAGGTCGCCTCACAGAACTGTCATATGTATATACATGTATGTATCTTTGTAATGCATGTATATGGATGAATATATATGTATATATATGTATATGTGTATGTATGTAGAAGTCCCTAAGATATGATGGAGCAGAGCCAACGAGACAATTACGCATAAGCGTTAGGATCTTGAACTGGATACGCTGCTGAATGGGAAGCCAGTGTAGAGTGTCCCGTATAAAGGAAGTTATATGGCCATACCTGGGGACGCCTCCAATAAGACGGGCAGAAGCATTGAGAACAGATTGAAGCTTGGAAATATTGGCAAGTGAGAGTCCAGCAAAGATAGCGTTATCAAAGTCCACCCTGGTGCAGATAATGCATGTATATGGATGTATATATATTTGTGTGTGTATATGTATGTATGTATATGTGTGTATGTATGTATGTGTATATTTTTGCATGTATGCATGCATGCATGTATGTATATGAACACATATATAGCGCCATTTAGGATCTCCCAAAAGCACTGAGACAATGCTGTCTAATAGAACTGAAAAGGCGCGGCTTAAGATAAGTAGAAAATGTGAAAGACTTCTGTAGTGGCAGCCAGCGATAAAAGAGTCAAACTTCGGTTTACCTGTTGTCTGAATCCGCAGAATCTGCGCAGCTGATCAGTGATGTGCGACGTGTTTAAATTCCTATCGTTTCTTACAGTGAATAAACCTTTTGGTGAGATTCACGATATGGAAATCTATAGATCCAACCGCATTGTCAATTACATGATCCCTATTATAGACGCACAGTGTATGATTACATCTGTACATCGGCTGAGAGTTTCTAATTGTATCAATCGCAAGTGCTCTGAACGAATGCTTTAGTCGTTCTAGATTCATCGGACGAGAGTCGAGGATGCTGCTGCTGCTGCTGACTGGGTCTTGGTGAGGTTCCTCATCTGACGGGTGAGTTGTCGTCTTTGCTTGGCCTGTGATGAGCTTTAATATGACTGACGGCGGCGGAGGCGACGGTGAGAGAGGCAGCTGCTATCATCGATCCATCGACTTTAACGGTTCAGCCATCTGCTTCTGCAGCTTTCGTTGTCCACATGCGGCTCAAACAACACGCGTCCCTCGCTTCAGAATCGGATAAACCGATAGATGGAGCAACAGATCATCGCACGCACGCAGACATACGTATGCACAGACAGACACAAATACAACACAGACTGGCGCGCACAGACAGATATACAGGCAAACGGACAAAGTCAAAGAGAGAGAGAGAGAGAGAGAGAGAGCAACTCATGAAATAGAACCTGACATGAATCCTGGATGAACGGAAACCAATGCTGTAATATGTGAGCAAAAAATCAGACAAGAACATATCCCTGCTTACAATGAAGCCATTGATATGCATCATTCATTTACCCATAGACTCTAATTACGAATAGATACACAACCAGACAAGCATATCTAGCCTACACCATCATTTCGCAATTACTGCCCCCAACCCGGGGAATGTCCAGGCATC
Organism: Norana najaformis; assembly: GCA_964023275.1. Taxonomy (NCBI): domain Eukaryota; kingdom Metazoa; phylum Annelida; class Clitellata; order Crassiclitellata; family Hormogastridae; genus Norana; species Norana najaformis. The sequence continues at coordinate 20,547,512 of OZ029913.1, read as the reverse complement.
GAATTCTTTGGAAACCTGTATGCGCCTTATCTATCATTTACCCAGATGATGTATGTCTCCACATGCTCAGTCGACAGTTCAAAGCCGCCTCTTTCATTACGTCTCACGCGCTACAGGAGGTCGTAATTACAATACGCGGAGGAAACATTTCGTGTCGCCAAATAATAAACATAACTCACATCCCTTTTCACTGCATCGTCTATTTTTCTTCTCCAGCCACCCCCCTCCCGTGTCGATCTGTTTGCCATTAATCAGAAGAAATCTCGTTTTCAGCCATTGCAAGAATCCGCTAGAAGATCATCTCTTACGTTGTCTAAGACTTGCTTTTTTAATTAGACTGAACTGGATAAAACTTAATTAATCACCAACGACAATACAAAAAACACATCAGCATGACTTTAGATGTCAGAGAAAAAACTCTGAAGGAGCCAAGCTGGTCCCTCTATTTGAAGTTGCCTATATCTTACAGAATCAGACTGCATAATTAAATAATGTCACCTGGGTTACATAGGCTGCACAGGTGTTAGCATCAATTCGTTAATTGAATCATGTTAGGCCTCTGTAATGCAATGAAATAGGCCTACCTGTACAAAATTTGCATTTCCCTACCCTAAGAAACGGGGTAAACAGAGAAAACAGAGATGATCTAAGCCTTTTCTAGGGTAGTCATGGTAGAATAATCGACTTCCATTTTGTCAGTTTGTCAGGGAGGGCCGTCTGTGTCGGTGTCAGGAATCGTCGAATGGCGGAGGTTGTTGACTAGTTAGTGGACGAAAACTTGAAATCACGAAACAAGAATCAACTAAACACAGAAGCATATGAATGGCAGTTTTCGATAATTCAACCGCCCCTGGACTCTGGAACGATCTCCGCCCGGAATTTCGCAAATTCTCCGTTCCTCTAATCCCTTCTGTCGTTCACCCACCATCACCTGTCTCAACCTCCTACGTATTACTCCTCAGGTATTATATTCAGAACAGAAATCGCACCTTTTCAAGATATCTTACACTGATCCGTCGAATATGCCGCCTTCTCATTTCTATCAACCTAAACACAACCCACCGTATCAGCTGTTCTGTTTCCTCCTCTCTTTCTCTCTCTCTCTCTCTCTCTCTCTCTCTCTCTCTCTCTCTCTCTCTTTCTCTCTCTCTCTCTGATGTTATGGCAACCGGACTTAGTTCTTCCTATGGCATCTTTTGACAACCACTCTGACTTGATACAACGTTCGTGAATAAGCTGGTGCCCTGCGCTTAGCTTTACAGCAGCGCTCTGTAAATTCTCGAGATTACCATTACCAAAGTTAAGTTAATTTTAATGGGTAGATAAATTTCTGACCCTTAGCGTCTTGCTCATTTCTGAGTCTTATAACATATCTCCGTGAACGAATGACCTGTGCTTATTTAAGACGGCCAAGTCAAAGAAAACATCAGTAGAAGGTGTCAAGATTTAAAAGTTTCATAGCTACAGCTCCTGCTTCTAAAGTCACGGCAGAGCATTGACTGATTTCTGAAACATTGTGTAGTGTCTCACTGAATGATGGCTGACAGGTTATCCATGGTTGGGAGGGGTGCTCAATAAATGTGGCAGTAGACAGTTTTTTGTTAATGAACTTCCTGGTAAGGCTTAATGACATTCTAGAGGCCACACTCTGATTGATCTCGTCCTACAGCATTTAAATTTAATATGACTGCAGTTAGGCGATCAACCATATTGGCTAACGTTATTGGCCTAACGTCACAGAGGAACACGTGGATAGGCCCTATACCTACTTCAGCAGTGTACATGGAAACCTACAGTAGATATATTTTGCGCCTATACATGTTATTATGTAAAGTACAGTATAACATTTATGTCATAGATAGTGTACCTGAAAGAGCCTTTCAATGCTTGGTCGCATCAGTCATGCTTGTAATGCATTGAATTCGTTTTCCGGGGCGTTCAGTTACACGTTTGCATTCGCCAGATGGCATCAGGTAGCGTTAAACCTTTAAAATAGTTCATTTCCTAGAGTGCGACATCGGTGGTCATTTGAGACCATTCGCTCTCCCTGGATCTTTGTATGCCCGAAATAAAACTGTAGTGTTCCTTCAAGCGTATCCACATGATTAACCAAGCCCGTAACCCAGATGGTATGAACCAGGAATGTAATATGCCTAACTAGCAATGCTGCTGATGATGATAATAATAATCGTAATCGTAATCTCAAGATTTCTACAGCGCCCAACGAAAGCCGCGCCGCGGGGACCATCTTATTCACAGGCGCTCAGTCAAAACAAAATCGTTAGGCAAAAGGGTTCGGTTCCAGGTCAAGATCCAAGGGTCAGGCAGAGAGACAGCGTGGCAGCTACGGTGGGTGATGTTTGGGGTTGGAGAGCAGAGACAGATAAGAGGAAGAAGGGGTGTCAGGATGGGATCTGTGGAAGAGGAATGTTTTCAGTTTTGAGTGAAAGGCCGAAGCAGAAATTGCAAGCGGTGGAGCATCGGTGAGTTTGTATGATGATGATGATGATGATGATGATGATGATGATGATGATGATGATGATAATAATAATAATAATAATAATAATAATAATAATAATAATAATAATAATAATGACTCATAGGCAGAATATTACAACCACAAACAAAACAAGAAAGAAAATAAGAATAAATGTTGCCAAGCTAATTATAGCATTTTGTGTCATATTCGAAATAATAGTTTTGACTCTAATACACTATTATGGTAACAGCTACGAAGTAAGAGCACGTTAATTGGTTAACTGCGATGCAGCGGAAATAGCATATGGCATAGCAATACCAATTTTCTTTAGTGGTACAGTAGGTCTATTCCATGCCACAAGATTTCAGTATTTTGCAGAGTTAAGATACGTGTGAGATTATTGATTTCGTTGTACGTCGAAGAGTGGCAATGTCGTTGATTCTAATTAGGTTTAGACTGTTGCCACTTCAAACCCCAGTCGAGGTAGGGCTACGGCTGGTTATCACGGTAAAGCCCTATTATAAATAGGCAGGATCAGTGAGTAATAGCAGTAGGGCTTAGATCGCTGCGTCCCCTGTTCCTTTTATTATTCTACCATGTCTAAATGATTGCTTTGTGGTTATCACTGATGAGCAAAATACTTTTGAAAAGTATTCAAACAGCGTTTTAATTACTTTGAAGCATTTAAAGAGCCATTGTAAATATGTTCATTACTTTCATAAATATTTACCCATCACTGGGGGTTTTTATGTCAGGCAAGAGACATTAGTGCACATAGACAACACCGGAGTCATACGGCCTCAAGTCAGTCTTCACTGGGGGTCTGAATTGCTTTTAGAGTTAGAGTAAGGCTTACTTGAAATTGACTTCATCAGTATGAGCGTCGTGGTCCTGCGTGGGGTTTTAATGTGCATTTTATGGGCAGATTTCTTACAGCGTGTCTAATAAACCAGCACCTGTTGAAATAACTTTCCGAAGCATTGAACGGTTGGCCTGTTTTTAACCGGAGGCTTTATGTTAGACACGATGAACTATTCAATCAGTCCCCAAGGATTAGTCCACTTGAACGAGACGTAATTTTTTTAATTTAGGTAATCTGCAGGACGCCCTTCATATAGTTTCTGGTTAAAGCAATGTCCCCTGGAGGTAGATACTATTGCACTGAATCAGTGGCGGATTTAGCTATTGGCTTGGGGGCGATTCACCCCTCGTGCCCCTCTTGGTTATATGCCGGCGCCCCTCAGACCAGACTGTCATGGTGGACTGTCAGAATATGGCGCCTTTCTGGAAATGCTCTTGCCCCTCACCCAAGCAATCAAGGAACCGCCACTGGCTAGAATAACAATATGTTGGTAGCACATGTAGTTAACACTGTCACTGAGACTTGCGGCTGAACCGGCTCTGTGGCCCTTTTATGTTAGTTTGACAAGACAGGTGAGACAGATGTTACCTGTCTTGTTCCTGGCCTCTCTAACCGAGGGTTGGTTACACCGTGGCCATTTTAATTCCATCCGCTAATGTCCCTTGTCTCCTTCTATAACTGCTCCAATGATAACTTATTCCACGACCTGATGTTGTCCATACGTGTCATCTGATCCATGTCCACGTTAGCAGTAGAACCACAGTAATTCCAGACAGTGTAAGCCCACTAGCCAAACTGGCCACACTAAGCGTATAATGATAGACCGATTGGGCTGTTGACTAAAGCGGTCGTCAAAATCGCTCTAAACTGAAGAAACAGTTCTTCCTTATCCAGAGTCTTGAGTTAAGTGCACGTGGCGCCTCTGACGACCAACTTTGAAAGCAAATTTAGCCACGACCGCTGTCGTCTTAAGTAGGCCGTAAGAAGCGTCAGTAAACAATCGCAGGAGACGATGCGCCAATAAAGACCGATATATATATATATATATATACGTATATATATACATATATATACGTATATATATACATATATATACCGAGCAGAGGCAAAACACGCATAAGTTTTCATCTGCTCCAACAGCGAAATCCTTAACCTGCCTTGATTGAAACTTCTAATAATCTTGGCGCCTAAAGCGCTCTCTCAATTGCAATTTATCTTCTCAAATAAGTAGTTTGCAAATATCAATCGAGGACGATCGATTAGGGAGAGAATACCAGGAATGTAATCTCGGTCTCGAGACGATCTCGAGACGTTTCTAACATCTCGTCTCGGTCTCATCTCGGACAGATTGGTCCACGCCTCCATCTCATCTCGGTCTCCGGGCAGGACGTCTCGGATCTCGTCTCGGTCTCACCTGTTGAGGTCTCGTGGGTAAGTCTCGAGACTCAATGTTTCTGACAAGTTGAATAATTGCAATACTGACTTTGGAGCCAGCCTATAATAGACCATTAACAAAACTGCTGAGTCCTGACAATAAAATACACATTTAGGGATGTATCGGACCAGGTATCGTCTTGGTCTCGTCTCGAAGACCCAACGTCTGAGTCTCATCTCGGACTGCCTGGCGAAGGTCTTGCATGGGTCTCGTCTCGGGACTCGGTTTCAAGGGTACAATGGGCATCCCTTCAGCAGACGTGTAGTTTTGTAATTATAATTGTACTTTGACAAAATAATATAGCGCCGCTTGAAGAGAAACTAATCAGAGGCGCTCAGCCGAAATGATGTTAAATGTCATTAAGAAAACATTCATCAATTAGCAAGCAATGTTCAGGTAAGTAGAAATGTCACTAGTAGCAGACTCGCACACACACGCTAAGCCCAACCAAAGGTTTCCGATCTACTGTAGAGTTTACAGATGACACTATGTTCAGTGTTCGAGGCACACGATAACACTGCCGTCCAAAGCTGTCGCTCGTAGGTGGTAGAAGACTGGACATTACTCGGACCACCAGGTCGTTTTGTCACGGACAGTCATTCGACTGATGGCATGGTCCCTTTTTGGTAGACTGTCAATGCCATTTCAAAGCCTCTCCTCGCCCTTCGACCCCATATATACCGCGACCGTCCATCGGAAACATATATCATCCTCACTCTGGAATAAACTCCCCCCCAGAACTGCGACAGTTTTCTGACCCATCATGCAGGCTCACCGGTGCTCCACTGCTTGCAATTCCTGCTTCCGCCTTTCACTCAAAATTGAAAACATTCCTCTTCCACAGATCCTACCCTGACACCCCTTCTTCCTCTTATCTGTCTCTGCTCTCCAACCCCAAACATCACCCACCGTAGCTGCCACGCTGTCTCTCTGCCTGACTCTTGGATCTTGACCCGGAACCGAACCCTTTTGCCTATCAATTTTGTTTTGACTGAGCGCCTGTGAATAAGATGGTCCCCGCGGCGCGGCTTTCGTTGGGCGCTGTAGAAATCTTGGAATTACGATTAATTGGAGATGGACTATTCCAAGTACAAGGGGCGTTAATTACGACCATAAAAACTGTCAGAAAACTTAAAACTCAGAGCAAACCAGAAGACTCGTGTGTATAACTCCGAAGCTCAAAGTCGATTACAGTAGAAGTTTGGAAACGAAAGAATTATAGAACAAATTTCGCTTTGAGGCGAACTTTAAGGCGAATGACGATCGGCGAAAACACATCTGACATTCGCCGTCAAAGCTTAGACTGAAAGAACGGCGCTGGTTCAGCTCCCCAGGCCCTCAACTTTTCATCTGAACCAAAGACGCATCAGTGCATTTCATTGTTTCTTCAGAGGCGCTATATAAATATTGAGATGCACGCACATATAGGCCAACATACATGCGTACATATGTACAATTATACATAAATGCATACATACATATAATACGCACATAAATATACACATGCTTATACATATTCATACATGCGTACATATGTACAATTACACATGCATATAATAAAAATTATACATATACACATGCATATTCATACATACATACATGCTAACATGCATACGTACATACATATAGCATTTTCATTATTTGCGTACTTGCCAAATGTCTCCCACTGTCCTGCAAACTATGGCGACAGTGGCCGTGCTAATGATCCTGCTCCACTGCATCATCACCTGCTGGACTTTATGGAACCCAAAGGTCTACGCTCAGTTCTGCTCTCGTAGAAAGTGTGCAATTTTCTAACACACTTTCCTCCACACACTGGTATTCGGCTGCCATTCGCACATTTCTGTGGAATTATTCTGCACACTTCTACACACTATTCTGCATCACAGCTGCACAGTAATGTAATGTTGTAAAGTGTACAGTAACGTTCAGGATTCTTCCACGCCAGGTGTCTACCATAAAGTACACACTAATTGTGCATTTAAGCTGCACCCTGTTGTGCATAGGAGCACCACAATTACTGTGGATATTCATTGCACAGCATTGTACGCAGTTATTGCGCATGCCCGTGTAATTTTAGTTTGTTTTGTAATGAAAATCTAAGCACTACTGTGGATAAAGGCTCCACGCTAGATGCAATAAAGTTCCTCCATAGTGAGTGTGAAACTTTAATTCCACACTTCTTGCCAGACTGCAGACTGTGTTGGGTCGAAATTGGGGGGGGGGTTTCAAGCCAAACTTGAAACTTACGCTGGAGTCCAGGTAAGTTATAGGACTCTAAGACGACCACTTAATCTCTTCCATTAATTGGGGTGGAAGGCAGAACATCAAGACATAAATCAAGAGTCTGGGCGTGATTCTGATAACTCTTGTAGCACTTAATTATAAGCAGAGATCTAGATTCTTGTTTATATCGATCTACTACGGCTCTGGTACCAGCTCTGCGCCACCATTACGTGGTAGGCCTACTTAATTAAATTCAGTCAACACGATCATACTGTAAGGCTATAAATAACACGATACGATAATAAGTACTATTATAAATTATAATAATATATAATTTTAATTTAACATGATTTAAAGATATAATTATTTAGCTATAAGTTTATTATGTTGAAGTAATGCTAATTGAAGTTTAGCATAAAATGTAACGGTGAAATACTTAAGAAGGAAGGTGAGAAGGTGAAGATGTGTCCCCTCTGTGTTGGAAATGAATCGATGCCATTCACGACGACAATGAGGATATCTGTGAAAGACCGTTTGATTACTAAGAAGTCTTTCATGGAGTTTATGGTCACCGGATGTTGCCTGAGTAAGGAAAGATACTTATTGAACATCGTTCACTTACTAAAACCAAACACTTAATTTCTGTTCCATTTCAATTTTTGTGCACTTTTCTGAGATCACCAACGAAACCGATTTCAGCAGCTTTTACGACCAGAAAACACGTGTTCTAAAAAACCATGTGCATTCATAGCATTTTGTCTATTTTTGTAAGTTTTGTTAGCGTCGCATGCACTTAGTGAATATATAATGAGCATCGTAAAGATTTATGAAACGTGTCCACAAAGACTTAGAATGAGCGACTTCCTTGGACATGCCCCGTAGCACATGAGGTACAAAATAAAAGAACTAAGGTGACATTTCTTTCTCAGTTTCTTGGAGCAGTTGCATCCTACCTGTGCTTCCTTATCTGTACATACAGCAGCAGCATCAACCGCGGTATCAGAAGCACTCGCCATCTTTAGGTAACACATAAGACATATACAAAGCGCGCCACCCATCGTTCTATCGCCCTCGCTATAGCCAGCGCCTATCGCAGATCAGCTGGTATGCACGCACGACGCTACTGCTGGTGGTGGTAGTGGTGGTGGCTGTGGTGGTGGTGGTGGTAGTGGTCTCTCAATGATCTGAAACGCTACAAGTAGATTATATGATGAGCTTCAATTGCTACACTATACGACCGACTGGAATAAATATAAAGGCGATCTATGAACGAAGTTACGAAATGCTGAAGCGACAGCAGGAATGAGGGTAAGCGACTTTGGTTCTATAAGCTCTATTTTTCTCCTCTCTCTGCCTCCCTCCTTCTCTCTCACTCTCTCTCCCACACACACGCACACGCACAGAGTTAAAAACGATGTAGGAACTGCCCTTTCATGTGGAAACAGTGGATGTGTGTAAAAGATAACGAAAGCAAACGTCGCGAGCCGCCCTAATGAGCGAAGCAAACAGTTGCCTAAACATTACATAAGAGCCGCATCAGATTTAAACAGATTCAGCCCATACAATATGCCAGTACACTTTGTATGCAATGCGACGAGCGTCACGTGCTGCACGGTGATCAATCGCAATAGATTTCAGTTACGAACCGCTGTGAAAATACATCATCTTAAACATGATATACAATTAACATAACCTTAGAGAGATCCTTAAATGGCGCCATGCAAAAACCCAACTACACAGTTACATACATACTTACATGCATACATAACAATGTATATATCTATATATCACGTCACCCACAATTGTCTGTGAGGAAGACAACGGGAAACCACCTCACTCATCTCATACCCGGGTGGCATAAGGCCAATGGACCTGCCTTCGGGCAGAGAACTCATCATCATCATCATCATCACGTCACTAGAAATTTAGCACAAGTTATGCAATTTATGTGCACATTGATATAGGTAGGCTATGGCCACTTGACGATTATAGGTGGGCCAACAACTGCGATTTAAGCCGGACTCTTAAATCCGGTAACTTGTTTAATTTCTCTCGTGACATCAGTAGACGGATGCCGTGTGTTGTTTTGCTATTCAAGACCGAGTCATTTACGATGTAGGCCTATAACTAACGTAAATAACAGGCGATGCGTGTCATTGTCACTTGCCAGATGGAGAGAAAAAAGCAGATGCTTCTATTTCTGATTCTTTACGTTTTGTCAATAAGAACATAACGATTCTGAGCCAGAGTGTTTCTGTAATAACACATGATATACGGAACATCTGTCTTTGCTGGAAAACTCTGAAAGGGCGTGAGTCCTCCATCGTAAATATCAAAGGCTGCCACAATATTGCAGCCCAATGTTAAAGGCGACATGGCTAAGGCATACATATGTAATTATCAGCCTCTTTACATCCAAAACCTTTGAATCGAGTGACTGCAAATTCATCTGAGTGACTCTATCTTAAATATCTCGACCCTGAGAAATTTTTGACCGACTTGATTACTGGCCATCATGGCATCGAATATCTTGTGATCAAACTAGTCGTTTTTTTCTTATTGCTTTTCAAAATGATTTGGTTCGTCATGTGCGAGATTTGCTTCTACAATATGAAAATCTAGTGGCCAGTTAGAAATAATTTTCATAATATGATTAAAATTTATACTTAATGCAAAACATTTGCCCACATATTTAGACCCAAATTCGTTTGTTAAACTGGATTTATGATGTCATATTTAGAATATATTTGTGCAGATAATATATAATATATATGCTGCCGCAAATGATCCAAAGTGTATATGAGAATGTAAAGTCAGCAGTCCAAGTGGGCAGAAAGATTGGAGACTGGTTCAGAACTGCAATAGGCACAAGACAGGGAGACCCAATCTAACCAATCTAACCTATTCATCGCATAGATCTAACCTATATTCATCGCATACAGAGTTTCGCACAGAATGAAAGAAAATGGAACGGGAATCACAGTTCATAGAATCAAAATCAACAACCTGCATTTTTTGCGGATGACATAGACCTGATTGCCAAGCAAAAAAAAACAATCAGAAAAATCATAGAGAAAACCATGAAAATTCTATGCACAGAAAGAAAGAATTCGAGATTAAAATTAACACCAGTAAGACAAAGTTAATGATATTTGACAGAAATTTTGATAGACATAGAAATAGGCCTATCTACGGAAAGAAATACGGACGGACGGGTGGATGGACGGACAGACGGAGACGGACGGATGTTTTACGGACGGATGGACAAACGAAAAGACGGATGGACGGATTTTTGGACGGATGAACGAACGAAGTACGCACAGGCAAACATGTGGACGGATGTAACGACAAAAGGACGAATGGACAGCAGCGTTTGGATGGATGCGGACGAGTGGAAGCGTTTCCCAGAAACTCTCTGTCGTAAAAATCTGGAGCACAAACTGTCGCAGAAACGAACAAATGACGACCAAGTACGAAAACGAAGAGAACGAACCAGACAATTAGTGGGAAAGCGACAGGTTTATCGGCGAACAAACATCCGGGCATAACATGAGACGTCGGGTTCTGACGTCAGTTCCGCCAGTGATGTATATTGGCATATTGCTGCACATTTTTTAGTTTATATTTGAATAGCGTCATCATAGAATGGACAAGGCGTCCTTGGGCGGAGCAGTAGTTTCCAATGCTTAACGACATGTTATGGCATCAAAGGCCGTGGACGTCGATTGGAATTTTTTTACAGTTTTCACAGTCTCATTTGTTGCCTTGGACGGAGCTAATGAATTGTACGCTTAAGGATTTGTTCATGACCCCTACACAGAGACCGTCTCAGAAGTGATAGAATCCACACGATCTGAGTTACATGGCTATACATGTTGTAAAATGTTGAATTACGTGTGGCTTTTAGATCTCGACTAAAAACTCATATCTTCCTCCACTTATTTCCCCCATAGGCTGTATCCGTGTCTCCCCGGATTCACTTCTTGGTACTTGACCGAGCGAAGTAAGCAAGACATCCTGGAAATTGGCTTGCACACCGTTTTTGCCTAGTAGCGACCATCGACTGATCCCTGAGCATTATTTGTATTATTTCAGTGGACATATAGAAGTGATCAGATTATTATTATTATTATTATTATTATTATTAAACTTTATAATAATAATAATAATAATAATAATAATAATAATAATAATAATAATAAGTCTGATTTAGGTGCTACGTCAATTGTGTCTTTATGCCTCGCCACAACAAAAACAATATTCGTTCAGTCTAGTTCTTTTATTGTAAGTCGGCGGGCCGTCTGAATTCGGGAATTCCACATGCGGATATTATGTGTATAGATATGCATACATAGGTCTCGATTTATATGTATATATACATGCATACATATATATATGTAGTTAGTTATGGACCACGGAAGAGTCCTGTGGCTGTTTGTCATTTGTTTGTTGGTCAAGAAACACTTTTACTCCATGTGGTTTGTCGTCAGTCGACTTCATCTTCTCACTGCTGCATACACCGTTTCGTCGTCGTCCTTTTAATTCCAAGCAGGAACGAACGCTCTGCCTGGAGCAGCAGCAGGAGACAGACGACCAGCATCTTGTTAATTTCCGACTGGCTTTGTTACACATAGCGACTTTTTCTTCATATCACTCCGTCCATAAGCAACATACCAACCTGCACACACACAGAGCATTAGCTGTTACAACATTCCAATCAATATGATCGTTAATCGACTGGATTTCAATTTGGATGCCATTCCATGTGTTGACTGCCACAAACAAGAATTTCTGCAACTAGTAAAGGATAGACATATACTCTAGCTCACAGAAGACTTGATGTTGCGTCCATCTAGTAAAACAACTGTTTTAGGAATTGGCCAAGAACGTCGACATGTCAAGGCTTTTTGTATTTATCGTGATTATCATGCTAACCTAATATTAATTTTTTATGGGCGTGATATTTCCGATTACAGTGCAGCATGTTTGAAGTGCGTTTGTATTAAAAGTTTCCGTGACGTCATATCGATGAGTCATCTAGTTGTTAACTTGTTTGTGATTGGCTGGCGGCGCACTTCGAACAGGGAGGCTGACGTCAACAGTGATTCCTGCCGACGCGCATAGTATCACGTGAGTGCTCGTCTGGAAAACCTAAAGCCTACGTTTAGATGAACCTGAATTCCGACTTACTTAAAGCGATGATAGATCAGCCACCGTGAGATCATATAAGATGCGACTAAATCAGATCAAAACCTATTACAGGATATTAAGACTACAAGATTAGGTCAGACATTTTATTGTCCAGTACATCCAAGTGCTCTTAACGCTTTCGGTAACTTCTTACAAGGTGCCACGCAAATGTACGGATGCTCACATAAACCAATTTCATGGTTCAAATTAGACGATACCAGTTCCAGTGATTATGCCACTTAAGATCAGATTACGTCCGATGACCGTTAAGAAAAGCGGCTGATAAACTCCTGAAATCGCACTTCTGTGAATCCTCAGAGCAATTTCTTGCGCTTATGTCGACAGTAACTCAAAACAGAGAATTAACTTCAATTTATTACGTGTCTCAATGCAGGCCCATGCATTGGCAATTACATATATACAACGCATCGGCCGAGATTCAAACCTCCGTCGCTATGCTGCCATTCGGCTACCACATCAGCCATTAGACGGTCATTAGGATATCATTACTCTTACTATTGATTTATATTGCGCACATCGCGTTAAGTAAGCCATATGAGATGACGTCACACATGATCCGACTAATGAAGCTGATCTATTGTGTTATAATTAATTGAAGTCTATATAAACATATACTGTATTATTTACTATTCACTGTTCACAGACGTACTGTGATGACGCTCCACAAATTGAATGTTTTTATACGTAAACATCTTTTGTGCAGAACAAAAATTGCCATCGGAGCTAATGGACTCGGTCATTGGCTTCCCGTTGCGTTCTCTCTCCATTCCGTCGGTTCGTCCGTCCCTCTATCTGTCCGTCCGTCCGCCCTTGAATCTATCCCATCACCTGTCTGTCCGTCCGAACTTCTGTCTGTCCGTCCGAACTTTTGTCTGTCCGTCCGACCTTCTGTCTGTCCGACCTTCTGTCTGTCCGTCCGACCTTCTGTCAGTCCGTCCGAACTTCTGTCTGTCCGTCCGTCCATGTATCTGTCCCGTCATTTCTTCCTTCTTCTGTCCCTTCGTCTGTCCGTCCTTCTGACCGTCCTTTCGGCTGTGCCTCGATTGGTCGGCGCAGGTGTCCGGAAAACATGTGCATCAACCGAGCGCACAGCAGGTCTACAGATTTTATTTTTCTCTAATGATTCTGTTTCATGACTAACGATGATTAACTTCATCTCGTTGTTTATGCGACCGTTTACCAAACATATGTCTTCCTTAGCGTAAGCTTCATTGTTCCATGTCTAGTTTATGTATTAACGATGTGGCTATATGTTGATGCCATACGTGCGCGTATACTGCTGGAGTGGTGACATAATTGGTAATTAGCCTACGCTACATTCGTTCAACTTTGCTTCCAGGGTTCGAATGAGACATTGAAATGACAAAGAAATGGCTTTGCTGGAACTCGGAAGACTGCTTTGGCAATAGTCTGCATCATCCACGTAGGTTAGAAGCTCCTATCGGAGTAAATTATTGCTCTGCAGTGAATTATGATTTTGTATTACGATTTCACTTGAAACGACCATCGACTGATGCCTTGGTCATTCTGGTAAAGGTTAAAGTCATTAGATTAGAATAGGTTTGATTAGATTAGATACGGAACTTGAATAACGTCTCAAGTAATATGATGCGATGTAGCGTATTGTATGGTAAAGTAAAACAATTGGGCATTTCTGAAGTCTTTGTCAGAGTCTACAGAACCCCATCCAGCGATAGAAAGCTCGACTGATCCTCTGGACCCACGATATAACAAATGTGGCTGTGATTAACCCGCCTTTCTTGCGGATTTGGCAAATTGCATTCATGAGCCAATGGTTACAATAAGAAAACGATTCCTACAGAAGCGCTTAAGCATTAAATAGGAGCAGGTAAGATTACGGCACACTAAAACGGGATAGATGAACTCTGGCGACCCAGAATAAAATCACTTGAGTGCATGTTCAACGAGACACAAGAGCTATGAGCGAATCGATGGACGGACTTGATTGCACGCAGCGACGAGAAAAGCCACCCAGGAAGAAGAGTGGAAGGGCATGAATAACCCCCTTCCTCTGCAGCTCCATCATCTATTGACTCACCATTATCCTTCCTTCTTAGACCCAGTCGCTATTTCCTGTTGGAACTCGAAGCGTGCTGTCGCTGGAACACCCAGATATATGGCCTGGTCATACATCGCTACCGGGAGTTTGGTCAGCGTATTTACGATACACTTGATGTTAGTAAATCAATTGAACGACATATCTGTAAGTTCCAATCCACCGTCCGACAATGGAAGCTCTGAATAGACTTATCACCAGTTACATGCGGTCATCTGGTGCAGGCAACGGATTCTAGGAGGCGCACAAAGCACGTCTGCTTCTCGAGTTACACAACTATTTGGATCGGCATTTTGCCTGTCTTCAACAATCTTCATTTTCCTCTCCAGTTCACTCGATAATAATGAATAACTCGGTGCTCGTGTCCAGCAGAACAGTGTCGGAGGTTTGCGCTACATAGCAAAACTATTTTGGGACCCAGGAACCTGTATGTTCCGCATTTAGTAGGAGTTGTGCAATTAAGCTGGGAAAATATTTGGGGAGAGATGCCTGGACACAGAACTGGAATAGCCTGCATATGATAGAGAAACCAGAATATTTTGAATGCAACACACAATCCTCTTTACGCTATTAGGCAGGAAACGAAACGGAGAAAGAATGCAAGTGACAGCAGCTGGGTAGGCGAGATACTACTGAGGTCTCGGCAGGCTGAGCGATTGCGGAGAAAATTTGGTATAAAAATAAAATAGTTCAGACGGCGGAAAAGTCAGTCGTAAATTCATCTATAAACAGAAATGTTCGGAGTCGACCACGACGAAGACCGAAGACGGACCCGACGGCCGACAGACAAGCTGTAGAAATCTGTCTAGATTCTGTTTAGTTTTAGCGAAGTTGTTTAAGGTTAAGTGAGATTAAGTGGAGCTCTGCCAGTTTCTGTCTACAACTCAAATGTACCTGTCCATCTGTGTGTGAAACATATGTCTATTAAAATCAGTCCTTTTTGTAATAACCTGAAAGTCTTATTAATGATATAATAAGATCGTCTTCGATTGCCCATGATAGACATAGGGCCAAGCGGTGTGACTTACCTTCGCTTCACAATTTTTCCTAGCAAATGGCCTAATGTCTCAGATACTACACCATCTTATGCGACCTCTTCCAATTTAACTTCACAGTTTCTTATACAACATGACGCATAGTTTCAGCTGATAGATCACCTTAGCACAATACTTTTGCGATCTGTCCCATTACAAGCGACAAGACCAGAGTGAAAGCCACCTATACATGAAAAGCGAAGCATCCATGTTTCAATCCGACTGTGTTCAATGTAATGTAATTTTTAAGTGCGCATTTATATAGCGTCTCTTAAAGAAAACTCATCTCAGTGCTGCCCACCTGATAGCACAAGACACACACACACACACATATATATTTATATAGTTGATGATCGTATCTGTTACGGTGAGTTTGAAGCGTTATGTCGTAATCGTAATCGTAATCTCGAGATTTCTACAGCGCCCAACGAAAGCTAAATCGCGGGACCAGCTTATTCACAGGCGCTCAATCAAAACAAAATCGCTAGGCAAAAGGGTTCGGTTCCAGGTCAAGATCCAAGAGTCAGGCAGTCAGACAGTCGGACGGCTACGGTGGATGATGTTTGAAATTGAAGCGAGAAGAGAGATAAGGGGAAGAGGAAGAATAACATCACGTTCATTATACGAGCTAAAAAGAAAGTTTAGGCAAAACAGTCGGTAGATGGCTGATACCTGAATGGCGGTTGAGTGGCGAATGATTACAAGAGTTATTGTCTAAGGCAAAATTGTGCTATTCACCGAAAATAAAGGTAGTTCGGTGTGTCCAGTGTTAGACAAAGTGCATCAGCGCGTGACAAAGAACCGCTGACTCGTGACGCTTAATTTCCGGCTATTTCGTTTATGAATTGTTGATGCGCAAATGAGGAAGTCCACTTCCTGGCCAATTATACACGCAGTGCAATGTTTAAGTAGGCCACCGGCCTATGTAATTAATCCAAGGTTTCCAGACTAGCATCCATCACAAGCTGTGGAGCAAGTATTTTGTAGTTGTCGTCCCTCGGCGTGTTTTGTTGAACACTGGCCTTGTTGACGGGTTGGTGAACTCTTGGACAAATACATGAACTGATGTAAGTGCAACTGCACTTCTGCTTCTGTTCACCTCTTTATTGATACTTCCCTTTCCCGCCTCTCTGCTTACAGAAGTTCAAGGTAAAGCACTTATAATGCCTATACCTGCACTATTGATTCTGCGTGGATGCTCATGTATGCAAGTAGTTCTATAGGCTATATGTTACGTGCAGACGTTTCTACACACGCAGATTTATAGATTTATATGTAGGCCTCTATTTATAGGGTAAATGTGAGATGTAGGCCTAAATGTCCACGTTTTTTTCTAAAGCGACCGTATGGCCTCTACCCTGCTAATTTTTCAACGAATTTATCGGATAAGGTCCTTTACCTGATGTATGTTATGAGCACTAAACTGGTTCTAACCAGTCTTTCCCTCTTCACTCTTACCACAAGTTCTGGTTTGAAGAAACTGCCGATGACACGTCGTAAGTTTAGCCTACTCAAATGTCGTAGCTAAAATAATATGGTCGTGCGTACCTTGTGCCTCTGTTACATGGTGCATGTGTGTATGCTCGTCTTTCTCTCTCTCTCTCTTGCTTTCCCTCTGGTTCGCTTTCCTTCTGGCCCTCTCTAGCTCACTCTGAATTACTCACTTGCTCACTCTCTCAGTCTGTCTCTATCTCTGCCTCTATGTGTCTATCTCTTTATATATAGACCTAAGTGTGTCTTGTCGTAGGTGTTTGAGGTTTCATACGTACGGTGGCAATTGTATTATGTATATATTTACGACCCCGTCTTTATTTATTTATTTCAACTGCTCCAAACAGACGTTTCTTTATTCATTTGTCGGTGTAGTGTCTTCTGCTGCTGCTGCTGCTGTTGTTGTTGTTGTTGTCCGGCTTCTATTCCCCACACAGTTGCCTCTTCCCTTTTGAACATTTTCTGACGCAGTTTTATTTCATTCTGTCACCCCATCTGTCACATAACATCCATCTGAGCAGAGATAAGTCGACGGAGGCGGAGGCTATTAGCTTCGTTAGTTTTCTTTCATCCTTCTTTATTCGCGCATCAGATCGTCTTCATCCAGATAAACAAGGTGGGCCTTTCGCTGCTTTGGTTCACAGTACCCGTCCAGCTCTGCACCATCCGTCTCTTCTATGTCCATCAATTTCCATTCTCTCTCTCTCTCTCTCTCTCTTTCCTTCCCCCACTTTCTGTCTAATTATGGAGACAGAGACAGTGTCTTTTTTCTCTCAGCTTTATTCACTTTCTGAATTTCTTATTCACTGTGTTCTTTCATCTCTTCAGACGCTTCCATCGTCCGTTCGTCCGTTCAAAGGTTCCCAGCTCCTCTACCTCTTATCATTCCTTCCACGCCCTGTTGCATCTCGTCCGTCCCCTTTTCTTTCTTTCTTTCTCACACACCCGTTATCTATCTTGTCTCCTTTCCTTGGTCTCTGTCTCCATTTCTCCACTATTTAATTTACCCTCCCTAGCTCCCTCTTTCTTTTCATTTCCGACTCTTAGTCCCTCAGTTTGTCACGTAGCTATAGTTAGTACTCCATCTATCTTTCCACCTACTTCTCTTTCCTTCTATCCATCTTTCCCACTATCCATATTTGCATCCATATTCTCAATGCTTCATTCGTCATTGTTGACGTTCTTCTGCATGCTCTCTTCTATCGCCGTCTCTTTCTTCTGTCTACCTAAGGACGCCGAGCCATCTTTCTGAAACTCTATCTCTATCTTCATCTTTTCTCTGTCTGTCTTAACATTGTCTCTGTCCCTCTGCCTACGTTATGTAGCTTTGTTTCTCTGTTAACTCGATACGTTTGTGACGCAAATAGGCTAAGTGCTGGCTAGATTCAATTAGCCAGGTCATGAGAGATGTAAATAACGTATGCATGTGTGCAAACTGTGAATCTGTTAATATTCTATAAATATTTATTTATTTATTTGTCTGAGTGGAATTAAAGATGACTTTCTGTCACAGATGAATGACTCCAAGAAGCTCATCCGGATGCACGATCAATCACACACACGCACATGCATACATCGACACATACATTCGCACGCACACACGTCTCAAGTGCACAATTTCTAAATTACTACCTACCTCAATGACGACTTGATTAGAGGATGCGACACAGTCTGTCAAAAGATCCAACGAACCGTTAATTAAGGCTCAGTGGAGCGAGTGGATTTAGTCGGATTTTCATTAATAAACAGGAGAGCTCGTGCATAGAGTTTTCTGTGTCTTTACATAACATAACATAACTAACATAACATAGCAGGGCTTAAGTAGTTCAGTAGACACGTAATCTGTGTTAGAACCACTGCAAATTAATCAGGAATTTTTATTAGCCAATCTTTTATGGCTGCTTCTCAAACGTCATGATAGTATCGACTAAGTCAGTACTATAATCCAGAATATTCACAAGTCTACAACTCTTGCCCTGAAGAATTTCTGCCCTAATGTTCTTTTCAGTTTCTTGAATAATTTATATCTGTGGCCTCGAGTCGTCTTGTTCCGTGCAAATTCAAAGGACCTCTCCCAATGCACGACCTCCTTTCCACTGATGATTTTACAATCTTCAGTTAAATCTCCTCTTCTCCTCTTTCTCTCCAATGTTGTTAGCCCACAATTTCTCAAATGTTCTTCATAGTTCAGACCCTTGTTACCCCAAATCATTTTGGTAGCTCTATGCTGCAATTTTTCCAGTAACTGCGATTGAGTGTCTCAGACGTAGGTCGTCTGAAATTGTAAGGGTATGGATGTCCGGTCCGTGCAGCGAAGTTCTGCCTGGATTGCCAAATTTTAGTCTTCATCGAGAGGAAATGAATCCTTAAAAAGATATTGCTCTGCAGCTTCAGACTGTTGCACCTGAGTCTCGTGATGGAGCGCATGACACGTGTATTCACGGTCACTGATGCCTTTGCTCTGGGCAATGCCTTTTCAGTTCACGACGAGAGACGGCGACAGATCCCTCAAGGGCTGACTAATCATACGACATATCTTTTTCCTATGAGTCATGGTCTGAACAGGAGTCGCCAGCGAAGCCCCATTTCATGCACCGTTGATTAATACAGGTGTAAAAACAAACATGGTGTTTCTCATGGCCAGAAGGAGACTTATACAACACCAGTCTGAGGAGTGTCAGTTGCTGCTGTTTATAGACTACTATATGACGAGGCGGTCGTTGAGGCCATGTATATTCATCGCCTATAAATAAATAAATTTTATACATTTTCATATAATATGTTGATGTCATAAATTTGAAAAATATGGTATCTCTTGCTGGCGTGTGCGCATCAGTGCATCAGAAACGCCAAAGCTATCATTTCAAGTTCGCTTCCGGGGGTTATTTGTAAACAGTGATGCATAAACATGTGCAACATTCCTCTAAGCAGAATATTTCGATCAAAACCAGACGATATAAGTTAGCTTTTAAGCAGTTTAATACTGAGTTAGCTTGTATACCATGCAAATCAACTGATTTTGCTGCATCAGTCCGTCTTGTTAGATATTATCGACGATATTTCGAAGTTGTCAACGATCAGGCTTCAGACCGAAGATTTGTAGCATAGCGCTAACTCAAGTAAAAAACACAGTCTTTTATTTGTTAATTATAATTAGACGAACAGTTCAATCACAAAGTACTTAAAATCGTTGCAGTTTCTAAACGCATGAATCTATCAATGAGATTTATAAATCAAACTTTTAGTTTAGCAACTTGATATACCATTGCTACCAAATCTTCGCGCTCTGTGCAATGCATTTTCGTCCGCTTTTATGGGCCCTTCTCCCGAAGACAGCAGACCAGTACAGCTGTTTCAGATCGGCCTTCTACTATTATGCAATCATAGGTTTTCCAAAACCTGCTGACTCATCACACCGCAAGCTTGACGTTTTCTCGCTCAGGCGCCCACGTGATAAAATACGCTTCGGCAAGAATCACTGATGACGTCACCCGCCTGCATGTGGGGCGCCTTCAGCTAATAACACCATCCCACCACATGCATATGATCCGCTCATGCATAAACAAATCAATAACCCGATGATGCAATGAAATTTTCTATACAAACGCGCGCTTGAAATTTGCTGACTAATCAGCATAATATTCTGTTCATAGACATGAAACAACATGGCCATCGGATATAAGTTCAAGGCAGCGAATGCAATAAGTGTCAGTTTATATAGCACAATTATTTATGACAATATACATCCATAAGAGAATAGCCTGAGGCTGGTCTAATTTAATAATGCATAATAGCGTTAGCATAGCAATAACAAATTAGGACTAATATACGTGCGTTCAGTTAAAAAATACTGACATTTCTGGTTGGCCTAAAGACCTGTGCTCTTGAACTGATTAATAGTCGTCTATCGTGTGCGGCAGTTGGTGGCGATTAGTGTGAACATAATCTCTATTTTGCCTGAGATAGTTCAGAGTTTCCATGGTGACTGATTAGCTTAATTTGCAGTATTAACAGGTACTTTGAAAAGCGGGTTAGCAGCGGATTAATCCGAATTTTACGTTAGCATGAGCCTAATTGAGGAGCCCTTTCCAGGTCGCAAGTCTATTACGCCTGCCGAGGTAACTGTTCGGTCGATTGTTTCTCGATTTTTGTCTGAATGGTTTCTCTTAGCGAAACATAACTTGCAGCTTTATGTATTTCGGAGAGTACTTAATAATTTACTAATATTAATAATAATTAATTAATGACTAAATGAACATACATTGGTAGCTTTTCACTGGTCTGTATGTTCGCTTGTTATCCATGCAAAACAAGCAATGAGTTTAAGATCTTATTGCTTATGCGTAACTGTCCTGCAGGCCAAGGTCAATTTTATCTTAAGGAGATACGTATCTCGGTATCCTCCTCAACACCTGGCCGCCGCAGAGCCCTTCGTTCTGCTGGGCAAAGGGATCAGATTGTTCTGTTAGCCAGAACAGAAAAGGAGCTGATTAAAAGCCTCGGGTGGTTGGTCCATAATGATAATAATGATAATGACGACGACGACGATGACAAAGAAGACTATAATATAGTAGAATGTATGTATGTATATTTATATCCAGACACTTAATATAACGCCTTTTTAGTACCTCCCAAAAGCGCTGCACACATGAGTATCCAATTGATACAAACATCTTGTTGTAAAACAGTTCCAAAAAGTATGCTTCACAGAGTAAAATGCAACAGCAACAAAATGTAAACAAACAGTGTAGACTAAAGGCTAAAGAAGCGTAGGTATGCGCTCGAAATTAAAGGGCAGTGAGCCCAGAAACTCAAAGAAAGAATAAATGAAGGAAAAAATGAAGGAAGGAAGGAAGGAAGGAAGGAAGGAAAGAAGGAAGGAAGGAAAGAAGGAAGAAAGGAAGGAAGGAAGGAAAGAAAGAAGAAGAATGCAGTTTACTAGCAAAGCAAGTTAGAAGATGCTATGCAGAGCTATGAAATTCGAAGCATCTTGTGGTTATCGCCATATGATTTTCAAAAAAGGAAAGTCTTCACGAGACTGTTCAACTGACTGGGAGACTATATGCACTGGATATAGTCAAAGTTATAGGGTTTTTCATCAGGGTATACATGAAACAATGTTTTGGAAAAAACTCATTACCTCGAATAATTTACCTTAGCTAAGCTTCGAGTTATGTTTACTTCATATCCATTTTCCCTGAAAATGTCGCTATATCTTGCTTTCCATTCTTAATGTTACAAAGGAAAAAGTCATTCGTTCGTCATCAACATCGACGATGATTTATTTCATGAAATCAAAGAGATGATATTAAAACTCTTACAAATGATGTGCGAAGCATCAGTGGCCGATCAGGGACCATTTGTCACGGGCATTAAACTCAACGGGGTCTCCGATTTATGCGTTTCATATGTGTGCTTTTTTATTTAATTCATCTCCCTCCCACAGTCAATACAACCACTGCCGAGGAGCTGCACGTTATGAAAGTGCTCTGCGCCTCACCATCCTTCTATCGCCACATGCGAATCATATAAACGCCAAAGAGCTTATGTTTCTCAGCATTTTATAGCGCCTTTTAAGAACCCCTCAAAAGCAGAATGTATGCAAATGATGCTCATGGTTTCCACTTTGCCAATGAAGAACAAGAAATAGAAAAGACGAGAAAATCAGAAATTGGCAAAAGAGAGTACAATCACCTGAAAGATAGACAAGAAGTGGAAAAGAAAAACAAAAGGAAAGAAAGAAATTTAAGAAAAATATTTTTAAAAATGAAGGAACAAGAAAGAAAGTAAACATTAATAGAAGATATCAAACTTATGAAGAAGGAATTGATGAAGAATAGGAAGAAAAGACGATAAAGATAGAAGAAGTATGAGAAAAAGAATGAACAGCAGTAGGAGTGTGAAGAGGAAGAGAAGGATAAAATAAGTCATTTTGAGAAAATAGAGTGCAGAGAGAGAGAGAGAGAGAGACAGAGAGACAGAGAGACAGAGAGACAGAGAGAAACTTGCGCAGAACAATATCGAAATGGACAGATGATTCAAGAACACAAAAAAGCGAACACTACCTTTACTAACAAACATTCGGTAGCAAGCATGCGCAACTGATAATGATCTGGACAGGTAAGCATGCACATTCGTAATAAAAATCTAAAATAATCTTCGCAGGTGTGTGTGACTACATTTTATGGACGGCAGCGGCAGATGATAGAGACTTTGCCTTGGGCGCCCTGAGTGGCAGCGCGATGGCAAGATGCTTTCGTTACGAGTGCGACAGACAGTTTCCTCTGACCAACGACTACTACATGCATAGACTGTAGGTGCTCAGTGTAAATTATTTAGCAGATTGTGTTTTCACACAAATTAATGAACACCTGCCTGTCTTCTTTTCTGTCTCCTTCTGCCTCTCCTATTTTCTCCTGGATTTTGCCTCTTTCGTACTCTACATTTTCCTTTCAGTGTCTCTGTCTCTGTCTGCTAACTGTTGCTGATTCTGTCTTTGTATCTGTGTATATGTGTGTCTCACTGTTTGTTTCTTTAGAACTCTAATGATGCTGTGTAGTGAAGGTTTTAGTCTGACTGTCACTGCCTGTAATCTAGCTGCTAGTACCTCAATTAACTGCACAGCGGATAAAAATTACACGTAAACCTATTTATTCGTTTGAAAATTGTTATACAATTATAGGGACGTGTTTATACAGTCGATCATTCTTTCCATAAAATGAAGACAGTTTTTCTTCAGCATCTTCTAACTATGAGTGATAGGCTTTGTTTGGCTTCAATAGATCGGAATTTGTATCTGTGGCGTTGGTAGATGAGACTTACATAATTAAGAAAAGTCACAGCATGTTCTTTTGGCGTACAGCACATTCGACATCAAGTTTTCTTAAAGATATTTATGGTGTTATCTTAGTGAACAATCTGCTTGTGATGTTAAGCACAGCGTTCTCTCTAACTTGGAATCTAATGTCACTGGCAATATTTACGAATATATGCCTTTGATATTGTTTTCGTAGCACTGTCTGTGTGTGCGTATGTGTGTGCGTGTGTGTGTGAAGCAATGTTGTACATATTATTGTTTTATGGCTTCAGACGTAATCAAGCACTCATTGATGCTGCGCCGACCGTTGGTGTTAAAAGATAAAAACTCTAGAGTAGGAAACCACTCGTAAACCAGTTGTGAATTGTATGCTAGTCGGTCTATTACTTATGTAGTATAGACAGCCGTTTAGGCCTATATTACTTTTGATCTCGTTGCATTACAACACTCTACAGCTCTTAACACCAGTTTACACCATCCATCACTTTATATTCCAGTCCATGGTAATGCATCCGGGCAACCCATCAAATCACACTTGCACCGTAATGATATTACATTACATTGTGGCGCCTTTGTTGTTGATGGATATTGCAGAGTGTTTTCGTCGAAACACATTTGAGCAATTTCTTTATATCCCTCGGGATATCGAGCTCTCCCGTGGCTTCATCCGGCTAGACCGGCGCAAAGGGAAATGAACAGATTTCTCAGGTAGAACACACTCGTCAAAGGCGCAATTAGGGGAGCGGCAGGAAACGTGGCAGTATCAACATCACATGTCGTTCGGGGCCAGTT
Source organism: Norana najaformis (assembly GCA_964023275.1). Lineage (NCBI taxonomy): Eukaryota > Metazoa > Annelida > Clitellata > Crassiclitellata > Hormogastridae > Norana > Norana najaformis. The sequence continues at coordinate 20,523,088 of OZ029913.1, read as the reverse complement.
CTTTAGCGGCGCAATCAGCCAAAACAGAATTAGACTCACGCAGACATCGATGCCAGCAAAACAACCAAGGAACTGACTGTCAAGGAACAGGCAGTCAGCGACCGGTGTTCATCTGGCATAAGCCACGCTAAAATTAGGCGATGCGACAACGAAAATAAGGTGATTATGTAACAGCACTCGGCGGTTCACTGCGCACGCGAAGCCCATTGTTCGTGATTCTGATTGAATCGGCCTGTAGACTAAGTAAAGCAAGTGGGCTTCTGCAACTTAGTCCAGAAGTGGATGGAGTGCATATTTTATGGAGTGTAGCAAAGACTCGGAGTTTTGGCTCCCCATCGGTCGGAAGCTACGTAATTGGTCGATGCACTTAGCAGAAAACGCACGGAGCCATTCCGAGTCACTGCGCACGTGAACTTGGGAGAATGGTATCCTGTAACCTTTCAATTTTCGGCCGATGAGAGATCACAAGTCAGCCGCGTGTTGACCAATTTATCTGATGCCACAAATGAATGACAAATGCTGGTAGCTCATTGGATGCGACGTTCCATCAGACGATGAAATGACGCTCTTGGGAGATTTACTCCGTCTCATGGTACGCAAAAACTGCTTTGAGAAATAGGAAATAGGACCAAGTAGAGTTGTATGTGAGTATCTGAATATTAGCAGAAAATGACAAGAACACAATTTTTCCTATTTACACACACATGCACACATGTGTATATATATATGTACATATGTGTGTGGTTTTGTACCCATAATATGCATGAACATGTTTACATAATATACAGGCATATGTGTATATATGCATAGGTGTGTGTGTGTTTACACCCATAATACGTAAACAAGAAGGTGGCTACAAAACATTAACAAGCTCTTGTAGGCCAATTTGGATAAGAAGCATATACAAGTTAAACAGTTCCTCTGGCCAACGCCAATGCGCTTGTCCGTAATTACTCTTAGAGGTGCATGCACGCGTAGACAAGTAGGTAAATAAATATGCGCTATATCAATTCCTATTTCAAATGTTTAGCCTGTATAAATATTTTTAACAGTAGTATTTGCTACTATATCTGTGTGCTATGGTGCATCGTGGTGCTGATGGCACGAGTATGGTTTGAGTGAGCATCAGCTTCTCTACGAGACCTAACGAGACCATACGATTTTTTTCTGACCTGAAGAATGGTTCTAAACAATGTTAATGAATTGTTTACTTAACATTCACTTCGACCACTAAACACCACCAGAACTTTGAGAATGCTTCAACTTGAGAAGGACTGTAGACTTTCAGTCTGGAATTATAGTTCCAAATAAGTTTGCACAACCAGGTACTGTACTCTGTAATATTTCTCCTTACAGAAAACACCTGAAGTGTAAGCGTGTTTAAGAAACAATAACTGACGGGGCTTTGAAAAATAAATAGAATACAGCTCCTTTATGAGTGTTAATATTACAGCACAGGTGAATGAGTGTAAAGATGAGTGACCCTTCTAGCGGAACAGCAGTTACTCCTATTATTATTATTATTATTATTATTATTATTATTATTATTATTATTATCATCATCATCATCATCATCATTTCAATTATGATACAAATCAATTGTTGCTGGAGCAACTAGAGCTGCTGTGGCGTCCAGGCTGGCACACTGGAAACAGGTCGACTAGCTGCACCTCCGAATCTCGTGATCTTGTCTTTAAGCGCCGTGGTGAAGAAGCAACCCTGAGTTAGCGGTCGCGTAAGTGTAGAGCGTTCTGTGGGCGTTTCTTCGATGGGGCTCAAGAACTTCCGGTGTGGATCGGACGAACATCCAGTACCACCAACTCCCTCCTCTTCATCGCCGTCGTCGTCTGCTACGAAAGCACTTGCAGGATCGGTTGGGGCCCGTCGGCTGGGTCTCGACGACCAGTTCCAGGTTCTCTCCTTTTCTTTAATCTTGGCTTCAGGCACGGTGATTGTTCTCTGGAATTGCCAGTCTTCGCTTAAATCTGGCTCCAAGAATGTGCCATTAAAGGCAGTCGCGTTAGATCGCTGGATGGCAATGGAGAGGCGTTGGAACAGGAAAGAAGTCTCCCTCTTGTCTCCCGATACTTGGGTTAAATGGCGTCCGATTTTCTTGATGAGGCTAAAGCCTTTCTGATTTATGGGGCCTAGAGTCTCGAAGGCCAGAGGGACGAAGCAGTGTGTCGAGAGAATATATCACTGTTTTTTGAGGTCTTTCGTTCTGCTGCGATCTCAGCAGCAGCACCTGCGACCACGGCTGTTCTGGATCGATAAGAGACTGCCAGAGTATCGATTACTGTGGCGTCCCAGGTCAAGCATTTACCCCCTTCCCAAGGAATGAGGGTTGCTCCATCAGGTCGTCGGCCGTCGGACCTAACCAATCCTGCTGGTTCTTTAGTTGATGGAAAGCCAGCCTTCACGAGGGCGCGCCACACGATGTCATTGATACAGGCGTGTCTTGCTGTTCTCCCTGGGCCTAAAGGGCATGCTAGACCGTGCGAGCCGTCCGCAGTGATCAGAAACCCGCAGAGGCAAACGTGAGGGGCGCACAAGTCTATCCCAAGTCTTAGGCCTGTTGCGATGCGTACAGCCTCATCGTCTAGCCTCAAGCCGCAGGCACTTATGGGCAGCGCCAAAAGCCAGTCGCCAGAGTGTGGTGAAGAAACTGCCTTAAATCTGGCTTCGTGGTACTCGGATGTTATTGAGGCTCTGAGGGTTGCCAGACTCTTTTGAAAATAATAATAATAATAATATTATTATTTTTATTATTATTATTGTTATTATTATTATTATTATTATTGCTCCGTCTGAGTATACCTATTAAGGCCAACGCATCAATAAAATCCTAAATACTTATGCAATCTAACTTATCAAATTACGCAGTCTTAATTGTCTAAGACGGAAAACTGCTTTCTATGCAGCCCATGAGTCGTTCAAAAACTGCATTGAAATCTGCCAAGATGAGACGCAAAGACGACGGACGATTCGTCCACAGTGAGGAGAAGCAGAGGACGAAGCATTGATTCCCGTTCCACTCATCTGCTTCAGCATCTCATCATTGCACACTGAACTCCGTCTGAACTCATTATAATATATTATATATAATGCTTTAGCGTTAAGCAGTTATATATATATATTACATATTATATATATATATCCGCATCCGCAGTGGACTACTTAACGCCAAACGCATTATATGTAATGTATATTATAACGAGTTTGGCTTTAAGTAGTCTACTGCGGATGCGCCAGTCGTCAGGTGGTGACACCTCTGTCCGCCTTCCTACATGGGCCGATTTAGAGATGAAGGAAGTGAGGAGACGGAGTATGGAGGTCGTTTCGGCGATTCGATTAGACGAAACACGACGACAGCCTTCGAGTTGAAACGACGGTCGACGGTCAGAAGAGGATCGACGACGACGACGACGACGACGACAGCCAACTGCTGCAGCTGCAGAGACCGGGTCATCGTCCGACCGGCGTTCATCTCATTCGCCTGTCATCTGAGAATCTTCTCCCTTCGACTGAATCATGCTTAGACACAGACAGACACAAACGCACACGTACAAACGCACATCCCTCATTTATTTGGCCTGTGATGGCTTCGGCTTTAACATTATCCACGACACATCTAACGCTACAGCAGGCAATACACGCAGTAGGTTATAATAGATCACCAGGTTTTTCCATCTGACAACAAAAGCAGCCTTTACAGGTGCTGTACAGGTATACATGCATAATGCTATTTATACTTGCTTCCAAAGCGCCCCTGTATGGTATATCACTCAAAAGAAAGCCACAACAGCTTACTGGTTTACTCGCAAAAATCTTCATTGTGATAGTATGGTTGCACTCAAGTTATATAAAGTATCCGCTAGAGTGAGTGTTTCGATGAAAATGTAAGGTGTATTGTTAATAATTAATAAATCAAATGATCGAGCGGCTTAAGATAAAATTCTCAAATGCAATCTCCGTCCAGCAATTCAGGCTATGAAATTTGTGCTTTGAGTGTCAATTTGCCGCATGTTTGCAGAACTGCGATCATCTTTCCTGTACAATGAATGAAAGGTGTTCAAGAAGTACGAAGACTAAACGACGTTTCTCACCATAAGCGGCCCTGCCGCAGCTGAAGGATTCGCTTTGTCATTTTCCACGGAAGGATTCAAACCGCCGAGCATCAATGGAAAAATCTCTCAACTTCTCTTATTACGCCGGCGCTAAAGAGTTGCTGGCGTTCAACAACTGGTACAGGAACTATCACGGCTACCTGGCTGCAACGGTCTGTCTTCTCGGGGTCATCACGAACCTTCTGAACATCGCCGTGCTGACCCGACGGGACATGGTATCGGCGACCAACTGTATCCTCACAGGACTCGCCATCTCCGATGCACTGACGATGGCCGCCTACCTGCCGTTTGCTCTGCGCTTCTACGTCCTCTACGGATCGGAGACGACTCCCGAGCGGAACACGCTGACGGCCGTCCGTTTCCTGCTCTTCTACGCCTGCTTCAGCGTCGTCGTGCACACCGTCTCCATCTGGATGACGGTGACGCTGGCCATCTTTCGATACATCTTCGTCAGGTACCCGCGCCAAGCAGCCACTCTGTGCAGCCTCGACAGAGCGAAGATAGCCGTCTTCACCGTCTACATCACAAGCCTCGTCGTCTGCCTACCCAACCTGGCCACGATCGGCGTCCAGGGCGAAGGCAGGAGAACACCAGACAACAGCGCAGCCGTCGATGACGCAAGCAACCTTAACGCGAGTTCAGTGATCATCTGGACGGTGAGGTTCAAGCAGCACAGTCGCGCCGATATCTTCCTCTATAGCTTCAACTTCTGGATCCAGGCGCTGCTCGTGAAGCTACTTCCGTGCATCGGCCTGACCATCCTCAGCCTCCTCCTCGTTCGAACGATGCGACGGGCGGACGCCAGACGGCGCAACCTCATGTTCGCCTCCGACCGACAACCGGATGTAACGCCACGACGACATCTTTTTCGCGCTAGTCGAAACCGGAAGACGAATCGAACGACCAGGATGCTGTTGGTCGTCGTTGCTCTGTTTTTGGTGACGGAGTTTCCGCAGGGAGTGACCAACGTGTTTTGCGGAATTTCGAGAACGTTCGTCGAAGAGGTCTACCTGAACCTCGGCGACCTGATCGACATCCTGGCTCTGACGAACAACGGAATCAACTTCGTCCTCTACTGCGCCATGAGCAAACAGTTCAGAGACGCATTTGTTCAGTTCTTCGTCACTTCCGGCGCAAGGCCCCAGCCACTTCTGGCCACGCGACAGAGAAAAACATCGACCTATGTCTAAAATAAAGGCAAACTTCTATTGTGAGAAAGAAGTCACTTGGGCATCTGTTTCAAGTAGAGACACTGAGTCAGCGTCGAGAAAAGAAGACGAAAGCATCAAACTGTATTTAAAGTAGAGATGCTGGAGTCACCGGGTGACACAGAAAAACTAAAGTCACTGCGTCAGTGTGAAGGGAAACAAAGCGAAACATCGACGTGTATTGAAAGTAGAGGCGCTGGAGTCATTGGGTGACACAAAAGTTCACGCAGTTACTCTGAACCATCATGAAGTAAACAGCGGGAAACTTCGACCTATTTTGAAAGTAGAGGAACTGAGTCGATCTGCTACCAGTGAGCAGTGCGCTTTTATGAAACATCTAATTAACGTTCAGTTCAGAATTCTTAAGCATATTATTGTCATTTTCATGCGACTGTAGCCAAAATCCCGGAGGCAACGGTCAAAGGAATCATGACACTGGAAAGCGCAATCATTCTGCCATCGACTGGATGCGAGTAGAAAGCCATTTCCGGTGATTATTGTTAGCTTCAAACGTTGAAAGTTTTTACAGAGCACAACCTCAGATCAGTGTGACATATCGAACTGTTCAGTTTCTGTAACAATCACCTGATTATTTTTAATGAATGCGATGACTTTCCTTGTCATTCACGTCTATTAAATAGTCTACTGGTATTTGATAATCTGTTTCAAAGACATAATTTTCATCGTTCTATAACTCTTCTTATTGTCATCGTCCGCAGCATTATCATCCTCCGCATCATTGTTATCATCATCTCATCATCATCCTCACCATCGCCAGTATCATTGTCGTCGTCGCGAATTTCATCTTCATCATGATCATCATCGCCAGCATTATCATCATCGTCGTCGTCGTCGCCATTATAATCATCGTCCTTAGCCAGTACACATACGTTGGGATTATGTTGGATGAACAATGAGTTAAACGCAAGGTGGATTTAATTCCTAGTCTGGATTTTTCCTTGATCTAAACCACCAAACGATGCCTCTGGTCCATCTGGAGAGACGGTCTCAATGATTTCTCTTCTCTGACGTCGTTAACTGTCTATTCATAGGTCTGTCTAACAGAATTGCTGGTCGACTGAACCAACGTCTAATCGCCGACGTCTGATACATAGCTGTCTGTCTGAAATGTTCCATAATGTCTATCTCTGATCCTTTTCTAGTTCCGTGGACTTAATTCCTATGAGTCTCCCTGGACGACTGCTTCCCACCTTTAGGGCCAAAGCTATAGAAAATCAAGGACCGCATTCACTATGAAGCCTGTCATCGGCTGCCATTTAGATGGTGAATTATCCTGCAAAGTAAGGCACGAAGCTGCCCAATATACGTCTATGTTAGTTGCTATAATATCAGACTATGCGACAATCGGTGCACACGGTTGAACCCGGATAATGTCTACCTTCCGTGGAACAGCCACAGTCGAGCCAAATTTGTTCCACGGGTCAAAAGAGAGGCTGCTGGAATGAAACAAATTAAGACTTTATGCAACGTTTATTATAGCAGCATGCGCTGGGGCCAGGCAACACAGTTAGTTTATGCTACTTCATAGCGACAACCTTTATTCACAAGTCCCTGTCCGTGATAATATGAGCAGCAATGATGGCGGTCACGATGACGACGACGACGATGACGACGACGAGGAAGACGACGACGATGCTGATGTTCCCTTAGTAGTCTTCGATTCTGTGATTTTCAATATGGATAGACTTCAGTAATTTAAAGTATCCCATATCCCACAAGTGAGACGTACGGGAGGCGCTCATTTCGCTTTCTTTAGGCCCTTGAGCGGGCAATGAACGAATTCCAAGTCCTGGACACCGTGCCAGTGCATCGCAGGACTTGCCGTTTATTTCCCAGCATACGCCTGCACCAAAGACGTGGTCTAAGACGTTAAGTAATGAAACCATTAACGCTCTGCCTGTGTCTTTGGGCCGATAGCAATATTAGCACTGTAAAATATTCATAAGAATTCCATTCCCACTGCCAAAGAAATATGTAAGCACAACTTCAAGCGACTATCTAAATAAATGTCAGCAAACACCTTCTTTATAGACGTTTCCATTATGTTATCAAAAAGAATCCATTTCTTAGCTTGAGATCCTGAAAAGATTTGACTAGTACCAGATTTAAAAAACTGGCCCTGAAGGCCATGATAACAATCGCCATATAACTTAGTCGTGTACGGATGTGATATTTGAACGCTGGTTGTGCCTCTGCTGAGTTGACCGGCCTTCCAAAATCTGTCTCAAATTCAAACGCCACACCCGCGAAACAGTAGTTTTTAAGCTTTAGATCTAGTAAAGTAAAGTTAAAGTAGTGTGCAAGCTTAGTCTAATACTAGAGGTTCTACTCATAGTGTTGCTGTATGGTTACCGTGATTACGGTAATGATGGTGATGTTCGTGATGGTGGTGGTAGTGGTATTAATTTTTATCGAAAAGAAAGTGCACAACAATATTTACAGGTGATGTTTTGAGGTGATTTCCATGTGCATACACAGAAGAGATTATTGGGCTTCACATGCACCTCAGCTCACACTGTATCGTTGAACGGTCCAGGCATCTAAAGACTGCCGAAGGACCCTTTCCGTGCATCACAGAAAATAAGCAAAACGAAGCAAGGAGCTCAATTTTAATGTACCGTCTTTGTTACCATTCAGCTCAAAAATATTCTCAGACTGCATGAATAGAGTTTTCAATTCTTGCAGCAGCTCCCTTTCTGTCTAGAGCTCGGTAGATGTGTATCGCTGTTTCAGCTGAAGACTGCAACAAACGCACATCGTTTTTGAACATCTGGCGATTCATTGCTCGAACGCCCGCATAGTAACGAGGAGTAAAGGTCCGAACCTTCCCTGGTCACTGAGTGCTGACTTTTAGAAAGTCCTGACTCTAGATGCCGTGTCATTAGTTAGTGGCGTCACACAAATCTAGGAAATAGTGATAAATAAATTCGATGAAATGCAGTTAAGCGAATATATTCTTTGTGCTATACTCAGAACTGAAAACTGACGTTGAAATAAGCGCCCTAGCCATAGTTCGCTCGCTATTTGCTATGTTAAATAAATTGTCGTAATTACATTTCATTACATCAAAATTTAGAGTTAATTATATACAAGAGGAATTCTACGTTTACATCTGCAGTTAAAATTAATTCTGTGTATAAAGCTAGACATTAACAGATTACTTTTACTTCGCATAGTGCACATTATTGCGCTTGCAATTAACGAACTCGGCATTGACAGAATAACAAAGGCCTCGATTTCTCATGAAAACATTTCCTGTTATTTGTATGATAACAGCCCATCTGTTTATTTACATAGACGTCAACCTTGACGATGACACAAGTCACCCTGCGAACGCCACGTGACGCCAGGCCAGTGCGGTTTGGTGCCTGGAACCGGCAACAGAATGATGGCTGAGCAGAAAGATTGGATTTTTGACAGCTTATAAAAGGATTTCTAAAAGTCGATTGTCATCCACAGCTTATTATTTCCGCACAAAGTCCATATCGGAAAAGGATCGGCCTGTTTATATATCTCGCTTCATAATACAATAGGCCTAGGCTGTGTCGGTGTTTACATGTGTAGGTCTGCACGTTATCTGAATACTTATATAGCTGCTTTTATCAGCTGCTCGAATGCCACTCACGTGACGTTGAGACAGATCGATATTGACGTGAACCAAGTTTAGATAAAACTGGTCTTGAGCTGCGTGAAGCAGATCAGCTTTGATAGCACATAGACGTGGGATATTAGGGCATCATGTTTTCCAATCTCTTTTCTTGCTCTGAACCGGTCACTCTTCGCCTGTTTTAAAGCCATTTAGTGCCACTTTCGCTCTAATATTAATACAAATGTACAACATTTCCTTGGCATTTATTCTCTTTCGAGATCCTTTGAAGAAGAAACAGTCTGTTGAAACGTGTTTGTCTTCAGATACCTTACTCTACAGCGATGCCCTTAAAATCTATTTGGTTGTTGACACCTGGAATTAATAATTAATAATTTTATATTTCTTGCCCTTTCTGTGGCATTTACCTCTCATTTTAGAACCCATTTAATATTCTTTGTATGCATCCAATGTATCAAAACAATAATATTATATATAGAGCCTTTTATATACCTCTCAAAAGCGCTGCAACAAGACCACCTCAATGTATATGTATGTATATATAAGTGCGTTTTAAGGTAGTTGAAAATGTTTGCTGAACAGTCAAATGGAACAGTACGTGTATAGAACGGAGGACAGTCCAAGAGGAAGAAGATCGGTTCAGCAGAAGGGAGGCAAGATGCGCTGGAGCTTATGTGCGAAGAACGGGACTTGCAATTCGTTTGGTCCTTCCACGCACTTCCTTCAATTCTCGTCTTCATTTGTAAATTTAAATCTAAACCACAATAGGGCGATTTTACCTACAAGTGATACGACGTCAAGTAGAAAGCGTTATAAAAATAAGGAAGGCTTATGTATTTAAAGTAAGACATAAAATCAATAGGAACAACAGAGAAAGAGGAAAGAAAACAACGTAAAAATAAAAAATAGTAATTAGAAACAAAGGACATGGAACAGTATTAGTTGGGCAAAAATAAGGAACAATAGATGCAAAATCAATGAAAAGAAACAACAATTGATCGAATTAAACGTGTATGTATAAGGCTTCGAAGTCGATTATCTGGAAGTTATTTTGGGAATTTCACAGTAACCGCCAGTCTGCGCATGACCTTATCCGTGCTCAGTTCTCACCCGATAGCTGCAGCCCAATTAATACGGCGCTTTCGAGTGGCAAGTCCGTTGTTGCTTTTAGACTCCGGAGAGATGAGCTAATCGAGAACAACAATGGCTAGCTAGAAGGCAGCGTCTGAATAAAAGCCATGCACTTCCGGAAGTCAACAAAGGATTCGTTTTTGACTCTGATTATGTTATCAATCATTTTCGAACATTAGTCTTTGCCACTTTGGGCATTAATTGCCGCTGCATTTGCCATTGCACTTGCCAATGCACTCGCCATTGCACTTGCCATTGCACTTGCCATTGCACTCGCCATTCCAGGATTTTAAAGAGCATGGGACCCCTGGAATAGGCCTACTCCGCTTCCGTTCTGCGTGGTTAACGGGCCTGAAAATAGACTGCCCGAAAAATCAATAAATGGACCGCGAGTCGCTGATTGCATCTGAAGTCGCCTTGAACGACGAACACAGTTTATTACCCAAATCTGCTTCGGTAGATAAATAGCAGAAAAAGAGCCTCGTCTGCCTTTTTATACACAGCACTTGCTCACTATCTTTCATATTAGCCTTATGGTAGGCAATTATCTTGAAATAATGGACTTGGTCTTGGAATCCTAAAGGTTTTTTCTTTATCTACAAGGCTGCGTTTGTCATAAGCCACTTAGCAAAAAACTGTTGTACCTTTCTGTTCGAACATGGAATAAATCCCTTCAAGCAAAGAAATGGCAAGAGGTGAAGGTGAGACTGGAACAATTAGTTAATAGGTGAATGGAAGAATCAGGGATTTTCTTAATCTGATCGAACAGAATAGACCTAGAACAACGAATTCACCTTTGGCAGGGTTGAGGCAAAGGAGGTTAGAGGAGAGGAAGCCGACAGCGTTGCTGATTGGAGTGTTGTGTTGCTGCTGTCAGCTTTAAATTCTATTTTCTCATTCCAGTCTACTATTATGTTAGTCTGTCTATGTTCACATCTTCAGCGAACAAGGCGAGATCGTTCCTGCTTTGTCTATCCAACCCGTGCTCGTCTCTACACTCCCTAAGTTCAATTTTAAGTTTTTACTTCTATCAACTTTATGGTTTACCGGCCGCGTCTCTTTTTCACGAGAAACCAGCCTTTTGCGAAATAACATTTTACACAATGAAAATGCGGTAGGCCTAAATCAGGTCGGCGTTTGAATAACAATTAGAGAGTGTATTTTATGCTGTAGACCAAAAGTTTCTTCTCGAAGTAGGAATTTGGATTGCATCACAACATGGTGGTTTCACATAATTTCCACCAGTAATTTTTAGGAGTTTTCGCTTAACATCTACAGCGCAGTTGGTTAGAGCGTCGTGCTAATAACGCGAAGGTCGTGGGTTCGATCCCCATACGGGCCATTCCTTTTGAAAAGGCAAATAAACTGCTGAGCTGTCTGTGTTGTTGATATTGTGTTGTTGTGAAACTAGCGATGTCTAGAAATCCGAATAACAATTTGCCTGTCGGGAAATCGAACCCCGACAGCGGCTTTAAAAGCGCCGAATCCTAGCTTTTAAACAACCAGAGAATATTATGCGTAGATGAGAGAGTAATGAATCATATCAGAATCAACATGGCCCGTTAGCTCAGTTGGTTAGAGCGTCGTGCTAATAACGCGAAGGTCGTGGGTTCGATCCCCATACGGGCCATTCCTTTTGAAAAATCAAAATAGATTTATGAACGTTAAATGTTGTTGGTAAAAACTGCTGTTGTGAAGTTGGTGAAGTGAAAAAATATCCGTAAAATATTCTCCCTGGCGGGGAATCGAACCCCGGCCGCGGCGGTGAGAGCGCCGAATCCTAACCACTAGACTACCAGGGAATCCGGCAAATATGGCAAAACTCATCCTGATTAGCATACATGCAGTAGAACAATAAGTTTCGAAGTTTATGGCTCACCTGTATAAAAAAAATTGTACACATATGGCACTGGAGGTGAAAGGGGTTAGTCTTCTACCCTTCCGTATAATGATACATCAGTTTTCCGATATAGTCCTTCGCAATCAAGAAGCTTTAACGTCTTGTGCGATCGAACGTTATACACAATACCAAAGAATCCCGAACGACAAACTTGCTACTTTAGGTCGGCGTTCGAATAACAGTTAGCCTGAGAGTGCATTTCATGCTACAGACCAAAACTATCTTCTCTAAGTAGGAATGTCGACTACATAATAGTCTTGTCTTGTCTTGTCTTTAGCCGTCTTCGATCCGAAGTTGGGCAGCACCATGAACCGTCGGTCTCCAGATGTTCCTATCTTCAGTTGTCCTCAGTAATTGAATCATACAGTAGTCAATTCTGTCCAAGACCTTATGTTCTCAATTTAGGCCGTTCATGGTCTTCCACTTGCTCGCGATCCAAATGTTGTACCCTGCAATGTTTCTTTCTCCAAACAGTCTCCATTTTCCCTCATAATATGATCACAGAATGTCAACTTTCTTGACTTGATGTTACTTAACAGTTGATGTTCCGTGACGATTTATTCCAGTCCCCATTCGTTGGTTTACCTTGCCATCCTTAGAAACCCTCAGTATCTGCCCCAGTGCCTTCATTTCAAATCCATTTATCCTCATTTCATCTGTTCTCGTGATGGTTCGCCCTTCGCAACCATAAGTTGCACCTGGCCATGTCATCTGACCATCTCTGCTAGGATGTTAAATAACTATGGTGAAAGCAAGCAGCCTAGCCTGACCTTTTTTCGGATTGTGACTGTGTACCTGCCACTCTTATATAAACAGGGTGTTTCTCGTATAGTTTCATTAATTCGTTGCTGTAATAGTGGCTTCGCATAAACGCCGCCAGTGACTTTAATGATTTTTCGCATAAATTCAACACAACGGCCCGTTAGCTCAGTTGGTTAGAGCGTCGTGCTAATAACGCGAAGGTCGTGGGTTCGATCCCCATACGGGCCATTCCTTTTGAAAAGTCAAAATAAACTGCGGAGCTTTAAGTGTTTTTGGTGTAAACCGCTGTTGTGAAACTAACGATGTCTATAAATTCGTAAAATATTATCTCTCGCGAGGAATCGAACCCCGGCCGCTAGACTACCAGGGAATGCAGCAAATATGGCAAAACTCATCCTGATTAACACGCATGCAGTAGAATAATAAGAATCGAAATTGATGGCTCACCAGTAGAATCTGTACATACATGGCATTGGAGGTTAAAGGCGTTCATCTTTTACCCCTTCTTCGCAATCAAGAAGCTTAAAGCCTTCAGCGATGCAGCGTTATATACAATGCCATAGAATCTCGAACGCTAAACTTTTGAATAACAATTAGCCTGAGAGACTCAGTGAGAGTGCATTTTATGCTACAGGTCAAAACTTTCCTCTAGAAGTAAGAGTTTCGACTGCGTAATGGTGGCTTTACATAATTTTCACCAGTAACTTTGATGATTAAAATCTACAAAATTACACGTGACCCAACTTTCTGTCTATTTCTGAGGTCTATATGTCAATACAAGTTGGTCACGATTAGGTCGACGTAGTTAAGGTCGGACTGAAGCAGACCTCTGACCAGAACTACGACAGTAAAAGGGAGTTGTAGTCATTAGTACAAGCATGTCATGTCACAATGAAAGTCGTTAAGATGTTTTAAAATGTAATACATAAATTTTCCCTTTCATCCAAAAAATGATATAGACTAGGGCAACAGCGACGTCAACGACAGTTTCCGCTGTCTACACATATGACCTTGAACTGGCCTAGACAACGGGGCGATAGAAGCTACCAAATAATAATAAAGTATGAGGTCGAAATGCATTACATTAATTTTTTATCTTCAAAATCTACCGACGAAGTTATCAACATCAGTGGCGCCTCTAGCGAGTCAATTGATTGACAAAAACTTTTATAATTCCCTTCATCTTTTTCCTTAGGTATCGCCACACGCTCCAAACAACGTCTAAACACCATTACAGGCCAGCACAGACTTCTGTTATTAATGGTATTAAGTAAGTTAGTTTATTAGCTTGAGAAATGGTACTAATATTTTCTATCAGATTACTATGAGGAAGTTTATTCCTAGTGTGTTGAGGATATCTTTATCCAGAAATAATTCGGAGGAGCCATCAGGTCATCAGTTCATGACCTCAAAGTAACTCTGTCCGCTGTCATTTTTTAGCTCCGATTCAGCGACAAATTTGGCAAAAATGGCTCAGAAAAAGATATCAGTTTGTGCAATGGGTGCAAAATTTCAACGTGACAGGATTTTTTGACGAATAAAAATTAATATAGGCCTAGAAACGTTAAATTTCTACTACTGTTGCATTTTGCCGACTTTCAAAATTTGTAGTTCATATAAAACGCTTGACCATTTTCCTTACCCAGAAAATGATAATTAATAAATAACTCAAATATTCATAAAATAAGTAGATTATAAATCAATAGTTGAGTTTTAAATTTTACCAAACATTGTATTTTTACAGAACATGCAAAACTTATAAATAAATGCAAATAAAATCTACGCATTTACGCATTGACCAATATAGCTCACATTTTGTTGCTCATCAGATTGAGTCAGATAGTGTCACATTTTGAAATGATAAAAATAAACTTGTTTCAGATGCGAAACACCAGACTGGTCACTTTTAAACTAGAAAACAAAATCATATCAAAATTAACGCTAAAACGTTTAAATTCTAGTTGATGGTCTCAGATTAGCAGACAAGTTTTAACGTTTGCAATTTTATATCTCAATCATAATAGCCTTTTCCATATACTCCATGTCCTGCAAACTAATTCTATTGCAACTGATTCTTGCTACAGTTGTTTCGTTACTGCTGATGTTACTAGTTGCAGTGCTATTTGCAGGGCTAAAATATACAGAAAAAGAGATCTGTGCCTTAGTAAGTCCCCGCAGATCTTTCTATTCCGACTAAGAAAATGATTATATATATATATATATATATATATATATATATATATATATTCTACTGTTTTGTACATGTGTCTTCTCGCAATAATGCAGCTTTGCAAGAATCTGTGCTGGATATCATCATTTGTGATCAGTTGCTCCTATTCCTGAGGATAGAAGTGTCTGCGTTTTCTTTGACCTTCATTCAATCAGCGACTGAGGAGTAAGCTACGTTTGGCTTTCGTCTTGTTCAATTGAGAGAAGTGGCGCCAACAAAATATGTCTGCTCTTTCGCATCACAGAATTACAGTAACTTAGATTACAAAGTAATTTACACTGTAAGCTCCTGAGAAATACCATGTTCCTTCGAGCTACAACACGTATATTTTACTTATGTGACCAGCTCTATCATCCCCTAGCTAGGCAGGCTTACAATCACTGAATTTTACAAAAAGGCTTAGACTAACGCTAATACTTCAATGATTGTCTTGTTTTTTGTGTTAACACTCCACCTTTCAGATTTCTTTGATCGTAATCGTAATCGTAACGCAAAATTTCTAAAGCGCTACTTAAAAGCTAAGCGCAGGGCACCAGCTTACTCACCAGCGCTGCGTCAAGTCAGTGGGGTTGTCCAATTATGCTATGTCAAGAACCAACCCTGTCGCCACTCGCCAGAACACCAAGGAGAGAGCAGGGGAGAGGAAAACTGATGAAACATGTAATAGTTAAAAATGCCGTCTTTGAATCTGTTATAAAAATTCGATGACCCTGTTAACTTGTTGTCCCTTTGGTCTCACAGTTGGATGTCAGTTAATGTTTTGCTTGATCGAATTGTAATATTAATTGTTATTTAGTGTACAATAGAAGTCTTCAGTTTAGTTCAATTCAATAAGCAACCTCGGGTGAATCGGGTCAATGCTTTTCTAATAAAACTACGAGTCAGATTGAGCTGAACGGAAAGTCTTTCAGAAAATTTCACGGATTCTGGATTTCCAGTCCGAGTTCGGCTATTGTCGATAATAGCGCTAGAGAAGTTTACATTCAGCGCCATCTTCCGAACACATAAAGTTTTCGTTTTGTTAATGGAACCACCAGAGGGCGCTTGCTAATGTCTCAATGCCCCAGGCGCCAGTTACCCGTCAAGACACGTTAGCCGTGAAGCGTCGCACTCTGGGCGTGCGCTCAGTATTCGGCTGACGCAGCCGAGGTTAATGCTCGACGGTTGCCGTCTAACATTCGCCGGTGACGACGGTTTCTTTATCGTCTCCTCTTTGGCGCCGATTCCGCCATGCCTGTCGACCGATCCACTCTCCTTGGTGTAGTGTTGATTGCTTGTGGCTCATCTAACATACTTTTTGTCTGATGATTGAACACAGATATTGCTGCTTGAAGGCAGAGTGTAGGCATTCAGAACGAATGCTTGTGGATGAATACAACGATGATTGAGTTCTTTTAGTAGACAATTAACATTCTTATCACGCATTAATGTCTGCCGTTGTTAGACATTTCTTCTAAGAGAGCGCGCAGAGGCGAAAGGCCAGGACTTCGCAGTAAAAGTTCTTCTATGGGTTGTAGAACTTTATTATGTGCGCATAAAATGCGTCCGACCAGAGTGAAGACAAGCAGAAGGCTACGCTGTCTTCGGCTGCTTCCGGTGGGAATTTCGTTTGTGATCTTCGTTGACTGGTTCGCATAGCTACCGCCTTCAGAACCATTTGCAGAGACCTTAACAGAGGTCGTCGTCACACTGTCGCACTTTCTGCTGCTATTGCGTAAATGCATAGACCTATATATTCATTTCTCTCGGAGATATTCGTAAGAGATGCATGTACTGCTGTAATATACTCGTAAGCAGATAATTTACATCACGTTCTATACGTAATGGTAAATTAAAACCACACTGATCCCTTATATTTAAGCAAAACATTGATAAAATTAACAATCACACCAACTAGCTACTGCGCAATGCTTATATATCGCGCATTAAAACACTGTGGGATGTACAATGCTATCATCAAATTACTTGGGGGGGGCAGAGGTCACCTATTAAAGGAGGGTCCAAAGTAGGCCCCTTATTTGAGGATGCCCTTATGGACGACTCCTTAATATCGGTTTTTGAGAGGTCTTAATTATTTATGACATATTAGGTGACATTCTACCATATAACATGAAGTTTATAGACCTCTTTATAACATAATTATTTATGAGGATTTTCTGTACGCTCTCTAGGAGCGGGCAATAGTTCTTCCATTTTTAAAGTCTTACCTTGACCCACAGACCCTCTGAACTATCGTTCCATTTCTAATCTTGCCTTTATGGGAGGGAGGCTGCCCTCAAAGATTGCTTGAAGATCTTAGGAATCTCGACTCCTCCTTCGGGCATCATTGTGCCACAGAATTTGTTCTGCTGCACATCCTCTAAATCTTCTATACTATACCCTACTATGCCATACTTCTTCTTCCTCATCCTCCTCTTCTCGTGATCATTACTACCATCAACATCGCCTTCTCTTTTCTCTTCCCTTCTCCTTTTTCTCTTCATAATTTTTTGCCTCTCCTTGTGCTTCTTTTCCCCCGTCTTCACCCTACGTTTCCTCTCGTCTTCCTCTTCCTCATTCTAGCACCATGGTTAAGATGACATGCAGTCAACAATGGCATGACACTAAACAAAGGCTTTTTGTCCTCTGTCATTCTAAACAAGCGTAACACGTAACACTGGATCTAACTGTGCAAGAACCAAACAGGAACCGGACTCCTCTGGTGATGCTCATTCCCAGCAGCCAGGATGCAGGTAAAAGCAACTAAGGTCTTGCAGCATAAATCAGACGAAGAGTTCTATTCACGCAGTTCTATCGATCAACGCTTCACTTCGGCGGCGGCAGCAGCAGCAGCAGCAGCAACTGTGCACGCACTTGCATCGTCAAAGCTCCACTTTCTACCCATAGAGAGTAAGCAGCGTTGAGAGACTGCGTCATAGTTCTGTCGGCAGCGCATTCTTCAGTTGAGCCTGAATTCGCCAACAGACCGATATAGAGAAGGGAGCTCTTTGACAGTGCAGAAAGTCTTAAATCGCGTCTGCACCAACCCACTACGGTCGTCAGTTCTACTTATTCAAGGGTGAACTTACCTGCCTTATTTATTGAGTGAGGTCTTGGACGGAAAAATGGTTAACATAAGACAAGAACGGAAGCCGCTGCAGGCTCTGGTCTTCGGATGGGCGATTGTCACAGGTGAGTCGTTTGGGAGTTCAAGATTACCAAGGTAAGATGTCTAGTTTGTCTTTAGTTCTAAACACTTGCAATGAACGTATTTTATGAAGTAATGTAGCCTACTAATTGGCTTTAAAACGAAAGACATAGATTAACCGATACTTCACGTAATACTAACTGCTAAGTTAACGACGCTGAACTAAGTCATATATTATGTCAATCCTATCTACTACTATTTAGGCTGACAAGTAACCCTTAGAAATAGCTGTAAGAAAGAGTTATAAGCCTTTTCAAAAGCTGAACACGGAGATTTATACGATTTCTCTGTTAATTTAAAACGTTTGCATGCAGAATGTCAGTCTCGTATATGCATTTGTCTGATCACGAATGTTATGAAACATTACGATCTGTCACATATATCCTTTAAGACAGTTGAATGCTATGCCCTCGAAAAGAAGCATCATGCGGATGCTGAACTATAGGTTGAGTTTATTGGAGATGAATTAGCAGTATGACCAGCGTGTTAATAATTAAGGGTCGTATTTAAAATCTTTTTCATATGCGAAGCCACGTCAAACAACAATGACTAAAGGCATAAATCAGTCTCAGGCAAACATGCTCTTTATTACACCTGGCCATAATATAAAGGTAATTTACAAATTTAGTTCCCACGAGCTTGACTCATTTAGCCTGGCTTAAGCAATTCAACACAAGGCATCGCGCGTAGAGCTTAACATTCATATAAATTATAAGGTCTCAAAGAAATAAGCAGAGCTAAAATAGCGCAAGACGAAACAAGGTAAGGCGAGGTGGGTATGTTGGGAAAAGAGGTAAGACCAACGCAAACACCGAAGAAAGATAAAAGTTCCAAACCTAGACTGATAACTACAGCACAATGCAGAGTACAGGTAATTATTTTATATATTCTCATAAGACCTCATAAGCTGTAGGTCCAACTAAGCCTATTGTTAAGTGTTGTGTGTAGTGTCTGCATGTTCCTTTCAGCATGAGCTTGCACTGACTTTTATCGTGTATGTATATAGTGTGCATGACTAAAGCGTTTTCGTTTGAAGGAAGATATGATTATTAGGCTGTGCACGATGATTGTATACTGCTGCGGGTTAACTATATTTTGCCACGAGAATCAGGTAAATGTGTTTTTGTTACAGAATGTAGCTTTTAAGCTACTGTAAAATCTAAAGCTAATAATTTCAGCTTTGCACGCAGGTAACTGAGTGCGTACAGAGTAGGGCATGTGGCATAATCGAGGTCTTCAGTACAAAACAAAGCTACGCAAACGACAGTAATTAATCTCTATAGCCCTATATTGAATTGAATTGAAGCCTTGTTACGGCGCAGTGGCATTAATACTAGAGCGGTTAATTATATCAGCAAGGGTATTGCAGTTATATCAATAGAGCTTTTAGCACAGAATTTATAAGCTACTTGTTTTATTTATTTGAAGGACTTATTACGAGTACTCGTAATTTTATGATTTTTATTATTAGATTTTCTGAAATATACACATTATCAAATTAATCTAGTCTTAAACAAAATTGGTTACAGCTATTCATTTGCTTGTTTCCTCCGAACTAAACGTATTCATCACGAGAGTATAATGTGTAGACCGTTAGACTTCGTGATTCGTTGACTCCATGAAAGAAAGCAGTACAGTCTAAAAACAAACACCAAATATCAAATGTTCACAATTTTGTGTTAGCGTGGGATTCTTTAAAAAACTAATATGTTGTATGCAATTATTTCACGAAAATCTGTGATTTCATTTAACATATAACTTATTTGAAGTTATAACTAGGTTTCATAAGAAGAAGAACAAAAATCAATGGAAATTCTTTACTTAACAGTTCCGAAGTTTTTCTGTAAAAATGTAGTAAACGGGTATTTCATAAGTTTAAGAATGGTATGTGGGACTCGGTGGTGTAGTGGTATGGTCTGTGCCTCGTAATTGGAGGGTCGCTGGTTCGAATCTGCCTCAAGTCACTGCATAGCGACCTTGGACAAGTTGTTCACCCAAAATTGTCTGCGAGGAAGGCAATGGGAAATTACCTCACTCATCTCATTCCCGGGTGACATAAAGCCAGTGGACCTGCCTTCGGGCAGAGAACTTATCATCATCAAGAATGGAATCAGCCATTTTCCAAGCAAACTGGACATGAAGGAACAAGCAATGTTAGCTCATTTGAAATAAAAAGTATAGGATCTAAATATAGTCTTATGAACACCCGTTCCTCTGATGTCTCTGATATGAGGTCACTTCCTTAGTCGGATTAATGCCTTCTGACAGCAGATGCTATAGCATAGCCATAGAACTATCACTGGCACAAATTGTTTGACATCAAACCATACAGGAATGTAACCAGATACAAAGGTGTAGCGTGAATTATTCTGGCAATTGTCTGGCGGAAGATCTAACATATTACGCATATTTTTCATGTATTTGCGTTTTTACTTTACTGAGTTTCATTTGAGACTCTTTAGCATTTTGACTTAATTACGTTTAATTTTCTGTACATATTAAGACTGAGAAGCCGATTGTCAAAACAAGCAGACAACTCCCGGCGGTTTCAAATGCGGACGAGTTTGATTGCATTTGATCAAGAAACGGGAGAAAATGGATGCATACCCTTAGACCGGTCTTAGCAATTTGCTTCAGAGGCGCATAATCCGGCAAAAACGTGCGGAGTGCGTAAGCGCTGTTAGCACCGTGCAGACAATTACCGTATGATAAACATGAAGAAAATTCGCATCGTCACCGAATAAAACTGTTTCTTTTCATGCTTGCGTATTGGGCTGACGATTTGAGCGTGACCTACTGCGCTATCTCGAAAGCGCGAAGTCCGCCCGCGAGTTCAATTGTTTGACAAATTGGGAGACGGAGACAGAGGGAGATGTAGGCCAACCAGCGGCAACGAAAGACGGGGTCCGAGGGGCGCCAGGATGGGCGGTCGGAAGGGGTCGTCGTCTGGCCCATACATACACCGTAGACCTTCCCCGCCCCGTTCTACCTCAGCAGAGGACAATCAATACAAATTGCCGACTCTGCCCGTATCCCATTCCAATTTGACAAATGAGTCCCCGGACGAGCGACGAACACCCGGACATATTCTTCCGCTGCTCTAAAGCTGTCGTCTTCGCGAACATTCTTTCATTGCTTTCGTCTTCAAAGCTGACGGCGAACACGAATTCTGTCTCCGGAAAAAACGCCTGTATGTAGTCGACGCCGATAGGAAAGCCATCTGTACAAACGCATCACAAGTCGCATGATGCAGTCGCGTGATTCGGTCGTCTTTAGCGTCTAATCGACGGCCGCTTATAAATGGAGTTGCTTTCTGCATGAATGTTCCATGTAGTTATGCCACCCCGTCGTATTGTCTTATGTTGTTTCACTTTTCTGATTGTTTTCGTGCACGACTCTTGTCCTTAGAAAATGATTGACTCCTACATGAGAGAATTTCTTGCGTAAGCCAAGTTATTTAATTAATGAGTGCTAATCGGGAAAAGGCATATGATTTGACGATATCGAAAAGAAGTTGACTTGCCCGCTCGTCATGCATCTAATCTGATCTAATCTAATCAGATGACTTCCATAGCGACTTATATGGGGTCTACCATAATGCTCAAGGCATCGGTCGGTGGCAAAAGCACAGTCAAAAATCATAATCCATTGAAGAAGCCAGGTCGAAATCCAATAGATAAAACAGAAAATCACGATGTGATGGGTAAGTAAGTTGATACAGATGAGTCTTAAGTTTAGACATGAAAGAGCTTTAACAGAAAACATATAACTCGGCAGTGAATTTCAGAATTTTGTGCCAGCTTCCGAAGAGTCAAAAGGCCCAAAAGTTTTCTGATACTCAGCACCACAGGAGTCAAAGTGTCAGTTGATAAAGTGCAGAACGTGTTGGCATGAGGCTTGAGCAAAGTTCAGAGATAGGATGCCTGCTTTAAAAGCAATAAGTTTACTTTGTGAATTAATAAGATAGATTTCATACTGATATGTTCGATAGGAGGCCAATGTAACGAATGCAATACGGGTATTATATGCTGATATTAAGAGGTCCTTGTTATGGCTCTAGATAAGAAATTTTGAACCATTTGCAGATTACTGTATGTAGATCTCTGCTAGTGATACCGATAAGAAGTGACCTTCAGTAGTCAAGTCTGCTAGTAAATTAGTAAATATACAACTAAAGAAGAATTAAGCTGTCATCAAAGAGTACAATACGTATGCGTAATGTAAATAGTAAAAAACCACCTTAGCAACGGTTTTGATATGGAAGAAAGGAAAGCTTAAAGAATGCACGAACCTATATTAGCAATATCATTTTGTTAGAAGCAGTACTGCAGTGAGTGGAATTACAGAAACTGAATTAGATTCCACGTATCTTACGGATTTCTTTGTTTGGTGACCTGTCTTGCTGTATGAGGCAATGTCTGTGAGATGACACATCTCTATGCCTGTGTGTCTCTCTGCAGATATGCCTCTCTACTTCTGCTCTACGCCCTCACTTTCTCGAAGTTTTTACGGTTGTTTAGACTTGTACGCCGACTCGATTAATTAATTTGCGTCAGTTGAAGTGTGCTCAGTATATTAATCAATTAATGAACATCGGATTAAAATTGATAAGACTGATCATTAATTCTCTGGTATACAAAACATTGGTTTCCGGTAGGTAGCTTGAAACAAGATTAGTTCAAAAACAAACCATTAGTCTCTTTTAAGTATCAATTTCCGCAACAAATTCTTGCCGTGTAAGTTGCGCGGGTCTCTTACATAATTTTACATTTGTATTGGATTCTCCTGCGATGGAGATTCTGTGTAGAACCGATGAACAGACGACAATTCGTTCCGTTTTCCATCTTAAATATTTTAGCAGGCAACGAATTGCGTCCAAAACTGAATACTTCATAGTAGGCTTATATTCATATTATTCATGAAGCAGGTTTACGCGCAGAGTCAGACGAACGCAGAGACAAGCAGGAACACAGCCACACACGAACGCAGAGACAAGCAGAAACACAGCCACACACGAACGCAGAGACAAGCAGAAACACAGCCAGACACGAACGGGAACAATAAATTAAAGAAATTGATTCCCAAAATAGTAAAACAGACTTATGCAGCGATAATACTCCAATATTTTACAGAACATAAAGCTTTCTTTTAAGAGGCCCATTGGCATTTTAAAATTTCTGTTTGTTACGTAGACCATGACCATTCCTAGACCATTTATAGGAAATGGCAATTTTAACTTAGATCTAATATAATCTAATCATTTCTGTAGTGCCGATACTATAATGTAGAAGGTATCGATGTTCGCTTCAAATGAAACCGAGTCAAATAGCTTAATGTGTTAGAGAAACTCGGACGAAAGCTGATTGATCATGAAGCCATTGAATTTCTTAGAAGCTGCTGATGAACTTGAAAGATGGAATATCCGTCTTTGGCTTTAAAATCGTCAACGGGTCTCAAATCCGTTAAATGGTTCTTATATATTGGGCGACTTAACCAAAAGTGAGTATTTTTGGGCCTAAGACAGTCTTGTTGCTGTTGGGTTTCTATGATATTGCCGAAATATCTTTCAAGTCACAGGAACACAATTCGAGGCACTTTCTTTAGATGCGCGTGAACAGAAGTAATATTTTGTACTTCACCCTTTTCTCCTGAGTCACTGGTCTCATAGGCATGTGCAGAACTCACAGATCTTAACAACTAACAATACTGTTAAATCAGAAGAAATTTTTACAACATATAAACCACGATCAAATAAAATAGAAATGTTTTCTTCAAATTCCTCAAACCTTTCGTATTTAATATTGGTACACATTTTTCTTCTTCTCACGTAATCTTTAACCTTTAACACCTAAGTATTTTTCCTCTTCCTCCTCCTTTCCATTCTCCTTATGTTCCTTTACTCTGTCCGTTTTCTTTCTTCATTTTCCTATGTCTCTGACGGCTCCCCAAATCTTTCCCTCTTCCGCTTTCTGCAGCAGCAGCCGGATCGTTGCCATGCCTGCGCGTGTCTCTTCATTGGTCGCCGTTCTCCCCAGGTGCTTCGCCAGCGATGGCCGATTGATGCGCTTCTTATTTGGCTCCAACACGCACGGCTCCGACTAGAGCCAGCAGCAGCAGCAGCAGCAGCAGCAGCAGCAGCAGCAGCCGAAGACGACGACCATAGGCAACTGAGGAATTCGGGCCAAGACAGGAAAAACTCGAGTAGGGAATAATGGAGACAACGAAAAGAGAAAGAAACATCAGGAAAGATCACCAGATGTAACACAGGAGAACTGAGAAAGGAAAGGCATGGAGGAGTAAGGATGAGGAAGGAGAAAACAGAGAATGAGGACGCTCTGAAAAAACAAGGAGAATGATGAGGAGGGAAGAGGAGGATAGGGTGGAAGAAGAAAAGAAAAAAGAGCAGGCTGAGGTGAAAAAGGAACTGAGGAGACGGAGAAGGAAGGAGAGGAAGAGGAGGAGTAGGAGCAAAGAAAGAAAGAAGACGTTGGGGAAAGGAGTGGGAGGAGTGAATAAGTGAAGGAGTATATAGTCGCTGATGTCTAGCCTTATGAAGAGTAATTGTTTTTAGCACTGTCTGTTAGTTCCATAATGAAATGCTTTAAGATACTCTTATGTCGAATTTCTTCTGCTCCTCTATATAACAAAGACCATTCACTCACCAGTTATGTACACCATCCATACAAGATATTTTTATCAACATATAATTACAACTACAGCATATAATAATAATAATAATAATAATAATAATAATAATAATAATCCAAGAACTTCTATAGCGTCACTGTCATAATTATAATTCTCAAGGCATCAGTCGATGGTCGCTACAAAGCAGTGTTTGTGTAAACCAAATTCCACGACAAGCCCGGATGAAGCCCAGGGGAAATCCAAGAAGACAAAGAAATGAGTCCAAGACAAGAAAGAAATATATATATATACATAAGGATAGTGTCGTGGTTTTACGGCATTTCTAACCAAATGTGATTGGAGGTATACGGGAAAATGCGTAGCTGATATCTTGTGGCGCAGCTGCTGCTGGGTGGGGGTTCGGGTGAACCGGGCGAACCTCCCGTCCTCTGGCTACGGGCCTGATGAACGTTTAGCACTCTAGACCGCTTTCAAAAAATAAGTCATTACTGGTCAAGGGCTTTGCGTGCATATTCGCAAATGCGTGGCTCATGATCCTTAATAGGTTTTCTTCGCCTGCTAAGTCAGTCTGCGTTTGAAATCCACTCTGTTTGATCGTGGCTGTGCGTTCTCATATCGGTGGCCCTTTCCCTGGATGTTTTTCTTGAATAGGCGCTAAATAATAACTGTGCGATCGATTACAGTTGTGATCATGCTGCCGCGAATTCATTTGCAAGTAATGAATAACAAAACCGAGTTTCTAGTTTCAGTGGTTCCCTTTAAAATGTCTCTGGACAACTTGATCTAACAAAGACTCTTCCTTGGTCATAATTAACAGAGGCTGTCATTCAGCCCTACACAGAAAAGACACCAAAACCAAACTCTTGCAAAGAGCAAAGTGAATGAATGAATGAATATTAAGAGATTAACGTGCCAGACATCAAAAATAATTTGAATCAGAGGCACGGTCATACTGTACATTGCATGGAAGTAGTAATTTTGTGGACTTCTTGAAGTGTAACAGGTGGCAAAAAAGTGAGTGGGGAACCCGAGTACAGAGGGTCGGGGGGGAAAATGCGGTAGCAGAGGCAGCAGTAGAGGCGACTGGCCGTTTTAAGTTAGCAATCTTATCCATGAAAAATTTTGAAAACAAAGAACATAGTCTGTCAAGCTCATCAGTAGCGCGATGGTGGATTGTTTCCACAGAATGAAGTAATTGTTTTGAAATGGACCAACGTTCCCCAATGTTAGATGCAGATGCCAACTGCTCACGGAAAAAATCCTGACGTGACTTATCAGTCTGTTAGCCCAGTGGCATGCCTGTCAGTAAGCTATGCGGTCCGATTCTTTTTGTGAATGTTCCGCCAGCGACGCTCAAGTCGACGTCTCAAGCGTTTGGCATCTATGGCCTCAGCTGACAGAAACTTGGTGATGGCTTTTGGTGGTCGACGAACAATGGTACGCAAAGGGGCAACATCCTCTAATACTCTGGCGATGACGCTTTTCATCTGCTCTGCGAACGATTCAGCAGTGGAAGCAGGTGCTGTGAGCAGTGATGAACTGTACAATCTCTGCTCAAACTCCTTAAGGTCAATGTTCTTAATTTGCCGAAATGAAAATGTAGTGGGCGGATGAAATTGAGCTGCATCAGCATCTATCGTAGCAGTGATGAGACGATGGTCTGAGATGTGTCCTGCATCATCAACTAAGACATCACGGACGGAGAGTTGCGGGTCAGTGGCGATTACGTCGAGTAGATGGTCTGGATTTGATCGAGTAGGCATGATAACATGTTGTTTCAGAGCAAGGATGTCGAACATATCATCAAGCTCTGAGCTCAGCGACACTGTAAGGTAATAAAGTAATACTGGTGTAGCACCAGACTCGGTCATCCGGCGTTATCTAAGCTCCGTTCCACCTGGGGGAATAAGCCACTTCAACAGGACTTGACTGGGTTAGGATTCCATCCGTAGCACAAGCGAAGACAAGTTCGGCAATGGTTCTGTGCCTCTTGTCAACCAGTCAAAAAGATTCCACTCTTCTGCTCGCATCCAGGACTCCTCCAGTACCTCCACTTCCAGGACTTGCGAAGACAAAGGTAAACGGAAGCTTCCTTCACTTCAGTCACGGCCTTCGATCGAAACCTCCTTCGAATTCCCAGAATTCTTCTGCTCGCTCTGTGCACCCAGCGACTGACTTCAGACCCTCGATATTGTCGACCTCCGTCTCCTTCGTCATACCCAGCAGCCCGTCCTTCATATCCACCGGCCAGGGCAAGTATACCCCTCCCCAGATGAGGTCTTAAAATAAAAAGCATTTTGTGACCCCGGCCAATGACAGTTTTTTCAAAGATCATTCTGGAGCTATATGAAGAAAGGGATACTTAAACATTCGCAATGGCAGGACGTATATATCATGTATACAAGACGATGCTTGCATATATGAATTCCTACATCGTTAGTGTTTTCAAGCCTCTGTATATATCTAGACATTGTCTTTCTATATTTAATTCTGTATTTTTGCAGAGTCTGCTTCGTGACCAAAGTCCTCACGTGTTAAATCCGATATTTTTCAGAAGCATCCATGAACTTTAAAATTATAAACCTGATCCACGCATTTTGAAAGAAATAATCGGAAACATTAGACCTATATGGGTGTATATATACACACACATGTATTATCTATACATATATGAATCATTGAAAATGGCCCAAGGTAATTAGGAAAAATCAGAACAGGTCTAAGCTATTTGATAGCAACGAAAACAGCATTCTATTACTATAGCTCGATGAATCGCGACGACTACGACGCCGATGATGATGACGACGACGATGATGATGTTGATGAAGACGACTGCAGTGTATGACGCGTAAGATATCCCTTCGGGATCAACAGGGTCACTTCTAAATAATCGGACGGACGACGTAAAGTCGCGGATGTATCTCCGTGGAATACATACATATATAAAATAAAATATATGGAATAAATACATATATATACATATATGAAATGAAAAGAACCTTTTATTCACACACATATATTATGCATGCACATATACAGTATGCATTCATGCATCCGCTAATACACACATAAATCGAGCGAAGCGGGTGACATAAGGGTGATGCTGGGGCGGTCAGACCACGGACCGGAAATGAACCGGAATGATACTGATGACCAGCAAGTGGACTTTATTTCCACGGCCAATGACAGACGAACGGGAAATGAAGTGGAAAGGAGAAATGTCTTCATAACGATGCTCTACGGGGCGAGTTTTCGATAGTTGCCAGCATCGCTTTAAATGGTTTCTCAAGTCGAGTGCGTCTAACGAGGTCTAAGGTCGACCTGTGTCGCCAGAACCCAGCCTCAGCAGCAGGCGTTAATAAGACAGAAGAAGATGGAGGACGACCACCGACACAAAGACGATTGCTTTATAAAAGCGCTTAAGACGCTGAGGTATGATGCTCCTTCAGAAACGGCTCACCATACACGATAACAGAACATCACGGACCCACCATGATGAGTTCGAACCCCTATTCTGCGCATTCTTTAAACGTTGAGCGGACGTTTGATCGTGCGACATTTGACCGCACGACATTTGATCACATGGTAATTGATATAACGAGGTTTCGGTACAAAAGCAAATTTAAAATGTCAGAAAGGCAGAGTGGCAAATGATAAGAAATTGTTGAAAAAAACACAAAACCCATGGACGGGACGTGGCAACAGAAGGCATCGCATACACGAGCAATATTGTAGAATGATGGCATTTATGGAATCCAGCCATTACTTAAATCCATAATCATCCTACATGTACCGTATGGTTTTTTACAGAAGAGCTCAAGAAAGACAGTAAGAAACACAAGAATGCCTTCTTGCAAACAGTGACTGAGACAGAAACTCCCGCCATCTGGACAAGAAATTTTTCGTGTCATTATAACTCATGGAAGAGCAGAAGTGGAAATAATTCTCCGGTCGAATGCTTACCTAACTTAAACTTTAACAAATTAAGGCCATCACTGAACTATTAACAGGAACATTAAAGTAATTATACTCTTTACGTATTGCTTAACTCAGTCCCTGGTTGATAGTTGGCTTTATCAGTAATTACGTTTTGACTGTTTTTTGTTGCTATTATTGTGTTGTCATTGTTTCAAACCTGGTCATTTAAATCATCAAACGTCTTTTTGTCATATGTCTTGAAAATAAACGTCGCGTGATCAAATATCGCATGATCAAAGGTCGTATAACCCTTTGAAAAAACAAGAACTTCTTTGACACGACAAATAGAGCACTGACTGAATTTAATCCCAGCAACTGAACAAGCCTTGCTCTGATCTTAACTGTTATTATGATTATGAATGTTAAGCCTCTTTAGTGAAGAAGAAAGATGAATTAATTTCAAATAAAATAAAATAAAATTCTGTAGAATATTTAAGCAAAACTGAAAGAAAGTTGAAAGGTTGATGCGATTAATTACAAGTAAAATTTTGTGGCTCATTGAGAATCAATCGTTCAGCCTAATACCAAAGTTACATACTGGCTTCACAGAGAGCCACTCAACTGAAACGACTACGCTGAGGTTTATCTCTGGCATCTGTAATGCCATGGACTCTATACAGTCACGCTTCTGGCTCTTGTCGGTGTCACTGTTGCGTTTGACACGATGGACCACAACATCTTACTGACTCGACTCAGTAATTCTTGCGAGATTGTGCATCAGCCGTTGAATGGTTACGCCCCCTTCTTTATGGGCGGACCATAGCGGTGGAATCGCACAAGACAGATCAGAATGGGTACCAGTGCCATACGGTGCCTAACAGGGCTCAGTCCTTGGGGCGCTTTTGTACATCTTTTACAAAGCCGATCTAATGCAAGTTGTCACAGCTCTTGCAGCCATGGTTTACTAATATGCAGATGATGTTCTGGTTTTCCTCAAAGAGTGGGCCTCGATAGACGGATCGGCCCCAGAATACATTCCAGACCTTATTCCTGTCTCGAGCCAGCCGGATCGAAAAACGCTGTGCCCTGCGGCCTGTGGAGATTTGATTTTCCATGCTACCATACGACGGCTCTGGTACACCGTGATTTCTCTTGTATTGGGACGTCATTCTGGAACAATCTTCCTCTGGTGTTTCTTTCGCCGGAGACCGCTCAAGAAACATTCTCGATATATCTCAAGACACACCTTTTTCTAGATCTGATAGAGATAGTCATGTTCCAGCTCCTTTGTGAGGTTCTAAAAATACGCTATATAAGTGCTTCGACGCATGCAGTCTTACAGGCCACACAATTAGGCCTGTTATATATGTGTTGCATGCAGGCATCCACATAGGCCGCCATACATGTATGCATGTTTCAAAGTCAGCGCAGATCTCAGATGACCACTTTTATGCCATTAAGATATTGACTTGTCAACAGTACATAGGTGATACGTAATAACGGCCTATGTACAGTTAATACACATGGTGTGATATATATCGTAGCCTAAGGCATGTCACTGAAGGCATGACAGAGGAAACAAAGCGCAGAGATGCAAACAGCAGGGGATGACCTGCAGTGAGCAACTGCTTCAACTGTGTACAGTTATGTTTAGTCTCATAGGAAGAGAAAGGGAGAGGCATTGTGTGTGTGTGTGTGTGTGTGTGTGTGTGTGTGTGTGTGTGTGTGTGTGTGAATAAGAGAGTCTTATAGTCTTATAGAAGTGTACATACCAGTAGATTCTGAATTCTCTATTGGTGAGAATGTTCTGTGAGGAAAGAGCACAGTCGACTAATGTGGCGAAGTCTTTTCTGGTCGGACAATATTGTCATTAGAAGAAAAGAACTCATTTGTATTTCGACCGTGGCTTAGTGAGAGATTTGGCTTATTCGAATTATATGGAGACTGAACGGATTAGATCCAATAGGTCGATTTGACTTTTCTGTTCTTACTGGCCATTGATCTTATAATATAAGAACTGTTTAGATCATATTAGATTAGATTAGATTAGATTGGATCAAATCAGATTAGATTCTACAGATGATAGGTCAATAAATGTACTAAATAGAGTCAACTAAACAGCTGCTGCTATCAATGCAGTCGTAATTAATTCAGCACCGATTTTCACCCTGACCGCTATCTACGTGCCAGACTCTACGCTAGCCTAATGTTCGATCCAGTACACGTAAATATTTGCTTACGAACTGAACTATGAACACTGTGAAAAACCTTCGACCGCAAGCATCAACGAGGACAAAGCTATTAATCGGGAAACAATTTCGCATGATCACGCCTTTCACCACACTAAGAGGATCATTCATTTCGACATTTCCGGGCGCCTTGCATCAATTACTTCAGGGATCATTAATCTGCTCATCGAGATACGGAAGCACTGATTATGGCTTAGTTTGCAGCATAACTCTCACGTCTTTAGTGAATGAACCAAAACACGCAATGTGCATATATTACTTGCAGGTCTGTCTGTCTGTCTATCGGTCTATCTATGTGGCTGCTTGTCAGTTAGTCTGCCGGCCTGCCTGTCTGTCTATTAGTCTGTCGATCTGTCTAACGGTCTGTTTGTCTGTTTGTCGGTCTGTCTGTCTATCTGTCGATCTGTCTGTCTGTCTGTAGGTCGGTCTTTTGCTAGGTACATACGTATAGCCTGTGTAATATGTCGAATGGAAGATCTATCGAATGAAAGATCCTTTTCTCGACGTTTGTCATTGCCAGTGTCATCCCCATTATGCATCATCTGTCACGACTCACGTCATGGTCCGCCTGCTTCTCATGCTCCGTCTCTTTTCTCCTCCTCTTCCTTTTCTTCATCTCCTCTGTGCAGTAGCCTCATCAGGCAGCAACATCTCGGCTGCTGGCACCCGACGCCCCATTTTCCTTTGCATTCGCCCACATACCATCTCCACACACACCTCCATCCACACCTCCATCCACACACACATCCACACACACATCCACACATCCATCCACACATCCATCCACACGATCCAAACGACCATCGGTAATAATTCTATCGTCGAAGAGACATCTGTATGTCTTGCATCTGAAGGAAGAAGCTGCTAACTCCGTCGATGGCTACGAATGCTTAGCTCTGCTGCAGCCCTATTCACAAACACACGATATGTGTCACATGTCGATTATGTATAACATAACGCACAGTCAAACCCAGGTCTCATCCATTACAAGCCTACGGATTAATTGTATATATATATATTACTACATCGCCATAACATATATACATATGACATATATGTTATGTAACATATAACATATGTATTATGTGCAATGTATAATATGAGATACTGCACTGTATAATGTAGTATGTATAATGTTATATATATGTTACAACAGTGACGTATATAACTTGAGTAACCGAAGGTGAATATTTCTAATATTATCTCTTATAATTGAAAGGTCGTTAACTCAGCTGCACAGTTTTGTGGTGCATACAATTAGACAAAATAGATCTCATCTGAATAGAAGGCCACACCCTACCCGACTCCCAGGCGTAGAGCTATATAGGAATGCAATTTTCACCCGGACATTTAAAGCCTGTAATCCATGGGTGGAATTTGAAGTGCAGTATCCCACACTGAGCTACAGGTATCTGAATTAGGAGCAGCTGTGGGTAAACTGCGGACTTAACGATTTTCTCAGGAAAACCCCTGTCAGAAAGGGTGCTAGAGTGGGCCATTTGACCTGGGCTTCAACCTCTGTCGGTCTTATAGTTTTGCTGTTATATATCGGCTTTGGCATTCAATCAATTCCAAAATATAACGCAGTAACGCTAATCAGGCAGCCGGGGCATGATTCCCTCAAATCTGGAATTTCTCTGGACATTCCGAAATCTCCGCAAGGGACTGTGAAAGCCGCATTAATGTCTAGCTGCAGGCCACCAGACAGTTGACGTGTATGAGTATCTAGTGACATAAGCGAATTTCACAAGTGGCTCATCGATCGATCAATCAGTCGGTCGGTCGGTCGGTCGGTCGGTCGGTCGGTCTGTCGGTCGGTCGGTCGGTCGGTCGGTCGGTCGGTCGGTCGGTCGGTCGGTCGGTCGGTCGGTCGGTCGGTCCGTAATAGGAAATACAACTTGAACTGAATCGGTGCAAATTGTGCATCGGTGGCTCAGGGCGTCTGTTTGAACTAATGCCAGATTTTCCACTTTTGTAACCATTAGAGGCTTTTGCCAAAGTGGCGTGACTTCTTGGCAAAGATTAAGATTTACTTTTCTACAACCCTTCACGTTCCACTATCTCGCCCCAACAATTCCCGTCTTCGTCACTGCCAGGGTGAAGGATGACGGGACACGATAGCCGATTGGTTAGAGCGCTTGGCTCGTAACGCAGAGAGTACGGTTCTGAGCCTGCCCTGTGGCGATTACTGTGTAAGGACCTTCAGAAAGTCTTTCACTCACAATTATTAAGCGCCATCGATGGATGGTTAGTCATTCGATAGTGAATAGTGGCGCTTAATAGATGCAGGAAATAATAAGAGGATGGTGGACAATACAGACGCCCATGCTAAGGCGGCAGCACACAAGCAGTGGCCTCTCGCGAATGCTTTGTTGATTAGCGTTAAGCGCCACGTTGAAAGATTATTCGGTAGATGGTGACAGACGTCGGCGATCGACCCTTAAAACGGCAAAATATCTGCCAATAATTATTGCACTGGCGGACATTTTTGTATATTAGGCGAGACGCGTTACATGATGACGTTTGAAATAACCAGCATACACTTTCATAACTGCCCGATTCTCAGCAATGGCGGATCCAAATGTTTTAAGGGACGATTTGAAAAGACTTTTGACTTCCCGTTTTATACAGTTTTTCTCGTCAGATGGCGGTAATTGGCATATTGGCCCTTCTTTAGAGCGTTTCTGCCAAAGTTTTCTCTTTAAATTTCTGACATAAGTGTATATGATATTTATTTTTAACATGTATTGATACAGTGTTATACGGTTTGCACCAATCAGCTGTAATTATGATTATTTGGAGTCTGAACTCAAGCAAAACATGCACACATTTCTTCCTAAGTTTTGAGTTGGAATGGGCTGCTTGGACGGATAGGTACCAGGATCCGCCTTTGATACTTCTATAGGTTATGCTGTCAAAGTGTTTGCTAGTTTATTCACTAGAGGTCGAGACGCCAATCTGAGTCCATTCGCCATCTGGCGAATCTTCGCGTGAACGCAGCTCAATAAGGCTAGCGTTGTGAATTGTTCGGTCCTTTCAGTACCTGTCAATCTCAGGCTTTTCCATTTTTATGGTCTGTTTCCAGTGGCGGATTTAGCTATCGCTCCTTCCCGCGCCACTCTTCGTTACATGCCAGCGCTCCTCAGACCAGACCCCCGTGCATGGTAGACTCCCAGAGTGTGGCCTCCCCCCCTTCTGAAAATGATCTTGCCCTCCCATGCAAGCAATTCTGGAGCCGCCACTGTCTGTTTATGTATTCGCTGTTTTGTTGTTATATTTTCTACCATTGTTATGCATCGTACTTTTTCAATATGGCTCAAAGTTTTCTAATTAAGCATATAAACTATTATACTACTATAAAAGTAGGACTATGCCTAGTTAGAAAGCTTTTCAGCGGCTTATTTGCCCTTTATATGTAGGGGTGATTATATGCGTAACGATTAGGACACTGGATGAAGAAAGAATAACTCTTCATCGGCTTCAAGAGACACAAGCCTAAGTTGCCTAAATTTTTTAGGAACCGTTTTAGCAACAGTCTTGAAAGCGATTATATGGATACAGATGTGATTCGGTTGTAGGTGTACTTTAAAAAAAGCAAAAGCTAAACTGATCGCAGTTAATTAATTTAAAAGGTTTACTCTTTGCCATTTCAGGGAAACAAAATTTATTGATTGGGCAGATGCTGCTTGGAGCATGGGTCTTATCCACTTTCCAGCAACTGTATCACTACAATCTTCGCACAAGTTACAATAGACACAAAGGGTGAGGCGTCTGATAAGCTGTGTTAATTCGACCTCATTTTTTAAATGTGTCGCGCTTCTGATAAGAGAGATGCCGGCATAATGTAGGTTAATTTGCCATCTTTATTCCTCTCAATGTGTTAACATGAAAACGGTGAAATGCTTATTATTTTTTCCTCTGCTGTGCATTTAGCTACAAACGCTCTTAGCATCGATTTTAAGTGAAACATTGCGGTTATTTAGATTAGTTTCCTTGAAACGTTTCATACATAGGCGAATATTTAACTTACTCTAAGTCATATAGATAAACGGTCACATTTCTATAGGATATATGTGTTGATGTGTAGGCTGAGATATACATAGGGAAATGTGTCGGCTTGTGTATGTTTCTCAATGTACTTTGTTGTTGATGGAATCCGCTGACGCTAATCTAATAGAGAACAGCTGAGCACTTAGTCAATCCGATTATAAGTTCCTCTGCAAGATGCATGACAACGGCCGCATAATAGATAAGGCACCTGTATGCATATGCACACGGCGTTAGATAAATTCCCATGAGCTGAGATCCACAGCATATGCAACTGACCAACTGAAGCTGAGCAGCAGCTTTATGACTGGCGAGACAGCTAGGCTTCAAAGCACTGTACCTGTCGACAAGCGCCGAGGTCGACATGTTGCGATGGACAAATGGACGGACAGACAGATGGAAGGAAGGACGGAAGAAAGAACGGATAGAAGGATAGAAGGACGGAAGGAAGGAAGGATGGATGTATGGATAGACGGTTTTATACATTGTTACATGTATGTAACAGGATATATGTATCAAGACAAGTAGCCTAATATGATCCATAAAGCATGTCATAAAAGCGCTGCACTCTTGACTATCTAACTGATCTAAAAAAGACAGTTTGAAAACGTTTGCGGAACAGAGGCAAATGCGATATGTATTTGCCAGATGTAGATACAGCGGAGGGATATTTTGAGCGTGTTTATTCCATGCAGGGGCTGGAAGGATTACGTACACGCTATAGAGCTTGGCTAATTTTTTCAGTCATGAAAAGTTCATGATCAACAATTAGAGGATCATTTAAGTCCTTTGTTGCCTGCCATTCTCCCTTTGCCTAAGCTTATGACTGATTAATTATCATTCATCTGAGTCTTTTCTTACACCTTGGAACTTTTACAGTTAAATCTTGACAATGGTTGCAAATGTCCTCGAGATTATGCCGAGAGATGTCTATGAGATTAAATTTATAGTTTGACTATCGAAATTATTACTTAATACACTGAGACAGGATTCATTTGGAATGAGTTTGAAAACAACTGACAAAACGTTAAATTTAGAAAGAAAAAGCGAACATTATTTTTAAATCGTTGCAATATGAAACCGATGACCAATGATAATTATTGACCTACATTTTATAGTTCATGGTCGGGAATTTGAAGATCTGTCTATCAGGGTGATTTTGCATTCTAAAATTCCAAATTCCTCTTTCATTATTATTGTCAATTGTTTTATACTATGACCTACTCCTCCATCGCCGTCGCGAGCGGAACGGATCCTTCTGATAGCTTACCTGGAACCACTCGCCACCACGCGCCACCAGCGCCCCTGGACGATGCAAGAAATCATGGTTTCACCATAATAAGTAACATAGGAAAATAGCGCCAAGAGTTACAACTTTTACTTTACCCTATAAGTAAAAAGTGTGTCATTCATTCACCTGTGTAGCCTGTAATCTGTATTGTGGTAATAAGACAACAAATATTAATTTTAAAAACTGCACAGCTTAAGAATGAGTATTAGCCGAAAAGCGATGCAAAGACAAAACATTAGCATAAGATTTGGAAAATAACTGGGCTTTAATATTTCGGTTTTTAGGCCAAAAATATGTTTTTATGTTGTGTTTGGGGTTTTGCATGTTTTTTATCATAGGGTTAAAGTACTGTGCTCATGCATTGCATCTCCTATTGGCCTAAGCTGTGGTGAAAATTGCACTCTCTACATTCAAAACCTCTGAACGTACTGATCTAAAACTTTACGGAGGTGGTTATTTTGGTTTGGTATGGATTGGACAATCGGTGGTCACCCACAAACGCCAAACTGAAACGATTGATTAACGCCAAATTGTCTAAAATGTAGAAGCAGTCGGTTTAAAACCTCGGGAATTTTTGATAAATCCATTGCAAGTAAATTGTATTGTAACATCGTAAGACGTTAAAAAGTTTCAAGTAACAATACTTCAGCGTTACGCATAGGAAATTTAGGGGTCTAAAATCTGAAAATAGGCCTAGGGATCGCTGTAGAAAAAACGTGTGCATGTTACTCCATACATGAACATCAGCTACCTTTGCGAAAATCCTCGTGTTCATGGATCTGTTAGTCAGTGGGTTTTGTGCGGGTGTGGGTTGGGATGGACAATGGAGGAGCATCCGTTACAGGTTTTCGTGATTAAGAAACGTCTCGTCAATTTACGGAGATAGAAGAAGCTAGAGAGATGCGGAATCTGGATCGGATCGCTCAACTGCTACTGCTGCTGAGCAGGAGGAGGCTGAGGAGGAGGAGGAGGAAGAGGAGGAGGAGTATGCGGGAAGGATAAGGATGATGACGGGTCGGCTGCAGAGGAGGACCGATTCGGGCCTATAAATTTGAGAGATAGAGGAGGAGAAGCGCATGCGTCGTCGCCCTCCTCCTTCGCCCTCGAGCGCGGAACGGATCCGTCTGATAGCTTACCTGGAACCACTCGCCACAACGCGCCACTAGCGCCCCCTGGACGATGAATAGTACACTAGCCATATGCATGGTTTTGCAGAGGATATGTTCAGCCGCATGAGGATTTCAGTATTTTAAGATATATGGAAGCATGTATGTATGTATGTATGTATGTATGTATGTATGTATGTATGTATGTATGTATGTATGTATGTATGTATGTATGTATGTATGTATATATGCATTTGGTGGCAGCGGAAGAATGACATTGATTGAGGGATAATGCTGAACCGGAAGCCTGTTATATTCGCTGTTGATAATACTCCATGAATAGTCAGTCAGTCGCTGCATAGGACAGACCAGCGAGCAGATAAGAAGCCGTTTGGAGGCACGTGCTGTTAGGGCGCCCTGTAGGAAAGCGGTACCTGCCGGTGGCGCCGTTAGTCTTAAATACGAACACCTATACGACGACATATCTGAGAGAAAAGGAGCTTTCCAGCTGCAGAGGCTGTGGCTGAAGAGGACGGGATGTGGATGCGGAGAATGGAGACCGACGGAGGATGCATCGTTCATCATCTGAAAGGCCGGACTTACTTCGCGGGGCGCATGGTCAGTGGTCTTCTAGTGGTCATCGTCATCGCCATTGCTTCAGCGCCACTTCGCATCAGAGGTCAGTATACACAATACACATAACGTCACCTACTGGCTTAATTTTATGTAGCGCTATTGTTGCCAACACAGGGCCGAGACGAAGCTTAAGAGATTATTCAATGAACGAGTGTGGAAATTGAATTCATGTGAAATACCTCGATTAGTGTGCGGGTAAAACCCCCAAAATCCCAACAGTTTTCTTTCATCTATGCAATACTTGCGATATTGCCAGAGCAACTTTCGGCTTTTTTGGGTGGCTTGTCTAAGCTTCGTGAAAGTTAACTCTTGTATTACACTGAATTTTTGTTACTGCGACCGGATGAATGAGATCGCACCCTACAGGTCAAGATCTTTTCTGTATACATACTTCTTTAATTCCGTGCTTTTTTCTTGCTTTATCGGAAACAGCCTTGGATCTCCATGCTTTTAATAATGGTGTCGTACAGTGTATAACCGAATATTCCAAACCAAGTACGTTGCGTATAACACACTGCCTTGAAATTGCCTCCACTACAACTCCGAAATATTCGGTCCACAATAAGCAATCGATCTAACATGGAATCACCCATGCGTTTACAACAGAACTGCATTTTAAATTTAAACAGAAATTAAGAACTCACGAAATTTAGCCATGCTTTGACAACAGAATTGTATTATAAAATTAGACAGAAATTAAGAAATAGCTTTTGATCTTAACCGCCCATCTGTATCCTGAAGTCGAATCCTGATTTGACTTATGCTGTTACAAATTTCTTTTGTCTCCGTGAAGTAGTGTTGTTGACGTTACAGTCGAAAGATTCTTCATGCCAAGGACCACCCTTCGGATGACCATTGTTGATGTAAATGTGTAATCAAAACGACTACGTTACCTTGCATTGGTTGTGATTGGAATCCCATTTTCTCTGGTTCCCTTATTTCAAAATATTGCTAAAATTGCAATATGAATGCACATTATATGGATCTAGAGTTTAAGCGAATTTGGCGATTTGCATTTAGAAGTTAGCCAGGAATTTAACGGATTCTCTCTTTATGTGTTTTTCTGACTGGAACTGAATGATCTAGTGATCTCAGAACCGCGCATGTGACGACCTTTAGTGAGAATAAGTTCATGTAGACCTAACAGGTGACCTGTCAGCTCCATTCTCATGTCTAGGCCACAAGCAAATCAATCGATCGACAGGCTACGTCTCGCTTGTGGGATATGGGATACTTTACTTTTTATAACACAAAACACTAATACGAGAACGTTGTGCATAGGGTAGATAAGCCGCCGTTTAACCTATAGTTAAGAAATATACAGCAAACTACCGAACCGCATATGTATGTAATATTCTACAGGCCTTTGTGTAGGCACCTATTTCCACTTCTGGGTTACGCCACTAAGCTGATCTTCCTGTCGCCGCACCTAACTATGTGTCACAATCCTCTTACGCGGACGGTTATATGCAAAATCTTACGGTAGAAAAATCGTCAGTATTGCTGACCAGCTTTTGAATATCTACATTAGGAGTATGGCGGCCATTTCAAATATAGTTTATCGATCGTTTGACGAGTTTCTTTTCAACGGAAAGCATCGTGTAGATATATTACAGTTGAAGATGAATTTAAAGAGGATTGACACGTTTGATGTTACAAAAAACTATAAATAGCACCAATGTACTCCTAATGGTTAACAAAAAGTCTAGGCTATTAGCTCCAGATTGATTCTGTAAGACCAGAGACCGGTCTGCGTCATGTAGGTCTAATTATTAAATCCTAAGCTTCATGTTATAGGTCGACCTGCTTTCAGGTTATTTAAATGCACAAATATGAGCAATACGAAAAAGGTAAGCCATAAGTTGAGAACGAAATGACACAAGCGACTGAGCAGAACGAACAGATACAGGAAGAGAGTTCTAAAATCTAGGTCCAGCAACCGAAAAAGCCCGTTTGCCAAAAACAGTTCTAGTCTTAGGTATCGCCAGAAAAAGGCAATCGGATGACCTGATTGAATAATGAGAAGTCAGGGTAATGAGGACTGATTTCGAGTAAAGTGTTTGGCCAGAGTTCAATGTTTTATAAACTAAAAGCCCCAATTTGAAACAAATCTTTTGCTGAACAGGAAGCCAGTGTAAAGATCTAACTACAGAGGTTACATGCTCATATTTTGATATGTTAATTATAGCTCTAGCTAAAGCGTTCTGCATGTGTATATAGGCTCACCCGTTTTTATGTAGGCCCCTATGTATGCAATCGAACATCTGATACCGCCTTCTGAGTAGCCTACCTCTTGAAAACGTTCCTTGCAAGCCTAAAATGGCGTTAACGCTCATTACTGACAAGTTAATCAGCTCGATAGTCTAGTGGTTAGCGTGCTGGACTCTCAATCGATAGGTCGGGGTTCAATTCCCCGCCGGGACAGAAATTTGTTTTAAGCTTTCGGCTCCACTTGCTCTCCCTAGCCAACTCAGCTATAATGAGTCGGTTCAAAACTTCGGTTCTTCGCCTTATTTCTGATTCTCTGCGTAGTTTCCAGACAAGCAATGGTTCTTTAACTCGATATGATTTCATACTTAATATTTTAGCAGTTCCCGAAGTCAGTTTTTTTATCTACTGTTTTCCGAGCTCCCTGCTGAACTTCTAAATCCAGAAATGACACCAATAATGGTATTTATTCTGTATCGTAATCGTAATCGTGAGCGTTGACTGGTCCGGACTTAGTCTAGTTAGCAATCTATCGGCACCTAAACAGGTGAATGGATATCAGCGACTAATTAAGCCCTATGGGTGATTTATCAAGAGCTTCTCTAGAAATGAATATACTCCTGGATTTCCGAAAATAGCACCACATAAACACAGTAAATCATGTACGCTTTACTAATTATTTCTTCTTCATTCCTTCCCATTTATCCATCCAACTATTTATTTATTTTCAATTTACTTTAACTCCTGATTCAACTTTTAAATCTATGTACAAAATCCCGTGTGCGTAATTTTGCCTGTCCGTCCGTCTGTCTGTCTGTCTGTGTGTCTGTCTGTCTGCCTGTCTGTCTGTCTATCTGTCTGCAAAACAAGTAGCCCATAGACCGAAGATGAAAATATGGAATACCTGAAGTAAATAGGCCTACGTACCGTTTTATTCGATTGACGCATTTGCAACATACATTTTCAAAATTGCCTACTTAGGTCGCATCTGTTTATGCAGCGCCTTTGTGAAGTCCTTGCCAAGCGCTGTATTAAGTAACTGGATAGATACAACTCATAATTAAACGCTGAAAGGTAGAGGGATTGCCCATACTAAGCATTTTGTAAATCAGTTTTAAATTTAACGTGAAATTCAAAAGAAATCCAATTCAGGTGAAAAAGGAAGCAAGGAGTTTGCTTGATCCTTATGGGTGGCACCAAAAGAGCCTGGGAATTTAGATGCGTTTAAGTTTCTTAATTAACCTGTATCAAATTACTTACAAAAATTGAATTTGCATTACCAGGCAGGTGAAAAAGGAAGCAATGATTATGTATGTTTGTACATATGTACATATGTATGTATTTATGTATATGTGTCTGTATGTATATGTGTTTGTGCATGTAGTTTGCTTAGACCACACGGCTTAGTAGTTTAGTATAATGTAGGAGTACAGAGAGAAAGAGAAGGAGAGAGAGAGAGAGAGAGAGAGAGAGAGAGAGAGGGAGACAGAGGGAGAGAGGGAGAGGGAGAGAGAGAATGTACGAAAGAGATGAAAAGGCATATACAATTTCGCGCAGATGATGGCTCGCTGGCATGTAAAGCGCTCGTGCTTAGTAACCTAACAGTAAAGATTCATGCCTTACCAAAAATGGCAACACGGGAACGACGGAATGCTAGGGGCCCACAAATCCATACAAAACCAGACCTTATTTAGCGCCAGGCTAGTCTATAGCTTGAACCGGCTGGCCGTTGAGGGCTTGGGCCGGCAGAGTTGAAGGACTATGAAAGCGTAGGTTGTAAGCCTGTAAAGAAGAATCGTGCCTGGCTGCACTTGACGTGTATCCTAAATGAAATTCTCTACAACTGTGGGTCGACTACTCCGACACATCGGGCGATCTAACCGACATTGCATCTGACGAAGAACCGATACAACTCCCCCGTACAACGACAGCTACATCGGGGCCTGTTGTCAACAACATTTTCCGGCACCGAGCTTCGTCCCAGACACAGCAATGGGCCACCCAACGACCGCACGACTGGGCTCTACTCCCTACGTACTGGTAAGCAAATTCCTTCCGCTGTTACGGTTACGCTGCCTTCCTTTTCATCAGACCCTGCTGTACATCACCGTCACCTGTCCTCTTAGCACCGAATATGTCTTTTCGGCATCTTACGATTTCTCCGGCACCTTGCGTTCCACCGACTGACACATATGACCCCTCGTCCTGCTCATCTACTCCGTTACCAACAGAAATTTCTTCCTCCAAGTCACCGTCGCCATAGTCAGACCTTACCTCTGTTGATTTTAACCCAGACAGCGATGTGGTATTCGTTAACTTAGCACCATCATCATTCACAAGGACGTGATCGAGTTTCTCAAGAACTTCGAGATGTTCTCGTTCCATTAGATGGACGAGGAATCTAAGCTAGCTGCTTTACTACGCCTACTAAAAGACAGTGTCGCAATGTGGTACAAAACCCAGTCACATGACATCCACCACAATTTCGCCGATTTGAGGGGAGGCCTCAAGGACAGCCACCGACATTATGGGGCATCCCTGCCACCGATCCTCTGCGAACATGTCAGACACCATTTTACAACCTGCGCCTCCTACCTATGAGACTTTTAGCCCTATGCTACGTTCACACTTTAAGGTTAGGCTGTGTGTTATATACACACAGTGGCGCACATCCGCTCTGAACACTGGGGGACACATCTCCAATAACAATTGTGTAGCGTAAGAACTTTAAAAATGACTTAATCTTCCTTCAAAACTTTATCGATGATTTCTTTATGTAAGTTGTCGTAGGGTGTGTCTCCGCATGCAACCAGGGTACCTCGCCCTAGTGGCTGCATCTCCTTGCACTTGTATTATGTGTGCTTTGAAATTTATTGCATGAGTCGCAGGTGCATCTATTCACGCAAGAAGAGAAGGTTGTAGTGTGCATAGGCCACTTGGCTTAGAAGTCTACTAGAGTGGAGAGACAGAGACAGAGTCAAAGACAGAGACAAAGACAGAGACAAAGA
Organism: Norana najaformis; assembly: GCA_964023275.1. Taxonomy (NCBI): domain Eukaryota; kingdom Metazoa; phylum Annelida; class Clitellata; order Crassiclitellata; family Hormogastridae; genus Norana; species Norana najaformis. Next base: position 20,479,804 of record OZ029913.1, on the reverse strand, counting down.
CAGAGACAAAGACAGAGACAAAGACAGAGACAAAGACAGAGACAAAGACAGAGACAGAAAGCGTGTAGGAGAGAGACGAAACAGGCAGATATAATTTCTCGCTTGCTGGCCTGGGCCCCAGGGAAAGCTCCCGTGCTTAGTAACCTAACAGAGAGGTTCGTGCCTAACCAAAGAAATAGCAACACGGGAACCGCAGAACACTAGGTGCCCATTAACTCTACAAAACAAGGTCATGTTTTGCGCCAGGCTAGTCGGTAACTTGGGCCGACAGCCGATCCTGGAAGCATCATGAGAGAGTGGGTTGTAAGCCTGTAGAGAAGAATCCTAAGGCTAAGCCTGACCTGTGTATGACGTGTATCCTGAATAAACATCCCTACAACTGAATCTTCGTTTCTACTGTTGGTCGACTGCCCCGAACACATGGGGCAACCTAACCGGCACTATAAGTATGTATGTATGTATGAATGTATGTATACATACATGCATATTTGTATATATGTGTGCATATGTATGCGTGCATGTATGTATGTATGGATACATGCATATATGGATTCATTTATGACTAAATGAATGCATGTCTGTATATATTTTTGTATGTATGCATATACAGTATGTATGTATGAAAACGTGAATGTTTATATGCTTATATGTATGTATATTGTATGTATTTATGTGTATGTGTCTGTATGTAAGCGTGCATGTATGTATGTATGAATACATGCATATATGGATTCATTTATGACTAAATGAATGCATGTCTGTATATATTTTTGTATGTATGCATATACAGTATGTATGTATGAAAACGTGAATGTTTATATGCTTATATGTATGTATATTGTATGTATTTATGTGTATGTGTCTGTATGTAAGCGTGCATGTATGTATGTATGAATACATGCATATATGGATTCATTTATGACTAAATGAATGCATGTCTGTATATATTTTTGTATGTATGCATATACAGTATGTATGTATGAAAACGTGAATGTTTATATGCTTATATGTATGTATATTGTATGTATTTATGTGTATGTGTCTGTATGTAAGCGTGCATGTATGTATGTATGAATACATGCATATATGGATTCATTTATGACTAAATGAATGCATGTCTGTATATATTTTTGTATGTATGCATATACAGTATGTATGTATGAAAACGTGAATGTTTATATGCTTATATGTATGTATATTGTATGTATTTATGTGTATGTGTCTGTATGTAAGCGTGCATGTATGTATGTATGAATACATGCATATATGGATTCATTTATGACTAAATGAATGCATGTCTGTATATATTTTTGTATGTATGCATATACAGTATGTATGTATGAAAACGTGAATGTTTATATGCTTATATGTATGTATATTGTATGTATTTATGTGTATGTGTCTGTATGTAAGCGTGCATGTATGTATGTATGAATACATGCATATATGGATTCATTTATGACTAAATGAATGCATGTCTGTATATATTTTTGTATGTATGCATATACAGTATGTATGTATGAAAACGTGAATGTTTATATGCTTATATGTATGTATATTGTATGTATTTATGTGTATGTGTCTGTATGTAAGCGTGCATGTATGTATGTATGTATGCATGCATGTTTGTCTTTCTGTACATCGCTCTTGTCTTCCAAATGATCTGCCGATGTCAGTTTATCTATCAGTCCCTCTGTCTATCCGTCAGTCCGTGCGTTTGTTGATCATTTGTCCGTGTGTCTGTCTTTCTTAACTCGTCTCCCTTTTATTCTGTCTGCGACATCTTGGAGCCGGGTTAGCGCCGGCGACAAATTAGAACCAGGTGTCCAATCGTGTGTCGCCGACATTAACTAACGGTGAAGACGACGTGGATCACAGAAGATGCTACGTCTGCTGCTGCTGCTGCGGTTGCTGCTGCTATCATCCGACTCTGAATTTGTTGCGGCCGATTATATGGAGCCCTAAGTGGTACTCTTCCACCCGACGAATATCAAAATCTTAGGATACAACAGATGCACACACGCACATATATAGGCCTACATGTATTTACCTTTGCACCAGAAACTCATCTCTATGCATGCGTATACACGTACATACATGTTTATTTCGAAACTGTTACGTGGGTGTATAGATACGTATTGTTGTATAATATTGTGAACCTATAGACATGGATCGGTGTGTGTGTATGTGTGTGTGTCGATGTTTTGCTGTCAGTGGTCGGGTGAGTGTCTTGGCGCCTCATCTCTGACATGTCTTCTCCCGTAATGCTGCCACGTCTAATGTTCGTATTGTCGTCCGTTTAGTGTTCGGGTGACGACGTCCATTTGTTTCTTATGAGGTCAGTCAGGGTCAGCGAAGGGTCACGTGACTGGTCACTTAAGGTTTACGCACAGCAAATCAATCAGCTTTTCGGATTAGGCACATTTTATCTACATGCTTATCCATACAGCGCACTTGTGGGATGTAGGTAGGCCTAATAGGTGATCGAGTATTTCAAGGGCCTTCAGGCGTTCCTTTAAGATCTTATGACAGAAGAGCAGGCACTAAACTGGGAACCTCCGTTTACCGTTTGCAGGACTCGACAACTCATTGTTTCACACGAGGAATCGAACCCAAACGCTCTTTTTACATATATCTGTATCTATCTATATATATGCTGCATATTCACGCATAGGTATAGGCCTACACACGTTTGAATGGATTAGCTAGAGAGGCAGCCGTAGAATCGTGTCGGAAGCTGGACAGAGGAGCGTTTAATGCAACTGAGTCGGTGCAATGTGTCCTATGGCCCGTGTGCATTAGGCACAGGCAGCAGAAGGACCAGTTTTCCAACATCATCTGACAAATGCGGTCGGCTGCAGGCAGTCTTCACTCTACATGCCGGCGTTCATCTCTGCATGCACTATACATAGACGAACATTTATGGAGTTAAGGGAATATCGTTCGCAGATATGATTTCCAAAGACGGCTTTCTTCCCTGTCAACTTGAATTAGAATTCTGGCTGCTTTGCTTCATATGTGGAATCGAATGAAATTTTTGTCCAGACGACGGCTGCTGCTTTTGCCTCTCGACTAAACATCACTTCGAACTACAAGTGACAATAGCCAGAAAACGTAGACTTTGATCAGATAAGAACATGTGCAGGATGGACATTGGATTCTGATTCGTTTTCTTGACATTTCCTTCGTTGTCATTCCCATTCTTCCCTCTTTCTTTCTTCTTCTGCTTCTCTTCTTTGTCTCGTATTCATATCTTTGCTGTAAAACAAATACTTGGACTCTTCGGTTATTACTGCAGTTCATCCATGATTTTGCGAAGATTGCTAAAACATTGTCAGGTTCACATTGTGAGAAAGTTTCAAAGAATTTCTTTTGGACAGATGTACATCAAATTTTTTTGAAATGTTAAAACCTTTTTGTTCAAATTGTTCAAATTCTGTTTTGGCTATAATTCGTGTTGATGATGATGTAAATTTTTAGTGTGAGTAGTGACGTTGCAGTTGGTTCTGCAGTAACACAATTTGCCAGTGAAAGTCGAGCAAGACCTATTTTATTTATAAGTCAAAACTGAGTGAAATCCTAACATGGGCAGCTATTGCAAAAGGAGCTTATTCTGCTGCTTGGGCGTTGCCTAAACTGAAATGCGTTAATTTAGGCGCGCATATTGTTGTATATACTGATTATAATCCGTTCATATATTTGACGGTCACTAAGTCTAAATCTGCAAAACTTGTCGGATGGTGTCTGGCATTACAAGCCTTGATCTTGAAGTGAAATGTCATAATGGCAAATTGAATGTGGTGGCGGATTGCATTTCGCGCTTGTCATTGACTTTTACGCAGTTAAGGTTTTTTGCTTTTGAACATGATTTTCTGTGTTTTCCAATAGATTGTTCAGCTTACAAATCATCTAAGGTTGATTTGTAAATTTCTAAAGGGTATGAAGGTAATGTGATGGTAAAAATACGCTGTTTATTCTGCAAGTTTTGAGCGCGCGTTTGCATAGAAAATTTTCATGAGTCATCGGGTTATTGATTTGTTTATGCACGCGCGGATCACGTGCTGGCTGGCACGCATCGAAAACGTGGCGCGGTGGTGTAATTTTCTTCCGTTAATCAGCACTTGGGCTATAGTTTCAGTATTCTAATGCACATGTGACTTATGTGTGGCAATTTGTGAGCATTTCTAGGCCGTAGTCAATTTCGGGGCGTGGTACAAATGCGTCTACGAATGCGAGTCATGGTTAATTGTTTGCGACGATAGGTGGATATGGGTTGCCAGTAGGTTAATGAGAGAAGGACTTGGATTGTTCATTGTCGCCGTCATCGGCGTCTGATTGGCATTCATTCAAGTGAAACGCCTACGCAGACCGTTGCGACATACATCATCCAGCAGCCCGTCGTCTGCAGGCTGTGATCGAACCTCTGGCGCGGGATCACTCGGACAAAGATCAGAACAATGAGATAGAGAAGGAAAGACGGCATTAGATAAAGATGGAGCAAGAATTTAGAGATATACAAAGACGATGGCAATCGGAGACATTTAGATGAGAGAGAATTAAGCTAAAGCATGGACAAAAATTGAAAGAAACTGAGAAAGAAAGGTAAATGAAAAATCTTGAAGCAAAAGAGGGAAAAGAGGGACTGATGCAAGAGATATTGAAGCAAAAGAAAAATTCAGTCAAAAAGAGATTGACTAAAATTTCAAATATGTAAACAATTTTCAGACTCAAGCAAAGAACTTAACAAAAGATATTGAGGCAAGAAATCTTCTAAAACGAAACGAGACTACAGCAGAATAATTCTGAAACCTGCGAAACTGAAACCAGAACGAGACTGAAACAAAACGACGAAAGCGAATTAGAAACTGAAGCAAGATATAGCCTACTGAAGCAAGGAAGGTTCTGAAACAAAAAGAAACAGACTGAAGCAAAACAAACTGAACAGCAGATTCTGAGACAAGACAAGTAATGCCGGAAAATAAACTGTAATAAAAACAAAGAAAAGAAAGAGAAAGATTACGACAAAACAGATTAAAACAAGAAAGAAGCTCTCCTAGACGACAAAAGACACGTTGGTGTTCGATGGTGTCTGTCGTGTAATTCTGGTACATACACATGTTCTAACAGTCGAACACAATACCGTAGTTACTTTATTCTGTGGATGGAGCCGTAGCTTGGCTGTTATTTGGAACGACTGTTGGCTGTCATTCGTTCGTCGTCGGCGGCGGTCATTTTTGCGCGGGAAACAAGTCACACTCATTAGAGGTTCTTTAGAAGACAGCGATGTCTTTATTCTTTCTTCTTCCAGTTCTTCTTCAACGGCATCTGTCTTTCTCTTTCTCATTCCTTTCCCTTTCTTTTTCTTTCTTTCTTTCTCTCTCTCTCGCTCTCTCTCTCTCTGTCTCTCTCTCTTTCTCTGTCTCTCTCTGTCTCTGTCTCACTTTCTCTCTCTGTCTCTGTCTGTCTGTCTGTCTGTCTCTCTCTGTTTGGATGCGTAATTCTGAAGATTCTTTTGCTGCATGCACTTGAGAGACACGACGAGTCTTCGTCCCGAAATACACAGGCCTAGGAATTGTCGACGCTCTTTTACAACATACACATATGCATATGTATATATAATATACTGTATGTATATGTGTATATCTATATCTATATAGGCATATGAATATGTACATATTCCTAGCGCAGACATTTCTGCGGCAGCAGAACTTAAGGAGGTCGTGAGATGGAGAGATGACGATGGTGGCTTCGGTGGTCGTCAGTCGTGCTACTGCTGCTGAAGCTGCTACAGAGGCTGGTGCTGTGCGCTTGGCTTAAGCGCTGGTCCTATTCTATTATTTAGCAGTCGATGGCTTAGTTAGAGACGGACGGGTTCATTAGAAGCCGGGTGAGGAACGGGCTGCAGGCGCCGGACTTAACGGCTGCTGTCTCTAAATGGATAACACATCTCACCTTTTCCTTCGTCTATCGATCGTTCCTGTCGCCGTTATGGATCCTGGAAAAAGACGGATGACGAGGTGGAGGAGGAGGAGAAGCAAGAGGAAGCGTGGAGAAGGATCGCCGATGGAATGGAATGAAGGAGGGAACGATAAGCGATGAGTGGAGACTGGAACGAGGAAAGCGGAACAACGTGTAATTGTACCGGAGGTCCCTTTGGGAATCCGTAGAAATAATTTCAAAATGGAATGATTACAAACAGCCGGGTCCTGCGTGCAACTAATCCGAAATAATCCGTTTTATGGCTTCCATTATGCCAAATTTCCAGAATCATCATCATCGTCCTCATCTTCTTCTTCCTCGTCCTCATCTTCCTCATCCTCTTCTTTCTCCTCAACTATTGCCATCATCACCATCGTCGTCGTCGATGAATGTGTCGTTTTGTTTTAAAGCTGTTCAAATCATGCTAAACACTAAGCATGCTTTAAACTGCTTTAAACTGGCGTTATTCTTATGATGCTATTTGTTACTCATGTAACAAATGACATCATAAAATGATGCCGGTCAACTACATTATTCTTACACTGTGCTTTTAACTCGCACATCTCACTCCTTGCCTACTAATATTTTGCATATATATTACTGACTCTTTAGCTGATATTTAGTTAAATTTTTGCAATAAATATATCTATGTATATAAAAGTGTAAGCAAAGTGTGTCCCATATCTCACAAGTGAGATGTAGGGGAGACGTTCACCTCATTTTCTAGGTCCTTGAGCCGGCAAGGTCTTAGACACGGGGCCAGTGCATCGCAGGACTTACCGTCTACTTCCCAGCTTACCGTGGTACCAAATTTTACTGCTTGGTGACAGAGGCACATGTGCGCAAACAACTTCCGCTGGGTTGTATACACGGAGTCGACCCCGCGGTCGCATGATCATTGACCAGACGAGTTACCGATAGACCACGTGTCGCACTGTATATAGGCTACCGTTATGGTAGAAGAATTTATTCATGAACTCGCCGTTGTAAACAGCGCAAGATTTTAGATGCATATTGAAATACATGAAACGTGTGTTTGTCGGTTCCTGCGTTCAGACGTGCTCTTGACATGCGCACAATGACTCAGGCGGCTGCTATCGATGTTCGCCTCCACAGACACATGGATGTGTTATAAGCGCCTTCTCTTGGACCATTCGGCATCACAGAGCGTTTCTGCTTCAATGGCTGCCTTTTCTTTCCATCGATAAACGATTTCGGTCAATTAAGACGGACGGACGGACGGAAGAATCTTTTGGCAGACCGGTCGTCATTGACACCTAGTCACAAACATATTTTCTATTTTCATTGGTTACATTTCACGCCGCATTGTTTCTCACGTCAAACGACCTAATGTCGCCCACTTGAAAGCCCGGCCAAATTCATTCACAGACGAAGGCGTCTTTCAACGCATCAGCTCTTGACGCCCACGAATCCATGCCAGACCGATGCATATGCGTTTGCACCCTTTATGTGCCTATAGATCTGTTACATAGACGATTATAAGAGGTAGGCCTACTAAAAGGCGCTATAATAAGTGCCTTGATACATACATACATACATACATACATGCATGCATACATACATGCATGCATACATACATACAGACATTCATACATACATGCATACATATATACATACATACATACATACATACTTACACGATGCATGCATGCATGCACATATGCATACGTACGTACGTAAAATCATACATATTAAAGACACATACATACATAAGCACATATATATACGCAAGTTTGTTGGTATAATATATAGAATTTTCCTGTAGGTATATATATATATATATATAGATACATACCGGTTTATATGTATGGCCTTATCTTGGCGTATATATATATTATATATTAATATTGCACTGGGGACCGGTATGACTACCTGTGTCCAATGCTGTGGAAGAACAAAAAGCCGTTGCTTCGACTACTTCTGCACTGCGCTCTTTTCGATTTATCATTTCTTTTCTAGTCGCTGGTTAAACGTTCTAATAATTTCTCGCACGCTCCTTGTCTAGAAATCGGCGCTTTGATCTATCGCCGGTCGGGGCGGCAAGGGGCTTTGAAGTGCGCGAAATGAGCCAGTGCGGTGACTGTTAGCAACGTATCGATGTCCAAACAACAAGGGCCAGGTGTCGTGTTTACAGAACGCCGATTGAATATTGGACACGTTCGCACTCACACATCTACACACGCGCGCAGAGAAATATTTTCCTTTGACACGCCGTCTGACGAGGATCAGCCGGTGCAGACGATCAGCTCAGCCAAGGAAATATTATGAAGCTATCTCTTGCACGAGCAGATGAGCTGTCCGCTGACCTTTGGCTTCGCTTGTGGTGCCCACTGGCGGAACGCTTAGACGTCAAACCAGTTGACACAGTTGCGACGCCGACATAAATTACTGCGAACCGTAAAACCACGACCACGATCACCCAGGCTTTTGAAAGGTTACTAAAAGGCGCTATAAAAATGCTTACTGTGAACGTAATTTTTGCACTGTTGAATAAGCGCGCGTTTGTGTCGAAAGTTTTTATGACGTCATATCAGTGAGTCATCGGAAGGTTGACTTGTTTGCGATTGGCTTCAGGCACGAATTTTATGTGACGTAATCTCGACGCGTCATGTGGTTGTGGACTAGTTTGTAATTTGTCGACGTTCGCGCCCATTTAAAAACACTTCTAACTGGCCGAGTCAAGAGCAAATTTTAAATATGCGCTTCTTACTGATCAGCGTTCGCGCATTATCTGACGCCAATGGTAACCGAAATCTAGAAATGCTTTGAATCCTTTGAATTTCACCGATTTTGATGACTATCATCGTGTCAAATAACACATTTTGAAAGAGTTTAAATTAGCACCCCGATACCACAGTGCAAGGTGCACTGAGGCAAAGAAATTGCCAGTTGAAGCCTTTGCATTGTTTAATGAAAGGTTGAGAAATTTGTCAGTGACTACGTCCGTAGTAGGGAAGTGAACAAAGGTTATGAAAACTCGTACGGTTTGACTATAATTCGTGTTGGTGATTATGTAATTTTGTATTGTGACAGTAGTGATGTTGCAGTTGGTTCTGCGCTAACATAATTTGCCAGTGAAAGTCAAGCAAGACCCATTTCATTTATTAAGTTAGTCAAAAACTTACTGAAACTCCAAGAAGATGGGCAGCTATTGAGAAATAAGCTTATTCTCTTGTTTAGGCGCTGTCTAAACTGAAATACATTATTTTAGGCTACCATATTTTTATTTATATTAATCCGTTGACATATGTCTAAATCTGCAAAGCTTGTCAGATGCTGTTATAGTTACAAGCTCTTGATCTTGAAGTGAGATATCGCAAGGGTAAATTGACTGTTCTTACTACGGTTCTTACTGGTGAGCATTCCAGTACAATGTCTGGCGTCATCGGCAACAATTGACTTGGCGGGAAACAGATTATAAAAGCAAAGTTGATAATATGAGTTCCAAATGTCGTAATAGATACGTGCGTCTAGAAACTTGCGATGTACTGTTGTGATTGAACTGATCGTTATTTAATCAATATACAATCGAAAATCAGATTTTTCTCAAAGTTTACATTACTCTACAAATCGAGCGATTCGACAGTTCCAAGGCCGATGATTCAAAACATCTTAGGTTTCGCATGCGTTAGCTGATCATTAAATTGTCGAAAGGTAATATAGTTCCTCCAAAAACCACAAGGTTGATAATTTGCCTGATGGAAAAATTAATATTTGAGAATGGTTTGAACCTAAAATAGTCACAATTGTTGTTCTGAGTGGCAAATACGCAACGCCCGCCGTGGAATCGTTCTACAATTATACTTTGCATTGTACAGGGACAGACGATAAAGAAGAAGCTTGTCTATTATAGATACACTGTGTAGGCAGAATAAATGGACTCCAGGGATCGTAATCTTGGCTTAATCTTGGCTTCAATCAGCATGGTTTTGCTTCTTCGTCTCCTTCGGCTGCAAATTGATTTGATTTTGCTGAGATCGTAATATGGCTGCACGCAACTTGAGATGGACATTCGTGATGAATGGTTCGACTTGGAGGAAATTTGTCCGCCTCGCATTTCAGTCGCTGTATCCGCGTCGTAATGGATCGCTTCCTGAACGCGGATCGCTTTCAAGTGCCAGTTCCGTACAATGAGGAACGGGCGTTTTATGCGCTTCACGGGAACTGAACCCGTAACAGTGCAGTGGCGAGCCGAACAATAGCCGAACGGCCAGATGTCGACGACGGCGACGGACTGGTTTATAATTTAATAAGGCTGGACTGGCTAAGTGGTTAAACCGGTGACGAGCATGAAGCGCCGCTAGACGACGAAGACGAGTGAATCGTCGTCTAAATGAGCGGCTTGTCGTGTCTTTGATGGATATTCGGCTTTTCTGCGGGTCTCAGTCGACCATAAAACATTCGAGATTACAGTCAGAGACCAAAGATAGAGTCGTAATCGCAAGAGATAATTTTCTATGGACGTCGTAAAGTCGCCAAGAAGGATCTGCTCGACCCGCTCACCATTATTAATGGATCTGTGCTGACCAGCGTGGAGAATAGACCGAAGGAGGGAATGAAGGAGGGACTGAAGGAGGGAATGAAGGAGAGAGGGACGGACTAAGAGACAGACGGAAGGACGGACGTAAGGAGTAATGAAAACGGAGGCAATAGCATGCATGGTGCCGTGACAGAAGTATAAGTGATGAGAACTAAATTGAAGGGACGTCCTTAGATATAAAGCCTTGTATACGTGTTAGTTGTTTATCTGAAGGAGAGGAACAAGAAAGGGGCTGCTCCAAATGAAGTGTAAGCGTAGGGGTTTGGGGCAAAATGAAAGACGGGAGGGATTGGTTAGTTATTCAGACTAAGCACTTCTGAGGACTGATATCGTGCATTCGGCTTCTATTGAAGATTCCATTGTTAAGCCAGGAGGCTTCAACTTCATACGTCGAATATCACATGGTTCTAGTAGGGTTTCATTCTAAAGGAAGTTGAGGGTTTTCTAAACGACTACGCTTCGTACTTATATATTCACCACATAAAACACATGACATTTTAAGAATGAGTGTTAACGCAAACGCAGCAGAAATGGCACCTGTTAAAGTACAAAATTAAGCGCCAACTTTTGTAACCCGCTGGAAGAAAAGGTAACAAAGCTGGGATTTCTGTACTGAATTTGTCTTGAAGTTTGTTGATGTTATTGGACAAATGTGCCATTTTTATTATTCAAACTTAGTTTTCTCTGTAAATATACACCCCAGTTTTTGTAGCTTTTCTCCCAGCGGATCACATTTATTAAATCTATTGTACTACGTACGTATGTGCGTGCGTATGTGTTTAGCAGACTGTGTATTTGTGAATGTATGCGTATATACATATGCATTGTTGCGTCTGAGATTTGATAATAATCCAGTGGTGAGCTACACATGATGAATTTCTGTGTCTTCAATTATGAGTATGTTTGCCTATGTGTAAGTATGTGTGTATAATTGCGTGTGCGTGCGTGCATGTGTGTGTTTGTGTGTGCGTGTTCGTGTGTTTGTGTGTGTCTTATCCATTTTGAATGAACTCAATGAAAAAAGTCGTAAGCATTAAATTGTTTAAACGCTTCGGCCGTCGAAATGCCGATTAAGTGAGGCGTCGCTCGACGGCATATCATCGCGTTACGTGTTCAGTGCTGCGTGCTCATCTTCACAACTACGGCTCGTATCCTTAGACAGAGTGTCTGTGCTAGACAGACGGACAGACAGAGAGGTACAAGCATACAGACAGACATAGAGAGGTAGAAAACTGGCCACGTGACGCGCTGTCACAGCGCCGCAGCCGTCGGCCAGTGGAACTACGACGGCGAATTGAGGACCATGATTGAGAGCGACGGAGATGGATCTCTTGATTATGACACCTCGGTGTAAAATGCGCTCTGGTGCAGCACTATTGCGCGCCATGCAATCTCTGGCTGTACACGTTGCCTCAGCAGCAGGAAGAAACGAAGGAGGAGGAACGAAGGAAGGGAGAGGAGAAGGTGGAGATGGAACGCAGCAGGCGAAAGAGCAGATGAGAAGAAGCAGGAGGCGAAATATGAGGAGAACGAAGCTCCAGATGGAGTAGAGAGTGGAGAATGAAGCGTAACAACCAAAAACATGAGCAAGAGAAGTAGGCAAAGGAGTAGGAGGAAGAGGAAGAGGAAGAAGAGGAGGAACTAATGGAGGAGGAAGAAGGGTAGGGTAAGGGTAGGGTAAGGGTAGGAGGCGTTGTCTTTCGCTCCATAGTTAATGACATATTTATGGATAATCAATATTCAGCGATCATCGAAGGGGATGAGCTTATATATACTGTATATATACATATATATGTATATATATATGTGTGTATGTGTGTGTGACGCACGTGGAACCACTCTTAAACAAAGCAGAGGCGTCAGGCACACACAATGCCAGCAGGATATCTTTGTCTCGCTCGATCTGTGTCCCTCTCTTTGACCGTCTTTGTCTGTCTGGTTGGTCCGGTCAACATGTCATTGCTCAGCGTCTACTTGTATCTCTTTCTCGGTGTCGCTTGCAGTCCATAGCTTATCTTTTCGAGGGTCTCTCTCTCTCTCTCTCTCTCTCTATCTATCTATCTATCTATCTATCTATCTTATGCTTATTCTTACTGTGTGTGAATCCTGTTCCATACTACCTTCGAATGTAGTTCGTGACCTTGGTGTCTTTCTGGATAGCAAACTCTCCATGTCTCATCATATTAGCTCTATATCTAGAGCCTGTTTTTCCACCTACGACGGATACATCAAATTAAACGCTTTCTTAATGAGCATTGCTTTCTTGTCCTGGTTCATTCACTTATACTATCCAGAATTGATTATTGCAATTCAGTGCTTTATGCCTTACCTGAATCTACCCTCTCACCGCTTACCTCTGTTATTCATGCTGCAGCTCGCCTAGTTAAAAGCCTTGGCCCTCGAGATCACATTACTCATTCTTTACAACAACTTCATTGGTTACCCATTCAGGCCCGCATATCTTTCAAAATCTGTCTACTTATGTTCAAAATTATGTCAGGCTCTGCCCCGTCCTACCTGTCCTCTCTAGTTAAACCTTGTACTTCCACTGAGTCCAGAAGAAGATTGCGTTCGGCTTCAAAAGGGGACTTTGAAGTCAGAAGAGTTAACCTACAGTTTGGTAAAAGAATGTTTGAAGTAGCTGGTCCAGCTGAGTGGAACTCTTTACCTGAATCTATCCGAAGATGCTCTTCAATAGATACTTTTAAATTAAAACTTAAGACTCACTTATTCTCTCAGTACTATAACTAATTATTATGTTGTACGCGTCCTTTGAGTAAGACATTGTTTTATTAAGGCGCGTTATAAATATAAGTTGTATTGTATTGTATTATTCTTATCTCTGTCTTTCTGTGTTTCACCGCATCTGCACGTCCCTTTGCTTTATCCTATTCACTCGTTCTCCTGGGTCTCGCATTAAATAAGAACTAAATTAAGTTCAAATAACCATCGTGTAGAGTAGGCCCAGCAGTAATGTAATATTTACACAAAATATCTAACGTTATCTCTTAAAACAAGTTTAACCAAATATACATCCAACCCGTGTATCTCAGTGTGGCGTCAGTGCCAACTTCAGTTGATTCGTCGGTAGAGCTGGTTGTCCCAAACTGACAACCGCTCGGTATAAGTGTATAATGATGTTTTAACTAAGATGTTCTCGAAACCTTTGCTGACGAGTCTTAAACAGTAACGTAATTTTAGAGCTAAGTATGTAAGATATGTAAATATGTAAGGTGATGGATTTAACTGACCAAATGCTGGCTGTCTTTTAGAGCTGCTTCTCGGATTAAAATCCTTCTGAGTCTCGGAAAATTTCCGATCGGGTCAAACAAACTGTGTCGTTACAGTTTTATTGCTGAGTTAAAACTGGATTTCGATGGACGTCTGGAGCTAGTAAACTCAATCTGTCCACTCACAATTTAATATAAAGCAGACAGTTTGCAGTTTGAAGAAAGCACGAAACACTTCATACTTTCTTGTCTATTGGACCGTGTCCTTCTGAAACAGTCTTCCTCTTCAAATTCGTGTTTTCTGACAGAAACAAGAAATATTTTCAGTCCACATTAAATCGCACCTTTTCAGACCTGTTTGAAAGTCGTGCTTTAGCGCCTTTGTTAGGTTTCAAAAATTGCGATATAAATATCCAGATACATAGATAGACACAAAAAAGTGTTGCAAGTAGTCGGACATTGAAAGTAGGCCTAAACTTTGCACTTTATTTACTCGGTAGATTATAAATATTGTCTGATATTCAAAGTCGGCAGAATTAAAACAGTAACTCATAGATGACAACCGAATTCAGTGCCAAAACAAACTCTGAGCCAGTAGAGCCAAGTCTATTTTGCTCCAGACAGCATAACACAGTTGCCGACTGCACTCAAAATATTATAAGGACCCCAGGAAATAAATCGCTTAGAATTTGCGAGACTAGCTTTAGCGGTAAACAACAATGTCGTCGGCAGCAAAACTGGAGAAATCCATGCTGCGATGTACATGAGTAAGTAGGCATATTAATTCCAGATAAAAATGGTTTATTGTCGACGACATGGGGACGCGTAACGAGCACTTGGGGCCTCGGCTGTGATTGTTCTCCAGCCAGCCAGGAAATTCGCAGCGTCTGATCGAATGGAAAGAGCTGTCCACTGCACGCGTTGTATACCCATCACATGCGGCATTAAGTGGATATAGTTGACTGGGAATAGGAACTTCTGTGTCTCTGCTCTAGATTACTGTGGCAGTGAGGCAGAGAGGCTTTGGAGACAACAGCGACAGAAGAGGTTATCTCTCTCAGTCTCTTTCCTCGATGACAACGACGACAATGATGATGACGACAGCGGCGATGATGTTGTGCGGACCTGTTCTACGTCTGGCGTAGCTGATAATCGATGGTGAATATGGAGTACTGCAGATGGCCTGCGCACTCTCTTCGCGGAAAGTTCATTAAGAGCCAGACTCTAACTTTTCCATTTTGAAGTCAGTGTCTTATAATGACACCAGGGACCTTCCATCGCTCCCGGCTGCAGGACTTTTAAATTAGGGTGAGGCTGAAAGAGTTTTCTCCTTCCCGCAACAAGTTACTTCCTAACAGTTTGGTCAACGAGCATACGCAGTCTGACGGTAATTGAGCTTATTCACTGCGCTGACAGGTGACAACAGCGATTCGTTGTTGGTTAGTTTTCTTTGGGCCTTCACCGCTATAAATCTTTGCCGGTTTTCACACTTGCTTGCAAGTTGGCTGTTCATGTTGTATTGTCTCGAGAGTGAGTAACGGTCTTGCCTATGAGCGTACGAGTTATATATACTATTTATAAATTAGTATATGCATTAATATATATCAACGAGTCTATCAACTTCACATTAACGACATTTTTGTAATTGTGTCGAATGGCTGCAGCGAACGATTGAAAGATGTTCAAGACGAAGACCAAGTCTTTGACACTACATAATGGGCTCATATGTATATTATATATATATATACCCACTGACTTACGCAATAGTAATTACGTATAACTAATTATAATAATTATTTTAATAAGTCCTTGACGCTACAGACTTAAAACAATTCTATGCTACGATGTACATGAGTACATGAGTGAGTACTTATGATGGTAGTAAGTAGGCATATTGATTCCAGATAAAAATTTATTGCCGACGACATAGGGACGAAGTTTTGCTGTTTACTCCCTAATGTCATGTCATGTCAATTCGTCATCGTCGCGACGGTTGACTACATGATAGGGCCATCTTCGACCAAAGCCATCTATTGCGCGCAGCATCCAACAACCTGGTTCCCGGTAAGCCAGTCCAAGCCGAGATGTTGTCAATCCAACTTATCTTTGGCCCTCCACGGCCTCGGTTCCCCTCAACAAGACCGATCATAACACTACTCTCGATGGTGTCTTGAGGATGTCTCATCACGTGCCCGAAATAACGCAACTTGCGGGCCCTAATGCGACCCACCAGCTCGTTTTGCACCCCGGCCAGTTGGTACACCTTTTCATTGGTCATCTTCTTTGTCCAAGCAATCCGCAGTAACTTTCTGATGCACTTGTTTTCAAAAGCCTGAATGCGTCTCTCCTCTTCCTTCTTTAATGTCCAGGCCTCACACCCATATGTCGCCACCGGCCATGCCAAGGCCCTCATCAGGCGTAATTTGGTCTTGATGCCAATTGACTTGTTTTTCCACATCTTTGTGAGCTTAACCATGACTGCCATTCCCATGGCTAGTCTCGATTTCACCTCAACCGTACAGCCCGCATCCACTGCTACTCTGCTCCCCAAGTACATGAAGTAGTCCACCTTCTCCAGTCTTCCATCAACCATGTTGATCTCAAGTGCTTCGCCTATATTTGCCATCACTTTCGTCTTTTTCGCATTGATCAGCATATGATACTCATTCGCAGCATTCTCAACACGGTTTACTAACTCCTGCAGTTGTTCTGGTGATGTGGCCAATAAGACGATGTCATCTGCGTACCTGAGATTGCTGATGATCTTGCCACCGATTCTGAATAATACTCCCTAATAAACGAAGAAAAATAGGAGGAGGAGGAGAAGGAGAAGAAGAAGACGACGACGAAGAAGAAGAAGAAACACTTAGAGACTTAATACAGAAGAAGAAGAAGAAGAAGAAGAAGAAGAAGAAGAAGAAGAAGAAGAAGAGGAGGAGGAGGAAGAAGAAGCACTTAGAGACTTAATATAGTCTACATTAAACTTTTCCTTACCAGCTAAAATGCCACGGAAGTCTAATCGGTTCTTGTCAAATAAGCAAATAGCAATCAACGCTGACGGCAGAAATATATTTGCATACTTGGGCACATGCTTATTTACATATTGAGAAATTTGACTAGACAATAGTAATGACAATGAAAGTGTGAGAAACAAACATCGAGGAACGAGTGACTGTTTGAGAGTTAGATGGAATTTACTAACATGACCAAACCATGCATCAAGCGAACATAAAAAGAAACTTAAAGAACTGGAAAGTTAGTCGTGTTGTCTTTGAAGCACATACGCTGTTGGCTGCTGAAGCTGAGAGAACCTGCCGCTCAGACCCGCCTCATTTCGTAGAAGACGATGCATTTGTCCTCGTCGTCCATCTGTCCATCTCTTATTCTGTTTCGCCTGATTAGGAACGGTGTGATTTTTCATCGAAATGGCCGACAGCCGTTTACACGGCTTGCCTTCCTACGTAAGCAGCATATAGTTTGCACTGAGATGTAGATCTATAGGGTGCACGCGCAGACGACGACAGAAGGCTTCAAATTGGCTTTTCCACTCTTCCATTACGTGGGTCTCATTGACCGACTACTGGCGGCGTCAGGACGTGCCAAATTGCAACTACCTCAGACAACCGCACCGTCTCCTGTACACATATATACATACCCAGTTTCATACACATACATACATGAATACATGCATACATGGACACGTGCATATACATACATGCATACATACATACAGATGGGTATAAGCAAGATCATGAATTTTGTTATCCATATTCAGAATGATGTTTCGTAAGAAGAGTGCTACCAATGTTTTCATCCGTAGTTGAGTTCATCAAAGTTGGGCTTATGTTGCGTGCTTTCGAAATGCTATCGTCACTCTCCACTCAACGTTAATTAACAGCTCTCTGTGTTCTTTCTAGAATATGTCGGTTACATTTTGCATACATAAAAAATATTACATATATATACATATATGTTATTAATATAGCCTGCACGTGCATAAAGCTTTTCGGAAATCGGGATTAAGAATGGATCAACTCAATCCTAATCCACAATTCAATAACATTTGTTGAAATAATCCACTACTCTCGAAATGAAACATTGCAATTTTTTGTATGTCGACGTCATGTATGTTTGTATCAATAATTAGTTCAACACGTCTAAATATTTTGCAATTTTCGCGTTTATGTGACTCATGCCTACATGAAGCTGTATTCTGGCACCGGATCGACCTTCGTGTTATAGTTGTTTACAAATATAAATTGGTATATATGATATGTATTTACGCTTAAATATTCCATAAACTTCTGTGTCTCAGTTTCTGTAGGCCTACATATCTGTGTGTAAGTATACAAGCAGTATGTGTAATGGGGTGTGGCGGCATGTATGAGTGGAAGCCAGTTCCGGAGAGCCCGCCAGGCAGACAGTCAATGATGAAATCGGGTGAGAGAGAGAAAGAAAGAAAGAGGGAAAGAAACAGAAAGAGAAAGAGAGAGAGAGGAGAAGTGTGAGATCACCATGAAAGAAACAGTTCTTTTGGTTAAACTCTTATTTACTGTCTCTCGTTAGAAGCCCAAACAAACATACGAATTTCTCGACGAAACCTTCCATCTCTCCACTGTGTTTTGGGCATTTATCCGCCTCACGCAGAGTAAACTGAATACCTTGAAAGGCGAATTCTCTCAAGAGATTCTCAAACTCGAGCCGTGACGATTCGTCCGGTGCTTAATGAACATTTTGGGTAACTTTATTGCGAAGTTTCAAGTCTCCGAACAGCATGAAGCCTAACGTAATTATACTACTGTAAAGCAACGTCCTTCCTTTCCCACACTCGCACCCAACACATCGGGTTAGAGGAACCACCTCCACCCGCTCTCATACCTCGAACTATCGACAGCCATCTGCTCCCGGGAGGCCATGGATTACTTGAAAACAACTGAATTTTATCGCTAGGTGTCGCTGTGGCTAAAGCGCTATTTGATCCGTGCTCTGGCGTAAATTTCATCAGCAAAGACTGAAAAACTGTAAAAACAGGTTTCAGCTTCCAGACAATTCTCGGAACGGTTTACGAATATAGAAAACATCGATAGCCAAAGTTAAACATACACATATACATACTCACATACATACGTACGTACGTAAAAAGATAACAGGTTATCAGTGCTACAAGAGTATACGTTATCTATCGTAAAATAACCTTTACAACACCCGTCTATCAGTCACGGAGAGAATTTTGACAGCGGGATGTACGTATGCTATACAGCGTGGTCACCGTTTGCCCTTCTGAGCTTAAAGACCACGACTGCGTTTTAGTAAGTCTACAACATTTCGAGAAAAGGCACTACTTAAAAGGGCAGATAAAACTAAAGGTAAAAGTCTTCCTCTATACAGGTATATACTCAGCTAAAGCGTGTTTTAAGATACATATTCTTACAAGTTTGTTACGAACCCTTATGTCGATTTAACTTTCTGGCACTGGCACTTCCATGCAGTAGGTGGAATGGAAGACTGGAACATCAATGTACCTGTTTTCTGTAGGAATTTGGTGTTTTCGTTGGTGTAAGTAACTAAGTTCGAGTTCAAAGTAATTTAACCGCGTATTTTGAACTGATCCTCATATTTTCATAAATAAACTTAATTATTCCTATCATAATAAGGTGCTACCTGTCGACTAATTGGAGTGCAAACAAGGTTATTAAGAACAGGCTTTATGTTGAGCTAAAATTCTCAAAATTGGGATAGTTTTGGCAGCTGCTATCATAGCCAGTAGCTAAGGGAGTAACTGGGAATTTCCTTGGAAGGAACATTTTGCCAAACTAGCGTTCAGATACTATAAATGGGAGAGGCTCATATATATGACTGAAGCGCAGAAATGGAAACAGAAAACCCTTTAAATATCTTATGCTATAAATGCC
This sequence comes from Norana najaformis, assembly GCA_964023275.1. Classification (NCBI taxonomy): domain Eukaryota; kingdom Metazoa; phylum Annelida; class Clitellata; order Crassiclitellata; family Hormogastridae; genus Norana; species Norana najaformis. The sequence continues at coordinate 20,460,122 of OZ029913.1, read as the reverse complement.
AGCTATATATACATACATACATACATACATACATATATATATAACGTTAATTTTAATTGTATGTTTAATATTAATTCGTGTATGTGCAGGCTTCTGAACATGAAGAGACTGAAGTCGAAGCCTCGTGTGTATATGTGTGTGCACATGTAGACCTATGTGTGTAAGTGTATGTGTGTTGCTGTGCGCACGTGTGTGTGCCATGAGTTGATGTATGTGAATGAACTGAATATTTCAGCTCAGACAGAGGGCGACACAGGTTACGACTACAATGATGCATATGAAGAAGAGTATGAAGACCAGTCACGTGAGTATCATTCAGACGTCATCATGTCTACAGCTCTGTTGCTATGGAGCAACAGCAACAGTGGCAACTGCTGTACGCGGAACTTAGATGTACTATCGGGTTATCTTAGATAAGAGGAGTCAGTCATCGATAAAATACACTTCGCACAGTTCTCATGGACGCAACACTAGCATCTAGGATCGTTTCTGCAGAAAAGTTGAAGTACATTCAGATGCAGCGCTATTTAATTAATTAGGCTTAATGTAGCCAGACTCCTGCCAGACAGAACCTGAGACATGACAGATCACCGTCACTGCATTGATATACAGCCAGACAATTTCACATGATTACTGAAAGGCCACCACAACAACATTTGCTAAAGCTCACGACGGCTAATCGTGATTTCCATACAATCTGCGTCTAGTGTTTGCTGTTCGCGCTTATGAGTGGCATAGGGTAGACATTTGGCGCTGCGGAGTGAATGGCTTTAGAATCATTTCACAATTACGCCTCCGTCAGTAGAGTCGATATAGGTCAAGTTCTCAGCTGTTCATTCTTTTGCCTGAGATGCAGACAGGGCAAATATAAATAAACAGTGTCGAAATTGTGGATATTTTTGGGAGCTTAAACACATTCTCGCTTTTCTGAGTGTCATCTGCCACATTCGAGCGAACTTGAAATATGCCTATATCGGCCAGGTACACATTTACATTGATTTTCACGCATCTGCTGTTCAGGTATAAGCTTTGAGCATGAGTAGTTTGTTCTGTAACAGGTGCTATATAAACTGACAAATGTAATTTATGAGCCTTCCGCTTTCCTTTAAACTAATAGGAAAACATATTGTTTCGCAATGTAGCATCAATTATGAAGAATAAAGAAATGTATATGAACTGAGAGTCAAACCCCAAACTCAGCAGTCAAGGGCTCTTGAGATAACCTTTCGCACATCACAGAGCAAATGCACATGCGGCATTGGATTGTCTTCAGTTCCCTTCTGGAAGATATAAAAGATGGCTGAACGTATTCTCCCATGGGCCTTCTCTATGCCCGAATACAGAAGCCACTCTATATTGGCTTCCATCTGAACAGCGAGTGCAGCTCTATTCAGTTCTGCGTATAACCTGGAGAAGTCTGCTGGTTTGCACCTGAGTGCTTCCTTTCCCATGCATCGCATGCAGTAGGCGTCACTCGTAGACTCTTGATAATAAACATAGGCCTACCGGGAGTCTAGATGGCACCATATAAATGCGAATGACGTCACATATTGCTTTCACAAAGAACAAGTAGGTCGATGCTGTTAAGCTGCGGAAAGTTGATACCAAGAACTTTGTTTATAATGATTTAAACATAAATACAGTTATTTCTGTCCAATTAATTCAATAAGTCTATTTTGTTCATTGTGATTAAAAGTGTCGAGACAGTTTTCCAAATACACAAACACTACATACTCACAGTATGGCGGACACCTGTTTGCTGCAGAAAACAAAATGAGAAATCGTAGCCTGCATAAGCCAGTCCGAAAACATCTCGAACCGACATTTCATAATTGTAGATATAGGCCTAAAGGCACAATTATTGTCAGTGTATAATTGTGCTGTGTATGTGTGCATGTCCGTGTGCATTATGCTTTCGTGTGCTTCGCTTCTTTTGTGTTAGGCCGACTCTAAATTAGTCCTGCATGACAATGTGGGGTTCTTTTGCATTCTTTTTGCTAAATACTTGGATTGTGTGTTTTCTTCGTTGCATGCAAAGATTTAGTTTTAGTGTAGGCCTTCTAGCAACACTTTTATGAAAGTAACGTGTAGGAGACTGTCACTGAGGCATAGCATCAAACAGTTATGAGTTATTATTACATATTTCATTTTAAAATAGGCCTATATAACTATGCTAAATGTTCATTAGATATGAGTTTAACTTACAAAAGACAGGTGGCATGGTGCTTCGTATGGCAGTTCGTTGCTAATGGATCTGCTTATGCGAAAAGATCAACAACTTTATAAATTATGTTACAGTCGTAATTAAATATTTACCACCGGCCTACTGGCTGGGTCAGGCCCTTGTGTTCTAGAAGGTATTAGTCGCCACTTGATTAGATTAACTCATATTAGATTAGTCTGATTGATAGCACTTCTCGCGTTTAACAGCATTTTGTAGGCTTCCTCGTCTTTTGTGATTCGGTATATTATAGGCTAATATAGTATTGGTTAGTTCAAATATGACAGTGCAGTATGCTTGTTATTACAGCGATTGGAATGGAGCCAATATTCGATGTTCCCATTGTCAATGTAACCGTCGTTAAAGGCCAAACTGCTGTCCTTCCGTGTTCCATCGAATACCTAAACAAATTCAAGGCCAGTCTTACAACTAGGCCTACTAAAGTTCTTCATTTATAATTTTGAACTATTCCTTCAGTGCCGTTGAGACGTTTTTATAAATTCAGCCGACGATTCACTGCACTATGGCGTGGGCCAGTATTGGACTATATGCTCTCCGGTTATATAAACTCGCCATAAGCATTGTTTTAATAAGTTATAATCGTCACTTCTACATTATAGGGAGCCGTAACACTGCACACGAGAACACTGAAACAAGGAGGCATACATGAAAGGCTTTGTTTAGACTACGTGGTTTCCCCCAACTCTATAGGGTTTGCCTGAAGCCAATCGTTATTAATAGGGCCTACACCTTTGCGTCCAAAGAGGCCTAGACTCCGTGGCTGATTTTCTTCTCACTCTACCCTATTTAGATTTGACTCTGGTTATCTGGTTGTGAAAAAGCACATAAATAGAGTCTATAGTCTACACCCGTCTGCCTTTGGCTTATGGGGAGAACTTGAAGATTGCCGTTGCCCCTGATATACGGAGCTAGTTTTGTCTCAGTCTTTCATGTCAGTCTTTGACATGCGTATGCTGTAAACAACAGTACATTGGCATATAGGGCTATATTCTGTATGCATTACATTGCCTCCGTTTACCCCACATGGTTTAAATTTAGGGATATATTTTTTGGTTGGTGCGTATTCCCCCACTCTACCCCACGGACGTATGTCTGAACTACAGGTGGCGTGGCTCGACTACAACTCGATTCCTCTGACATACGAAGAGCGTCGAGTGGTCGACGACACTCGATTCAGCGTCGTTCGACCGCTGGTCAAGGAGTGGAATCTTCAGATCAGAGACATCCGCTGGGACGACGAGGGTCAGTACAGGTGCACGATCAACACCAATCCAGTCAAGAGTAAACTGGTCATGCTACACGTCAAAGGTACTCCACTGACTCAGTCACTTCCTCACTCACTCACTCACTCAATTGCTCTCTTCTTCCCTGCCTGCCTTCCTATCTACTTCCCTACCTATCTACCTAGGCTACCGGCCTCACTCACCCACTCACCCACTCACTCATTCATACATGCAGACAAACTCGCACACTCTTTCTGTCTCTGTCTGTCTGTCTGTCTGTCTGTCTGTCTGTCTGTCTGTCTGTCTCTCTCTCTCTCTCTCTATATATATATATATATATATATATATAGTCGCTCGGTCGTTCATTCACTCATCCTAGTGGACTCATAGATCTGAACAGAAGGAAGAAAGTGGCTGTAGGTAGAGCTCATAAAGAGGCGAAGGACGAATAATACGACGCGCCTCCTGGCGAATACATGGCGCGTAACTGAATCATGCACTTCAGAAACATCTCGGCTTCATCATCACAATCCGTTCCTGATGCCAGCCGTTTGTCGGCGATGGGTGCGAATGAAGGATCTTCATTCTCTCCGGTCATTTGTCACCTTAGGTGCTGTTCTCATGTTTAGTCCAAGTCTTGTTCTCTCCTAGTTTTTATTGTCTATCCAGCGTATATAGGCCTAGTCTTGGTCTTCTTTTGCTTATCTCTCCTTCGTGTCTTGGATGTAATGCATTGTGGGGGATTTGTTTCGCTCTCAGTCTTCCCACGTGACCAAATCGTCGAAGTCTTCGTTGAAATGCGTCATCTAATAGAGTTGTCTGCATCTGCAAGAATTTGTCATATTACATCATTTCTAATTTTTTCTTTTCGTGAAATTCCTGCAATTTTTCCGTAGCCATCTCATTTCTTTTGCGAGGATTCTGTTTTCATTTTGCTTTCTCGTTATCCACCATTCTGATCCACATAGAAACTTGGTTATATCATCGTCTCTTATTTTTTTGTTTCTTGTTTTCGTTGAAATAAAATCACAAATAAAGTATCTCCCTGCTTCTTCATGTCTTGGCTTTTCCTTCAAATGCTTGTGATGTGCGTTCAAGTCTCCTTTGTATGGCTATTTCGCTATTGCCATCTGCTGTAATTAGACCTTTAAGACAGACGAATTGATCTACCTGTACAATAGGTTGTCCTAAATGCTGCTGTTAATTGGCCTCTCTTTTGTTTCTTTCAATTACTGTTGTTTTAGTTTTCTCTATGTACAGCCCAGCGTGGAGTAATGTGTACACTTAATTATCAGCGAATCATTGCGGAAGAACGTTACTAAACAACGCTGTCTGTGAATGCTTTGCCTTATATTTATCAAAAACCCAGCCGAAAATAATCGTGAAGCAAGTGTCAACGGAAATAAGAGCACAAATAAAGTATCCACATATATATATATAATATTATATATTTGTATATAACTGCGTATATGTCTAGGCCTTATGCATATATGTGTATATGTATATGCATGTGTATAAATAGAGAAAGAGGGAGGGAGGGAGGGAGCTGGAGAGACATGAGTGACTGCTGTTTTAAAACAGCATCAATCTGAGAGGCGGTGGATGGATGCTGCGGAAGAGGAGGAGGAGAAGGAGGTTGATGGTGTCGTCGTCGGTGCCAGTGCCAATGGGGCGTCGACTGCTGCTGCTGACCCATCGATGGCTGTCGTCAGTCAACATGGTCTCGGAGGAGAAGTTCCTGACAGTTGCCGAAATACACAACGACGCATAAATTCCGCCACCACTCGCCTGCCTGCCTCCCTCCCTCCCTGCCTGACTGACTGGATGGAGGGGTCCATAGATGGTCGGCGGAGCTGGGGGGCTGGGAGCTCGTGGCGGCGGCGCCGACCCTTCGTGGCCCCGTCGTGTCGGTCGGTCGGGCATACGTCCCCCATCGATCACAGGGTTGGCGGGCACTGAAAGCGGCGACGATTTACCGATACGGGAAAAGGTTAGACGGGTGTCGGCGTGCGATAAAGTCCTTGTTATGTGGGATCCGGGAGAAGGCGAGATGACAAATCATTCACCCGGGTCGACACCACTCACCACCCCACCTCAACTCAACCCAACTCACTTCCAGATGCCAAACGCAGAACTTCTATCTCGAACAAAGACATATCAAGTACTGATAGCAGGTCATATAACACACGCATTTATTTATATCATGCAGACGTACATACATACAGACATTCATACATACGTACACTGAACAGAACTGAATTGAACTTAATAGCCTACGTGCCTCCATATTTTATTTACTATTACTTGTACTTTTATTAAAAGCTCTTATAACCCTCACAAGGTCAGTAAATCTGAATCTTATGCGCGGATGCATGTTCGCTGGGAGACCAAGAAGAAGTCGTGCAAAAACCAGAGCAAAATAGTAAATCTTCACAAGTGATTTAAATGACGAAAGCGAGTTGGCAAGTCGGGCCTTTTGTGTTAGACGATTTCAAGTACGAGGGGCACAGCAGCTGAAAGCATGTGCAGCCAATGTGGCTCATGTTTTCAGGTGAAGAAAGGAAGAGATGCCGGCCCCCAATGTCTATATGAACGATGTTTAAGCTGGCGTATAGGAAAATCTGTAAACTATTTGTGTGCATGTTTGTTATTAACATGGTGCTCGTGATTTCGGCGACCAAAAGTTGGTTCAGTGCCCGGATGAAGTGTGCGACCCAATGGAAATCTATTTAGTATTCGTGGAGTGGGTGTGCAACTGGAGGAGGTTCGTCGATATGAGGACATAATATGATATAGGAGGACATATGAAAGCAAATGACGTAGATCAATTAACTCTCCAGTTATGTAGACGATGTGAGGGAGGGGAGCTGAAAGCGAAGGACCATTAATTAAGGTCTCGGCGGTGCGAGATCGACAATTCGCTGATGTGCCAAGCACCTGTAACGTTCTGCAGCCTTCGGATGGACGATGCTGCTGCTGGTCGTGCTTAAGGTGATGCTTAATCTGGCACAAGACACTACCACCGTACCCCTGTCCTCTAAATTCCACTTTATTCATTTAAGCAAAGGCGATATATAAAAGCTTTATAAGCTATTAGCTTTCGTTACTTTATCCTATAGTGGTATTGCATATAATAGGCTTATTATCAAAGTGCTACACAATGTTTTAGTTGTCAAAAAAGAGTTGGGGTCGAAATTTTTACAGATTATCAAAATACACGAACGGAGATCAAAATCTAATGGTGTGAATATGTTGAACACGAAACAACTGATGACTCATCAGATATTTTAAAGTTTTCTCTTTAAGTTTATTTACACAAAAGCAAGAATTAAAATGATCGCACATCATGTCATAATTTGGCATATGCAAAAATAACAGAAAACATAATTCAAAGAACTCTTACACTTCAGTTTACAAAAATAGTTTTGAACTTTGTTTTGTAACTTCTTTTTTCTTTGGTAGTCCAGTGGCTTTGTCCAAAGCACCAAGCCTGCCAGCTTTAAGCCAAGAAATAACATATTTTTCTACATTCCATGCCTTAAGAGGCGGACCATTGATGCCAATCATCAACAGATTATTCACTGAACTCATTAGAAGCCTGTTTCTTCCACTAGTGTGATAGAGATTCATTTGACAAAATCCTCTTTCTCACTCAGCAGATGAAGCAGGTAGAACTTCCAACAAAGTAACAAGTGTCTGTAATTTTTGGACAAGAATTACACCACCATTCTTTTTCAGCGTAGAATATTCTAGCAAAATAAAACGTGCCCTGCTCTCAGCCATAAACCACATCGATGGGTAACTAATCTACAAAACACACTTCAAATAATGGGACTAGGTTCTTCTGCACTTCATGACATAGCTGGGGGAGTCAAGACCTAACCCCAGTCAAGATCTAACCCCCAACATCTTTTCAGTGACTTAGCTGAGGGATTTAGACGAAAAGCTTGAGGGCTGAACCCTTCTCCCCCTCAACACCCCTGACAACTAAAACATTGGTGATAGAACTTCGGGCCACATCAAAAGTTTGTAGCTCTTGAGACTTAAGGGCTTCTGGTGAGGGTATGGAGACCAATGATTTAATTAAGTGCGCAGTGGTCGAACAGCGACGATGATAATGACATTATTATGTGGGATGGATAGCAGCCGGATGGTCCAACGAGCGATTGACACCAAAGGGCAGTGAGTCCATGGACATAAGGCCGGAAGAAAGGAAATATTTAACCGTAAGTCTTGACGAATCTCTTTTGTTTGCCAGTTCCTCCGGAGATCGTGGATGAGTTGTCGAGTAGTGACGTGACTGTTCAGGAGGGAGACACGGTGACTTTGACTTGCAACGTGACGGGTGTTCCTGCTCCGAGCGTCACGTGGGAGAGGAAACCAGTTTCGAGTAAACTCAACTCAGTTCGCGACAGCAAGGTCTGCCAACACAGAACAACTGGACCAGGTCAGTGAGCAACACTTAATGCATGCTCACCCGACCGACTTTCTATAGCTTAGAGTTTCGTGAAATATTATCCTAGGCAAACGTATCAGCATCGTAATCATCATTATCATCAGTTTCTGGCACCAGCCATTTGCGAATAAATTATCTCCATTTTTTCAGTCGTTTATCAAATCTAGTGCTTTTTAATATTTAGTCCGGGTCTTGTTATACCTTCGCTTATATTGTCCGTCAGCGCAGTCGTGGTCTTCTTTTGTTTCTTTTTCCTTCGATTCTTGCGAACAACAGCAAATCACCAATCGTAAAGTGCGAAAAGTAATGACATTTTAGAATCGACTGACTCCAGCTTCCGTCGAAACTAGGCTTATCCGCAACCATCAAAATGATCTAATCTAACCCGATGACTTATGTAGCGCCGTTATGATAATTAATGCTTAAATTGTATCATCAATCGGTGGTCGCTTCGAGTGAAGTCGTATAGTCAAAATAGTAATCTGTTGGAGAAACCTTGTTGAAATCGGACAGTTAAGAGAAACCGGAAGTGGATAACCTTGAGCATTGTCACGTAGGCGCTATAGAAGTCCTAAGATTAGATTGGATTATGTTGAGTGTGTTTGGTTGTGTCGTGTCCAGAATCCGGTCCAATCGGAGTGACGCTGATCATAGACAAAGTGACGAAACAATGCGACGATGTCTTCGAATGCACGGCCAGCAACGGCGTGCCACCGAACGTCAGCAGACTTATCAAACTCACCGTTGAATGTATGTGCTTCTATGAATCATCATCATCATCATCATCATCATCATCATCATCATCATCATCATCATCATCATCATCATCATCAACAACAACAACAACAACATCAGCAGCAGCAGCATCATCACCAGCATCATCACCAGCATCATCATCGTCTTTAGCCTGCCGATTTATAATGCGCTGTAACACTAAAAGGGTAGTAATGGCGCATTACATGAGTCATGTCAATGTTCAAGATATAAAAATGTCCACACATGAACAAGTGGAAAAACTGTTCGCCATAATGCTTACAGCTACAAAAGGCGAGAAGTCATTATTACATAGGATTCGTTGTGACTGTTTTGAGTGACAGAAAATGACTTTCTTAAAGGGGACTGTCAAGATCATTCTTGAGTGAATCATTAGATCTGCAATTTTGAAAATGGAGAAATATATAGGCTAAATGTGCTAGAAATAGAAATAGGGTTCCGGAAGGTGTCGCCCCATTGTGACTTGGATTAACCACATACGACAGTAGACAAGTGTTTACCTGTACCTTTCTACCTGTTACCTTTAACTATTTTATACTAGACTAGGCTCTCTCCCCAGAGCAGCTGCCTGTCATTTCGGCCACATTTCCCTCCTGGGGAGATCCCCTCCCCCCCCCCCAGTTATTAAGGCCATGAAAGCAATTGCCAGAACCTGTCTCTATTTTTTTAGAACTTTACCCAGCATACCGTCTTTTATAAATAACATTTTTGTTCTCATATTAGTCCTATTCATTATTTAGCGCCAGCAACCATTCACCATAACATTATGCATACAACCGGACCACACGCGCACACGTTTTAGGGTACAATTATATAGATAACGATTAGACCTAACTAGAGGCACAACAGATGTGAATTAGTGAATGTTGTTGTCATCGTTGTTCAGTTGCTCCTCGGATCAACATGCCGAACCTGCGGATCGGGCAACTGAAGGGACGAGAGACAATTCTCGAATGTAGGATCACGGCTTTTCCTCACGCGTCCAACTACTGGGAGAAGGAGGATCGTCGGATCACGAGTACGATGAAGCATCGTATCGAGGCCTATGAAGAGGGAGACAACACGCTCACTCTCAGCCTCCGCATCAATATGATCGATGCCAGTGACTTTGGAAAGTACAAGTGCGTCGCCGCAAACTCACTCGGCCGAGACGAAGGAGTCATGGAACTTCACGGTAGGTGTTTCCATCATCATCATCATCATCATCATCATCATCATCATCATCATCATCATCATCATCATTATCATCATCTTCATCATCGTCATCTGTCTCTGTCTGTCTCTCTGTGTCTTTCTCTTTCTCTTTCTTTCTCTCTCTCTCTCTCTCTCTCTCTCTCTCTCTAAATTCCTCGAAGTGACATCAGTTAGACTGTTCTTAATACTGGAGGGAAGAGCAGGGGAAAGAGGAGGAAGGAGGATTTATAGCTTTGCAGAGGAGGAAGAGGAGGAGGAAGAGGAGGAGGAAGAGGAGGAGGAAGAGGAGGAGGAAGAGGAGGAGGAAGAGGAGGATTTATAGCTTGTTCAGGTTGTTCTGCCCTTTTCTGGAAGGTTCGAACTCATAAACCTTATCTCACTTGCCCTCACCCCATTTGTAAACTTATGGATCCACCCTAACTGCAACTAGCCATCAATTCTAGCTGATGGACGCAAGCCATATATGTTAGTTAGTTACCCAAGACGCTTGATATTGCGCCTTTTAACTACCTCACTCGGACTACATGCGGAGCGCAATTCTCCCGACCAAGCTGTCCCGAGACAGTACGACATCTTTCTGATGTCCTCTTGAGTAGCATCGACTGTCGAGGCTCTGCTTACGATGCCAGATAACCTAGAATGAATGTCTGCCGAAATACAAACAGCGCTAATGCGTTGTTACCTTGCTTTAGTTTATTTCAGTATAGGTCTGTGCGGATGTCCGCGTGTCAGATGCGTTCTGGGACTCTTCTGGGAAGAGGGTTTTGTATTTATAACTGCATTTAACATATCTACCCGGAGTAGTCCGAGTATGGTCCGAGTTGCTCAAAAACTTAACTGTCCCCGAACAGTTCGGACTTCGCTGTATGCTCCGTGCGCACTCACAACGACCAAACCAGACGCTAGAGAAGCACAGAAGATGGAAATGAGGAGAATTGTATAGTCTTTATAAGGTTACTTAGTAATCGTCATTTGGAAATTTCTAATGCGCTACCTTAAAACTGAGCGCAGGGCACCAGTTTGTTCACGAGCGCTGCGTCAAGTCAGAGGGGTTATCTAAAGATACCATGTGAATAACAAAGTCCGGTTGCCAGAAGATCAGACAGACAGACAGACAGACAAACAGAGACATAGACTGAGAGAGAGAGAAGGTGACTGACAGAGAGAAGGGGACAGAGGAGCTGTTCCGCGTGGTTGTGTTTGTCTTGGGAGAAATGGAAAGGCTGCGGATTGTGGAGTGAAAAACCAGGAATGCACTCAGAAAGATGGACAGTGGTAGGTGAGGTAGAGGTCCATGTTTCAGTTAAGGCAGTGAGATCAGGTGGCCGACAGCAAGAGACAAGTTCTCTAAGAAAGACAGAATTTCATATTTAAGCAGTGATCGAACGTTGAGAGAGTACAGAAGGAATATCTTTTCTCGGAAGAGACGATTGAAAAAGAAGTGGATGAAGGCGTTGAAGGGCTTCGAGGGCTCGGGTTGGGGTGGATATATACGTGGATGTTAGCTCTCTAAGTAGTATACTCAAAGCCTACTCGGATGGTAGCCTGCTTGGTGTCCTATACACGGAGGAACAAGCGTATGGTAAAAAGGTTAGGGTTGGTGCGTTCGTCGTTACAGAATACACGGAGCAGTCTATCGAGATGAAGGCTCCGCTGCTGCTACCCGACGGAGGAGGAGTGGCCGATGGACTGAGATGGTCACCGGCCCAACATCAGACGCTGTCACCTGTTCTCATCCATCACAACTATCACCACCTGTCCACTCACAGACGACCCATCATAGATCACGGCTACACCCAAGCACAAAAACTGCCACCCGGCAGAATACATGGTGGGTACCCACGCCAAATTCTTCACATATCTATAGGCCTATGCGTTTATTGATACGTATGTAATCACACTGTATGTATGTGTCTATGTATGCACGAATGGACACTACTGTGTGTGTGTGTGTGTGTGAGGCCTATCCTTTTATGTACAAAGGCGACATTAATAATTGGACCTACTATGCACTCGCACGATTCAATCATTTCTACTAGTAAATAAGAGATAATTCTAATGTATGGTTGCTGGCTAACAAAAAATCTAGACTATTATTAGTTCCAGACTGCTTCGAGGCCTATAAGGCAAGAAACCATAAGGTTCCATACAATTACTACATCCGACGCTACACGCTAGTTCTACGTCAAGACCTACACCGTATATAGCATCCTTCAGATGAGCCTTTTCACTTGTTATGTATAGGCTACAATTACGACTATTTTTCATTGCAACAAATATGCCATATAACCGTCACGTAGTAATGCGTTATAACTGTGATACTGATACACAAGCGCGCTGCACACCGAACCAACTTTCGTTGAGTTCAGTCAAGCAGCAGGCAGTCTGTGTACTGCCTTGGATCTACTTGGAGTCACTGCTGGACGCGGCAGATTAACATGCAACCTAATGTAGGCCTTACTACTCGGGGACCTTCACAGAGGGATGGGTAGGACGGGGTCCAAAGTAGGTAACTTTATGCGGACGTCCTTTATTGACGACCCCCCAGAGCAGAGATGCATCAGGCTTCGGGTAAGGTACAGAACGACGAAGCAGTAATGGAGGACACTGTACAACACGCAGTGAATGTTGGAAAACAAAGAATGGCGAAAATAAGACGTGTTTGAGAAGTGACTGGTTGATATCTTACAATTTATATAAACACGTAAAGTGAATGGTGTACGAAAAGTAAATACAATGGAAGAACTGTGAGATTCATGTAAACTTTATGGACCATTGGATAACACGCAGATCACTTGAAAATAAGCTAACCAGTCTAACTTCTCAGTTGGCAGACCTGTCTTGAAACACTTCTGTATCGCTAGAACCTCCTTCCCTTACTAGTCTTCCCCTCAGTGGCTCAGACCATCGCCTTTCCACGCATTTGCTCCATTCCCACTGCCCCAACCACAAATAACACCCTACTGCTACAACACCCTTGCTGAACAGATGAACCCAGTTGAACTCGTATCCAGCGGGAATCAACTTATCGTACTCTAGCGGATTTACTTAAAACTGATTGCAAAACGACAATCATATAGCCTCTCATATCCAAATCAGGGTTTGGATCCCAAAGCTGTATAAAACTGGCAATTAATTCTTCACTCTGCCAATGCAAGACTTATGGTGACTTCATCCAGATTGCAAATGACATGTTTGCACTCTAGTTTGCATGGCAAAGGCAAGTAACCTAATTTCGCTACCTAACTTTGCTATTTCAGAACCACCGAAGGGACTAATATTTGGCAGGAATAGCGCCAACCATCACACACTGACCTCAACAACTCTACTTTTGCTACTGCTATGCATAACAGTACCATCCAGATGGGTATGACACACCAAGTCAAACCAGCAACTGATCAGATGTTGGCAACTAAATACATCCTCCTCCTCCTCCTGACATCAAAGTGATTTTCAAGATACCAGCAAATGGATTGTTCTGTGTTGGATGGCAGCAAAAAATACATCATTTCTTCAACAAAACAGAAAAAGATCCACAAATGCCTGCCACTTACAAGGTACCCTGAATCGGCTTGTACATAGTTCCCTTACACGCGATAATTTATTGTAGTTTTGTAATTGTCGTTTTAGGTAGGCCGACAGAACCTGAGACAAACTGACGCTGAGGGTTGTTAACAGTAACAAAACGACATTGTAACACTCTCTCATGTGTATTTTAAAAGTACAAAATCTGTGAATGTACTCCTGAAGCGTTGTGCTGCAGTCACGTCTTCTCAACAGCTGGAAAGTTCAGCAAAATCATTACCAGGTGGGGAAAGTAGACATGACCCGTGAAATTTGTCAAGAAAAAGGACCTGAAATAACTGCCAAGATAGACCAGGACTACTGGTCATAAAACAGACAATATCTCGAAATCCTAGTCATGTATGCACGTCTGACTAACAAATAACATGGAATACTGGTTAGGCAATTATAGCAAAAAATAGCACAATTCACTGTGGTGAAGTAGACCGATGTACATGTTTTACCTGAAATACTGATTCAGAATAAAAATTATACACAAATTAGCCAAAACAATGGCCAGCTATAAGGCAAACACCTATTCAATTTTACCATAATTCATTCTCAAGTAAATAATGGAAAGCCGCTTCGTTTAAAAACTCAACAGCGAGTCTTAAGAAGCCTGTCTACATCAGCCAACATTCTGGACATTTTGTCGCATGTAAAATGCCTTCATAATATCTGTGTGAATACTGCAGTTGCCAAATCAGCTCACCTTAGCAAAAGCAGTATGTCTTTGCAACGACCAAGAATTGTAGAATTGTGACCTTTTGCCAGTAAATAAAGTTCTTATAACTTTAGGTATTAATTAAGAACAGGAAAATGGTGCTCTAGCACAGCAGAAATGCAACATTCTACCTTACTAGCAAGACATATTCTAAGGCACTTCAAAAACATATCAGAAACATAATTTGGAATACACAAGACTACTACTGCCTAAAAGCTAAAGATAAAAACAGTAAAACAGCTGCACATGTTAGGATATAAGCTTTACAATTCACAATTCACCTGGGAAGTTTATATGAAGCATGTATTGCTTTCATTATGATTCATAATAACTCACTTTATAAGTTAGACATACACGCATGCACACTTTTGATTAAGTATATTAGAACGCATCTGTGCTACAGTACGGTTTACTGCAATTTGTTGGAATGACAACTGAGAACCCAGCTTAATGGTTAAAACTGTCTGATTTAAATTGGAAATCAAAATGCCCATGCAAAACAAATACAAAATAGGCAAAGTATACAAGCTGATTTTGGCACTGTTATCAGTAATTCATCTTAGAACATATAGACTATAATTCATGGCTCAACAACAGTTTTCTACATTAATGCATTAATTGGTTCAATAGTTCATCAACTACACATAAATCTACCTTTAAATTTTTCACCAATAAAAATTCTTTCAAAACTAGTGATTCCATTAATTCCAAACAAAACAAGGCCATAAGGAGAGGCCGAGTAAAAATGATTAATAAACAAAATCCACTTCGTTTGGAATCAATTCATTGAAGCTACGTTAAATTGGCAATAAGAGAATTAGCAGAATTGGCACAGCTCTCGAATGCTTAGAGGAACAACTGTAGTCAGAATAACTGTATAAAACCATGATTATAACACATATGTATGCCAGACATCTGCAATACAGTAAACTAGTGCATATTAACAGAAACTACATACAAAAATGTTACAACTCATGTTCCATGAAAGCTTTTCATACTTGAATATGTAAAAACAAGAAGGAAGTTAGCTAACAAATCAAGAACTACGTAAACCATCTCCAAGTGATGATGAATAGCTTCAGACAACCCACATCATATAGGATTCAGCACGTGACAAAGCACTGTCCAACTGATCAAGCTCAGTGCCATGCTAAAATAAACTTTAGTTTTTCATACATACAATGTAAATCATACATAAAGAAACACATTGAGACAACCATGTAACTGCAAAATAAGTTGACAGCATTATATATATTAATCATACAAGCGTATTAGCACGTAAGTCATCTGCATATGCATTTAAAAGAATAGTCTTTGTTAAACTCGGATGGAATGGAACATGGGTTCTGAATGAACTGCCTTGCTGCAGAAGACATTGTGCAGATGCCGACAAAGCAAAAGATTCTCTGAAACACATCCACAATTACTGATTATTTACTTTACACGACTCAGTTAACACCCCTCCATCTGCATTTACTTCTATGCCCCACAAAAAGCGCACAGTTTAGCAATCTTGCACGAGTCTTTAAGATTTAGTGGTATTAGTACATTTGTATAGCCACTCCTTGTGCTGCAGCCAGATGTCTTAAGAAAACATTTCCTACAGGAAACAGATGAGTCGTATTAAGACACATGGCTGCAACACAGCTCTGTTCTGAAGTTAAGCAAGTGAAAGATGGTACCACAGTGTCAAACCAACCACTGAAAAGGCCAAAGGTCATGCTCGTACTAGCATGGTGGCTGACTAGCAAGTCTCTAACACACTACTTTGTAGTAAGACTGACTGATGCATTGTGCATAGAATATGTGAAAGAACAAATAATATGAAATCTAGAAGAGCAGACTATATGCAAACAGCAGAATGATAGAAATGCTAGTGGGTTAAGACAAAATGCAAAAATTGGAGAGAAAGCGTGCATAACACAAAAAGTGAAACGTCTACAGCTAAAGTCAACACATTTACCATGAATAAGCAATCATCGACTGCACAGGTTAGGTACATCCAAATTAAAGAGCATTAATATCCTGAAAGCAGGAATCCATTTCTGCGCGAAGTTGCTTGAACTGATCCTCAAACTGCTTTGCATTGTCTGTGCAGAAAACATAATTCAAACATTTAGAAAATAAAACAGGAAATAAACATATTCTTATTAACAGTATTTACAATTAGGAACCAGCAAACAGGCAAAACAGTGAAATACTAAGAAGACATTAAACCAAACACCCATCCATATGACAATTCATTTAGATGCATAAATTTAAAAACATACATAAAAATACAATGTCAATTCATGACTAAGATAAAACTGACAGACCTTCAGCCCTGTCCAAGTCTATCTGCTTCGATTTCAGTTCACGAGACAACATGTCCACCATCTGCTCTGCCTACAATGCATATAATAAGATAACAACATCATCAATAAGATTAGAAAATGATCCTTAGAGAACTGATCCATTAGATCAGAGAAAAACACAAATCTCTCAAGATTCTGTCACTGTCCCACTCCTTGAGAATTATGATTTCACTTCCTCATTGGTCATAAGTTCTATATGTGAAGTTTGCTTCTTAGATTTTGCCCTGTGGTTAAAGGCAATTAACATGAAACAGCAAAGCAGGATTTTCTACGAGACAATCATTAGGACACTAGTACCCATCCCAGGAAGAGTATCCCAGTGCACAAGAAAACAATTAAGTGGCATTATCTGACTTAACACGAGATGTAAGACTGGTAATTTGGAAAAAACTATCTAACCAGGGTCAATCTGAAAGATACTGACTGGTCAACATTCACTGTACATGGTGTCTATCAGATCAAATTCAGGCTTCTTTAAGCTTTGCCAATCAAATAGATTTGATGTCATATGCTTATGCATCAATGACTAACTTTTTGGCACATACAGAATCAAAAAACATTCAACTTACATTTCTCAAGCGAACATTTAGATCAGAAATAACCGATTCATACTGCTCTTCACGCTGAGACAACTGAAAATTAAAAACATACACCTTGTAAGAATGCAAATGTAGAGAGCTGTACCAATTCTACGCATCATCAAAACTGAATATTTATACAGCACCACTTAAAGGTGGTGAAACATGACTATCTAACAATAAAAGGTGTGACTTAAGACATATATGTTTCAGGCAAAACAGTTCACAGAAACACTGCTCCAGATTAGTCCAACACACAAAAAAGCAAAATGTGTTTGAACAGGCATCTTTGACCTGGCTGGCCAGTGTGCATCTGCTAGGGGGACCACTCAAAGAGAAGGTCACTGAATATAATCCTGTTCTCAGGGAGAAGACAATGTAGCATTTCTTGTACGCAGTCTGAAGCCTATTGAGTATTTTGGCACATTGGAACCTGGAAGAAAACTGAGGACTCACTAGCTGACATATCTTCCACTTCAGCAAGTCTGCAAAGATGACACTGCAGCAGTCCAGTGCATCAGAATAAATGGACAATCAGAATAAATGGACAAGAGTCACAGAGACAGTTGGTAAAATTAGGCCTGCCACAGGACTTAACATGATCCAGTCTACCCTAGGCAGATAAAACTTATTGCACTTGTTTCAAAATGACAGTTAATTCTGCAGCAATAAACCAGTGCAGATATTATATGGTTTTATTCAAAATTTACACACTGATCTCCTTTGGAACATAAATATCAATCTTGATTCAAAATTGAAACTCTGGGTTTTGCAGGTCTAATATTAGTAACATATTACCAAAAGACTAAAAAATACTGAAACAACCATAGCAACATGCCAAAAACCAAGCTCTATAAGTCTAAAATTCACTACACATACCGAACTTTCACTGATTTCCAGTGATTTAAGTGCTCCTGAGACGTGATGTAGGTCGATATCAAGTTGCCGTGCCTTTCTAAATATGAAAAAAAAATATAAATTATGCTAAACAAATGGGTGTTCAAAGTTGAGCACAGCCTGTTCAGGCAGAAGGATGTTGGTTTTAAAGTTAATGTGCAGCAAATTAAATCAATAAACTTACAAGCACAAAAGAGGAAACACGAATAACTGGCTTTTACTTTGCATTTTGCATTAATCTGCTGACTGCTAAAGTGAAACAGCATTCTGTGTTCACAGCAATATCTATCCCTAATCAGCGCCGATATATTTAACTAATGATAAAATTTTGTTCAAAGTAACTACAATGTTGCATTGCATTCTATAGCAGATGAAAGCTATGCAAAACATTCCACAAATGCAAACTTTTGAGCAGCAGACTAACATTTGTGCTGTTGTAAGAATTTAGTTAATATTTTAAAAAAGATGGCAGTTGCAAAATATCAGAGTAGGAAGTGGTTTTGTCAAAATAAGAATAGCCCACGTTTCAGCGGCCTCTGCACGTTCTTCTGCCCTTTCCAGCTCCACTTCAGTAATTCGCAGTTTACGTTGTACCTATGCAAAATGCAATAAATGGGATTAACAAAATATGTTAATTAACAGTGCAAGTATGGTAACATTAAAGTGCAAACAATGTAATTTTCTTAGCCCGTTATCCGCTTCCTACACGCTTACTGCCTCATCTTTTCACCAATAGTGTGCAATCAACAAATTCAGCTTAAAAATGAGTTTTCTAAGAGTGCTAGTGTAAATCTAGAAACATCTTTTTAACTTGGCAAGTATTAGAACCCTCTACCTTTGGATTGTCAGCCCTCTGCACTAACCTTTAACCTATTATGCACCTTGTGTACTAATACTATCTCCCCCAAGAATATGTACAATGTTCACAGAAAGCAGCTATTGTACCTGGATGTAGTTGCTTAAAACGCTCTACATGCTGTCACATAGGAAATATCTTACATAAATCATTAAAGCACCAACTTAAACTAAATGGCTCTAATAACCGATAAAAAGATACATTACTGGCCAATTAATAAGCACCATCACTGAAATATTGTACTGTATTCTGTAGTGAAACCATAGAAACATCCTGTAACTCTGAATCTGACAAACTATGTAAATGGTATCATTATTTGCCAATTACTGTCGGACAGAAGGAAAAAGAAACTAATTACTGAATTACCAAAAGAGAAACTACAATTATTACTGGTGCATTGTTGCTCATGAGTTTTCTCTCTGCCATTTGTAACATTACAAACCACACTAAAATACTCAAAATAAATGCAATAGTTTAGCTACTTATAGCCACAAACAAGTTTAAGTCACCCATGATTTCCTATCCATGTGATTTTTCAGTGTATACAACAACAGAGAACTATTCACATGCGATCTCAAGAAAATGACTGACATCATATGGAACAACTAGCAACAACAAGATTTTCAATTATTCATAATCAGTAGTTACACAAAAACACAAACATCAGGCACTGCATCCTTGATGTTTTGAAACACATGTAGTTTATGCAATCTTCATTACAAAATAGTTGGATCAAAGTCTGAATTTAATAGCAGGAATGTATGAATAATTTTATTACAAATACTGTCAAGCAGACACTGAGACACCACCTCACATTTCCAGTAAGTTACAAAACAGTTTTTCTTCAGTAAGAGGCAATTTCTATTTACTAAATGTACTTCAAATCTACAAATAAATCCACTGTAAATTACTGAATATGAAAGAAGTAAATTTACACAGCGCCTTTGTGAGTTTCTTAAAACGTGCTATACAAGTGCCTGGATAAATACAGTGTTACACTTTTCAGTTGAAACAGAAGCATAAAAATGGTAGGCTTTCAACATATGTCAGTTTTTAAATAAAATGCTGACACTTGACTTAGGAAACTTGAACATTACAAGCCAAGATGATAAGTTTTTATGAATGCCTGCCTCTTTTAACATTCATTTTTAGCCAAAACTGTCTTGAGTTTACAGTAAATCTATTGAAAGGATCATTGACAGTGAGCTACCTCTTCAAATTTTCTTTCAGAATCATTGGCACTGGCTTTGGCTAAACGCAGCTGTTCCTCCAACAGAGACATCTTATCATCATCCAGATTCTGCTTGTTTTCGAGAGATCGACGGCTCCTGTCAATAAAAATGCATGATAATTGTGCTTTCTTTTGCTTTAAAAGCATTTCATAAAATTAACACATTTTTATCAATTTCAATATAACATGATGGAAGAATCTGAAATTATGAACTTTCAACAAGGCTGCCTTGGTGATAGAAAATATTTTAAACAAAACAATATACCTGAAATTCATTCATTCAAATCATTTATATAAAGCCCTTTCCATAATCTTTTACACTAGCACAGATGTGCACTTATCACAGAAGTACTTAATATCAATTAATAGTTGATATTATTGGCAATTTTATTACATGCAAGACGCTATCTGATTACAAACTGACATTTGCAAACAGTGCCTTTAACAAAACATTACTCAAGTGTTACAAGAAAGGTGACAACAACAGACTAGCATTAAAACAGTGTGGAGTAAAATAATACAAACCTTTCATATTCATCAACCACCTTTGATGCTTCTTGGAGTTTTGCCACTACTTCATGCAGTCTGAGATCTAACTGGTCTCTCTCATCTTCTAGAAGGTGAACTCGTCGATTCAGTGACTGCGCTTCACTCTCAATCTGATGTCAAAGTTCAAAACATTTCCAAACATCAAACAAACATTACTAATAAACACACTGTTTAAAACGGGTGCAACTTATCCTTCTGGGTCACATCCTGGATCATAAACAGGTGTTTATATGTACAAATCTTATATTATTACACTGGTATTTCTACTGGCACCTGCACCATTAAATGCAATCAGCTATAAATGAACATGATATAAAGAATTCAAGTTTGAACAACGCACAACAGGATTAGCTACTCCTGTTTAGGTGTCACATTTGGAAAAGGTAAATCATTAAAACTTCAAACCCATATGCACTTTTAGGCTGGTGAGAAGGGCCTCATCTCATCCGCCTCATCAATAGAAATTAACTAGTCCGAAGTGCCCTTATATATAGATGGCTACCTCACCTTGCCTTACCTTATCTGTGACGAAATCTCTGTCTGGCACAACGTCCTCAAAATGTACCATATTTATGGCATGCAATAGATGCATAAATTCAAACTGTCATACTACAACAGAAAGCCACACATGCCAGAGGTTACTTGGTGGGGATCAGTTCCGCAGCTAACAAACAGATCGTGGCTGTACTGCCTCAACCGGCATTTTCTGGCAATAACCTTGATTTAACTTTAATTTTACAATTACGATTTTTACTTATGATAAACAATATTGTGCAATTATTATTTATTCTTGTTACGCATACAATCTCTTTCTGGCATCTAGATCTATATCTCTGCATTTTATACTACAAATATTACAAATCAAAAGTCAAACCTCGTTTTTGATGGTCCGTTCTCGTTCGAGCTCGTGACATTTTTCGTCGTAAAGATCCTTATATTTTTCGAGCTCATCTCGCAGAGATTGCATTTTTTGCTTTAAGTTGCCCATAACGCTGACGCCTGACATGCCGGCCATTTTTCAGAGCTTTAATCCACTCAAATTGCACAATTTATAAGTTTACAACCTTTTGCACCCCTTCCTCCTTTACAGGAATGCCTGCAATTATGACCGGAAGTCGTTGCTATCAATAAATAGAAGACGTTTTAAAGCGCGAGGAAACCTATAGCCAAAACATAGCCCATGTTATAAGATGAAATGGCGATATTAACTGGAAAAGTAAGAAAACGCCAAGTGCAAGGCAAACGCTAGAAGAAGAGGAATAAGGCCATATGGTCGCTACATAAAACCGTGTTCACATACATTTCTGTAGAGCTTTATTTAATATAACGGTTTGCGCTGTGTACCCAATGAAATCGGAGTCATTTAATCCTGGGATCCCGTGGCTCCACCGCCTAAGGGGTCAGTAAATGGCATCCATTCAACGGGGACTGTGGTGAAGGATCTCAACCGATTACTTCATTGAAAATGAGCACGGTCGAGGCAATACAGTTACTATAGAAAACGTATACATTTATCGTAATTCCGAGATTTCTACAGCGCCCAACGAAAGCCGGTGACCAGTTTATTAACAGGCGCTCAGCCAAAACAAAATCGATAGGCAAAATGGTTCGGTTTCGGGTCAAGATTCAAAGGTCAGACCGAGAGACAGCGTGGCAGCTACGGGTGGTGGTGTTTGGGGTTGGAGAGCAGAGAGAGATAAGAGGAAGAAGGGGTGTCAGGATAGGATCTGTGAAAGAGGTATGTTTTCAGCTTTGAGTGAAAGGCCGAAGCAGAAATTACAAGCGGTGGAGCATCGATGAATTTGTATGATGGGTCAGAAAACTGCATGGATGGCAAAAGATGTATGGATTTACTAGAATTAGGCCTACACAATGCAGTTAGACTGTATTGAAAACGTCCAACTGCTACAGCATGCTGCAGCTGCACGCCCCTCATAGTATCGTGATCATAAACTCGAGATTTATACAGAAAGGTAAGTCGCGGGAATCAGCTTATTTACAGGCTTTCAGTCAAAACAAAATCGACAGGCAAAGAAGTGTTCGGTTACAGGTCAAGATCCAAGAGTCAGGCAAGCAGGCAGTCAGACGCCTACGGTGGCTGGTGTTTGGAATTGGAGCATTGTTAAAACTAAAATCGGGCAATAAATTGGTAATGTTAAGAAAATTCTCGGACAGCAGCCTGGTCCTAGCTCTCGATGTTTGTGACTACGGTAAGATAGCGCAAAAAGTCGGGCATAGCTACAACTACAAGGTAGCCTATTTGAATTTGATGAAGACGATATTTTACGGGGAGCGAAATTAAGGCCAACGGAAGTTGTGCTTATCCATGCTGTTATTGACCGGCTTGTAATTTGTGATGGCTTTAAAAATGAATTTATTCAGGAATTCTTGTTTAAAACTTACTTCACGATGGCCAGTTAGCTTTACGAATAGCGTAAGTATTTGGTTTGTGAAGAGTGGCAATAATGCCCTTCAATGGCTAAAGGGCAACAATATGGCGAGACTTATGTGGCGCTACCATTTCTTAGAAATGATTTGCAGAGAACAAAAAGCCGTGGAATTCACGCAGACGGTTGATGCTTGTTGGGCGTATAACTCTCAAATTTGGACATTTACTTTCATCGGCATTCTGTAAGAGTTGCACGTGGACGAACCTTGATAAGTTTAGTTCGCAGTTGTGACTATAAAGACAGATGTTGACAATTCAAATGCCATTTAAAACGGGCGAAACGAGTGAATCGAAATACAGTATAAAAAGCGAATCTAAATACAGCATAATATATTTTATGACTAAGACCACTGTATGATTTGAAATTGTACTCATACACCATATTTAGTTTGTTGAGTTAACATTTCCTAGTTAATAAAAAAAATAAGTTTATATGTCTTTACGAACAGAGTTATTACATTAGAAGATTGTAAATACTAAATAGATAAATAAGAATATCAGCACATTAATGGCAAGCAATAATCCATTTGGAACAAATACCTCCAGCAGAGCTGAGGAGTTATCAGACTGATCTCTCAACCATGTGAATATGCCATTGTTATGCTTTCTTTAGACTTGTTTCTCAACTTCCTCGATATTTTGTCAAGATCCAACATCAGCTGGACCTCATCCTACACAGGACACAGGTTGCATTGTTGTACCAATTTCATATCTTTAGGAGACATAACAAAAATATTATCCCTTGTTTAAAAAATAATTCAGATTTATATCGTTTTGAAGGGTGAATAGAAACTCTGCTGCTTAAGTTTTCTTTATGAAATTCTTACAAGTTGTTATGTTGCATGCAGTCACTTTATCACTTCTTTCTAAAGAAACATTTTGGCATATTGTGATGCTTCAGTGAAATTGATGATGTATTTTGGTGATTTATTGATTATTTTATGTAAATTTGTTTTGCAACAATTAAGCTTGGTCAGGAAAGAAAGGTACTGGATCATGTGATGTTTATTTAAACAATACGGTTATAACAATACATGTGAATTTTACTTGACTGGCATAGACAGATTGAATTGGTTCGTGGAATGTATAATCTAATCTTAGAACTGCTACAGCACCATTGTGATAATGCATGATGCATCTATCATTGATGAAGCAACACCCACAGCGAGACCAGTCAATTCCAGATAGTCACTGCAGTCATACAGGAAGGTAGCGTAAAGTGCATAAACACATGAAAAGGGGTTGGTTATAAATTGAGACCAGAAAGACAGGAAAACTCAGCAGTGTGTGAAAAACAGTTTATAAATTTTTGCTCATTTTACTTTTGTTTCATTTTAATTTGTGTTTCATTTGTAAAGCTGTGATTTCTGTTAAATGCAGGGATTTCATCGTCAATGCCTTTGGTTCGTAGTCTTCCAGTTATCACATCCAGAAAACTCCTTCATCCACCATTAGGCTGGCAGCCTAAGCAGGCATGGCTGGAGACACTTTCTGTTAAGGAAAATGAGAAGCTTGGCATACTTGATCTGCATCCAGAAATTTTTGCAATTTTTCCTCGGTCAGTTAGTTACCTAGCTAATCTTTAATCTTGCTTTAGTTGTGCATGCATGATGCCACAGGAAAAATAT
Organism: Norana najaformis; assembly: GCA_964023275.1. Classification (NCBI taxonomy): domain Eukaryota; kingdom Metazoa; phylum Annelida; class Clitellata; order Crassiclitellata; family Hormogastridae; genus Norana; species Norana najaformis. The sequence continues at coordinate 20,435,403 of OZ029913.1, read as the reverse complement.
TTTAAAATAGCTTATAGACAAGTCCTTACAAAGGTAATATACTGGTTCATTTATTTTGCAAATGCTTTAGCTGGGTCAGTCCTGAGATTACTGAATGAAGTGCTCATGAGTGAACAGCAATCCTCTATTGGACGACCTTTCTTTACAGTTTAATATGGAATTCAAATCCAAATGCAGAAATGTTAACTGCTTGAAGATTTGCTATTTTTTATAATTTGATAGTTTATAATTTGATAGTTAGGATGTTTCTTTAGAAGTAAAAAGGTAAAGATGAAGGTAACATACTTGTGTTCATGCCACTATAGAAATTCCTGTTATTTGGTCACGGGATTTGAAAGATCTGTTGGATGAAGCACAAATATGTTGACAGCAGTCTAACAACAGGATGCCTTTTTAACATCCTAAGTTGCATTGGTACTCGTATACCAACCTTGAGAGGCTGGCAGGCTGAGTTGGCCCAGATGTCCTGATATTCCATGAACAATCAAGTGTCCAAATACTAAATTAGCTTGGGATTGCTTAACTTCTCTGTGCTTGCCAGTATTAGATACACAGTGCTCAGTCATTTGCAAGTACTTCCATGCCCTGAATAAATGACATTTGATGCTGAAAAATTGCCATTACCTTTGCATGTTTAATTTTCAGTGCCACCCAAAGTCTTCTTTTGCAACTTTGTTAGGCATCGTTCTTATCCATATTTAATTGAAACGTTTATCAGATCTGTAATTTTTATCTCCCAGCCATTTAGATTGTTTTTCATTTCCTGTCATTATGTGATATTTCATTCAAGACATTTTGCTTGGCGTTAAAGTACCAGTTTTATGCTCCAAGTGCTTGAAATACCTTTTGTTTATGTTTAATGTAGGATTGATGTCTTGTGGTCAAATGTGACATGGCAACGCATGTATAAGTCTGTGGTAAGTATTTATCAGGTGATCGTGTACATTGCATTTATTCTAAATAAGCTTAAGATTAGGGGTTCAAACCCATGCCAAGAGAGAAAGATGTTTCAAGATTTCGGTTCTGATAGTGCCTTTTAGCAATCTTGGCTGTAAAAACAGTTCTTGCAGACTGCATACTGTCTTGATCAACTAGTCTTCAATGGCTTGAGTCATCAAGAGTCATGGTCTTCAGTTAAGTGCAGTACAAGTCTCACAACTGAAGAAAATGGTCAGACAACAAAAGCAAGACAGTACAAATAGGTTTTAAGCTGCTTTACAAATATGTCTAGCAAGATTTTGTGAGTAATGTGAACAGGGAGACTACTCCAGATGACTGGTGCAGAATTGCTGAATCTGCAGCAGGAGAATTCAGACCGATAGTCTCTAATGTCAGGAAGAGACAAATGGTTTTGCGTAGCCGATTACTGAGATCTGGATGGCTGATAACGCTGTAAGGACGATGAAAGATAAGCAGGTTGATTGGTTGAGAGAGAGTCTTATGTGTAAGGAGAGCTGTCTTGTAAGTGATTCTGGAGCTGACATGCAGCCAGTGTAGCTTTGCCAGTATAAGAGTGACATGATCAAGTCTGTGAGTTCCTGTCACTAGTGTGGCTAATGAGTTCTGGACGTGTTGAAGTTTGGCAATTTGGACTTTGTAGTGCTGTACAACAGGGAATTACGGTAGTCAAGTGTTTGAAACAGTTAAAACAGTTGAACCATTGTGACAAACAACTTCTATCCTGTAAAGTCAGTCAAAAATTAGAAATGCAGCTACCTTAAAATTTTGTGTAAATCAGTTTAAAGAAATTAGTGACAAACAATTTAACCAGGTAAATTGTCAAAATAAGAAATGCATATATCTTCACAGTTAGTCTAAACCAGTGACATACTTTAAAATTTAGTCTAAACTAGTGTAAATAAATAAATTGTGACACGCAACTTCAGCTGGGTAAATGATAAAAAATAAGAAATGTAGATGACTTAAAAGTTGGCTTAGAGAATTTTTAAAGAAACAAATTTCAACACTTTAAATCAGGTAGTCAATTAAAAGTCGAGAAATGCAGAACTTAAAATTTAGCCTAAACTAGTTTTAAGGGAACAGTATAGTAAGAAAAAATTTCAAAGAGGTGAACAGTCAATCAATAATAAGAAATGCATAGACCTGAAAAATAGTTTAATTGGTTTATAGAAATGAAATATTGGTAAACAATTTAAACCATGTGGACTTGAGTAAAAAATTATAACTGCAGATGCCTCAAACTTGTATGCAATACATTTATCAAAATCCCACATACAGGCGGAATTATCTGTAGCCTATTTTCTAGCAACGGTATTTTTCTCTTTTACAAAGACAAATCTGCAATAATGTTTTTCAAATCGACAATCAGTGATGCATATTCTTTGTTACAAATTTGTTGCAAAAACATCAACATTAGTGCAGGAAAATCTGCTCAACAATAGATATAGACAAAGTGCTCTACACTTTATCTTACAGAGTATATGCTATGTGACCTATGCATGACTTTACATAAATTTTTCTATTTTTGCGTCACTGCGTCTTATAGTAAGGAGCGATTTGTTGTTTGGAAGTTATGTTATATTAACATGTTTCTGTCATTATTAATCCTTGGAGGTGTGATCCTGGGGTTTGAGTGACATGAACAGACCAATCTAGCAACTGTAATTTTTGGTTATGCCCTTCTGAAGTATGTTCTCTGCCACTTTAGATACTTTATATAAAGTTGAATTACATAACATTGCATGTCTGCTTTTCTGCTGTAGGATTATCGCCATGCCAAAAATCGAGCAGAAATGCGGGGTGGTGGTCGAAAGCCTTGGCCCCAAAAAGGAACTGGGAGAGCCAGGCAGGGAAGCATTCGTTCACCAATATTTATTGGAGGTAACAACTGATTCTCTCATTTTGAGATTAACTTGAAAGTGAGAATTTGTTAACTTCTGCTCATGTAGCACGCATGCTTTGAATGGATACTTAGTTTCATGACAGCTGTTTATACAAAATAGTTCAGGTAGACATGTACTGTATTTATTGCTATGTAGTGTACACAGAATAGTATTCGTTAAAGTTTATCGTTTGAGTAATTTGTCAGTTAACTAGCTTATGTTTTACCTGTTGAAATTGTTTGGCTCCCACAACCTGGTCTTCCTGATTTCTTGATTCCTCTGCTCAGAGATGAAGGGTTTACTAAATGCTACATTACAGGTTTGGTTACATGATGCTGTAGTCTTTTAACTTGTGGATAATTATATGTTTCTCTTAGACCATGTCCTTTTCATTTTTACTCAGGTGGAAAAACATTCGGCCCACGTGGCCCTAATTCATATTTCTATATGTTACCATTGTACGTCCGAGTACTTGGCCTTCGGGTGGCACTGAGCGTTAAATATGCACAGGTAATGACAGTTTCTCTCCATTAAATGTACTATGTCAAACTAAGTTCAGTCGATCTAAAAAGCATAGAAACGATTGAGCTTTTCTGAGCACCTCATGGGTATATGTCATTCATTTCCAACTCCTAGGTACTAAGCCAGGAAGGAAGCAAAACCAAAGTCCTGTGTATGGGACTCTTGCATCTCCTGTTACTCTACGTCTTCTACCTCGGGATTTTACTTCTATATTCTATTCTTAGGACTGTTCTTTTTCGCCGAGGTTGGTTTGGGAGCGCTTCTGAGTAGTTTTCTTGAAGGGGCACTATATAAGTGTTCTGTATAAATAAATAAATAAATCTCATTTGTCACCATGCTCATGCTAATTTTAAATTATGTTGCTTGTTGACATGAGGCAGTCATGTCAGATAAGTTGCCCAAATATGCTGCAGCACATTAGAGTACAAGGCAAGCAAGATACCAGCTGATCTGCTACAGTACAGGATAAAACTCTGAAACAAGAACAGGTATAAGTATTATATAATTTTTTTATTTAATAGTTTTCGATTGGCAAGGTCAGAGCTCAGAATTAGCATGTTTCAGTTGCTAATCCACTGTAGCCTGCTTTCTGGTCTGCCTCCTGACCTATTGGAATATAAGTGGACATCTGCAGTGGAAAGTCTGAAGTGACCATCACTCATAATTGATAGAGAGGTCTTCAGTCTTCTGCTGCAGAGGTCTTCAGATTAGATTACCGTTTAGCTGAAGTAAAGTGAAGAAATCTGCATATGAGTTATTGGTTGTCATATGACGGAAATTTCTTAAATTCCCCACATTTTAACATTGGTTTGATATGTGTTGACTTGTGTTAAGTGTAGAGGCTACAAAATTTCTTGCACTTTTTGTTTTAGAATGATCTTCATATTGTGGATTCCTTAGATCTACCAACAGATGATCATGAAGTATAAATTTTTAAATTTCATTAGGCTGGTTATGTATAGACTTCAGCGTGTGGGGTATAAAAATGTGTAGCATTAAGTAATGTTGACGACTGGAATGTATTAATGTCTTACTTAGTTACTACTTATAGCGGAATGCATTAGTGTGAAGGCTATGTTAGTAGATCAAAAGAGCATGATGCTTATTTTGGGAAATTATTTTGAAACCAAATGAAAGCACATCTGACAAAGAAACTCATGGTGCCCCTGATTCCATTTTACAAGTGGTGTTGATTTTATTCTTTAATGGGCAAGGTGTATAATTGCAATTCATTGTTAAGAAAATGAATCATTTACTACCAGATGTTGGATTTCAGTTCTTAATGGGTGCACTCATTTTCATTTTGATGTACTGTCTTTGAAAGTCTCCCTTTGTCCTTCAATTTTTGTCTTCTTTCTTGTGATTTAGCATTGACCAAATTATTGGAAAAAATGGGGCCTTTCACTGAGCTTTACCAGATGACTGTTTTCAGAAGTGTACTGTTTGTAAAGCTCAGATTTTACAACTGCTCAGATTTGGGCTCTTCTAAAACACTTTATTGTTTATTCACTATGTAGTTATCTCCATCTAGAACTGTATTTGCTATTTAATGTTGGTGTCATTTCTTTGTTTAGTATTTGCAAGATCTGATTGAGTCCAGAGGATGGGGATTGTCAGTTCTATTTGTTGATGAGTAAGTAAATTAAAAGAAATTTCTAGCAAGTGAGAATACCCATTTCTTTGGTGATTAATCTAATTTTTTAGAATTAACTTGACAGGCTTTTAATTATTAGTGTAATGACTGCTCTATTGGTTTGATGTCTGTATCTTTTACTCTTGCTGCTATTAAGTCTTCTAGTGACCACCTCAAAAAAATTATAGGTTTCTGCAAAATGAGCTGTTGTAAAGCTACCTAGTATCTGTTCGGTTAGCCAATTTTTCCAAATCATTCTTCACTCATCGTAATTTGGACTTGATTGTGTTATTTGCTGATGCCTTTTGCCATGTTTTCTTTCTACCTCTGCCAACCTTTGTTTTTCTTTTCTGTTGTTTTCTCTACTGCGTGACCCACAATTGGCTTCGTCTGTTGGGTCTTGTTAATTTAAAATTAATTGCAAGACATGTTTCTTAAAGCATTTAACTTTGTGATAAACCTACCATTTGTCAGATACAGTGTTGATATTTTAAAATCCTCATTTAAAACTTGTTTTGTTGTGTTATATTTCTGCTGTGTGACTTTATTTGTTTTACCTTCAGTACTGACGTAATTCCTAAGAACATTGCCTTGGCAACAGACAAGATAAAGCCGTACAATGTAATGCCTGTCTATGGTGAGATGATAGCAATCAAGTTTATTTACATAAGAGAAGACCAGTGTGTCGACTTCTAAAGCATTATACTTACAAACTAATATTTATGCTCAAACTCTTCTATTTTTTTAATAAAATATTGAAAAAGAAAGGCTGTTGCACATAATCTGGGTAAAGAAAGGCTGTTGCGCCTATTTTAACTTAATTGGAACAGTTTTGGCTCTGAATTTTAAATAGCCAGTAACCTGGATGTTTTTGTGGATTTCAGGTTTGAATGTTTACAGCATGCTGAAGCATGAGACTCTTGTCCTGACAGTGGCTGCACTCGAAAGGATTGAAGAACGTCTGCTACACTTTGTACATAATGTTGATTTCAGGGAAAAGTCATTTCATAAGATTCGTTACTCATAGGAATATCTGTAGCTTTGAGATCCCGTGCTGCTGCCACACTGGAAATATCGTGCAGTACGACTGAACAGTAAATGTTGCCAATTGCACAAATACAATAACAGTTAAACAGCACTGAGTTGCAGTGGTGTCTGTAAAAGATTTGTATGATTTTGCTGTTCAAGCAAGTCAGTGAAGCTGCAATTACAGAAACATCTGGGTGGCTTTTGTGTTTAGCATCTTCTGTAATTACTCAATCTTATGTTGATAGAGATAATATTTTTTAATCAGCATTTTCTTAATTTTTTATTATTTTTCCTTTTTTTCTTTTATTTTCATTTTTCATTTTGTTTTAACTTTTCTCCTGTCACCAGTCATTGCTCTGCCTACAAGTAAGCGTTCAGAGGAACTGTCCAACACTAAAAGACAACTGGTAATAAGATTCATGCAGCTAGATATCATGTATGATGAGCGTTAATCTTTAGTAGGTGCTACCAGTACTACTCCTTAAAGGTCATCCTTAAGGATGTCAGCAGAGGACAAGGTCAGTACTGAAGGCAGGATTATGCCCAGTGCAGACGTTCACATCTAAATTTGGTATACAAGGTCATTGGAAGCACAGCCTGTGCCTTAAACACCAACTTCAGTTGCGCAGCAGATAGTCTGTACTGGCCTAGTTAACTACATCAGTAAATGCATACGCCAAGGAGCCTCTCTGAGTGAGGATGCCCGGTTTGTGTCCCAATTGTGGTTTATTTCAGAGATCTAAATCTCGGGCTAGTCAATCCATACATGGGGACCTTAAATGGCATGGCGCAGGATCTCACCTGATAAATTCATTGCAAAATGAGCAGGGTCGAGACCATATTGTCGCTGTATAAAACCTATACATTTACATTTCACTGCGTCAGATTTAATTAGAGTCACTGCTGGATGCAGCAGTATCAAAGCGCCCCACACTGCAGCACTGTTAGCCCTGAAGACCAATAGGGTGGCCTAATATGGGCCTTGGTACTTCATCAGAGCATGGACGTCTGCAAAGGGGGATATGCAAGGGTGATGCTAAATACAGGCAAAGGGAGGAGGTGGTCCAAAGTAGGTAATTTTTGCGGATGTCCTTTATGTCCAGGATACATTCAACAAAGCTCAAACTGCAGGCATGTCTGTATTCTGTTTAGTAGTGGTACAACATATTGATCATTTTATTACTATATTATAATTATTTCTGCATTTATTAAGCATCACTGTCTAGTGACCAAGCATCTCAGTAGATGGCACTGAGCAACTGTGAGTGAAGCTTTTTGCAACATCAGCTGTTTATGAGAACAAGAAGCTGTACTGGCAGCTTTTTTGCTTTTGAGTGAAGACCTGCTTAACGTGCAAAGCTGGCCTCGATTAAAAGCGTCTGGCCCTCGAGGAACTGTTTGGAACACATGAAAGGAATTTTGCTGTGTGTTAGTGACAACACCAGACACTCTTCCCCAGCAAAGTAACGCAAATCCTGTGAGAGAACGTTCTCCAGGAACACTCGGAATGGCTGGATGTGGCTGATAGGAGCATCCCATTTCGTCAGGAAGTCTTCCACGGTGTGGTGGATTGCAGTTGGACGAGGCAGTTTCTCCCATGAGGACCTTTTTGCCATGTCTTTTTCTAAATGTAAAATCACATAGAATAATTAATTAACTATAAATTAATCACATGAATATAAATCATGTAAATTATGTAATACAAAAAAATTACAAGAACAGATGCATGTGATCTGTAAGAGAACTAATTTACATTACATTCTATAGCAGAGAATCTTCTAGTCATGTCTGTTTCTAAATTTATATAATGTCGGGTAATTGAATTTTGGTGTGGATCATGTGCACCCATTCCTGTAAGAGGAGAAAAAATTGCAGAAATCTCTATCACTCACCAGTGGGCAGATTCTTGTAGTAGTAGAACACAGGGTGAAGGAAATTTGATGTGTGTGCCTCTGATGGTTCTTCAGTTGCTCGGCCGATGCGAAATGTGTCCTCTCCTGGACCAGAGAAATTGTCTCCATACTCCATCAGTACTACTATAACTGCTCCAACCATCTTGCCTGCATGTTTCTCAAATTCGTGCAGCAGATTGACAGGAAACTCCTCAAAGTATTCATATTCTTCACTAGTACCATAAACGGATTAAGATGTATAAGAAACTTGTCATTCCCCCAGCTTGCATGTTATTCTATTCTACCCATAATCTGATCCAAAGACTTCTGTAGCACCATTATCATAATGATCAAGGCATCAGTTGATGGTCACTTCAAGTCAAAATCACAATCCAAAATCAATCTTTGCAGAAGCTGGGTCAAATTCCAGTAGGTAAGAGAAACCATAAGCCAGGCTAGAGAAACCTGAAGACTATTGCTTCAGACTGTGTAGTTACCTGCATCATTATGAAACATCAGCTATCCTTGTGTACTGTTTTTCTGTGTGATTTATGTAAGTAATTTGTGAGCATACATATATCTCTTCAGTAAAGACTTATAGAAATGATTATATAATTATCAGTGTTGTTTTCATGGTGCTTACCCTCTGAGTGCAATGACATCCCCAAGTATACCAAACATTTGATAAATTCCAGATGCTTCATTGATTCTTCTGAAAACCAATGGGATAAGATCTGATATAGATCCGGTGTGAGATGGCCAAGATACTGCATGATTCTTCTGTTCCAAAATGTGATGCAGAGCCCTGGCTGTCAAAGAAATGGACAGCTACTGTATTGGCAACAATGAAACAGGTGTTTAAACAGAGTGAATGCCTATTTACAGGTGTTTAAACAGAGTGAATGCCTATTTACTTGCATCCTTTTCATGATGCAGGCCAAAAAATGTGAGACCCAAGCACTAAGTCTCAAGTGTTTAGTTAATAAAACACATTTGCATTATCTTACTTTGCCAAACTGAAGCCAAGCAAAATAGAAATTAACAGCAATGTGCTATCTTTTCGACAAAAAAGGTTGTTGGACTGGACCTTGAGGAATTACATATACTACAGGCCCCAAAATATCGTGGGATAGGAATTGTGTCACTCTGTCTTCAGTCTAATCAGCAAGAGCTCACTCAGCAGTATGGCAAGATGTGTTAACCGCTTGTCCATTTTGCGTGTCACTCGAACATTGTAGCATTTTGGTCATGGCATCGTCTGCCTACAACGGTCTTCCTTGGATCTCCACCTGATGATTTGCACCAAGTGCTACTAGCACCTTCACCTTCCCTGTTGTTGGGGCTGAGCTGGGCGTGCTTTTGCGTAAACATCTTGAAAAGACCCTATATAAATCATGTCTTGGTATTAAATTAGACAGTAATTAATACTCACATGTGTAACGAAATCCATGCACAAATCCTCCAGCTGACTTTCGCAGATCGAGAGAGTGGGTAACTGTCCCAACAAAGTACATATCTGGTACATCCACAGATTCATAGTTGTAGTGAATTTTGGGATATTTAGCTTTACGACCTTGACCATGGCTCAAGGTGAGGTCACTAGATCAACAACAGATGATCAGCTGAAAAATTGTTGTAACCTAAGAAAATGCTATTTGGCTAAAATGTGAGTTCTGCACAAGTTTCATTCATGTAAATGTCATCACTAATATGACTGCAAATTTCTTATGCTAAACATCTCTATCAGTTACCGTTCTCTAGGCCAGTGACTGGGGTAACATGTTTTGACGGCTGTGAAATAGAGACAACAATAATCAAATAACCTTTCCATAGAGATTGGAAACCTCAACCAAAAATGACAATTTCATGCAACATAGTCAATATTTCCTAGTATACAGAAGAGCAATACTTGATACTGTTTTGTCAAGAAAGGCTATTAAAACCATCCTGATGCTCTTTGTAGCACTGGCCTAATTTATTCGGCTCTTAATATAGTCAAAGAGGCAATAAGAACAAACTTCAATCATGGAACAAAATAAAAAGCAGCCATAAAGTTGAATAACGAAATTTGTAACCTGCTGAAAAGTGATTCGTTGAATTTAAATCCAAGACAGCGAATCACTCTGTCATATGGTTCCCGCATGGCAAAATTATCATACACTGAAGACAAGGAAAGGTTTTCACGCATGAGATGACTGGCTGAGTTGATACGAAACTTTGTACCACTGCGCACAATTTTAGTCATCTCCATAGGAGCCTCAAGAACTGCATCAAGAGACTTAAGCTGGTATGTGTCAAGAACATTGTTGTTAATGGCCCTGAGAACAAAATGGCACCAACCTTGAAATTACCAGATTACAGACATGTATGCCTGTCTTATTTGTACTGCACCTTTAGTTTACTGAACATTTACTTAGCGCTAATATCTAGGTACGAACAATTAGAATTGAGTATCTGTCTATATATCTTGATGAGCAGGTGTTAAAAAGTATAACTGGAAAAAAGTGATAGAAAAGCTCAATGCTACAAAAGCATGGGGCCAGCAACGGAACCAAGAGCAGTCCTTGTCCTTGGTATAGTCAGAACGATACAGCCAGATGACCTGTTCAGGTAGTTACAAGTCTTGGAAGTCTTGACATGAGATGAAGATAGTGAAATGTAGCTGAAATTGGCTGAAATGTAGAACCCTATAAATTCAGCCAAATCTTGAAAATTATTCTTTTCTTTGGGTAGCATGTACAACAATTTTAAGACTGGAAATATGTGTAGATACTTTGGAGTTTTAGTGATGGCTCTGGCCAATGTGTTTTGGACACTGAAGCTTCAACAAGACAGCTTTTGAAATGCCAGCAAGAAGTGAGTTACAATGGTCAAGACTGTTAGAGATCAGACATTTGCCAGACAAACCAAGACAGATAAAGGAATATGGTGCCTAATCCTAACAATTTTCAGTTACTCCACTTCACTCGAATCCATGCTCTGTTTGTTCTCCATTGGATTTTGGGTACGATTTCACCTGAACTCGCATCACATATTGCTAGTCAGAAGCACTAGAAACAGTCGCTTAATGAACGCTCCTCTTTGTTTTCTCTAATGGAATTTACTGTCCCTATCAGCGTTTATCAATCATATAAGTACAGATGACCATCTGGGCAAGTTCTGTGTTAGCCAATGCAGAGCTTTAATGTGGCAGCAGAAATGCAAGCTACAGACAGAGAGCAAGGAAATTTTCCAGCTGTGTGTACATACTCTAAATCCTTCATGACTGTTTATGATGACACAAGGAAACCTTCAGGTAATGAAGACCAAAAAAGAAACCAGACGCTCCTTATAACATGCTTCATTATCACATGAATTCTCATATAAGTTAGTCAGTGATATTATTAATATTATTATTATTGTTGTTGTTATTGTTCTCCTTGTCCTCGTCCTCCTCCTCCTCGTCATAATAATAATAATAATAATAATAATGATTATAAAGTGCAAGTGAACAGGAATATTTACTAGTACTTTTACTGTTTTCAATACATATTCTCACCTCAAATCTCCCACGTAATGAGTTGACCAAGACAGTCGGACTCGTGAGCGTCCGAGCAGATGCACATGATTAGTTGATCCTGAGATCTGCATAGCTACTTCAAAAGCAGCATTTCCTCGACCTTGGATTAAAAATTTTTAATAAGGGTCAAATAATTTAATAACAAATAATTTTGAGTAATTTACCTAAAATAATTTAATAACAAAAAACTAATAATTTAAAGTATTTTAATGTAATCATTCATATACTATATCCCCACATGAATAGAGGAAACGGTTGTAGGATCTTTCATGTAGATCAAATGAAACACTGCAATAGTAATCTAACATCCAGACACTCTTATAGTTCCAGCATGGCATAGTTATCAATTCTGCAGACACAGACAGGTTTACACACATGACATGAATATATAAAAGTTTTGGTTAAGATTGTGTCCTTGTGTGTTGAAGAATTTGGCAACAACAAATTGTCATTTTCCCAAACTGCACCAAGAGTCAAACCCTCATCCGGTGACACTTTACAACTTGGCACCTTATGAAGTGAAGCAATTGTAAACCTCTATATACCATAATGTGTCGATCAGGATAAATGAACTGAAATACAACCATCTGATCATGATTTCTCTTTTTTATCAACCATTGAAAAGTCTCTGTACCATATACAGTATCACACTATAGGCTTCACCTCCCATGACATCAGCCTATCACTGAGAATGACTCAACAACATGACTTGTGGATTCCATATCATTAATCAGCAGCAAAAAGCTAATTTCTCTAATTATTTTTTTAAAATTATAAAAAATTGTATAGTCAGTGCTGGTGCTGCTGTTACGAGGTGTCGAACCTAATCTGGGTCCTGCTGGAATTCACCAACGTCCTGAGCCACTCGCTTTCAGGTGCACAAAGGCTCAATCACTCTCAACCTAATAAAGTCGAATTGGTTAGACATGCTTGGTGTCTGCAAGACTTGGATCTCTGCCGAAGATCCCAACACCATTACGTTTGACATGGCACTGCCAGGGTATGTCAGCAGACACATCCACTGCACCACTCCCGGACAATAGGCAGAAACAGCAGTCTGACAATCATCCATCGTGAGCCACTCATCATCAGAAATCATCTGCTTCAGAACACAATAACATGCAGTTTCCACTTCTAAGCTGTTTGAACAGTCATCAGTAACTTCTCATTCCTCTACATCTACCGGAAGCTGAAAACACTCAACCCTGACTCCTTCCAACAAGCACTGCTCCATTCATCACTGTTTTTGGCGCCTGACAACACCTCTGACAGGTTTGCTTGTCAGACAGACAACGTCACCTTCATCCTGGACCAGTTGGCTCTGCCAAGCAAGCTCATTAAGTAACCAGGATTGTAGATTAATCACTGGCTGTCTCCAAAAGCTACAGAGGCAAAACAACTTTCAGGATGCCTTGAAAGGCATTCGAAAGCTACCGATGATGAACTTGTTCATTGCGTGTATTGGTCAGCACAGCATGCCAAACATCTCATCAATGATTCATGTCAACAACACTAAAGCAGCACAGTCATAGAAAAACAAAGGGATCTTGTCACTAATGGTCGGTAATGAAGGATGTACTTCATTCCCCAGGCATTATCAACTGAAGGATGCCAGAAATGCAGTGCCAGGTTCTCAGACTTCTTCATTAACAAGACTGGGTCTATTAAGGTACTGATCACCAAGCTATTGTCTGGACAACCCATGGACCCTTTAGCATCAGACAGGGACCATGTTGGCATCCATCTTGATTACTTCGGACCTGTGGATCCTGTGGAAATCTTCAAACCACTTTCTTCATTACTGGGAAAACCATCATCCCTGTTAAATCTGTGTGGAGACATTTCCACTCAATTATTGTTCAAACCTGCAACTTGTCTTTCAGCAGTGGACGGTTTCCAGCCTGCTACAGATCTGCCTGTCATACCTTTGCAGAAGAAGGAAGGTCTTCATTCAGGCAATCCTTCCAACCACAGGCCAATTTCAAACTAGAATATTCTGTCAGCAGCACCTGTAATTTTAATAGTCAGCATGCAGCTTACCATTAGCATCACTTGAACTAAATGGCCTTATTAAAGATTCTTGATGATGTCTACACTACTCCTGCATGAAGGTCAACCTACTCAACTGACTGGCCTCGACCTCTCAGCAACCCTTGATACAATCAACAAAGCAACACTCATTTCTAGGCTGCAGAAGACATTCGGCATCAATGGTGCTACGCTGAACTGGATTCGCAGTTACCTCAAAGACCAGTCACAACACGTCAGCACTGGACCATCAAGTTGCAGTAATCTACCTGTGCGTACAGTTCTCAGTCTGATCTTTTTCACTCTGTATTTGACTCCACTCGCCAGTTTCATTTCCGAACATTGCATCGGTCACCACCAGCACACCGGTGACGCACAACTGTACCAACATCAACAATCTAAAACAGTGAAGTCGTTGTCCTTGGCACTTCCCCATCAATAAAATTGATTGAGGACCTAAAATCAATCAACATAGTGAATGCAGATATTTCATTATTGTTTATCAGGAATACCTAAGAATCTTGGGGTGACTCTCAACTCTCAACTCTAAACTAACACTCAACCAGTATGTAGGCCTAACCATCATCTGCCAAGCATCATATTTTCACAAAAAAAGCTATGCATCATGTTCAATTTTGCTTGCCACCGGAACTAATTAAGAAAGTGGTTTGGTGTGCAGTCAGAGCAAAACTCGGCTACTGTAATTAGCTGAGCAGTAAAGCACTACAAAGTCTATCAGTGCCAAACTGCAATGTGTCGAGAACTCTTCGGCCTGATTGGTAAAAGGAACCTGCAGTGTGATCACGTAGTTCCTGTAGTGGCACATTGGCTGCCTCTGAGGTCCAGAATCACTCAAAAGATAGCACTCCTTACACTCGTACCAAGATTTTCTCAACCAGTCATCTTCCTTACAGGGCTACCAACCCTGCAGATCTCTGCGATCACCTACACAAAACCATTTGTCTTTCCCTTACATTAGAGACTATTGTTCTGAATTCTCCCGATGTGGATTCAGCAATAGCCATCTGGAATAGTCTCCCCGTTTATATTACCTACTCACAGCATCTTGCTAGATCTACTTAAAGAGCAGCTTCAAACTTATTTGTGTTATCTTTCCTTTGCATTCTGACTGCTGTGACCTGCCCACGCCTACGATTCCTCACTCAGCTGATGGTCACATGACATGTTAACAAAATGCTTACTTACTTATTTATTTACTTACTTACTTACTTACTTACTAATCTAGCCCTTAGTACTCTGCCAGTCTGCAAATGGGGGTGATGGAGGATAATGTTAACTGCAGACAAGGGTTCAAAGCAAGTCATTTTTTGCACAGTTCCTTAATGGATGACCCTTTACATTAACTTGTCATGATCCATCAGGGAAGAGTATCTTGCAATAACTACAGCTACTTCTAATGCGTAATTAAAATTCAATGACAATGACAGATAATCACCACCACTAAATGAAAGAGCCAAATTCTATAACACATGATTTCCATCCAGTTGAATAACCCAGCACTGAAGTTTAATCCTCATTACTGTGGTTGACTGCATGGAAATTTTCTACCATAAAATGTTATTCTTCCCAAAACCAAAAAGACCTCTGGCAGTTCAGGTAAATGACCGAGCAGTGGAAACGTTGGTAAACTGACCATGCCTTCTCTCTCTCTCTCTCTCTCTTCCTCTTTCTCTCTCTCTCCCTCTCTTTCCCTCTCTCTCTTTCTCTCTGTGTCTCTGTCTGTCTCTGTCTGTCTGTCTGTCTCTCTCTCGCCCATGCAGTTGATCAATCATTTTCTCATTATATTTGCTCACAACTGTGCCCAGCTGCTGTTTCAATAAACACAAATCAAGTGGACGTGGAAGAATTCCAGGATTTACACTGGATGCACAGGGATTGGCCATAAACAAGTCAATGGTTAACACTAATTGATTGCCTTCTAGGTAAATTGAGCTTGAATGCAGCGCTTAACAATAGGAGGCAAAGGAAGTGAAGAACAATTTAGTAAAACAAGAAAATCCTGAAACTTGTGCTTCACTACAGCACTCTACAGTCTTTAGAGGCCTATTTATTACCTCACAATTTCGTCTGGGTGTTTTGCTTTCCTTTAAGTCCTTAACTTAAGATCCTGCAAAAACTCAGCATCTAAGTAACTGATGTCATTCTTTTTGCCATCCTCTTCATTTAGTCAACTACACTGCATGTTAACTGTTAAGGTCTAAATTGCGTGCTGTTTATGTGAAGCTCTGAAGATAAAAACATTTACAACACTTTTATGCTGCTTCAGATCTATGACACTGCATGAAAAAATGTGCTAAAACATAGCGATAACAGAGCCCATATCACTATGCCAGTAGCTTAGCGCGAACTGCATACGCTAAATAAATAAATAAGTAGCACAAAAATGATAGGAATGAAAGATCGCCACAAAAAAAACAATTGGGAGAAGAATTGCTAACGGCAGGAATGGTAGAAAGACAGTCAGACTGCTGACCAAGCCAATCTACTGTGCCATTGTTTACGATGGCAATTTAGACAATGCAATAAGGTGGGCACCGAAGTGCATGACATTTTCCTCGTGTCAAGTGAAGTGTGATCTTGCTGTTAGGATCCCTGTATGGGAATCATGTGGCCACATCGAATCATTTATTAGCTGCAAGAGAATCAGGAAATCGTATCCAGCACTCAGTGCTTATTGGTGAGTGGCACAGAAACACCCACTGCTTTCTTCATCTGTTTCTTGGTACCTTAATGTCTGCATGTGTGTGATTGCAGGTAATCTCAGTCATAAATTTTGCAACAATGATCATTGAAACAAAACTGATAAAGCTTAAGTCTGTGCATGTGCAGGTCGTGTGCATGTTTGGTGACAGCCTAGTACTAGAAGATAGAAAACACAATGGAAAATGAAGTGCCAGTACTAACCTAAAATCAGAACAGACTGTCCTTCAAACTGTTCTGCATCAGTAGAAACAGTCTCATAGCCCTCAGCATACTCAATTCCTTCCACCAGTGGTATGTTTGGCTGCCACATTCCTGTACCAATTATCAATGTCCTACCCAATACAAAAGACAAAGAATTTCTTCCTTATTGCAATACTTCATTCATCTATTTCTCATAGTTGTACATCATTTCTCCCTAGGCTGTTTCTGTTTCTACCGTGACTAACTTTCTGGCTTCGTGCAGGCTAACCCCAGACTTCAACACACATGTAGATTTTACTCTAAGCAGCAACCATTAATTATATGCACTGAACATTATTATGCCATTTTCCAGATATAATGAAATTAGCATAAGTTACTATCTAGCATTAATCAGTTGCACTAAACAACTGCAAGCTTTTTACCAAATCAGCCACCAAGCCCCATTCTTGTTACAATTATTGTTATGATTCCCTAGACTAAAGTTGTTCTTCTAAGGAGCTGCATGTAAACATTCACCAAGCCATTGTCTTGCATAACAATTCTATATGAAGTCTTAAGCAATTCACACACAACATCTGACATTTGCTCGGCACACTTGGCAAACCTTTTTCTCTCAAACAATTCAGTGGCTACAAGAGGATGATATTTTATGACTTAGTTAACATTTATGATGGCAATAAATTACTATAACAGTTGGTTAGCTAAGACTAATACAGACACAAAACAGTATCTGCTGTTGGTACACATCACTTTAAGAGTTTATGCATATGTATTACGGATCTGCAAGCTTCGCAATTCAATTTGTTTTGAATCAGGACTGATGATTTGATTCAAATCAAAGACAATTCGTAAATTTTGAATTGGCCCATCTGTCTTCTGTTCAGGTTAAAGACCGCAAATTGGCTGTGTTCAAAGGTGTAAACATGAAACATACTGAATCAATATGGCGTAGGTTAGAATTAATAATTAAAGCGTGATACTGTCACATCATTAGTCATCAAGTCATTTGTTATCAGCATCGGTAAAGTCGGCAATTTCTGCTGTTTGCTTCACATCAATGTGCAGCTATTCTATTTTTCTTTAGGAGTTCTCTATCTTGTTGACAGATGGCAGCCATCCTTAAAAATGACAGATATCAGAGTAGGAACACATCTCTTACTTGCAGAGAAAAATGTTTCCATACTGATCATTCATGATGAATCTGTACCCATCTGCTCTGGAAACGTTTGCCCGACTGATGTTACGGACATCAGTGTCATGGATGACATTCAGGCCAAGCGTCTTCTTGAAGTCATTCAGGTACCTGACGTAAGCAAGACGATGAGGGAAGAAGTCTCTGGAGTAGCGGGTGAATTTCAGAGACTCATCATGGCTGATTAGAGAATTCCAGTCATGTCGCAGATTAAACTCCTTGTTTGTCGTACCTGTGTGACGTTTGTTGATGCTGATGAGCCTGTCATGTCGAGGATAAACTGTGAAAAAGCTGCCTTTAGAACGGACACAAACTGTACTCAGATTTCCTGGTGAAATGAGCAATTACTAAAAGGGAGGTACTTGATGCTTGTGCTTAATTAGTACTGTATTACCATTTTCATGTACTTGTACTTGTAACCCAAGTACTTGTACATGTACTTGGACAATTAAGAAGTAATTACATTTTATATGGCTGCATAAATTCAGTATTGAGTTTGTATCTATTTTAGCCTGCCTGGTCACGCAATGCCCAGAGGAAACAAGTGCCATTCATCTTTCACATGGTTTTTATTTCATAATGGAGAGGAGAAGTACACATCAAATAAGGCACAATTTTGGAAGACAGAGTTAACCCCTGATAGAGGTCATGAATGAAACTTAGGGAAGACCTAAACACTCTTTGTATGTATGTATGTATGTATGTAGGTATGTATGTATGTGTGTACATATGTATGATTGTATGCAAGTAGGCTATGCATCAGGACACTTAATGAGTACATAAATCTAAAGGGACACTGCTCCAGAACGAGGATCCAACAGACGAGAAAGGACGATGGGCCTAAGTTGACGTTCACATCTGTATAGATCCACAGGCTGCAGAGCACAATGTATGTATGTATGATGTATTTTTATACTTTTATATTTCCTTTACAGACCTCTCAAAGAGGTTACCTACTTATTTTTCCCTGCATCTAAATGTCATTAGTGACCCATCATCATCTGTCACCTAAATCCTACTTTAGTTTGGAAATCAGAGGCTTGTAATTTAACATCAAAGTCTGTTCTTATGTCACCTAAATCTGCTTAAGTGTGACATTTATAAGACAGGACTAGAATAACATCACACAGAAGACTCTGAAAGTACCAATTATTTGCCCCTGAAGATCTTGCTTACCGACTTTATGGGCAAAGTAAGAAGCTTATTTCTGACGATTTCTCGAGTTAACCATTATTATCCAAGAGGCTCTTACAGCTGAGTGCACTGTATCTTCAAAGCAAGGAAAAACTGTTCTCCAATTTTAGGTTTCTGCGCCTTGTTATTTGGTACCTCTGTATTGCATGTTTGTTAAACACAACTTTGCTAACAGAAAGAATAAATATTGAAAAGTTTAGAGAAATCAAAATTACCTTCAAATGAAACTGGAACGGCTATTTATAAAATGCTGATATATTGTGGAAAAAGCATGCCAAGTCATCAGGTCAGAATTTCAATGTAATGCCTGGGATTCAGTTCTTGGTGCATCACATGATATCGGCATTGTTTGCTAGACTAAGGAAAGGCTTTTCAGTTATTTGGACTCCTATTGTCAAGTGTGTGCTGTCATTTCAGGACTATGAGGACAGCTGTTGTGTGAATCACATCAGAATCAAGTGAATACCTTACTTAGGCTAGTTGTCTTGAATCACAAAATAGAAGCATTTGAAGGAAACATGTTAGTTTTTAGTACCCATTTTATGTGCTACATATATGAGGCTGAGAATCTTAAGCAAATGATGGAAACTCACAGGCCATTCTCCCTCTGCCACTGAATGCTCTTCTGTATTTCAATTGGACAAATCCTACGCTGCAACATGTCTATTTATATATGCCTGCCTGGTTAGCTACATTGGTCAAAGCATACGTCAAGGCACCTCTGTGCGTGAGGATGCCGGTTTGCCTACCTACCACCAGTGGCTTATTTCAGAGACTTAAATATCGGGCAGTCACGGTCCATACAAGGAGACTTTAAATGGCATGGCACCCATTCAAATGGACAACGATGGTGAAGGATCTCACCTGATAAATTTATTGAAAAAATAGCAGGGTTGAGGCCATATGGTCGCTATAGAAAAACATGTACATTTACTTTTATTTATTTCACTTCAGTTGGTGGCTGATGCATTATTACAGTGTCAGTACATTAGCTATTAGATTAGGCTATTTCCTTAGTATTCGTAAATCTTATCCTCAAGTAGATTATTTCTAGAAGCAAGCCAGTACATCTGATATAAAGCTGAAAGGAAACACTTGAAGAATATACTTGCCTGATATGTCAGACCGTTCTAGGATAGCATAGTCTCTGTTTGAGCACTGTAAATAGTAACCCATCTGAAGTCCAGCAGGTCCAGCACCAACAATGATGTACTGCCAGTGCTTAATGGAGGCCATGGATGGACACAGAATAACCGCAAATGACACCAGCAATGTCAGATTTATGACAAGCATTTCTACAAACAATTCCCAGTTGATGCTTGAAATAATCCTCTGCAACTAATTTTCAGGTGTTACTATGAACAAATTTAACCTAGCAAAATCTAATTTACCACTGTAAAGTTGAAGGTCACTGCTAACTGAACCCTATGGGTTAAACCCCAAAATGCAGACTGACTAGGTATTTAAAACCCGGCAAAACCCGGCAGAGTGTAGAATCATGGTTAGATTTTGCTGCGGGGTTGGGATACTACCCCATTAGGCCAAAAGTCAACCGCAGTCATGATAAAAAAATTGGTTGACAGGTCAGTTTTAACCCCTTCCAGCCAAACCTTACCCCAGCAAAGTTCAGTACTTTAACGATCCTTATGTCCACACTTTAGGGTGAGTAATTGTGCAGCTGTAAGATCAAGTCACAAGTGGCTGAGGGAGACTACTGCAGTTTTCTGTTTTTGTTTGGTTGAGCTCCACATAATCTCGCAGCAGATGTTGCAACTAATGTAACTTTCTGCAGACTTAAAAACTGCACCGAATCGCTTGTAGATTTCTGAGGCATTCTGAGATCAAAAGTCAAGCTCCCAGGGTGGATAAAAAAGCTCAGGTTGCTATGTTGATTTAAATCCAATCATCCCATATTTATTTACTCAAATTACACTTCAGAAGTCATATTTTCAACAGAAATGTCCAAAACATATAGAACAAAAACATTAGCATTGGGGCTCCCCCATTGGGGAGCTTAACAATTAGGTAAAAAGCAACTATTTCAATCTTGTTTAAAAGTTATTCTTTCAAAGTTTCATCATCTTGACTCATTAGGACTTTTTTATAGTTGCAACATCACCTCATTTTGCTCCTCATCATATAGTTATAAACATTCTTAAAAATTTGAATAGAATTCCCTTCATGAGCTACTGCCCTGGATCTGAACAGCAGCAGGCTGTATGATAACAATGATGCCACATTAGGGTGAAACATCAACAACTGCCTTGGACCACATGAACAGCACTTGGAGGCAAAACTAAGTAGCAATGAAAACCTAACACAGAAGATGAAGAGCAGGAAGCAGAGGATTAGATCGAAATATAGGAAAGAAACATAACATCGGTTATATCTACAACATGCAGGCAGAACATGTGGAAAAGTACGAACGGCAATTATTTTTTAATATGCTAAACAAACGTCCAAGGGTATGCTTACATATAAACCAGCAGCAGGAGAAGCAGCATAAAAAATTGAATGACATGACAACGGTACAAGAATGGATAGGAGGCAGAAGGTATTGTGACAGAAACATTATGACCGCACTGAAAACGGAGAAGGAACATATGTAGGAGAAGAAGGCATTAGGAGAATATATCAAGTGTTTAACTGTGGATCAGACCCTCATGAATTTCATTACAATGTATCCTAATGCATATGGTGCCATTGAAAAGTTGTCCACATTAAAACTATACACAGGTAGACCTATTTAAATTGGTAAGTCCAAGAAGGCAGAGAATAAAGAACATGTGACACTCAAAGCATGAGATAAATGAATGAAGCAAGGTATAAAACACACACACACACACGCACGTCGCACGCACATGCACGTCGCACGCACGCACACGCACACACATGTATATATACTGGTACAGGTCATCCAGGGATATAGAATATATCAGCTTTAGGGTAAAATGTTTTATTTCATAAGTTATTTATAAGCTATTTACAAGCATTACATGACTCACATTGAAACACGACACCGACCTCAGATGGCAACAAAATCACTGAACAACCTCTCGAGAAAAAACACAATGTCCACTAACAGACAGTCATAAAAAAATGACTCAACAAGAACCAAAACAGCAGAATGGCTCAAAAAAACAAAACAAGTCATCCATGCAGGAATATTCAACAAGATCAGCTAAAAGAGACTGAGAAGAAAAAACCCAGTCATGCAGGACCAAAACCAAAATCTAGTCTGAGCCAAGCTTACACAAAACAACTTTTTAGCAAGTTTGGCTGAAATGTAGAATCTTGTATATGATTCGCCCAGTCTTACAATTATTTGCTTTTCTATGGGCAGTCAATGCAATAATTTTAGGAGAGGTGATATATGTTCATATTTTGGAATTTTTGTGATAGCACTTGCCAAGGGATTTTGGACTCTTAAAGCTTCATAATATTAGCTTTTGAAATGCCAGTAAGAAGCAAGTTGCAGTAGTCAAGACGGCAGATCAGAGCATTATCCAAACAAACTTGGACAGAATGCGGCGCCAGATCTCCATGCACTAGGGAAGAAGATTGGAGTAACAGGCCAGGCAATAAACATTTCTGCACGCAAGTAAATGCGATGCTGCGTCTGTAATCCAAATTATCCAACGATTGTGGGTTTACGACCTGGAAAAAGTTGTTTGTGCACACTTGTCTCGAGCCTCAGTTTTACTTACCTTGATCACGCAAAATAATAAAACCCTCCCTGTTACTTCTGCATACTTCTGGATCTGCACCAAAATGATGTCTTTTATGCATTATAGTCTGCTATGATCGTAATGGCGGTGAAAGGCAATAAAATATCTATTGGAGATTGCAGAACCATAGCAAGACAACCAGTATAAACTTACCAATAAACCTTTCAACTTTATCGTGCGAATCTGGATCAACCTCCTTCGTGGCGTCTTCGGAAGACTGCGAGCGGTGGTGCGCCGCCGCTGTCGTATTCCATTCGCGCGGCAAGAGACAAATCGCACTAAGTTCAGTACCCAAGTGAGTACACAGAATCAAGACAGCAAATCAACCAACTCAAACACGAGATTAGCGCCAACAATAGGCCCCAAGTGAATCCTACCACGGCCATCTAAATAGGAATTTAGAAGGCCGTGATCCTACTCATCCAGGTGGTGCGCTTCTATCTAGATGGCTCATCTTGTTTTTAGCCGAAACAACTGCGACCATGAAAGCGCTAGACTAATTAAACCAACATTGCTCTGTAAAAAGTAATAGTAGGCCTAAAGCGTTACTGTACTAAATATAATGTTTGCTTAACAATGAGCATTGCCTTCATGTCCTGGTTCATTCACTTATACTATCCAGAATTGATTAGGCCTATTGCAATTCAGTGCTTTATGCTTTACCTAAATCTACCCTCTCACCGCTTACCTCTGTTATTCATGCTGCAGCTCGCCTAGTTTAAAGCCTTGGCCCTCGAGATCACATTACTCATTCTTTACAACAACTTCATTGGTCACCCATTCATATCTTTCCAAATCTGTCTACTTATGTTTAAAATTATGTCAGGCTCTGCCCCGTCCTACCTGTCCTCTCTAGTTACACCTTGTACTTACACTGAGTCCAGAAGAAGATTGCGTTCGGCTTCAAAAGGGGACTTCGAAGTCAGGAGAGTTAACCTACAGTTTGGTAAAAGAATGTTTGAAGTAGCTGGTCCAGCTGAGTGGAACTCTTTACCTGAATCCATTCGAAGATGCTCTTCAATAGATAAATTTAAATTAAAACTTAAGACTCATGTATTCTCTCAGCACTGTAACTAATTATTATGTTGTAACGCGTCCTTGAGTAGACATTGTTTTATTAAGGCGCGTTATAAATATAAGTTGTATTGTATTACTTTAATAAAAAATTATTGCACAAGTTTAAATAAAGTTTTATTTTTACTTGTAACGAAATTCTAAGATGGAAATATTTTACTTTTAACGAAGTAATATTTCACTAATTTGGAGTACTTTTACTAATTACAAGTGATGTTTAACAGTACATTAGGCAACTCATATTTTTATGCGTTTGTGGCAGACGTATGTTTCTTGTAATTTTTACGTTGTTAAACGAATGATTTCCCGCACATGGACAGATGAAGGACAAGCGACAACCAAAGCGGAGTTAAGAGTTTCGTTAACAAACAGTGGCATTGACTAATTGCCCCTCTGTGTACATAATGGTCTAAAATCATACAACCCCGGGGGGGAGTTACATTAGGGGCGCATGCTCGTGACCGCTCCGCGCAAGCTCCCAGTAGGCCTCTACAAACTTGTATGCTCTGTTTAGGCCTATAAGCAGAGTATATTCATATAGATTCAGACGTGGAACCAGTCTGCAGAATCTGATAATAGGAAGCAGTGGGCCACTCTAAATAAACGTAATGAAAGGATGTTACCATAGAAGATTTAAGTTTTTTTTCGTTTTTTTTTGGTTGAGCTCATCATGACCAGTTTACAGTGCTATACATGTAAAACTCTTGCACTACCTACAGACAATAGTTTGCTTCTGGTCTGGATTTGCCGTGTGCCACCCCCACCAAGTCAAAACTCAAGCTCCCCACCCAGCCTTGATCAAAATGTTAAGGTCAGGGTGTTGATTTTGACCCCGTAGTTTTTACCCACAAATTACCCATTAAAGTCAACATTTCAATACAAAGTTTCAAAAGATACACAATAAAAGCACTGGCAGTCAGATCTGTGCCTCAGATCAGCTGAAGAGCTTAATGACCCCAGTGTTGATCAATAAATTCTTGCAAAGAAGCCACTCCCTGGCAAAGCCCCACTCATTTACCCAAAAATTACGCTTGAAAAGTAAAATATTTAATAGAAATTTAAAAGATACACTCCAAAGATACTGATCCCTTAGTCGCAGAATCTTGGGTGCTTTGAGTCCTTTCACCTTTTGCCTTTGAACCTAATGTACGTGATTTTATATCCTAGATACAGAATCCACAGCCAAACTTTTCAGTGGCTTATATTTGCTCGATAAGTTAACAAACACAAATTTATTCCTCAGCTGTGTAAATGCTTCAGCTTCTCCACTGCCCACGGCATTCCCACTGCACCTTAGTGGGAGCTTTGTCCCAAGCCTCTATTTGGCCTCTCACTGTACACTTCTGGATCCACCCCTGTGTGGATGTAATTCTTCAGATATGATGGCATTAGCAGCTGGGACATGGATGTGAACCTGGGTGTCATCAGCAGATTCAGTGGGCCATGACTCCAAGAGACCGCAACTGACGTATGAAGTGTCATTCCAAAACAAATCATTTGTTATTTATAAGTGTTGATATGTTGTCATGACTGAATCTTTATTACAGTTCTAAAACACAACCAGTTATAAATTACAAAAATGCCAGCTCTGTACATTTAAAAGCTTATACATGTATTTCCCTATAATCAATACTCTCAAACACCTTTATGACATTTCTATACATGTATTTTCCCTATAATCGATACTCTCAAACACCTTTATGACATTTGTAATGATACTGTACTTTTGCTCCTTTTTAACAGCTTTCATGTAATGAAATGCCCTCCAAAGTTCCCCAATTTCAATCTCTAAATTAATGTTAAGTTATAGATTCCACCATGATAGTGGTAGAGCGTCCAACCAACACCATGAACTAATATCACTAATTAGGCTGTTTGACAAAGTTTAGCAACTTCATATTGGTTTGAACTGATGTCTTAGTTCTCTGAAACCTGCAAGAGTACATGTGGCAGCGTAAACCTTCAGTCCCTTAACTGCATTGACTACCCACAGTGTACACCTAAAAACACGGTCAGTGGTGCATGCATATTGCACACAACATTACAATTAGTCACAGTTTACTGAGCTACTGCTTCAACTGAAAAACTAATTGAATGCTGGCATGTGAGTTGCTCGAATTTGCTGTATACAGAAGCATTGCATCATAAAATGCCCTACACCAAATGAAGAAGACTTCTCTGCAAGAAAACTACACCACACTGTACAAACATTATCACGAATTGCAGAGTAAAGTAGGCCTATAAGCAAGGTAATTTATCACAGCACAATTGTAAAGTCACTGAAAGGCTCTGGCGGGTTGATCACAAGGGTTGGAAAGTCAATGAATTCTTGGCAGGACATTGCCTCACTGTTTTTGGTTGTATCAGTCTTAGAAAAACTGGTGCCTGCAGGGTTTTTTGACATTTTGGAGCAATGATCTCTGCCCTGTAGTTCATTATCTACACCTTCATGGGTCATGGAATCAGAATTTTGACTCCAGCGTTGTGGGAATGCTGCAAGCGCTGCTGTACCTTCTTTGAAAACTGAAGACGGAGAATCAGGTGAATATTTTAACATCTTCCCAGAACATTCTGTTTCTTGGGATTTCCATTGATGGTATTCTTCACAATGTTCTCCAGCATTTTCCTTAGGAGATTCGTAAATGCCATAAGCCAAGAGTTTCAAATCAAGGCCACTTGGCTCTTCTTTCTGTAAATGACTAACTTCAAATGTCTCTGGTGATTTCATCATTGATTTTGAAGCAATTTCTTTACCAAATTCATCAGTGCAAGATATGAGTGGCAGCTGCTCTGAATTCTCCCCATAGGGTGATCGTATTGTGAAGTGGGAGGTACGAACTGGATTTCGTGGTTGCAACTGAGGAGTGCAGAAACTTCCAAACTCTGGAATGTCTGGAGTACGCTGTTGCAGAAGACTCATCAAAAACCTGTCTTCTTCAATGAATTCCTCAGCAGTGGCCTTGACTTTGTTGCCAGTGAGTTGCATACTCTCTGACCCTAAATGATCACTTATAACATCAGAGGCAGTTTCCAATGGTAAAGATCTAGGTGATATCATTTCCACATGGCTTCTGTCATCAGTGTAAAGTTTATCAAATACTGGAGCCATTCGAGCAGTAGAACCATTTGGTGTCACGCTGGCATCAGATCTGAATATATGTGAGTCAGAGTGATTTTTAATGAAAGACTGGAACTCTGGACAGTTAGTTTTTGAAACATTCTCACTTGCTGGTAAATACATATCAGACCGTTTTTTCTCAGAGCTTGACCTAAAATTTGTGTCTGATAAGTACTCATGTTTACATTTTATGTATTCTGAATTACATCCAAAAGCACAGTTTACTGGGACAGCATTCTTTGACAACTTCATTTGGAAACTCCTGTCTGGGCTGTCAGTGAATTTCCTGGGAAGCAAACTAGAACGTGATTCTTGAAGCTGTCTTTGACTTACAAGAAATGATGGACCTGAGTGCAGTACGGTATTATCTTCAAAGTTGGATTGTTCTTTGAAGTCTTTGTTTTTCTGGTCCTCTGACTGTGTTTTTGTGTCATCCAGCATTTGGTAGACCTTTCCTGCAAACCTGCTCTGCATATCTGCGAGTAGTGATGATGCGTCGGTCTTGAGAAATTTGCTTTGCTTCAATGCACTGTATTGTGGTTTGGAGAAAAATTCAGTTTTTGAAGAGGAATGTAGAGCTCTTTCTGAAATATCTGCCTTAATAACTGTTTTGGTAAATTCATCCAGCTCTTCTGACTCATCGCTTACATCAGCACTGGAACCAAAATTCAAGTCATCAACTCCATTAATTTCCAAAGCTTTAGCATCCGTAGCTGTATCGTCTGCAATTTCTTGTATCAATTCATTGTCACTTAATAGTTCTGCAGCTTCTTTCATTTCAGGTTCTTCTTTTCTTCCAGAAGAATCCCAGACATCATCAATCTTCTTGAAGTAATCCATGACTGTCAAGCGACTTGGTCGAATAGTTATTGAGAGCGATCCACTCCGCATTTGTGGAACTTGTCTGGACTCTAGTTGTTTAAGTAATGCAGAATCTTTCTCATTTGAAGGTTCTTTATAGCAGTCGTTATGTACTTGAGTTGAAAAAGGCTGGTTTTTCTCTGTAAACTGTGATGACAGAGGACATTCTAGTGACACGCATCGCAGAGGGATCATTGGCTTTCTGTCACTTGTATACAGTTTTGCCTCACTTGGCACTTGCAATGATTTTCTGTCTTCTTGATAAACTCTTTTCTCAAAGATTTTCAAATTCTGCACAGCTTCTGCTGAACTGACAGGATCTGCTGTTGGTTTCTTGTATCTACAATGGTTTTGCTTTCCACTGCTTGGCTTAGTGACGTTGTCAAAATCAGGATTTGCCCACAGTGTTCTTTGTGAGTCTCCAACAAAAACAGATGCAACATGAGCAGTCTTTGAAGTTTGTAAAGCAGCTTCAATGATTCTTGGATTTTTGGGTACTTTATCTGTCACCATATCCTGTAGCTGCTGTTGCTTAGAGTTTGGCTCAAAGTTGGTATTCCGTACTGAGTTCAAAACACTGCTGTCATTTCTCCTGTTGCAAACAAATTCATTGCCAAAAGAATCATGCAAAGTTTCGGAAAAGTTCTTTTGATAAGCTGCGTTCTTCGTTTGCATTCTATCACTGACAATCACATGTGAAATCGAGAAGTTTTTCTCAACTTCCGTAGGACATTCGCTTGCTGAAGTTGACTCAGAGTCTTTCCGATATATTTCACTAGGAGTGTCTGCATAGCCTAACTCAAAAGGTGTAAAGTCTGTACAGTACGAACTTTTATCAGAACCTATGATTGAGAGAGTTTCAGAGCTCCAATCAGATGAAGTGTTGCACAGGTCTGATTCAAAATATGGTTTGGTCACGTTCGCCACATGATTATCATTTGATGAAAAAGCACTTGTGACATTATTACTTCTTGGTGCTGAGCTTTGATGAAATGGAACTTCACGCTTCTTAGTCCAGTCAGTGTTTTGATGTCTTTGCTGGTGATTCGGCTGAAGCACATTTCCAGGTTTGGTGGCTTTTGGCTCAAGGGCTGCAACAACTCGTGGTTCTTTCGAAAGTTTTAAGTTGGAATTGTTGCCTGGTTGGTTGTGCATTCTGTCGTCTGGTTTTGAAACGTAGCAAGAAGTTGTGTTTTGTTTTAGTTTCTTTTCTAAAACATAATAAAGCACAATTAAATTATGCCAAAACCAAAAAAGCACAAAGCATAAGAGCAGATATTGTTAGACAAGAGCTCCGTTTCCACCTTCACTGCAGCCAAACACTGAATGCAGCATTAAATGTCAAGAGCACTGGCTTTTTGTCAGCCAGATAAATGCCATGAGTTGAAGCCAGTTCCAGTCTTGTTTTGAAAAACTAAACAAGACACAACTGCTGCATGTTAATAATAATAATCCTGTTATACAGATTGAGAGATAGGGTTTCTTTTGAACAGCATATGTACAGTGGGCGATAGAGAAATTTTTGAGGTTCTTAACTAGGTACTTCTTATGTATGCATGCCCATAGCTGGACATGCTTCCTCCATTTTTAATTAAGGAATTTATTGACGATCTTATTCCTTTTTTTCATTTATTGTGTAACACTTCTTTGGCTGAGGGCTCAATCCCACCCTCCCACAAATGTTCAGTAGTTTTTTCCTCTTTGAAGCGCCAGGGCAGTTGAGTTCTTGGTACTGCTCCCCTTTACCTCATTCATTTCTGCACTTTGGTCTCCTTGTTGCCGGGCCATAGCGCTCTTCACTCGGCCACGCAAGATCTTCTGTCTGTCCCTCGCATACGAACCGCTGCGGCCCAGTCCAGAAGCTTTGCCTACGTTGGTCCCATTTGCTGGAATCGTCTCCCTCGAGGATTGCAAAAGAATTGTGACTTGAGCTCCTTTCTCTCCCCTCTCAGTATTCCGCATTCGCCTGAAGACTGTACTGTTCAACAGTGATTTTACTTTTTCGGGTCGGAAGCACCTCTGTTGGGTTTATCCTCTAAGAGGTGCTTTATAAATCTCAAAATACAATTACAATTTTCAATTACATAGCTGGTAATTATGTATGTATGTATTTATGTATGTATGCATGTATGTAAGCCCATATGTCATAATTACATTACTAATACAGAGTCAAGGGAAGAAGCAGATGGTAAAAATAAGTATATTAGCATTTCAAGACAGAATACAAACTGTTCCAAGATTCTTAGCAGTCGTCTATTAAGAAATTCTCTTTCAAGTCCAACCTACATCGTTGGCCTAAATCTTTTTAGAATCTAGCATCAAACTTTTGCAGTACAATGCAGCAATTTTACATTTAAACCAGAGTGATGGCTTGCCCCATCCCCATGCAACAGTACATGCCAGGGGCTTTATACCTGTTCCTGAGTGATTCGGTCCATATGAAACATGGCCGGATTTAAAAGACCTGGATGAATGTTGCTGACAATTTTTCAGCCACTCATTGATGCGTCCGTATGTTTCTGCTGAAACTGGACCACTATAGATCTATGCAAACAGAAAGAACAAAATGCCATGGGTGTTTTAAAGACTATTCAAAACACAAGTAGCTGCAAACTAATTGAATAGTTTAGATGATAATACTGTTTCAGTGGAGAGGAATTTAAGAGAAATTGGCTACTGAGGAGTATAAGGTGCTGTGGTTCTCCTGTAGCCTTAAAACCCATGCTACGTTATGATAGCAATGAATGGTTCTATGGGTGCTACCACTACTTCTCAGAACATGGCTCAGGCTTGACACTGAGCATATTCTGTGTCAATGTGGAACAAAAGCAAGCAAATTGTGCATGCACAGGTTAATCTGTTTACGCTAGGACATGTCAAATGCATGGCCAATTAGTCATGTGCCACTAAAGTTCACTTTATTATCAACTGATGTGAAATTTGGTATTATTGGCAACCATGATAAGTTTCATCCTCTCTGCTTTCTTTTTAATCTGCATCAGGGTCAAATTGTATGTCATGCACTTTCACATAAAATAATAGCATCCGTTAATCAAACTACTTCCATTTGCCATTGTTTTACTGCCAAGACAAACCCTGCACATCCACAGCTTTACTCTGCTACTTCTGAGCAGTAGTGGAACATGGCTTGTGTATCTGAACATTTATAAACATAGCTATCTGACATATCTAACAAGGTGGGTGGTCTAAAGATAAGATGACAATGTTTCTGTTGAACACACAGAGGCACCATATCTCAATGATGACACGACTTCAACTCTCAAATGATGGATTTTCTACATTTAACTGAAGAGTGAAATTTTCATCAATTATAGAAAAATAAGCAAATTGCAACTGCACTTTTAGGTCTTTTCACTTAGATTTGAATAAAATAAGCTTTAAGAAGATATCTCAGACTCCGTTTGTTTAGAAAAATGTCGAAAAATTATGTATTTATCTCAGGTTGTTTAGCACAGTCTGAACAAACATGCATTTGTTAGCTAGCTAACTGCCACCTTCCTTTCTTCACCTTATACAATATCATTTTTTACAGTACATACCAGAATTAATTTTTTTACAAGAAAGGTGACTCATTTTAGACAGGTTCTTACAGAGTTTCTCGACAAAATCAGTAATTTGTATGGGATCTTTTAAGAATACCAAATCAGCCACACACGCACACCATTTATTAACGATTTTTTAATTAACTCTGGTTCAGGAAAAATGTCTAGGGATAACTTTGTCTGCAGTTTGGCAGAGGAGGAAAAGAGGAGATGAGACCTAATTCTAACTCCAAGGCCAATGGGTCTGCAGAAAAACTCTAAACAGGTCAAAAGTTTTCTAAAAAGAAGAAAAATTAACTGCAGCACAATAGCCCTTTATCTAGATGAGTTTTACAAGCATCTGATGGGCACTGGCAACCTTGGTGATCAGAAATATATGAATCTTCAAATCAGTCTTTTCATTTACCACATTCAGGCGCACTGAACCAGGAGACACTACTGAATACAAATGAGGAGAATTTGTTGCAATTAAATTCAAAGAGCACCAAATGTATGAAGCCTAGATGTATGATGAGGAAGAAGTTTCACATAACATTTGCTCCACATGTGCGCTGAACTGATGCGATCTGGCCGAAAAGCAGCTGACAATAAATACTGTTCAGGTGCAAACCTACCTGTGTGTTGAACACAGAATGAGAGAAGGTTTGGCTAGCAGAAGTAAAGAATGACTCTAACAGAAGAACTTGCTCCAAACTAAGCAATAAATAATAAAGAAGTCGCTTAATGCAGCAATAAAGCATGGTACATGTAATGCCAAAAATTATTGTTCAGTTTTGTAGAATTGATAGTAATTTTAATTAAAATGTTGATGATGTCAATAAAACTTATGATAAGATAAACTTTAATAGATGGTATTATTAATACCGTTATGACTACAGCTAATACTAAGCTAATACTAAGCTAGTTGTTTCTAAGTAAAATCTATCAGGAGAGAGTAGAAATTATTTATATTATTTTTATTGCTGTTATTATTACTATTATTATTAGATTATGTACATTTAAGTATTTAAAATATAGAAGGATCCATTCTGACTCAAGTTCAAAATAAAATTATTTTTCCATCCTCAAACTGTTTAGAGCCTTGACTCTCATATCATAATTCTCTCAATATCGACCATTTTGTGAACACAGCCATAACAACCATAATGCATCATCATGCAGTTCATTTCCATGCTCGCTTTCAGTGTAGTTTTCTGTATCAACTCTTCACTTTCTGATCCACTTGGCTTGTGAACAGGCAGAGATTTGTCCAGTCCTTTGGGGTCTTATTTACAGTAGTCTATAGACTTTTTAACTAGAACAATAAAAAATACTGATCTGGAACAAATGTGACCCCCAACCTACAACAAATCTATAGTCTTAAGCATACAGTCTCAAATATATAATCTTTCACATACCTCATCCATCTCCCTGACTCGCTGTAAGTGTTGGTCCATCCGCTCTCCATCCACATTGTATGACATATTCTGCTTGTACGCTGCGGCAGTCTCGCTGCCTTTTGCAGATCCACCTTCATAATATGCTTCTGGAACTTGAACACGGACTATTGGACCTTGATAGATGTTACCAGCAACAGAACCATCTCTTGACCGATTAGTTTCTGTTTCACGTGTGGTTATCAAGCAATTCTCACTGCTGTTTTGCCACTGTGGGTGACTACCTGAAGAAGTTTCAATCATTGTCATTCGACGGTTTGATGCGTTTCCAAGATTTTGTTGACATCTTTCACGCAATATAGGCTGTTCAGCCTGTTTTTGCTGATGTCCTTGTCGAACATGTTGAGATACATATGTTTTTGAGGCCCTCAGTTCATGGCGTCGGCTGTCAGGAAATCCTTGTTGCCCATACTCATAACCAGTAAACACAGTATCAGGGTCATTTTCTCCTTGGTAGTAGTTATCATAACTGCTGACCTGATTGGAATTTACTACATAAGCACCAATTTCCATCTTTCGAAACACGCACATGCCTCGCGAACTGCCCGAACTTCCATGACTGCCATGCCAGCCACTCATGTTGCCATCACATCCCCTCATTTCGCACAACATCTGAGAAGTGGCAATCCACAAGCCAGAAATTACTTCAGTGAGAAGGAGGAAACCTGAACAAAACTCATCTGTGATGTTGAAAATGATTCTTCTGATACCAAAAGTATCACAGTGAAACTTGAAAATCTAGAAATCTGTTCTGTAAATCTGTAAATGTAACGTTTACATGTCCACTGCAATCATAATCTCAAATCGAACGTGTATGATCCAAACTTAGTACATGTTGGCGGTTACAGTATAATGAAAATTATGCGTAGGCTGACTGACGTCACTGCACATTTGAAATGACTGTCTTGTCACTTTGGTCTGCCTTCACGGTTAAGGAAGTGACCATTTTCCGTTTATTCTATCACAAATCAAATCAGACTGAACTGACATCAACAAAGTATAAGAAACAATTCACAATAAAAAATCTCAGGCCAAACCTTGTTCATTGCCTAAATGTGCACTCAACATGAATCAACAGTTGCAACATGCAGTGACAAATCATTGAAAACTGTGTCTGAACTGAATACCCAAATACAGCCTACTTACTGCATTAACTCTCTCTAAATTAAATGCATGTATTCATACGAGCATATTACGAGTATTTATGTACAAATGTCTGAACTTGCTGTTTCTCTAAGAAGTTGGTAGTGCATGGCCAAGTGGTAGCCATCAACAGATATAAAGCCACATCAAGCATGAAGCCACGGCTCTGCATTTAGCATTATACAATACATGACGACCAACAAACCAGAACACAGGCTGTATTGATAAAAAGCAAGCTTTACATAAGTGAGAGAAGCGGATGGCAGTCCAGCCTACAAAACAGTGACGTGAACAAACGCCTCTGAAATGTGGAGCTTGAATAAACAGCACGGTTTCAACAGTGGGAGCATTTGGAAGAATGTATACCAGTCTGTTGTTGGCCTATGCACAGACCAAAAGTATCTGCAGAGGCCCACTGGCAGACATACACAGACAGGGCATAAAGCAGAACAAGTACCGTAGGCAGGGACACACAGTCTGAGGTGAGCTGCAGCACCAAGTAACACAATAAATCAGAATGATCTAATAGCATTCACCTGATGAATATGCATTAGGTTCTTGCAAACAGCAGATATTAGTCATCATGTGTCGTGCTTTTACCTGCATGTGTGACTGAATACGTGTAGGGGCATGAAACACCTACATAATAATGGAGGAGTAGTCACATTCAGTAAAACAATAAGACAAAAACGTTACGAGAAGAGTTCTGGCTGCTGCCTTTCATTTTGTTGCAAATGTTGTTCGTCACAATTTAAGCTGAATCGAAATGTGGAAAAGGCATGACTAAGTGAACATTTCTACAATTTCAAACCTCACTTGGTTCAAATGAATTCAAACCTGTATCATAACAGATTATTTTAACCCAGAAATTCTAATGAACAAATGGATGTTAGCAAAGCATCTTTGGGAATATTCTCTAAATGCTCTAAAAAGATTTTAAAAATAACCTACTTCCAAAGGCATTTGTGTCTACAAGTATGTATGTTTATATATTCAATATCATATTTGATAAAAATTATGGCATAGTTAACAATGAATTGTCAGCTAATGGCCTGTGACCTTAGCAGTCTTAGTATTTCAGCAAGTGTCATTCATTAGAATTCTTCTGTGCATATTCTGTGTTTGGAACTGATATTTCTAAGTTAAGACTGTACTAATCCGGGTTCAAAAGCCTTTAGCCAAAGCTGCAAAATACAAACTTCAAACAGTTGTTCTTCATTGTTCTTTACCATCAAACTGATTGACTAACATTAAGTTCAAGATCTGACTGCATTTTAGCCTACATAGTACTATACTAAAAATACTGTCATATAACTGTTACATCACACTGCCTCACAACTACCAAATACTGGCTCTTTACACACAATCGTGAATACTTTCCATGCACGGGCACAAGTCATCAGCCTCTGATCTCAGTTCCAGTAAATTTTACCTCTTTTCTGCTTTTCATCGATGTTCAGTGCTAGAGTTATATTTCCGTCAGCTGCCAGTAAAATTATTGCCAACCTTCAGGACTCTGATTAAGGTTTAATTATATATCCACAACACAGATACTGTATCAGTACATGCAACACTGATTATATCATGCATTGATATTTGATAATAACACTGATTATACCATAATCAACACCTGTGGTGTATGAGCAGATGGCACTGCACAAAAATCGTGAAACACCAAATCTTGGAAGTTTAGAAATAAACAACAGCAACTGTTATGTCTGACAACAATAACATTGAGAATACATCTCAGTGCTACCTATGAACCAAACAAAGTCTGTAATCTAGATAAAGTAGTTAAATTATCATAAATATAATAATTATAGGATTATACATAATAAATACTTCACAAAAGACATACAATGAGCTTGTCATATTATCTGTAGCAAACCCAAAGTGTTTACATTACAACGCGAAACAAGTATCACTGTTGCAATAATATTAAAATGACTACCTTGTGTATGAACACCACCTGGCATTGTATGATGTTACAGGTTCACCATATAACTCACAAGAAGCTAAACATCCGGCAGAGCGATTAAACCAAAATAACATTCAATACCACGATCCATAACCGAACAGCAGTACATGCCACGTGACTGCTGCTGGCCACGTATTACACATAAATTTTGCATGTGAAAGGTACTAGGCGGCAGCAATGAGTAGTCAATACTGTTGCTGTCTCCTTCTACCTGATGTATTAGGTCACCACTCTGTGTCACCAATTCTATTACCTCACTAATACTGACACATAACACATTTTGCTCAACAGAAGTTTGTAATTAATAATAAGTAATAATGATAATTGTTTATATTATGGCAGTATCGGTATAGAAGTCACAGATAAGATTAGATGATAGCTGATTATAATCAGCAAGGTTTTTCTAACATGAACTACATTAGCAACCTTTTATTATTTTTTGGGACTGATATCAGTTCTGGGCTTTAAAAAAGGACAGCATGTCACATTTTTATGTTATAGGCCCTTATTAGTTCAGTAATTGTTAGTTTGTGTAGGGATAATTTAATTGTTATGGCTGGCTACACTGCTTACTTATTCCTGACAGGAAGTGGAGGAAAACACATCACCTAACCTCACTTTTGTTGCTTGTGCTGTTGTGAAAACATGTGCTGTTAGCTTCACAGCAAATTTCAGTGATAAAATGGAAAAATTTACCAGATAAGTTTTGCTGTGTGTGGACGTTATATTATAAAATCTCAGTGGTTTACTACATGTATTTTTAGCTGTGGTGTTGGTGATTATGACAAAAGTGGGTGCCTCATGTGTGCTGCATTTCATGCTATGTTAGCCTGACTGAATGGTTGAAAGGTAAGAAGAAATCCGTGCCCTATGCAGTTCCCATGGTTTATGATGAGCCTACCAGTCACTTAGAAGATTACTATTTTTGTTTGACTAAAATAGAAGGCTTTCAAAAAAGAAAAAGCGCAATATTGAATACTTAAATCTACCTTTGGCTATAAAACCAGTTCCCCATGGAGACAATCTTCCTGTACCTAACCCTCCAGAAAATTGGAATGATATAGAGTCATCTTTATCAGAGGAAGAAGCTGAGCCACACACAGCACCTGAAATTGTTTCAGACCCTACATACAGTCCTGAAAATTTAGGTGGACCACATCTGATGCAGCAAAATGAACTTAATGATCTTGTGCGAGATCTGGGCCTATCAAAACAACAGGCTGAGCTTTTAGGTTCAAGACTTAATGAGTGGAATCTTCTTGGCCAAGGTTATAAAGGATACAAAATATCATCACACTCTTCCACATGTTTTGGTGATGAAATCAGTCAATTTTGACCAATCTTACTGTGCTGAATAAGAATAAAACAGTTGAGAAGCATTTTTATCTTGTTTTTATGATGCAGTACGTTTCACTTAATAAAGGGAATTTTTTAAATATTGGACATTTTTCGTATCAGGTATAGTTACCGTTAGTTAGTTTGTGTGGCAGCCCTGTAAGAAATTTTGTTCTGGTTCATGTTTACTGTCTAAACCTTTTCCTGTGTTATGAATTAGTCTGAGCCAAGCTTTTGAGTACTATATGCAAGATTTACATGTCAGTAATCCTTTGTTATTTCAAAATGCCATGAAAGTGTGTAAACAGTGCAGATGACTTTTGTTATTTGTGTGGTGAAGTGATATTTTGATCACAGAAACATTCTATTACTCCAGTAGAAAAGTAGAAAAGCGTATCACTGTTATTTTGAGTGCAGGACTGAAGACCAAGATTAAAGCTGTGTACATATATTGGTTGCAATACTTGTGTTTCTAAACTCCTAGCTGAACGGGTTAAATTTATCGAAAGGTCGCTCCATGCCTTTTGCTGCGCCTATGATATGGAGAGCCATGCAATCATGTGACAGACTGTTATTTTGTGAAAGGCAACATTTTCCAAAAATGCGGGCCCGAGTTTCCCGGCCCAGCCCACCACGAACTCCGCCTGACCCGGCCCGCGATTTAGAGCGGGCCTGGCCGGGCCTCCCGCTCCGGTCCGGCCCGATGGTCATCTCTAACCCATAGCCGCTAAAAGCTTGGGCAGTGTTGAATCTAAATGGAAATGGCTGTGGTTAATGGGTGCGGAAGGTTTGTTTTTCTACACCACACATAGCAGCTGCTTGTGATGCAAGGTCTTTGGGCAAAGAGGCAACTGGCGGACAGCGAGCAGAGGGATTAAGGTTCGATAACAGTTCAATTACGGGCACCTGGATTCTTTCATCGCACATCAGCCACACATCGCGTGCGCTTCAGCTTGTGACCTAGAAAAGTCATGCCAGGAGGACCAGCCATATGAAACCGACTCAAGAAAGAACAAGACAGCGTGTATTCTGATTTTAATTATTATTATCAATGAAGACTATGACTCGTCTAACTAGATAGGCCTATAGGCCTAATTACATGACCAATAAAATAGCTTACAATTGTATCCATCGAAACGCTGATCTTAGTGGCGATTCAAGAGCTGATATAGGCCTAATATTATTTCAGTAGACCAGTAAGATTATGCTTCAGTGTCTTCCATTCACCTCAATCTGCCTCTTAAATAGAATGATTCTCCAAAGTGATCCGTGGATGTGATTATCAGTTGTCACACATCTCATCCATGATACAGCCATCTAAAATAGAATACAATGCTTGATCCAGCTGTGTTTTAGAGTGGTCAGTGTTGGAATAGTCAACATGTAGGGCCTAAGTGCGGTTTGGTTATATTAGCAAGCGTAGAGTTGAAGGATGTAGAAGTTACACAAAACTTAACGATAGGCCAAAGTCTATCGAAAATCAACGCGATACAATACCTTCTCTCTGGCAGCCTATTCGATGCACAAAGTTAAAATCCCTAGAAGTTTAAGCAGATGCAAATTCGAGCATTCGTCACAATAAACTATTTAATCTACGAAAGGTTTGCCACTTCTTTCCGAACAAACGCTTTCACCCGGCCCATAGCGGACCACCATTGTGCCACTGGTGATCAGCTGCGGACTCAACGAACTCTGCTGTCGACCAGAGTTAATTGTGGTTTGGCAGAGCGATTGCGTCATCTGAGGCCTAGTGACGTCGTCGGAAGAGTAGACCAATCGTTCCAAAGGCACCAACCGGAAGGAGCTTGCACGTAAGGACCAAAGCCTTTGCTAGAATTTCTTCGCAGTTTACTCGGTGTATAGTAGGCCCCATATAATAGCATGCCTATATAAAGGTGGATTTCATCCTAAGAACATTATCATTATAACGTAAATGAGGCATGTTTCAGAAGGATTAGTTAGACCAAGAGATCTTGAAATGAAGTACAGCTGTGTAGTTATTTCACTCCTGTCAAATAACTTGCTTGATTATTTAGTTATTTGAGTATATAATTACAATAATTAATTTAATTAAACGGCACCTGTTATATAATGAATCGGCAGCATAGTCGTATAGGCCTATGCATAGTCGTATAGGCCTATTATTTCAACTAAACACGTTGGTAACTGAGTTAATGGTGAAACCGGCCACTGTGGTAACTAATGACTCTACTATTGACTCTACTTCGAATGAAAAGCAATGGCTGAACATTATATCAGAACGAATGTTACGGAAATCAGAGGAGTTGAAAAGAATCAGTCGATTGAGATGGACGACAGATTGTGCGACGCGATGGTCTATTGGTTAGAAAAACCGGTTCTGTGATCGAACGGTTGCGGGTTCTCTCTCCTGCTGAGCGGATTCTGTGTAAGTCACGAAGATGTATAATCTGGTAGGCCTACAACGGTGTAATCTGGGAAGTAACGGCAAGGCCTGCGACGCGCTGGCCCCGTCCGTGTCTAGGACATAGGGATTCGTCCATTGCGGGAGCAGAGGTCGAAAAGCAAAAAGTGAGTCCCTCATCTACGTTCCAGTAGGTAAATGGGAAGTTTACGTTACTTAACTCGAGAGACTGGATGTAAGTTAACACTTGATCATCGAGTACAACTTAGAACTATACTGCGATATATTAGTCTTATTAAAGGGCCCATAGGCCTATGCATATAATTGCCTGGGTAGCTACAATATTTAAAGCGTAGGCTTTATCGCGTCTCTGAGCGTAAGGATGCGGGTTCGTGTCCCCGGTCGTGGTTATTTAAGAGATTTGAATCTCGGGCTAGCATGGTCCGTACACGGGACCTTAAATGGCGTGGCGCCCTTTCAGAGCGGTGGTGAAGGATCTCACCCTATAAACTCATTGAAAAATGAGCAGGATCGAGGCCATACAGTCGCTATAGAAAAACGTGTACATTTACATTTATGAGTATAAATCGGTCTAGCGATTAGACGAAATGCTAAAATCTCTCACGAGATGGCTGCCTATGACTCGCCACCCTTCTGGAGATGTGTGTCCATGTTTATCACCTGGTACAAGGAAGTTCAGTCCTGCGCTCTATAGGAGGCCGATGGGCCTTAAAAAGGTTTACCAACCCTTGTTGCAGCAGATGCCTTGAGCTACACAGTGGCCGCTGTCATCGAAGCCACATGCCTGTCCTTTAGCCTCGCACGGAGTGGCAACAAATCTCTCCTGAAGACACGTCTCGCTTTCCGGCGTTCCAATGTAACACCCGATGTCGCGACCACAGCAGATGTTCTCCGATACGCAGTTGCCTCTGTTCCTTGGTCCGCATGACATGCACTGAAGCGAACGA
The DNA here is from genome assembly GCA_964023275.1 of Norana najaformis. Lineage (NCBI taxonomy): Eukaryota > Metazoa > Annelida > Clitellata > Crassiclitellata > Hormogastridae > Norana > Norana najaformis. The sequence continues at coordinate 20,394,999 of OZ029913.1, read as the reverse complement.
TAGACCAACAATGTGTCCACTATGCAGCTCATGCTTGTCTACTATATAGGCCCTACGCTTAATATACATATATGCATATATATTACATATGTATACTAATCTTTATGCTATAGTATCTGTACTATATCATAGGCCTATATAGTTACACAGGATTATATATTATACGTTTAACGATGGTAATATATACAATATTCTATTTTATTATCGTCATCAGCCATCATCATCATTGTCATTATCGTCATTATCAACAGCAGCATGAGCTACCAAAACCATGATAGTCGCCATTATCGTTCTTTATCATCATCGTCATCAACATATAGGCCTAATCAGTGGTGCAGGGCCTATTATGCGACACGGGGGGGGGGGGCATAGTGGACAGATGCCGTCGGATGGAGATGGTGTGCAAGACTGGTAGTGCAAGATTTCTTAAGTCAATAAGCACTGCTGCAGGCGCATTTGGGAATTGTTAAAGCTTTACGCTTCACAACAATGCAGTAAAAATGTGAAAAGGAACATTTTGTGCCAGAAGAAATCTCCGACAATGGGGTGGGGTTGGAAAGAGGTGGGATGGAACAATGCCTTACAAACAGACTACGCAGCTGATCTTAATTGTAGGCCTTTTATGAGCAGGTTATCGTCATTGTCGTCGTCGTAGTTGTCATCCGAGCCGGATTAACCAGTATACGCCTATGCCAGATACGCAACTGCATGGGGCTCACTGCAGACGAGGGCCCGACTGGAGTCAGAATGTTTCTGCAGTGACATCAGCCGACAGAATTCATTACATCAGCTATTCGTTCATAGAAACGAGTCATTAAAGTAAACCCAGCCATGCAGTTCAGGAGCCGTAGGAACCGAGGGCCATATCCCTCCAAAGAAAATGTGTCCCTCTGCTGGCTCAGGGAAAAATAGTCGCACTTGCAGTCACGAAAGGGAAGGCCCCTTATTAGCATACATTGCATTAAATTATGCCTTTTGGAATCAGTCGTCCGGCAACAGTTTCACGAGGGAAGTATATTGGCCTAAGTAAACTTTTATTATTAGAGATCAATTAAATGCCACGGTTTACATTGAACAGTGCATATCACAATAGCATGTTATATTTCTTCTTATTTATTTATTGCGCTATAACACTATAAATCCATAACAATTAAACAGATTGCAATTAATAAATATGTATATATTAAACATATAATATTTTGAAACAGCTGTTTGATAAGCTATGAATTTGTATAGACATAGGTGTAGATGAGCTTACCTGTCTGATGGACTGTGTTTCGAACTCGGACCGCTTACCTCCCACGGGACAGTTATGGACGATACAACCGTTAGTTAGCGTCATTGAGAAGACGAGCAGAAGAGACGCAACACGAAAAGGCAACAGCCTGCACGTGCTCAAGAAAGCTGATTGTGCCATAGCGCTATACAGCTAGAAATGCAATAGAACATACTACTGAGTCATCAATGTCTTCTTGGAATCTGAATGTCCGTCTGTGTTTGTGTCTGTCTGCCTGCTTTTGTCTGTCAAACTCATTTCAAAATTTACGCACCCATTCTCCTGAGGGCAGGCCCGTTTGACCGGGGCTTTAGCCGTCCAACCGATTATTTTTTATTCGAAGATGGCCCCGGCATTGTCGCCTATTCTGTAGGTACTAAATGGACCAAAACACAGGCACGGGTCTAGGCCTTTATTATATTGTTGCCTTCAGACTTAAGCTAACACCTCAGAAAACATATGTAGCGTACTAAAACTCCAGAGGGACAATTACACAGGCGTCTTTTCCAGAATCTATGAGGACGTGTCTCCCATTCTCCTCTGGATGCACCCATGCAATTAGCTAACTGCACAATCGAGGTCCTATAATAATTATACACTTGCATCTGTAAAAGCAATTATACTAAATAGTATGTGTTATAAATGGCCTGCAGGCTAATATATGCTAGTAACTTTATTCAGACTATTGAATAACACAAAGATAAACCTCAACATTAAATGTCAGATTCCTGCTTCCTTTAGTATATCCTGACGTTTTCCGTGTCTATCATACTTCGTTCCTTATAAATAGGCACCGGTGCAGATGTCTTGCATAGCTTGCAGTCATTTAGACCAACTTATTTAAATTCAAATGATTCCGATCGTTGCTATCAGCCATCTGCCCTGATAAGAATGCAATTGCAAACAGAAGTCCAACAGCTTATTGGAAGTGCAAAGTTGGCGAAATATTAGGCATGCATTGACGATCACAGGCGGTTTTCATTTAGTCTCCAGGACGACTATCGTATTCTGCAATATTGGCCAACCGATGTTTGAAACGTGTAAAAATGCAATTATTGAGACTAGTCTTTTAAGGGCATACGTGTGTAGGCTCGCGTGTGCTTCGATTAGCATAGTATACGTATGTCAGTGGCCTTTAAGGGGTGCAGACAGAAACAAAATAATCAAGAACGGCTGCAGGTTACCGAATGCACTGTGAAACCTACGAAAGCGCTTATGCGGTGCCAACCCACAAAAGCCGTTACATCCTGAAACCAGTCTTCTGGAGTAAGATGTTGAGAGAAGGAAGATAATGATGTCGTCACTGTGTAATCGTAATCGAAATTTCGGAATTACGATTACACAGTGACAACACCACTGATCTTCCTTCTCTCAACATCTTACTCCAGAAGACTGGTTTCAACCTGGTTTGGTTTTACAAACACTGCTCTCCTCTCAGATACAATCCTATCTCTCCTCCCGCTCTTCTCTTCCGTTGTAACATCGGAAGCTTCATCCCAATCATGCCCTCTCTCTTGCAAAGTTCCACAAGGCTCTGTTTCTGGACTTCTTTCAGTTTATCTTTTACATTACCCCATTCAGTTCACTCATTAAAGCGACCTCAGCTGACCTTCGCATATATGTTGATGACACCCAACTGTGTTCATCTCTTTCTCACGAACTTTTTCACCGGCTTTATAAGTCATCTTTTTTCCGTCTGGTTACACAAATCCCCTGCTGGATGACACCTAATCTTCTTTGCTTGAGCTCTAAACTGAATTCATACTTATAGGCGTATATGTGACCGGCTAAAGAAAATCAGCTGTTCCCCTCCTGTGGAATAAACCTCCAGAATTATTACAGCAGTTATAATTATCAGAACATCTTACAGACTTACCAACACTTCACCCCTTGCAATCTCTGTGCAGGTCTTTCGCTCAAGTTGAAAACAGTCCTCTTCCACAAATTCAATCCTGATTCCTCCACTTCCTCTGATCTATCCTGCCACTCCAATTCTGGACTATCCATCATAGCCGTAAGACTGTCGCATCAGGATCTTGACATGGAACCGATTCTGATCCCTCCTGCCTATCGATTTGTTTTGTCTGAGCACCTGTGAATAAGCTGGTTCCAGCGACTTAGCTTTATTTTGGCGCTGTCGAAATATCAAGTTTATGATTAAGAATTATAAGCTGCTTTCCGTTACATGACATTTGTGTATTTTTGATAACAACAAGAGATTGACATTACATAAAAATAATATTTTTATTTAATTAATATTAGTTTGCAAGAAAAAAAATAATTCTCAGCGCATTTGTGAGGTTCCAAAAAGGTGATGTCTTGGCACAAATTCATCTATTAAGACATTTGAATATAGTCCCGGTCGGTTAGAGATATGCATAGGTGCACATTAGTCCAGCATCAGCATAAATTTGTCCATTTATCAGTGACATAAGCCTACATGTATGTGCACTCTCGATCTTGCTTCTCAGTGATCGTTTTGGTCTGCCAGTATTGACCTCACCTAGGAGCTGTTTATATTTTATACATATTTATACATATATAAACATATACACATACATACACATATACATACACAGATACACATACATATTTATATATACATTATTTATGTACATTATATATATACATTTATACATTATATATAGATATAGACATATACATATAAATATATATATTACTCGGTATAGGGGACTGGTCCAGGACTTGTAGGCTATATTACCTTCTACTTGCACAGGCTCTTGAGAAAAGCCACTTTTACTTAATTTATAAGTACTGCATTTGTTGTGTGGTATGACGTAGGTCTACTCTTCAAAATCAACATGACTAGCAAGCAACTACAAGCAAAAGAATTCGACCTGCATAATACAGTAAATCAACTGAAAGAAACCAAGAAGTTTCCTATATGTTGCACACAGAGTGACACAGAGTTTGTGAAATTACTTAGAGATAGGCCCACCAGTACGTCTTGAACCAGATTCACTCCACACGAGAAGAAAGGCAAAGCAACTCACATATAGAACGAGACAATGAAGCTGTTCAGAATCTCAAAGAGAATTATTCAAAGTGAGCATTTATTTTGTGGTACTTGACACAGCAATACAATTGGGTGAAGAAAGATTCGCGATTATGCAACAAATTAGTTTTAAAATGCAGATGTCTGATGTAGACTTACTGCCCGTTGGAATCAGTTACGGATTTAGCTATAGGCGTGGTGGGCGGCGGTTCGCCACCCGCGCCCCTCTTGGTTATATGCCGGCGCCCCTCAGATCAGACCCGGGCATGGTGGACTGCCAGAATGTGGCTCCCCTCTGGAAATGCTCCTCCCCTATCCAAATAGCTATCATCTCAGATACGAGTGCCTGTACATGTTCCCCGGTGGCTTAGTGGATAAAGCATCGACTTTCAGATATGTAGGCCTAATCTAAGTTCGAATCGCGGGTGTGTCATCTGAAATTGATATAGGACCTATATCGCATTGTTGAACTACGCGATTAGGCCTAAACTTTTGTGGACTTCATCTAAGATTGCCTCCCGAAATCTAATAGGCCTACACACACTCTACAACGATTAGTTCTGGTCGCGATTTGCGCAAATTTTCTTTCATGTCATGTAAATTAAACTTGAATGTATTGGTACCGTAACTTCTCAATGAGTGCAGTTGCTATCAGGTGTAGGCCTTGTGGCCTACCCTAATTTGCACAAAATGTGATACAGATGTATGTAAAAGTGCGTAATGCAATATAATATCTCACTATTTTTATTCTTCTTCAAGTTCTCTAACCCCGGGCAGGTTTGAACGTCCAATGGCATCATTCCTGACGTTGTCGGGCCTCCTCCTTCCGTTTACCGTATCCGTCCTCCATCATCCAGTCTACTAGCATTTGTCTAGGTCTTCCTCTTCTTTTCTTTCCTTCAGTTCTTCCCTCTATGATATTTCTCAGAAGGGAATCACCTCTCAGTATGTGTCCGATCCATTTCCTCTGGCTCGTTCTTATTTTAGCCATCGCTATCTTTTCTCATCCACTGTCCTGTTGAAGCTCCTCTTCGTTTGTTTTGTGTTCTGTCCAGCTAACCTTCTCCATCCTGAGCCATACCCATAACTCAAAAGCCTCCAGTCTTCTGATGTCATCTTTTCTGATGGTTCATGTTTCCGATCCATATAAGACCACACTTCATATCAATGTTTTGACCATTCTTTTCTTTAGGTTCCTCTTCCCTTCTCCTTTCATTAATTCTTTCCTCCTCATAAAAGCGTCTTTTCCCAAATGTTGCTATCCTTTTTATTTCATTATGGCATTTTGTATCTGTTGTGTTTTTACTTTTATACGCCACACGAAATCGCAAAGCTCTGATGCGTCAGCTTTAGTTTTGGAAAGAGAAACCGCGAGATTTATTTAGATCACATTGCATCATAACTATAGCGCTAGATAAACTAAAGTATACGATTTACTCTAAACCGGAAATTCCTCGAATATTTGCACTGCGCATGCTTTGTAGGTTGTCACGAATGCGCATGCGCTGACCATATTTTTTGTCGGTGGTTTGGTTTTTCTTGTTACGATCTTGGATTACTGTGTTTAAGGAGTTTTCTGATTTGTGGAAATCACTTGATGAGGTGGCCATTTTTAGTTAAACACCGGTAGTGTCTGCCTTCGACCGTGAAGAGAAGGCGCATATACAATGAGTCAGCGGGTGCACGGCATCACCCTTCCTTGCTATAGCAACTCGCTGGCCATCCGCCAGGAGATACAGCGCTTTGAGAGTGTCCATCCCAGCATCTATACCATCTATGATCTGATAGAGGCCATTCCAGATTTGTTAATACAACAACAAATACGGGAACACGTTGTGTGTATTGAAGGTACGTAACGCGAGCATAAGAGGAGGTGGCTCTGTTTCTGGTTGCTGGACTCTTTACGTGGCCTAATTTGACGCATCCAAATAAATTTCGAACATAAACACACAGATAACGATTGAGTGACAGTTGATTGATGCCTTGTGCGTTATTAAACAGGCGCTACAGAAGTCATATTAGATTAACAAAGACTAGTTAATGTTTAGATCAAGCACAGACCTTGCTCACTTTTTTTTATCAACTTGTTCATTATGCAGTTTCTTGTTTGCATGGTTATAAGGCAAGGCAATCATAACTGTAAATCAAGGTCGTTTGCATTGGCTGTCAAATATTGTGACATGTTTAGAAACCTTTCTTGTGTGCTTTACTGTAAGTTACTTTTGTAAAACTTTATACTTAAATAAACCAACTTAAATATATTTAAAACTGATGGTTTCTCAAAGTTTTTCAGTTTTTGCATTTGTGAAAATGGCCACTGGTTATTGGCTGTCAGTGGTATTGAGACATCCACCAGCTGGCCTCGTTTTCCCATCAGTGGTTTTAGTCTATGTTCAATATGGCACTCAAAGCAACAGATTTTCCCTAAAAAAACAACCAGTCATTGTATATATTCTGAAACATGCATGTCGTGCACCAAGGTGGCTGCCAGTAAGGTCTCATTCTTTCATTCTGGTATAAAACAAATCCAACTTAAACATGTTATTATTTTTTTGAAGTCTGGAAAATTTTGCAAAAGAGCTCTTGTATTAGGATTTACTATGATACATATATCCATGAAACCATAAAGTTAACCCAGTCTTCATTAAACTGAGTTTTCCCTTATTCAGTTATTACATGGTCACATCATTTGTTATTCCAAGTTTGGCTCTGCCTTGGCCTTGATTTATTTGCATAGGGTCTCATGTTTTCATGGATTTCCTGATGTCCATGTCATCTTCTTTGCCTACAAGTAGAGAGTTCTGTATTCTGAATTCTGTATTCTGAAGATGCAGTTTTTAACATTGCATTTAGCAAGCTAATATAATCTTATGACTTCTGTGTCGCCCTTGAAATTATGAACAAGACATCAGTCACCTCTATGTCTATGTGCCATTCTATATGTTTGTCTTTGTGGTTGAGTGTCATTTTGTATGTTTGCTTTGTGGTCATTTTGTATGTCTGTATTTGTGGTTGAGTGTCATTTTGTATGTCTGCTTTGTGGTCATTTTGTATGTCTGTATTTGTGGTTGAGTGTCATTTTGTATGTCTGCTTTGTGGTCATTTTGTATGTCTGTATTTGTGGTTGAGTGTCATTTTGTATGTCTGTCTTTGTGGTTGAGTGTCATTTTCTATGTCTGCTTTGTGGTAATTTTGTATGTCTGTATTTGTGGTTGAGTGTCATCTTGTATGTCTGTTTAGTGGTCGAGTGTCATTTTGTATGTCTGTTTTGTGGTCATTTTGTATGTCTGTCTTTGTGGTTGAATGTCATTTTGTATGTCTGTATTTGTGGTTGAGTGTCATTTTGTATGTCTGTATTTGTGGTTGAGTGTCATTTTGTATGTCTGTCTTTGTGGTTGAGTGTCATTTTGTATGTCTGTCTTTGAGGTTGAGTGTCATTTTGTATGTCTGCTTTGTGGTCATTTTGTATGTCTGTATTTGTGGTTGAGTGTCATTTTGTATGTCTGCTTTGTGGTCATTTTGTATGTCTGCATTTGTGGTTGAGTGTCATTTTGTATGTCTGCTTTGTGGTCATTTTGCATGTCTGTATTTGTGGTTGAGTGTCATTTTGTATGTCTGTCTTTGTGGTTGAGTGTCATTTTGTATGTCTGTCTTTGAGGTTGAGTGTCATTTTCTATGTCTGCATTTGTGGTTGAATGTCATTTTGTATGCCTGCATTTGTGGTTGAGTGTCATTTTTTTGTAAGTCTGTCTTTGTGGTTGAGTGTCATTCTGTATGTCTGCCTTTGTGACTGTGCATCTTCCTTTATTTGTTTGCTGTCTTATGTATTTAATTGTTTGTGTGTTTGTCCACGCCTACGATTCCTCGCTCAGCCGATGGACATATGGCGTGTTAACAAATGCGTCACTTACTTACTTTACTTACTTAGTTTAAATGATTCTGTTCTGGACTTAAATTCAGGATTCTGTTTAGAAGGTAATAGAGTATCAGATAAGGAAAATCCAGATGGGTTTGTTAGAGAACATTATCAGTTTGTCATAAATATTTTTGCTGTAGTGAGCTTTAAGTAGCAAACACAGACGTCTTGAGGTCTTACTAGAATAACTTGGTCAAAGTAATAATAGATGACCTGACTGTCATGGATTGCCCTTGTGGGTAGAATTTTTTGTTTTTTTCTGTAATGGATGTGTATTTATATATATATATATACACATATATATATATACATATATATACATATATATATATATATGGATTTGCAAAAGGCTAGTTTAATCTATGTACACTTATACTAGCCTGATTGCTGATGCCTAGTCTAGAAGCAGTTGTGGTAAATGGTCAGTCGATGGCCACTGGGTCAAGAAGTTTGCTGGGGTCTTGAGCTCATGACCTTGGGTATCAATGCAGGTGCAAGATCATTACAAGGACACTTTGTGGGATGCCAGCAGAGGCATCTTTAACTCATCCATCTTCTTCTTCACTGTTTCTCATCTTTGGGATGCTTCTCATGATGGAAACAGCCACCACACCCACAGAACTGTGTGTTTGCTGAGTTGTTGGGGGGATCTGGAAGAAAGGAACTGCCATTGACATGGGATCCTGTAAAGAGACTTAGTAATTTTCTTTAGTTTATGTATATACTTTATAAACTTTTTCTGTTTTTTTACGTTTAACAAACTGGAAATTTACAGAATGTTCTAGTTTTGATGTTTTGACACTGCTTGGATACTCTTTTGCTAGTTGGGCTGAGGGCATCGCTCACCATCCCTCACAAATCCCTGACACTGACCCATCCAGTGCCACAGGAGTCTTGGTGTAGCATCTAGTAGACCAAATAAGAGGGAATTTTGTCTGTTGAGAGTAGCAAAGTTAGAAGGACAAATAAATTCTCAGTATGAGTCTTTTCCAAATTTTATGTCTGCTCTTGCCAAGCAGTTTTCTGGTTTATTTAATTTCCAATGTGGTTTACAAAACCTAAAGGTGTACACTGGCCATGTACAGACTGATTCTGGGTTTTGTTTGCTCAATGCATACTGATATGCTAATGTAATCTGTGTTAATGTATTCTTCTTGATCTGCATGGTTAGGCAGTAGGATCAAGTTTACCTAACTGACCCTGGTAGTCTTCAGTTCAGCATACCAGTAGTCAGGCTGATCACAGTATAATTAATCTTTCAAAGGATTGCTATGCTTGAGTCTTCAGAAATTAACAATATTCCACAGTATGAGTTGCATACATACATGTATGTGTCTTTGTGATAACTGGTTTTGCAATTGTGTTGCATAGTCCTATGTAAGGAAATTTGGGGCTGCTCAGCTGTTGCTAACTTGTTTTGTTGTTTGCCCTGTAGCAGAAGAGGGAGGGGAGGCTAAAAAGGGAAGGGATGGAAGGATCTAGAGAAGCCAAGCTGCCCCAATTGAATGCCTTTGAGTAATGCAAAGGCTGATTAAGGTGTGTAATAAAGAGGTCCTTATCAATATTAAGGATGGTATGTGGTAGAAATGAAAATCAGCTACCTACAAAGTAAATTTTTGGCATGTTTTTAGATGTGTTTAGGTTGTGACAATTACTTAGAAAATTGTGCCTCAGCTAAACCAAACTCTGTCCTTTGTGGCTGATACTGTTGTTTCAGTATGGTTTTAATAAATTGATAATCTAATGTTTGCTTGGCTGTAGGCTATACTTGCACTTGTGAATTCTCTGTTGATTAAAATGTACGTTGATCTGTTGTTTAATGGATCATGTCAGTGATCTATTTCGGAAGTTCCTGATCAGCCAATTCTGAGATGGTTGGGTGGGAACCTTCCTCAGAATTGGTTGAATTGGAATGGTCCCGATGTCAGGGGCTAGCTTATATCTTTCTATTTCGGTGGGTCAGTTTTATGTTCTGTGGTAAATTTTGGCAAATGTGATATTGCTGATTTTGAGCACTTAGAAGCTAGTGCGACTATTGAACTTGTGGGTTGTGATCTGCTGTATTGTTTCAGTTGTTTCCCATTAACCACATGATGCCCTATGCATATGAATTCAATGCACACCACTCAGCTCCATGTATGACCATGGCTTTTGCACATTTGGTGTAGTACTCTGTTCGTGAATCTAATCACGACACATGCTCAGATTGTAATCCTTTGAAATGCAGTAGGATATGGCAATTTTAATTGTAATTGCAAATTTATATAGTGCCACTTCAAGACAAACTCATCAGAGGCATTCCCAACTTTACAACACAAAACCACGATCAAACAGAATGGGTTTTTTCAAGTGCTTATGAAAAAGAGGCAGAGTAAGGCCAAGGAGCTCATGTTGCAGGTTGCTAGGCAACTTATTCTTTTCAACTTATTAGAATGGTGGACCAACCACAGCAAAACTTCTATGCTGGACCGTGGAATTTCGGGTTGATGGAACAATAAAGTAACTTTTCACAGCTTGGAATCTGTGACTAGGGATGGAATAAAGATGTAAGGGTCACCTGGGGATGGAATAAAGATGTAAGGATCATCTGGGGATGGAATAAAGATGTAAGGGTCATCAAGATATGAAGGAGCACAGCCTGCAAGACAAATACACATAAGTATTAAGGTCTTAACTCAGTGCATTTCTGAATAGGTAACCAGTGCACTTCTTCCACATGAAGCTCTTATGTGTCTTTGGCTTTTGCATGACAGCATCTCAGCCTCAGCAAACAAGATTCCTTGGTTGAACCTGGTCCTGCACTATATGATGGAGGTTAAGGAGGTATTGGAGCGATTCTCCCAACAGATTTGTAGGTGGCAAGTTGTCCTGCACTATGTGTATGATGATAAGGAGGTGTGGTACTCCCAACAGCAGTTCATTTACCTACCATGGCCTGATGTCCAGCTTTCATGACCAATGATTCTTGGCCAGACTTCTCTAGTAGCTTACAATTTTGGACTGTGATTTTACTTTGGATAAACCATCAGCTGATGTCCTATGTATTATGATAACACCTCTATAGAAATCATTAGATTAGATTAGATTTCTTAGAGTATTGAATTTGTGACAACTATATCACTTGAAGGTACTGTATTTGCAATTGAAATTTTTATAATTATTGACAAGATTACTTAGTATTTAATTGTGCATTATTTTTTCATGCTCATCAGATTCATTTGTCAACAGTCAGGAATGGACATTAAGCCGGAGTGTGCCTGATCTGAAATTGGTGAGTCATTGATCTCTTTATGTTTACAAGCCATTTCCCTGCATGTTCACAGGTCATTTTCATTTATGAGTGGCTGATGTGATAAACCACACAACTGATGGAATGCATCATGTGAGTCAGCTGTGGCACATGACTGGTATTTTAGTCTAGTTAAAAATTGTCAGTGTGAAGGCTTTCGAAAGATGGTCTTTTGTTTGAAATTTAAAAAATTTATATGTTTATAGCATATAATTATCTAGTGCTAATAGGGCTTTGTTTGGATTTTTAGGATATTCTTATAATAATTTTGCATGTTGTGCAGTGTAGTAGAAGCCGATTAATCTTATAATGGTCAATTTACACCTTGAGGTTATTGTATGTTGCTTTGAGTGAAGCAAATGTTTAGAAGTTCCACTTGTGTAATATGCTATATGTGCCACAAAGCTCTGTACAGCTTAGGTCTATGCGGATATATATCAGCCAGATGGCCTTTCCCAGTATTTTGAGACCTTGCTCACATGTGCCTTCAGGACTCTCCTGTTGTCTTGGGTCTGTGGATTCTGTGGAACCCTTAAGTGTTTCCGGTGTTAGAAGCACACAATGTGAAATCTAACTCTAGCAGATTTGCTTAGCAATCCAAGTGTCCTTCTGATTTCATCTTTAATATCAGGCTTAGAAATCTGACCAGTATTAGAAAGGAAGTGAGATGAGAATTTAATTAAATTTGGCGCTTGGTGTGATTTGTTCGCTGTTTTCTTGTGCAGATTCTTCTGCCAAATGTGCTGTTCTTTGTGGTTTTTTCATTAATTTTTCTTTTATGTTTGGTCATGCATTATCATACTTGATCGTGTTTTACTCTTTACTCTTCCACCTTGCCTTGTGTATTGCACTTTTAACCAGCACCAGCAGTAGTAGCTCCAGCACCAACACCAGCAGCACATTATATATATCCCCATAGGAACTATAACTTATTTTCTTCTCTGTGTTTGAGTTAATATCTTTCTTCGACCATTTTTCATTATCTTGTTATGTTTTTTGTGCAGTTTATCTTTGTTCATGTTTTGTTTGTTACTTACTGGTAGTTTAGTTTTGTTAATTCATGTTTTATGGAATGCATTTTAGAACGAAACTGTTAAGAGTAGTATTCTTTAAAACTCCCATATAGTGCTTGTGGTGCCATTACTGCAAAGCTTCTTATCACTCTTGGTGGCACTTGGTATCCTTTTGCAGCTAAGCCTCTAAGCTAACTGATTTCCCTGACCTGTTTTACATCTTTCATTTTAACCAATTACACTTGCTGTCCGGTGTCTGCTTATTTTCTTTAGATTTCTTTTGTGGCTTTTTTATTTTCTTTGGCAGTCCATGGAGGCTTTGGTCACCATCTTCAACATTCCCTGGCTGAGGTACTAGGCACCTTTAATTAACTGTGTGGTCAGATGCATGACTTAATGCCTGAATATACTATGTGGCCTCCTATCGCAACTTTTTTCTTCTGTTGAATCCATTTTTTTGGCTAATTTCACAGTTAAAAAGCTCACTTCTCAGATTTAGTGTGAATTCTGTTTTAAACACAGTCATAACATCAAGTTTAGCTGATGCGGGACTCAGTTTGGCCACTCTCATTCACTTCCATTCATGTTTAGACAAATGGCTTTTTGTGTTGAAAATATCTCTGCATTGAAATGAAGCTTGTTTTACTGACTTGTTGTAAACATCAAATTGAAACAAAGTTAATTTAAGCAGTGAGTGATGACAGTCAACAGATCAGCTCTGAAAGTTTTATTTGACCTGCTGTGAATTGGATTAGCATGTATGAAAACAATCAAGTTAGCTTGGGCAGTAAGGATTGTTTTGCATGCTGATGGGTTGAGAAAAGAGCATACTTTAAGAGAGATCTTTATGCCATGTAGAAGTGTACCATGTAATGTGTATATGAATTTGTTTTTGAATCTTGTGGGTCTCACAACAGAATGTGAGATAGGAGTCCAAACGCTCCTTACTGAATGACTGCTGAGGTAAAAATCTTCCTGCACGTGAAAATATGCACAAACCCAAACCATAATAAATCCAACAACAACATACAACTTTGCTGATGAAAGTTTAGTCATGGTAAGCATAACTAAGTTATCAGTGTTGTTCAGCTTTCACTTTATCCAGCAGTTGTCTGAGGGCACTTGATCAGTCAGCATATTACTATCTCTGTCAGATCAGTAATTAGTTTTAATTGCAGTTGATGGGACCCATTGTATGACATGAATTGTGTGCCGTTGTTCTTACACAATGTTGCATTGCACTGATTAACTATATAATTTTATAATGATACCAGTACTTGTTTCTTTAGGGAATTTTGGGTACAGTCAATAGTGGCAAATCAGCCCTTGTTCATCGATATCTAACTGGTTCATACATGCAGGAAGAATCTCCTGAAGGTAAATGGCAGCTGTTGTGATTTGTAACACTAAAACTTGATTGCACCATCATGGATCAGATCTTGGTTCTGGTGATCTGTGGTGCAACCATAGATCCCTGCTTCAATTACTCAACTGTATGCCTTTATAAACTAACTGTTTCCTTTGCAAAATCCATAACCTGGCCCCTGAGTATTTTTTCTGTGAAAAGTGCTTTATAAATCAGATACAGTATAGCAGTACTTTATAGCATACTGTGAATTTGATTATTGTCTTCACTAGGGTTTTCATGCATTGACAGGTGGTAGGTTTAAAAAAGAAGTAATCATAGAGGGCCAGAGTCATCTTCTGCTGATCCGGGATGAAGGTGGATTGCCAGAGATGCAGGTATGTCTCTGCTGTCAAAATATGTTTAAAAGTGTCTGCTTACAAATGAAAACTGTAAGATTGGCTTAAGATTATTATTATTTTTTATTATTTTTATTATTATTATTATTATTAAGATTTATAAAATGTAAGGTAATATAACCAGATACCTGACAAATGCGCTGTCAGTAACTCGGTCTAATCAGATAACATGAACAGGAAAGTCTTCAACCCTCTCCAGAAAATCTCAAATGAAAGTTCTGGAGCACAGAGTTCAGCGGGTAGTGCATTCCATCCCTTGGACCAGATGCGCCAAAAGTTCTTACACGCGTGGCAGTGGCCCTTCTGCCCCACACCAGGTCGTGGCTCGCACCAGAGCATAATCGGAACCGCCCCGGAATCGAAAGAGGCCATGCACAGTCCCTAGCCAGGTACAGTGGCGCCATCCTATGCAAACACTTATAAACAATTGTCACAACCTTGAAGACATTCCTCCGGAGACTGGTAGCCAGTCCAGCTCCTGCAGCAGAGGGGTAATGTGGTCAAATTTCCACACACCCACAACGAACCTGGCAGCGGCATTCGGCACACTGCAGCCTCCTGATCAGTCCCAAGCCCACTCCGTATGGCAGGTTGTTGCAGTAGTCAAGTCGCGCAGGTTCTTCTCTATTAGCAGAATAGTGAGCTACTGATATAAGTATTTAGAGTGACCTAAGAAATGCAGTCATATTATTCTTAATTTTAATGAAGTTTTGCTATGTGAACACATATGGCTATGCGATTCACAGTTTATTTTGGCATTTCATTCATATACAGGCCAACTGGTAATGCCACTGTGGGCCACTTGATATATGACTAGGCGGTCCTGAACATAATTTCTGTTTGCACCAGACAGTCTTATTATAACATGCTCTGTTTTTGCTGAGGTTGTAATTACAGGATAGGAAAGCTTTCTTTGCAAAGGGTATAATAACGGGAATGAGTTTACTTTTGCAGTGCAACCAGTCACCTCAAAATGTTGATGCGTTTTGGTGTATTGTGTTGTACACAGTTTACGCACTGGGTAGATGCTGTCATCTTTGTCTTCAGTCTTGAAAATGAGAAGAGTTTTCATGCCATCTACAGCTTCTATGCCAAAATGGCACACTACCATGGCAACATCCAAGATATTCCGTTCATCCTGGTCGGGACTCAGGATGCGATCAGTGAAAGCAACCCACGTGTGATCGATGACACACGGGCCAGGAAGCTGGCAAGTGACATTAAGAGATGCTCGTACTATGAGACATGTGCAACGTACGGACTTAATGTCGAGCGAGTCTTTCAGGATGGTATGTAATAGCAGATGCTTTGCTGGGCAAATTTAGAACAAATGCTTCATGCTGAATTTTATACAAAGCTGTTTAGAATTATCTTTGATTTGCTACACAATGTACAAGCATTAAGCTTTAAAAGGTGCTGTGCATTATATTACATTATCGTGCTTTCTGATCTTAATCATTGTCTGCTTGATCAGAATAAGAGATCTGCAGTTTTAAAACTGTTTTAAATATAATGAACATGCTTTGCATTTTGTATATACACAAAGATTAATAAGATTTAATATTTGAAAGGCTAATAAGCCTCTTAAATGTGGAGTATATATGAAAAATGCACAGAAGTAGAATTTTTATGTCACGCAGTTCTGTCATCATCATGATTATCATAAAGATAAAAATATTCTTTAACACTCAGCTGCTTTGGATAAGCATCAGTAAATTTTACTGATGAAAATGTTTTGGAGTCTTTAATTTCTCTAAGCTGTTAAACCTGATTAGGAACTGTAGCGTACAACAAAATTTGTAGCGTGCATGAAAATAATCCAGTCACGTCTTTCGTCTGCCGGTCTGATTGGAACTCGTTCAAATACCCCGAACCACAGTGCTTCCACGAGGACTCATGGCTCCCAACAGATGCCTGGAAGTGGAAAAACTAGTGATCTACAGAATCTGTCAAGTGCATCTGGATCTGGAAGTGGTGTACCCCTTACACCAACTGGCAGTGGCCATCATATCAGGGTCAGCACTTCTGTTATATATCAGATTACTATCACTGAGAGTAGAAATACTGTTATCACCTTCAGTCTATCGGTTGACATTTACACTACATGGCATAAAAATATTAGTTGTTTTTACCAACTATAATCTTAGGACAATACTGACTGTTGTAATCTGATTAAAAATGATGGCGTTGAGTTTTTCTTGCTGTGAAAGAATTAAACAACTTCTTTTGAACTGGTTATCAAGCCAGCATTTCATACCCTGCAATATGTAGCGTTTGTTATAAAACTCTGTCGTCAATGCTCAAAGTCTAGTGGTTAGTGCGCTGGACTGTTAGCTGAAAGGTTGGATGTTCAAATTCCTGCCAAGGGTGATAGATGTTGTGAGATATATGCTCCACTTGTGTCCCTAGCACACTTGGCTAGACATGAGCACATTGACCGTACACTCAGCGGGCAGATCAGGCAGCAGGGAAGAGGACTGGTCACCCACCCACACATGCTGAAGCTTATTAACTAAAAGTTGTTAATTTTTACATACCAAAGTTTGCCTTTCGGAGTTAACTTAAGGGACTTTCTTCTTCTTTGTCAGTATTTCCCAACCTTTTTCTTATGGGGAACCTGTAAAATGTTTTCATGTCCTGAGGAACCCCTATCTATAAAAATTTTTCAGATCAGAAAAGTTGATAACAGGGAGTGCAAATCAGTTACTGCTATATGTCAAAAGTTTTCTTAAGCAGTAATATTTGCATCCAAAGTTAGTGCTTGTTTTCTAAGTGATATTTGGGCTAAATTGTTTCAATTTGCATGAGTGTCAAATTCTTGGCCAAAGTTTTACAGACCACTGGAGTTCTTCCTGGACAGACAGCAAATGATTTCTTTGTTTGCTTTTAATGTTTGTCAGACATGAGAAAATTTGTTCACAGAGGTAAGAAGTAAGTAAACTGTAGTAAGATGTTTTCTTGCATTTCCTGAGATCACACAAGATTTTTCCTAGTTTATTTCTTATTCATTTAGTATTATTCTTTATTTATTTATTTTATGATTTATCGCAGAACGGGTGACGATGGTCTGCAGAACCCTGGTTGGGAAACACTGTTCTATGTCATAATTAAAATAATGGTTGTTACTGATCTGTGCTGTATGGTGCACTTGCACTTAGCTGATGCAAGAAGAAACTGCATACATCTGTTTGCTTGCTTTATTAAATTAGTCGTAGGCAAAGGGTTTCAGTTGCATGGATTGATGTAGATTAGTTGCTTCTGGTTTAGGGCCCTTCTCCACCATTCCAAGAATCTGCCGCAGTTCGAGACAGCAGAGACCGAAGACATCGTGATCAGAGAGATCGACCAGAACATGACTGGTCTGTTAGCCAGGTGAGTTTTAAAAAGAAAAGGAGTGGCTCTGAGTGACATGTTGGTCATGTGAAAATGTATCAGCCTGTCGTAATCATCTGAGTCACATGTGGGTAACGGGATTGTGTTGATTAGTATAGGGTGTGTTCCATAGATTGTAAATACAAAACTCACTGTGGATCCACTGTAACCTCTCAGTCCAGATTTTTAACATAGGTTGGTGATTACTACTGTGCAAAACAGTGGATTGAAATCCAAGGCTGGACAGGGATTTAATTTCTGAAAAGTTTCTGTTAAGTTTATTGCTGAGGCTTTAGTTGATATAATGTAGCAGGCAACACAGCTACTCAGAAGCGCTCATGGTGCTGCCTTGGTGAAACTGTAGATTTCAAATGTTGCCAAAATATGCTCTTAGCACCATTACCCACATACAGGTGCATACCGAGTGTGTCAAATTAGAGTCTCTCACTTGGATTGTTTTTTATCTTGAAGTTAGGCTTAGATGTAAATTTTCAATTTTCATGTAAATTCAGTTCTTTATTGGAGCATTTGTTTTTGTATATGACAGAAGTTGATAAAAGTCACAAACCATCAGTTGAGCTTGTTGAAGCCACTGTACATAATTTGTTACTAGGTTTCAGGGTCACTGAAGACCTATATGTTGTATGATCTCAAATAGTAAAAACTCATTAACAGCAATGAATGCATAGTGTTTTTGCTCTGAAGGTGCAGTTTGAAGATCCCAGATTCAGAGGTCATCGACACGGTGTCTCTGTGCCAATACCCGCAGTCCCTGCTAACCCTCCTGCTCACCCACCACCACAATCATTTGGTGAAGTGCCATCTGGTCATGTGACTCCATCTCAACAAGACAACCAGGTAAGGGCTATTGCTGATGTGAGCGTATTTACCGTTTGAGAATGGCAAGTAGCAACTTTAGTGCTTGAAATTGTGTTGTCCCTTTTTAGTATTTAGTAGATCTGCTTGTGGCATCTTCATCACAAATCCAGTATTTCTCATTGTGATGGTTGCTGTATGTGGATTTCTGTTTCTGATCTTGTTATTCTTAGGAGCAGCTGCTGACTAAAACAACTTCTGTTCACAGCTGAATGTAATACTTGCTAGCAGTTGTTTCTTTTTTGTTAATTTCATATATTATCCTTGTTTTCTGTTGTTTTCTTGATTATTTATTTATTAACTGATTATTTATTCATTTATATTTAATCTTTATTTTCTATTGTGTTCCAGATTATTTAATTTATTGTGCATGCAGTGATCCCATCCCACTGGTATGTTGCATCTGCATCATGGCTGACCTTTTTGAAATGATTTCCTCAAACTCTGATGATTGTACTCATTTTCTATGGTTGCGTATGACTTTGTGGCACAGAACAGCTGCCAGGCAAAGGCTTCCTGGAGGACTTTCCATTTGAATAACTTTTGAGAAATTTAACAGCCGTTAGTTTTTTTATATCACTGGTTTATTAAATGGAACGTGATCATATTTGTCATCATTTTAAGAGAAAGACTTGATTCGTTCAAATTATTTTGAACATTTGGTGTACAGAAATTATGTTGAACATATTTGTTTTGCAGTCAGTAGCTTGTGAAGTTCACATTTTAAATGGAAAAGTGTCATTAGATTTTTAAAACTGAACTAAATGTCCGTAGTAACACTTCACCAGCAGTGTCAGATACACTGTCATCTTATTTGGCATTGTATTATATAGCTCCCTTTGTCTTGAGCCCTACTACCTTTATGACGTAGTCACATTGTGCTCAGAGTTCCATGCTGATTTTCCGGCTTAGTTAAATCTTGTGTATTGGTGATGTATTTCTGTATTTGAACAAATCTTGATTTCATGAATGTTGATTTAAGGCTTTAATTTTATTTACACTTCCAGTTATGCTTGTTTTGTGTTTATTCTTTAGTGAATTCATTTGCATGTTTTTATTTGTTTGGATATTGTTATCCTTTCTTTATAGGGTTTTGTAGATTTTCACCCTTTAGTGCAGTTGGCTAGTACTCCAGTCTTGCCCCGTAAGCTTTCAACTGTGTCATCCAGTGGTGTAGCTGATAGTGTTGATGGAAGAATTGCATTCAAGGCTTTCATGATTGGAGTAAGTTTGGCATGTTACATTAACTACTGGAAGGCTTTTCACTCTGTATTGAATTTTATTTAGAAGTTAGCAGTATCTGCTTTGGTAAGAATCTTCTTTAAAGTACCCTAGCTGCTTTTTTGAGTGCTTAAAAGTAGAGGGTTGGTAGCTTCTTTGTGTACAATTTGCAAAAGCAGATATATTTCTGAGCCTGATGATTAAGTTTCTGTGTTTTGTAAGCCAGATATTTAGATTTGAGATTATCATTAATTCTCGTTGAGATGAAATTACTGATAATAAACCAGATATTCTACCTATTATTTTGTTCACAGCACTAGATCATCAAATGAGAAGTTGGAAATGTGCTTTAAATCAGACATAGACATCTTGAAAGGACACTTTATATATATTTTCCTAATAATGAGTTATTGAATTTTGTTCAGTAGATCGAGTTGCAATATGCTGTAACATTTTCCTTCAGCATTCAGTTGACGTTGCCAGTTTAGTTACAACACTATACTTATTTACTTTCTAGAACCTATCATTGTATCCTAAAGATGGATTTCTTGAACTGCTCATCACTATATTGCCATAATAAGATTGCGCATGGAGCAAACTGTTTATGGGGCTTCTTTTGTCTGATGAGGAAAACCTTTGCAGTGGAATAGTGGAACAGTTTAATGTACTTATCTTCTGGCCATCGTCAACTTAATTTGATTGCTTGTGACGTCATTTGGAGGAAATGCTGTTTTTTTTGTTTGTGCTGAGGTTTCATTGGAAAGAAAGGCTGAGTGATGCTGATATGGGCTTGTATTGTCCTTATTTATGTTTGGTTTAAGAGGTCAGATGAGTTTTGTGGAGTTATTTAGTATCTTAAATATGAGTGAGTGTTTATGCTGAATAATTTGAATTGGTTTCATGTTCAATTCAGAGAGCAGAAGATGAGAAAAAAGGCAAAAATGGAGAGGTTGGAAGTGGTCGTGGAATCCCGTTGAAGCAGGTATCTTGCAAGAGTTATGTGAATCCTCAATGTTTTTTCAGTTTCATTGAAATAAATTACAATTAATGTTTTCTTATTAAGATTTCTTTTCTAAACAATGAATTACAGGTACTTATGTTAGTGGAAGACTAGAGCATTTATCCTTAGTCAGTTTTTCAGTCATGTTAAAGCAGTTTAGAACTAGCCAGTTCTTAATTGTTTTTTGTGCATGACCATTTATTACCTTGAGCCTTTTAGAGTTTCATGAAACGCACTGTTTAAATGATCAGGTATATACTATATTTTTGTGCATATAACCCACACATAGATATAACATTCACACAGATATAACCTGCAGAAATTAAGAAAATATGGAAACTTCTTGTATGCGTATATCCCGCAGGCCCTCACAGACCATAGAGAAATAGAGGAGGTACGGGATCTGTAAATCTAACTTAACTCACACTATATATGCATGAAACTACTGTACATGAGTATGTGCTTTGCAGTAAGACTGAATTAACCAGTGCCCTCTTGAGGGACTTCAGTCATGACAGCACAGCATTTGCAAACTTTGTTATGGATATAGGAAGATAAACGGTTATAGAAATTTAGATAACTGCTTATAGCATGAATATTTTATGCTTATAAGGTACATCAGATTTATCACTGTGCTTCTGAAGTTAGGGAATTTTTCTGCCTAAAGCACTGACATGTTAATTGTTGGCCTGGTGTGATCTTGTTTCTACTTCAGGCAAATGATCAATCAACCAAAGAACTATACCTCTGACAACTGCTGTTGACTGAGGATTGTGATTAAACCATTTTAACTTACGGATTGATAACAAAAGATTATCTGAATGACCTTCTAGCAGTACCATTTTTTTATTGCCCTTAGCTGTGACTGAAGTTATAGTTGGACTTATGTTTTTTAGGGCATCTTGTACAAGAAAAGTAGCAAACCACTGAGCAAGGAGTGGAAGAAGAAGTACGTGACACTTGACGAAGGAAGACTAACCTACCATCCAAGTATAAATGTAGGTGATGCATTGGGTTAGACAGCACAAGATTTTCGAATTGAATGCTGGACAACCTCTCTGTCTCTGTCTTCTTACTTGTGAGTGTAATGTAATGTCACAACCTACATCTACATCATGCCTTGTAAGTCAAAGAATTGTAATTTGTAATTACGACAATTTAGATAGCATCGTTAGTAGCATGCTACTTCTAGGGTGCTTTACAAAGTCAAAAGTCAGCTCAAGAACTAAGAGTTATGAAGTAGATAGAATTTGAGCTGATTTTTAAAGAGGTTGACGCTTTTGGACTCCTGAATGGATGCCGGAAGGCTGTTCCAGGCATGCGGACCAGCGACCCGAAAGGCCCGATCACCCATTCTAGTCTTAGTTGCTGGTACAAAGACATTGGCGGATTTTGATGATTACAGTCGGTTGGGGTCATCGAATAGCGGCCTGATGCTTTCTGCAAGATAGCGTGGTGCACAGTTGTTCAGACATTTGTACGTAAGCAGACAAAGTTTGAATTTAACGCGCTCGCCGATCCTTAGCCACTGAAGTTGATCCTGAAGCCCGGGTGTGATATGGTCGGATTTGCTAGTCCGAGTGGCCAGACGAGCGGCGGCGTTGATGACTGCCTGAAGCTGAAGGGTTCTGCACTGTGGCAAGCCAGCGAAGGCAACGTTGCAGTAGTCAATTCGGCTTAGGACCAGACTTAGGCACTTCATGTATTTACTTCTGTGCTGCTGTATCTCTCCCTTATTTTTCTTCTGGCTATACATCCCTCTTGTTTGTAGTTTGCCTGGCCTTTTTTCTATTCCAGCTGCCTGTCTGTCTGTATGTATGTCTGTCTTCAGCTCTGTATGCTGTGTGTTTGTGTCTTTGACATTATGGCACTCTTCCACATTGTAACAGAGGATTAACTCTGTTAGTGAAGTGTAGTCAGAGTATATTCTGTTACAGCTTGAAAAAGGCCAGTGTCAGTACTTAGTTGTTTTCTCTGTCCTGGTGGCTGCATTTTTCGCTGAGTTGCTTTAATGGATAAAACTTACATGATGTCTTTCACTTAAGACAGCAGACATGTAAGTCTTTAGAATAGATTTGTGTCTGTCTTGTCTGCTAGTTGTATGTCTGTTTTCTGTGACTGTTCTGTTGACTTTCATTTGTTGTGGTTGCTTCCAATCTCTGCATAGTACTTTCTTGTTAACTGTCATAAGCTGATACTTAATTTTTTCTGTCTCTTGGTTCCGCTGCTAGTTTTCTTGAGAAAATGAAATTTATACACAGTACTAGTTCAGGAAGGTTAGCAAGGCTTTTAATAAAGCCTGAATTTTTTTCTGTCCAACATTGCAAGGATTACATGGAAAATGTTCGTGGCAAGGAAATTCGTCTCATGAGGACAACAGTTAAAATTCCTGGACAGAGGCCGAAAGGATCGGAGGCACCAAAGGTGATTCAGACCAACGGCCAGAATGTTTCTTTGCCAGGTTAGTGCTGGTCATGTTGCTGAATGAAGGCAAACATGTCTTTGGCTGTTCTGAGGATTTTGTTTATAATTTAAAACCTACTCATTTTAACCTTCATGCATTACAGAATTTAAGACTTTAATGGTTAATAGGAGTATATATTTAGTGAATGTTGGTAGAATGTGTTTATCGATGCTTATGGTAGATCTTAAAAGGTGTTCAAATGCATTGTTACGTGCATTCATGCATACATACAATGAGTGTTTTGTAAGTGCAGAATTTTCTGGTCATAACTGACATTCTGTATTTTTATACAACATTTTTAATTATATGTATATATGTGAGTTTCTGATGAAGTCTTTGTTCTATTTAGATTACTATTCTGACTTTACCTTATGTGAAGATCAGACATTTGCGATTGTTACAATTTAATAATCATAGAGATTAACTTAGCATACATCAAACTTAAATGAGAGGCCTTGCTTTTGCTGTCACGAGCAGTCGGCTGTAAAATGATGACGGATTGTCCGGGTACCTGTGGATCTGGGCTAGGATGCTTATTTCTCATGTTTATGTGACAGAAAAGTGCCCAAACATGTTGAAACTGAAAGGACTGCATTCATTTTGAAGAAACGAACAGATCTGCATCGAGACCCTCAATGAAGTTCTTTTAAAACCTTAGACTAATGTTCCACTACAGTTATAATAGAGGGGAGAACCACTAAATGCACATTTGCATCTGTATTTATGTATTTGGACATCTTCATAGCACCCTTTGGACAACTCTTGAAGGTGATCAGATTAGTTTTGTGTGGCTTTTGCTGCTTATGACTGTAATACAATCCATGGCTTTTTTCTATGGTGTGAACAATTCTTAAACACTTGAGGTGAGATGAGCATTGAGGGTTGACCTAACTGGTTGAACACCCAACTGGTGGGATACTAGTGACACATAAATGGTTTTGTTCTTTAGGTCCTGATCTGTCAAAGGATGGCAATGCAACAACTGTAACATCATCCACAGTCATAACAAATACATCTTTGATACAAAGTGAGTGCATATATGCATCATGAAAATTTTTGCCATTAAAAAAATCCTATGCAGTTAAAGTCCAGTAACATGTGTTCCATTAATGCCCGATACTGTCATGCCTCCCAACGATACCAGATTAACACGCAGAAGTCTGACGTGTGGTACATAGACTGGCACTGCACATTAGCTGACTGATTTGCATAGCAAACAGCAGTAGATTACATGCATGATGCACTGTACAGGTATTTTCTTCTTTTTTCTGATTTCTGATATTGGTGAGATGTCTCACGCATGTTTGTACTGTTACGCATTGCTATTTCACTTGCGTGTTTTTATAGACATATGTGTGTGTGTGTGTATATATATATATATATATATGTAACAGATATATAGAAATTGTCAGAGCTTAGATAGATCTGATTTGACATAATGTTGTTATGATGAAGGGCAAGCATCAAAATTCCTTCTCCATGGAAGAAAACTGCCTGTGAAATATCTCAAAGACTGTTTATGACGACTAAGCAGCTAGGCCAAACTGTGGATGATGTAAAGAGCTATGGATTCTACAAGGGGCATCAGCAAAAATATGAGGTGTTGTTCAAGAGAACCAGATGCAGACAAAACCATATGCATATAGCTTGCTGAGGAAAGTCAGAAAGAAATATTGCCATTGTTCAAACATGACTGTATGAATGGGCTAACATTTAGTGATTGTAGTGATTTTGCTCCAGTCACTTAACTTGTTTCTTTATTTAAGTATTTCATTGCATAATTAAAATTGTGCAAAAGTGGTCATCGATTTGAAGGAACAGAACAAGATCATCACCCTTGAATAGCCAGCTCAGCCTTCTTATCGGAATCTGATCGAAAATTTGTGGCATGAAATAGCTGTCGAATATCCAAGCGTCATCCAGGAAGCAAGAGAGAGCTGATGGAGTCAGCAGCAGGAGCTTGGAACTGATTGTCACTGGAGACCACCTCATCACGCTGATTCATTCCATGCCTGCCAATTGCAAGGCCATTTGCTAGAGCAAGGATGGCCGGTCAAGTACTAACCCCTCACTGTCACATGTCAAAAGGTCCTTTTCAGGGCCACCACTTAAAGGAAAGAAAAATTACTGAGAAAACTTAGGCCAAACAGTGTAAAAACTGAAAACAAATTGCATATTTTTGTTTTTTATACCACTAGTCCTGTATGTTGTGATAACTCCTGCAAAACACATGTGCCACTAGAAATAGCCAAAGATGTTTAAATGAATTGTATGAGCTTCATCTTACAGCACACAGGTAGCATGAAAATGAAAAATACTGAATTTTAAAAATTCATTAAATTGCAGATGTTATTTTACTATGTGTATATCTCAATATATGTTTCTGAATATTTGTGCGGTACCTTTCAGAACCACCCATATTACTCTTATTCTTGTTCCCAGTCACTAGCAGCAATCTTCGACAGGCAGAATATCTCAAATGCTTCTTGTAAACTCTCAGATATGTTTATTTTTTTCCATTTTACTAAGCCTACTTTGAAATTTTACAGATGACCTGGAGCTCTCACTATTTATCAGTATAAAATTAGATTAAGAACTGTCTTAGATGTTGATGTATGTTCTGAGAACTGTTCATTCGTTGTCTTAGTTTTACGCAACAGCAAAAGCTTATTCACGAAGTGACAACTGGTTCATAAATTAAGTTTTGTTAATTTTTATTTTTGGGTTGGTTGATTATTGGAATTATACACTGCAGAAATCTGCATTATGATTAACATATGATTGAGAAGAGGCACTTCGAGCACCTTTGTGAAATAGTTCTTAATAGGTGTTGAATAACTGTCCAGAACATTCATGTCATACATAAGTTACATAAGCAACATGATGATATGTATTAGTTTAATATTGAGTGCTATGAATTGTTGTTTACTGTTTTAATTGCTTGCTCCATTCCTATCAATTGAACTTGAATGACTGGTAAGAAAAAGTCCAATTAAATCTTGTGTGTTGTACATGTCTCAAATGTCCTTTATGTGACGTTGGTTTTTCTTATGTTTGTGATTGATTTCCTCTGTTTCATGACTTTGTTCCAAGGTGAAGTGTTAATAATAAAGTAATGGAAATTGGTGTTGTTATGTTTGAAATATGGCCCAAAACTACGAATGAAAACTATTTTTGTATTATAAGTGTCATTTTGTACAGCACTTCTTGCAGAACAAGCTATTAAGAGGTGCTCCCAGCTTGAGAGCCCTTAGGGAATAGGTGAGTTTTAAGGCAAAGAGTTGCAACAGTCCTACCTTTCACAGTTAATCTGAGCTCAAGTAGTAAGTGGAAGACCTTCCAAAGTGGCAGACCACCATAGCAAAAGCCCTATGCTGTGCCATGAAGTCCTAGCCCAGGGAGCAAACAAATCACGGTGGACAGAAGATTGAAGAGAATGATGAAAGACAGAGCCGTAGCAGGCAGACAAAGGAGGTCACAAAGGTATCTGGAAGGCTGACCTGAGAGCATCTTGCTACTAGAGACAGAACCATAGATTGAATCAAGGGTGAAATAGGCAGACGATGAAGTTGATCAAGCATATACTGATAGATGTTGAAGAATGTTTGTAGACCTGCTTAGTTTTTGTCTTGAAATTCTCTCCTTTGTGCATTCATTCACATTTAATGTGCAAAATGGTTATTTGGTTAATTGATCGTGGATTGAATTAAAGAAGTATGTTGCTGTTGCAAGTATTTATTTTCTTATTAGTTAAGTTTTATTTTGTCTTAGTTTCATCCAAGTCTTGATATTATTGATCCTTAGAGTTTCCCAGGTTTTCATATTCTTTTGACTAAAGCACAGAATTATATGTATGTGGTTATATGTTTGTCATTACCAGGTATTAGAATATAAGTCTTTTATTCATAATTTAATACTGAGGTAGGCATTATTAATTTAAGTGTTACTTAATTTGAAGTGATTTATAAAATGTTGTTGTTTTCCATTAACTTGTTTCACTACAGCTGGATTATGATGGAATATGCTCATGCTCTCGCTCTCTCTCTCTCTCTCTCTCTCTCTCTCTCTATATATATATATATATATATATATATATATATACATACATATACATACGCCAAGGTGTAACCATTGACATTTTTATGTGTGGCTGTCTACTGCAAACTTTAATTTGCACCATTCGAGATAGCCATGTAGACAGTGCATTAGAGAAGTTTTAAAAGTTGATATTAAAATGTCCAGGTGAAATTTGCTCTGTGAATTTATTAAGAGTGAACTTCAAATAAATGGATATTCAAAATAGAAGTAATTTTTAAAATATTGCTTATGTTGTGATGCTCAAATGCCAAGTTTGATTGTTGTACTTTTTGTGTAAAATAACTTGTATTGTACTGAGTACCTGTATTGGTAAATGCTATGTAATTTTCTACAAAGTCCTTTTGCTGTTTCCTCATTGCATCAGTGGCTAATGTGATTTGTTGGAAACTTGAATCTGTATTCTGATGAATTCTGGTTTTTTGTACTTAGGTTTCACTGACCTTAACATTGGTGATTCTCCAGCTGCAACAACCGCCCCAAAAACAGATCTGCCTAATATCAAGAAACGACCAAAGAAAACTCGACTTGGAATAAGAACAGAAGCAGGGCAAGACACTGGTATGCAATGAATCTTATCCAGTTCAAAGACACTGGTATGCATTGAATTTTAAACAGTACAGACACTGGCATGCACTATATCTTAAAACTACGAAGACAGTGGTATGCAGTAATTTCTTGAAAAGTTCAAGACTGCCCAGGGCAGTTCAGCTGTGTGTTTTTTTTATGGTGCTCAAGTGTTCTTTCCTCCTGCACCAACTCCATTGGTTTTGTTTTGTTTTCTGTCCGACTGTTTTTAGTTAATTTTCTCTAGACTTGTATTTGAAGAACTATACACTTTAGACTTTGCCTTGTTTTGAGTCCATATTTTCGATTGATAGGAGTGTTGTGCTCCATGTGAGGATTTTCAACATGCTTTCTTGTGTCCTTTCTTGTAGAATGTTCCTTTGCCTGTTGCTCTGTTTCTTTTGATCTAAATGGGGTGCTTACAGTTCTTTGTTATTGTATTTCTCTGGTAATGGAACTCATGTACTGTTTGCAATTTTTCACAGTTGTTGGTAGAGGTCATCGTCATTCCTTCAAGTCTGCTATTTTGTGTTGTATGGCGCCTTGTACAAGAACCTTGCAGAAACATTGCTTACTTTGAGCACTGTTAAAGCTCTTGCAGGTTTCCAATTCATACAAAGTAGAACAATAGGCTAAATACTTTATTAGTTCTAATACGATGTTATTTTCTGTAGATCCAGATGGCTTTGATTTTATGATCATCTCACTTGATAACAGTACATGGCTTTTTGAGGCACAGACGTTGGAGGTGAGCTAAGATCAAATGCTGATATTATAGCACTGGTGTAATAGCACTTTTTTAGAAAAACTTACAATACACATCTTTCAAAGCTGTAGTGCTATTTTAACCACCACTGTAACTTGCTTTTAAAAGAAGTTTGTCATGGTCTTATGGTAGTTTTTTCTTAAGTTGTTTACTAAGTCACTTTTAAATGTTTAAAGCAGCTTTTAAAGGATTGCCTTATTTGCTACTTTTTAAGGCTTGGTAGTTATTATCAGGTTATTATTATTCTGGTAACTTGTTGATAAAATTGGGAATGTCATTAGTATTGGTGCTTGATGTGTTCTTAAGTTGTATTTCAGAGTTTCAGTCATCTTATGCTGTCTAAAGGCAGAAATATTGACTTGTACTAAATCTTCACAATCAAAGCATAACATTATGTGTTGTTATTTTGATACTGTTCTTTTAATGGTTTTAGTTAATTGTGTTTTGCTTTGGACTGATAGTGTAAAAAGCTACTGACTGTAACTGAAAATTTGTCAATCGTTATAGGAGCGTGATGAGTGGGTCTCAGCGATAGAACAGCAGATACTCTCTAGTCTTCAACAAAACTTAAGTGAGAAATCAAAAGTGAGTAACACTTGTACAGCAACATCTCTTTGAATTGCATCATGAAATTTGTTTAAATTATACATTATGTATTTGTTAGTCTGTGCTTTGTTTTTTGAGATATAGCAGCTTCAAAAGCTTATAAACTTATTTACTGTACATAAATTACCAGTAGTGCATTATTAGATGGTTGTAATTATTAAACAACTTACAACAAAATACTGTGTGTCTATTCAGTTAGTCTTGTAGTCCAACAGAGTGCTTCTGGTTGTAGCTGTTGCTTGAAAATTAATACAGTTATTTGGTATTTTTAAGATTTATTTACATTCAGAAAATAGTATTGGGATTTCCTTCACGTAGAATGTGATGCAGATGAAATGCTGGAGCACTTTTTAAAATAAAAAATGAATTAAAGTGCTATTTCTAATTGTATTTAAAGTGCTATTTCTAATTGTATTTGAAGATTTCTTTTTATTGATATAAAGCGGGATTATGATTCACTGTTTAATGTTGCAGAGTGGTGCTGCGACGGTTACGGACAAGGCAGCAATTCAGACAATTAGGTCCGTGCAGGGCAACTCCGTCTGCGCAGACTGCGATACTTCGAGTAGGTGGCCAAGTCGTCTTTTGATGTTATAAATTCCAGTTAAGGTCTTCACATCTGTTTCACGCTGGTTACATGTGTTCTTGAACAAAATGGAAATCATGTTGGCTACTGTTCTTTGTGTGTATGTTATATATTTGTTGCATAGCTTATTATGTAACAGCACTGCTGACCACATCCTGCATGCTTGATTGTCTGTGTTGACATGAGTTAAAATCTACTGCTTGAAGTTTATAATGTAGTTATAGTGTGTTTTGTTTTGATTTTAGATCCTGACTGGGCCAGTCTAAACCTTGGTGTCCTTGTGTGCATAGAGTGCTCTGGAATTCATCGTAATCTTGGCTCCCACGTTTCGCGTGTCAGATCGTTAGACCTTGATGAATGGCCGTAAGAGCTCCATTTCTGTTCAACTGTTAGAATAGTCTAATCTACTGACCATGACTTGGTTTTTTCAGAATTTTTGCTACAATTAATCTTGTTTTACTGAGGTTCTGCCATACTAAAGGATCTTTCTAGTCAGATGAACAGAGACCCTTACACTGCAGATCTTTGCTTTTGCTGTAGATCCGACCTTGTGGTTGTCATGACAGCAATAGGAAACTCTTTAGCCAACAGCATATGGGAAGCTAACATCAAAGGAAGAACAAAACCAACTCCAGCATCTCCAAGGTTAGTGATATCTGCTAGAACTATTTCATGACAAATGAATTACAGGTAAAGGTAGTTACCTGTACAGTGGAACTACCTTTGATGTTTTTCTGGACGGGGATTAACTGTGGCAGACTATTTGTCTGTTAATAAAGAGAAATTGTTTTTTACAGGGAGGAGAAAGAGAAATGGATACGCAGCAAGTATGAGCTAAAAGAGTTCGTGCCGTCTCCTCCATATTTAGATGTTCCACTTCCTCAGGTAGTTATATTTGTTTATCATGATGCTCTGTGTACAGGTGCTCTTTGTTTTTGCAGCTCTAACCTGAGCTTTTCAAGGCAGTTGTGGTTTCAGTTCTGAGGCAAAGATTGGAGTTTTGGTATTCTAAAACTATTAAAAGAAGCTAAATTTTTTCATTTTGTAAATGCATTGACTTAGGTGCTCTGTTTTCCTGCAAAGTGCTTTACATTTTCATTCTAATTGAAATACAAATGAACTTCAACTGTCTGTCAAAAACCTACCACACTAACTAACTGGAATATGTTGAACTGGCAATAGCTCAGTGGTTGGCTTGTGTAAATATAACAAATCTCTGAGTCTGCAGTTTAAAGTTTTGTTACATGCATAATACGTATATAGCAAATTGAAATAATAGTACTTGTGTAACACATGCTTATTAACATTAAAAGCGTAGAAGGCAAACAAGTTGAATGGTTAACGGCATAGATGAGTGTTTTGCTGTTGTAGCAACTGATTGATGCTGTGGCCAGGCAGGACATTCACAACACAATTCTTGTGCTGGCTTACTGCAAACCAGACCATGTCAATGGACCGTACAGTAAAACAGACACACGAACAGCTCTGCACATAGCAGCTGCAATGGGCAATCTCACACTTGTTCAGCTGCTCATCTGGGTGAGTAACAGAATTTGTGTGTAGAACAAATGGCCTGGCAATGCTTGATCAGTCTTACATGTGTAACTCTGTGTCTGGATTCAAATCGCAGTGAAAATGAGAGTTTTGTTGGGCTTGAGCTGCTGATTGCATCAGCTCCAGGATGAGGAGTATTGATACTTGTAATAATTGGGTGATTGCACCTTACCTTACCATGGAGTACTGTATCAACTACTGCAAAGCGAGACTAGACATTTGCATGACAAATAACATTTACTTGTCCTCTGTGACTTTGTATCCTATAAATTCTGTTATATAAAATTCATTACTATGTTGGTTGGTTAAACCTGTCAAGTGTTTCAAGCAGCTTCAAAATTTTGGAAATTAGAGCAGAATCACTGGAGGCAAGTGGAACTGCTGTCAATTTCTGCAGAATCACTGATCTTATGCACTGCAGTTGCAGCACTTTTTAGGAATTAATAGTGTCTTAAAAATTAATTTAATTGGGTCCGGTTAATTGTTTATATTCTTAAATCTGCACTTATGTCTTGTAGCCATTCCATATATTGAATGATACAATTTGCTAAACTGCACTTCAATCCTTGAGCAACCATTAACTTTCTTAAGCTTTTCATTTTTTTAATTTTTAATTTTTTAAAAATTTTTTCCACCTGGCATCTTTAATTAATGTCTTGTTCTTGGTTTATTGTCTTGAGTTCTATATCTTTATGTGTTGCAGTACGGTGCAAATGTGCAGCTTATTGATCATGAAGGCCACAACGCACTTTTCTACGCAAGAGGCAGTAGTTCAGTTGAATGCGCAGAGCTGCTTCGGAGTCAAGGCTGTCAGGAAAACCCGACACTACCAAGGAGACGAATCAGCAATCCTCCGAGTAACAGCAGTGGCAGTAACGAAATGTTTGACAAGCTACCAGCAAGTGTTATCTAGCATGTGTCAAGTGGTACATTACAACTGGCAAAAACCTGTTTTGAAATCTTTCGGTTTGGTTGCCAGAGAACGCAGGTTTACAAAATCATGTGGTTTTGAGCTTTTTGTGCAAATGCGCAGTGTCTCTTTGTTAACAGCCGAGTTTCATTTGTAACCACTGTGGTGTTTCTTTTGTAGTGTGCAGAAATGCCAGCTGGTCATTGTCAGTCTGTTGAGATGCTCTGCTCTCTGTCTGGTAGTGCCATCAGTGCTGCGTTATTTATCTAGTCCTTTCATTACAAGGGATTTTATAAACTGTTGGAACTGCGTAGGAGTTTTGTGTTGGCAACAGAAAGCCAAACAGAGGTCGTTTCAGTGCATAGGATTTTGTTAGCTGTTGGAAATGCACAGAAGTTTTATGTTGGTAACAAGTTGCCAAACACAGTTTGGTACTAGCTGAGGAAGAATACCATAGTAACCCCTTGCTCTTGCTCCGTTTGTTAAAGCAAATGAGCTGTAAGCTAATTAGAGTACTAAATCGATTCTGTTCTCTTGCTGCATTTAACATCTTTCTCTGCAGCAACTAAATGCTATACGTTTAAACAGATTAAAATAGTTGTCTTGTTATATTAAAGCTGTTTTCGGCATCACTGTTAGGGGAACACCTGGTCAGATAACTCACATTTTCTGGCTCATTATCTGTTGCTTGAATTGAAATGTGAGTGAACAGAAATACTGTATATAGACTGTTTTTTCTGCTCAAATCCAATCCAGTTATTTACAGTGTTTGTACTGCTGACAGTGTTGAAGTTATTGTAGTACTTTGCTGTTAACTAAAAGTGTAAAATGCTTGTTTCTGCTACAGAATAAATGTTTGGCAGTTTTCAGAGTAGCATCGGCTGTTAGTGGAATTCTAATATTAGGTTCATATGAAAGCTATAAAATATTGCTTTACAGACTGTAAAATTCAACTCATGAGATCTTAATTGTGAGATCTGTAGTTTCTTGTTTAAATATAGCACGAATTGCTGTAAAAACTTGTTCTACTTTATCATGTTGTAGCTGGCAGGTGATTGTTAGGAAGTCCCTTCATTTGTACTTATCAACGTTTGCCTGCAGGCCTGAATGAAATTGGCGTTTTGAGTGCACAGATAATCATATGCAAGCTGTTAGCAGCCTGTTTATTTTAGACCATTTCTAGTAATGCCTGCAATCATTCCGGAAAGCGGTAGCCATTTTGACCGCCTGAATAGATGCCAGAAGGCTGTTCCATGCATGCAGGCTAGCAACCCAAAAGAAAACATTGGCAGACTTTGATGATCTCAGCCACAGTCAGTTAGGGTCATCAGCTAGTGGCTTGATGCAGTCTGCGAGATAGTGTGGTATGCAGCTATGCTGACTCTAGTATGCTATAAGGCAAAGTTTGAACTTGATTTGCTGGCAGATCTTAAGACACTGAAGCTGGTCTTGCAGCACAGATGTGGTGCGGTTGAACTTTCTTATTCGAACAGCCAGATGAGCAGCTGCATTGGTGACCGCCTGAAGGCGAATAATGCTGTGCTGTGACAACCCAGCAAAGGCAACATTGCAAGTATCGATTTGGCTCAGGATCAAACTTTGTTTGTGTTGGTGGGTCACATCCTTTGTGAGAGACCGGCAGACAGACCTCGGCTGTCTCTGGATTGCGAGTGGCATAAGATCAGTCACTTCAGCCTTTAAGTGCATGGCCTGACCTTTCCCTTTCAGTCTGATCCTCCCATCAGTAAATGTTCAGGTGATGTGCTTGTTTTGTAACATTGTGTGCCCCAGGGTGCTAATGGAACAGAAAGCTAGAAATGTCTTTCTGTCTTTGTGGGGGTTGGACCTCCAACCTCAGGGTTAAGATCCTTTGCTAACCACTAGATGCAATGCCACCCCTTTTGTGTTAACCTGAATAAACTGCTTCTTAACCTACATGAAAATTTAAGAACTTGTAAAATGTGTCAATTTTAACCTGGTAAGAGATTTAAGGTAAGCTAATTGCTCATTTGTGAAATGCCTATGTCAGTAGAGATGCAGCTTTGGATTGAGTCATGCTTTGTCTGAAATGTAAGTAAAATAGCAATTCAACAGCTGGACAAGTTTTTCTTATGAGCTACATAGCTTGGCAACAATATTCAGTTTTGCATGCAGCACTGGGATTCAGACCGTGACCAAAGATGAAGGGCATTTGCAGTCTGCCTCCTGTCCAGAACTCCCAAAAGACCTCCAACAGTTCATGCATGGTACACCTGTCACCACCTTCCTCTTAGGCCATTTCATTTGGAACTCAAAACTGAGCTCTTCGTGTTGTGCCATCCCAATTCCAGTCTTTCACTGTACTGTTAATGTCCATGACACCATGATTCCTATGTGCCACAATGGCTGACTGGATTTGACCTATCCATATGTCAGCCTAGCACTGAAATATACCCAGCAGCTTTGATTTTATCAGATGCCGGTGAATAATCTGGTCTCTCTAACAAAATGGTGTGTGTACGTGTGTCTGTCTGCATGAAAGTATGTATCTGGATGTGTGTATAGCGCCCCCTAAAAAACCTCTCAAAGGTGCTGAAAATTTTGCCAATTTACATTTACCATGCTGTATATCAACTAGATTACATCTCTTCTAAAACTCTGCAGGTGATTATGGAGTTTTAGGGAAAACAGGTGTTCAGATACAATCACCATGAAGTTGTTTAACTGAGTTTTAATATCATAATATCAGTACAGGCTTATGGCATTTTATGTTTATTTTCGTTATATTTTAACCTTGTGATATATATCAGATTTTTACATTACTAGTATACCATTTTATTAAATGTTTAAATATAAAGTTGTTGCCATGGGATTTCTTGATAATATCAGTTCTTAAGTTTGTTGCTAGCTAAATGAATCTGATAAAGGTGTTTTTTAATAAATCAATGAACTTAACATTCATAAAAATATGCTGGATACTTTTGGGTGTTTAGTTAGAAGCTTTAATTTACAGTTTAGCTACGTATTTATATCCTGCTGAGAGGTATTGTATGGTTAATTCTGGTGTATTTCTCTGCAAATTTACTTGTACATAGAGCTTAGTGTTGTCCTAGTTGTTCACATTTGCTGGTAGGTGCCAATGAGGGGACAACAAATTCTTTTCTTTAAGATTTACTATGTATTTGCAGACCACAACTTAATTACAAACCAGCCTTTGAGTAGCACTATACATGTATAAGTACTCTTATACAGCTTTAATAATGCTGACCAGGTCTCTTCCTGCAATACAGGTTGTATATTAAGCCTAAGCATTACCAGTATTTGGCAGCAGCACAAGTACGAAGTGCTTGTAGTAGGGAACAGACTCAACAGAGTTCAGTCTTAAAGTATGAGTTGCCCATCCTGTTTTATTCAGCATAGTTTTGTTTAGTAATACAGGTCTCTGCTGATGCTGTAGCACAAGGAGAATGTTTGGCAAGTTGACCAACATTTCACAGTAATAATATGAGACTTTGATCGTTGTTGGTAAGCAAAACTGCGATTACGATCCAATCCAGGAATTGCTTCCAGTACTGGTAGATGTGATGTGCTGAGAAAATGCAATTGGGGAAAAGCAGTGCCCATAATTGCATGATTTTAGCTGCAAATCTGTGGTTGGACATTTTAATAACATTTAAACACAGACATTCCCAAGCTTTCACATGTCTGAGTTGGAAGCAGATGAAGAGATGGTCAAATGAAATGGCAGTTACCCTGCCAAATGAGTTTGGTTTTGTCTCTCTTCTTCCAAAACTGAGATTATTGCCGTTTTTTTTTGTCATAATGGCAAGACATCTTGTGGTAATGAATTCCTCTGTTATTGTGTGCATCTGAAGCAAACTGTCTAAATATCCAGTAGAAGTTTAGGCCTTGTAAAACATGTGAGATTTTAAAAAGCCTTCATTAAATCTTAAGGCATTTGGCTTGTTGGATTATCATCTGAGTTAGATCTTTTCTATAAATAATGGTGGAGTCTGGTAGCATCAAGATAGGCCTACAAATCATTAAGGTGCTTTTTGGCCAAGTATGTATCATTGTGTAAGGACAAGCTGTGGCATTTTAAACTAACGGACAGTATATTTTAGTTTGTAATGCATCGAATTTTTATCAGAAAACTATTTTATTGAATTCTTGATTATGTAGTTGTGTGTGATGTCTTGCTTATTTACAGCTGAGTATGTCGTTGGCTAATGGAATCCAAATGCCATAAAATGAGGTGGTAGTCTTTTTGCTTTTTGAAAAATTATGTTATGGTCTGCTCTGATAGAGAAGGCTTATGCAGTTATTGACCTCTGTAGTTTACTTGGAAACTCAAGTGAATACTTTGGAAAACTCTGTCCCATAGCAGCTTTAATTTAAAAATTTAGCCATTGTTGAATGTATAGCCTAATGGGAGGTATTTCATGGATAAATCTGATGTTTTATCTGCAAATTGTGTTTACTTGTACATAGATCTTAAGTGTTGTCACAGTTGTTCACATTTAGATGCGAATAAATGTGATGGACAAAACGCATTGCTTAAAAGCTTGCTGTGCTTGTATGACACAACATAATCAGTGGATGAGGTCAAAAAAGTGCAAACTTGGCAAACACAGACAAATGTATATTTAATGCAGCAAGAGGTTGATTTATGCCTCTTAGAAGTTCTGGTACCAAGTGGCTTTAGGGTCATCCATAAAGGATGTCTGCAAAAAATGACCTACTTTGAACTCGTCCCCCTTGTCCGCATTTGGCATTATCCTCCCCATCCCCTGTGCAGACCTGTGCACTCCAATAGAGTACTAAGGCCTAAACTAGGCTACCCTGTTGATGTTAAAGGGCTAACTGTGCTATAGGGTGGGGTAGTTTATACTGCCATGTCCAACAAAGGGACTTTAAATTAGATCTAATGCAGTACACACTGTCTGCTGTTTGAAATAACTGCATGCACAAAATTTAGATGAGGATGTCGGCATTGGGCATGAAGTCCACATTGGGCATTTATCTGCATTTTAGTGAACACCCCTCCCTCTGACCCCCTGTGTTTTATACCAGAAGCACCATCCTTGACATAATGGGCATAACCTAATTTGTATAATTTTACGCCTCCACACAACCTAAATTTTGGGAGGCATAGGCCCACAGAGACCCTGCCATAAGATGCTGATACTTGCTGTTTAAGCAAAAGTATTTTACAAGACTTACCAGGACCAGGAGTCAGCATGGTCAGAATCATAGTCTTCTGAGTGCCTTTAATCTTTAGCCATATTAAAGTTATGCTCATAAACCAGAATCACAGACAAGTCTACATAATAATTCAGTTGCTGCATTTGTACGTGGTCCCGCTATGGCTACTGATCAGAAAACTGACCATCTGAATGTCATAACGAAACACTGGCACTCTAGAGAATAATATGAGCAGGGACAGGTAGCTGTGCACACACACAAGACGCCTGTAGGCTATCTGGCAATAAAATGGAAGGGAGACAATGAAACACAACTGAGGATTTCCCCAGAAAGGGCATTTTGCTGAACTAGCATGCTGATGCTCTGCATGGGATGACAGGCTAGTAACCACTTAAGTACTTGATGTACTTGACTACACGAGTTGCTTAGGTTTCCCCAGCGGCAGTAGCCTAGTCTGCATACAATGATGTAAGGTTATAAAATAACTCCAAAATTGGTACACTGGTTCACGTGATGGGTACACTGAACCTGTTCTCGGATCTTACTGCATAAACTGAGACGTGGATGGATTTTTGAAACTACCAGTAACAGCTACTGGTAAATCAAACACAACAACTGCCATACAACAGTTTACTAAACTGAATAAACTTTAATCAGTTCCTACCGCTTTATACACTAATACACCATAATTGTCATTTAATTTCCAGTGTACTGCAAGGACCAGTTTCCTGTTTCACTAAGGAAAGATGCCTCCTGTCTCCTTTAGTATCTTTTTTCTTATTTCCACTATCTTCACTTTCCATCTTTCCATCTTCTCTTCAGCACTCATGACATACATCTGCAACAGAAAATTTTCATATTTAATAACTTCATTGCGTGTGTGCACGGATGTATGTGCAGAGTCCCTCTGAGGAATTAGGCAGGCCACTTGCAGCTTCTGAGACTCGGTGATCACATGCAAAATGTATTTTGACATGTTCCTTCTTTCACATTGATGATGTAACATTGGAATGATTCCGGGTGGACAGAAGTGCACGAAATGAGTGCAGAATGTGTCAGATCTGTTGCTATGCCCGATGGATAGGACCATGGATGAGTCAGTTAGTCAGGGGCCTCAGGTGCTTACACTGGGTCAGAGCATTTCACTGATCTGGACTGATGATGTGGCCCTTCTTGCTGAAATGATGGAGACCTTAGTCAAGTCCTTGGAGAAAATTGATCAGGAGGTACATAAATCTGGACTTGAAATCAACTGGGCTAAGACAAAAATCCAGATGACAGTGGATCCATTCGCCATAAGTGCACAGGCCCAAAGTGCAACTTGAAACAAAATACGAATGTTTTCATACTGGGTGAGTGGAACCAGATATTGAAAATGAATCAACATTTCGTGTTATCCAAGATTTTGTATTGCATTTTCTTCAGCGGGACCAACATATTTTACCAAGTTAAGCGATATTTTTGTGTTATCGGAACTATTCACATTAAAACCATTAATGCTGGAACAGAAGAAACATCCTTAATGCATTAACAAATATTTTATGTTAAATGTTTTCATGTCAAGTGTCTTCCACTGCCACCAGGGCTATCAAACCAGCCTTGCAAACAAGGATTAAGCATCTCACAGCAGCACTGATGGACGTTTTCAACTTGTTATGGCTGTTTGACCAGGACCAACCGCATATTCTCTGTGCAGCACAAAACGAGAATCACAGCAGATCCTAAATGATCACAGTGAAAGCAGGTGTTCTTTGATGGAGTAGAGGGTTGTTTCTTATATATCAAACATTAAACTTAATGAGCATTTTGCTGGCCTGTCACTATGCTTCAACTTCAATACAATTACAGATCGAAGACAGTAGGAAGTCAAGACTTGTTTTCATGTCTGCAAGTGCCCTTCAGCAGAGACTTTTTCAAGCACTGTTAGTATCATTTGAACTTTCAATTCTTCCAGAATTTTACAGATATATGCATACTGAGGTATGTATGCTTAATTGTTATTTTTTTCAACTACAATGACTTACATTTGGGTGCATCAACAGACTGTCATCTTCAATGGCAGAAGCCTTTAGGGTGCCTTCCGACGTCTTCTTCGAATGCAAGACGTTGGAAGAAAGAGATGTTCCAAACATTGCACCAGCATGAGATGCATCAGCTTTGCTACCCTTTGGTAGAGGAATCTAGGAAAACAAGAACACCCAGCTTCAGTGTAAACAAGAAAGTCGTCAATCACCCTGACTTTCAGAGACAGTCCATCGACAGCTTTTTCCCAGCCTGCAAACTTGTCTGGAGATATCTTATTTCCTCTAACTCTGACTTTCACCACTTGTTGTCTTTAAGCAACAACTAATTAAAGAAGGCCATAAACTTCCTACCAGAAATATTAAAAAAGCATGACTTTTCTGTTTGACTAACAATGCCAAAATGATCACTCAAGGTTTTATTCAAAATTAAAACAACAGTTCAAAATTAAAACAACAGGCATTCATGCATTCATACATTGCAATCTTCATCTAACAATTGTGTTCACACCTCACTTCTTGTAGACCTGAATGTTGCTTGTGTGAATCCTTCGCCATCAATCTCTTCTATGGCATTTGCTCTTTTCTGCTGGTCCTCTGTAGACGTCAACTGCCGACCAGCACCGGCTGCTAGAAGGCCCTGACTCTTCAGCTGCTCATCAGCTGCCGCTGAAAAAATAAACATTGACTATCAAATTACAGTATAATGGTCCAGTAAGGTTAAGGTATATTCAGTATACTGACTGGTAGTAATTCTGGCTCAAGTCTTATTATTCAGTCACGAGGATGAGATATAACTCAACAAAGACACATATACACGAATAGACATATATACATAAAAAGGTCTCAACTGACCAATAATGACAGATATCATTTTAATGTGTATATGTACCCTGGAAACAGATTTTCAAAAATGCTTGCATTTAAATTTCTGCATCTCAACTTTTATTTAATTTCCACGTTTTGAAACACCGAGTCAAGTCAACTTTGATCAAAGAGCTTTACATGTATGTACCTAAAGTTGTTATTTGAAAGCAATCATTGATTGTACTTGGCATGTAATTAAAGTACATTATAACAGTTTCTTTGTAACTGATGCACTGTAAGTATGAATTCATTAAAACTGGTACAGGCATTCTGCTTCTCAAAAATAAAACAAATTTAGTCTAACACAATACAGTAAAAGTTGTAAAAATGCTAATGAGGGTCTTCAGCAAAAACATGAAGAGCTATTCTGCAAAACCAGATGCCAAAAACCAATATTCATATAGTTTGTTGAAGAGAGGCAAAAAGAAACAAAGCCAATTATTCAAAAAGAATCAAAACATTTAGAAATTTAGTCATTTCAGCAGAAGCTGATCGACGGAACGAGGCCAACATTTTTACACAAGGAGGTGATAGAAGAACTACATCACCATTAACGAGTCATTTAAGGCAGCTTTATATCACCATTAACGAGTCATTTAAGGCAGCTTTATATCACTGTGGGCTCTTTGCTAATAAATCACACATAGTTGTTGTTTGAATCTAAAGTGAAAATATTCCTTAAAACAACAGTAATTTTGATGTTTTTATGTGTAGTCAGCATTTTCATTATATACACATTTTATATTTTTTAAATGAAGTAAACAGGTCTACAGTAAGAAGGATGCTGTAAACGCACGTAAGGAAACATGGACCTATATAAAAACATGTTACAAGCAGGTTCTGAGATTTTTCAACATAATTTCATTAGCACATGCTTCCGCACGGCTCTGACTGCTTGACTGCCGTCATTCTGTGTGCTAACAAACTTTAACTTTATGTATATCTACTGAAATGCTACCTGCAGCTTTCAATGCCATCTGAAGTTTTGCTTCAGCTTTCTCTGCAGAAGTCTGCAAATTTACAATGACAATCATAAGAAACTGAATGCTTAATCAAAAAGTAGAGTGGTAGATATCAACACTTGTACCTTTACCAAGTATATTGATTCCAATCGTACACAGACAAAGGATACTCAGTATGCATACACTCAAACATCCACACACACACACACACACACACACATTCACAGAAAAAGTGGAACTTGACCAATATGCAAAGAGCAAAAGAACAATACAAGCAAAAAATACCAAAAAACAATAATACACTAGAAAAGGCTGTTAGCATTATCTAGTTCACAGTTATTTACAGAAAAGTAAAGTATGACCTTAAGCTCATACATACACTTGCCAATAACATTATAATATTTCATTATGTTTCAATGCAACAGCTTCATTATTGGCAGCTAAGACAATTTTCCAAATCCATGATAAAGTGAGACAAAAACAGCAGCATTAATAAAATAACAACTCATATATAGACCCAAGAGAATACTTACCAAATAATCAAGAGATGCCAATGATTGCTGACTGCAAATACAATCACAAAATACATATATATATATATATATATATGCATTATATCTACTGGTTTGTTCTTGTGTTAATCTGTAGCACAGTTTCATCCATATTTCAAAATCTGGGACATGAAGAAGAAATGGAAGAAATGCCACACTATCCCTGGTACTATGGTCCGCCAGCAGTACTGTTTCATATATATTTACTTCAAATAAATGTATACAATACAATATAGCAGTCTCCACATCTCTAGTCCGACACTTGATGTTATCCCCCGATAGGATACGGGGCAGTGATCATCTTTGTACCATAGAAATAAGCTGCTGAAACAATTTCAACACTTCTCTAAACTGATTTGCATATATGCAGTCTGGAACATATTTGGCCCATACTGAAACTCACAGCAAATTTTCTGCATTATAAAAGAATCCACTGTTAGAAGTAGAAGAGCAGTCCCTTAAGCTAGCCCCTGGAGGCAGCCATGGGTATGAAGTGTTAGCGACTTCATTTTCCTTAGCCTTACCCTTAAACACTATACTACTGTGCATCCCCAGTTAAAATTGGACATAACAACATTAAGGAATGTATATTTACTGCAGCTACACAACAGAACAAAATTTCAATTTACAAAGTAAGAGATGCAATTAAAATACTTCCATATCACAATCCACCTTTAGGTATTTATTTACCTTTGTTTAAATTGCAGACTATTAGGCCTATTTTATTCACTGATCATTACAATAATAACCAACTTCAAAACCAATATGTATCCTATTTTCTGGATGTTAGTAAAGCTGTTGCTTAGCCACTTCAGTATTACTTTTGCTTGTAATTAAGCCAAAATGATCCACAGCAAGATAATGGGTTTAAAATGGCTGATCCATTCCTAGTTGCAAAAAAATTATCTGTTGATAAATACTCGATCACTTTTCAGGCCAATGGATGGTTTTCACTTAAACAAACTTTGGCACAATATAAACACAACTTTCTTTTTGTTTACAGTGAAATGCTACCACACACATTCCTTAAAACAAGGTCACTAGTAATTTTCATAACTGGTAATTGTTAAAATGGCATGTTGTCTAGATTTAAACATGCCATGTGCTGCAGCTTTTGCAAATTGTCCCTGGATTGTTTCTTTGTTTATGAAAATTCGAGGGCAATTCCCTGACTGCCAACTGATAACAGTTACATCATACCTTTTCAATGAGGCATGCTTCCATGAAGACATGCTGTTGCTGCCATTTGAATCAGATGAATGTGAGTGCCCTCTGCAGGCAAAAACAACCAGGTTTATTGTTGGATGCCAAGCAAAATTTATACCGCAACTCACCAATCTGTCAATTACTGTGTATTCGATCAACTGTCCAGTTATCCATCAGGTCTAAAAGTCTAATCATGCGAAAAATCAAGCAAGCCTTAAATCTGCCTTACAGATGATCAAACAATTCAACAAGAACTCTTCAAAAGAACTCTTCTAAAAAATTAAAGCATAAACATTGAGAAAGAAAATGCATTAACATCTAACTGAATAAGCTGAAACTTTCAATATATTATCCATGAAAATGTCATCTAATAAAAAATGTTGAGAAATCAATTTCCATCAAGTGCATCTTTTTCTATTCTGGGTCATATGACATGCAACTATCTATATACAAACACCAACAGACTTCAGTTGATAGAATTTCTGCCAACAGAGCTAACAGTGCATTCATATAGTTTCACCAGGTAAATAGCTTTAAAACAGATGGAAAACACTTCAGTGTCTCTCAACATAGAAACTTAGTTGCCACATGTGGGTAACCTTTCACCTTGACCGGCTCCGTGACTTTCTTCTTGATTTCAACAGTTTTGACCCACTACCATGCTTTGATCGTGAGTAAGATGTTGATCCTGAGCGTGATCTTCGTGAACCTAGCATGACCACAGAGAAAGTCAAATTGTCTTAAAAAATTAATTTTTGAAGTTT
Organism: Norana najaformis; assembly: GCA_964023275.1. Classification (NCBI taxonomy): domain Eukaryota; kingdom Metazoa; phylum Annelida; class Clitellata; order Crassiclitellata; family Hormogastridae; genus Norana; species Norana najaformis. The sequence goes on along the minus strand of OZ029913.1, from coordinate 20,351,153 downwards.
CAACACAGCACTGCATTTTAAAAGATACAATGAACATCTTTTACACACAAAAATTAAGGTCTTATAAAGTTGCAGTACTATAAATGAACTTATTATCGGTGAAGCTGTGAAATTCAATAAAATTCCTACTTTGTAACACATTTCCCCAGTTATTAACAATCAAAAATGCACCAGAATTAAGCCATTCAGTAGTCCTCGATATAAGACTGTCAAATGTTGAACAACATGCAACACTAACAGCTCATATTTTGCTTGGTTTCCTATCATATGAACGGTTTACAAACTGATCTAATATCATCAAATTCTGAGATGGTGTGGTTGAGATGTTTCTGATTTTGTTTGATATGACATGGAATGACCCAAATGGAAAAAGCAGACAATAACAAAGCCAGAACATTAAGAGACATCAGCTAGTAATAGGCACAGTTACTATAGTCAGACAACATTGTAATTAGACAAAACTGTCTGGTGGCAGGCAACAATGTCAGTTTCTTTCTGCAAGCATTCTAGCCACATTATCATCTGCTCTTAGCAGTCATCACTTGTAGGAGGCACTGTATGACATCTCCTTACAAAACCAAATTAGACTTTACTTTGAATGTGATCAGTCACAGTGGATGAGCCTGTGGTTAGTACTCAAAGAGTCAGCTATTGAATGTTTGTTAATAAAATCAATTTCTCTACTTTTGTGTTTAGAGCTGCGACTCATAGAACTCTGACGGCTAGTCTCTGTGCTTCTGCTGTGAGATCTACGACTTCTTCTTCGACTTCCACTTCGAGATCTCTGACGTTTTGACCTGCTTGGACTATGATGCTTTCGTGACTTTTTGCGACTCTTTCGTTCTCTGGATTCACTTCTGTCGTAACTTCCCGACCTTACAACAAACATTGGCTTAATTTACCATAATGCAAATTCAAACATTTTAACCTTTCAATCAAGCTTTAAAATATATGTAACAAAACTGTTGAATCATACATCAATTTTAGCTACAACACATGCACCTTTGCCATTTAGTTTTTATTCTATGTTCTAAGGTAATATGAAACAGGTATGGCAGAGCAACAGGTGGCAGATGATTCAACCTCACCTGCTAGGTTTGTTGCATATTCTTCTTCATCATCAAATGCATTAGATCACTCTCGTCAGCTTTAATGACTACCTTTTAAATCATGTATTATGTTAAAAACAACATGCTTGACTTTTAAAGCCCAAATATCAACTTTCTATTATATCTTCATACATTGCTAAACCCTTATCACCCTCTTGGTCTACTACATTCTTCTGATACAGGAATATTGGAATAGCCTATTTTCAAGACAATTGTGGGATCACATGCATTCATTTGATTGATATATCAAACAAACTCTCTTTATAGAGCACATGATGTTCCTTCAAATGTGAATCTACAGATTCTTTAAAGGTTGGATGAAGGTTTAATCAAGTAACTATCTTGTGCAATGCTAACAGCAAACAGACTTTTTGGAGTTTCCCATGGACAATTTTGCCTCATTAGATCAGGCAAAGTCATTTCGAGGCCAATGATTGGGAGTGAATGAATGGGTGGGAGATTCAATAAAATAAATAAGCCATTGGGGTACTGTCAATTAGCTATAGCCCTTAACCCAATACAGACGAGTAGGTAGTGATTGGTAGTGTAGGTATCACGACGAGCAGGTAGTAATTGGTAGTGGGCATGTACTATTATCTAGACCACTCTCAGCCTATCGCAGACGTTATATTTTTGAAACCTTACATCAATTAGGCCAAGATATTATAATTAAGTACAGAAATAAGTGGAAGATATTTTTAGAATTCGGTTATAAACATAAAAATCGACCAATCAAATCGGACATTTAAATCACGAATTTAAATAACCCAAAATGGCGGCGTGTTGTTGTTGTGGCCTTACTGACGACGAAATTCGGCAAATTCTTGATGAATTTGCATCAGATGATGACAGTTTTGACTCATCTGACAATAAAAACCTGTCTTTTGCTACCAGTGAAGAAGATAAAGTGGTTTTGGCTAAAGAACATTCTGACATCGACACCGAATTAGACGGCTACGTATACAATCTAGCGGACCGTCAAACTGGGTCAGGCGGATGACTTGGGCGTGATAGACAGGACTGAACAAGTAGCAGATTTTCCCATTTGACCCCTAACTGTGCCATTTACAAGCGTCTGTGGCGGACCAGCCCCTGATGCACCATTTTTGAAATTTTTCTAACTGCTTTTGGATAAGCTTTTTTGATGTGCTAGTTGAACAGACCAGGCCTGCATGGTGAGTAGAGTAGGTCAAATGCACAGAAGGCAGGTAAACCCCACAGAATAAAATGGAGACCTACTTCTCCTCTAGCATCTTATTTTAGAGAACAAGATCAAGAATCCCAAAGGCTGCCCCAAGAAGGCTCAATATGAAAGTGAAGCATGTAAAGTTGCTTTGTGCAAAGTTTTATGCTTCCACATTTGCAACGAGCAAAATCAGATAGTGGTTCTGTGGAGTGTAAGAAAGGTAAGCAATATAGCACATCGATACAAATTTTAAAATTTCCATTCTAAATTGTCTTCTTAGAATTGTTCAGTGCAATCTATTGAGAAAGAGGAGTCGATTCAGGAGCTTCATCCATCTTCGAGGTGACCATCCAGTGCACTCAGGCATTCATAAAAATGGCCCTTTTGAGAGCTACCAAATATTTGAAAAGGAAACAAACTTCAGTGTGTTTGCCTCTCTGTGTGCCTGGCTTGTTGTAATGTTACTGTTGTCCTGTTGGTGTGCATGCTGCAGTGTTTTTGATGTCATGGTTGTATTACTATGTATGTGTTTGGGAGGTGATAGGGTGAGTAGGCAACATGAGTGCCCCAAAATTTTTCTATCAAAAACTGGACAGAAGGATTGAAAGAGTAGATAAAAAGCTAAAGAATGATGTTAACCTCAAGTCTGTATGCCAAAAATTACCAAGATCTGATAAGTTAAAAATTTCTTACTTTTTAGGCATTTCTTGTTACTCCTCTGGTACGACTACTGTCTGCATACTAAAAATATTATATCTCCTTCATTTATGAAAATATTTTCAAACTTTTTGGAGGTTTTGTCTGATATTAATTGCTGCACAGTTCATGTGCTGACATTACATGAGTTGTCGCTGAAAATGTTTTCTATAGGGGTTTGAACATGAAAAAAGTTTTCAAATGGGGTGGGTACAGTTTGGGGCAACTATGAGTACCTCCAAAGATTTTTCTCAAAAACTGGAAAGATGGTTTGAAAGAGGAAATAAAATGCTAAAGAATGATATTAACCTCAAGTCTGTGTATCAAAGAATGACCAAGATCTGATAAGTTAGACATTTCTTACTTTTCAGGTGTTTTCTTATATTTCCTTCAAATTGTTCGACTTCATCTTACATACTAAAAATACTGTATCTCCTTCATTTATGAAAATATTTTCAAAATTCTTGTGAGGTTTTGTCTGGTATTAATTTCTGCACGATTTTTGTGCTGACACTACATATGTTGTAACTGAAATTTATTTTCCATAGGAGCCTGAACATGAAAAAAGTTTTAAACATGAGGTAGGGTACGGTTTGGGGCAACTTTGGGTACCCCAAAATTTTTTGTATCAAAAACTAGACGAATTGATGGGAAGAGGAGTTAAAATGCTAAAGATTGATGGTAACCTCATGTCTGTAGGTCAAGAACTGACTGAGATACAACAAGTTGAAAACTATTTAATTAATAGGCGTTTTCCGGTAAAAATCGCTCGTCGTCAGGGCCTAGGTGGAAAAATTTCTCTCGTCAGTTAAGGGTTAAGGCAATTATATTCTGCATGTAAGTGCATCTGATTCACACTGCTGCATAACTACTTGTGTACATTAAAAATTTTAATAAAAGTTATAATCTGCAAGACACTTATGAACCCATCTGCTTTGAGACAGTTACTGCGTAGGACGACAACATAAGTCCTTCTCGCACAATTGCAGCAACTGCTCAGTGACATCGAGTGATGCTTTGTCATTAGATAGTGGTGCTTAATAAATACATAAATAATAAGAATTTGCTCTGCCCTTCAGAACATAATCTGCTATTCATGTATACATATGTAAAGTATAAAAAAACTATTTTTATGAGTTTTCATGAGTTCTAAAACAAAAATCCATATATCCTTATTTATGTAAACACCTCGATCGTCTCTTTCTTCTTCCATTTCTGCTGTGTTCGCTTTCATCTGATGAATGGCGCCCCATTTCTTTATTTAAAAAATACAAAAATTACATTAGAATAATGTTTAAATTTGAAGTTGCCTAGGACTATCATCAAGCATGTCAACTTAGAATGTAATCTAATCTGAACATCATAGAGCACGACACAGATTTTCAGCTGGGCCCTATGATCAATAGGCAGCCAGTAAAATGATTATAATATGAACGGTGAAACAGTTATTTGGGATTCTAAGAAAACATTACATCTGTGCATGTGAAGTTATGATATGGTGATGAAGTAAATGTTCCTTTAATTTATTTATTTGTATTCAAAGGATTACGAGCCTTTCTTAATTTATCTAAAAGTCTTAGGGAAAATGACTTTTATCATCATAAATTACTATACATTATGAATGTATTTTTGTGCTTTTGATTATACATATGCTGAAAATCATCCTTACACAACTAATTAAAAAATTTACCGTATTTTCTGGACTATAAGTTGCTCCTTACTATAAGTGAAAGTGATGCAAAATGAGCAAAATTTTGTAAAGTCAATACATTGGTCACATGTAAAAAAACAACTTATGGTCTGGAAAATAAGGTACATTATAACAACACTGATACATAATTTTTCACAAGTGTACTAAGGAACTTTGCAAACATGTTGTCACATCAGTTGCTGTATACAAACTCATATAACTACATTATAACAGAGCTGCCAACTAACAGCAGACAGAATTATCAGTTTGTGCATCACTCATACCTAAAAATTTTCAACATTTTATGGACGAAGTTCATCGTTGGAAATTATGTAAATACTCGGAAAACTGCATTCCAACATTTCCGTTTCCAGAGTTTTGCATTTTGGTCAGATGTACTTCTGTCCAAACTTGCTCACGAATGCATCATTATATTTCTACACCGGTCTGGGTTATTCTTGTTACACTCCCACTCAAATCGTTTACATAGGGAATAGGGATGTAAAAAGTTTAGTTAATTGTGGCTCGGGTACCCAAGTCCATTCTGAATGGCAACCCGGCTACTCGTGATTCAGTTGATGGTTAAATATTATAATGTAATAATGCAAACCATGAAATTGTCGCATGTTATTATGCACATGTACATGCACTAAAGTCAGCTGGTCCCTCACTAAACATTAATTGCTATGATTCACCAGATTAAATGCAACCACTAGATTATCAGTTATTAATGCATATTATTGCTTATAGTTACAAAGTTACCTAGACAAAAACTGGTGTTACTAAACGATAATGTACAGCACAAAACGTGGGGAACATGTGGGTGCGTGCCCAACGCAAAATGAAAAAAAACAATGTGGTACAAGTCATAATTTCTTCTCAACGTATCTGCAGAAATCTGCGAAAACAATTTTCGGAACATTCTTGTATGCATCAAAGAAATTTACCTCATAATTGACATTATAATTTCTTTCGACCAATAAAAGTTTTTCAGAAAAAGGTCTTATCGTGTTCTTTACTCATTCATTACTTACTCATTTACTGCAGAATCGATATGCTGAGCTTGCCAAGACGAAATTCTCCCAATGAGCGTATCTCTTACGTCCCAATACAGACATGGGAGACTACTATATTACATCTCCTGTATATTACTGTGCAGCTAAATGTACTACGCTATATCTTCAGTTTACCTTTCTTTCCGGTATATAAAACGCATTCAGTTTAACGCCCGAAACAACAACAACCAAATCTGCAGTAAGTCCATGCACACAATTCTCGATGGCTTAAATATGATGCACTATGGTCGAGCAATAGGATTATCGGAAAGCTAAAACACAAACCTTAAAGTTGTTTTGCCTTAGCACGCCGCCATTATTTCCGCCTTTTGATGCGTTTTTATGCTAGGCGCAAAGGAACAATTTTATAGCGCCAATACTAATAGCCTGGTTAAAAATACCTAGCGCAGCGGTGACTACAAGGATATCGATCATAGGGTCAGCAGTAAACTTAGACCACAAACTAAACACACATATATCGAGAATCAAAAGCAAAAGGTTGCTAAATAGTCCACATAAATGCAACACCAGTAAATCGATCAGTTCATGCTGACGTTTAGCGTAACTGTAAATGTACATGTTTTGCTATAGCGACCGTGTGGCCATAACCCTACTCATTTTCCTCCGTATTTCGGAGATTTACATTTACAGAGAAGGCCGTTGACATCGACCTTACATCCTTCTGAACACCTGTTAATTATGAATTAGCGACAGGATTCTCCGCCCACTAGGCCATCGTTCGATAACGCTTTCAAGTTGAGCCTCCCCTTGACCTCAATCGCACCAATTTGTATAACCTAAAGAGAGTAACGGTGTCAATGTTATGTCAAATTCTAGTCCAAGGATTATGTCCAAGTAACGTTGAATCTTAAAATCACGTAAAGACAATTTCAGACTTGGAGCAAAGGTATTATAGCGATAATTATTTAGTCGGGTTTGACATTTAATGGGATTTGAATTGATCTCGAAGAATTTGACATTTTGGGAAGTTCCAGGGTTCTCGTGGGGGCGGAAGCATTTACATGTGATGCAAATCACGACGTCAGCGAAGTGCAAAGTAATGTAACGCAAAGGATAAAATGTGACGAATGTACCAACAAACCGGTTTAGCTACCAAAGGGTTTTAAAATGGTGCTGACTGTTTGTTTACAGTTTGAATTGCCACTGTCAAGTCCATTTTCATGGGGGATAATTTTTCACCAAAAATTATATCAATTGAGGCATCGTATAAAAATTTTTTGCTTAAATTGAGATCAGAGCTTGGTGATGACGATCGTGGCAGTGATGATGATGGTGGTAATGGTGGTGTTGTTGCACCTGGGCTGTCGTGGGCGATCCTAGCAAGTTGGCTCATCATTCTCAGATACTGACTACAATTTAGGTAGCCTATTTTTCAACTTTGATGCATAACTTCAGATTAAATATCCAAATACTAAAATTTATTCCTTCAGCTTTAGGCCAAAACTTTGCCCCTCTGCCTCTTAACAATTGATTTTGCCCTTAGACCTCACTGGAACCATGCTTCATACCTTAAAATATCAGTTTATGCTCCCTATAAACTGATATTTTGGATCACACATCAATTGTTCTGTTTTGAGGAAAAGTTGGTAGCCTGTAAGATAAATAGAGGATTTTGAAAATGTCATTTTGGACAAGAGCCACCTTCATTTATGAATTGAACGTAGAATTTGACTGATGCTCAACCATTTACAGCTGTTGTTTTGTTTGTTTCAGCTGATGCATTATGCAGTTTCCAACTCAGCAAACCTCTGATCTCAAAGTTGTTTGCACACAAACTCCTGCTTCATCATCAAAAGAAAGTTATGAGGAAGTAACCAGCAGGAAACCTAGTGAGTGCAAAGCATGGCTGATTATCTTAAAAAGAAACATCAGTGTTAAGACTGATTGCAACAGACTACATGTTATATTATTACCTTGAGAATTTATCCAGGTGATACTTTTGGCTATCCTTCTTTTAATCTCAGTTGAAATAAACACTGTTTTAAAACTTAGTTCTACTGGTTTTGCAGTTTTCCTTTCAAAAATTGTGTTCAGGGCAAAGCATTGGTTGCCAGATTCTGATTGACTATTGCAAAACCCTTTTCACAAAGTTTCACCTCGAGCCATGGAATGAAGAGCCAAACCTGAAATGGGGCAACAATGCTTCCATAAATAGGCAGGGTCATTCCCCAGTTTGCATCGGATGACCCATATCAAAATCTTAAATTCAGTGCACTGCGAAATTGACAGCCAATGAAGTGCGTCATGCATAATGCTAGACATGGTCAAATTTCTGTATGCCGCCAACAAGGATGACCCATTTCTGTGATTCTACTTTCCTATGTTGACTACTAGCCACTTGTGAATATAACTTGGATAATGTTTCTCTTCCATTGTTACTCTGTCTAATGATTAGTTTCAGAAGAGAAATAGCAGAGACAGAAATAAAAGCTTTAGATTTAACTCCAAATACTTAGTTCTTTCTAAAGCAAGGGTTACGGTCTTTTATAGACAGAGGCCAAACTGCTCGTTCTCAGGCATATCAGAGGCTGTAGACCAAGTTGTTGCTTTGAATCTTGAAGACAACCAGAGAAAAACAAGGCTTTTAGCTGATCTGATCTGCATATTTGATGGATTCAGGCCTCAGACACAACTCAGACATGAGTTCCGTTTTTAAGGATGGGCTTGCGTCATCATCATCATCATCATGGATTTGGAGTGTTAAGAACTTTGACTTGACTTGGACTTAGAAAGTTGTGGCTCACCAGCTTGTGAATATTGGTCATATTTGATCCGAAAGAAACATATGAGATAAAATACTAGCACAATAGAAAAATTTACAAAAGGACAAAATAGGTTACAGGATTTAAGTGCTAAATTTTCATTTTAGGAGCCAATTTTATTTTGTCATTGCAAATTGGATTCCAAGGCCATGCATAGTTCTTGCACCTGTGAATAAGCTGGTTCCCATGGCTTAGCTTTTGTTGGGCATTATAGAAATCTCGAGATTACAGTTAGATTACGATGAGCAGCAGTTTATGCACCTGTTCTGAAGCTCAAGCAGATGCTATGCAAATCTTTAAGGTCCAATCATCATAAACTACCAGTAACTGCAAATAACGAGCTTATACGCATGTAGTACATTATTAAGAAATATAAGCCAAGTTTTATTTTAAATTAAAATGTATGACTAACATATCGTGACTCTTTCAATTCATTTGTATCGCTAACTCTTGATTCATATTCTTTCGCTATGCACAACTGATGTTAAGTAGACTCTTGAAATAGTGTGTTTTATTATTTTGTAGAATCAGGTGGATATGTCAGATATCTGATCAGTCTTTTGGTATGGTTTACTTTTTTCAATGCTATGACAACAAGGGCTTGCATAAATGTTGCTATCGTTGTTATGGTAAATTCAACTGAACAACCTTCCGAGAATGAAACATCTGAAGAATGCCCAAAACCAGATTCTAACTCCAATGCAACGTACCATGAGGTAGTCGAGATAAATTACAAATCATAATATGCCTTCTTTTACTCATCAGATTGAAACTTGCTATTCAGGATTTCAGTGTTACAGTGATCACATACTTTCACTTCTTGTATTAGAATTGATTTGGGTTAATTAGATTAGAATCTAGTCCAGGGTTAACAGTTGGAAGATTTTCTGAAGACATTAACTTTCAAATGCCTTACATCTCATGACGGGTCATAGATTTGCAAAGTTTGAATTTTGCAGCTTGATTATTATGATTTCAATCATAGTCTGCAGATTCTTATAATTACCATTAATGTGTTTGTCTGCTTTAGTCTGGAGAATTTGAATGGACTGCAGATACACAGAGTAATGTCCTTTCTGTATTCTTTTATGGATATGTGATTGGCCAGTTACCTGGTGGCTACATTGCAGAACGATTTGGTAGCAAATTCATAATAGGTTGGGTTCTGCTTTCCTCGAGTATTCTTTCAGCAGTTTCACCCTTTCTTGCACGACTTGATGTCAGAGCCCTGATTGTGTGTCGCTTCTTCTTGGGTCTTTTTCAGGTAAACTGCAGAAATAATCTAATTTTAATAGAATTCCTCAATTACTTAAAATTTTTATTTCATCTGCCATATGTGCAAACCTAACTCTGATGTGTGGGTGACTGCCAGAAACACAGATGGAGCTGTGTTAGGGAAAGAATAAAATAATGGGTCTGAACTAGGATTTAAAAGTTGATAATGAATTGTTGAGTCATCGTGCTGTATGTGGCAGTTGGTTCCATGTACATGATGCACAGCGTCTTTAAGTGCTGGATCTCACTAGTGAGTGTCCTGAACCTAGGTTTTTATGGCAAGCCACTGCAAGAAAAATTGCAGCAGAGGGCAGTATGGGGTTATCTGGTTGTGAAAATGTGATAGAAGGCTGATATTCAGTTATATAGAAAAATGAAGGATACTGTGTTAAACTCAATGAGTGCACTGCTCATTGAGCGGCATCTAAAGATACGCTAATGCAGTTTCATGCGTTTTCAATCAGCGAGAAACATGCAACATCCTGAGAAGATGATAGAAAGATATGAATAGCACCCATCATCTTTCTGTCGTAAAACATGACTGTAATCCCTAGTACATTTTTGTAATGAGTCTGGAATGTGCTGCTAATGGATATTCCATGTTGAGTCAGGTATGAGCCACTTAATTAGGGTTGCATACTATTTGTAAGCATAAAAACTGAAATATGCCTTGTGACCACTTTCAGCTTTTAAAATTATCTGCAAATGCAAATGAGACCAGATGAACACAAATGGTAGTCCTGTGTGGTTTATTTTTCTTGTTGTATGATTGAGAAATCAAAGGTTTAAACTGTTGGGGTTTTGTCTCCAAAGTTCTTTTATGAGTAACAAACTTTAATGTGTGGCTGCTAGAGTTTTATCATTAATATAATAAATTTTAATGCTAGCATTGCAAGACATGTGAGCTAGTTTTGGTATTTGTGTGTGTATTTGTTCAAGGGACCTCTCTTCCCAAGTACGCATGCTCTTTGGGGACTTTGGGCACCACCTTTGGAAAGAACCAGATTAGTGACTCTATCTTGGTCTGGTAAAGACTTTACTTTGCCAAGGAGTTTTCTTACAGACTTTTCGTTTTCAGATATCATTAACAGTGATTTAGTTTACTTTTGCATATATAGACTGTTTTGTTTTTGAGCTTAGTTAGATGCTCTGAGCGCAATGAACTACGAGTTCTTAAGGTTTAAATGATATAGTCAGTCTTAGAGTTTTCAATCTAATATCACGAGTTACTTAAATTTGGCATGATTGATGATAATGCCTATCAGTACATTATAGGCATGTTCAGTATCAGAGATACCTAGTACACAGCGTTGTTCAGTCAGCATTAAGCAGAATGAGCCAAGTTGAAGGGCTGGTTTGTTCCACTGCAAGATCATTCGGGATGAGGGGGAGAAGACCTGAGATTCAAATGTCAGTATGCAAAAGCCAGATAGCAATAACAACACTGTGTTACAGAATGCAACATCTGGTGATGAAGATCACAAGGCTGAGTGAAGATGCACAGCTTAGCAAGCTGTGCAGTCAGGAACATCTCCAGCTCACACAACTATTGAAATGGTCAGCAATGGTCAGCAGTCATAGGACAGTGTGTCACTTTGACTCAGGTCTTTCTCAGGTCTTTTGCTTCTACATGTGCAAAAAAAACAGAAATTGTGCAGCACTAGTTGAGTACTGATTACTGTCATTCAATCTGAAAGAAGGGAGCACTGAAGATGATGGCTTTGTAAGGATCTGGGCAAGACAGGATGGAGAAGTGTTCCAGGAAGATAAGTTCTGCTGCATTATTTTGGTCATATTTCATCAATTGCAGTAAGCACTCCTTCCCAGTTTTCCACAGATCTTTTCACCAAGTGGTTTGCTCAATCTTTACGATATTCTCATTTTTAATTTTCTAAATCGGTGGTCATCAATAATGTTTATTACTGTATTCAATAATATGTTTCCTTTCAGGTGCTACTGCTGGCGATTTGTTTGGACTTGCTTTGACAGGCTATCTTTGCAGTTTAGATGTTCTTGATGGGTGGCCTCTACCATTCTATGTGTTTGGTCAGTTATTATATCACCATTTGTAGTGATCTGTTCATTGACAGTAGTGCAGGACTATTATGTATGCATGGATTAGTGAATGCAGTGTTTGTCACCATGGCTGGCTTGAGATCGGAACGGGGAGCTCGCTGACTTATTCTGGGCCTACCCTGTGAAGAAGATCGTGTACGTAATTCTTTCCTCTACCAGGAGCCAGTGCAGTGCCTCTTGTATGTCATGATGATGATAATAATAATAATAATTTTAAAAAATAAATAAATTTGAAAAATAATAATAATAATAGAGACCAGCGGTGCCTGGAGCAAGGAAGGTGTGGAGTTCATCTCTGAATTGGGAAGCTGGACAACAGGTGCAACCCATGATCTGCTAGAGACCTCTTACTTGTTCTAGAAGATTTCGGTGGCTGTTCAATGAGAAAAAGCCATTTGTCTCTCTGGAACATTGCCATCATGCTTTGAGCCTTCTGGAGATGGCGCCTCCGACATTATTTAAATAATTTATTAAAACTGGAATAATATTAATAAATAAATAAATAATAATAATAAGAGTAAATAATAATAATGATGATAAGATTTACGTGCCAGACATCAAACCTGAATCATAGGAAATTTCAAGATTCTTCAAACTACATGAGAATTTTGGCAAGCTGGCCATGATCTGGGTGGCACAGTTGAAAACAGATTGAAGCTGTTTGGTGATGCAATGGTTATTTTATTAAAATGTAACAGCCATAGGCCCCTAATCAGTGTCTCATAGATTCATTACATTGATGTCTGAGATCTGTGTTGCATTTCACTGTAATCCACACTTTGTTTCCTTCTGAACAGGTGGTTGCAGCTTCATCTTCTTTGTTCTTTGGATGCTTGTCTATAATGATCCTGAGCACCAGACGTGTTTATCTGAGGCAGAAAGACAATGCATCATCATGCAGATTCATGGATCCAAGCAGGAACCGGTTAAGTTGTCTTCCTTTGAATTGTAATATCAGAACACAAGCACCAAATCAAGAGTACTCCTCTGAGGCACTCTTGCAGTAGCTGACGTAGAAGGGCAGTCCTCTGAACTTACCCAAAGAGGCAGCGATGTGTATGAAATGTTGGCAAATTCATTTTTCTTGGCCTTGGCACATAAGTTTGGATGGCTTGTCCTCTCCCTTGCTGTCTGGCCTTCCCAATGATGGTATATGGTCAGTGGGCTCATTGTATAGCTGAGTTTATTAGGGGGTGTTAGTGAGCATTCGACCTTTAGGTTGAGAGTTCAGCATGCTGACCAATCAACTATCATGCATCCAATAGCAAATGACCTGACTGAAAAAATCTAAATTGTGATTATTACAAACTTCTACTTCTGACTTTGTGTGTAGATTGAATTGTTGACTGTGGAAAGATAAATGTATGTATGGTGTGTTCACACAGTGCACCATTTGTGCTATTGTCCTGGATAAGAGCGAGGTCACACTCACGACTGTTACAAAGTGTGCCTTCAAGGGACAAAAGTTTCACCACTATCCTTTCTTTGCAGTGTGTGAATGATAGCAGTTATAGCCTTTTAAACTTTCGGCTAACGTGCTACTTTTAGTGTCTGTGATTGTTAACGATTTAAAATTTAAGTAAATTTGTTGCTTATGATTACTTAGAAGCTTGGTGCATATGATGATTTTCTTGTGCCTTTGCCTACATATTTGTGTTTTTTGTTTTTACTTTTACAGAAGTATTCTAGTCCACCTTGGAGATCCATTCTAACATCTCGACCATTCTATGGCCTTCTTCTTTATTCCACGTTTAATGGAATGTCCTACTATGTTATTTTCACCTCTGGACCAACATACATGAAACGGGTTCTCAATTATGACATCAGTCAGGTCAGATTATCTTCACCTGCAAAAGCAACATTCTCACATCAAAACAATACTTATTCCCCCCCCCCCCCCGAGTCTTTTTAAATGTATGAATTGTTTAATGTCTTAATTTTAACATCTTATTGTTTAATGTTCTAATGTATAAAATATATTGTGTCCGGGTTTGTCAGTTTGTTTCGCATTATTCCTCAGTTTCGTGTTTCTGGGCTTCTTGAGAGGTTGGCTAATTGAGTTGTCTTCATACCTATCCACTGAGTTATAGAAACTGATGTTCTTTTGTCATCAGAACATGATTCTTCTACAGGTAGGGTTAAGCAAAACTTAATGTGAGAAATTTTATACACATATTCTGTCTTGTATGTCATTTTCCTCTGAAAGCTGAATGACGTGAATCTTCAAAGTATTTCTTATTCTTTCTGTGAATCTTCAAAGTATTTCTTGTTCTTGCATTTATTGTCATGAAACAAAGAATCATTGAACTTACTTAGTTTTATTTTTTATTAGCTGGAGTTATTTATTTTGTTTCCATCAATGTGTTTCAGGATGGTATTCTAAATGCCGCTCCCTACTTGTCAAACTTTTTCTGTTCTATTGTTGCTGGACCAATTGTTGACTTCATATTGGCCAGACGGTGGTTGTCAGTCACAGCAACTCGGAAGGCTTTTACTCTGACTGGTTTGTGAAGTTTAACTTTGAGAGGAACAGCCGTGCTCATTTAGTGAATTGATCTTCTGGATATTGACCTGAGTGTGGCTCGGTTTTGGTGTGCCAATGGTTGATGCCTTGTGCAGCAGACACCAGCGCGATAGAAGTTAATAATTAACTAACTAAATAACTCGTAGTAGTAGTTCCGCAGTTTAACGACAGCTTATGGCATCAAAGGCCGTTGCCGTCGCCCTCCTCCTTTATCCAGGCTTGGGACTGGCACTACCCCCAAACAAGGCAGTGGCGGAGTTTAAATAACTCGTGGTTAGAATTCCGTCATGCAAGGCTGTAGCTTGGCTTGAATCCCAGTGCGAACCTGCTGTGTAAGTTGGTGAATTGCTGTTCTGATATCTGTTCCTCAGTGAAGACAGTCATGCCTACAAGGACTATGCCTTGTAAATTATGAAAGATTGGTTCATTTATATTGCCTTACCGTTCTTTATCTCAAACAGGTCAAAGGATGAAAATGTGATTGTTCTTTATGCGTATATTTCTGCATTTAGATATTTAGTAATTTATCCGAACAAACTTAGTACTAAGTAAGAAATGTTTTAATTTTAAATTCACTGATTTACCAGATAATCTATTCATTATTCTTTTTCAGCCTTAAGATTTGGGTACTTTACAGTTTTGTGGGGCTTTGCAAAGGCTCGGCTTAGAGTGAACTTTATTTAGCTGATGTTCTGTAGAAATCTGGTAGTTGTTTTGTTTTCTGCTCAGGTGGTCTTCTTAGTGCTGGGTTTATCGTTGCCATGGGTTATGTTGACTGTGATCGTACGTTGGCCGTTGCATTTCTGGTTGTATCTTGGGGTTTTGGCGGCTTTGCATTGGCTGGACCAAGTGTTAGCGCCATCGACATTTCACCGCAGCACGCTGGTTAGTGTTCTGTGCATTAGGAGTATTAGCTAATAACCTCTTATTATATGCAACAGCAGAAAAATAGTTTTATCTTGACACAGTTCACAAATGATCTGTAAACTTTTATGTACATATATTATCTTCATAATAAGAGCCTTAGATGTGTGCTTGGTCCATTTAGTACATATAGCTACCCTTTAGTTACAGCAAATGTTCATAAATTGTTCCTCAAGACATTTGGATCTAATTTATTTAGTTCAGTTAAGTTTCATTTTTCTTATCCAATTTTTGTTTTATTGTTTCTTTGTTAGGAAGTGTGATGGGATTGGTGAATACGTTCAATAATTGTGGTGGATTTTTATCCCCAATTTTTGTTCTACAGCTCACGAAAGGGAAGGTAAGGAAACTATTTGTCACTGGTAAACAATTAATCATCAATCTTGTGTTAATACAATTTCCATTTTCACTTGATACAAACAACATGATGATACTGCCTGCAAACAATTTTGAAACTACAAAATCAGTTTTTATTGCTTGAGAAACAGCGTAATCTATCTGGAAGAGATGACTGAGTTTCCGGCTAAGGTTGATTAAAAGTTTATGGTAAGAGATACAGAATTTGGTGGTATATGTTAACAAGTATGCATGCACTATACCGAGCATTCATGTTTGAAGACTCCTCTATTCTGGTAATTAATTTATCTAGCCTTGACCTTTTGAGAACTTCAGTGGATTGATTGAGAACTTTGAGAACTTTAATTAGATAGATGATTTGGATTCTGTGATGGTGGGAGCCCAAAAACTATTTGAAGGACTGTCTAACACATTACTTTGATTAGTAACAGCCTTCACTGGAACTTAAGTTAAACCTTTGTGTCTCCACTGGATTACTGAAACAGGCCAATTCATATGTCAGGCTGTCATTGTGTGCAACCTTGCCAGAGATAAATGCTAGTGGATGAGCTGAGGCAGTAGATATTAATATCCTGTCATATCATCAAAATAGAGATGTTCTTAAATGAGTTAAAAATTTGAAAGGAACCATTTAAATCCCATATATACAGGTAAATGTTCCAGTTACATGGTCAAAGACTTTGTCTTAGAAGTCTGTTGCTAGGCTGCTGTTGTGTGAGCAGAATATATTTGGTCTATTTCAACAACAGGCTAGTCAGTTCCAGTGGCAGAAGGTCTTCTTCATGACAGCAGGCTTCACTGGTGGTGCGGCCATTAGTTACACAATTCTCGGTTCTTCGGCTGAACAAAAATGGTCAGTTGGGAAAGACACGAGCATCCACTTGCAGCAAGATGATGATGAAGATGATGATGAAAGACGGCTGCTTCTTAGCTCAACAAATAATCATTCCTGAAACGTGTCTACACTCAAACTGCACTGGCTTCGATGGTTAAAACGCAGTTTCAATTCATCAGTCATAATGCACTTGAAATAAATCATTAGAAGGATATTGCATGAAGTGCCTATTAGCTATTCTGGTCTAATGTTAAAACTACATAGTGCCTCTACAATAACACACAAGGCATCAAGCAGTGACATACCACCACCTAACTATACTCTGGTCAATTCCATGAGGTCAGTGAGACAGAGCAGACCAAAGGAATAAATTCATTTCTTTCCAGTATGATTCCTTAGTCTTACTGCTACTTAAGTAAGCATCAAGTATAGCATGATCCTTATCAAGGGCTTTCTGCAACTGAATATTCCTAAGTGCTTTAACAGTCATTGTGCACATTATCAGTGTACTGTATTTGATGAACAGTTGTGATGCACTCAAGGGTTTATTATACTGTTTGATAATTAATGTGCCACATTCTTAATCCTAATGCACTTGGTGGTTCAGATGTGGGTATAGCTTGACCTAACATCAGCCTTTTCTGAGGATTTGAACTGAACTGGCTTCGCAGTTTAGTGAGGTCGACTCAAAGCACCAAATGACACACTGCTGTACACTTGGACTCTTCGTGAGACAAGAATTGCCTTTTAGCATGTGGATAGGTTTCCTTTATTAACAGAAGAAGTGCTCCTTAACTGACTCGTGTCAAAGGGGTATGTGTTTGCTTGCATTATATAACTGCTGATGGGTGGGATGTAGTAAGTTGAGTCGTTATTTATAAAGCATATTTTAAGTGTACCTGGCCTGTGGCAGGGATCTGTTCTTCTGTTCTATGAAATTGCTTTCCAGGGTCATTGTAATTTTTGGGTTGATGGTGGCCATGAAAACATGCAATATCCCTACCCAGTGCATTTTCTAGATATCAGAGTGGCCAGTGCTCTTTGCTTGGCTTAAATGGTTCTTCTGCCTGGAATTCCCTTGATCAGTATGTCCATGATGCCACTGTTCAGTCTGTGCTGTTCAATCCAAAATGAAAAGTGATCCCTTTCTGTTTTGGACTTCATATTTAGCCTGTGGTTATTGTTGTTAACATTATTATAGACAGAGCTGAGTCAGCTCGTTGTTTAAAGACGTTCTTATTTCCCTGGGGTTCTCGTGCTGGAAGCGCCTCTGAGGGGTTTGTTCTGTAGGAAGCGCTATATAAGTTATCAAATACAATACAATATTATATTCATTTTTATTGTACTTTTTTATTACTTTTTTATTACAAAGGCCAACAGGGGTGTGACGTTAAGTTTTTGTTTATAAATGTGCTTCTCTTTGTGCCTTAATTTCAGGATGGAACTTAGATTTTCATATTTAAAATTGTTTCTGTAAATTTAGGAAATTTTATTGGGCAATTTAATTGTTGAATCAGATTGAAGTGATCTGAAAATAAGTTCCATATTTCAGGCTGTTTTCAGTGCAATATTGTCTGAATTTTGTTCAGGCCATTTATTGCCATTGTACCAAAAATAAGTCATAGTTATAAAATAATATATTAAAGACTGGATGGGAAAGCAAAACATTTAAATCTGTTCAGCCACTACTGTATGTTTTTAAAGAATGCCCGATCACAATTTCTGCGTCGAACCATTGTTGATTCATTAATCCTTGATAATTATAATCATTACTTGGATCATTATTTGGAATTATTAAGTTTGTTGTTACGTAGAGCATTGTTTTGTATTTTGTAGGTTCTTGTTTTTAGATTTGTTACTTTGGATTATGAGTTGTTTTTTTGAGTCATTGTATAAGATAGCAGTTCTCCAAGAGTTTGTGGTCCCTGAAGCGCTTGGACATGAAAGCATGCCTTTGCTTAACAGTTTTTTTGTACATCATTATACAAATTATAATTGTAAAGAAAAATACTGGCAGAAAATATTTCAGAGTAACTTTAACTGAATTATTTTACGAAAAACACAACTCAACAAATTTAACAAATTTGCAAAATCAAGAAAGTTTCATTCCCAAACCTTTTCCTTTGGAATGGGAAAGTGACAAGAGTCGCTTGGTATTGATGATGGAACACTGCCTGAGGCCTTTAGGTAATGGAACAGCAGTGTTCTGCATAGATATGGAATTGCTGGTTTACAGTTTTTATTAGGATGAGCTAAGACAAGTGTGTGTTTACTTTCATTGTTCAAGATGTTTTAATGATGATGAGTTCACTAATTAAGACAGATTTCTTGGAGATTTAATGTATAAGATGTGCAACGATATTTAGGGTCATTGTTTAGAATGTTTTAAGTCTAGGTTGTTTTCATAGTTAGCATTTAAGATAGCAGATATTTTTATAATCATTTAATTGAATGTGTTAAGTCCTTTAAATCCTCTTTCTTGGTCATGATATTTTAATATTATTTTATTTTGTCTTTAGAATGTTGTGGTTTTTGTTTATTGTTTAGAAACTGCGTATCCCAGTGAACATTTATTCTGGTGTAAGAGTTTATATTTTAGCTTTACCAATGTTTTTTACATTTTGTTGGGTGATATAAAATCACTGATCTGTCAATGTAGTCTGTGATTTGGGTGTATAATAGTCATTACGGACTTACAAACGTCAGTCATTTTGGTGGCTGCATCATGTTGTTGATATGATGCTGGCAAGAAAAATGAAGTTAAGCCCCATCAAGCCTGGTTAATACAAGTACTTGAATGCATACACTAAGCCCAGTTAGTATGTAAATGTACATGTTTTTCTATTATGACCATATGGCCTCAACCCTGCTCATTTTCCAAGGAATTGATTGCGTGAGATCCTTCACTACCGCTGCCCGTTTGAATGGGCACCACGCCATGTAAGGTCCCCGTGTATGTGCACTTGAATGCCAACGCCTACAATTCCTCGCTCAGGCGATGGACACATGGCGTGTTAACCAATGTCTTACTGTTAATGCATGCAGGTGGTGGAAAAGTACAGGCTGTGCTTGGTGGAAAACTTGGATTTAGATTTGAAAGACTTGCCAGAACAAAAGTGATGTGGATTAGGCAATTGAGTTTACTGATATTTTTAGAAATCTGAGTAGCCCAGTGAACTTTTTTCTAGTGTAACAGCTTATGGATTAGGTTCATTCCTGACTTTTATGAAACTGCTTTTAGGTTAAATATTTAGTCAATTTTTCTGTATAACTGATGAAATCTGTGCTTTTAATGTTACGGAAACAGCATACCAAGTATAAATTGCTATTTTTCTTTTATTACTGAATATAAATATTATACTTAAAATGTATCTTTGTTAAACTTCTGTAACTACATGTACTTAGTAGGACTACTAATAAATGTGCTTATTGTTCTAATGTTCTTCTGATCATATGCACAGCCTCCCACCCCGTGGTATAACCACTGGTGTTGTGAAATGTATCTGGCAGAAGTGTACTTGTACCCAGTGTTTAACAATCGACATATTGTGGCTGCCAGGGCCGTTGACCTCGAACTTAATTACCATACTCTAGCAGTGTTGCAGCTCGCTGTTGTGAGACTGACGCGGACTTTCACACAGAGAGCGCCTAACCGAGTAGTTTTATTGTACAAGTTGCACCGTATAAATTTGTTTATTCGGTGCAGGATATAGTAAACCTGTTGAACGTGTTCACTCAGTGCCAGTGGAATTAGTTAATATGACCAAAAGTTGAAACAGAGCCATAATACTCTCACATCTTTCTAGCTGCAGTGGCACTTACTCATTTTGTTGCTTCATTTTTCTCATTTCTCTCAGCTTAAACACAACTCGCCCTAACAGTTCTTCTGCCCCTTCTCAGGTCTTCTTGACATGGCATCTCTGGATAACATCTCTGATTTGACACAACGCTCGTGAATAAGTCAGTACCCTGCCAGGGCGCGCTTAGCTTTAAAGTATTGCTTTTGAAATTTTGAGTTTATGATTACGATTATGAGCGTTTTGCTTCAAAACATTCATTAAAATACTCCGATATTCACAGAATTCAGTAGCCTAATGGAGCGTTTTTGTATCACAAACTAAGAATTACCTTAACCTATAGGTGCCCTGAGCAGGCTTACTGTGACTGTCTTTCCTATGAGAACGCTAACGATTTGTGATTTAGAGTTCGTAAACAAGTGAAGCAGTCCATATTCCACATTAACCGGAACAGAGCGAATTTCAATGGGAAGATATTAAGGTTCTCCGATACGGACAGTGCAGCGGAGGAATGCGAACTTTGAAAAGGTTGGGAATAAATGATCGGATCACGTCAGACAGACTCGACCAGATGTTTCTACTCCAAAACCTCTGGCCTCGCAGACTGAGCGCAATCACAAACGCACAACAGTCGCGTAGGCCTAAGAGACTTGAGATTTCGAGTGTGTTCGACTTCAAAAGAATTCGTAGAAACTGCTGGTAAAATTCTACTTGATCGCCCGTTGTATGCAAAAGCAGTGTGAGGACCGATGAGCGCCTGAAAGAGTGCTGTGAAAATGTCATCTTAAATATAGACATACTACTGTAGTATGCTACATAATTATTCTGATTTAGACCACAAATAAAGTGGTTAAAAGTCAGAATGGGTAAGTGAGATTCTACGGACCTTCGTTGAGAATCCCACGGAAATGACCTTCATAATGGCCAAACTATGGCATTCAGGTCTCTTAGACCTTTACTTCTTTAGTATCAGTCTTATCCTGAAATCACTCTACTGGATGAAAAACCCGGAATGCACCCACTTTAAAGTTCTTTCCCTAATCTATTACTCTCTCCAATTTTCCCAACCTATTTACCTTCGCAGACTATGTACTATCCAATCGAACCGCTCTACTCGCATATCCTCTTACCCCATCTTAAGTTCTCTATCCGGTCCATACATACACTTCACCTCGACTTTGGAACGATCTCCCTCCTGAATTTCGCAGATTCTCTGCTCCTTTATCACTTCCATCGTTCACTCTTTCTATCACTGCTTAGGAATTCCATTCCAAACTGAAGTCCCACCTTTCTAAGGAAACCCACCCTGATCAGTCTTCCCATTTCTCTCAGCTTAAACCCAACCCACCCTAGCCTCCTATCCCCTCCTCTGTCTGGTCTCCTAGCAACCGGACTTGGTTCTTGACATGGCATCTTTGGATAACCACACGGACTTGACGCAGCGCTCGTGAATAAGCTGGTGCCCTGCGGTTACCTTTTGAGAAGCGCTTTAGAAATTTCGAGTTTACGATTACAATTTTTTAAACGCTTCACACTTTTTGCCCGACGACTATTACACCTAACATAGGTCGTACGGCCCGTACGATGGAGCCAAACAAATTAATACTGATAAAATGTTCCGTTTTAGGAGCGTACATATAGGCTGCTATACTTTTTAGATATCCAGGGTATCACTTGATTAGTCAACTCAGCAAGAAAGGCGGCTAACATTTACTGGCCGTGGACTGTAGGCCTATACCCGAGTTACAGGTATCGTTTTACTCAATACAAGAGCTTCCTAAGGCAGGACTCCTCCGATTCATTTCAACCAATCATTAAACATTATATGCGCCCTACATGAAGTCGGCCTTGACAATGAAGGAGCCTACACTAGAAGTTTCTGTGCGCTTGTGATGACTAGCAGACAGAAATAATTCCCCCTCAGTGACTCAGATCTCTCCCATTGAGATGAATTATAATTAATCCTAGCCATCACAGGCTCCTTCCCACAGGTATTTTTTCACCCCTACTGCTCCCAAACACAGTTAAATCGCACGCTGCAGTGTTGCTGTGTGTGAATCAGTTGGAATATTTCCCCTTGAGCGTGTAGGTGTTGATCCAGATTTCCGAGAGGCAGACGGTGGAATGGAACCGGAAGAAGATGATGAGAGGGACGCAGAGGTCGCGAATGATGCTCCAGGCACTGCTGCCGTAGAAGTCCGAGTGGATCGGAATGTTCTCGGCCTTCTTCACCTCGAAGATGCAGACGATCCACAGCGACAGATTGCACAGCAGAAGAAACACAACGACCGACCGACCCGGCTTCTGCTCGGCCTGGACGCGGTCCCGGGAGCGTCTCTGCAGCGCGTCCGTGATGAAGACGGTCTGCAGGGCCGACTGAGCGATGGCGAGGACCGAGCAGGCGAAAGCCAAGACGGGGACTGGTTGGCCGAAGCTAATGTTGGCAATGGACGACACCAGATGAAAGCACTCGAGGCTGAAGACTCCGCACAGAGAGATGAGCAGAAGCGACGGATCGAGGGAAGATGCGCCTTCCTCGCGGAAGAATCGCAGGTGCTGGAACTGGAAGAAGGCGAGGACGACGCCGACGAAGACCAGGAAGAGGAGGAGGATCTCGGTGCCGAAGAAGAGGATGCTGGACGAGTCGGTGCCATAGAAAGACAGTCGATCGCCGAAGACAAAATAGCAGCTGACGGCGACCATCGTCAGCACACTCACCAACAGCCCGACGAACAGACCCTTGTTCGCCTTGTTACAGTTGACTGATTCCTCTGCGCTCCGATCACCCTTCCGGGCGGAAGAGGAAGTGATGGGCGCCAACGACAGTTGCTGCTGCTGCTGTTGCTGCGGATACAGGCAGCCTACGTTGCGATACATCTTGTAGGCGACTGCGGCTGCAATGAGACTGTACTCGATCGTACAGGGAAAGAGGTAGGGAGCTGCCTTCCAGACCAAAGACGACTCGTAATCACAGGCGACAGATACTGTAAGTATTGTGAGCAAATATAAGCAAATCAGAGGTTATGTAAACAAAATTCTGTTAATATAAATGTACACGGTTTTATATAGCCACCGTATACGGCCCCGAGCCTGCTAATTTTTCCAATGAATTAATCGGGTGAGATCCTTCACCACCGCTGCCCGTTTGAATGGGCGCTACACCATTTAAGGTCCCCGTGCGCGAACTGTGCTAGCCCGAGATTCAAATCTCTGAAATAAGCCACTATCGGGTTGCGAGCCGGGATCCTCGCGCACAGTGGCTCCTTGGCATACGCGTTTACCGATGTAGCTAACTAGGCCATGGCAGCAAAAATTGTATGGCCACACAGACAGACGCCGTGTCACAACATACAGTAAGGGTCGGGCTACAAAGCTGTAGTGTCCATTAGTGTCTAATATTACTATGTTCGCATAAGTAGGTCTAAGACGCAGTGGAAGGCACGGTTTAAATAGGCCTACAGTTCCCTATGGTCCAGGCAGTTCAGTAACGTTGATAATGCAATGACAAGGACAACGATGATGATGAGGTGGAGACTGTAACGATGACGACTAGGATAATATGCTATTAGTGTTAGTGGTAGTAGTGGTGGTGGTGATAAATATGACATCTCTTACGTATGGATGGATGGATGGATGGATGGATGGATGGATGGATGGATGGATGGATGGATGGATGGATGGATGGATGGATGGATGGATGGATGGATGGATGGATGGATGGATGGATGGATGGATGGATGGATGGATGGATGGATGGATGGATGGATGGATGGATGGATGGATGGATGGATGGATGGATGGATGGATGGATGGATGGATGGATGGATGGATGGATGGATGGATGGATGGATGGATGGATGGATGGATGGATGGATGGATGGATGGATGGATGGATGGATGGATGGATGGATGGATGGATGGATGGGATGGATGGATGGATGGATGGATGGATGGATGGATGGATGGATGGATGGATGGATGGATGGATGGATGGATGGATGGATGGATGGATGGATGGATGGATGGATGGATGGATGGATGGATGGATGGATGGATGGATGGATGGATGGATGGATGGATGGATGGATGGATGGATGGATGGATGGATGGATGGATGGATGGATGGATGGATGGATGGATGGATGGATGGATGGATGGATGGATGGATGGATGGATGGATGGATGGATGGATGGATGGATGGATGGATGGATGGATGGATGGATGGATGGATGGATGGATGGATGGATGGATGGATGGATGGATGGATGGATGGATGGATGGATGGATGGATGGATGGATGGATGGATGGATGGATGGATGGATGGATGGATGGATGGATGGATGGATGGATGGATGGATGGATGGATGGATGGATGGATGGATGGATGGATGGATGGGATGGATGGATGGATGGATGGATGGATGGATGGATGGATGGATGGATGGATGGATGGATGGATGGATGGATGGATGGATGGATGGATGGATGGATGGATGGATGGATGGATGGATGGATGGATGGATGGATGGATGGATGGATGGATGGATGGATGGATGGATGGATGGATGGATGGATGGATGGATGGATGGATGGATAGATAGATAGATAGATAGATAGGATGGGATGGGATGGGATGGGATGGGATGGGATGGGATGGGATGGGAGGATAGGAGGGAGGGAGGATGGGAGGGAGGGAGGGAGGGAGGGAGCGAATATACCTTCTCCGTGATGTCCATTGGTTTCCATCGTGGTGTTCGATGAGGAGTGTGGGTTGACTTTTAGGTCTCTGTGACATTCGGCTGCAGTCGTAGCAAACCAGACGCAAACATTGGCAGCAACCATGTGCATCAGACCAAACCTCACACCGACCTTATGCACATTGACGACGATCTGCAAACAACAGGCAGAGTTTGGATGACTCTGTTTAGCCGGCGCCAATGACAGTGTGTGTACACAGAACATTAGTGCCTTTGAATGTAAACGCCGGTAAATTGATAGCTACATTTATACATACATGCATACATATAGACACATACATACACACGCATACATGCACGCATACATACATACATGCATACATATACAACAGAGGCAAAGACACCATGCAAGCCATTCTGCGCTTTTACAATCAATCTGCACTGAAGTCTATTCCATGTGGAAATAAATGAACCTTCCACCAGCAAGCGGCTGAATCACCTGTAGGCCTATAACTGGGATATAATTTTGTATTGAAAACAAAATGATATCAGAAGATCGAATTGAATGAA
The DNA here is from genome assembly GCA_964023275.1 of Norana najaformis. NCBI lineage: Eukaryota > Metazoa > Annelida > Clitellata > Crassiclitellata > Hormogastridae > Norana > Norana najaformis. The sequence goes on along the minus strand of OZ029913.1, from coordinate 20,325,577 downwards.
ACCTTGTGATACTTGAATATGAAGAATGTCTGCAGGAAGACGAAGATCACGTGCAGAATAACAGTAGCGATACTAAAAGGTCCTTGACATCGGAACGTGATCTGTCCGTTTTCGATGTACTGAACGAGATGAAAGCCATCGTGGATCATGCTACCTGTTCCGAATCCTACAATGCACAATCACACGCTGTCCGCGGTTCATCAGCTGATTTCAGTTGGCCTATATATGTATACCACTCCATTCGGTTAACTACTTCCTGACAGCTGTCCTGACGACCATTTATGTGATGGTGACCAACGCCAATCCCTTTCATTTGATAGTTCCATGTCTTTTCCTGCTGTCCAACTACTTGCCTCTGTTTTTAACGATGTTCAGTCTTGAATGGCTAGTAATAAGTTTCTTCTGAATCTTTCTAAAACTGAATTTCTTCTCAAAGGTACAAGCCAGCAACTCGGTAAATCTGATGGCCTTACCTCTGTTCAGTTGGATGGCTTACTTATTAACTGCACCGAATGCGCACGCAGTTTGGGTGTTGTGTTTCACTCCACGATGTCATTTTCTAGCAGTGTGCAGGCCAAATGCAGCTCACCTCAGTTTCACATACGAGATATTCAGGAATTAAGCCAATCTTTTATTCATTTCACTTGGGCAGAAAATTCATTCCAAAATCTGCTTATAGTTCACAAAGTACTATTATTTAAGTCGGCCGACCTATCTTGCCAATAGGTTTTGCACTCGATCAATAGACACTGCAAGCAACTCGTGCTGTGCCCCGTACCCGAACAGTGTTGGGCTCTTGAACCTTCTCGATAACTGGTCCAAAGCTTTGAAATTCACTGCCCGTTTCAGTTCGTTCTGTCAGTTCTTTGATGTCATTCAGGTTTAAACTAAAGATTCATCTTTTTCAAATTGCTTATCCAATTGCTTATTGCTTAGTTTGGCTTCTGGTTTCTCTGAACTATTCGAATTCGACCAGGCTTCTCCAACGATTATGATTTTTGATTGCGATTTCACTTGAAGCGACCATCAACTGATGCCTTGAGCATAATGATGATGGCGCTATAGACGTCTTTAGATTAGATTGTAAAAGATTAGAATATAATTAAGCTGATCATTTTACACATTATTAGTTTAGTATTTCTTCTCAGAGGATCAATATTTTAACTCGAGCAGATTTTCTAATAAAATTTGAGCGTACAATAAATGTAAAATGTAAAGGTTTTATGCAGCGACCGTAAGTCCTCGACCGTGCTCATGTTTTAATGAATCGATCGGGTGAGATCCTTTATCATCGCTGCCCGTTTGAATGGGCGCCAAGCCGTTAGAGGTCCCGAACACGTACCGTACTAGCCAGAGATTCAAATCTCTCAAATGAGCCACCACCGGGATGCGAACCGGGGATCCTCACGCACAGAGGCTGCTTGGCGTACGCATTTACCGATGTAGAGCAGTGAATGTGATGATATCTTAATGGCTGTTCTAGCTGATTGAGAGATATCGCTTCTTAGTTTAATACATTAATTTGTCGAGGTATATGTATAGGTTCTCGCGGTACTTTTGTGACTTACAGTACGTTTATTCCGGTGCAAAATTCTCATGAAATGAAAACAAAAGAGAACTGGATCTTGACCTGGACCCGACCCTTTTGCCTAGCGATTTTGTTTTGACTGAGCGAATAAGCTGGTTCCCGTGACTCAGCTTTCTTTGGGCGCTGTAGAAATCTCGAGATTACGATATAGCCATTCTTCATCCAACTGCTCTGTCATCCTGTCACTACCTTTGCCAGTTTGTTGCCAAATTTCTAGGAGATAATTAGGGGCCTACACCCGTGTGCCCTTCTTTAGACTTGAGGTATAATATTCCAGTCGATTCCTGGGAATATGCCGCATCTGCCTGATTCCATGATGTATGTTGCAAGGGAAGGCTTACCGATAGCACCCAGTCGGAGGTAGAAATTAACCCCTGGGGCGCCGAATGAGATGTCGCGCTGTCCTTTGTTTTTGAGCGGAAGCACGTGACTGTTCAAGATGGCGGCCGCAGTCGTCGTTGAGCGAGTAACTGTTTCAACGGACAATAACAAACATTTTCCACTGCAACTATTCGACTATGTCCATGTAATGTATTATACTGTAATGCATAGACCTAATTACGACAATTTACATAGCATCGTAAGCAGCGAGCTACTTTCATAGGCTGCTTTACAATGTAATTTGTCAGTGCAAGTGCTAAGAGTCAGTGCAAGTGCTAAGAGTCAGTGCAAGTGCTAAGAGTCAGTGCAAGTGCTAAGAGTTAGTACAGGTGCTAAGAGTCAGTGCAAGTGCTAAAAGTGTGGTAAGAGTTAGATAACAGACAATTTTTTCAACGTTGCTTGAAAACGTGAACACTGTACCTCTGAATAAATGCCCGGAAGGCTGTTCCACGCGCATCGAATTCGCAATTAAACTGACGCCCACCGTTAAATCAACGATACTATGCATAACTCATGGACGGGCATCCATTCAAGTGCTAACCAGGAGCAATATGTTGCTCAATTCATTGTGCTTGCCAGCTTTTTACAAACGGCACAAAGCCGCCACTCAGTGATGAGCATGACATCATTGTCGATGCTGCAATTGATGACGATGACGAAGACGACGATGATGATGACCAAAAAAGTAGAAAAATTCTTGAGAACAGTGACCCAAACAGTAACTTTTTGGCCTAAGCGCAACTACTACTATCTGTAGCAATCCAGTGACATGACATCTTACGTTGGTACTCACACCCCAACCTCGGATGGCCTGGTATAGCCTATAGGCCAACAGTATGTATGTATCTGGACCTTCATGTACCCTTTTAGGAACCTCTCACAGGCGCTGAGAATCTGTCGCGGTATCCCATGCACGACAGCCATCCAAATACTAGGCCTATTAGTTGCACGACAGTCATCCAAATACTGGACCCACTAGTTGCGTAAGACGTTGTTTATCGTAATCGTAGTCGTAGTTCCGAGATTTCTACAGCGCCCAGCTTATTCACAGGCGCTCAGTCAAAACAAAATCGATAGGCAAAAAGGGTTCGGTTTAACTGCCTCATCCTTATGATGATGGTGACATGATGACTATAACAACAGAATCCCGGAATCAACAGAATCAAACTCACGGAACGCATTCACTTCAAAGTGCTTTTCCTAACCTATAGCTCTCTCCAATTTTCCAAACCTACTTACTTTCGCAAACTAATTACCATCCAACCGGAACCCTCTACTCGCTCATCATCTTACATTACTTTTGCCCGTCCCTCTGTACAACTCATCTTAAGTTCTCTAACCGATCCATACATACACTGCGCCTCGACTCTGGAACGATCTCCCTCCTGAATTTCTAAAATTCTCTGCTGCTTTATTCCTTCCGTCGTTCCCTCTATCTGTCACTCCTCAGGTATTCCATTCAAAGCTGAAGTCTCACCTTTTCAAGAAATCCCACCCTGATCAGTCTTCCCATTTCTCTCAGCTTAAACACAACCCACCCTATCCTCTTCTACCCTCTTCTCTCTGGTCTCCTGGCAACCGGACCTAGTTCTTGACATGACATCTTTGAATAAGCTGGTGCCATTGCCTCAGCTTTTAAGTAGCGCTTTACAAATTTCGATTTTACGATTACGATGATGACAATCATACGACAAAGCCATTGCTGTACCTGTGGTGACAGTGTAATGGTTACTCTTTTCTGGTTGCAGGTTTAATTTCTTTGCCCTGACTTTGGAGCATCCAGAACGAAGATGCTGCTGCTGCTGCTGCTGACGCAGAATGAATGCATGCAGGTAGATGAGAAACGCTATAGTGACTGCGTAGATGTAGATGTAAAATGCCTGCAGACGAAACATCATGTCCTGGCTAACACTTGCATTGAAGATGCTGGCAAACGTTTGGTTCAGTTGCGTAACAAAACATATTATTCTCTTAAAGTATTAGCCTGGAATTTTATGTCGTAGAATAGAATAGAGCGCATGATTTAAATCAGCGGAAAAACTACTTGTTATGGCATTCCTATAGAAATGCTGGGATCTTGTAAATTCAGGTAATGCATTGCATTGAAAGTGCCAAAAGCAAATTTGCTGGCCTTTGTTGGTCAAAAGGGATGTTCGCTTCTGAAATGCCTTAGCTTTTCTTAAATAACTGGCGTTATACAGGCCTAGTCGAGTCGACTGAGTGAGAATTCATAGACGATTAGGCTCAAAGGCCGTCTAGCGACAGGAATCTGAAAGGCCTGCAGATGGTTCTAACGACTAAATGATGTTGCACTGACAGGACTAATTCTTTCGATACAAAGTGATGCTGTTACTCGTACAATTGGAGGCGATCGGTTCTTTTGTTCACCTGAAGATAATAGGATTCTTCGTTGATATTTTTTGTGAGAGCATTCGCTACTGCCAAGACACAACCGACGACGGTGAAGAAGATGGCATAGAGGCCGCACAGCAGGTCAAGCAGAGCAGAACACCTAAAGCATTAAGACGATGACTACAGGGCCACCACCATTAACACAACAACCATCATCCCACCACCACCATCATCGTGTATGTATGTATGCGTGTACTTAGCGACTATGATGATGATGATGATGATGATGATGATGATGATGATGATGATGATGATGATGATGATGATGATGATGATGATGATGATGATGATGATGATGATGATGATGATGATGATGATGATGATGATGATGATGATGATGATGATGATGATGATGATGATGATGATGATGATGATGATGATGGTGATGATGATGATGATGATGATGATGATGATGATGATGATGATGATGATGATGATGATGATGATGATGATGATGATGATGATGATGATGATGATGATGATGATTAAAATAATAATCGCCAAGGCCTGAAAAATTCTTTTATATATAGAACATCAGTCACTGTATACTAATGTAGTGGACAGCCATACACAGAAGTATGATTACCTTACCATATCTGAATATGTTATACTGGGTCGATTGAAGGCTCTAATATAGGCAACAGCGAATGTGCTTCAGTTGAAACCAGACATGCTACCTCTATTTCATGCTGTAGGCTATAATCATTAAAACATCGGCCTCTGCTTAAGTATTCAACCCAACTGTTGATACTTCATAATTTGGAATCCGTTTTTGTGATACTAAATGTAAAATAAATGTACACGGTTTTATATAACGACCTTATGGCCTCGATCCTGCTCATTTTTCAATGAATTTATCGGGTGAGATCCTTCACCACCTAAACCAGAATTCGACTTAAGACTGGCTTTAGAATTCTGGTAGCAGTGCAACTGTCGGCAATATTCAGCCTCCTGCCAAACTGTCGTGGGCCTATAACTCATTAGGCCTACGTTTACTGCCAGGCAGCGACTGCAATATGATAATTGTACTCGACTGAAAATTAGCCAAATGCAATTTCGCATTTCTTATTCCTGTGCTAATGTTTTCCTGAGAGATTAAATGTACCTGGGGAAAATAATAATAACAATAATGATGATCATGATCGTGAACTTATTATAATATGACTTACGTGACGTTGTTAAGCCTATAGACCGACATAAAGATAGGCCTACGTACGCAAGCGAAGGCGTTTCTTCGTCATTGTCCGAATGCCCGAGATCGTTGACCACGCAGTCGGATCTGAAGCTGTTCTTGTATCTGTCCGTCAATATCCAATTATTGTCCACAGTCAAAGGAGGAGTTGTTCCAATGTCAGCCAGACGCCAGTCAACCGTGACAGCATCTTTGGTCGTTGCAGTTCCGTTGGCACCATGAACCTCGACGCTCCTTGCCTCCTCAGTGCACTTTAGTTCAACAGACTCCAGATTGCACTCTTTCTTCGTCTCCGCCTCTTCCTCATTCTTATCCTCACCAAAGCTGTTGTCTGTGAAATTCTCATCTCCACTCCTGCCTTCTTCAGTTGCTCTTCCAGGACCTCCCACTGCTTCTTCTTCTTCGTCTACTTCTTCGTTCTGTAGGTCTGAGAATGAGTCGATGTCCATTTGATGAGCTAAGCATTCCTCGCTTCTTGAGAGCACGCCACAGCCTTCCATGGATCTAGCAACACATTAACTGCAGTTGTATTCAGCGCCATGGCAGTCGGATCAGACTGCGTCATTGGACCTTTAGTATAATTGCGTGTACTGTATTCAGTTATGGGCATGTTCAGAGGCCATATGCCGGGTTCAAGAAAGAGGAAACGGGAGGGAATTATGTATCTCAAAAAATAACGATATAGGCGACAGCTGAAAGGAAATTGCTTTAGCAGAGTATAGAACACTGAGTTGAAAATAGATACAGAGAACATAAATCAAAAAGGAGATAAGGAAGGCAACTAAGAGTCTCAAACACGGAAAGGCTGCAGGAAATGATGGAATAAAATCCTAAATGACTAAGTATGGAGGCAAGACGATAACAAAGCAGCAGCAACAGCAGAGAGAGAGAGAGAGAGAGAGAGAGAGAGAGAGAGAGAGAGAGAGAGAGTCTTAGGCCTACAACATCTGGTCAGTGGGCAAAGTAGCGTCAACGTGGATCGAAGGATCGAGTTGATTGACAAAAGTTGTCCATCCCGTCTTGGTAAAGCACACACCCTTTCTTGTGGGATACAACTTGTCGTTTGTCGTATTGTATTCTCTTCCGTGTATTCTAAGAACCTCTTTATAATGCGGGTTATCAAATGACGATTGTTGCCAATGATGTGTTTATACGACTTGCTCTTGTTGTGGGTGAAGGTTAAACCCACCCTCGTTTGGCGGTGCTTTGTGAGTGATGAATTGAGAGCAGTGTATTGTGAGTGCTGAATTGTGAGTGCTGAATTGTGAGTGCTGAATTGTAAGCGGTGAATTGCGAGCGGTGAAGTCAAACCCGCACTTTATATAAGTCCTACTACTATAATCTGTAGGGCAAAAGTTATAATCATAATCTGGAAGACATCCATTTCGAAATACGACAGGCCATGCTTTCTATACTTTGAAACAGCAACGGTCTACTGCAGGTATGTGTAAGCACCTACAGGACTCGGTGAATTGGAAAAGTACTTACTGCGCTGAAAGAAACCGTGAAATAGTAAAATTTTAATCCGATGGCTTCAGTTGAGCCGGTACCCAAAATACGATGTTAGTATTCGTTTCTGTTATAATAAAGTGGAAATGCAACTCGGAAGAAACGAATTCTTTCACACGCGGCCTACAGTCTACAGAGAATTGCACCCTAACACTATCTTTAGCTTCGTATATGCCTAATCACATTGCATATCTGTATAAATAGCCTAACTAATGCGGTCTATATGATTCGACTATAAAAGCACCTGTTGGATAAAGCGACCCTACAAACGATTCGTTTGCCAACGTATTGTGTGTAAGCCCATCAACGTGCCTTTGATGACTGTTGATGACTACATAATTATCGTCCTCCCAGAATGACCAATCCACTCGCGATCATGAATTCCACTGTAGGCTGTTAACACCCAGTAAACGTCGACTGACCAACATAATTTATAGTGCGCCAGTGGCCAGTGTGACGATCGATCGACGCTTTATGCGTAAGTCATTCGTCAGTTATTTACAAATCAGCCACTTCGTTCAACCAGCTCCTCGACCGCCCTGACACCTATCCGCCCTTCCATCACCTCAAAATGCTCAAATTTGGAAATCGTTCCATAGCCATAGCTGCTCCACTTCTCTGGAATAAACTCCCACCAGAATTACGACAATGATCTGATCCATCCTACGAACTCAAAAACACTGCACCCCTTGCAATCTGTGCGCAGGTCTTTCACTCAAAACTAAAAACACTCTTCTTTTAAAAATCTCATCCTGATTCCTCCTCCTCCCATTACATCTCTCGCCGCTTCAACACTAAACACCATCCATCTTTGCCGTCTGTGCCTGACCCTTGGATCTTGACTTGGACCCAAATCTGCCCTTACCTGCCTATCGATGTTGTGTTTACTGAGCGCCTGTGAATAAGCTGATTTCCGCCACTTAGCTTTCGTTGGGGTTATAGAAACCTCGAGATTACGATTACCATAATGCGTTAACATCGAACTCAACTAATACAAATATGTTTAGGCCTATTTGTGACCAGTAGAATACACAGATCAGACTTTATAACCACGCCGATGGCAATTGTTAAACACCTGTAGATATGACAGTAGCCAATCAGTAGGCCTACGTGTAACCTCTCGGTCCACACCGTATAACAGAGTTCCTCGTTCCACGCGTGCAAACTCTGCACTAAATCGCTGAAGGTACATGCAAGCTACCGCAAACAGCTGTAAAGGTGGTGGATACGCTGACCACAAGTCTAAGCCTTACGCTGCACGGGTCTCTGCATCTCTTTCGTCCAATTGGCGTTTAATGCAACTGAGTCAAACTATAACTGCATGCATGTATATATACATATATATAATGCATATGTGGTAACGATGCATGCAAATGCATCCATGGGCCTATGTGCCTGCCTTCATAATAAAGGCCTAATTACAGAACAGAAATGCCTGCCAGATAGGAAGCTGGTCTCGCTTTAGGCTATGCATGCAGTACATTGGCGTGTATACAATTGAGCAGCCGACGCCAGCCGTACCATCGTCCGTTTCAAGCTTTGTGCACGTGACGAGGAGGCATGGTGTAGTAAATAAGAACAAGTTAAACAATGAAGAAAAACATGGTGGTGCATTTGTCGCCATAGGCAAAAACGGGAACCAGAAGTTAACCGAGAGCGTTTGCTCCATTTTAGAATATAGGTCAAATGGTAGAGGCTACTTAAATGTGAAAACATAGATTCCAAACCTACCATGCGCATTTAACTGCCTTGAACAGATATAATGCTCTTATGCAACTCAATCTATCTAGACTCGAAACGAACTCGCGCCCTTTTATAAGTTTAATACTAAATTTTAGAACAGCGCTAAAGATACTGCTGAACGAAATCACATAGGTCCATAGGCCCACATTGCAGCAAGGATGTCTGCATGGTTTTGAGAGAGGAAGCAGCGACCGGCTAATCCAAATGGAGGGGTGCAAGTAAAACAGCCATCAAAATATTTCATGAAACTGTTTTGGTTGTTTTTCTGTCTGTTTAGTTTTTCTGTTTTCCTATGTTTGTTTTCTTTGTTGCTTGTTTTTACTTGTTTTCTCACGCTTTTCTGTGGTCGACTTACTTTTCCAAGCAGACCGCCCAGGTTTTAGTCCATCCTGAAAAATAGGCACCAAAAATAGCCCCCCTTTTTGTGGAGGGCAATAGCCCCATGACTTGCACTCTGCCAATGCCCTTGAATGCAGTTCATGAAGGTTATAAGTGATTGCGAGCAGAAGGAAATGGGGCTTGTAAACAAAAGTGTACAATTCCTCAAAGGCAGAATTTCTCTTATGCTCGTCCTCATCTGCAGTGGACAAATGAGACCGAACTTCTTTCGTCACTGACGCAGTTGCTGCTGGGCCAAAGATCGAAGTTCGTTATATCGGTCCTATCCTTGATAGGGAGATCTTTCAATGACGTCACTTATCACAAGATATGTGAGGACCAGCTTCGCAATCCTGAGACGGCTGAGGTCTGTCTGACGGTCTCTCCCAAAGGATGTGATCCACCAATTCGTGCAAAGTTTGATACTGGGCCCAATCGATTACTGCAAAATCGCCATTGTTGGCTTTCCACAGCGCAGATTGATTCGTCTTCAGGCGGTCATCAGCGCTGCTGCTCATCTAGTCGTTTGAATAAAAGAGTTCGATCGCATCACACTCGTTCTACAAGACGAGCTTCAGTGGTTTAGGATCGACGAACGCGTCAGGTTCAAACTTTGCCTGCTATTACGAGTGTCAGCATAACTGCGTCCGCAATCGATGAGACCGCATCAAGCCGCTATCTGATGACAGTAATATACTGCGGCTGCGATCATCAGTCATTCGATTTTTTTGTGCCATCAACTAAGACAAAAATGGGTGTTCGGGCTTTTCGGGTCATTTTTATTGGCTTTGTGAATATTCGCCATTGAGTCTGCAATCCAAATACAGATGCGTGTTACAGTGAGGCAATCAATAGGGGACTCTGTACGCAGTTCCAAACAGTGTCGCTAGGTAGCGCCAGTATGTAAACTGGTCTAAACAGCTGTCAATGAAGTGAGGTGGATAAGGTAAAAAACAGTGAAATGCTCAACAAGTGCATAAAACCATGAAATTTGTTACTTATACTGAAAACAACATGCTGAATCCACATGATAAGGCGTGCAGCAATTTATATGGCGCCGGTACGTGGTTGGATTGCCTCTGTCATGTTTGCCCTACCTCTGTCTGAAATAGTCTTTCAGCCACAGACTGCAATCGTAATCTCAAGATTTTTACAGCACCCAACGAAAGCTAAGTCTCAGTCAAAACAAAATTGATAGGCAGGATCAAGATCCAAGGGCGAGGCAGGCAGACGGTCAGAAAGCTATGGTGGATGGTGTTTGGAATTGAACCGGAAAGTGAGATAAAGGGAAGAGGAAAAATCAGAATGGGATTTTTGGAAGAGGAGTGTTTTCAGTTTTGAGTGAAAGACCTGTGCAGAAAGTACAAGAGGTAAAGTGTTGGTGAGTTCGTATGATGGGTCAGATAGTTGTCATAATTCTGGGTGGGAGTCTGTTCCTGAGGGGGTGGGGACTGGAAGCATGTGGCCTCTTAATTTTAAATTAAGTTATAACTATGTTTTCCATATCCAAACTGAATTCTGTAGGGAGCCAGAGGGACTTAATTCTGGCTCAAGACTTGAAATGGATGGTTTTGGCCCTACATCTGCTCTCATTTCTGGTGTTCTTGGAAGTGCAAGGTTAACCTATATGGAGGTCGACCATTAAAGACGTCCACAAACAAGGGAGGGGTCACCCAAATGCGTGAAAAGAGGAAGGAAGGGTAGTTTTACCACAACCTGTGCATTTAACACAAACTTCAGTCGGACAGCAGTCTGTACCGCGTTGGATCCAAGAGTCCCTTATATGGATGCCGCAGTATTAAAGTATGCCACCTTGTACACAGTTAGCCCTACCAAGATCAACAGGGTAGCCAAATCTGGGCCTTAGTACTCTGTTGGAGTGCGAACGCCCGAAAAAGGATTGGGAGGGCAGTGCCAAATAAGGACAATGGAAGGAAGAGGTCCAAAGTAGGTATATTTGTGGACGTCGTTTACAAACGACCCCACCCTCTTTGGCTGCAGGTGGAATCCTACATAGGCTGAGCACAATGGTTTTGGAATTGGATTCATTTCCAGAGTTCAGAACAAGTTTTTTGAGTAGTTTTTCTATTATAAATTATTACAAGGTCTGGAAAAATGCACACAGAAAATAAATAAGCCAAATATTATAAATTACTTAATTCAAACAAGATATGTGATATACTTAACAGTAAGGGGTTAAATCTTAGGCCAAGGCTTTTTAGAAGACGTGTCACTGGCCAAACCAGCCCCTCTAGCCCCGAGGGGCTATTAATTAATAGTACAGTATTACCATTATTACAGTGTTTTGAGCAAGGGCATCTAAAGTCAGATTGGTGCATTTAGTGCATTTCGGGTCCTTTAATCACGTATAATCCATATGCCTTACAGAGTTAAGAATGTTTTAAGGTCTTGCTAAACGTAGACAGGCTGCATTTGGAACAAATATCGGGGAGGATTGTCTGTCTGATTAGATATTTATATGGCTACATAGAATACACATGAACCATTATTATCTAAGCCCTCCAGATTTACCACAAAATTCACAGTAAATTTCAAGACTTTTAGAGCACGGATTAGCAGAAGTAAAATCAAGTTGAATGGCACATACTATAATTGTGTAATGTTCAATCAGTCTGTTCGTAAGTATTCTGTTCATTCTTCCAAGTATTACCTATAAGAATCTAGAATAGTTTACAAATCTTCAGAAATAAAATAATTCCATAACATACAAGTAAAAAATTGACATGGACATAAAGTGAAACATACAGTTAGACTAAATTCAAGTAAATGGACAAAGCCCCAAATGCCTACACCCATTGCCATTAGAAACAATTAAATTACAGCCCTAAATGGTTAAAAAGATAATATTTAACTGAATTAATTTAAAATTACTTAAGCACTACTGTAAACACCTTAAGAAAAGCAAAAAACAATCAAATAATGTACAACTTTAAACTATACCCTGACAAGTCGTGAATGTGATGGACCAGTACAAATATAAAATCAACAGAAACACATAAACCAGGGATAGGATTTATCATCAGAAAATGAATCTTTTAAGCACTGTGCTAGATACTCGGAGTATGTTGATGTCACACTCGATGTACTTCATTCCGTGCAAAAGTGCAGATAAGAAAAAGCACAGATGCTCTAAAACTAATGCATTACCGTACACTGATAATCTGCAAACAACTGACAAATTTTACAAAGGCATGGTGTAATTATCAGGTGAGGAATTAAAAAAATAAATTAGAAATCGCAATAAATTAACACTTCACTCAAGGTAAAGTAAAGAAAGAAAGATAATTTACTACACGTCCTAACCAACTAGTTTTCAAAGTGTATTCCTGGAAATGCTCGCTTCAACTTATCGGATAAAACAATCATCCAAAGTCAACACTGTTAGGTTCAGCTGACAAGCAACTAAAATAACAAACGAAATGGGAAAAACTGATATCTGTCAACATCCCCAGGTGGCCTGGATATTACCCATGACAAGAACAGTAAATGGATGGATAGAACATTCCTGCACTAATCTGAAGAACCAAATTAAGACATATGCTTAGAACCAGTGGATTTCATTTGCAACAGGCTGTTGCTGAACACTGATGGACAGCTTCAGCTAAAATAAATAACACAAGCAAATCCAACCTGCATAATACCGATGATAACACAAAATGGCATAAATACCAGTGAAGACTTTTACTGGTGCATAAAATGTTGCTAATTATCATCATAAAGGCAACACCGATAGCAAAATCATCATATGGTAAACATTAGCAAATGAGTCATGTGGGATGTCGTATTGTGTCAGCAAGCAGCCAGTGAGACATTTACCTCCTGCATAAACTAACCTGTCAGATATTGTGACGAAGGCAGATTCAAATTGATGATATCCTGAGAATGAGGCTCAACAGTCTGTGAACCATAAATCATCAGATAACTATCCGCTTGCAATTCTTTTAGCTCTACAAATTACATTCAATAAATTACAACTACGCAAAGCCATGAGATCACAGTATTGTAACTCAGGCCCACAGAGTAAGGCTCAAGTTAGGGCATAAAAAACACTTGCTGAACCAAACACCACCACCGGAATTCTACAGAAACGGGTCAATTAAACTACAAGCGTCTGGAATATGAATTTAATCTATCAATCCAAATGCATGTGGTTAGTTGAGCAAAACATTACAGTAACATTGTACTCCTGTTCCACAGCCAGACAATCATGCATTTCCTATGCACACACATCATAACAATGCTACTCTCCAGTCATATAACAATTCACAGAACCGATAACAAAAAACTGATATGTATACATGAAAGCCATTTGTCAACAGACTAATAAGTAATTCATATTGTTATTGTGGTAACTGCGCATTCTTTGCGGGATTCCACATTCTCCTTTTCCTCTTCTTTTATGCCTGAAGTCAGACTTTCCTCCTGTTTTTCCATTCTGCTGCCAGTATCGCCATCACTGAAGTGTGTATTTGAAACAAGCTTCAGCTCATTGTGCCTGTAAACTGAGAATTGTTGGAGTTTGGTGAAGAGCTCAGCCAACAGACTTAGATCTTTCTCCTCAATCAGTTGGAAAGTTTTAACGAAAACGATGAAGTGATGGGCTATTGTGTTCAGATGGCCGTTGAGTTGCAGCGACATCAGGTGCTCATAATGGCAGTGGTAGATGTGTGCCAGTATGTTCAAGAGACATCGATAGATCTTCTTCAGAACAGCCACCAACGTGCTTGGAAAAGGCTTATCTACAAATAAACAAACAACAAATTTATGTTAAATGACAATTTTATTGGACTCCCTTTGGGCTCATTTTCATTAAGACTCTCCAACTGATCGATCACGGAGAAACATCTAAGTTTGTTGGCTGATCTCTTCACCAAACTCCAACAATTCTCAGTTTACAGGAACAATTAGCTGAAGCCTGTTTCAAATCCACACTTCAGTGATGGTGATACTGGCAGCAGAATGGAAAAAAGAGTACATATAAGAACTACACAGGCAAAGCATGGGTCCAAAAAGTGGTTAACAAATAAAGGCAGAAAAACAAAAAAACAGATGGTGTCAGCAAATTCAATGTCATTAAATGATCCTTACCATATTTAGTGGGGAAAATGGATTCATCTGAACAACATCCCTGCGAATACACCAGTGCAAAATTCACGTACTGCACAGCAGAGCATTTCATCTTTTTGCCCTTCTCATCAAACCAACTAACAGCACTGCAAAAAAAGTTTAGAAGAATAATCAATCAAATGTACCAAAATTCAAAAGCACGGCAAACAACTTTTACTTTGCATTGATTACTTTGGGCAGACTAGGGCAGTTATGTTAGACAATGCAAGATATTTTATGTGGCTGCCATATCCAATATTTTCACATTACTTAATATTACAGAAACCAGCCAGTTTGTAAAAAAAACAGAAAATTGGTAAAATGAAAGGCTCTAGATCATACCAATAAACCTGGTATAAAATTTTTTTTAAATACAAAAAAGCACAAAATTTCTGACAACAAATCAGTGATCATTATATATATATATATATATATATATATATATATATATATATATATATATATATATATATATATATATATATATATATATAAACAAATTAACATTAAATCTTATAACATAAATAAAAACAGCTGAGCACATTACATACAATTTAAGACACTCCATTGGTACCAGGTTATACATACTGATGTTTCTGAGAACTTCACAACACTATTCAATTTATTGTCCTTGAAATTCAGCACTACAATAAACTTAATTTCTGGCAGTTGGCAAAAAACTGACAAAGTCTTACGTAAATAAGACTCTTACAGAAGCACCGACAAACAAATGCAAGTACACTGGTTACACTTACTTGTTTCCTGGTACTAACATACTGGGACATGTCGATACAGAACAGTATTCAGACAGAGCTCCACAGAACAAATTTAAATGTTCCACAAATCCAGTTGCTAAAAGGAATCACAAGAAACCGTAAAGATGCAACATTGTGAAATGATAAAATCAGTAACAGCATCCTGTCTCCAATTCATTTCCAAAAACTTATTATTTCAGAAGGAACTTCATCTAAATGAAATTGTTTTAAATACATCAAGAAATACCTTTCCAGAGATTATCTGCTTTGTCCATAATCAATGAGAAATGTCCACCTTGCGATAAATTGTTTATTGAGGCTGAAATTAACGCTTACTAACTTGCATATTTATCCTATCCCAATTACTTAAATAAAATCTACCTAGTACAATAAATTGTGTGACCCAAAATGTAACCACAGAAGGTGCAACTTTTGCAGCTGATTAATTTTTTAAAGTTTACTATAAAATACAGGGATGGTACTTGTCTCCCATTAGGAACTTACTGTTTGTAGCTAGCCATTCATTAAGATCGATGGCTGCTGGCAATGCCACAAGCGAGCTAAGGTCAGCATCTGTGATGCACTGTTTAACAAACTCATCGCGTAAGTAAACGGGCTGATTGTCGAAGGCTGATTCTTTGTTGTCCTTCTTCTTGGTCTTCCTGAAATATTACCAATGTATGTATCAAATTTTCCCCAAGCTCTTCCTGGTAACCGGCAAAATACTCACAATGGGTCACATGTCGTATCATAATACGGAGTACCTCAAAACAGTAATCAACTATTATGGCTGTATACAGGCAATTTTCTGACAAGCCTAACTGTCATCCGTGTACAAAGACTATCCTTTATCTATCAGGCATGATACACCAGTAACCTCGGTAGATCATTTGTAATAATGTGAATATTCATAATAGTATGTATCACACCTTTTGGACATACTCCATTGTTATTGCTTGTGATTTCAATATAACTACAGCTGTTTGTAAGCAATTCAGATTTGTCACACCCCTCTTTCACTCTGGAATAAATGCCTGCAAACAATTATATATCTGACCCATCCCACGAACTTACCAACACTGCACCTCTTGCAATCTCTGTGCAGGTCTTTCACTCACAACCAAAAACACTTCTCTTTCACAATCCTATCCAGATTCCTCCTCTTACCATTCTCTCTCGTCGCTCCAATTCTAAACACCACCCACCGTAGCCGTCTGTCTGTTTGAGCCTTGGATCTTGGCCTGGAACCGAATCTGACCTTACCTGCCTATCGAATTTGTATTGACTAAGCGCCTGTGAAGAAGCTGATGCCCGCAGCTCAGCTTTGTCTGGGCGCTCTATAAGTTTCCAGATTACGATTACGATTCACTTCCTCATTAAAGCCGCACGAGAAACGCAAAATCAATTGGCCTAATAACGACTTCTACGACTATTAAGTGTACTGTATGGGCCACCGCAGTGCTTATGGGATTTGAGTAATATACGGAAAGCAAGCTTTTGGGACAACTCGCATTTTATTCGTAACGGTGGCTGGTAATGAATCCCGAAACCCCACCTCTGTAATTTAAAATTAGCCGTTATACAAACCCTGGGAAGAACCACTCCATGAAGTTTTTAAGTTGTAAAACCAGCACTTATTAGATCTGGAATGTCAATGTTAAACGAAACCGACTGCAGATTACGACCCGAAACCTGTTCCTAATCGATAAACATTCCTTTTTCTCCTTCACAGTAACGCATAGAATATCAACAGATGCAACTATACAGTGACGTCAATTTCAGCGACGTATGAAGATCAAAATAATTGATACCCTTGAAACTGACATTAAAGCCGGACAATAAATGCAACACTCTTTCCATCACATACTACGCGGCAGCGCAGCTAGTGGTGTAGTTAAGCGGGTTTGATTAGCGCGGCTACCTCGGTTAGCACTGTCATCTGAAATCGCTACATTGCCATAGCTGGAATAAACTCCCGCCAGAATTACGACAATTATCGGATCCATCATACGAATTCACCAACACTTCACCTGTTTCAGTTTCTGCGTTGATCTTTCACTTAAGACTGAAGACAGTTCTTTTCCAAAAATCTTATCCTGATTCTTCCTCTTCCCCTTATCTCTCTTCTCGCTTCAATTTCAAACACCACACACCTTAGCCATCCGACTGTCTGACTCCTGGATCTTGACCTGGAACCGAACCCTTTTCCTATCGATTTTTTGACTGAGCGCCTGTGAATAAGCTGGTTCTCACGACTTAGATTTTGTTGGGCGCTGTAGAAATCTCGAGATTACGATTTCCAAGGGGCGGCAAAATAAAGACATTTTTATCATCGGCACCGAGTATTTTAATGGTGATAACACAAAAGACGATGACAGCAGTGGCGGATTCGTCATTGCTTGCATGGGGGCAAGGGCATCTCCAGAGGGGCACCACATTTTGGCATTCCACCATGCACGAGTCTGGTCTGAAGGGCGCCGGGATATAACCAATAAGGGCGCGTGGACGGCTCCCTACGCCTATATCTAAATCCGTCACTGGATGACATCCCATGTCCAAATGATCAAGAGATTATGCGGCTGAAAACTTCAGACTGGATAATCCTACTGTACACCCTGTGTACAGTACGCGTACCTACGATATCGTCCCCGATAAATTTATTGAAAAATGAGCAGAAACACAATCATGTACATTTATATATATTGAGATGCGTTGAGCCTATCTGGCATTGAACTGAGAACTGATCTAATATCTCTATCTCTTTATCTCTAATATCTCTCTCTCTCTTTATCTCTCTCTCTTTATCTCTCTCTCTTTATCTCTCTCTCTCAAAACCTCATACAAGTCAAATCATCACCGCAAATTAAAATTAATTGTAACTTGACTAATGCTGGAATGATAGCTACACATACAAACAAAACCATTTCAGGAAAACAGAAATACAAAGCAAACTGATAAAAAAACTAAAAATAAAAAGAATTCAAACACCAATAAATCCAAATGCACTATATACACACAACAGATGGATAATGATCAGCGATATTAAAAGGTTTCCAAATAATCTCTTCCTGGAATGAAATATCACCCGTGTCTACTTCGCGCACAAACCCAATCATTAACACAGCTGGTAACATAAACTACTGGTTTTTCTTTCACTAGAAACAGTCCTAGGAACAGACTAGAACAGACTAAAAATTAGCATCCCCTTGGCGCCTGAGGAATATCAATAGCTTCAAGGCTATCAACAACATTGAGTGAGTAGTCCAGAACAGTGTCCATGCCATCAAATGTAAAGTAACCATAGAATTTCTGGCCGCTGAGCAGCATTGGAAACCACAGATAATCATCCGGCCACATACTGGAAAAAGGAATTTTCTCAATGTCATACCACTGAGGCAACATTTCTGCAATAAAAACAATTAACAAAGTCATAAGTACTCTAACCTAATCTACAGACTTCTATAGCACCGTTATCATAGTGCCCAAGGCATCAGTCGATGCTCACTTAAAGTGAAATCGCAATGAAAAATCAATATCTTGGCAAAGCCATGTAGAATTCTGACAGGACAGAATAATCAGATGCCAGGCTATGATGGGTAAAAAACTAATCAATCAATAAAATAATTTTTCATATTACAATATTTTTCCAAATATAAAACTTAACTGGTAAATTCTTTTAACAATTAAATATCATATATACATGTATACATATGTAATTATATATACATATATATACCAACGAAATGGTAACTGAAAGTTTAGTAATAAAGTCTAGTAATAAAGTCTAGAAAAAACAGTCACATGGAAATTCTGATAGGAATTTATAGACATGGACAATGGTTTACAACATATCTTTATAAGTCCCACCAATATTAGCCCCAGCATTTTCACTTGAGTCTACTTCTTCCCAAAAATCATCAAAACTAAAACGTTTGGCAGTTAAACGTTCATTATTACAGACTGCATGCAACCATCCAGTTTAGAGGCCGACTGAAAGTGAATTTCTGGTTTCGGCCGAAACCGAATTTCGGTCGGCTTCTAATCCAGTTCACAGAGTTTACTGGTTTTTCAAACATTTCTCATTCTAATTAAACAAATTCTGCTAAATGTGTATGAAAACTATCTGTTTTATCAATTTCATGATTGCTTCCTCTTTGCAATTTGGAAGGCCTGTGTTCCTTGAAATAGAGCCACATCATTCTGCATCATCACCATGTTACTCAAATGGAACATCTGTTTTTACAAACAATGTCGTCATTAAAAACATTTCTGAACTTCACTGTAGACAAATAAATTACAGCCTGCATAGAAATTTACCATTTGTCTCAACTGGTGTGCCTTCGAATTCACTGGTTTGGAAAACGTGAACTTCCAGCAGCTGTTTACTGCCAATGAACTCAAACATAAGCAATCCTACTCTACTCAGTCGTTTGGCAATCACACCACTTTCTTCTAAAAGTTCTCTGTGAAAACAGGTAGCAACAAATTTTAGGCTAAAATTGCAACACATTATTTTTGTCCTATTATGTACAAACTACAAACAGCATGTTATTTCTTGCTAGCATAATTCATTTTTACATAATTCCATAGAGGCAGCAATCAACTGACAAAAAGTCAACGTTTATGATACACAAGAAACTAAACTCTGATTGCAGCAGCAAAGAGCACTGTTTTATCATTTGGGCAGCTGATGTAATCTGCTGTTTAATCCTAACTATTAGATGTTAATCAATTTGAATTCATCTGATTGCATCTTGGTATGCTAAAATGTTTAGCACATTTATAAACAAATACCTCCTTGCAGCTTCTTCTATTGTTTCACCTTTTTCAACTTTTCCTCCAAAACCATTCCATCTTCCAGCACCAAATCCACGTTTTTTAAAACCCAAAAGGACCTCCAGAGGACGACAGACAAATGCAAGTGTCAGCAGCTTGTTTTCCATTGTCAGTAAAACAGCTACAAAATTTAAGAATTCTAGTTCAGATCATGTCAATGTCATGAAAACCAAAGCATATGCTCCACTGCAACCCATGTAGCCCATTATTAATCTAGTTCACTTGTTACAAGTGGTTGCGTGACAGCCTTGTCAATACTCTCAAACTGGCCTTTGGCAACTCGAATCTGGAACAAGCTTTTGTCCCTAATAAAGATTTCATCCATGGCATTTGCCTTGCCGGCTTTTTGGCTTCAGCCACAGGTATTGCAATAATACAGGATTCCAGTGGTTGAGCTCGCTATGGGGCTAAAGCCTACATTTTGCACAAGCCTCCAAATAAGCCATCCGCAATATGTAATTTTTCATGCGATCAACCAAAGGAGAATTAAATCCAGGTCAGTGCACTAAGACATCATCGCTTACGACTCTAGGCAACTAAGTCAGCAGATCTGTGGTGGCCAGAGACTAATGCATTTACCTAAGATACAAGTTAGTGAAGAGATTGGGTTATGTTTTGCATATTATATCATTCATAGACAAGAAGCCTATGACGGTTTTCCAAAGGCATAATGTGATTAGTGAAGCACATTGGGGGACTGCAAAAATGCTCAATTTCTGAAAAAATATACCAACTTTGCGAATTAGAAGTCTACACAAATCAATTTAATACGCTAAGTGTTGTATGCTTATATGTGTGCCCTTACACAGTGGACGGCTAAACGTCAGAAGTAATTAAACACTGTGATGTGTTGGCTCTGATTGCCAAATCACCAAGCCCTAAGCAAAGCCTGAGCCTCAGTGACGAATACCGACATCTGTAGGCATGTTTTTCTACTACAAAATTATAATGTCGGCCAACACAGTAAAGTTTAAAATCTAAGCGGTCTACAAAAACAAATTAAGCAAGCATATTTACGAAATATTTCGCCAAAAGTTTAAAATCTAAGCGGTCTACAAAAAACAAATTAAGCAAGCATATTTACGAAATATTTCGCCAAAGTATTATATTTCTATCAAGCAACAGACTCCCGCCTGTAATGCGACAGCGCCTATTCCACGTACGCTCAGAGCATGCTCGGATAATACACGGAATATTCCGTTCAGAGGCTAGAACACGAGAGAGCAAGGATCAGGATCTTGGGCTCGTATTCATAAACTCGAGATTTCTACAGTGCCCAACAGCCAAATCGCGGGAACCAGCTTATTTACAGGCGCTCAGTCAAAACAAAGTCGATAGCCAGGAAGGATCAGATTCGGTTCCAGGTCAAGTCCCAAGACTCCGGCAAGCAGACAATGGACGGTGTATGGAACTGAGCGGCAATATAGAGAAGGGAAAGGAGGAATCAAGATAGATTTGTGGATTTGACTATATTCAGTTTGAGTGAAAGACCTGAGCAGAGACTGCAAGGTATGAAGTGTTAGCGAGTTCGTAGTATGGAACAGATTATTGTCGTATGGGGAGGGAGTCCATTCCAGAGGGCAATCCTAATCTCCGGCTTTATTCAGAGCTCAAAAGGTAAGTCGTGGATTCAGCTTATTCACAAACGTTTAGCGATAAGCCAAATCGGCATTGTAGGTAGGCTTATAATTAGCCCTATGCATGTAAAATCTGGACTGAATAACAGCTTCCTCTTCCCCTTATCTCTCTCCCCTCCAATCTGAAACACCATCCGCCGCAGCCGTCTGACTGTCTACCTGCATGACTCCTGGACCTTGACCTGGAACCGAACCCTTTCTGCCTATCGACTTTGTTTTGACTGAGCGCCTGCGAATAAGCTGGTTCCCGCGACTTGGCTTTTCGTTGGGAGCTGTAGAAATCTCGAGCTTGCGATTACGATTGGTAGGCAGTACTTGCTTACTTACTGATTACAGTAACACCCACAATGTACTGAGGGCTTTTGGCCACGATCGCAGGCAGCCCCAACAGCCCAACAGCCCAAGACTATGAGCGAATCCCTTACAATGCGTTAGACGCAATTATGCGAAGGAAAGAGAAGCAAAGAAGACTGGTTACACAGTATTGGCTAAACGAAGATTTTGAATAAACATGAGACCAGCTCAAAATTTGTCAAATGACCGACAAGAATTGAGATCACTGATCATCAGTTTTATTCGCATCCATCGCAGCAAAAATGCTGGAACTGAATCAGGAACTGAATCAGGAACTGAATCAGGAACTGAATCGACGATGACGATGGTTAGATCTCCATGGGGCTGATATAGCAGCCTGCCACTGAAGCTAACAGCCCAACGCGCGGTGCATTGTGGTATATCTAGTACACGAACTGCCTACCAAAGTTTGATTTCTAATCGTAATCGTTAACACTGCAACGTCCAAAAACTTTTTAAGTCGTGGCAACCAGTGTATTGAAAGTCACGTGATCAAAAAAATAAAATCGGTGATACAGGTAGGATCAGGTTCGGTTTTGAATCAAACTCCAAAGTTGAGGAAGGTAGACAAGCCGACAGCTGCGGTGGATAGTGCTTGGAATTGAAGTGACGAGAAAGATTAATAGAGGGAAGAAGTCGGTTCTGGCTGCGATGTTTGATGTTTCCAAAGAGTCATTAGAGGTGTAGGGTCTTCGGAGTGTCATACTGCGAATAGGTCGTCGTTTGGAGACTGCGCGGCCGGCTCTTGGCGAATGCTGCAGCCTCTGCGACAAACGTCGACTGTATGTAGGCCTGTAGACCTATAGCCGAATTATAGGCCTAATTACCTGCCAGCATGCCAATATGCAGTTGTGTAACTAGGTATATTTGCCCCTCAGAAATTTTGTATTTTAAAGGAAAACAGCAATTCACAGAAACGTGTTTGAAATGCCTACACTAGCTGATGTCACTGTCGAGTGTAAGTCCTCGGTACCGCTTAAATGGCTATTCTGTGTAGCCTCACAGAAGCAACGAGTTACACGAAATAAATAATTAAACTCAGACACGCATTAGGCTACATTTTAAACTGAGACCATGCAACGTTTACTTATTGCAAAGTTGACTCAGATTTTTGTTGTGAAATGTTTTATGACGCATCATGCGCCAGTTACCTCGTCAAGTTTAAACGCCTTTGAACTGCAGGGCTGGTCAAGCGATTTTCAAGTTCATTTTAACTGTGGCATACACTTAGAAACTGTTGGCAATCCGATACAAGCAGCAAAGCCTCATGTGTACCAGTTCGTACTTCCTTCACCTAATTCGCCCCCGGCAAGTTATAAGATCACTTGCACAACAGTGATCTTAAGTGCACATGCTAATTTTGATTGCAGGGGCTCAACCAGTAAGCTGTGATAGGAATAGGCCTATGCCGGTGAAAATAGGTATCTCTTGCTTGAATGTCCGAGGCAGATGGTCTACGTTGATGGTCAGTTGGTCAAAGTGCTGCTTAACTTCACTGCACCTGCAAGCGTTCTATCAAAAATGTGCCAAGCCGCCATATTTTGAGACCTACGCCCAATAAACAAGGGTGTTTGACTTGAGCTTCGCATCAGGATGAAGCCATTACAAGGCTTCCACCTTTGACCTAGCTTACTGAACAGGCAGAATGGTTTATTCAGTAAGTGCGCTGTGTCTGTGATCGAACGGTTGCAGGTTCGAGTCTGCCGAGGGTACATCGTGTAACTACCCTGGGCAAGTTGTTTTCACACAAGTGCCTCTCTCACCAAGCAGCATGATTTGGCAGCGATGGGAATTTAGAAATAAACGGTAAGTTCCACGATGCACCGGCCCCGCGTCCAACACCTCGCATAGAATTTGTCCATTGTCAGCTCAATGGGCAAAGAAAAGGAAAAGAGCGTTTCACCAAGTGCAGATGGGAAACGGGACCTTCACTTGTCTTACTTTACAGGTTGGGAGAGGATGGGCAATTATCAGTGGTTGAAAGAAACCAGGCAGGGTTGGGAGACGGAAGAGAATACGATCTTCTAACAGTTGCGACAAATTACACGTATGGCTCGGCAAATGATTATGGATGAGTTTAATAAAAAAACTCATACTCAGATTTGTCATATATGCCCTACTATTTGCGGTTGAATGTAATGTTTACACGAGAAAGATCAGCATGTAGGGAGGTGAATCCCATCCTTTACAAATCTCAAGTTAAACGTAATGTCTGTCTGCTAGTTTCTCAGCCATGAAAATTCCAATGAGATGGGTCAGTTTTCGATTGGCTATTACGGCGTACACTCTTAAGAGCAGATCTTTATTACTCGATGACATACCAATGCCATAAGCTTGTTGATTATGAACTAACTAAATAATGAACTAACCAACCAACTAATTAACTTACTATAAACAGCTATCTAATTAACTAACTAACTTATTAACTAACTAACTAACTAACTAGCCGTAGATAGATGCTTGTCTCTATGTGGATGTCATTTAAGCTACACAATTAAGCCACTTGTGAGTCAACTGCAAGCTGATCAATGACAGCATACAAGAAATGATGCAAATCGATCGATCTGATGCGCAACTGTTCACACTTTGTATCAGTAATCGACGGTCAGATGACCGTAATCACTGTGTTCTGTTCGTGATGATGGTGTTGTTGCTGATGTTGGTGATACACTTGATGGATGTTGGTTTCTGCTGAGCACAGAGACGATAGGGCTTCTGTCTCGTCCGACGGAGATCGAAAATGCATCGGGAGATCGGAATCAGGCATTCCTCTTTCCAGGCGAATGTTCAGCCATTCCTTCTCGTTCGCATTTCCGCCGGATTCCACCGCTATCCCTCCGATGTCTGTCTCAGTACCCTCATCTGCACAGTTCACATTGCACTACTTTCAAATCTGCTTATGCATTGGACTTTTCTTAGTAGTTCATGATATACAGAACCAGGTCTTTGAATGTCAACATTATGGTAACAAACATGTTGCAAGTGATGTAGCTCACTTTCCACAGCGCCACCCATTGTGCATGGGCCTAATATGTTACTCATAATTCTAACGTAATATACAGTATTGTGTTAAAAGCTCTAATAACATAATATGCGTGTATTTTGGTCTACCAACGAACAAAGCTGCTTGTTTGTAGGCGAAATAAACCTCCTACTGTTGAGTCAACAATGTCATTTGGAATTTCCTACGATTGTAAAGGGATATGCGAGCTTATAAGCAAGACACAATCAGAATTATTGTCACCTCTGCCTGAAGTAATCTAAGCTATAGTGTTAGGCCAATGTGAATTTTAGTTGGCTAAGTCTGTAATCAGCGGGTGTTTCACATAGGCTAAAACTTTATGCTATCTCTATCTACATGGAGAGGCCGATAGTTTAGTCAAGCATTTTAGGCGTTATGCATGCCTACTTAAACAATATACTTGGTGCGACGAGCAACACACATGTAGGCCTAATATAGTCTAATTTAGGCATAAACCAAAGAAGTCAGTAGACTCTAATATCTTTGTTTAGTCCATTACAATATCTCAGCTCCACACAAGCGTATGTTGTACATGCCAGAAATATCTTTAGTGACTTCGTTGTTGGCAATTAAAGCAATTCTGGAAGGGAAAAGTTGAGCAGTCAAGCAGTTAATGGATTTTGGTTTCTGCTAAGCACAGAGACGAGAGGGTTCCCGCCAATCCCGCATCCTGCGGGGGTTAGATACGCTATCTATTAGGTAGACACCCAGACGTTCCAACCAACAGAACCATAAGGCATTTATGGCATAGAAAAATATCTGTGATGCAGGTAAAGACAGTCTACTTCAATGAGCACACCAACCATGCGTGTAAAACAAGAATTTGCGGTATGGTCAACAGAAGGGTATATAGGTGTATGTGGCAATTTGCTCACAATTTAGAGTAGCTCTGTGCTAACGCTGGTGGTTATGGCTATTGTTGACTTAATATAAAGCAGGAGGTGTGGTACATTGCGGGAATGCAGCTACTTCCTTAACCACGCATGTCAGAAGGATCGTGTTACAGGCCTAGAGCAGACGATAAGTCATTTCGGAGTCCGATCATAGTTAACAAACACAGATATGTCTGGTATTCTAATGTCGAGTCATCTAAAATAGCACGTTTTCAGTTGATTTAAGGTGGTATCCATGAGCTGTAATGATGGATGTCAGCCACGAAAATCTATTGGAAAGTATGAAAGGTTAAGGTAACGTAAGTTTATTCACACGTCTCTTTCAGAAACAGTCCTCTGAAACGCGGTCCCTAAGTGAAGGGATATTCCGGATAAAGCACCACCGCCGCCGCCACCACCACCGACACCAATCGTTGGTGGTGGTGGCGGCGGCGGCGGTGGTGGTCTGAGTCTCCTAATGTGGGGCGTTCTACCATCAGCTTGGGTAGTGCCAGCTGGCATGCGAAATCGTATGCTGTGAACGCTTCATTCGGCTGTCGTCATCATTCCCCATTCTCAATACAACACGGTCTATGGACTTTGCGCTTGGCATCGATTGTTAACCGCGGGCGAAAGTGCCGTTGCTCGAGTTCTACGTGTATGAGTGAACTGTATAAGAGCTTTGAATGCTACTTTCAGATCATTCCTCTACGGAGGAACTTGTCGATTTTACCGTAGACTGATGACATAGTAAACACTAACATCATTTAGGCTCCCAAAAAGCGCAGGTGACTATTATACAAAATCCAGCGCCCCTGAGTAGTCAATTGTGCTTAAACATGCGCTATATAAACTGGCAAAAATATTACAGATATTTAGGTCCGTATACATTTGTCCATGGATGGGTGTGTGAGCGCGTGTGTATGTGTGTGTGTGATCGAGTGTGTGTGTGTGTGTGCAGTTGCTGCTGGATCATGCGCACCTTTAGGCGACTTGCTGCAGAATGACCTTCGTTGTTGTCTGTAGACCAAGACGATCGACACAGCGACGGCTATTAGGAAGACGATTATCAAGATAATCACTGGAATGAAGATGTTTTGCTCTGGAAATGTCGATGTTGAGCCAGCATCTTCTGAAAATTGTTGCTGCTGCTGCTGCTGATTCTCCATCATTCGCCGGTAGAAACCTGGAAGCAAAAACTGTTGGAGTATTATGAAAGTTGCCTATGTGTGGTGCTTGTGTGGGTTGACCACATGGGCTGCCGACAAAGGGCTTGTTTTCCGCTAGGGGTCATGCCATTTGGGCTGGTCACATGGGATGCCCGCGACACACTTTCATGGGCCCCAATTAAGGACTGACCGCATGGTGCCCAAGTGGTCAGCCCATATGGGCTGCAGACAAAGGATTCACATTCAGGCTCTTAGGCAAGCCGAATGATCAGCCAACGTGGGCACCATGTTGGCTGATCTACGAGATCCACTCTAGGATCCGCAAAAGTTAGTCCCCGAGCATAAAGTGCACCCTATACATCTTTCTGTCCGTGCACTTGTCTATCTTAGTCTTTCAGTCTTTCTCAGTCTGTCTTTATTTATCTGTATATATGTCTACATATGATTACCTGTCGTGTGTCGCTTGATTTCATCCATTTTCACTCACAAATTCAATTCAGCGCTGACCATTCATTCGTCCAACCATCAGATCAATCAACTCTTCAGTTCACTGACAATGTATTTTTCTCTGCACATTCCGGGGGGAGGGTGGCGGTCACTTACTCGGGCAGTTGAGAGCGCAGACGTTCATTGTCCCTCGTCGAGGAAGGCAAATTTCGGAGCAGAGAGAGCAGTGTCCGACGACTTCATCAAAATACTCATCCGTGCCACAGCTGTCTCTCTTGGCTCTGATGGCGCGGTAGACCATCATATTCAGCCTCCGAATCCGAATCATCTCACTCATGCTGCTGCTGCTGTTGTGGTCACGCCTTTGAGCAGAGACAAGTCGCAGTTCTCACGCGCCTCTAAATATAAATTTTGTGATAAGTATACCAGCGATTGCAATTAGCCTAATCTGCGCAACAAGTATTTGCCATGCATGATCATTATCTTTAAAAACGCAGAAAGGTTATACAGTTGTTAACATGATTCTATATAAACCGATCAAATGCGTGATTCTGAGGTCGAATGATTCGGCGGTTGAGTTAGTATTCCATGCGTTTCCAACCAATTCGTTAAGACTCATCAGAGAACTACCTAAAGACGGCGAGTCCGTCCGGAAGAAACAACTTCAGTGCGAAGCCATACATAGGCTACATATCCAGGCAACGCACAAATGTAAGACCTACTCCAACGTTGAAATATGGTTTTCGGCCACACAATGATCTAACGTTTGCACGAAACGTTTATAAAACTTTGTTTTGCCAGTTTTTAAAAGGCAGTCGATCTACCTGCAAAACAATTAATCGTCTCGTATACATATGCGTAGAGTAAATTTACGTAGGCCTACTAGTGTTTTAAACACCAAAATTTTATACATTAACGTTAGAACTGCGTAACATAACCGCTAGTTTTCTATCGTTTTCGCAGTTATGGAGACGTCGCAATGTAGTGCAAACCATTACACAACATTCCTAACTAAAAACAAACGTTAGAAAACGTTTGCTTGCTGCCTGGTATTAGTGAGAAGACAGACAGACAGACAGACAGACAGACAGACAGACAGACAGACAGACAGACAGACAGGCTAGCACTGTGTAAACTAATCCTTTTGTTATTATTCAAGGCGGATGTACAGGCTCTCAATGCCGCTCGACTATCCTTAGAATTCCTCCTATTTATACATACCTCACAGTGAATATGTTCTTCTCGCAACATGCATGGTGATAGGCTTAAACCATTTTCGTGCCTAAGCCAACTTAATTGCGATTGCATGACTCAGTTGTTAGGTTATATTTTGCCTTTCTGGAAAGATAAGCGGGTAAAAAACTCTTTGCCTCTTCCCCCTCTTATCCTATACATAGACCTATGCTCCGCGCGCGGAACGGGGCGACGTGAAAGGACGGTCCCCACCCCCATAGGTTTCGCTTTTTCTTTTCCACTCAAGCTCCCATAGACTTAGCTCTTGCAGTTAATTGTTTTCTATAGGCCAAAGTGCCGACCGAGCCCATTAGACTGCTTATGTAGATATAACAGAGAGGCCTTTCAGCCAATCCCCTTGAACGTGGTTATAGTGTTATCACGTAACAACGACTCTGCAAGCCTATGTCAAAACCATTTAGCGATAAGTTCTCCTGTGACATTTACTCGAACAATGCTAAAAATGGGTTTCAAGCTGCTTTGTAACAACATCTGGTTAACAACTATAGCCTAAATGCGTAAATCAGTGATGAAGAAGAATTGTAGTCAATGCCCAACATTCGTCTAATATTATTGATAAAGAGGATTCATGCTATTTTTAGATCAAACAAAAAGTCGCAATGGCTTTTTAAGAGAGGAGAACTCTGTCAGAGGAAAAACGAATCTAGACCAAAATAAAATATTGCAAAAGGCCGCATATGAACGTGGTATTTTATGGATCAGAGGCATGAACAGTAGGAAAGGTAGCATTTTCAGGCAGTCAGAACTGTGCGTTAGGAGCAAATAAACGAAAATCAGATGAACAGAAGTCACGGAACATAAGAAAACTAAACGAGGAAGTAGGCCTACAATTAGTGTCGGTGCATAACAAAAGGCCACTATGTGGACCTATAACTGATAGCATTACATAAAGAGAAGATAATTAAGTGGATTGGATCGGATAGGCCTACGTATTTCGTGGCAAGTCGCACCTGAGGACAATGAGGCAGCATTGGAAGAATGGATGAAGAAACAGGAATTATGCTCCTGGACGATTGGGCTACAGAGAAGTAAAGGACTTTAAGGAAAGAACAGAGGTCACTAGGTTGTCGGATTCCAAGATCTTTCCTTAAGACAAAGATCAGAACAGCGCTGAAGACGTTAGATGCACATACCTAGCAATAGGCTAATTTGGGGCAATTATCTACCGCGCTTCATGTTTGAACAGTTGATTAGCTTTAAACGGATTTTGCCAAGTTTCCGTAGAGTCAAGTTTCATTTGACTCGACTGAGTTCATTTCATTATCATATTTTCCTAACCTCAGCTAAATTCTTGGCGACTAGCTTAGCCTAATTGTCACAGGTTGTACAGATGCTTCCACCTGCCTCGTTCCTACATTTCAAAACTTCCCATTCCAGTTTGCTTCTGCGTATAGACATTCAAGTCACCATGTCTTTTGTTCAGTAAATAGTCAAACTATTGTCTAGCTTAGGCGGCCGATCAGTATATAACCACATCCTTCACATATCGAAAGCCGCTGCCAGGCTTAATTAGGTTTGCCCAGGCATTTAGCAGCCATATCCTAGGGCCTCATTACCTAAGGCCTCATTGCCTAAGGCCTCAATTATTAAGGTGCACACTTCGATTATTTTCGTAGATCTGACAAGTTTTGCAACTGCGAATAAGATGCTACATCGTAACTATTTCGTTTCTGCATTACATTAGAACTCGAGATTTCTATTAAACGTGTAGATAATCATGCATACTTACGACAGCACAGCGATGTTGTCTACTCGATCGTTTGTTACCTGGATGGCTGGGCTGACCTGTGGTTGAACCGTTGAACGCGGTTAAAATTAGTCCGCAGCCTGCTTGAAGTGCGTCGGCCTAGCCGCCTAAGCCATAGGACCAAATCGAAAATAAGCAATAGGGCTACTGGGCTTACAAACTTTCAGACTATAAAGACGTTGGTTAGTGGCTGTATTGATAGTAGAGTAGGCTACGCGTATCCGGTAGAGCGTAAAGGCTAAGTAGCCTGCCTTTGTACACACTATATATTATATAATATACTATATATAATACTGCATATTACAGTCTAAACTAGTCATTTATAACCAGACTGTTTTTCACATTTTCGTTTAAGATTTCTGCACTAATTTTATTTACTACGCTGGCGCATTAATCCTATATTTAATCGTACATGGCTGTCCTATATTTGCCAGTTTCGTAACCTAGTTTAAATATGTAGGCCTATGTAACTGATCTATACAATGTAGGCCTAATGCATATGCACTTGTCAGATGTTAATAAACGCTACTTATCTTACCTTTTCCAAGTTTCAAAACCTGTGGTGAAACAGCGGTCTCTAGGCCCGGATTAAGGGCTATTGGGGTCCCTAGACACAAGGTAATGTGGGCCTCCCCGAACAGCGCATGCGAACTTTTAGCCAGGGTATCCAGTACACGGATGAAAATTGAGAGGTCTGAGGTGTGAAGGAGCCTAGTAAGCTCCCCGGAAAGAACTTCGGAGGCCCACGAATTTTGAAGCATTTTATATGAAATTCAGCACATTAACACATCTACTGATCTGCTCCTGGTCGTCTTACACTTCTAAACCCAGTGCACTTTCCTTGAGGAATTCAACTCTTTTCATCTATTGTTGTCACGACACCTCAAGAATTTGTCCTCCCTGGTGATTTCAACACCCACGTCGACAACCCTACTGATACATTTGCTCCCCAGTTTCTTTCCTCCCTCAGTACGCTTAATCTGATCCAACACGTTTCTGTCCCATGCACAAATATAACAAAATCAATCATACTCTTGATCAAGTCATAACCTCTGCATTATCCGCCTGTCACCAATCCTCAGTGGCGAACTCAACTCGCCTTCTGATCACTCTCCAAGATTTACCCAACTCAGTACCTCCTCGGCCCCACCCAAACATGTGAGTTGCGACGTGTCAGTTCTATCGACCTTGATGTATTCGACTTCAACCTTGAATCCTCCTGCCTCTCCTAAACCCCTCAACCGATTCTGACTAGCTGTTGTTTGCATATAATTCCACTAAGTCAAATTTCCTCAACAAACCGCTCGAAATATAACTAAACCCGAAACTCATGCAAAATATCCTTGGTTAATTCTTTCCTTCAAACCCTTACATCACCTCGCCGTCGTCTGAACGCACATACAGGCGTTCCATTGACCTTCCTGTCCTCAGCAGATTAAACACTTGACCTAAAGATATCAGTCATTTTCTGTCCGCCAGAAACGCTATCTGTCCTCCTTTGTTCACTTAAATTCATCCAATCTTCGAAATCTTTGCAAAACCGTTAACAGTTTTCTTCACTGAGGATCTTCTCATTCTCTCCTAAAATCTATCGCACATCCATCCATTTCCGACTACTTTGGATCATTCTTTAACTACAGAGTCTCTCCCTACAGACTCTCTTATCAAACTCAACCTTCGTGCAAGCTGACTCTTTACCTTCAGATAACGACACTAGTGCAGTTTCATTGCCCTGCACGTCTTTTCATCCTTTTGAGCCTGCTCCAGAAGTCAAATATAGTACAGCTCCTAAATTGTAGTTTACCGCAGGCGGCACCGCATGCTTCAATCATCGTCATCACCATCACCATCATCATCATGCTGTTCTTTTAACAGAAAAGCTAGCTGTTTTTACTGCTTCGGTACATTGCCTTGAAATGTATAAATCACTCCCAGGTCCCTTTCTTTCTTACTCACTTTCAGTATTTTATCCCTCATTTCATAAGAAAATTTCTTTCGCTTTCCATGTTCATCACCAAAAAGCTTCTGCCAATACCGAGACCATTTGAACATCCTTCTAGTATATCTGATTCTTCATCAGCCACTGCTCTGCAGTTTTGCATCATCCGTACACTACGAAATTTTAGATAAAAATCCTTCATCATGTCATTTATATATAAAGTATGAACAGCAATGGTCCAAGAACTGATCCTTGTGGCACTCCACTTAAGACACTTCTCCAGACAAAATATTTATCTCCTATGCCCATTTTTCTCCTTCTGCTTGATAAGCAGCTTTGAATCTGCAAGCCAGTTTACACAAGTTTTTATTCTTAGGGCTGTATGAAACTGTACAGAAAACATACAATCTAGTTTTCAACCACATTTCTATTAGGTTTTATGAGAAAAATGGAAGTTTCTTTACAACTGCAACTCTTGGCAATTTTCTAATTTGGCAGCTTTTATTAATGGCTGAACCAATGGCATAAAAAATAAAGTTTACCAAAGTGACCTACTTTATTATTTACTTTATTGCTATAAATATGATTGCTAATATCATTAATACACTCAAGGACCAATGCAGCCTAATTTTACTTTAAAATTCGCACATGTAGTAACTAAAAATAGTTACTCTGGAAAAGGAACTGTAATCAGTAATTAGTTACTACTAAATAATGTAACTACTAAATGGTTACTTTCTTTTGGTTTGGTAACTAGTTACTGTAATTACTTACTTTTAAAAATAACTATCCAACAGTGGACTAATAAATGAGTACCTTGCTTCAGCATGAGGTAAGGCATCATAAAATCTAACTGAATCTAAGCCAGACTTCTACAGCGTCGTTAGCATATATGCCCAAGGCATCAATTGGTGGTTGCTTCAAGTGAATCATAATCAAGAGACGTGTTTTAAGTTTAGGCCTGAATAACATCAGGGATCTGACAGAACAAAGAAAACTAAGGAGTGAAACCCAACAACTTCCTTGTAAGAGGCACAAATTACTTTTCTAGCTTTCTAGTTCTTGCTCAGGACAATGGCCTTAAGGCCAGTTGTTCTTGGTTGCAAGATTGTCTTGGATTCCAGATCAACTGTTTTGACCTGATACCATCTGTGTCAGTGCCAGCCACTTGCCATATTATCTTTTTTACCATCATATTCAGTAGTCCTCAATTTCATACTTCTTCCACTTCATTTTTCCTCACTTTGCTCAAGTTGTAAGCCATCACAGCAATCTTTTCGTTTTTGTTCCTCTTTATCATCAACCATAAGAAGTGTAAACAACTCTGATGTGAACAAGTAAATAAGCTGCATGCTGATAAAAGAGAATCACAAACAAAACATAACAAACTACTTCACTTTAGATATTATTTTGATACAATCATAAATTTTTCTAAAGAATTTAAACAATCATTCTTTCCCTCTTCATCGCAATCTGTTGAGTATTGTCCTTTACCCTGTTACTGATAGAACTCAAATTTCACACTCTTCATTCTTTGGTCTGTAGATTCCAACAAATATTCCACTACTTGCACAGGCCAATACACCATCCTGATACGAAATCTGAAATTAAATTTTACAGTAAACTTGTCTGAATAGTAAAATTTCCACCCGAACAGCTTATTCGTCAATTTTTAGATCAATTATTGCAACAAGGTAGTAAGGGTATGATACCATAATATTTAACTAATTTACGCACCATTTTACCAAAAATAGTCCTCAGAGGTACGACCCTGAACTTCAAGGATAACCCATAATGTAGAAAAAGATATCTGCTTGAGTGTGGAGACAAGAATACAAGTCTGCCCTTTCTGAGAAGTATACCTGCAGATTAAGAAAGGTTAGTACGGCAAGCCACGACAGCAAAAAAGATTCAAAGTTGAGAATTTAGGAGCCAAATAATGACTTACATATCACAGCATTAATAAAGTGCAAATCACTTAACATGAAATGCAGGGGACTAGTGTGAACAAAATTCATGTTAACCGAATTTTGTCTTAACTAACAATTTGTCAATTCCAGTTTTTGAAATATTAAATCTTCAAAAGATGAGTTAGAACAAGGAGTAAGATTATCTTGGAGCCCATATTCGGTTGACAAATATCTACCGCAGTCTATATAGTATGTATAAATTACAAATGCTGCATCTTATATTCTTTTCTACACTAAAAGAATTTTCCCATGAATCCAAAGGTCACCAATGATGCTGTGAGTTGGTGTGGTTATAAATGATGTATATCAAAGTGTCACAGCACTACAATGAACATCTCAACCATCATCAGTGCACAGGCCCAAAAGTGAAACTTGAAACAAGATATGACCGCTTCACATTTGATCAGCAGAGCCAGATGTTGAAAATAATTCCACATTTCACGTCATCCGATGTTTTGTATTGCAATTTCTTCTGTGGGACCAACATATTTTGTTGCGTTAAGCAATATTTTCTTGTTATCAGTTTTGTGAGACAGGAACTAATTCATACTAAAAACCACTGATGCTGGAACAGACTATGCAATTTTTTCATGTTAACCAATGTGCTGCATCTTGAACGTTTTCACGCTAAGTGTTTTCTGCTGTACATATTGCAAGACAGTTATAGTATTTAAAGGGATCATATCATATATCATATCGCCAAAATTTTCATTGTAAGTGAATACACATGCTTAATAGGCTTACTTCTGCCACTTCAGCTGTGATGTCTGTAAGGTTAGCAATCAGTCCTGGGTTGAAGTTTGGTTCAAGTACTTTAACAGTTTTGTCGGTTGAGCAGGTGAACAGTGCACCACATGTATGTATTATTCCTGTGACCTTCTGGGTATGACCAACGCTAAAGGTCTTAAACAAACAAGCAATTCCATTGCTCACTTACATCATGATGTGACCCAAATATTAATCTCATTTTACAGTAAATATTACACTTCATTTACAGTAGATATTACTGCGTGGAAGACTGGGCGAATACTTCCTTTGTAATACGGGCAGTGCGAGGTTGATCCTCCCCTACGATGGTTACTGCAATCAAGTCCTTCACGCACAACTGCTTCTCACCATCAATGATGATTACATCACATCACAATATAAATGCAGAAAATTAATAACAGAAGAGAAGTTCCTTTAAGCCAATTCCAAGAGCCAGCCACAGGTATGAGTTATCAACTTCATTTTCTTAGCCACGGCACGAGGTTAAGCATGGGTGCCCAGCCACTCCTCTCCCTCACCACAGTGATGGTGTGCACACGACGTAGTTATTTATAGCCGATTTCAACAGAAGGAGCCAGTGAATCAGAAATATTGAAATATCTTTGTCCTGGCAGGGATTTAAATCTCTAACCTCTGCATTGACAGTCCAACAGGTTAACCAATAGATTATTGCCCACTCATAATAATATGATAATAGTCCTTTGAGTTTCATTTACAGCTCAGATTCAATGAGCTATATTGAGCCCCATGTTTGCATTTTTCAACTATGTTGTATTTAGCATTGCCAGCACACTAAGCCAGCACAAAGAATTTAAAGAAAGGTGTTTTGATGCATGGTGAACATTGAAGGCAAGTTTATCGTATGAGGTACCTTAATCAGACTAAGATTGCCATCCCTGGCATCCAGCAGATGTATCGAGCCTTCCTTGTCACCAACCCACAGCTGGCCAATGTTGTAAGACATGCTCAATGGAAAATCAGGAAGCTATTGAACATAAAGATATGGTGATAAAACAGATGCTGTAGATAGAGAGAGACACTAACTAATTCTGAGCACAAAAAGTTTACTTTAAATTTTAAGAAGGTTCTAGACTAGTCACCATGCTGCCCCAAGATTAGAACTTCCTAAAAAGATTGCCTACTGTTACATAACCACTCCATATGTTGCTTACTTTCTGTTTCTTGATCACAGCTGAAGCACGTTTGTCGTAAACAGCGACTGTTGAATCCTCACTGCCTGTCATGACATAATTGCCATTGGCTGCCATACACAAGACTGGTTTTGCATGGTATCGCATTTTGCACTCCATACCACCTGATCGAGGGTCAAAGTGGTAGACGTTTTTGTCATAGCCCCCAGCAACATAAAAGTCTGGCTCAAAATGTGAGCACAGAATAGCAGAATTTGCCCTGTAAACAATCATTGCATTTTATGTCACATTTCTGAAACAGTAAGTTGTAAACAAATTTCATGTCACATACTTCATACCATAAGTTGACTGGCTTTTGAAAACATGACCACATGTAATGTCATCATGCATTTAAAAACCAATTACTGAAATACATCTAGAAGTACGACTCCACAGTTGCACTAAACTGCACAATCTTCTTACCTGGCTTCTTGAATTTCCTTCATTGTTGTCAGGTCCCAGAACTTGATGCGAGTGTCCCATGATCCCGTTGCCATAATTTTATCACATGAAGATATAGACCAAATCCATCCCTATTCAATTTACAAATCATGTAAAGCAGTTTTGCTTATGCAAAGGAGACAGTGAAAGTCTAAGACCATCATCAGTATTATCACACAGCTTCTAAGGTCAGTAAAACACAGAACTAACCAAACATAAACTAGAAATTTAGCGTAGTACTTTTATGTAAGAGCCAAGATCTCCAAACTTTGCATGTTCTTATTCCAATAATAATTTTGAGTTAAGTAACATTTTTTTTAATCAAACACCTTCTTTTTGAGTTCAATAATATTTAAACCTTCAAAAATTTGAAAGCTTAGCAGTTTATAAGGAAAATTTTATATTCTGTGAGTATGCTAAGAGTTTATAATATTAGCAGTTGCCAGAACAACTCACCAACGCAAAAGATTTTACCTTATCACTTAATGCCAATAAAAATTATAGACAGCTCACTTCCATTTAACTATAATTCTCTGACCTAATAGACTGCTTGGTGTTATAGTTTGGTACACAAAAACATCTGAACACTTGAATGATTTGAACAGTTAGTTTTGCGTTGTGGAGTTTAAAGTTAAATACGAGTAAGCCGAGAAATGAAGAGCCACAAACATTATGAGCATTTTCTTTGCAAAACACTCGGCAAGAAACTGAAGATTGTGGATCAGTTTTATTCAGTTTGTTCAGATCTAACAGATTCAGATAGCGATCTCTGGATCCTGTTGCTAAAAGGCTGCCATGCTGCAGAAGAAAAACAAAAAATCTGCTTTAATATAAATATACTGTTTAGCAACAAGCAAAACACTGTCTGTCTCAACAAGAAAAGTACTCCCAGTAAGTAGAAATAGCAACCATATGACCAAACTGATATAGCTTTACCGATTGTCAGCAGTTTAATAAATATGAACTTGCAGCATTCAGGCACATATCATTGATGAATCAGATTTGCTTTAAAGAGTTGCCCCATTACAAAAACATAGTTTGCACAACTTGTAACACTAACCATCAATTTCTTTAGTATAAGCAATTATTATGTCAAATGATCTAAATAAGTTCATAACTTCATAAAGATGATCATTAAAATAAACTGAATACAGTATTTTATATTTGCTTTTAATTTGCTGTGTTTAGCAGTGTTGTAGATGGGTGAAAGTATAGGCCGAGTTCCACAAAACAGGTTCATGCATTTACAAGCAGTTGGCAATAGTCATCACCTGCATAAGATGCACTGTGTCAACCGCACCATAGAGACCTTCCCTAAATGTAAAGTACTCCATATTGTTGGCAACATTAGACCAACGAAAGTGCTGTATCTCACGTTCAGCACATGCTCTCTTCCAGTCAAACTCGTCATCATTTACTGCAAAAAACACAAATTTTGCACATAACATATAACAATTTATATGCTTATACATACTTAGAGTTGGTTATTTAAATTGTTAAACTTCATATACATTTCAATGTTTACCAGTATGCTGATTTCTATTGAGGTTCAAAAAGGACACTTGAAAGAAGTTTTTGGTTCAAAGTTCTTCCTGTTGGTCTGCTCATGTGATATAAAATAACAGAATTAAAACACATTGTAGTACAGCAGAAACTCAACAATAAGTTAGCTTGGCAATTTAATTACAACCATAGCAGCGCTTTTTGGAGGTACTTAAAAGGCACTATATTAGGTGTCTGGATAAAAATAGACATACACAGAAATTGATTTAAAACAGGTATTTAGAAGGTACTGCACTACATAGACAAATGTTTTATTTTCACCTGGAATGGCAGGATATTTGTTTGGCCACTGTTTCCTAATTCTTGTTTTCCAGAAGCTGACATCACTGATAAGATGGTGGAATGTGCTACAAACTTTGCCCACTGTGCAGATCACAAACTCAGCATCAAGAAACGAAAAGATGTGCAAAAGAACTTCCACTGGAAGCAGATCCAGAATGCCATTGTGGAGAGTCTCCTCTGATTCAGAACCAGAAGCTGACAAGCTCTTTTGAGAACTACTTAGTCTATCTCTACTAAAATCATCTGATTTCTGTTCATCAGAACCAGAAATACATTGTCCTGCATCTTCCGAATTTTTCTTGTTTACAAAACTGTCATTTTGAAATGTGTTCAGTACTCTTCCATTTTCTTCACCTGAAGTACTACTCTTTTGTTCTTGGCCTTCATCTTCTTTGACAAAGGATGCTAGAAGTTGTTTTTCTGTTGACATTTGTGCAGAAGTCATGTCCATTTGTCCCTCTGCTCTTTCAGAACCTGTTGGTATCTCTGCTGCATCTTTTGCCTGCTCTTCCATACCTGAAAATTTACTTTTCCTCAAATTTTAGTTGGCATCTGCTTTATATATTTATTCTTTTTGCTCCTACAGTGCACTCATTTTGTCAATCATCCTTTCTGTGTCTAGATTCTCAATTTCTCCAAACTAAGTGATCCCACGATAAGAATAATCACTTACATATTGGCTCTGTTAACAATGCCTCACGTGCTTTACCTAAAATGAAATATTTGAACAGATGATGTTAGAACAAATGGTGCACAATGCCCCTTATGACAATGCACTAATGACTGCCACATGCAAAAAACATCATTTCATAAGCACCTACTGTGAATACATTGCATGAAATTACTGTGCACAGGAAATACTTTACTGGCAAATCAATCAATCAACTCTTTTACTGATCCCGAATGCAACATATCAGGTTTCACAAATAATGGACAATTTGCCAGGATAAAAAAGGCAAACCCAGAAAGGACCAGAGTCCCACTTAAAATAAATAAGGTGAGATTTCAATCAAAATGTAAATGAAGCATAACAAAATGAAATAAACAGTGTACAAGCTGATATATAGACCATATATAGACTGAAACTAAAAATAAAACTATATACAAGTCCAAACAGCCAGACAGTTGTTTAAACATGCAAGACTTAGACTTGAGGAAAGCACTGAATGTACTTAAATGTACCACTGAGATTTGAACATATACAAATGTATGATTACAAACACATTATAGAAGCATTATGACTGTTCAGTCAAATTGATATGCTAGAAAGAAAAAAGGAGTTTTCAAAATCCTTTCCTAAACTAATCAATAGAAAACCAGTGAATGGAAAGCAATAGCAAAGAATAATATAACGGCTCATCACAACAATTTTGCTCACCAAAATGCTCATTTGCCGCCTACAATCTGTTGCTTTTTGAAAGACTTTCACAGAGAAAAAAATAATGCAATGTTACAGCTAAGTGGAGGTAAGTGCACTTACTCAAACAACAATATATCTCAACAGTTCTGGAGAATAAAAAAATCTTCATTATTTCTCCTAATTTGACTGCAGGTATATAAATATATCTGAAAAATTTGATGACACTCATTACACAACAGGCTTACAATGTATGGACAGCATTTATATGTTTACCAATGACAAACAGAATAGCAGAAATAAAATAAATAGATAAATAGGCCTACTTCACTGGGACAACAGTAAAATATCAAATTCATCATAAATTCTGAACTTTTACAGCAAACATTCCACAATAAAGCATCTGACAATTTTCTGTTTGGATGACTGCGTCTTTACAAACTATTTAAATTTCAAAAACGGTAAAAACATCTCCTGGAGCTACTAACACACTCTATCGCATTCTCAGCACAAACTAAACCCTGCCGTTTGCAACTTTATACATCAGAGAATAAAAGATATTTAAAAGCGCCAAGCACGTAATGCGGCTAACGTCGTTCCACATTCTGCCTGAGGATCGCACGTTACGTAATGATGACTCATTCAAACAGTAAATATTAACCATGATGATTCAGGATACATGCTTATCAGGTCACGATAATACTTCAGGCGCGATATATATATAATATATATATAATATATATTATATATATATTATTATTACCTCCAGGCAAGAAAAACAGGCGAACAGCGATATATCAGCGATATATTTTTCCTGCCTGGAGGTATACGACCCTAAATGTCATGTCATGTCATGTACCAACGTCGCTGCGCGACCCTAAATATGTCACGAAATATCCGGAAAATTCTCATTTGCACACATGTGAATTATGGAAAGCATCACAGATAGCTAAACGCTTACATGTACCGATATCCGACTGTTCTTAATTTAATACTACCCTCTGCATACACAACAACATTTTTAAAATTTTACATTGTAATTATCTGATTCCAGACTAATATAAAAATATGAACCAACCACCATCGTGCTTTATGTTTATGTTGGATCAAAGAGAAGGGCTGCTGCTATCGAGTAGTTAGGAATCGAGTACTCTGCCACTCCGTTCAACCCGCTCCTCATCTGTCCTAACACTTCGCCCTCCCGTCACCTCATCCTTAAAATTTGGAAATCGCTCCATAGCCATAGCTGCCCCACCCCTTTGGAATAAACTCCCGCCAGAATTGCGACGGTTGTATGGTCAATCATACGAACTCACCAACACTTCACATCTTTCAGTTTCTGCGCAGGTCTTTCACTCAAGACTGAAAACACTCTTTTCCAGAAATCTTATCCTGATTCTTCCTCTTCCCCTTATCTCTCTTCTCGCTTCAATTTCAAACAGCATCCACCGTAGCCGTCCGACTGTCTGAGTGCCTGACTCCTGGATCTTGACCCTTTTGCCTATCGATTTTGTTTTGACTGAGCGCCTGTGAATGAGCTGGTTCCCGCGACTTAGCTTTCGTTGAGCGCTGTAGAAATCTCGAGACTACGATTACCATTACGATTGCTTGTCGAGTACTCGCGGATGTTATGGGTAAATTATATTTTGGCACATTGGGTACATATTGGGTGCCTTTAGTGAATCATAGCTTTGTTGTAGGCCTGTTGTTATGACTGAACATTATATTTTAACCAGTTGTCATTCTACATTCCATACTCACCCGTAACACTACAGGTACACTACTAGTAGACACTGCACTCGATAAATGGACTGTGACTTGTTGTGCCCTATACCCGAACAATATTGGGCTCTCGCAATCGCAATAGTAATCGTAAACCCGAAATTTGTAAAGCGCTACTTAAAGATTAAGCGCAGGACATCAGCTTATTCACGAGCGCTGCGTTAAGTCCTTGGGTTCTCCGATGTCATGTCAAGAACCAGGTCCGGTTGCCAGAAGATCAGAGAGAGGAGGGGAGAAGAGGTTAGGGCTCTCCGGGCTTCTAGGTAGCTGCCCCAAGGTTTTGGAATTCATTGCCCAGTTCAATTCGTTCTGCCAGTTCTTTTATTTCATTCAGGTCTAAACTTAAGACACATCTCTCTAACTTGCTTACACACCGTAGTCTGGCTTCTGGTTTCTCTGACCTATTGGAATTCGACCCGGTTCTCCAATGGTTTATGATTTTTGACTGCGATTTTGACTCGAAGCGACCATCGGTTGATGCCTTGGGCATTATGATAACGGGGCTATAGAAGTCATTAGATTAGATTAGTAATGAAATTTAGGGCCTACTCTTTAATTTCTAACGTCCTCTTACCTCACAGTTTCGTTCACTGACAGATAAGCTTTTGCTTTTCAATTATTTTCAGATTTATATTTTGCCCCAACATTCATGAATAAGGTTGATACTGTAAATGAGAGGATTTACCTAGTGAGCCTTTCTCCACTCTCTAAGGCTGTATAATTTTCATAATTCGTTCGGTCCACACTAACACGGCTGGCAATTATTAACGAGCAAAGGGATGCGAATTGAACTTCGTCGTAAATGTAAATGTTTTTCTATAAGTTCTCCTAGTAACCGTATAGCCTCGACCCTGCACAGTTTCAATGAATATATCGGGTGAGAACCTGCAACACTGCTTCCCGTTTGAATGGGTCTCAGGCCATTTGAGCCCCACGTCCCTATACAGACCGTGTTAGCCCGAGATTTAAATCTCTGAAATACAGTCACTATAGGTATGCGATCCGGGGTCCTCACGCACAGAGGCGCATTGATGTGCGCCTTAACCAATGTAGCTAAGCAGGCCAGTGTCGTGGACAGACACAGAACGGAGGAGGAGGAGGAGGAGGAGGACGAGCAGAAGATGACCTGCTTGCGTGTAAATAGACGGAGATAGCGATGTGCTGTCAAGCAGGTCTCAGTCATTCAAAGAATCTGCTTCTGCAGTCGTATCTCGCCCTGAGGTCGGTACTAATATTTCTATCTCGGTTCTCATTCGTTGCTCGGAACTGCGTTAGGCATAATTCATCCGAGAACATTTAGTTTCACGTTTTGGATTACTGAGTTTAAACGTCGATCGCCAATCTGCAACCGATGTTTGCCTGTGCCATACAAATCCTTCCACTGGAACTAGATCGGCTCTTAGCCACATGGTCGCTGGCGAAAACGTTTGACCACTTAGGCCTACATTTGAACAGATCGCCTGTCGTCAATGCAGCCTCATATAAATGTAGTTTTAGAAATGTTCAGGGGAAGCCAAACGTGATTCCACGTCTGCCGTTTGCGTCCCGTTATCAATTCATTGAAAATTGAGCAAGGTCGAGGTCATACGGTCGCGTTATAAAACCGTGTAGGCCTACATTTACATTTATGTTATGTAGGCCTACAACTTGTATCAGTTTTCGACTTTGGTATCATTAAATAAGAAGATAATAACGTTGTATCAAATTACGTCAGATAGTGATGTATATTTCTGGGTTGTATGTGTCGGAGTGTAGGTTAAATAAGAGCGCAGTATGAAGTTGGTCTTGGCTACTGTGCTGCTAGGATGTGCGGTCTCCATCTGTTCCTCCGACTGTGTCGAATATGATGCTGTCATGGTCCAGCGCCAGTGGTCGGAAGCCTTTGGCAAAGGCTCTGATCGTCTGGACTTCGGAATAAGGCTTTGGAAGAGGTAATGTAATCATCGTCATGAACTTAATGCATGCGTTCTAAACATGATAGGCCTGTGCTTTCGAAGGCCGGTAAGAAAAGTTTATGCATCGAATTGTTTATGAATCATGTAATATTTTATGATTAGCTAATTGATAATGAATGAAATTGATGTCTTATCAAAAGTTAACTTTATGAAGTCTTTATCCATCGCCTTTAAGCCTTTCTTGTTGCTTGTTGTAGCTCTCCAGTATTTATTTCACGTCACACAAACACTCCAGGGAACAGCAAAATAATCTTGAAAAACAGCACAGTCTTCGTTTGCAAAGAAATCTGATTTTCACCTAAGACTAGGTTCCAATTCGTGTTATCATTTTAGTAAAAAAAACCTTGCAGTTCCAAAGAGGGTTTTTCTCCAACCTTTAAATTCATGGTTTTGATGCATGCAGACTTAGCTAATGGCGTTCGAGGCCTTAATAGCGACTACAGACCACCGTATTTTAGACTATATTTACCAACAATAGAATGAATAGGTTACAAGAAATTCTGTCTGGTATTTTCATACAGGCACATAACTTTGTAATTTCTGTACTCTCCCGTACCTTTTCACCTTTGTTCTTCCATAAAGTTCTCTTACTCTTATGCAGAGCAAAATT
Organism: Norana najaformis; assembly: GCA_964023275.1. Classification (NCBI taxonomy): domain Eukaryota; kingdom Metazoa; phylum Annelida; class Clitellata; order Crassiclitellata; family Hormogastridae; genus Norana; species Norana najaformis. Next base: position 20,281,297 of record OZ029913.1, on the reverse strand, counting down.
TTATGGACCTTGATATTTAAAAAATATATTAAATTAACACACACAAAATTGGTGAATGTATGTATCGGTTTGAGCACAAATAACTTCCCTCTGCTTTAACGGGATCCTTAATGAGCAGTTCTCAGTATCATCCACATCATACCATAGCGAATGAATGAATGAATGAATGAATGAGTGAATGAATGAATGAATGAATGAATGAATGAGTGAATGAATGAATGAATGAGGTTAGATTTGCTTCTGTTTCAGAATCTTCCAAAACTATCCATCCGCGGTTTTTCTATTTAAACGGGTTAGCGGTTACAACGTTTACTCGCCGGAGTTTGGAGCTCATGCCCAGCGTGTGCTGAGTGGACTCGACATGACCATCTCGCTTCTGGACAACAGACCTGCACTCAAGGCTCAGATCACCCATCTGCATGGACAGCATCAGCAGAGAAACATTGCTCCAGAATACTTTGACGTGAGCATCTTCTAAAACCACCTGTTTAAACCACACAGGTTGTCAAACAAGTCGATGACGGAGTTAGAAATAAACGGGTCGACGAACGGACAAAAAACAGACACAAATTATACATATTTATACAAGCAAAAATTAGACACACGTGTCAACATAATACACTGGGCTACATAGCTGGTCACCAATTCCCACAAGTTTGGACATGGTGAACCTTATGACCGCGGCTTTCTAAACTCTGACCTCTATAGTCCCTATAATGGATACTGCGTAATACAGGGCTTCAAGCCTGACTGCTCTCGTCATTAACAGCGCCCGTACTGCGCGCTTATTGTAAAAAACAGGTAGGCCTAACTGAAAACAACTACTCAGTGTGCAAGTATTGTTTCAAGCGTGTAAAAATCCTCAGTAATCAGTATCATGCTGCATTAACTGTTATAAACCCCGTTCTTGAGGAGTTACTGACCTCTGTGAAATATTCCAGAGAAGCTGTTTGACCACAGTCGAGTGAAAGCAAAAATTGCCAAACTGCTCTAGCAGTACCTCTGAAAATGTCTATACTGGAGTGATGATATTAAAGAGTTGTTCAGCAAATACGAAAACGTTAGCAGACCCTCTGTATTCCGGTTAATTGAGCGAGTCTGTAACTACTAAGACTGCGGATTTCAAGAGATAAGTTGCTAGAATTGAAGATGTTTTTGTTACGCGCGTTTCCAGAAGCAATGAGGCATGACGCTGGACAAACCATGATTGCTAGATTAGCAGTAAAGGATTATAAGCTACTTATGATAAAACTGACGACGAATCAAAGAAGCAGGCTCGAAAAACAGTATCGTCATTTTATATATTGCGATTGGAGTACCTGAGGCAGAAATGATCAAGACTTTTGACGATGTAGTGATCTACATCGTGGGGGATGAAGAACTGAGTTTGCACAGCTGGTAGATGTTTGTACCACCTTCCAGGCATTTCGTATGGAGCAAGAGCACTATATCCTCCGCAGCCTTATGAATGCTATGAAGGCCAAAATGCCTGATATGACCTCGGCTGTCGGTTAAGAATCAAGACTTGTTTTTATCCTGGTCAAACGCTTGTTGGCAATCGCATAAAGACAGACGAGAGACACTCTAATAGAAGTTTAACTTTTGCTTAGTATTTTTCTTTTAACACAACACGACTTTATAGCTTCTTAGTTTAGGCATAACACAAGGCAATCTTACACGGACAGAAAGGGCAGATCCAAAATGCCACCCCCACGCGATAGGCCAGTGTGCGCACAGCGACAAATTTAGACGAAACATTGGTAATCAGTTATGCTTTGGTTGTAGTACTTCCGCGAGGCTCTGTTGGCCGTTCTGCCTCATTACCTGGGGAGGCACCTGGCCTTTGATGCCTGGACAAATTGCTTCAACTACATCGCCGATGGCATCAAATAAACGCCTACAGTTTCAACTCTCGTCTCTTTAGCAGTGCAGCCACTTGCTGGAAGACAACAGTGCCAATTCCACAAACTTTCCACAACCAGAACCAACTGCTAAAATAACTATTATTCTTGTTTCACCTGACCAGCCAGAAAGCACCTCAAAATATCAGGAAACATAAAAACAAACTAACCTTAGAGTTCTTTATAGAAAGGGAGATTGAGGTCGTGCCGAACATCAGTTTAATTTTCCCTGTTTTGTCCGGTAAGAGCAGTACCAACACCATCGACAGTGATATCAAATGAGAACCTTAAATTGTGATTGGTGTCATTTCAATCGATCTTGAAAATCTTCCTGATAGTTTTCTGCATGGTGACCTGGTTTTAACAATGAGGCTTTGTACATAATAAAGTAGATCATACACAATTTGCCATCTCTGACTTTCTGTTCTTGTAAAAAAATGTTTGCCCGATTAGCTATACACATGACATAGGCATTAACACTGTCAAAGTAGCCCCCTTCTCTCTCTTCTCTCTACCCAACCACTCTCTCCCCAATCCTCTTTCCTCACCCCATGACTTGCAGGATGAAATATTGCACCTGTCATATCAAATTTACCTCATCTCTCTCTAGAGTAATAAAGAAAACAGTCTATCTTTCAAGGACCAAATTTAAGCCATCTATGCTTCAGGCCCAAAGCGTCAGGTTCTAGTATAAGACATAAGCCATAGGCTGTCGCCTAGCTGACCTTTCCGTAACCCCAGGGCCGGCTGTCGGGAAAGTTCAGCGAGGCGACGGCAGAGGCAGTGGCGCTGCATAAGGTAGTGGAATATTTGCAAGGTGTATTATCAAATTTTAGTACCTTTTGTTCATCACGTTGTGTGTATCGCTTGTCTTCATGAAAAATGAAGGGACAGAAACTAAGCCATTTGTTGTCAATCTAGGCCTAATAATATTATTACTTTGTAACAATAGGCTACAACAGATGCCTCCATACGTGATCGAGTAGTGGCGGCGTCTGGCGTACAATATAAGAACATTTTGGTAGTGGCTCTCATGGCCCGTAGTTAACGAGGGGAGGGGAGAGGCAGGGGAGAGAGAGCAAGAGGAGGCAGAGGAAGATTTTCCCAGAAGAGACATTTTGCCGAACTTGCGTGCAGATGCTCAATATATCTGCGCGAGATAGGCTAGTTTATCTTAATTTCGCTCAGATGTATGTACATGTAAATATCCAAAATTTCTCATCGCCACACAAAAGCCGCGTCAGGGTGACCAGCTTACTTACAGGCGCTATATCAAATCAAGGCCGCAAGAGCCAGGTTGCTTGGTCAGATGGCATCGATATTCTTCAATTATCCGGTTATGGCGATCGAAGAGTGTCCCAGTTTAGACAAATATTCGTCGATTTTTACTTGTCTTAGTCTTCGTGAGAGTGCGTGGCAGTAGTTGTGATAACCACGCCGAAAACAATGGCGTTGGTCATTAATCGCTCGGTGAATGAAAGCAGAACATCAGTCGAATAAACGTTGGACCAAAGTCAGCCCTGCCTTTGGTCATAAACCCCCATTGTTTACTTAGAAAAGGGTTAACGACAAGATAAGACATTTACATGTGATGAGCTGACTTCTCAATGTCATGTACTTATGGAATGATAATAAATCTCCGTAAAGCTGCGTCTGGAGTTAGGCTATTCACCGGAGCGCTGGACAAAAAGATACCCAAGAGAACCAGGTTGTTGGGTCAGTTTCTCTGTCAGGTCAAACTCCGGAGATGTCAAGGCATGAGAGCCGGTGGGATGCTAGAGCGGAATTAGATCTACCAACAAGCACAAAGTTGTTAGCCTGCTGCATTAACTTAGGCCTACTTATATGTATGCATGCGTAATCAAGACACTTAATATAGCGCTTTTTGCGTGACTCAGTGTTTGAACATGTACACAGCCTATTAGTGAAAATTTTGCACTTTAAGATCAAGTTTCAATGGCGACAAAGTTTAGATGTCACGTATGAAATTTAGCCAAAAATGTTACCAACAATACAATACTGACAAAACCTTAGGCTTAGGCCTACAATTGGTCACCTGCCTCAGCATGAGCCATACTGTTTGCAAATAGTGACGCTTAGATGTAATTTTTGCTGTTTCACGTAGAGCCTACGTCATATTTACTGTGTCGCCATTAACACTAAGTCTTGCGACAAACAGTGAAGTTCATATTAGGCTGTTTCAGTACTTGAATAGCCCATACTATAGAAGGCCGAGCTTAAATTTCCTGCGGCTATAGTAAACCAGCAAACTGCTATTCAGGCGAGGCAGTGAATACTGAACTTCACTTACTTCAGTAGTCAACAAGACCACAAAATAAAGGCAAGGACCATAATATATGGATGTTGTAACGATGACTTTAAAATACCATTTAAAAGTCGGTGTGAGACAGAATCAAAAAGAACACCCCAGTTGCGAGCATCATCAGCCAACTCATCAAGTGAGTCACCCAATTTTAAAGAAGCAATTCAGGCATATCCACTTCCAATCGGCGACTCTAGGGTTTGATTTGTCGATGGATAATGAGTATTATACAACAAAAAGTATTTTCCAGACTAATTTGCTGACTGTAGGCTATATGTCAGAGAAAAGAAACACTAACATGGAGCTCCAAATGTGTTCAATTCGATGTTAATTGCTTAAAATGGGTTGGTGTCACAGACTCCGCCCCGGACTCGCTGAAAGCTTACGATGCTGCCCAGACCCTGTAGTTATTAAGGGTTTCGTGCCTTGGGCAGTCGCTGTCCCAGACCCCTCAATTTTCAACCAGTTATCAGGCGCTTTGGATAAAAAAGTCGCGTGCGCCGATATGCATATAGTCTGCTGTAGGCGTATGTTGTCGGTATAACAAACATCTGAAACTAAATTGTTCCGAAATGCACAGCCTTAAAGTTAGGCTCTATCTGGTGTACAGACTTGACTATTGAGCAGCAAAGTATAGACCATTGACCCCTCGTGATATACATTTTGATTAAAGCATTCTTTCCGGCATCCCATGCGCTGTACGACAAGGGCCACAGTGGCACAATGCGGACTGGCTATGAATGTGGCTGTCAGAGGATGCCGGTGCCTATTAGGCCTACAAGTAAAGCCCGTGTCTATACTTAAAGTAACGTGCGCTTGCCCTATTTTAAGAGCGATATGCGAGTAGGCCCTACACCTTTGTTTGCAGCTATGGGGAAAACTATAATTTTAACGGCGATGCTGTTTTCCGTATTTGATCAGAGATGAGGTTATCCGTTGGCCTCTTTTGGCAGCTCGATTGAGAGACCCTATCTGTATTTCAGCTGCAATCCGGTTGATCGTATTTCAGCAGGAGTGCCTGTTTGCAGCATCGAATGGGAGGGAGCCCATACATAGGCTTATGATGGCAATGGTGCAGTGGGTCCCCGTATTTTAGCTGTAAGACATAATCGTCGTCGTCGTCGTCCTCTTCAGCTCCTAACCTCAGCATTTGGCGGTGATGGGTGTGATTATAGCCTAAAGGATTTCCATTCTTTGCGGTCATTTGTCACATGTAGTGCTCTTCTTCTGTTTAGTCTAAGTCATGTTATGTCTTGATTCAGTCAGCTGGCAATCGTTCCACGCAACAGAACGATTCAAGTCTTCGCTGATCGACTTCATCCAGCAGAGTTGTCTGTATAACCAAGGGGTTTTGTCGTATTTCATCGCTTCTAATTTTTTGTAGTCTTGTGATTCCTGCGGTTTTCCTTAGCCAATTCATTTCGGTTGTGAGGATTCTTTTCCCATCTTGTTTACTAGCTCATTTCCTAGCATTCTGATCGATACATAAAGATGGGTTATATCAATCGATAGAGGTATTGAAGCCCAAGCGCTCACTGCATGGCTGAACCAAAGCACTGGGGTTATTGCTTTCACGGAATAAAAGCTGAAGTGCAGAGAAACAACTTTCGGTAGCAGTCTGTAGCAAAAGTGATGCCACAGGCCTATGTGCTTCAATGTCAGGAATTTCTGTTCCAAAAGATCGCTAATCAAGGAACGTCAATCTTCTGAGTACTATGCCATTAAGCCTCTAACTCGATCCAACTCCTAACTGGGGGTGAGGGGTAGAAGGGATGGACGAGGCTCTGGAATGCGAGGTACAGTATGGAAGAACAAGACAGGCGAGAGGTTCAGAGAGGAAGAAAGGAATGCTAGGAAATGAGCTAGAAATGAGCTAGAAGGGAAGGAATGGGAAATGGAATGAAAGGGAATGGACATCATCAGTACTTCATAAAAAAGTGACGCCAATATGTGAAGCACATATTGACCTTCAGTAATCACTCTAAGGACTCTAATTTCGCCTTTTCAGACTAAACAACACATATTCACCCTTAGTGAGGGAATCCTTTTTCACCCGCCATTTCAGTATTATAAGCTTACGTACCGATACATACATACATTTATATATAATACCGAAACTACTCGAGAATACATGTATAGGCCTACTATATATCTATGCATCGAGGGAGAACTCATTCGCACCAATCGACACCTAATCAATCGTCCGCTGTCTGAAACCAATAGTTCATCAGATGCAGAGGTTTCGAATCAATATAATGGGGGTCCTCTGAAAATTATATATATATATACGTGTAGGCCTATATATAGCACAGTCAGAAAATGGTATCCCCATTTATGCATACATGTACATTTATGCATACATATACATTTGCACCCTGAATTATTTATGTCTGTATGGACGCGTGTGTGCTATATACGTACGTTGTTCGTTTATTGGTCAGGGGTTGTTGGGAGTTGGGGCTTAGCTGCAGCGGCTGATCTAATACAAACGGCAGCCAGGGACCTCGATACCAGATGGCGCTGTTCGGCCACTGCCGAACAACCATCGTACGCATCTCGCCTTTGCAGATGGGCGCATGCGAATTCTCAAGTGTTTATTAAGCCAAATACACGGTTCGAAGCCACAGAACTTGACTGTGTGACTTACTCATTTAGCCTGTAAGCCTCTTTACAAAACACAGCTCCGTCTTTGACGTGTCTTCGAAGTCAACTGAACCCCATATGTCAACGGTCGAAGAAACTGTTCGCTTTAAATTTGACCTTTCTCCTTTGCCACACCTTTCTTGACGTACTCGCATTTCAGATTCTTCTTCGATGACCAATAGCCAAACTTTACCTGTTGATCTCATTATATATGCACTCTCTTTGGCTATTTCTGTCGCCTCTTTCCCTCCTTCTTTTCTTCTTCTACTATCGCTCTTTCTCTTTGTCTTCTCTTTTCTATCTTCTCTTTTTAATTCTCTTTTCTATCTTCTCTTTTTAATTCTTTCACAGTCCATCTCGTCTCGGTCAGTCTGTCAGTCTACGTAAGAGTGTTTGTCTCTACCTCACCGCCAGTTTAAGTGCTCCAGATTTCTATAATACTCCAATACAAATAATAGCTAATGCAGTTCGCACGGAGTTATATTGGTCCATCAAAAAAGCGGGTTCTTATGAGTTTGAGCTGCATGCGCAGATAAAAGATAAACTTAAGAACACCCTCTTAGTACCTTTTCTATATCAGTCGATTGGAAGAGCGAAAACTTTCTGGAGCAGCATCGTTTACGTGAAGACGCGAAGGTCACCATAATTAGCGGATACAAAGGAATGAGGGAGGGATTCATCGACATCGGTCACGAATCAGTCAGTGAATACGCAGATCATTGGATGTCAAATTAATTATTAATTATAACCTAGGCTGCTGAAATAACTGTCGACGATCGATATGCTTGGTGCCTGCGCTGTGCTTCAAAGTAGCGCTTTAGAAATTCTTGATATTACGTTTACGATTTGCTGAAAGGGTAACTTAAAAAGTAATAGCGTTCAGAAAACACAGAATCCGAGTTTCTTAAGTGCACAAAATGCACTTGTCTTGCGAACAACATGCATTTTGGATCTAGCTTAGGTATTTAGCCAAACCCGGCGCATACATGACTAAATCAAATAACCATGGCACATGGTCATAGCTTAATGGATATCACTCAAGCAGATTAAGGTAAGGCAGGATAAACCCATTTCTTTATTTTTTCATTATTTTTATATATTTTAGGTATTTAGTTAACTGTTGTAGGTTGTATGGCTTGACAACATGTTACGCTCGACGCATCAGGATTCAAACCCCGGACGCGGTAGTGAAAGGCACAACGTTCATGACCATTGGGTATTTGGATATAAGCCCAGTCAGAAAATGGTAGAATCGACATATACCCCTTTTACTGTAACATGCAAAGCAGAACACACGCATGCAACTGTGCACATGATGTTTAGCGCATTCATGGACCGATAGCGCCGACATATTAAAGCCTTCGTTATAGCAGATTGCAGACTTACAACAGAAACTCGTCTGTATAATTCTTTTTATAGGTGTATACCGTTCTTTAGAGTAATCTGTAGCTGCACTATACGTGTGTGCTTATATGTGTATAAGATATGTCCCTATATACAACGTTTTCGTGCCGTGGGCTACTCGTGATGATGAGCCTCTTCCATCGTTTACGCTTGACTGAAGGCCGCAGCAGCAGCATCAACATCGCTGTCTGCATGGACGTCGATTGATAAGGACCGTGAATAGACAATGACGTAAACGTTATGTCCTTAATCCTTTGACATCGGAGGACGTTTGCGATGAAGACGATCAATCCTGCTACTCAGAAGTAATCGGTAGACACAAATGCCCTCTGCTTGCTCTTCGCGAATCTGTTCTTCGTTCTGAATCCCGGTTCAGTAAATCAGGAAAAGAGGCTAGAAGTTTCTATCTCTGCTGCAGGAAAGTAGGATTATGAAATTCATCATAACGCTGGCAAGTACTTACAGCATGAATGTCTATTTTCAAACACGACAATAGAAAGGCGCTTCATTCAGAGTAGGCCTAAACGTTGTTTACCATCACTTGCGGTGGTGAAGGATCTCACCCGATAAATTCATTGAAAAATGAGCAGGGTCGAGGCCATACAATTGCTATAGAAAAACGTTTATATTTACATTTACACAGCCTATAACAGGCGCGAAGAGTTTACTGCGTCGGAACAAACTACATCGGAATCTCCTGCCGACATCAAAAGCTGGAAGGCAATCAGACAGATGCCGAGTGGAAATACAACTTCAGTTACGATTCTGGCGACGCTGATCTTACTTCTTGAACTATTTCTTCGCTGTGAGTAGTAACACATTTCCCTTATCTGTTGCCATGAATCACTTGCTTTTAGATGCACGAAATGACTGCCCGACGAAATATATGCCTATAGAAGGTCAGGTGGAAAACCTACACAACGAAATAGATTACATCGCAATATTAGGCTTAATTTCTAGAAGCATTTAATCATAATATATAGCAGGTCTTTATTCCAGATTAGTAAGTTTGTATTACCATCAAACTATACCAAATATCAAAGTCACGTTTCGGAATATGAGTAAATTTGTCTCGCTTATAGGCCTACTGTGAACTCTCAAAGGCATTTTAGTTGAGCCCAGATTGGTCTCACTGCTGGCCACCAATTGCCACCAATGGCACAATGTGGGCCAGTTATAGTTTAATGAACGTGACTGGCTGAGCAGCGACCAGTTAACATGTATACCTGCCGTTCTACCCTCACCGTCAACCATGGCATCTTATTCCTTTCCCTTTGCCCCGAGTGTCCGTCGCGGCTTCGCCTCCCACTTCCCATTTTCCCGTATCTTCGTTGCGCCATCGGTTGATTCTTTGTGCATTAGACACCGGTGTATTAGAAGTAACTTATTATTACTATTAATATATTTGAGTTACGAACAGAAAAGAGTGGCGTCGTTGGACTCTTGGACCTACCTAATGGCAGAACACTGAAGAAGAATATTTGAGCATATCTTTAAATCATATTTCCCTCCGATCATATCTGCCTGGAATATAGTTCGAAGTGATATAATCCACGTCAAAGGCTGGGGTTTAAAGCTGACTTCAGATGGAAGGCTTAGGCTTATAGCTGACTTCAGATGGAAGGCTTAGGCTTATAGCTGACTTCAGATGGAAGGCTTAGGCTTATAGCTGACTTCAGATGGAAGGCTTGGGCTTATAGCTGACGTAAGATGGAAGGCTTAGACTTATAGCTGACTTCAGATGGTCTACAATAATTCGGTAACAGCCATTCGAACAAAAGTCAGCGCCGTATACGCGTAATAAAAATGAAGTCCTCTAAAAATTGGAAATGGTGGATCTTCTCCAACAGAAAATAAAAGTTTCTCCTGCAACCCACACATCAGTATTTCGTTGAAAAAATTCAAGTGGTATGCATAGCCATGGTGTTGTCTTGTAAGTAAGACAATTATGAAAACAATTGTGTTTATACATGTATCTGAACAATTATAGGGCATCTTTCAAGAACCTCATATAGGCGCTTTAACGGGTATTTACACAATGTGTGATTATTTATAATTTTATATAGCTCTACTACGCACCTAAAGCCCTGCACAATAAGCTTTTTAGCTACCAACTGCGACATGAGCTTCTTGAACTGTCTTTGCCTCTTCGTAAGCGCTTAAAAACCATTCTATTCGATCGTCCTTTTGAGTTCTCAGGTCAGGAGCGCCTCTAATGGATTTCTCTTGAAGTGGCGCTGTATAAATTCGCAATTACAATTACATCCACATACAGTATTAGGCCTATGCACGATTGTTGAAAGCCTATTCATTAGATTAGATTAGATCAGATTAGATCAGATTGGATCAGATGAAAGCGACCATTAACTGATGTCTCGGGCATTATTATTTATTTTTATTATTAATTAGTAACTTCTATCGCACGGGTATCTGATGCACAAGGCATCAACCGATGGCGCACCAAAGCTAAGCCGTAATCAGGTCAAAATCCAGAAGGTCAGTCCAATCCGTCCACCAAGACAACGAGGTGGACTATGGTGGTTAAGTAATTTGAAAAAGGTAAGTCTTAAGCTGAGAACGAAATGACACAAGCGACTGAGCAAAACGAACAGGTGCAGGGAGGGAATTCCAAAATCTAGGCCCAGTAAACGAAAAAGATCGTTCAACAAGAACAGTTCTAGCCTTAGACAAGAAAGACAATCAGATGGCCAGTGGAAGACAATCAGATGACCTAATGGAATAATGATTAGTCTGGGGTATTAGGACTGGGTTTAAGTATTGTGGTTGGCCAGAGTTCAATGTTTATAAGCTATAATCTGCGGGTTTACTTAGAAGTGACCATCGATTGATGCCTTGTACATTATGATAGTGGCGCTATAGAAGCTTCCAGATTAGATTAGAAATAAATAACATAAAGTTATGTGCAACTGCTCCACGTACATCTAATCTCGAGAACTACATAGGTCATAGCCTCTTAGGAAAAATTCTTAGATTCCGTCACATCCGGGATTTTCGAACTCACCATAAACTCCTCACATCTTTAATTCACCGAGTTCCTAGCTCTTCGCTCTTCGCCACAAGCACCCACCTTTGTCATCCTTTACTAGAATTGGAAACTATGGCATTCGTTTCGTTTTATGGTAGGCCTATGAAGACTGAGTAGTGCTTTTAAATCATTCAGATTTGCTTATAAAATTCGTCCAAAAAGGTTGGTGGCCCCAGACTACCTACCTGGGCGGTGAGAGGGTGAGAGGTTGATCTTCCGGTTTCCCCCCCCCCCCCAACTTGTTTTCCTTACTTTGAACCGAGAAGCAATGCAATGTAGTGTAGACCCAGTTACAACAATTTCCTTAGCATCGTAAGTAGCCTAGCAAGCTACTTCTGATCTAGAGTGATTGTCAAAGTCAAATATCAGTGTAAGTGAAAATCGCTGAACAAATTCCAGTTGCATTTATGTTCCCTGCTTAGTTCAAAAAAAGCTGACGAAAATAATTATAAAGAACTCAAACCATGACAGAGCTTATGATTGTATTTATTGGAAGAAGGTTAATTGATCCTGAGATTTATGTCTACGTATATGCATTTCGTTTATAGCGAATCTGCTGTGTGTGATTTCTAGTCTTCTATAGACTATACTATTCTGTCAGTTCTGTTGCGTTAGGCTTTATTTTTGGTTATTCATGGTCGACTGCATTTGTTCCAATCCACCTTTCCGCCTGCTCCAGTACAGAAACGTAAGACGTGTTGCTCGGTCTCACTGTCACTCCAATTGGTGATAGTGTTGCCCAAGCCTTGTTTCAAAATCAGCGTTAAGCTTTCCCCTATAGTCATAAAGCTGGGCGATCCTGCTCGCGCTATATGTATCCCATATGCTGAACTGCCCCATATTTTTTCACACAGTGTTGTATGTATGAATGTATGTATGTCTATCTTTACATGTGTATGAATATATCTATGCACGTACGTGTGTATGTATGCATGTATCTTGAAGTGTATGAAGCATCTTTAAAACTTCACAAGAGTGCTACATGCGTATGATAATTATTTATAGTTTTGCGTCTATGCCTCTGTCTGTGTAGCTCCTTCTAGCCCTGGTGAACCTAAACAGTGCAATATCTTGATAATGGTGTACTATATTTGCGCTTTGGCCTGTGTATCAATGTCTTCTATTCGTAATTCGTATTGCTCCGCGATTCAGTTATCGCAACAAACGTCAGCATTCATTAATTTTTCCATAAAATTAAGTTTCTGCCGACGACGGATAATTAATCCCGATCGAGTGCTCGCTCTTTTCGCAGTTCATGTAGGGGGCCATTCAGTGCATATTCAGCTATAGGCCTTAGGCATAGTCTATGAAAAACACACACAGGCGCATGAAGGTATGTATATATATATATATATATATATATATATATATATATATATATATATATATATATATATATATATATATATATATATATATATATATATATATATATATATATATAAATGTATGTATGTATGTATATATGTGTGAGAGAGAGACAGAGAAAGACAAACAGAGAGAGACAGAGAGAGACAGAGACAGAGAGAGGGGGCAGATGGATAGCATGTGCTTAATGCATAAGGCTTTGTTGGCCCTTCCAGCTGGAACTGCCTTCCTCTTGAACTGCGGCTTCAGTTACTTAGTATCTCTCCTATCCAGTCTCGCAAACGCCTGAAATTCTTTTTGTTTGTTCAAGTCGGGAGCGCCACTGTTTCCTAAGTGGCGCTTTATAAATGTTCGTTTACAATTACAATTACAATTATAAGGCTCATATAGTTTATATTGTGTTTCTTCTTTTCTACAAAGTCCATTTATCACATAAATTCTCACAGCTTCTTCCAATAATAAATTTGAACTACATATCGCCTATCATCATATCGAAGGCCTGACATCAACTCTACTTGTTGTACATAGGAAACGTATGTACATATGTACATGTCCCACTCAAGCCTATACATTTCAGCTTGCCTGAACATTGAACATGTCTAGACTCGTCTGAGCCAATGTATACTGCACTGCGCATGTCCACGAATGAACGCTTGATTTGCGCGCGTGTTCAAATTTTCCCGCGGCATTTGATACAGCGTGTTCATAAAAAAGGATGACAGGAGCCTAATAAACATCTGGCCTCTATGCTGTAACAATAGATTCCTTGACTGAATAATTATGTGATACACGGCGTAATGTATTAATTGGAATCTGGCAAGAGTGAGAGAGACAGACTGAGACAGAGTGAGAATTAAGCATCTGGAACCAGGAATCTGGTGTGATATTCCATGCAGACTTATATAGAGCCCGCTGTGTAATGAGCCGTCCACACATCTCGACGGGATTAGAAAGACATCATCATCACTTCACCACCAACACCATCAACAGCAGCAGCAGCAGCAGCCGAGGTGCGTGCCTTGCCATCATTCGCTGGCGAACGCCGGGAGACTGTTGGCACGAACCGAAAACACGCATGTAGGCCCAGAGGGGCGCATTGTCTGGTATAGGCCTATGATGTAGCCATCGACGGCAGATTGTATCATGCAGCGATGCGTGGTTCAACAGCCATCTGGGAAGGGAAGGCGCGCTTATTAATTATGCAGAGATCGGCAGGAAATCATCCACTCGGGCTGCATAGGCCTATGTGTATGCCCCGTATAATTGCTGGTAAAAACAGTCTTCGTATAAATGCACACTCTTGTAGTATGTGGTATCTGCTAGCGTCAGACTCATTGTGGTTTGACAGCTATAGGCCTATATTGGTTGATCTTAAAGAACACATTTAGTTACTGAGCTGTACTGCCAGACACTTTATGAGAGGTCATGCTAAATATAGTACTGTATACGACTCATTTTTATATAAGTTTTCTGACAGCATTAATGTTTGCTATAGATCAGACATTGCCAATAATAGTTCACGCACTTGGCAGCGGAATATCTGGCAGCGAGACACGGTGTCTGTGTGCTGATTGAGTTCGCCTGATTGCGCACTAGTGCACTTTTTTCCTCTCATCGTCGGCATACTATGTAACAGTAGCGGTCCATGGTTTCGTCAGTGGCATGGACCTGTACAATGTAACTCTATATGCACTGCGCTTCCTCCTAACACGAAAAATATTTGTTTACATTGGTTGCAACAATATCCGCTTGTCCTTCCCGTGACTCATTAGGATTGGGTATACAGGAATGTGGGAATCTATTCTTCGTATATGACACATAGCTTTTGGTCTCTGCTCTTTCCTCATCAGTTTGTGAAGAACTCAGCTCTGTATATTTTTTCAGTCAGTATGATTCGCAAAGAAAACCGCACTCGCAGTGGCGTACGCGACTTTTTTTAGCCAGGGTGGTCCGGTACCTAAATAAAAATTGAGGGGGTCTTGAACAGCGAACCCCCTAACGATTGGCTTCCCACCAGGGTTCGGGATAGAGCCATAACCAACGCATTTTGAAGCATTTAGTATAAAATTGAGCACATTTGGGATGCATGTTTGTGCGAGTTTTTCTAGCCAGAGGTCCAGTGCATGCATGAAATAAAATTGAGGGATCATGAGACAGCAAGCGCCGATGACGCAAAGCCCCTAACGAATATGAGTCTGAGGAGAGCTGTAAACTCCCCCTAGTAAAATAAAATAGACAAGGAAGTGGATACGCCAAAATCGGTCTGGAAAATAGGTTTTTGAAAGACTCGTATCCGTCGACAGAACAAAGTTGAGTCGCCGATCGGGGAATAGAGAACATCTAAAATCTCATCGGATCTACCCAAACCCCAAAGTTCATGGTCTTGGCCTGAGGTGGATGGCTGGGTAGAGGTCCATAGGAACCGTTAAGGTCAAGGGGTCATAAGATCGAATCGAAAGCGATGAACTCCAATAAAACGTTGAATTGATAGACCTATACTCTATCGATGTGAACACTACTCTAAAACTCCTTTCGACACAGGGCAACATCCCCACGAATTCGTGATGCACCAGGATTCGAAACCAAGCCCAGAGCTCAAAGGCGAACACATTAGCATTGTGACTTTTCCTTAATATGTGGCCGCCGTGCTTCGACTAGCCTACCATCTAAATTATGTTCGATCCGTATAGGGTTTAGGCCTAGGCGGCTCTAACCACAGACCACTGTTCTGTATGCCTAGACGGTGTTCAAATAAACTTGGACTTTAGTACGTAATAATAGAGTTGAAATGTTTCTTATATAATGAGTAGAAATTTAAATATCTATACGTGTCTAATGCCCGTAACTTGTTCGCATTCTGATTCTGTTTGATTAGGTTGGGCAATTCATTGTTTTGAATGTTACTCGGTTGATGGAAGTAACAAGGACTGCGAAGATGAATTCGGTCCTTATAACCAGACAGGTTACCTTCTGCATCGTAAGTGCGAAGTCGGATATCTCGGGTTCGAGGCTTTCTACTGCATCAAGATCAAAGGAACCAGATGTAGGTCAACAGTTCTATTCAACTGCAGCAGCAAAATTATAACAGTAAAATAAACAAAATGCATCAAAACATTTATTCAAAACAATAAAATTCCAAACACTTAAACAAAACCCCACTTGAAAACACTTGAGAAACATTAGTTGATTAGACTTAGGGTGAAATATTGAGACAGATCTATGTCTCTAAACGCTTTCTTAAAAGGCTATTGGCCTACAGGTAGGCCTACGGTGGGCATTCATTTCATCGAGCGGTCTCCCAGGGGCAAATAATTTTGGACGGAGAGGGTAGACTGCAGGACTCAATTATTAAATGCAATTAATGAAATCAAACAGTAAAATATTAGAAACAAACTGAACTGAACCGAACAACTTAAATATCAAAATATTTTACAATTCGGGTATTATTCAAATGCAATTAATATTCATAAACGTATCTGTGGACTTTGTGGCCTGGACGCCAGAGTACATTTTCCAGGACTTAAATATAATGTTCATTTGCGCCTTTGAGGTTCTTGAAAGGCGCTGTATGAACAGCTACATACATACATATATGTCTACATATTCTCTAGCTTGTTGGACTTTGGACTAATTGTTTTATCGTAGATCCAAAACCCATCATTTGCTCCGCGCCCCCAATTTCAAATCAGTGATAGGTCTTTTGCAATGTTCTCCACTGACGTTACATTGCACCAGCTGCAGCAACCAACCTACCTGGCGAAGCAGAATCACCCCTTAAACGGGAGCTGCATTCTCTGACCAACTGTACACAAAATGCCTTTTTCTTAACTACGTGCAGACGATGGCCAGACGATCGTCATCCGGACGTGTAGCGTCGACGACTGGGGATCGCAGTGTGGTGACATATTTTTCGAGCAGAATGACGTCATCGACAGGCTGTCCGGATGTCTGGCGTCGTGCAACTTCGACGGATGCAATCGAGCTTCCGCCATCTCCGATCTCCGAATCACGTGGTCTCTCGCTGCCATCTTGTCCTGCTTAATAGTTCACGATTTCCTATAGCGATGGCTGGAAATTACTTTTAAAACTCCGGTGGCAACAGATGACGTTTTTAGGCAAAAAGGAGACATTATACTAAAATCATAATATTATGCATCTAAGCCTATATGTCACTTTATCCTAGGAAAACGTTCAGCTCATAGTTAGGCTATTAAACAAGACCTAAAGTACAAGTTTAGGGCATAAATAGTGTGGGCCCCGGGATTTAAAAGACCTTAAGGCATTTACATGCAGATCTTCCAGAACTCGCAGTTTTTACTGTAAAATCTATCATCGTTATTTTTATTTGAAACACTGTTTTAGTTGATGAGAGCCTAATGAGGCTATTTTATGCTTTACTATACAGGCCTATATGTCTATAAGTAAAGTGCAGACTGTTCGAATTGAATGTAAGAAGCGTCCGGGTATACTTCATAAAAATGATACCAATTCGCACGCACACAAGTTCAGTCATAGATGGCGTCAAGGGTCAAGGCCAAATTTAGCCGCTGTGCAGGCCTTAGGAGTGCACAGCGTATTCGTGACATCTGGCTTCGTAGTTTCGAACATTAGCCCCGTGATGGGAGCCTTGGAACTCGAAGCTGGGCCTACTGGAGTTGAAGTATTGTTCTCCTGGTAAAATGGAATGAGCCACGGTAGTTAACGACTTCTTATCGACAATGCGATGGTGCAGTACATAGGATGACATAAATTTTCAGTCGAATTAAACAGGCGATTTTAAACTGCGCAGGGTCTATGTCTCAGGTAGATTTCCCAAGTGGTGGAAGAACAGAGGCTTTGCGTGCGATGGAAGGCCTCTTGGCTGCAGTGGGGTCAGAGCGTCCAAAGGTCAGTCAGTAAGGCCGTCCGAGGCTGACAAACGGCTCAGAAAGTGAGCACAACTCTATTGAATATGGATGTATGCCATCTTTAGATCTATGATCTACTTGTAAACAATTTTCAAATTTAAATTGTTGACACCTGGGTAAAATGGATTTTCATTTTAAATATTTCATCTCTGATTAAACGAATAATTAATCAAACGATTTTTTTTCGGTTGACAAGCTCTCCCTACTTAAAAGCTAAGCGCAGGGCACCTGCTTTTATTCACTAGCGCTGTGTCAAGTCGGTGGGGTTGTCCAAAGATGCCACGTCAAAAACCAAGTCCGGTTGCCAGGAGACCATAGAGCGAAGGTGAAAAGAGCTGTTATGGTGGATTGTGTTTAAGTTGAGAGAAATGGGAAAGCAGCGGATTGGGTGGATCAGGGTAGGATTTCTTGAAAAGGTGAGACTGCTGTGCCTGTTGGCACATCCAATCCAGTGCAGCTTCAGCGAAGTGCGTATTGCAATGCTTAGTAAGTTATTGGTGTCCGATAAATTTATAAGCTGTTACTTCGACAGGCTTAAAATACGTTTCTTACAGCAACAGGCGCTGTAAATTGTAGTCACACTTCAAGACAGAAAATTCATTTTAATCACAAATGACACAGGTGAATTTATCTGCATCCAGTTCGGCGTACGATACTCGGTAACAAATGCCACTTATCAGAAATAACCAGTAACGAAACGACAGTCAAATGTAAACCTTAACTCGTCATATGCATCACTTCCAGAACAAACAGTCGAACGAGACAGTACAAGAACTTGGCAATACGAACTTTAAAAGAGCGACGCTTCTTGCAGAATTTTGATTAAATCTAAAAATGCATAATTCGCGACAAACAGAAGCCCAAACAAATATAATTATGCAGACATTTCTGCCATACAGTTTACTCGCACATGCATCACAACTGCTTAAATCATTCACTCCCGAAGCCTAGAATCCGTGAACAATCGTTCATAAAAATTCATCCATTCACTTCATAACATTCGTGTTTCCATAAGCAGCTAATATCAGTCAGTACACTACCCAAATTAATTAACATGGATAACAGCTCATGTCAACTGAGATAAAATCTGCGACCGACTCAAAACCATTAAAATTATAATCCACTTTGCAGACGGAGTCGTCAGCTTTCGAGACACAAGCGTCATATAATTAAATCTTAAAAACTGCGATTTGTGTCGCATAGGTGAGTAGGCCTACTAATCAGAGAAACAGTTCCGGAAAACACACTTAAATACAAAGAACACGTAACAGACGACTGTTGACAGAATAAGAAGAGCAGTTGAGCAACCAGCAAACTACTTACTTAAAACTTTTTCCAACTAAAGCTTAACTGTACGAATAACTTGGGACAAACGCGATCAAAAGTCGGTCGCAAGAAGTGGGTCGTGACCTCTTGTTCAGTTGATGCGTCGACAGTAGAAGCCGAGCTGCTTGCACTTCTCGCAGAGATGCTGCGGATGGACCTTGCTCTTCTCGCTGATATCAAAGTCAACGTTCTTCTCAAGAGGGCGCTAAATAATTCACAATACAACATAAAATCGTAATCGTAATTTCAGCGCCTAAGAAAATCAAGTCGCGGGCAACACCTTATTCAATGCAGGTGCTCAATCAGGAACAAAATCGGTAGGTAGATTAGGTCAGGTTCGGTTCCAGGTCGAGATCCAGGTAGACAGTCACACGGCTACGGTGGATATTATTTAGCATTGAAGCAGCGAGAGAGGTAAAGAGAAGAGGAGGAATCAGGATAGGATTTGTTGAAAAGAAATGTTTTCAGTTTTGAATGAAAGGCTTGCGCAGACATGCTGAAGCTGCAGTTTGTGAGTTGGTCGAAGCTCGGGGGAAAAGATTGCCATTCATTCCGAGTAATATCCTGGAACTGGAAGCATAGGGCCGAAACTTTAACGTACACGTAAACGCCAATACAACAGCTAGTTAGGCCTATTCTTTTTTCGGAAGTCTCCACTATTTAAATGATCATTAACTGTATTTAAGACACACTGCAATGCGCTGTAACTTGGGACAAGTGATAAAGCAATGTTTATTGCCGACATCTTTCGCAGTATCAGCCTACTCAAACTAACGTTATTGGTTGTACGCATGAACGACTGTATATGTAAACTTTATAGACATGTTAAGTATATACCTGTTTGTGAGGATAGACGTTAATTTTGCACTTGATGCAATCTTGTCCCATGTTGGCCCAACTGTTGCCAGACATCCACTTCCGTTTACATTTGGGGCATTTGTACTCGCCAAAGCATCGCTTCTTGCCCTGGTAGGGTGTCAGACCATCATCACGAGGTCGAGCCTTAGCAAACATGCATGTATAGTCGCATAGAACACAAGCTGGCATGGCGTCTAATAATCGTATTTGTAAGCTACGGTTTCTTCAGCACCCAGAACAGCCAAGTCGTGGGAACCAGCTTAGGCTTATTCACAAACAAAAGATCTTTGAGGCAGGTATATGTGGGGTAAGATTCTAAATGTAATCACAGCTCGATCTTAAACCATATTTATTTAGCTCTACCTTAAGCAAGTAACCTACAAACAGTTATATATATATATATTTATACGTACAGCGAAGGCGATTACGATGTAATGCTAGTAATGTAACGTAATATACTGCCATTTGGCAGTAATAAACTTGCATCAAAGTTTAATATCAGTAAAATCGTCGTGGCTGAAAGAAGCAGAAATCAGCTTAGTTCCGTTGAAGTACTTTAAGCAGCCCATCAGCAATAACTTATTTATTACTCGTCTTTGTCAGAGTTAGTCCTTAGAGGTGTTGCTTGGAACTAAAAGTTATCTTGTGGCTGAAGCGCAGACATCATGCAGAGTAATTTAACAGTCATTCAAAGACAGCATTCTTTGACGTTGAAATGTCACTCCCAACAAATCAATTAATCACACATAATGTATATACATACTATTGGTAACTAACATGTGCTTTAGCCTTAGTAACATTTGTAATCAGGCTGAAAAGTCCTACCATGGGGCAGTCCTTGATAAAATGGCCCTTCTGGAAGCACAGATGGCACAGGTATGTACTCGGTGGTTTCTTATTAGACCTCCTAGCGATTCTGAATAGGTTCAGCTGATCAGCCAGCTCAGTCATTACGTCGGCCAGTCCATCGTCAGGAGTGGTCGAGGCGACAGTGTTGGTAGTGTTTGTGGCATCCTGGATGCAGGCTTGCGACATCTGTTGGGTGTTCGAAGCAAACCGAATCCTCTCGATGTCTCCATTCGTCTTATGCCAAAATAACATCGCAAAACAGCAAAACAATCTTGAAGTTTCTTATATAATATAATCTATTCTTATAATAAAGCACTAGGCATCAATCGATGGCACCCAAAACAGAATCACAATCCGGTAAATTCCAAGCGTCAATCCAATGGGATAGAAAGGCAGACAGAAACTTCACAAGAACTATTGTAGGGTTCTAAAACCCTTGTTCCAAAGGTCTTAGCGAGTTACCTCGCTGGTTTTCGACTGTACTGACCCTTCATTTGAGCATAGCCTCTTGGATTACTAACCATTTTTGATTGTTAAATCGTGCTGTAAATGCGTTAGATTATACAATGTATCAATTAGGCTGGATTTGTACTGCAAAATCAGGAAGGGTCGAAGGGTCAGTTTCATGCAAGAAACGAGTGCTAGGCTTATGAGTGATTACAAATGGCTGGCTAGTGAAGACGTACAGGACAGCGTCCAAGGGCATGTAAATTGCAGGAACTGACGCAACATGCGTAACAGAAATTTTACGGAAAGGAAATAAGTGATTTTGCGGAAAGAAAATTCCGAGGGGATATTTCTTTAAAAGTCGAATAGTCTTTAACATTGGTGCACGGAAGTGATAGGACGTGAAGCATTAGTTATATGTGTAGTCACTCTGAATAAGCTGGTTCCCGCGACTTAGCTTTCGTTAGACGCAGAAGAAATCTAGAGTTTACAAGCACGATTAAGCCGTTATCTGTGAAAAATTACAAAAACTAAAGAAAAGGTAATCTGAAACTTAGCCAGGAAATGCTTGTTCAAACTCCCGGTGGCTAAAAAGGTTCCTAAAATTTTCTCGACTTGGCACGCCTTCTGAACTTCTGGATCCACCTGCAGTGGCTGCAAGAACTATTCTGTATGTGAGGGAGGAATGCGTCATTGGCACTGGAGGAGAAAACGTCTCTGGCCTTTGGGGGAGGGGTATACGCATCTCACAGCATCTGTCGGATCTCTGGCACTGAGGCGAGCAGTGTTACACAAGCCACTTAATCTTACCTCGAACTATCAAAGAAAATATCAGTAGGCAGATGTGCTATTATTAATTAGCAACTTCTATGGCGCCGGTGTCTAATGCACCAGGTATCAACCGCTGGCGCAGCGAAACCAAGCCATTCATGTCAATACACAGAAAGTGGTCACGTGAAGGCCTCTCTGAAGAAGAAGGCACGAGGGCTGGTTGCAAACACGATTTGCCTTTTATATTTGCCTCCGGGGTTCAAATTGCATCGCTTCGAGTAAATTAGGCAATAATGTTATTGACGAGAACTGCGTGACCTGTAATGAAAGATTATTCCGCTGCACGGCTGACATACATGATTAACAACAGAAATGCTTTATGCTGGCGTCAAGAAGGCTTTTATCTCAGAACTATGCCTCAGAGCATTGTTGAAAGAGGCTTATCATAAAAAGGAGATCGAAATCACTTTCCAATGCAATAGATAGGCCTGCTTACCAAAATCGGCATCTGGTTTAAAGGTGACATCGTTGACGAATGCCTAGGGTTAACGGAGCCGACTGGTGCCGGAAGAGGCTGCGATAGATAGGCGCATACCCCTGCACCTCCACCAACGTGTCCTGCAGGACTTTGTGCCACTGCGGAACCAACGATTCCTCGACCCATGTACTCTGTTTCTGGCATCGCAGTTGCTGCAGTCCGGTAGAGACCATAACCCGCTCGACCGTCCCAGAGGATGGCTGCGGCCGTGACATTCACGCTGGGCGCTCCGGAGCTCATCCCAAGAACAGACTGACTTTGTTGGTAGGTCGGATACATGGCACCCGATCAAATCAACAGGTACAACATTCGGTTAGTTCCAACTGTTACACTGCGAAACCCTTTTTGCATCACCAGTTTGCTAGTACTGCAGTTCAGTGCAACCAGCAGATGAGACCAAAAAGCATTGCGTTACCAAGACAACGTCGCCTCAGATGTCCTTTGAAGATTACCGCCTTCGTAACTGTATTTTCCTTTGAAGTTCGCCGCCAGCAAGGCCATAGGTTGCGGTCGTATGTGACGTCTGTTTCGTTGTGTTTACCCAGACGTCGCAACAAGTGGCGGGAAAATATATATAGCCTATACACTGTGAGAGAAAAAAGTCACTCATTACAAGTGGTATTTATATAACTACGAAATATTCATAAATGTATTCATAAATGTAAGGATATTCAAACAGATTTTAATTTTGACTGTAACGACTGATAATTTTTGGATCTTGGGCGGTTTCCCATTAAATATGATATCACTGTGACGTCATTTGTGAAAAACTATCTACGGAAAATGACGTTCAATGAAAAAGACAAAAACAGCAATAAAATTTTTACGCCAAAATAAGAACTTGTGGTAAAATGCTTCCTAAAAGAATGTTCAGAATAGGGGTGGAAATTTGATGGACTTAATGCCGGTTTTAATAGATTGATAGAACCAGATCGTCCGGCCGTGAGGCAGGCACAAACTGCGAGAAGTAGGACCGAACGAAAACATCGAAAATGTTCAAGAATTTGTTTTGAGTTAAGAGGACAAACCGCAAAGTCATCTTCTACAGCGAACCATTGCAAGAGAACTGGGCATTTCTCAACATTAAGTAAACGAAATTGTCAAGAAAGACCTTGGAGTAAAGTGTTTTAAAACGTGTCGAACGACGGAACTCACCAAGGTAAACAAGCAGGCGAGACTTGAGCGATCAAGGCTTTTGTCCACGTGTTATCCTGCGCAAATGGTCCATTTTCACTGTCGCTGCACCATCGAATAGTCAAAATGATTGTGTGTATGTTACCGTCGGGACTCGTAAGAAGAACATCCCTGGGAATCGTTTGCTTCGCACTCGCTCGACTTTCAGAAATCGCTAGTGGTTTCGGCGGGTGTACCCGCACTTGGCACTCCTCATTTCATGCACCTGCACAACCTAAATCCTGTAAACTATAAAATCTTGAGATGAATGCAAGAAAAAGAAAAAGTCTACATAATCAAAATTCGGAATGTCAATGAGCTACGTCAGCGTATCAGGAAGGCGCTGAACGAATCAGATAAACGCATAGGTCTAATTGACACTCCAATCAGACAGTGGAGGGCGCCTTACGACCTGCGGCAAAGCCACAGGAGGACATTTTGAACACAACTTATAGCTTAATGCATCAAACATAATAGTAAAGTTGGTTATTTTCCAAATTTGATTAAAAATGTAATTGTTATTAAATTTGAATGCGAGTTATCATGAAGTTTTCCAGAGGGTCTGTTTTTTCCACTCACAGTGTATGTCCTTGGTCGTCGACTCTGTCGAACCTTCTATCTGTTCGTGGAAGTTTGTCCGTTTGTTGGTAGCCCAGGTTATTGGGTTTGTGTTTTAACAACAGGTCCTAACACACGAGTGATTTCTTCACCTCCTTATTGATATTATTCTTCTGTCCTAAAAGCGATTCAGTCTGCCCAACCTTTTGACTTTTAGCACGTTCAGTAAGCCCTGAAATTTCTGTATTATGATAAAATTGTTTCAGTTCAAGTGAAAAGCAATTTTAATTTAGAAAACTGCTGTATGCCTACTTTTCTCACAGCGAAGTCATAAAATCCAGACCCCTATAAAAACATACGAGAGTAGGTCTATATTCAGTGACAGTCATCCATGACCGCTTTCCTCGTCCGCCACCCTTCTCTTCTTCTCTTCCACCTCTCCCTGCCTCCCCTCGTCCTAGACTGGGGGAGCGACGTCGCACGTGCACCCAGAAAAGCAAGTCTGTAGTATTAGGCCTAAGTCTAAAGGGATTGAGTACAACTGCATCACGGTCGAACCCCCTGCCCTTCTGTAACCGACGATTTCAAACAACTTTCGCCACAGCAAAGGCGTGAGGCAGTCATGGAAGGAGAGCGGAAACTTAAAAGGGGTGAATAAAACAAAGGCAGCGTCTTCTTTGATCGTTCTGCCGAAAGTGGGAGAGTTAAGGCCTATCTCTAGGCATGTAGGCTTATCTACAGACGCATGAGAGGCCTCCAGAAGTAGTTAAGTGCAGTCTTAGAAATTCCGTGACCCCTTTATGTTGGTGCTTTTGTACGGTCGTTATGACGTCATTTGCCATACCTCAAAGTATAATGCGGGAAAATATTCAGGGTTAAAATAAAAACCGAGACCCTGAGACATTGATACACTGTTACTAATAGATCCGCATTTTAAATCCAGGAGGGACATCCCCAATCATTCTCCCTCGCGCTGTATTGTATGTCCCGACCTCAATAAGCCAACGCTTAGCCCCACTGTATATGACACCGATTTACTTTACGTCATTCATTTAATTTTTTCTAACAGTAATCGTAATCGTGAGATTTCTACAGCGCCCAAAGTGTTAGCAAGTCCTTCATTGTCTTAGCGGTCAAGTGGCCAGACCTCTCCTTTGCTGCCCGATCTTCGCGGCGACAATGTGCAGTCGGTACACTCATTCTGCAGCCGAGCTGAGTTGGGAGCACAAGCAAAGAGAAATCTTTTAATATTTTTCCGTCATTGCGGGGATATAAACACCCGACCTCACAGTTGATAATCCAGCATACTAACCAGTACTAGACATACTATCACACACTAGTGTGTTTTTATGCATCCATGTACATGCAAGTACCTATGTATACAAGCACGTGGGCATTTCTATAGCACCTTTTATGTAACTCTCAAAAGCACTTCTCAGCAGCCTAACTGATGTTAAAATTGTAAGGAATG
The DNA here is from genome assembly GCA_964023275.1 of Norana najaformis. Classification (NCBI taxonomy): domain Eukaryota; kingdom Metazoa; phylum Annelida; class Clitellata; order Crassiclitellata; family Hormogastridae; genus Norana; species Norana najaformis. The sequence continues at coordinate 20,255,714 of OZ029913.1, read as the reverse complement.
ACAAGTTCATCTGTATGGAAACAATGTTTTAGTAGATGTACACGAAATTATGGGTTTAATCAAAACCATAAATTACCTACGTTACACAACTGGCTTTTACAACAATCAACTGGTAAAAGGAGATCTGATCACTTAATGTAATGTTGTGGCAAATAAATGCAATGCCCCTACTATACGGTCATCAGAGGCAATAAATAACGACATCTACAAATGAGTGTTTTGCTGTATCCATTGAGCAATGTGTGCCAGTCCTGTACCATCTCGGGCACTGCACTCGATTACTCGAACGGTCCGAGTTGAATGGCGTACAATATCCGTCAGACGAAATATGGATTCCATTTCCACGCGATTCATTATATTGGGGAGATCACTGCAAAACAGAAGAAAAAACATCTTGGAAAACTGACCAGAAAATGCAGCATCCAACACAATCGTGATGACATTATGTTTGAACTAATATATCAACTATAGTTAGAATATTAATTCAGTTCAAATATTTTAGTGCTGCCTAAAGATTCCCCATTATATTCACTTTAAATCAGCAAAGTTCAATAAGCAAGTCACAGGCATTAGAGGTGTCCAAGAAAACATGCATTTTGCAAGTCAGCAAAATGATTACCTCATCAAATTTACTTGTGTTGCATCATTTAGCGCCTTTGCGAGGTGCTTGAAAGGCGTTCTTTAAATATCTCTCACATTACAATACATTACATTACATTACATTGTAAAGCAGTTGCTGGTTATTTGTAAGTATTGCTATAGAAAAAGGGATGACTTTGACTTTGTTACTCAACAATGCTGAAATGTTTTAAACATAATTTAATTAACCAGTCCTAGGACTGATTACTGTTGCATCATATGCCAACATCTCACCATTTGTTTAGAATAATTAACACAGGAGTTGACTTGAGAGCACCGTTACTCAGAATGTCCAGTAACTGAATGCATGCTGCTGACACCTGGTGGCGATTGGAAGCATCGATGACAAACTAAAAAAATAAGTGAATACTGTACCAGTAAAATGTTAGTAAACTGCAGTTTATACCTACAAGGGATGAAGTATAGCCTGTGATCAGGAATTCATGTCATTGTATGCAATGTTACAACTCTATCTGTGTCTGTCAGGGTGTGCATATTGGAATGACCTCTATCTGTTATTTATTGGAATGTCCTACTGTCCACCTGTTTGCCTGGTTGTCTTTTTACTGGTCCGTTAGTCAACTGTCCCATCAGTGAGTTTGAAACCTATTAACCAGATCTATAGGCAGTTAGATTTAGAGAGTCTGCCAACTGCTAATAAACATCCAATTATTTTACATTAAAATGCAGAATTTTTTGCTAAAACTTTATGATGAACTTCATCATCAGTGGCAAGTCCCCCTTCAGAGAAGGGGGCTTGCTCTGCTCTCCCACTCTCCCACTCTGCCATGGCTTTGAGCTCATCACCAGGCTGTGCGTAGCCCAAAGTTTAGTGGATGCTTCCACTGTCCGCATCCAAGTGTACTTTGGTCGTCCAACCGGTCTCTTCCAGCTCCTCAAGGGAGCCTGAAATCAAGGCTTGGAGTGCCCTGGCATTGCGCCATGTGAGGTGTCAAAACATCCAGAGTCTCAATCTTGTTTCAATCGTCGCTGTGACCAGCCTCTGTCTTGTGCCACACTACATTTCTGCATTAGTGATGCACTGATAACATTGATATTACTATTTTGTGTTAGTAATATCATTTTTTTTAATAATAATACCTCGGTAACAGAGATTCAATAATTTCAAAATACTGCACCGGATTTCGAAGACAGAATTAGGATGGTAATAGACTAACAAGAACGGCAGAACAGTCCTTGAAGTAAGTTGGCCAAAGTGGAGCCATGCAACCACCCAGCTCTCGAATTACCACTTCACTCTTTTTGCCTGTGACAATGTTCACTAAATTTGTGCCAACCTGCAACATAAAGCAGTTATACGGACAGACACTAACCCAGATCTCTGGAAAGAGGTCTACAAGTTTTACGATGATAAGATACATTTTCAGCTGAAATCACATCTCATAGGGTTGTTCATATTTTAACATAATTTATTTCAAGACATTGCCAAAGTTTAAAGTCAAATAACAGACTTCTTGGACTCAGGAATCAGACTTAAACTTGAGTCCAATTTTTAAGGACTCGGACTTGCTCCTCCATGACTTGGACTAAGACTCCGGGGTTTGGAACCTAGTGTAAAGGTGCATCATTTTTCAAATAGCTTAGTATTCATGATACAGGCGTACAGGTCCTAGTCGACAGATGGGGCAGAAGCCATCATGATCTGGAATTAACTGCTATGGGGCCACTGATTTCTACCAGTTAAACTGACTCAGGCTTCTGATTTTTCAAAGTGATCTTCCCGCTCTTCAGTCCATGAGCCCATTGGCGTTGATCGCTTTGCACAAAATGTACATGTATTGTAAAAATTAAAAAAAACAGAGATTTTGAAGTAAAAGAAAAACTCACGGTTGGCATTGTGTGAGGAGCATCCTCTAATTCCATGCTGTAACCTTTTGTAGAGCAAACTGAGGCAATGCTAAGGCAATAAAGACTGTTGCCAGAAATTTATGCAATATAATTTATCAGGTATGCAAAAAATGCCTTTTCTCTTACAGACATTGCTACAATGCTTTCCCAATTCAGTAACTTACAAATTATCATAAATCTCAGTCTAACTAATGCATTGTGAAATGCAGACTGCAATTCCACAATCCAATTCAAAAACACTGTCACAAAATATTTACTGTCATGCACTTCTTGATTAATCAAGTGGGTTGGTTACGATTGACAAGCTGAGTTTGGCCACCTTTGTTATAGGATATGGTAATGGAATGTAGCAAATACTGTGTGAAGTCTATGCATGATAGCAGTATATACTAAAACCTCACTTGAATAAACTGATTGTTTCCCAAATTCCAGTTTGTATAAGGTTTTCTTATCATGCAACAGCTAGATTGACAACGCAGAGGTGCAGGTTGAAATACCCACCATGGCATTAAGATATTTCACAATTTCTGCTCCACTAGAACCGCTCCCCACTTACTCAGCTATAAAATGAGTACATTAACCATACACTGTTAGTGGGAAGATCTGACAGCAAAGGAGAGGACTAGTCAAACTTCCTCATAAGCCAAGGCAAAGAAAATGATACTTATGTCCATGGCTGCCCCTCAGGGGTTAGCTCAAGGAACTGATCTTCTTTCTCATCCTGGCTCTTTTACATGCAGTGCCATAAATGTAACACATTGTATCACTTTATGCTTACTACAAGTATAAAACCACAGAGGCAGAGTCTATACCAGATGGTAGATGCGTTGAGACTGTTCATTAAGATTGCTCCAAAGATAGATCAGTTAGAAGACAAAGCTGAAAATGACTGAGCCAGAATAAGTAAGTCAGAGAAAGCAGTGGATGGAATTGCAGCAGAATTGAAAAAATTATCTCAAGCAGACTCCAACGAAAGCTAAGTCGCGGGAACCAGCTTATTCACAGGCGCTCTGTCAAAACAAAATCGATAAGCAGGAAAGGGTCTGAATCGGTTCCAGGTCAAGATTCGAGTGTCAGGCAGGCAGCCAGGTCTGTGGATTTTTTTCCGACACAGGATTGTGGATCATTGGAACCAACTGCCATAGGAAATATTATTGCACCGCGTTTGAGCACTTTCCGACAAGGACTGGACAGTTGGATGGAGAGTTATTGACCCTAAAAGCTCATACTGCTTGCCTAGCGGCCCAGCCTAGTAACTGAAACTACGCATCGTACCGAACTACCGTAGCAACAACGTCTATTATCGTCCTCTTGCAACGAGAATTATTCGGTGCCATTGAACTTCAAAGATACATTGCAATCTTTTCAGTAGGAGAGTTTTTCCTACAGCAGGAGGGCCCAAAACAAGACACATGTTGAAGTTTTCGGTCAACTAGCTTTGCCAGTAAACACAGACGTATCAAGGACGAATATTCCACATAAAAAACCCCTCCTTCAGCGTCTTTTTTCGTATTGAAGCACCTCTGCACCGCAACGACCCTGGCGGCTTGCAAGTACCACAACAAGCGACTGCAGTTTAAAATAAAAATTGACGACTTATTATATTTTAAGAGTAGAAAATTGTCAGTGGAAAGTAAAACCTCATATTTAATATGTGCTATACCGTGCTATAAAATTGTTCCTGCAAGAACGATTGGCGCTTCATAATCTATTTCTGTATGAAAGATTGGCGCTATATAATTTCAAAACTTCAAAAGCCAGTGGCGTTCCAGAAGTTCGCCATTCAATGCTGAAATGGAATCCATAAGTGAAAAAATTAACTGGGCCACGTCTTGACCAGTACTCACCGATATCTGGCTGACAAGTAGGGCCTACCAAATTCTGCCATTTCATTTCTTAATTTCTCAATATATAATATTAACTACTTAGCTAGGTACTAGCAACAGACATCAACTGTGCAGAAATGACTTCTAAATTAAGTTCTTTCTAGATCGTAGTCTGACATGCAGGCCTAGTGATAGAAAACGAAATCTTTATTACAGCTAACACTGCCTATGTGGTACACTTTCTCTAACGATTAGTTAATTCTTAACGTACTAGACTTTCTGGATATTAAAATATTCAGTACTCAGAACAACGATATATAAAACCTGGAACATTTCTAATTGAAAAGAATACACAAAAAGTTCAACTCCCTGCTCAGATTTCACTCCAGTGTGCCCCTTAGCGACATCGACAGGCGTCTTTTCAGTAGATGGTATGACCCCAACTCAAGCATACACAAGGACACGATCGGCAACGGGAATCGGCAAATCCGTGACAACTCTACGAAACTTTTATCTTTCTCGGGCGAACACTGATAAGGAGGTTCTAGAACTCTGAATTTCGCACTGATAGATGGTGATCACGATAAATTTGGATAAAATTCAAACAATTTGCGTTATTAGCCATAAACCTAAATCTGTCTGCCTCTCTGACTTGCATCTTGACCTGGAGGCTGGAATCAATTTTGACCTTTTCTGCCTATCGATTTTGTTTTGACTGAGCGCCTGTGAATGAAATGGTTCCCGCGACTTAGCTTTCATTGGGCGCTGTAGAACGATTACGATAAATCAATATTTTTTTTCTAGATTCAGAGTCCCACAAAGATGTCCTAATTTAATAAGAAGCTCTTCTTAAAGCCATTAGAAAACTGCACTGGGTTTAGAAGATTCACTTTCTTAATCGGTTGATCCAAAAACGTAGCCTCAGCGATAAAAGATGAATGTGGCATGAAGCTAAACATATTCATAGATTAGTGCACAGTGGGTCGTGGTGACTGTGCATGTTCTGTTTCAAAATTAAATAAAATTTATTTTTGTTAAATAACAAGCTGAAGAACTGAATGGTGTTATTTGGTAATGCTTTTGCCTGTAGACTGCTTTGCGTCTTTTTCATTATAGGCCTGGTGTGCTACTGTTTCCCCCTTCAATCTCTACGCAGGTCTTTCTCTTCAAACTTAAAACAATCATTTTCCACAAATCTTATCCCGATTCCTCCTCCTCTTCCCCTTATCTATCTTGCACCAATTCTGAACTCGCCACCATAGCCATCTGACTGTCTTTATGCCTGACCCTTGCATCGTGACCTGAAACCGAATATGACCCTTCCTGCATATCGATTTTGTTTTAACTGAGCTTATGTGAATATGTTGCTACTGGCCTAGTTAGCTACATCGGTAAGTGCGTACGCCAAGGAGCCTCTGTGCGTGAAGATCCCAGGTTCGCGTCCCGGTCGTGGCTTATTTCAGAGATTTAAATCTTGGGCTAGTACGGTCCGTGCATGGGGACCTTAAATGGCGTGGCGCCCATTCAAACGGGCAGCGGTGGTGAAGGATCTCACCCGATAAATTCATTGCAAAATGAGCAGGGTTGAGGCCATACGGTCACTATATAAAACCTATACATTTACCCGCTACTTCGCTTTCTGTGGGAACAGTAGAAATCGCAAGTTTGTGATTATGATATGGTGTCATCTCTGTCCATGGCAGAAAGCCTCTAGGTGTCCACTGCACATTTAATTGTTTCATTCTACGCTTTCCTGTTGTGTGCTGTCAGAGTCAGGTTGTGAGGGTTTGTTTGACGCCGCAGTTTTATCTCTCGAGCCATTCGCAGCAAGGTTTTTCCTCTACTTGTCATGCATTTCATAATTACCAACATTCAGTCATTCATTCTGCATATGTGGCCAAAGAGACTTAGTTTCCATCTGGTGATAACTGGTATTAGGTCTTCTTTTATGTGTAGCCTTTTTCTAACTTCAGTGTTCTTGATTCTCCGTGTCAAGTTTAGATGTTGTATCTTTTTGCAGAAGTAGATTTCTGGTGGAGTTTAGTCAGAGTATGCGAATTGAAATAGTTTGATTTAACTGGAAAGCCAAATGAAAGCCAAATAAAACGTGTCATGTTGGTAATAAGTAGAACCATCCAAGGTGGAGATCCACTTGTTGGCACATGTCTCACACATCAGAACCATTTGGCAGACAGACATCAGAGAGCTCTAGGCAAAAGTTTCGCTTTGCTGTCCATGGGGATGTTGAGTTAACGCATTTTGAAACATCAGCTTAAGTCTCATTGTGCTTTCTCTTGTGTCGGACGATTCAGTTGGAACTGTCTTCCATTGAATATATGTGCTTTGTAATTTCATTATGCTCAAGATACATCTTCTGCCTACCTTAAAATACTCTTGTTCAGATCAGTTTAGACAGACGTGTTTATGACACTTTTGAGAAGTATTTAAGAGATACTGTATTGAGTGTCGATGCATACTAACGTACATGTCATTTTGATCTTGATTCAAGTCATGTCTCTTCCAACTGGCAACATTTGATAGACTGTCTCTCTGTGCCAGCAAACTGACCCCAATATTGAACTCTTTTTTGACATGAGCTTGATGTGCGATCAGTTGGTGCATTTGGTGCTGGTGCAGTAGGAGCTACTGTTCATTATTACTATGCCGACTCTGCTTCCAGGGTTTGAATCTTGGTGCAGCATGAGAAGTGAAATTGACTGTGTGTTGTCATCATAGCCATGATGCCTCCAAGGAAAAGTTGGTCAGTTTTGGTTTGTTGTTATGTTTGCACCTCAGCCAAAATATCCTTCAAACTCAGAACCGTGCCTTGGAAGACTATCTGTATTGTTGAAAGACAGGTGTAATAAATTAGTGGTAGGTAGGTGATAGGTTTGCTTAAGGGTTTACACTACTACTCCTCCTCCAACTCTGACTCCTCTGATTGAGTCTTCTGATTCTGATTTCCTGGTGGATTAAGTAGAAAATTAATGTGAGACATAAATTGACACAAAGCACAAAATGTGTGAGAACAGTGTTTCGCTATGTTTGGACCAACTTGAAATGATCTGTGATTGTATGGGTAGACAACTGAGCTGTGAGGCTGGCTGTAGTGAAAAATTTGAGTTTTAATTATTTTTTCATCAGCTTTCCATAGTGAATATCAAATTTCAAAATGTAAATGTCCAATCGTCTCGATGGGGGGACTGTCAGGCTACTGGTTTGGCTGGCAAATGAAACCAGAAAGCTATGTATTGGTTAAGAGATATATTCTGAGCTTTTAGAAATGACATTCAGAACTGCTTGTGTTTGCAGTACAGAGAATGACATTCAGAACTGCTTGTGTTTGCAGTACATAGAACAAATACTTCGTTTGCTCTGCTATTGTCATACAGTTTCAGATGTTATTGTTTGTTGCTAGTCAGTGTATTGGATTGGACTAGTGTGTTGTAAAATATGATTTTAAATCAGTTATTATCAAGAAATATTCTCTTTATCTAAGTCAAGCCTGGCATATACGGTAGACGTTCCAGTGACATATGGACATGGCTCAAAGTGAAGTTCAACTGTACGTGTATGACATCTCTGGTGGGATGGCAAACATGTTCTCATCCATGTTGCTTGGTAAGTACTCTGTTTCTAAATATAGATTAACCAATACATAGCTTTCTGTTTTCATTTGCCAGCCAAACCAGTGGCCTGCTGACACTTTGCTGGCAGCTAATCTAAGACCTTGTAACATTTTTCCTGGTCTACTTTTGAACTGTGTCATAATTATCATTTTCTTGAAATCTCTGCTTTTTCTGAACTTGATTGTTGCCAGTATGAGATGCCATTTGTGTCTGTGCTGAGCTTGCCTCTGCACTTGCCTGGCCAAAGTTCTTGACTTGCACAAAAATGCAGCCGAATATTAATGAAGACTTGCCTTAAGCACAAGAAATACGGTTTTTAACCTACTGTAAATGTAAAACCTCTGAACCAATTGACTCCTATTTTAACATGAGGTAATTAATTTAAGTTAATTTAATGAGATCTCTGCCCAGAAAAATTATGGAAGCAATCATAAAACTAGTGACAACTCTAGTGACATTCAATATATTCACACTGTATTCTGTTTTGAGTAATTAATTTGCTTAATTTAAAAGATCTTTACATCTAAACAAAAAATAATTAAAATTGAATAATAATTAAAATAATAATCAAAAATGTGTTGACTGGTTTTTACATTTTATGACTCAAACAGTAGGGGAAAATTTGGACCTATGAGAAGGGTTCTTTTAAAGTTTAAAATTGTTAAAATAAAGTAGTTTTATTCAAATTAAGTCTATGATTATCACTCCTTCAACTACAATAATAACTGCTATTTAAGTGTGGCACCCAGTTGTAGATACTGAAAATACTCAGCCCCATACAGAGGTCATCAGAAATAAACATGTTGTGCATCAAGGCAGCTTAGATCAAACATGAATTGATTGCCCTGCTCAAATACGATGGAACTCACCACTGCAGTTACAATCACAGTGTTGTCTTTTAACTGCCTGGCTTCATTAGACAACTGTACACAGCCCTGAGGAGTTTCTGTGGCACTAGCATGTAAACAAAATCAAATTATACCAACATTCATTACCCAAAGGAATCATTCCCAAGTACAAGTAATTACTGAACAAAACTGCAACTTCAGAATGATGGTGTATAAGTCTAAGGTCACAAGTTGTGAGGCCAGACATCACAAGGCCAAGGCTGAAAATTTGGCTACCATGCTGAGGCCAGGCCTCGAAACCTAACATCTCTGCATATAACAATCCTTAAATTTAAGAAACATGTCTGATAGTATTAATTGCATAGCAGTGCCTTTACTGGCACTTTGTTTGATGAACTTGACAAATTTTTTACTTAATTAATATTTATAGTTTTCTCTTAAAGGTTTTATGTTGATGATAATTATGTTTACGTAACAGGTGTCTTAATACTTCTAAACATGGCACTGGGCACACTTCTCCAATTTGCAGCCATCTTAATTGGAAAAAATAAATAATAATTGGAATATTTGAAAGCGTTCGGTTGGTATTGATATTGTTGTGGTTCATGATTTGAAGTATACTGTTATTTGTTTATAAGTTTTCTAAATGTTGCTTGGTTTGTTTTGTTTTTAGGTGGAAAACAAATAAATGGTATATGGCATACAGCAATTGTTGCTTATAATGAAGAATTTTTCTTTGGAAGTGGAGGAATTCAGTCATGTTCTCCTGTGAGTTTTATGAATTTTTAGACGTCTAATATCGCCTCCTTAAATAAACATCATTATAAAACATATGCTGGTATTGTGTGTTAAAGATATGGATCCCATATTTGCTCTAGTATATTACAACCTCATTAACACATAGTACTTCATATGACATATGTTTCACTTGACTTTCAACAGTAGAAATACAAAGAAAGAAGTTACAGCATATGTACTTCACTACTAATATTTGTGAATAAAGCATAATAGCTCTTTTGAAGAAGCAGTAGTGCTGTAAGTAGCACCATGTCATTTTTGACATTCGATCAGGTGCATTTGTATCAAATGATTTAGGCTTGGGATGTGAAAGTACTATTTTGCCCTTTCCTCATATGTAGATCAACTACAACACACTTCTGCCATCAGTAAAAGTTTCTCAGAAACTGCATGTGAATGACTGACAAACCAGTCAGCCAATCACTTTATCTACATTACACGAATATGACTCGTAGTTACTGATCTTTACTCTTCAGTGTGATTTGATTCATTTCATTTAATCATTTGGCAGTTGATTGATTGATTTATGGATTCAGTTGGTATTTAATTGATTTGCAGGGTCAGATGATAATTGGTAGACCAAATAAGATCATTTCTCTTGGTCCGACTCAGATTCCTCATGAAGTCTTTATGGATTACCTTGAAGAACTGGGATCCACTACATTCAGGTGTCTACTTAGAGTTTTTTTGTAGCTATCGTATGTTTCGACAGTTCTCAGATTACACATCTATCACAGATCTATAATAAGTGTGTTCGTGGCCACAATGCTTCAGAAAGAATAATTTAAAATATTCCTCTGCAACAGTGAAAATGTTTTTCTGACATTTTTGAAGTACTAAATTTGTGTCTGATAATAGTTGTAGCTACCTTGCGTGTGCAGGCATACATGCTACTGATGTTCTTATGGATAGATTTATTGTTCAAGGTTATGAAGTTGCCTAGATGTGCTACTCTTATTCAGGAGATGGCTCCTTTGAGGTGTTGTACCAGACACATTTTGAATTAATGATAGAAGAAAAGAAATTCATTTGAACAACAAGGGATTTCAGCTTGGATTGGTCATGCAAAATAGTAATAATAAATACGATTATTATTACTAAATAAATAAAAGTAAATATCTGAGAGTAGAATGATTTTCACAATAACATACACAGCAGGGCAAGAACCATTAATTGGTATTTATAAAATGTTTTAAGTAAGTAAGGAATGTGTGAAGTAACAGTATGCTGAACTTGGAAATTTCTTGCAGGGGTTCTCGTTATCATCTATTTGACCATAACTGCAACACATTCAGCAATGAATTAGCAAATTTTCTGACTGGAAAAAGTATTCCATCTGAGATTACAGATTTGCCACGAAATATAATGGAAACGTGAGTTGTTATATCATGCTACACTTGAGCTTCCTTATAATGCTACTTTTGGAAGCCATGTAAAGTGCCTTGTTATAAGAAGAACTGGTAGGCTGAAATTCTGTACCCAGTGTACTGCTACAAGTAGTATGCACCATGTTGCATATTAGTGCTTAAGAATGATTAAATTTGGCTTTAGTAAGATAATCCAAAATGCAGGTGTCTACCCTAACTAAATCTACAGCACCTTAACAAGGGATTGGCAGCCATGGCAGCCTAATGGGTGGCATTCTGGATTTTCAACTAAAAGGTCAGGGTTCAACTGCCCACCATGGCAGAAATTTGTATCAAGATTTCTGTGCCACTTGCACCCCTAGTGAAGTCAGCTATAGTGAGTATACTGTCAGTGGGGAGATCATACAGCAAGGGAGAAGACTGACCACCCACCCTGATATGCTGAGGCCAAAAAATTGTTGCTAACACTTCAAACCCTGCCTCTTGGGACTGCTCTTGTTCTTCTTCCTTACAATACAAGACAACATGGTAATGCATCAGTCACTATTGTCCAATACATAAAGCGTCACACCAGCAGCTGCAAATTAAAAGGCTAGGAATGTATGTCGATGACGGAATCTAGCAATTAGCTGGTGTTTTTAGTTGGTTGATGTAATGATATTAAAATTATTTATACTTCACGTGTTGTTTGGAATAAATAATTAAGACAAAGGGTGTTGAAGTTTTGTATTATGCTGTAAATTCAGAGCCTCCTGTTTTTATTTCAGACCAATTGGAAACATGATTAAGCAGTTTATTGATTCGATGTCATCAGCTGGTGAGTCTTTATTCCCTGAAATACCGGCTGGTAGCAGCACCAGAGAAGCTATCAACCGTGTTATGGGAACACGTGACATCACTCCAAATAAAACTACAGCTGCCCCTAAAGATACTGCTACCACCAAAGACACCTCTGTTAGCATGGGATTTTCAGGCAAGAAGCAACCTGAAACCAATGCCAAGGCTCCTTCAGTGAAGATTTATGTGGATAAAAATGTAAATCCAAATACTATATTAGAATTAGATTTGGACTACCTGTAATTCAGAATGATTTTTACAGATAAGAAGGTGTATAGTTTGAGGGAACTGTTAAGTTAAGATGAGACTGCTTTCTTCTTTGAATGTTTTAAATGCTTAAATGTGGAATGGGAATGAACATTCAAGCATGAAACAGCAAATACCACTGTGTTCTTAAGTAGTTCAATATGAGTTTTAATTGTGTCTAAAACAACTGAGATTCTTACGGATAGATTTAAAGTGTAAAGTTATGACGTTGCCTACATGTAGAAATATGTCAGGGCCCATTTTAAAAAATGTCAGGTGTGCTAAGGTTTTTAGGAAGGGATGGCTGGAATATGGAGCTGGATGTTGAAGAGACAGTGCATGTAACATACATATGTCTGAACGCTTGCATACTACCTTGTAAAAGCCTTGTGAAAGAACTACTCGAAAATGACCTTATTTGTTTGTTTGTAATCTGCTGATGGTCCTGAAAATGGCTGGTAAATAGATTCTATGGTAGGCTGTCGCTTTTGCAGGTTATTTAAACCGCTTGAATTATGTGCTGGTACAAAATTGTTCCCTCTGAATGTAGGTACTTGAAAATTACAAAGACCAGCGTGACACTGTCCGTGGTCTTCTGCGGCCAAATGACTTTCAGTGCATTGAAGAAGTTTTTGAGTATGTCTCGTTGGAAACAGTGGACTGGAGTTTGCACAGAAATCATCTCCGTGTTCTATGTACGTGTTTAAATGTTAACAATGTTATTGAAAAGATTAGTTTGTTTTTAAATTCAGAGTTTATTTCTGCCAAGTTAAAGAATATTCATTGGTATTATTGGTATTTCATTGTACTTAAAATTTATTTCCTGCCAAATTTTCAGACAGTCTTGTGGCGTTTAATTGCTATTATTATTTTATCATTATTATTAATTGTACCCGAAAGGTAATAATAGGGGTAGTAGAAGTAATATTATAATAGTAGTAAAATTGTTAGTGTTTGTGTTATCACTTGCCTTGACCTAGAAACATTCCTTCACAGAAGAAGAACAGTTCCTTAAGTTAGCTCGAGACGCAGCCGTGGGTATGAAGTGTCAGCGACATCATTTTTCTTAGCCACATCATATGATGGCAGGTGGCCGGTGTTCTCCCCTTGTTGCATAATCTTCCCACTGACAGTGTACAGCCAGTGTTCTCATAATGGCTGAATTTGCTAGGGATCCAAGTGGGACCAAAATCTTGAAGCAAATTTCTGTAGTAGCAAGATTTCAACCCGTAACCTTACAATTGACAGTCCAGCATGCTAACCACAACCCGCAGAAACATCCCTCACAGAAACAACAATTAAATTAGCGGTGAAGGTTTTTGAAAATCGTACAAGTTTCATTTTTATGAATATCTGGACAAATGCCTCTGAAGGCTGAAGAATTAATGTGTTGAACACAGTTGGATTATTAATATTAACGACAACTGTGTTTGCTAGCATCAGATGACCTTCAATTTTTAAACTAGCTGCTAAGTTCATAACATTGTGACTCTAATTTAAAGTTTCTCTTAGAAAAGCTGTTCTTTGTTTTAGGTAATTTAATTTTAGATGCTTTGCTGACAGATGAAATTAGATTGATTTCTGGGATGCTGCTTCTGCTTGCTCTGTCTCGCACTGACTTCATAGATGTATGTACTCATGACTCAACACAAAGCCTTCAAAATCTGATCAGTCATTCTGATGGTTTTCCTCATGAACTTCTAGTAACTACGTCAAAATGTGTAAGAAATCATAATTACTAAATATCTTGTCATTGAAAGTTTCTGTAATCAGTTTTCAATATAAAATGTTGACCAAAGTGCTGATAGAATTCTACCATGAGTGAGGGTTTTCATCGCAAAGGTACCTCCCTTTTGAAGTCTTTTTGGTCCAGAATTTGTACCCTTTGTCTGTAACTGATTCTTCCTTGCAAAAGCTTAGCCTTTTGCCTAGGGTACTTATTCACTCCATTCCCTCTCAAGTTACATTGGCAAGTTGTTTCAATGTTGAGAGAGGGAAAGTGGGTTGTGTTAATTTGTGTTGAGCTTTAACAGAACTGTATACATTCAGGTCTGTGTTGTTTTGTTAGTTGCATTGTTTAACTGAGGAATGTTCAGTCAGGTAGTCATAGTCATAATCACGAATTTGTATAGCACCACTTCAAGAGAAGCTCCTCTGGCCTCAGAGGCGCTTCTGACCTCACAACACAAAACCGCAGGCAAACAGAGCAGTTTTCAAATGCTTGCAGCAAAGAGGCAGAAAAAGACCAAGGAGTTTGTGTCATGGGTTACTGAGCAACCTTTTCCAGAAAGACAGTCCAACCAAAGTAAAGCTTCAATGCTGGGACTTTACAAACTAGAAAATGTATTTAATTTGATTGCTGGCTGCCAAAACTGATATTAAATCGTCAACATATCAGAGGTTGGCAATCATGTACCAAAGCGCAAATATTGTTGGGTAGTTTTACACTGTCAGTGACCTTGGCAAGAATAATCTGTTTATTGATGTGGTATTCTGTTTTCAGGTCTGTAACTTTGTCGCTGAAAGACGTAGTTTTGAGTGGCTGTTTGCTCATGAGAATGAGAAGTCAACCAGTTCATCTGAGACCATTTTAGCTTTTTGCATATGTTGCCTTCTGAACGAAAACATGGACATGGCAGAAATTGGTTGTTATATTGTGAGCAACATCCTCCACCATGGTAAAGTAAGTCATGTTTTTGCTTAATTTCCTTCCATTTCCTTATTATATGTGTTGATAGTAATAATTGTCTAGCGGAGTAATAATTGTCTAGCAGTTTGTGCAAGATTAAGTGATAACTAGTTTGTCCAGTCTTGATTACAGTAGGCATTGCAGTAATTTGTACAAATTTATATAACAGTCAAGATCTTCCAAGTTACATGTATTTTATATATTAGGCTTAGAATTTATCTGATTGTGATCATACAAATAAGTGTTTCTATTTTATGTCATTTCATTTGCTTTCATCTGAGAATTCTTAAGGTTTTTATTTAGTAAAGATTATGTTATCCGTTGTCTGAATTCAACTGCTGTTGAAGGTACCAAGTGACGTTGCTCTGAGAACTGGTATTGCACTGGTGGAGATAGTCTGCACTAAAGGTTATCCGGACCAGTCAGGTACGTAGTTGGTTAAATGTTTCAGCTTCTATCTGAATTAATAAGATCACATTCCAGTTTCCTTGCAAATGGCAAACTGCTAACACACATTCTGTCGACATCATGTCTGCTTCTTCAACTATCAAATTTAATGTTTGGTTGGATCCAGTAATTGAAAGTAATATGACGTTGTGCGTTGTCCCTGTGAAATAAATGTGAAATTACTGCCATTCTGTGCATACTGTTATTATTATTATTATTTGGTATGATTTAGTTTAATTTAATTTAGTTATTTTAGTTTCATGGCCCTTGCAGCCTGCGCTCTCGCAGACTCTCTCGGTCATGTGGACAAGCTTCAAGGAATGTTGTCGTAAGTCCTATTCTGAATTGATTGACTGCTTGTGGCAGAAGATGCCAGACGATAGGCTATTCCAAACATGTGGTGCAGCAACTACGAAACTTTTTAGAATCTCTAATTCTAGTTCTTCTTTGCTGAAATATGCAGGTCACTGTGAGTTGCAGAACACAAACAATATGGATTGCGAAAAGAAATTGGCATGCAAAATGTATTGAGGTAGTCTGAAGCCAGATGCTGAAGGCAGTTGTAGACGAGCTACCACATCTTGTACTTTATTCGGTAGTTAATGGGAAGCCAGTGGAGTTCATCACAGAGTTTCAGTTATGTGGTCGCATACCAATTTCTGCATGCTTAGTCACCCGAAAGTACTTCTGCTTTCGGGTGACTAAGCATGCAGCTGCATTCGGAACTGACTGTAAACTTTTTCAGTTGTGATGTAGCAATGCCGGACAGGACACTGTTACAGATGGTAGAAGAACTGCGCAGGTTTGCAATACAAATATCAGTTCCTGATCAAGTAGAACTGCAAGACATGTAACTTCATCTGACAGCTTTATGATCGAACCACCAAGTTCAGTTTTTTTGTATGGAAGTTTATGAAGCTGCTGAGATGTACCAGAACACAGAAACTAGGACATGTCCATGTTAAGCTTCAGATGATTTGATGTCAGCCAGCTCAGGTCCGTGATGCATGTTGACAGGGAGGTGGACTGTGCTAGATGAGAAATGGTGTCTGTAGGCTGATACAGTTGTGTGTCATTAGCTTAAGCATGGACACACCACGACAGGTGGTTATGGCAATCACAGCGGTGTGGAGTAGGAAGAGAATTGGTCCCAGCACACTTCCTTCTGGAACCCTGCAGGTGACAGATGGAGGAGGTGACCACTAGCCACTGAGAAAGACTCTCTGGGTGCAGTCCTGTGGGAAGCTTCAGAACGAATTTAGGGCTGAACCTGTGATGCCAAGTGCTGTCGAAAATCTATTGAGGAAGATTTCATGATCAACAGCGTAACCTCACACTGATCTGCAGCCATCGGAGTGTGCATAGTATTGGTCAATTGCTGCTTTTCATTTGTCACTGTGTATGCCAGGTGCCATTTAATTTATAATTGATATGTTTGTTTGACTTTAGAAGACTATTTGTGGTTTAGCCTGTGCGAATGCATCAAAGTCAGTAATGAGGTTGGTTTGAATATTTCACCATTGTTTTCAAATGTGGTTAGTTCTAGTTTTTGGTTTACCATAGCATAGTATTTTTTAACTTTAATGCCATTATAAAATGCCTTGTGGCCTGAATGGGTTAAGAGATATTAGCTTTGTCAATAGTTTCAGAGGAAGTCTATTAATATACTGAATTCATATATTGTTTGGCATACTTCATCATTTTTCCACCCTGGCCCTGTGATTGCTTCACTCTCAAGACTTCACTTGTGAGAATTGTTCTTGTTTTTATATGCTGCAGGGCAAAATCTTCAAACACCCTGCAGCTAACAGTTTATTCACCTTGTTCTTGATATAACTCCAATTTTGCCTCAAGACTTGTCTTAGTCCCATTAGGCTGCCTTTTTGTCAAAACAGACTGATCTGGAGAAATTCTGAACCTGAAGCCAGATCTGGTTTATTTCTGCATTTATTAGACACCACTATCTAATGACTTAGCATCAATCGATAGCGCCAAGCAATTGTGAGTGAAGGACTTGCTCAAGGTCCCTACAAAGTAACCATCTCGGAGGAGACTCGAACACGTGCTCTCCTTGTTACAAGCCGAGCGCTCTATCTGATATGTTACCGTGCCCCACAAATATATCTCTGAGCACCAGCAGCAATTCGTGCTTTTATCAAATGTAAATGCCAGTGTCACAGAAATTGTCGGATTAGACTTTATCCAATACTATGTTTGTGCATGACGGTTGTGCAGCATATTTTAAAGGTGCTCCTTGTGTGCATGGTGTTAGAGTTTGAGAGTGAAACAAGAGAGTTTGTTGGAATTTGAATGGTGCCTATGTTATTACAAACTTATCTCAGATGAAGGCGTTTGTTTGTAGCTTGCAGATTTGGCAAAAGTGATGGGACTTGACCTCACGGCAGAGGAGGAACGACATCCATCCATCACAAAATACACTCAGCATATTCAGCCATTTTTTGTTTAACTCACAGTCACAATTTCAAGCCTGTGAATGATTCAGTTGTGCATGAAAGCTTACATTGTACCGTGACTATTGACAGTGATAATTTGGGGTTGTCTTAATGAGCTTTACTATAGTTATATTGTCTGCATTTCCTCGATTGTGTTTGGAATTCATGTAAGACGTACGTTGTTTTTCTGTCTTTCAGCTACATTTTGTTTTCTTTACTGTGTTTTTAAAGAAACTTTGAGATTTTTTGTATCAAGAGTCAGGTGTGAAAACATGTTGTGCTGATCCAATCCAATTATTATTATTGTTTTCAACATCATCATCATACTGATCATCATCATCATCGTTGTTGTTCATATTCTTATTATTATTGCTGACATTTTACGGCGTATGCATCTAAACCTTTGCATAGGGCATTTTAAGGACCTCTCAAAAGCATGTGAATGCAACTGTCTAAGGGATCGAAACACGTGCACCTTAACATTAGAATGTAACTTGAGCCGAGTTAGAAGCTACCGTATGTATGTCGACAGGAAGACTGTTCCAAAGAAATGGATTGACACAACGCAAACTATGTCATGCAACCCTTTGAATCTGAAGCATGGATAAGATGCAGAATTGCTCTAATGAGAGGCAGACATTACTGTGAGTGTTAACCTCTTCGTGCAACTAAAACTCAACTAACATGGGTGGCCTTGATTAACAACAGACTATATATTGTTCCCTTAGGACTCAGTAATAGTTAATTTGATTGCATTTGTGATATCAACAATCTGCATTGTGTTATATTTTTACAATTGTTATATTGTTTAGATAAAGACATTAAACTGAACTGCATACCCTGAAGTGCCCCAGAAACACATGGAAGAAGAACAGTCCCTTATGCTGAAAGGCAACCTTGGGTATAAATTAAGACTTCATCTTTCTTAGCCTTGGCAGATGGGGGTGTGTGGCCAATCTTTCCCTTGCCACCTGCTCACCCACAAACAGTGTACAGTAAGTGTACTCATTATAGCCGAGTTCACTAGGGGCCACAAGTGGAGCGGAATTCTCTGAACAAATTTATGCCCTGGCGGGGATTTGAACCCAATTTTTAGAATAACAGTCCAGAACACTTAACTGTAGATTATCAAGAACTATATACTGAACTGCCTACAAAATCCAGCCTAAAAAGACAGTTTAAATCAGGGCCTTGAGCAGAGCTGTTACATTATTAAAGCCAAGTAAGCGAAAACTGAATAAAATATGCAGAAAATTTCCTGAAGGGTGTAGCAAAATAAGGATAGCTGATGTTTTTGATCTTTTTTTATGTAAACGTGTTGTTCTGAAGTGAAGAGGAATGGATGCTACCACAGCTTGTGGCACAGTTGTGACCTTGTCTGAGCATCTGACTAGAAGTTTATTGCGAAAGTGTTCTAGTCAGTTTGTTAAAAAGTGATAACAGCTGTAGCTTTGGTAGGGCTTTAGTGAAACTTGGTTAAACGGTTTGCTTAAAGCCTGTTCTGCTTCAAGAACCTTTGTGGAACTTGAAAGTGGGAAATGTCCTGAAGTTTGCACAACAGTTTTGCATTAAAAAAGTGTACCTAAGTCATTAGTATATCATAGTCGAGTAAAAGCACATGAATGTTTCACCATTTCATTGGATCTCAGTAATAATTCGTACTTAAGTTTACTGTTGTAAATACATACAGTACATACTGTAATTGTAATGTTGCCTCGTGTGGAATCCAGGTAGAAATATCTGACTAGAAGATTTGGTCACAGTGAATGACGAGTGTACATGTACATGGATTTTCACTGGGCCTTAACGAAAACAGCCTTTATTCCTTTTGTGACCGAATTAACTGAGGCAAACTGCAGGCTGACATTGAAACTGCATGTATCAAAATAATTTAAAGAGGAGATCTAGGTGGCATCTTATAGTATTAACGTAAAACGTAGGCCTGCTCAATTCATTTTGCAATGTCTATGCATGCGGAATGCAGCATCGCCATTCTACAGTTAGAGCTCAGCAGTTTTAGACAGGCTTTACTCCATGCTGTTTGCTCTATCGGCCCCGTGTAGTATTGCTTGGCCGCCCTTAGCTAGTCTCCGTGCTGCCTGTATGTCTCTTGGGTAGGCACTGCCACTTTATTTACGCCTACAGTAGAAAAAAACAGTCCTTTAAGCTAACCCCTAGCGGGTGCAATGGGTATGAAGTGTTGGCAACTTCGTGCTTCTTAGTCTTGACGTATGAGGGTGGGGTTGGCCTGCAGTCCTGTCCCATGCCACCTGATGTCCCTATGGCCAATGTACTCATTCTACAGCTGAGTTTGATTGGCGGCATGAGTGGAGCAGAAATTCTGAAACAGCTTTCTGTCCGGGTGGTGATTGCACCCCAACTTCTAAGTGACTGTCCAACATGCTACTATAACATAGCATAACATGAATTTTATGTGGTTTAGCAGACAAGTAGGTCAAATCTTTGTTTGAACCACTGCAAATTAACTAGGAACATTCAAAAGCCCATCAGTCCTTTGTAGCATTTTCTTTAAAGTGGCGATAGTGTCCACTGAGACAGTACTATCGTCCAAGCTACAGTATTTTATATGTCTACAACTCTTTCACTGAAGAATTTCTGCACTAATTTGCCTTTTGCTTTCTTAAATAGGACTGAAAAAGCTGGTTCCCGCAACTTAGCTTTCGTTGGGCGCTGTAGAAATCTCGAGATTACGACCAAACATATCTGTGGCCTCGAGTCGCCTTGCTCCGTGCTAATTCAAAGAACACACAAGGCGCTGCCTCCTTTCCAGTGATAACGCCACAGCATAGCGCACCCTTATTTATAAGGCGCCCTAAACTTAGGCTAATGGCCTAATGCAAATGTCAGCCTGCATCCAATTATTCGAGGACCTGGTTTAGTAAATGTAAATGTACACGTTTTTCTAAAGCGACCGTATGGCCTCGACCCTGCTCATATTTCAATAAATTGATCGGGTGAGATACTTACCACCGCTGCCCGCTGAATGGGCGCCACGCCAGTTAATGTTCCCGTGCACGGACCGTAGAAAGGAGAGTAACTATTAAATACTGTCAATGCAGTGAATCACTAAAACAACTACAGTATAATACGAACTCAAATATCAACTCATGTAATTTCTGTATTAATTAAATTAAATTATTATTGTTGACACAATACAGAACCTACACTATCAGCCACATAAAGTTTCATTAACGTTTCAGCCACATTATGTACCAGCCACATAAAGTTTCATTTAACTCCTCGTATACAGGCTACTCGAGGACGCAACTTTCCGCTACTATGGCCTGCTCACTGTAATGCAAATGTGTGGCTGGAAGCGACAGAATCTGAATATCAAATTATGCATCATCCTGGTTCTTCTCCATATTTAGTTATGCCCAAATCAATTCAGATGCGGTTACTTATGAACGGCTGCCCAATAACAAGCACCCAGCTCAGCCTCTGTATCCCAGCTGACCACGGTATCGACATACGTGTTGCTGTCTTATAGGCCAATCCGAATTGGCTGTCAATTCGTGAGTCTGGTTTCTGAACCGATACAGTTCCTAATTCTTGGTTCAATGACAGCTTGCTCGCTCGCTCTTCCGTATTCCTGTTTCCCTCCGAGTTCACTTTTAGGACGACACCGCACCCGCGATGGAACTTTTTCTCCGCTGTAAATTTTCTAGATTCGTTTTGTTTTCATGTGTATATTTTGTTGTTCTACGATCGGTCATATCAGAAAAATCAAACAAAAAGCCTTTAGATGATGCAAAGGACAAGTGGAAGAAGAAAGACGTCCGTGATTATTCCGACGCCGACCTAGAGCGACTCTACGACCAGTGGGAGGTATAAAGTGAGAGAAAAGTTGGAAGTTATTAAAAACCCGGTGTTCAAAAAGCTATAATTGCAGTCATATAGCTACTTTTGTGCTGTGTACATATGCTCTTGTCTTTTAATTGTACCAGTGCCAATTAATTGAGTTACTGTACCCTTTAAAGCCACAATTGTCGGGATGTATGATCAATTTTTTATATATCGATCACTGCATTCAAATACAGCAGGCACTTTTCTAGAAATAAAGTTCTGGGGTGCTGAGGAAGAAGCAGAGTTCAGGTGGTTGAGTGGTTTCAATTCCGTCCCCACATTTTTGGGAACATAAAAATTAGTTTGCATTCTGATTGCCATAATTGTTCTGGCAAGCAACTTGTTTATTGTTGAATTTTTATTTTTTATTTTTTGCAGTTGTTTTTTGCACTACCAAAATTATTATATGATGATTTATCAAGGTTTACAAATGCATTTACCAAGGTTTTCAAAAAAAAATTTGTTTTGTTTAGCTTTTCAGTTGTTTTAGATATTGTAACTAGCAAGTATAGGTTTGCATAACACTTGGCATGAATACGGGATCCGAGTTGTTATTCAGTAATATCCTGAAGGGCAGTTTAACTTTCATCACCATTTAAAATGTATATTGACTGTGTACTGCAATTGTAAGTTGTGTTTAAGTGTGAGTTAAGACATAGCAATGTCCGTTTTAAAGATTTTTAAGTTTAGCTTTGCTAGGCTTTGCTAGTCTTGCTTCTGCTCTGAAAGGTTAATTTTTTTACCGTATATGAACAGGATGCAGATGATGAGCCACTGGAGGAGGATGAGCTTCCTGAATGGAAGAAACCACAGCCAAAGATCGATCTGTCACAGCTGGATCCAAATGATCCAGAGGGCATGCTTAAGATGAGCAAACAGGGCCGAACACTTATGATGTTTACCACTGTATCAGGTAGCTAGGACATTCTGAATGTGGACCATATTAAAAGTGTAAATCTTCTTCTGACTCTTACTATATTGGGCAAAACAATAGTTCCTGCTGGCATTAGGCTTGTCAACAGGCTCCTGCAGGTGGGTATCCAGGCCATGAATCCAATACCTGGCCATTACTACAAATTACTTTTGAGTGTGATGAGCCAGCAGGCAACAACCTGTGATATGTTGTTGCCTCTGCCCATGCTGCTGCTGAGGTTGGGCTGGATCGCTTCAGACTAACCAGCATCTGGCTAGGCCAGCAGCGGCCACAGCAGGTGGGGATGCAATCACTGCAATTTATCTTGAGTAGTGGTACAAGTTCTAGTAGTAGTGCACATAGATCTACTCTCTTCATTTGCTGCTGTTGAATGGTAATTTCAAGTGATTGAACAGCTCTGTCTGATGCACCATTGTTGATTACTCGGGCAGCTTTGTACAACTGATCTTGTTATACATTTGATAGACTTTTTTCTCTAATGATGACAGTGTTAATAAACATCAAATTACATGTACCTATGTGAGACAGTCTATTCCAATTAAAATAAACCCATACATTCTAAACTGAGTTTATAAACTTATCTCTTTTTAATTGTGGTGCTATATACAGTATTGTTGTATGTTTAGTATGTTTGATAATTTTGGGTGGGATTATTAATAGTACTGTAGTACAGTGCACCATCAGAAATATCAAACAAGGCTTTAAACAAGTTTTACAAATGTTTAAAAAGTGAAACATTTTTTATTTCAACCAACCTTTACCACATATAAAGGTATATGAGAATTATGCAGGTTATTTTGCCTTTGCTAACATATATAATGATTAGTGTTCTCGCCCTAAATACGCATGTTGGAGGACAGTAATCTTTATCCAATGATGGAGTGACATGTACCCTCTCAAATGGACATGGGTACCTGGGCCACATTTTACTAAAATTGTGACAACTAACTGGCTTGGGATTGTTATGTGTCAGTCTGCTGGATTACTGCTGTTATTCTCTAGGTGATTTAAAAATGAGCATGAAAAACTTTCGACAAGAGCAATGATATGAACTGCAGAATTTTGATATATCTTTAACAAGAACTTTTTGAATTACTGCACTTCTTCTGTCGCACTGGCTTTCAGTTGAAGAGTTTGTGCTTACTACACAAATGTGTTGATAGTTTACAAAACGCTACAGATCAACTTTCTGGAAATTCACATTGGTTTTGAAATACCATCAGTTCATACCTTGTGCATCAGACACTGACACCTCAGAAATTATTGGTTAATCTTCTTTTTATAAATTGAAAACTTAAAAGATGCTGTAATGTTTATCCAGGAAATCCCAGTGAAAAGGAAACTGAAACTATAACTCAGCTATGGCAAAGCAGTCTATTCAATGCTCACTATGATATACAAAGGTAAGTCAGTGACCTCGTGTTTGAAAACTATTGATAGTGAAGCGAAAATGTTGAAAAATAATTTCAAGTAATACACATGTCTGTCTATGAAAAATATCTATACATAGGTGCTTCTTTACTCTGTAAGTCCTGCAAGGTCAGCAGGTGAATATGAAGCGAAAGACTGCATATGCTGATGAGTTGTAAAAAGAACTGCCTCTGAATTCAGAGGTTCATTTCTTCCTTGTAGTTGTTGATGTCTTGTTCGTATTGTCTGTCTGCAGGTATGTTGTCGGTAGTAATCGTGTGCTGTTTCTACTCAAGGATGGTGCTAAGGCTTGGGAGGTAAAAGATTTCCTCGTGAAACAGGAAAGGTGTGAGGCGGTTACGATTGAAGGCAAAGACTATCCGGGAAGAGGTTCTCAGGTAAACAGCTATGTACACCGTAAATCTACTTGCATAAGGGAATAACTATGTGTAATGGACACACTAATGAATTTTGTGCGCTGAACAAAAGCAACTCAGCCTTTGGTGACAAACTTTTTTGAGCCATTTTCATGACTGAGTGCAATGTGTATCTATTCGTTCCTGGACTTTCCTTTGTTTAATTCCTACTCCTTGACTGTCATTCAATTGGTTCTTGCTTGATTGGGTGGTCTTCTCCGATCTGCCAAGACCTTGTGGAGAGCTTTGGCAAATACAGCGGAGACCCCTTAACACGAAAACTTTTAGTCTCTTCCAGAGCAGCAGTTTTCAACATACTGTACTTTCTGGACTGTAAGTCACAGCTTAATATAAGACGCAGTGACGCAAAAACGGCAAAATTTTTCTAAAATCAATATACATAGGTTGGTACCGGTATATAAGATGCACCCATACACAGATTTCCAGTCACAGTGCATATAAGCTTGTTTGCTAACGATGGTCGTAAATACATCATTGTCGTTAGCAAATAATTGTTCAAACATAACTTTGTTGAAATAAAATTACTTTTGCACTTTTGAAGTAAAGATTTTCAACATTTGTTGTCATTTGTGATTTGTTAGTATTTACTTGGCTCTATAAGTAAATCCAGCCAGCTGAAGGCATCCACTGATAATATATTGAATGATAGTAAAGCAGTACTACATAGAGGGAAGAATTAATACGAGCAAACTTTCAGCCTTCCAAAGCCTCTGCACAGCCCTGCGTGTGTCTTCCTGATCCCCTCTTTTGTTGCCCTTTCCAAGAAAGCCACCAAGTAATCTTGGCAGGGTGCTCCCGCAAACACTTGTCCATAACACGACAGCAATATTTTCAAAGTAATTGGACAAATTGTGTGGTAGCAGGCTAGAGTGCAAGTGGTTTTTTCAAGTGCCTTCACATCAGACAGCCTATGTCTAAGATTTCAAGCCACACAAAGACTTACCAAAATTGTACACTACTGTATTTCTGCATGATCCTCTTAACCTTTGGTTCGTTAACATGAGGTTGTGGTGACTTTGTCTCCCAACTACTGTGTATAAACTGTACAACCACTTGTATATGCAAACATTCCAAATGCTCTGTGGTTGTGTTTAAGGGATCTGAAGGTAAAGATGATTCAGATGATGAGAAGTCTTCCAAGAAATCATCAAAAGCAAAAAAGGACAAAACAGGTGGAAAGGTTGACAAGAAGTCAAAATCTCAGTTGAAAGATTCAAAGGAAAGTCAGGTGGACAGTCAAAACACCATTGGAGGTGACCAGCCAAGAGAAGACCTATGATCGTAAAGCTGCTTGTCTTTTGGTTTCCAGTTTGTGTTCACTGAAAAGTCATCTGTAAAGTAATGAGCAGCAGAGGTCATCTCCTAAATCATGTTTCAGTGCAGAAATTAAAGAAAAAAGACAGACATCCAGACTGGAGTTCAGAGAATAGAATGTGTTGGTAGTAGACAGAATAAGGATATAATTCATTCTTTTTGAGTTTTCTGTTTGTAATTCCTAAAATCATTCATCATTTGCATATATATTTGCTGTTAATATTTTTCACACAAAACCTGATAATCTTTATGTAACATGTGTTACTTTTCTTGTTCGAGTTGTCACCCTCGAACATACAAGCCACATACAATGTTTCCACCACTTGGGGCTGTAAAGAGCACAGAACAATGCATTCATTATGGTATGCATTTGACTGTTAAACATCTAGTTAAAGTGACATTCGTTTCTGTAATCTTGGTGGAATTCTTGTAACTGGAAGTCATTTCATGCTTGACACTCACGTTGAGGAAACTTCAAACCCAGTCATTTTGGCTGCAAGTAAAGAGATTCTGTATTGGTATATTGATTGTGTATTTGCTAAACTGAAACTATGCATGTAGATCTATTTTGAAAGTAAATACAATGATGCTGATTTATTTTGAATTAAACTCTGATATTGGATTTTTCTGCTACAAGAAAAATACATTATACTCTGATATTCGATAATAATTCAGCTACGAGACGATTAGCAGTCTGCATTTTACTTGATACTTAATAATTTTTCCATAATATAAATTATAACTATTGTATTGTAATTGGGAAACAGCTTTTATCGTCTTTTATTTCAGCTCTATAGCACCTTTTAATCTGTTGGTAAATGACACAAGCATCTTATCATTAAGCACACGCTGTTTTAGCTGGCGAGTGGAAATTTGGGCCTTCTCTGCACTCACTGTATACTCCACTGCATTTTCCACAGGCATTAATCTCAGTGCCCAGAAGCCCATAATTAGTCATGAATGGTTCCAACTTCTAATTCCACACTGACCAAGGTAGGCATTCAAGGGTAGAACCAGAGGGGCAATCCGGCCAAGTTTCAGCAAGGGTTGTCCAAAGAATTTTATATTAAAAATGGCTAAAATAATACTGGTCAAGAAAATAAAAGGAGTAAAAATAGGAAATTCTGTGAAATTACACATTTGATTTAGTCTTCATTGTTCAACAGATCATCATTCTTTGTGTTTTCATGGTAACTATGTGTAGCCTACCTGTACAGTATAATAGCCTAAGTACTTGCACTTGTACTAGTACTTGACACCAGAGTACATTGGCTAACCTAACCTAAACTGGCAGTGGTGTTACAAAGACGATTTAGTGCCTCGGAGAAAGAGTGACAAAAATATTTTAAAAAATCCCTATACGCTTGTTACGCTCAAGAATAGTCGCAGAGCAGTTGGGCTAAAAGTCTGTTGGTCGAAACAGGGAGAGGCATCATGGCGGGGATAAATGAGTGTGTTTGTGTGACCGTATATCAGCATGTGTCTGTCTATGGCACGTGCTAAGTTTCTTTGTAGTTTGGTTCAAGCGCAACGGCCAAGTCGTTCATTGTATAGTAGAGGAATTCGAAGGTCGGTCTCTTGGACGGTTCATTGAGCCAGCACGTCTGCAAAACTTCTTCATAAAGTCTTTCTGGACAGCCAGGGGGTTCCGGATGACGAAATCCGCTTGGCAGCTTATGCATGACTTGAGAGTTTGTCATTCCTGAACAGTTAAAACAGCATCGGTATTTTAATGTATGTATGGTAATGTACGTTAGGGTAGAACTGCTTATGCGCCTCTTTAAAAAAAGGTACCGAGTTGATGGATTTCTCAGCTGGGACGCAAACTTGAAGACGGCAATTCAACAGGACACCTTTAAACCCTCAATAAACTTTGTTTTGTGCTCATTTAGGCCTACTTCCCCCGGAGGAGTGGCGGGCTGAGTTAATGGTATGGGTGGCTTCATACTCTACGAACGACCATCTATCCAAATACTAACAGTTTAACTTCGCTGTACTTAACAACTTCTTATCCACACACCACTCCGTCATCAATGACCCTATAAGTAGGTGAATATAAACTACAGTCTGGCGTTCCCAAACTGGGAATCACAGCGTGTCACCCTCGACCTGATATTCTTCTGGACGAGGATCTGACAAAGGCAGACCATGGTGATTGCCTCTTTCAGCTAATCTTAAAACGTGCCTTTAATATCTGTTAGATAGCTACGTTACGGCGCCTTTGACATGTCTTGGCGCTACACAAATATTCAGACATATACATATATAGCGGATGTGACTAAACCCAAAGAGTATGGATATGTTTTGTTGTCAGATCGGCCTATATAGCTATGCATTGCATGGAGATGAACCTGGGTAAGGCGTGGCTCCGTAGGTGATGAGTTCGATCACAAAAATTCCGTAAGCCCAGACATCTGATTTGATCGTGAACAGTCCGTAGAGAACTGCCTCTGGAGCCGTCCACTTTATCGGGAATTTTGTTCCTGTAGAGAAAAGAGAAAGGAAAATTAGTTACATTTTGGAAGGGTAAGGTACAAACCTCAGGTTATACAAATCACCCATCAGGCCACATTAAGACTTGCATCGAGGTAGAGACAAAAAGCGCATGACTCATAAACGTGCCATGTAGACGGGTCTACGTACCTTCCTTTGCCATGTATGTCTGGTCCTGTTCTTCTTCTAGCAACTTCGCCAAACCAAAATCTCCAATTTTGACGCTGTTGTACTCGCCGACCAAAATGTTGCGTGCAGCCAGATCTCGGTGAATACAGTTCTTAGCCTCAATAAACTGCATACCATCTGCCACCTTCATCCAAATTCACATAACAAAAATAGTTAAGTTATAACAATATAGGTTATTGGCATATGTGTATCCTATCCCATACCCGATCCCAGACCAACCTAAGACCACATAACCGTTTTTCGCCTTAACAACACGATATCTCTTCCAGCAGCCCTACTCCCCGATTCTGACCTGGCATCGAAACTGACCCAGTAATCTGGCTCTTGCGAACTTGATTTGATACAGAGCTGGTGTTAATCTGGTCGCCCAGATGCATCGTTTCAGTTTTGCATTTCCGTACATGTATGTAAGTATGAATATCAGGGATACCCACGAGACCATTGGGGTAAAGACAGAGACGACATCCGAGACCGAGACGTTAGTCAGTCTGTCCGGTACTTTTCGAGGCTGACACTTCGAGGACGAGACTACAGCCCTAATGTATGTATGTTTATATGCATGCATGCATGTATATATGTAGGCCTATGTATGTATGCATATATGTAAGTATTTATTTATTTATGCATGTACCTGAGCTGCTATGTCGAGGAGTTGCAGTGGATTGAGATTTTTTCCCTCTCCTTCCCTGAGGTAATCGAGGAGACTTCCGTTTGGCATCAACTCTGTGACAATGAGGATAGGCTCCTCTCTGGAGCAGACGGCGTACAGACAGACAATCTTCGGATGCCGCAGCTTCTTCATCACGGCCGCCTCTTCCAGAAACTTCTGTGGCGACATGGATCCTTCCTTCAGAGTTTTCACAGCCACAAAGCGACTTCCCTTCCACAGTCCTAGGAACACACTACGAATTCTGAGGATGGAAGGAACAATTAAGTTATCATAAAGCAGAATATAGCTATGTTGTAACATAGCATTACAACCCTCTGAAACGAATGCATGGGCCATTGCCTTTTCTTCCTTCTTCCAATCTTGCAAATTTGTTCAAAAAGACGACATTCGCTCGTTTCTATGAGATGTTGATATATCAGCCTAGATATTATTAGGTCCACATTCTCTAAGGCTCGAAAAACACATTTGTCCGTCTGACTAAGCTTTATTTCTGAGTGCTTCTAAGAGATTCATTGGAGTATCTGTCTATCCTTCATCATCGCCGTCGTCGTCGTCAGAATCATCAATGACGATGATGATGATGATAATGATGAAGCGGAGGAGGAGGAGGAGGATAATTTTGATGAAAGATGATGATGACGATGACTATGCTAATGAAGATGATGATGAGGAGGAGGATGCTGATAAAGAAAATGAAGATGCGAAGATGAAAAAGATGATGAAGACGATGATAATGATGTGGATGAGAATGTTGATGAAGATGAGTATAAGGATGTCGATGAAAATGATCATGACGAGGAGGTGGAGGAGGATGTTGATGAATATGATGATGATGATGATGATGATGAGTACGATGATGATGATGATAACTAATCATATCATAAACTTTAGTCGATTGCGTCACTGAGTATTTTTCTTTAGAATGACGTTTTCGGTGTTCGTTTGACAATTACCGTGATTCTAATAGAACGTACCTTTGTAAACGGTGCCGAAGTTTCCTTTCCCGAGTTCATTGAGAAGCTTTATGTCTTGTCTTGATACTTCCCATTTGTCTTTCATGCCTCTCGATATATCGACCAGCGTCGGCTTCGGCTTCGGACAAGCTTTCTTCAGCCGATAGCACAGTCCATCAGAGTCTTCTGCTCCAAAAACAAGCAAATGGAAATTATTGTTCTATCCACTGTCTACGAAATGAATAAATTTGGCTACTTCTTATCCTCGGCTTGTGGTCATCAAAGACCAAATTTTCGCGAAATTTACTTCAAAATATTCCTGCACAATGATTAGCATATACTGCATAAGTTACTCATGGTTTTGCGCTGCCCATGGCCACCCAAGCTTGAAAATAACTGTTTGCGTGCGAATTTTAAACTGTGTTCCAATTCAGACTCGAATGACGTAAACTCATATAGATTCATCATTAGGCTACTATATATCTCTGGCTTGCAAAGGTCGGTAACGCTCCACATCCAAATTTCACGACAAAGTCCTTGATTTGGCTGAAGATGGACAGGATATTACAAGATATTGGACTGCTTAGGCCTTGCCATTAAGGCTATGCAAGCCAGCCACTTCCAAAGGTCTCTCGATCAAGCTCCTTGGCTTATGCCATTCGAATTATTCGGAGATTGTCGAGGCCGTCGTTAGTAGACGAAAATTGATGTTTAACTCCAACTCCAACTCTGGAAAAAAGTTTGAATCGCTCGGCTAGCGCCCGATGCGCATAGATGTCTGGGGCACTATGTTCCTCGCTATCCCAACATGATGGCTAAAGCAATCAACGTTAGGCCTATAATTCGAACAACTGCTCAAATTTAAGGGCAGCATCAGAAATACCGTGGGTAGAATTTTTGACAAGAAATGATTCGAAATGCTAATTAAATTTTCAAGTAACATCATGAAGCTTTTAATTCCGGTTTCAGTGTAGGCCTAGCTATAGCCTATACATCTTCTATAGCGCAACTTTAAGAAAACTTCTCAGATGGCGTTCCTGACCTGAAATCACACAACCGGTGCAAACAAAATGGAAGGCAACGCAATTTTAAGAAAAGCCAGTTGAATATTGAATCAAAATTACTAGACAATAACTTCCGGAATGAAGGGCCAACCATAACAATGAATGGCAAATCCATGCTGCATTTCGGAAATCCGTACAGTGAATCTCAATGCTTTGTGTAACTTATCTCGAATAAAGACCCTAGTTAGCTAGGTAACAATAAGAAGGAATTCCGCGGATCAAATGAGCCGCAGAATTTGAATTTGTAGTTAATACTTAAAGAATTATGACCTCCGAATTACATACTTAAAACTATGTAATATTTTTATCAAAGAATTTACTCCAACAGCAATGTTATGTGTGGGACATCTGATGCTCAGATGACAATCTTCCAGTATGGTCTTATACGCCCTGCATAGGCCTATGGTCCAATAATGGTAGTGTATTTTATGAAGCCCGTGTGGGAATATTGTCCTATGGGATTCATTTGTCCTCGATATGACGTTGCTATTGCTGTAGTCGGCTACTTACTGAATAAAATATAAAAGTCCAAAATATGAATATGAAGTCTTCAAAACAAAACTGGTTTCAATGCGGGTCAACATTAATTTAATAATTATTAATAAATTAATTGGCGGTGGAAAGAAATACTGAGAGTGTCTTTCTCAATCCTTTGGTCACAATAACCTTCGTTAGGCAACTACATTAGGACAAACTTACCCTTGTAGTGTGCAACCAAGTCAACGATGTTGTTGAAAAGCCGCTTCGTTGAGACATAGCATCCGCCAGCATCAGTTTTCTTCACTCTGTAATGTCTGACCTCTCGCCCTACCACGTTCATTTCGTCTGTCTCCTGATCCAGGACCGATAAAGTAAATGACCCTAACCAAACCACGTAAGACGGCCAAGGTGTACAAGGCGCTTAACACTCATTGCGCAGATACTGTACAGTTCCAATACGATGTAGGCCTACTCTAATACGTTGCATAAACGTTATCATTTTCACGATTTTTACGGTAATTTTACTTTGAAGGTTGTTTACAACTAAGAAGTGAAGCAATTTTTTCCTAAACGTTCGTGTGTTCCTCCTTTTCTTACTCTTCTTTGTCTTCCCTTTGTCCTTTCATCATTCTTCGTTCCTTTTATCTCGATAAAGTTATTTTTGCTCTTATCGCTTCCTTTGCCCTGTTTCTGTTTTCTTTTACTGTTTCTTTTCTGGGGGCAGGGCGGGGGTGGATTCTGCTGGAGATGGCTTATCGGCCTATGCCATTTCTTGTTCTGAACAACATTTACCGATACTGTGTACCCACTAGACACGCACCTGTAACAGACTCCGTAGACAATATGTGCATATTTGTTCGCATATTTTTATAGTGCCTTTTAAGATACCTCTCAAAAGCGGTGAAGCATGGCTATCCAACAAATCCAGTCAGTAAAGAGTGGATGAAATTGTAACCCTTAACGCCCACAGCAGACTACGACATTAATTATGTATGCATATATACACACCTGCAGCACACTCCAATATTATGAATGCATATATATATATATATAGGCCCTATGCCTGTAGCAGATTACGAGTTTAATTATTTATATATGTAATTGTAATTGTAAACGAACATTTATAAAGCGCCACTTAGGAAACAGTGGAGCTCCCGACTTGAACAAACAAAAAGGATTTCAGGCGTTTGCGTGACTGGGTAGGGGAGAGACTAAGTAACTGAAGCCACAGGTCAAGAGGAAGGGAGTTCCAGCTGGAAGGGCCAACAAAGGCAAAGCTCCTGGACTGAGCAGTCGTAGTGCGGACGCGAGGGACCACCAAAAGACCACGGGTAGCTGAGCGAAGGGAGGCATGGGCAGGCAACGAGGAAACCGGAATACAAAAAGAAGTTAAGTAGGACGGAGCACAGCCTAGAAGGCAGGTACGCATAAGGATAAGAATCTTAAACTGGATGCGTTGACTGACAGGAAGCCAATGAATTGAATCACGAATAAAAGTACATATATGGGCAGACTGGAAGATCACCGATAAGGCGTGCAGCAGCATTAAGTATAGACTGAAGCTTGGAGGTGTTAATTGCAGAAAGTCCAATACAGGCAGCATTGCCAAAGTCAATCCTAGTGCAAATCAGGGCATGGACCAAGGTAGTGATCGCATGAAGAGGAAGCGAGTGACGAATAGAGCGAATATGTATGCATATTTACGCACCTGTAGCACACTACGATATTATGAATGCATATATATATATATTATATATATATACTGTATACCTGTAGCAGATTACGAGATTAATTAATTATGTATGCACAGATGACTTATGTATGCATATATATATATGTATATTTATATAGTGACATTTAGAACCTCTCAAAAATGAATGAGTAACTTTTAGACAACCATCTGTAGCAGTCTTCGACAATCGGATAAGAAATGTCCCGCGTTCGTTGGTCGAAGTCAGAAGTCGTGATTCTGCCTCTGATCTTGGTAAGTCGCCGTGGTACCAGCTGCAATCGACACACATCGTAAAATGTCGCTTCATGTATCTCTAATCTCTAATCTGCCAAAACCAATTAATCTACTTAATTACGAGTATTGCTCTATCACGTATTTATTTTAAAGGAAAGCGATGCATGAAAGTTGTGCGCGGCTTATTCTAGTTTATTCAAAGTAGGCATATAGGCTTAGGCCCCTACGACATGAAGTGATAAAATCGTTAAAAACTGAATTATTTATTATTACTTTTTTGCATTATTTAGTCATTTAGACCCAATTATGGTATTTGACTTTCTAAAACCTCGACCCACTTTTCACTGACAAAACAAACGATCGTTGAAAGTCTTGGCGAAGACCTCCGCCTCTATCAGGATCCTTCTGACTGCATTGATTTTCCTATCGCCAGCAATTTGGCGATTATGGGTAGCCTACGAATAAATGATCTAAATGATCTCCATTCTTCTCGATTATTTGTCATATCTAGTGCTTTTCTCACGTTTGGTCCAAGTCTTGTTTATGCGGCTAAGATTTAAATTTCTGTGCACAAAGTGAAGCTGGAAACTTTGCAGCAAAATGCAACGGGTCATGCCATTGAGAAGTATAGACCGCGTGGGCCTACTAGGCCTGTATGTGTAGTAGGACAAGGTTTGGATGCTTGTTGTGTAAAAATTCACAGCTGAGTACTTACTCATACGAGGGCAAACTCCTTTCAACCATGACGTATGTCGCTGGTACACAACCTGTCGAGTTGTTGCTGAGATTCCTAGCCTCCCACCAATCGCCATCCCTGTTAAGTAAGAAAGCAACAACATTTGTAATCGTGATTGTAATCGTAAACTCGAAATTTCTAAAGCGCTACTTAAGTCTGCTATAAAATGAAGAAATAATGGTAAAGCACAATTAAGATCGGCCAAATTTATACGCTACAATTTGTCCCTTTGGAAAGACGTTACTGACAGCAGGCTGACTTATCATCTGTCTACCGGTACAGGTTTCCAACTCTCCTACTCAGCCAATATGTCGCTCTAAACTGCAAACTTACCTGGAGCATTTTTATATTTGAAATATTCTAATTTTTGTCATCAAAATTGTGGTTAACCACATTCGTTTTATTTTTGTCTTGGACATTTCACCAAAATTTCTTGACTTCAAAATTTCATATGCCCGTTTGCAGTCATCTTGATTTTCAGTGCATTCATAGGTAGGGGCCTATTAGGCTTACATTTGGTCGAGAAAGCGCAGAATTGAAGGTGGGTTGCAGAGTTCGAATGGAATTTGTTTTATTATCACAGGCCAGTATGTATGAAAATGTTTGAACTCCGAAATACACTTTGACCTGTCTGTATCAACTAACACTTCTGTAGCGTCGTTTTCATAAGATAAGATGCATCAAAAATAACACCAAATGCCATGATGATAGGCCATAATGGTCCATGAGTGTATGGCGAGTTGCTAGAAAGGAACAAGACTTCTGTGACAAAGACTTCTCTGACAAAGACTTACTCTGAAATAATTTCCATTACGTCACCCTTTCTCATCGGCAAATCCCCCTGTTGTATCATCGAAAAGTCGTACATTGCTCGAACGATTTTTTTACCTGCATAGAATTGACCACGCACTTAGACACTCGTAGGCCTACAGCTGAACATAGGCCTAAAGCTTAGTTATTGATAAAAGTTAAAATATTGTGCTTCAACCGAAAATCCTTTGATTTCTGGACCGTGTGTCTGAGAAGTGTTTGATAGAGATATACAAGTTATACCGTTAACTTTATCATTTCATCTCAAATACCTCTTTCTAAATCTCCAATCTTAAAATTTGTATAGTGCTGTAAACCGCTGTTACGATAATATGCTGCCTCTCCCACTCTGTTGAAGCTTGTCTCTCCCTTTTTATCCGTATACTTCTACCTCTGCCTGTATCCATATGTATCTAACAATATAGCTACCTATCTAGGCTACATCTGCTGTCTGTCTGTCTGTTTATGTCTGTCTGTCTGACTGTTTATGTCTGTCTGAACTGTTCAGGCTAATTATTAGATGCCACAATGAATTTTATGTGTTATATAAAATATTATTTATTTCCACGAATTCGTGTACGGCCTTCCTAAATTAGTTGGCCCTACCCTTTGGTAAACGTCTGGATCAGCCAGTGCCTCCTAACAAGCCAGGAGAAAACGTGTGTCGTCAAAGTTCAGAACGCATTAAGGTCTCGAGCTTAAGCTAGTTTGCCTTGTCTATAAATATAAGTTGGTTTATCCATTATGCTCTCTTTGGGCGATGATGAAATGACAGACACATATGACCGCTAATGACATCATCCATCCGTTCGTTTGCTTAAAGGGTGTCAGCCACACATGCAAATACAGTTGTGGGGCACGGTAGCCGATTGGATAGAGCGCTTGGCTTGTAACGCGGAGGGTACGGGTTTTAGCCCCTCCCATGAGACGGTTACTGCATAGGGACCTTGGGCACGTGCTTCACTCATAATTGCTTAGCGCCATCGATTGATGCTTGGTCATTAAATGGTGGCGCTTAATAAATACAGAAATAATAATAACCATAGAGCAACGTCTCAAGATTTTAAACCCTAAACGCTGTTTCATATCACTGCAAATTTTATTTGCGTTTTAATAATTTTTGTTATAGGCCTATACATCAAGGTTGGGCAAAACATGATAGTAGCGATTTTGAACGTGGATATTACACGGCTTCATTTCATCAAAACGCTGCCTATTGTTACTCAAGATCAGATAAGCCAAATTATTTTGATTAAATACAATGTACAGTTAATCTAATCTAATGACTTCTATAGTGCGTTTTTATAATAATGCCCAAGGCATCAATCGATGGTGACTCCAGGTGAAATCATAATCAAAATCATGATCCAAGGCAGAAGCCAGATCGAATTCCGATAGGCCAGAGAAACCAGAAGTGAGGCTACGGTGGGTAAGCAAGTTGAAATGGATGATTCTTAAGTTTAGATCTGAACGACATAAAAGAACGAATAGAACGAATAGAACGAATTGAACTTGGCAGCGAGTTCGAAAGCCGTGGACCAGCAACTGATAACACTCTAAAACCCAACACTGTTCTGATACGAGGGACAACAGCAGTCCAGTGATCGAGCACGATATTTGCTGGTATGACGGCTGTTCAAGGAACAGAGACATGTTGGCTGATTTAAATGTAATACCTGATCTCAGAAGGGAGGAGGGACTGTAATAACGAGAATCGTAGTAAATGATGTCTATAGCGTCATGTTAGTTCTTTAATCTGTAGGAGATAGAAACTTGCAGCGGAACAGGTGGCTTGACTGATAATCACAAAATGGCAAATCCTAAAAACTGGAATCTTATGACGAGTATAAAGGACGGAGGCTATATTATAAAGCAGACAAGTCAAGAATCGTCAGCTTATGGACCGACTTATAAGCTCAATGCAATTAAAGGGTGCCACGCAGAGGCGTCGATCCGTAGTAAACATTAGAGGGGCCCGGGCTTAAAGTGGGGGTCTGGGTGCAAAGCCCTTGTCGGGTTCCAGAGGCAAAGCCCTTGGTATGGGGGTCAAGAATAGGCCTAATGCAGGAAGAATGAGAACTTTATCAGTCCACAGCTGCCTTTTACTGATTTTACAGCTAAAATATTGCTGGCCAACAAATGACCGAGCCCTCATGCTCAAAATATTGCCGGGGCCCGGGCCCCGGGGGCACCCATATAATCGACGCCTCTGGACTGCCACGCGTATATTAGTCGTGGACCTGTGTTAGAATTTTGCTAAAGAGGAAGAGAGATTCACCGTACGCAACGGAGTTTACGAAAGCAAACAAGCCGACGGAGTGAATTAGTGGACGATAATAGGGAAACAGAAGGCTTGCCAAACTAGTCAAATAAAATGCAAATGTACTAGACCAAGCGGGGTTATATAAAACACTTCCTCGTTGACACACTAGACTAACTACTACGTCTATCAGTTTATAAATTAACTAGCAGAATTTAAAACCAAAACAAAACGTAGCTTAACTTCCGGCATAACCTTAGACGAATAAGTCTAGACTGTTTGGGAGCCATACAACTGCCTGATTGGAATTATTGCATGAAACCGATGTTCACTTACCTTTGTTTTGCAGTTCTATAATAAGTGACTCGGAAACTTGTTCTGCTGGTGGGTCTGGAAGCGACTGATGTTTGTATGTTTCTCGTTTAGGCTTATTTTCGTCCGAAAGATTAGGAAGCACAGTAGGTTCCTTTTCCCGTTCCTTTTTTCCTTTTTTTCTGAAAGAGTTACCCATCTTTCGAACGACTTTTTCTTATCCGGCTATCAGCTAAAATCATTCCACACACGAATTTACGTTTCCCCATGTTCAACTCTAAATATCACAGCTCTAAAACCGTTGTCGTAGCACAGAAGGCGAATACATAAAGAAAGGCAACCCGTTTAGCTATAGTATTGTGTGAGAATGCTGATGTTAGCAAAACGCAAGGTTTGTTGTTTTATCTCAAAAGTCTCTTCAGATTTCAGCTCGTGACACATGAGCAGTCATATGTTCAGTGGCAGTTCCTGCTATGCGACTAAGAAAATAGAGCTGGATCACATTCAATGCCCTCAATGTAGGCCTTCAATATTGACAGAAAAGTCGGCTACCTAATTAAACTCCCATCACCTAGCTCCCCCTTCTCTAGCTCTGACTTTCCAGCATTCCATCCAGAAAGTGGTTCAATGGTTCAAGAGGCATCACCATCCTGAATGTCTCTGCGGGAAACAGGTTGTGTCACTTAGGGCCTGGAAGATCCTCATAACATGTCCTAATCAATGTCAACGTACGGTTAGTTTTTGAGAGAATGTCTGATGTCATGCACAATGTTTAAATGCCAGGCCCGACTGTCTGGATGTCTCGTTGCCTGGCCTGGCACGTGACGGTCATTGCTACCTCACTTTTTCTCGTAATATATATTAACATATCTGGCGACCTTTTAGCTCTGCCCCGAAGCCAAGAGGAAACTTTGTCCAATAATTCCTCCCATATGCTAATGGAAGCGATAATTATATAAGTAAGTAATCATTATACAAGTGCTTCCAGGCTTAATAATGTTCTTAATTTTTCTTATGTTCTTAGATCTGTGGTTTATGAAATGATTTGTGACTTAATTGTAAACTAAACAACCGATTGATTGAACGGTCGGCTTGTAACGTGGAATGTGCGAGTTTGAGCCTTCACTTAGGCGATTAAATGCACTTTGAATGTTCCTTAAAAGCATTTCTTCAGCGCCATCGATTGATGCTTTTCTTCATTAGTAAGTGACGCTAAATAAATACAGAAGTAATAGTGGTAATAATAGTAATGACAATAATAATAACTATTAACCAGCCAATCCTTAAAATGCTGTTCATAATTTTTGTTATCGTGATAGATTATGTGTACATTGGGAAGTAGTAGTAGTAATAGTAATAATAATAATAATAATAATAATAATAATAATAATAATAATAATAATAATAATAATAATAATAATAATAATAATAATAATAATAATGTTAATAATAATAATAATAAATGTAACATAGTGCACTACACAGCTACTCATGAGGTACACTTATTACAAAAGTTATAAAACCTATATATCTTTGATTTAGCCCAGTCTAAAGTGACTAGTGTCCTCCAACGTGGCCTGCTGGATCAACCTAACTGTTCAGTAAGAGTTGTAAAATATAATTATAATAAAAAAATTTAAAGAAATAAAAATAATAATTGTAATAGATATTCTGTAATTGGCGTTGCTCGAAAAATTTAATGTTATATAGTAGAGCGATGATACTCTGACATAACTTACCCGAAGATCCTTTCAACCTACGATTTATTAGAATCGTGAAAGTAGCCGACGAGAACTAAAAGTCGATTGTCTTGAGCAGAACTACTTTGTGCACGTATCTCAGACGTATCTTCGCGCTGTGCTATTTGTCAACCATGTGCACAAGTTGTGCGCAAGTGCTCACTTGTCATGGTTTTACATACAACTTCCTATATGCGTCTGTTATAAAGGGCATTTTCTATAGTGAGGTTAGCGCTATACCTGGGGCTGGTATGCAGTGTAGGAAATATAGGACCTGCTTTACGTACTACGTTAAGTGGCTTATCTGCAGCCAACCCTTGTTTGCATTGACCCTGATGTGTACTGGAGTAATACATCACTCTTTGAAGCTGCCTGCACGAACGGGAGTGTCGCCATGCCTTTGTTCAGGCGAAGACGTTAAAACCCACCTCAGCTCTGTCTGAAAAGAACTCTGCATTTCCGAAAGGCCATGTGACGACATAAAGCTCAACAGGAACGAAGAATAAGCCGAATGCTATTGAGCAGTCAAACGTTATTCCCTAAGAAAAACTTAGGTTGATCGCTCATTATTGACTCATGAGCCAAGGATTTGCATAATATAGTTAAGTATTCCGTCATCGCATAAGCTTCCGCGATGAGCAGAAGCAATAGAAAACTGCATTTGCAGAAGAGTATCCAGATAATGATCCTGTTATAAAACTAGTCACACTGCCATTAAAATGCGAAAGTAAACTTCACCAAAGCCTAACACTTTCGCTGGTTTTTAATCGATAGCGCGGTTTTTATTAATAGCTACTTTATTTATTTATTTTTCTTTATTTTATTTTAATTATTTATTTATTTATCTTAATTTTTTAAAGATCGTACACGTTGCTAGCGACCTGAAAACAACAGTCGGACAGTGAAGCCCAATTTTCAAGGCCAGTCAAGTGAACTGAAGAGAGATTGTATTGTCGATCTATTGTCAAACTAAGTAGACCTACTTTCTAGAAACTTCTACAGTGCAAATAGCCGTGACTCCAAGGTAATTTAGGCAATATACGCATGTAATATTGCGTCTCCAATATTTTCATCAATCAACTGAACAACTATGAGAACCATAAACTAGGAAGGCACTTCGAGATGGGAAAGAGAGGGTAGATAAAGTGGGTGAAGGAGCAATAATTAATTAAGAGTAAATCAGTCCAAGAAGTAGGCCTAAGAAGTGGAATTGCGTATATTCTTTTCCTTTAATTAATTGCGACACGTCTCTGCCAATGTTTATATAATACTGTGTCCTTTAAGCAAATGTGAATGTAAACCTCAGAAGTTCCTCAGAGTCACACTAAAGCCTCGTCAGAGGGACAAGCTCAAACACCGGCGCTATATAAAACAAGACATGGTGTTACGGTGGAAATTTTTGGTGATGGTGGTCATGGGCTGGTAGGGCCTACAGGAGCGGAATTAGGATAGGGTGGGTTGAAAAGTTCGGTTGTCAGCACGCGCGCAAATTAGTTCTTTTGAAAACGATCAACTTTTAATTTCTCATCGGCTACAGTACTTTAGCGATTCTAATAATTTGTAGGTTGATCGCATCTTCGGATAAATTATGTAAGGTTTTATATGCAGCTACTTTTAAACGACCACTTGGTGCCCCTCCCCCCCCCCCCCCAGTGGATTCGATTGTAGTCTTCTGGTGCAAGTGGAATGTATGACGCCATAACTTCCGTTATGTAGAACATCACTTACTCTTGTCCAACGTAGGGATGGGTCATTAGTATTATTTTTTCAGGAACCAGATACACGTGTTCAAGTCAACGCGAAAACTTTCAACAATGGTAAAGTATGTTCAATGAGCGGAAAATAATATCCGTTAGGGAAACTAACATTTGATACTGCGTTTATCGATTTTCTGGATTATTTTTGAATGTTAGGCTTTTGTGGTTATTTCAGTTTTCTGAATATCAACTTCAGTGCCGGTTTCCGGTTTTCTGAATAACGCGATATCGGTTCAGTATCAGTTAAACCTAACAACCATTATTCTAGGGTAACAACCTTCTGGCCCAAAAAACCCCAGGCAATAAACCCCAGGAAAATAATCCCTATTTCCTCCCAAAAAAATTACAAAATAGCAAATGAAAAAAATGTATAGGGGCCTACGTTTTATTTCTTGTGAACATAATTTCCAACGCTAAATTGAAATAAGTAGCAGTTTAGATAAGTGAGTTAATAAGAAGTGAGTTAATAACATTCCGCGTAGATCAGAATAATTGAGAAAATCTCGGTTGTTGTAGTCGGCGATTATTTGCAGCATTCTGGCATCGTTGTCAGCAAAACCAAGTTGTAATCAAATAAATAGTCATATGGGTTAAATAAATTCCAGTTAAACTTCTTGTGCACACACCGATTCTAGATAAGCCTGACTTGATGTCGACCGACTTGATCTGAAAGACCTAACTGCATTTACTTACACACGTTCCGTAGCTATTCGGTTGATTGGTAGAATGTTTCACTTACGAAAAAGGCTACAGGTTAGTTTTATTAGTTGTCACGCTATCAATCAGTCAGTCAAATCATTCGGTCAGTCATAAATGAGTCGCATCCGGAAATGAGTTTTTTGGCCGGTGGTTTGTCTATGCATTCAGTTGACTACTTGAGTCATCGACATTTTAGATTGTGTCTTAGATAATTTTAAATCCTTTGAATTCTTCATTTCCAACCTCATTGGTTCTGTCAAATCAATCAAGACTTGATTGCAAAATTGATCGTCGACAAACGGAGCTGTCACCATCGTAGTAGACCTAATAATTTCATTATAGTTATTTATTGTAATAAACCCACCGATACGGAGGCGTAAAACGGAGTACATAAATTTTTCTGTAACTAGCGAATGAGCACAATAATTATTTACTCATCTTACCTGCCGCTGACGTACACTTATTAATTCTCCGTAGTAGAATATTCTTTCCTTACTGTTTCATGAGTATTTTCATCATTACTTCCTTTTACCTGTGTTATCACATTTTAAATACCCTTTACATATAAATAAATGTTTGTTTGTTAGTAATTGACCAGAGGGCTTTAAACTGGGGTTATTTTTCTAGGAATTGTTGTCCATGGTATTATTGCCCGGGTTTTCCTGGGGGGGGGGTTATAGGCCTGATACCATCGAATAAGGCGTGCTATC
Organism: Norana najaformis; assembly: GCA_964023275.1. Classification (NCBI taxonomy): domain Eukaryota; kingdom Metazoa; phylum Annelida; class Clitellata; order Crassiclitellata; family Hormogastridae; genus Norana; species Norana najaformis. Next base: position 20,213,266 of record OZ029913.1, on the reverse strand, counting down.
ATTTCAGAATTTAGGCGGATCCTAATCTTTTCTTCTTATTGTGAATATCTTACATTATTATCTTATTTTCTTCTTTTATTCTTATTGTGAATATCTTACATAGGTCTAATTATGTTACCTGCATTCTAATGCAGTACAAGCATTTACTTGTGGTCTCTGCATACGTTAGAGGCCACAACACGTACGTGCTTGTCCAGCCCCTGCTATACGAATACAATAATCCTTGACCCATAGAGCAACGTGTAGCCTATGATACGGAATGTGGGATAATAAGACACGACAAGGAGACGAATGTAGGTCTGCGTGTATTGAATGCTTCAATGCCCCGGGCCTTCAATTCTTATGTTGCCCATAGTTTGCCTACAAATGAGTCGAACTAAAAGAACTAAGATATCGACTGAGTACGTTTAGACTCAGTATAGAGGAAGCCAATAACTGACAATAACAGAAGAAATGCTAACCATATACATTGAAAGTACCACTATAGCCGTTACTCCGTACTCTACCTAATGCAACTGACCCAAATGTTAGGCCCATGGCCTTCCCTAGTACGGTGTGTCAGAAGCACTTAGGCTAAATAGGCTTTACGGGCATAAGCCCAGCGGCTATCAGTCGAACTGAGTTGTGATTTTTAGGCTTACGACTCGTCATAAACGGACATCCGTTTCGTAATGAATTTAAATATGCCCTACTTACTGACTCATGTGTACAGTGTAGGGACCCAGGCATAGGCCTATGCATACAACGTTTAAGATCTCAGGCTGATCGTTTGATCTTCTGAAAGTTTTAGAGAGTCCAAACGACTGATAGCGAATATAGGCCCTATATGCCCTATATGCCCAAGCAGCTGTTGAATTGGCACAAGCATTAGCCGGCGCACAAAGAAAATGTATGAAAGACGGCAAGAGTAATGACATGAGGCGTTAGGCCTAAATCTAATTCAGGTCGTAGTCATTACAAAGTTACTTCATGCAAGGCAGGGCAGGTAGGGCCCTATGAAGACATACCTCAGATTTTTACATTTGTCTCCCTACTACATAAGAACACATATAGGTAATTCGACTGCTTTAGCAAATAGCTAGACCTATGCAAACTTTATTTTCTAGCCTACAATAGGCGTGGCTACACAAGAGCGCAGAGGTAACTCATTCAAAATGTTGACTCTACTAAAAATTCTGCATACATTATAGGACACGAGCTCTGTGGCATGCCACTGAACACCCTACGACATGAGCTCCTTGATTTTATTTACCTCTATTCCGTAAGCGCTTGAAACTCATTTTGTTCGATCTTGGTTTCTGTCGTTAGGTTTGGAGCGCCTCTTATGACTATCCCTTTAAAAGAGGCGCTATATAAATTTTCCCTTAATGTGAAGAATCTTTAATCAGCAAAATTAATCTGAACTTATTTTATCTCCTTGTTGCTTCTCTCTCTCTCTCTCTCTCTCTCTCTCTCTCTCTCTCTCTCTCTCTCTCTCTCTCTCTCACACACACACACACACACACACACGCGAATATATACTACATATATGTGTTACACGCATACGTTGAATACAGAGCACTTGTAGGCCACAGCACAATGGTTAATAGTTTCTCAGAGTTAAATGACTTATAGGTTTATATACCACCTTAGTAGGCCCCTATCCGTGATCTCAGATAGACCTAAGGTATATGAGACATATGTTGACATCATTATACATTCTTCATTACTTTCTAATTACTGGACATACGTGGTTCACAGGTCCAAATTGCAACTTTAGGATTTCCTGAAAGTTCTGCATGTCACAGTTGAAGCTGGTGAACTTCATGCGCTACAGAAGTGACCCAGTTATAAATGTCTTACGAGGACGAGATTTGGCCGATTGTCATCGACAGCGGATCCGGAAGGACGAAGGCTGGATTTGCTGGCGACGATGCTCCACTGGCTGTCTTCCCTTCGATCGTCGGAAGACCTCTTGCACCCGCAGATCAGGTACGAGCCCTTGGACTTACCTTTTTCAAATTGCTTCTCCACCGTAGGCTGCTTCTCTGTCTTGTCGACTGACCTTCTACATATTGCGCTTGGCTTTGCTGCGCCATCGGTTGATGCCTTGTGCATTAGACACAGGCGCATTAGAAGTTACCACTTATTATTAATCGCGTCTGAACCTCGTTTCAGGTGATACGTATGCGTTGCCCTACATAGGCCGGTGTGAGAGATGAGCAGGAGCGTAGTCTGCGTTCCAAACGATGGTTATTGCAGCTTAGTCGCACGTACAATAATCAAAATTATAATTATTTTTCTCAGAAACTGTAATAGAACCGAGAAGACGATGATACGATATACGGTCATAAATAGAGGACATTAAATAATTTGATGAACAATTAATTATTGAACAATTGCTTCATTGTAGTATTGTAGATTTACATTAGTTATAGATAAGTGACAGAAACATTTAAGCATGACTGATGCAAAGACAAGACGAAAGGACGACAGACAGAGCAGACAGAGGAAAGGAGCCGGACAAAGGCACACAGATACGAAGACATGGCAAAGTACGGCTCCAAAGGGCAACACGTGTAAGCGAGGGGGAACTGCAAAGAGTGCGATCTGCAAGACAGACAGCAGAGCTCTGGAATGCGAGCCATGATGATGCCACGACGGAAGAGGGTAGATGGAATGCGATTGAAGTCTTACGCCAGCGCAGAACACAGGGTGATGATGCTGCGAGGTGTGGAGAGAATATGGAATGGGATTGAAGTCTACCGCCAGGTCCAGGAGGAAAGGATAAAAAGGACAAGTGAGTCGGGATTCACTCTCAGCGAGGCGCTAGGAGGAATCCGCTCTCTACTAGACAGGCTGCAACGACCGACGAACAGACTACAAGACGCTGTAGAAATAAGTCGATAGCAGCAGGAGAGTGAAATTAGAGTATGTCTAAGAACATCGTGACCCTGATTGCTGTAAATACGTTGTACATAGACTCGTTCTAAAGAAATAAAAGCATCGCTTGAACAATCTTCGTTAACGAACCAAGACGCCGAGAAAAACTTCAAAGAGCTAACCACCAGCAAATGTTTTAGACTGACTACCAAACACTATTTTAGATTGACCAGCAAAAGTCTTTCTAAACATTAAATCTCGTGGCAACAGTTCTAAAACATTACAGAAACCTTACGTATCATACAAATTTCAGGAACACGATTCAGCTTGGCAAATTCTATTAAAAAATAATAACAGACCTACGTATTTAAAGAAACCAACTAGTTTTGCACTTTTGCTGGTCAATCTAAAACAGTTGTTTGGTAATCGCAGTCCATTGTGATTGAAGATAAAAATGATTTGATGTGCATTAGGCTAGCATTAGCGGAGCAATGGATAGCGTGGTTGGGTTAGAGGCACAGAACAGAAGAGAGGTTCTGTCTTTGAAGTATCCAATCGAACACGGAATCGTCACTGACTGGGATGATATGGAGAGAATCTGGCACTACATCTACGACGACGAACTTCACGTCGCTTCAGACAAACATCCGATTCTGCTCACAGAAGCCCCGCTTAATCCAAAGGCCAACCGGGAAAAGATGATACAGGTAATGACATCAACATCCATCTCTCTGTCTCTCTGTCTCTGTCTGTCGGTCGGTCTGTCTGTCTGTCTCTCTCTCTCTCTCCCCCTCTCTCCGCCAGATCTGAACGCAGAGAGGTAAAGAGGCACGTGATTGATGTTGGTACACTGGAGTTACGTCAGGCGCGCATGACACAAGACTACAGACCTTACTTCTGGGCAGTATGCGTAGTACACTCTTTGATGTCGATTATTATGGAGCAATTGACAGACTGCCGACCGACTAAGACACTCACTCTGGCTCTGAAACGCGTTTTAAGGCCAAGACACGCAGCGGATTATTAGGCCAAGTCACGTAGTGGACTAGTAGACGAAGTCTTAAAGCTGATGAGTGGGGACACGCTGTCTCTGGACAGTATATAAGTACGGCGACGGTCTGACGAAGCTAAGCACGGAAATAAGCACGGAAGGACTACAGAAGACGATATCGACGGAGAAATACTCGAGAAGACGACTTCTACGCAGAAGACTCCAGAGGACTCTGGCGGAGAAGTGGGTGTCGTTCGAGAAAGTGGTCTGGCGAGGGAGAAATCTGATACAGATATGAACTTCTTATGTCCTACATGTGGCCCACATGTAGGACATATGAAGCCCATATGGGAAAATCGTCATACTCTCACCATATTTTCAGCGTAATGACGATGCTCTTGGAGACGCTTATTTAAATCTCTGAAGAGTGGTATTTTCGATGTGGTAGTTTTCACGAGCCTATTTCTTCGTGAGTTAAAGATATATTTTGTTAATAAAATTATGGAAATTATTTTGCAGATACTCGCATGTCGAACCTTCCTACTTCTTAGACTTCAAATGAAATAAACAGTCTAACGAAACTACAACTTGTTTTACGGTCCACTTATCAATTGAAGTAACACGAAATTGAAAATTAGAACTTAACTAAGCAAACAGCATAGCATAAAGTGATAAATAGTAATATGAAAAACACAACGAACACTTAATTAGCCATATGGAATAGCACATAGTGATAAACAATTATATGAACCACGCCATGAATGGGAAATTGCGTACCAGTCCAGACACAGTCGATACGAATGGTAGCTGTGGTCTAAAAAAAACAGATTCCGTTATTATTCTAATTCTGTGATTATGGCTTATTAATATGTTGTAAAACATTAACTGAGTCACTGCTAATAATGTTCTAGCTTCGAAAGTCATGTGAAACTCGTCCACGGGATAATGCATAATTCTGTTTCATCGGCCCATCTATTAATGAAAACCTAATAATGTGTCGTTCTTATTTGACAGGTTATGTTTGAGACTTTCAACGTGCCATCAGCCTACGTGGCTCTCTCGGGTCAACTATCCGTTTATGCCACTGGTCGCGGCTGTGCTCTTGTGGTCGAATGCGGTGACGGGGTCATTCACACTTTTCCTCTTGTCGAAGGTTTTACTGTACGAAATGCCATTCAACGCATCGACCTGGGTGGCAGGGATCTTACTGATTATATGATGACAATCCTCAGAGAAAGGGGATACGCCTTCACGACGACTGCCGAGCGAGAAATCGTTCGCGACATCAAGGAACAACTATGCTACGTTGCCTTAGACTTTGAACAGGAAATGATCTCTGCGCACGCGTCATCTGCTCTGCAGGAGAAGAGCCACGAACTTCCGGATGGACAGACGATCACCATCGGAAGCGAGAGATTCCGCTGCCCAGAGGTTCTGTTCCGGCCGAGTCTTTTGGGAATGGATCCGGGCTACGGCGGAATTCACGAATTGGCCTTCGACACAATCACGAAGTGCGAAACCGATATGCGCCGCATTCTCTACTACAACGTTTTCCTGACAGGTGGTTCAACCATGTTCCAGGGAATTCTGGATCGTATGCAGAAAGAGATGTTGTCTCTTGTTCCGACAACCATAAGAACCAAAGTGCATGCGCCCCCCGATCGTCCATATTCAGTCTGGATTGGAGGTTCCATTCTTGGATCCCTGTCCACTTTCCAGAATCTCTTGATCAGCAAAAAAGAGTATGCTGAATACGGACCATCGATTGCACACTTCAAGTGCCTTTAGTTTAGTATAGCTCATCCGATACTTAATGACCGTTAATCGTGTGAAGCGTTGCTTAACTATATATATATATATATATATATATATATATATATATATATATATATATATATATATATATATATATATATATATATATATATATATATATATATATATATATATATATATATATATATATATATATATATATATATATATATATATATATATATATATATATATATATATATATATATATATATATATATATATATATATATATATATATATATATATATATATATGCTTCGAAGCACGAACACAAACATGAACGTAGTCTCAGTACAACACAGACAGGGCAGCAAGAGGGTCATGGCTTTCCATTCTAAAAATTGATGCTAACTGTATAATTTTTTATGTGTAATTTCTGGAAGAGGTAATAGCCTGGAAGGTCTACTAGGAAGGAAAGGGCATGAGTAGTAAAATTTTGCAATTGTGTGGGATATATGATTGTATAGGCCAACATCACTTAAACCGTGACGAGCAAAACAGATCATCAGAGATTTTGGAGACTTCGAGAGAGCCATCTAGGCCTAAGTGTCGACGACTAGAAAGGTTTGTCTAAATTTTTAGCTACATGCAACACAGTTCTTGATCCGCTATGATGTCAACCCACTCTCAGAAGGGAGTATAGCTGTCCCGACGTCCCTGAACGCAGACATTTGTATACAGACACGTCTCTAGCTGGCTATACAATGGGGAACATCTTTGCTTTAGTCCACTTCATTAACATTCTTCTCACCGTCTTGTATAGAACGACGAACGGAAGACGGACGAACGGACAGACGGATGAACTCAAAGACATATAGAGAATGACAGACGAAGAGCCATCTAAGCAAGGATAGGGAGACTTAATTGGTGCTGTGGAGTGATTTTGATTTCAAGTTTATTGAAATCGCTTAAATCGCCCTGTTGTTTGTTTCAACGTAGAAATCATCACAAACCGTTTGAGATTATTTGAAATCAAAATCGTAAATCATTACACTTAATTTTATATCACAACTTAAAATAATTTGTTTTGAAATAAGGGTCAAACCTATTAGGTCTACAGTATTTTATGTCTATTGGCCTAAAGTGTAGAGTCTGTTAGGTCCGATATAAATACTATATGCATAGACGGTTTAAAACGCATAATAAGAACTGTAACACTAATGTAAATGTAAATCTCCGAAGTTTCTCAGCGTTACACAGAACCTGCGGACCTGCCCATTCACCGGCGATAATATCAGATCAAATCTGCAAGAGTCAGGTTTTTAGGACAATTTCGTGCCAGATCAGAATCTAGGGGCCACCAACTCTGACATACAGCATGGTGCTACGTTAAACATCCCTGATGAGATGATACAGAAGCAGAAGCAGGATAGGATAGAACAGGATGAGCGGAAGAATACTCGTATTTATAGGCGAGAAAGGGGAAGTAAAAATGGCGCAGGTCTTTCGGGAGTTCGTTTCAAAGAGCTGGCGCTGCTTACATTAAGGAGCAGTTGCAGAATTAGAGAGAGAAGATGAGACTAGAGGTCTAGAGAGAAAGGTGTGAGGAAGAAGTAGATCGATCTGGGCGGTTGGATAGTGAATAGCTGATTACTGTAAAAAGGTTAGGAAGTTTGAAGACCATTGTAGTTAAGAGATATGGCCTACACTTTAGTAGTGGATGCGCTGAGGAATCTCAAGTCAATAAATGATCCGAACATTGACATTATGTGGTCGTGTTTGGGAGATTTGGTAATTCACGGGCAAGAGCATTCTGGACTGTTTGCAGACGTTTTATTTGAGATAAGTCAGTGTTATAGAAGAGCCTGAAGAGGGCGTTGAAATAGTCAAGATTTAATCGAACAACTGATGTGGCTGTTGTGCATACAGTTTTATAATCAAGCATAGGATGAAGTCAGCGGAGGTCACGAATATACGTGTAAAAAGTGCAAGATAACTGATTAATGTGATCGGCGAAAGGTAAAGTTTTTGTCGTAGATGATTCCGAAATTGCGGCCTGGAAAAGGTAAGGAGCAGGTGTTGCTAAGATTGTTTTACCTGGGTGGGTTGCAAGTCCGCCGCAGAAACCTATATGCTCCTTTTTCCTGGCTTAGGACAGGCTCAGACTTCCTGTGAAGGTAGTCTGAGGCGGAGTTAAAAGACCTGGACTTCGAAGATGATATCGCCCTGCTGGACAGCACCTGGAAAGGCATGAAAGAACTGACGTCTAAAGTCCAGGAGGAGGCAAGGAAGGTGGGACTCACTATCAATCCCGGAAAGACCAAAATCGTAAAGACATGAAAATGGAATGAAATGGACAAGATCATGATTGATGACAAGGAGATTGAGATCGTGGATGATTTCTGCTACCTCGGTAGCTTACAGCAGACAGTAGCTGTGACAGGGAGGTAAGGATACGCATAGGAAAGGCAAATGCTGCTTTTGGGAGACTTGAAAAGATATGGAAGAACAACGGGTGCGGTTTGAGGACAAAGATGCGTATCGATTTTGTATGAGGCCATTGTATTAAGTACTCTATTATATGGATCAGAAACTTGGCCAATGACGGTGGGAAACAAGAAAAGACTTGAGGCAGCACATCACAGATGGCTGTGAAGAATTCTGCACATTTCATGGCGAGATAAGATAACAAAAAAAACTATAAAAGAAAGGACAAGACAGGAGATACAGAGAATATCATCAGAAATATCATCAGAAATATCACCAGAAAGAGAAGACTGAAATGGATGGGACATGTATGTTCGTATGGACAGAGATAGGCAAGACAATCAAGCAATGAACTGGATTCCTGAAGGGAAACGGAGGAGGGGAAGACCAAGGAAGAACTGGCCAGAGACCATTAGAGACGTCCTTGGGTGTCTGGAGATGTCGTGGGATGAGGCAGGAAGACTGGCGGTCGACAGAAATGAATGGAGAAGCTGCTTTGCCCGATATATATATATATATTATATATATATATATGTGTGTGTGCGTGTATGTGTAGGTGTGCTTTCATAGGTTTGGGGTTTTCCAAAGACAAATTCGAGATGTGGGTTGCACATGGACTTCCCCTGTTGCACAGGTTATGTAGGCTGCAGCTTATAAGGACTGGTCTTAATAATAGACGAGGCCCATTATAAACAAGCAATAAGGGAAAATCCAAATGTGAAGCTTATCCTTGGTAGAATATTATATGTTATATATACAAATACATACACGTATGTATATAGGCCTATATATACAAGCTAAGCATAATTACTGCTGTAGTATCGGTGGGTGTTTACCTGTGTGTGCAAAGTTATGTAGGCCTTCTATATAATTGTAGGCCTATGTGGAACCAGCTTACACTTCCGCCCACGTTTGATGTCAATACAATACTGCTGAGTTAGAGCCTCAGGTCATTACATATACAGTACTGACATCTAATGCAGTTCATCGGCTGCCAATTAATGCATCACTAATTATTTTAGACCCTGTGGATCGCTTCGGCTGTACAGACCTCTCCGTATTCCGTTATAGGCTATTATCACTACATACGAATAGGTTGATTAGGGTAATTGACTTGAATAATAATAATTTCAAACTCTTACTAAAGACTGAATTATCTAAACTAGGATGTCATTCCTGTTAATGTAGATTGTTCCTTCACAACCTACTTCGACGAAGGATAAGTATAACGCTACAATGACGATGATGATGATGATGATGATGATGATGATGATGATGATGATGACGACGACGACGATGATGATGATGATAAGGAGGGGAGGAGGAGGATAATAACGATGATGATAAGGATGATAAGCATGATAATAAGCATGATGATGATAAGGATGATAAGCATGATTATAATCATACTCTTTTGTAAGCCTGTAAGTTCTATAATTTAGGTGAAGGCCAAATTGTTCTGGCCAGCGTTGACCAAACGTTGCCAGACCTTCTGTTGCACGGTCCGTATACGGGGCTTTAAATGACCTACACGGCGCCCATTCAAACGGGCAGCGGTGGTCACTGATCTCACTCGATAAACTCCTTGAAAATTAGTAGGGGCGAGGCCATACGGTCACTATATGAAAACGTGTACAATTACATTTTATTTTACATTTACAGTACAAAAGGACCTGTACAGCAGGCTAATATTATGTCTACAGTCCAAAAATAATACAGTGGCCCCACTGACGACGCAGCGCTCGTGAATAAGCTGGTGCTCTGTGGTTAGGTATTAAATAGCGCTTTAGAAATTTCGAGTTTACGATTACGACCACGAAGAATTGACGTTGATAGGCCTAGGGCCTACTCATGAACCTACCATAAACGTCGCATTTCTTCGGCTTCCAAACCAACTGAAGTCTGTAGTTGACAGTTTGTACAGAGGACTCGTCCAGCTTATGCTCATGCTCCGAGTCCAACGATGTAATTTAGATAACTTGTCTATAACTTATTTCGCTGGCTCAAACTTACCTCGATGATTTGGAGAAGCCAAGTAGACCTACCGCTCTATCTATTACCATATCACCCCTCTAGAAATAAATAAGTTTGTGCGGATGACGAACTTTGCGCAAGAAATTGTTTATCAAAGTCATTTGTTGAGTTAGTTCACGAAAATACTTAGGTGGCTGATACAATGGAGACAGACAGACAGACAGACAGACAGACAGACAGACAGACAGACAGACCAAGCAGAACAGCTGCCAGCTGTTGTGAGAGCTGAATGAAGCCTATAGGGTGGCCTTCTTATGATTTTACTACATGGCATCCTTCAGACTTTTATTTTGTACTATATACACAAAAATACTAAATATACAGTCGACTACATGGGTTGACCGTGATTGTCTATTTCAATTCGATCAGTCCCAATAATTACAATTGTAAAGTAGCCGTGCTGAAGTGGTGTCAACCACTTGACCATGTGAACTTGAGCGTTTGGGCAGAACCAGGTATAGGCCTAGGCAGACGTCCAGACGGCTGACTGTGGGCAACCGCTTGTAATTGGCCTTCACCATGCAGCCTATGCCGTCACACAGGTGGGCTAGCCATGCCAGTTTATAATAATTAGAAATGTCGCTTAAATAGGGACTACGTTACACCCTATAGTTCTTCTTCGTAAACTGTATCGGACCGTTTTACGTGAAATCGATGCCTACCTTTGCTTAGCCTATTTCTCATCGTATAGCATGGTATAGGACTGCAAGGTAGAGTAGGCCTACGCCTACATATGTATTTATCAGAATCTTTATATAGCGCCTTTTCACCTCTCAAGAGCGCTGTCTAACATGTCTAAACAGGTGCCCCTTTAAGATAATCTGAAAAGTATATTACTTGATCTAATTTGGATGAAGCGTAATATCACGTGTGGCTGGTGACTGTGGATTAACTTTTAAAATGGATAATTAAGCCGACACGAAGCCTACTGTCGATATTGGTAGGCGCATCAATAAATATAGTTCGCCATAAACTGGCAAATTACCTATAATAATATTACGCCTGTAATAAGATGGTTCCCGCGACTAAGCTTTTGTTGAGCTCTATAGAAATCTCGAGGTTACGATTATTACGATCGAATATTGCAATGTGTATCTCGGCTTGAATTAGTAACTCTAATCTGTGGATCCTGGTTGGAATAATCGATGACATGAGAGTCGTGATGACTAATACTAATACATCTCACATGTCAGACCAGCATAAGCCCCGTATAGCGACAGCCTCTCGTCTAACACTCATCGTCTTTCACATGAGGGCGTCGTTAAAAATCTAGTGTACTATATTAAAGTTTAACCCGACATCACGTGCTTGACTTGTCCAATAGGCTCATGAGAAGAGACCTCACGTCTTTGGTATTATTATATAACGTCTGTGTTTGTTATTTACTTGTTGTTTCTATAAATAGCTGAGGAGGCGGAAGCGGATGAGTAGAGATGGCAAATGCATTGGCGCTGAGTGACAAACGAAGTGGATTTCATGCTTACGTTGACGTATTCTCTAACGATGACAACACAACTACCAATCCAGTTTCAATGGAGACCGCAAAGGAAGAGACTTATGGCGATCGTCGGTCGTTGCCAGAATCTGTTGGCAAGGACTGGGAGTTCGTAGGTGCTCTCGATCATCTGCCTCCCCGCAGTCTCCCCTGCCTGTCTGCCCTAGAGGTAAACCCTGTCGTTATGGAGGCAGCAGACTCCGAAATCAAAGGAGGCGATGCGCAGCCGAGGAAGTCCAATACCTCCGAAGATACACGTTTGTGCGGATATCTTCGCAAGTATAAACTGGGAGCTCGTGGCTTGACAAAAGTGTTCAAGAGACGATGGTTTGTGTTTGCTGATAGTACATGCAATCTGCTCTACTACAGAACTCCACAGGACCTCATACCTCTTGGAGAGATCAACATCTCACACGCAACTTTCACTTTCGACATACTGTCGGAAAGAAATGTCAACGTTTTTGAAATTAGGTTTGCACATGTTTCTAATTTGTTACTTCTTAAATGCAATTTAACAGGAATTTTAATAAGGTGTAACTTAGTCCCTATTTAATGACCTAGAGTCATTATGTGGCAATTCTGAGTATGCTGTAAGTATATGCAGAGTATGCTTCAAGTGATTTAAAAACACTAACCCCATTTTCCAAGTAGCTTGGAGTATACTCACCATGTACTCATTGTAACTCATTGAAAGGCGCAAATTATTTTGTATCTCACAGTGTACAGTTACAGTACACATACAAGTTTCAGTCATTATCCTCAGACTCTTGCCAAAGGAGGTTTGTTGTTGTGAAAACATTGGTAGAGTACTAAACTTAAAACATTTACTAAACCCTCAACCTAATGAAACTATGTACACAAATATGTAAGGGAATGTAAATTGTTAAAATTTCTCAGAATCACACTAAAGCTGCATCAGAGAGACCAGGTTAGTCAAATCAAAACTGCAAGAACCAGGTTCTTAGGTCAATTTCTGTGACAGTTCAAAATAACTGCACAAGAAACAACTTTATTGAGTTGACCTAAACATGGTTGCCAAGGGTTTGAATTTGAACAGCACTGTCCAGTATTTAAATGGTCTGTTGGAAAATAAATATTTTTCTCAACTCATTAAACAGTTTCTCAGATTATTTGCATCTTTAAAGCTGGACTGGTATTTGGGAGGAGTTCTTTGGCAATGAGGCACAGATCCTCTTAAATGGTGGTTTCTTCTTACCACAGTACATCTTGAGATGGTTATAACAGCGGTCTGTTATTTATTTGTTTTATCTGAATAGTGACCTGAAAATGCAGAATAATCGTTTTACATACTGCTTACAAATTTAACATGAGCAGTAATGTAGCCAGGCTATAAGTGCTAGAAAAGGAGTTGCATATTCTACAGGGTCTATTTCATGTTTGACGGACAGTGGGTATTTTGATGAGGTCAGAGGGAAGGCTGTTTGACAAATAAATGGCTTGTGTGATATCAGAATTGCTTATCTGTGGCGTGAGTCATGCTTCTTCTGTAGCTCTGTGAGGTCTTAATGCACTTGTTCCTCAACATTTCAGTGATAGAAATATTAACTAGACCTAACTTTCCAGAACTAAACATAGTGATACACAAATTAGCTAGTTTTATTTGTGTTCATGCTAGAGAGTGATGCAGGGACAGAAACATGTCCCCATTCCCAGATGCATTTTTAGTTTTAACCGGTCGCCTTCCATCCTTGCAGACATCTATCCCTGCTATCCCTGCAACCTTGGTCCCCATCCCCGCACTGTCCTCGCAACTTAAGAGAAAGAAACAAGTCGACACGTAGCATTATTCTTGAAATTTATTATTAAAATTTATGAAAAATGTCAGACGCTGAGGCAACTCATCCTGAGCTGATAGATGACTGTGTGTTCAGAGTTTGCGAACCGAGTAGTCTCAGTCGTAGAATGACGAGGGCTATAGTGTCCGCTGTACATGTGAGCCCCACTATCCAATGCCGTCCCTTGTAGGTGGTAGAAGACGTGACGTCCAGGCATAACTCGAGTCACCAGGTCGATCTGTGATGGACAGTTGTTTGATTGATGGTAGAACCCCTTTCTGCTAGATGGTGAAAACAATTCTAAAGCATTTGGTGTGAGTTGCGACTGTCGATTTGGAACCTTTCATCCCTTGAGTACATAATGAACTATTCCAGAAAGAAGGGGCATCGATCATGAACAGAAAACTGTCCGAAACTGTAAAGCTATGGTGAACTCGTGAAAATTACCTCTGAACATCAAATCGGTCAGAACAGCAGTCAGAACACAAAATGTTGCTTTAAGGTGAAAGTTAGGACGAAATGACAATCATTCAATGAATGACATTTGTGTTGGCTAAGATAAATAATTTAAAGTAAAATATTGCCTGTTTAGTGATATGGTTTCAACTGTACTGCCTTTAGTTCCCCAGAACCTGTGGTTATTTTTGGTAAATGCAGATAGTGGACACCATTTTGTCAACCATTTCACACAGAGCGAGCAGCTTGACATGAAATTGTTGTTGTTTCTAGGGAAGTGCCAGGATTTAAACTTGGAATCCAAGATGCACTAAAATCGTGCCAATAGCAAATTATGAACAAATTACTGGACACTTTGAAAGACTACTGTTGGTGATTTGTTTCTTAGCAGTTGGAATTATTGACTGTTCTGTCTGTCATATAACAGAGTTCAAAAGAAGATCTACTGGCTTGAGGCAGATGATCGAAATACAATGCTTTACTGGCTCCAAGAGCTTCAGCTTAGAAGAAGACAGTTTCGCTGTCGAAGAACAAACCCGGCAGCTGAGGAAAAAGTTGGTCTTCTTGTACATCATTCTTCTCAATAAAATGCACAAAAGTTGCTTGATTTCATTCAGGGTCATCCATCTTCCTCCTAGGCCAGTGACACAGTTCGTTCCCCTTCGTTTGGCTGCTCTTCCCTCCATTTTTTTGGAAGGACTGTCACAAGTTTATGTACAAATGAAACTGCAACACAGTCAATACAGACTGACCATGGAAAGCACATTAGTGGATTTGTTAAATCAAGTTTTTAGCACAAATGGGTGTATATTACGTAACATTTAAAAAAATGGCCTCATGTGTTCTTGAATGGTTCTCTTGATAAGTGATACAACATCACTTGTCATAAAGCGTTAGTAGTTCCACTGTTTAACAACAGCTTGTGGCATCAAAGGCTGCTGACATCGGTCTCCTTCTTTATCCAGGCTTGGGACTGGAACTACCCAAGTACAGCAGTGGCCGAGTTACTTATCATAGAAAAGTTTATTCTATATTTATTTGTTTATTCTATATGCACACATAATATAATGTAGCAAGAATTAATAGAAAGAATGGTTCTGACCACAGAGGTACTCAACTCTCTTCAGTTATACATATTTAAATTGAAAATTCAAGACCATAACTTGCGAATATAGGAACCACTTTTAATATTAAGTACGATGTAGCATGCAAATAAAACTAGAGAACATAGAGAAGAAACGCATGGCAGAAATATTTGTGTGTAAAGTCTGAGAGACTGAGACAGGCATATATCAAGATTTGGTCTGGTTGGTCAGGCAATTGGAAGCCAAAGGATCATTTGCCCCCCCCCCATTATTTTGAATTGAAGTTACTTTATTGTTTTACCAACAACTATTTTTAAATGCAAAATAATACAGTATGTCCCTGAAAGGTGGGAGTCAAAAGGATCTTTAGCCATGGGTTTGTAATGTTAGGGATCTGTAGCCTCTGCCCCCCCGTTGTTCTGGTACTGTTTGCTTGAGAGCCACTGATTGCATATTGTAATTTGTGATTATAATTTGACATTTATAAAGCACCACTTTAAGTATAAACTCATCAGGGTGCTCCCGACTGAGCCCAGTGAAGTCACTGTCAGATAAGCAGACTTTAGGCACCTGCAAAACTGTGGAAGGGGCAAACTGAGGAGCATGAGCGGTTACTCATGAGAAAGGCTAATCCAGCTGGTAGGTCCAACATAAGCAAAGCTCCTGCGCTGAGCCATAGAGGTATGAATACGCAGGACAGTGAGGCTCCCATGGACAGCCAACCAGAGACAGCCATGGCCTGGGACCGAAAAAAGCAAAGTGCAGGAGTCCTTAAGGTATGATGGAGCAGAGCCTATGAGACAATTATGCATAAGAGTTAAGATCTTAAAATCAATACGCTACTTAATGGGCAGCCAATGTAAAGTGTCCCGCATGAAGGAAGTTATATGACCATACCTAAAGATACGTCCAGTCAGACAATCAGCAGCATTAAGTACAGGGTGAAGCTTCGAGATATTAGCTAGAGAAAGGCTAGCAAAGATAGCGTTACCAAAGTCCACCCTGGTACAGATAAGGGCATGAATTAGAGTAGTAACAGCATGGAAGTAGAGCGAGCGGTGGATGGTACATATGGAAGGAATTTTTGACATATTTATATAAGCTGTATTTTGCCACAATTGGGCAGCACAAAAAGTAAAGAAATACAAGTGCAAAGAAGAGAAACTGTAAAGGAAATTGTGCTTTGCATGAACATTTTGCATGAAAGTTTCTACTGCCACAATTTTGCAGTACATTATAGTTCTCAAAATGTACTTACCTTTTTCTGTTTGAGCTTTGCGTTTCAGCAGTAAATATGACTCCTTTCAATATTATGCAATGGACACTGTTTTGGGGTTTCATTTTTTAATGCTAAATAATATTAAGCAGGGGAAGGCAAAAGGAACCGTTACTTGGCTTGGTTTGGTCTGGTATTCATTAAAAAACATTTAAGAGTTGGAGACAAAAGGAACAGGCCTGGTATACACTGGTATTAAACCTCAAATGGCCAGGGGCCACAGGCTTTTCTAGGCAACTATGTTTGGTATTGAGTAGCATTATAGATTAAGGGAAATGCATTTAGCCCCATTTTGCTAGTTGGGCCCTTTGCTTCTTTCCCCTGCCATGTGCCAGTGCCACTGATCATAGCAATAAAAAAGTTACTTCTCCTCAGCTTCTGCTTATATACATATTAGGTAGGTTATTGGTGCTGTGCATTAGTGCAGTGTAAAAATTATATTTATACCCACTCAGTAATTAGATGCATTTAAGTTTTGTGATTTTAGCTCAGACTTTGAACATGGTAGCACAGATTTTGTGCCTTGTCCCTGGGTGCTGTGCCACTGGGAACCATCCAAGCATGCCGTAATTTGATCAGCATCAGTGAATAACCTTCATGCAGACCATGAAATGAACTGCACTAAGAAATGTTTTGAGAATGATTGCCTTTTGCATATTGCTTTATGTTGCCTTACTTGCCATTTTAGCATTGCAATGTCTTGTCTTGCCATCTCAAAGAATAACCTCAGGTGGTTGACCTTGACCTTCTTGGCTTAACTGTGACTTTATTCACATTGATCCTTGCAATTAACTAACTTCATGTCTATGTCATTTTGATTTGTTAATTCCTTTTTTAGTGTCTATATTCTGACACATGCACAGCATTTGGCTGCAGTCAGTGAATAACTGTACAAATACAGCACCCTTTTTCGGCCTTGGCCATACTATGGTGCTCTATAAATCGTCTTATTGTTATTATTATTGACCCAGTTTGGGTCCAGCCACAAAACAACCAACTGTTTCAGCCCAGCCCTTGTTTGGTGACAAATGTGACAGAAGGAAAGCAAATAAAACAAATTGTAAAACCAGTTAGAGTTATATGGGGAACTGCACAGCATAAAGTCGACTCATAAATTTGTTAGGAGTCTGTGCCAGTAATTTTAATTTGTTAGTTTCTGTT
Organism: Norana najaformis; assembly: GCA_964023275.1. Taxonomy (NCBI): domain Eukaryota; kingdom Metazoa; phylum Annelida; class Clitellata; order Crassiclitellata; family Hormogastridae; genus Norana; species Norana najaformis. The sequence goes on along the minus strand of OZ029913.1, from coordinate 20,195,865 downwards.
GATATCTTATTACGCACTTCATTCAATATAAGAAGTAACATTATCATATGGCACTTGCATTACTAATGAAACTTAAAAACTGATATAAATAAAAATGATGAATAAGAAATCCAATATATTTTTTAAATGGGATAATTTCTTGTGGTTTCAAACTTTTTGCTCGTGATTTTCATACACCATATCTACACGATCTTAAGTATCGTGTAATGATATATAATAATATAATCAAACACAAAAAATTGTCTGCACTCTATGTCAACACTCTGGCTGTGTAACTCAACCCATTCATGTCATATTCAGTCTGCAAACTGATAAGTGTAAACTTGTGTAGACAGGTTTAACTTGACGTGTAGGCTTGCACCATAAAGGCATTGGAGCAGGATAGGACATTTTTCACATATTATAAAAATTTCAGGTTCATGTGTTTTCAATTTGCTATAATCCATCAGATGCCAATTACTAAGAACAGTTTGCAGTTATGATGAGGTATAGCCCTATATTATCTGCGTACATGCATTATACATATTTGAGTTTCATAGTTTTCAATTTGGCTATAATCTGCCGGACGCCTCTTAATAAGAACTGTTTGCAGTTATGATGAGATGTAGCCCTAGATCTTTACTTATTATGATGAGATGCAGCCCTATATTTTTATCAGCCCTATATAGTGTTATGCAATCCTTATAATAGTCACCACAAAAATACTTCATGGTTCACCATGATTATCATCCCACATTTATTCTAGTAAGTAGAGGATTAGCTCTTTGCCTGCTTAATAACCACTTAAAACTTTTTGCCTGTGAAATGACCACAGCTTCATATACTCACGAACAGCTTATTTCTCCTAACTGACTTCCTTATGATGTCCTTTATGGTGTATGCAGAGAGAGTCGAATGTTATCCAAGCGTTTCGCACGTAAAAATCTTGCAGGTTTATTAAACAATTTATATCGATGAATGTTCGAACATGGAGCTACCTTGTTTATTGCTGGTTATAAAGCCTTTCCTTTGGTACTGTCTTCTGTGTATAGAATATCTTAGAGGCTGAGTAAGATTCTTTTATCTATTTTTCTTTTCTGGTTCATTGGCCTTCTAATGTTGTTAGCTCAAACCTTTCCAGCCGTTCTTTGTAGGTCAGATTCTTATATTCGTGAACCATTTTGATACTTTTAGCATTATTACAGTGGCGCTATAGAACTTCTTGGATTTTTATTGATTATTATAGAACACAGAGAAACGTAGAAAGAGCGGCAGACAGAGAGAAGCTTTTTTCTTTTCCGCTGATATGTCCTATATTTTTATTTTGCACTTTCTGTAGTTGCTCTGTGTCCTGTTTGAGGTATGGTTTCCATAAATGTGACTTTTTCAAGGATCTGTACAATCTGAGTATTGTATCCTTCTTATCCCTGCTTACTAGTGTTGTCTTAATTATGGCTGAGTTATCCTTTTCAGCTACAGTGTCTTGAAGGGTTTGCACTGCTGTGCCAAATTACTTGTAAGTGCTTTTCTTTATCAGTTCCTGACCATTATGTTTTTCTTTCCCATATCTATAAATGAACACCTCTAAAATATACATCTTTGTCTGCACACATTTGCCAGTACATTCTTGATAGGTTCTCCATGCAGTATCTGTGTCTTTATTATCAATCACTTAGCTGCATAGTTTTATATTGTCAGCAGCAGTTTAATTTTTCCATAATCCTGTTACCTTTATCATCCTTAAAATCGGAAGCCATAGTGGACCAGGAATTAGTCTCCGTTACACTCTTCTCAGCACTTTGGCATTTCCAGAATTTTGGCTCTTATATCCTCCTTTTGTCTTTTTTCAGATGGTATTGTTAGCACCTGTCTTGCCTTTGAACACTTGCAGCTAAAGACTAGCTGTTCCTTACGACGTTGAAGTGTCTTTGATGCTGTGTGGCCATTAAATATTTCATTATTACTGAAAGAGCTAAACTCCTTGCAGCACAGATTACAACAAGATTCTGTTAGTTCAGTCTGTCCAACATGTGATAATCCAAAGTGTATGGTCAGCTTATCACTGCTACGCACCACACTTACTTTCGGCACTGGAGTCAGTCTTGTCCATGACTTTGTTAGCAGTGGGATTGACGACTGTAGTGCTGCTACCTGTGCATTAATTCGATTTGTCCTGCACTGCGGAAGGCCCAGTCAATGGAAGATATTGAGCAGCGGGAACACATGCTACACGAAGCTGCTATTTTGAAATTTAGTCACTTCGATAGTAGTCTCATTGATTATAATAATTGTAATGTGTGTGATGTACATTAACGGCTGCTGTCCAACAGCACAGTATGTTCAGCAATTCTGTATGGGGCTTAACTGAGTATTGAACCTGCCTTCTTTTGCAAACTTTATCATTTTGGTTCATGTTTGTATGCAGATCCAAGGAGGTTGCAATAAGCAAGTTTCATGGAAAGGCTTCTTCCTTATTATAACTGGTGTGAGGTTTGCTTGTAATGTTCTGCCATTTAAATGGTTGGGAATTCTAGTACAAATGGTCCTCCTCTAGATATGCATCTTCTTCTGACCAGGGATGTCCAACTTGTACTTAGGCAGAATTAAGTGTTTACTCAGTATGGCTTATTTGCTTATGTAATGGGCCATTAGCTAAGGCAGACGTGTCCAATTGTTCTAAGACCTAGAGCTTAAACCTCAAGATGAAATATCAATGGCTTAAGAATTTGGCCTTGTGGTTCATCAGGGACTCACAGTACAATGCTTCACACAAAATTTAAATCCACAAAAAATTATCTTTAAACTGAATTTTTATGAGTTCCTTCTTGAAATCTGACTTGTGGAGGTATTCAGAATAAAATTAGTTACTGTAACGATGAACTTTGCAGCAGTTTTACATAGGAATAAGATTCTAAGGTAATAACACTAACAAAATAAGGGAATTTATAAGATTTTTTAATGTATTTAAGATGAACGTCAGGCAAGGTCTCGTTGATTTTGGAGATGGCTGTCAGCTTGGATCAAGTCCCGCTGACCAAGAGCCTGGACTTCTAGACAACATTTCTACACCTCATAAGACTGTTGGACGAACTTCTGCTGTATTGTCAGGTGGTCGAACAGCAATAAAAGACTTGTCAATCGCCAACCTTGGCGTCGAGTTGAAAAACATGTTTTCTGTGAGAAGAATGAAAAATGCACGACAAGTAAATGGTAAACAGTCATGCGCTGATTTGATAACTTTAACTTTTTGATAGCTATCCTGTTCATTTTCTGTAGAAATGTGCTTATTGTGTCAGAGTTTTAAGTACTGTTACAAACATTTGGTAAGAAGTGTTTACTATCTGTGTCAAGGATCTATTAGCCATCCTTACTTTCTCTCGAAGTGAACTCCAGAGAGCACAGACATACCCGTGATGTGGAACTGCACTTTCTGTGCTGGATTGGCTGCAATTAGCTGTTTCATGTACTGCATTTGTGGCTAAGTTTTTAAATTTCCCAACAGCTGTAATTGAATTTGGAGTGATTTATGCTAACTTGAAAGGAGTTTTTTATTTTGTATACTGCTGAATTTGGTAATGTTCTTCCCACAATAGCTCATAGGTACACTTGAAGCCATACAACAGAAAACTTTATGAAAGTGAAAGAGGAATTATTTTGGATTTGAGCATTAGATAAACTGAGTAAAAGAATCGTAAACATTAGCATGCAGAGAATTGCAGATTGTGGGGCAAACTGCTACAAAAGATGATATAAGCATGAGGGACAAGAGAGATTCCACAAAATGTTGACCTAAAAGAGGTACTACCTGTTAACAGATCTGTGCAGAACAACCAGGAAAGATTGGTAGCATGGTATATGACATGCACATTTTGTATACATAAAGAGTGCCAGCTTGAAACAGATTCACTTATGTACAGTGCAGTATATATATATATATATATATATATATATATATATATATATATATATATATATATATATATATATATATATATATATATATATATATATATATATATATATATATATATATATACATGCATATATTACAGTGCAGTATATATAACTCTGTTTGGCAGTCAACTGGTAAAAGCAACCATGATCCAAAAAAGTAACACATGGTTTATATGCAGTGATTTTCATGAAGTAAGCTATGGACTGCGCATAATGTTGCACGGTGATTACATTAAGAATCAGCCATCATAGTTCCTAATACACTGCTTACCTTAGTTTCCATTAAAAATTTGTTAACTGTCGGAAGGTTTACTAATTTCAATGATCTAAGTTTTACTGAGAGGTGGAAAACCTTTGATTCACATTTTAGGACATAATCCGCTGTCAACTTGTGAGGATTCGCACGATGTCATGCCCAATGTTTTTCCGGGCTCACAGGTGTTGGCCTCACCACCACCGCAAAGCAAGACCAGGTTTCCTGGAGTCTCAGACACATTTCAGTCCCTGAAAAAAAGGATTGCTGGAAAGATGCCAGGCGTTCAAGATGTTGAGGGCAAGACTTGCTGCATCAAGTGTAAACACGTAAGGACTTTGTCACGCTGTCATCAATGGGACAGACCTAGCAAGTGTAACGTCAGAATATTTTACTTTGGAAAAGTTAGAGTTTTGTGAATTTTTTTGTATTTACCTTGTATTTGTATTTTCTTGTATTTGATAATTACCACCAGTTCCTTCATTTACTGCAAAAATGATGTTCAGAATTTGTCTAATGATTGGGTTTATTTTTATTTTTATTGTGTGCTTGGAAATTTCAGTTACAGGACTGCCTGAGAAATTGTCAGGATGATACTCTTTTGGTTTTGGAAGAACTGACTGTAACACGAGACATGTGGAAGTCTGCTCAGAAAGAAATAGAAAAACTCGAGGCAGACCGAGAAATATAGTAAGATGAAAGAAAATCAAAACTAAAATATATTCAGACTGTAATTGTTATTAGATGATGCAGAGAGGATAAATGTTTCCATTATTTTATTTTGATATCGAATAACAACCAGTAATTATCCTATCATGAAAATGTTTTACAGACTTAATGATTTCTATATTTTAGGTTAGTCATTTTATTAATATGAGTGAAAAAGTTGTTATTATAATTTAATATGGTGTCTGTAAAACTCCACTGAAATGTAAGTCTAATTATGCAGTGAGCATTTTGGGTAATCATGAACTGTTGCTCGAACTTATCTACTGATAAGCTAATGGTTTCTCTGCCTCTCTTATCCAGTATGCAAGCTATATTTACTTTTGCCACACGACGGGATATTCGCCTACATTTCCACATAATCAGTCCACTGATAAAGAGAGTGGTGCCCTGCAAGGAATTTGTCAACTGGACCAAGGAAATGGTGTTGAGCTAGAAAAAAGCAATTTAGTGGAGAAAGCATTAAAAAAAGGTTGTGCAAGTGAGCACACAGCCTCCTAGCAGTTTTCTTACAGGTTGATTTACCAAAGTGATGAAATCAGAGGACTTTGTCAAAAAGAATCAGATTCTGCTGTTTCACTTATAAACTTTCGTCGCTTTAGTATGCTGGTAGTTTTTTTGACAGGTGTATGTTTGCTTGGGTGAATGGTGACTATGATGGTAGCTGAGAAGATCTAGAAAACGATGTTGTGAATTTCTTTTTGCAGCAGGGATATGGCTGGCAAATACTCTGATGCTGAATTAGTAAAAGAACTTAGCATAAAAGCCAGCTCTGTGGTGGAACTGGAGTCACTTATTAATAACTTAAGTGAACGCCTGGTGCAGTCTGAAATCCATACCAGGTCTGTAACAGCAGGTCTGGACATGTTAATTTTGAATTGTTTGGATTATAAGTGATTGTAAGTGACTGATGCTTGAGACTAAAGGAACAGTGAGTGATGCTCATATTATACAGAGACAAATATTCTTCAAGTTCTGACCAAGAACTGATTCAGACCCAGTCTTTGCTTTATTGCATTTCGTTGATGATCGTTCGCTTCATATACATCTTTTTGGCACAGGAAAAATACAGAACTTATAAGTGAAATTTTTAGGTTTTGCGTGCATTTTTAAATGAAATTGATGCAGTTGACAAATGGTCGTTTATTGAGTATTGCATTTAGTACCATAAACAAACTAGATGTTATGTGTGATGTCATGTAGGATCAGAGGGCTTCTGCTCTTTATCACTTCAGCAATGATTCAGACAACATTGGCAACAGTACTGTCCTAAACTGTTTATCAAGAGATGGCTTGTGAGAGATTTGTGTCTGAAATTCCAGAAGAATGGACTAATTGCAGCCTAAACAGAATCACCACGGGTCACTGTCAAGTTGTAGAAACCTGCAGTTTCCCAAAGTAACTTTCCAAGATACTATAAGCAAATAGGTCTGATGCTTCATGCCCAGGAATTTCAGAACACTGTGGTTAAAGAGATTACAGGAGAACTATACCGGCAACTGGATTCTTTTTGTGTTGCAGGTCACTAGAAGCTGCACTTCATGGTCTTCGTGAAGATCAGACCATGTATCAGGACAACATTGGAGTCAAGGACCAAATTGTCATGACGATGACCTCTCGTATTGCTGAACTGGAGCAGGCACTTGGACAACAACCAGCTAGGCATGACATGGCAACAAACACCACAATGACTCTTAATGATGACACACCTGAGCTTTACAAGCTGCAGGCAAGTTTATCTAACAGTGATTCATATCCTGCTTTGAGTAATTTCATCAGTGTCAGACTTCCTTAGTAAAAAAGGTTTCGTTTCAACAGACCAACGTTTTCAACAGATGTGGTGCATACCTGTCAGTTGCTTCAGTTTGATGCGCAGCTGCAGCCACTTGTTCAGTGAGAAAGATTCTTGTTGAGCTGTTTACTGTAGTGTTTCTTTTCAATTCTCATTGATGCAACAGCGTATTACCTGTCATTGTCTTCAACTGCTGTGTCTTTATTGTTACTGCCTAATTCCAGTTCTACAGTGCTAGTTAGAATAACCTTATTGCATCTCATGGCATGTCTCCTTAGTCTTTGTCTTATTAGCTTTCTGTTCATTTTCTCTGCCAAGTGACATTATTATAATGATTGAAACGTTAATCTATCATATTTATGTGAATAGAAATTAATTCAGCGTTTATTAGCAAGTGAGTCATACTTTCCCTTCACCAAGAAGAAATAAACATACGGTATAACTAAAGGATGGCAAAATGACCTACTGGATGAAACTTCAATGGTCTTGTGCAACTTCTAAATATTCTCCAATTTACAGCAAGTTGCACCTGATTTATTATTTTATATAGTGGACTTGTTTGCCACCTTTCGTGTTCAAAAATAGAAACTTTATTTGTCCATATACATGTGGACCACCCTATTTTTCCTGTTATTTCGGCTGTTCCTGACATTTGATGTCTGGTTTGTTGAGTCTGTGTAACTGGTTGATTACAGGACAAGTGTGAGGCGTATGAACTACAAAACAAGTTCCTTAGTCAAGAGATCATGGAACTTAACCAGCTGTGGCAAGAAGAAGAAGCTAGAGGAGACCAGTACCAAATGTTTGTATAAACTAATCTAATCTCTTCACTATTCTACTACAATGGTAATGATGCAGAAACATCCAACCAAATACTATCCGCAAGTCCCGTCAAGTTTGTGGGGTCAGTCAGATGAAGCAGAGAGGCAGGATGAGGAGAATAAACTGGTAGGTAAGTAAGTAAGTGAACATTTCTATAGTGCCTTTCTGTAGTCTTCTACCGGTGGAGAGGTTCTTAGAAGGCACTATGGATATGGCGAAGCAGATCAGACACACTAAGTTTGGTAAGATCTCAGATTCTGCAGACTAGAAGGACAGGAGAAGGAATTATCTTTCTAGTTAACCCTTTAGTGAGTCAAAAATTAAAAAGTAAGTGGCTAGTCAAAAGGCACAAGAATTGTTGCAGGAAAACGGTGTCTTACAGTGATTTAACATATTTGTAAAAATTACTTCTGTATAGTTTAATTTGTTAATGTGTAAAAAGTATTTCTGTGCATTTTAATTTGTTTTGATTTTGATTTTTCAAATTTATAGCCAGCTAACTCAAGTTGAGGCTCAGTTTTATGAGCTGAAAAGCAAATATATCTACGTTCTTCAGGAAATCTCAAAGCCACAAATGGGTAAGTAGGAGATTTTTATATCAATTTTGAGGGTGATTGAGGATTTTTATTGGCTAAGCTATCGGTAACAGGACAATAACCCCCCAGACAATTACCCCCCGGACAATAACCCCCGGACAATAACCCCCGGACAATAACCCCTGGACAATAACCCCCCGGACAATAACCCCCATGCAAAAAACCCCCTGGACAATTACCTCCTGTACTAATACAGTACTTACAGTAAAGATTAGATATGAAAGAATTACCAAACATCCAAAACTAATTATTAGACAATTATTAGACAACTGGGCACAGAGTAGACATGAAAGACTTACCATACATCAAAAACTAAATATTAGACAATTATTAGACAACTGGGCAGCGAGTAGACATGAAAGACTTACCATACATCAAAAACTAAATATTAGACAATTATTAGACAACTGGGCAGAGAGTAGACATGAAAGAATTACCAAACATCCAAACTAAATATTGGACAATTATTAGACAACTGGGCAGAGAGTAGACATGAAAGACTTACCATACATCAAAAACTAATTATTAGACAATTATTAGACAATTGGGCAGAAAGTAGACATGAAAGACTTACCATGCATCAAAAACTAATTATTAGACAATTATTAGACAACTGGGCAGAGAGTAGACATGAAAGAATTACCATACATCAAAAACTAAATATTAGACAATTATTAGACAACTGGGCAGAGAGTAGACATAAAAGAATTACCATACATCAAAAACTAAATATTAGACAATTATTAGACAACTGGGCACAGAGTAGACATGAAAGAATTACCAAACATCCAAAACTAAATATTGGACAATTATTAGACAATTGGGCAGAAAGTAGACATGAAAGACTTACCACGCATCAAAAACTAAATATTAGACAATTATTAGACAACTGGGCAGAGAGTAGACATGAAAGAATTACCAAACATCCAAAACTAAATATTGGACAATTATTAGACAACTGGGCAGAGAGTAGACATGAAAGACTTACCATACATCGAAAACTAATTATTAGACACACTGAGCGCAATGTTCTTGACTATCTACGTGGAATAGCTCACAACCTTTCCTTTTAAGTTCAAAAAACTAATAAACAATAAACAGCATTTTCTGTTACACATTTAATTTTATACTGTGACGTTGCATAGTTCTCCAATATATGTCTAATAAATTAATATATAAACTGTATGATTAATATACATTATTTGTATATTTATATTATTAATATTTCAGTATAGGGGGTTACTGTCCATGGAGTTATTTGCATGGGGGGTTATTGTCCTGGGGGTTATTGTCCGGGGGTTATTGTCTGGGGGGTAATTGTCCGGGGGGTTATTGTCCTAGAAGCAAGCTATCCATTGATGTACTGATGCAGTAGTCTGTTGTCAGTATCATCATCATCATCATCATCGTCATCATCATAGCTCTTTTATTGATTCCAGACATAGTACAGATAAACATTTTAGGCAAGAAGGAAAATTAGAGTCCTATAATAGGTTGCATTATGACAAGTACTGAAGAACTCAAAGAATAGTTCAGGTTGATTAATATGCATTGGAGTATAATATTTCGAATTTGCAAGAGCACACTAATGCATTTAGCAGTTTTACTTTATGTTTGTGATACATGCTGTTTCCATATCAAGTGAGTCAGAAATTCATGGATAATTGATTTGCTTAAAAGCAGTCAGCAGTTGATACAAGTTCTCTATTATCTGACTTGATCCAAGCATCCAGCAATTTATGGGAAGAGAAAACTTTGTATGTTATAAAATGAAGTGAATTGGATTTGTTCAAAAGATCATTTATATATATTTATATATATTGTTACATTCAGTATATAGGATAGGACTGAGTTGGTTCGGTTATTGTATATTGTATGCCTATTGTGCCTTTTGACAGAAAAGCCAACCTTGTAAAAGTTGTTGTGTTTATTATTGGCTCAGAGTGGATTTTTGTTTTGGTCATGCATGACCGTTTTTCTTCTTAGTCTCGTTTGGCTGGTCATGTTTAAGTCTCCCTGTGTGGATGACTTGTTTGGTTCTTCTGAGCTGTTTTGCCATTTTGGTTCTTTTAAAGTTGTGTTATTCTTCGTCTGTTGGTGGACGGTGTGTTTTTCTTCTTGAGAGACTGTTTGCTAGTTTTGTCACCACCTTAGGTCGACATCTTGTGTCTATTGTGAGTGAAGGTACTCTTGTACACAGCTTAGGAAATAAAATATTTAAACCTAAAGCTGACATATTGTGCCATATCCCAAGACAAACCTGTGACAATTCATGAAAAAGAATAGGGGCCTAAAATAGATCTTTGTGGGACTTCAGAATGAGTGGATACAATGTTATACAGAGTTTCATTGCATGAAATGTTTTATTATGAAGATAGCTCTTGAACAAACAAAATGGAAGTCATAGAACCCCGCAAGATTCAAGTTTCCTCAGCAAGATTGCATGATTCATGGTGTTGAAGGCTTTGGAATCTAAGAACAGAGATTCCAATAAAGAATCTGTGTTCTTAGAGAACTGCTTACAGTCAGTAGGCTGCGGAAGTTTATTTTATTTTGTTTTAAACCGATTTTATCATGTATGTCAAAAAGTCCCGTGATGAGCATAGACCCGACTTAAGACCAAACTGGTGCTGATATGCTACACTTGCTTTCTGGATGTAATTATGTAACTGTTCGTGCATTGGTTCAAAATATTTGGAGAAAATGGTATAATAGAAAATTTGTCTATTAATGCTGACGTTTTCTTTTTTGACGTACATGATAAAATTTGAAAATAGGTATCGCCTAAGCAATTTTAAATCCATGGGAACTACTTAGGTGACAAAAGAACAGTTAATTCTGTTGGCCATTGGTGAGGCAGTGATTCGGATGGTAGGACAAGCAAGACCTGTTCCAGCCCTGGACCAGTCCTGTGTGTAATAATTCTTAGATCATGGGAAATGTTGTTTCACTGATCTTCTTGTACAAGTATTTGCATGTGAGACTGGATGGAAAGAACACAGAGACTTTTGTGTATGTTGCAGCTGAGCGATTCGTCCACATTTACCAAATTAACACTTAGTGAAGAGCGTAATTGTCGTATTCTAAATGGGCTATGCTCTCGTTATGACAGTTTGCTCTAAAAACGTGTCATTGAGATGTTCATGTTCAGAGCATAGGCATTTTTGCCTACAGCCAGACACTTTGTATACCCCTAATTACATTTATCATATTCAGACATTGGCTAAAACTTCTATGCATGAATTTAGTCTAGCATATTTGCATGACTGGCTGAACTCATGATAACCCAGGCTATACAAGTTGTGAAACTAAAATGCCTGTATGATAACAATAATGATAACAATAATAATTATGGTAATATTTGTTATAAATAATACATTGTGAAAGTCAATTTCTATGTTATATGTCAAAGATTGTCCTGCTTGATCAGCAGTGTTGATGATACGAGGGAATCTGTGACAGAATGTTCTGACGTTAATTAATGTCTGAGCATTCTAGGAGACATGTTATTTAAGAACACTGCCAACCCATAAACTCCAGTTGTAATTTATGCTTGTTGTTAGTTTAGTGTACTGAAAAACTTGTAGGTAATTTTCGTTGCATTTATTAGGGTGTAATTAATGTGTAAATGTTTTATCGTGTCCCATAGGAGTGGCCTGAATTGGTGTGCATTTGACCAAGCAAGTATCTTTTTAGTGTTTGACTGATTCAGGGGTTACCTAAATGAGCTGTACATTGAACAAGGAGGACCAAGCCACATTGGCAGAGTGGTTATTCTGAATAAATATATGAATGAAAACAATATGTATGAAAAATCACCTTATAAGGTTGCTGAAGCACGTATCTGGACATGTCTCAGCAAGGACAGCCTTTAATGTTCCTTTACAGACTTGGGTTGAGCAGATCTCTGAATTTCTTATAGAGAAATACAGAGGGTTTTGAACTGAGAATAGGATTTGAGTAACTGGTTTGTTTCTGTGGCTAGGAGTGCCTGAATCAAGTAACCAGGAGTTGGTGGCTCAGCTGCTTCAGGATGCCATTGACTCTGACAAAACACGCATCAGAATCAGCGACTCTGGTTCTGAGTCTTCGTCCGTCAAGCATCCGTAAGATTTTGTCTTGTTGGACTTAGGGTGCTGATTTACTAGTTTCATTTTGTGAATAGTTTAAATGGCTTCATAATTTTCACAGGCATTTATCAAGTGAGGTTAGGTAACTATTAGAGAGTGGCATGGTAATGGTTACTGCAATTATCCCACAGGATTAGAGAAGAATTTAGAAAATATGGCAGTGACTGCATGTTAATGAGCAAGCACTGGGCAGTAATACCACAATAATGGGTAGAGAATTTTCAGTAATAACGTGGTTGCGGTAACAAAGTTCATAAATTTATTTAATAAATTAAATAATTAATTATAAATGAAATAATTTTTTTCAACATTTTATTGATGAAGTATTTGTTAATCTGCTAGATTATACTCCTGTTACTATGTTTGCTTTTATTTAGAAATTCCTTTACTTTTGGCAAAGTAATTGTAAATCTTTGAAAGAATCATTTTGCCAGTTATCCATATTCTATGAATTTGTGTTGCATAAAGATTACTTACTTACTTACCTACCTACCTACTTATTTACTTACTTGCTTTCTTACTTATTAGCTAAGCTGTAACTGTTTGTTTGATAGACGCTTTGTAAATGGGTACTTGCTTCACACTAGCTCACTCATTGCTTCAAGGCCTGATTATATATGACAGATGGATTTTAACTTAAAAATTCTATGATTTGGCTTTTAGTTTCCCAGTCGATCCTTATGATCAGTATGGATTCGGTCTTCAGTTTACGATTGAAGGCGAAGATCTTGGTTCCGTGGCTGGCAATTTACTCCAGCGATCGCAGCAGCTGAAAGCACGGGTTAGCCTCGGTTTCTCTTGTTACTGTGATTGAATTTAGACATTGATCAGCTGCAAGGTTACAGGGGACTTGGGGTTTGAACCCCTCCAAGGAAGACCTTATAGAATCCCTCCAAGGAAGACCTTATAGAATCCCTCCAAGGAAGACCTTATAGAATCCCTCCAAGGAAGACCTTATAGAATCCCTCCAAGGAAGACCTTATAGAATCCCTCCAAGGAAGACCTTATAGAATCCCTCCAAGGAAGACCTTATAGAATCCCTCCAAGGAAGACCTTATAGAATCCCTCCAAGGAAGACCTTATAGAATCCCTCCAAGGAAGACCTTATAGAATCCCTCCAAGGAAGACCTTATAGAATCCCTCCAAGGAAGACCTTATAGAATCCCTCCAAGGAAGACCTTATAGAATCCCTCCAAGGAAGACCTTATAGAATCCCTCCAAGGAAGACCTTATAGAATCCCTCCAAGGAAGACCTTATAGAATCCCTCCAAGGAAGACCTTATAGAATCCCTCCAAGGAAGACCTTATAGAATCCCTCCAAGGAAGACCTTATAGAATCCCTCCAAGGAAGACCTTATAGAATCCCTCCAAGGAAGACCTTATAGAATCCCTCCAAGGAAGACCTTATAGAATCCCTCCAAGGAAGACCTTATAGAATCCCTCCAAGGAAGACCTTATAGAATCCCTCCAAGGAAGACCTTATAGAATCCCTCCAAGGAAGACCTTATAGAATCCCTCCAAGGAAGACCTTATAGAATCCCTCCAAGGAAGACCTTATAGAATCCCTCCAAGGAAGACCTTATAGAATCCCTCCAAGGAAGACCTTATAGAATCCCTCCAAGGAAGACCTTATAGAATCCCTCCAAGGAAGACCTTATAGAATCCCTCCAAGGAAGACCTTATAGAATCCCTCCAAGGAAGACCTTATAGAATCCCTCCAAGGAAGACCTTATAGAATCCCTCCAAGGAAGACCTTATAGAATCCCTCCAAGGAAGACCTTATAGAATCCCTCCAAGGAAGACCTTATAGAATCCCTCCAAGGAAGACCTTATAGAATCCCTCCAAGGAAGACCTTATAGAATCCCTCCAAGGAAGACCTTATAGAATCCCTCCAAGGAAGACCTTATAGAATCCCTCCAAGGAAGACCTTATAGAATCCCTCCAAGGAAGACCTTATAGAATCCCTCCAAGGAAGACCTTATAGAATCCCTCCAAGGAAGACCTTATAGAATCCCTCCAAGGAAGACCTTATAGAATCCCTCCAAGGAAGACCTTATAGAATCCCTCCAAGGAAGACCTTATAGAATCCCTCCAAGGAAGACCTTATAGAATCCCTCCAAGGAAGACCTTATAGAATCCCTCCAAGGAAGACCTTATAGAATCCCTCCAAGGAAGACCTTATAGAATCCCTCCAAGGAAGACCTTATAGAATCCCTCCAAGGAAGACCTTATAGAATCCCTCCAAGGAAGACCTTATAGAATCCCTCCAAGGAAGACCTTATAGAATCCCTCCAAGGAAGACCTTATAGAATCCCTCCAAGGAAGACCTTATAGAATCCCTCCAAGGAAGACCTTATAGAATCCCTCCAAGGAAGACCTTATAGAATCCCTCCAAGGAAGACCTTATAGAATCCCTCCAAGGAAGACCTTATAGAATCCCTCCAAGGAAGACCTTATAGAATCCCTCCAAGGAAGACCTTATAGAATCCCTCCAAGGAAGACCTTATAGAATCCCTCCAAGGAAGACCTTATAGAATCCCTCCAAGGAAGACCTTATAGAATCCCTCCAAGGAAGACCTTATAGAATCCCTCCAAGGAAGACCTTATAGAATCCCTCCAAGGAAGACCTTATAGAATCCCTCCAAGGAAGACCTTATAGAATCCCTCCAAGGAAGACCTTATAGAATCCCTCCAAGGAAGACCTTATAGAATCCCTCCAAGGAAGACCTTATAGAATCCCTCCAAGGAAGACCTTATAGAATCCCTCCAAGGAAGACCTTATAGAATCCCTCCAAGGAAGACCTTATAGAGAACCCCTCCTAGGAAGACCTTATAGAGAACCCCTCCTAGGAAGACCTTATAGAGAACCCCTCCTAGGAAGACCTTATAGAGAACCCCTCCTAGGAAGACCTTATAGAGAACCCCTCCAAGGAAGACCTTATAGAATCCCTCCAAGGAAGACCTTATAGAATCCCTCCAAGGAAGACCTTATAGAATCCCTCCAAGGAAGACCTTATAGAATCCCTCCTAGGAAGACCTTATAGAGAACCCCTCCTAGGAAGACCTTATAGAGAATCCCTCCAAGGAAGACCTTATAGAATCCCTCCAAAGAAGACCAGTGAATGATATTAGGGCATTGTGATGATTAAATATCGTTCGAACAGTGACAACGTGATGAAGTTTCTTATAGAATGTGTGACGAATAGCTGTTGTAATTAATTTTACATTTAAGCCATGTTTATTTTAGGCTGCTGCTACTACTCTGGTCTACACCAGCTTATAGGCACTTTGGAGTGCATGCCTAGTTGTGCCTAATTTAATTTGAATGTAAATTAGCTAACTGGTGCAAGTGGCAGACTGGAAGGAAGAGTTGTACTACAGTGCTTGGGGAGAGCCTCTTGCTAATTTAGAACCAGATACAAAATCCTAATGCGATAATAAACTTTAATGTGCAGTGGACTTGAAAATTATGGTTCCTGCATATTTTACTTTGCACTGAACTTCAAAACGTCTTGAGAAATTAAGAGAAAAAGTTTACATTTTGGTTTGGTTGGCAAATGTGTCTCTGCCATCAAACCCCTACTTTGTGGTAGTTGGCTGCTGCATTGAGAAGTAAAGTAGCGACCTAAAGCAAATGACTTTGTCATATGCGTGTGGGTAAGTACATATGTATATATATTTATGCACATTCATGTATTTTTGTAAATATGTTTAAATACATGCATGTATTTGAATGTACCACTATGTGTTTGTATTTATTTGTGCCTATAACATGTTCTTTTACAGTAAATTTCTTTATTGTCTTTTAAGAACCTCTCAAACATGCTGATTGTATTGAAAGATAATGAAATGCTAGCGTGGCTGCAGGATGGAGTGATTTTGAATTCCAGAGTCCTGATACTGGATTGATTTTTTTAGGTGATCAGTAACCAACCAGCTTTATAGCCTTTTGAGTTGAGTTGAATTTGAATGTTATGTTTACCTGTGAATTGAGTTCTTTATAAGCTGTGGTTTTTTTGTAGAGGATGAATTCTGATTTGTTGCTGGCCATGAAGTGGGAGAAATTCCTGATCAGCCTCGGAGATCGAAAGCCACAGTGCAGCAAAGACCTCAAGCTGCTGCTTCGTGACGGAGTGTCACCGCGATTCCGAGGACAAATATGGAAAATGTTGGTTCACAAATAGTGGTTATTTGTTCTTTTATTTCTGTTATGGGTGTGCAAATGCTTCTAGGGTCTTAGCATTTCAGTGAGCAAGGTGTAAAGAGTGCAGTAACTGTTATCAGTATATTAACATATAACTCATCTAACTTAACTACATGTAGTTATGACTGTTAGAGTTGATGAGTGTATTTTTAGAACTCGTAAAAATTACACGAGCTGTTCATATTATCTTGCGGTATTTTGAGTCTTAAATTTTTTAACTTTGATTATGTTTTGGATACTTTTTCGCTGATAAAATGTTTTTATTATGATGAACCGAGTTGACTTGCATGTTGCTTAGTAAAGACAGAAATTGTTTCTAAACTATGTTTTGAAGAACAAATGTGAGATTGTAATAGGAATGCTTTTAATACATTTCCAATCAAATACTGTAAACATATTTATTCCACATTAACAGGACTCAGTTGAACCTGGAGAAAGAGAGTGCGCTGATTACTTTGATAGTTATTTCTCATTTTTAACCTTTATGTTTGCTCTTAGATGTATCGAGTTGACTGTTGGAGAAATTCGTGCTCTGTGTGGATGTGAATATTACAAAAATCTGTTGGAACGAGTTAAAAGTTCAACAACTATTAGTCCAATACGGCATCAGGTATTATGAGTGACTTTGATTTGACTTGGTATTTTCAGTGACTCCAGGAATTATTAATTGGTTTAACTGTCTAATAGTACCTTCTGCTAATGTCATTAGATTTAGCATATGCTTTTAAAATTCATATCACTGATATTATTATTACTGTTGTTAATTGTTATTATTATTATTATTATTATTATTATTAATCTGATACCTATATCATGCTAATTTATGAATTCACCTTAAAAGCATGGGTAGCTGGAAACAATATAAGTTTTCAGTTGTTTGTGAAATGGAATAAGAGAAAAAAGAAGGGCCCTTCAAAGCTTGTCTTGTTGTCTTGTTTGACACCATGCATTTCATTTAAATTGAGTGGTGCCTGGTTCTATCCTCTCAAAAATCAGTTGTCACTATAACTTTTCGTTTGACTAGGTATGATAAGAAGAGTAGCTACATGCGTAAATGTTCATTTTCCTCTAGGTCTAGAGCTGTCTTCTGCTACAAATGCTTGTAAACTGTTTTTTTCTTGAGACAGCTTCTGAGTTGATATCTTGAAGCCTTTGCTATAAATATATAAATAAGAGTAAATTTATGTGTTCACATTTATGTATGTATGTATCTATATCCTCAGACCAACTGGTCTCTGCAGGATAGGCTTTCATCAGTAGCTGTATTGAGTTAATGCATGCAATTCATGCATTGATCAGTAGCTGTTCAATAACCAAATACAACTGCAACTCCTTGTCAGAGTACACTTGTTCCGAGTGCCCAACACCATCTAGAACATATGTTTGCATTCTGTTATAAATTATAGAAGTTTTTGCTTTTGCTTGCATGACAATTTTTTTTTCTCTTATGCAGGTTGAGCTGGACTTGCTTCGAACACTTCCCAACAACAGATACTATGAATGCTATGATTCTAATGGCATCCCTCGTCTGAAAAACATCCTACTTGCCTACTCTATTCATAATCCTAGTGTCGGATACTGCCAGGTAGGATCTCTCTTCTGCTCTCATATAGATCCAGTAAGGTCCAAAAGGCCTGAGACTAGAAACTAGACACCTTCTGGTGTCTCCTGTTGCATTCTAGAGGAAAGACAGGTGCTGGAATTAGCAGAGCATGTTTTCATAATAATTCTTTAAGTTTATGAATTCATTACCTCTCACAGATAAGTATGAGTTGTAAGCTGGCTAGTTAGGAAGACCATTGCGTATTTCTTGCTGCCAATCATTCTGCTGCATGGAAATTTCCAATTAGTTTTTGAAATATGGTTTACTGAAATTAATCATTTTGTTGTTGCTGTGAAATATAAAAGCAATGACATGTTTGAAAGCATTAGTCACCAGAGGGCCAAGAGAAAAGATCGTCTTTAATTAAACTAGTGCTTTACATTACCAGTAGTAAGAAGAATGCTGCTCACTGATGTGATGTTTTATGTTAGTTTATTTGGTGAATACATATATAGATGCTTGTGAACTAACAAAGCTAACATTAATGGCTGCCTTGAATTTTTGTAGGTGATAAGCACTGAACTGTGAGCTATGACAGCTGTGAATAATGATAGGTTTTCGTAACATAAGTTACCCTTCAACACTTGCATTACATGAGTCAGCCGAAATAAGAGTGCTATGGAGATCACTTTTTGTACTTTCTTTTATCGCATAATAAGAAAATTCATATTGTGCTATAAAGAATTTTGCCAACTACTTGCTTGATTTAGGGATTGAATCGACTGGCTGCCATCTTGTTGCTATTCTTGGATGAGGAGGATGCATTCTGGGGTCTTGTCTCGATCATCGAACACCTTATGCCACCGCAGTACTATGACCATACACTGATTGCAGCCCACACAGACCAGGTAAGACTGATATTACAGGGATACCAGATTTCATCACTAGCCATGACAGACATTGTGTATCCATGGCAGAAAGAATGGCTGTTTCATAAGTGTAATATGTTTTAGCAGTTATGTAGTGGCTCCTTTTCAGGGAAGCTGCTCAGAGGCAATATTTAACCACCATCAGGCAGGGTGGTCCTCAGCCCTAAAGGGACTGAAAGTCGATGAAGGTTCTGTCTTAGAAATAGGAGAATCCACCAAGTGACCATATATTGACAGATGACCTTGAGAGAATGTGGAGGACATTGACCATACTGTGGCCATCTGCATTGTTTCTGTGTTTCATTGTCTCATCCTGTTCTTTGTGTGAAGCATCTTAAGTCTAACACTCAGTTATCACTCTACGCAGAAATGGTGTATGGTATTTTTTATGAAAATATATTGTGAAAAAAGTTAATTTGTATGAAATGAATTTGACCTGAAATTTCTCATGTGTTTTGCAATATTCTGTATTTATCGTAATTTCAAGAAGGGTTTAAGAATCAGTCTGTTTGAAGATAGTTTTATGTTGTCTGGTCTGGAATGCTTTGTTTCAATTTCTTGAAGTGGCACTGTATAAATGTAGGATTCTATGTTTACATCACATTCCAAACGATCCAGCAAAAACCTTGCAGTGGTCGACCCTTTGTTCTGAAATTGGATGTCTTGTCACACTTGACGTGACATGATGAGATTCAGGTCTTGCCTCATTTCCATCTGCAGTTGAAAACTTATTTTGATTATAATTTTGTGGTTTCTGTCTGGTCTGGAGTCTGGAGTGTTCCATAGATTTTCCCTTGAAGAGTGAGACTGTATAACTGTGCGATCTGAATATTACATGACATCATTAAGTTCCATGAATTTGGAAATAAATGGAGAAGAGCCTGGAAAGCGCAAGGCACAAGGCTTTCTTCTTCTCTGTGATTGCAGACTGATTTTACTTCAAAGCAACATTTCTGTGTTAGGACAAGGGTACTGTAGAAGTGTCTGGATTAGATTTGATTAGTTAATGTTTAGCAGAGAAGGGGTAATGTAGTTAAGTCTTTTGAAGGAGGAGAACTTGTAAATTCTGGTCTTGTTTTAAAAAACAGAGAGTGTTGAAGGAAGTCCTCTCAGAAAAACTGCCAAACATCAATAATCATTTTGTTGCTCTCGGTTTTGATGTGTCTCTCTTCACTTTCAACTGGTTCCTCGCCATTTTCGTTGATAATATTCCAGTTGAGACCTACCTCCGGATCTGGGATTCATTTCTTTATGAAGGAAGCAAGGTACTGATATATCACATATCAATATAAAGTGTAGTTTCTAATTTTTTTAATTACTTGTTTTTAAAAGTAAGTTTACAATCTTGCAATTATGTATCATACTGTGAATTTCTTAAATTGAAATTATTTTTATTATCTTAAGTTGATCAAAAATTACAGAATTCTCAGCTTAAACATGTCATATTGTTTTATTTTTAGATTCTTTTCCGTTATACAGTGGCCATTCTGAAGTTTTGTGAAGATGCAATTCTATCAAAAAAGGACTCGGCTGATCTTCATGCATATATGCGTTCACTTGGTGATGTTCTAACAGACATCAATCGTATTTCTCAGGTCTTGCTTTGTTTCTATCATTTTGCGCTCACTATTAAAATTAGACTAATTTTCTATCATTTTGCGCTCACTATTAAAATTAGACTAATGATCAATTTTTAAGTCTCACCTCTGCTTGTCTGAAAGTACACAGTGAAAGGTGGAGAAGCTTAACTAAGATGTAAGGAATACCGATGAAAGATTATCTTTGAATGCAGTTCAAGGTGGAATTTCTTAGAATTTCATGTGGTAAACAGATACAGAGTTTTATCTATGACATGGCTGATTGTTAAAATGTTTGATCCTGGATTCAGCATGGAACTGTCACCTTTTTCATGAAATCCTAAGTGTACTTCTGCCTCACTGAAACTAGAATAGGACCCCCAAGTTTGCTGTGCACGTCTTTTACTTCAAGACTTGCCCTGTAATTTAGCTTTTTTCATATTTACAGATTGCTTTCACTGCATTAAATCCTTTTCCAATGAAAATGATTCGTGCAAAACGTCAGGTTCACCTGCAAAAGCTCAAGGTTTGTTTGATTGGTGTTTGCTTCTTTCCTGTCATGAGACCTGCATTACATGTTTGTGTTTATCAGGATATGTGAGACAATTTTTCCAGCCCAACATTAATCGTAATTCAGAATCACTGTAGCAGTATTGTAATGATGCATTATGTGTAGGCATCGACTGATTGTACACCACTGGCAGTTCCAGTATATAAAGTGGCCTAGAGTCTGCTGTAAGAGTTAGGCATAAGTAAAGATTGGAAAGACAACTCAGAGACTAATCCGTTTAATGCTTGTGTTTTTTCTTGACATTGTGAGGCCATGATTAGCGTTGCCTCGCATCTGTTAGCACAGTTTGTACATTGCAGTGGGCTATGGAAGTAATCCGGCTCGCATTGTCGTTTGTGGAAATTAATCAGTTGCGTTTATTATTTCAGGTGGAACTGGCAGAGCTTGATAAGCTACGAGAGCAGTTCCAGAACAGTTACAGCATGCGACAGAAGGAAACCGAGGACGTTGTTAGCGATATCACCAGTGATGATGAGTCTTGACGATTAGTTTGATGTGACTGTTATTCCTTGTCTGTATGAGGCATTTCAAGACCTTTTCATTTTGCTGGCTTTACGTGGTTATCTCTCTGTGGACACTGTTGCCAGCATTTATTCAATGGTTTTTCCGCATTATTCCAGCAGAAGTAGTTTGTCGAGCATGGCTTGTTTTAGGTAAACCAGTTGTTTTATTTGCATGACTTGTGCCATCTTTATGAACACCTGAGCAGGTGCAGAGAGAGAGGAATGGGATGGCCTTTGACTGAAATCCATGCTTGATGTATTTATTGGGTTATTTTCGGAGGTTTTCTCTGTTAAAAGCATTATGCAGATTCAAATAGTCAATCAGGTTATGATATTTTTAAACATCTTACAAATTCATGAAATTTTTGATGTTTACAAAATGTAAATCTTTAGCTTTTCATGCTGTGTATAGGTGGCATCATGATCTATGATCAAAGTTTGTTATGAAAAGTCATAAAATCTTGATGGATAGTTGATGCGCCATCGGTTGTTGCCTTGTGCATTAGACACTGGCACATTAGAAGTTTCTAATTATTTTTGTTATATTATTATAATTATTAATAATGTTCCAAGGCCAGTGCCTTTTTCCAACTAGATTAGTTCTTTAATTGTTATAACTAAGATATATATATGATAAAACTTGAAAGGTTTTCTTTTATGATGTGGTAATAACAGGTAGTACCAGCAGTCATTCCATTTACCTAATCATACTTTAATTAATGTTTTCTCGGAATGTTTTTGACTGTTGTAATTATAAATGTAGTTTCCTGGAGTGTGCCGTTCCTTGGTACACGGTCATTCCAGGGTTTATGAATGGGTGTTGCCCAAACAAACATTGCCGATGCCTTTTCCACCTTAACGGGACCATTGTTGAAATGAGTAGCTTTGTTTATATTTGGTAGATATTTTTGCAAATGTTTAAAATCGCGTCAAAAGCTATTATTGTTTTTATTGTGCCTTGCAGAATCAAAATGTTTGACGTGAAATCAAAGTGCAATTATAAATGACTATATTACTATTTTTAAAGTTTTTAGGTTCTGTTGTCTCATATTTTTGCAACGAAATGATATAACTGAAGTAGAACATTTGCCACTTTTGAGTGCATGCATGCGTGTGTAACATTTGCCATCTGTTGATCGTTTATTGGAATCTTGTTGGTGCAAGTTTTAAAGATCAGATAAAATTTTGGGCATTGGCAGTGCTGTTTTCAATTAATTTACAGGAATTTACTCAAAGTTGATGCACTAGTCATGTTACTCATGCTTGATGTGCTGGTTTGTTCAAGTGGTGATATACTCTTAACTTGGAGGCAGTTCTTGTTAAATGTAGCCATACTTGGTAAATATATTGAGGGATGTGTTATAATAAAAATAATAATGTGCTGTCTCGGTGTTGTGGATCTCAATGAAACAAGAGCAGTTAGTTATCTGCATTGGCAGTTTGGCCTTGGTTGTAAATAAGCTTGTGCTTGTTGTAACTCGGCTATTTGGGCTCCTTTGCAAAAATACAGTTTATAATTATACATACTATAGGTGAATGTGCTATTTCTCTATATAACAGTAGGCTGTTGTATTTCCTTAAAGTAAAGAAATACTAAATAATTCTTAAATAACTGTAACTGATTAACACTTCTGTGAATGTGATTTTTTTCGATGATGATGCAGCATGTTTTAAGCACATTAGTGTTGTAGGTTTTTGTGACATCATGCCATTCAGTCAGCCTGTTGTTTACTTGTATGTGATTGGCTGGTGGCGCCCTGCATGCTGGAAATTCAAAGGCAAGGACAGATGGAGTTAGAAAGAAAGTGCAGTAGCCGAACGCAGAGGGTGAAAACAAATGGATATGGAAAGGAGAGAAAGGCTAGAACAAGCTGAGAGAGAAGGGAAAAGAACACAAGAGCAAATGGAGTGCCAAAGGCAACAAATGGAAATGCAGAGGCAGCAATGGAATTAAAAAGGAAAGAATAGCCAGAACAAGTCGAAAGAGAAACGATGGAACAAATGATAGACCTGCTATTGTTAAAAAAAGATGGTAACTCAAGATACGCCTTTGATTATCATTACATTAACAGTTCACTTTTATGTGTCGCTGTGCCATGCCTGTGGTTTCTGAAGTGTTAAACAGGATTGGAAAGTCAGTATTCATATCTGTATTTGACTGTAGAAATGCATACTGGACATGTCCTGTCAGAGTTGGATCAATGAAAAACTGTTTGTTACATACCAAGGCTTATTTGAGTGAACACCTGTACTGTTTCGCATGATTAACTCAGGCCATACTTCTATAAAAGCCGTGCTGCAACCTGTAAAGGTGTTTACAAAAAACTATATATAGACAATGTGGCAGTACGCTTTGATGATTGAAACAGTCATTTACAACATTTCGAATTGTTTTTACAACAAATTTAAATACATAATTTAACTTTCACCCTAGAGATCTGTGAATTTGCAAAGCCAGAAGTTAAATTCATTGGTCATGTTGTTGGGTCTGGAAATTTGAAAATGGATCAAGATAAGATACAGTGTATGGTCAAGGCACCTCTGTGTGAGGATGCCGGTTCGCTTACCGATCGTGGTATAGTATCTAAGAGATTTGAATCTTGGGCTAGAACATGGACTTTAAAAGGTGTGGCCCACATTCAAATTGGCAGTGGTGAAGGATCTCACCTGATAAATTTATTGAAAAATGAGCAGGATCAAGGCCTTTTGGTCGCTCTAGAAAAACGTGTGCATTTACATCCCTAATTTTGCAAAGCTTGCTAAATATTTGTTAGATTTAAAACATAAGAAAGTGGCATAGAATTTCTGTTGGAGAGATGTACATAAAAATGCGTTTGAATTGTTAAAGTATGTTTGTGCTAGAATTCTGTTTTGGCTTCGTCGGTGACTGATCAACACTTCAAATGTCTGATTCTATCTGATCTGATGACTTTACAGTGCTGTAGTCGTAATACACATCAATCCGTGATTGCTAAAAGAGAAAGCACCGTCCACAGTCGTAACACAGTTAAGATCCCACTCATCAGAAAAAGACTTCTCACAAACCACAATCATAATTCTTTGTTAAGAAATGATTTGTAAATAAACTCTAAATATTACATTTAATTACTTCATGTTTACTTAATTACTTCATAATTGGTGGATCGTCTGCTGTACTGTCTTGCTGAAAAGCATGACTCTGTATCCATTCTTTGCAAAATAAGCTATATATAATATTTTTGCATTTATTTTTATAGCTTTCAATAGTTTCATGCATACCTGTAACAGTCATGCATTGTAGTCATTAAGCTGGTGCATGTACCTCAGTGTTAGTGTCCAACTCTTACACCAATTAGAACTGCTATTTAATTTGACCGGAAGTGACTAGCACCTCTTAGGAGGTTCTCTTATGAGGCACTGTGTAAATGGATGATTTCAATAATTAAATACCCAATATGGGTTCACCACTTGACCTCAAACTTAGCTTGAAAAGCATTTCTCTGTTCGATCTAGGACAGAGAATCTGAAAACCTGTATAACAAAGCATTTCTGCCAGAGTTGGAGAATTTATAGCAATATGAAGACAACATTTCATTATTAACTTATAAAACTGAATTTATAAATATGAGCTGTTTATCCAAATAACACCATTTTATCTAAAGCCAGAAAAATGTAAACTCTACCGTCATGGAAATGAAAGTCACCGCAAAACGAAAGACACTGAGGCGGCTGGAATGCATAATGGGTTCTTTGATTTAACAACTCATAACACCTCTAGAAAATTGTCAAGGTTTCAAAATCGAACTCCACTGAACAGGAAGCCCAGTGACAGGCAAAATTATCTGAAGCATTCTGTCATGGAAGTTTTAAGTGACGTATAAAGGGAGGTGACCTAAGACTGTCACAAAGAGACGACTGGAATTCTGCTCATGTGACAGGTGATGCCCTGCAAAATGTTTGTCACATACAGAATTACTCTTTGTTTTGCCTGGAAAAACAGTGTCGTTTTGCTGTGAAAGCAGTTGCAGGTAATGCAACAAGTAAAAAGCAAGTTCTGGGGAATAAGCAAATGGAATGACAAAACAATTCAGCACAACTGAAGCAACCCTGATATCATATAAATCACCTTCTCCTAATAAGCTCCAGAAGACGGAATCATATCCAAAATTGTAATTAACACAACATAATAATTATTTCAGCAGTCATCAGCACCACTCATCCCTCTGTACCACATCACACACAGAATCAACAAAACAAAACTCAGGCAAAGGATCAAATGATCAGCATAAGCACATAACATTCCTGTTTACTTCCTCAGCACAAACCTACATTAAGACTATAAACTTAAACTCAACAATACAAATCCAAAGAGGATTACATAAAATGCTATTCTTAGGTTCCTAAACCAGCTTAAAATGATGCACAATAAAAGTCCTGGTTTTGAATCTTGAGTTTAGGTTGAGTACCAGTACCGTAAATACTGAGATTGTCCCCAAGTTAGAGTTAGCTTTCCTATAAAAGCCCTGGCAATGATTCATGTCAACAATATCACTACAAAAGAAAACCAAAACACAGCCACAGGAAGAGATTGTGAGAGATTACAATTGTAGTTGTGCAACTGTTAACCTTTTAATGCCACTGAGATTTAAGAAAATGTAGTACAGACAGTCTGTGAAAGACAAGTGCTGCAAGAAGATCTAATGGTGCCATCTGTCTTTGTGCAATCAATAACCATATGCAACTTCAAACCACCACATTTCCGTAAACTTAATTTCTATGAAATTAAGCTGGCATTCATTATTCAATATACACAAAATTCAGAAGTCTTTCTGAGTAAAACGTGCTCTCTTAAAAACGAAAATGGCTGAATACGTAAATCTCAGATTATTTGCAAAACTTCTCAGACTCAACAAAAGACAAAAGACAGATGTGGCATTAAATGGTGAAAACACTTTGGGAGGAACAACATTCAGATGATGAAAATTGTTAGTTGGAAAAGCATTCTTTATACCACACAGATATGCAAACCTAACCGCAAGCAACTAATTCAATCAGCAACCAGTGTACATACGTATTTACAGATTCACAGCACACAATGACGAACCATTATGTATACTGCAGTTTCAATGACAAAATTCTAAATAATTTCACCGTTCTAAAGAAAACAAAAATAAATAGCCATATATATCTACACCATGCACTGGATCTCTAGAGCAAAAGACTACATAACACTAACAAAGTCAGCAGCTATTCAAAACAACGTGATTGCTGACTGCATCATCCAAAACTTCTATCTTCACCTATGATTCCTCACTCAGCCGATAGACACATGGCATGTTAACAAATGTCTTACTATCAGAAGTTTCTAAACCCTCAGAAGTATTTTAATATGTGGACAATCTGGTGATGTAATAATTGCTGAAATTCTGTTAGTCATATTTGTAATTCTATGTACCTGCACATGCAGCACCTTCAACAGGTTCATAAAACTGCTGTATAAATGTACATCTATACAGACACCTGGACCGTTTTCAGAAAAATCTCTTCAAGTAAACATTTCATATAAATTAATTAAAATACTCCACAAATTCAAACTCCTAGCATATAATGCAGCAAATTATGAATTCCAGCTTCCACTTGGAAACTTCATATCTCTGCCAAAATTACCCTCTTACATAGATCTGTTCTCTACACATATCGATTGAACCAGTTGTTGACTTGTTACAACTCATTTCTCAGTCCCTCCATGAGGATTCCAACATTCATTAACAACCATATTACTACAAAATCAGGGATGTAAGACTTATTGAGCCTAGGCAAGAAAATTTTTAAAAACTATGAGCTTTATCTTTGAGCTTAATCAACTTTTTCATAATTTTTCAAAATTGTAAATATATATAATTTTTCAAACATTATCATCACAATATAATACAAATAACAACATAATATAGACAGAAATGTGCCATAAAACATGTTAATTCTCCAGACCTTCAATACTGCAAAACTGTTCAAAAACATCATCACAAGTCAACAGTATAAAATGCTTAGCATTCTAGACTGAAAATGAAAAATAACAGAGCTCTGCTTTTCCATCAACATATTGCACTCGGCCCTTAAGTGTGACGGAACTGTTTTCAGTTTGTGATAAGGACAAACACAGTTGACAAATAACATTCAAAATGTGCGAAGCAGCAACACCACAGGATAACATTGATACATTTGGACCAAAGGAAAGAAGACCTAGTAGCGTGGCAGCATCTGGGAATATTGTGCAGCATCCATAAACCTCAAGATAAATTCAGGCTAATAACAGATAAGGACTGCATATTGTCAAGTCCTAAGAATTTCATCCGCTTCATGTATTGGAATGCATAACCATCTTATCAGACAAACAAAATGAACGCATAAATGTAACACCAACCCACAATTCCAAATGGGTGTTTTGAAAGTGCTTCTGATGAAAAAGCTGGAAAGATAACCTCGCTAGCATCTAAGCATCTTCGGGGTGACTCTTCTAAATGGGTATAACTGCCCAGTAATTTAGTGCCAACATTCAGATGCAGGACCTTAGACCATAATTAGAAAGCCAATTTACCAAGTACTTCTTGGATAACAAGCAAATGTAGCCTAGCAAATTTATTGCAGCTGGACGGTTTAAACATGTATTTCGTCACCCAAAATGCAGCTTTTTCCTCTAATGTGACAACCTCCCCCTCAAACAGCGGGTGTTAAGGAAAGACACCCTGTCTCCCCTTGATTTTCCACTCAACTCCAGTATAACAGACCTGAATGTCCAGGAAAACTCTCTTCTACCATTTCACTTGACAAACAATTTGTGAAAAGCTCATGCCTACCAGGTCTTTCTGCAGCACTTGAAAAATTATTGAGATCTTTTTGTTACACAGATATTATACACACCAGGTTATTTTCAGACTTAAGCCACCTTTAGACACCATCAGTCATGGTCAGAAGATTAACTAAACCTAACTCTGTGTAGTTCACGTTGTCACCTTGTGCTGTCAGCTCTTTGAGCTCTAGCGACCGTCATGATCAATCTTCTCCATTTCTTTCTTTCCAATGTCGCGTCCCTTAGTTGTGCCAAGTTCATTCCAGTTGCTGCGTGTATCTTGTCCATCCATTTTTTCCTTGGTCTCCCTTGTTTTCTCTTTCCCTCTCCACAAGCCAGCATCATTTCTTTTTCCAATCCATCTGATCTCATAACATGTCCAAAGAACCTCAGCTTTGATTTTAGCACTGTTTGTTGTAACATCTCATACCTCTGTGTAGTTAAACAACACAATCCAGAAAATTTCCACACATTCCTAGTGCTTGAAAAGATGTTTGGTTCAAGAGACTTATTCACAGAAACCGCATGCATGACGACAGACCAAAAGCTAAGTAAGACAAATGACCTCCAAAGGAAGGTTCTGAGTTTCAAGAAGCCTTCACAAGAAACTAAGATATGACAAGAGTAACCGTGACATCAGCTGGACGGCCAGACAACAAAATACACCGAGATTTTGACGATGAATACACCAGTGACAGACTGAAGCCTACCACTTAACCACAGCAACACAACTATGGGCTCACAACAGCTGCATTTTGTGGGAAGTGGGCCAAAATCTGCAAATTAGGGAGCCAACTCGAATCTTGCTAAAGAAGGCTGAAAGGCCTAACAGAGTAATCCTGCAGATGCTAAAATATAAAGTTATGCAACTGCATGACCAGAATGACATGATGCTAAGATAAAACCATTCACAAAGTAACTCTGCTGCCAACTCTCATGGAAGATGTTCAGTAGAGAAGATGACTTTCATCAGAACTCCACATCTTCATCAAACGAAGATTAACCTAAAATCAGATGAAACAAGGAATAGATCCAAAAACCAGAGATCCAACCTCCTTACATTCAGATGCAACAACAAAAACACAACCAGTCAGTCGATTAGTATTCCGAGGGACAGTCGGCAGGATGAACAAATCCAAAGAAATTGAGCTCATAGAGAGACGACAGAATGTTGAAGAGAACGTAGATGACAAGCAACACTACTCCATAAGGCTTCGTCAAGCGCCATTTGTTGATATGTGTCAAGACGAGAAGCAAAACGACCGTCGTGAGCAACGTTAGTGATGAATACGTCAGTCCTACAACAAAATCATCATTCTCATCATCATGGTCATCAACACAGCAGGAAAACTCAGAAGCATGACCTTGAGGTCAAACAACCTTTCAGCTAAGGTGCAGACAGGACCAAGCAATCCAGTGACAGGATACATATCTTCATCAACACTGCACTATCATCATCATCATCATCATCGTCATCAACAAGTGCTAATCCTAACTCAAGGTGATGAACTAAATAATTAGGGTGCAACTTTTTATTACAGGATATTCTTTGCTCAAGCTTAAATGGTGAAGGATCAACTAGGCAAGTAGGATCAAAATGATGGAAAGATGGAAAAGCTCACGGAACTGCAACGATGTAATGAGTTGGACATGATAGCCATGGAGAATGATCATTCAAGGATCCATATTGTTTGCAGGTCCAAAGAGGCTTGCTCTTTGTCATGCCACCTCAACAGCTTTGTTCTGTTTTGGCAGCCATTCAAACTGACTGACTACTCAGTAAATTAGAGATAATCAATAACAGTTTTGTCATAATCTATGGGGCACGGTAGCATATTGGATACAGCGCTTGGCTTGTAACACAGAGAGTATGGGTTTGAGCCTCCTCCGAGATGGTTACTTTGTAGGGACCTTGAGCAAGTTCTTCATTCACAATTGCTTGGCACCATCGATTGATGCTAAGTTATTAGACAGTGGTGCCTAATAAATGCAGAAATAATAATCTGTTGAACCTAATGACTGACAAACAGCAGCATCCTTTTTTGTAATACCAATCAAGTGCATGAGCTATGGAAAAGCTGCTTAGGCACAGAGGATTTCCTTATTTTTGGACACTACAGTATTTCATTAACAGACGAATATACAACAGAGGGGAAGATTCCGAGTTACATCAATTACCTGCACTGATTAAGCATTACCTAAATAATACCAGTGATGAAGTGATGGTATTCATTAACACTAATGAAGTAGGGAGGTGGACAGATAGAAATTCATCTGGCCTTGTGATTTTCATATTGAAGCGCCACTGACAGAAACTCTGGTAACTTTGCATTTTAAGAAACACAAGAATAAAATATTAAATGCTCAGGCAGATGGAAGCAAATGACCAAAGTACAGAAAGAAGACTTTGGGAAATCTATTTATACTTGAAGAGTAAGGACCTAAAGAAACCGGTTAATAACGGGTCAAACTCAGAGTAACTGGTTGTTTCTTACCTGCACTGTAGACCTGAATTGGTCCTGATCTGTCAACTACCGTGGTCTGAAGGAACCAAGGGAGACCAAGACACAGCAGGATATCAAAGACATTGCTTCCAACTGCATTTGAAATTGCCATATCACCATAACCTATCATACAGAATACAATGTTAAAGATTTCATAATCAATTATTACTCTGAAACGTTTTTGCTCCACCTAAACTCTACTTTGACAGTTTTGTGCACTCATGTGAGTGTGGGTATGTCTGTGCATATCAGTATGTATGCATTTATATATGTATGTACTACTGCACACATGTGCAGCCACGTTGATCATGTTTCTCATAACTCTGTCATTTGTCACTTTCTTTGTCTTACACAAAATTTGCTCAATAATTCTCGTTTGTTCAGAGTTTCTGCTTCATCTGAGTCAGTGTTTCAGAGTTTCTTTTTGATTCTGGCAAGGTTTCTGTGCATTCCGAATGGTGTTTCACTGCATACAATCAATACCTCCCACCACTGGATTCATGTATCATTCAGACGCAACAAGTTCTGTCTATCATTCAGAGGACCCTCTGGAGTGGCATCAACCGTCAACTACAGAAATGTTTGATGACCAAACTAATCCCTGTTCTGCACAGACCTGCTGGCTCAAGTGACGTCCAGACCCAGCATGACCAATCAACCAATAGGGACTGCTGGACAGTGATGCAACCATGTGCCCCAGGTGATGGACTGCATTGCCTGTTGTTGTTCCTCATCCTGGATGCAACATGGTACACTCTAATCCAGACCTGTCAACTCTGGTTGGGAATCTATTGGTCAGGCTCTGTGAAGGGTGGGAGGCTGCCACTGGTGGCTTTTCAACTGATCTTCATGCTGCATGATAAATGGTATGATAAATGATGAACTTTCTTTTCTTGATGACATTTAACATCGTTTAGGCCAGCACAGACAGCACCTCTGATAAGTTTCTATTGAAGAAGTGCTAGATAAATTTCAAATGACATTTACAACTACATATGTATGTGTGCATATATGAATATATGTGTGTGTGCGCGCGTGTGTGTACTACTGTGTTTAGATTTACTGCCCTCCTCCAAAAGCTCAAAGCCATTAGAGTTAAGTACAAGTTCAGTGTGTGGAAACCTCTGAACTGCAGCCACAGGCAGCAGTCATTGCCTATCATCAACAAAATCAATCCCACTGATGCATATTTTATCAGCCAAATACCAAGTGTCAGCAAGAGCAATAGCCCTCTCACCGTCTCTGACGACCAGAAGACTAGCAATGGCATCTGGTACACTCGATCCAGCAGCAATGAATGTCAAACCCATCACAGAATCCGGAATGTGCCACGTATGACCTACAATCACATGCACACACATATACAAATTTATAAATCTGTCCAAGGAAAGCCCTCAGACAGACATACAAAGACAGACAGACAGGCAGACAGACAGACAAATGGACATAAAACCAACAGAAATGTTAAGCATATACAGACAGACTTACAAAAGCATTCTTTCTTACAGCCTGCCAGCCAGCCAAAGAGAGACAGACTGACATACAGACATACAAACAGGTAGGCAAACTGAAGCAAAGTGAAAGAAATGACCAACCAACAATGGTTATCATCCAGACCATGATGTAGGAATAGAGTCCGATCCAGATGATAGACATGGCAAATGTCAGAAGAAACCAATTCTTCCAGCGTGCTTGGCGACAGTCAGGCACCGTCAGAAACATGATGGCTATGAGTGGCAGTGACAGCAGCCACAGAAAAAATCGAAACCATGACTTTGGAACGTGCCAAACCCAAGGCACTGCAGCATCTTCGTTATTCCCTGATGACAACAAAAATCAAAATCCAGAGAAGCTCAGTCAGCTAGAATCACCCATTAAAATCTTACAGCTGCTGTCCAAACAATCTAAATAACTAGGTTCTTTTTCAGGTACTTTTTCTATGTCCAGCAACATAAACACTTGTACATGAATAAAATTATTCATGTACAATTATTATAATAAATGCATTATGATAACCATAAACTCCTTATAAAACACAACACTATAATGCACATTCTGTCAGAACATTGTCAGCTGCAGGCGTCTTTAGAATCTTTTAATCATGTCTGGTATATGACTTTGTTATGACACAGTACTTTACAACTGCACTAAAAATACAAAGCTGTGTTATAATAATAATGACACTCTAGTGTATTGTTTACCCTATAAACACTAACTGTGCTCAACTATTGTTGTTCAGCTCAGTGCATCTGCTGCTGTGCACAGCTACAGCAGGGTTTCTGTATCTCATTTCTAGTCTCCTGCTTTTAAGCTGTTTCAACAGGGGCTTACCAGTGGCAGGTATTACAGAAATCATTCATTCGTTATGTGCATTCATCAACACAAGTAATCCTGAATATATACATATATATATATATATATATATATATATATATATATATATATATACACACACACATGTGTGATTACATAACATTACACTTACAGAGGTTTAATTCTGAAGGTGGAGTGCAAACAAAAATATAACAGTAATCCAACAACGGAAGAATGTCTCCTTATGCAGATAAACTAATAAATTGTCAATTTCATATGATGCACTTCTATTCAACTCTGGGATGCAGACGTAAAAGCAATACAACCCAAGCAGCCAATCTCTATGAAGATTTTTCTCTATCTGACATTAAGGGCCAGAAAGATATTAGGTGTCTAAAAAATGCATAACTGTGCAAAGCTTTGAAGTGCAAAGGCACTTGAGTCACTGAGCATCAAAAGAGGTCAGAAACCGTCTGCCCTGCACTTATTTCTATTTTCCGTAGCTTTCGAATGCTGTAGTTAAGATATGGCCGTTCTGTCTCCTGGAAGTTTGTGTTGCAAGAAGTTATGGAACAAGAGCTAATAATGGCATGAAACTCAATCACCAACACAAGTTCAGTTGTGCTTCTTATAAATCAGAGGAATGCTTGAAAATTGCGATATACTTCCATGCTTATCCTTTTCTGCGCATACCCGCAGCCATGTTGGTTGTTGGCATTTCTTCATGTTGTTTTGGCAGATTAAACTGTCCAAATGTGAAATCTGAGCATAATTCT
Organism: Norana najaformis; assembly: GCA_964023275.1. NCBI lineage: Eukaryota > Metazoa > Annelida > Clitellata > Crassiclitellata > Hormogastridae > Norana > Norana najaformis. The sequence goes on along the minus strand of OZ029913.1, from coordinate 20,161,866 downwards.
GGCAGTTCGGAATTTTACTGTTGCCGAGTCTGTGTATCGGAATTATTTTTCGTTTCCATCACGGATTTACTGCGCACCAGTCAGTTTTGTTCAGTGTTATCATGACCTTCTATGTCAGGAATTGTTCACCTGCTGCTGTTATCATTCAACTCTAGTTGGAAAACTGTTGGTTGGGCTTTGCATGAGTCCAGGAGCTTGCCACTGGTGACTCTTCTAGTCATCTGAGCAATGTTTATTAATGGATGAATGTTCCGTTCTTAATGACATTTAACATCTTTAGCACAGAGAGCGCCTCTGATGAGCTTATCTTAGAGAGGCACTATACAAATTTCAAACTACAATTATCCTACCAGCAACACACATTGCTAACATTGCTAAAAGAATCTCAGTACTGTACACTGTAGCATAAACTGTACACAGTATGACTATGCTTAAAAACTAAACAAGAGTGGCAGCCTGTCACAGTTGCCCACAGATGCCAGCTTTAACCTTCTTTCATTAAATATACATCAGCAACGTTAAAGACATATCACACACATTAAAATGTTTAGTGAATTAAGAAATGAATTTCATATTATAAAATCCAACTCATTTACCTTCATCTATTTCTAGTCTGGAAAAATCTGCAACAAATTAGCATTTTACAATTTCTTTAAAACATTAGCAAATGAATTCTAAAACCTTATCACACTTCCATCACATCAGTGCATACCTGAATGCATGCAAGTGTAAATACCCATGCACTTATCTGGGAAATCTGCATACATGCAATGTGGTCAAGAAAGTGGATCCAAAATCAAATTCTGCTTTAGAACATTGCCTTTTCTCAAAACAAATCACTATCAGGCAGTGCCTGAAACTCTGCTAAAAGGAAAGCTGTCTTTTGGGAACCTTTCAAAAGCACTGTGCAAACCTGCTTCTCAAAACTGCAGCAGAGATCCAAATTTCTGACAGTGCAACCAGTTATAAATGTTTGTCCATGCATTGGATTTTTGATGAGTACCTAATTAATTTGTCATTTCCTTACCACGATTTTCCAACAGAAATTTACCTTTGGTGTAATTACTGTGCATAGCAGAAAGATCATGCTCACAAGCAACACATTCATGTAATGTACCTAATATTGTAAAGTATTCGTAATGCAATACATGTACAATGCAGTGGAATCAAATAACTTTAAAGAGCTTTTTCAGAATGCCTCCAAAGCAGGGTAGTCAGCCAATTTGAAAAGGCTGTCCTTAAATTACTTGCATAAAATTAAGAAACTGCATACATGCATGATATCAGTGAACCATCCCTACGAGACGAGCACATCACGTCTTGAAAGATTAGGGAAACATGTATTGTGCAAAAGGCTACACAAAGCTATGCAGTCTGCACTATCAGTATATCTTAACACATACACAGCATATATATAAATATATATATATATATATATATATATATATATATATATATATATATATATATATATATATATATATATATATATATATATATATATATATATACATATACATATACATATATATATATAAACACTGTTGCATGGACAGGTGCAAGAGGATGGGTTTTCTGTGTCTGTTGGAAGCACGTGCCATGCATCTGTCTGTTGAAGGAGAAAAGGTCAAGAGGGAAGGTTGCTTGGGTCCCATGATGGCATGCCCATGCATCTGTCTGTTGAAGGAGTGTTTGAATGTGTGTTTTGAACGGAGTTTAAGACTTGATAAATGGGAAGTTTTATGTCGATGCATGTTATGAGTTGGAACCTCTTCTAGCAAGTTTTCAAGTTTTCATAAGAAACGTGTGAAATAACTGTTGAAGCCTTGTGAACTGAGTTGTCGCTGAAACACGTTTCCGACTCGTCACAACACCCACACCTGAACCTCATAACACTGCCTTCAGGGGCCATGCAAAGGACCGCCTTGCAGAGAGTGTGCCACAATGAGGTCATTTCCTAAAACATAACTAAATTTTGAATCCATGTACCCAGTCGCATTAAATAAAAATTCGGATTATAATGAGGTGTGTTCTAAGGAGGGTCTGGTGTGTACATAAAATGCAGATTTCATGTGCAGTGTACCTGAGGCTGATAAAGCTCTTAGCTTCGGCTGCATTTAATTTAGTGCTCTAGAAACACATCTTAAAGAAGTAAATAAATAAAGCGAGGGAAAGACGGACAGAGGCAGAGTGACAAGTGAATGACTGGCTAAATTACTACTGAAAAAGCTTCTTCTTCTTCTTTCTTCTTTGCTTCTCCTCCGTCAGGCCATCGCCGACGATGAGTCCTCAACCTGTTGTCTGCATGGCCCCTGAAAAAGCACATGTGGCTAATTCATCAGATGAGTCACTAAATGAAAAACTGATAAACAGAATGAAGATAATAAACCTGTTAGCATAAATACAAATGTGTGTGTTTGCATTTGTGTGTGAGTGTGTCTGTGTGTCTGACTGCTACTGACCAACTTTCTCGGTGCCACTGTCATTTGGCCGATTGTTGTTGTCGGACTGTGTTATTCCGTCAGCTCCAGATGTCAGCAGCAACTCCCTTTCCTGAGAATTACTTCCACTCACTGAAACAGTTTCTTTCTAAGTTAACATTTACCCGGATTACCTGAGTTCATCAAAATAAGAACTGATCAACAATAGTTGACAGGACATCCTTCCAGATCAATAATGACCAAAGATAATAAAACAGTTAAGGGTGTAGTATCATAATCGCTCTCTCATGTATAAATGATGCTAGGTCATTTTGCCAGACATTTTATACTTATGCATAACTGGTGCTAGGACATTTTGCTGGACATTTATACTCCTGTAAAGCTGATGCTATGATATTTTCCCATACATTTTGCTGGATATTTTCACATTTACATATAACTGGTGCTAAGATGTTTTGCCAGACACTTATGCTTATGTACAACTAGTGCTAGGATATTATCCCATATATTTTGCCAGTCATTTTATAGTTATGTACAACTGGTGCAAGGACATTTTACTGCAGGACAATAATTATTATTTGCCCTGCATTGGAAATAGTTAGGTCTTCCTTATGTCCTGATTTTTATAATCAGCACTGGTAGTTAGCTTGTTATTTATTTTTAATTTGTTGGTGGTAGCATTTCTATATAGCTAAGCCAAAAGTATTGTCTGCTCAAAACTGCCAAATTTTTTTGTAGTGAATTATCTTGCAGAATATTTGTCTTATAGTAAATAATCCAGACCACTGCATACAAGCCCCTTGTATCCAATCCCAAGTTCGAAGGTTCTCTCAGCTAAAAGGCAGAAACAGCAATCAAGCAGCTGGATGCATGCATGTATCTGGCTAGTTATATCTCACTTTTTAAGACCCTCACAAAACCTTTCTTTATGGTTTACATGGCTTAACAAATATTTTGAAAAATTCCAATTCCAGATGCACAGACAAAAGGCAAAGATGTAAGAAATCGGCCAATGTGCAGGCAGATCCACTAAACCAGATCTAGCTTCAGAAGTTGCATCTATGGCTAGAACAGTCTGCCATGGACACCACCTCTGAAACTGGTACTGCATCACACATCATCATCAGATGCAGTACCTGCGGCATCCCACTCTTCCTCTTCATCTTCATGAAATGCTGCATCTTCATCACTGGCTGACGAGGTCAGTTGTGTCTGCTTCAGGACCTGCTGATCATTGCCAAGACCTGGAAACTTTGGCACAATCCACGCCTCAATGCTACGGTTGAAATACATTAGGCCGATGTAAAGGGCATACATGATCAGAAATGAGAGCGCTTCATACCTACAACAAACAAACACGTTTTCACAGAATTCCTAGAGTGACACTCTAAAAGTGTCCAGATACATATATACATAGCTATATACAGACACTCATGTAAGCACATGTGCCAATACAGATGACGTGTCACAAAAGATGAATATGGTTCAATTGTAAACAGCTGCTAGCAACTTTTCTGGTCATCAATTTTACCAATCAGATGGATGTTCTGCCACAACTGCATGCAGCAGACAGGTATATTAAATATTATTCAATATACTCCATCTGAAGTAATGACTCTAGTGCCTGATGACCCACTGGGATCACATAAGTGAGCCGAGTGCAACAACCTTCATATTAATGAGCTATCAATTTCTTAATATTTATCCATCACTTGCTCCATTTACTTGTTCTTCATAACAATACATAACCTTATTACTGCACTTGTAAGAGTATAACAGTAGCAGTTATAAGCTCACAGGAGCAGCGCAACAGGAGCCCTGTAAAAAGCTACAAGCTTATACTAGACTTGGCCATATTTCTAGTTAACAGTAACTCGTTACGTATGTATGACTCCTCTCTTTTGTCAAATGAAATGCCATTAAAACTTTATAAGTGACTGGAGTTTCAACTTCAAAGTGACTATTAACCCACCATAAGTAAGGCTAACTAACCACACATCAGCCTCTAAAATAGGTTTCCAAATATGATATATATCTTGACTGATATACAAGGATGTACCACTACGACCACCACCACCTCAAAATGTCTGTCGTGTAAATCTGACGTGTCAGCTAGTCAGCCACCAGGTGGCAGAGCATTCAGATGAACAGTCAGTGAGTCAAAATGAGTTATGAGATGCTTCACTAAACACAAGAACAATAATATTTTCAGCAGCTTAGACATGGAATGCAACAGCTGTGACGAACTGCCACGCTCAAGAGCAATCTGCCCACTCAAGCATTGACTCTCGTTCAACCAGAAATCAGCATGTTTCTTTTTTAAAATGCACTTCTGGTGTTTTATGTATACATATATTTGATACTCATATAGCTCCATTAGCCGAACCCACTAGCCTAGGATACACAGCAGGGCTTTGGCTGCATCTGTATATTCCTGGGTAATTCCCACAAATTCATCCACATTATATGGGTGGGTATTGCTTGTCAGGAACTAAATCCTGTTGGGGACCCAGTTTCTTGAGGTATAGTAAGGCCTCCTGTCCTAGTTTATGGGTAAAATCCAACACAGTCAAGGAAGAGGAGAACCTCCATGAAGGCAACAGCCCTAAGGGTGGACAAGGGCATGGCTAGCTAGTATAGCTGATTGCTCCATGTAATTGCTGCTGGATACAATCACATGACTACCTTGTGTTTATCTGGTGAAAATTGGAAATCGTCGCTGAAGGGTTTTCACAGATTTAGGGGTTTTAGATATAAAGAAGCAAGAGCCAAGAGGCATATATCAGACGACTTACCAGTGGACCTCTTCATCCAAAATAACAAGCACTAAGGCGATAATACTGAGTGTGTAGAAGAGACAATCTCGCACCAGTGGCCACCACTTCAAATAAATCACCTACAGATTCAAATCAGAGACCAACAAACATCTGTCACGTGCATTGAATTATAAACAACAGTTAATTCACAGAAATTCCCACTTCACACAAGAGATGGGAGTCCTTGAGGATGTATCCTAAACCTCGAGGCACCTCAAGAACAAATGCTGGTGTGTAAGTCCATGGATTTGAGGTGTCAAGTGTTTCTCGGGCCATCAAGTTACTCAACAGTCTTCAGGAAAAATAACCTCACAGATCATGCACAACAAGCCATACTGACAACTTCCTACATCAAATGAGAGCAGGTCACTGTGTAGTTCTGTTGTGTCAGGTTCTTGCACACATGCATGCATGCACGTGAGCGTGTGCAAGTGTGCACACAAACAAACCACTCAAATACCACATTTAAGGAACAAAAGCCTAAATTACATACTCTGAGCACAAGAAGATCACCTTGCCTCTAAATATCATAAACCAGATGAATAAGCTGTGCTCCTAAAATGCCTGCCTTGGATATCCTAGGTGAGACGAATCATCAGCTACAAACTGCAATTGTAATCAGAAATTTGTATAGCGCCTCTTCAAGACAAACTAATCAGAGGTGCTCTCTGTGCTAGACTTAACGATGTTAAATGTCATTAAGAACTAAACATTGCTCAGATAACTAGAAGAGTCACCAGTGGCAAGCTAGCATTCACACGCAAGCCCTACCAGCAGATTCCCAACTGGAGTTTTAAGACGACAGCATGTTCAGAGTTCCTGAAGCACACAGTATCATGGCATCCTGTATGGCATCTCCTTACATAAACAGAATAATTTAATACGTGCCATAGGAAACATTTACAGTGTGTAGGGTTCAGAGTTTTATGTTACACAGCTAAGCATCTGCCACCTACAAAGAATGAAATAAGACTGTATCAGGGTAACAATATGAGAAAGATCAACAAAGCATAGGAGCAAGTGGTACATACCGTGCCTGCGAATAAGGCACAAAGACTGATAACGAACATTATGTTGAAAACTGCTGATCCAACAACTGCACCGAGACCAATGTCATCCTAGCACAACAGAACAACACATTCACGTCTCTTAATCATTCATTTATTTATTTTCTAACATTTATGTTGTGCCAGTGTCTAATCCCATTGTTTCAACTGGAGTCACTAAGTAATGGCAAGCAAAAAACTTCCTACCATACAGTAACCAGCTAAGAGCAGATTTAAAACTACAAACTCCATATTACAAACAGCAACTGTTTAGTTACTAGTCAATGTGATGTAATGTAATGTGACACATTAAGCGAAACCATATCAATTAATATCAACCTGGAAAACAATCAACTGAAGTCATATTAGTCCTGGTATATGATCAGCCTTTGTTTCATCAAATAAACATGGCAGCGTAAAGAAAAACAAAATTACAGAAACATGGTTTTCACCAGGACAGGATGCTAAACATGAAAAGCACTCTAAATGTACACTCAGCTGAAGCTCATCAGTAATAAACAGAAGAAACTAGTGTTGTCAAATATGCAATTTGGGAAAATCAGATATATCATATTTGCAACAAAAATGACTCCTCTTTGAAAAGTCATGCTCCTCTGGACAACCAGCAATTCTTAATATATGGTTGTTGCATGAAGTATTGTACTGAACTAAAACACCTGTGGCCTATCTTGAATAATCTGAAAGATGGCCATTTGCAGGTGCAATTCAGAGATGTCAAATCAGATTACTAAGACAGCAGCTTCCATTTCAAAAAGCATGAATGCTTTGCTATATGTGCTAATCACCTGATGTAAAAAAATTACAACAATTTATACAGCACTGTAAATAGCAAAGCTACTTCTAGAGAGCTTTACAATGTCAACTGTCTTTCTGAAGGCCCAAACACTTTTAGTCTCCTGAAGTGAGAATGAAATAAAATGCTGTAAAACCAGTTTGCTGAGTTTACATCATATATTGTAAAATTACTTAAATCATTTATCAAATTTGACTCTCTTTTCAGGCAGACTAACTTCAAATGATACGGTAGACACTAGACAGCAGGCAAAGTATTTAAGTTTTTCCACAAAGCTAATTTCTACATCATGCAGACTAATCTTTCTTCATGTATCACGAAATGATGATAAATTCTTAATGCATCTGAATTATTTACATTTAATTTAATTTCAGCAGTTTCTAGTTCACCATAGTGGATGTCAAACTCTATCATGCCAGCAGATTCATGATATTAAATCATCGACTTTTTCATTTGTCTACCGATCTAATTCTGCTCACTTGAAGTTATGTATCTCAACAAAGGATATACTAACAGGTTAATATTGTGTGTTTCAACATAATACATGCTTGCATACTTAATTATTTACTCATTCCCAAAGTTCAATCCAGTAAATGATCATATCTGATGCTGATAATTTATCATTCTGTGCGAAGTTTTTACTTTATTGACAGATTCTTCGTCGTGGGGGGCATCTCGGCCTCCAGGCCTCTGGAGGCCATCAACAAACAACCAACGGCTAGCTCCAGCAGTCCAGCCAGGCCACGTGCCTGCACTGCGCCTAACTGGCAATTGAACGGAACATGTTGGACGGCAGTGGGACTTTCGCATATGTCCTGCAGGATATGAGAGCCGTTTTATCCGAACTTTATCAGCAACGCCAGTCACCGCTGGAGGCACGGTCTACTTGTACAACAGATGTCACAAATGTATTGACTTTCCACATAACAACCCACCTGCCTGCCTGACATCGTGTTACTATAAAAGCTAGATGTTGAATCTCCCAATGCTTTGATCAATTATAACCATCGTCTTCGTCGTCATCATCATCATCATTTCCTACCACCAGCCGTTTGATGGCAACAGGCGCAATTGAATGAGTTTTAGTTCTATGTCAAATCAATTGCCTTCTTTATGTTCAACCTGAGCCACATAATGTCTTTTTCTTTGTTGATGTTGTCTGTCTGTCTACTGCTGTCTCAGTCTTCCAGGAAATTCTTACTTTGCTTCCCTTTCCTTCAAATCTTACATGTAGTACTTGGTTTAGTACTGACATTCTTAACAAATGACCAAACCAGTGGAGACTTTGTGGGATGAGAGATGTTCTATTTCCAAAGACAAGCTTATTTCTTCGTTTCTAATTTCCTGTATTCTTGAAATGCAGGTAATTTTTCATATTTCTACTGTTAGGACCCTTTCCCTGTTTCTCAGTGTTCATCACTACACATGAAGTCCTCAAAACACCACACAATATTGAGGCACTAACACCTGCATTGTAAAAAAACTGGAAGCCAAAGACTGTATAACATTTTCTAAGGGTTCACACAGCTTAATAATAAATAGCCAGTTTCACAGGATGCATTCAAATATCAGCAATGAACACAGCAAGCAAGGCTGATGCATTTTCAAGCAGTTAATAACCATGGGTGTTCAAGACATCCAAAGTGTTCCTCGAAAACGTGTGTGGGTGTATAAAATAACTGTGCATTGGTGCGACATTGGATGTAGCCAATACCAGGAAATTGGCATCTCTGTTCCTGACAGCAGGGCTATGACAAATCAACACATGTGAGAGGAAGGCCAAGGATTTTATAAATACACCTGAATAATGATTATTCTAATCAAATCCCAGCAGAAGCTTAACTTCTCATGCACTTGAAGAAATAATTATTGTCAATGATGTCAGCAAACTATGAGTGAGAATAGTCTTTAAGAATGTGCAGTCTGCCAATAGTCATGTTCCACAGTCTAACTCAAATATGCTGCAACAGCACAATATTGGTTATCTGTGATTTCACTCTAAAAATAGCTTTTATTGAAAATTTCTGCCAGGGATATTTGCTACAAATATTTACAGCTGTAAGTATGACAGTATAACAGAAATACTTTAGAACACTAACACTATGATTTATCACAAAAAACTGGAAATTCTACATCACAATACATGTCAAACTGTACCCTAATTTTTTTGTTTCTGTTGTATCAAAAACAGGCTAAATTTCATGAGTTTATGGGTTTTCAGTGTTTATATGAATATACAGAATATACAGAAGTTACAGTTTGAGTTTACTGCCACCTGTCACCTACTGTCAGCATGACAGCCAATGCATGAAGTGCCGGATGACAGTTACCTTGTGCAAATTATAGGAGGGCAGTGGACTACCTCAAAACACATAGTGATAGAAAGCATGTTAATAAATTAACTTAAAGCAGGATAAGGATATGGAACTGTAATTGGAAGTATATTTCCAACACCAGACTGAACTGTTTAATTAAGATTTTATTATTCTTCTGGTGCAACTCTGCTAAATTTAGTTACTTTTCTTTGTGACAGACTTTAACTTAGGCCTCCTAAGAGTTGCAGAGCTCCACCCCACTCACCTATTCTTTAACACCCTGTCAGCATACTGATCACTAGAGTGCCTACTGATGAATCCATTCAACATGTTGTTCAAAGTTTAATATTAATAAATTCAAAACATAAATTAGGTCCAAAACCTTAGATTAGTTCGTTGATTTTGCTTGATAATTCTTGTAAGTTCAGACGTTTACCATGTCTGAGTCTGTTTCAGAGTTAATTCTTTAGCCAGCTTCAGATTATCTGCATTACTGGACATTATTTGGACACGTATCATTGAAGCCTGACCACCATTCTTATTCAGTCAACCTTTAACTTTAAGGAACAGACTGGTTCCCATTTGGATTGTATCAAACACAAGACTTATTTATGCCATCTGCGAATGGAAACCATCAGATATGGTGAGGCAGAGTCTTTGGAGTGGCATTGACCAGCAATCATGGAGAGGTCCTAAGACCCATCAGCTGGCTACTGACAAATGCCTCTCCTGCCCAGACCAGACAGCCTGAGAGATATCCAGACGCTGCAATCAAAATAATTGGATTGTATATATAACATTTTTTAGTTGTTCTGAATTCTCGTGGACCTGCCACATTGATTGGACATAAATATAGCTTTATTTTTAGTTTCATTTTATGTACAACTTATACATTGCTTATTTCAGTTTGCTTATGCAGAGAAAAGTGTTTCATTTACATTTCGACTGCCACTTCACTTTATCTACACCAATTAAGCAGACTCTGGTCTTTTCTGGGTTTGCCTTTTGCATCCCTGTAAATTGTACACTATCTGTGTAACTTGATTTGTTGCATTTGGGATCAATAAGGAGTTGACAAGTTAATGTGCCTTCTACCACCTCTGAGACAGTGCTGGTGGGTTAGCGTAACCACGTGCTGTGGACTTCATGCGGCTGACATCATTCCTTGTCCTCGAAACAGAACGGACCAGAAACTCTGAAAATGATGTGGATGGGACTCTGTTGGCCGTAGTCTACATGTGTTCATATGTGAGAGTCCATCATACGGGATGAGCTGCACTGGTTGCCAATCAAAGGCACATTAAGATCCTCTTCCTGATGCGTAACTGTCTGGCTGGCTGCGCTCCATGCTGTCTTAGGAAGCTACATATATAAATGTCATTTGTCCCTGGCCTTAGTTCTCTTCGCTCCACAGCATAAGATGGTCTGGTTGCCCTCCGTCCCATACTTCCACAATGCAACATGGCAGCTTTGTTGTGTTTGGTCATTCACTTTGGAACAACTGCCAAGCAACCTGCAACACAAACTTCTTGCTCTTTATCTGCCTTTATTTCGCCAGTGACTGAAGACCATTCTACTTGATCATGGTCTTGTGTTATCTGGTTGGGAGGACTTCTGAGTAGTTATCTTGAAGAGGTGCTATATAAATGTGCAATTACAATTATGACTGGAAACTTCTCCAGATATCTAGGCTTTATTTGCTTAAAGGTGAACTTCCTGTTGTTACAGAACTTTAACAACACTTAGACTACATAGGCAGTGCTTTTATGAGGCACTTAAAAAGCACTACAGTAAAATTCTAGATACATGCACACACACACACACACCCACACCCGCACACACATATGCTGGATCTGTTTAAGCTAGATTTCATTGGACTGTCTTGCTCTTCATATCTGAAGAAACATAAAAGTTTCAAGTGGCCTTATAGGTAAGGTAACACAGACTGTTTATTTATTACACATTGCCTTATATAATAACCAGTAATACTGACAGCCATGGTCTTGGGGTTGAGGGATCTTATGACTAAAGAGCAAGGAGGATTAGGGCATTCAACAACATGACAACAATCAGGTGATAGCAGCAAACACTGAATACACTTATTGCAAACACCGAATACACTTATTGCCAAACACTTTCAGAGAACACTTCATTACCATCTGCTTTGAACACTCACACACAGCAAATGACTAGCTATTGACAATGGCTATTTATTAAGACACTTGAGGATAATTTGAAAGACATTCATCAGATCAAAGGACCTGTAAAACGGCCTCTCCACATTTAGACACTCTGATCATCTGAGTTCCTCTGCTCAGAATACAACAATTACTTATATTCGTAAAAAGCAGTAAACACATTGGATGATGAGCCAGAAATCCGGTAACACAAATGTCTTGTACACAGAAGAAGAAGGTCTTACTTTAGCAATGAACACTCCAATGACTGCAGTTGCCAACTCTGGTGCAGAACTTCCAGCAGCCACAAATGTAGCACCAGCTACATCCTCTTGTAGCTTCAAAACTACAAAAAGGAGACTACAGTCAGTACTTCACAGATCGTCCCAACCACAAAATAATAAGATCCAAATGTCAACTGGCACCCTGGGTTACTTGCTTATCAACAACAGACAAGAACATGACAGGGTATCATGTATTGTAATGTAATGCATTTTAGCTGAACTTAAGACAAACTCAGCACAACAGACCACAGAACAAACCCAACTACAATCCAGGCTCCAGAGTTGTAGCCAAAATGCTGGCTTTGAGATGAATTTCTGCAGCATCATAAATGTCCTGTATAACTGCAGTTCACCACGTTGTGAAAGCATTTTGAGATTAAACCATAGCCAGTGCACGATATAAATGCATGATTACATTAAATTATAAAGCATCAGGACCAATCATGACACACCTCTATCACACCATCTCTGAAACTACAATTTCCAAAACAGCTCTAGAATGCTTGTTTCTAAAATGACCACTCCTAAATATATGGTGATTTTTTAGAAGTTCTGCTTACCAACCAACAAATGACATGGTCAGTTCTGCACTCACCCTGACAGCAGCGCTCACATGAAGGCACAAAGTAGTCATCACAGACCAACGCTAAAGCGAGAAACATGTACGCAGCAAGAATGACGTGCAGGATGAAAGCTCCCTGGTGACGTTGGCTGTGACTGAAGTAATCTCTTGGAAACTGTTCTATGGCAGGAGGGGTGCAGTTCACTAAACTCAACAGGCGGCGGGAGGCATCTGAAAAACAACAACCAAATATCAACATCAAACGCTTCATTACAGACAAGACAAAAAACTATGGCTCCTTCCAACCAAACGAGAGCCAGACGTGCATTTCAATTGCACAAGGCCAGCCATGACAGATGGCAACTTCAGAAATTGTCTTCTACATACAGTGGCACAGCATTTGGTTAGTTGTCTGGCTGAATGGTGACCATTTGTCGGGCGGCTTACTGTTAGTGTATCTGGTTTAAATCCCAGTCCACGCTGTTCTTCTTATAGCATATGCATTGTTAAACTGATGCAAATAGAGATTTACACAGCACTTCCAGTGATGACCCATTCATCCCACCGAGGAAGGCTGTCCAGTTGTTGGCTTCCTGCCAGATATCTTTGCACACATTCATTTGCTCCACTTCCACACATTGACTCAAACCTACTGTGTCATCTCCTGTGTCGGATCTTCCTTTTGAAACAGTTCCCCATTGCACATGCCTATCGTCTCACTTAACTCTGCATTACAAATATTTTCAAAGTACTTTAAAACACACTTGTTTAGATCAGTTACATAACAATACATGTTCCCAGTGCTCTTCTAAGGTACTTAAATGCACTCCATTAAGTTTCTTGGTACACATACACATACATACATATATACATACATACATACACTTGAGTAACAAGATGCTATTAAAAGGTGCTATCTCCAGTTACATTACATTACACAGTGCAGTCTAATCAGATGAATGGATCCAGAACAACCTACATCTGTGGTTGCTGTGCAGCAGTCATCTGCATCACAATTTTCAGCTGCTGAAACATCGTTAATTCACTAACAGACCGGTCATTTGCAACCTGTGGCTTGGCTGCAGCACACAACACGTCAAACCATATAACTAGGTAACTATACCCATATCTCATTAACAATCATGTTGTTACATGTGCCTACCCTAGGTCACTTCAATTTTGTTGCTAAATGGAAATCAACTTCAATCATTCTCCCACTCTTCATTGGTTCAGAAGTTCACAACCATGACCTTGCAGCGGCACATGATGCCTATCTTGAAGACCAGATTAAAACAGATTTTAGAGTAGGTAAGATTAGAATATATCTTAGGTGAGAGTAGGTGTAATTAATATTATTAATATTTTCTTATCAGATACTTATAGCACGCTAATTTATAAATTCACTTCAAAAGCACGGAAATGTTTTGCCAGTAGTTTGAAGATTTCCACAGGGTCCACAGGTCAGTATTACATTCATTGCACTGACTGCCCACTGAGCAAATTTTTCATTTCAAAATCTTATAGTTCACTCAGTACTACATTTAAATCCGCCAACCTACCCATATCTATGTTCCATGGTCACCTCTCATACTAATAGATACTGCACTTGATCAATGAACCCTCCCGTGACTCTTGCTGTGCCCCGTACCCAAACAGTGTTGGGCCCTAGGGCTTTTTCAGTAGCTGGTCCAAAGCTTTGAAATCCACTGTCCAGTTCAGTTCGTTCTGTCAATTCTTTGATGTCATGCAGATCTAAACTAAAGACTCGTCTCTTTCAACTTGCCTGCCCAACGCAGCCTGGCTTCTCGTTTCTCTGACCTATCTAATTTTGAACTGGCTTTTCCAATGGATTACGATTTTGATTGCGATTTTCACTTGAAGCAACCACAGGCTGATGCCTTGGCCATTATGATAACAGCACTATAGAAGCCTTCAGAAAAGATTAGATTAGTTGAATGCTTAATGTATAGGGTAGCTCAGGATAATTATAAGTGAAGTAAAATATAGTCACACTATCAGCATCACTGTGTAAAAGCTTTTTTGTTATAGTATTTGTACCAGCAGTTTGTTACAAATACTGGCTAACGGATTTTTAAAACAGTCCACTAATTCATTTTACAGTTCCTGGCCTAATATTGCCCATATAAAGTGATTTTGCACCATTCCTAGTTAAAACACCATATTTTACCATTCTGGCCTGTAAAAAATCCAGATTTTTTACAGTTTACCATTTTAACCATATTTCACCATTCTGACCAGTAAAAATCCGGATTTTTTACCCCCAAAATATTTCACCAGTAAATTTACATCACTAGTCCCAAGGGTGGGGTGATGCAATTAGGCTATGCCACCATTAATTCTGAATGGACACCACTCCACTGAGATGCCCAAAACCAGTTCTGGTGAAGACTGCCCACAGAAAAAGAAATAGGATAACTGATGCAAATTAGAAAAACCCCAGTGAAAATGTTTTGAAAAAATGTGCAAAAATGGAACAAAGAAGAGCAAAGACAGTGATAAGCCATGGAAATGGAGAGAAGAGACAGAGAATCGTAGGAAACATCTGGTGACTCTGAAAATGTTGAGGACTAGAAAAGCATAGAAAATTTTCCACCATATCAAATCTCAACCATGGTAAAATTCACCACAGTAAAATTGGTGCCTCCCCTTTCTCAAATCCAATAATGGCAGCATGGCAAAACTAGGCTGAAGGTTTGCCAAGGCAAATCTTGCCAACTGATCCATTGCCTTAAATTTGGGAGAAATGTCACAGGTTTTACTGAGATTAGGAAAGGTCAGCAGATGCCCTGTAATAGATGCCATTCAAAGGTCATCAGCAGTGCTTTGCGAGGGAACTCAGCGTCACAATAACTCACAAATGTCAATGTTGTCAGATAAATATGTTCAGCCAGTAAGCCACAGGAATAATCCCCTATTTTGAAACTTAAATGGGGCCTACTTCCCTCAAAAAATCCACTGATCATATACCCGAGCAAGTTGCTTTATAAAGGTCTGCCCAAGAATATATTAAACTGGCACATCTGTTCAGAATGTCACAACCAAGTAATTAAGAATTCGTAAACATGACAGATACAAAATTTACCACAAAACTAGTCACTTTTGAATACCACTTCAACAGTAAAATCGTTTGCAAACAGCAATTTCATGACCCATATGTCAAATAAAAACTTCTCCAATCAAATCTCTTACAAGCATATATAGCTCAGGACTATTGTCTGGATTATCAGCATAATCAGCCTATACAGATTCAGGGTCTGTTTTAAGGAAACATGGAAACTGCACATTTGTTACAGGCCTCAGCAATCACACAGACCACCTCTAGATAAAAGTTCTTTAAACTGACATAATCAAACAAGCACGTGCCACCAGCATATATGCACACAAATGGCCGTCAGCTTACACATTTCACACCTATAGAATTATAGTGCATTAGGCCCACATCTTGTAAAAAAACATCTGGAAAAAAACAATTTTAGATTTGCTGAAAACATCTTTTTAGTTGCTTCACTTGTGGCAATTTAATTGAAATATTCAAACAACACTGCCTTATCATAGCATGACTATATGTTTAATTTCATTACAATATTAACATTTCATGAGTAATGTTGACATAACCATAACAGGGGCAACCATTTTATGGACATGGAGCAGTCCCTGACATGCCAACATGACAATCAATTGTGAACCCTTGACTCTGGTGGTGATAAATGAAGAACTGAGCAACTTTAAACGATATTTTCAAATAGCTTGTGACAAGTTTATAGTGGACAGAATGCAACTATTAACATGAAGTCATGCTCTGGAAGTTTTCAGCTGTATTACTTGCAATGAAGGGAGGTGCAACGGAAATTTATCCCCATAGTTTAGTCTAATTTCTTGCAGATATCCAGTAATATCATACAGAGCTAAACCCATCATGCTGCCTGACAGCAATGCAACTTATTGCTAACAGATCAGTTTTTCACCTGTCACTTCAGCACCAACCGACCAAGTCAAAGTGCATTAATGGGAACTGAACCTTCAAGAGGAAATCTCTCATGTCACTAGCGGAACTTAGGGAGGCACTCATTTCAACCTCTTCAACAACTGACCCAGCAGTGAACGAACCTCAAGGTCCTGGACAAATGGTCAGTGCATTGCAGGATTTGCCACTTACTTCCCAATTTAAGTCGGTACCAAATTATACTCCTTGAGAACAGAGGTATGTGCAGGTAAACAACTTGTCCTGGGTCTTTACATGAAGTCCCTTTAGCAGGTTCAAATCTGCAATCGTTAGATTACATGCCAAGCTTGCCATCAATAGCCAGTATCAGAGAATGATGTGCTAGGATCTATCCTGGGTCTTCTTCAGCACTCTGTGAAGGTCAATATTCACATGTGACAGTTATTTCTCCACGACTTTAGTCCATGTGGTCCTAGGTCAATTGCATGGTCTTGTCCAATCTTGTCCAATCTTGTTCACTGTGGCCAAACTGGCTCAGGACCTAGTACAACAGTTGATGTTTAGTTTTTCCTTTAAAAATGCATTTATAACAGACTTCAGCTGTACAAAGCCATCAGGAATATTGATTGCAAAGCATGTTTACCCAGTCGTTATTATGTCGTTTTCTATCCAATAACACCTGGATCAGGTAAAAAAAACAATGGCATGTTTACTGAAGAGAATCAATAGGGCGATGAGCAGTGCACAGATGGGCTGTCTGCTACCTCAAACGCACTCTCTGAGTGGCAGCGATGAATGTGGCCACATGAACGTAGTCACAAGAAGGATGAACACGAACAAATATGAACAAACCACTCGCATCCAAAGAAGATCCAAAACATATCAAACTTCACATTAACTTATTACAATGAAACACAGATACAATTACTCAAGCTGTAAGAAGTCAAGGCAAGAAACTGGCATCTTCAACAGCAAAACGTCTGATGGCACTGAAGAGAATCAGAATACACTCGATCTGATCAGGCCATGAACTGTTGCAGAGGTAAATTGTAATCACCATAATCATAATCTCGAAATTTCAAAAGCGCTACTTAAAAGCTAAGTGCAGGGCACCAGCCTATTCACGAGCACTGCGTCTATTCCGTGGGTTGTCCAAAGTTGCCAGGAGTGCATACGCATACTCTCAACAAATGTCTTGGATCATCTTTGGATGATCCAAGACATTCAGACTTCTTTCAGAATTCAAGAACCAAGTCCGGTTGCCAGGAGATCAGAGAGACGAGGGGAGAGGAGGCTACAGTGGATTGTGTTTAAATCTGGAACAAATATAAATACAACTAACAAAAACCAGTAAAGTGCCCAAAGAGGAGCAGTATAATGTGCTCATGATGATCATGGTATTCATTAGATTCAAAATTATTGCCCACTTCACCTCACCGGCAGTGGATCCATCACCCTGCGAATAAAGATGAAAAATGACGAAAGACCTATGGTTAAAAACAGTACATGTATCTTTAAGGACCTCCTCAGTAGCAATGCATAGCTGAGGCAACAAATGTGGGCTAGATGCAAGTCAGTAAATCACAACCAATGCTTCTACTAGAATCCTGACTTCCTATATGCAATAGAAATAACCCAATCAATCATTCAGGCCAAATTAATTCGGTTTACTTTGTGCCCAGCCCTAGATACCAGAAATTATTGTTTTTATTTTTTTAAATAATAAATTACACTCTCGACAGGTGCTCTAGCATTCCAAGGTGGGTCGTATCTCCAACGGTAGCACTCTTCCCCAAGCTGGAGCGCTGCCTTCAGCCTATATATATATATATATATATACAAATATAGACATATAAATATGTGCGTACATGAGCATTTACAAACTTCTCAAAGGTTCTGCATCCATCATCCAGTCTAATACCTCCAGTTTTCTTTAAGTGATGACACAACTCATTTTGAGATCAGAAATGCTGGATATTGAGAAATCAAAGAATCCTCACAAAGAATCCTGGGTGACCCCAAGCTCTGAAGTTTCAACAAGCATCACGTAGCTGTCTGAACAGAATTTGGTACATATTTCACTGCTGCTCAAAATAATTAATACCAGAGAATTTGTTCAACTGCATCTTTCTAGAACATTAGAATTTCAAAATACAGCCAACAACATTCACTGTACGAAATATACTAGCACAGATTTGCTCACAATGGTCTTTTTAATACACTTGAGGAAGAGCCACCGAAGTTCACCGACAACCTCAGAAGAAACTGAAGTCACTTGGTTTTACTTCTTTCTGAAATTCTGAATGAAAGCCATGAGAGCTAATCACCCCTTCTGCCTCTGAGAGAACAAAAACTCTGCCTTCTGGGATAGCTATGAGTATATCTTAGGGCATTATATTATATTGTAGCATAATGCTAGCTGCAGTATTCTGTAAGTAAAATTTACCAAAGTCGGTGGCACAGCTTTTACATTATGCAACATCAGTAGTATAAACCCAAAGAACTGGAGCCCTGCAGATGATGACCATGACTATGACGATAATATCGACAACCAATAAATTACACACACAACATGAAATTCAACTTTCTTTCTGGTGAGGCCCAAGATATAAGTATTTCAAGCAAACTCTTTGTTAACTCTAGTTCTGAACAGTTCTGTTCAGCAAATTGCCTTTGCGTCAAGTCAGATTTAAAGTTTATCCATTCAACAATACGTCTCCTGCTTTTGGTGAAGTCCAGTCAGTTGAGTAGTGGACTATTACAGTTGCATCAAAGTTTTGTAGATCAGGCCGGACTACACAAGACTACCGCAAGACCATTATGTAGCCGTGCTGTAGCACCTATGAGTTACTTTAAAGGCGCTATACAAGTTTAGTGATACATAAATACATACACCGGTAGATTACAGTATGCACTGTAGATCTTATTCAGTCATTAACCTCCTAAAAATTGACTCGACTTGCAGCAATATTTTAGTAATTGGTGAATTAAATGTCACAAGTTATTAAAATAGGAATAAGATTCCCAGTTCTAAGTGATTATTTGTCAGTGATATCCAACAACAAGAAGATTTAGCTAGTATCATGCACTCTAAACACAGTAATTTCCAGTCATTCATGACTGTTGTGAAGTACTTAAAAGGTGCTATATAAAACGTCCAGATAAATATTTAACTAACTACACAAGCACTAGACTTTACTTGACAACAGTAACAATGATAACCACACACTGATGTATATCGTGGAAAAGTGACAGATGTCAAGCATTTATAATTATCAGATATATGTGAAGCCAACACAATCTGCTTTTGAGAATATTTTAATTTTAAAACACCATTTATCAAGTGTTGCTACTAGTACTGGTGATGTTGGTGTGATTAATACCCTTCCAATTTAACAGACATAAATGTAACATAACTAACTTTTTATGGAGAAATGCTATCTTGTGGAAAAGTGGCTGTTATCTAATAAGATAAGCAACTGTTTATTTCACTCTAGTTCACTTGGTCAGTGCTTTATATCATTTGAGCTGAATGACTTCATCAGTTTTCTTTAAATCATGTTAAGTTTTGCCTTTAAAGGAAAGTCTTAGAAATTTCAACAACAAATGTATACCAGAAAGTATTTGTTAGACAGACAATTTCCGATCATTACTAAGGATGATGACAGACGGATACAGCAGATTGAAAGAAGAAGCTCAGCACCGAGAAGAATGGCGTCATCGAACGTTTGAACCTGCCTGAGGGCAGATAACCAGAAGAAGAAGACTAAGGAAAAAGGTTGCCAATCAAAATAAATTGATGGACAGGCCATAAAATCATGGCTAAAACTGGATGTAGGCCTTTATGATAGCGTAAAAACAAAATTATTCCTGAAAAGTTGTCTTGAAAAATGCTTTGGCTTCTGCAGAGTTGAAAAGAAATATCAGACCCATATTAGACTGATTCACACTAATGATAGTTTGGTGCGACATACACTTTGTCTTATTATCATTCCTGTTTTAGCTCAAAATATAAATCTCTTTTAGACTGATAGAGATCAGATATTAGATACTTTTACACTAAATGTTTCAGAAACTGCTCTTAAAATAACTTACTATCATTCCCAAACCATGCAACATGACATTTAAGAAATATACCCTCAATGCTCCAGATTCAATTTAAAATAAAAATGAATGATTTGACCTTAGATTTTAGACAGTACAGTCATAAAATAGTTGATTGTACAGAACAGTTCGTACAGCTGTATTTTGGTTGTAGCATTGAATTTGGTTTATAATAAAGATTCCTAAACACTCTGCTTTGACAGAAGACCTGAATGGACCATTAACTTGGAAACAATACATATGCACATTACTCTGTTTCCGGATGAAATCGCTTAAGTTTTACTAGTTTATTGCTAATTTATTTCTAGTGGTAAATAAAACTAAGAGGATTGTAGCTTCTTGATTACAGGAGAGAATACAGACTTTTACTTATATATTTTTATATACTTTTTAGAAATGGAACCTGATGTTCACTTCTGCAGTGTGCTTCAAAAAGAGAACTTCAATTACCTATATTAACTGAGAAACTAAAATTATATTCCTAGAATAACATAGTGCTATTAAAAAATTATCACGAAGACAAAGTAAAAACCTGGGCAATGTGTTTCCTACAGATGATGTCATTAACACCTGCTTCCAGTTACTGCAGGCAACTCCATTCAATCAACAACTTCTACGATAACCCAGAATATGAAAACTCTACTTTGATCTAGTTGTTGCAAAGTTGATTTAGAATTAAGCTAATTAGCTTAGGATGACCCTCTGTCTATTTCTCCTTTCTCCTGTCAACTTGATGTACTTGTTTGTCAGTACATTAAACCATTATTATCATAATAAAATGGATGACTAATTTGTGAGCTAGCCTAGAGTTTGATCACATGAGAGACATAGAACCAGGCAGTGTGACAGTTTAATTTGATGGTTTGTGATTTGGATATGTGTAAATTGCTAAAGATAATTATCACATATCAAAAGCTGAACTGGATAAAAAGGGTCCACTAACCTAAAACTCACTGCTTTTTCCTTTTCCTTTTCCTTCATTCTCCTTCTGTTTCACATTACTCTGTCTTCCTGCCCCTTGCAATCCAAACAAGAAACAGTAATTTAGAAACTTTTCCAGATCCTCTCTTTCCCTTTCCTTTTCATCACTGAAATTCCAAACACCATTCTCTGCAACCTACAACCTCGTATGTCCTTTGGATTGCAACCTAATAATAAGCTGGCTCCTCCACAATTTGGCTCTGTAGAAATCTGAAGCTTATCATCACTTTGTTTGTCTTGCAAATGGATTGACCAACAAGAATGAATTTGTAGCATTATCAATTACCTAGTGGTAGCAGCTAATACCTCTGCTAACCATGCTAGCTAATGTTTTAGTCACTTGGTAATCATAATCGTATGTGTAAACACCTCTACGTAGATGACAGATGATGATATTTTAGAATAGGATGATTGTTGCATAACGGTTGGTCTCTAAAGTGGTCAATAAGGATCAAGGCAAACAAAAAAAGCAATTTGTTGTAGTGCATGGAGTAAAGCATAACATACAGAGCTCCATTTTGAGAAATTTATGAAGATACTCTTGTCTGAGTGCTCACTGAAAACAGCCTCTAATTTTTTTCAAACAGTAGATGAAGGATTGTGCTTAACTGCCTCATAACTAAATTCACAGATTACTAAAAGGCTACAGATAAAATTAAATAAATAAATTATTAACAGATGATCATTCATCGCAAGATGTGCGAAAATAACAACTGACACGGAACAAGAAGCAAAACAATACAGCTGAAATTTGGCAATGCCCCTTAAAAAGTTCAGAGAAGTGCACAAATTCAATCGTAGTTGTAAAAGCCCAAAGCATTTAGCATTACATTTGTAAAGTTGTAAACCATTTATTACCGTAATTGTAATTTAAAATTTATATAGCACCACTTCAAGATAGACTAAATAAGTAAATAAGTCTTAGCAAGAAAACATTTAAAAGAATGGGTGTGGGTGACAGACTGCATCAAGGCTTTGTTTTCTGCTATGTGATCTAAAGTATTGTAATTTTAATTATAATCGCAACTTTATATGGTGCCATTAGACGAGAAACTCATCAGAAGTGCTGCTTCTGCCCTAACAACAAATAACCACGGTCAAATAGTTTTCAAGCACTTACAGAATCAGGTACAGATACATTCATTCACATCTCAGATTCAGATTTATTGGCTCTGCACACATTAAGAGTGCTTAAATTTAATAAAGTACAAAAAATAGACACAGATGCTGAAAAATCCATATGCAAATAGTTTGCTGAGGAAATGAAAAAAGAAAAATTACCAATTATTCAAACAGTTGTACAAAAATTGGAAATTTAGTCATTTTAGTCGAAGATGACTGATTGAATGAGGCTCACATTCAATGAAGTCATACACAAATAGATGGTAAAATAACTACTATGCTACTGTTACAAGTCATCTGAGGCCTGTACACTCTTGGTAAATGACATAGAGTCTTTGCCCAGTTGTCCCATTTTATTGCCATGCAGTTACATTTTTTATCATTTGGGTTCGACATGTCTACCAGTACTGTTACATTCTGTACACATCTATATAAAACAGTTTATTCTCATTTGTCTGATTACGATTACTGTTACATTTTGTACTCACGTCATTTTGTAATACTGCTACATTTTGTTTCCCTCTGCAGATCTGCATAAAATGCAGCCTAAGTTTATCTGTCCAGATATTATTACTGTTACATTTTACATTTTGTATTACCATTAGGCCAACAGTCTGTATTACTGCTACATTTTGTATTTCTCTGCCAATCTATATAAAATGAAGCTTATGATTTTTCTGGATATGACTACTTTCACATGTTTGTATTAATTTTACAATTTGTGTCGCTCAGCCCAACTGCATAAAACAGAGCTTACACTTATTTGTCTAAGTGATTTGACTTTATTGGCATTCTGATTATGACTAAGCACCTGATCAACTTTACCAGCAAACTGCTTCTCCAAATCTTGTTTGCAATGGCTAACCCTGAACAAACTGGATATTCAAAATGAACGACTTACTCCAAGATGTGCTATGTAAATATTTAATATAATACACTAGCACAACAACAGGTGCTTAATTTGAATGGGCCAAAGTCTTAAATATCTTCCGTACATTTCGACTGTAACACGCATGAATTACTAGAGATGATTCTTTGATTACTTACGGGTTTCCTCGATTTGGCTAATTTCGATCTTTGACTCTTGAAAATGATTTTCAATCGCTTTTAAAGTCAAAAACATGACAAGCCATCCTATCGTAAACAGTGACCGACAAGTCAGTCTTTTTCGGAAGCGATAAGCCATGGCTTAAAATCCCGTAGAAACGAAAACCGAAGACAACGCTGATATATTTAGTGATGGATTCATTTGACGAAGTCCTGCTACTGTTTATGTTTTAACGAATACGATGCCGGGACCTGTGAGCCACTACACTTTGCAATAAACAACGCTCCGACGACTCTTTTCCCTGTTCCATGCACCGGTACAGAATATGTCCATACGATGATAATCAGTAGTTTCTGTAGTTAAGTAAATAATAATCATCGACTGTCATATACAAGTCGACAGCTGTCTCGATCACTCCTTCCTAAGGGTCAATCACAGATCAGAGGCGCAGCGTGAGTGCTCACTGACGGCATGTCGGCAACGCTGGCTGTCATGGCTCCGATCATTTTGACCGCACAACACAGAAAAACAGGCCCAGTTTTATGTGATTCGCACTACAGAACATTATGCTCTATTCAGAACATTATACTTTCTACACGTAAGATCGATTCTTTTAGCTCCTGCTTACAAATAGTGCGGGGAACATATCCGAGTATTTTTTTTTGAAGAGGCACTTTATGAATTTAGTAGTTTATTAATGCCACATTATGGTGTGGCATGAGTGACAGGAGGCCTATTATTATTATTTCTGCATTTATTAGGCGCCACTATATAATGACTTATCATCAATCGATGGAGCCGGGCAATTGTCAGTTGAGGACTTGCCGGAGGTCCCTACACGTTAACCGTCTCAGAGGACGCTCGAATCCGTACCCTCCGCGTTACAAGCCGAGCACTCTATCCAATATGCTACCGTGCCCCACATATTTTTCTTGAAGAGGCACTTTATGAATTTAGTAGTTTACTAATACCATGTTATGATATGGCATGAGTGAGAGGAGGACTAGTGCCTATATAACCCAATACTGTGACTCTACTGCTAGAATATTCAGCTGTACTGAATGTTTACTAAATAATTTAATAGGCCCAGTTATATGCGCCAAATTAATAGGCCTATATTGTCTTGAAACTGCACGCCATAAAGGAATCTGCCCTAACTGGGTGAATTGCTTCGGTGGTCCCACACTGAGCCCATAACTGGCCACAAGTTGTCACCAGCAGCACAATGCTGTTGGCCCAATAATGCGGCTATCTGGATATCTCGACGGACTGACCTCTTGGAAATTAGGGTCCGTCCCATTGAAAAGCAACTACAGGACTAGATTTTTGAGAACCATCATTTGCTCGCTACAACAAAGATCTTAGAGTACAACAATAAATATCGTCACGTCGATGAGAATATCATTTTTGCCAACCATTATTGGAAACACATTAGTAGGCTATTCGTTTGGCGTTACAACAACATTTGTCTTCAGAAAAGTCAAACTTGAGGTGGACAGCAAAACGATTTTGTATCATAATTAGGCTTTGTAATAATAGTAACAAAACTCAGTTTTATGCGATCAGCAGAAAGGATTAAATATGTTTTGTTACACTAGCGCTCCCTAGCGAATTCAGCTACAAGAAAGTGAGTAATGCATATGTTAACATTATGCCCATAAGCTGAGCGAGGAACCTTAGAACCGTAGAGTGACCGTACACTTTCCGTGACAATATTAGAAGACGCAAATGATCACGTTTTAGCGTCGTAAGCTTATGTAGCTGTGCAGTAAGGCGCATGTGGCATAGTCAAACGTGCATATCAATCCTACATTCAAATTAAATGCGCTGGAACATAGGAACTAATGAAACCATTTAGGTTAATTTTCAAACTGAGAAAGAAACACTGTCATTGCGTAGATAAATGTAAATTTACTTTGCTGCCTGTTTTTGGCAGATACAGGCGATAGGTGCATTTATCTCAACGTGAGGATCAAACGAAAATCTATATGGGGTGTCTGTATGCAAACTGCCGACTGTGCGCAGACCAGAAGAAGACTCGGGTCATGAATAATAATCATTAGAAACTTCTAATGCGCCGGTGTGTAATGCACAAGGCATCAACGGAATAGCCAGCCGAAAAAGCAGTCTGGTATGGAAATGCAGTGCCAGCACTATCCATGTAATGAATCCACCAGAATCCACTGCAGACCACCTTTACCATACAAGCCATAAAGACTGTTCAAAGTGCAAAAGGTAGAAATTAAAATTTTAGAGAGCCTCTGCGGTTCTAATTTCACATTTAAATACGAACTATAGGTTTAGGCAAGTTATCATATGCTTCTTTGCCGGACACTTTGAACTTTGAATTGGCAGTTTTGATCTGCGTCATATATACAATATATTACGCAGTGCTAAAAAAATAAGTGAATGACATAAACTGAAATAAAGAGTTCTGTTAAATGCTTTATTTGACTTGAAACTGAGGCAACAAAACATTGTTCTCCTGCACAGTCTTCTGAAGCAGATCTAATAATAATAATAATAATAATAATAATAATAATAATAATAATAATAAGCAACTTCTGATGCGCCGGTGTCTAATGCACAAGGCATCAACCGATGGCACACCAAAACCAAGCCACAATCAGGTCGATATCCAGAAGGTAAGTCTGCACGACCCATGATCTATGAGTGACAATGTGGCATTAAGGCTATGTACTATCATGTCAAGCAGTGTGAACACATTGGGTTTTCACAATTGTATTTCTAGTGTGAACCTTGGTGCTTGTGAAGTTTACAATCATTTTGAACTATGTAACAATTAAGGAAAGGGTTGAAATTCCATTTACATACATCCACACAATCACACACAGCCAGGTGCACATGTGCCTGTTTGAAAGTAATATAGTACACTGAAGGATAAGTTAAGGCATCAAAAAGTGTGACATTAGGTGACATGCAACTACCTGGTGTTTAAAGACCAGTGATTCATTCTGGCAAGAATCAGAAACAACAGTCTTCCTGCCTCTCCTACTTCGTCAAACAGATGCGAAAGCTGCACACAAAGAAGACAAAAGATTTCATGTCGTAATGGTAATCGTAATCCCAAGATTTCTACAGCGCCCAACGAAAGCCACGCCGAGGGGACCAGCTTATTCACAGGCGCTCAGTCAAAACAAAATCGATAGGCAAAAGGGTTCGGTTCCGGGTCAAGATCCAAGAGTCAGGCAGAGAGAGTCTGTGGCAGAAAAGTTGAGGCTGCATCTCAGTACCTCAGTGGTGCAGCAGTCGATTCTCTTGAGTGTCAGGTAAGGTGCTCTAGTAAGAAGCCAAGAAGAAAACACTGGATGGTTGGAGTTTAACCTAGTTGAATTAAAGGTGTGGGAATGAAAAAGGCATAGAAAAAGTTTACAGAAGACATGAGAGAGTTTAATGAATAAAACTTACTTAAGCAAAAAGAACTGAATAAAACAGTAGGCATGAGATGCAAAAAAAACTTGAAAATAGAGAAGGGCAGAGGTACTTTGCATTAGCACAGAACAGGTCTTTCACTCAAAACTGATTTTCTTCTTCCGCTTATCGCTATTTCTGCCCCAATTCCAAACACTATCAACCGTAGCCGTCTGTCTCCGTGCCTGCCTGCCTACCTGTCTGTCTGTCTGCCTGCCTGACTCGGATCTTGACCTGGAACCGAACCCCTTCTGTCTATCAAATTTGTTTTGACTGAGCGCCTGTGAATAAGATTTTCCTGCGACTTAGCTGTCGTTGGACGCTGTAGAAATCTCGAGTTTACGATTGCTGGTCGCCACCGGCGCTACGATACATAGGCGCCTCAATGCGTTACGCGTGCTTCAATAAGGAGTTTCCAGTGTTAATAAAGGTCCTAGGTTGGTCTGTTATTATATCTATGGTCGGCTATTGGTGTATCTAAGGTCTTTGGTTAAAGATGGCGGAGGGCATGCAGAAGCGTTTGCAAGGCGAATTAGAAAAGTTGAAAGCCGTCCAGAAAGGTAAAACTAAACGAAAATTGTTTTGTTTTAAATGAAGCAAAACGGGCATGAATACGATTAAATGAAATTAGAGATTTACGGTTAACTGTTTAGTATGGATTACTCTTGGCGATTTCCCTGATGTTCTACCGAATACTGATAGGCTACGTTTTTGGACCTCTTCCAATCAGGGCGTAACATCAGCAGCCTGAAGCGCAAAAGGCTACTTATTGTTTTAGCGTCTCAAATTATTGACACGAGTGTCGGTAACGCTTTAACTTTCCAAATTAAAAATAAATATGTACCTTTACTGAATTAGTGTACTAATATTGTTTTAGGATACGCAAAGCAACCTGACAAGAGAAATTATGATTTAAAATGTAATATTTCACACAGCAAATTACAACGGATCAAATATAATATCCACCGAAAGTTGTGGTCTTTTGAGCATTGATGTCTATTAACAGTAACTACAAAAAGAGTTCAGTGCTTATGCGTGGGAAACTGAAAAAATAAGTGTGAACATGTGAATTAATGACAGCCTGAAAAAATTGCTAGAATGAGTAATGATGCAGATATAGAGACTTTGATCTGCAGAAGAGGTGTTTTCAGTTTTGAGTGGAAGACCTGCGCAGATATTGCAAGGGGTGAAGTGATTGTGAGTTTTATGATGGATCAGATAATTGTCATAATTCTGGCAGGAGTTTAAAGTGTTGTTCACTGTATATGAGCGAATACATGGCTAGAATAAATCTAATAGTTTTAGCATGTTATGTTGTTTGCAGATTACCAGAAATGTGTAACAGCAAGGCAACAACTTGATTCGCAGCTAAAAGAGAATACAATTGTACTTGAGGTAAAACTTTAATCATTTTGATGTCAGATATGTGGTCCTTTCCACATTAAAAGTTGTGGGCTTTTTGCTTGAACTTTACTGGGTGTGACTTGAACAGAGAAATAACTTACATAAGACAGTACTTTTTTCTCTTTTTCAAAAATGAAGAACCAATGTTTAGAAAATTTAGCATTACAGCAGAATGATATCAAATTGCACTGAGTTATAGTGGAATTTCTGTTGTGTTCACAAAATAAATGTTGGTTGCTATTTTATTTTTAAGTGGATGAAATTCTTTGTCACCATTCTTTGATGCTGGTCATATGATAAATTTGATCAAGTATTAGTAATGACGGTGTACGGATGATTGTAATTTCTTTACAAATATATTTGTATTAATAGAATTGCTTATCCACTCACTATCATAATGGTACAAGGCATCAGTCGATAGTCGCTTAGAGTGAAATTGTTATCAAAATTATAATCCATTGGAGAAGGCAAGTCAGAGAAAAAAGACGCTAGGCTTTGGTGGATTAGCAAGTTGAAACAGGTGAGCCTTAAATTTAGATCTGAATGGCATCACAGAACTGACAAGAACGAGTAGAACTTGGCAGCGAATTTCAGAGCCATGGACCAGCAGCCGAGAATGCTTGTGAACCTAACACTGTAAACACTAACCCACTCTAACCTGTTACGGGGGACAACACTGTCCACTTATCGAGTACATTTGTTTGCGTGACAGTTGTGCTTGGAACAGGGATAGGTTGGTTGATTTAAATTTAGTACTTTGTGAACTATAAGACACATTTTAAACTGGTTTCATTGCTTGATGGGTAACCAGTGTAAGGAATGCAACATTGGTGTAATATGCTGACATTTATGTGTTTTTGTTATGGCTGTGGCCTGAGAGTTTTGAACCATTTGTAGTTGTGCTTATCTCACTTTGTGATGCCAATGAGAAGTTAGTTACAGTAGTCAAGCCTACTGGAAATCCATGCATTATCTAGTTGAATTAAGACAGTATAAGGCAAACGAGATCTGATTCTTCGAATATCCTGTATATAATATTGAGCTGAATTGCATATGGTGCCAACATGATTAAAACATGAAACAGTAGAGTCAAATATTATGCCTAGACTGCATGTGCAGTCAGTGCAATTGACAAGCAAGCCGCCCAACTGGATAAACATAAGGTAATCAAATCTACTGAGTTGTTGGCTTGTACCTGGAAGAAGGATTCAGAAGAAGTTTATTACTAGCTGGCCAAAGACTGAACATCACTAAAAACCAAAGCAAGTAGCTGCAGAGTAGGATGAGACGTGCAACTGATGAATGAGACAAATAGCTCAATATTATCAGCATACAGGCAGTAGTCAAGAGAGCTGTCAGTAAGTAGTGAACTGAGTGGAGTCATGTAAAATGTGAACAGGATCGGGCCCAGTACAGAACCTTGTGGAACGCCACAATTCAAGACAGTAGGTGCAAAGGTGAGTTGTTGATATGGACTGATTGAGAACAGGGGTGCAGATAAGATACAGACAAACAGAGAGCAGGACTAGAAAGTCCAAACCAGTGTACAAGGCAATGAAGAACCACATAACTTAAATGTAACACTTAACATGTGTATAATTGCAGATTACCATGTCTTGCTTAATTGTTTTTAGGAGCTGAAACGACTAGAAGCAGATGCCACTGTTTACAAGATGATTGGCCAGGTCTTAGTAAAACAGGATCTTGAAGAGTCCAAACAGAATGTCGAGAAAAGAATTGACTATATCAGTAAAGAAATGTAAGTACATATAAAAGTAGTTTGAATTATTTGATATTATCATGAGATGCGTACATATTTTAATAGAATATTTATATTGACTGTTTGGCTTGCTAGCCTTGAGCCTTTACAACAGCAGGCATATGGCAAGTGTATTGAAGAACAAATATAAAGGAGCTGTCTAAACTAATTTGTGATTTTTCCTGAAATGGGTTTAACTCTGCTTATGTTAATTAACACTTGTGGCTGGATTGTATTAAGTAATATTTGATATTCGGTTTTAAGAAGGTTTGCCTAATCAGCTGGAGGTGATCTGAATTGGAAGTCTAACTGAAACTGTTTGTTTTGATGACAGTAAGCGACATGAAGGTACAATTAAAGATTTGGAAAAGAAGCAGGAGGGGCATCGTGAGACAATGGCTAAACTTCAGTCTGCATTTCAGCAACAACAAGTGAAGGCTGCAGCTAAGGCTTGATTAGATAACAGAAGTAAAATGTTTGTGACATTTAACAAGTGATGACTTCATTTTGGTTTTCTCAGATCCACCAGCACATGGAAAGTCTCGCACCTCAAATGTGTCATGTTGTGTGTGCATAACTATCGTTTTTAATTAATTTTAAGAAATAAAATATGAGCTCAACTTCAGAACTCTACAGATGTTTGCAATATAGTATTGTTGTTTATACTTCTCCTGTTGAACCTTGGAGAATTTCTTCTTCACAAGTGACAATGAGAATTTTATGGCAGCGATGGAATTACGTAATTCATAAGGGCTGAATGAATTGTTATTTATACAATACAATACAACTGAGATGATAATTACCCTATTACACAGTTCAGAAATACCAGCGTACATTGAAGCTGGGCAGTGGGAAACATTAAGAACCATAACCAGACTAGAAGAAGTTAGTTTTCAGCTTAGAGTAAAATATAGTCTCTGGGAGAGTCACGAATATGAGGAGGTAGAGTTCCAAGTGGTAGGATCAGCTAATGTAACTGAGCGCCAGTCAAAGACGAGACATGTACTGAGAACAACACATTTTCCAGACTGTACTTAAAGTGATAGCTAAGTACCAAAATTTAGATACGGACATCTGCATTGGGCAAAATCCCTCCCTCCCTGCTCTGTGGACGTCCTTTATGGATGACCTCAATTTAGATTTAATGCTTTTCTTGTTTGTGATGGGGAATCCATGAATGGGGCATACAACAAATCACTCTGGTCACGACCAGTTTGTGCCTTTCATGGGCAAAAACTAATAACACTAAATTGCATGCTACTTACAGCAATATGACAAGTTTTTACATGCTACTTATAGAAAACGTTTATCCAGGATCTGTCAGATGTGTGGAAATATAACAGTAAACCAATAGCATGAAATGTTTTTAACACCCGGCCAACCACAATAGTTAAAATCAGTCATTATTCCACAGACTTATTATTCTGCAAGTTAATCTCTGATTGTCTTTCCCTATTCATACCTAGTACTAAATCTGTTGGAGAATGGGCTTTTCGGTTGCTGGACCAAAATTTGGGAACTCCCTCCCTGCATCTGTTTGTTCTGCTCCGTCGCTTCTGTCATTTCGTTTTCAACTTGAAACTTGCCTTGTTCAAATGGCTTATCCACCATAGACTGCCTTTCTGTCTTGTTGACTGACTTGAGTGTGTCTTGGCTTTTCTGCGCCATCGGTTGATGCCTTGTGCATTAGACACCGACGCATTAGAAGTTACCGATTATTGTCCAAAGTTGCGTGTGATGCCAAGGGCCATTGAAGTGTGAACATTGTCGTCAGCTATCTAAGGTACTTGAGAAGCTTTTACTGATTATAGTAAGTAGTGGTGGGTCGGTTTAACCGATATCGCTATATACTGTACTAGATAAATCGACACAGATAGGCCTACTTTTTGTTCCATTACACGCGTCCCGTTACTGGAAAATCATAGTAGCGCACCATCTCTATGCTAGAGTTATTAGGCCTAAATGTCCATCCTATCGTTTAAGTAATCTCAAGACTTCTACTGCGCCCAACGAAAGCTAAGTCGCGGGAACCAACCAGCTTGTTAGGCACTACGTGTTACATAGCGGATCAGTGTTTTCTATCGCCAAATTTGCCGTACGATGAATAAACCAAGTACGTGTTGGGCAACTATTCCGTTGTGTGTTGCACTGTAGTACGAAGGCTATTAAACATGAAACTTCAAGAAGTTGTTTCATTCCATTAGGGGGATCATGTACAGAGCTGCAGACATTTTAAGAACTGATAACGCATTTAGTTGAACACAAACTACACGTACAGTTTTAATTTTTAACACAGTTATGATACAAAAACAGCAGTGTACAGTTACAGAACAGTATAGTTGCTAGGAATTTTTAAATGCTTGGAAATTTCTGGCTAAAGAAGGAGGGGCGAAATTCTGAACCACGTGATCACAGTTATTAATTACTGGTGTAAAGCTTACATTTCCATGGCCATTTTCTATGGTACACTTTTCAGCGTGATGTTAGGGCATAAACGGTGAGGTTTCTTTTAGTGCCGGATTACATTGCGCTTGAGCTTTGTAAAGTGGCTTGCTCGTTTGCCACCTCTGTTCAGAATTTTAATTAAGAAAAATTATAACTTAGTTCTGCGACAGCTGCGGTAAAAGATTTTAATAAAATCTTTGGTAGTGGGCATGTAGAATTATAGCGCTATATAATTCTTCGACCAATTATACCCACTAATTTCATGAAGCGCAATAATTTGCACGAGAACGTGGTGCGAAATGGTAAGTTGATAATATTTTAAAGTTTTGGTATCGGATTACAGTTGAATATATACACTTTTAAGTTTTATTAAGTTTAATTTAATTTTATGTGAGGAACTGTATATCTACAACTGGCTTAATTAGTGGACCGTATTAATGAGGCCTACCTTGTATTCGTGTTCTGTACAGTATGCGCTCAGTTTTAAGTGTAGCTTTTTCTGTGTCCCATAATAATAAAATTACGAGAGCATCTGTCAAGTGCAATGGTTTCAGCCTATGTTGTTTGTAATTATGGACGACGCCTTTAGTGGAGAGTTGTAAGACTGATTTTTCGACCCCGTCTCCTCGTAATCTATTTTGTTTCCATCACACTAGCTGGCCTGATTAATAGCCCATAGGTTAAAGCGTACGTCAAGCCGTCTCTGTGCGAGAAGAGGCCGGTTCGCAAACCGATAGTGACTATTTTAGAGATTTTAATCTCGGGCTAGCACGGTCCGTATACGTGGACCATTCAAACGGGCAGCAGTGGTGAAGGATCTCACCCGATCAATTCATTGCAAAATGAGCAGGGTCGAGGCCATACGGTCGCTATATAAAGCACTGTACTTATACATTTCCTCGTGTGCCCAATCATATTGCAAGGGCTTCAGTTGATGCGTTCCGGCCAAAAAATAATAAATCTAAGATGGTGAGATGGATCTACTGGTTGAGTTGACATGGAATGACCCGAAACATATTCTTAATGTTAAGTTCCATTAGCTGTCTAGGCATCTTTGAGAGATTCTTTAAAAGCACAATGTAAATGCTCAGATAAAATGCATACAGTACTAGGATATCTCTGCATTTCTGCAAAAAGCTAGTGCTATTAATGCATCCTTGAGCTTGTCTGAATAAGCCAGAAAATCTTAATTAAATGAAATCATAGCAGTACTAGTCAGACACTGGTATAATGGTAGACACCAATGCACAGATGTTAGACTGTAAAACACACTGAGAGACCTGGAAGTTTTTCTGATGCAGAAACATCTGCTTAATTATTTAGCATAATCTTTGATTGTGTTTTGGTATTTGAATCTGAAAGTTTGCAAATAAAATGCTAATTAGGTAAAGGTGCCTATAAATAAAATGCTACTCGCAGAAGCCAGTAAAATTATCAGTGAAAGGAAACTTATTCGTCTAGGGATTTAGGATGAATTTGAAATACACTGGGAACTCTTAATGCTGTCTTTGGGAGCCACGCTTTGTAGTGAGGCGGTTTATTTTATTATGAGTTTATTTTCTGTAGTTGAGTAGAGTTTGGGATCCATGGACCTGACTGTCTTATATCAGGTTTGCCCTATAATTAAGCACGGAATAATGAGTATCTGATATAGTTATTTATATTGACATTTTTCTGCTCTGAGTTGTCTCAAGTGACATGTCTTGATTGTTTTTGTGCATGGGTTATTGGTGGGATGCATGTATGAATGTGAAGCATAGCCTTGCTACAAGTCTGCAGATCTGACTTTCACTAGCTCTATCACAGGAATGCAAGCCAGTCCAGTTTTTAATCAGCTTGTAATTGAGGACATTGTCAGACATGGATTCAGCTTGTTTTTGTTGCTGCATTGTTTTCTAACTGGTTTATCTGTTTGCAGGCAACAGGGTCAGATCAGTTGATTGGCTGTCTGTTGGTTGCAGTGGCCGCCCTGGTGTTTACTTACTACACTCTCTGGGTTGTAGTTCTTGTAAGTACCTGCATATGTATAATCATAATCACAATTACAAGATGCAGTCTGCTTGATTTTGCTGCATGTCCAACTGAGGTTTTAGATTTCAACTGATGAACAACACACTGGCTAAAATAATCCAATAACTTTGTAGTTCTAGCATCTAATAGAACATGTATGGCACTGGATCTGCTGAACCAATTATTCAAAACACTTCACAGTAATTCACTTGTTACAGAGGTGGAAAGAGATATTCTAGGTTTGAAGGTGTTTCCATACAAAACATGTCTTGTGTGACTTGAATCGTAAGTACAGAATGCGTTTACGAAGCTGGGAATGGTAGCTGCACTTCAGCACACAAAAATGTCAATAACTAGTGTTTACAACTCAAGTTCATAACGAATATAGCCCAATGGAGGACACAGTGACAGTCCTTTAAGCCAACCGAAAAGTAGGC
Source organism: Norana najaformis (assembly GCA_964023275.1). Lineage (NCBI taxonomy): Eukaryota > Metazoa > Annelida > Clitellata > Crassiclitellata > Hormogastridae > Norana > Norana najaformis. Next base: position 20,126,705 of record OZ029913.1, on the reverse strand, counting down.
AGCCATGTTCAGTTCTGATGTTTGTGAGTATGCGATGATCTAGTAGGTAGCATGCTTGGTTGCATATGTGACTTTACCTGGGGAGTCCAGTACTGGGATGACAAGCGCTGAAGGCGCAAAGCCCCTAATGACTAGGGAATCCCAGGAAGCATTGTTAGGCCCCCAGTGGAGCCTGGGGATCTGCCCCAGAAGCCAATGCATTTTAAAGCATTTGGCATGAAATTGAGCACATATGAGATACATGTTTGTGCAACTTTACTTTGATGAAAATTGATGGGGTGTGAGTGCCAAATACACGAACCCCCTAATGACTAGGGCGGCTGGGGAGTGTTGTAAGCTTCCCAGCGGGATCCGGCAAGGAAGCCAGAAGCTGATGCATATTGAAGCATTTAATATAAAATTGAACACATTTGGCTACATGTTTCTGCAACTTTTTAGCCAGAGAGTCCAGTACCAGGCAGACCACGAGTGCCAAAGTTGCAAAACCCCGAACGAAAAGGGATCTGGGGAGCGTCATAAGCTCCCAGTGGGGCCCAGGAAAAACCCTGGAGGCAAACACATTTTGCCAAACTAAAACAAGCCACAAATCGCATAAATGAAATCGGCCTAGAAAATACTTAATTGTGTGATGCTTGTATAGATCAACAGAGCAAAGTCGAGTCACCGGTAGGTGGAGTACACCTAAAAATCTCATTGGATCTACGTAAATCCTAGAGTTGATGGTCTTTGTCTTGGGAGTCTCCAGCTAGGGATGCCACTGAGCATGCTGGACTTTCTTTGCTAAGATCAGGGATTCAAATCCCACCAGGGCAGAAAAATGAGTACACTCTCCATATGTTGTGTCATCATGACAGGATGATCCATTTTAGCAAGCTTTAGTACTTGTCACAGTGACTCTTCATCATATGATATCAGATAGCATAAAACCCCTTCATATAATATATACATACCAAAATATATACATACATGTATATACTTATCAAAACCATATATATATATATATATATATATATATATATATATATATATATATATATATATATATATATTCCAAGATATGTATTTGCCTACATATATCTTCTAATCAAAACCAGTATATTTTACTTGTTTTGAAGATTGGTTCTCTTACCCATCTGTCCTCGCCCAGGTTAAGAATGTCTGTTGCTTTGAAGGTGACCTTAGGTCACACTTACCCACTCTTGATTAAATATTGTGTATGGATGCTGGTAGAGTGAGCATGGACAGAGATGACATAGTCTGTACATACTTGGTATGTAGCAGGGAACCAGCTGCTAATTTTGGTATGTATAGCAGGGAACCAGCTATGATCTTCTGCCTTTTCATTGTCAGCTAAAAGATTTCTGCTGAAATCCCTTCAACAAGATCATAATTCATTGACTAAGTTTTGTGTTTTTGTGACTGTTTCAGCCATTTGTTGAGGATGATCATGTAGTACAGAATCTCTTCTTGCCAAGGATTTATGCCATTCTGTTGCCTGTCGTTGCTGGTGTTGTTGTGCTCGTTGGCCTTGGTAATTGTTGGTTGTCTGGCTAAATATTGTTAATTAAGGTCAAGTAAATGATATAAGGAGAAAAAGTACTAGATTTGGCAAATGACCAAATAGAACAAAGGTCATTATTTTACTCACACCCATTGCCACCAAATGGCTGGCCAGTGTCTCTAGCATGGTGGTGGTGGTGGTGGTTGGTGGTGGTGGTGGTGGTGGTGGTGGTGGTGGTGGTGGTGGTGGTGGTGGTGGTGGTGGTGGTGGTGGTGGTGGTGGTGGTGGTGGTGGTGGTGGTGGTGGTGGTGGTGGTGGTGGTGGTGGTGGTGGTGGTGGTGGTAACTGTGTAGAATTTAAGGATTTCAACAATAAGGGCTAATCCAGGCTTTCAGTTTGGGAAAGTGGCTGTAATGGTCTAATTAAACCATAGTGACACCACGCATCCGTCAAAGACCACTTTAATTTGGCCATTGGGTTTAGCTGGTTGCCGCCCTCAAAATACCCTACATAGGAATTGAATGCTGAATGCATCAGTATTGTTGTAACTTCTGCACTTCCCGTAGCAATGAAGATCGAGAATACTGCAATGGTCTATAATGCCTTAGTGTGATGTTGTATCATGTGGGTGGCGGAAATTACTGATTCTTCCCATCAGTTGGGTTAGATAAGAAAAAAATGATGGATAGGAGGACTGAATGCATGGCTGTGCGTTGACTATGTTGGCCAAATTCACTGCACTAGGAAGATAGCAGCCAACAGATTGTTATTGTTACATCTGCCTGCCAAATCATGTCATCACTTTATTTGAGGATCAACTGTGCCTGATGCTGTCAACCAACGTGTCATATGTCAAAGATCTCTCTCTGTCAGTCTTTCTCTCTGTCTGTATCTCTTTCTGTCTGTCTGTATTAGGTATCTGATTATAATATTATATATATATATATATAATGTGTAAGTTTTTTTAAAATTATTAATACTACTACTATGATACTATCTAACTGTTTTTGCAGTGCAGCTGCTGACATTTGCGCCATGTGTGGCGGCAGTTGGGAATAGTTGTACAGAACCCTAGAAGTGTTCATGTATAGCATCCTTTTCGGCCTTGGCCATGCTAAGGCGCTATATAAATCGTCTTTTGTTGTAGGATTGTTCATTTTGTCCGTATTGTTGAAAAGCCAAAGAAAGTCACAACAGAAGAAATCCAACTGACTTACTTAGAATAACTCTTTATTATCTGTGAGATAGACAAGAGTCTAATTTAAACTATACCGCACTGTGTGATAAACGATGTTTTAACGTTATTACATTATATGACAGAAATTCCAAGAATTCAAAATACTTTTATTCCATAGTTTCTAGGAATGTTGTTTACATGTATCTCTAACCTTGCCTAAGATGAAGCATTTTATAAGTTTTTACTTTCTGTTTAACTTCTGATATCAGGTGATTGTCAGGCTTTAGGCGAAACCTTGAAATAATGGTGAAGCCTTGATTAGGATTTATTAATGTTAGAGGCAGGACAGGTGGCAAATCCAGGCCCTGTAAGGTGAGTCGTGGTGCATTTGATGAAAGCATTCGTCAGCTTTGATTTCTGTGGAAAGTGAAGAAGCTACTAGTAGACGTTTAGTGTTAAGTCAATCAGGTGAAACCTTTCCACAAAATCCAGGATGTGTTTGTCCATGGGTCACTAAAACGCCAGACACCACGTAACACCGATTTTTAAAGCCTGTTACTGACGACGGTTTCCTCAGCATATTCATTAGATAATTGCGTCTTGCTGGTAATCTCTTCAAAGTTATTCACCTTATATTCGCCAACTATTCTATCTACTCGTCTCTTCCTCCGTTTTAAATTCTGCAGCTGTTAAGATCCCCTATATTATAGACTAACAGTTAAAATCTGTTTACTGTCTAACGCTAGTATCGGCATTTGATTTTGTACATCATTTATTATTTATTATTGGCCTCTTGTGCGTGCCGACATTTGACATTGTAAAGCACCTTTGAAGTAGCTTGCTAATGACGATGCTGTGTAAATTGTAGTGATTACAGTTACAACCGCTGCTTAATCTGCGTTTGCACAAAATGTTTGCAACAAACTATCGAGACCTCCCAATTCACTTCCACTTTCATCTCCTTCCACTCGTTTCATGGTGGAAAATCAAAATGAATATGGGGACACGACCTTTGACGGGCAGAGTCTGAAAATGGCCTTTAATGTTCGCCTAATGAGTAACTGCTCTCCTCTCATCTGACCCAATCGGCTGTCGTCCTTTTGCAGGATCTGGGCCCCATCAATCGCTACAGGCCATTCCTCATTCCATCTCTACTTGCTGTTCATCCGTCGATCTGCTTGTGGAATTCGCCAAGCAGAGTACAAAGATTTATATCACGTTTAATAAATATTAATAAACTTTACCTAGAGCCGTGCATGTATGCTGCACGTATCGTGCGTGTATGGATCCCTCTCTCTCTCCCTCCCTCCCTCCCTCTCTCTCTCCCTCCCTCTCTCCCTCCCTCCCTCCCTCTCCCTCCCTCCCTCCCTCTCTCTCCCTCCCTCCCTCCCTCTCTCTCTCCTCTCTCTCTCTCTCTCTCTCTCTCTCTCTCTCTCTCTCTCTCTCTCTCTCTCTCTCTCTCTCTATATATATATATATATATATGTATATGTATATATATACATTTATTTGTATGTATGTAGGGGACAGGCTATGTGATATATGTCTTGGGAGCATAGATATATGGGTAGATATATACTTTATATATGCTTATATATAAAGGCTATTTTCACACATGCAACATAGTGGGTACATATATACTAGGCTTATATTCACACATGATATTTAAAAATTTTCTGCCTAATAATAGCAGGTCTGAGTGTAATCGAAATACTCATACATACTATATGTATTATATATATATATGTATATATGTATATATATACATATATATATATACATATATATATACATATATATAGCCATGTACATATTTGGCATCCTTCTGTTCCATCTCATCGTCTATATGTAGATAGACGATAAGGAAGGGTATAGCCTAAGGTTCGATTCGCATAGAGATTATAGACTAAATCCAACTTGGACTAAACACAAGAAAAGCCCTATCGAATTTGTTTTGACTAAGCGCCTTTGAATAAGCTGGTCCTCGCGACTTAGTAATCATCGGGCGTTGTAGAAATCTCTGGCAGTTGTACACTATGATTACGATTGCAAAGTCTACGGTTGACAAATGACTGAAAAGAACAGGGATCTTTCATCCGCACCAAATTGCCATCAACTGCGTGGCGTCAGGAACTGATTGTAATTAGTAACTTCTATTGCGCCAGTGTCTAATGCACAAGCATCAACCGATGGCGCATCAGAGCCAAGCTGCGATCAGATCGATATTCAGAAGGTCAGTCCAGTAAGACGTTGAGGTTGCCTGTGGTGGATAAGCAGCCTGAAATTAAGAGCTAAGTCTTAAGTTGAGAACGAAATGACACAAGTGACTGAGCAGAACGCACAGATGGAGGGAGAGAGTCCCAAAATCCAGGTCCAGCAACCGAAAAAGCACGTTCTAATCCACGGTATGACGAAAGAATGGCAATTGGATGACTTGGTTGAATGATATATCAATTGTTTATTTCACCAAACAATGGTAGCACCAAAAAAGAAAACACGTGAAATAAGAAAAACAGCAAATTGATAATGACCGCATATCTGCCTGCGATGTTAACTACTGACAGCATCAGAAAAAGAAATTCAATCGGTTACGGTGACTGAGAAAATCACAGAAAACTGACACCATTATCACTGAAAGAACATTTCTGGAGATATCGTATATAGTCTTGTGGTTAACCGGCAGTCTTTAATGCTAAGTTCCCGTGTATGAAGTGCAGTGTGTAGGCCTACTCAACATTGCTATGACAGGTTTTGAAGATTTTACATATGGCAGTCCTGTAAGTAATCAGCTTACTGTTGTTAACGTTAACAGATCCATTCCATAAAGTAGGAGAGGTTTACAGTGGACACTAACCAAACGCAGTAGGACAGGTTCGCTAAATTTTTAGCATTTACTATACAAAGAATTGAATGATTTATGAAAATTCACTCTCATTTCAACCAGGTATTTAAGTTTATCAACATAGCTGATTTCGATTCCATTGACAGTAATATCTATATATATATATATATATATATATAATGATACGATGCTTCAATCCTTACAACTTGAGATATAGTTACATTTAATTTCAAGTCCACACTTTAGTTCAACAGACAAGTCTGGGGAATGATGACGACGACGGTGGTGGTTGTGGTGGTGGTGATGATGATGATGATGATGATGATGATGATGATGATGATGATGATGTGACGATGTATTATTATTGTATGCACTGGGTTTTACACAGTGGTCAGAATTCTGAACATGTCAAAATTTTGTGGAATGTAAATCCGTTGGATGGGTCCACACTGGTCACTATTCAAATTAACCGAGTATTGCTTAACACAACCCACCCTAACAGCTCCTCTCCCCCTTCTCTCTCCGGTCTGCTGGCAACCGAACTTGGTTCTCGACATCTTTGGACAACCCAGCTGACATGACGCAGCGCTCGTGATTAAGCTGGTGCCCTACGGATAGCTTTTAAGTAGCATCGTTTCGGCAAGTGTAGAGGGCGCTTCTGGTTAGTTTCTTCTAAAGCGGCCTATTGTATAGATCTGTAATCATAATTACAAGACAAGCGAGGGGTCTGATAATTGAATTTAATGCCTAGATAATCATCCGATCCAAATATAACATACGCCTCTCCCGTCCCCAGTTCCCTTTGCGTTTCTTCCATCGTTAAAAGCAATTAACCCATCCTCTCCATCCTAAACCCATCCATCCATCCATCAGCGATAATATCCTGCAGGCTGCGGTTGACTGCACGTCCACTCAGATAACATTGTGTTCCATCGTTCAAGTTGTAAGCTTAGCTGTCGTCTGGGTGGTAAATCACTTGCCCTCCATCCTTCCATGTCTCCGCCTTTCCATTCCTCCCCTTCGTTACTGCTCCTCCCGTGAAAGAACCCAACGTTTTACACAAGCGATAAAGGGGTTGGGGTTAATTCCTCTCTATATAAGTACGTGTGTGTGTGGCATATCGTAGCAGATCGTCCATGCACATTTAACCATCATCGTCGTTGTCAGTAACATCTCCTCATCATTATCTTCGTCGTTATCACCGTCAGACGACACTAGCTCTTCGCAGGCGTTCGTATTAGGCCTACTAGGGTAAGTATTACAGATTGTTATTTGCTAGCTTTAAAGGCAGGTCCATAATTATAATAGGCCTATACTGAAAAATCTACCTCTGTGCATGCGAGGTGGCTCAGTGGCCGAGCGGCTAACGTTAGTTAGCTATGTAGGCATCTGATATAGCGCCTTTTAAGTAGGGCCTACCTCACAAAAGCGCTGCCTACGCTAGTCTAAATCACGTTAAATGTCATTAAGAACATCAAGCACGCCAGCAAGCCAATTAATGAACAGATAACTAGAAGAGTCATCGGTGGCAGCTACACGCACACACGTAGAACCCGTCCAACCGATTCCCACCCAGAGGTGACAGATGACACGATGTCCAGAGTTTCTGGACCTAGTTGCGTCTGTCGTACACCATCGACGCAACTAGGTCCAGAAACTCTGGACATCGTGTCATCTGTCACCTCTGGGTGGGAATCGGTTGGACGGGTTCTACGTGTGTGCGTGTAGCTGCCACCGATGACTCTTCTAGTTATCTGTTATCTGACAGGGGGTAGGGTCCACGGTACACGATAACGCCACCGCTCAGCAGTCCCTCCTCATTCGTGGTACATGTTGCAGCTTCCGGATGTATCCCTCGAACCTCAGGTCTGAATTGAACAGGTATTCATCTACTGCCTCTCGGGGGGGGGGGGGGGGGAAGGGTCAAAGGGCCTACCGTGACTGATGGTTTAAATAAGAGGTTATTCCATAGACCTTCGTCGCTTCCACCTCTGCCGGGACCATTAGGCCTACCCGGCTGAAGTCGGCGTGCACGAGTCCGTAGATGTAACTGTAAATGATATTCCAAAATTTATTGTTTCGTTGCACTGCATTAACTTGTTATTTTAAGTCCGCAAATTAGGGTCTTCTCTCGCTTTCTGCACTCGTATGTTTCAGGTGTGTCCTCATCACAGACGCACACCTGAGTAACTGTTAGGAGGCGGCGCTGTATAAATTGAAGCACCAGTAAAACTATGAAAAGTGCGCAGAACTGAACCGCGGTACACTTGACCGCCTCGCTTCCCATTGAGCTTAATTGCGATGGGGCGATTTAGTTTTGGTTGGAGCAAAGACCTACGGGCAGAACCTCGATCCTGACTGAATGTATCCTGCCGATCCAGTGATGAGGAGTTCCCCTTACCTTACATACAGATCGCACCCAACTATATGTCTACTGACCGATGTATGTTTGTAGGCATCAAGTAATGTCTGTTAACAGCCGACACCATAATGTGGCTACACATTACTCGGACGTACGCTGACGCATCAGTGACACTGTATAGACAGATCAATGAATGGGTCGCACCGACTGTCTGGCTTCAGCACACAGTGATGCTTCCCACTACATATAAACATACATATGTATGTGTCGTATATGTAAAGGTTGTATATACCTATATGATATATATAGAATGGCTGACAAAATGTTCTCCTCACATGGGTGTCTGCTGTTACCAAGCACTAAATACGTGAAGATTCATTTACCTCTGTTACTAAGCATTAAGTACATCTAAGAATGTCAACATCTGACTGCACACTGTGCTGAATTAAGTTCGGTTGCGTTGCAGCTGATGTCAAATGATCGCATGGAACCGAATCTTCGGACGCCTCTGTTGCATCAGCTGGGCCTTGGATTGAACCGCATCCCTTGTGAACCAACCGACCGATGGAAACGATTGCCTCGTGTCGTGCAGGACAGGTGCGCTCTTGGTGTACAACTTTAGACAAGCGTAATGCGATCCACTTGATTGCACTGGCAGGGCTTGTCATTTTTGTATCCCAAGCTAACTTATCCTCTGCACTGCCAACTCCTGCGGCAGTTTCACATACATCCAACTCAGAACATCACTGCGGGTGATACACACATACATACATGTATACACGTTATATATATATATATATATATATATATATATATATATATATATATATATATATATATATATATATATATATATATATATATATATATATATATATATATATATATATATATATATATATATATATATATATATATATATGTATATATGCATGCAGAGTGTGAGCCATGCACATGTCCCATATATACCTGACACACACACGACAATACACAAAGATGAGGAGTTTTGTTGTCATTGAAATAGCAAAATAACAAAATTAAACCATAAATCTAAATTTTATGTTTAAAATTAAGTATTTGTGTTTTCAACTTTCTACATCATAGCCTATTTAAATTTTATGATCGCACACCACAGTTGATAGTATACCTTCACAACTAATAGCACACTTAGCAACAACGGGAAATGTTGATAATAGTGTAGGCCTTCAAGCTTACAGCTGCAGCCCTGTGCATGTATGAACATACAGTGTAGAAAACACAAGTTAGGCTTTTCCTGCATCTGTTAATATTTGTAGTGTAGCAAAACTGAATGTTGAATGTAAGGCCGAGTTGGATTCCAACATGCATGTGACACATAGAGCCTACTTGTCAATGTGTAATCAATATCAAGAATTTCATTTATCAAGCATCTCACATATGCATACACAAACATTGCATCTTTGTCGGCATTGAATGTGTCGCGCAGGTTCTCTTGTGACAGACATAACAGACAATGAAGCAGAGGGAGAAAGGCAGAGAAACCGTTTCGGGGTGTGAGGCCATTGCATTTGCTCCGGCAAGCATGCATCTTATGATGAGCAGGGCAAACACAATGACACTCGCACCCAGTTACGGATAAACAACGGACAAAATCCCTTCAACAACCAAGATCAATACTTGAATAACAAATGCCTGTATGTGCCTATCTATCTAATTACGTATGTATATATATACATACACATGCAAACACAAATACTGATATGTATTGCCGTGCATGCATATGTGTCTGCATACAGAAGAGAAAGTAGGAAAAAAGGAATGAACAGAATATTCTGGGCAACTCACAGAAGTTCAGAGCAGGGTAAATGGATTTATACTCGAGTGTTAATCCAATAGACTTGAGTAGATCTATTTATCTCTGTTTGAAGTTCATTTCACTTCATACCTGAAGAATAACATCTATTCACACATACTGAATCTATTACTATAATGCATACTGTTGTACCATTTCAGCTATATATATATATATATATATATATATATATATATATATATATATATATATATATATATTGAACATATGCACAACAAAGATGTTCAGTTTTATCTGAGTTTTTGAGCACTTTGAGAGTTATTTCGATTTTAAGGTCAGAGCAAACTTAGACTTTGGAATTGGTTTGCTTTACCATTAAAGTCGGAAAGTCTCTCAATAAAAACAATACGTTGGTCAGTTGCTTATACATATTGGACACTTACACTTGCACTCTGTGCATTAATTTAACAGAATGTCATCTGTAGCATTATCATTAGGTCTCAGTATTTCATCCTCATTATCATTAAGCCTCAGTATTTCATCAATAGCCTTTCAGGCTCAAGAAGATAAAATTTAGGTGATTGAAGACTGCTTAAATTTTGGGTGATTAAAGACTGCTTTTGCTGACCAGTTGCATATCTCCATGTCTTTCTTTATAATCATAGACTCTAAATTTCTACAGCTCTTCTTAAAAGCTTAGCAAAAGGCAACAGCTTATTTAAAAGCATTGTAGATATACTGTAGGAAGTACAAGACCAAGTTGCTACAGGTAACTGATACTAGTTGGCCGACAGGTGGAGCTGATGATAAAAAGGATTTGTAAATTTCTTTAACTCATCAACAATTCTGCCTTTTTTAGCTTCCACTGTGATCTGCCTGCCTATCTGTCTGTTTCTCTGTGCTTTTCTGTTAGTTAGTTAGTGATCTAGACAGTTAACATAACAGGATTTAAGTATCTCACAAAAGTGCTGAAACTATTGACTCGGTTGTTTTGACTGCCAAAAGAATAAAGTATTTACAATTACGATTTTCATCAAGAAAATAATTTTGTTTCTGATTTACTGTTCTCAAAAAGGCAGTTGAAACTGTTCTATAAATGTGTTGGTGGGTTTCTAAGATGCACCATAGTGTGGCTTTAGTGGAACTGCGTCCAGTGCAGTTTGAGGTTGGCAGATGTGTCTTGAGTGGGAGATTGTCTGAACCAGTGGGCAAGGTAAGTTTGCATTTTCCTTGTTATGCATTGTACCGTGAAGTATAGTGTTCAAGATGGAGAAAATGATGCATGTAGCGTGCGTGTGTCTTGTGTACTGGAAAACCTAATTAAAACATGCTGGTGTATTTTTGTTGTGTCATCTGTTCATTGGCTGTTGATCGGTTTCTGGCATTATCAAATATGCAGACGAGCTCGATATTTATTTTGCAACAGAGGGAGGCTACATATTGCTCATTTATATGCAGAATAGAGGTTTTTTGCAGTCATTTTAAATAACAAGCCTGCTTTCTAAATATCAAAGAGTGCATGTTTAGACAATTTATGAGTAAAATACTAAATTGCAAATCATGCTAGCTTTATTTTCTAATGCTAGTTTATGCGCTTTTAACAGTCGATATGCTTTACAAGCAAAATCTGTCTGCCTGTCTGTCTCTCTCTGTGGCTGCAAAATACAAGAAATACATGATATAGGAGTTGTACAAGAAACTAAATAATCGGGAACTGCAGGGTAATGGGAATTTAGGCTGCATTGGCAGTGATTCAAAATCACTTGGAAGGTCACTGAAAATTTATAGAACACGAAGACTGTAAAACGAAAATGGCTATTTCAACAACTGTCACATCTGTAACACAATTCATAAGAAAACCAAGAAACTTTCTTCTTTCTTCTCAGCAAAATTATAAAAATGTAGACTAAGATCTATATACTGTCACCTGCATCTTAAGATGGAAACAAAATGGTCAACAGACCTACCTATCTGAATGACTATAATTAGTAAATTTGTTTTCACTAGTTGGTTTGTTTAAAAGTCATATTCTACAAAGAGAAATTGAAATAACAGAACTGTCAGAATACATATACTGGGCCTGCAGCTCGGCACTCTCTTTACAGCAAGCACAAAATGTAAAAAGTTAAGCACGACTAAGCAAGGTTAATTTCTACTTTGGTAGCCCAATTTCTACCTTGGAGTAACTAGCCAAAGACTAGTTTTTGTACATGTTTACAAGCAAGGCCATCCATGTACAGTTTCACCAAGTAATTACGAACTCCAATGTAACTTGTCGATTAAATAGTGCCAATAAAGTAGTCTACATCCAAGAGTCATTATTACGTGGTCAGTGATGAACTCTGAGTGAGAGGAGACCTTGATGATGTAGGTTTTACATTTTTGGCAGGGGTAATGTTGATGTATGGAATCAGAGTGCAGGAGGCAATGATGTCCAAAGTGTCTTCCACGTGGAAAAGATCATTTGTTGTCATCCTCAGTGCATTGCTGATCTCCTGAAATGCACCACAAATGCTCTTTCAGAAGTAAAAACCAAATGCAATAGGTGAAAACCTGTACCAGTCAAAAAGACAAGATCCCAAAACTTGTTAGAGTTTTCTTGTAAACATATTGCTTCTTGTAAGCACACGAACTAGCATAACAAAATAAAGTATTTATTACTTTACCCATAAACCCATGCATTGTTTAAACCTGCACTCTGATATTTAGAAAACGGGTTTGCTATGTAAAACGACTCCCAAAAGCATCTACATGTATTCTGAATGTAAATGAGAAGGTATGTAGTCTCCCTATCTGCATATTTTGTAACACAGGTAAATAAGGTCCATTTATTAACCATCATCATCTGTTGCAAAAGTCACTAAAGGTGTGTTCCCAGATTTTTAAACTCTTATTGCAGTAATATCATTAGAACAACCTTTCTTCACAGGTTACAAGGTTCAACAGCAAATTTTTTGAATAACTGGCAACCAGCAGCCACCATAATAACCACTCGTGTGTGCATGTTTGTGTGTATATGCGCAAGCACCTCTGACATGTGTAAAGCACCTCTGACGTGTGTAAAGCACCTTTGACGTATGTAAAGATACCTTTGACGTGTGTAAAGATACCTTTGACGTGTGTAAAGATACCTTTGACGTGTGTAAAGATACCTTTGATGTGTGTAAAGATACCTTTGACGTGTGTAAAGATACCTTTGACGTGTGTAAAGATACCTTTGACGTGTGTAAAGATACCTTTGATGTGTGTAAAGAACCTTTGACGTGTGTAAAGAACCTATGACATGTGTAAAGATACCATTGACGTGGACAGTTGCTGAGATGTACTGTATACCACATTTACACAGGAACATCAGGTGTGTAAGATACCTTGATGACAGCCTGTGACTTGGACAGTTGCTGTGAGATGTTCCTGAGATCTTTGGTTGCGCTTTCCAGCTGCTTGATCTTGAAGCCTTCAATGTGGCTTTTCAGGCGATCATTTGTTTCCTCTGAATAAAAAGCCAGAAATCACTAAACGGCCAATGATCAGACAATGCAACAAAAATACACAAGCATGTTTTAATTAGGTTTTTCAGTGCACAAGACACACACATGCCACATGCATCATTTTCTCCACCTTGGACAGGTAACTTACTTCCATGGTAATCATAATTGTAATCCAGAGACTTCTACAGCACCCAACGAAAGCCACATCACAATGTGCAGCAAGGAAAATCCAAACTTACCTCCCCCAACTTTAATTGGTCTTGTTAGATTCTTAGTCACTGTGGCAAGACTTCATAATTTTAATTGGTCTTAATAGGTTCTAGATCTAGCATGAAAAACCTTCTGGTTTACTAATTGGTCTCGGTTGGTCTTTGCCATCTGTCCGATAACCTTATGGATTTTGACTGTTCACGTAGTATTTTGACTTGAAGTGCATCATCCATCTAAAAGTCATTTATCATGATATTCTGAAATACATTTCAACCATTTTCCTGCACACTGAATTTTACAAAATCATGAAAACCCTGTGAATCCAACATAATAAGACATGCACAAACTAAGAATGTAAGTTATATGATCAGATTACAAGATATGAAATGAGAAACCGATTGATTACATCTTAGATTCAATTACTGAAAACCAAAGTACTCACTAAGTTTTTTGTGAAGTAAGCTAAAAAACCAACACACAATAACTATCAAATGATATTTAATTACAGTATTTCAGTTAACTACATTTAGGGCAGGATTTGTAAATATTGAACACTGGGTATAGTAAACTTCAAGTACAGTTGACCAATCTGATTCGCTCAAACTAAGTACAGGTTTTTGGTTGATTTCAAACTAAATCTGCCTCTCTGTCTTAGCGGATTGATCTTTTGGATATTGACCTGAATGCGGCTTAATTTTGATGTGCCATCGGCAGATGCCTTGTGCATTAAACACTAGCGCTTAATAATAATAAATTGTCATAGACTCTAGAATTCAAAAGGAAATTCAACTTCGACGTTTATTAATATGGATTTGTGTAGAAAACAAAGGGTGACCTCTGAGAATATTTCTAAGCTAATCAGTGATTTTTACGTTCCACAAGATACTTACTTACTTGCACAACTAGATAACCTGCATTAATTTGGACAAATAGGTAAAGGTGTACAAGAACAAATGTGGTAAACAATCAACAAGGATTATAAAAGGCTTCAGTAGAATTCATTTCACCAACCTGTCAAGTCTAAGTAATCGATCGGGTGTTGATGGCTGGTTTTGCAGAGGAGGACTTGTGATCAAAGATGTGGGAGTTACCACTCCAGGTGAAGTTTCCACTATTCAAACAAAAAACAAACACAGTCATTGATACATGTAATTTGACAATCATCTCTAGGTTTCCCAGGGTCAGCTGGTTGCCCTACAACATCTCATGATGGCCAAGTAACACAGTAATCCTTTTAAAAGGCAAAATTATGCTGGAAAAAGTTCCGTAAAGCATAACACTGGGTCATCCATAAAGGATTTCCGCAAAGAGGGTTGGTAGAACGGTCACCCAAATGTGGACAAGGAGGATGGGGTTTTACCCAGTGTGGACATGTCTGGATCTAAATTTTGGTACATACAGTTATTTCAGTACAGCCTGTGTTGCAAATACCAACTGAAATCACACAGGAGAGCTAATTAGCGTCCCTTTGCTGGATGCAGCAGTATGAAAATACCCCACCCTGTTGCACATTAGCCAAGATAGCCTAATCTAGGCCTTATTAATCAGTTGGAGTGCAAGGGGTTGGCAGGGTAATACCACATGCTTACAGATGTGAACAAGAGGGGAGGTAGGGGTCCAAAGCAGGTAATTTTTGCAGACTGTCCTTTATGGATGACCCCACATGATTTATTAAACACAAATTCTAATATAATATAGTAAAGGTATGGATCACAAATTACATTCTGCCTTTTTTATTTATTCATTTAAGTAAATCTGAATCTGAAATTACCAAATTATACTGCTTGGTGACAGAGACAAGTGTGCAAGAATAACTTGTCCAGGGTTGTAGCACAGAGCCCACTCAGCAGGTGCAAACTTACATCGTTGGATTACGGACTCGGCATACTACTGAACAGATCATGGCGTCACACAGTAAGGGGATATATTCTAGGCTTACCAGACGTCCTGGTGTATCCCGGATTGTCCTGGTTTTTGGTTACTTTCCCAATATCCTGATCACTTTTGCAAAACTTTTAAATGTCCCAGTTTTGTTGATATGCGATAATTATTACAGATGTAGTTTCTGAAAATCTCCCTTAGTGATACCAAAAAGAAGTGAGTTAAGACAGTTTGAGGCAAAAAACAGATCTGATTATAGAGCTCTGCTGCACTGTTCCACTTAATTGCGAATCGCAGTTTCTCCAACATTAAAGGCACACCAAATTTCACCTGACTAACAGCCATGCAAAAAGCACCTCTGAGAAGTTCTTAATATGCGTAATAAAAATGTGCTGTTCCAATTACACTACACAGAAATAACAATATTATATGTCCAGTACAATTCTGTTACCCTTGAGTGGTTGATTCAACTGCAATACAGTGCTCTGTAGGGCCACGTGAAGAACTTTGTCACTTTCCTCTTCTTCTGACTCAGATGCTTCTCCCGACACCAACAATCCACCAGATTGATTTTGTTCTGATAACTGTACACAGTAGCACAACCTAAGTCATCAAAATCATCATAAGCAGCGGCATCAAGGTAGCCAACCATCTATATATTTACAGTCAACAAGAATTGGCCAAAATTGTATATTTACACAATATTTTAGTAAAATTACTAGGCATCTATAAATTTTATAAAAGTGCAAGAAAAGGTAAGTAAAGACAGCAATTTCTCTGTGTCAGTCAACTTTTTACTGTGCTGTTTCTTATTTGTGGAACTGGCAACATGAACTCCCAGAAGTACACTGCACAAGAAATTATTACCGTAACCAACAAAAGCAAAATTCAGTTAAATACGTACATCAGAACGTGTATTTATATTTTAAAGTCAATAATTCAGGTGAAGTAATACTGACTTTTGTTAAAGCTTACAACTGCATATTGTCGGTTCAAAACTTTTTTCTAATTTGTCCAAGAACAGGGGGTTGACTACTTTGGCTGGAGCAGTTGCACAAACATTGTTATCAGCATCATGCCTTCATTTATTATTCACAATAACAATACACTGTAGCCTTTTCACAAGTTCACATTACCTCAAAGTTTGGTATCAAATAGTACTTTGCAGTTTTTGGCTACCTAGTGGTTTCCTTGCAAATAGTAGCATGAACTCCCAGAAGTAACTACATGAGAAGTTATTACTGTAACCAACTAAATCAAACATAAGTTAAGTACGTATATTAGAACCCTGAAAATAAAATGCCTGTATACATAACACAGACTTGAACACAAAAGCTACTAAAGGCAAGATGAGTAATTTCTTGTAAACTTACCTACTTCCAGTATTGGTATTGGTCGTGTGTGCAGCATTTTATTCCTACACTAATCTGATGAGTTCTTGTTACTAGTTCCATGAAAACCATCCAGAAGCCCAAAACGAAAAAATTACCTTCCTCACTGACTTTTTCCAGTTTCCTGGTGTAGTTGAAATTTCAAGAAATATCTTGCTCCTTCTGTCTGCATGGCTCAAAAGCTGCGTCATATTTTAGTTTGGTCATCTCACACAGACATGCATTTAGCACTAGAGCTCCCAAACACACACGCATGCACACACCAGCATTAATTATGAAGTCGTTATTGATAAGCATTACGCCTTTAGCTTATTCATTCCTGTTCATAAAATAAACATCTGAATTACATGTCTGGAGACTTTAATGGATGTGACAGCAGATCGCTGGTTTGCGGGTTTGATTCCGACCGCTTTCGAACTGGGACTGGGCCCAGACGCTGTTGGGGGCGTTTCTCGAATTATTTCGTCATTATCTTCTCTAACTATCTCGTCTACTTCATTCTCAACATCCGACTCTGATGCCTCGCCTTCGATAACCTTCACCATTCCAGGCGTATCATCCATTTCAATAAATTTTTGATGCGATAGTCTGTTTTATGCTTCAAACGAAACTGTTAATCTAACCATAACAGCATTGCCAAACTTATGAGCATCAAAAATTGAAACCGGAAGCAATTTCACAATACTACGAAATCTCCGAAGGGTCCATCAAATTTATTAAGATGGTTTGATCAAAATTCGGTTGGATGACTCGCAGCAAATTAATCTCCTTTGTTTCTTTTAATTAGTTGTTAGTAGTGACACCAACTCGCCAGTTTGGCCTTAATTCTTCTTCTTTCACGTCACACACATGGGTGTTAATGAAAATCACAATTTTGTGAAAGATGAGTGGAACTCTTTACCTGAATCTATTCGAAGATGCTCTTCAATAGATATTTTTAAATTACAACTTAAGACTCATTTATTCTCTCAGTACTATAACTAATTATTATGTTGTAACGCGTCCTTTGAGTAAGACATTGTTTTATTAAGGCGCGTTATAAATATAAGTTGTATTGTATTGTATTGTATGATGGCTTAGGCCTGAGTATTTAAGCTAATCTAAATCTAATCTAACCTGAGTATTTAGCTGCACATCTTTTGGCTCAAGTGCTGCAGCAAATAGGTTATCAGGACAACCATTGCGAGTCAGCGACATTAGCAGGAAGACAAATAATCTTGTTAGAAAATGGAAATGTAAATGTAGGGTCTACACGTTTGTCTAAAGCGATCTCGACATAGCTCATTGTTCAATGAATTGGTCGGGTGAGATCCTTCACCACCGCTGCCCGAGTAATCGAAGGTTTATATAGCGCCTCTGTAAGAGAGGCTCATCAGAGGCGTTTTCTATCTAGCGATAGAAAACTTGGATCGAATAAAATGGTTTTCAAGCGCTTACGGAATACAGGTAGGCCTAAAGACAAACAAAGGAGCTCATGTCTTAGGGTGCTAGGCAACTATTCCAGAAAGTTGTACCAACCACAGGGAAGCTTCTATGCTGCATCGGGGAAGTTCTGACCGAAAAGACAACCAAATTACCCTGTGTAGCAGAGCAAATGGATCTACGCCAAGAATGGAGGAGATCGAGACACATTAACTCCCTGTCACCTCTGAGATAAGATGCATAGAGCACAGATCACCAAGCAATTGCGCATAAGCATTATGATCTGAAACTTAATGCCTTTGTGCATTTGCAACCTGTGCAATTCCTCCACCATAAAACTGGATAAAACATAATATGGCTAAACCTAGGTATTCCTCGAATGAGCCAGGCGGCAGCGTTCAAGACAGACTGCAGTTGGTCAATGCAGGAAAGCGTTGGTCCTGCAAAAATTGTGTTGCCATAATCAAGCCCGACGCATGCCAATGCATGCGTTAGGATCGCTCGGTTTGGGTTGTAAGCGAATGGTGGTCCCGGGGTACTGACTGTGCTAGCTAAAGGTTCAAATCTCTTAAATAAGCCCCAATCGGTATGCAAACCCGCACCCTAAAGCACAGAGGCGCCTAACCATTGTAGCTAACCAGTACACATAGGTCCGTCTATGATGGTACTCGGGTATTCACTGATTCTTGAGGAAAATCTTGATTTGGGTGGGACACGGTTGCCGATTGGTTAGAGCACTCGGGCTGTAACATGGAGGGTACGGGTTTACGCCTCCTTTGAGTGGTTACTGTTAGTCCTTTTTCACAATTGCTCAGCGCCATCGACTGGAGCTTAGTCATTGTATAGTTGCGCTTAATAAATGCACAAAGCAGAAAAATAAAATACCGCTTAATGAAGCCTACAAGAATTCAAATTAAACAAATTTAATGGCAAAAGAACTAACTAAAACAGTGAAAAAATGCTTGGAAAAGTAAAGCACCGATAGCAGCATACAAAACTTGCACACAACAGGCCTAGGCTTAAATACAGCAAACAGCATAAAGTGGGTTAATGATGTAGACGAATATTCAAAGGCACAAAGTAATTGGCACAAAGTAATCTGGAATCATCTTTAAATTCATTTCTGTTACTATGAATTAACGCAAAGAATGCCTGGACTTTATTAGTATAATTGATGTGTTTTTGTATGAACCGTGCGCATCTCATCCAAGCCGCCATACGGTTAAGAATAGCAGCTCGAATACGTCCGTCTACGCCATCTGTCATATTGATCCGAGTGCGTACGTACGATATAGATATACGCTCACACGCCCCACGGCGCCAACGCGCCCTCTGCTGAGCATTTGTCTAGCAATCCATGCCCGAGCAGTAACGTCTATCGACTGCCGACGCCTGAAAACCGCCGCGCAAAATTCGTCGGCGTATCGGCCAGCCGGGCAAGGCAGGCAGGCAAGCTGGCTGGCATGCGAGCGATGTATGTAGCTGCCCGCTTCCGCGCGTCCGCTTGCCCGTCCGCTATCGGCTGCGGCCTCATAGTTCGCCCGCCTTTTTAGACGCTGTTTCCTCGATGAAACGGCGATTCCCTCCGCGCACACGCCTGAGCGCTTGTAAGCAGATAAATCGTACTGGGTAGAGTAAGAATTTGGATCACGTAATGTAACATGTAATAAAAGAAAACTTATTGATGACTTTAAAATTAAAGGAAATTATATAAAGCCAACAACTGACCTTACCATACGCGGAGCAGTTATATTTTTGGTGCGCCTGGTGGGTCAGAGCCAACATTTACCGGCGGGACGACGTTTTATAACGAGAAGAGCCTAATATATTCTATTTATTCATGCGATCGGGGTCAGTGATAGGACAAGTCCTCCACTCCACTTAGTTTGGAATGATGCTTTACGCCTCAGTGCCAGTGGCCGGGTGGAAATGACTGGATAACGTAAGAAATTCGAAACATTGAATTGTTGTCTGAGAAAAAGAAATATCAGCAAATTTCCATGCGTATTTCGGCGCTACTTCCATTTCAAATAAAATACACTCTGCTTTAAATAGAGCTAATATGCCACTATTAACCCACGAACATTCAGACATAAATTTGTTGCGAACTTACTTATTTTAGAAATGCTAATATATAACAAGTTGGTAAAATTCTGCTTAGAGGAGATAGTAGTAAATAGCCAGGGCCAACCGGAATTGAAAAGCTTAGACGCCTCGCAGTTGGCAAATTTGTATGCGTTCGCACCTTGAACTATGACAAAAAATAGTTCGTAAGAAACTTTGCACACTCAACAACCATCACTGTTCAAGAAATTACAAGACCGCTTATAAGAACCGATAACGGTTATTTATTTAAGAATTCGGAGAGTTCATAATGAAGTGAAGTTGGTGTGAAGCGATAAAGAAAATGGTGACGCGTAGTGATCGGAAACAAGTGAGTCGGTCGTTGTTGGTCGATAATAAGACGAACGACGAAGGATCAAAGGCAGAGGCCGACCGACTGACAACGAACGGATTGATAGACTGCTATAATACTGGCGTACGATAAGTTTTTGGACTTCCCATCGGCCGGACGCATAACAGACACGTGTAGAAAGTTTTCCGATCAATGGCAGGACGCCATTGCAAGTGGTGTCCTGCCCGGCCATCGTCATATTCATCGATGTACACGAGTCTCCTCCTACTCGGTTTTAATGGTGGACGTCTTGAAAACGGACGTTTGCAGAAACTGGGGCTTTATTTTTCGGGTTAAACAAGGAGTGAAGGAAACGAAATAATATGCGTCCATAAATGTTTCTGGTTAATGATTATTGTAACGTTTCTGTTCTGTAAAGAACACAACTGATCTTTGTCCGTGTTCTACGAACGTTGTTGCGTCGGAATTCTAAAGATGGTGGAGGCCGTTCGCCGTGATTCTACGCAAACACTGGATTAGCATGTTAAAATTTCGATTTCTGAAACGTTCTTTTTTACGGATTTAACCAGAAAATGACGGATAACGCACCTGCCTCGTCGCATATGTATGGTGCGGGTGGCTTCGGCCACGGAGGAGTCGCCCCGAGCTACAATGGACTTGGCGATCAACATGCCTCTACAATGATACGGCCATGCAGTGAGTTTCCTCAGTATGGCACTCAGTATTCGCAGTATGGCCAGGGAAACGTGCGGCCCGGTTACTCACATGGGCCGGTGATACAGAAAGAAGGAATGATTCCAAACAGGCAAGGCATGGCTTGGGGTGCAATGAACGCTTTCCAGTCGGGCTGTCCACCTGGACAACAGCAGAGATACATGCCATCCAGTGGCATGCATCCATCCAGTGGACCACAGCAGCAGCAATCATCTCAGCAGCAACAGCAGCACCCAGGGTCAGCACCGACGCTGAACCAGCTTCTTCAGAGCCCCAATAGTGACCAGAGATACCCAGGAATGTATGGCGAATATGCGAGTGGTCATCTAAAGACCTCAGGGGCAGAGGATGTTGTGGGACCATCTGGCGGGTATGGTGTACCTCAACCTGGATGGGCAGGACAGCAGAGAATGGCATTGGGTGCCTACAGACAACAGATGATGTGCTCACCAATGGGAGCAACACAGTCATCACCAAATCAGGTATAACAAAGACCAACATAACAAATTTTTGGTTTAAAGTTTTGCACTTCTGGATAGCTGAACATTATTAGAGGTCATGATAAGCCAGATTAAATGTAAAGTGCTTTAGTGGAGCTGATTTTATTATATTTGGGTCATAACATTGTTGGTACTAAACTCAATTTTCTGTGTTGCCCGGTAAGAACACTAAGAATATAAGATCAGTTGCATTCAAGTTTTCATTAATGTTGAGTCTTTAACTGCCATTCTTTCTTTCATACACAGGACTGTGCTGGAACTGCAATCTTAACAATTTTTGCATATATTTTTTATATAAATAAGTTTACAGTTTAAGTTTTGTAAAAAGCTCTAGATACCTTTAAAATGTTAACTTCTGAAAGTAGAGCCTTAGGTTATATATATAGTGTGAGCGAAGATCTGTTTGTTACTTACTGACACCAAACAAGGAAATTACTTTTGCCAGTACATTTTTACAGTTGCCTTGGACTGGTCAGGTTTAGAAATATGTTCATAAAAGCAGAATAGAATTGCTTTGTTTTGTTTTATCACATAATTAGTAAGGCATCATAAGGGTGTGAAAGTTTGGGCTACCTGCAGATATTCAACCTAGTGGTCCTATTTCTGCCCGCAGTGTTCTAGTCATGTATTTTAAATTTGGAGGCAAATGAGTTTGTTATTGGACAGCTGGCTGAATGCTTCAATGCCACACAACCATTGGCTGCTGGTCTTTGTCATATAATCAATCATTCATATGGCCAGGCTACTAAGTGTGCCGGGTGTCTACGTGGGTGTGTGTTTGTATGCGTATGTCCTTCTCCCCCCATCAGGAACAGCTGAGATTCACTTGTGTAATGGGGTTGCCTGGCAGCTGCTAGGGACTTATGTAATCAATTCTGAATGGGAAGAGACTGCCACCAGCAAGGGCTGTGGCCTGATTATGTTTTCATTACTGTGCTGAAAGGTTAAAAATAGGTTATGTGAAGCGTGTACCTGACTGCACTGTGTCAGTTATTAGGTGACAACCAGTCTGAATATTTAGTTCTAGCCTCTTTTGTCTAACTATCTGTGTGTTCCTGTCCTATTTAAGCTCCAGTACTCTTTCTCTGTTCTTTCAGTTCCTGTATCTTCTTTACTTTCTGTTTCTTCTCCTCTTCCTCCCCTTTGGAAAATTAATTTATTTAAAACATACAGTTTGGCTTCTAATTGCTATTGAAAAGTGTGCTAATCTGTAAATGCTTCTTTAACCCAAATGATTTACCTTTGGATGCATTGTAAATTAAATATGTTACAGTTTAATTTGGTATTTTTAGTACCAGATTAGTTTAGTGCGACACTAAGGTGAAGTGTGTTTTGGTAATATGCATTTGTAGGAGAGTAAAAACAGGTTTAAGTAGTGGATGATGTTTAAGACGTGCAGTCTTTTGTTGGGAGTTTAACACTGAAGGAAATAATAGTGAGAGTGTAAGAGTTTAGTGACTTTGATAAGTGCTGAGTAAGGAAATTGATGTAAGGTTAGCAGTTTTTCCAGAAATCTGTTGCAGCTAAAACAAAAGATTTTGAGAGGAGAGGTGACTGATAAAAGCTGGGGAAAGGTTGTCTTTGTTGCTTGGTGACTTGTTCATGGCTGTACAAAAGTTAAGAAATCTGAAGACTTTTGAAAGTAAGCGATATAATGAAGTTGTTGAGGTATGTTAAGCCATTAAGTGTCAGTGGCAGCTGTGTAAGTTGTGAGTTTCTTAATGCGAAAAAGGTCAAATCATTAGAAGAAAGGTTTGATCAGGTTTGGTTTTGGGTCAAAATCCGTAGGGTAGGCTGGGGAGAAACATGACTAGAGTGAATGATGTTTGTTTACAAGCCTGTGCCAAACAAAAAGAATATACATGTGAAGACTTTTTGAAAGCACAATCAGTTTAATGTGGATGGATTGCTAGTGACTTAGCATTGACAAGGTTGTAAGATGGATTAGGGAAAGCACACATTTGCAGTTTTTGCATCAAGCATTTATGAGAGTTTAATACTGTATGAGCTGATGTAGTGCTGGCAGCTCCAGTTTAAGCATACATTTCACTTTGTTTCAGAATGCTTATATATAAGCAGTACAGTTGTTAGCAGTTAGTGTTAGCTTTTCCCAATTGTTCACCAAGTAGAAAAGACCTTGTTCACCATCAGTTTCAGTTTTGTCAGCTTGCTTGTTGTGAGATGCTACAATTATGACGTTCGCAATCTTATCTCATCTAATGGCATCTATGGCACTATCATCATAATACCCAGGGCATTAATCGGTTGTTTGAAGTGAAATTGCTATCAAATTGTAATTCATTCAAGAAACCAGGTCAAATCCTGTAGGTTAGAGAAACCTGAAGTTAGGCTGTGGTGGGTAAGCAAGTTGAAACAGATGACATAAGTTTAGACCTTAATGACATCACTGATCCGGAAGGATGAATAGAACTTGGCAGCAAATTCCAAAGGCATGGCCCGGAACCGAGAACGGTCTAGAACCAAACACTTATGGTACGAGAGACAACAAGTGTCATTTTGTCCTTTGATTGGGTACAATATTTGTTGGCATGACAGCTGAGCATGAAACATAGATAGGTTTTCTGATTTAAATATAGTACTTTGTATACAATAAGACAGTTTCTAGCGGGATTCTTTGCTCTATGTGCAACCAGTGTAACAGTTATGCTAAATTGGTGTAATATGCTGATACTTGGGTGTTTTTGTTATGGCCCTGGCCATTGAGTTTTGAACCACTGTAGTTTGTGCAGTTCGCACTTTATGATGCCAATGAAGTGAGTTACAGTAGTCAAGCCTGCTGGAAACCAATGCATTAGCTAGTGGGAATAAGATAGTATGAGGCAAGAGACCTGATTCTGCGAATATCCCCTATGTGAAATTGAGCTGATTTGCATATGGTGCCAACAGGATTAGAAAATGACATAATAGATTCAAATAATATGCACAGATTGAATATCCAGTCAGTCTGATTGACAAGCAACTGAATAATTGCGAGGTATTTAAATATATAGAGTTGTTGGCTTGTACATGGAAGAAAGAATTCAGTTTTTGAAGGACTCAGAAGTTTATTAATAGTCCTCCTAGACTGAACATCACCAAAACCTGAAGCAAGTAGTTGAGAGCAGGATTAGACATGCAGTTTAATTAATGAGAGGAATAACTGGGTATCTTCAGCACCCAGGCAGTAGTCAAGAAAGCCATCAGTAAGTAGTGAACCAAGTGGAATTGTGTACAATGTGAACAGGAGCTGGCCCATTGCAGAACCTTGTGGAATGCCACAATTCAGTAAAGGAAGCGCATAAGTGAGCTGGTTGATACAGACTGATTTAGAACGAGGGTGCAAATAAGATGCAAACCAATGGGGAGAGGTACCAGAAAGACCAAATCAATGTTCGAGGAGTATGAAGGAGTATGCCATGATCAGTAGTATCAAAAGCGGCAAATAGGTCAAGGAGAATAAGAGAAATTAGAAATCTTGTGTTTATAATTTGTTGAAGAGGAGGTATTGCCTTTTTTTAATTGAATTTTTATAGGAAATTTAGAAGAAAAAAATTTAAAAATAATTTTTACTTTTATAAATTAAGCTCTATATAATTAAATATCTTTAGAATAGGTTTTAATTGCTGTTTAATATAGGAGCATTCTGTTAACTGAATGAATCTGATGGTGTTTCAGGATCTTTTTTATGATAAATAGTTAGGTATTTTGAATGAAGATGATGCTATCAGTTGTTGGTTGTGAGTTGTTTGCTTAATGTATTTGATGGACATAGGTAAGCCAGTGCTGTGACTTCATTCTGAAAGTAGGAGCTGGTTGAGAAGTTGCAACCAGTGAACCATAAGTAGCAGTTGAAACTGCTGAACATCTGATGATGACCCAGATAATGACCCAAATATCTTAACCCTATTTCACTGAGAACATTTTAAACTGCTGATGTGCATCTTTGTGATTGCTGTTGGCTTTCTTTGACAATAGGTTAATAATTATTATTAGTAGTACCATGTTTTCATTTATGTTCCTTAATGGCAAATTTAATGTAGTGGAACATCAATGTAGTGTCCTGTAGTGGGGCCTTACAAGAGAATAGCAAAAATTTTGTATTAACTGCTGTTGGCTTTTATTGTTGTGTTGTATTATTGTTGTTTTGGTCAGTGATGTTGGCGGAGTAATTAAAAACTAACCAGTTGTTGAAGTAAATGGTTCTAGATTCAAAATCCTGTTAAAAAGTATGATATGTCCACATTCTTGGAAGTAAAATACCACAAGTTTTGTTTTTTGTCAAAGTTGAGGGGAAAACTAATTTTGTGGCTAGACAGGTGTTTGAAAGACATGAAATGCAAATGAGGTAGCTGAATACTGGTACAACAGGCCCGTGATAATTTTGAAGCATGATATTAAAGCAATTAATTTGTTAAAACTTTAACACTATTAAAAATTTTAGAACAATTTTTTAATGTGGTAATTAAATCTTGTGCAAAATGAACAGTAGGAAATGCTCTAAAGGAATCATCAATGCCCTTATTGCATACAAGTTTCCTTTTACCTCAATCTGAAGGTCAATGTTTAGTTCGTTTTCACACGATCCTAATAGTTCAAAGTGCCAAGTTTTATCTTTAAAATAAATTTTACAATTATCTTATGAAGTATGGTTGGGAAGAAGTATGGATAGTTTCGTCAGAAAATGAATCTGTGGCTTGTGTAAGATTTGCAAGAAGAATTTAAGTATTTAAGAATTTAAGGCTAACCATGCTACAGTATAATCTAAAGAAAACCACCTGTTTATTCTTAAAGGCAAAATGTCACCAAATGAGCCCCCACAGTAGAGGATGTGCTTACTTAGTATACAAACAGACTTGGATTATGAAGATATGCCATGCAGAGATGGTGTTATTGCTGAAATATCACTTTCCTAATCGAAACCTGTCTTGTATGAAGAAACTAATGTTTTGGGCTAGTGGAAGTACCATACTTTAGCACATGCTTTCTTGAACGTCTTGGCCTGAAAGAATCTTGGGAACACCTGATACAACAGTGCCACGCGAGCATTTGTTTTCTGTGGCTGGCCATGTATTGGACAAATGCAGAGCGACTCTACTCTGAAAATAACGACGAACTATTCTGTCTGCCCCACTGATTGAACATCAAGTACAACTTACAGAAACGTTTGGACTGCAAACTTCTCAATTTTAAAATTGTTTTAAAATATATTATAAAATTACAAACAATTTTGCCAAATTTATTGTTATATTACAGAAACTTCTGAACTGCGAGACATTCGTGAATTTGTTGACATTGTTTTAAAATATAAAACTGCTAATAATTTTGCAAAATTTATTATTATATTATAATCAGATTTTGCATTTTTATTTTTGTTTGTTTACATTTATTTACATTTTTGTAATTTAATTTAGTTACTATAACGTCAGTTGTACAGTATGCTACAAATTTCTTATCAATTTTAATTCTTCCGTGTTTTCTGTGATTAATCAGATGATTAAATATTCTAATTATGTGATTAATTTCAGTTACAATTTTTAATCAATGCTCACCTCTAATAATCCTATTTAATGCCTAGATATGTATCAGTGTTAATTACACCAGGCCCCTTCCAACCTTGATTAATACTAACCAACTTCCTCGTATTTTCTTTCTAAGGTGCATCTGAATCCAAGTTCAGCTTCTAATCCAAACTGTAGTATGTTTAGGCATTACAGACATGGAACTCTTTGTCTTTTGGATTGTACTTCTTTCTTTAGTAAGTGTACTGATACATAAAACATT
This sequence comes from Norana najaformis, assembly GCA_964023275.1. Lineage (NCBI taxonomy): Eukaryota > Metazoa > Annelida > Clitellata > Crassiclitellata > Hormogastridae > Norana > Norana najaformis. The sequence goes on along the minus strand of OZ029913.1, from coordinate 20,099,228 downwards.
GCATATTGCAGATGCAGCATTCTTTGTTATGGTACCACCTGTTTACCAGAAAGAATGTTTTACATCTCTGCTGAATGTACTCTGCTTCTTCTCTTGAGTGTTGTTATACATACATGAAATCAGTTTTGCTCTGAAATATTATTACAGTTGGTATCGTCTGATTACTTCAAGTATCATTTTGAGTCTGTTCGAACTGAACTTATGCTAGACATGAATAATGGTATACATTCTGAACAAGGAGCTTGTGTGTGGTATAAATATATATGCAGTGGATCATTGCTGTTTATTGTGAACTGCTTGATGTAACAAAATTGAAGTGAAACTTGAAATTGAAGTTGCAAAATGCAAAAATAGGCCTAACATTTTGACAAAGTTTTTTAATATGATATGTTCAGGAATTTATAATGACAATATTTAGAGGTCGTTGATAGTTGTTGATCTGGTGCTGGATTTGATGTGAATGTCATGATTATAAACATTATATCTGATCCAGAATTGTGACCTTAGGAATCAATTAAAATTGAAATCCGAAATGATGTTTTTGATTCGTATGACAGAACTGCAGTTTTTGTGCCGCAATACAAAAATTACACATTTAAGTGACAGGACTCTGAGCTATATGTGTGGGGTATATAGTCACATTTTACAGCTGGTGCAAATGTTATAGCTTGCTAGAGAAAGCAAGTGAGATTTCCTAGATTCTTTTTTAGGTGATTTGGCATTAATCGGGAACATTTGTTTAACATGGCTATTTTTATGCATCAAGTTGTACTGCTGTCATTGTAGAATATGAATTTGTCTGAGACTGTGATGGCTGTAAGTTGAGGTCAGACAATTATGAATATGGAAATGTGTATTTTTTGGCTAGGGTGTCCCTATGTACGACCTTAATCGAAGACCAGTTTTGGGCATGGGAAGTCGTTATCCTCCTCCTCATCCTCCACCTCCTCCTCATCATGGAGCAGCCGCACTGCAGAATCCATCCCAATATCTGTCCAGCTCACAGCCTAACTCGGCAATGAACCAGCTTGGTGGACAAATGGTTAGGACATGTTTTCATTTATAGTAGGATTTACAGTACTCTGCTGATGAACATATAGAGGCAGTGTCATGTGCCTTTATGTATAGCCTGCAGTAGTAGTTGTATTTGTAAAAGCTTGCATGTATGTTTAAAGATGATGTATTTGTCAGAAGTGTGTGTCTGTTTGTGTGTGTGTGACATGTGCAGCAGTATCTTGCTGTTTTTTTTTTGAGTTTACATATTCATTTATGATGTTTTGGTATCATGTATTCACTTAAAATAGGATTTACTGTACGTTGTTAATGTGTCGCGTGCATCCTGTTGTGCAGGTGTTTCTGTAACTGTTTTGCATTAACTTACTGCCTTTGGAGGTAGTGATTTATTCCCGTTCTTTTCATTGTTAATTTACTCGATTATGTCTGATACTGTCTTTGTGTGCAATTATCATATGTTATTGTGGCTGGTGTTGGAGTATAAAGCAACTACTTGGCACCGCAAACTTCCAGCACTGAAATAGCTCATGCCAATGCTGTGATCTGATGTCTTGATGACTGGAATCTATGAAAGAAGGTGAAGGGTATGTGCATTGACACAACAGTCGGCGATACTGGCCATCATACTGGTGCAAGTACATTGATAAAAAGGCACTTGGCAGGAATCTACTTCGTCTGGCACGTCGATACCATATGACAGGAATCATAGCCGAAAAGGCATTCATTGTCCAAAAATTGCTGCCTCCACTGGTCCAGGTATCACCATATTTCAACCTTTCAAAGGCAGATGGCATAAGATTGACCAGAGAGGTTTGACACAGCAGCAAATCTGACCAGGGTTGCTGAATTCAAGGAGAGAGATAATTAGAAAGAATTCCGGAAATAGTAATAAGTTTCTTGGCAGAATGCTCTTGGTACCACTCACCAGGCTTGGTGGATGGCAAGAATCATCTGTTCATTCAAGATGTGGATGTTCTGATTCCAGTTCAGACTGAAGTCAGTTGATGAAAAGGGTATCTTCCAGTTTCTTCATCTTTGATGCTTACATCCAGGCATAGTTTCAGGCTCCCTGTGCCGTCTCTGCTCATGTTGATGGTCTTCATTGTCTTCAACAGTTGACTAAATATTGAAACCAAGAAATTCATGATGTCACTACTACAGCACTCTGTTGTCTTCTGTGATACCTGAATGAGATCACACTAGGGTTGACCTGCTTTGATCCAAAACCTGAGTTCACTGAGAAAAAGGAACAGTTGGCAGCCTATATCAGCAGGGTGGATCCAAGCACCCATTTCCATGGCTTGACTCAACTTCAGTTAATGTTAACAGCCCTCCACATTCTTTTGTTACTACCAACACAGTAAAAAAATTTCAGATCCTGTAAATATTGGATTCATTCCTGCAGTACCTACCAGAAAGCTGGAATGAAAATGAGGACTACCTTGCTTCTCTGCGATGCAAGATGGAGCTCACAACTGTGAATAACACGGCCGAGAGAGGAGTAAAGCTGATCCTGGATTATAATTCAATTCTTACAAATGATGAAAGCAAAAAATATTTACTGCCGGTGGTCATTCTGGAACTTCACCACAAATTTGTGCACCTGGCTAGCCAGGCATGAATCAATTCCTGAAAATTAAAACAATCTGAGCAGGTATCACATTGAAGACAAGCAAGCTCAACACAAATTTGTGACTGATCTTGCAGTTTGTTGACTTACTAGTTACTGGTTTATTACAATAAGCTAATGTTTACAGTTTAAGTCATACCAAACTACACCTGTGCTGAGTTTATTTATTGAGTCTTGTTTTTGGCCATAAAGCCGTGTAATATGGCATAGTGGTATACCCAGAAATCTTGGATCGACTTGCACAAACTCATAAATATTGTTCAGTTTGGCAGAAATTTTCACCATAGTAGGTTTTTTAAACACTGAACTGTCAAAAATTGTTTTGGACCACTTTAATGAGCTGTTTCCCTTTCTCTAAGAATAGTTCTTTGATTTGCACATTTATGGATTTGGTTTGCAGAACTACTGATTAGCTGATTAAACAAAGTAAAATATACTCTTGTGATGTGTAGGTGGTTGTATTACAACAGGTTAAGAAACCTAACAGCATATGTATTCTGAATCTTCAGGAAAAATATTTCCTTGAGGATGCTTGTTGGCATTAATATGAGGACTTGGTTCAAAGCAGCATGTTTATAACAAATGGGTGCAAACTTCCCAATATTACTAATACTAATACTTTTAGAAATAGAAGATAGTTGACAGTTATAAATTGTTTGGTTTTCAGCATAGAAGAATGCATCTAAATTAAATGTAAACAATGCATTTAACTACTTTCAACTGCTAATATATTCTGAAATAGCTTAATACAGAAGACTTTGGACAAATGTTGCTTTGAAATGAAACTGCTGACTTGCAACATTATTCATAATAATCTGAAGTATTGTATAGCACCAGTATTAAAATACACAGGGCATGCAGTGAAAGGTGGTTGCTTTGAAATGAGAATGTGCCATTGTCATAATCCATTTGACCAGAATGCAAGTTGTGGCTGTCACACTTGTAAGTGATTATATCAGTGCCTCAGGGAAAGGACGTTACAATCGTAGGACTGCACTTATGAGGACTTTGTTGAGTTACCATTAGTGTATGCATTTTATTTTATGACAGAAGTGTATAGAAAATTCTGACTTAAATGATGAATTTTTCTGTTGCATTTCTGTTCCTTGTCATATGCTTGATTATGTGTTAGAGAATGTTAAATAATTTTCCTTGCTTTGAGTGATGAATAAATGGTTTCAGCAGCAGCAGCAGCAGCAACAACAACTTCAGCAGCGGTCTTTCTCTCCGAATCATGTGCTGCCACCAGCTGCTCATCTCCAGCCATCTCCATCCACTACTCCTCAGAGCCAGCACTCTGACCACAGCAGCAGCAACGTCAAGGCACAGTCCTCTCCGCAGTCAACGCCTACTGCCAAGCATAAAACCAAGAAGCAGCCAAAGCAACGCCAACAGCAGACTAAACCACAGACAAATGTTCAGGTAATTGGATGTTTACAAGGTGTGTTCTGGTCTCCATTCTCCAAAATCTTCTTTGGCACCATGTAACCTACTGTATGCTAACTGACCAGAATATCTGTCTGTGCTCATTGTTTCTTAGACATGTTCAAGGACTGGTGAGGAGGTTAACTGAAGTTGTGGTGTGTGTGTATATATATATATATACACCTCAATTTTCTTAATCTTAATCATATTTTGAATTTATTATTATCTCATGTACCAGCCATAATTATTTTTAGTTTGCGCTGGACTTAAGAAATTGTCATTTTGTGTTGTTTGCGCAAATATTATCATGTTCATTTACTCTGTTTTTGAGTTTGAGTTTACAGCAGACTTAATCAAAACCTTCAAACTCAGAGCTATCATTATCATCAAAAAGGAAATTAAATGATTCTTCAGTTAATTCTTAGTCACATACGCAAATGCCAGTTTCATTGTCGTCATCAATTTTTGAGTCCTCTGCATTAGAAGCTTCACTCATTTACAAATATAGACAGATAAGGTTTTTTTGTGTTCCAACTTTTGCTTAATGTTGCTGTGCCCAGTGCCATCCACTATGTCCAAACTTTACGGACACGGTCTTTAAATGGCTTGTTCAGTGAACTTCTAGAGTTTGTAGCAAAGAAGGTAACCAACCAGGGATGACATGCATATCTGTGTGTAATTGCTTGACCTTTGATTTAACAGGATCGCTTAGATGTGCACCGAACATGTCCCACACTAGCAAGCTTAATTTCATGGGTGGTGCACCTGACTTGTGTTCCACATGTCTCCAAACCAATCTTTTGTTCCATTATTGTTCATCCAACCTTTGCTCATTCCTTCGTCTTTTCTTTCGGCAATCCTTCACTTAAAACAACCATTGGTTTAAGTTTCGTACCATTTGCTAAAAAGCTGAGGACCACAGTTAAAATGCGTTCGTTCATGGCTGTGAGTTTAACAAGAACTGTGGCTTGTCTTACAGCATGTATAGTCCTATTCGCAGGCAGAGCGAATGCGCTATAAAATCAAATGATGGAGGCTGCATAGAGAGCACTGCACCCAGTTTAAAAGAACAATGAATAAGAATTGATGTTTGAAGATGGGTGGCCACACAGTTTTAATGCAGGACCTTATATTATGCTGTTAAATATTTTGTCAATATTTTAAAGCAAATATTTATTTTACTTTGTTGAAAATTAATTCTTTATAGTATCATCTGTTTTATATCATCTATGAATTTTTTACACAAATGAGCCATGCAATATCCCATGGATGCATCTTGTTAGCTCTGTCGGGTGTATTGGCGTCCTATTTACGTGTCGTGCAATCGTCGAAGGATAAATCTTGCAATCTTAGCTTTACTTTCATATCAGTTGACCCCCAAATTTTCCGACTTATACACGGAAATATACGATAATTGCATTTGTGATTATTATTGTGTATATGTATTTTAAACTTAGGTTAATAATGTTATTTGTAATGTAACATGTTTGTAATGTGTTGTTGTAAAATTCTTCTGGAGATGTACTGTAATGTATCAGGACTAAGCTGCTGAGTTGTATCTTTTGTGGCATATGATTAATCAAGTACACTGTATAAATTATCTATTTAGCTAGCAGAAGTTGCTAATTGTTTTGGACTCCAGTAGCTATTATTGGGCAGAAAGGATTATTTGTCCTGCTAACAGGATCATCCAGACACTAAGTGCTATGTGCATTATTATTACTTAGAAGAATGACTTCTTGATTTTTGTCTACCTTGCAATATTTTTCTTGTCACTATCTGCATGTGGTAGAGACTTGGAGCTTTATTCATGTACCACAGTCGTATATATTCAGCTTTTACACTGGTTTGAAAAAAAAACATTCTCACTTGTTAGATGTTTTGCTACTGTTTAGAGTGTATATAAATGTATGTGTGTGTGGAGGTGTTTGAGAAATGTTGAAGCAATTAGCTGAGAAGCCTTTTTTCACAGTTTCTGTGAAAACGTATGGCTTAACATTTAGAATCTGGTCATCATAATGGTCCAGCTGTTTTGGCATTGCTTTTATTAATAGCTTGTAGTTGTTATCTCTGGCTGGTGTCCAGTATAAAATGTCCTGGCTGATCTTTCTGGATATCAGTATCCTGTGAAAATGCATTTTGTTTCTGTGTTGTTGGTCAGCTAGCTATCGATTTCCCATCTACAATGGCTATGCAACTTAGACTCTGTATCATGGTTGATTTATTGAACAAGATAAAGTCCATCAGTGGGACACCATGTAAATAGAGTTGACTGCTTGGCCTACACAGACTGACAACAATCTGACGTCATTCTAGATGGTTGCCTGAATGGTGTTTCCTCACTTATAGACTTCTTGTTCTCTCCAATGACTTAGATTGAATTCTAGTCTGATTTGGAGACAGCCCTTTGTGAGCTGGTGATGTGCTAGCTCTGCATCTCATTCTTTCCTGCTCCTCCTCCTTTTTAGGCTTGGGGACTGGCCTTGTCTTCTGCTTTCTGTGTTTTTTGGGGGATTTTAAGCAACTTAAGAATTGTGCTTACATACTGATTGGCTGAACAGATAATTGTCATATTCTGTATAATCTAATGACTTCTAAAGTGCCATTATAGTAATGCCCAAGGCATCAGTTGATGGTCGCTGCAAGTCAAAATCATCGTAATCTAAGATCATAATCCACTGGAGAAGCCAATGCCTGGTTGAACTGTTTGCCAGTATTGTTTATGATTTGTCATTTCAATTGATGTACTAGTTTTCTATGGTTATGTTGCTTTTGGAATTTTAGTTTCTCTCAGGTTTCTGTATACCTTTAACTCATGACTTTTGCCTTTTGATACTATACAAATGTGGAACACAACATTTCAGCTGGAACTCTAACATGTGCAAACCTATGTAGGAAAATCAGCTGAACTATGCTGATCTCAAGCGGTTTGGTTACAAAAGTGCTAAACCTTTGAAACTTCTTTAGAGAGAAACTATCTGTAACTTTCATGGGCCCTCCTCATTTGATCTGCTGGTTCAGGGAATGAAGTACAAGTTCATTTCAAACATATGGAATCATTTAAGAATTTCAGAAAATGTAGCTAATGTTGTAACAGAGGGTAGTCTCATGACCATGTTCTGTGTATTTCACAGATTTATTCCAATCAGACTTATACCGCTGAACCTCTGTTTTTAGTCTCCGTGTTTTATAGCCCTCTGAGTCCTTATGTTTTAAAACCATTAATTTAGTAAATCAATTTTTTATCTTTTGCACTAAAACATTAGATCGATTTTGGTCATTTTATTTTAGGGTGTGTTATAGACCTAATTATTTCTTTGTCACAGTAGGCCTAATTACTAATAACCCATATCACCCCTTGTCTTTGTGAAATGGATCAGTCTGTAATGACTAAGCCAAGTGAAAATGAGTAATACTGCTTTTGCCAGTGGGTAGAATAGGTTGGCCGAGGCTTAGGCAGGCTCTAAATGGCACAGGTTTCGTATTGATGTTCTTCAGCTCTGACTTGTGGTTCTTTCTACTGCTTAGACCCTGGTAGTGAAATGTGGCTTTGCTATCATGTGCCATAGATACATACACATGTGTAATGTTATATGTGTACCCATGGGATGCGTGATAGTCTAGTAGTTACTGTGCTTTACTAACATAAGGTCAAACATGAGGTTGGTGTAAAACTCCTCACCAGGGCAGAAATTTGTTTTGAGAGTTTATCTCCACTTGTGCAACATAGCCTACTCGGCTATAATGAGTACACTAACCATACACTCTCAATGGGAAGGTCAGGCAGCAAGGGAGAGGCTGGCCACCCACCCTCATATGCTGAAGCTAAGAAAAGTGAAGTCACTAACACTTCATAACCATGGCTTCCTCTAAGGGTGAGCTTAAGGGGCTGCTCTTCTTCTTCTTCTTCTTCTGTGTTTATACTCTGTGTATTTTAGAACATGTATATTTGTGTGTATATTTATTCCTGGAATTATTGGATGGAGCTATATAGTAATGGAAAATTAATATTTTTTAACACTTGTTTAAAACCTTTTAGAAGGATTTGGAAATGAATTACTTTGAAAAAAACATTTTGGAGACTCGTCTTTTCTGGTTTTTAAGCAAAATTGGTATTTAATGGAACATTCAACGAAGGGTCTGTGGCTTTACATACTGTATTTTGGTGGATACCATATACCATAGACATACTGAATTTTGATGGATGCATAGCAGCGCTGGTACTTTTTGCAGAACAGGACATCAAGAAGGTGCTACTGAATGCATAAACAATGTCATCATGTGTGAAGCAATTTTTACGTTTATTGTGAACATGTTGTTTTGGATAACAGTTTGATTGTTCTCACAAATTTTTTTCAGTTGGATTGTAAAATTTGTTTTATAAGGTTGCAGAGATGAAGTTTTGCTAATTTTTAAATTATTTTAGAAAGAAACTTGGGCTGAAATAGAGTAATGCATAATGGATAACGAACCGAGGCAGTACTCATCTGGAATTTTTCAGTTGTATTTTTATGTCCTCTTACTTAGGAGAACTCTGTCTCTGAAGAAGCATTTGCTGATGGCGGAACTGTGCATCATAATGCAGGAAGTAATTCTTCACATCATGCTGTGGGATCTCAGCATCCAAATGCAGCACCATCACCAGCTGGATCAGTTGGTTCACGATCAAATACTCCAGCATCATTGTCAGGTATTTTTGCTTCCAGCTCATGGTAAAATTCGGTGTTGTGTATGTTTCAGCCTCCCTCTACGTCAGCATGTCGTAGCCAGGGATGCCACATGCACCTCACCAATGTTTCTGTGACCTGTTGGAATTCAACTGGACTTCTCCAACTGACCGTGATTTTGAGTGCTATTTTGGCTTGAAGTGACCATTGATTGATGCCCTGGGCATTATGATAACAACACTATAGAAGTTATTAAATTAGATTAGATTAATGCTTGAAAACTTTTCTCTTTTGCCTGGGCTAGACTGCGGGTGCCTCTGAGTAGATATCTTGGAGGGACACTATATAAATGCTCTGAGTGAATGAAAGGATGAATGTTATGCCTGAGATTCAAATTTTTTATGCCAGGCACATTAATCTCTTAATACTCAGGTTGAAACATTGGTCATTTTTGTAATGAATTTCTGTATAACTGCTGCTGCTTCAGTGCCTAACATGGCTACAATCTGGAAAAAATCTGGTCATCAAAGGATAATGTAATTCTGATTCCATTTTGTTGTTTTGATCAGACCTTGCTGGGTCTTTAACTGCTTAGAGTGATGTTTTTATTTTATCCACTGATCAAATTGCTGTTTTATGACACAGTTCTGTTTGTATTAGATACTTTTTGCCTTCATCTTTGTTTTAAAACTTGAGTTGTGTTGTACATAGTCACCATAGTATAATCCTTTTAAGTTTATTACAAATACGCTATGGGCTGTCAGGAGCTTGCTCAACATGACCATAAGGCACGAGCATTGATGGCGCAGAGCAGTTGTGAGTGAAGGTCTTACTGAAGGTCCCTACACAGTATCCGTCTCAGGAGAGGCTTGAACCCGTGCTCTACGTGTTACAACCTGAGCGCTATAGCCTATCGGCTACCATGCCCCACAATAGTTTTTATGTGTGCAAAGTCAGTAAATCTGAATCTGAGGTATGGATGAATGTTTGCTAGGGGCTATGCAGTCATGCATAGCCCCTAGTACTTAAAGTACTTAGTAGGTCTTGATAAGTGATTTAAAAGATGTTGTCAAGTTGGCAAGTTGGACCTTTTGTCAAAGCTGATTCCAAATATGAGGAGCGCAGCAACTGAAAACACCTGATCCCACAATTGTCCTGAACATAGGCTCTAGCAACGGGTCAGTATGGGAAGAACGCAGCAGTCTGGGTGGCGACATAATAAAAGAATTGCAATGTATGAAGATGTGATGGAAGACAGATGTTCAGGGCTTTAATGGTCAAGAATACCATTTGAAATGTGCCATTCGACAGGAAGCCAGTGAAGCAGACGAAGGTGATCTAATGCATTTGATTTTGAATAAGAACATGTAACAACTCTAGCTAAAGGGGTTTAAACCACTTCGAGCTTTTTAAGAATAAAAGGTGATATGCCATACAATACCAAATCCGCATAGTCTAGTTGAGAATCAGCAAGTGCACAAGCAACTATTTTTTGGCTAGAGAATGCCTAATGTGATGAAATGCCCTGATGTGATAGAAAAAAGGCCTGCAAATGGAAGATACGTGTGAAGTCATGGTGAGTGAATATTCAGTGATGACACCAAGAGTTTTAATTTTGTTTGATAACGGGATTTTTGTTCCTGCAAGGTCAACAGATGAATGTGAAGAGAAAGACTGCATATGGTGGTGGGTTGTTAACACTGGTTTTTAAGACTGTACCTACTAAAATTAGTATTAAAATACCATTTGCTGTGAAGTACGTCTTGGCTAATATCCCAGCTGCCATTTGAATTTGTTTGATCATGTAAGATAAGTATTATAAATTATTCCCAGTTGAATGGCTAAGCCTCAGTCACAGCAGTGAATGGAGGTAAAACCCACAGTGCTGATTTTTGCTAAGGAGATATAAATATACTTATATTAATTGACATTCATAGCTGGAATGTCTGAAACTTTTGGGAGACTTCAGCATCTTACGGCGTGTTTATGATTGTTCTTGTTGTATATCATGAAGTATTTGTTGTTTATAAAGGGAACATGGCTGGTAGCCCTTCAGCTAATCAACATGATGGACAAAATCGAATTCTTTCACCACTCCACAGTCAAGGTGGGTAGGCAAAATGCTAATGGATGAGATTTTGGGGTTTGTGTACTCTTACTCCAGCAAAGTGACACTGGCTGAGATTTATGAGTTCATGTGTGTTTTAACTTGAGCTTTTGTGTTTTCACACAGACTGCAGCTTAGCAATTTTCTACCAGTTTGAACTGGATTTCTTCCTTAAATTTTGTAGTTGTATTACTCATATAATGACATTATAACAAGATCTAAGTTGATGTTGATATTCATTATTATTTAAATTGCCTTGTTCACTTGGAGGCAAGATTTAAATAAATTAACTTTACAATTTGCAAAAATTGTTTATTAATGTACAAAATAATATCTGCTTAAAAAGCTAATTCAAAGCTTCATGATACATTTATGGCTTTGTCTACGGAGGCCCCCTTACCTAAGGTGATGGGAATCGTTCAGAGCTTACTGAATTGCAAGCGAGTCCTTTGAGTACACATAATGACTGACTGATTTTGAGAGAAGCCCATAGAATGATATCATGTCCTCTACTCTGAAAATGGCTGCATCTAAAGGTTCACCATACGGTATGTTTATATGTTGCATGGCACCGAACCATGTGTCTGGCCTCAAAGTAAAGTAAATCCTAAAGGTAAAAAGGTAAAGTAACACACTTGTACCTCATGTACTGACCGCAGATGGCCTGGTGTCTCATTAAAGTACTAGTCAAAATTGTTGTTGCTTAATTTCACTGTGCTTGCAAGCATCATACCAGTAGCACCAAGCAACCACCCATCTTAAAATAGATGGGCTTAAAACTAATTTGTGTGCTACAATGATTAACTTTTATAGTTGGCCTCGATAACTCTTTCTATACACATTTTACATTGTAAACATTGTACATTGTGATGCTGATTTATAGGAGGAAGTGGACAAGGGGCAGTTCATAATCTGCAGCAGCAGCAGCAGATGATGATGCCTCCTCCATCAATGTGCCCAAGTCACCCAGGCATTTCATCTGGCTCTTTGAAAATGCACGTGCCTCCTCACCTTCCTCCTGCTTCTCACTCGAATGCCGTGGGATTATCCCATCAGATGGCACCTCTGCAATACAGCAATGTGCATTACAACAATGTGCATTACAGCAGCAATCGAGGACCACCAGGTAGAAATCCACAAAGTTGCTTATAATAATAATTATATGTCTTTCTGAAGTCATCTTAATCACCATCATCCAAGTTCATCCTTTCAACCAAACTTATCCTCTCCACTTGTCAAAATCTTCATACTAGGCAGTTCATCTCAAATCACGTTCCTTCCATGGTTTAGTTACCTTTATTTCCTTCTTGGGTCATTCTTATGTTAGATGACATAATTGCATGACTGAAACTGTGAATATTTATATAATTGACAATTAATTATTCGTTTCTTCGCTGTATGATGTTCTGTGTCTGAAACTAAAGAAAAAACTTTCGGCAGTGATTAGTATGCTCACGTTGCACATGTATTGAGTTGATTTACTCAAGTTTTTATGCAGTTTTCACAAAGTGTCATCACATCATATACTTTGTAGTGTAGCATATAATCTGTTTGTCAGTAATAGATGCCTATTCTAGCATTACAGCAGTCAAATTAAATGCATGTCTGTGTAGACATAAGGTAGTAAAATATGGAAATATTACTTTTAGGATTCTTATGGCTGCCCTAATGCTGGCAAAATGGAATCAGGCATCAGTTAATGTGAATTAAGTCATTTTAATTGCCAGTCATTATTTACCATGCAGATTAATGAATGCATAATAGGTGTAATTGATTTTCTTATGCTTTCTAGTGACTCAGTTTTCTTATTTTATTTCTTCTGGTTGAGTCCAGTCCTTGTGCATCATGTAAAATTTGTAAAATAGGAAAGTTCCTTTGTCTTTTGGCTTCAGAGCATAATTGACTTGGGCTGTGAACTGAGGAGCTTACGCAAGATGATGACATAAAATCAGTGATTAACTTTTTAAAATCTTTTGTAGAACTACCATTACAGGGTGTGATGCAGGTTTTGGTCATAGGAATTTGGTTGATCTGTAGGTAGCTACATAAAGCTCACGCACTTGTAAATGAAATGAACTACTTTGATGTTCGGATTGATGTGTTTGGAATGTTCTGGAAGTGTGGAATACTTTTTCAAACAGTGAGTTTTAGTAGTTGTCGGTTTATCAAGTTCTAAGCCATCGTATTGCTTCTTTGCAGGGAGCCACACACCAAGTATGATGCCTGGTTACAATGGAGGACATCCAGACCTAATAAACGGACCAAGCAACCATATCCCAGGTTACGGGCCAAGTGGAATGGCCAACCGAATCCCAAATTACCCTGGTTCCTATGGTAGTGCTATGGACAGCAGCGGCACTGGCCAGTTTGGTGGTGGCTATGGAATGCATCCTGTTGCTATGGCATCTGGGATGTCAACTAGTAGTGCAATTACATCAGCAGCAGAAGCTGGTTTTTACACATCTTCAGCAGCTGCCGAACGCAGTGGAGTGAATGGAAAGTCTTCTGCATCCATGGAAGATACATCATTTTCCAGCCGGCCTTTGTCTTCATCTGCAGACTTACCACAACCGAGCAGTCAGCCGATGCAGTCTGCTCTGGGAAACTCCATGATGGGTCGAGTGTCGCATTCCAGTGGAACAGACGGAGGACTTCCTGGTCGAAATCCCTATGGGATGCCGCCTTCATACGAAATGGCTGGACTTAACCAGCAGCAACAGCAGCAGCAACATATGATGATGGCTTTTGGTAAGCCATTTCCTCATAACATGACTCCAAACCCCGGACCAGGAGCTTTCACACGAGATCACTCTGCAGGCGCCCCCTGTGAAGAAAGGTCGCGACCTCCGTCGCTGAATGCTGATGGTAGTGATCCCGTTGGCAATCGAATTAACACATCTGTTGGTGTGAGTGGCATGGACGGCATTGCTTTCCTAAAGCGGTCATATGATGGAATGTCTTTCCACGGAGATGGTTCCCATCCGCATCATCAGGCGCATTATCACTCTCCATCTCATGGAATGCCAGATGGAATGATGCTGCCAAATGCATCCAGTCATCACATTCAGCATCGCAGTTCTGAGGACTTGGGTCCTTCTCTTCATCCTCTGACCCATACAAACATGGGACCACCAGCATCTAGTCCTTACATGGCCAGTGATCAAGCGACTCCATTTGATGCGGGAAAGGCATTAGAAAATGTTTCCAGTCTGGCCTCTGCTGCTGGCTCTGGTGGCCTTGCCAGAGACAAGTGGATCAAATCAGAATATTCACTTCAGTATGAGAATGCAGGAAGGAACAGCATTTCAGATCGGGATCGTCCTCGGATCTATGACGAAGGTAAACTAGAATGAGTTCACTGGATTACGTCTCTCTTTTGTTGCCATATAGTGACCACCTAGATTGTTATTTTATGACTGCAGTGCATGCTGTATGTATATGGGCATTTTTTTGTAATACTTTTTATGTATTTCACAATAATGCTTCACACTAGCCTAACTGGTGCTAGAGTTCTAACAGAATATTAAGTTCATTGGTATATGAATGATGCTTATCTTATGTAAGTGGAGATGGTTTCCACTGGCACTCTCTTACAGGTACTTTAAGATCAACCAACAATTTCCGGATGATCAAGGGATGATGGTTGATGTGTATTTGGAATCCCTGGTCCAGACTGCACTGAAGATGATGCACGACACAGAGCCAACTGTAGCTCTTACAGCACCTGGTTACGCTGACCAACCCTGTTGAGCACAGTGCTTACTGAAGTCCCTCACATTCAGAGTTCTATGCTCTCTGGCGAATTCTTGAAGAACTGACTGATGAGATTGTCCTAGAAGCTTACCATAGCAGAAACTGAATCCATACTTCCTGGTCTCAGATGACTTCTGGTAAAGTGTCTTACAAAATGGCCTGGTGTGTTTGGAATGCCTGGGCATTGATGTCTATTTGTTGCCCACGACAGATGCAATAGTAGATTGTCCAAAAATGCACAAAATCCACAGAAAACTTGAGGGCTAACTCAAGAAGTGCAGACTCAAGAAGTACAGACGTAGTGGAGTGAATGGAAAGTCATCTGCATCCATGGAAGATGCATCCTTTTCCAGCCTGTTTTTGTCTTCGTCTGCACTGAATGCACAGATCATTGAGTAAATGCCACAAAATAATGATTTTGTCTGTTTTTAATTAATAAGAAATGGCAGCCAACACAACTCACACCACCTGGCAGTAGCTTAGATCATAAGGTTTAAATGCTTACATATATGGTAGTCTCTCATGGTGTTATGTAATATTTTGTTTGAATTTACTGAATAGTGTCATTTGTATTTTTCTGCTCTTATTTTTAGGTAGTGCAAGTGACACACAGTCAAGTGATCTGGGTCCTTTTCCTCAGATGACAGATGATTCAGCCAGAATGGCCCTGAATTCAGGAAATGATCTGTCTTCACTGAGTGGCAATGGCCCACTGCTGAGCAAAACGTTGCTAGGCAGCAATGATGATGCAAAAAAATCCAAAGCTGCCAAGTCCAAGAAACAGAAATCTGTGAGCTTTTTGCAGTTATCACTTTTCAGACATTACAAACGTTTTAAATATCTTTTTGATACTTCTGCTGTTGTTCTTAATTTCTTGCTTTTATTAGTTATATTGATTGCAACTGATTATATTGGAGCGATTATGGAAAAATCTCTGTGATATGCAGTCACTCACACAGCTCACTGAGTCCATTATCTTTCTCAGCTGATAAGTAAGTGTCTCTACCATATACTGAAAAAAGTCTTGAGTGTTTGGAGGGATTCAGAGAACTCAGCAGTAATCCGTCTGATTTGCTCGCCTGTCACATCAGCTCTGACCACTGATGGAAGTACAGGCATGGATCTTATCATCTTATTGGCCCTGAGTCAGCTAGGCCAAAACAACATTTGTGGCTTGAAACTTGCTAGGCCTGGGCTAAAATTCATCAAGAAGAGCTCCATTCATCATTCCCAGACCGGGCTTCAGAATGCAACATCTGTGATGTGGGAGTACTCCTCGAATGAGAACTATCCACGGCTGATCATGTGAACTCCGTGTGAAGACCCTGCTTCTACCGGCTGTGTCAGATTTGGTCAATATACCATAACCTAATGTTCAGTGCTGTGATGACCCTTCTCCAATCCTTTGTCCTAACATGCCTGGACTGCTAAAATTCCATCCTTGCAGGCCGGCTGAAATTTGGAATCTCTCGGCTTCAGTCCTTCTCAGCGATGCCATCCGAATAGTGGCCAATCTACTGAAATTCTTT
The DNA here is from genome assembly GCA_964023275.1 of Norana najaformis. NCBI lineage: Eukaryota > Metazoa > Annelida > Clitellata > Crassiclitellata > Hormogastridae > Norana > Norana najaformis. Next base: position 20,083,103 of record OZ029913.1, on the reverse strand, counting down.
TTTATACGACGATAAGTTTGGATGTTTGCTGTTGCCAGGTTCGCATGTTGGAATTATTCTTTATTTCTGCCATGGATTTAGAACATTTTGGGTGGTATTTGCATCACATGTCATCTTGGCCTGCATGACTGCTTAAGGAGGGATGGGCTTCCTAATGTATGATTGAGCCTCAAATCTAGGGACCTATGTATGTCAATTATGGTCGTTGTATGTCAAGCCAATACAAGGGTATGAAACATTCAGATCTGTGCATGTATTCCCTTCATGTGCAAAGTTTATCTTTTGGACCGATTTAGTTTCTGAACTGTACATTTGTTGTCTAATAATGTAAGTTGATTTAAACTTTGAATGTTAGGATAAAGTGCCTGGTTTTGTGGTTCCATCTCCAATGACACCGGTCCATGATGAACTTGATGACATCAGTAATGCTAGCCGACCTGCAACTCCGGTAGTCTTGATTTTCATCTTTCACAGTGTTGAAAATACCTGGGGTTCTAGAACGGTGAGGGTTGAGCAAACCCCAGTTTCTCCCATGCAAGAGAAGCATTTATGCCAAGATGTGCTTATGCCCATAAACCTCTGTCTAATATAAAATGATTTGCCTAAGTTGCATTCTTGTCTATGGGTTTAACTATGACTGCATGGTGATTAGGCTAATCTTTGAATGTGCCATTAAGCTGACTGCAAGCACCATGGTTGTTACTAGCAGGCATTTTAGTTTTATGACACTCAGAGACTGGGCTGTCACAGGCTCACCCTTTGGACTCTAATCTTAACACTTTTAAAGTACTGTTATCATAATGCATGAGATATCAATCCACTGTAGCTTCAAAGTGAAAGCACAGTCCATCGTTTTTGTTCTGCTGGTCCAGTAAAACTCTGTAGCTTCAAAGTGAAAGCACAGTCCATAGTTTTTGTTCTGCTGGTCCAGTAAAACTGGATGTTAAGTTAAAATACTGGAAGGCCTGTATAAGAAGGAATTGTAAAAGGAAAGTTTGGAGTGCTGGAGTTCCAAGGTCAGTTATGATGACAGTTAAGGAGACCACAGTCCTGAAGTTGTCAAAATAAGAAATACTGACACTTGCTGGAATTGCCTGAGTAAGAGCAGAAGCTATGTTGTCCAGCATATAGTATGGGCAAAAGTTAAATTCAGCTGAGGAAAATGAAATGGAATGCCCATCACACTTTGTAAATCCGTCATATTTTACGCATATTGAATCTTTTCTTAAATGAAGTATTCTTCTGGCTTGCAAATCTGCCATTTTCTGTTTAGAAGTCTGAAGGCAACGACGTGTTGAACAGATTGGCTGAGATGGGTGACGAGCCGGATCGAAGAGCTTTTCTTGAGCGTTTGTTTGCCTTCATGGAGGACAACGGAACTCCAATTGTCAGCATTCCTATGATCAGCAAAACGGCAGTTGATCTGTACAAACTGTATCATTTGGTTAGGGATCATGGAGGAATGGTGGAGGTTAGTTAGTGTTATTAATCCATTGCTACAGTGCCTGACATTTTTTAACAAGGTTATTCAGTGCTTTAATTGATGGTGATGATGATGATGAGTTGTCAGCCCAAACGCAGGCCCATTGGCTTTATGCCACCTGGAGATGAGGCGAGTGAGTTGATCTCCCATTGCCTTCCTCACAGACAATTGCGGGTGAGCAACTTGTCGCTACGGAGTGGCTTGAGGCAGATTCGAACCCGTGACCCTCCGGTTACGAGGTACAGACCATACCACTACACCACCACGTCCCATGCTTTAATTGTTTGCTGTGAAATAGATCATTCTTTCCTATAACAGAGTAGAATGATGAAGAAATACTGGAGAATGGTACAGGTGAGTTGGTGCAAGGCACTTTTGTTAATTTTTTGCTACACAGCAAGTGGTTTGTAATGCCATTGTTTACATTGTACATTGTGTCATGCTTTGTTTCATTGATTCTTGTATTTGTAAGGCATTAAATACCTACCAAAGAGCATTCTGGGTGCAATAATCCTGTGATTAACATGCTGGATTGGCAACCCAGAGGCTTTAGTTTCAAATCCTTGCCGTGAGAGAAAGATGTTTGGAATTTTTGTTCCATTAGGGCCCTGGGCTGTAAAATGAGTACTTCATCTGTTCAGTGCCAATGGGATAATCAGCTGGTGAAGAAGATATCTGGTCACCTACCCACCAGTAGTGAAAGTGAAGTTCCTGACGCTTCACATCCATAGTTGCCTCTCGGGGTTATGTCATGAATGAGACCAATCTTTTTCTTCTCTTGTAGCAATATTCTGCATTTAACAGTCTTGGCTTGAATTCTGCAAAACATTTTCCCTTCACATGTGGATACCAGTTTCTTATTTATGCTGGATGCTTAAATTTATGCAATATGAATTTCAGTGAAATGTGTAATAATTTGTTTAACGTGGAATGATTTTTTTATCAGGTAACAAAGAACAAGAAGTGGCGGGATGTTAGCGGCGCACTTAATATTGGCCCTTCAAGCAGTGCTGGGTTTACACTGAAGAAGAATTATGGAAAGCATCTGTTTGGTTTTGAGTGCCGATTTGACCGGGGGAATGTTGATCCTGTTCCTCTTCTGGCTATGCTTGAGCAACCAACCAAGAAAGAGAGCAAGAAAGCAGCTGCTGAAAGGGCTGCTGCAGCTGCAGGTCTGCTTAATGATAATCTGTGTTCTTGTCTTTCTTATCAGGGAAATAGAAATTTGTTGTTTGATGTGAGGAAATGGTATGTTTTCATTTGCAGTATGTCCTGGTTTTTAAGATTTAAGATGTTAGTTTTCAATGAATTGAGGAGGACTTTATTAACAACTGTCCTCAAACAAAAGTACACTGTGCTTTGAAAACTAACATGTGATTACCTGTTGTCAGTGTTTAAGATTGTAAGAGTGTATGGTTTCAATAAATTCTGTATTTTCAGGGATATGCCTTCTCCTTGCTATTTCCTTGACTGTTTTGGGAAAACCACGTTAGCTTGATGGTTTTATTAGTTGTGTATTAATTCTAAGCTTCAGTGACCACATGTGCAGTTGCTTACATTTTCATTACATTTGTTTACAGTTGCTTAAGTATACAGTACACTAAATGCGTGCTTGTTTATGTAATTTGCAGCCAATGCACAGGACATGTACCGGATGTCATCAGGACAGCAGTTTGGTTGCTATCCAGGGGCAAATATTCATCTTCAAACTGGAATGGATCCTGGAAACAATCCAGTGTTGATGTCCTCATCCGGAATGGTTCCTGTCAATCCTCAGCAGATGCCTTATGGTGGACCAGGAATGATGCATTCTGCTGGACCTGGAATAATGCCACCTTCAGGGGCCATGCCAAATGGTGGATTGATGCATCCTGGAATGGAAGGGGGCATACCGCCACCCCATGGAATAGCAAACACACTTGGAGGAGGGCCAGGTCTGATGCCTCCCAACAACGGAGGAGACACCATCAGCATCCAAGATCCATTTTCAGATGTTCCCAGCCAGGTTCCTGGAACTCTTCACAGGCCGGGGTTGAATTACGTGGGTCCCAGTGGGGCTGGTGGAATGATGGCACACAGAGCCATGTATGGAGGAGTTGGAAACATGGTGGATGGACGCTCTCAGAAGATGCCATTTGGATCAGCAGCAGCAGTAGCAACTTGCAAGTCCCCACTGGCATCTCCAATGATGGGGGGAAATGGCAGTGGTGCAGGTGTATATGAGAGCAGTCAAACAGATTCATTGGATGGTCACAGCCGAGCAGTGCATGATGCTGCTGGCAATAGCCAAGATGGTTTTCCAACATATGGCAACCGAGCACCTTTGGAGTCTGGCAGCTCTGGCCAAAGGACTGCAGTGGACTCGGCTCATTTGGCTCCCAACAGGTGAGGAATAAATGTGACTGTATTAAGCTAAAAGTGCAAATCTCTTTTGACTATTGATTCTTTACCTGATCCAGATCTCAACATTGGTTGACTTATTTGGCCCTTCTTACGATCTCTTCTCACATTTAAAACAAAACTCAAAACCCTTTGGTATTTAAAATTTGTGCAGCCTGATGGCATAATGCACAACAAAATCTAAATTGTCAAGTGTTGTAAGCTTTATTGACTGAAGCCCACTGAATACCTAATTCTTTGTCTTGTTGTCATTTAAAGGTTTGAACAGCAGCCACAGCCACATCAGCAGCAGCAGCAACAGCAGCCTCTGATGGGAGGAGCAGGACAAGGAGTTGGGCATTCTTTGCGGCACGATGAGCAAGGCCATACTGATGCGAGTTACTATAGCAACAGACAGGCTGCTCTACAGCAGAGGTCAATCACTGACCAACAGGTTGCCTTCAGTCATGGATATCCGGGAGGCTACCCAAGTAACCAGAGGATTCTGCCTTCACCTGGTGGTGCTGATAAGTACTACCAGGCAGGCACTGCTGGTACAGCAGTGGATGCTGCTGGTCAGCAGCTGTACATGGCCACACCACCTGGGTGTCCACCGCTACCACCAAGGCGAGATATGCTGACACCTTCACCACAGAGACCACCTATGATGAAGACTGAGCTGCGAGATGGATACAGCCCTTGCTATGGTTGGTAGCTAACTCCTCTGTAATATATATTTGAATTCTGATGGAACTGCTAGTTTCAAATTCCAGCTTGGGTGTTTGTATCTATGCATCAGGATATACACCTTTTGAGAACCTTTCATAGATACAGTTGGTGATAGACTAGCTAGTTCCTCAACAAAAATCCGTGAGCGTGTAATTTTAGATAGGAAAATTAAACAGTCATTCAGTAGGCTGCATGTGGGTCAAGCTTTCTACTTTGCCGAAGTACTGTGGCTTGCAAGCAGCACATGATCAACTGCAAACTACACACAAAAGAATGAGAGTGCAGTAAAGCCAGGTTAATTAGTAAATGTGTTGCTAACTGCTTGCTAGTCTATATCTCAAAGGTACTTCTGCATTGTCATCCTTGTCATCCAATCCATTAATCCCAATGTCACAGTAGTGGCAATAGCTGCTGGAAAAGTCAGTCATGCTGCTCACTATACCATGATATCTTTCAGCCCACCAGTGCATTCTACATCATGCTAATTTATGTTGACTCCTAGAGGCTAAAGAAACTTCTTATTCTGTATACTACACTAATTGATAACTGTAGTCTGTGTGACACCTTCCATCCTATGGGCCATGGCTTCAAAGGCGACAGACAGTTGCGCATTCTTTGGCCAAGTTTTGGGTATGTGGGTATTGAACTTATGACCCAGGTGTGACCCTTCAAACGGGTATTCAGGCCTTTCACCTTTTCACGAGTAGCTGAAAGTGATATATGATTTGTCGGTTGCTGCTATATGTGACGCTGCCTATGAAAAGGGACCACAATGCGGGATTTATTTACTGAAATACAGGCCTCTGAATGTGGTCACCCATAAAAATATCGAAATTGGGTTTTCAGGTACAGCATGTTCTAAATTCTACATAAAATGCCGTAATACTCCAATTATACAACATCATACACCATTATTTTCAGATTTTTTTGCTGATCATAGTGGTATGAATAACTCAAAACCTGCCATGTGGTCCCTTTTCATAGGCGGCAATACATTTCAGGAATTGACGAATTTTTCTCTGCTGGTCATTACCTTCTAGAGTGTTGTTGATTTACCTGCTTCGCTGTTTCTGTTGAAACTGCTGTGACTTCTTTACAGATGCAAGAAAAGATCAATCCTGGATGACATCTGGCGGCCACATACCAAACTATCCTCTCAACTATCCTCCTGGAGCTCATCCACCACCAGTTTATAACCATTCCAGTCAATTATGTCTCTCTCCACAGAAACTAGACAGGCCAACGTATCCTCAACCTGACCGGGTTAGTACACATAGCTGAAGGAAAAAATAGTTTGGCAAAGGGGTCCATGCATGCAAGTAGTAAAGCAGGTACTGGAACTTCTATTCTGCCATCATTTTACTGTCTCTTCCACTACCTGAAGAAGTTCTGTCACCGTGTTTCAATCATGATCAGCCATAGATCCTTGTGTTCCATGACACTTGTTTGTGGAATAACAGAGATCACTGTAATCAGACAAAGGCAAGGCAAGGTAGAGTAGTTGCTAATTTATTACACGCATTAAGAACAAGTCCTTAGATGGGATGGACTAATTGGGAATGATTATTATGATTATTTTTATTATTGGGAAATCTTAAAGGCGCTATACAAATGTTCATTTTGCATAAACATATATTAGTAGCACACAGATCGCACAGAATGCATTAAAACTCTATTATGCTGTTGTTTTGCAGAAGGTCTCTGCTCTTCCTTCAAGAAGTGATATCCTTTTTCCTCCAGATAGTGTAGAGTCCATTCAGCCTCGTACACTGAAACGGAAGAGATACACGCACAAACAGCTTGGTTAGATTATGATCCAAGTCTCTTGTTGAATATTCACTACAAAGATTAATTTAACAATTAACTATTGTTGTGTATGTGTGGTTTTGAAAGATATGTGATGTAACTTCCTTGAATTTTTATCCTTTTGTGTGCACACGGTCAAAGACATGTGCAGGTCATAAGCAGCAGTTGAGGTAAAAACATATTATGATAAATTTTTCAGCATTTGTGCTGTTAGATGAGTTCGTTACTGCAATGGTTCAAGGTATGTCTGATTTGTTTGCTTTAGGTCTTAGTGATCCATGGAGACTAATGATGTCGCTGAAGTCGGGGTTGATTGTGGAAAGCACATCAGCTCTTGAAATCTTGTCCATTCTTCTGCTTGATGATTCTACTGTTTCTTGGTTTGGTCTCCAGCATTTGCCAGGTTTAGTTGAGGTCTTATTAGAACACTTCCGACGCTGTCTGACTCAAATTTTTCCCTGTGATTTTGAAGACCTTGAACTGGGATTTGAAACTCTGGAAATTATCAGCTGTCATGAAACAGGTGAAAAAGGCAAGGAAACAGTAGCAGAAGAAGCCTTGTGTGCATCTGGTTTGACAATCGACTCTGAAGTTCAAGCAGAAGATAAATGTTTACTGTTGTCAGAAGAAAACAATTTTACCATGAAGACGAGAAGTGGAGAAATGGTTGTCATCGAAGAAAACTCAGCAGAACAAGAAATTGTTTTGGACAATAAGAAATGGGATGTCTACCAGGAGATAGACAGTTCGTTGTTTGATTGGCAGATGGGTCGTGGTGATACTTCAATTCATGTCCTAACACATTTCAATCCAGATAATTCATTGGATTTTTGTAAAAAGAAATTTTTTGGCAGCAGACATCCTCCTCACTTACTTGACAAGAAAACTCAGAAAACAAAGAATGACAATGAAGCAACTGCTGTGCAGGCAATATCAGATGAAAGTTGCACAAAGTCTCAGCAGGAAGGAGCTAACCAAAAAGAAGCACCTGTCTTGTGCAAGACAGATGAGGGAAATGGAGAGGAGCCAGCAGCTGTAAAGGTAGAGGAAGAATGCATCAATGTTTCAGACTGCACAGGTCCAGTTGGTGTGTCAAACCACAGTATGGATCAAACGGACTGCCAGAAGCCAACTGAAGCCGATGTAGAGGATGAGGTCAGAGCCCTTGAATCTATGAAACGTAAGTGGACAGAAGATGAAGACCTTGAGGTCTATCAGCATGATGATCAGTCGTTATTTCTGGTGACCGAGGCACAGATGGAGATATCACGTCGCTGTTTATGCATTTCCAACATTTTCCGTGGTCTGTCGTTTGTGCCAGGCAATGACTCAGAGATGTCAAAGCATCCAGGCCTGCTGCTGGTCCTTGGAAAACTTCTGATGCTGAATCACATTCACCTTAAGCCAAGTCCCGAGAGCAAAAGAATGGATGCCACTGACGCTGATACAGAGACAGACGAGCTGCTGATTGGTTGTGACTCGAAGGCTCGATGGAGCTCAGAAACATTGGAAGTGCTGCGTGAAGATACATTTGTCATCTTTGCCAACATCAGTGGCCAGCTGGACCTCTCTTTGTTTCCTGAGGAGATTGTTTCTCCCATTCTGAATGGACTACTTCACTGGGTGACTTGTACAGCAGCCTGTGCTCACGACCCGCTACCGACGATGCCTTTGCACCTGAGTCTGTCTCCGAGGCGCCTCGTTCTAGAGACACTGTGTAAGCTGTGTATTACTGACTCCAACGTGGACCTACTGCTGGCAATGCCACCCTACAGCCGCATTGTCATCTTTCTTTCCAACCTGGTTCAGCTGGTGGCCGAGAGCAGTGACCAGGCAGTGCGAGAATTTGCAATCGTACTCATCTCAAGCGTCATACAGGCGGACAGCAGTGCTGCGCGGGCAATTGCACTTCACCATCCCTCCATATCAATCCTACTGGACTTCATCGAGTCAGCCGACCACCGTGCACTGCAGGTCGTCAGCACTCGAGGATTAGCGATGCTCAAGGACAGTCCAGAGATGATGGGCACTAGCCTGGACATGCTGAGGCGAGCGGCTGTGGTCTTGCGCCATATGGCAGAGGTGCCAGAGAACAGGACCCTCTTTGCCCGGTTTCATCATCGCCTGCTTCATCTCGTCATGTCTCAGATTATGGACCAGAAGGTAGCAACAATTCTTGCCGAAGTTCTGTTCCATTCTTCGCTCTCTTGACTGATTTGTTGTGCTTGGATACGATGTTTCCTTTGCCATGGGCATGGCAGTGTAATTATCTACAGGTAGAGGCAGGCCAGCCAACCAGCCAACTGTCACTTGGAATCATCATGCTCAGTTGGTTGATTCTGCAAAATGCAGCAAGAACAGATTCACTGGTCCATTGTGACGGCTGTGGACAGAAAAGCTGTCCATTTCATCCACCGCAGCAGATGTGCATCTAACAGACAATGCATCATGTCAGTTCTTGTATAGCAGTTGTACATGTTAGCCATGGATACGCTTAGTAACCAGCTGACCTGTCCCATGTTACTGACAGTGTATTTGTATTCATAGTTATCTCTATATAAACTGTTGAAGCGATAAAGTGCAGACTCTAACGTGACTGTCTTAAGGATTTTACTGCAGATGTGCAGCAAAATTAAGACATCTAAATTGGCATTCATCTTCAAATGATTAAGTTTGAAAACTGAGGACCAAATGCTTGCTGTCCAAGCTATGCACTGTAGGTAGCATATGCAGTGAGTTCTCAATTCATATTAAACAGATTTTCAGCTGGCAACTTGGCCTAGTGTACAAGCTACACAGTTTCCAGACCACCCAACTGTTCTGCTAAATTTTCTATTACTTTCAGTTCTTTTGGATTCTAACTTGAATGTAATGATCAAGGGTGAGATTGTGCTGTTGGGTCGCTTGGCATACATAATCAACTTTGAACACTGGGCAGCTGTAATGGTAATTATTCCATGTGGAGAGAAAAAATTAGTATTTTGATTCAGATTTCTTTCATCCAAATGATTAAGATGTGTTTACCAATTAACTTGATGGTTGTTTTTTGCTTTCTTTATCTTACAATTATGGGTGGTAATATTAATAATTCTTGTTGCTGTTTATTGATTTTATCACAGATCTCAAAGTTTGCATTAGTTTGCATTCATTATTACAGAATTAAATTTTTACCAGTCACTTATATTTGTTTCTGGCTGTAAAGGTATTCAGTATAATTTTAAGGTAATATAAAGTAATTGGAAATTAATAAGTATTACTTAACTAATTCCTTTTCAGTGAGGTATAAAAATGCTTACATTATTTGACATTCACATTTGGAATGTATTAAATTAATAAACATTTTGCCTATAGCTGGCATAGTTTCAGATGAAATATGTTGTCATAAACACTTATTGTGACTAAGCTGAAATGAAGCCAAAGCAACACGAAAAGAAAGGTGGCCCATTAGGTCATCTTCCATGGCCTAATGAAGGTAGGATGTAACTGGATGACTTGAATATTTCACCATGTGTTCATGACTGAGTAAACTGGTACACTGGTATGTTCTACCAAGTTACCCCTTATTAACAGGCTGCAGATAAATGGCATGTAGCAGATGATCAGCTACCTTACATTACCTACATAACCTTGCCCTGTTATGGGTTACCTTACATTATAATACCATACCTGCAGAGAATTTCAAAATTTAATTTGCAGGAAACCGGGAGGATTTTGCTGCATGTAATTCAAGAGGCACAAAGGCCTTGGAAGCTATCAACAAGCAATCCAGCATTTAAACTGATGATCAAATTAAAGATCAAGGAGAAATTACAGTTTGTTCCTTGTCTGTCTCATTCATGATCTCACTTTCTAATGAAATCTAATGATTCTGTGATAAGAAATCACAGAATCGATTAGGTTAAAGTGAGATACATCCCTCATGCTGGGGCCTTAAAATTTGCTCATTCAGATGAGCTAGATAACCATGTGTCCAGTACCTTGGTGATATTTGTGTGGTTTCCAGTCCATGCTCGGTAAGAGACAAAAATCTCATTGCCAATGAAATTTTACAAAGCATTGCTTTTTATGGGCTTTGTTACATAATTTTTAAGTATAGCTTTTTGATGTGGTCCTAGAATTTTTGGAAACAACCTCAGCTGATTTACACACAGATATATATAACATCAGGTGATGGAAAAATTAGTCCACCCCATCCTTCATATCAACAAAGCTGAAGCTGCTTTGACTCAAATCCCCTTGTCTCCCCGTGAACCAAAGCATATATTATAAGACAGGTCTGATTCTAACAATCTCGCAACAAAACCAGCAATACAAACAACATACATGTAATCAACAAATCTTGACAAAGATGCTGTAATTGGCATACAGTCGTAGTCATAAGAAACAGAATTGGGCTTCCTTAAAAATATCATTTTGTATGAGAAATATTATCAATTAGTATTATAATATTGTCCACATCCAGCCTTAGAGAAGAAGGACTTGGTATGGAATACAGGTGATCTGCATGGCCTCAAGATGTCCTTACTGTAACTGTTGCTACTACATGTAGTACTGGTTCTACTGAAGAAAGATATGGTGAATGTACATGTTTTTCTATAGTGATCGTATGGCCTCGACCCTGCTCATTTTTTCAATGAATTTATCAGGTGAGTGTGATCCTTAACATTAGGTGTTCCAGGCAGAGCTGGATTAACCGCTCGGAAGGCCCCTTGTTGTACTGAGCATGGAATAATGACGATGCCATAAAGACACGACAATCAACTTGTAGTAAAGAAGGGTCAGTGCTGTGTGCCATACTGCTCAGATTAGTAGTCAATGCATACAACACAACGTTAATGCTTTGCATTTTGGGACTATCTTAGGTTGTTTCAAATGTCTGTTACAATATGTTGACAACATACAGTTAGCATAAAATTATAATCAAAATTCGAATATGTTCTCTTCATTGTTAACAGCTCAGAAATATTTGCGACTTTTAGCAAAAACTGTGTAATAAGGTCATCAAATGAAATCAAGTTAAGCACATCACTCTCAACACTATGAATTTCCAATGTAGTTACACGTTTGTGGGTCACAGAAGTTTGCAGTTTATTTTTAATTACTCCCATCTTATGAAACAGTGTTCACCTGAGCAGTTGGAAATCATCAATGACATGAACATATGCAGAGCGATAGAAATATTAGGGAATGTTTCGAGAAGGTTCTCCGTGTACAGTAGTGTAGCTAGAGCACCAGGTGTGGCACAACCTCTTGATGTTGCAAAATCAGCAAGTCGTCTTGATGTTGCAAAATCAGCAAGTCGTCTTGATTTTGCAAAATCAGCAAGTCCTTTTGATTTTGCAAAATCAGCAAGTCCTTTTGATGTTGCACAATCAGCAAGTTGAACCATTACATCAGGGATTACATGTATGTCAGACTGCAAATCTCTCGTGTATGTCATGGCCAGCCTGATGGAAAATTCTCGAACCTTGTCAGGCTAGTCTGTCAAAATCTGTTGCAACTTGGAATACATAATCAACTTCATTGTGTGAATTCTATGCCTTAGCGACATCAACAACTTTGTCTCTACCTTGCAAGATGAGCTCCCCGCTGTGTAGAGTCAAACCGTCTGTTCTGCTTTCTCGATCTTGTGTAAACAGAATGGTAATCAGTGGTGCCAGATGCTTCCTTGGCCCATACTTTGAACTTATGAAAACGATTGCAGGGATCTTCATTGAAGCTATACAGGGAATCGAGCAAATCAACAGCAAGTTTCAAATCACACGTGGCACTTTGCAACTTGAGATTTGTTTCATTGTAAAGTATCAGAATGACATACCAAAAATTAGAGAGGAACACTGTTTCCAAAGTGTCCATTGAAACAGCTATGCAGTTAGCCTCATGCCGAGTTGTCCCATTTAATTCTTTATCTGCAGCAATGTCACATATTGCCAGTCTTAAATCACAGTAACCTGTACACAGTGCCTTTCACTGCATCGGCACATGCAGACCATCTAGTCTCAGAGATTTTACTGTCAGTGTGTTCTTGCCCAAGTGTTCTGTTAGTACTGACCATTGATTTGCCGAGGCTGCGAAAAATGTGTATAACTGTCGTACAAAATCATAAAAGCTCACAGCCACAATGCAACAGTCAACCACACTGATACTAACCAAATTCAAGGAATATGCAGTGCACGGAATGTAGACCGCTAAAGGATTAACTGCGCGAAGACAAGCCTGCATTCCCGAGTACTTCCTGGACACATTGCTTGCACTGTCGTAAGACTGACTGCGACAATCCATGAAATTTATTGATTCACTGTCAAGGTACTGAAGGAGACAATTTGCCAAATCTTCTCACCTGTGACTTTGATGTTGGAGAAAGGTCAGAAACCATTCAACTGCATGGTTCACTCCGCAACAAGTATCTGATTATTACAGGCAGCAAATTGAGAAGTATTTGGCTTTGGCAATTTCTCTTACAATTCTTGCCTGAATCTCGTTTGCCACGAGCTGAATGAATTCTTCAAGGACTGTTGAGGACAAATGTGATGGATTTCTGCGACCAGCATTACTGTACTCTTGCAGATGCTTCTCAAGAAATGGATCACATTGGGCTATCAACTTAACAAGACCAAGAAAGTTTCCACTGTGCATTGATCCAAGCACTTCATCATCTCAACGGATTGGCAGAGCTCGCTGCGCTAAAAACTTCACAACAGCAACGACATGTTGAAGAATATTTATCCAGTACTAGTTTCTTTCTGTGGATTTCAGCTTTGAGGTTTCAGTGCGTCTTTCACATGCTTTGAGGACACAGTCTCTGTGAGCTTCGCTGCTTTCATGTTCATCAATTCTTCTGCGCGCACTTTGCCAGGCGCTGAAGCCACCAGGCAGTGAAAATCGATCTTTCTGGCTACTCATAAGCAGACATTGGAAGCAGTAAACTGAGAAGCAACCATTTCCTTAGTCGACGCTCACCACTCGGTGGCCGAGAATAAAACCGCTTATTATCGAACTGGCGATTTTGTCCCTTGTGCAAAGCTGACACTACTTTGTAATGTAGTTTTTACGTAGGCTAATCATTGGACTCCGACTGAATGCGGCTTAAATTTGAAGCGCCATCGGTTGATGCCTTGTGCATTAGACACCGGCACTCTAGAAGTTTCTAATAATAATAATAATAATAATAATAATAATAGTAATAATAATACCGGAAAAAATATGGAGCGCATGTTTAGAATAATTGGAGCCTCAATGAATTGTTTATGAGAAGATGGAAATCATTATCACATTTATTGACAGTAGGGCACAGAAGGCACGAGCGAAGTTTCGCTACACTATTTTATAGCCAAATAGTCAAAGATGTTTAAATGAAGTGTACGAGCATTATCTTACATCATCCGATGTGCGATTAGAATATACTTACTTACTTACTTACTTACTTTACAGCACACAGGTAGCAAGAAAATGAAAAAATATTGAATTTTCACAATTTAGTCTCCCTAATCCGGACTTTTGCACATCGCTGTAATGCTGTAGAGATCCCCTCTAGTCAGTCTGGCGAAGTAAGTGCATGACGTACCCAAGGCTGGTTGCGATTTTTTGACTTTATGAACAGCTTTGAGCATATTTGAACAAGTTAGCAGTTTTACAGTTAAGGAGAAATCTGTGCAGGTTAGAATAGCTTTGTCAGTAGATTTGCAACTCAGATTGGGTCATTATAACAGTTTGGGAGTTCAGAGTTGTGTAGGAAATGTAAGCCTAATTGTATCTGTAATAAACTGTTGGGCAGTGTAAGCAAAGATCTTAGAGTCGTAGACTCTAAGATCTTTGGCGTAAGCTCTTCTCGAGTCCGCTGCCTACAGATCGTAATCGTAATCTCGAGATTTCTACAGCCCCCAACGAAAGCTAAGTCGCGGGAACCAGCTTATTCACAGGCGCTCAGTCAAAAATAAAATCGCTAGGTAAAAGGGTTCGGTTCCAGGTCAAGATCCAGGAGTCAGGCAGTCAGACAGTCGGACGGCTACGGTGGATGATGTTTGAAATTGAAGCGAGAAGGGAGATAAGGGGAAGAGGAAGAATCAGGATAAGATTTTTGGAAAAGAAGTGTTTTCAGTCTTGAGTGAAAGACCTGCGCAGAAACTGAAAGAGGTGAAGTGTTGGTGAGTTCGTATGATTGACCAGACAACTGTCGCAATTCTGGCGGGAGTTTATTCCAAAGGGGTGGGGTAGCTATGGCTATGGAGCGATTTCCAAATTTTAAGGATGAGGTGACGGAAGGGCAAAGAAGTGTTAGGACAGATGAGGAGCGGGCTGAACGAAGTGGTTGGATAGTAAATAATTGACGAAGATAGGAGGGTTGGGAGGATTGAAGTGTGTTGTAGGTGAGGGATAAGACTTTGTACTCTATTCGTTCTGGTATTTTAAGCCAGTGCAGTGATTTGAGAACAGGGGTGATGTGATGGTGTTTGGGGGTTTTGGTGACAGCACGAGCGAGAGCATTCTGGATAGCTTGTAGGCGGTTTATCTGGGTTGTGTCAATATTGAGGAAAAGTGAATTGCAGTAGTCAAATTTTGCATGGACTATGGATGTGGCAATGATAGATGCGGTTTTGAAGTCAAGCATAGGACGGATTCTGCGAAGGTCGCGGATAGGCATAAAGCAAGAGCGGGAAAGATGGGTGATATGATCAGAAAAAGTAAGGTTCTGGTCGAAAATAACACCTAAATTACGGACAGAGGAGTTAGTATTACAGGTGTGGGTGGAGGCAGAGTCCAGGCTGAGGGAGATAGAGGGGTCAGGAATTTTCTTGAGCTGGTCACGAAGGCCTATAAGTATGAATTCAGTTTTAGATGGGTTCAGGCATAAGAGATTAAATGTCATCCAAGAGGAGATTTGTTTAACCACACAAAGAAAATGATCTGTAGACTCATTGAAACAATTTGGAGAGAAAGAGATGAATAGTTGGGTGTCGTCAGCATAGAGGTGATGGTCAACGGAGGATGCTTTAATGAGTGAACTGAGTGGGGTAGTGTAGAGGATAAACAGAAGAGGTCCAAGAACGGAGCCTTGTGGAGCTCCGCAATTGAGAGGGCATGACTTAGAAGAGGCTTCCGAAGTTTTAACAGAGAAAGAGCGGGAGGAGAGATAAGACTGTATCCATAGGAGAGCAGTGTCAGCAAAACCAAACCAGGTTGAAAGTCGGTGGAGTAAGATATTGTGATCTATGGTGTCGAAGGCTGCAGAGATATCAAGGAGAAAGAGGCAAGAAACCTGTTGATGAGAAATGGCAGAAACAAGTTTGTTGTAGAGAGATGTCAGCAGAGTTTCGG
Organism: Norana najaformis; assembly: GCA_964023275.1. Classification (NCBI taxonomy): domain Eukaryota; kingdom Metazoa; phylum Annelida; class Clitellata; order Crassiclitellata; family Hormogastridae; genus Norana; species Norana najaformis. The sequence continues at coordinate 20,067,391 of OZ029913.1, read as the reverse complement.
TAGAGTGGCGTTTAGTAAAACCAGACTGGTGTGGGTTAATGAGTGAGTTAGAAGCTAAATAGACTGCCGGGCCAAGACCGTCCTGGGCTAAACCGTGCTGGCTAAGATCGCAGCGACGCCTCGCTACCTTATGGACTGAGAAATAAATAGATCTTTCATGAGCAAAAACCCCTTTCAGAAATCTGGTAAATTTCAGCTTATTATTATTATTTAAGGCCCCTGCGCAGGGACCGCGCTAGCCCGAGATGAAAATATCAGAAAAAGCCACGATTGGTACGTGAACCGGCATCCTCACGCACAGAGGCGCCCGACGACATGTTAACGTGAGGCTGCCTTATTCTGCCTACGTAACAACAAGGAAAATTTCGTTCAATAGATGATTTAGAAATAACAAAAAAAATTAATGGGGCTGGAGACAAAGTTACAACCTATTTTGTTATGAATTTGGCCAAATTCCACATCCTAACTGCCTTGACATATGCGTTGTTAACAGCTGACCCGTCTATCTGCTGGCCTGGTGATGCGTCACTTCCGGCAGGTACAATTGCTGTAAGCCCAATACACGGCACAGCGTTCTCTAGTTCTATACCTCGATGTCGGCGATGGATTAAACGAACGTTAGTAATACGAACCACGAAGCATCATTCACCTGGCAGCGCATGTTCAATATTCAGCGTGTTGGTATCGTATCCCTTAACAACCAGTTGATTCGAAGATACGCTAGCTCGTGATAGCGGTGCTGTGCCCGCTGCGGACGATTTAACTTAAACTAGCTTACTCTGGCAAATTTGTGAATCACTTCGGAAGTTGAAGATGGGCGACAAAGATGGTCTCGAGTTGGGGGTACCCCCTTTACCACCTGGATACCGCTTAAAGGACTTGATTTTGGGAGACCACGCAGAAGACGACAGGTAGGCATGCATCCAATTTTTCGTGGTGTGTAATTTGGATGCGCTCCTTCTCATATATGCGTCATATCCAGTGATAAATTAGATACGACGAAGCCGATAAAGTGAACAGTTATGCGCAGATGACAAAACTCATAGGGCTTATGTGCAAATGCAAGGCCAGTTCTCCATTGCCCGATCAGTTTATTGAAAAATTAGCAGGGTCGAGGCCACACGGTCCCTACAGTTAAGGATTTAGCTGTAGACGTGGGGGGGGGCGGTTCGCCTTCACGCCCGTTTTGGTTATTTGCCGGCGCCCCTCAGAACAGACCCGTGCATGATGGGCCGCCAGAATGGGGCAATACTGGAAATACTCTTGACCCCCAACGCAAGTAATCCTGGAGCTGCCGCTGGGTAGCTATATAAAACCGCGTACATTTACATAGAAAATGACTGTAGACTTTTTTTAAATATGCAAGAACTCCAACACATTTTAGCGGTAACCCATTTTCGACACATTTTCAATCAGTTGATGTCATTTTGGCCAAGGCTAGCGAATAGGCCTACAACAATTTAGAAACCAAGAATTCTCTGGCTTATAGAGTTAAGGTCAGGCTTGAATGGTAAATTAGTCTGTGCAAAAGGCAAGGCCTGTTCTGTGGGCCTCAGTTAAGAGAGAGTGGTACATGCACAAGGTTGTTGATATGTATTTACTTAACGACACATTCGTGTGGAAAATGATAGACATAAGCAAAAGGTATGAAGGCTAGATAGAATAGGTACCAGGCTTATGTTGGATATCAGCATGATGCAAGTGGCAGGACTAAGACCAAGAAGAGAAAATACAGGGCCAGTGACATCATAGCTGATTGAGCGCTCACCTTGTAGATGTGAACCTCCCGAGACTATTACTGTTTAGGGACCTTGAGCAAGTTCATCTACCACAACTGCTCAACACCATCATTTGATGCTTTGTTGCTAGATATTGGTGCTTAATAAGTACAGAAATAATAATAATAATAATAATAATTTTTTGCACTAGATATCTACAGTCCCTTGGGAATTATAATAAAGGCTGTGAAAAATTAAATGTCTGGGTTGGCTAAATCTCACTAAGTCCTGGCAGAGAGGAAAATCTGCAGAAGGCAGCAACATTAAAGCATTGGATGACAACACCTAGGTGCTGGAAAAGATGGCATGTTTCTCTTCTGTCACCAGGTATTAGCACTGGGAATAAAGTAAGCCCAGTGTTAATAGGGTCTAGAGTCTTGAAGTCGAGTGGAACAAAATGATACTATGGCAGCATTGGGTTATATTTTGAGATCTTCCTAGGTGCTGCCAATTCTGCCACCAGCCGAGACAGAAGTAGTGGATTAGTAAGAAGCAGCCACAGTGACATCCCAAATTAAACTGCAACCACTGTGCCATGGAACAAACGTAAGTCCATCGAGTCTTTTACCATGAGTTATGGATAAGCCAGCAGGTTCTCTGACGCAGGCTTGAACAAGGCTTCGACAGATAAGATCATTTCAGACAGAGTGCTGGGTGAAGCAACCAGGACCCAAGCCACAAGATAGGCCATGCGATCCATCCACCGTCGCAAGTGATAATAGTCACAAATATGATAACAATAACAATAATAATAATAACAATTACAATAATACCAAGACACCTTGGAGGTCAACAGAAGCCAAGACTGCTTCCAGATTTTTGGTTTCTGATTGTGTTAAAATATGGCAATGGATCAAGTGTTTATAGTCTATAATGAGGCCAAAGTTGTAGCTGGTTAGATTTGTTAATAGGCAGATAGGCTCAGATGCAAATAAGTAGTGGCATATTTAGAAATTGCGGGATGAGAGGCAAAATCTGCATAGACTGGTCGTGGGCTGAGGTCAGTGGTTTTGCTTTGTATAATGCGGAACCAATGCTGTTGTCACGGCTTTTAGCGAGATGACATTTTGGACAGGCATTTGATTATAGCTCTATAACTAAAATACTTTGGGTGTACTTAGCTTTGGGATTCATTTGGTTCGTGAAGAACCGGATAGATGTTGCTAAACGCCATAGTCCGGAATGCGCTGCCAAATTACTGTAACTTGGAAAGGAGACAAGTAATTACCACCAAGGATAGAGTCAACAGCTATGGGTTAGGCCTACTGTTCTTGTTGCAGTGTTGTAAATTGCTTTTATAAGTTTACTTACATACTTACTAACCTACAAATATGAACAGTGCATGTCATGATTTCGTCTGCGTCTAGCAGTACCTTATGGTATAATGTTCCTGTAATGTTCCCCATTGTCTGTGTTTCTCTCAACAGTTGATAAAGGGTTACATACTTACTAACGTACAAATATAAACAGTGCATACCATGACTGTTGCCTGCATCTAGCAGCATCTTGTCCTCTAATAATAATGATAATAATAATAATAATAAGATGATTTATGTTCCTGCGGCATCTTGTGGTCTAATAATAATGATGATAATAATAATAACAATGAGATGATTTATGTTCCTGCATTGTTCCCTATTGTCTGTGTTACTCTCAAACAGTTGAAACTTAAGGGTTTCTGTGTTGATGCTGCTACCTTCTTCACTATTTAATAATCTTCTCCGAGGTCCTTTGCCCTGGTTTCTAGTTGATTTGTCTACTATAACCCGCTTTTCATTGACATCAGACAAATTTGCAGAAACTACATTGGCAATCTATTGAACAGAGAGTAAGTTTAAAATCTGGCTAACAGTGTTCAAGGGTTTGGCCGTATGTATATCCCCTCAATGCTCGCACCATAGTTGGGTGGTGCCAGTCCCAAGCCTGGATAAAGGAGGAGGGTGATGCCAATCATCTCCCTTATGACACAGCATCGTTAGACAGTTACTGCACACACCATAGACCAACAAATGTTGTGCTCAATCATCTGACCCTTTCATTCTTCTTAGGTCTTAAACCAGGACAGCTCTAGGTTTTTGAGCTTTCTCAGTGTTTGATCTGAGGTTTTGGAATTTTCTGCTTTGTTTGTCAGCACTGAGTATACTGTTTATGATCCATTTTTTTATGTATGCAATTGAATATTTCTCTAGTGTCTTTTCATTTCACTGTAATAATTGCTGAGTACTACTGCTGTTGATTTGGTAGTACACTGTTTGTCTGTCTGACAGAACCTTCCAATTGTTCACTTTTGTTGATGCTGTAAGCATTCATATTGTACAACATCCTGCCATAGTATTTTTGTAAATTTTTATTGTACTTTAGTAACTTTGAAGGCCTGCAAGCAATTGATCCTTGTGGAATTTTGCGGAACTTTACTGAAACATAAGTTTCAGATTTTTTTCTGTTATACGGAGGAGGCCTGGAAGGAGACCTTTGCAGTGTCTTTGGTCTAACTGACCCACACGTTGCTGTTTACACAACACTTTTCATCTGCTGCTACTAATCAAAGAGCCTTATGTGGAGCCATTGATTTCATCTATTGGCTCTCAAAATACTACTTGTTATAGCTCCAGTGTTTGGTCTGTCTGACATTACCGTATAAATCATTTCTGGAGCTCAGCTGCTCTGGTTTCTTACTGACCCACATGTTGCTGTTTACACAACACTTTTCATCTGCTGTTACTAATCAACGAGGCTGATCTGGAGCCCCTGATTTCATCTATTGACTCCAAATACCACTTGCTATAGATCCAATGTTTGGTCCATCTGACACTTCAGTATAAATCATTTCTGGAGTTCAGGTTTCTTAAATAAATTTTGCTGTTGTTAGTGGCATTGCCAGATGTCATGCAAAAGGTTTTCCTGTCCTTTACATACCTAGAGGCAGTTCCAGTATGCCAGACGGATGGTCTTGTGTTCATCAAATTAGCTGGTTTTGTGAGAATTCCATGCAGGTTACTTGCCTGGTTTGAAGAGGATCTGAACCTGTAAATTACAGACACTTCATCCTTTTATTTTCTGCTGAAATGCTTGCATTGTTACCTCAACATTTCCAGTTTATTTTAACAGCAAATTCAGGTTCATAAGTCATAGTGTCTTGTCCAGGTTCTTTGACCATAAATTGCACGAGCCATTAACTTATCAATGCATTTCCTCTGGGAGGTTGTAAAAACGCGGAAGAAACACAGTACTCATGGAAACACTGTGAAGTATTTATGAGGAATGGGTTTTTGATTAATGTCCTATAGTGGTGCCCTGCTTTCAGTTTCCTGATGGAATTTTGTCATTTTGCTCTTGCATGTTTGTGTCTTCAGTGGGTGGCAGCTAATGAACTCCTTAACCCATCAAAGACTGAATTTCTACTACTGGGCATTCCGCAGCAACTTAAGAAATTTGAATGGTTTAAATGCTTGAAACTGGGTGACACTTGTTGAGGGACTGCTGTTACTTGTAATTTGGGCATTGTTTTTTATTCTGCTATGTCTCTCACAGACTATGTAAATGGTACCTGTAAGTCATCATACATGTATATATTCATGATATATGCAGAATTAGGCATCATATCCTCATGTCTTCAAGGATATAAGTGAGTGAGTGAGCGAGTGAGCAAGTGAGCGAGCCAGCGAGCGAGCGAGCCAGCGAGACTTTTGTTAACATGCCATGTGTCCATCGGCTGAGCGTGGAATCGTAGGTGATATCTCGGGCGAATGTGTTGGTCTCCAGTTGTCTTAACTACTATAACTCAGTTCTTATTGATATCACAAGGTCAAACTTGCAAAAAACTCCAGAGAGTTCAAAATTCTTTGGCTAGAACCATAACTAACACATCAAGATGTGAGCATAAAACCTCTGTGCTTAAATCTCTGCACTGGCTTCCTGTTCAGGAAATGATTTGTTTCAAATTGGGGCTTAGTTTATAAAACACTAAACTTTGCTTGGCCAACCAAAATACTTAAAATCAGTCCTCATTCCCCGAATTACCATTATTCAACCAAGCCATATGATTGCCTTTCTCTGGCCATAACTAGGATTAGAACTGTCCTTGGTAAAAGTACTTTTTTGGTTGCTGGACCTAGATTTTGGAACTCCCTCCCTGCATTTGTGGATTCTGCTCAGCCACTTGTGTCATTTCATTCTCAACTTGAAACTTACAATTTTCAAATTGCTTACACTGTAGGTTGCCTTGCTGTCTCATTGGACTGACCTTCTGGATATTGACCTGATTGCGGCTTGGCTTTGATGCTCCGTCGGTTGATACTTGTGGATTAGACACTGGTGCATTCGAAATTACTAATTACGATTACAGTTCAACACAGTATGAGAAACTGTTTTATGTCATTTGTTCCTCTGGGTTTTTTGGCTGGCTACTCAAGATGATGGGCTCCAACTTAGGACATTGTGAATAGATCAAGTTAGTTAAAATTTTGCTGTCTGGTGTGAAAAATGGAAAATCTGGCTACACAACACAATTTCTTTTGAGAAAACATGAAATAGGAGACAAAATGTAAAAAAATTGTTAGGAAGAAATGCAATTGCAAAAAATCTAAAAACTGATTTGTTAGATTTTCAATGACATGAACTTACTTACAAGTATGAAGTGTTTAAATTATGGGCCTGTAAAAAAATTGAAAACATTTTTTGTATATTTTAAAGGCATATTAAAACTCTTACCAGTTTTATATTCCCAGTTTTAAAAAACTAATATTTTACTTAACATTTCTTGAAGCAGAGCAAACAACAGATGTCATGTCAGAAAGAGAAGTGTCATTCCTGATTGGGCTTAGTAACAGCCTCACCTGCACAAAATATGGTTAAAAAACTTAGAATAAAATATGCATTTTTGTTAAAAATGATGCATCACAAACTTTCTGTTTTATCTCTGCTTTGTTGGCCTATTAAGATAACCAGTGTCCCACATGCACTGGTTGCTTCTGCTGACCTAAAGCGTATGGATTTTCTGGAGCTGGGGATAGTACTATGTCTATAAAATTTGTTTTTAATCATTGTGTGGATGAAGTCCATTTCTTCTTGCACAAGAGACATGAAGTTAAAGAACTGATGGGTGAGTCTAAGCTTTGGGTCTATTCTCATTTTCAAAGCAGAGCCGCATTCAGCCAGAAGTCCATGGATTCCATATTAAGATTGGCAGAAGGCATGCCTAGATCCTGTGCATTTTCAGTTATTATTATGGCAATGCATATCAGGCTGCATAAATTCTCTGTAATGGCCAACTCCTGTCTTTGAGGCATCAAGAGTTGAATTTGTGCTTTGAACAGGCTAACTGTGTGGGGAGCGTATCAGACATATATCAGTCCAAATGTATCAGGATTAACAGTAGCAGATAAACAAAAGTGCCAGAGCTGCATGAGCTACAGTTATGTGAAACTAGGACTGTGAATATAAATATATCACTTTTATCACATTTTATCTTTTTTGCCATCATTTTTGTACTGTGCAATGTTCGGACTGTAGCTGTGTTTATTCTGGCTTTGATCCTGTTATTTGCTTTGTGTGATGCACCATCTCACTCATCTCTTGCATCATCTCTACATCATTGTACTTGCTCACTGCTATCATTACTGGTGCTACAATTTCATCATCATCATCACCATCATCATCATCATCACCATCATCATCATAATCGTCATCTTTGTTGTCATCATTATCAATATTGTCAGCATCAGTGCATGCACTTGCTTGTAATATAAAATCATTAATGTGAATGTATTTTTGTGCATGTGTACCTGCATGCATATGTTCAGTGTGTGCAATATATATATATATATATATATATATATATATATATATATATATATATATATATATATATATAATATGTAATTTATCTAAATATGCATACATATAATGACTGTTTTGTTCTCCCTTGTTGTGGGCCTATCAATGTTCTGGTCAGCAACATCAGTTCCTGATGCTTGCTGTTAGGGGGGGGGAGGGTAAGGGTACAACTGCTGAGCAATTTCCATTCACTTCTGTTTATTGGCAAATCCACCGTGGTTCAAGCTTACTTGAATTTCTTTTGCTTTTTCTCCATCATAACCTTGGTCTTGGAAATATACATAATTCATTCATGCATATGTGGTTACACATATGTTCTGTCCTACTGTATCTGTTGATGAATATACATAAATAATGACTGTTTTGCTATCATATTTTACTTGTCTTGGTCCCACAAATATTATTATTCTGAAAGACTGTATGCAGGAATGATTTTGGTTTTCAACTGGTTACCAGAATGTGTGTCTGGCATCGGCTGTGCTCTGAATGTTGTCAAATATTCTGTCCTTTTCTCATTTCCATAATTAGCATTCTTTGCTGATTCCAGATATTGGAACAGTGTCCAATGCTTTGGTGGCTGCTTGCACTGGCTTCCAGTGAACAGTTTGTTGCAGTTTATTGGGCTGATTTGGCTCACCAACCAAGTGGAGTGGCATCAAGTAGACTCGGAGTTCAGTCAGCACACAAGTTCAGTCATTTTGCCCTTGACCTATTTTAGATGGTTTTAAAGCACTGTTGCCTCGTTAGGTTGCTTAGTACAGTATGGAATCAGACATTTTTGTAGCACCATGGCAAGGAAACTGTTACTGGCGCTCTGAACCTGACAACGTTGCAAGTGCAACCAGATTTCAAGGATTGGCAGTGTTCATAATGTGAAAGTTTATACAGTGCCTTCTAAGAACCTCCAGTCATTGATGAAATGTGGAATTTTCTACTATTTCTGTTATTTCTTGGCAGTACCTGGAGTTTTTCTTAATGTCAGGGTTGTTTGGGTGGGGTGAGCCCATCAATTTATATGTATTAAGAAAACTCCAGATATTGCCAAAAAATAATAGACATTAGGCTGAATTGGCCTAGGAATTAGGTGCATTCTTTTGGTCCATAGCTGTTGATCCTGTGACCCATCAGTCTGGCATAGAGACAAGAGAGTTTTCATCATGTAATCAGCTAAACTATGCTTAAAAACTGTACTGTATAACAAATTCTGTGTGCTTTGGTTAAACTTCTGCAAAGGTATACAGGGCACGCTGCTTGACTTTGTGGGTGATATGAACAACGAACGTCTGCGTAACCTTTAGCTGATTTCCAAGACGTAGCTTTCTTTGGGTGCTGTGGAAGTCTCGACATTATGATTATGATAACATTTACCTTACCTGTATTATATCACTGCAGAGTTCTTGGTACATTTTATGTACTTATTTAGGCTGAATAAGTAAACAGGATGCTTTAAGAATTTTGGGGGCCCAGTGTTTACTGGAATTCTGGGGCCCCACTGAGTTCCAGTATGATTTACCACCTCAGGCTTTCCACTTTTTAGCAATTTTTGATAGACCTAATTTAGCTTCTTGACAGAGGTAAACCTACACACATATGTAATGACCATGTTTATGACCAGTTTTATACATTTTGTGTGTGTGTTTGTGTGTGTGTGAAGATTTTTCTTGTTGCTGTTATTAGCACTTAGTTAGCTGCATTTGGTTAGCAGCTGTAGGTATACAACCAGTTCCAGAACTTTCAGTTGCCTATGAGAGCAATTTAGCAATTTGTATTACCATTGCCTGCATAGGGATCAGCAAGAAAAGATGGAGGATAAGCCAGGATCTGATTTTAGGGCCAGTGATAATTTAGTGTGGTATAGAACAGTTACTGGAAATGTGTGTTGACTTAGTTGGGAGTGGGCTGTTGTCCTGTATGCCCTTAAATATGCCACTGAGCAGCGATCAATATGAATAGCCATCATTCAGTTGACTGGAAATAGAGCCCTATAGAAATTCAGTAATTTTCCATTTCTGCTGAATATCCTACCAAAGATTGATTCTCTGTGTGGTTATTTGCATATTCTAAACTATATTTCTGTGTTTTATCTCTTACAGTCAGTCACTGTCTTCAGTGTGGTTTTCATCTTCAGTAACTCTTCAGTAACCTGTGATATTGTACTGTCTTACATTATCTTTATACTTGATGTGGCTGTCCTCATAATAGTCCAAGAAACATTTGGTCTGTTCATACGTTTAACATTTTAAAATGAAGTGTGATGCTGTTTCCTGCTGTAGTTCTAAAGACAAGGACATACTTTTGCATCGTGAACATATCAGGGAATGATTTTCTGTTAAACCAAGCAAAGATTATTGTCTGACAACAAACGAAGGCATAGATCTAGCAGTGACCTTAATTCCAACAAGGGTATTGAAGTGTTATGATTTCATGGATCTGTGTGTTCCTGCTCATTTCTGCTATTTAGCTCATTACAGGTAGTAACGGTAGCAACGGTACTAAATGGTAGTAGGTGGGACTAAGGGCTAATCATATCGTAACCTCTTGTCAATCTGAAATCCTTATAATTTTAGAATTCTATGTCATTTGGACAAATAGGTATAATTTTAATCTATACTACATCAGTGGAATCCCTGGAAAATGCCTCAATATATAAAAAACAACCAACCAAAATGGGCATTTAAATTGGCCAGCTTGTAGCTAAAAATGGACATTTAAATGTCCCAAAATGGCAAAGCGCTGTTTACCAGAGGAAGATTCTAAATTCAGCGATTTATAGACCCGTGGTCGTTTATTGATGAAAGTTGTGATTCTTCTGATGAAAAAAATGTGTCAGATGGATCACACGAGTCTGTTGGCGATGTGAGGTGAACGAGTCGCACAGTGATATGGAATTTGATGACAGAACTTGACCTGGCTTCTCCAGTGGATTATGATTTTGATTGTGATTTTCACTTGAAGCGACCATCGAATGATGCCTTGGGCATTCTGGTAATGGCACTAGAAACGTCTTTAGATTAGATTAGATTAGATTCAGTGGGTTTAGGTAGCCAGTAGTGTTTAAACAGAGCTGCCAGTCAAACCAGGCCACAACTACTCCTTCACAACATATTCTGCTATGGGATGAAAATACATGTGGAGTTGGGAAATATAATACAGACTTAAACGAGATGTTTGCTTATAGACATGTGTTGCAAATGGCTCTGTGGCACTTTCCTCCAAATAAATCGTTCTTCCATATCTTTATCTAGTAGTCATCTGTTGGTAATACACAGTTCCTTTACATTGTTTTCTTTACATTATTATTTGCCACTGTTTTCTTGTCATGATAACTGTATAGGACTCCCTTAGAGTAAATAGTTCACAGTGCACCTCTTCTGTGTCTGCTTAAAACTTGCATCCGCTGTATGCTTGCAGTGATTGTGGGTCAGTTTTCGGTCACCCAGAAAATGCTGTGTTGAGAAATCGAATTTACAGATTGGAAGAGAAGATACAATGATAAAGAGTGGTATTTACCTTATGATTTTTGTATGTCAAACACTGACAGAGATATTGGAGGTTCAGTTTGTTTTACTTTTAGGTTTTCTCCGGTAATTTTCTTCAGTTTTTACGACAACGGTCTAAATTCTAACAAATTGTATCTCTTTCAGTTATGAAAATTGAAAATATTAAAAAAAATTTCTTTTCAGTTCTATCTGTCAACAATTTCTGCACATTTTTTGTGCTCAATTAACATATGCTGTCATTTAAAACTTGTTTGTAGACTGTCTTGAAAATAAAAATATAGCAAATTTTTTGGGGAATATAGTTTGGGGCAACTTTGGATACCCAAAATTTCTTTTTTTCAAAAAATTTGACAGATGAGTGGGAAGATGAGATAAAATGCTAAAGAATGGTGCTTACCTTATGTCTACAAGTAGGAAACTGACAGAGGTTTCACAAGTTCAAAATGTTTTATTTTTTGGCCGTTTTTGCCAAAAAATATGTGGTCATGAGGAAGTAGGTGAAAAAATTTCTGTGGTCGTGTAAGGGTTAAGCATGTTTAACGTATAAACATTATATATTGCTTCTCTCCTTGTAACTCAGTTGTGCATCAGCCTCACATATTTAATTCATATTTCCGGGAAATAAACCATTTTGCTCAGCGTTTAATTCTCTTACTTGTCCAAGGCCTTAATTTGTGCAGTGGTACTGACGTGAAGTACTGCAAATGGAATGTGTCAAAATGTTTTATGAACGGCTAGTGTTGTGCCAGGTGGAAGGTTGAAATGGACTGAGCTGCAAGAGGGACTAGTCTGCATTGCTTACCCACCGTAGCCTGGCTTCTGGATTCTCTGATGTATCAGAACTTGACCTGGCTTCTCCACTGGATTATGATTTTGATTGTGATTTTCACTTGAAGCGACCATCGAATGATGCCTTGGGCATTCTGGTAATGGTACTAGAAATGTCTTTAGATTAGATTAGATTCAGTGGGTTTAGGTAGCCAGTAGTGTTTAAACAGAGCTGCCAGTCAAACCAGGCCACAACTGGTACTCCTTCACAACATATTCTGCTATGGGATGAAAATACATGTGGAGTTGGGAAATATAATACAGACTTAAATGAGATGTTTGCTTATAGACATGTGTAGCAGTTGGCTCTGTGGCACTTTCCTCCAAATAAATCGTTCCTCCATATCTTTATCTAGTAATCATCTGTTGCTAATACACAGTTCCTTTACATTGTTTTCTTTACATTATTATTTGCCACTGATTTCTTGTCATGATGACTGTATAGGACTCCTTAGAGTAAATAGTTCACAGTGCACCTCTTCTTTGTCTGCTTCAAACTTGCTCATATACAAATACAAGAACTTGAGCTTTGAATGACAAAGAGACCCCAGTTTAATAAAGAACACGGAAGCTTGTGATAAAATTACTAGAATTTTCATAATGCTAGTTTGTACTAAATGCATGGTAAATGTGACTATAGCCACCTATTAAAAATAGTTTCAGAAAATGTAACTCTTTAACTGTGCTTAGACCATTTTACAAAATCTAATGCTAATTCATTGCCCACATGCAATTAAGGTGCATGTTTGTATGTACAGTGTATGTATCTGAACGTTTATATAGCGCATTTTTTGTAAAGCTAAATGGTATGTCTTTTATGAGTAACTGGAGGACATATTTTATATAATTGCTTGTGGTATGAGCAAGAAAACATGTTCCATTACACCAACACATGCTAAACCAGCAAAAGATATGAGTTTCAGGCATACAAGAAATACAGTTTCTAGTATGAAACTGTGGTAACTGCAAAACAGATAGACAGTGGGAAGATAGACAGACACCAGAGGGAGTGCAGCTGTGAGACAAGAGCAATGCATTCCCACACAAATCTGATTTATTGCCAGTTAGACAGTTACAGGGCCCTATCAGAACGATTGAACGAGGAAAGATTCAGCATAAATAAAACATTGCCTTTGCTTCAAGAAAAATTAAAAATTAATTACTGCAGATGAACAAAAAGAGCTGCTGTGCTCAGTGACTTGTAGAGTCACGTAATTGCCCACAGGCTCTTCATCTGATTTCAGGTGACTTGTAGTTGTCTGCTAGGTGCTGATGAAGGCTGAGCAAGTGTGGCAAATGTAAAACCTTAGATGCTTCCATTGGCTTCAGCAAAGAATGGCATACAAGGGGCTTCAGCAAAGAATGGCATACAAGGCCGTGGCATCGTACATGTGAAGTATGACAGTATAGATAACAAATGCAATACGCAGTCTGGTGCCATGAAAAGACTGCGCAGGAATAGTCAGAGGTGTCTATAAATTCTGACTAATCAGAGGCAAAGAGATATGCGGTGTGTTAACGCCTTCTTGTGGCAGATGATTATTTAACCAGGGAGTAGAATGCTATCTCTAAAACTTTCACACAGCTTTTTCTGCGTTGAAGTAACCAGCATGATGCATTTGGTGTTCAGGCAAAAGCCAGAAGTAATGCAGACTGAGTGAAAGTGGATGATCACACTGAAAACCAAGTAGCAACTGTGAGCAATCCAGAAAGTCTACAAAATGAAAATCATTAATCATGTGCTCCTGTGTGGCCATGACCCACAGCACTAAGGTCATGTCTACACATTAGTTTTTCAGGCAGTCCCAGGAGAAATTGGGAAGATAGGCAGTAACTCATTCCCTGTCAAGTCTTATTCATGAATTGTTCCAACCTGAGTTTAGCAATAACACCTGGTTTGAGGTTTATGTTGTTAAGAAATAGAGTTATACTTGTAACATTAACACTGTGTATAAACTGTTTCTCTCAGTTTGCTGGATTTGAATGGACATATGAGTAGTCTAGGTGCAAGCGCCCCTTAAAATGTGCAAAGAAAAAATGTCACAAAGTATGGATGTAAAAAATTTGCTAGATGGGAAGTTTCTTTGAAAAACAAATCCATGGCCATACTTAAGTATTGTGGGAAAGAAGTTAAATATCACTGAAGTCTTACCAGGCTGCATTGTCATCTCAAAAATAAGCACCCCTTTAATTTTTTGAGTAACACTGGCACCAGTTTTACAACATCAACCTCTTTGCCACTAACATTATCTGCGTTTTTGAACAGTATCAATTCAGTAATAACCAGTGCCAGAAGTGAAGCAGTTACAAACGCTATAGCACAGTGAATTAACAAACTGCCGGCTGTACAGTGTTGTTTCAGACAATGGTCTCCCAGACTTTTTAAGGCAAGCTATATCTCATATAACCTATGAAATGACCTCAAGTTGCAAGAAATATAACTTAACAATTCAAAAAAAATTAATGCAGAGAATGTCTTACTTGAGATATTCAACCTGTTTCACAGTAACTGCTGATTACTGGACATCCTCAGCAAAAGACGGTTATTTGAGAATCTATTCTGACTTTGTTGATAAGGACTGGATTCTTCAGTCATTTGCCATTGGAATTTTTAATTTTACTGAACAGCATTCTCCTGAAAATGTTGAACAGCACATTTATTCCATATTAGATTAGTGGAACCTGCATGAGAAAATCACAACATTAGGAAGAGACAATGCTAGAAATATGGTTAAGGCTGGGTCACAGTTACCATTTTTAGCATATCCTTTGTATTGTGCATGTTCTGCAACTTTCAGTTAACTGTGCTAGTAAGGAAGCTAATAGAGGCTTCTCTGTCTGTATGCAGGACAATAGTTGAGCATTTCAAACACAGCTCGGGTAACACTGCCCATTTAAACAAGGCAACAGTGGAGGGTTTACCTGAAGAAAATTTAATACAGGATGTTCCCACCTGATGGAATAGCACATGGGATATGCTTCAGTGAAAGTGAAAACTTCATAATTAATAATCTGTTTTTGCAGAGAGTAGATTATTAACTGGATGGAAGAAGGAAGATAGTTTTGAATGTTAGAAAAAGATTGTTGAAAAACTGGAAGTGCAGAAATGATGGATTAATCCAGTTAGGCTTTGGTCAGCTGGGCGAAAACAGTCCTGAGTAATTGCTTGCTTGCACTGTGAACTGATCAATTGAAGATGAACGATCTAGCAATGACCATAGCGATGCAGTGACCCAGTATGACAGCACGCAATGCCTTTCATTGCTTTCCAACTGGAACCGTAACTGCTGGTAATTCCATAAAGCCAGGAAATGGCCACCAAATAGTTATGTGACATGTCATCTGGAATGCTTGAATTGAGTTAGATGGTGGCACTTGGTCTTTCATTGGCCTTTAAGTGTACTGTGTTTATAGCTGAAGGCTCTTCTGAACTGCGACTTATCCCAGAAGCCACTCTTGATAAAGATACGTCTAAAGTACTAGACTTGAAACATTTTGACTTATAGTATTAGATCCAATAAATTTCTATAAGAAATTAGTCATCAGTTAACCCTGGATATTAATTAGATTCTGATTAGTTATTTTATTACATGTGCAGTCTGATGCTGCTAGCTTAGCAACTATGTCTGTTGTTCACTCACCTTCTGTGGCATTTTGGCAGATTACTTGTGTAAGCATGGAACATACTTGATAATTTCTGTCATGTTTGGATGTTTACTATTGCCAAGTTTGTGTGTCCAAAATGTTCTTCATTTTTGGCTTGGATTTTGATCGTTTTGGACGGTATTTCTTTGCATATCATCCTGGCATAGGTGACTGCATGAGGAGGCATGGGCTTTGTAACGTACAGGCTAGCCTCAGATCTATGCACATATATGCGTGCCCTCTGCAGTCGGGTTATTTTGTATGTGGGTGGAATTGAAGTGATGAGGGTCTTTGAAGTGACATCGACCATCAGTTGAGGGTGGATCTTTAACCTACCAGCCGGCAGGCCACGAATACCTGTTCTTCGCAGACCTGGATTCTCCAGAGATATCCAGATGCTGTGTCATCTGCCACCTGTGAGGGACTGTAGTGGGGTGGTGCCGACACTTCCACCTGTTTTGCAGGCAGTGAGGTCACACAGTGCCCATGGATTAGTAGAGGCCACCAGAAATTCTTATTTCAAAATGTTTATCATTTATGATTTTTATTAAACATTGTGATAATAAGTTAATGAATGAACATATATATATGCATGTTTGTCACTGAAAGTAATATATTTAAATAATTTATAAAGCAAGGAGTTTTGGGTTTTATTTTTGACAGTGTCTTAAGTCAAGCCTGATTTCTTTAAAAAAACATATTTTTATGGTAAACATTACTTAGGGGAGATGTGTGGCAAACATCTCGACAACCACATTTTTATCAGAATTTTTTGCTTCTCATACAGAGCAGGAAAGTTAGGCATGCTGGTTATATTTTGATTTTCAGCGCACTGATCTAGGCTGCACGGCACAACCGAATGAGCCTTAAACCCACTGGTTTCATCTCGAGATTTCCACTTGAGGGTTCTGCAGCATGCAGTACTCTGGCATTCCCACAAAATTCTTAATTGACCTCAGTTTTTAAAAAAGATGACCAAACATTGCTTGATCCTCTTCTTTCACTTTTCACTAATTAGCTTTTCGATATCGCACTTTCCCATTTGTGACTGTGATCGTGCAAAGCAAGCACAAGTCAGAATAATTATATATTGCAAAAAGGGATGTGTCACCGCTCCATGGTAATTCATAAGTTAATTGATTTCACTGAATGATGAAATGTTATTTTATTAATAATTATTTATTTAATAGAATAAAATTTTATGACTTTATTAGCATTACTGCAGTATTACTGCAAATTTTGTACCTACTTCTGTGATATTACCACTCAATGCTTACCAATTAATATGCCATTACTGCCATTTTTTAAAAACTTTCCCATTCACATGGGATCACCACTGTAGCCGTTGCTGTGTCACTCTCTACTTGGGACAGGTATTATATTAGACAGTAATAAATGAAGTAGTGATCATAATTGCAGCGACTTTCTTCTCTGCCATGGTGTTTATGAACACGGTCTGTGTCTAAGCTAAACATTATTAAGTTGATGAACTGTGTTTGTCAATATTCTTGCTTATTTGTTGTTTTTTGTCCTTTTATATTGCTAATTCTTTTCCTTCTCTGCCTTTTTCTGCAGAATTCACTACTTCCTCTCACACTTGTTTTCTAGCATATTTATTTTGCATTTTCACTAGATAAGAAATTATATAAATTGCTGAGCTGGTATGCTGTTATGTTGGCAATATGATATACTGATAATAATTAATGTTGTTCATTTGCAAACATAACACCTAATTATTAGGTTGGATATCTGTTTTCATTCACTTTATGAAACTGCTGATCTCTGATTTCCTTTATTACTATTACAATATGTATTTTACATACAGTCAGACAGCAATATGAATAGAAGGCTCAGCTGCTTGTTGGCAGATTAAGATCCAGCTGTTTAAATGTCTATTTTTTCTGATGTTTCCCAACAGAGGGAAGGATCTTTGCACTTGAACGAAAAAGTTGGCAGTTGAGAGTATTGTTTATATTTTTTACCAGTTGCCTTTCCATGTTTTTACTCATGCTCTGTCTTCCTTTCATCCCTTTTATATGTTATCCATATTCTTCCTCTACCATCTCCACCATAATTTTTGCTGAGTGTAGGTGATGAGCTTTGTGGTGTTTCGCTGTCACAGGATCTTTATGATACAAAGCACCTTGTTTTGTTTAGACAATAAGAATTAACAGGTTGCATACCTTAAAAATAGAATATCAGTTTCATGTGCTTTAAAGTTTGGCCATCTTGCGTTGTGACACTGCTCAGAATGCTATGCTGTCTTCATACTTAATGTCTTTGTTGATCATAATACTGTTAGGGACCTGGTAGTCAGTTTGCTTGTTCTGTAACCAAATGAATGCAGGCTGCTGAGCGTTCCCTGCGCAACAACATTGTTTGCGCAAATTTGCCTCTGTCACCAATGAGTCATGGTTATCTTTCTGCTACATGTATCGATTTATCTATGTATGTATGTATACGTTTGTGCATATGTATGAATTTACTGGTATGTATCTATGCCTGCATGTATGCATCTATGTATGTGTGTGTGCTTTTGTATGTACTGTATTGTATTATATCTGGCAACTTATGTAGCACCTTTTGCAGAACAGACTATGCAGGGGTGCTCCTGGCTTGAAGGTCACGAAGAAATAGGTTAGTTTTAAGGCAGGGAGTTGCAACATTCCTGCCTACCAGCAGCACCTTAGCTTGAAACCCACCACCCCAGAAACCCTATGCAACACCATGAAGTTCTGGCCCACGGAACAAGCAGGTCACCATGGTCAGATGAGTGAAGAGAACCATAAAACACACCAAAAAACAACGGAAGCCGGTGGGCAAAGGATATCACAAAGATACATAAGTATGCATTTGTACTTGTGTAATGGTATTATCATTATCATTATTATTATTGTTATAGAAAGATTTGTAAAGCGCAATAAATACACTGCAACTACACTAATAGTAGCTCAGCCTATTCGGATGAGGTGAACAAGTGAGTCTTCAGTTTCTTCCTGGAAGTTTTGATAGAACATTCTGGAGCATGGAGATCAATGGGCAGCACATTCCAGACCATTGGGCCAGATGCACCAAATGTTCTTTTACATGTCACAGTAGCATTTCTGGACCATTTTAAGTCATAGCTTATTCTCAAATGTATTCGAGACCGATCAGGAACTTTGAAAAGTACAGGGGTGATATGTTGAACTTCTGTAATGCATTTACTTGGCTGCGGCATTCTGCACACTGTGTAGTTTCTTGAGCAATCCCGCACTCACGCTGTTTAATAGACTGTTACTGTAGTCCAGTTGACTACTTATGGGGGTGTGAGTGAGAGTGTTTCTGGAGTCGAATGACAGCGATGATAGAACCTATGCAAGTTGGTGCAACTCAGTGCAGCATTTTTGACAGATACTGGCCATGTATTCTTTCACTGTCAACTCAGAGTCGATAATGACTTCTAGATTGGTCACGTTTAAGGATAGCGAAACTGTTGAAGATTTGAGTTGGAGCTCGCTGATTGTAAAGTTTGTTCTATGTCCGGTTGGTTACAATCAGAGAGCTCCAACTGAAATCTTCAACAGTTGGTGTTTTGTTCTGATCCAAATTATTGCATCTTGTCCACGTTAATCTCAAATGATTCATAGCCATCAATACACTCAACATGCTCTGCAAAGTACTTTACAGCTGATGGAGCATCCATGGCCGGGACACTTAAGGTAGACCTGGGTGTCATATGCATAGGAGTGTGCTGTCAGTCCTTTACTTCTGATGAAGTCAGATATCTCTGCTGCATACAGGAGGAAAAGCAGTGAATGGGCCAAGAGCAGATCCTTGAGGGATCCGGCAGTCTAGACTGTGATCGATGACAGGACTCCCTGGAAATTGATCTACTGTGTCCTGTCTGCCAAGAAGGAAGCAACCGACTGTTCTGCAGTCCCATTGATGCTGAATTTTTCCTGAAGTCAACGCTGCATAAGAATATATGCATCTAGACTTTATGTAGTGCCTTTTACTGTATTATCTCAGGTATAACGCACACCTTTTACCGAATAAAATCTCCTCGAAGTCTGGGTTCTCAATGTAATTAAAAAGAAAAAAGGTCTTAGATGTTTTAGGCAAACACTGATCACGCATGAAGACCGCTATTGCACTAACCAAAGGCAACAGAAGAAGTTTACATTGGCTGAGTTACCTTATATTTTATTAATTTAATTTATTTAACTTGCATTTGGTAGGTTAATTTTATAACATATGATTTAAAAATATTTTTATAATTTTAATTCAGAGTACATAGTTATGTTTGAGAAAGAAAAGGAAAGAAAACTATGTCACCGGATGTTGTTTATTTTATTCATAGATAGATATAAGCATGTACTAGAGCAGTCAGGCTACAAGTAAATAAGTTTGATAATGTTTTTATAGCACCTGTTTTAATCCTTCCGACTTCGACAAAGTTTATGATGATGCGGAACTTTCAGCAATTAAATTTGTTAAATGTACAGATTTGGCAGATGAAACAAGTTTTCGCACAAGTTTACACTGTTGGTTAAATATAGCGTGATCTGAGATAAGGTGAGAGTAGCACCACCAACTCCATGACTTCTGCTATGCCTGGCTTCAGAAATGACAGAGTTAATCAAGGCTGTTGTGAGCATTCTACTACTGTTTTAGCACTAGAAGGAATTTGCTTGTCGAGGAGCTCAGTTAAAGTAGACTGGAACTGCAGTCAGCTCATTAATCTTGTGCAGGATATGACCATAATGGAGATGCCAAGAAATCATGCTTGAGTTTATCTAAGTAATTTCTGTGCCAGTGGCAAAGTGTAACAGTTTTGTAATTTGAAGGTGGTTTAAGTGGGAACTTAAACTTTGAGAAAATGACAGTGTGATCTGAGTCAAATTATGACTCACCAGGAGTAACCGAATGAAGCAGTGGCTTTGTTTGTAAAATGTTGTGTTGGTCACAAAACTACTGAGATGGAAAGAGTGCTCTCATGTAATAATAATTAGAAACTTCTAATGCACCGGTGTCTAATGCACAAGGCATCAACCGATGGCGAACCAAAGCCAGGCCACAATCAGGTCAATATCCAGAAGGTCAGTCCACAGGACAGAGGAGCAGCCTACGTTGGATAAGCAATTTGAAAAAGGTAAGTTTAAGTTGAGAACGAAATGACAAAAGCGACTGAGCAGAACGAACAGACACAGGTAGGGAATTCCAAAATTTAGGTCCAGCAAATGAAAAAGCCCGTTTACCCAGAACAGTTCTAGTCCAAGGTATGACCAGAGAAAGACAAACAGATGACCTGTTATGACATCTGTTAACCACAGGAATCTTAGACTGGCTGCCGGAATAAAATGGCTACATCTTTTAGGGAATATATTGTGTTTTGGCTCACTGGTTTGAAGACTGCCTGGTTATGGGTTTGTTAAGGAGCAGTTCTGTCATATAAACAAACATTTTTTAGACCCAGCAAGTCCTGATGGACCTATATTGGGGGTATCTTTGATGGTTTCTTCCACTTTTCTGTGTTGTATGGAAATGCTTGTAAGACAGAGTAATATCCCACACTGCTCTCCAGGGACTTAATTCAGCACTCGTGTGTATGTTGCATGATTATTTATGTTAGTTCTTCCAGTAAAAGTCTTGCAGACCTCCCTTCTGATCCTAGAATGTGCTAGATTAGCTGGGAAAGGAAAAGTTGTCTATTTCAGAGTGTCCTGATCTGTATTACAAATCCCAATTGTAATTGTAATTGTAATTGTAATTGTAATCTGACATTTATAAAGCGCCACTTCAAGAATAGACTCATCAGAAGCGCTCCCGACCCGAACCAGTGAGACCACTGGCAAATAATACAGACTTCAGGCGCTTGCGAAACTGCGGAAGAGACAAACTGAGGAATACTAGCCGGAGCTCTCGGGAAAGGCGATTCCAGCTATTGGGTCCAACATAGGCAAAGCTTCTAGACTGCGCTGTAGTAGTGCGCATACGAGGGATAGTCAGAAGTCCAAGGGAGGCCGACCGGAGAGTGCTACGGCCTGGAACCAAGGAGACCGAAATGCAGAAGTCCCTAAGATAAGATGGAGCAGAGCCAACAAGACAATTACGCATAAGCGTTAGGATCTTGAACTGGATACGCTGCTGAATGGGAAGCCAGTGTAGAGTGTCCCGTATAAAGGAAGTTATATGGCCATACCTGGGGACGCCTCCAATAAGACGGGCAGAAGCATTGAGAACAGATTGAAGCTTGGAAATATTGGCAAGTGAGAGTCCAGCAAAGATAGCGTTACCAAAGTCCACCCTAGTGCAGATAAGGGCATGAATTAGAGTAGTAACGGCGTGAAAGGAGAGGGAGCGGCGGATGGTACGAAGCTGACGAAGGTGGTAAAAGCATGAGCGGGAGACACTGTTAACATGATCGGTCAAGGAGAGTTCCCGGTCCAGAACAACCCCAAGATCACGGACTTTGGAACAGAAAAGAATGTCCGGAAACCTCTGGCGTAAGGATGATGAATCAATCTTTGCCAGCTGAGCACGACCACCAAGCCAGATGAACTGGGTCTTAGCAGAGTTCAGTCGGAGGCGATTAGAGGACATCCAGAGATCAAGGGCAGATGTTGCGTCAAGAATACTCTCAACCAGAGAGGAAGCCGCTTCCGCTAGGCCATGAACGAAGGCCTGAGTGTCGTCTGCATACTGATGGACAGCAACACCCATGGGAAGGAGAACCCGTGCCAGGTCGGCAGTGTACAGAATGTAGAGGAGAGGGGCCAGAACAGAACCCTGAGGAAGGCCAAAAGGTATAGGGGACCAGGCGGAACGTGTAGGCCCAAAGATAACAGAATGAGAGCGGTCTGAGAGGAAAGACTGAAACCAAAGAAGGGCCGTATCAGTAATGCCAAAAGATTTTTCTAGACGCTCCAAAAGGATAGAGTGATCCACAGTGTCAAAAGCAGCACTAACATCATAGAGGGCAAGAAGAGTAACATGTCCACGGTCAAAAGCTCCAAAGACGTCAGCCAGGAGACGTGTAATAAGTGATTCAGTAGAGTGGAACTTCCTAAATCCGGATTGAAGAGGAGGCATGAGGGAGTTAGAGTCAAGGTAGTCGACCAGTTGGACGGACACACATCTTTCAAGAAGCTTAGAGAGGAAGGAAAGGTTAGAGATAGGTCGGTAGTTAGATATATCATTGGGGTCAAGTCCCTGGCGCTTGAGAGAGGGAAAGACTACAGCACGTTTGTGAGAAGCCGGGAGTGAACCCTGACCCAGGGAGGTATTACATAGCAAATGTAAGAACGGAATTAAGTCATCTATAAAATCCTTGATTAAAAATGGTGGTAATAAGTCCAGTTCACAGGACTTAGCAGGTGACTCCAGCAGGAGCCGACGAAGGACGTCCAAAGGCAGAGGCTTCCAGCATGAAAGCCTAGATGACGTAGGAGGAAATGAAGGAGGAGGAGAACCATCAGTGGATTGGCGGATCGAGTCGATCTTCCCGCGCATGTAGTCGAGGTAGTCGTTCGCTGTGAACGGAGGCTGAGCCGGAGAGTTAGAAGCGGTAGAACGGCCGAGGACACCGGAGAGCGAAGACCAGAGCCGACGCGGATTGCTCCTCTCCCGCTCAATCAATGACTCCCAGTATGCCATTTCTTTGGCTCGAAACTCCCGGTGCATTAAGCGAAGATGGTGGATCCAGTCGAGACGATCGGCAGGATCACGTGTTCGTCGATACCTTCGCTCATGCCGCCTGACATCACGACGTAAAGTACGGCAGGATCGGTCAAACCAAGGTGCTAACGGTCTCCGACGGGCCCGCTGCGGACGAAGCGGAAGGAGTTGATCGATGAGGAGGCGAACTGAAGAGTCAAAGAGAGCAAAGAGCTCTTCAGACGAGCGACCAGCGAGGGAGGAGAGGTCTCCGCAAAGAGGACTATTGTTCAGACCAGCACGGAATGCCTCACGGTCCAAGTTGTTCCAACCACGTACAAGCCGAAGCGCGTATGTTGGCTGGGTACATAGAAAAGGAACCTTGTATAGAAGAAGTCCATGATCTGAGAGAGCTGGAGGTTCTACTATAACATCTGAGATGTTACAGTCATCACGGGTGATAATGACATCAAGCCAGCCTCCCAGCACATGAGTAGATTCAGCGACATGATTTATGATTTATGCAAGTCAAGACAGCGAAAATATGACACTACCTGGCATTGCTAACCAGACCAAGCAGAGCTGCTAATGCCTCAGAGGCACATTCTCTAGTTAGTGGCAGGGATAAAATGAAGAACAATCATACATGACTAAACTTATTAATATATTTGACTAAAACATATTATACATAGAAGTGATACAATCAGGAAACTGATGAGTCAGTTTACAGCAGAATTTTGCTGCATGTAGATTTGAACTTTAAAGAGAAACAAACTAAAAGTTAAATTAAGTACAGTATAATGTTAAAATGTTTACTCAGAATAATGGTGATGCAGCTGATAGTGAGGGACAACTGTGGACTAATTGTTCTAACAAAATTGATGTGGTACTTGTTGCGAACATGTAATTCAGTTTACAATCAAACGACTAACTGATCACCAGTTATGAGCCTTATTATCAGAATTAATTGTTTGTTTAATATTTATTCAGTACTATGTAAATAATCTATGATTGTTGTTCAGGTTGCTGGTTTTGTCATTGCGTCAATAAGTGTTTTTCATCTTCTGATGGGAATTCCTGATTTTTATCTGTTTTTTGGTTGTTTGGCTTATTCTACTGACTAAGCATTTCTGCTACTGGTGCTGCTCTGCTGCTGCTGCTGCTGCAAAGATGTTTCAGGATCCTGCAACTCTGGTTAGCTAAGGATCCCTTTATCCAAATACCATGGATGAGTTAAATATATCTGTTTTATGAGCAGTCAGTATCCTCTGCCATTTGGCTTGGGTGGGACACCACAACCATCCTACAACAACCCAGATCTCATGAGTTCAAGGCTTAGCTCCCTGCTGCGCGGTCAGTCATTGCATAATGCCAAGTTTGCAATTTACTGTTGATTTATAATTATGCCTGCTAATAGCAGACTCTAATGTGGCTAGAAAACTCACTGGCACACATTTTGTACTGCGAGTGGTGATATATATATATATATATATATATATATATATATATATATATATATATATATATATATGCAAGCTGTAATCAGTGATGTCACTGTAGTTTACAGCTAAACACTTAATATGAAAAGACTTATGTCTAGCTGTAGGCCATGGTCGGTCAATATGTGTGAATAATATAATGTCTGGGGATCTAACCACATTAATGTCTGGGCATTTCCGGTGGCTTCTTTTATGCCATCTGTGGACTGTACAGAGGAAACTGGGTCCTGTCAGGAGAGAAAGTCAGGAAGTGGAAAAATACTTGTATTATGCCAGATGTGCTATATTTGAATTCCATGCCCTAGATGTTGAATTTCAAGCAGACACAACCAGTCATGGGGCTGTGGATTGATGTAGCTGAAGTGGCCATTATTTGGCTTCACAGTCCTAGAATTTAAATTAATAATCTGGTCAGAAATAAACTGCTTTTGGCTGTAATATTCATTTTCTTAAAGGCATGAATATTTAGATATTGGTTAATTCCAGGAATTTCCCAATATTTGAATAGAAATGGGTGGCTTGATCATTGTCAACAGTAGTTAGATTGAGGACAATTCTTCGAGGCAGAGAAGCTCTACTAAAGAAGTACCAAAGTGTCTCATATTGTGCAGGGAAGCAGTGCACCATATGTATTGATTTTAAGTTTTATTGTCACATTTCTACGTAAATTTGTCTTTTTAACTGCTAAATTCTTGGTGTTAGCCTGTGCGTTGTGTTCAGTCTTATGAGTCATTTCGTTCTGAACGTAAGACTTAATTTTTCATTTGACTTATCTGCTATAGGCTGCCTCTCTATTTCAGTGGACTGACTTTCTGGATATTGATCTGAGCACGGCTTGACTCTGGAGTGCTATGAGTTAGATACCTAGTTTCTATTTAGTAATGAAAATAAATTGTCTGCTTCATGTTATAGTTCCTTAGGGACATCTAAGTTGTGCACAAAAGGCAGGAGTAATCATTATTTTGCTGATGATATCTATATTTAGAAGAGCGCCCAGTCCAGCTGTGGCAAAAGTGTGGTATGCATAACATGTTATCAAGAACACAGATGTAAAAATGAAATTGGTTAAAAACCTGACTTTTATGCAAAAATAACAAATCTTAAAAACATGATAAAACTGTTGGTAGTGCAGTGTATTCCACAAAAAGGAAGCACAACAAAATATGAAATGCGTATTGTGCTTCACTGATGTTCATACATTGTAATGCACTTGTAAAGATCGTACATTGTAATGCACTTGTAATGATCATACGCTGTAATGCACTTGTAATGATCATATGTTGTAATGCACTTGTAATGATCATACGTTGTAATGCACTTGTAATGATCATACGTTGTAATGCACTTGTAATGATCATACGCTGTTATGCACTTGTAATGATCATACGTTGTAATGCACTTGTAATGATCATACGTTGTAATGCACTTGTAATGATCATACGTTGAAATGCACTTGTAATGATCATACGTTGTAATGCACTTGTAATGATCATACGTTGAAATGCACTTGTAATGATCATACGTTGAAATGCACTTGTAATGATCATACGTTGTAATGCACTTGTAATGATCATACGTTGAAATGCACTTGTAACGATCATACGTTGTAATGCACTTGTAATGATCCTACGCTGTTATGCACTTGTAATGATCATACGTTGTAATGCACTTGTAATGATCATACGTTGTAATGCACTTGTAATGATCATACGTTGAAATGCACTTGTAATGATCATACGTTGTAATGCACTTGTAATGATCATACGTTGTAATGCACTTGTAATGATCATACGCTGTTATGCACTTGTAATGATCATACGCTGTTATGCACTTGTAATGATCATACGTTGTAATGCACTTGTAATGATCATACGTTGTAATGCACTTGTAATGATCATACGTTGAAATGCACTTGTAATGATCATACGTTGTAATGCACTTGTAATGATCATACGTTGTAATGCACTTGTAATGATCATACGTTGAAATGCACTTGTAACGATCATACGTTGAAATGCACTTGTAATGATCATACGTTGTAATGCACTTGTAATGATCATACGCTGTTATGCACTTGTAATGATCATACGTTGTAATGCACTTGTAATGATCATACGTTGTAATGCACTTGTAATGATCATACGTTGAAATGCACTTGTAATGATCATACGTTGTAATGCACTTGTAATGATCATACGTTGTAATGCACTTGTAATGATCATACGTTGAAATGCACTTGTAATGATCATACGTTGTAATGCACTTGTAATGATCATATATTGTAATGCAGGCTAAGGATTAAAACAAATTTAAACAATAAACTGATACGAAATATCTTAAAATCAAATTATATTAATCATTTCCATAAAAAACATTAAAAATGTGAATTTTGAAGAAACAGTAAATAAAATTTAACATCTATGATTTTAAAAGTGGAGACAGTTCTCGTTATGCAGTTATTCATCTAAACCAAACACTTTTAAAACTTGTTAACATTATTGGTCATTTTTTAGCATAAGCTTCATGAAGTTCTGCTGACAAATGATGAGATATAAGATTATTTTTTAGTCCTGTCCTGGGTAGATTATGGAAATATTGATCTTTGGGTCAGGCAGTCTGGTTATGACCACAATAACTGTGAAATGGAATGATTTATGAAATTAGTGTTTTTATGACCTTCGTGACTTATTGGTTTTGCACAGATGGAAGCTCCGTAATCCACTAATGAAGAACTACTGCAAATCTCATAAATGGGGACAGCCTTTTTCATCTGGGCTGTATCACCAGTAGCATAATAAAATGAGATCAGAATTCAGATATGCCTGTTACTTTATGTCCTGTAATCAGCACATAAAGTAGTGGCTCATCCCTCCCCCGATGTGCCTGGGAATGAATTAAACGAATTTCTAGTGAATTTATAGACTAATGTGACCTTGTCAGTTCTCATTGCATGTTCTGGTTTTATTTATGATGCGGTTTAGTTGTACATAAGGGTGGTGGTCCTGTACGCATATTAAGTTACGTATAGCCAATTAATGCACCTGAGTATATTCAAACTACATGTGTAAGGGGATTATGATAAAGTTATGTCTTTTAAAGTAAAATAGGACAGCAGATAGCAGGTGCAACATGGTGAGCAGATGCAACATGGTGGAGCAGGTGCAACATGGTGGAGCAGGTGCAACATGGTGTAGCAGGTGCAACATGGTGGAGCAGGTGCAACATGGTGGAGCAGGTGCAACATGGTGGAGCAGGTTCAACATGGTGGAGCAGGTGCAACATGGTGGAGCAGGTTCAACATGGCGGAGCAGGTGCAGCATGGTGGTTAAATCTTCAACTCATGTTTAGAAGCACAGGTTGAGTGAGTGTTAGGTACCGAAGTGCAGTATCATCATAAACATATGGTCATCATATTGTCATCTCAACATTTTGAATGCCTAGTGTATGCAAAATGTGGGTGTGGAGAAAGTTAGCAAAAATCACTTAGAAACAAAACAAACAACTATGTACCATTGTGGTTGGTGCAGGAGGAGAGGACACTGATGAGCATCATAGAAGAAGACAGTTTAATTGATTTGGACGCGTAGTTTGTGGCAACTCACTCCTGAGAACAGTAGTGAAAGGAAGAATGGAAGCAAGGTGAAGAACTATGCTGCTAGACAGGATGATGGACACAGGAACTGTACTGCAGCAACGATCTGGTTCCTTTGTCTTCTCAGCTGATTCTCTGTTTGTGATTTCTCTTTCAAACGATCATTGATTGATGATGTTTTGTGCGATTTGATAGCAGTACTGTAGAAGTTTGGCAAAAAATATGTTATGGAGAAGTAAAGAAGAAGGCAAAGAATAGAGATGAATGGCTTATTGGACACCTAGACCTGCCTGAGGGTAGAGTGGTGAAGAAGTAGCATCTGCCAGTAAGGTGAAAGATGGATGGATTTGTGTCATTCAGCAGATTTCATTCTTGGCATTTTCCAAAGTTGAAATCCTGTCATGAGGTTAAAGATAAATGTATTTGAGTGAGTTCGTGAACTGCAGATTAACTCATGGGCTCTGCATTAATTTATTCATTATTAATGAGTCTGATAACTTAATTATTTTATCGTTTGCTGTTGACTTTGAAGACAGATGATATTCTTGTGTACTGACCTTGATGACAAGGCGTCCAATAAAAACATTATTTTTAAAATTTAGTCTGATAGTTTATTTTTGACACTGTTGTGCGTAAATATTGTCACATGTGCAGATGCTCCTTTGTCAATTATTCAAATAAGAATGGAAGCTCAACAAAGAGGTTTCATTCCAGAGATGCTGGTGGAAGGCTTTCTTCCATCCATGCACTGAACTGCTGCTGCTGCAGCAGCTGCTATAAACCAACTGGTGGCCAAGATGCAGGATGGCTTAAGTGGTCATGGAATTGCTGTACTGAGGAGATTGGCATTTCTTGCCCACCAGAGAACATCCAGCTAACTATTGAACCATTTGGTTAGCAACTGCTTTTCCATCAGAAGTAAATAACCAGATGGCTAAATCCATTTGGGAGTCGACTAGCCTAATGCAATTGATCGTTCAGATTTATCCACATCCTATAAAGGTGTCTGAAGTTCCATTTGCACAGCTCATTTTGTCAGCAACGCTTGACCTGCTTGTGAATCGAATGCCATCAGCCACTAATGCTATACTGCTGGATAAAAATGAACACCATTAATACCATGTATGTATCTATATATTCAGATTTGCTTTTATTCTCAAACAAATTAGATGGTTTTCTAATTGTTCATGCTTAAATAAAGATTACCTGAATCTAACCCAAAAATGCTTAAAACCTCAATCAACTGACAAATTCCTAATCAGAAGTCACTATGGGCCAATGACTTCCTGCTGTTCAGTTAGGATTATCCAGTCACAGCATCAACCACTAAACTGGAAAGATAAAGAATATGAAGGAAATGAGTTATGTAAGGCAAGGTGATCTATACTTATACAAGAGACTGCTTATTAGATCCCTTGCAGTACAGTGTCTGCTTTCTAACTGAAGTTGATGTTCAGGGCACAGGTTGTACTGAAATAACTACTAAATCTAGAATTTGATGTCCACATTGGCAAAGCCCCCTTGCATATCCGTTTTTGTTCACATTTGGGTGACCCCACCCTCTCCCTATAGAGACGTCCTTAATGAGATTGCCAAAGATTGAACACAGTAGGTAAATAAATAGCTAAATTTAACTTTGAAATAAACATGGATGCTCACAAAATTTGTGTGCTAGGAGAAATTGTTGTGCACGCTATTCTCGAAGGTCATGTGAGCATGCACATGCACACAGCTTGGAGGGAACATTAACATGTATATACCCTGCAGGCCCACCTGGACCATCTAGGAATAGTCTGTAAGCCCTAGCCCACATCTTAAAGCCTTTGACCAGTACATGCAATTTATTTTTACTATGTTCTCGTTAAATCAAATGTAGATGTGGATTTTTCAACCTTTCTTTTGGTAAGATAACAATGTTTTAACATTTAGATGCTAATGGATAATTGATTTGCTTAAGCAAAACAAAATGAATATCTCCAAAAATAAGATTGAATCAGGTACAGTCACAGATGCATTTGTTTTATAGCATAAATCTAATATAGCTAATTGTTTTGGCACGATTTATTATTTTTACTACATTCTCATTAAATTGGATGAAAATATGGATTTCAAATCTTTCAGTAACAGCAATGTTTTATATGCTATGGGAGTGTTGTTTTTTTTAAATGTATGCACTACTCGCTTCAGGTGAGGAAAAGAACGTCTATGGGAAGTTGCATCAGGTGCAGTACATACGCACTTACTTTTATGGCACACGTCTAATCATTCTGGTGTGGTTTATTTTGCCTACATTCTCATAAAATTGGATTGAATTTTCAACATTTTTCTCAGCAATGTAGAGTTTTAAATGCCAATCTCCTCAGTACAGCAATTCCATGACCACTCATATCTAATCGTTGTCTCTACCCAATATTTAATAGAGGAATTTGGCTTTGCCTGTTTTCCGGGATCTAAGTTGCAATTGTGTGCATGAACTTCTAGATGCACGTCTAATTGAAAGGGTGACTTTTGATTGGAAATTTAAAGAAATTTTCAAAGAAGTTTTATTTAACAAAGATTAATAAAGAAAGAAAGAAATTAAATGCATTTATTAAAAGCGAAATTTATGTAGCAAATGTAATACTAGGCTTACTATAAATATAGCACCATGTGGGCCATGTCTATTTTATTTAGTTGGATTAAACTTGCAACTGCTGATCATATAGTAGGCTTATTGGTACTGGCTTTGATAACTAATAAAAGGCAGACTTCTATTTAAAACCAATATTTGTTTTAAACTGTGACTCCAACAGGTAATTTTTACAGTGACTAGTAATGTCATATGGCGCTTGTGGACACATTTTATTAGACGAAAATTCAAAACAGATTTAAAAATTTCAAACACTAAACATTAAAGCACTAAACGTTGCGCATTAAATTTCTATTTTTTTACAGATAATTGTACAGAAATACATGTTAACATTTATTAAGTGTTTTATTTGATCAATATTGATTTTGTAGTAATAGTAAACAAGGCTTAATCAGAAGTGTGACCACATTGTATTTGTTAAAAACGTATTCACAATGCAATCATATACAGTATTTTCAAGACGAAATGCATGTTATAAAACAAAATTTTGCCTTTTTTTCAAAGCTGCACCCTTTTTTGACTTAACACTCTTTAAACTTTCAACTATTTATTACAATAAATCATTTAAGCCTGTTGTTTGCTTTTAATTTTTTCAGTGCAACCAAGTGCACATTGTTAACTTTTGCATCATATCGTTAAGTTAGCAGCTTAGTTGAGCCTTACAGCCACTACCTAATCAACAGTATGGCAACCCCAGATTACGAGAGAAATTCGAAATAGTGTGTTGTTCCCTACGCAGGAATTCATAAATATTGATCTAAATATACAAGTTTTTAATACTAAACTATGCCTGTTTCTAATTAATTAGGACTCTGCTAACCGTCCCGATTGGGCTCTTGTCGTGGCAGTGTGTAGCCCAAAGTTCAGTGGGCGAAGATCACCCTCCACCCCGCGGGTGCATTTGTGCCTGGGCCATCCGACTGGTCTCTTTAAGCTTCTAGAGAGCCGGAAATTGAGGCTCGAGGCACTGTTGCATGGCCCTGCCTGCTGTCGGGCCATGCAGTGTCCAAACAAACATTAATCCCAAGTAATCAATGTGGGCTTAAGAAAGCATAAATAATGAAGATAACTGAAGGCGCTGACAGCACAGGAGAAAGTGAAGATCTACATAAGATTTACCACAAGCCCTAACAGGACTGTTTCAATATGATACGGAAGACAAGGACTTTGATGTTTTTTCAGAGATGACCAAAATGAATGAACATTTTGGAAAAGTTTATCGATTTATTCATTACAAAACATCAATTTATTCATTACAAAACATGTAAACTCTGGACTTATTAATATACTTATATATGATCTTTTTATGCCTTGGATTTACTTATAGAACCAAGTAATTACTATAAAATCACAACAAACAACAAATGTTGGAAATCTTTAATTTCCAACGTGGAAAATATAATTTTATTTGAAGAGAAAGTTATTTTTGAGCATTTAGTTGCTAGTGATGGCCATATAATTCTGGTTGTTATTAACGAACAAACGTATGCACTTGGTGACCAGAAATTTGTGTATGGCTGTGACTTATATTCCAATGCACAGTACTTATTGACTTTTCACAAATTTTGCAGTTTTTGCATCACGGCATCTGGTAGTAAGGGGCGACTTAAATACGGTCCCTAATATAGCATGCCGCATAATGCAGGTCGTAGAACAGTGAGCCTGAGATGCAGCTCCTTTTGTTTGACACAAAAATCAATATTTATGGTCATACTGAAAAGCACAATTTGTAGCTGATCTAGTAAGCAGCAAATTGTGCCGTTTCTCTGCCTCAGGCACATATGCTTAGACTAAGAATAAACAAGTTTTCCCTATGTTCATGCGTGAATAATAGCCTTATTTTACCTAACTGTTCGCAAGTGGATTCTGCTGGTAATTACCCCAAGATGCACCCCATTTCCATTCTAGTTTGTGTCATTGTTATCAGTTCTCGCATGAAAACATAAAATATGCATTTGATGTCGACTCACCTTGGTCAGTTCATGTGCACCAACACTGAATTATCCCAAGATGCACCCTTGGGGTGCAGCTTAGGAACACTTTGTCAGCGCACCTAAACTACTGGCATACCAACCTGTCAGCAACACTTTATGAATCGTAGATTGGTCCTATATCATTCCACAGGGGTATAATGGCACGCCTGACAAGCCCTACAAACAAATGCAGTGTTAAAAACAATAACTCTGACAATGACCCTTGTATACGATAATTTTAAGGCTGTATTTTAAACAAAAACTCAAACAGGTTGTCAAGAAGCTATGGACCGTTAAGGTCAAATTACCAGCAATGGTCGCAAACGAACTTGTTTTGAACAGCTTTGAGCTAAGCATGCCCATGTAACTAATTTGAGCAATCAGTTTATGCTTAGTCATGAATGCAGAAATATTAATAATTGAATCTGAGTACAAGCAGTAAATGCATTATATAAAATTTATGCTTCAATTCGCAGTTTCTCTTGGTGATCAACTCTCCCTTTAACTTCATGTTTGATAATTCTGAGTAAAGTGATCTTTAACTTCTTATATTTTTAATAAATTGAACTTACATAGCTTATAAAGTGTTTAAAACATTTCATTTGGCTGTGGTAAAGCAATATCCCATAAGGAAATATTTAAGATAACCTGGACAAAGCTTCGAGCAAAGCCACATGCACCACGTGCAAGTCATCAATTTCATGTGGCCCTGGCCATTCAAAAAACCTTTACAGTGCTGTAAATAAACACAGCTCTATTCTAGATGTCAGCATTTTCTAGCGAATTTCCCTCTAGGGGTGCTATCACATCCAAGATACTGAAACATCTGTAGCCTATTTTCCAGCAACACTGTCTGTACTTATTGTATCTCATCACATTTTCTCTTTGTAATGAGGTAATTCCTTATTACTTCTAAGCATGTGTGATAATGAGTGTAATATAACAGTAATATACCTTCTTGTCAGATTATCATCTCTTTTCTGACCTGCTTGCAAAATGTTCAGTTAGCAAGAAACTGGATAAGCCACCAACCAACTAAACAGTCAACAAACCTAAGCTGTCAACCAACCCAGGCAAGCTACCAACCAGGAAAAAGAATTGGATTATTTTATGTGGCAAACAGTGGCTGTTGACTTTTCTGTTTTTTTCTTCTTTCCTGACAACAATATTAACCGACCAACCCAAGCAATCAGCCAACCATCCAAGGCAATCAATCAGGCAAGCAAGCAAACTAAGCAAGCAAATCACCAACCCAAGCAACCAATCAATCCAAGCAATCAACCACCCAAGGATTGGTCATTTGCTTGGACTGCTTGGATTTCCAGGCAAGCAGCAGCCAAACAGCCGAAGCAAGCAAACAGATGTCCAGTTCCAGAATCAGGTAGGTTGAGCAGAAATTAGCTGTGGTTGAGTAAAGAGGCCTGAAATGGCTAAATCCACACAGGGCAACACTGCTGTGATATACGGCGAGGGACACTTGGCATCATAGGTAATAAATATTCATTTGGATGAACCAAGACATATGGAAGGGCATTTGGAGAAAGATGGAGACTTCTAAACCTTCGGTTATATTAATTAAACATCCCTTTGCCTCTGTGGAGGTCTGTGGCCCATTACAGCAATCAAGGATTGAGGGTTTGTCGAGCACCAACCATCTATCACCAACCATCTAATTGCTTGGCATATGGAAGATCGGCTCTTTAGTTTTGTTTTGATGTTTTCTTGCACTGCCAAAGCCCAGCTGTGCATTTCACTGAAACCTCTCTAGCTAGCTAAACTGTGGTGTTTAAGAATAACATATTTGCTTGTGTATGTATGTATATATGTGTGTGTATATGTATGTATGTATGTGTGTGTATGTATGTATGTGTGTATTTAAACACTATAGTGCCTTCTAAGTACCTCACTCTTGTTGCTTGAGGTAGTGTTTGAAGAAAGATCAGTGGTACTTTAAGTTTAAATTTCAGATAATTTTTTGAGATCTTAGTTAACTGAAAGCATTCAAACTTCAAGTAAGACCAAAAACAAAATGGGACCAGAATTAAATGAGACCAGAATTAAATGAGACCAAAGTTTAATAAAAAATATATACAATTAGGCCTGAATTTGAGACCAAAATAAATCTCAACCAAAATTAGGTATGAACGGGACGAGATATACTTGAGACACGTTTTACAGTGCAGTGACAGCTATGTAACCTCATTGCTTATATTTGAATAATAACTCTTCTTCATGTTTCCTGTTGTGATCTTATCTTCTTAAAGTAATGCTTGTTTTACATAGCTGCTATGGCTGCCCCTCCCTGTAACTTGGTGTTGTTAAACAGGCTAACTTGTAGCTGTTGTACACAGTTAGTGGAGTGCCAATGCCAAAAATTGGAGCAGTTATTTGTAATAAATAAGATTTTAATTGTGTTTTTCTGATATGAAGACTCTGACTCTTTTGAATTAAAAATGGAAGGCTGTTACACACATGCATGTGGGCCAGATTGCCTGAATGGACTGGCCTCCAGTTTGTTGTCATTGTGTGTGGAATAACAACATACTTGCAACAACAGTGGATGCATCCGATAGCAGCTATAATACAGGCTGCCATAATATATCACTGTGCTCAGTTGTGCAGAAATATAAGTTATATAGGCTTAGATTTTGCTAGAAGGCGTAGTTTGAACCTCATGGGCTAAGCAGTCTGTAGCTTATTATAGGGTAAATTGTCTGAATTGAAAAAGATGTCTGTGTAGGACTAGAGTGAGTTTGAGCAATGCTTTGGTAAGCATTTGATTCAAGGGGAGCTGGTCTTATCGTGGGTTTGAAGCCATTGATCCATAGTTGGATGTTAACTGTTGAAGTTTTGCTCATAGAGCAGCATTGGCAACTAGATCAGATGGCATTTCCAGTCAGAAGCCTGTTGCTGAGTTTTATTGAATCCCTGCATTATTTGTTGTATGCTTTAAAACTCAAAATTATTCATTTAATGACAACTAATCTGGCAGTTTGCATAGAGTCCCTAATATATGCACAATGCAAATGAAATAATTCATCAGTTGATTGATTGCTGATCTTAATTTTTATCTTTTTTTTATCTTTTTTGTATGCCTAATGCACTCCTTGTTTTTGCCATTCTGGAAATGGTTGACTGCTTCGTGTGGCTCCACAGTGCAGCAGAAAGATCCTCAAAAGTCAAAACTTTTAATGCCACAGATGATGCACAAGTTAGGAGAACATAATCCTCAGCCAGTTTTGTTCCTATGGTTTGTCTGAGTTCATTGGTGGCTGAGGAAAGAGAGGGTATAGATAGAGGTAGGGAGAGACTGAAGGGAGGCAGCAGAAAAGGAGCAAGGAAGAGAGGTAGGATGGAAGGTGCGGAGCAGAATATCTGCTTCAGCATGCATCTTTTGTTTGCGTCAATATGTGGGCCTTGTCTGGGAGAACTATTCCCTTGCTGCTAAGACTTTTCGTGTGGCCCGTGCATGAAGCCTGACCCATCGGTCGGCCGCATATTGATTTACAGGTAACCACACTCAGGTACAGCAGATCTGCAAACGCACAGTGACTGCGCCATCTTATATGGAAACAGCAGCAGCGACAGCAGCTGCAGCTGCTGCATTGGTGCCAGCACATGATATCGGCTGAAAGAAGGACGCGTGAAGACGTACAGAATGACCAACCCTTGGATTTATAAATCGCATGGCAATGCATCGTGGCATCCTATGAATAAAAGACAAAGCCTGTCACAGCAGTTGCTTCCTAGTACAGGAGTACTGGCTCCGCTCGGCAGTTTTGAGTATCTGCCACCATCTGAGTAAGTACAGAGTGCTTTGTTTTGAGTGCAGCTAGTTCTGTTTTATTGGATTTAGAGAAGATAGTAACAGTTAGAATGATGACAACTGGTGAGGCATCTTAAATTTTCCTGCACTTTATTTGAAGGCTTTGTGGCCTCTGAAGTGATTCAGGGCTAAATTGGATTGAACAAGATGGCGGGGAAAAGCTTTTAAATTGTTATAGAAGTCTTCTGGTTTCCTGCTCCTGGATTTTTAACATTGGTCTCATGGCATATATTAACTCCGGAAGTTGCTTTCATAGGATATGCCTTTCATGGGATATTCTACATTAGACAAATTGTTATCATGGTACACATGCCTGTGCGGTTTGTAGAGGGAAAAATGGTTACTTCTTTTGTAGCGCAGAGTTTTAGGAGCAGCGGTGAACAACATATTAGTCTACTGGATAACATGCTGTATTGCAAAACAAGAAGGTTCAGAAACATGCTTGCTTACAAAGATAGATTATTTAGCATTCCTGTTTTTACGTTCTGACTGAATCCTATCGTTAAGGAACATGTGAATTTGCAATGCTCTCAAAATGCTTCTCCGTGTTTTGGGAGGTTCTGAAATTGTGAGACTTCAGTATATGCATAATATGTTAGTCAGTATATGTGGCACACAAACGGTTGGGAAGCCAGAGCTTCAAATACTGCCATCAGTATTGGCCAACGTGGTTGTGTCACGTGGTTATTGCATATGTACTGATGCTATTGTACGGTAAAATTATAAGAAGAGCTTATCTCTATGCTAGACATTTGCAAGGCTTTAATGTCCCAGTATCTTCCTTTTATGCTGACTCCAGAGACTTTCCACTACTTTGTCTAACCCTCTTATTGCTTCTTCCTGACAGTTTCGAAACAAGGATGATTCCCAGTGGGCCAAAATTTTTTGTTTATTGATGCAAGATCATAAATGTTTCTGCAGACTTTAAGTGACAATAAAGATGTTTTTCGAACAGATTAGATGCCGTGTTCTGGTTGATTAAGGCATTCTTGATGTATTAATCAGACTTCCATCCCACTTCTGCTTCTCGTCCTGCTTATCTTAATTGTCCTCCTTCTCATAACTGTCATCTTCTTTCACTCTTAACTGAAAACGTACTTCTTTCCTGTCTGTTTACAGTTGATGATGTTTTCTGTTGCCTGCCTTCAGTGTGCACTTCTGAACTGTTATTACATAACAGGGGGCATTATCAAATTTTAGTTCTTTTTATTACCCTAGAATGCAGCGGCATAGCTTGATATTTTGGTGCTCAGGGCGAATGATGACATTCGCCCCCCCCCCCACCCAATATAATTTTGAATTTTAACAAAACAGCAGTTTTGAGAAACATTGAACATTAAATATCAATGAATTAATATTATGACACCAAAAACTCAAAACCTTTCAAGCCGTGATTAGCTGACGTCACCGAAATTGATAGAAGCAGCTACTTCATCCTCTGTGGGAAGAACAGCAAAGGTTGTTAGTCTCTTTTGTGACATTGTAAACCGTGAATAGGATTTGATGAGTGTGATTTTGCTGAGAGAAGACGGTTCACATGGCGCTGTTGAGACTGGCAGTGTCGACAGATCAAATTTGAAGAATTGTGGGCAAAGTCTTGAATTCCTCTAATCCCATTGATGAAATGTTCTTGAGCAGTCCAGTTGGAGAATAATCCAAAGGATCCCCATTCTGTTTTGCTCTTGATGGAAGTAATTATATCCATATAGTCCTTATACTGTTTGAATCCATTCAAATCTTTTGAGTAATGCTATGCTTAGTTTGGAGTTCGGTGCACTGATCTTTTGAGCAATGCTTTGCCAGACTGATACACTCAGTTTGGAGTTTGATGTGCTGTTCATGATTTTGAGGATCTAGCTGATACCTGAAAGATTCAGCATTACAAAGAAAACTAAACCAGCTCTACAATTCTGAAAATTTCCAAAAATGAGCTTTTCTTAGTTTCTGTTACTTCATTGCTGAATTGCTACACACAAAGAGATGAACAAAAATACTAAAATTGGATATTGCCACTGCCATTGCATCTGCATTGCTGAATTCCCCCAAAGTAAGCCCTGGCCTTAGGGTATGGTCAGTGAGGCGACTGCCTATGGCCTCATGCCTTATATTAGTACCTGACATTTTGGGCCAGAAAAGTATCTCTGGCATAAATTTGGTCGTTGAAAGATAGATTTTCTTCTGTATTAATCCAGAGAGAGATGAAGTTTTGATCTGCCGTGCACAATTTTTCATCCTGCAAGGCAGAGAGAGGGAGAGGAATAGGGAGAGAGTGGTCCCTTAGAGAGGAGAGAGGGCCACTTTGATGTGACGGACGGATAAGCTTCAATATATAATACTGGGTGCCATTACAAGAGAACCAGAGAGAGAGAGAGAGAGACAGAGAGACCTACTGTACAGATGTATAGTAGGCCTATTGAGCTGAGTTTTTTCATTGGTACAATATTTGGAGCTTTAGGACATAGGCTTTCATTGGCTTTTATGTGATCACCATTAAAATTTTGGATGTAGATGATAAATTATTAAATGTTTGTCTTTACATTTTCATTTGGCCACCCTCTTTGCTGCCCCTTGGATAGTGCCACCAGGGGGGTGGACGCATCACTTGACCCCCTTTGCTACACCACTGTTGGAATGAACCTCATGGATTCAAGAAGAAGTCCAGAAGAAGATTGCATTCGGCTTCAAAAGGGGACTTTGAAGTCAGAAGAGTTAACCTAGATACTTTTAAATTAAAACTTAAGACTCATTTATTCTGTCAGTACTATAACTAATTATTATGTTGTAACGCGTCCTTTGAGTAAGACATTGTTTTATTAAGGCGCGTTATAAATATAAGTTGTATTGTATTCAAGATTTTTCCCTTTTGAAGATAAGAGTTACTTTTGCAGAAACTATGCACAGTCTGCTGTGGAAATGCAAGCTATAAATGTTTATGATGATAATTGGCAATGCTGTTGCCCTTTGACCTTCATGTCTGTCGGTAGTAATTACCTTTTGCACTTGTTAATAGATGAAAATCAAGTTTCTCTTCTTCCTGTCAGTGTTCTTAGCAGTGACCTTTGACTAATATGTAAATACCATCCGGCAGCTAGCTTGAAAGTTGGTGGTGAAGGTCTGATTTGCTCTTCTCATCTCCTTCAATTTAGGTGCCAGTATATAAGCTGTTTATAAGCATAGTTAAGGAGGAAGTGAGGGGTGAGACTCCACGGGCAGCATTTTCCAAGAGCCGCAAAGAGGGTGGCTGTAAAATCCAGATGTATAGAAAGAAAAAGACTCTAAGGACAAGTTAAACTTATATTAAGATTGTCTTCAGTTCGTCTTTGGGATCGTCCTTTGGGAACATCCGTCCATTGGGAACATCCGCGAAGAATTACTTACTTTGGACTCTGTCTCCCCTTGTCTGCATGTGACCAACTGTTTAGCAAAATGTATTAAGTGGACCAGATGGGAAGGAAGCTTCACATCCTAGATGGACCGTATGGCTTTGCAATAAAGGGCATGGAAATTTTTCCCATCTGAATAAAGTAGGCTAAATATGCCAGATGCAATAACAGTGAGCAAAATTTAACTGTGAAGTAACGTGTGCACTAGCAGAAAATAGCTGTGCACACTGTTTCCAAATCTGGTGTGCACGCGTGTGCAGCTTAGAGGGAACACTGCCTACTTCACAGACTTGACTTTCCCAATTAAAGACAAATAGTTAAATTAACAAGTCCACGCACAGTTGAATTACAAGTTCTACTCGCTCTTGTTTCACGCCGACGTGGAGTTTACCCTGAGACAAGCCTGAAGTAGGCTTGGTTCTGAACATCAGTGAAGCTTGCTCTTAGTAGAAGAGTTTAGACAGATAATGTTAAGACCATTTCTAAGTAAAAAAGTAGCTGCATTTGAAATTTTCCAGTTGAGTGAAACAGTGAAAAGGAATGTCTTGGTCTGTGACTTGAAAGTTTGAAATGGTGGTAAACCGGTTACAATTGTAACAGCAGATGGAACTTCAACTGTAAGGATAGATTTGGCACCAGTAGTTAATATTGGCCTTTGATGTTCCTCTGTCTCGGCTGTCTATCACTGACTTTATTTTTCTTGGGATGCAGTAATTCGGTGAGAGCTAAGACTTGTCTCCTCATTATAATGGCCAGCATTCATAGTGAGAGACTGAGTCTGTTAGATGCAGAATTAAGATGTAGTGTTTGTATATAGTTTCTATATGTTTGCTTCATCTTTTTGCTTGCAATGGGAATTCTTTATTTTTAACATTACTATTTCTGGGGTGCAGCAATGCAACCGTCTGCCCTCACTGAGCATTGAGCTCCAGGATACATCACCATCTACTGTTGCTGTTTGATTGATGGTCGTATGTCTTTTGCTGTTAGTTTATTTACTTATTCATTATATTTTGTGCCTTTTGCACAAATTTTATTACTGTGGGCTTTGGTTTATGGATTTAAGCACCATTCTGTCTGTTAAATAATCAAAGTGCTTTCCTGCTTCTCTTTCTAGTTTGCAAATTCTGACAAAGCTTGAAACTGGGGTAGCTGCTGCACTTCCATATTTTCTGGTTAGGCTGACTGACTGTTCGATCTCCTCAGTGCAGTTGACAGTCACAGTGACATGTTATTTTGACTTTTTTGTATAGTGAGGTCTATGATATGAATCTCCAAGTGACTTGTTTTAAATTATTTATAAGCTGGTTGCTAACTGCAGGTCTTAAATTCCATGGCTGTTCCACAGATTTCAGGGAATTCATTGGATATTATAGTGTTGTAAATCGATGCCAATTTGCTCATTAATATGTGTTAGAGGTTTTATTTTTTTAGCTATTTCTGGAGATAAAATGGTATGCAGATTTGTGGATTTGAGTTATGTAGTGGGCACAAAATATACTTGAAAGAACGTGGATTTTTTATATTGGTTAATCATATTGATCGGTTAGTATATACTAAAAGGAGGTAAAAAAATAGATCAGTTAAGTTACTGGTGAATGAGAACTGATACAGTGGAGGAGGTTGCATTTAAAGGTCTTGTATTCTGCATTATTATCTTGTATGTTTAAAGTTATGTTTGAAAAGATGCTGAAAGAGTTTTAATTCTAGTTTTTATTAAGTTCTCAGCCACAGAAATTTTATTTTTACTTATTGTCATCCAATAGGTAATATTCATTGTGGCTGCTATTAAGTTTGTTTCAAGTAATTTAAGTTCATATTTAATTCTTGTTCAGTTCTTGTGTAAAATATATTTTCATGTGAGAGATAATTGCATTTATTCTTGAAGTTTCAGTTAAAAGTTAAACACATAGACTATGGACCAAATATAGATCAGGCAACTATTGCAGTCCGTAAACTTGCAGTAATCATGTCAAAATGGAATTCCATGCCATTACAATGGGTGTTCATACCAGAAGGTTTTAACTGGAAAACTTCAGTGTCAAAGATGTCAGTGGCAGAATTTGACCATGATGTGTGTTTACATAAGCTGGTAAAAAGATCATATAAACAGGCACCTGTGTTTAAAATTTCAAACTTGGGCATTTGTCTTACTGGGTCTTTGTGAAGTATTCCCTTCATGACACTTTTTTCAATATAAAATATTTGCAAGGCTCAATTTCTAAAGTGTAAATATTAAACCAGTTCCTAATCTACCTCATGCAAAACTAATAGAAAAGAAAAGGATGACCTCATTCTTGACCAACCGGCAAAAGAAATTTCATTGATGAACACTTTGAGATGCTTCTGTTGTGAACCAACAAATACCTTTCTTAAGTCTGTGATTGAATTTTGAAATATGCCATGTGTTAGAGGCTGAAGCACCAAATTTGAGTTTAACTTTGCAGTGTGTAGGAAGTAAAAGGTAACTACATTTTTGACTGACCAATGTGTGGTCACTGACCTCTGACTCTATGCTACTGATTGATGCCTTGTGCATTAGACACCATTACCAGAGAAGTTTTAGAATAGATTAAAACCTTCTCTTTTGAACGATCTGTTTCAGTTTATTTTGTTTCTAACAAGACTCACAAGTTCCGTCTCAGTTGCCATGGTACTGCTTGTTCTGTTTGCATCGCAGCGCTTGAGTTTATTGATCATGCAGCCTACTAGATCAAGGGCCTACTCTGGCAGCTGGTTCGCATCTGCCTTGGTGACAGTTTCTTGAAAAGAGGACTTCATGAATTTTTAATTAAAGTCCTGTGGAATATGGCTAACAAGCACAGGCATACTTTGCGCAGCAGGTTGTTGTTTCTGTTTCCATGACGAGACAACACTGTAGTTTCCAAGTAATGCCTTTGTTCTCATGGATAAATATAACAATACATGCGTGGTTGCCCGACTTAAATTATTGTGCAGTGTACAGTCTTGTTTCATGCCAATATGCACACGAGCATCTGCTTTTTCATACATGCAAATTTGTGTCTCGCGTGCATTTGTGAGCAACTGAGCATGCATATTAAAGTATTACACACACATGCTGACATATACCTGTGAATATAATTAAAATAAGCAAAAAAAAACAGTGCCACATGCATACACAAACATATATACTTTTGTGTATAAATCAATATATATGTCCACAGTAATGGCTATGTTTGTTTTGGCCTCTTTGGAGAATTCAGAGTGATTTCTGATGAGAGACATATAACGGTTATTAAAATGTTGTTTATATAAAATGTGAAGAAACTTAAGCCATAGCCTTTTCTGAAGTCTTCTTCAGACTTTAGTTCAGAAGAGTTATCTCGTTCTTCTAGAAGAGGAAGAGCCAAATATAATGGTCAGGAGATCTTACAGCTTTTAGAAGAGACCTCTCTGAATGTGATAGATCACAAATATGTGGCCTAAGTAAATGCCAGTTCCCTCTGTGCATAGTTAGTTACCCCAGGGTATGCTGGGTAGATGATTAAAATGACCCTGACCTAAGTATATGCCAGTGAGGAGTGACTGACAGGATCTGTTTACAGATTGGAAATATTAGTCAGAATCTATGTGTAGACTGGAAATATTAGTCAGAATGCTTACATCATCTGTAAGGAACTGTTACAGTAGGTAAGATATCGGTTCTTTCTTCTTGATGCATCACTGTCATGATGCTAGTGTGTCTGATGAGATGCAGTCTGCTGCTGCTCTTTTAATTTATAAACAATTGTTTGCTTGTAATGGAATAATTGTCATCTGGCTTTAGACTCTTTGTTGCAATATGTGATTTTAAAAGTAAAATTTTTGGAAGCACTTCTTTGCCAAGTGCAGAACAAATGTGATGTAAAGAGATAAGACAAGTGTTCTACTTGTGATCTTATTGGTACCTGTTCTACTCACCCATGCTCTTCCTTGATCATACAACTTCTCAATGAGTAGGGGTGTACGATCTCCATTTAGTTATCTTACTTGGATTTTAGATCTCTGTTCAGTTTTATTTATACTGACTTGAGTTTCTGACTTTTTTGATTTCACATTTGGTTAATACACTATGGATTTGATTTGAGATATGAGACTTGAGAATTAATGGTAAAACATAACAGGATTTAAGGCAAAGATTTTTTGGGATTTGCTCGTCATTGTCTGGCAGGGATTTAAAATACTGTTTTATGAGTTGACCGTCCAATTTACTAACCATAGCTGGATATGAGAATTAGCATTAAATATTGTGTCCAAATGTTATATTTTAGAGTGAGGGTGGAGTATTTTACGAATGAGAACTCCTTAAAAGAACGTCTTCAAGTCTATTTTGTAAAAAACCAACGATCAAGTAAGTGTTTTATAATTTCTTTGTATACATGTTGAGGCTGTAGGAAGACTTTCCAACTGCTGTAATTTTTCCTTTGGTTTATTGTCAAAAGTTTATGTGTTTGTTTAATTATTAAAAACATAAGTTAATTCTGTTGAGTAAATAGAATTTTGCCAGTTTTATTGTTAAGGTGACAAGTGCTGGATATACTGTTTCAAACTAATCATAAGTAGTTGTCAGTTTGGCATATATTGTTGTTTTTGCTATTGTTGCAGCTGTGATCTTAATATTCCAAAAATTAAAAGCTGATTGATTGATATGATTGATTGATTGATGTTTTAGTTCATTTGTTCATTGTTCGTTTAGAGCATTTATGCAGTACCTGTTCAAGACAGTGTGCTAAGAAACTCTGAGTCTCCA
Source organism: Norana najaformis (assembly GCA_964023275.1). Lineage (NCBI taxonomy): Eukaryota > Metazoa > Annelida > Clitellata > Crassiclitellata > Hormogastridae > Norana > Norana najaformis. The sequence goes on along the minus strand of OZ029913.1, from coordinate 20,022,515 downwards.
CAGACATTTATCATTTAAATCCTGAGCATAATTCTTGGTTGGTAAGATTGTTGCCCTGACTCATGATATTCAACATTAGATGTCCTGCAATCATCTTTGTCTTAATCCGGCTAAGACTCAGTTGATCTGGTTTGGTTTTAGACATGTACATCTTGCTCAGCTTGACTGCTCTTGCTTATCCAAAGCTTCCCCTCTTTTATGTGTTCGTAATCTGAGCTTTATACTTGACTCTAACCATGTCTTCACAAACCATGTCTCTAGTTTGACTCGGTCTTGTTACTACCAAGTTAAGGCGCTTAAGAGTTGTGCATTGTTCTGTTTCTTCCGCTGTTTTTACTATTATGATTCATGCCATGATATGTTGTCGTTTTGATTACTGCAACTCTGTGCTTGCTGGTTTGCCTAAGCATCGGCTGTCCTCGGTTCATTCAGTTACTAAATTGATAGCACGTCTTCCCTGTTTCTCTCATATCTCAGATTATATCATCCAGCAAATTCACTGGCTCCCTATCCTATCTCATATTCAGTTTAAACTATTGTCTCTGGTACTCAGAAATTGCATGGGCCAGGCTCCAAAATATCTTTGTAATCTTATTCGGCTTCCACGTTCCAGTACCTCGTCCCATCCTCTACGTTCTCCAGGTCTTCTGGATCTATTTGTTCCTCGTGTTAAGTCCTCACTTGCGCAGCAGAGGGCTTTTGCTGTTGTTGGCCCATTTCTGTAGAATGAACTTCCGCTATCATTTCGTGCAAGGGTCATTGTTGGTGATAGGGCTCAGTCATCTCGCTGTTTAAAGACGTTCTTTTTTCCTCAGGGTTCTCATGCTGAAAACACCTCTGAGTAGTTTGTTCTGTAAGAAGCGCTATATATGAGTTATCAAATACAATACAATACAATTCTTATTGTCATGAAATGCCACTGTTCATAGAATGCAGTAACATGTGGAATGATAACATGCTGTGAGAGTGTGTTAAATAGCCTGACTTAAAAGCAAGATAAAACAAGCAATATCAATTCCGAATCTGGTGATTCATCAAGAGATTTCTGAATAGCATCTTAGAAGTCCTGTCCTGGCACTGTTAATGTCACTGAAATGGACGGCAAGTGCTTTTCGTCCCTTCAACTCCACGCTGAGGTGAACAAAGTGCCTGATCTTCTTGGCATGTTTTATCCTCTTGAGATCATATTATCTTGCCAACTTTTATTAATCCCTTGTGTTGGTCTTGTGCCATGAGAAGAACTTAATCGTAATTGCAATTATAATCAGAATTTGTGTAGTGCCTCTTAAAGAGAAACTAATCATGGGTGCTTTCTGTGCTAGCTAGTTAGATATCATTAAGAATGGAACATTCATGCATTAGTAAACATTGCCCAGGTAACTAGAAGAGTCATCAACGGAAAGCTTGCACACATGCCCACACTCACACATGCACCTATCCAAAACCCTATGAGCAGATTCCCAACTAGAGTTGAAGGATGACAGCATGTTTAGAGCTCCTGTAGCACTTAGCATCAAGGATGAGGAACAACAATGGTTGATGTGTTCTTTATCTGCTTGGGATGATGTAAAGAGTGACAAATATAATTTGATATAAGTGTTTATTTCAGAGGCCATTTCTGTCTGACTGTCAGCATCTCACTGATATAAATTTATTCATCTGAGTTAAACAGACTCTAATGGATGGTTCTAACTTGCTCAGCAGCATTATGTACATGTCATCCAACCTGTGGTGGCAGGATCCAGAGAAGCCTAGTTGGGATCTTGCCAGAATTAGGCTGTGGGCCTGAGTTTGGTGAATGCTGCCAGAAAAATATGCTGGCTGTAATGAAATTACTAGTGTATGAGTTTTACCAAGATAACAAGCTGATCAGATTTATGAAGTTCATTTTAACAGGCATATGTAAGTTTAAAATCTGGTAATTAAAAGTCAGATCTATTTGATGTATGTTGTTTTTGCTACTGTTTGTGTTGTTATTGCTGTTATGGCTGTTATTGTTAAAACAGATGATTGATTGATTGAGTTTTTTTCTATGAGGGCATCTGAGATGATAGTTTTTGCATATTGTATTTGCTGTTCCTGATCACTGGCTGTAAAAAAGTTATTAATTGCAAGTGGTTTGATGATTTTCATAACCTGTGCCTTTGGTCATAGACATCTAGATAATATAGCTTCCGGGCAGGCAGGCTGATAATTAATGGGCTAGACAGGTCTGCGCCAATCGTTTCACTATAATGCTGCAAAATTACCATGCTATACATTATTAAATAATGTATTAAATTATTGATTGGGGAGGGGGGCTCCTTGACCAGACTAAATTAGTGGGCAAGATGTCCCAGAGGGCCCTTTAGGTCTTTGCCAATCAATACCATAATTGCATAACAACATACTTGTATGCAAGATATATTTCTTATTTAAAATATTTGCTGCTCACTAAACTTAAGTTCAGAGGAGTTAATTCAGACATGATTAAAATCAGATTGTTCATTTTTATTTATATTCTATTGCCTAACAATTATTTCACCTTATTAAGTTGTAAATACAGAAAAAAATATAGCAAAAAATTAAGAATTGAACTAGAATTAAAGGGGAGATATGCTGTTGCTATACATTTTAGTGGCATAAACATAATGAGGAGAGGGTATTTCAAGAGGCTAAATCAGAAATTACTGAAGTCACAAAACCAGTAGAAGCCACAACTTAATCAAATTAAGTCAAGTAGGGTAATGTAAGGTAACCACTAATCTATCACTCATAGCACGCAACAACCATCAGTCAACTGTTTTTCCATAACCATCCTCAGTTACAGCCTTATATTCATCTGTGTCGTATTGGGATTGCTTGCTTTGGCACAGTGTGATTTGAAGAGACTCTGAGGTATGAAGAAGACTTGACTAATTGTTATTATTATTATTATTTTATTTATTATTATTGTTATGAGATGTGTTAATTTGTTCTGTGTAAAAGGTCATGCAGCGGTGTGATAGGTATTCTACATCCTGTTTTGTTTTTTCTCTTTAACTATTATTATTAATTTTGATTGTGGTTTTTACTTGTAATTCAGAGTTAAGTATGTTGTAGGTTTGCGCATTCGTATTTTCAACCTGGTGATTAAGCTTCTGTCTTGTGCTTTGTACATTGTGCGGGTTTCAACGGATGACGACCCAAAGTTGAACTGGTTAGTAAGAACTAATGGATTTCCTCACTTGTGAGACCAGTGGGCTGCCATTGGCAATTTCAGAACTGTCATTTACACTGATTGGTATTAAGAGGAGGCAGCTAGCTATCTGTATTATCCATTTTCTATTTCTGTCCATTTTCACTCTTCTTTGTTTGTACTTTTCTTGTTTGCTGTGGCTGAAAGAGGAACCTGTACTTTGTGAACTTCATGCTTTTCTAGACACTAAACCATAAAACATAAATTTATCTTATGACTATTTTGGATCTTTATTTGTGTAACGTTTTAATATGCATATAGATCTACTGTTGATTTTATTTGATTGTCTTTCAATGCAGTGCCACTGATATAAGAATTTATGTTTCATGTATATTGTTAAATGTAAGAAACAAATTTAACAATGACAATTAAATCCAAGTCATTGTTTTTCATGCTTTAGATTGTAATATTATATTTTTTCATGCTTTAGATGGTAATATTATATTGTGATTCATGCTGTTATGTAATTTTTGTTTTTAAATTTAGTTTTGTAATTTTTTTACATTTCTGAAGTTTCTTCTGTTTTGATCTTATGATGTTATTGAGCACTGGCTCATTTAGCTCAAAGAAGCTTGGATTAGATTAGAGGTATAAACAGAAGATTACGTAATCTTATGTTTTGCCCAGTGCCAGAATGTAGGACCGTATTGGTATTTGAATGGTAATCTTAAATCAAAGTAGGCATTCACAGGAAGTCAGTGGGGAGATTACGATCATTTATGGCTGGATAGTCTTCCTTTATGCAGGTGAAACACGGCTGCAACAGGTTTGGTCGCACCTGTAAATTACTGGTTGTGTGAAGGAAATGAGGAAGCCCTTATGTAGTGTTCTAATCGCCTTTACGGAAAGTGCACCTTGTAATATTCTGTTTAGATGTTCATGTTATCAAGCATTCAGTATGGTAAAAAAGCAATGCCATTTATACTTATTGTGCAGCTGTTACTACGGTAGCATGCTGGACTGTCGACTCTGAGGTTGGTGATTCAGTTCCCTGCCAGGGTAGAAATAAGTTTCAAGACTTCTGCTCCACTTGTGCCTCTAACGGACTTAGCTATAAAACAAATACAGTGACCACACATGTCCGTGAGAAGATTCGGTGGCAAGGGAAAGGACTGGCCGCCAGTCCTTGTACACTTCATACTCATGGCTGCCACTTCGGCTAGCTGAAGGAATTGCTTCTTGATTCTTCTCCTCTTATCAGTAAAATGTTGAGAGTTCTTTTCTGACTTATTCTGCTAGTTACGAGCAAGACCATTGAGCACCAATGCCACTGCATGGCGGGGTTGACCCATCATCATCCATGTTCTTATGATTCAATCTGCGTCCATCATCTCATCCATCTTGATAAGCAAAATCTTCAGTAGCTAGGCACAGGAAAGGTTGTGGCATCATGTAAGACAGTGCCAAGTTTAAAACAAATCATCTCTATCTTTCATCTTGCAGTCAATTCCAGATTATCTGAGCTTCCCTAAGATCTTTGCCTTCCATAGAAAATAAATTAATAATTTTGCTGAGCACTGTTAGTTCAAACTGATGTTTGCTCATACATGTGGCAAGAAGGAAAGTGACAAGCAAAGCCGAGGATCATTAAAGTAGAGTGACACTGACTACTTACCACATAGCATAGCAAACTGTTTCACCCACCGGCCCAAATTTTCACCCACCAGCCCAAACTTCCACAGTATACAGTATTCTATACTGCACTGTGGAAGTTTGAGCTGGTGGGACAACCAGGTCATCTTCAGTAACGGATGAGAAACGGGCCAGAAACGGATGAGACCGAGACATACAATTCCTTGAGATGAGATGGTGCATAGCTTCTGGGAAATTACGCACAAAATTAATATCTTAAATTCATTGTTTTCTTGCATTGGTGGCCAGTGCAGTTCCTCTCACACGAAACTGGATATGTGCCAAAAATCTAGGTATACCTCCAATCAACTGGGCTGCTGCATTTAAGACAGACTGTGGTTGGTTAATGCAGAAAAGAGTTAGGCCTATAAAATTAGCACTGCCATAATCAACCCTAGGTTGATGCATGCATGCATCAGGGTCATGGCAGCTCTAATTCTAAGCGGATTATTGTGCTGACCTGAACAGTGGTGAAAGTTCATTTCACATTCTCTGAGAAGGTCAATTCCTGGTTGAATGTCACACCCAGATCTTGCACAGTAGCAGAGAAAGAGTGATCAGGAAAGCAATGTTGTGGACAAAGTAGGTCGGTTTTAGAACTTGGCCCACAGCCACCGAGCTAGATGAATTGGGTTTTTCCAGGATCAGCTTGAGGCCTTTGTTCAACATCCAGGCAGGAAGCATCTCCAATATCTGAAGCATTTTCTCCATTAAAAACATAGACTGCATGGCAGGGCCATGGACATGTGCCTGAATGTACTCAGCGTATTGAGGAGCCGCAACCCCCAAAGAAGAAAGGACTCAGCAGTGTAGAGAATACAGAGTAGGGCCCTAAGATGGAATTCTGTGGAAGACCAAGTGAGACAGTGGACCAATCAGACTCTATGGAACCAAGAACCACAGCCTGAGTATGCCCTTAGAGGAATGAGTGCAACCATGACAGAGTAAAACCTATGACACCCAACAACTTTTCAAGGCGCTGTAAGAGAATGCTGTGTTGAAAAGTGTTGAAGGCCACACTCACATCAAAGAGGGCAAAGGATGGTTACATATCTTAAAGTCAACAGACCCAAAATGTCAACAATAATCCAACAGTGTATGTGTTTATATGTATATGTGTTTGTATGTGTGTATGTTTATGTATGTATGTTTGTATGTATGTAGGTAAGTATGCATGTATGTTTCTTGACATTTATTTTATATAAACCTGTTGAGAACCTCTCAGGGTGCTGAGCAGATCTTAAAAGTGTCTTCTATGTTCGCACTTGTAGACATTTTCCTAATTCAGACTTGATTGGTTTCTCTGTTCCTCTTGATCAAATAAATTCTGACTGAATGCACACCATCTTGATGTAAGGAGCCTAGTGCCTTGTGAATGTCATTATAAGATGCTCATCTCCTTATCTTTGAAATTTTCTAAGGTTATTATCGGTGTGTCGTTTTTCTTTCCATGACAGATATCGTACTTTGGTCACTACTATGCAGGATTCAATGCCTCATTGTAGATATGTCAGTTCTAATCAAATCTAGTGACATCTAACACCATTATCATAATGCACTAGGCGATCGATGGTCGCTTCAGGTGAAATTGTAGTAGAAAATCATAGTCTGTTGGAGAAGCCCATGTGGCCAGTAAGTAATATATCTCAAAGACAGACTGTTTATTTAGGGTTTAGCGACTTGAGTGGATTTCATTTGGCCACCATAATGGCTTACTGTACGACACCTGTGTACAAGTTAAACAGCTTTTGCTCTGTGCAGTGACTGCTGTTACACAGATTGTGTTTTCTGTTGGTATCCAAAGAGATGAGCATCATAACAACCTTGCTGAGTTTAATGGTGTTTTTGTGTGACATTCAGCCTAAGCAGAAATGATAGCAGCATTAACAGAAGAGAATGCAATGTCCAGAAGTGTGCTGTGCAGCCGGCAACTGAAGAAATCGACTGGTAATCTATTTCTTTCTGTCTCTCATTTGGTTGTTGTTTCTTTGAAATTCTGCGTAAGTGACTCGTGCTGTTCTTTTCTGTACGCTAGCGCGTTCTTTGTTTGGGGTCATGGCCCACTGTCACCTCTTTGGTTGGGGTCATGGCCCACTGTCACCTCTTTGGTTGGGGTCATGGCCCACTGTCACCTCTTTGGTTGGGGTCATGGCCCACTGTCACCTCTTTGGTTGGGGTCATGGCCCACTGTCACCTCTTTGGTTGGGGTCATGGCCCACTGTCACCTCTTTGGTTGGGGTCATGGCCCACTGTCACCTCTTTGGTTGGGGTCATGGCCCACTGTCACCTCTGACTGGAATTTCTTAGTTACACAAAATCTGGCTTTTTGTCTCTGCAGCACATTCATTTGTTCTGCATTTAATCACAGTAAAATGAGAAATTCACTCTTTGCAATTTGTATGAATAGGTCCTTTCATTTCCCACATGCAGGAAGATGCATGTGCCTTTCTGGATGATGCCATTGTTCTGTGGAATTAGTATTTGTTGATTTCCTGGAGTGTATAAAGCAGTTGTGACCAGGCTTTTCAGGGCTTCATTAGAGTAAAATGGAGGATGGCAGTTTCTTATTGGAGAAGCCATTGATTTTCCTATTGTAAGAGAGACAAGACAGACAGACAGACAGACAGACAGAGCCACAAATGCGTGGGAATCAATAGTTCTGAGGGATGATGTGTCCAGATGTAGCTATGCACTGAAAGAGGTTGCAGAATTGATGAGGGATTGTTGTTCTCTTACAAGGATTCAGTTTGAACTGATTCCAGGTTCCGACCTAAAATAGCATGTGATATACGCTGGAATGATTTGCATTTTGATGTGAAGGCAGGCTGGGTATTTATCAGATGGTTCTGTATGCAAGACAGCCTTTGGGGATGCTTCTTAAGTACTTGTAGAAGTACAGGTCAGAGCTTCCTTATGACAATCATTACTGTCATCGTTGCCATCATGTATTCATATTCATTATCATCGTCGTCATCATCATCGTCATCATCATCATCGTTTATTATAATCAGGCTTCAACTTGCCTTGATGGCTTTGTCTACACTAAACCGATTTCAGCCAAACCAGGGTTGCTGTACATAAATCTTGTCAAATGGGGATAAGCCACTGATCCTTCATGGAACTACAGTGCAGTGCAGACAGTGCTATTGGCGCACGTTGCTGATGTCTGTCTGCAAACCTGTTTTAATGGCAGAGTATTGTCTCTTCATCTTGCTGTATTGGCTGGTCATGAGCCGCATATATGCTATCGTGATCGTCATCATGATCATAATCATCATCATCATCATCATGCCTGTATGTTGTCTTGCCATTTATTAGTGCCTTTAAAGATTTCCACAAAGATTTTAATGTAAGCTTTTCGGTCGTGTTATTGCTGCTACTGCTGTTCTGTGTTTTATCTTGATGGCTCTTTCCTTGTTAACATTTTCTGACCTTCTGACTTAGTTGTACTCCTTCATATTGGTTACTGTTTCTTCTTTTGTTAGTCTGTTTATTTAGTGCATGTATGCCAAAATGAAGTGCATGTTAACTGCTTGCTGTAATCTGCTGTGAAGAGGTGAAGTTGCTAATGATTCTGATCCCTTGTAGCAGAGCTTTATGGTTTGGTGTTGTTTGATCAATGGCATAAGTAATAATGATGATGACAATGGTGATAATAACAATGACAACAACAACAACTACGATAATCGATAATAATAATAATAGTAAGACAATTTATAGAGCACCATAGTATGGTTTAGGCTGAAAAAAGGGTGCTGGACATGTTCAGTTATTTGCTGGCATTCCTTAGAGCTGTGAAAAATGTTGAATATGTTGTTAGAGATATAATGTGATGTTACTTCTAAATATTTTAAATTGTTATTGATTGAAGGAGTTGCATATTTTGGGTGGAACGCCACATGGGACTGTGGGGCATTCAGGTGACTGTGGCAGTGATCAGTCTTGCTGAAACTCTTCTTGTTACTTACTTGGGCTATAAGGTAAAGTTCTTAGTTTTCAAAGCACTTCTTAGTTTTCTTTGTTTTATCAGTTATGTGGAAATTCAAGGTTTGGGTTTTCTGCATCTGCTTGCTTTAGTTACTTCTTATTGGTAAAGCAGTTATTAAGGCATTGCATTGGACTTTTGTTTTAAAAGTCCTTATTTAGGTTGTGTTTTAAGTGCATATTATTTATGTACTTATTGTATGCCATTGTGATGCTTACTGAGTAAGAGACAATTTGTGCTTTTTGTCATCTTTCTAACTGGTTGTAATTGTAATCAGAAATTTAGTACTGCTTCAAGAGAAGCAAACCAGAGAACCTCTGTATGCTGGCCTAAATGATTTTAAGTTCATTAATAGTTAAGCAGTAAGCAAACAATGTTCAGATAATACTCAGACGATATGACTTGATGTTCCAGCTGAATGGTGATGTACTGTATTGCACTCTGATACTTACTGTTATTGCTGACCCAGTATGTAATGAAGATTCTTTTAAACAACTCTTTGCGTACTGACTCAGCGGTGGTGAGAAAGAGACTTTAAACGGGACATGTGCAAAACATTCATGGGTATGGCAGCATCAGGTGACTTGTCTATGGAACTTAGAGTTGTACATGATATAAATGGTTAATTAATCCATTTCTAATTAGTTATTTAGTCATTCATTCTATCTTGCATTCATTCTGGTAGACAGAAGGCAGGCATTGAGTGAGTGAATCAGTCAGTTAGCCAGCCAGTTGGCCTGTTTATTACACCAACAGTTATCAGTTCATTTTGTCTGAATTCCAGGGCAACATTCTTCAGCAGATTCTGTCTCTTAGCTTTGTGCTTGAGTTGGTTAACTCTATACCTTTTATTGTCACTGTGAGTATAATGACTTTCCTGAAGTCAGCTCTACTCTGATTATTTTCTTATCTCGTTTGGTTACGGATTGATTGCTTTGAAATTGAAATTGTCTATTATGGTATATGGTATATTCATAATGTCAGTTTTAATCAAATGTTATCTGTTTTTTATCATAATCTGATCCAATGTTAGTATAATCTAATCCAACCTAATGATATTTATGGCACCGTTATAGTTTGTCTAGTGTCAGACTGTGTAGTATATGGTTCGCTATCAAAAGAGTGAAATTATAAAGGGTAAAATCAAAAGGGTGAAATCAAAAAGGGCAAACATTAAAATAAGTGCACGACAGTAAATGTGAAAATAAAATGGGCAAAAATAAAGTGCATTATAATTCAGGCAAACAGTGAAAAAAGAGAATTATTTGAAAATGACACTTGTAAATAAAAACAACATAAACTCTAAACCCTTTTTAATTTCACTCTGTTAATAGGATATCGTGGTGCATGTAGACTAATTTAGTAAGTATAATTTAGGACTGATTTCTGCAGCTGAAACGAAGAACAGGTAAATAAGCCTGGTTGTAAATCATGTAGACCAGTGATGAGAAGCAGAAATAACCATTAGGTAGGCCCGGCGTAAGAGAGACTCACCCAGAGCCAGTAGATTCATTCCAGAGTACAGCCCTGTGAAAATGCTAACAAATTGTCCTGAATTTTACCCTGGATGGGCGGGAAAGAGCAGAATCCAGAATCCTAGAAAATGTTCTTGCATATCAGTGTGTCTTGAGACAGAGTGAGGTAACTAAGGAGTTATGGAATAAGAATGCTGTTCCAATCTGTTTTTTTCTGTTTTTTGTAGATTTTTTATGCTCCTATACGAAAATTATTTGTTCCTGTTTTCCTCAACTGTTGGCTTGCTAAGATTGCCTTAGATAACATGCTCGTAAGTTTGTGATACACTTACCTCGATTTATTTAACAGATGCTTTCCTAACAGCTTTTGGAAATCATATACTGAAATATAAAATTTTATAGTTGTGCAGTTAATTTAGAAAAACTTAACGGTTTAAGAATGAGTGTTAAGGTAGGTCAAGATCAGTGGCACATTAAAGCATACATTAAAATCGTGAACAAATGTTTAAACCTTTCTACTAATCGTAATTGTAATCCTCCTGAGGACTATTGTTAAAAGAGGCCTTAGTAAGTAGATTACTTTACCCTACTTTACTCCAAGTATTGGCTTAGAATAGCCATATGGACAGGTTTATTTAGTATGCGTTTCTTGAGCATGCAATCATGTACTCATAAGGCCCTTAGTAATTTTTGTTGGTCGAGATTGACACAGAAAATGGAGAAGGTTGATGTTGTTCGACTGAGGGTCTCCATGCTTACTGGTAAGCAATATGGGTGGTCAGATAGATTTATTATTAATAATTATATGACAAACTTATGTCTGAGGCTCCCCTGAGAGGCACTTTTGGCAAGGAAGTGATTGACAATGATAGTCTTGTGGATTTAGTGCCAGTAGAGGGTAAGATGATGGATTTCACTTAGACCGACTCATGATGTCAGTTTGAAAAAGTTCTCAGGAAGCAGTAGTGACAGTGATAAGAAATTAAATGGGAATATCTGGAGGAAGTGTACAGTCCTTCAGAATCTGCAGAAGAATTTGCTGTAGATGCCTAGGTTGCAAACAGTGCTATATCCTGATGATGCAGCAGCCTTAAGAACACATCTTATTAAGACTGTCTTGGGCTGCTAAAGGTCAAAGATAATAGATAGGATCTCAAATGTTTTTGTTTTTAAGAGACTTCTGAGATCCATCTTTTACCTGTTAACAGTTAAAATTTTCTGTCTACTACTGTCTGACTCTAGTATCAGCTTTTGATTTTGATTTTGTGCATCATCCATTTATCATTAACTGTTGGACTCCAGTGAGCGCCAACATTTGACATTGTAAAGCACCCTTAAAGTAGCTTGCCACTGACGATGCTGTATAAATTGTTGTGATTACAATTACAATTAATCCTGTTGAAGTTTTTATTTCAAAATAAAACTGGTCTTGTGATGAATTTCTTAGGTTCACCAGTGGCACTGTGCCACACTTTGACCTTTTGCCTATCGGTATGTGTCTGGAGTTTGAAGCCCAGTGCATTATGAGGAATTAATGTAACAAATATGTTGTTGAACCATATAACCCAAAAGAAGATGTTGTCCAGCTGTTGGATCACTGTTGTCATGTTTGCACTTAAGCAGAGAGATCCTTCTTCCCCACGATTAAGAGTTTCATCAATAGAGACAATAAAGATGTGTGTTTACCTTGCCTTAGCTGACCTGTGTTGAACGTTATGCCTGTTCACCTGCCTGTTCTGCTGTTTGAGTTTGTGGAGTTTCTGTTCTAGAATGATCTCCACCGTGCCATGCTGAAATCTCAGTCTGCCCTTGCCCAGCAGTTAATCATTCTCACTGCCACTGTGATATGCCTCGTCTTTACCAGGTATGCCTTGGCATTGGTATTGCTTTACTGTTGTTGTTGGATGTCGTCAGTTGTTTAGCATGACAGTGGGACTTGCACAGCTTGTGCTGCTTTTTGGTAATGTTTGAATTGAAAGATACTGGCTTCGTGCTACAATAAATTTCACTTCCAGTTATATTTTGGTTGGGATTTGACTAATCAGACCTCATGACTTAATTTGCTCTCAGAAGCAGCTGTGTCATAGGCAAATGATGATCTTTGTTTATCTTACTTGCTAACTTGCATTACTTGCTGGCTGTTTGTTGCAGTGAGCTGTCATTAGCTGTTGTCTGTTGTTTACTTTTTATTTCAGTGTTTGTGGTATACAGCACTTACAGCGAGGGAGCTGCTCGGAATTTTCCCTGTTTGACTCGTTGTGGTTTGTAATTGTGACATTCTCGACAGTTGGATACGGAGACATCCATCCAGACATCTGGCCGAGTAAACTCTTCATGATGTTGCTCATCTGCGCTGCATTTATTGTTCTCCCGACACAGGTAGCTGCAACCATTTAGTCTGTTAACATTTTGTCTTGTAAGGTAATTTATAAACCAGGCATTTATGTGGAACCACTGCAGGAAAACGCTTCAGCTCAGCTTTTTCATGCATCTGTCCATATGATGTCAGTCATGCTGTGCAGTACAAGAGATGTCCAGATGAAGTCAGTGGAACACTGCGTACACAAGAAGATTAAGATTAAAGCATACATGTGTATGCACGCAAACAATTGTGCACATGCATGTATGTATACCTGATAAATTATGTATGTAGGGCTTATTTATGTGATGAACGTCCTTGTGAAAAAGAACAGATTTCAAGAAGCCTGAAGGTGCCATTAGTTTGCTGGACACTAGGAGCTGCAAATTGTCTGCCTGTAGAAATGTAACAGTACATTGGCATCTGTATGTGTATTTATGTATTTAGTGCATGTCTCTTAATTATTGAATTATTATAATTTGCATTATGTATTATGGGCTTATTGCTTTTAGACTTACTGTTTAATACTTTGATTAGTCTCTTGTCAAAATATGATGTGAGTCACATGAGGTTTGGAGATCTTTTGATGGAAGATTCAAAGTATAATTATGTGCAAGACTTTTATGTGGTCTGAGGAAAAAATCAGACTCTGGCTTCACTGTAAATTTTAGTGATATAAAAAAGAATGGGACAAGTTTATTTGGATGATTTCTTTCATTCTTAAGGTTTAACATGCCAAGAGGTGATGTCAAATAAATCCAAAGATTCTAAATGATATCTGATATGGCTAGAGTTCATTATGTTCTTGTAAAGCAAAAGTTATGTGCAGTGAGAGTGCTAATATGTTTGAACTGATTTTCAAAACATTTTATAGGTACAGGGCAAGCCCGGTAACATGCGGTTGTCGGGAGTCAAGCTTTCAGAATGCGCGTGTTACTGGGACGCGTGTTACCGGGCTTGTCCTGTATATGATGTCCACTGAGCATTACACGAGGATTAAGAGCAGGGTTTCACTGTGGTGCTGACTGTTTGTGTTTCATAGTTTGAGCAGCTGGCATACACTTGGATGGAGAGGCAGAAGATGGGAGGCAACTACAGTAGCCACCGGGCACAGAATGAGAAGCACGTGGTGGTAGTGGCAACAGTGCTACAGGCAGATACCATTATGGATTTTCTACACGAATTCTATGCTCATCCTAAGCTCCAGGTAAATGGTCCGTGGTTCGTGGATCTAGCAGAATGGAATTTGTTGATAGCTTTTCATCAGGCAGCTGACTGTTGCGCTGAAGTTCTATTAATCCTTGCATGCATGGGAACAGTCACCTGCTGTTCATGCTGCTGAGGTGGCCAGTGCAGCAGTGCTGGTTTTGACCTGGTCATGCCCTTTAGCTTTTATCATGGATAAAACAGCCGTTTGCGTTTGCGGGGATCCTGGCTAGGAAACTAAATGTCAGGAGTTATGAGCATAATTCTGTTGAAAGCCTCATCAGTCATTCATCTGCTGTAAATTCAGAAGGTGATCCTGTTATTCAACTGTGGGAATTCTTGCTATCCATTGCAGCAATTAACTGGTGTTTTGTCTTGTATCAGAGGCTTCTGCATGGGGCTTTTTGTAGAGCATGTTTGCTCTTTGTCTTTTATGTAATTATTTATATGTGAGCCATGCTTTATGCAGTGCTCTGGGACCAGTCACTTTTGGTGGAAATTTAGCCATCAGTTGTGCTTTCCTAATAGTCTGAGTGACTCTTTACTAGATAGAGTTGGCTGGTGGTTGTAGATCTTCTGGTTGGATGGCAGCTGCACATCAAGCGACATCCTGGCATTGATGTAGGGTGGGCTTCCTGTTCCTGTATCTGGCTAAGAGCATCTTTCTCATCTTTGCCATGCCTCTGTCGCCCAGTCCTCTTCGGTGATATTTATTGACTGCTGTGTTACTTTGCAATGTCTGTTTTGGCTTTTGGTGGTTCAGAAGCATCTCACGTGATCAGCGGTCTTCTTCGTCCCACATGTATAATGCATTCTGGAATAAATCATGTTTACAGATATAAATTCTAGTCTTGCTCTTAGTTTTGTGGCTTTGCAGGACTTCCCTTGGATATTGAGCACACATGCAATGTTGAATGAGCAATGCTTCTGATGATACTTACCTTTTGTGAAACTGGTCTTATTATAGTAGTGGAAGCAGTAAACCTTGATGTAAGCTGGCATTCATTATGATTTATGTGAGCTTTCACCAATGCATTCTGGCTTCAAGTCCCACTGCTCATATTTGGTTAAGTCATTGTGAAAACCAACAACTGAAGATTGTTCAGTTGTTGAATTGCTGCTCCTCATAAAATCTTCAACTGAGAACATGTTTTCAAAGATTCTAGATAACAACTTAAACTTCTCGTAACTATACAATTCTCTGGTTTACTGTACTCTTAAATGTGATGTAATGTGATGTAATGTAAAATGTAAATGTTAACATCAATATAAATTTATGAAATTTCTCAGCACTGCACAAAAGCCACTTCAGGAAGACCAGCTGATTTTGTATAAAACCAAGTCCATAAGAATCAGGTGTGGTGCCAGGTCCGGTTCTGGGGGGTCAAATGGGGAGACAACTTGGTTGTTCAGTGGAAATCGTTGGTGATGGTGGACGTAGGATGGTGCAGGAGCAGAGGCAGGATAGGTTTTCAGTCTTGAGTGAAAAGCTGTAGCATAGAGGGCTAGTGGAGGGATGCTCAGATTCACATGCAAGAAAGATGGATAAGCAAACGGGCAAAGGTGATATGACATAATATTGTATGATTTATTTCTAGGACAGTTTAAGTTTTTCTGTAATGTTTTATTATTTTTTTGTTTTTTTTTTTCAGAATTATTTTGTTGTTCTTCTTTCTCCATCAGAACTTGATCCTACCATGAAGTTGATTCTACAGGTGCCGATCTGGGCAGCCAGGGTCATCTATATCCAGGGCTCTGCTCTTAAGGACACAGATCTCTCAAGATGTAGGCAAGTGCAGATGTACCTTCTTTTTAGACCTTCTGCTGTTTTGTCCTGTTTTTGATACCTACCCATATATTTTTGATACCTACTTACCCATATATTTTTGATACCTACTTACCCATATATTTTTGATACCTACTTACCCATATATTTTTGATACCTACTTACCCATATATTTTTGATACCTACTTACCCATATATTTTTGATACCTACTTACCCATATATTTTTGATCCCTACTTACCCATATATTTTTGATACCTACTTACCCATATATTTTTGATACCTACTTACCCATATATTTTTGATACCTACTTACCCATATACTCAGAAGGGCATTTGCTAGACTTTGATGAGGCTGTGGTGAAAATAGTCTAAATACAATGAGTTTCTGGGTGTTATTTTATTTTAACAGCACTTTAAACCCAGTAGGATACAAGGCACCGCATTGATTTGCTGGAAGGTGTTCTGGTGGTACAACCCTAATTCCATGTGAGGGGAATAAGTTGGATGTGACTGTGGCACCCTGGCAGGGTCATATTGCTCAAAAGCTGCCAAAAGCTATGCTGCTGCTGCTGCTGCTGAGATAGCAGCTCAAAGAATTATGGCATTTGAAACTCTTACCCATATCAGTAAATGTAGCATGGCTTTTGTTAAGGCTTTTATTCCAGATTTTGATTTGGTAAAATATATTTTCTATAATTTTTTGGTACATAACTAGGCCAGTCAACAGGCGCCTGGAGGTCTGGGTACCTGCCTCCAGATGGATAAATAAGTAAGTGAGTAAGTAATTAGTAACTTCTATTGCACTGGTGGTGTCTTATGCACAAGCTGTCAACCGATGGTGCATCAAAACCAAACCACAATCAGATCAATATCCAGAAGGTCAGTCCACAAGGCAGAGAGGCAACCTATGGTGGATAAGAAGTTTGAAAAAGGTTAAACTTAAGCTGAGAATGAAATGAAACAAGTGACTGAGCAGAACAAACAGATACAGGGAGGGAGAGAGTTCAAAAATTTAAGCCCGGCAACTGAAGTTGCTCATTCACCAACAGTTCTAGTCCTAGGTATGACCAGAGAGACAATCAGGTGACCTTGCAAAATAATAGTAAGCCTGAGGAATAAAGACTGATTTTAAATATTGTTGTTGGCCAGAGTTCAGTGTTTTATAAACTATAAGCCCCAATTTAAAACAAATCCTTTGTTGAACAGGAAGCCAATGCAGAGATTTAAGCACAGGGGCTATATGCTCATATTTTGAAGTATTGGTCAAAGTGAATATGGGTACCTGGGCCACATTTTACTAAAATTTTGACACTCGATACAGAAATAAAGATAACATTGATGATTGATGATGATTGATGGTGATTGATGATTGATGATGATGATGACGATGACGATTATGATGATGACGATGATATGTGTATGCAGATTTCATCAGCATGACTTGTACTGTAACTGTGGTCTTTGACTCATCTGTCTTCTGAACTGCTATTAAATTTTAGAGTACAGGATGCTGAGGCTTGCTTTTTGGTTGCTGCTAGGAACTATACTGATAAGACGGCAGCTGTAAGTTGTACCCATTTGTTTCTTGTTTTGTTATAAGTCTTGAGTTGCCTAGTGCCTGATGCTTTTCCATTAGGAGAAGGTTGCTACCTGCCTAAAAGCAGGCAATGAGAATAGGCTGTTGGGAGGCATGTTCTGATCTTAAGGTAAGGTATTTATTTGCTTTCACAGGATATGCTTCTAGGTTGAAGGAAAAACTTGGCAGAGTGCGTGTGAAACAGAGGTCCAAACATAATTCCACGATAGGATCCCCTTTACGGGATTCATGGGTCAAAAGCAAATTGTCAGTTTGAATGTGTGAAAGACAAAAATTTTTATCAGCCGCCATATATGAGAAAGGAATATATCTATTGTTGTTTTCAAATGCAGTGTTTTATATGCATGTATATAGTAAATTTATATACATATATAATACTGTTATTTACTTAGTGTTTTTATAATGCATTTTGCTTTTGCTTAGACTGACTTGGACTTTGCTCTCTTGCACACATGTGTAGATACATTTCACGTGTTACTCTGTGGAAATCCCAAAATGTTGTGAACATGAGTGACTGCAGGATGGCTTCTGAATATTTTAATACTTAACAGGCAAAAGGAGAAGAGGTGACCACTTGATTCGGTTTGTTGGCCCACCTATATTTTATGACAGGCATGATGTGTATGATTCATTGATAGACTGCAAGAGAAGCTGAAAATAAAAATTTTTAGTTGAAACTGCATATGGAGACCTGGTTATGTGACTTCGTCAAGGATCTGGCAGCAGGTATACTGCATGTGGAAGAGGAATACTTAGTCAGAGGTTCATGCTGCTCTTAAGATTTTGTTGCTATCTTATTGACAAAATGATTAGCCATTTTGTGGTTGCAGTGACGAGAATGCTTATTTTGTTGTTGTTAGTTATTAATAAAGGTTAGTAAATTTGAGTGACTTGAATGTCCTTTCATTTTATCCTAAATGGAGCAGATAGGATTGAAATAGAAGACCTTGTGAAGTTGTAGGTGCCTTTATCTTGCTCTTACGTAACTACCTTCTTTACAGGTGCATTAGCTGGAATGATTCCGATCGTTTTCGATGATGGTGACCACAGGTTTAGACTAATCAGATTGGGTGCCCGTTTTTTCTTTTGGAGTCCTCACAGCTCCATATCTGGGGTTCTTGTCTGTGTTCATTTCACAGCTGATCTGACCCAAGTCATCACAGCCCTTGGATCTGGGTTCTGTCTATGCACTGATGATGTCCAGCTGTATTCCAGCTGTTTCTGAGTGATTTACTTGCCTATCTTGTGTCAGTGCTGGCTGCTGTGACAGAGGAAAATAAGGCAATGATGTTATGAAATCAGCCTCGATTCAAACCAGTCAAACATTATCCATGTTCAGGTCATGCCGGTAATGGCTGACATGGCTTGAACATAGCTGACATTGCTGATGTCCCCAAGCATGGCATGGGCTGGGTCACTAATATACCTATTGCTTAACAGGGAGGGGCTAAAATCGATCAAGGAGAGTTCAAAGTTCGTGTTCTTCCTTCTGTGGCGTGCCTCATGAATTGGCTACACCGTAACGTATATGAGGTAGCTGTTCACGTGGGTCAGTCAGAGACTGGCACAAAATTCACTGCAGATATTGACTCGGAAGATTATAAGACAACCTAAACTCGACTGAACATACAGTGTGGACGTGTTAACGCGAAGTCGTGGGGGGTCACAGCACGTAAACCAGTTTGCGCGTTAAACAGGACAATTTTGAAATATATCGCCACTGCTACTCGGTCGCCCAAACTCCCCTATCTCACGCTGTTCCCTCCAGCCAAGCTCCTCCTTGCCTCATCGCACGGCAGGCAGATCTGTGCTGCCCAGCCAGCCAACCTCTCTGCGGTCACGCCGGTCAGGCCATACCTGCCTTGTTCTGCCGATTCCCCTCCTAACCGGTTAAAACCGGTTCCAGCCAGACTTCCTTGTCCATCGATCCTGCCCTAATTAGCTCCCTCCCGCGGTTGAGTCGCATGCCCATTTATTTAGAAGACCCCACCCGGCTTGTAGGACTAATGCCAAGTTCGGGAATGAATGGAATGTTACAGCTGCCGGAGTACGTTCCCACTGTTTAAATTAGCCTTATTCCAGGTAGTAAAACGTGTTAACAGATACTGCGTGTTAAGTTATTAGCACTGGGGGACATACAACCAATTGTGTTATGCAGAATCGCGAGTAAACCGGGAGCGCATTAACGCGTCCGCACGGTATTTCCTAAGTGTCACTCACACAACTTCAATGACATGGAAACCGTTTCACTATGTAATGAAATGTAATGTAAATACAAGTTTATTTATCTCCACTGCAAGATGACTCTCATAGTTCTATGATGTTGGTCTACTTGTTGGAGGTTTTCAGATTTTGCAGATATGCTCTGTGATTAAGAATTTTACGGATGCAAGTTGTCATGTATAATGAGTTGCATAACTCGTACATAAATACGCTCTTCAAATGTGATGTTTATTGGCACCACACTGAACACTGAGTTTGGCATTAGCGATCGACACAGGTGAACTTTTCTGAGTAATCTCGTAGTTGTAGCAGCTGGTTAACTTAGTAGATCTAGCTGACTTAGTAAAGCTGATTTAAAAGTGTTGAAGTAGACAATGTCTAGTTTGATTAACTACCACACATCTATTCTGTATAATTCTTCACTGTGTATTTTTGAAACTGAAGCAGGGAATCATTTGATTTTTCTGTAGTTTATCATTCCGGATGTTTTTGCTGCCTGTAGTGTTGAATAGTAACGTGGATTTCTTTGTCAGGACCAGCATACAATTCTGCGATCATGGGCTGTTAAGGATTTTGCACCTCACTGTCCTCAGTGTGTTCAGATTTTTCGACCTGAAAGTAAACTTCATGTTCGATTTGCAGGTTTGTCGTTTGTCAGTGATGAGGATTTTAAATTACCCTTTGCCTTTTTTTAGTCTAGTTTGAACATCAGATGAATTACTTTTACACAAACTTGCAAATATTGCTGTTATAAAGCATTTTATAGCCAGTTTATGTTCCAGTAGCATATGAGAGTTTGAACCCACCTTTAACTTTTCTGAGAACTTCAGGTAACTTCCACTCCTCTGCAGCTCAGCCATACCTTGATTTGAGTAACATTAACCCTCTCTGATTATCACATGGCTTTGCCTCTGGAGTTATTGGTAACCAACCAGAGTATTTTAAGAGTCCTAGCTGAGTTCGGAATAGGTGCCTTGAGAACAGGTGCTGTTGTGTCAGATGGTAGGCCACTTGCAAAGTGTGATTTTAATACTTAGCTCTTTTTTGGAGTAACCAAAAATACTGGTTCTCAGTAAGTATCATTAATATCATCATCATCATCATCATCATCTTCATCAATAAGATGGCTAAGTAAGTTGAATAATTAATGTAATGTAATAAATAATTTAAGATATCTGATCAGAGTAACTCCTGACCTAACCTGTGTGCAACAAAAGCGTCATTAACTTGATGATGATATGACTTTCGTGCAATAGATGATACAGGGCAGAGAAATTCGTTTTTTGTAGAACATGTTGTTTGTGAAGATGAATTTAAATATGCTTTGCTGGCCAACAACTGTTTGTGTCCGGGAGTCTCTACATTAATGACTCTCTTGCTCCACACGTCACGTGGCGCGTAAGTTTGGCTGGTATCTTGTGTGATTGCATGTATATATGTGTGTTTCCGTTTCTGTCTGCAAGTGTCAGTTGCTTTGTGTTCTGCATGATTTATATTCTGATCTACTGGAGGAAATGAATTTAAAGAGTTCTGATTTCAAGTGATGTCTGTCAGTCATACAATCGAACAATGCTTCTGCATAGGAATTGCCAAAACAACAGCCATCTTCCCAGTTGGCCTGTCTCAAGTGAGCTTGGATTAAATTAAGTGACACCAGAGTCATTCTCTTCACTTATTTGTATAAAATGCATAATTTTTAAAGATAATCTTAATAGGGGAGGAAATACTTTCTTAATAAGAATTTATAATTCTGGCAACATGTGCTATAATTTGACTCACTACATTATGTTGAACACCTTCAACATGAGATTATATTGTTTTTTTTTAATATTTTGCTGGTTAACAGGGCAGCACCTTTCAGTCTCATATTTTTGATTTTTTAATCCCTTGTGAATGCCATTCACTGATGTTTATGATGTCTGGTCTTTTGTGAATGCTTTTAAGCATGTTTGCTCTTTTATAATTTATTTTATTAATTAGCTGTAGACTTTCATTATGTAGCAAGGGTTTTAAGTGCTTCAGAAGACAATTAATCTGTGTTAAAAGCACTGCAAATGAACCAGGTATGCTTAATAGCCCATCCTTCCTAGCTTCTTCTTAGACCATCAGATACACCTTTCTTCATTTTGGACATAACACATCCCTCCTTTTTTCCTAAATCAACCTCAGCCAAATGGTGGTGGAGTTACTTTCTTTCATAAGTCACACCTAAAACTTATTCGCATCTCTTTACCTGTTTCAACCCCAAAGTCATTTAAAATCCTTATCTCTACCCTGGACTGTGGAAATCAGCACCTCACTGGTTCCATGAAAATTTAATGCATGGCAATTCAGCATCAAGTTGCCGACAATTCGGCACAAGACAGTTCGGTTCTGGGACAGTTCGGTGCACAACAATTCAGTGTAGGGATAAATCATACACGAAGGCTACACAGCTTACTAGTGGCGGGCCCTGTGCATATTACAAAAAAAAATTTTTCAGATGTTGTCAGTACTGTAACTATTACAGCACTAAATGTCATTACAGATATATCAACAAATTTAATATCTTTGTGCTCAGTGTTTTCGGCATATCTGTTACCTTTCCTGTTTTGAACAATTCAGTTCAGTTTCTTCACTGAGTAACACTAAGACATTGGAAGGTAACTATCGCAGAGCTCTGTCTTATACTGTTATATCTTTGTATTGTGTAAAATGGCTCTACAATTCATCCTGTCAGAGAAAAGTAAAGATTTAAAAACTGCGCAGATAGAAATCTGGAGATATAACGATCATTCATGGCAGCATCACATGGCCAGTGGAAATTTCATTGACGACCCTTCCAAGCATTCTCATGCAGCATCTGATTTAATTTGAAGCAACTTAAAAGATTCTGTGCAGTTGTGCTGTACTTTGTAATTTCAAATCAGTCGATACAGACACTGATTTGTCCCTGTGCTGAATTGTCTTGTGTCGAGTTGTCTTGTGATGAATTGTCACTGCACTGAATTGTTGGTGGCTGACTAAATTTGTCAATGTCTGTCATCCTCCCTCTCTTTCACTTATTAATTTTTTCATAGAATTACAAAGACTCCTTGAAATCGTGGTCTCTTCTCCCTCTGAATTTATAATAACAGGTGACTCCAGTGTTCTCATAGGTGCTGTGAACTATATTACACAAAAATTTCAGGATATCCTCTCTGGCTTTGATCCTATTCAGCATGTCTTTTTCTCTTTTTTCTCTTTTTTAGGACGGCAGTGGCCCAAGCAGTGCTCCTCGTGGCATTCCACAGCATTCTTGTCCAGCCAGAATATTTGTATCCTATGCTCACCCTTGCCTTCTGCATGATAGCTAGCTTTGAATCCATGTTAATTAGAACCTGCTACTTAATGCCCTATGCTGAAATATTTACTCAGCACTTCAGTGGCTGCACATCATCCACAATGACGTCTCCATTTCCCTCTTCCTTATACATTGGGTCTACCGTATCTTTACATTTCTGCTTTCTACTAAACGTACTTGTAAAAACCCTGGTTGTCCTCCTGTATATTCCTTGATAACTGCTGCTTAAAAATTTCTGTTGCCTTCTTATTTGCCCAAACATAGATATTCTTTTTATTCAGATAGATGTTGTGCTTTTCATTTATTTCTATCATCTTTTTATCTATGTACCATACTTATACATTCCTCTTCATCAACGAGGAAACTGAGGTTGTTTTGACTCTTGTAATCAGTAATTATTTTCTCACTATAATCGTATGTCCTGAGTAGGTTGGCCATTATTTGATCAGTCAGCGTTTTTTCCTAATTTCTTGTTTTTTTAAAATAGTCAGAACTCTTAAGCTTCTTGTATTGGGGTCAGATCTACATTTTCAGTTGACTTGATTGCGTTTTGAAGTTTAAAACCAAATCACCAGATTTACCTGAGGTTCAGCAGTATTTTCTGACTTGTTATTAATGGGTAACAAAATTGTTTACTGATTTCATGTTAACTAAGGCCTTTGATATCTGGGAAAGAAATTTTTTTAAGCAACATAATTCAGTTACAAGAAATCTTGAGTCAGTCCACGAGTTTTAAAAGGCTGCCTCAAGTTGTTTGTTTCAAAACTTAGTTTATGATTTGCTGCTGTTGTATTTTGCAATTTTTACCTTGTTAGTAATCCCTGTCTTTTTTGTCTTAATTAACATTATGAGCTTTTTTTATATTTTAATTTCTGTTCGTTATGTGTGTCCCTTATTTTTGGTGTATTCTAGAGCATTTGGTTTGTGACGATGAGCTGTTTTTGCCTTCCATTGTCTACCTTGGTTAGACTGTAACCGCAAAGGGGAATGTGAGTACGAGTTCAAGTCTGCCGTCATTGCATGCTAGATGCTTTTATTTCCACTCTGTACATAAGCACGTGTTTCTATAAAAGGGAATTTATGAGTTGAAGTATGATGTCAGACCCAACTTGTTTGTTGTTCTTATGTTGTTACTTAGATTATTCTGCTACTTGATATCCATAAGGCAGAGCGACTTTGAATCAAAGAACAACAATTGAGTGTTGAGATCCACCACAGGGATGTCAAACAACTTTATGGTGTCATTTAAAACATTTTATAATTACTAATAATCAACTGTATGTGAGTAATTGTTTTCAGGTCTAAGGTCACACACCAACTCACACACTCGATATCATATCACGTACAATATTACCAAAGAGTACTATGACAAGATACTGCATAGAGTTCAACACACTAGATATAGTGTTGCCACAAATTCTGTTGGACATTTGACTTTTTGACACTTGATTTTGTCGTGCTTTGGAATAGGAAGTTTGAGCTGTAGTGATAAATGACAGCATCCCATATTTCCCTGGCCTTTTCCAGAGTGACATATTACCAGCTGGAACACTTCATTCTTTTTGCAACACAATATATACACTAATAGCTGCTTAAATGCCTTGATACTGAGAATAGTCAGTTGACATATTTATCTGTGCTTACAAAACCTCTAACTAGGGCCTACTGGTAACTTCTCTTAAGAAGTGTTGGCATATTTAAGTGTTTTCTTTACTACAAACATATAATTTGTTGTTACTAATTAAAATCAATTAATATCTGCTATTAAAAATTTGTCACTTTGTTGAGACAGGCCTTTTTGTTGTCTGGTTACTATCACGTGGCATTCTAGCAATTTTCTCTTTAAGTGTCATCCTGAGAAAAAGGGTGGATTAATATTTATTAACTATTCTGCAGCAAAGACTGCAGTTTAAACTCACATTTTGACATGCTGCACATTGCCGTAGTATATATCATCATTTTAGTTTTTTTACTCAAGGACAACAGAGTTAATAAGATAGAAATTTATATGCGCTATGACATAGTAGAGTGCTCTGGTGCTGTCAATAAATGCTTGAAGTTTTTAAACCAAATAATCAAACTAAGAACAATTTGTCACATGCAGAAGCAGTGTGCCTCATAAAGTATTCATAACAATTTTGATATCACTTAAAAAGTGTTTGTGATGTGTGCGTCATTGATATGATAGAAAATAATTTTCCAGAGTGCTTCAGTTTTGATAGACCCATTTGAACTGTGTTTCATCTTCATTGACTGAAGCAAGAAATGGAGCTTTTTATTGCATGGTGCACTCAGGCATCCTAGAACATTAGTGGAAGTTTGAGTTGAAGTGATAGCTAACAGCATGTTTTTTTCTACAGAGCATGTTGCCCATTCAGACATTTAAAAAAATGTCTTTACTCAAAAAACTAAATGCACTATGACTGCTTACCTAATTATTTTTGATGCTAAGAGTAATCAACTGGCTTATAATGCTGCATGTAGACAATTGGATTATTTTGTTGTGAGTTGCTGTGGCCACTGTTCCTTGTTGATAACATGCAGAGGAGGCTTGGGTATGGACTGTTTATTTTGTCAGTGGTAGCTATGGTTATTGTAAAAGGCATGCATCACCCAATGAAGGTATTAATAATTCTACCTAGCTAATGAAACCTGAGGAGAGAGTGCAAAGAAGACATTGTATGCCTGTCACCTCACCCTTAAAATTTGAAAATGTCATAGCTGCCCCACCTCTCTGGAATAAAATCCCTCCAGAATTATGACAATTATCTGATCCATCATACGAACTCACCCAACACTTCACCTCTTGCAATTTCTGTGCAGGTCTTTTACTCAAAACTGAAAGCACTCCTCTTCTACAATTCCTATAGTGATTCTTCTGCTTTCTCTTATCTCTCTCTCTCCACTCCAATCCGAAATACTATCCACCATAGTCATCTGTGTGTATATATATGTATATATATATATATACATATATATAATGATCCACATGTACATGCAATTACTGCTTGGTTTGCTTCCATTTGCTTTAGTTCTGTTAATAGTCGAAATTTTGTTGCATCATTAGAGATCACTGATTCTTTGCTAATGTTGTAGACTAATGTAAAAGTAGTTTAAGTAGCCATAATGTGCTTCAGACAAGCACATGTGCATTATGTGGTATAAAGTGGTTAGAACATTTGCTACAACTTTGACACAGGTGCAAGCAGCTATAATCAGTGGATATGAACAGCTGAATATCAGCTCAGTGCAACGTCAATGCATTATTAAAATCAACGCAGTTCAGTGTTATCACTTTCCAGTTTTGGTAAAAATTTGCAAGACTTCTTTCGTGTTTTTTCTTTCGTTTGAGCATGTTAACAGACTGCTTGTCATTGCAGAGAAGGTCAAACGTCATCTGAAGACTGGATGCATCTGTATGGCAAATGCAGTGGCAATGAAATCTATCACATCCGTCTCGGAGACAGCCGGTTCTTTGGTGAATACAAGGGCAAAAGTTTCACCTATGCATCATTTCATGCACACAGAAAGTACGTCATTTCAGAATGTGGAGCAGTCTGTTACTTGGCATTCTGGTTAAATGGAAGCAGTTTGTGGATGAACTGACCATGGTCTTGCAGTGGAACTTGATCTTGTATTTTGTATTTTTGTAATTAGTAACTTCTATTGTGTAGGTGTCTAATGAACAAGGCATCAGCTGGTGTCGCACTTAAACCGAGCCATAATCATTTCAGTATCAACTCTTTCCTGATATCCAATGAACATTAAGTCAGTTTAAAAGTTTTTGCACCAGTAGTTGTACAGCGCCATGGATCACTTTCATATCAGAATTTTGAACAATGGATTTAATCTGTACACAATACTCTAGAAATTGATGACCTCTAATGAGCAGTTTCAGCTTTTGACAAAATGTAAGCAGGTAAACATTTTGACTGATTGATTCATTATGGCCAGTTACCTTTTGGCTTTAATATTGACACCATCATAGTCATAGTTGTGAGCTCTTTGTTGTCCAGCCCCAAGAAACGGAGCAGAGAGAACAAGCTTATTCACACAGGCACTCAGTCTTGACAAAATTACTCTAAAACAGAGATTGAGTTAGGTTTCCACTTCATTTCAATTTAAGTATCTTTGACTCACTGCAAAGGTCTTTATCACTGGACATTACAGTTCTGTCACTTCTAAGCTTTTGCTGATGAACATTCACCTCAGCACAGAGATGACTGTAGTGAATGTTACTTTAGAACTGATTATGTGGAATGGTGTCTAGATATGGTGTGTCACTTGTCGGGATCAAGCAAGATATGGTTGGAGCAACAATCCAGTTGAATCCAGGACCTCGTCACATCATGAAACCTACTGATCTCTGCTTCTACATGTCAATAACGAAAGAAGAGAACTCGGCTTTTATTCTGGCTCATCCAAATGAGGACAAGGATGGCATCTTTTCTCGTCATGGCTCCATTAAGGCTTTGGCTCGCGCCCACAGCCATCGCTACACTAAAGTCACAAGTATTATTGCGACTGTCGGTCAGTTGTAGTTGTTCATCAGCTGGGGATTGCAGTCTATTCTTAACTACTGCCGTCTTCTGTTCTGATTATTGTTATCTTACAATTATTATTTATGTGATAAATGTGACTGACTGCTACCTTTAGTAGCATTTAGATTCTGCAAGATGAAGATATGTGCTAATGAAAGATGACAATTGAAGAAGTCCAATATCTTTATTCTTTTTTGTTGTTCAGCTTAGAAAAATAGAAGTTTTGGTGGTGTTTCTGTAATAATACTGTATTGTTTGTTGGAGACTGTATGCTTCAAATTAAAGTTGGTCTCAGAAATGCATATAATTTCAGTAAATTGTTGAAAAAAACACCATGTACAGTAAAGAGTTTCTTCCATGCTAGTTATGGCATTTTGCTGTGAAAAAATGGAAATTAAATGTATTAGTCTTCACAGCAGTTACACAGACATAGACAGTTTGTCACACTCGAGGATTGTGGAAAAGTCCACCATTCCAGATGAACCTATGATCTGGTTCCAACAAAGGTTCTGGCCATCCTCTTTTTTCCTGCCGTTGAAGCTCTGAGTTAAGTTGCTCTTTTAGTTAGTGAAGATGATGTTTTAACTGACTGAACCAACCTGGATTATGTTTTGGAAACTGATGTTACTCCATTCTGGTTTGTGTAGGCAGTGGATCTGTAGGAACTCGTCCACGCACTGAGCCGCATACTGCCGTGGAAATGCATGCACCTTCATCAGACACTGGTGCTGGTTCGAGTGCTCTCGTCGTACCTGAAAGCAATGCATCACGGCGTCCAAGCATAGAACTGGTGCCAGCCGATGGCTATGTCTTTGGCACCCAACAGATGGATACAGCTCTTGCTTCCGAAGAGTCGTCTATCAGTGATGTGGAAGAGTGCCTGTCAAATGCCACTTGCAGCAGCAGCTCTCATGAACCAGCGTAAGCAGCTGTCCCTATCTCCTGCATTATGATCATACTGCTTTTCATGATGTTGGATTATTAAAATTGTCTTACGTTGATAAAAGGCTACTTTTAAAACTTACTTACTTGATCATTTGTCATCATCCTTCTGCATCATCTGTCACATTCCAACTTCATCAGCCATCTTTGTTATCACCTTACTGGTATGGCATTTCATAAAACGAATCCCAAACACCTTAATTTTCTTGTGTTGCTTCTGCTGTTTGTTGTGTTGTAGTTTCCTGTAGATCATTGTTCTTTTCATTTGTGATGTTACCTCTGCAGAGTGCAGTTGTTTGAGTTGCTTTGGTGTTGGATTGCTTTTGTAGTTACACATGTGGTTTTCCACCTGTTGCTCCATACATTGGAACAAATCCCACGCTGTGTCATCTGATGCGAGAGAAGAGACCTCTCTGCTGTCTGCAGCTGGTCGAGGTACTTAACAAATGCCTTTGCTTCTCCTCTTCTAGGACTTCTAGGTCATGTCATGACCTCTGGTATTGAGGCCATGAGATCAGGCATTGTCTTTACTTCATAGGGCTCAGATATATATTTGAGCTTAGAAAACTTTCAGAATCCTTTAATGATTATCCTGATTATTTGGATTATTAAAATTGTTTTATATTTGAAAATTTTGAGATTTGCTGAATAACTGATTCAAAATTGTTATGAGCTGAGTTATGGCTAAACTATAGCTTTCACAAATTTTAATTTTTTTAATGTTCGCTAGTGTCATCTTATTGAAAGTACAATCTTTTCTACTGAAGAAGTTTCTTTAAAATTCTTTTATTATTATTATTTCTGCATTAATGAGTGCCACTGTCTAATAACTAATCATCAGTCGATGGCACTAAGCAGTTGTGAGTGAAGAACTTGCTAACGTCCATACTCAGTAACTATCTCAGAGAGGCTTGAACCGCTACTCTGCGTTTTACAAGCCAAGCGCTGCAACCAGTTGGCTAATGTGCCCCATAACCAGTTGGGCTTTTAAATGACTAATTAATTATGTTACTTTTGAATTGGAGTGATGAATGCTTTTGTTTGCAGCCATGTCAACATTGTAGCTTCAAGCAGGCAAAGGATTATGCATGGCCAAATCGTAGCATAATTGTAGCTGCTGACTTTGCAAGCAATGGTCTCTATAATTTCATAGTTCCACTGAGGTCTCATGCAAGGTCAAAAACTTCACTGAATCCTATCGTTCTTCTGCTGGAGAAAAGGTTAGATTGACTTGTATTATCATCAGATGTGAATGCCTTGCCACATTATTGTATGTGAATTGCCTTGCTGCATTGTCAGGTGTGAATGATCTTGCCATATTTTCAAATGTAAATTGTCTTGCCAATTATTAGTTGTGAGATTTGAAGGAGTCACTTTCTTAATTATTTTGTGTTAGAATTTTAATTGTTCCAACAGTAAGAAACTTTTTAAATATACAAAGCTTTATTTTCTTTCTGTGCTCTGCATGTAAGTAGTCTAGAATTTCATTTTTAAGGATGCACGAATATATTTACATTTACATTTTATGAACTTCTGAAAAATAATTAATTTTTAAACAAGATTGGATTTTATAAGCACATTTTAAAAATTTTAGTTGGATGTTTACTGTTCAGAACCAATTTTACTGGCTGACTATTATTTGCATAACAACTTTTCTGGCACAAGAAATAAGTTTCAACGCTGTTTAGGCTTTTGCTGTAAACAGACACATTATTTAAGTCACATAATTTGGCAGTTGGCTGACACTTAGTTGGTGTGACAAGGCAGATAATTGCATCACACGTCTCTGGGTATGTCACCTTAACGAACAACCTGAATTTGTGACAAAAACAATTAATTTCCGTTTTTTTTTCACAGCAAAATGCCAGAACTAGCACAGAAGAAACTACTGAAAATTTTGTTTGCAGACATGTATAGTGTCAGCTGTTTCTATGTTTTAGGCCAGATCAGAGTTTTCTAGAGACAATTTGTTATTTTCCTCTTGTTTACTGGATGATTGGATCAATTGAAATGTAAGATTATTTATTCAAATATTGGGTTTTTGCTAGTTAATACATTCCAGCCATGGATTCCAACAATAATTTAAGCTTATTTATTGTTCATTTTCTTAAGCTTCAGCCTACTGTATTTCACTATTTACCAACAAGCTACGCTTCATGCTTGGGACCCAGTCACACGCATATAAGTCTACATTTTCAGTCAGGAAAAGCAGACTTGGCTTGTTGAGCTGCTATTTTTAGTGCTTCTGCTGCTTGTTACACATGACATCAGAATTCCCAAATAATATAAGTGTTTTGGTTTGCTGAAGCCGGTGACAGGATGAAGAAATGGTTACTGTGGTCACACATAAGGTCTTCTGAAGTTACATCTCTTGTTGATGTTGTCCTGTGTTTGTCTTGCACAGAGAAGTTGAACATAGCCCTTCTTCCTCTTATCTCTCTCTCCTCTCCAACCCCAAACACCATCCCCTATAGCTGCCATGCTGTCGCTCTGTCTGACTTTTGGATCTTGACCTGGAACCGAACCCTTTTGCCTATCAATTTTGTTTTGACTGAGTGCCTGTGAATAAGCTGGTCCCCGCAACGTGGCTTTCGTTGGGCGCTGTAGAAATCTTGGGACTACGATTACAATTACAGTAGCCAGAAGTGGACTCAAAGTTAGAACTCAGGTAAACATTACTAATAGGCTACTATGTTACAGCCTTGGCCACTGTACCACCTTGAAACTTTAAATTTTTCTGATAATCCATTGTTATGGATTCATATGTGATAAGAAGTGATGAACTGTCTGCAGTTGTCTTTATAGTTTAGATGACTTGTTGAGAGCAGGAATCAACGTAGCAGACAACATTGTCATAGTGAACAAAGAAAGTTCCAATGCAGGTGACGAAGATACACTGGCTGACTGTAACACCATTGTTGCTGTGCAAACAATCTTCAGGTGAAAACACTTTGCTCGCTTCATTACAGGTTTACATATCTTGTTTATATATCATGGTTGTTCTAAGGTATTAGTGCCAATGCTCAAAACTTTGGTTTAAGTACACAGAAAAGTTGTGTTTTGGATCTTTTGGTGGTAAAATACAAATGTATAGAGAAATCTGGTAGAAATGCCATTTAGTGTTTGTTCACTAGGCTGCAATTGTAAGTTCTTTCTTGTTCTATCTCATTGCAGGCTGTTTCCAAGTGCTAACATAATAACTGAACTGTCACAGGCTTCAAACATGCGATTCATGCAGTTCCGAGCAAAAGACTACTATGCGCTGCAGCTTTCAAAACTTGAAAAGGTAAATTGCATGTTAAAATTATTATTATGTTTTTTCAGGGCATCATCTAGAAAGGGCTTTTGGCAGTGGTTTCTTGTAAATAAATAATGTTTGTTTTTTAACAAGTGGCATGCAGGTAATTGTTAATTGTGCTCGTTATAAATGTCTCTTTAATAATAAGTAATAACAAACTTGTCCTGCTTACAGAGCTGAAAATTAATCTTTTATGCTTCTTACAGAATTTATGCTTTCTTGGCTGTTTATAAATATCAAATTTTTGAGGTGTTTTTGAAGTGCTTTGAGGAAAAAATCATCATCTGTATATTTTGCTTTCCAGAAAGAGAAAGAACGGGGTTCTCATCTGTATTACATGTTCCGATTGCCATTTGCAGCAGGCAATGTGTTCAGTGCCAGTATGCTTGATACCTTGCTCTATCAGGTCTGTTGCCTATGTCTACATACACCTCATGTTGTTTCTTCTTCTGGATCCTTTTCCAGATGAGTTGACTACATTCTAGAGCAGCTACATTTACAATATTATGGATGCTACTGAACAGTGCATTTCTGACCAACGCCAAATGCGCATGCTGTTTGTTTTCTGTTAGTTAATTTATTGGATGCACCTAGTGTGCAGGTGATCATTAATAAAGATGAATGCTTTATTTGTGCAGATTATCTGCAGCTATTCATTTCTGTTGCATTCTACAACCAGATCTAGTGCTGCTTCTATAAGTTCTTGTTCTGAAGTGACATCTTCTTGTTGTTTCTTGGTATTGCTTGATGGCTTTGCACAGATTCTGTAAGAATCTCAATATTATTGTGAAGTCGCCTGCAGTTGGGGTTAAAGATGTACGAAAGGAGCAAACAAGCAGTTGAAAACATCGAAAGATGATTACATAATTATGAATTTTATTAATGTATTGCTTTGATGGAATTGTTTATCCATGGGACTTCATGTTTCTCGTATTCGTACATTCATGAATGCTCTTATGCTCAAAGGCGATTGTTATTGTTTGAAATTGTTTAGGCTTTCGTTAAAGACTACCTGATAACGTTCGTGAGGCTGTTGTTGGGTGTGGATCAGGCAGCTGGGTCCGGTCATTTGTCTTGTGTTAGTAACAGCTTTAATTGGATTTTGCTGCCAGTATTTCGCTTGAGTTTGCCAAAATTTGAATGCAGAGTTTAAACTGTTCAGCTGTTGTACGCTATGTGATGTGGAGGCTGTCTCCAGTTTGAGGCCTCTCAACTTGAACAGATATTTGGCTGAAGTCACAGTTTGAAGCTACAGACCTGAAGAAGCAATAACATAAACAAAGTACTGTATTGCAAACTGCAAGGTCTAAGTCTGTCTGTCTGTCCATCTGTCCTTCTGTCCATCTCTTTTACCTGTGTTATCCATTTATTGTCTTTCATCACTTGTTGATCTGATGGAATATCAGTATTTTTCCTCTGTGGCTTGAGTTTGAATCAGATGTGGCCGGGAAATGAATGATTATGTTTGTAGTGAAATTTAACAATGCCACTTGGTTAGGTGGCATGAGTAGGAAGAGAACTCCTGGCTATATAACCAATGTTCTGATTTTCTCCTTGATCAGAGATTGCTAGTCTTCTTACACTGTGTCTGCAGTCAGACAATTCCGTATCAGGCAGATTGCTAGTCTTCTTACACTGTGTCTGCAGTCAGACAATTCCGTATCAGGCTTTCTTATTTTACATTTGATTAACTGTGCTGGACTGTAAATCAAGGAATCAGTGAGTTCAAACCCTTACCAGGGCAAAAATTTGTTTAGAGATTTCGGTGTAATTGCACCCAGCCAACTTAGGTATAATGAATACACTAACTGTACATTGTCAGTGGGAAGATCAGATGGCAAGGGGGAGGGCTGGTCACCCGCTCTCATATGCCAAGGCTAAGAAAAATGAAGTCGCTAACACTTCGTACCCACAGCTGCCTCTCAGGGCTACCTTAAAGGACTGCTTTTCTTCTTCTTAACCCTAAACAACTTTAATTTAATGCGGGTAACCTGTACAAAACTTATCTAGTCAAAACAGATTTATTGATGCAGTTAAATACTTTGTATTTCGCTAGAAATTGTACTGGAAATTCGGCTTTGAACGGGTTTTTGTCTATGGTCAGCTGTTATCTGTTTTAATTGGATTATGTTCTTGACTATAGATGAAGCTGACGAGTGAAGATATGTGGATCCGGACTTATGGACGACTGTATCAGAAGCTTGGTTCTACTTCATGTGAAATCCCAGTTGGCATCTATCGAACACAGAAGCAAGTGACCACCGATATGTCATCGGTAACAGTCTTTCCATCTTTCGTGATTTGTAACAGTTGTCACTGTCACTTGTTTAATTCAGTCTGTCATTTGGTCTACCCTCTCCCGGTTGTAGACAGTTCTTGCTGCACTGAAGCTATGGAAGCTACATTATTATGGCACCACATGACTAACAGAAAGTGCCTTCATCTCAAGTGCCATTTTGAATAGCCTGCCACAAAAGTCACTTTATGCTATTTAGATCTGCCTTATTTAATGAACAAATGTTTCAGATGCATAATTTTTATTTCAACAACCTGGTATGTTTTTTACATATTTCTTATATTTGTGTCTTATTCAGATGCTGTTTAATGTACCACTGTACGACGATGTTGACTGTTGTGACGGAACTACGGTTGAGAGAAAGGAAATTGAGCAGATGGTTAAATGTCGTATGGCCAGCCTTGAATTACCATCAGACGAATATGGTACATTTCTCTTGCTAGTATTTTAAGCTAAGGTAGAATGGTCTCTTCTGAATGAAATAATTACAGGATAGAAAGGAAACCTCAGACGATCTGACCTAATCCTTGTCCGTGAAACCACCTGGATAGAATTCCTCTGAAGGCAGTCTGTGACTTCCACAGAAAATTAACACTTAGTATCATGTAGGCATAGACTAATTCTTCCTTTAACTTTGTCATATTGAAAACTTTAGCCTTTTAGCCTTTTTATTCTTCCTGTTGATGATTGGAAATGCATTGATAATGTAGCACTTGTTTCAGAGGTGTGTAGTCAGCATTTATATCCCTTTGATTGCAAAGAATGCCAACAAATTTTAAAATATCTTTTAAACTGATTTAGTTGACTCATTTATGTGATTGACTCATCACGGAAATCTTGTTAATGTTGATAACGTAGTTACATTTTTTAAGGATTCTCTCCTCTGATTGATTTCATACCAATAAAAAATTGCTGAATATACTAATGGTTAGTATTTTAGCTGTGGTTGTTTTTATATACTGAACTGTTCTGTTCTAATGACTTTTGCTGCTGCTGTTTTTTGCTGCTAACAACCGTTTGTTGTTATTATAAACTTTTGTATGTTTTTTTGCATTAGTAAAGATTTCCTAATTATGTATCCAGCTGGGGTTTTTGCTTTTTGCTTATTTGTTTTGTTCTCCTAACAATAATGATAATAATTAGAAACTTCTAAAGAGCTGGTGTCTAATATACAGGGCATCAACTGATGGCGCACCAAAGCCAAGCCGCAATCAGGTCAGCATCCAGAAGGTCAGTCCACAGGACAGATAGGCAACCACAGTGGTTATTAGGGGAACAAAACAAATAAAAAATTGAAATATTTGGATTATTTTGATTAATTTATAGCTCTCACTGAAAATTTCAGTTGACATTTGCCTGTATATTTTGTAGATGATGATGCTTGTGATAACCGAGATACTATATCATATGTTATCATCAATCCAAGTTATGATGTCAAATTAGAAGTAAATGATATCATGTATGTAAGCTTCTTTTGTCGCTAATTGTTCTGAATAAATCTCATAAATGAATACACTTTTAATTTCTTTTGGCAGTCATTTATAGTATTTTCTCAACTTGTTTACCTTCAATCTGTTCAGCATGTTCAAAATAAGTTTACTTAAAAGATGGATCTTTAGCTCTGTTTTGTTCTTCATTTTGTCATACAACGTCGTCAAAGTCAGAGCTTTGACTGGGTGACAATAGTGTGGGGATCACCCCATAGATGTTCTTTTCATGCATAGAAATAATTTCTATATTGAATTTTTACGCATCAGACTGAGTTGATGACTCTCCATTGATCTCTTTGTGGTTTTAATTCCTTGGAGCTTTCCTGCTTTTTCTAATCGATCTTAATACATGTACTTTGCATGGTCGTAGTTAGCTAGACATAACAAATTCTGTTTTTAATCCTCCAAAACTAAGTTTTATTATGTCGCAAAATGTGGTCTAGTAGCATGGCATCATCTTCCTTTGTAGCTATCTGATCAAACCAAGTTCTCTTTCACCTCAACTTTCACGCCTAATGAATGAAACGACCCAGAGGCGACGCAGAAGAAAACGCGAAAGTGTAAAAGCACCAGCAGCAAAACCAGAAATTGAGGTGAACAAAGAAATATTTGTTGCTGGTTTTTGATTCTGTTGTGCTTCATTTGTTCAGCGGAGCATCATTCTCTTCGTGCCTGTTTGTCTTCTGTTTTAGGCCCTTACGCCATTAATTGGTTATGCTTTTAGTCATAACAATAGTGACAGTTGTTAACTGTTGTAATTTTTTATTTTAAAAAATTCACAGACAGATGCAGTTCATCTGTTATCCACTGAAAATGTGGCAAGAGCTGCAAACTGTGAGTAATTAATTACAAAATCACAGTAATTCATCCTTTTGAACAAAAAAAGATTTTTGATGGATGTATGATACAGCAATGAGTATTTGGAAATTCTAAAGAATTGATACCTGTAAATTGTATATGTGACTTGAACTTTTTTTTGAATTCTTTTGTTTTGCTTTCCTATTTTAGGTCCCATTGTATGTGGAGACACCTGATGATGGTGTGGCACTCACAAACCACACTTAGAAGTTGTGGCTATCATATGACTGTTTTACTTCATTTTCCTTTCTAAATTCTGTGACTGAGTTGAATGAATTTCTGATGCGTTTATGAGCATTAGGTGATTGATTGCTCAATGGAATGTCATAATCTGGATTTGTGCTGCTACTTTAGTCTTTTTCTGATGCACTTATCTTGGTGCTGCACACGTCTTGTCTACATCCTATAGGCGTTTGATGTTGCCTTGGTCAATGGCCAAATGTTCGTGAACATCCACCATTCCCACCTCTTGTTATGGGATGCAGAATTGTCTGTTAGAAGAAAATTTCACTGTATGGCACTGAATGTAGCCGGTGACTTGTGGGTCGATACCTGTTCGATTGCGGGCATCATTAATTAGAAATGACATTTTGTCATGAAGGAGCTCTTGATGTGTGATGTGGTGCATGAACTGAGGAGAGGTTAAGGAAGAAACTGTAAACAAATGGGCATTACGATAGAATCAACATGGAGACATACCAGAAGAAAGGACGAGGAACACAGAAACCAGATGGTGTCTGGTAAAAGCATGACTGAGAACATATTGCTGTACGCCGTTTTCAGCACGGATCAACAAAATACCAAACTGAAGGGTTATTATACATTGCAGCTTGGGAAAATGTTAGTGAAGCTGTAATCTTTTCATTCAGAGGTTGAGTTGTATAAAAATGGCATCTAAAAATATATGAACTGTTGTTACTGACTGTACAAGTTCCTTTTCTCTGTTTTCTGTATCAAACTGACAGCATGTTAAATTAAGAGTGTGTATACAGTTTCTTTGATCTTCTGAGATGCTTTCGTTATTACTTTTTGCATTTTGATGTTCTTTTCAGTATAAAACTGTGCTATGTTGTCACATTCAATTTAAACAATTCTGCATCACTTATTTATGTATTTGAAAAGTTCTTTATTCTGTAAATTTTGTTGTTGTGATAAGTTTATTAACCGTTGTTGTGACATCTATCCCTTTTTGTTCTTACTATTGCTGTTTAATTGGTCTTCTGTAATTTACAAATATTTCGCTTCTTCTGAAACCTCCAGATCAAGCTACATATATATATATATATATATATATATATATATATATATATATATATGTGTGCTGTGGTCCATGTGCTTCATTCTTCATTGGAAATGTGCTGTTAACTGTTGCACTGGAAGCAGAAATAGAGGACCTACCTGTCAGATGTAATCAGTGCACGTTACACCGGAGTTATTATAACACGCTACACCAGACATTATAACACACTACAACACTCATTATAACACACTACACTGGAGACTCATTATAACACACTTCATTATAACAAATTCTGATATATGGTCAAGACATGGATATCTAATTCCACCGTAGAAAGTGACCTCATTATAACAGTCTCGTTATAAGGCGGTTCTCGATGTGGTTTCCAAAGACAGCATTTTAATGAGTTGCTGGTGTATTTGTACTAACATATTTTTCATGATTTTGTTGCATTCTGAGACTCTGAGATGGAATAGAACTGAGAATAGTCTCCCAAAATGACAGGCTCACACAGTGCCGACTTCTTGCCACAGCAGGAATGGAACTGGTGCTTCTCAAGGACAAATTAATCCAACACTTTTCTTCCGCCTCGGCTGTGCTACGGCGCTATATAAATTGTCTTATTATTATTATTATTGACCTATTGCAGAGAAATCTGGATAGAAATAATGGCACATATTTTCCCTCTAGTGTTCATACAGGCAGTTTGTCCCTAGTGTTGCTTTACGATACAACGCTTTTGAAAGGTCCTTAAATGGCACTATACTAAAGCTTTCGTGCACGTCTTACTCTGCTCCAGCAAATCTCTTGTTAAGCTAAAGGCAGTGTGCCGACTGCTTTGGACTGAACAACTTGGTTTATTCAACTGTTTCATAAAGGTTACGTGGCTTTCTTTATGAGTGTTATAGCATTGTTGCACTGACATTTCATTAAAAGTGAATTTCTTTGAAAAGTGTGACATGCACTTACAAGATTTATCAGCTATTCTGCAAAGTTGCAGTACATAAATACCAATAGTCAATGACTGCCAACTTGCCCATAAATCACAATGAAAGGTAACAATATCGCAGACAGAAACTGACACAGACTGATCTGAATCTTGTAGAGGACATAAAATTAAAAATATGCAAACCATTCACAATTCGCAGCAGACCACGGTTCCATAGCTCAAAGATCCGTTAACTGCGTCAAAGACTTGAGACCATGCAGTTTGAAAAGAAATGGCTATGAAGGTAAGAGTTAGAACTTGAAGAATAGCCAAAAGTCCATTTATCAGTGGGAGATATCTATGATTTTGACTGTGTGTGTGATGGAATCAGTGGGAGATATCTATGAATTTGTGTGTGATGGACACTGCACAACACAGAAGTTGTTGATTAGTTGATCTGCAAGGTTGTTATGTTAAACAAAGTTTTTAGTAACGTATTTTGGAGTGGATTGAATAGTTAATACTGAACCAGCTTCATTACGAAAGAAATTTACTTGGTTTAGGTGACCCACATCTTGATTTTCATCAACTTCAAAGCCTATAGTTAATAAAGGAGACTTCAAATAATGACTAATTTTTTCTCAATTTAAACTACACTTCAAGCCAGTTGATTGTGACTTTCAATGT
The DNA here is from genome assembly GCA_964023275.1 of Norana najaformis. Classification (NCBI taxonomy): domain Eukaryota; kingdom Metazoa; phylum Annelida; class Clitellata; order Crassiclitellata; family Hormogastridae; genus Norana; species Norana najaformis. The sequence goes on along the minus strand of OZ029913.1, from coordinate 19,983,431 downwards.
TGGGTCAAACATTTTTATTAAACAAAGTAACTGAACGACCAAACAGTTTGAAGCAAAACTTTAATGATGAACAAGTAAACTAGGTGACCGCTGTGGATTGCCACAATGTAAAATAAATGTATAAAAACAAGTAACAGTTCTCTCTCCTGAGATGTATAACCACTAACGATAAAACATCATTTGATGATGAACAAACAGTAAGTGGCAGTAACACCATCAGCTGAATCCAGCCACATAAAAGAAGAACAATGCCTTTACTTAACAATCAACAGTTTAATTAAAGTACTCAACCAACTGGCTATATAAAACCTTCCGTGACAATAAAACCTTAACTACATAAAACCTTCCAGTACAATGCTCTGAAACGACTCTTCAAATATCACGATATAGTGAAGATTCTACATCAGTGTTTCTGTGTTGCACGACTGAATGCTAAAAGCGGTTAATTAAAAGCCTTGTACAAATCACTTGAACAATTCTGATGCATTGCTGGCCACTAAAGGAGCAGGTGTCTGTTGGTCAGCACTTGAGAAAGACTGAACAGATGGTCATGGTCTGCATTGCCGTAAAAGATGACAGGTAACCAGATATAGTTGTAACAGGATACATGAATGAACCTGCTTGGTCTGTTGGAGGTATCTCCATCATGTAGGCAGGAGTTGCTTAGCATGGATCTGCTGCAGCATTGAGGCAAGGACAACCACAAGCAGCATGCAGTTTGAAAAGAAATGGCTATGAAAGTATCAGTTGAAACTTGAAGAATAGCTATAAAGGCAAGAGTGAGGGCTTGGGTTTGTTTACTTACAGCCATTAAACGTCCATTCATCAGTGGGAGATATGTATGAATTTGACAGTCTGTGTGATGGACACTGCACAACACAGAAGTTGTTGATTAATTGATCTGCAAGGTTGGTATGTTAAACAAAGTTTTTAGTAACATGTTTTGGAGTGGATTGAATATTTAATACTAAAACAGCTTCATCACCAAAGAGAAGATTTACTTGGTTTAGGTGATCCATATCTTGATTTCAATCAGCTAATCAAAGACTATAGTTAATAAAGGAGACTTTAAATAATGACTAATTTTTTTCTAAATTTAAACTACATTTCAAGCCATTTGATTGTGTGGCTTTCAGTGCTGGATCAAACAGTTTTATTAAACATCATTCTCTTACAAAGTAAATGTACAACCAAACAAGCAAAACTTTAATGATGAACAATTAAACAAAGTGACCATTGTAGACTGCCACTACTTTCGCAACTTTGTAACACAGTCCAATGTAAAATAAATGTGTAAAAACAAGTAACAGTTCTCTCTCCTGAGATGTAAACCATTAACAATAGTTCATCATTTGATGACAAACAAACACCAAGTGGCATCAACACAATCAGCTGAATCCAGCCACACAAAGGAACAACACCCTTTATACTTAGAAATCAACAGTTTAACCACATAACTTAATTATGTAAAACCTTCCGTGACAATGCTCTGAAATGATTCTTCAAATATCACGATATATTGAAGATTCCACATCAGCATTTCTGTGTTGCACGACTGAATGCTAAAAACGGTTCATTAAAAGGCAAATCACTTGAACAACTCTGATGCACTGCTGGCCGCTGCAGGAGCAGGTGTCTGTTGGTCAGCACTTGAGGAAGACTGAACAGATGTAGAAGATGAAGCTGATGCAACAGGAAGAGCACTCGGGCAGCTGGTCATGGTCTGCATTGCCATAAAAGATGACAGGTAACCAGGTATAGCTGCAGCAGGATACATGAATGAACCTGCCTGGTTTGTTGGAGGTATTGCCATCATGTATGCAGAGGGAGGCTCAGAATGGATCTGTTGCTGCACTGAGCCATCACCATATGGCCCAAGGACTTGTGAAGTCATCTGATGATAAGAATTGGCAGCAATGGTGTTGGCAGTAACCGGTTGCTGAAGTTGGCCATTCAGCTGAGGCACCATACATGACAGCAGCTGCTGACAGAGGGATGCAGTCGGATGCACAGCTGCACTTGACTGACGAGGCATCACTGAAATCAAATCATGTAACTGCTGGTAATTGAAACTAGTATTCTGCTGGGCTGCTGCAGATGCTGAACGCTCTAGTGAAGGATTCCCTGGCACAGTCTGAAGTAAAGGTTGTGATAATGACAGATTCCCTGGCAGAGTCTGGAGTAAACGCTGTGATCCCGGCAGATTTCCTGGTGCTGTGTGATATAATCCTGACAAATTCGCTGACACAGTGTGAAGTAAAGGCTGTGATTCTACTAGAGTCCCTGGTAGAGTGTAAAGTAATGGCTGTGATCCTGGCAGATTCCCTGGTAGAGTGTGAAGTAATGGCTGTGATCCTGGCAGATTCCCTGGCAGAGTGTGAAGCAATGGCTGTGATCCTGGCAGATTCCCTGGCCAAGTCTGTGACCCTGACAGATTGCCTGTGACTGTCTGTTGCAAAGGCTGTGATGAAGACTGATTCTTTGATACAGTTGATAAAACTGATTGTGATGAACTTGTCTGAAGGTTACTCTCAGCTGGCAGAATCTTGCCAGATGGCATGCATCCAGAAGCATTCAGATTGGAACCCATTTCTACCATGTTGCTGTGCTGCAATCCAATTGCAGTTTGCGTCATTGCTTCATGCTGCAAACCCACAGCTGACTGCAAGTTAGTACCTAATCGTACACAGGAGCTCTGTTGCAAGCCAGGGCCTAACTGTGATGCAGAATTAGGATGCAAGCCAGACGAGGATGGCCAATCAAACGGAATGCCAGCACCACTTATGCCAACAGGTGGTTGTAAACCAGGTGACTGAAAGGCAATAGATGACTGTAAACCAGCAGATAATTGTAAGTCAGCAAGTTGTTGTAAAGTAGCAGGTTGTCGTAAAGTAGCAGGTTGTTGTAAAGTAGCAGGTTGTTGAAAAATAGCAGGTTGCTGTAAACCAGCATGTGTTTGTAAGCCAGCAGATGAAGGTAAACCTGCAGATTGCAATAAACTGTTGACCAGAGGAAAGATAAAGTTCTGTGCTCCTGGCAAATTTGATTGCTGCCACTGCATCTGCAGTGATTCAAGAAGTTGAGTCACGATCAATGCCAAAATCTGCTGCACGGCTGCTGCTGTGGCATTTTGTAAGACAGAAGGCAGTGAATTAACCACTGGTAAAACGTTAGACATCATCACTTGAGGAGTGACTGATGATGAGGGGGAGGAGCTGCAAGAGGAGAAGCGGGAAGAGTCGGCAGATGGCACATGGGTTAAAAGGTCAGATGACTGCTGACTGATGGTCCAACACATTTCGTCTGCTAGACTGGTTGCAACAGAAGTCTTGAAACTCACATGTTCAGTTGCATTTGACTCCATACGTCTTTTTTCATTTTCATTGCAGGACATCTCAACTGCCAGGTCATTAATGCTGTTCACCTCTTGGTTAGTATTTGAATCTTTTTCTGCCTGAGCAGTTGACAGGATTTCCACAGATGAAACAACTGACTGCATGCCTTCAGGTGGGGTAGCTGTCACCATGGTTGGAATTACAACCCAATCCATGGCCTCAGGTGCAGCGACTGTTCCAGAGCTTGGTTTTGCACTTGAAATTGTCGACATACCCAGCTGTTCTACAGTCGGTTGACTGCATTCATCTCCTGCATTTTGTTTACCTGTGACTCCCTCATCTAAAACCATGTCATTGCCAATACTACAATCTACACAACCTGATCTGCACTTCACTAGAGCAGGAGATGTAACGATATTAGGACTGGTTTCAGCAGCTCTTGCCGCCACACCATCACACACAGTGACGCAAGATGTGATGTCATTAGATGTAACAGAACTTCTCTGTGTATCTGTAGAAACAGATTTCTTCCTGTGATAAGCCGTATCATCCGAACTACAAGAATGTTGAATGGGAGAGGTACGAATGGAAGAGACAGTACCTTCTGACTGTCCATACTTCTCACTGTGACAAGCTGTATCACCTGAACCAGAATAATGTTGAGTGAGAGAGACAGTACTTTCTGACTGTCCATTATGAGGAGAAACCGGATTTCCGTTGACCTTTTGTCCTGTACCGAGTGTAGACCAACCAGTTTCAGCCAAATCTGTAAGAAGCAAAACACAGTCTGTTCCATCTGCAGTGCAACTTTCAACCCTTGCGTGATCAGAATTACCAGGATCAGAGTAAGAAGGTGAATCAGTTGAAGGAATTTTATGCTCAACATCTGGTGCACAAGGAGCATGGCATTCAGTCTCTGATCCAGTATTAATGCTATTCTTTTCCATGAGTTCACTTGCCTGAACAAGCATATCCAAGTTGCTCATCATGACTGATTCTGTCCTCATGGCCTCATCGTGATCCTCACTAGAACTGAACAAGCCACTATCCCTAACTTGCTTCTGATCAGTGGCTTCTTCATTAAACTCATTCTTTTCATAATTTGATTGTATTTTACTGTTCTTTTCACAAATCTGACACATTGAGCCTGAGGCAGTATCTACTACAGAATCTAATTCTCCTAAAGAGTTGTTTCTCTGAGTTTTAATCACTGCATTTAAGTCACAACAATCCATCAAGTCTGCTGAGGACACATTGTGCTGCACTTGCATAGACTCAGCTGTGCACTGTGCAAAAGATCTATCAGACTCCTGTGTTGGACTTGACTTGGCTACAGCGAAACCCACTGGAATGGAAGCTGGATCAAAGCTGTATGACAGCTGACTGGACGAGCATTCCACACAGTCTACCTCAGATGATGAATGAACTGTAAATGACTCCAATTTACCAGCTGAACTCTGAGCATCACCTGCTGCATTCACATGGGCTGGACACAATGAACTTCCAGTACTCCCTGACAGCTCATTCAAGTTCAGCACCATTGGCTGAATGAAGTGACAGGTACTGATGAGACTAGGAAGAAGAGCTGGATCTGACTGTATCGCTGACGGTCTCAAGAACCCATCCGAATCTACAACAGATTCTAAGAACTGACTGGAATTCACAACAACCGGCTGAAGAATGCCATCTGGACCTACAATAAATGGCTGAATGAATCCATCGGCATCGAGAAGTGCTGGCTGTAGAAATGCATTTGGGCTGATTAAGCCAGTCTTGTTGTCTGCTGGCTCTGCCGAACTGGACCTATGGTCAGATGGGGTGGCAAGTTCTGACAACTGGGCGTGACAGTCATCTGACCTGCAGACGTTAGCACTTGAATTTCCAGCTTCGTTTTGTGCCGAGGCACAAACGCTGTCCCACAGTTCCATGCCAACTGGTTTCTGTTCTGTGTCTGACCTGTCAGGCATTTTTCTTGAACGCTTCTTTCTTGGTGCTGAGCTTTCACTGTCATTTTCTCCATCTGTTGCTTTCAGCAGTGCTCTGTGGTGTTCCAGAGCTAAGACGGATTCCTGATCTTCTGTGCGCTGCTTCAAATCTCTTTTCTCAGCAAGACGGCGGCTCTTTCTACAGTCGTCAAAGACAAGGATTCTCTTGTGATGGCCTCGCTTCTTTTTGTGGTTCTCACTCTGTGACACCTGAGATGAAGAGTCATCTGCAAACAAGAAACTAAACCTAACAACAACTGCAGCCCTTCATCCCCTTAAAAAACTAATCTTAACTGTAAGCTTCAGTAGTGCCATTTTATACAGCACAAGACACCATTCAATCGGTGCTTCTAAGTGCTGTAATTAAAAACAAGCCACAGTGTAACACTTTGAAATTTTATTTCTCACAACAAGCTCTACCTCACTTTAAGCCATTTGTAGAGGGCAGGTCATGTCATGTGGGAAACACTGCCAGCCTTCACATTTCAAAAAGTGGACTGTTTGTGTCTCTTGACTCCACCCCTCTCAAAAGAGATAATTTCAAAAAATCCAGTGCTATAGGGCCTTACAACACCTAATTAATATTTAGCAGCAGAGCTGCCAAGAACTAACGGCTTTCTTATCGAAAATGTAAATGTGCATAACAGTGTTTAATGTATAAAACATCTTCATTCAAAGTTAATTTTCATTGCTAAAAGTTGTTCAGAACTGTAAATTATATAATATTTAAGTAGATTGCTGACAGCAAACTAAAAGAAAAATCAGTCTCTGGGCAAAAGTTTTAAACAATCCCATGTTTTACAGTTTCACTTTATCGCCTTCAGCACTAATCCCCAGTGAATTCTGGTAACGGACTAACTTCTACCTGGTGAATTTCCACCTACAGACTTTAGAAGTTTACAGATGCTATAAAATCCCCTGGGTTAGCCGAAAAGTCTTACCAGCATGACTGGAAGCGCCTGGTTCAAGTGATGAAACTAAACTCATGTTCTTGGATGCATCCTGCACATCAGTCTCCTCTGCCACATTTCTCTCTTCCTTTCTCTTCCATCGACTGTAGACTCTAGGCTTGCCAGAACCAGCATATCTACAGCACAATTGCACACCCTTTAGAACATCATATATCTGCATACATTTTTAATTACTGAAATATATTCATATGTATGTGATCCACAAAGACTAACAGATAACACTAACAGAACTAATCCAAAGAACAAATGGATAAATTAGTCAGAGGAGATACACATATAAAGTACTTAAAATGTGCTGATTAAGTGTCCTGATACATACGTATACATACACGTCTGTACAAGGGTAAGAACTAATAGCACAGCCCAAACAGGATGCCAAATAGCCTGACTGGCTGTTTGAATACTAAGCACAGCAGTAACTTGGCACAACAGTATTGCCAGAATACGTACAGGCATGCTGGTCTATTCAGCAGATTAGAATAGTCTACCAAGAGAATTGGTAGAACATATGCAGGCATGTTGGTCTAATCAGTAGTGTGCTTGGTCAATAAGCCAATGACTCTGAGCGCACTGAGATGACTCCACGTAACCACTCTGGGCAAGTTGTTTGGTACACTTGTCTCATGTCTTGGATTCAGATTTACCTACTGTGCATGCATATTAAGTGCAATAAATAAGAAATAAATTAATAAAGTAGAGTAAGAGAGCCATAAAACCCCTACAAATTGATTAAAAGTGGAAATACACCGCAATCACAATAATTATAATAACTGCACTTTAACAGTAATAATAAGCATAAATAATAAATAATTGTAATGAGCACTGTCAGAGAATCTCAGTTACTTTCTAGTGTACAAATGGCCCCTGTCCTTTGGAAGTTTAAACATGCACAACAGACCTCAAGATGGTCCTCCGCCAGACAGAAACTTCATCATGCTGTGGCACTACTTTTAAACTCATCCAAGTGATTCAAGACAGTTGCCTAATAATACTAAAACTGTCAGTGGGTATCATGCATAATTATAATCAAGCATAAGCTTCTAATATACAACTTTGTTTCTAAGGGATCATTTCTACCCTGGGAATGAACAAATAATAACACTCGTGACAAGAACACTGTAAATGCACCTCTTTTTGTAATGCCTTTTTGACCAGTCATCATCATCACTGCTGCACTCTTCCACAGGGTAGTCTTGTTCAAGTTCTTCAGTGGACAATGACGACATAGCATCTTCAGCTTCTGCTCCCTGGGTGACCTCAAATGAAGAATTGCACTTCACTTCCTCCACAGGAAGGGTTGACATAAATGCTGGCCACAAGAAGAGCGACAGAAATCGTGAACGCAACAGGTGGTAGTCATGTGATGCATGAATTGCCGCTAGTACACGGCGACTTCGCAACTTAGATTTAACTACCTGCAGCTGATGATGCTTAGAGCCCTTGCCAACAATTCGAGACAGTTTCTTTGGATTCTTGCGACACTCTGCCCACAAGCGGCTTCGCTTGGACAAACATGATGACCCTTTTGCGGACTGGCCAGTGTGTTCAAATCCATCACTTTTCCTAATACCACTGTCCACAGAAGATTTAACATCTCTGAATTCAGTTTCAGCAGTAAGGGAATTCTCATGTGTACCCATCTCTTTCCTCTCACCTTCATGTTCTAGACATTCTGCACTGACAGAAGGCTTTGTCTCCGCTCCGCTTGGACTCGTCATATCCAGACTCTTGTCTTCACTCTTCAAAGTCTGCTGAACTGTCTGCCTCATTGACTTTGGAACTGGCAGAATGCCAGGTATGTGGAACTTACCAGCAACTGAAAGCAACTTTGTGCGATTCAGTAAGAGGGTCTTGAATGTATTCAGTGTACAGCAGGAAGGAGGTAAAGGTGGCATTGAGTAGATCTTTGCCTGCGCCCCGTGAAGGGCTGCCCTGCCATATGCAGCCTTTTTCAGCACACTGGGATTTAGCCTTGGATCACTTGTGCCACAAGACGGGAATTCAGGTGCGACTTTTTCACCTTGTGACGCATGTTGCGACGGGTTATTTGTCGTTGAAAACGATTGTGAAGCAGGCAACACTTTTTTCAGCACAACAACAACACTTCTTTCTGGTGACAGCAAAGAAACAGCGTTGGCATCCTGCTTGTCAAATCCATGTTTGGTAGTAGATGATGGCTGAATTGGGGTGGAATGGGGTGTGGTATCAGAGGACGTAGGAGAGGCAACTGATGGTGGTTCAGGAGTAGAAGGCAAAACAGGAGGACACTTGCGAAAGCCAAAAGCCTACAAGTACATCATCAGGACAAAGAATTAAACCCAAGAGTTAACTAATTTATCTATGATTCCACTTCAAACTACCTCTACCAATAATTTATATAAACACAACTTGCAACTAATGCAACTTTACATTTCCTTCTGCTTTCAAATATCCCTTTTTAAAGAAAATTGGCAGCTCCCATCTCCATGAACCATCAGCAAAAGTAAAGATAGCGCTATTTGCAGTAAACTGTATAGGCCTCACAAGTTTCCCGGTGACATAAGAATTTTCTGTAAAGAAAAGGGTAAGCATGGGCTTAGTGACATGCTAAACCAAGCACTGGCATTCTTATTCCCACACGCACGCTTCACACACTGATGCTGGCCAATTATATAATGACACGTACATATCTACACTTAAACTAGCCTCATATAATCCATATACAGATATATATATATATATATATATATATATATATATATATATATATATATATATATATATATATATATATACACACACATAAATCATGTAACACCTCTAATATAGGTAAAATAAGAACATGGAGAATCTCTACACTAACAACCAAATCAAACAAACCAACAAACAAACAAAGAAGCAAAGATGCATTTGGGCTATTAAGTTACTAATAGCAGTCAACAACTTAATCATGCAATTTACAAACTTGCACTTATCAGGAGTAGCAGGTAAATTACGGACTTTCAGTTACAACGCAATACCTACATTGGACATAAGATTAACCACTTTTCCTTGCATATCTTCGGAGTTCTTTCTGGCAGATTTCAGAGCAGTCCTGCTTGAATCACCACCTGAAACAAGAATGGACAAAATTTAGGAATAGCAAAGAAACAGCTTTGAAAACCCTAAACACAGATGCATCCAGGATAAACAAACCAATGCTGCTGGTGCTGATTTAACTCTAAGGACTAATGTTCCTCAGTGCAGCAGTACTCAACAGTGCAGCCATAATATAGCCTAAAAACAAAGAAAGTAAAGCAAGGAAAATTAGGTATTAGATGAAGCAATAAATACCCAAGAACTTGATGCATTGATTAAAGGCTCGTGTTCCCTTCAGTGGATCGCAAACCAACATGGAGATTTTGTGTTCGACATCTGCTTCTTCCTCAGAACGCTTAGGACGACCACGCTGCTGACCCAATGATGACCCCATATTAGAAGTGACCTCTTGCTTTACCTCAGCTGACAGTTCAATGAGTTCACGAATAGTTGAGTTATCACTCAATGAACGCAGCTTCTCCTGAAGTGGCAGAGACTGAAGTAAACACAGAACACACATTCAGTAAAAACAGTAAAGCCCCCATGCCCTAAAGGAACACAGGGGAGGCACTCATTTCCCGCTCTTCAGCTCTTGAGCTGGTTGTGTACAAATCTCAAAGTCACGGGCATGGTGCCAGTACATCGCAGGACTTGCTCTTACATCCCAGCTACTGCAGATGCTTGATTATACTGCTTGGTGACAGCAGCAAGTGTGCTCAAACAACCTGCCCAGGGATCATTACGCGGAATCCGCTCAACAAGCGCGGAAGGATTCTGTTCAATTCTAAATGCAGACACTGGACGATCTGATCAAATCAATTCATAACTGAGTTGTAATTGTAATTGAACATTTATATAGCGCCGCTTCAAGAATAAACAACTCAGTGACACTCTCTCCACAAACCGCAATGATGTTAAAATGTCATTAAGATCACAAAGTTTAGCACTTAGCAATCATTGTTCGGAGAACTAGAAAAGTCACTGGTGACAAGTCTGCACACACATACAGAGACCTGCCAACAGATTCCCATCCAGATTAGATTAATGACACAATGTTCAGAGTGTCCCTGGACCAAGCACCGATGAAGATGTAGAATGACATCGACTGACAGCAAAAGCGCTATCGTCCACGGCATCCTGAATAGGAGGTAGAAGACGCAGCATCAGTACATTTGCTCAAGCAAGCAGGCCGATCCTTAGTAGACTGCACTTCGATTGATGGTACAACACCTTTCTGTTAGATGGTCGAAGCAAATCTGATGCCACCTTTTGCCTTCGCCGGCATAGATAGGCCTTATACTTCGTTTGCTGCAACCGTCCATCTCGATTCTGAACCTGACATCCACTTGACTAGAGATGGACTCTTCCAGTGTTGAACGGGCATTAAACACGTGCAGAATAAAACCGTCCAAAAGGTCAAAATCCATATCAAACTCGTGCAAAAATATCCAATACATCAACTTGATCGCAGTTACAGTCTGAACGTGAAAGAACAATCGATAAACTCCACTTTAAGATGAACTTTATGACAAAATGACAAGCAGCGAAAAAAACCGGCAACATCATGGCTGCCAGTCATGAGCAGATCCCAGGGTACAGGGCACTTTTTGGCACAAAGTTCGAACACTCATGAATTTGATAAAATCTGTCAGCGCTTTTGCTGAAAAAGGTCATTCAAATCAATTGGAACTTGGATATAATACACTCTTTGACAGTATTCACACTTAGGCTTAACTTTTTAGCTGTAAATTTCTTAGATCTGTAAATTGCCTCTCATTCCCACTTGAACAACAATCAGACTCAGAATGTTAACATGCTTGGTTGGTTAGTGACTTTCACTTCGCTGCTTGCATGTAAAGATGAGAGAGCTGGGCTACCAGATTAGTGATAATGAAGTGCAAATGATTATATATGCCAAAGGATTGTAAGTTAGTCAGAGAAATCAAAAGTGAATTAATATGTGCGACTCACAAAGCCAGATGTTCCTTTTCCACTGATAAGCTCCTCCAGTCTTGTCCGGACGTTGGATGGTGCCCTTCTTTCCGACAACAGTTGTCTCTCAACTCGTCTTCCGATGTCGCTTCGCAGCCGGAACCTGCGCAGCTCAGGCAAACAGTTTCGATTCACACAGGAACGTGTTGACGGTCTTGGAATAACAATCCCTGTCAGAAAATAAAAACGATTTCATTCTAAATAAGCAAAAAATTACAGAAAACCAGCAGATGACAAAAATAAGTAGCAGTCATGGATATTCTGACAAGCAACTTTCATTATTATAAGAAAATATAAGTTCACTACTGTGAGAAAATTGCACTTCATAGCACCATTACCAACTAAAGTGAATTGCGAGGGACATCATACCAGTACTGAGCAACTACAGACTCAAGAAAAACATGCAACTATGTTACACATTCTGGGTGGCTAAGCATGAAACAGTACAGCCATTTTTTACTGCTCACCTTTAATGCAGGTTCCCACATCCCCATTCAACCCATTCAATGCAAGACTTAAGCAATCCTTCAATTGTAATTGTATTAACAAATTTGTATAGCGCCACTTCAAGAGAAACTCATCAAAGGCATTACTGCACAACTCCTTAGCAGCGTCAACTGATACTTTGCCATTAGATAGTGGCATCATATAAAAATATAAATTTTATGAATTTAGTCTCTTATGAATTGTTTAGAATGGCCGTTATTCTGATCGACTGAGCAGATGACCAACCAAGTTCTCGATCGTTTCGTATCGCTTCGATTTCGTTTGGAGTGTAGAGACAATCCCCAGATTCAGCAACAGCTTGGCTGTCAAAATCTGATACCTGGAAAATGTTCATTAATATTTTTCAATCTGCTCCATATTTGCTCACTATAAAACAGTGCAAAGAAACTTGTCTAGAGTAAACACAGTTACAATCATTTGCATCATTTACCTTCATTGGCAACCTTTACAAGCAAGTTTCCAAATGGCAACTCTTGTTTTATCACAAATGACGCATTATATAACACTTAATACTCCTGTTTGCATTATAATTTGTTCTATTAAACTTCAATACAATAGCTGCTTAAGCTGTAAAACAAATTATTAAGCATCAAAATAAACATTTGATACCATTTTTAACTAATTCTATAGGGTAAAACCTAAGACTGTTGAGCCAAAGGCTGGAAAAACCAGGTATGAGCAACTGTGTATGAACTTGACTTAGCTTGTAGAAACTGAAGCAGTGGGACTGAACAGAATAAAATAACTATCACTATTAAAGTATGTATAATATCAAGTCCCAATAAGGGAACAGATTTATTGTGGCCCTCAATTTTGTTTACACGTCTTTATCAATTGGTGTTCTAAACGTGTCTCTCTTTTAGTTCATATTTCTAAATTCAAAAGAAAACAGTACACAGAGCTTGAAGTTCACCTGTTCCGCTGTTCTTTTGGAATGTCCATCGTCGCCTCGTGCCTCCCCATCGTCACAAACGCCTTCAACATATTTGAGCGCTGACAAAATCGCTTTGTGCTTAGCATCAGTCTTAACTCTATCGAGCACCTTCTCCAGCTGTTTCCTCTTCAGAAACTTCTTATCTGTCAGCCTCTTCCATCGTTTGCTTGGTCTCCATCCACCTGCTTTTGACTGACGTTTCACCTTTAAAAACCAAGTATTTTCTAACAACTGCAGACCAGGTGTTAACAACAAAGAAAGTTGGAATTTTACAAGAAGTATCTAATCTAACAGAGAACACTTCTACTGTACTTGTATCCTTATAGAAGAGACATCAGCTGATGGTCACATCTGAAAGTGAAACTAAACATCATCAAGCTTACATACTTATTTTATCTGTTTATTTCAACCACATGCATAAAGTCAGTGTGTCTGACACACAGGTATGGTGTCTACAGTCTGTGCCATGTTTGACTGATGTTATATTTGATCAATTGGATTGTCTCTTATCTTACATCAATGGATATTTAGCGCATTCACATAGAGAACTTTAGGAATGCTCTGATTCCCACAGAATAAAAAATCCTTGGCATGCAAGAAAACACAAAATATGATTCAAAATCAAAAACACAGAAGAATGTTAAATGCAGATGAGCACAGATTTAAATGAAACCTACTAGCCTACACATAATAATATTTATAAAGGAATGCCAGGGAATATTAAATAAACGAATGCCTGAGAATGAAGCACAGAACTCGTTTCCTTCATTTGATTCCTGATGACCTACTGACCCTTTCCTTCGTTTTGTTTTCTTGGTACCAGTGCATCAGCCGGCGATAGCGCTGGAGGCACATGTTGTCTGTTCGTCCGGGTAGATATTCCTTGGCAATCTTCTGCCAGTGACCTGTTCAGAAAGCAAAATGCAGCACTCTGTCTATGACAACTCACCAACCTTTGCCATCAGACAACACTATTCAGAAGTTGATTGCGCAGGCTAAGAAAAGAAGAATGGATCTACATGAATATCAGTGGATGGATGGACAAACTGATGGATAGGTAGATAGATGGAAGAAGAGATGGGCAGACAGCTGAATTAATTGGTACACCGGTAAACAGATGGACTGGTACTTGGATGGAAGATTGGGAAGTTTCTGGATGAATTTCAACATCATTAGCTTTCTTACAGCAAAACAGTAGAATAAGCACTCTGGTGAATGAAAACTGTTACACATCTGTGCCAGCATGTCTTGCTAGCATTGGGATATATTAGCCTTGCTGTAGAGAGTCAAGCGGTACAGCAAAAACATCAAGCAGGTTGAATTTTGAACAATGTTCCAACAAAAAAACTTGACATGAACTGAGAAACTCATACAGAAATTAGTGTGGGATCTCATCGGTTAAAGTAATATCCAAAACCTTCTACTTATTCTCACCACTTGTTTCGCAAACAAGTAGTACAGTAATATTTAACAAGCAAATTTGTAAATAGTGCTTTCATAAGAAAAACAACACCATACCAGCACCAAGTTCTTGCACAATTAGCCACAGCGTTCTGTCTTCCTCATATCTCCATTCACCAAAATGAATATTGTGATCCAGAGTGTTTTTCCACCTGAAACCACAAAGATTAAACATCACAAAAATCACATAATCTCACTAGTGTACAGGACTGCCAAAATAATGGACACCACAAAAAATAAAATAAACATTTCAGTTTTACATTTAGCAAAGTAGTTGCTGTGATATTGAAGTAATAAAAATTATTTCCGTAAAATGTTTTCCACTATATAGTTCCCGATTTCTTCTGTAAATGAAATTTAGGTAGGTTAAAATTATTTCTGTAAAATGTTTTCCATTAACAGAAGTTCCCGAATTATTCTGTAAATGAAATTTAGGTAGGTTAGCAACCCTGTTCATATAACATCATATCAATTACCATACCATATGCAATTCACATATCAGATGAGATCCAAATATTACACATCATTGTACATTCATGTATCATATCAGATGATATAACAGATTAATATGGCACCCAATAATAACAAGTCAGAATGCAAAGTCTGACAAGAAAAGAAATGAAACATGTGGCAACAGTGCTCAATTTTTGTCTTCACAAAACTCACCTTTCACGACACTGTGCTGCCGTGCGGCCAGGAACAAATTCCTTGATCTTCCACCATTTATTCACTCCAAACAGCTTGGCAGCTTCCATCAGTTTCTAAGAAATTTAGAACAAAATGGTACAAGCAAAAGAACTGGTGATGATTTAGGAACAGCAAACAATCCTGCATAAAAAGAAATACATATAAAACAACCGGCGCTGAAATCGGGACCGCCTCACTGATGGTAACCAACCACATCACACCAGTTGCCATTCTGTTAGAAAATACTAAAACTCACAGAATCAAGCAATAATCCTTAAAAAACCTATAGGCCAGAAGACTTTGGCAGAAGATGGTTTTGACAGGCATAGGCCCGACTGGCTGGATGGAATAGAATGCCTCTGAGAGGTTCTTAATGGCCATACATGCAGACACATGACACAAAACCATACCTAATATCCAGCAAACTGATCAAAGCCATTAACTTACTTTGTCTTCTTCGACTGTCCACTTTCCTTTTTTGAAGCTCTTTGGATGCAGTTGTTCCCATCTCCTGGCACACTGCTCTCGGCTACGTCCCTCCACATAATATGCCACTGTCATAGGAACACATAAAAACAGACTTATATCCCCAGGACTATCATTGCTGTCATCACCACCATCATTATAATACTTCTGTCATCATCCCTACTAGAATTACCGGCCACTGCCACCACAACTAATTGATCCCATCTTCAATATACAATACCAGACTTTGTTTCACAGAATGCATTACCACAGCCACCATCCTTACCTCAACCCGAACACCATCTTTTGCATCCAAATCCACAGTGCCAACGCCAGCACAAAATCCCTGCCATCATCACCTTCAGCAGGAACGAAGCAAATACGCATGTAAATCCGAAGCTACCAAACTTTGAGAACTTGCCCTGACCTAGTAAGGTATTGTCGCTTGACCCAACCTCTATACATAGTAAGCACACATCCTAGACTTCAAACGGCTGATATGGGATGCTTCTGAGTAGATGTCTTAAAGGATCATTAAATGAAAGCTCTGCCCTTACACTAAATTACCAGATACATCATGAAGAGATGCATCATTAGCAATGCATTCAACCTCACAGAAGGTTCAATTTCTGTCTTAGTACTCCACTGAAAATCATCCCTTAGAACAACGGAAATAGATCACTTACCGGTTGACCAAGGAATAGAATCACCAGACTTGTAATTATTAATTACTTCCTTCAGAAACTCATCTTCGTCTGGAGTCCATTTTCTGGAAAAAAGTTCAATACATCTGTAGCTAAACTTCTACAATCAGTAAAACAGCTGATCGTGATCCGTTCATACAGGATGCAAAAACCATTTCTTCACACCGACTCAGCTTATTATATGATGCTACAAGCTAACAGTGCCATCAGCAGATAATGAATTCATCATATCCTGACCATGTCTGGTATTTCTCACTGCTTTGCCCGAAAACCAATGACTATCTTCAGGGTATGGAACTTCATGGATGTCACTGACAAAATCCCTACAAGTTAGTGTTGAATTTGGCAGTTGCTTATTAAAGAAATATTGGACAACTCTCAACACTGAGAAAACTAAATCGTACCACAGTCCAATTAAATAACCACCTAATCAAAATTCTTAAAGCAGATGAATGAGTGATGCTTCAAGTCATAAATTATCAAGGAATCTGTATTCACTTAAAATGCAAATACACATAACTGACATCACTGTATCAATTAAAAGACAAAGCATCATTCATACAAAACAGCCCTAGCATACAGTGAAAGCCACCAACACAATCCATGGCTCAGCGATAAATCACAAAATACCATACGCACAACAGCACACCTTCCTCATTCAGAAAAACATTTCAAAACAATAAAGAAGATGGCAAACGTCAAGGAGAACAGCTTTGGTCACATACCCCGTCTGAAGACATGGGTTTAACTTGGTCTGGTATCTCTGCAGACACATGAATGCACTGCGATTAGTCTGTTTGAACAAAACAACAATCCTTATAAAATGTCATCACATAGTATGTTATCTGCAGACTAATCAAATCACTTGACTACTTGTCAAATATTTGCACACATTCTCTTGTAGTAATGTCACCTTGGCATCATCTTAGACAAAGATTGCCCTCTCCCCATCATACTGGAACCCTACTCCCTCAAAAGCCATTAAGATGGTCTGCCAATATGGTAGTTAAAACAGGTCATCACTGTCAATTTATGACTGCAAAGGTTTACGGATGCCACAGTCAGGGACAACAAAAAAAGAGATGGGGAGACATGATTCAGCAAGACCTAAAGCTACTCAGACTGAAGAAAGAAGATACTGTAGACAGAAACAATTGGAAAAGAACGATTCGTGTTACTGACCCCTCCCCTAGGAAGGATTAATTCCAGCCAGGAGGAGAAGAATCACTAACAACTTATGCCTGCAGCTTAGGTAAAACATAGCTCTTCTGTGAAGTTTAATTGGTTAATTTATATATATATGCCCTGCATTTGACACGCAGTCAGCCTTAGATAACGAGGGCAGCAGCAGAACCATCCGTCAGGGGTAATTCAACACTGAAGCCATCATATCAGCCATCAAAAGTCATCTGTGTTGTCATCCTCACCCACTGCATGTTAGTCTGAGAAGACCTTTATGTGGAAAGTTTAAAAATCATAACACCACTAATTTCACTGGAGTCTGCTAAGACATCATGTAATGAATAGGAATTCTGTAAATTTTAGCAAAGAAAGCAGCTGTCAAAAAGCAAGAATCTTCTTACCCCAAGGCATTTAGCTATTTCCACCCAGTGAACACCTTCAAACCTGGAAACAAGTTCTATCAGTTTTGCATCTTCTGTGGACGTCCATTTTAAAACAGTGATGCTTGGATGAGCTGCATTCAGCCAAAACAATTTACACGCTTCTGGAGTACGCTGTCCTTCAAACTGAAATGAAAACATGTGACAAAAAACATACATACAGAAACTCAGAGATGACAAGAAACATTACTTGTCACATGTAGACAGAGATGTGAAGTGTTGTGGTTAGCATGCTGGACAGCCCCGAATCACAGATTAAGGGTTTGTTTCCCTGCCAAGAAAGATCTAAGAAAATTACTGCATAACACTTTGTGGTGAAAGCAAGCAATCATAGGTCATTCCCGTGCAGATCTCATTTATTGGATAAGCCTCTGAAAACACATTATTTGCTTTTATATTTGGCTCACACAATCTTTGAAAACTTTGCTTTTAAGCCATCTTTCAAAGACTGTTAGACTGACATCACTTCTATGTACAACCTCTTGATATCTCTAATCTTTATTACAGAACTGGGATAAAGAGCATGAGAAGACATGTGCCTGAAAATAATGTCTTAGAAAATTTTCCTGGACAGTGTTAACAGAAACGCAACTGAAAGACTTCTGCATGCTGTTTGTAAATATCTGTTACAGAAATAACTTAAAAACTCACATCAACATTTGCAATTTTCATCCAGTCAATCGATTCCAGGTCTTTCAAGTCACCATACATCACGCTGACATCAGTCGACATCCTGCCAGATTAAAATTAATTAAGTACTTGGTTAATTTATTCGTTATACACATACACTATAGTCAAGTAATTCAGTCAGTCATTCAGTCAGTTCTTCATGTGGGGGGTCAGTCATTTGGTTTTTCAGTTGTTTGGTTATATGGTCATTCAAAGCTATAGAGCCAAGCACTATTCTGGTTCAAGATATACCATCTTGGATAAACGTGTCCAATGATCGAGTCCAATATTTTGGGTCTCAAAGATCAGGACAGAACAGAGATATTAATGCAGCCAGAAACAAATAGATGATCTGATATTTTATAATAATCTCAGGGAAAAAGATTCTAATTTTCATTCTGCTTTAGAACATGACCTCACTATAACACAAATTCCTTATAACATGGTACAGGGAGATAGATTCTGGACACAAGTGAGAATATTCTGTACCTGATGGCCTTCATCTTGTTATCGATGTCTTCAAGCTTCTCCTGAATTTGCTTTTCCTCCTCACTGTCTGGTGTAACCTTCTTCAGTCGATCAAGTTCAAACTCTTTCCTTGAATTGAGATGAAAAAGTAAACATAATTCTTATGGTACAAATTGTAAGATGTGAAATGTTTAAGCAATTCAAGTAATAAATTCATTTGGACAGCAATCTCATCAAAAACCTACAATAAAGCCATTCTGAGAAAAATAGTTGAAGTCCAGAGCTGATCATACAAATCATTTACATAAACAAACTGGCTTTCAACCAGACTAGACAAAACAGCTGAGCAGATTAAGTTATACATTAAATTAATCCAACTTTTTATTAACAGGAAAGCATGTACTGAATTATTTTTCCATAGATAACAAAGTTGCGAATCTGTGGTTTAATGAACTAAAACTGCACCTTTGGCAGGCAAATGGCTAACGGTTCACACACTCTAACATTATGTGCAAATACGGCTTATATGCACAGCCATATCTCAAATTCTATCATATTCTATCTTATGATCTTGACCACATGACCAACTACACCACATCACAGCCCCAAATCAATACAGCCAATTACCTAAAGCCACTGCTGGTAAGGTGACGAATGCCTCATCCCTGAACACATTCAAGTCATGGCTCAAGACATATTTTTTTAATATATCTTATGACTGTTGTTGATTTTCCCATCATCCCATCTGGACTTAACTTACCTCAATCGGGCATAGCCTACTATGAACCAAAAAACAAGAGAAACTATAAAAAACTATAAAACACCAGCCACGTAATGTACACAATTGCTGTGGATTAATTGTACATGTAAACATCACCTGCCTGTTCATGAATGGACGCAGTGCTTTCTGCAGTCGATCTGCTTGAACTGCTGCTCTCAATTTGTTTCGTTCACTGGTGGTCCCTAAAATCCACCATATTTCATTAAAACACTACTCTGTCTTTTACTTTTCTCTGCCCACTAAAAATGATACACATACTAACCTGTCTTGTAAGCAATTACATATCTCCAACAGAAATCCTAATCAATGTAATAGAGGTGTGACAAAAATTTCATAATACAAATGTGAATAAGTACATTGGTAATATGAGTTATTTAAAGCCAACTTATTATCAACCATGCAGTTGAAAGAAGGCAAGAGAACACAGAGATGATAAAATTCCATCTGTCACTCCTTTTTTAAGCTCAGAAGAGCATTGTTACCTCACAGGTAAGCAGTGCCACATCGTGACAAACTGTACCTTTAAACTTAGAGAAGGTTGCTTAAGCTAATGTAATGTTTCTAATTGGTTTCTTCAACAGAACAAAAATCAGCTGCATTTCTTCCAGTAATCAGCCCATGGAGCAACAGCTTCCATCACTCTACACTAAGAATCAACTGAACATGTTATGAAACAAGTGTTAAGAAAAAGACATGCTACTCCAAAGGATTATGATTCTGATTACGATTTTACCTGAAGCCACCATCAGCTGATGCTTTTGGCATTACGATAATGCCCCTATACAAGTCATTAGATTAGATAATTTAGCTAAATGTTTAATTAAATACTCAGTAAAGTCAGTCTGCTTCAAAGAACAGAATTGCTAAGATAAAGATGAGCTCACATGTTTTGGGAGGTCGAATAAAAGGATCCAACTCAAGTGAATTTCTCTTAATCACGGTATCTTCATTTTGTGGTGGAAACTAAAACATATGATCATAACCAATTAAATTACTTAATTTAAATGCCAGAAACAAATGCTAGGCTGCAACTCAGCACTTACATTGTGCCATGATGATAAATAGTAAATCAGTGCAGCAAAACAAGACAAACTTAACCCTTTGAACCCGACAAGTTGGAAAACCGGCTAGTAAATTAGGCATATATATCCGAAATGACGAAAAACCGGCCTGACCATCTACCATCATTTCCCAACGTGCCGTTAAGCCAGCCTTTACGTAATTAGAGCTCACACGGCACACCCTTCTACTGGATGATGGATTTTTGA
Source organism: Norana najaformis (assembly GCA_964023275.1). Taxonomy (NCBI): domain Eukaryota; kingdom Metazoa; phylum Annelida; class Clitellata; order Crassiclitellata; family Hormogastridae; genus Norana; species Norana najaformis. Next base: position 19,962,525 of record OZ029913.1, on the reverse strand, counting down.
TACCTAGTTATAGAAATCATGGATTTTTCCGACATAGATAATTATATACAAGGTGGCCAAGCGAAGCGATCCCGAGGCCAAGGAAAAGGAATTACCCTAAAGCTGTAAAACTGTGTATTGGTACAAAGCCTGCAAAGTTTTCCTGTGCATTGGCACTGGTAGCAATAAGCGTTTTGAGAATTATCATTCGAAAGTTGAATTCTGGCGATAGCCTAATTCGCCGAACTGTACAGCAACGAGCTGTTGTACAAGGAAAGTTATGTTGCGAGAAACTGTGCGTAAGTAATACATAAATAAACTCACTATTTTGTATTCATGGTCATGAATTATGTGTTTTGACGTATTTGGGGGTCAATTTATAAGATTTTATAACTTTTCAAAGTAGAAATGCAAAAAATAATTTTGGGTCCAAAATTCCCCAGGAGCCTCGGGTATATGAGCCGAATGGCTGGGGAGCGTCGGGTTCAAAGGATTAATGACAACAGCACAGAATTTGCACCTTGTATAATCAAAGAAACTATGGAGTAACTTAAAGTGACATTGCATTCCATGTTTGCAGACATAGCGATGAATACCCATAAAACTGAAGTTAACAAATGAGCAACCAGTTAAACTCAAAAGGTCAGGTCAGTAGTACAGAATAATTGGTATCAGTTTACATAATAATCTAAATCATATGAAATCGCATACAGCATTGTGCTAGAGTTTCTAGTGCTTTCCCAAGAAGTAGTACTGAAGTCCCTTACATACCACAGTCAAAAAGGGACAAATCAAAGCACTAGAAATGAGGACAGCAAAATCACAGGACTTGCAATTTCCTTGCAAGAAGTTACTCCTAACTTGCACCCTTACCAATCTATGCTGCATGGTGACAAAGGCGATCATGCATAAGAAATGGAAAAAGGTCATTGCAAGCAGTTTTAACAGCTGCTTCACCTACAACTGCTAGATCACAAATGTTGGAGAAATGTTGTACTGTCTGGCCTACAGTGTCATGTGAAACAACAACTGTATAAGCATTGCATGATATCAATAACAAAACTCAGTGAACCGGCTCACCGAACCATCGGCAGTTTTAAAATATGGCTTCGAGTAAACAGTCAGAGTCTTTCGTTTGGCATTCAGTGCCATTTTCTCTGATGACTTTTCCTGCATTTCTAATCTGACTTCTCTCTAAAAAAGCAGAAAATTAACTGAAACAAACATTTTAAAAAACACAAAAACACCTAATTTTTTCCAACAAATGTCACAACTTTATTTTTTTTAAATATTAAAGTAAGACTTTACGACGGTTTTGCATTAAGTCTTATATCCCTAAACTAACTCAAGCCAACTATTATGATTGCTTCCACAGCATGAATTTCATGTTATTCTCTAAGTAAAGGTCTTAACTCTGAACCAGTCTATCTAAATTGCTTATAAAGCATTTAAGTGATCTTGCATATAATGTAATACATGCCTTTCAAAACATGCTAAAGCTAAATTTTAATAATTATGCATCCTGGCAGGTTAAGAAATTATTTGTATCTTGCATTAATACAGAGTCAGGTAAACTAAGAATTTCAATCACATAGCTCTATAAAAGTGAAAAGAGATGGATAAGTGGCTTACCTGACATTGTCTGTTATGCTCTAAGACAATCTGAATCCTGGTAAGGTTTTTCTTAATCCAATCCTGATACTCTCTGTTCAGTGCAAGACAGACTTCAGGACTGTTTGTCAGTTCAACTGATCCAAGGCTTCCTAGTGACTGTTGAAACAAGAGCCATAACAAAACTGATTAATTACGGCGCAAGAAACAACACAGACATACTGCTATACATTAGCTTAGACAATCATGAAATATGTTTCTCGATATGTTTCGAAAACAGGGTACTCATTGAAAACTGAAACAGAAAGACATTTAAACCAACTAGATGTGAGCTTATGAATAATAATTATTTGCAGAATTCAAACTAGATGACCATCTTGAGGAAAATCAAATGATTCTGTTACAAATGGCATCTAAGCCAAAGCTGAGGTTTCTAAGTGGAGATCTGGGAAGCCAAGATGAAACTGCAGATCCGTAATCAATGCTTAAAAGCAGGATAAAACCGGATATGAGAGTAAATCTGCAAATCCATTTTAATTTAGCAGCTATTTACAGTCAAGACTTACATCCTGTGATATGCCTTGAATAGCTTCTTCAGGAAAAAATCTTTCAACACCCACTCTTTCACCAAGCTGTCCATCTGTGAAATAACAGATTAACTACTTTTTACAATTTCTCATTTATCAGATATGATTCTTGAAATAAATTTTAACTTTGCATCTTTATACAAATAATGCATTAATCATTCAAGCCAATATAAGCCCTGGCACAGTCAAAAATGGGAGGAAGAGACACTAAGACACTGGCAAACTTCACACATCACAGACAAGTGACCTTGACCCTGGCTCATCAAAAAGTTCGCTGAAGCACTGGCTCCTTTCCTCACATTTATTTGAATGATGTGCAAATATTATAATGCCTCACTGTAGGTTAAGTCTGAATCTGCATCTTTAGAATGGGCCACTGTAGAAAATGTAGTCAGTGAAAATTATCAGTTCTCAATTATAGTAACTGCCAATATTACTAGTAATTTTCAAATTCTACTGGTGAGACAGATAGTTTATCGAGGATAATCACACTGAAACAGTTATACTAGCCTCAAGAAAAGATCTGAATGACAACAAAGACTAAACAGTGCAAACAAATTCAACAAATTCATTCTTACTTATGACCAGAATAAAGCAATCAGAAGGCTTTGACACATTATAAAAGGTCTGAGAAGTAATTTTAAGTATAACAGTTCACCAGAATGCACTGTCCTATAAATGATATGCAATTTACACGCAATATGAGAAACAGCGAAATTCTAGCATGTTTTAGTAGCAGCAACTGCAATGGAATGGCAGACTTTCATAAGTCTTCAAAGGCCTTACCAAGGTTCTAAACTTTTTTCAGTAGATGTTTACCAAGTGTAATAAACACCAAATTGTTACACATCATAAAAGATGAACTACACAAACAATCGCAATTGCTAATTTCGAGGTTGCTGGTCTTGATACTGCGACGTGGGGCAATATCTCGATCCCAAGACCTGAAGCAACTCTTGGTTTCCGCTGGGCTGTTTCTTTAAGCTTGGACAAGTTTAGACGTGACGGCTTCCCAGTTTTGCTTCGTATTACAGTGAAAAAAATTGTAACTGGCTCGGCCAAGTTGATAATACAATTTAAAAAATTAATACATACCATCATTTACATCTTGGCTGTTTTGGTCCTCGGTGATGTGCAGGGCATCATCGTCACTATCAGAATACTTATCCCAAGTTCGATTGAGACTTGTATCTTTAACGGCTAATTTCAACCGTTCAATATCTTGGCTTAATTTCTCTCTATCCGTCTGCTGACTAGTAGGTCGAGTTTCGTTCATATTTGGTATTTGCGAAAATTCCATCGATTAATTGTAATCCACTATTTATCGCTCATTTGAAAGCCATTGGCCCCTGGGCTTGTTCTACAACTATTCAGAGCATAGTTGGAGTTCACTCGGTTTCGTTATCGCCACCTCAAGATTTCTACGGCACCTAACAAAAGCTTAAGTCGCGGGAACCAGCTTATGCACATTCTTAACAGAATCTTTTGACTAAATGTACAGCCAGGTAACTGTTTTAGTTAATATAGATATCTTAGAACCAACCGGAATATAAACCGAAAACATGTGTAATGAAAAGGCGAAAGAAATTGGAATACTCCAAATCATTAATTTGAAGGTCGAAACAGCTCCAGAAGATTTAAATATTGACTTGAGCTCAGTGTTTGCGTGCGGAAGAACTGGATAATATTTATAAAAGCCCAGCATTGAATATTTATCAACGGAGTAATGAGTATAGACGGTCAAGTATATTGTTTACTATAAAGGAACTGTGAAGCAAGTGAAAATGGTAAAAAAACAATTTTCTTCTATCATACAGAAGACAACATAGTTGTGTGAATTAAGCGAAAGTCTGGTTCCGATCATGTGGGGCAGTTTTGTGCTACAGGACATAAGCCACGTTCTTAGGGGCTAATTTCGTGGTCTGTGCTAACCAAAGAGGTTCATGCTACTAAGGTAGTAGCCTACTGCCACAATTTCTCTGCGCCACAAATTAAGATAAATTTCTTGATAACTCAGTGGTCTGCCACAATTTCTCTGTGCCACAAATTAAGATAGATTTCTTGATAACTCAGTGGTCTGCCACAATTTCTCTGTGCCACAAATTAAGATAGATTCGGACGTATTCGCGTACCCTTCTGAAGCCTTGCGGACTAATGGACCATCTTAATCTATGATTTTGCCTAATTGTTTTATCATGTCAATCAGAAGTTCGCTTCGGGGTCGAAACCTATTCCCAGCTTACTTGGCACCACTGCTGACTCGAAGACTTTCTCTCGCCACCTTGAAACTGAAGGTGCTGTCATCTAATCTACTGTAACGACCACCTGGGTTTATGCATCCATGCTACCGACATCTCGACAACGTGCCGAATTCCTCGCAACAAAAACGACAATCATCGACCTATGGTTATTCGGTTTGCTACGCGATGGGTAAGAGACGAGGTATATCGAGCCAAGAGGACAAAACGATCCACCAAACAGCCACCGGATAATTATGTTTACATCAAAGAACGTCTGACCTCGCACAATGCTGACATTTTCCATACAGGACCATACTTAAGGCCAAGGGGATCGCGAGAGCGTGGACTGCAGGTCACATCATCTACATTCGACGACCTGATTCTCCCGGAGAAAACCCTCAGAGTATTTCTTCACCAAAAGAACTGAATCAGGCATGAGATTCCTGTTGTATGACTTCTTGCAGAGACCTACTATACATGCCTTCCAACACTGACCTCACTTTGTTCTCTGGTTCTGCAGATCATGTTACATGTTACAATGCTTGATAGGTGGGATCTCATCACCCACAACTCCTTCTAAGCTGATTAACACTAAATGTCACACTTATGTATAATATGCAAACACCAAATTAAAAAACTTATGAAGAATGTGTAACCTGCTTATTATGTAATAACTTGGCACATTCCCAGTGCTTTAAATTGTATCAAGATAACTTGTCATTAGTTAGGCCTAAACTTACTAGTGCTTGTTCATCAAAATCAGATAAATTTGCACTCATTTTCAAAAACGCATTGGTATAGTTAGATGTATTTAATTGTTTAACGTGTACTGTAGTAGGCCTACATGGTCTAATTTAATTGTAAAGTTCGAGTAGGCCTATTATACTGACAAAAATCTCGGCCATATATTTCGGTCTATCTGTCTCTTCCAATTTCTTTCAATCAAACTGCTTGCAGCAACTTCAAGTCGAGTCAAATATAAGGCCCATATTTGAAGTCATGAGAGCATTCACCAGAATTTTTATCGAACTGATGAGTCAGTATAACTCAAATAGGGGAATCTAAACAATAATGGTCCATCATTATTTTGCTTCAAGTGAACATTACTTCATACCTTTATCGAGCGTTTAAGTGATTTTAGCCTAATATGGCTGGGTTTAACGCATACTGAGATCGAGGCTAAGTAAAACGACTGCTGTCTTCTAGGAAGTGAACCTGACTCGAACTCTGCCTCGCCTACTTTGTCTGCAGCAATATATATCTTTCCTTGAACTTAGTTTCAAGAAGGCAAAGTAGGGTAATCGCTTATAATTACCAGCCTACAAGTCCCTTTCAGTAACTGTCTGCTCATTGGCCTCTATGGATGTCATGTCGAGTCAATGCGTAACTTATCCTGCCTGCAACTTGGAACAGAGCCCCTTTAATTCGGTGCCGTCGTAAAGGTATCTAAGGCGTCGAAGAATATAAGACCTAAGGTAAAAGACTTGGAAAAGAATTATTATTATTATTATTATTATTATTATTATTATTATTATTATTATTATTATTATTATTATTATTATTATTATTATTATTATTTTGCTGTTATTACGCGCGCAAGGTCAGTAGGGTAAATCTGAATCTGAGGCGCGAGTGAAGAACTTGCTCAATGTCCCTACACATTAACCGTACTATCCGCGTTACAAGCGGAGCGCTCTATAGGCCTACAGTCGGCTATCGCAGAGGTTTTCAAACTTTTTGGACCAAGGACCCTTATTTTTTCTAGGCATATCTCGCGGACCCAAGTATTTAAAAAGTAAAATTTATCACTTAAAATTTAATCAAAAGGTGTGATCGAGTACCCAATCGGACCCGTGTGGATCATACAGTTACCCAGGCCATTAATGCTAAAACCATGCAGTGTTAATGATTATTTTCAGAACGCTCTCGCGGACCCCCGCCATACCCTTTGCGGACCCCTTTTGGTCCGCGGACCACAGTTTGAAAACCTCTGGGCCATCGTACCTCACTAGTCGGCTGCTGAAGACTTGCTGGTTAAACTGGCCAACAGAAATTCTCTGAAATAGGGCAGTGTTTTATGTCCTTGGGAGGCTAATTGTTTCCTGTTGCTAAAGTGATGACGTCATTGCCTGATCTATTTGTGGTTACGTCGCTGCGGTGCCCAGAAACGACTGCAGCTCCGTTTCGAATTGCAGCAGACGGGAGGGGACTGAGCCGATCAACAACGGAGGTCGAAAGCCGTGATTAAGTTTGTTGGTCGGTTTGAACTCTTTTCATACGTCGCCAAATCTGTTTCAATTCTCGCCGATCGAGTGCCAGCTGACGGCAGGTGGCGTCAGGGAAGTTGCTTGCTCCGCGCTGCGTCACTTAATTAAAGCCACGGCTCCCGTTATCTTATTCTGCCTATCACAGCCGACAAGCCATTCGTCATTGAAAGAAAGTTGAATATGCCCTGATGTATATATATACACATCACACACACACACAAGCACATATGCACGCACGCACACACGTATACATAGACTTCACCTAGGAAATGCACATGCAGAAACTACATACATAGATTACTTACCTGTATTACATACACGAAATCTAGTTATTATGCGTGTTTACATATATAAGCAGCTATGAAGGGGTATGTATGTAGGCCAATTCGTACATATATACGCGCAATTACATAGATATATGCATAGACTGTATGCATACACAGACATTGCAAATACATTACATAGGCCTACACGCATGCACGCATATACATACATATACATACCTACGTACGTGCGTCTACACGTGCATACAACATACATACATTTGAAAGGTACTCTGCTCCTAATATTCGCAACTCTGTGACCGAGACTATCCTTCGCTTTAAGCTGAAAACTTCGAACCTGTTTTTTGGTTCTTAATGTTTCCTATTATCCGGCTTCTGTGTGCGCTTCTGAACTTTGTAACAAGGATATCATCAAATTTAAGTTGTATTTTAATGCACTGTACATTTGCAAGGTACTAACAGGCGCTATATGTGTATTGATAGCACAGTTACCTACCACACTAAGTACCTACCTACTCACCTACCTAAATACATACATACATGTATAGATACAAACAAACATACATATATGCATACATATATAGTAATAGGCTACATTCACGCATATATAGGCCTCCATAATGTTTACATGTACCTGTAAAATACTATAATTACATAGATAATTATATATATTTTTAAATTACTGAAATATACTATTTTATAAAAAAAAATGGGACGCGGTGGTGTAGTGGTATGTTCTGTGCCTCATAACCGGAGGGTCGGGGGTTCGAATCTCCCTAAAGCCACTGCGTAGCGACCTTGGACAAGTTGGTCACCCACAATTGTCTGTGAGGAAGGCAACGGGAAACCACCTCACTCGTCTCATCCCCGGGTGGCATAAAGCCAACGGACCTGCCATCGGGCAGAGAACTCTTCATCATCATAGAAAGCATAACGCCGTTCGCAGTGCCTTGTCCACTGATCGTTGTTCAGTTTAGTCTTGTTTACGACTTTCAGAGCTGCAGCGAATCGAATCGAATCATTAATTCGCCGAATCAAATCGAATTGTGTTTCGACTTCGAACGAACGAACCGAGCACCCGGGAGCACCCGGCATTTACTCACAGGCAGCCAATGCAGTTTGCTACACGCAAAGGCCTGTCTTATTGTGGTCTGTAGGAATGTATGCCATACTGTTGTTGGACCTACAGGACTGTAGCGTAGACCGCAAATGTAGGCCTACATTTCCTTTCACATGGAATATTTGCAAGTTGCTGATGGGTCGCACAATAATATTAGTTTCATTAGTTATATTTCGAGTGCTCGATAGTCTTGTGGTTAGCGTGCTGGACTGTCAACTCAGAGATCAGGGTTCGTGTCTTCGCCAGAGCAGAAAGATGTCTTGCAGAAAGATGTCTTGAAGTACCTGCTCCACTTGCGCCGCCTAGCGAATTGAGCCATAAACTGAGTAGACTGGTCGTACGCTGTCGGAAGGAAGATCAGACGGCGAGAGTGTGTGTATGTGTGGGGGGGGGGGGGTGGGTGGGGGGGGGGGGGTGGGTGGGTGGGTTGTAGTGCGCGTGTGTGTGTGTGTGAGGACCCGCCCTCATAAGCGAGGCTAAGTTCGTGAAGTTACTAGCATTTCAAGTCCATAGTTGGTTTCGGAGTAGCTCAATGAACTGCTCTTCTCATTCTACTTAAAGTGGCTAATTATTTGTTGTTAGTTAGTGATCTAGACACTTAATACAGCGCCAGTTAAGTGCCTGATAAAACCAAGTTTACATAGCCGTAGTATGTAATGGGCGAAAGTATCCCCATGGGAGGGAGAGGGGCGATGGTCTACCTCCGCCAAGACCCTTGATCTGCACCCAACAGCCCGCATGACGAAATAGCAAGCATTAGTCAGAAGCTTACAGCGCGTGAATGATTGATCTCGTGTCCGCTTTATGAATATCTGGCGACTTCGGTCCATGATAATTTAACATAATAGAACAGAATTAGCTACAATTTCGTCATAGGGTCGGACTCATGCATACTGAGGAGCTTATATAGCTGTGTTTTTAAATGCAGCGCAGATGTTCGTTTTAACGTATAATGCAGAATGGAAATTCTATTATTTTCTTTAAAAAATTCCAATCGTATGCGCATTGGAGAGAGGCAGACAGACAGACAGAATCACAGGGACAGAGAGAGCTTCATTTCTCATATGTAAGCACAAACGTCGGGTTACACCACAACGACCGCTTCTACTTACATATAGGCCTTCGTGTATACATATAATGCATGTGTATATTTATGTGTATGTAAATATATCTGCTGTTTTCGATGGGGGCGACTCTCTTGGACGAGAGATGGATGCGTTCAAACTGAAAACAATTTTTCAACGTGACAGGCCACGGTTTGTGTCGTTTGTCGCGTTGCAATGTATTATCGCAGCATGTGACGGGAAATTAATGGGACTGCGCGCTAGCCGCCCCGAGTCCCTGAGTACGCAGACCGAATCGGAAACCAGCTCCGGCCGGGACAGCGAGAGGCCGCCCTCCCTTCAGCTTACGATATACACAGACTGCTTGTAATTAATGGTGTATGTGTGCGTGCGGTGGCGGTGGCGGTGGTGGTGGTGGCGGTGGTGGTCGGCTGTTTCCTATACTGCGAGGAGGTTCGAGGCCTCATCGTCGCTGCATCCTGAAACAGAGACAGACAGACATCTAGACAGAGAGAGACAGAGACAGACAGACAGAGACAGACAGAAACAGGTAGACATAGAGAGAGACAGAGACAGAGATAGAGAGAGGCATAGAGGGACATAGAGAGGCAGAGAGACAGAAAAAGAGGGCCCAATATTTCGTTAGTCTGTAGTTCAACTGGTGTGCGCGAGTTACAAAATATCGCTCTGTCGACCATGTATCGTTGTTTTGGCCAAACACCAGCTGCATAATGAAATGGAACTGCTCTGCATCCACTTGCAAATGATCGTGCACTCCTAAGTGCAATTAGACTAAACTGCTATATTCAGGCAGGGATACGTGTAATTATATGCACTCCTTGTAATTACCTGTAAAATTAGGCAGCTCGGCGTAATTATGCACTTCTGTGTAATTATATTGTATTTATTGTAATTGTAATAATTTATATAGCGTAGTAAGTTGCGAGCTATTTCTAAGGTGCTTTACATCCCAGCTACGTGTAATTACGAACTCCAATAAGCTGACAGGAAACTGAAAAGTAATACCTATAGCATAATTCTATGAAATCTTGTGTAATGATGTATTGCGCAGGCATCTATGCTACCATGCTTTTCTAGACATTGGCATCTTCCTCGTAGGCATTGGACGCATCCACCCTGAAGCCCTTTCTCCACTTCTTTCCATCTGATCTCTTCTTCACTGTCCTCATCCTTTCACAAAGTGCTTTCCACTTTTATCATGTTTAAAGTAATACATACAATAAGGTGACAGTGAAGATTTCTGTAAGTATTTATTTCCGTTTCAGAGAATATTAACATTTTCAGACTGTGTTCTGCACAGCAAAACTGTAGTCGCCGTTATAATCTTATGCAGAATTGCTTTAACACAACTATCGTGCAGTGCAGCTGAAATTTGATAATGACCCTTACAAAGTTCACAAGTGCATACTGAACCCGGGCAACTGGAATCACCAACCAAGAACAGACTGGAAGAGGCCAGTTTGCAGTTTAGATCGATAGCCTCAGTAAGAGCAGCAAACATGAGGAGGTAAAGAGTTCCAGGTGGTGGGACCAGCGAGGGACCTACTGTGAATGATCGCCTGCCAAACACAAGACTTGTGCGAGCTGTGACCAAGAATCAACTACAAAACAGTTCACTGGATATTTGCACATATTGTGCTAGCTGAAAATCGCAGTACGGGTCACGTGACAGGTGGTCAGAATTCTGGAGGGAGACAGTTCTAATGAGCGGAAGAAGCTTTTGATTGAGGAGAAGTTGAGAAGAGATGGCTGTTTGTAGCCGACCATTGACCACAATTATCAGGACACGCGTTGGATGCGTGGAGGAGCTTATTCCAGCCAAGAATGACGACCGCATGAAACGAGGATTGAACCATTTGAACGAGGTTTTGTGAAACAAGTGACGAATACATGACTGAACTCAAGTCATAGAAGTTTTTATAAGGACCAGTCTTTATCAGTATATGATAAGTACAGTCAAGATTTTACAACGAAGGCATTAAGGGGTGGAACCCAGATGGTACCAGGTGGTCCCACTAATAGGATTCCGTAATTATTAACATACAATTTCATTTAAAAGACTGACAACCAATTAAATGTGCTATAATATACAAGCATGAAATAGAACATTTCTAATTCAAACAAGATTCCTGTTGGTGCTAGAGTGAATTTTACAAATGAACGAACATGAACACGGCTGGCTATGTGTCGTTATTATAAGCGTAGGATTCTTAAAGCAAGAGTAGTGATTTGTAATGTAGGCGCAAATAGACCCGGACATTAGCTGTAATTTTATGGATATTCAGGTACTGCGTAGGCGTATGCTGATACATTTCTAACGGCGTTATAGTGATAGAATGAGGACATGGTAGCCGATTGGTTAGAGCATATTAGCTTGTAATGCGGAGATTACGAATTCGAGCCTCCCTGAGTCGGTTACTGTATAGGGACCTTGAACTAGTCCTCTACTCACAACTGCTCAGCGCCATCGGTTGTTGCTCAACCATTAGATGGTGGCGCTTAATAAATGCAGAAATGATGATGATGATGATCATAATAATAATAATAATAATAATAATAATAATAATAATGATGATGATGATGATGATGAAGAAGAAGAAGAAGAAGAAGAAGAAGAAGAAGAAGAAGAAGAAGAAGAAGAAGAAGAAGAAGAAGAAGAAGAAGAAGAAGAAGAAGAAGAAGAAGAAGAAGAAGAAGAAGAAAGAATAGCAACGTAACTCAATTATGCTTAACTTCATTCACTGTGGTTGCAAGCGAAGAAGAAGAAGAAGAAGAAGAAGAAGAAGAAGAAGAAGAAGAAGAAGAAGAAGAAGAAGAAAGAATAGCAACGTAACTCAATTATGCTTAACTTCATTCACTGTGGTTGCAAGCGTCGTATCTATATTGCACTGAGCATCACCATTATAGTCAATAAACGACCTACATAATAGGCGGCAGTTTCTTCTTTTAGTAAAGTATGCATAGAAAACATGTGAAAACACAATATCTCAGGCAACAATCAATATGACGATCTTCTGTAAAACCTAATTTAGGTTTTTGCCTTTTTCTATCCGTTCATTTCAGTCTGAAGCTTTCTCTTAGTCACCGAAGGTCGCCACCTCCGAAACAAAATTGTCTTCATGCCGCCGGCCAAAAACAAAGAATATACTTTCAAGGCACAACAGAAAATGATATAAGCCTGGCAACCTGTTTTTAGTTGCATAAAGGATCTGAAAATTGTTACAGACATAAAAGTTTCAAGTTGGTTATTTGTTTAAACCGATCATCCTTGGTCCCAGCTTTCATGAGAGCATCACCGATATTGCTTAGTCTTATAGAGCATCAGGATGCAACATTCCTGCCTCCTGCAGCCACTTGGGTAGGAATTGTAGGCGGTTAGTTACAGTGAGAACCGACCACCGCACACCTATTTATAATCCTGCGAGGGTCTAAGATGTCCGCGTAACAGGAGCGAGAGAGAGAGAGAGAGAGAGAGAGAGAGAGAGAGAGAGAGAGAGAGAGAGAGAGAGAAAGAAAGAAAGAAAGAAAGAAAGAGAAAGAGAGACAAGGAGACAGATAGTCAGAGATATGAATTATGTGACCAGGTAGCAAACACTGTTGTAAAAGAGACATTGGTCATCGTAGGCTGTACCTAGGATTTCTCCAGTTGCTTACAATATTGCAAGTAGCCTATTCCAATTTAATTTAATTTAACTTCTCTTAAGCGACTCTGGTGATAACTTAAAGACGAATCGTGGATGGTAAGCCATGCCGACAGAATGATATAGGATGGGTTTTAGCCTTTAGATAACTTTGTCCTAAGTATGGCACTGAATGCAACTTACCAGGGCTTTGACGGTGACAGAACAAGATGAAATATGGGACGAAAGCTACACTGCGGACTGTGACGATTAAACTAAATTCGACAAAATATTATGCCAATCAAGTGAGATTAGATGACCGACAAGTTCAGAAAGGGCGTAGATCGTTACATTCAGCTGTAGATCCGTCACTCTTTCTCTCGAAGCAAGTTAATACAAAAATATAAAAATCTAATATTTACGCATAGCAATCAATATATGTATATACATGTATATACACACACATCTGTATATGCATCTTCCAACAACGAGATAAATGTCGGATTATTGTAAGATTAGATGACAGCAGCAGTGCCATACTCTGACCCCGCAGAGCGCGAAAAGGAGTCTGAGGGTGTAATGCCTTCTTTCCATCAACACCTTCTCTGATGCAGTATACGACTCTAACTTACAGACTTGCAGGCGTTGAATAGTTTTATGGATAGCTATAACTTACCCAGTGCATGCCATGGTCTAAGTGTTCAGTCAAACAGAGGCACCAGTTTTAGAGGACTGTCGAATTTTTGGCCGCGATTTGTTTTTGTTAAATCAAGATTGACGGTATTGGTGACGAAAGCCAACTATAGTCCATAACCCACTGCCCAAAGGGACCCATTAAAACTCCACCGATAAGTGGAAATTCACTCTCACTGACCAATTAACATATCCTGAGGCACATTACTTAATGGACTCGAATTCATATTTCTTTCCTTACTTACTAGCTTGGTCAGTTGACATGAGCGAAGTAATCTTAATGGGAGGGAATCGTAATCGTAAGCCTAATTGTAAAATCGAGATTTATGCAGCGCCCAACGGAAGCTAAGTCGAGGGAACCAGCTATTCACAGGGGCCCAGTCGAAACCAACTCTGTAGACAGGAACGGTCAGATTCGGTTCCAGGTCAAGATCCAACGGTCAGGCAGGTAGACAGTCATACGGCTATGGTGGATGGTGTTTAGAATTGGAGCAGCAAGATAGACAGGGACGAGAAGGAATAGGATAAGATTTTTGGAAGAGTAAAAAGTTTTCGGTTTTGAGTGAAAGACCAGCGCAGAAATTGCAAGAGGTGAGGTATTGGTGAGTTCATATGATGGGTCAGATAATTGTCGTAATTCTGACGGAAGTTTATTTCAGAGGGGTGGAGCAGCTATAGCTATGAAGCGATTTCCAGTGGGAGAAATAAGTAGTTGAGAGCCATTTGGTTAAATCAGATTGGTGAGGGTTAAAGAGTGTGTTGGAAGTTAGATATTTTGATACAAGAGAAGAAAATTCGCTCGGTTAATTTGAAAATGGAAGACATGTTACAAACAGTAGTTCGAAAGGATTTCTTCGTCAAGTGATGATTTCTTGAGAAGAGGGGTAACAAGAGAGTGTTTGAAAAGGAGATGAAAATTACCAGTGAACAAGGAGAGGTTGACTATTTTAGTAATGAATGGAACAAAGACAGATGCTCAGTCTTGCAATAAGAAGGTGGGTATAGGGTCAAGGTCACGCTGTTTGTTTGGAAGGGATTTTGAGAGATGTAACATATCCTCTCTGATGTGGATTGGAAGACAAATAATGAGGATTGAGATGGGAAGAGTGGACACTCATGAGTGAGGACGGAGCATCAGCAGGTGGATTGTTATTGATTTTGGAGAGGAGAGATTGAGGAGAAAGACAGAGGGAACTAATTTTGTCCGAAAAGAAACAACAGAACCAACGAGGAAGGAAGCAGAGGAGCGGAAGTTAGGAAAAAATGTAGGAAGACAGGGATAGCCAAATTAGGGTGGAACAGGGTCACGAATGGGCTAAGGCCAGCCATGGCTGAGTGTATGTGCATTCACGAAACAGACCTGTATCTTGTAATTCTTATTGCAGAACTGTTTATGCATTCTTTTAAAATCATATCTGATCAATGTTTCGGGGTGTAGACCAACCCAAATGGTCGTTCGTCATCGATGTCACGTATGGCTACAATTTCTGTATCGCATCAATCGAAATCGTCAAAAATATTCGACAGTCGTCTTCAGGGTCAAAAGCATTCATCAACGAAATCTCGGTGTGGCATATATTTAAACGCCTCAAGAGCCGGGCAAAGTGTTTTGCAGCTGGATTCACGCCATTACACAAGAGATAGACAGCCAGAGCCTACAGCAGAGGTCAACCCTTGTCACTCTGGCTACATTATAACTATTTTAAGTCGCTGTCTCTAGGCGGTTGTCATCAACACGTGCATAGCCACTGCCGTGATCCTATAGTATACCGTTATACATTCTACACGGGCAGTTCAATGTAATCATAAATGCCTCTCTGTAGTTGTTATTACAAAACTGTAGTCTTATAATACCATTCTGTAGTCACTATTGTAGCAATTACATTTCCTTTAGTTCGGCCAAAATTGCTATAGCTTCTGGCATGGACAATTTTTAAAATGTATTTTTAATGAAATCTTGTACATGATTAAAAAGGATTTCAACTTTAACATGATAAACATATGCATATAATTAAAGAGAGTTACGGAGATCACTGTACTTTATAGATGTGGAAAAAGAGTTTCAATCCACAGTTCTGAAGTCCAAATTCATACTATTAGACCACCATTTGTATCAATGTAGTTTTAAAATTACATTTCAATATGCATGGCTTAATGGAATAATTCACAATACAGTTATGCAGTAAGTAAAAAACAGTTCATGCAAATTGTTAATTTCTTAAGACGTAAAGAATGAACTCAGACCCAAGACATGAAAAAATCTAAGAAAAGATATCAGCAAACTGTGAAAATGCTAAAAAAACAAGTATAAATATTAAACCAATTATAATACTGAAACATTGAGATTACCAAAACAATGAAACTGCTATTAAGAACCAATAAGAAACTATTAAATACAAAAAGCAATGCAGTTTTTAGCTAGTCTACACAGTAAAGACAAAACTGCAAGAGCAAAGTACAACTGTCAATGCTTAACTGCAGATGTCTGTAAAGAAGTAACCACCAAAATAAATCTTACCAAATAAACAAGCAGCTGCTATTGCAAAAGAATCCTAGGTTGTGAATGAAAGCTTAGTTAATACCTGGGTGCAACACGCAAGTAGTGCAATACAGCAAACTATATTTTACATTATATGTAACAGTGAAAACCTCTCAACATTTAAAACAATTAAACTTACAAAAATTAAGACTTGAAGCCTTAATTAATACCAGCGTGAAACATGCAAAGTCAAGCAAAAGTATACCCAGCACCATATGTAAAAGTGAAACGAACACAATATGTACAAAAACTTCAAAACTAAAAAAATCAAAACTATAAAAATGAACACTGGAGGCCTTAATTAATACCTGCTTGCAACACGTAAGTGGTACAGTCATGCAAAAGAATATTTACAAACAATATGTAACATTTGAACCAGTAGAATTACTTTTTGAAAAGGATTCGCGATAGACGGAGTGGAATTTAAATAAAATTTGTAATACATATGTATGTTTGTATATGGCCTTTTATATAGCACTTCTAAGAATCGCACAAACAATGAAACATGGCTATTTGACTGAACTGGCTATGTTTGACAGTTAGTAAAGCGTCTGGAACACATCAAACAAAAATTCCCGTTTAGCTGTTAACTTTATTTTGACATACAACCACATAAAAAAGACGTCAAACTGACGGCTACTGGTTTACTCTGTCTGTGTTCTCTAAGGCCACTGACGCAGTTCTCCCTTCTCCCTTTGGGACGAATGCCACAAGTGTGGGTAGTCACTTGATAGTGATACAATGAATATGTAACAAAACTCATACGGGAACTGAATTTTTCTCACAAAGCACGTACTTCTGCATACTCTGTCGCTATCAAGCCCGGACCGGAAAATCACCGATTTGGCAAGCCAGGGTCTTTGGAATGGCATCGACCGCCCTTTACTGGCCACGGTGAGGTCTTCGTCTGTTGTCGACCGCCCAGCAGCTCGAGATGTACCAGTCGATGAGCTTAAGCGTGTGCTGCAAAAAGTTTATTGCCTGTCGTCATTCCTCAACCTCAGTGCAATCGTCGGTTTAGTAAGAAATACTCTGATTGCTTGATCGTATGTAAATAGTCCTACGTGTGTGCGACAGCGAGACAACGAAATATTAACGCAGGCAACGAAATACAAACGGAGACAACGAAGTATAAACGTGTGTGCGACAACGAAATATGAACGGATGAAACGAAAACGCTAGAATAGAAACAAAGAAATAATTGAATGGACGAGTGAATAAGGAAAGAGCAGACGATTAAAGAAAAGAAACGAAAGTACAAACTGGAAAAGGAAGATCGTTGAAGGAATCAAAAGAGGAAAAATAAATGACGCTAAAGGCCTCTGTTGCCACATGATATCGTTGTACTATTTGACTCTCCCCCTCCCAACCAATACAAGTGGAGAATTATCCGGCTATACGAGCATCATTCGCATGTTCAAGAACCCTTCATTCTTTTAAGACTATGACATCTTTTATGCTGACTAGAAGCGCATTCGAAAGGTTCTTGCAAGGGACTATCATAATTGTCCAGTTAACTAGTTAACTAGCTCCGTTATCCGTTAAAGCAAGAATCTACTATAAGCACAAACAATTTAATATAGCAGACCTAACGATATCGACCAGTGAAGCAGCAAACAGTTAACACAATAATAATAGGAAGCATATGTTGCTCTTAAGATACTCGTGTAAATTGAAATTTCTAGACCATCGATGCAGATTCGCAAACATGCTAGCTCTACAGTTCCGTTGGACACCAATTTCTAAATTTAATTAGCAGCGAACAAACTGGACAAAATTTTGACATATTTGACAGAATTTGACAAATAATCAAAGGCTGCAAGTTTCAAAGCAGAGACCTGAAAAATTGATGCACACACAAAAAACTCCTCTTACACAGATCTTATCCTGACTATCCTTTTTATCTCTTTTCCCCCTCCAATCCCAAACCGTAACCGCCACGCTGTCCCTCTGCCTGACTTTTGTATCTTGACCTGGAACCAAACCTCTTTTGCCTATCGATTTTGTTTTGACTGAGCGCCTGTGAATAAGTTGGTCCCCATGACATGGCTTTCGTTGGGCGCTGTAGAAACCTCGAGATTACGATTACATTGGTAGGTTAAGTAGCATTTAAAAATGGAAGGCAAAGGGTCTTGATTGGTCTGCAAACTGGAATACAATCGCATATGACCAGAGTTTACATATGTTTACTCGCCTCCACTTCTCATATAAACAAAGATTACGAAGTGGAATGCATGAAGAGCGGTGACTTGGTCTGGTCTGGTTTCCTAAAGCCAAGTGACAACGGACTACAGGGATCTACAGGGGTTCCCGCTTTTAATATGAAGTAACAATAGCAAGTGAAGTAGGCTTGCATACAAATCACAAATGACCAACACATGGGCTTTGATAGGCGATTAAAATTAACAGAAAGTAATATTAGTAAGTGAGGAAAGTACTTTTAGCCCATGTTTGTCAGTTGGGCGGGGCGGAGGTCCCTGGCCTACCAGCTGATGACAATAAAACTTAACCCTTCATCAACGTCTGTGCATGTAGTGCGCTGTGGGATAATCGCAGTACCTGCCCGTGGCACTGTCAAGAAGGCTATTCCGTGTATCTTAGCAAATGCAGTAAGATGCCATGAATTAGATATGCAGCATCAGCCTACTGTTAGCCACACGTTTTACTTAAACTGAAAATGAGACCATGTGGCATGAAACTGGTTGATGTGTTGACTCGAAAATGTTTGCCGGTGAAATTTCTATGACGCATCGCTTCCCCATGCAGCCTCTGCTCCTAGTTTGAGTTTGATAACACCGATAAACGTTGAAATGAAGAGGGAACAGTATGCGGCACACGCATTCTTCATGAGTTGTATGCGCATTGAGGTTCAGCTATACAGTCGAGCGTTGTGAAAGAGTAAGTAATAAGAAAAGTTAAGGTAATCACTTGTTTAGGTTGATTTCTCAATGGTGCGATTCTAGGGTTACTTGCTGAAGCACAAACATGATACCAATCGGGCAACCTTTGCTTGCGGATTATATGCATGCACGGTGCGAAACGAATAGCCAGACGCACCGGGAGCCTAATTCTGAACTCGAACAATCAGGTCTTAAGCTTGTTGTCAGCATAAGCCTACCGGAACTTTTTCGAGTGTAAACAATACGGCAGTTCCGTAAGTCTGCTTTTCTGCTACCACGACAGGGCTAATACGTGACCAAACTCGTTAACCTCCGTAGCCTCCAAGGCCAGACGCATGACTCGACCTGTGCTCATTACATATCGCTGTTCTTAGGCCTATCTGTTGTGAAGGGGGTTTTTGAAGATGACAGATTCCTGTCTCAGATTTCGTACTGAGTCGGAAAGTCAGGCACGTTTAACAAAAATCCAATATGTTCTGCTTTGACGCTCAAGTGTTATCGTGTAGGCGAAACTATTTTTGGTCGGTGTTCCGAGTCTAACCTTATAAAAAAGTGTATGCCTCTGTTACTTGTTAACAAGTGTATGTCTCTGTTACTTGTTAACAATTGTGTGTCTCTGTTACTTGTTAACAAGTGTATGCCTCTGTTATTTGTTAACAATTGTGTGTCTCTGTTACTTGTTAACAAGTGTATGTCTCTGTTACTTGTTAACAATTGTGTGTCTCTGTTATTTGTTAACAAGCATATGTCTCTGTTACTTGTTACTAATTGTGTGTCTCTGTTACTTGTTAACAAGTGTATGTCTCTGTTACTTGTTAACAATTGTGTCTCTGTTACTTGTTAACAAGCGTATGTCTCTGCTACTTCACCAATTCCGATTGCACACTATTATTGGTCTGTCTGTTTCAGCCGATGACAGCCTGCTATTCCCGTTCAGTTATCTGTGCATTGCCCGCTAACTGATTAGCTTTCTGTTCTGACTGACAATTAACACCCTTTAGGATAGCGTAGTGAGCTAATCTTAAGACTTCTATAGCGCCGTATTCATAATGCCCAAGGCATCAGACGATGGTCGCTTCAAGTGATTAGTTTCTCTTGAAGTGGGGCTATATAAATCTTCAATTACAATTACAGAAATATTGCTATAAGGTTGTATAGTGTGGAGGCAATTAGCCAAGAGGCGCAATCCAGACAGCGCGATGTAGACATGACGCTGAGAAATCGTTCGTTACGTGCATGCAGGCCGGCATAAGCCTACAGGATTATTATAATTATGACATATGTAACTGAGTGACAGGTTGATGGTGGTAGAGTACTTTAATAAGCTGAGACTTTGTTGTCAAACATCTAAACAGGACAATTTCAGTTTCAGTCAAATTAATTAGCAGCACAGACAGCCAAAGATTCACACAGTTACAGAATATAATATTATTATCATGTGCAGAACGATGGGAAAACTTAACTTCCGTGTTGATTCATAGTTACATCATATAGTCTATGCATGTATGTATGTCTGTATGCATGTCTGTCTGTTTGTCTGTCTGTATGCATGTATGTATGCATGCATGCATCTATGCATCTATGTATGTATGTATGTATCTATATTTATATGTTTTCATGGATCTTATGGATGCATGTTGTGGATGTATGTACACGTACGTATGTATATATATATATGTGTGTGTGTGTATTTATGTATGTATATATGTATGTACAACATACTCGGCACAGTTTTGAGAGTGGCAAGAAGTGGAGGATTCAGAGCTTTTGAAAGAGTATCCAAGTAAGAAAGGTCTATATTTTACTTCACCTCTGAATTGTAAAGTGGGGCCCTTGGCCAACATATGTTGACGTCATTGTGTATGTATGTATGTATGAATAATTAATATATATAAATGAATGAAGATATGAATGAATACATGAATACATAAATGTATAAATTTATATGAATAAAAGTGAATCCTAATAGCCATTGGTTAAACGACAAACCAGGTCTGGACCTTTTGATCAAGACTTCGACAAGTGACTGTTAACCTTTGGTGAATATCCAAGGACGTCCGTCAAAATCCATCTCTCAGTGAACTGTATTCGTCAGCAGTCAGTGAAATTGAGCCTCTGTAGACCTACAGTTCATACGGTTCAGATCTCGAAGCAGGCTGTCGGACATTGACAAGGATAAGATATCGGCAACATCTTCGAACTGGGTTTCACTGCATACAGTTCGTGATCTAGGCGTTCTCCTAGACGAGGAACTATCGATGGTGGCAGATGTCAATTCTCTTTCCAGGACCTGCTTTTATGAACTGCGTCAGATTAGGTTTATACGGCGAAATCTGTCTCATGATGCCGTCATCACTCTTGTCCATTCCTTTATCATGATGATGCGACTGGACTACTGTAATTCGGTCCTTGTAGGTCTGCCTAAGTTCCGTATCCGCCAGCTTCAATCTGTTCGCATTTTCGCCGCCCGGATCGTCGCCAAACTATCCACGTTCTCGCACATTTCAACATACATGCGCGAAACTCTCCATTGGCTTCCTGTCGAGAGGAGAATTCAGTTTAAAATTCTTCTTAGAGACAGGGCCTCGATTGCCGGTTCAGCTCCGGATTATATCAGAGGGCTTCTCATGCCAGTTGCGAGTCAGCCAGGCCAACAAAGATTGCGATCGGCGACACTTCGTCAGCTCACTGTCCTTTGCTCTGGCATAACGGCACTGGCGGGCCGCGCTTTCTCCTCAGTGGGACCGTCTCTCTGAAACAGTTTGCCACTGGATATACGATCTCTCGCCTCTTTAACAGTCCAGGAAACATTCTCTGCCCGCCTTAAGACGCACCTTTTTAGAGACCTCCAGGTGGCCATGCCGTAGCGCTCTTGTGAGTTACTTAAAAAGCGCCATACAACTTTTTCGATACATAGGGGCTACCCAGGACTACAAACGGCGCTTAGTGTATTTCCACACTGCACTGCCTGTAAACAATAGTTGACAACACGGCTGGATTTGCATTGTCATAAATGCTATAATAAAAATGAAAATCTGAACCGTTTGATCGCTTCTGCCGAGGTCACGAATAACGAGGTCAAGGTCAGAAGCCACTCAGCATTTGTGACTAATTAAGCTGAGGCCAACGACTTGGCTTTCACGATTACGATGACAACTCATTCAACAACTTTCTCCTGTCGATCTGTTGCCTTCGGATGGCGACGCAAGTGGCGCAGGAACGAAGGGAATAATGAAGTGCAGTGACATATGTTACAGGAATAAGGAACATTTGTCCAGTTGCTTACACGAGTGCCGTTCCAACAAAGATCAGATTTCGTGATCATTCGATGTGACTGATATTTTGCACAGACTCTGAAAGTATTTCATATAATATACGTTGGTCTTCTTTTATGTATGATATTAATCGTAATCGTAAACTCGAGATTTCTACCAGCGCCCAAAGAAAGCCAAGTCGCGGGGACCAACATGGCTGTACACCCCTCTATAGGGGAAACCAGCTCTGCAATTATGTCGTACAAACAGAACTTAGATGAATCAGACCACTGGATATGATTAGGTTGTGGTTTCGAGTAGTGTCAGCAACACAGTTGCAACACCCAAAACAATATTCACAACGACATAATTAGCATCTACTTGTGTAGCCAGTGATTCACAGAACCACTGCCATGATACAGGACCACAGCATTGCTAAGCCTGGATCTTTGGAGTGGCATCGACCGCCCTTTACGGACCACGGTGGGGCCTTCGTCGGTTGTCGACCGCGCTTTACGGAGACCGATGAAGAAGCTTTACAAGCAGCTCGAGGTGTAGCAGATCTCAAGGCTGCCGTTTCATATATGCATACACTCCCTAAATAGGTGCAGACGCATGAACTTCAGCTCTGGTGGTTTAGAGGGATATGTTCCATTCGGAAACTGGGAATATCGCTGGATTACCCATCTTGTTACAGAGATGGAGCAGCGTGTAGTGTTCCCAGTCCAGCTATGAGGATGGCGTGAGCCAATGATCGCCAATGTAAAAGTTTGAGCGCCCTACAGGCTAATGACATGTATGTACGTTGTTACCTACGGCGTTTAGGATAGGACCAAAAGCGGGCTGAGTGGTTGTACGTTGTACTCCTTCTGTATATTTTGGCGGGAGAGTCGACCTTATAAAAAGGTGTTGTGTTTAACTTTTGTTCAGACTGGATTTTGGTTGTTGGTTCAGCGCGACCGTCTTGTTCCTAATCTCCCTACTAGTCGTGTTTAGTCTCCCTGCGAGGATGACTTGTTTGGTTCTTTGAGGCCGTTTTGGTTCTTTTTGAGCCGTTTTTCGTCACCGTCTGCTGGTGGACGTTTTGAGAGGTTTTTCACTGGTTTTATCGCCGCCAGAGGGCGACGTCTTGCTGCTCTACGAGAGTCAAGTTACGCTTATAAATAGCTTAGGAAATAAATTTTATCCTAAAGCTGGCATCCTGTTGCACATCCCTAAACAACTTGCGAAAGTGTTTTTATGTATATGGGTTCTTGTATAGCGTATCAAAAATTTCTTTAAAATGATGTGAACACGATCGTATATGGGATGCAAACATGCGCAAGAATAGAACACAAGAAGAGAATATAATTTGAGCCGGGTTAGAAAAACAGTAGGCCCTACGTTTGCTTAAAGCCCAATCTAATTCACGTTTACACGGAAGGATAGTGTAATTGTAAACCTTCTGTGTAATTGACAAAATTCCGTGAAATGCCGTGACATGTATTTTGGTATTCTTATAGGTCTTTGCCGTTTTGTTTTCAAAAATAACTTGGCTTCTCAGGTCTTTATTACTAATAATTACTCCAAGGTTATGCAGTAAACTGTAGTCTGTTGGCGCTGACTGACTGATAATTAATGAGACTGTCACTGAGTGCTAACAATGTCAAGTCAGTCGTCTGTTTGATCTAATTAGTGATGTTATTAGCTGTTGTAATGTATTTTGCTTTAGCTATTTCATTTCAGGCCTGTAATGCAACCAAAATTGCTATAAATGTGGGTCGTTTGGAAAAAATACCGTGTAATTCACACTTTTCCGTGAATTAGGTTGGGCCTAAAAATTGAACTGGGACATTGATGAGAATAGTCATCAGAAGCCTGTCATCAGTCAATCATGGGCGATCGCTTTGGTTCTACGTGTATGCGAGGGCCTGCTGATGTAAATTTTTCCTGTTACTCGAGCATCATTCGAACTATAAAATCAATTACACACGCATTCGAGAAGTTCCTGGAAGGCGCTATATAAATATCCACGTACATACATACACATGTACATAAATTACATTCGTACATACATACACAAGTACATACAGTACATTCATACATACGTACATACATACGTGCATAAAAACAAATGAATTTCCCCGCTGGGGTTTCTACAATGCATCATGTGTCCTTCTCTCAGGCTTAGACACCTTTGGAACACATGGCTAATATGAACTTAATTTGAAGTAGGTCTAAAGGTGCATAACAGCTTTGTCGAGTAATTCTGAACCCTTAGCAATTTGTTAAAAATTGCTCCTGTGATATCGTACAGGAGTTTTTTTTGCCACAGTCGAGGCAGCTGGAAACCAGTGCATTTGCCAATAAAACTCTCGCACATATGTCCGCACGGTGTTAAATCGCACGCGACTGATGGTATGCAGAACAGCCACCGATAATAGCAGGCCAGACTATACATTGTGGCGGAACACATTACAAACGACAGCTCAGAGCTTTGTAAGTGAAATAGTGTGCCCAAGGTTATGCCGTTATTTGGCGCACATAATTGAGTCCCTGGAGTAGCAACACTGAAACTGGGAGATAGAAACGACCGCCGTGTTTGCTAACGCCCGTGTGGGTTTGTGGATGTTTATGCATCCATGTTGAGTAGGTAAGCACACTCGATTTGTTTTATAGGGACGGAATGACTAGAAAGTGAGTCTATTTGTTTCTTATATGGGAGTTGCATGAACTGTAAAAAGATTATAGGAGCCCTCGTGAAGAGTTCAAAACCAACCACAGAGACTGTGGTTGACTTTGAGTTCAAAAAAGGAAAAACGGAGAAGCTTACTGTCTAACCTCAAACGGACAATGTGATAATGATTATGGCTGTAAAGAGGGTGATGATGATGATAATGATGATGATGATGACGATGACGATTACGAATATGATGCTCAAAATGTGGTCTGAGTTGGCATTTAAATTAAAATCAAAAGATTTTGTGTGAGGTTATACAGATCGACAATCCTACAATCAAGGTTAAGCCAATGACTTGTTAAACGCACCTAAATCGAAATCTTTATCCTACTTCAAGTTTCAAAGTTGTCGGTGGCAGAAAGATAACTTATGATGACTCCAGGTATCGAATCGGGGACTAAATGAACCCGGGCTTTGGTTGTCTGAGCCGAGGCCTGGATTCTTTACATTGCGTAATAGAAACGAAGCTAACCAAGTCACATGATCCTGTTGAACCGAAAGGCACTGTCCAGTATTCTTCATATTTCATGGGACTAGTGCATTGTCTCACATTATTGTATCATATATCGTATCTAGGAGGTCATCTGATGGACCCGACGACATGTGAGTTGGTATAATGCTGTGACAGCCATCAATCAAGCCATTATAACTTAAGCTAAATGCAAAAGGTCATAAATATCATTAGCTACGCAATCACTTGTCTAATATATATATACATATGTACGTGCATATATTTGTATATTACACTGTATGCGTAGGTATATTAGGCATATCTTTTAGTAGCATCACGACTTCGACTCTGTTGGCAAACATTTTAACTTTGCTTTAACACGCATTTCTTTAGATCAGTTAGATAGTCATGGGTGCAGCACTTTGTGAGGCACCTAAGAGATGGTATAATAAGTATCCTGATACTTAAGTAAGTAAGTAAGTAAGTAGTGCATCTGTTAACACGCCAAATGATCATTCGGCTGAGCGAGGAATCGTAGGTGTGGATGGATCACAGCGGTCAGACAACAAAAAGCAAAATCTTCGTCAGGTTCAAACGCAGGATGCCTTTGAAGAGTTCTTAAAATACATTGTTTAACTGTTGAAATGCATAAAAATTTTCAGATTCATACATTATAAGGCATTATTTAAATGTTCAGGTGCATACAAAAAAGTTCAGAGGAATAAAGAAGAAGAATGAGACGAAGAATGCGAAGAAAAAGAAATAGTAATAGTAGAAGAAGCAGAAGAAGAAGAGGATAAGGAGGAGGAGGAGAACGAGGAGGAAGAGGAGGAGGAGGAAGAGGAGGAGGAGGAAGAGGAGGAGGAGGAAGAAGAAGAAGGAGGAGGAGGAGAATGATTTCTGAAGTTAGCCTAGAGAGGCAGCTTTGGGCATGAAGTGTTAGCTACTTCATTTTTCTTAGCCTCGGGTGGTGAGAGCGGGTTGCCGATTCTCTTCCTTGTCGCCTAATCTGCCCACTGACAGTGTAAACGGTCAGAGTACTCATTTCAGATGCATACAAACATCCTTATAATTATAAACTAGTTTGTATCGTGCATAGATTTAATGCAGTGTAACATGTGGTTTATGCAGCGCCCGTTTAACCACAGAGGCCATGGCTAGTTTACATTGTCTAGCATGATAGATGTACGACAATTTAAACCAGCATCTACTTCTCTTTTATCGGCTGAGGCTCATTTAGAGTCGCATATTGAACACATTATTTTGTGTAAGCTGTTTAAGTCCCAAACTTAATGACTATGTGGGCACAGAAATTAGAATAGAGACGGAGGCATATACATATAGGAGATGCAGCATATGTTCGCCTGCATCCGTGACTTGGAGGTTTGTGCCAGCTGATTCAGCGTTCGTTTGAGGTAACTTGATCCAAAAACAACAATTTTCCTCTAAGCGTGCTTTAATTATGACATCGGCCAAGTAGCTGTTTCATCGAAATGAAACACAAATGCTCTTGTCTTCGCGATCACACGTAAACGCCCTTCGTAGAAAACCAGAGCCACGGCGCTTAATCTCATCACCTCCGCCACCTGGGTTCGATTCCCGGGTAAGGTAAGGCAAAGTAAGTTAACGAAAGGTAAAGCAAGGCGAGGCAAGGTAAGAGAAGGTAAGGCAATCGGCCATTTATTACTTTTCAAGGTCGCCGTGCTGGAGATATGATGGGTATTTCAGTAGAAGTGCAAACGGTACCGAAGCAATCCATCGATGTTCTGTAAAAATCGGCATTTGCCAGTTTGTCACGCAATTAGCCATCGTCTTAGATCCGATTGCCTTCTAATTAAGCCCATTACATCACCATCATTTGTTGCAGCCGTTGGCCAATACGGACGGATGCGCTTTGTATTCATGTTCGTTAGTGTATCGACGTATGTTGTACATCATGATGTACATCATCGACCGTTTCGACTCTGCAAAAAAGGGAATCTGATTACGATTTTACTTAGAATCGACCACCGGTCATAATGCCAGGTGCATTAAAGCAACGAGCATAGAATTTCCATATTAGATTGGAGACTATATAGAAGGGCGAAAGCAGAGGCAGAGGAGAGAGAAGAATGTAAACGATGTGTTATCGACGATATGCGTTTGGAAAAGTAAGAAAGCAATGGATTCAAATAACATCTAAAGCAAACTTAGACGATAATAACATTGAAACCGTTGAAATGGAATCACAAAACCGACGTTGAACGCCATCACTTGATATCTTTGCACATGCATTTGCTTGTCATTGAAAAATGTCCCAATCGAATTATTGACTTCAATTTACCCGCACGCAGCAAACCATGGCATGCAGACGTTTCTTTTTGCATTGTGCGCACAGCAGCCTATGAAGGCCTGTGTATGTGTATGCGTTACAAAACGACAAAAGGTAATTTATAGGATGAGACAGACGACCGACAGCCGTGAGTTGAGATCGATTAATCTCGACAGACGTTTGTCTCTTTTGTAAAAGTTTTCAAGCCCATTAAATAAATAACGGTGAGATTGCGATCTACTGTAATCTCAAATGTTGCAGCTCTATAGTTGGAGGCGATGATGAAGTCAAGCCATACAAAACTCAACATCGTTAAAGGAAATAGAGTATCGTAAAAGGATACGCTCATGCTATACTTCAAAAGTTCAATTCCCATTAGCATGCATACTTAAGTATAGAGATTTGAAGAGTGAGTATTTGACATGCATGAAGGAATGCCAATTACTGTAAACCTGGCGGCCTATAGCATCTGGAGATATATAGGCCATGTGCCAATGTCTGCATTGCAGTCAAACGGAGATAGAAACAAATCAGAAACAAGATATACATGTATAGGGCCTACGCTCGAAACTAATAATTGCCATAGGAACATATGCTTGAAACAAATTACCTGTTTCAAGATATTCATATTTAAACAACTAAGCATAAATTGAACAAGAGACAGACTCACAGCTAAACTTGTAGAAATTTGCACAGAGGTGAATAATGCCGAGCGGTTTCTAGACTGACTGTGCACATCATTGAGAAAGACGCACACGATGCAGAAAGACGGCTTGTATAAGTGATGTATACACAATGCATACAACCCTTGACATATATGCATATATGTCTACGTGGTGAAATTCTGAACCAAGAATTGATGTTAGAAAGCACACATGAGAGAGCAGAAGCAGAGAGTAGGTCTAAACCTATACATTTGGCGTATATATGCGTGCAATATCAAATCTGTTTAGATAAAGGGTCCGCATATTATATTTGACATCGTAATCGTAATTGTAAGCCCGAGATTCCTACAGCGCCCACGAAAGCTAAGTCGTGGGAACCAGCTATTCACAGGCGCTCAGGCAAAAATAATTGATACGTGGGAAGGGTTCGGTTCCAGGTCAAGATCTAAGAGTCAGGCAGGCAGACAGTCAGACGGCTACGGTGGATGGTGTTTGGAATTGAACCGGAAAGTGATATAAGGGGAAGAGAAGGAATCAGGATAGGATTTATGGAAGAGTAGTGTTTTCATTTTCGAGTGAAAGACTTGCGCCGAAATTGCAAGAAGTGAAGTGTTGGTGAGCTAGTATGATGGGTCAGATAATTATAATTGTCGTAACTCTGATGAAAGTTTATTTCAGAGGAGTGGGACAGATGTGGCTATGAAGCGATTTCCAGATTTTAAGGATGAGGTGAGGGGAGGGCGTAGAAGTGTTAGGGCGGAAGAGGAACTGATTGAAGGAGTGGCTGGATTGCAAATAACTGACGAAGATGGGAGGGTTGGGAGGATTGAAGTGTGCTGCTGGTAATCGCAGTCGTAATCCCGATATATCTACAGAGTCCAACGAAAGTCGGGCGCTCAATCAAAACAAAATCGATAGGCAAATGGGTTCGGTTCCATGTCGAGATCCAAGAGTCAGGCAGAGAGATAGCGTGGCAGCTACGGTGGGTGATGTTTGAGATTGAAGCGGAAAGAGGGATAATAGGAAGAAGGGTAAGTGATAGGACTTTGTATACTCTATTCGTTCAGGTATTTTAAGGCAGTGAAGAGATTTGAGAACAGGAATGATGTGATGGTGTTCGGGGATTTTGGTGACAGCACGAGCAAGAGCATTCTGGATAGCTTGAAGGCGGTTTATTTGAATGGAGTTTTTGTTTAGGGAAAGTGAATTGCAGTAGTCTAGTTTAGCATTGATGTGGCGATGGTACATGAAACTTAGAAGGCGATTTGAGCGCAGACTGCAGCAGAAGAGGGGCAGAAAGTGAAACAGATGTATTCAGATGAACTGAGCGGAAAAACAAAATTCTGCCCAGTGGAGTATATTATATTCAGTAAAAAGGAGGAGGAGAAGGAGGAGGAAAGAAAAGAAGAAGGAGAGGACGGGAGGAGGAGACATGTTTAGAGTAACGGCCGAAAATTAAGAGCTGTATAATTAAGACATATAGCCTCAGATAGTAGCACATGTGCATGGAGACAGAGAGACCGACAGACAGACAGACACAGAGACAGAGTCAGTGACAGAGAGAGGAGAGAGAGATGCAGACAGACAGACAGACAGACAGGCAGACAGACAGACAAAAAAGAAAAATGGCAACCAACAACAAATAGACTTACAAGAACAC
This sequence comes from Norana najaformis, assembly GCA_964023275.1. Classification (NCBI taxonomy): domain Eukaryota; kingdom Metazoa; phylum Annelida; class Clitellata; order Crassiclitellata; family Hormogastridae; genus Norana; species Norana najaformis. Next base: position 19,932,540 of record OZ029913.1, on the reverse strand, counting down.
AGGCAGACATATGGAGAGGGAGTGGGAGTGGGAGACACAGATAGTAAATTTCTAAGTCTACAGATGTTCTTAAGACAGACTGATGTTGCTGAAACTCTGCTGTCATCAGACATTACTTTCGTCACTTTTTAGGCTGCATAAAGACCAACTTCTTACACAGGCCGTCTGGTGCACTGCATCGCTTGGCTCCAGCAGGAAAAGCTGGTCATTCCTTTAGAGATATACATGTTGCATTTAGTCAATTTCTTCTTTTCTAATTACATGTATCGTAATTGTAATTCCGAGATTTCTACAGCTCCCAACGAAAGCCACGTTGCGGGGACCAGCTTATTCACAGGCGCTCAGTCAAAACAAAATCGATAGGCAAAAGGGTTCGGTTCCAGGTCAAGATTCAAAAGTCAGACGGAGAGACAGCGTGGCAGCTATGGGGATGGTGTTTGGGGTTGGAGAGGAGAGAGAGAGATAAGAGGAAGAAGGGGTGTCAGGATAGGATCTGTGAAAGAGGAATGTTTTCAGCTTTGAGTGAAAGGCCAGTGCAGAAATTGCAAGCGATGGAGCATCGATGAGTTTGTATGATGTACATCCAGTGGTCCCTCAGTCCCTGTCTCTGTCTTCATATCTGACTCTGTATATCTGACTCTGTATATCTGACTCTGTATATCTGACTCTGTATATCTGATTCTGTATATCTGACTCTGTATATCTGACTCTGTATATCTACCTTGTCTCTGCCTCTGTGGCTGTCATTTTTCTGTCTGTCTGTCTATCTATCTGAATAAATCACCTCGACATATATCAAAGTATACTTAGTCAACGTCACTCGTTGTAATGAAACTTGAACAGTTTGTCCAGCTGGCTCTATTAAATTTGAATCTATCATGCACTCAAGAAACTTTCATATAAACGTTGGGTAAATAACCAAAGTATGCCTTGCATATAGGTTAAAACGTTAACAGAATTAGGCCTATGGGCTACTTTATTTTCTGTAGGCCAGTATGCAAGCTATTTCAGTCTTTCTACTGCAGCGCATACCCGCATAATGTATAATAATGTTTTAACCCGTGTTATCTGCGAATTCTTGTTCTGTTCTGCTACTTCAAACGCTACAACTGCGCGATAACAAATTAGCTGATTAAGTTTCTCAAAGCCTTCTCTCCGTCCGCTTGCGACGTTTCTTATCTGATGGCAATTTTTCAGTGCGATTGGCAATCGTCGCCAGTTGCCACGACGCAAAAGGCAACTATATAACAAATGCAGCATTTACCACAGGCGATTACATATACGCTATATATATATTCACTCTCTTTCTACTTGTATATATGTATGTATATATGTAGAGAGAGAGAGAATGAATTCAAAGAACGAAGATTTGTTGCAGTAGGGACCCCAAGTCAAGGCATAGGCCACAAAGGAAAGCCCATGAATGCATCCATATACTTCAGTATATAACGTGAATGTTTAATACCGTGTGCATGGCCGCCGTTAGTTTCTTTCTCCGCAGTAGTAGGCGTATAGTGCATAGATACATGGGCCTACATAAGTAACGGGCCTAAAGAGTATCTGTGGGCCTATGCATGAGTCCGGCAACGGCATATGTATAGAGCAGGCGAACGCATAGTTGTCTAGTTGTGTTGGAGTCATCGTGTGACGCATGCGGCGGAGTCTCGTAAGGGATACAGTTCACATGGTACATTGTTTAATCAACTGCAGACGCAACGGGTTCAGCAGCGTCGTCTGCTGCAATACAAAGGCATTTATCACCGATTGTTTGTCGTCCGTTGCATATGACTTGATAAACGGCCTTCGCTGCCGTAGTCCGTCGGTCGCCGCCGCCCCGAGCGAGTATCGCCTTACACGGCGGCTGAGGCCGCGGCGCATTGGAGCGCACGGTAATGGAAAACAGCACCGGGTGCCGTCAGGATTAGTGCCGGTTGCGCTTGTATGTGTGTGTTGCAGCTGGACGCTCTTGTTGGAAACGTTCTTACAGCGCCGGGTGCGGCTTTGTCGTCCCAGGCGCCTTTGCTACCGCCCGCAGTGACGTGCTGCTGTGCGTTTCGCTCGAAACCGAGTTGCCTCTGCCTCTCGCACTTTCTATCTATATGTGCCTCCGTCTTCCTATCTCACTGTCTGTCTCTGCCTGTCTCTAGCTATTCCTTTCCCTTCTCACGGACCGAGGAACTGATTGTGGCTTGCGCATGGACCGGTGTTATGGCTAAGTATAAATCAGTCAGGTATAGAAGCGACACAGAGACTAAGAGGCACGACTAGCAACCGTCGTCGTCGTCGTCGTCGTTCTGTAGCCCTCTGGCGTCGGTCTTCGTATTCGTTGTCGTTCTTTAGTCCTGATTTACGACGCGCTCTCTGACATCCTACAGTGGAAACTGCGTTCTCCGAGTCGAGTGCGCGAACGACTTTACCATAAACCGATTAGGCCGATGTTCTAAGTCGACTCGTAACCGGCAACGGATCAAGAAACTCTTAGCTGCGTTACCACTGGTCGTCATCGCCATCACCGACTTAGACGACGCATTCAAAAGAAAGAGGAGGAGGAGGAGTCTGAAAGGAGGAGCAGGAGAAGGAGGAGGAGGAGGAGGAGGAGCAGACGGACTTAAATGGGTGTGTACTGGATTTAATGGATTATTCTAGATTATCCGTCTTTTATGGTCTTGAATTGACTGGACGAAGTTGTCGGCGGCGTGTTCCCCTTTGAGGCATGCCGAACTCTTGTTACTTGATCGCTTCAAGAGGCTGCACTGCTTTTCGGCGACGAGTTGTAGCACTGCACTTAGACTGGGGTGCAACCACTTACAGCCGGCACTTGCACTCATGGCCAGCCGACAACTGTAGTCGGTTTCAAAGCGGTACGATAACAATATGTACACAATCATTGAAAGTCCTTTACACACAGAACATACATGCAGATACCTTCGCGTCATCAGCATATACCTACGAGTGCTTTTCATTGGCTGCACATCAAAGGCGCTTCATAATAAAACAATTTAATGGGAAAAGGAGTAGAATCGTTGAAATTAGATTGCTTGTCTGTTGGTTTAGCTTTCGGTTGCCACCCTGTCAACCAGTTCGCTGGGATCTAAGTGGACCCTAGTTAGGCACCAGTTGCCAACGCTGCCACGATGCTGGCCACCTATGGGACCCACGTGGCTGTCTGTTTATTGATGATTCGTGGGGTGGAAATACAGGAGATTACATTAGACAAAAGAAGATTATGTTAGACAAGCTTCATGATCCCTGTCGCTTTTATTATCAGTGTCCGTTGATTTGTCTTAATCTGATGTGCTATAGTATCCTCTTTCTCTGCTCTTCTGCATCTCCGCTTATCAAAACTTCCAGTAGATAAAAATCCTTCGATGCTACCTGCATCCATGACAGTTTCAACTATGGTTTATTCAGTTCATCGGCATCGTCTTCTTAGTCTTTCTTTTTCTAAACTGTATCATTAGCATCGTCATCGTCGTCGTCATCGTCTTCTTCTTCTTATTCTTTTTCTTCATCATCATCATCATCATCAGCTTCAACATCTTCACTTTCGTCTTTATCATTATTATTATCATCGTCAGCGTTACCATCGTCGTCGTCGTCGTCATCATCATCATCATCATCATAATCATCATCATCACCACCACCTCCATCACATTTCTTAGTGCAAAACATAGAACGACGTTGTCTGTCCATCTGAATGGTTCGGCTTACCGTCAAAATGCGCCAAATCCACAATTCCATTGCTAACAAATGGCATTTAGCTGGACCCATTATTTAAAACAACCAAGAATTCACCAAAAGACGATACTAGGCAGAGGGAATGAGAGATACGCAAAAAAGGTAGAGGCTGAGCTAGACAGCGAGAGAAGAGGAAGAGACAGAGACAGAGGCAGAGACAGAGAGAAGAGAGAAAGAGACAGAGAGAAAAAAGAGTCAGAAACACGCATAAAGAGAACTATATATATTTATATATAAAAATAAATATATATTTACACAGAGAGAGTAGAGAAAAACTACTGGAAATTCCTAAGAAAAAGCCTGTTGTACTGAGATTGAACGTCAAGGTCACGAGTGCATTGTTCAGCATCAATTCAATTTGTCTATGGCTTACTCAACATTCAAGTATGTATATATGTATGTATGTATGTACGTATGTATGCATATATTTATATTTATATATGAACGCCTCGATTCTAAAGTCTACGTAGGTTGTCATTAATTGTGCCTTGGTCCTTGCAACCATAGTCGTCCTGCTATCGTTTGCTCTGCGCAATATCACACTTCTCTTATCTGGCGATGATGTTGCTTGCTTTACTTGATGCATGGATCACCCTGCAGCGGCAGCAGCAGCCGGGGCACCGACACTTGGAGCAGCCTCAGCAACTAACCGTGCCGCTGTAAATGCATCATCAGCAATTCAGGATGGGCCTATCTATTTCGAAGGCCACCTACTTGCACTCTGCTCTTTGCTGTTCACCTGGTTAACTTCACACGGACCAGCCGACCGACCGACCGACCGACCGACCGACCGATCGATCGAGCCTTCACACAAGTATTCTGCATGGTTAAGATATCTTTCTGCTCACTTAGTGCTGTTATGATCGCGAATTAGACCAACAGTGTTCGAAAGTCATTTCCACTGACGCGTTATTACAAAACAAACATTCCGTATAATATGCATTATAATTCTGTCATTTAAAGAATACAATATCAGTATATATATATGTATATAAAATTTAACATAGGGTCTATAACAAAACGCAATGTCGCATACCGTAAAAGGATACTGCATGTTTGTTTATGCAGTGTCTCTTAATATATGTGTTTATGTATCTGGAATTTTATTGCGCATTTTAGTTGCCTCAGATAAATGATTTTCGCTCCATATAAATGGCCGACCATATTTGTTTTTAGTCTTCTCTGTATATGCGCCAATGTTGGGCGAGCTTTGGCAAATGGTAATGCATAAGCCCGAAAGATGAAGAGGTATAGCTTTGGACGTGTGTTGTCTGGGCTAATCATCGGTCTACGATGTGCACTTCTTAAGAAAACTTTTGCATGCAAGATCACCATCGGATGATTACAACGAGAGATTTCGAGAGCCTCCCATTATACGATTGCATATTTAGGTCCACGTGTAAGAAAGCCAAATCATCTACTGACGAACTGATAAGAAGACCGTTGTCTTGGTGCAATGAGCCACATAGGACAAAAATTAAAGAATCGTCTGGAGTTGCAGGGACACAAAATGTGCAGCGGAACAGACAGAACAATCTCGATCGAAGCAAAATATATTCATCGGATGAGCAATGCCTTTGCAAAAGACACCCTTGGAGAGTGAGCGTGCGCGCGCGCGCGCGTAGTAAAGACAATTCTAGAGAGAAATACACAAACAGGGAGAGAGAGAGACCGTGAGAGAGACAGGACAGAATGGGACAGAGATACATAGCAAAAAAATTCATAATATGTGTGTATATTTAGATGTCAGGGCCTTGATCCATCAAATTGTTGTTTTTACCAGCTAACTCCAAAAACAATGGCTTTTCCTTTTTGAGTTATTATTACTCCATCATACATTGAACCCATTTAACCCACATGTGGAGTTGGATGGGAAGACATACAAAGGGTAATAAGTTTATAATTGTTCTACCTAATTATTCAGATTAGTTTACGCGAGTAAATCGGCATTTACAGTTTAGCAATTTGGCTTATTCCTCAGTAAGAATCCATTCAATCGTCATCTCTATTCCATTGTGTTACTGTAACAGAATATTCCTAAAGAGCCTCTAAGAAACTAGGAAACTCTAAGAGATTAAGCTATAAAACGTTTACTATAAAAGCCAAGTCTCTCGAAATGTCATTTTGATTTGTGAAGTAATTGTTTGTACAGTGTGTAAGTTGACAATAACTAATAATAATAAAAAAGATGATTTATAGAGCGCCGTAGTACAGCCGAGGCCGAAAAAGGCCCTGTGCTTGTGCAGTTTTTCGCTGACTGCAGACAAAGGCGGCGCAAGTGTCAGCATAATTATGCACTGTAAATACAATTAATTAACAAATCAAAATGACATACACATACCGGTATTAACATCTGGCAAGTTAATTGGTTGGAGAGATTAACATGATTAAAAAAGATATAATTATGTACATGAAAAGAAACCCATTTTGGCCTCGGCCGTACTATGGCGCTCTATAAATCGTATTATTATTATTATTATTATTATTATTATTATTATTATTATTATTATTATTATTATTATTATTATCAAAAGAGAAGATGAAAATTGACGACGGCTGCATATTTTGCGAATGCTAAAGATTTCTTACATACATTCTTCAGCTGATATAGCTTCAAGAATCGACATAATGTGTGAGAACATCAACTTTTGTTAACCGATAATTACTTTAGAACGCGTATTTAGGCATATATATGCATAACACATATGAAAGCCAAATGATATACTGACAAACTGACAACAAGAAACGTTGTTTTGGTGCATTCCTGTCGAACCGAGCGAAATATACAGCTGTTGTTTACTTTGGCCTATCTTATAGTGCAACGAAAGATTTGCGTAGCGCCACTGTTATTATTGTTCATATATTTTATGCCTAAAGGATTATATGCCGCGGGTAAGATGAAAAATTATGTTTAAGACTTCTTACATCTGGGATGGCTAATCTTCTCTTATGTCTGGCTCGATTAAAGTGCCGTACAAAGCAATTGCGTTAAAGAGCTGAACGGCTGCATAACTGTCTCCGAACCCTTGGGTTAGGTAATGAACAGATTTCTTTTTTGTAAAGCTGAAGCCTTCCTGGTTTATGAGGCCAAGAGGAACAAAGCAGTATGTCGATAAGATGTTGGTATATTTTGCCATCTTTCGTTCTGTTCCGATCTAAGCAGCAGCAGCAGCACCCTTGACCTTAGCAGTTCAGGATCGGTGTAAGTCTGACAGAGTGTCGTCCCAGTTCAGACATTTACCCCTCTCCCAAGGAATAAGGGTGCGCCGAACGGCGGATCTGACCAATCCCGCTGGTTCCTCACTTGATGGAGGGTCAACTTTGGCGAGGGCACACCACACAATGTCATTGATTGATGCGTGTCATGCGGTTCTGCTAGGGCCTATAAGGCAGGCATGCCAAACGATGAGAGCCATCTGCTGTGACCGAAACTCCCCAGGGACATTCATGAGGGGCGTACAAGTCTACCCAAAGTCTTATACCTGTAGCACTGCATTCAGTTCATCGTCCAGCCTCAAACCACAAGCACTTATGGGCAGCGCCAGTCACCCGAATCTTCTGAAGAAACTGCCTAAAATCTGGCATCGTGATAATCAGATATTACTGAGGTTTGGAGGACTGCCTTCTGGATGGGTGGGTGGGCAGTTAGCTGTGCGTGATGTGTTTCCTTATAATAGGGTGTCTGTTGATTCCATGGGACATTGTGTAAAGGCTTTCGTTTAGATTTGATTAGACTACAAACGCATTTCAAATTGCGTTTAACTTTGAGCAGATGCTTAGGTAGATGGGTGAGATGGCCAAACCCATAAAACCCCCACAACTCAAAGATCGGGCATAGATGAATTAACTAGGCCGATTTCGGAACGAACATTATGTCGACTAAGCCTCCAGGCCAATAACATTGTATAATCAGTTTGGTTTACATCCTTTGCCCTCACTTTTAATAATAATAATAATAATATTAATAACAATAATAATAATAATAATAAGATGATGATGATGATTTATAGAGCGCCATAGTACGGCTGAGGCCGAAAAACATTTAACGTCGTAGTCACAACAACCCGTTTCAGTGTTTTTAAACTTGGGCAGCATCTGAAGGCTCTTTGTTCTCATCGACGCACAGTTCATTCGTTCGGTCAAATTCCTACTTTTTTGGCAAATTAATAAATAAGAACTAATTAGATGTTGCCATAAAAAGATGTTTCAGGAAACCTGCTTATTCGTTTGCGCTATGTCTTACCAAATCTACAATAGCCAGGTTGTTTGGTCAATTTCAGAGCAAGGTGGGTCAAGCCGGGAGAGAGCGTGGTACTAAGGCAGAAAGTGATTATGATGGGAAATTGTCATTTTTTTGAAAATTTTCATTTTAATCTTATTTTCAATTTTAATGCTAGTGAAGAAACTTATGTCAGAACAGTTTACTTTCCATCTCAAGGCTATAACTCTGTCCTACCCATAAAATAATCTGGCTTTTAAGAAAGCATAAAGTTTCACTCGACAGAACCTGTTCTAAAATGCAGTAATGATGGCCTTAAACGCCTTCCAAACTGCAATTTGGGCGCATAACTCACCGTTCTCGCCATTTATGACTATGAGGGCGCCACCTGACAGGGTCGACAGTGGCATTTTCTAAAGCGTTGTTTCATTCAGTTTCCCTGATTGCGTTGCTGCTGGGTTCTACTTGGTCCAACAATTAAAGCAATGGGTCGTGTCGATGTTTTGGAAATGGCGACCCCGGCCAAACTCAACTCGGTTGGCTTTGCAATGACAGCATACATACTTGAATAAAACCACTGTCTGGTTTTAATTCTGATGCCTCTTTCTCTGCTTCTGCACGTGATCTGGAACAGGAACGAGCCTTCGTGGCTAATGATAAAACCTGCAGCGTTGGGCTTTTGTGGGTTTGTTGGAGGCTTGTCTGAAGCTATTAAAGTCACTATCCAGATCTTCCACTCTGTCAGTTCTTCGATGTCATTCTTGTCTTAACTCAATTCTCATTCGCTTAATTTGCCTGCCGCCGATCCACCTGCCACGGGATTTCGACTGATCGAGGTTCTGGACTGTGGCTTAACTTCTAAACGAACATTTACTGGTGATGCCTTATGCATTATGGCTTGGCACTACGTATAAGTCCTTAGATTAGACTGGATCAATTTTGATCAGATTCATTGATTTGTAGCTCATTTATCAATAAAATAGCTTGAACTTTAACAAATTCTTTCATTTCAGCAGGATTGATTATGGTAACGCCTTCACTCCGTCCTGGAACACCCAGCTCGTCTTTCAAATGACTGGCGAAATTCCAGGGCTGTTAGTACTCCTTATTTCAGCCATTTCTACACCTTTGCGCCATCGCTTGCGGGTGCAAGGCTGTCTTATTTTCTGTCAGTTCACCATCAATCTCTTCGACCACGAACTAAAAATATACCAGCGAAATACTAAAACAATATAAATTACTCTCAGTCGCCTGAAAATCACTTCATTACTGCGAGCAATCATCCTCTTGCCAATTACTCGTCACTGATATCAACCCACAGTCCACCGTTCTCATGTTTCTTTGCCTTTGCCTTTCCATCGTGCAGTTTCCCCTTGGTAATTTTTGCCACTGAACCATCGATCTTTCGATCTTCTGATCTTTTCAGAATATCGGTACTTTTTTTTACGAAACCCTACTACAATCCCACCAAACCTACCAGTCTTCGTAATCTCAGTTCAAGCTTTTCACTCGAAAATAACTCTTAAAATCCTACTCTAAATCAGTTCTGCGTGTCTGGCTTTTAAACTTCGACTCCGAACCGAACTTGACCCAACTGGCATCGTAGATTTTATCTTGGCTGAGGGCTTGTGAATAAGCAGCTGGTTTACTCGACTCAGATATTTTGTCTCAGCATTTTACAGTTGAGACCGTTTCCCAGTTTGATTGCCTATGGCGCTTACGTTGACTAGCTGTCTTCCTACGTGTTTAACTTTCATAGTAACCATTGCAGTGTGTTACAGACAGTCTAAGATTTATAGGCAACATATGAACCATTTTGTTACATATTTCAGCTTTTAATCCTGGACCGAAACATATAGACAACGTCTGCAGTTATGTGTTTTCAGCTTCTAGCATGAATCATAATAGATACTGTTGTGTTTCACCTCGCAAGACGAAGTAGACAGACGTGCATATAGCCTGCGGAATGAAGACATCTAGTGACATGTTTCATCCTTTCAAACTCAAAACTCTGAATAGACTGACAACCATATTTGACACCTCACGCGCCCTTTAGATCTATTCGACGCAGAATAATTTAAATGTTCTGATCCCAAAATTTTCATATCGGCTACACACGGCTGAATTTTAGCACGAAAGTTGTGTGGTACTTGGAGATTTGCAGGTAGTTTTACTGGGTAACAGGTTGAAAGTTTTTTAATTGTTTGATTGGGTGTATGCTTTTTTACCTGCTAAGGTCGACATTATGCATTTTGAATTAGGCCTAATGCTGATGGTATTAAGAAGAATAGATCTGAGCTTATTCCTTAGAATTGGGTTGACAATAGGCTTATTAACCTTCCACCCAACCCATGCATGCGAACCCTGATTTTGAATTTGTATGGCACTTCAGATTTTAATCTGTAACGCCGAGTTGAATGGCAATAGTCAGTCACTGGATTGAATAAATTTGCAAATGCATTGTCTCATTTCTGTCCTCTAAGCTGACTCTCTCTTCTAACCTGCATGGAGTTGCAATGCACAATGCGTGAAGGTCAGCAGCAGAACTGTATGAATTTTCTTTTGTAAGTTGTTAATCGTTGTGGTTATGGTTGTAAGGGGAAGTGTTCCTACAGCTAAGCAAGATCTTTACTTCCCTACAAACAGGACGTTTAAAGGAACAGCAAACCTGATACTTGTTTTTCTTGTCATAGCCAGCAGCATCCCCAAGTATGCATGAAACAACGGCCCTTGCCTTAAGCGCTTGCTGGCTTGCATGCATAGACGTCTATCTCTGCCGTTTTACATACTAAGTGTTTGCAGATGTTTGATTGCGTATTGATTGCCGCATATAAACTTTAATTCATAGCGAAGGCGTCTGAGGACGAAGCCTTATTTCAACCTCAAAAATATCCGTTTAAACAGGATGCTGTTGACTTAGACTTATTGCTGCGTTTATTAGCAATTCTTTTCAATTAACAACAAGCTACAACACATGATTCCAAACGTCAAATGTAACCCAAATCTACCCAATCTCAACTCACTACATATAAGCTATACAAAGCAACGCATAGATAAATACTTGTTATTGTACGGGACTGAATATAACAAAATGTCTACATTATTATGAAGCTGTGCTTTAACTTTAATATACAGGCGTGGGGCTCAACGAAGGGGTAGGCACAAAGGATCATGTAGACCAAAGATCAGAGTGAATTCCAAAAGTAGTTCATGGATCTCAAGATTATAAAAGACTAGGATTTAACCTTACCTAATCTGTGTCAATTTAAACGTTATGCGTGATCTATCGGCGGTCACTTATAAGCATATCCGATAATCCTGTGTCATGTCGGTTTAAATCCCCAATTGGAATCTGGAAATCAACCACTCTGTTATGAGGCGAATTCCCGTATGCAATGGCATGGAAACGATTTAGCTTAAGCGGAGATAGAGGTAAATTTTGTATGCATCTCTGTCAACCATAATCTTAAGATTAAGATGCAACTCTATCAAATATAATCTGTAGATTAGGCGGCGCTTTGTGAGGTACCTAAAAGGCGCTATATAAGACGTCTAGATAACTAAATAAGATGGTCTCCGTGAGCTGTTGGATCTTTCGGCTGAAGCACAGACGGAGCAAAGCAATAAAATAGTCCTGCAACATTTCTTACTATAGTTAAGGAGTTCTGAAGACTAATCGTCGCTATTTTCACTTGACGAACCCTGATTCGAACTGCGGACGCAGCGGCAACACTCCGGTGAGTTCCACCTCAGTGATCACTGCACACTGCATGGATTGTCATGCGAGCAAAAGCAGCGAAATCAGCGTCGACAACAAGACAGGGAAAGCGTTCGCGATGCGGTCGAAAGAGTGCAATCCGTTATCTGACATTGGAAACCGGTTCCAGTTGACGACCAGCATGAAAGAAAGAAGGACGAAAGGAGGACTTCAAAGGGGGCAGCTCAGGCAAATATGAGGGAGAAATTAGAGCGCCCCAACAGAACGAGTGCCGCGTGCAAACCGAATCTCTAAATGCAAGCAGGCCGTAGGCAGACTAATGGCATTTTTATGTGCTTACGGAGATGATAAGTTGCGTTGCGGCGACCGACGTTTTCTAAACAGAGCTTTTGCCCGACAATCGTTCACATGATGAAGTAACGCTGTAGTAGTCTAAGAATCTTTAAATAAAATTAATCTGTTTGAACTGGCATAAAGGCCTGTCGTCTATTTTTAAAGATTTTTGGCGGAAGAGCGAACACCAGCCAGTAGCGGCGCCATCTATGGGACTAAGGGACTAAATCCCAAAATGAGCCATTCCCAGTGTGCAAGTCTTCGTGTACAAGTGATTGAATATTGCAAATTAATATACTAAAAGTGGCACAGTCCTTACTCTGAACTGTTCAAATTTACTTCTTTAAAACCTCGAAATCTCTGGCCGTAGGGTCTCTACATAGGATTCCGCTATTGGCACGCGAACTGGCACAGTAAGTGGTTAGTCCGTTTTCGAGAACCTGTTGCATAGCTTTCAATTGAATAGCTGCTCTTTCAGCGAGTTACCAAAGCGATACGACGAACTGCCCGCAAAAGATTCGAACCCGAGTACAAACCTTTCCAACCTTTCACCCCCATACGGCTGATATCCCGCAGTCTGACAATTAAATTGAGTGGCAGAACTTATCAATGATGGAACTATTGACCATGGAGTAAATGACGCCAAACTTTTTCAGATTTGTACGGCTCTCAGTTGGGAATATAATCCCTGCACCAACTTCCGGTGTGGTTGCTCTTACTCCCGTGCAAGGAGTGGACGCAGAGGGTCTAGAAATTCTGTCGCAATCTGCTGTACCCGTGATGTTGTGACTCCAGAATAAGTCAAATTTATAGATACCCAAATTTTTCTTATTCTGGTCGAACCTAAACAACAGATAGAAATTGAAGGGTTAATTCTGTTGGAAAGTCTTTATAACCAAGACACGATAGGGCCTACAACTTGATTTGTACCTGTTACAGTTCCAGCTACGTAGTGGTTAAGTTGGATTTTAGTTTTTGTTTGGAATCTCATCGACGATTTAATTGCTGTAATTTTCGCTAATTACTCCACTTAACTTTCATGGCCCTAAATAACTCTAAATAGTAACCGAACTATAAACACTAATTTTCGAGCTGCTATGTTTGACACATTTGGACCACAACTCTTAAAATACTGCGACCAGATTGTCAGTGTTGCCGGGAAGCACACACTTTCTGTTTATCACAATATTACTAATGACTGCCTACAGAAAACGTTTAGTCGGCCTATGCACGCGTACATACATATGCATACATACTTACATGTATGCATGAATGCATACATACATACATACAAACATTCATACATAGATACATGCACATGCATATGTGCATACGTACATACAAGAGCACCTGCAAACATACATTGACAAATACATCGTAATCGTGAACGTACATTTGTATGGCGCCTCCTCAGAGACGCTCTCGACCTGACAACAAGAAACCACGATCAAACGGAACAGTGCTCACGTGTGTACGGAAAACAGGCCTACGGATCTTGTGTCGTAGGTTGCCAGGCAATCTATTCCCGAAAGATGGACCGACCACAGGAATGCTTCGAAGCTTTACTGTGGAATTTCGGACCGATGGCAGGTCAAGCAGGTCACCTCGCGCAGCAGAACGAAGGGACCTGCGCTGAGGCATTGATGAGACCGTGACTTTTATGAAGCACAGTCTGCTAGGCATTTACGCAAAAGCATTCAGATTAAGCTTAAACTCGGTGTTTTTGCATACACACACACATACATACACACATACATACATACACACATACATACATACACACATACATACATACATACACACATACACACATACATACATACATACACACATACATACACACATACATACACACACACAGCGTTTGGCCGGAAGTATTGTAGGGGAAAACTGATCTTGTGGTAATTGTGTGTTTGAAAAGGAGACAATGAGTGAAAGTAACAATAACAACAGCTGCAGCAGCAGTAACCGAGACGACAGCAGTTCGGTGCAGGGACGGAATCCGCGATGCGCTCGCTGCCGCAACCACGGGATCCAGACTACGCTGAAGGGACACAAGGCCTACTGCACCTACAAGGACTGTAACTGCGACAAGTGCCAGCTGGTCATCATCCGACAGAAGGTCATGGCTAAACAGGTGGCTCTCAGGAGGCGCCAGGATCTTGACAAAACTAGGAGCCAGCATCTACACAAGAACGGTTCCAGCTCCTCAGAATCCGGTATATTTCCGCTTTTCGTACAATGGCAGACACGGAAAAGCTCTGGAAATTGGATAATAATAGGGTTCTTTCTTTCTATTGCTTTCTTCAACCTTTGCATAATTATGCTATTCTTGCATACTGATCTAACACAGAGTTCAAACTTCAGACTAGCTCAAGAAAATTCCTGACACCTGTGTCTGTCTCCTTTAATATGGACTTGTTCAGACTGAGGGAGATAGTGGCGTCTCTCTAGTCTCCAACCACACGTTAAACTAGTCCTCATATCTGCAACTTAAGTGTGAATTTTGACCAAAACCTCAACTTCACCGATTACATCACCCATCTTTCAATTCTAGCTTCCTGCTCTTGCTTCATGAACATCTGAGACCTTTGCAGAATCCGCCCAATGCTTGACTTCAAAACAGCATCTACAATCCCGCCATCCAAAGTCCATGCTAAACTATACTGCTGAAATTCAATTTTTCTGAATATAAACACCATCCAAATAAACCGTCTCCTACTTTCACTAAAACCTCCAAACATCATCACATCACTCCTGTTCTCAGACCTCTAGACAGGCTTAAAATACCTAAAAAAACAGAGCACGAAGTCTTATCACTTGCCGACAACTCACTCCAATAGTCCCAACCATCCTATCATCGTCAGTTGTTTATAGTGTAATCACTTTGCTCAACCCCCTCCTCAACCGCCCTAACACTTTTCCGCCCTCCCCTTACCTCATCCATAAAATATGGAAATAGCTTCATAGCTCAACATGCACAGCCTCTCTGGAATAAACTCCCGCCAGAATTACGGGCAATTTTCTTACCCATCCTGTGAGCTCACCAACACTGTATCTCTTGCAACCTCTGCGAATATCTTTCGGTGAAAACTGGAAACAATTCTCTTCCACAAATCCTATCGTGATTCCTCCTCTTTCCCCTACCTCTCTCACCGCTCCAATTCTAAACACCATCCATCGTAGCCTAATGGCACACTACCTGCTTGACTCTTGGGGTCAGATCTGGAACCATCCCTGCCTACCGATTTAGTTTTGACTGAGCGCTTGTGAATCAGATGGTCCCCGCGACTTAGCTTTCTTTGGGCGCAGTAGAAATCTCGATGTTACGATTCGTTCATTCACATCCTCGGGTTGTCTCGTTCCTTCATCAAAATCGAAAACAGAAGGGAGATTACTGAAGCGAAAATGAAAAAAGCCAATTCAGTAAATTGAGGCACTACTCAAATTATCAGTTTAACTGTTACAGTTAAATGTGATCTGTGCCATTTAGACTTTTCGAGTAAATTTGACGGATTCTGACATTTGTTTTGCCCCTATTTGACCTCCAGTATTTTGAATCGACAAGACTAACGCACTGCGACCATCGACTGAAACCTTGTGTATTATAAAATGAAGGTATTTAGATTAGATTAGATTAGATCTGTGGCTTCAAACTCTGACTTAGTGAGTTTTCTTAGTTACTTGCGTTACCCTATATAATTTCAGCTGAGCTGTTGTTATTAATGACTACAACAGGAGACGCTGCATCGAAAGCCCACTGCGAGAGTAACGAATCTATGGACGGCGGCCAATCGTCGTTTGGCCGCTCCTCGTCATCATCGTCCGAATCCGGTAACATCAGTACCCTGGCAATGATCATTCTCAACTTCTATAACAACGATCCGAGGCTGGCAATGGACAAAGTCAAGCAAGGTAAAACTCTAGACAGGGATCACCTCTATTTAGGAGATGCAGATGCTTTACGTTTACCCCGACGTGTTCTTCTCATTGGCCTACTGCGATATCTTCTTCTCATTGGCCTACTGCGATATCTTCTTCTCATTGGCCTACTGCGATATCTTCTTCTCATTGGCCTACTGTGCTTTACAAGACCTATCGGATATGAGTGATCGGACATGGTCGGATGGAATAGGACAGGACTAGAATGGACAAAGGTCTTAAATATATCGTAACAGTGTAGCAACTGAAGTAAAGCATCGCAGCCATGACTAGCCACGACAACAAATACAGATCAGAAGCTTGTGAATCAGATGTAACAAGTCATGACTTTAAATGTCAATTCTGACGCTACACAGGCCCTGTACATGCTTTATGTGTACATTTCTTGTACACACGGTCACACACTGTTAGCTTCAAAGGACTCTAAAGTCTGACAGTTGTAATATTTCCCTATTGCCGAGTTTGTGGTTCAAGTGAATTGGCTTTGTACATGTATTATTCTGTATAACTATGAATGTAGTTATAATATTCCATGGTTTGAGTAGCCCTATAGGCCTATATCCAAATCCCATAATGTTTGCTAATTGCGGGGTAATTTATTTACTGGCGTTTACTAACTTGTCTGTGGACTTTTAGGTTGGCTGCTAATAATGACAAAGACTGAATTGTCTTTTGCCTATTGTGGTTCTTATTAAAGGGTAGGTTAGACCTTCACGGTAAAGTTACGGGTAAATGTTCTATAAAGCCTTAACGATCTCACCCGATTAATTCATTTAAAAGTGAGCCGGGTGGACGGCATATGGTTGCTATAGAAAAACCTGTATTTACATTTAACATTTATCAGAAACCTTTTGGCACAGTCGGAATTTGCGTAGGCCAACTGCTGCTGAGTTGAGCTGTGAGTTTCTACAATGGCATTACAGAAAGTCTTTTCGGTTAGGTTCGCCAATAAATCAACGGGTAAAAAGGCACAACGTTTGGTGAAATGGATAATGCTGTTCGCTGCCTACAATTATCTCAACCGAACGGCCATATTCACTGCATTGGCCACAGTGGTCTCATGGCTGGCCACCAATTGCCTCCAGTGATACAGGACCAGCTATGGACCCAATGAACGTGACTAGCAAAATCAGACTATCTGGGACATAATTTGCTGAAAAATTACCGAATATTTTTCACATTCTGGTAGAAATATTATGTCATCCTTAATTTATTCGGTGTCCTTCTGGATAGCTTTCGCTTGATTTTTAATTATAATTAGTGTGGACTTGTTGTCTGTCATTTTATACGTTGGCTGTTGCCTGTTGATTCTTTTAAGTGGCCGTTGAACTGAGCGTGCTCATACACAAGGAGTCGACAAGCTGCCTTTCAAAGATATCCTCTAACACTCATCAGGTATGTGACATCACTGTTTCATTCCATAATTAAACTACGCGATTGTTTCTGCATTTGTACTGCTTCTCAAACTTTTAATTAATTGTGAAAATCACAGCTAACGATCAGTCTTATGCCGTGACCGTTATAGCGGAGATTCGAATCCGCAACATTCTCCTTATAAACCGATCACCCAACGTGACAATATTACACGTATGATCACAAAAGAATTCCTCATTAAAGCTTATTTCTGCGTGATAAAGTCTACACAAATAAGAGCGAAAACATAAGTAGGTCAGTGGGTCCAGTAAGTCGTCTGCAAGAAGAGGCGGAAGCTATCAGATGTTTGACGGCCAATCTTAGGATAGCTGAAGGTGGTAGAATATTGGCGCACTAGAAATGAGCGTCGATTGCCGTAGCTCTTACTGTTAATGCTCTTGTAGATATTTTCGTCGAGAGAGATCGACCTGAGGACTGATATATTTGGAAAGCCGGACGTGTCTCCTTTGTTCCAGACGTCGATGTCTCTTCAGCCGTCCTCTGGCCAGCCACACCCCTTCGACTTCTTCCAGCCCTACTCAAGAAGTCCGTCACAGATCGGGTCCGATGCGCCGCCGCCGCCTCCACCTGCCCCTCCGCAGCCTCCCTCCTTCTCCATCAGCCACCTGACGCACAGCGGAAGCGTCATGGATGCCAGTGCTGCGTTTCTCGGAGGCCGGATGAATTCAGCAGCAGCAGCTGCTGCTGCTGCTGCGGCTGCTGCAGCCGTCCATCCCTATCTGCAGGCATCGGCACGGTCCGCTGGTCAGCTGCCGCCCGGATCCTTCTGGACGAAACAGTGGCAGAAGTGCGAGGCAGCCGCGGCTCTTGGAATGGCACCTCCATCTGTTCACCCGGTCACCCTCTGGTGACCCCTGGTGACCTCTGGTGACCCTATGACGACCCGTGACGATCCTCTTGGGAACAAACCGGGATCAACTGCACTAAGGGTCTTTTACTTACTTTGCATCTGCTAACACGTAAATCTGCTGACTACGCCACACCTGGTCCTCATGTTTGCTGTCTTAATCATCATCAAACGACACCACATGACGACAACAAAAGAACACAGTTATCATTGTCTTCGTTGTTTTTTATCATTATCTTTGTTATTACTTCTTCATCATCATCATTATCATCGTCATCATCATCATCATTATCATCGTCGTCGTCGTCGTCGTCGTCGTAGTTGTCTTTATTCCACTTTTGACTATCATCATAACTAGAACAGTAGTGAATGATGTTATGCATATTTTTATTGATGGTTATAGGGTACTTCATCATCAACCGTCGTCGTCGTCCTCATCCTCCTCATCATCGTCACCGTCATCATCACAATCACGATAATAATCGTTTTCGTTTTTTTTTCATCATCATAAGTATTCAAGCATATTCTGCATGTATATTGATGGATAAAGGGTACGTCATCATTATCATCATCATCATCATCATCAACATGATCATGATCTTCATCATCATCATCATCACTTTCATTATATTTGTCACGATCACAAAGACTACCAGAGTAGTCAGTGATGCCGATTCTCTTAGACTGAATGTTGATGGTTATAGGGTAAATCTTTACATTGCGGCGATTGTGTTATTTAGACGACTCGTTTCCTGTTTATCTGTTGTTTTGAATGTTGATATTTTTAAAGGAACCTTGTCAGCCACGTTCGCTGAGCCCAGAATGGGTCCATAGAGGGCCAGAAGTGGTGGCAACCAGCCACACAGTGTGGGCCCGCTTTGGACACAATGACCGTAGCTGTATAGGCTTAACAGATGGCGATGATTTCTGTGCGATCGCCGCCATCTTCATAGTGAAACTATATGTTACTATGCTAGTCCAACTCATCTACGTATGCGAGGAGCAGCGTTTACGATACTGCACTGCCAAGTTTTTCTTGACTTGGCAACAACTGGGTCAGAGAAAGGTTACCATGCAACGTTGCCGCTTTCTTCCCAACCACTTAGACTACAAGGAACTTTCCCTCAGTTTCAACAAAATGTAAAAATACTCAAACTATTATTGCAGTGTTTATACTTGGAAGGGGAATTATCCAGCTTTTATATTCTTGTAACTTGTTTATCCTGAAACCCGTAGACGTGAAATGTCTGGTAAGAAATCACAGTCGTTGTGACTGTGACAGCTATACAGTTATGTCTGATGTAGCATGTTATTTTCTCTTCGGGCCTTGTTATCTTAGCTAGATGGTACTTTGATCTGATTCAGTGCAGCGCATTCATATAGCGCTCTTAGACAATCTACTCAGAGAATGCAAATCAACAGTGCCTTTGAAAGTAATTGAATTCTCCCTTAAAAATGCCTAAACGAAAATATCAGTTTTCAAGCATTCGGACAAAAATTAGATTAGAATACGCATCGATTTTTGCGAGTCATTGGATACATTTCTTGCAGGCATCTTAGCCAGAATCCCTTAAAAGAAATGCAGCTTTTATCAGCGAGAACAGGTTAATGCACGGACGCTTCGGTGTAAAGGGTAACAGTGCACGCATGCATGTCTTGATAGGGTACGAGAATAAAAGGGTAACAGTAAATGTTTAATCGAGTATTTTGTATTACGTTGTTGTTATTTAGTATGTTTTTTCATGTATGCACCTTTATTTATATGTGAATATATAAATCTAGAGAGGCCTATTGCATGCGATCTTGAAGTTTGATTGATGATCTGTGTGAAAATTTAATGAAACTCTTAGAGCGTAGACGAAGCTTTATCTGCACTGAGCTATCGCACGTGCATCGTGCACTGGCAGAGCATTCAGTTCTTTTGATTGAATTCAGTGTAACTCAATCGTGTTCTCGATTAAGATACCTTCGCTACGCGTCGAGATGATTAGCGTAACTCTCCGCGCGCGGTGCCAGTCGGGTCGCTTCGATCGGACGCCCTTCGTTCTGTCGCAGCAGCGGATCTTTAACCGATGCAACCCATCTGCAGCAGCAGCAGCAGCGAAGAAGGAGGAGGAGGAGGATTCCTGATGCAGACGAACAGAGAGCCGGATGTCTTTCTCTGATTCCGAGTCGAATTAAGGTCGTGCTGTGAGCGAAATCTCTCGTCCGAGTCCGATTCTGTTGTTGGTGGGTTGATTGGTGCACTCACATCGAATCATTCCAAGCATCATACGGACAATTTACGCCGCCTGAAATGCTTCCTCTCCTGTCCTCCCTCCGTCCTTACGTTAACCCTAAGCCCATCGACCAGACACCTCTGCTATGATAGGCTATCTGTTTCTTCATTAAATTCACAGTACCCTGAAAAGTATTGTCTGGTATCATAGACAGTGTAGGCCTACCATGTCCCTTGCATTGTTCCTGCCCCGCGCCTTAAGTTCAGATTTACTGACTTTGCGCGCGTTATAAATGCTTTTGATAAATAAATTATAAATGTAGGCATTAGAATTTCTGATTGTGTGGCACAATGAACATGGGCTTTGTCACCGGACAATTTGACTGTTTTAAGAGTCTGACCCGCAAATGCTGTTGAAACCAGGAGCCATTTGTGGTGGTTCAAAGCACGGGGGAAAAGACGTCTATTGGCCGAGGTGGATCGACGTATGGGGAAATGTATCCCAGTAGGGGTTGATCATATGAACCAATGAGGAGGCATTTTCCCCAATTTTCCCTACACATCGCATCTTGGTTAAACCCGATGATCTCCTTGGCAACTGCATAGAATCAGGTTCTGTATGCATTTTTAATACAAGAAGATATTGATCCCCGTAAATAGTGTTTCTCAGTTAAAGGAGAAGACTGAATTTTCTTCATTGGCTGATTGGTTTGAATGCACTGTACTTTGACTGCGCATTTCACAGATTGCTGATACCAGCGCATTTTTAAATTCAGCGATATGGCTATCTCGCATTGCCTTTAGTTCCCATCCCATGCCATGCATGCACGCCAACACCATCGCATACACGTATATATATTGATGTATATACCTAAACGAATATATATATATATGAACATATATATATATATTATATATATTATGGTTTTTGTCTACTTTGTTTGTTGCATACATATAGGTTAGCAAGTTTTTGTTGGATGTTGCTTAACTTCATGTATGTTTTCTTAATTTTTGCGCAACTTTTGGTTCGTTAGTTTTTTATATGTTAATAAGCTTCAGGAGAATTTTACTATCTGACGTTTAACAATACAATTATTGACGGAAATAGGGTACACTTCTGAACTGCATGTAAGATTATACACGACATTAACTGGTTTGTCATTCCCTTTATTTGTTATTTTATCACAATGCGCTGTGCACTTTGCCGCATGTTTGCATGCAACTCGACTGGCTCAGGTCGATAGTGACCTTCACGGCGTTTTCCAACATTCGCCAAACTCTTTTCGTTAGAAAGGCACTCAGTTGTACTAGTAAAATAATTGTTTACAGTCGGCAGCCTGTTCGGAGGTTAGACATATTTTATAGAACTGCTTGCTTATGTCAACAGCCAAAACACTATTCCAACTTCCAAAACTGTCCATCGGATTTCATTGCAACTTAATGTACTAATGTACAACTATACCTTTACTGCAATACTGTTTCCATTTGTTTGACTTTGCCTTTGATGTAGTTATTGCAAAACAAGTCGCGCAGAATATATAAATATATAAATATATGCCTATTTAACTGATAAGCTTAATAAACCATTATCTGCAACGGCCTTTAACATGGCAGATTTTTCATAGTTTGCAAAGCGGAACCTCAGAAACGTTAGAAGCTACACGCACAAGTAATGGCATTTGTTCCTGTCTTTCTCAGTCGTATCTAATTATATATTACTAATTGCTCTCGTTATGGTAATTGAAATCGTAAATTCGAAATTTCTATAGTACTACTTAAAAGCTAGGCGCAGGGTATAAGCTTATTTACAAGAGCTGTGTCAAGTCAGCGGGGTTGTCCAGATATACCGTGTGAATAACAAGATTCAGTTGTCTGGAGACCAGAGAGAGAAGTTAAAAGTTGGGCCGACCAGTTTTTTACGTTGCTCATGAATAAATTACTTTACGCTGTTATTCCTGTGCATTTAGTGCTCCGCCGATCTTTCTTGGTTTTTACTGTCTTGCTTCTGTTACAGTTTAAAACAGTCGGTTCGCTAAATCTGCACAATCGTTTTCTGAATATTTCTCTCTGGTCTCTCAGGCTCTTCATCATAGCGTTAAACTTTTTACATTGGATCATATATGCTGCAATGATTTAATTAATACTGAGATCCATGTTGTTCTGATATATTCCAATTTGCTGTTCTAATGATTTAGATTTAACTTTAACCTCACGACGATTTTAAACAATAGCAATTGCCTCTGTTTGAGCCGGGATAGTAATTACTGATCATATGACAAAAGTGACAGAAATTGGATTTTTAGCTGCCTTATTACTATTCATTGAATCGGACATATTATGTAACCTTACCTTACCGTACCTTACCTTATCTTACCTTATCTTACCTTACCTTACCTTACCAGATGGCGTTGTTGGAGTGAGCTTATTTTATTTAACCAGATGGTGTTGTGACAGTAAGCTTACTATGACCTTGCCCTGAAATGAAATCACAAATTACCGTCTGATATTATCTTCATGGTGAGAGCCAGAACTGTTGATTGCGAAATGTACTGCATGAATAGATGAATGACATTGGTTGACATCATTTAACTACGCAATATTTTGTCTTTATATGATGTGTGTGAATTAAACGGCAAAATTCCAAAATCTGTATCTTTTTTGAGGCCAACTCAAATACATAACTCCATACATACACCATGCACTATGCAAGTTCATTCGCTCTTTGGTGTTGTATTGTTTTCATGTTGTTTTACAAAGCAAGAAGTAAACATGGTTCAGATCGAAGACAAAACTTCATCACTGGCGGTGCTAGGTTTCTCGCAGTGAGGCGGGGGAGCAAGAACGTCCTAGAATTTCCAAGACCGTACTTAATTTGTCGAATACTTAGTTGTTACAACTTTGATGACCATTTTGTGACTGTGTCGCTAAATGTTTTGACGGTTTTCGTTTTTTTGTTTTTCCGGACTTTTATTATTAATTATTAGTCAGATAGTTTTACGACCCTATTTTTGGAGCCAAAATTTTGACGGCCATTTAGTCGTCGACATAGGTTAACGATATTCTTACCTGCACGACCCCATGAACTTTTCCAGATTGATAATAACCCTTTTCTTTTTCTCTCGGTGACCCACGTGCATTCAAGTGTTAAAAGTGCCCTATAATTCTGGAATCATCTAGGGCCAAGGACCCCCGTTGTGGCTCCCTGGTCTTCTGTGTAGAGCCGCCACTGGACATTATCGACGTACGGAACAGCTTTTCTAGGCCTGTCTCTTATAATATATCTAAAGTCCCGCTTGGCGCATTGGCCCATCCAGAATATTATGCCCTTAAACCCACCTTTTGCTTTCTGTCTGACATTGGATTTTAATACCTACCCAAGGGCGAATCCAGGTAAACCATCTGGCCGTGGCCCCTCCGTCTGAGTTTGGGAGATGTAGGGCCAAATGCATGGGCTTTGCGAGCTAAACTCGAACTACGCTGACATGTGTACATGGTTGGATGAATTAACACTGAACTCTGAAGGTGCGTCTATGAATGCCCGTAACTGTATGAATAGCTGACAAGTATTAAGTTTAAAAACTTCCCAATATAAAACGACTGTTAAAAACAACCCAAAAGAAATGAGAAAGAAACAACAAATTAATCATAAATCAATTCTTTAAAAACTCACTGGTCATCTACCCCAACGATATGCATGTAGGTCTAGGTATGTAAGGCCTACACTAAATGCTGGCACTGTATTTTGCGACCTGTTTTCTTCTTGATGGAGATGATGTCGGTTGGGACATGGAGAACATATATTCTTCAGAGTTTATGTTGAGGGGACGCCTATTTATATCGCCTATATTTATGTGCCTATAGTTTTTTTTGACGCGAGGCAGGGGGCCATCAACGTGCAAACGACTCACATTTATCTTATTTTTAAACGTTTCTTCTTCTTCGTCTTCGTTACCTTAGCGTTTTTCTTTCCGCGATAACATTGATGAGTCTGACATTTCAGTTTATTTCATCTAAGTATGTCCAAATATTAATTTTTCAATGATTCGTCTACTCTCACTTCTTACCTGTGCTTTTCCCGCCTTCTAACGTAGGTCTAAGCCTTTGTAAAAACATATTACATCATAAACTGCTAGCGGTCCTATATATTTTCCGTCAGATTTATCATTTTCTTTGTTCAGATTCGTTTCTTCGTTTCTTCCAGTTCCTTAGCCTCTGTTAGTACTGCAACTTTGCAACACGGGCATCTGATCTGCATTTCTTTTTCATTCTTTCGCACTCCGCACCTCATAGGACTACTCAGATATCCTAACTGTAATCACAAGTGCCCATTTATATAGCGTTTGTTAAAAATCATCAGAATTGCTCCCTAATTGTAATTGTAATCGTAACAAAAACTGATTAAAACCCGTAAGAGCAACAGAGGTTGGCATTCACACCCCGAAGCGCACATAATCAATGTATCCTTACAACCAATCAAAATCGCCCTAACTAATAACGCAAGACCAGGATCGAACAGAATAGTCTTCAAGCGCTGGCGAAATAAATTAAGGCAGAAAAAGGGTAACCCAAACAGCAAGGTTCATTGGCCCCATAAGAGTCCTCATCATGCTACTAGTAGCAGCTTGGGACCAGCTATGGGACCATACTGGGCCCAATAAACGTGGCTGCCAGAGCTCATGTCGCAGGTTACATGGCAGCCTGTTCAATGATGAGGGACCGATCGACAACAGCGAAGCTACCATGTTACAATGATCGTTCCAGACGGGGAACAACCGCAAAATTCTGATCATTTTACTTTTGTTCAGGTCATATTGGCTACCACAGAAATTAGTGCAGGATCGAGGCAAAAAATGAAAACTGAGACACTTTATTTTGAAGAAAACCAGTTTCATTGAAACGCATCAATTTTCTTCTCCCTCAGAAAACCTTCTCTTTTCGATCATTCTTTCTCCGTCAGAGTCTTCTCATCTTGAGTCCTCCTTTCCTGTGATCAGGATTTCATATAACGAGTCTGAGACCGCCAACTCACTTAGTCTGCATTTCGATTTCTTGGCTTCCATAAGCTATTTTATTTCACTTTTCTTGAATATAGAAACAAACCCAGATAAACCGCCTTCAAGCGATCCAAAATGTTCTCACTCGTGCTGTCATTATAACCCCGAAACACCATCACATAAATTCTGTTCTCAAATCACTCCACTGGCTTAAATTACCAGAACGAACAGAGTACAAGTCCTATCACTTACCTATAACACACTTCAATCTTTCAAACCCTCCTATCTTCGTCAGTTATTTACAATCCAAACACTCCTTTCAACCAGCTCCTCTTCTGCCCTTACCCTTCTCCGCCCTCCCGTCACCTCATCTTTAAAATTTAGAAATCGATCTATAGCCACAGCAGTTCCACCTCTCTGGAATAAAATGCCGCCAGAATTACAACTACCTGATCCATCATACAGACTCACCATCACTTCACCCTTGCAATCCCTGCCCAGGTCTTTCACTCAAAACTGAAAACATTCCTCTTCCTCAGATCCTATGCTGATTCCTCTTCTTCTCCTTACCTATCAAGCAGATCCAGTTCTAAACCGTAGCCATCTGGCTGCTTGGCTGCCTGACTCTTGGATCTCGACTTGGAACCGAATCCTTTTTGCCTATCGAATATGTTTTGACTAAGCGCAAGTGCATAAGCTGGTTCCCGCGACTTAGCTTTAGTTGGGCGCTTTAGAAATCTCCAGTTTACGATTACAATTAAGATTATCCTATTCATGTGAACGAGTAATACGAGGTGCACATGGTCAACAGCTAGATGAGGCTCGATTCTGATTTCCAGTTAAGTCAGTGCAGTAAATGAGTAAGCTGTAGTTACATATGTAATCTGCGGTCGACGAAGATCAGAGATTCAAGGGTTTTGTTTTTGATATGCCGCATGCAAAGTCTATTTGCGAAACTATGGAAGAGTTTGTTTCTTTGCACAGAGTTCAGCTGGAACACTCCGGAATTCCGGAACACTTCTGGAACAATCTTTTTATAAAATTGAAACTGGAGGTATGTTTCGAGATACCTACTACTTGCCGTCATCGATCTTGTATTATCGCTCGCAAATCTGTCTAATAATAATTAGAAAACTTCTGATGCGCCGGTGTCTAATGCACAAGGCATCAACTGATGGCACACCAAAGCCAAGCCACAATCAGGTCAACATCCAGAAGGTCAGTCCACGACAGATAGGCAGCCTTCGGCGAATAAGCAGTTTGAAAAAGGTAAGTTTTAAGTTGAGAACGAAATGACAGAAAGGACTGAGCAGAACGAACAGACATAGGGTGGGGGTACCAAAATTTAGGTCCAGCAACCAAAAAGCCTGTTTACCCATAACAGTTCTTGTCCACGGTATGAGCAGAGAAAGACAGTCAGATGACCTTGCAGAATAGTGGTAAGTCTTGGGAATAAGGACTGATTTTAGGTATTGTGGTTGGCAAGAGTTGAATGTTTTATAAACTGTAAGTCCCAATTTGAAACAAATTCTTTTCTGATTAGGAAGCCAATGTAAAGATTTAAGTGCAGGGTTATATGGTCACAGTGCCTGTTCCACTCCTGCTCCGAGCATACTTGGAGTTTACTTGAAGTATATTCTGTTTCGACATCAGGCAAGAGCGGACTGAGTAAGCAAAGGAGAGGTGTGGAACGCACAGGGTTTGTGTACAAACTAACAAATTGCGGAAGTAGTTCAATTTGAAGGAAGCTTTTTTATATGACAGCATATGGCATACAATTTTACCATAATGCCGATTTAGAAAAAGAGGGTAATCTTCAAGAAACTGTGACTTGTGGTTGCCCTACTTGTAAGCAGTATGACCCCCGACAGTGTGAGAAATTAGAACGCTGCAAGCTACCAGGACTATCAAATAATAATACTTTCCTGCAGCTTGCATCTCCAGTCTGTCCTAAATGCTGCTGCCCGTTTGGAGATATCTCTGGCCACATCTCCGCCTTTATGTCTGGGGAATTGCACTGGCAGCCCATTTCTGGAGCATATCAAATGCAAAATTCTGGTTCTTGTACATAACTGTCTCACTGGATGTGCTCCACTCTACCTAAGAGAGCTTTTTGTTCTGATCTCTTCTATCCCTGGCCGTTCGGTGGTCCAGGGTGACCTGCTTGTCCCATTGGTCCAAACAGCCAAGGCTCAGCACAGAAGTTTTGCTGTCAGTTGTTTCTGATAGCCTAAAGCAGATGTTAAGAATAGATTGTATTATCAGTAATAACTAGTAATAAAGAATAGATGTTATCATAACTAGTAACAAAGACATATGCAGAAATCTCAAGTGTAAATTTTGTATTAACTATGCCTTGTTTGTTGGGACAGATTTGAGAACAAAGTAACATTTGTGATTTTATCTGCAACTTGTGTCTTCAGAAATTTGATGCTGGCATCGATTTTATCATGCAACAAGTTGTGGAAGAGCCGGAGATGGAAGACGAGGAAGTGGATGAGGCAGATGAAGAGCAGGTCATTGATGTTGATGGAAGTGGACAACAGCTGACATATGTTGATAATTCATCTGTGTCTTGGAGAGTCATCACTTGTCAATCAATCAGACAGAAAGACCCACAACAGTGAGTCATAACTGTTATTTGTAATTGTAATTATTAGTTTACGTACCACTGCTATGTGAGACACTAATCAGAGGCGCTGCCTGTGTAGTCTAAATGATTGTAATTGTAATGACGACAATTTATATAGCATCGTAAGTAGCAGGCTGCTTCTAGGGTGCTTCACAAAGTCAAAATTCAGCCCAAATTATGAAGTAAATAGAATTTCAACTGTTTTTTTTTTTTGAAGAGGTTGACACTTTTGGACTCCTGAATGGATGCCGGAAGGCTGTTCCAGGCACGCAGACCAGTGACCCGAAAGGCCCGATCACCCATTCTAGTCTAATGATGTTAAATGAGTCATAGTTGTACAGCTATAAGGTCAGACAATCACTTAGTTATTAGGAACCTGTAGTCAGTGACTACTGTCGCCCAGTAAGGAGCTTTCACCATGGTTTAAACTGCTCATAATTGCTTCTGTAAAGAATTTAAAATCTAAATTGCTAAGATTCACTTCTCGAGGGAATCGTGATCACTTCCAGATTTGCAAAATTCTGCCTGACATGTAGGTAATACGCATGAAAATACGGTATGTTGGTTAAATAGCACAGTCATTTCAGTTTGTGAATATTGCTTTGAATGTTGCAGTATCTATCTGATTGATCATGCTTGGACTTACCGCATAGACCAGGCAAGAAATCACCTTGAGACAACATCTGGTTTGCTGCCCAGAATGGCAGAACTGATGAATGTTGAGATGAAAGACCGGAACCAGTTTCAAGTTGTAGAAGACGTCCTTAATGAAATGTGGAAGTGAGTTGCAGTTTTTAAATTAACCAGAGAATAATTTTAATTGTCAAGTGTCTTGATTCTCTCCACTGAAAATAATTATTATAATATTATGAAATAAACTGTACCAATTTTCCTTGTTAACATTTCATGCTGTATTTATTTATTGCTTTTTATATATTGCTTGTTGATATTTTAGGTTTAACCAGACTTACAACTTAGCAAATGCTGAGCTGGTTAGTAGGTTTCCTGTGTTTTCTTTGTCTATGCTTTATTCTGAACTAGTTAACAAAGATACATACAGCAACCTCCTTATAGCATGAATCATAATATTATAATAAATTATAATAATAAAATTATGGTAGTGTGGTCTTGGACGTTAATCCCAAATTTAAGTTAACTTTAGGATTTGTAAAACCTCATTTATATTGCAATTTTGTTAACATGAGGAACTTGATATGGCTCACAAATTTAGCACTATAGGAGGGCTCCTGTTAAGGGCATCAAAACTATTAAAGTTCAAATCACATGTACATCAGTTGATAAATGCATTAATTTTTCAAATGTAAAGTTGTTATGTAAATCTGTGCACTCTGTGGTCTGTTGAGCAACAGACTCTGGCCTCTGTCCTGTTTCAAAAGACAGTACCCTTCTTTGACCTGCCCTACAGTGTCTTGATTTATCGCTACAAATCCTCGACTGAAACCCACAGGTGTCCCTACAGTGCTGGCTAAGCTACATTGGCTGCCTAGAGACTGTTGGTCTGAATTCTGCTGATGGCAGATTCAGCAATTCTGCACCAGCCATCTGGAATGGTCTGGAGGGTTCCTGTTACATTACTCGCAGCAGTATCTCGTTAGAAATAGTCATAAAGCGGCTTAAGACCTATTTGTACCATATTGCTTTTGTTGTCTGACCGCTGTTACCCACCCATGCCTATGAATTCTTGCTCAGCTGATGGGTATATAGCATGTCAACAAATGTATTAATAATAATAATAATAAGACAATTTATATAGCGCCGTAACGCGACCAAGGTCGAAAAAAAGGGCGCTGTACATTCACCAGTGCGATCAGCCATCATATTATGTTTATATTACTTACTTACAGCCTCTGTGTAATTGCAAGTTAGCTGTTCTTTTTTAAATGACTATAATTTCATTTCCTTTACAATAAAATAATTGAATAAATATTGATGTTAGAATTTTAGAATACAAACTTAAGCCTTTGTGTGTATTATTATGTTATTAAATGTTTTAACATTGTTAGGGTACAGAGGCAGCTGTTCCTGTTTGGTACATCATGGATGAATTTGGAAGTCGTATTCAGCATTCTGATGACCCCAACGTCCGAATGGCTCCATTCTGCTATGTTCCAACCAAGACTACATACACCATCATGTGGCCGATCTCTGACCTGGAACCAGGAGGTTTCGTATCTAGTCTTTTCTGATGCACTTGTAACAACTGGTGCCATATGCACTGAACCTGTGAACACTTTATGTACTCAGGTGTGTTAGAATGACAAAAGGATTTGGCTGAACAGATGGAAAAAGTTTACGTTTGAGCATAATATGCTAGATGTTTGACAGGGACTTTTTTATTTATATATTTTATGTTTATATTTACCTTTCTCTGGTGGAAGCGATATCATTTTTATGGTGCTAAGCTATTTTTTGCTCAACGCTTTGCTCATAGTGAACCGGTCTTGTGTGAGGACTGACTTTACTTGTATGCTTGGTTAAATATTAAGCTCCCAACTTTATGCTGAGCTTTGAGTTGGTCAACTTTATGCAAACATTTGATTTGTTCAGCATGGCTCCATGGCTGTGTCACTTCCAAAAGAATGAGCGTGAGGGGAAAGGCACTGTGTGTGATGCTTTATTACTTTTGGGATTTTACTTTATATGGTGATCCAAGGGTCCATTTTAAAGGCTGTTAAATGTATCTGCATTTGCTACATGTGGTATGTGTGTTTGCAGACTATGCATGTGGTTTGTGTGGGCTGCTAGTGCAAATGTTTGTGTTTTCTTCTCTGGGTTTATGATTACCATAGTAAAAAGAAATCTAGGTAGTTTGTTTATAAGTTATGTATGAACCAGCCCCTTGTTAGCACCTCTACTTTTCAAATGTGCACTCCACATAGTTGGCTATGACACTGATCTGAACAAGTGTGTTTTAAGGTAGGCAGAAAATGTATGTTGAGCAGAGTCAATTGAAACAGTACATATATGCAGTGGAAGACTGTTCCAGAGTCCAAGATAGGAGTTGGCACGAAGGGCTCGAGTTGATGTGCAGAAGCTCCACAGAAGCAGCACCTGAATATTCCCATGGCAGAGCAGAGTAGTATGCAGCTCAACTGATGGAGTCATCTTGGTCTTGTTATCTTGTTCCTATATTTGCAGATGAAGTGACCAGAGACTACCTGAACGGTCGCAACTGTGACGGCCTGACTAGAAAGTTGCTGCTGTTGCCTTGGCAACCGGATGACATGCGTCACCTGAGCTTTGATCAGAAGGAAGATGAGCAGCTGTTCAACAGTGTAAGTGCAAACAGGACTTAGAAGCAGAACATAAAGCTGCAATTTATATCTTTTAATGTTGAAAAACACTAGAACTTTGTAGTTTGTATAAAAGGGGATGAAGGCTGTTGCAATTGAAGCTAAATAGCAAGCTGAAATTTAAAAAAATTGCTGGTACTTAAAAACTACAAAACCGCTTTACATCTGATACGCAGTATGTAAATGCCTAGATGCATACATTCATATTTGAAGCTTGTATCTCCCATTTTAGGAGATCTGCTTGCTTCTGAAATTAAGTTTTGACATATTGGCCATGAACTTTCTAAGTTTCAAATTGTTTAATGCTGCACTTATTTTTGCATTATGTATTATGCAATAATATTGTAATAATAATATTAATATTGTAATAATATTATAACTTTGTTCATTATTTGCAGAAATATTCTGTTCATGAAAGTCTACCTAATTTGCTGGTGTCATTTGTTGGTCTGCCAACTGATCGGAATATCGGGGTCTACACGGATGTTGATCAGATTCGTAAGAATCTGACGGATCCTCGATTTGAGTTAGTTGAATCACTAGAGGAGGCTCATGTCATCTGGACTAAGCATTATCTGAAGGATTTCAAGTAGGTTAAATACACAGTGTCACCTGTTATTTGTAATTTGGTTAATTTTACAGCATATACATATTATTACTTGCTTGACTTACACTCTAGTTGACGTTTTCTTGAATTTTTCTTAGTGAATGGATTTTTTCAGTTGCTAGACCTAGATTGTGGGAATTCTCTTGCTGCATCGGTTCATTTCTGCTCATTTGCTTGTGTCATTTTATTCCTAAACTGAGATTTCTTCTTCTTTTAGTGCTCTGCCGTCAGGCAGGTCCACATGTCCAATGACGCCACTCTTCTCTGTTGTTTGCTCTTCTCTTTAGCCCTTCATATCCATCTTCTAGCATCATCCAGTCCAGTATCATCTGTCGTGGTCTTCCGCGTGTCTTTTTCCCCTCCATTCTTCCCTCGATTATGTCTCTTACAATATTGTCTCCTCTTAGAACATGACCCATCCACTTCTTTTGTCGGTTTCTTATTGTCTCCAGTATAGTTCTTTTCTCCTCTACCATCTGTAGGACCTCCTCATTCGTCTTTTTTTCTGTCCAACTGATTTTCTCCATCCTTCTCCAGATCCACATTT
This sequence comes from Norana najaformis, assembly GCA_964023275.1. Lineage (NCBI taxonomy): Eukaryota > Metazoa > Annelida > Clitellata > Crassiclitellata > Hormogastridae > Norana > Norana najaformis. The sequence goes on along the minus strand of OZ029913.1, from coordinate 19,899,997 downwards.
CAAAGGCTTCTATTCTTTTGATGTCCTCCTTTCTCATTGTCCATGTCTCCGATCCGTATAGGACCACACTCCATATCAGTGTCTTGATCAGTCTCTTCTTTAGATTCTTATTTAGTCTTCCTCTTAACAGCTCGCTTCTCTTGTAGAAGGCATCCTTTCCCATTGCGATCCTCCTTTTTATCTCCACGTGGCATTTTGCGTCCTCTGTAATCGTGCTTCCCAGATAACAAAAGCTCTTTACCTGTTCTATTATATCCCCGTTCAGTGTAATCCTAACTGTTTCCGCCTCTCCTCTCCCTATTTTCATCACCTTTGTCTTCTTGATGTTGATCCTCATGTCATATTCCCTCGATATTCTGTCGAGCTGATCCATCATCTTTTGTAATCCCCTTTGGCTGCCTGCCATCATAGCTTGGTCATCCGCAAATCTCAGCGCCTTTACTAGTTTTCCACCTACCTTCACGCCCTCAGTCATTTCCTCCAGTGTTTCTCTTATGACTTCTTCTATGTATATATTGAATAGTATTGGTGAGAGTGGGCATCCTTGCCTGACCCCCCTACCTATTCTTCCTGGTTCCGAGTATTCGCCCTCTATGCGTATTCTGACTCGCTGTCCCATGTACAGGTTGCCTATCAGCCTTCTGTCTTTCCAATCCACCCCCATTCGCTTTAGCGCTCTCATTAACTTCTTCCAGTCCACTCTATCGAAAGCTTTTTCATAATCGACAAAGCATATATATACATCTTGGTTGTGTTGGATGCTTCTTTCTGTTAGTATTCGCAGTGCTGCCACTGCATCTCTCGTTCCCCTTCCTTTTCTGAAGCCGAATTGGTCATCTCCCAAACACTTGTCCGCTTCTGCCCTTGACTGTAGTCTTTTTGTTATAATTTTTATCATGATCTTGGATGCATGAGTGAGCAGGCTTATTGTGCGATGGTCTTCGCATATCACTGCATTCTGTTTTTTCTTTATTGGTATTACTATCGTCTGTAGGAAATCCTCTGGCCATATTCCCGTTCTGTAAATTTCCTGGCACAGCTGTACCAGTTCATCCGTTGCCTTGTCGCCGAGGTTCCTCAGCATTTCAATGGGTATGTTGTCCATTCCCTCCGCTTTGTTGTTCTTCATGTCCTTTATTGTTATAAGGACCTCCTCTCTCAATACGTCCAGTTCTCTGTCAGTTTCCTTGTCATCTTCGTTCCGTTCTCGTTCTTTGTCTTCTTTATTGCTCTTTAGGCTACTGTTTTCTTTATATAGCTCCTCTACATATTCTCTCCACCTCTCTCTTATCTCAACAGGGTCCTCCAGTAAGGTGCCGTCTTTATCTTTGATTGCACTTCCACTTCCCATAGTCTTTCTCTTCCCTAGTTGTTTAATTTTCTCGTATACTAGATCGTGTCGTCCTTGTTGCTGGAGCGTCTCGAGCTCCATGCAGCGTTCCTCCCACCATTTTTCTTTTGCTTTATCCGTCGTTCTCCTTAATCTGTTGTTCAATCTTTTGTATTCCCTCTTTGCTTTTTCTGTGCTCTGGTGTTTCCACCTCCGCCTTTCGTTCATGTTTTCTATCATTTCGGTTGTTATCCATGGTTTGCGAGGTTCCTCTCCCTTCTGGAATCCCACCATCCTTTTCGCCTCCTCCATGATTATCTCCTTGAGCCTTCTCCATCTTTCATCTGTTGTTGTTTCTGTTTCTGTATCTTTTCCCTTTTCTTTCTCCTCTAATCGGTCCTCTATTCTTCTTGCTAGTTCATATTTTCTCTTCCTTAATTCTTAGATTTACCTTTTCCAAATTGTTTATCCTCCATAGGCTGTTTCTCAGTCTGAGTGGATTGATCTTCTGGTTATTGATCTGATTGCAGTGTGGTTTTGATGTGTGTCATCAATTGATGCCTAGTGCATTAAGCATTGGCATGACAGAAGTTATTAATTAATAAATAATATTATTAAAATAATAATAATTTATTTAAGAGCATTTTGGTTTAATCAGATCTTTCAGTGAGGACTCTTCAGGAAAACTCATCAATCAGTTTCCTTTTGAGATGGTGGTGACTGTGAAGAACATGTTGGCCATTATTTCTCGTCGAGCAGTGAATGGCTTGGCCATCGATCACACAACCCTTGAATCTCTGCCTGTTTGGCTTCCTGCTACATTTGACTTGAAGACTGAGATTCCGCACTTTGTGTCGTATTTCCAGCACAGAGAAGCCAGGTAGCAAATTTAGGTCTCTTTGAAGTTTACTGATTAGCTAAGAGTCTTGGATTGTATTATTCTGCATGTTCCACTTCCTGTAGTTTGAGTCACAAGCAGGTAGTTAGTTAAGCTGCAATTTTTATTCTGAATTCAGGTACTTGAGCCAAGAAAACCAAGTAATTCATTCGACTGTAATAGTATTTGTATTACATATGGTAAATATTCAGGCTCGTACTCAGTTTGTTTTGCACTTTGCTGGTTTGCCATCAACGGTGATCATACTGGAAAAATCTTTTAGTACAGTTGCCAAACCCTGGTTATAGAAACATGAGTATGGTGAGTGGATTTCTGGATCTTCAGCCTTAATAACAAACAAAGCAGCAGCAATCCAGTAACAAGACAGCCTTTGTGTGGCTTAACTAATTCACTTGATGGATTGAGATATAAACCTAAGAAATAGAAGGGAGTTGCCAACCAACTAGCAATGATTAGCCACTGTCTTGAGCATAAGCACTGATGCTTACCCTGGCTGCAGAAAGTTTAGTTGGCTTCTTTTCTTATTGTTTTGCTTAGCTTAGTTGCATAAGTTGCACACTGAGATTGCCTATAGATTTCCTCTTGTACAAATAGTAATGGATAAATGCCAGTCTGTTCCATGGCTGACGTTGTCTTTGCTTGTCTTTATTTGGTCACAGAGGACTGGACAACCACTGGATCTGTAAGCCATATAATCTGGCCCGCAGCATTGACACCCACATCACCAATAATTTGAACTGCATTCTTAGACTTTCGGAATCTGGCCCAAAGGTCAGTGCATTTTTCATAAGTCAAAGATCAGTAATGTTGTGTAATACATAACTCGAACAAGGTAATCCATAACTAATGATTCCTTAATCATATCACAATATTATTTATTGTTTGCTGGTGCTGATGTCGATAGCTCCTGATATTACAATGTTGTGTGTAGGTTTGTGTGTGTGTTGTTGGAATTAGGAGCCAGTGCTAAAAGTAAGTTTAGAAATGCTTAATTGTATGGCTAGCCTTGCAAATGTAATTTTTTAAAAATTGTAATCGTGAATTTGTATAATAGCATGCAAGTGAAACTCTTCAGACGTGCTTGTACTTGCAGTTCACAATGGTTCTTTTTATTGCCATAGTTTGTTTGGTTTGTTTAAAGGTCGCTTTGAAGCACTGCATTATGTTATACATGTAATGGCTGATTTTCATCGTATTATGTTTTATATGGCTTAGACGGATTCTTGGTTAAAGAATTCCGATATATGTTTTGAAGAGTAGTTTTATTTTGAAGGTGTATTAATTCATAATAAAGCGTTTAAAGTCACGGGTCTTCTTGTATGATAGTATAATGGTTAGCCTGGTGAAATGACAATCCAGAGATTGTGTTACAATTTCTTGCAAGGACAGAAGTTTTACACCCTGTAGTGAATTTGGGTATGGATGACTTTGGATGCAGGATAAGCTAATCAAGCACTAGCCGCTCACCCTCGTATGCTGAGACTGAGATTATAAAGTTGCTACTGTTTGCTAACTATGGCATAAAGCTGTTTTTAATTTATCCCTTATGAGCAGATTGTGTGTAAGTACATCGAAGACCCAGTCTTGGTGGAGCGTGATGATGTTGGATTGGTCAAGTTTGACCTACGTTTTGTTGTGATGTTGACCAGTGTCTGTCCACTGGAATTACTTGTCCACAAGAAGTTCATTGTTCGTGTTGCCAACAAGTGAGTTGATTTCATATTCCTAAACTACTGCTGTTGCTACGCCATGCCTTTCCAGTGGTAAGGCCATCAGCATGGAGTAGGTTTCTTGGCCTTACTTCTCTGGACATTGGCCGTATATTGAAACTGGCTGAAAAACTGCTGTGTTATTGAGAAATTGCAAAACTTAGCATTTCATTCATTTAGTTCTGTGCCTTCTTGTATGACCTCTGTGGCTGTGTGCACTTTTTGTCTGTCTTTGAAAATAAGACAAGCAGAAGAAGACCATGCAATGTCATGCTTAGGTCCATCCCTTTGGAACTGTCTTCTTATGAACAATATGTACTACTCCATGTAACTCAACCCAAGTTACTGTCTCTTATTATGTTATCTCTGTCAGATATCCTTTAGACACCCATATAAACACCGCTTTTGAGAGGTTCTTAAAATGTGCTGTACAAAGCCTCATACCTACATATAAGAATAACAGAGACAATTTGTGAAATGTTGTTACATAAATGTGTGACTACTTTACATTTCACTTCACCTCATATAATAATGCGGTGTTCTGATCTTACTTCGATTGATTTTCATGTGTCACCATTTGTATCAGATTAAAAGACTTTAAAATGAGGATATCGTATAATGTGTTGTTAATTATTTTTGTTCCTTTTATGCAGAGTTTTCTCCCTGGACAGCTTGGATGATTATGAGAAGCATTTCACTGTCATGAATTACAAGAAGGACGCTGTCATGAAGCAGGTATTTTGTCTCTTTCTTTCATACTCAGACAGTAAGAAAGAGGAATTCAGTTTAGTTGAAGAGGAAACTACTGATGATTAGAGTCATACATGCAGTTGTAACGTAGCAAAGGTTCTTCGTGTTGTCTCTCTTCAAATGTGGTACCAGCCCTCAGCAGTTGGTAGATGTATACCTTCTTTAGCCCTGCACGAAACACTTAAATATGGACGAACTTGACTTGCATCCTTAAGCCTAAAATCGTACAAAACAAATGTTAGAAGTGCCCACAAAAGCAGATGCAGGTGAAGTGTTGTGTTTGAGTGAGTGTTCAGTTGAGACAGAGACAGAGAGAGATCTTTCTGAGGTGCAAAATAAATTAACTCTGTGGACTTCGTAAAGCAAGTAGTTTGGCATTTGGCATCATATTCTTACGAATATGGACATCTAAGGTTCTTATTTCATTGGCTATTGCCATCAGGGAAGGACAAACCTGCATGCATTGTATCAGCATTCCTAAATTGCGCTTTCTACATGGCAAGATGGTAGAACTTTAGGCCATTCTGTTGAAACAATGGATTTTGCTAGGATGAGAGTAAAACTCTATCAGAAGATGCAATAGTAATTCGGTTTTCCTCATTATTCACTGTAGTTTTGCTTTAATTAGTAGTTAAGTTATTTTGTTTGTTGTTGATGATGTAGATATCTTGTGAGACTTTTGTGGACATGTTCAGTCAGCAGTATCCAGACACACCCTGGAGCTCTGTCATGGTAGTATTTTAAAATATTGGTGTTGCAAGAAAAATGTCTATATGTTGTTCCTGTATCTAACAACAGAAATTTGTGTGGTTTTGTTATTAAGGGCTTAGCTATACCTTTCTGGTTATGACCAGGAAGTGACAACAGTTGTTTTAGAAAGAATCATCTAGAATTTTTGCCAAAGTTCTGATTTCTGCATGTCTAGATAAATACCAGTATGTCATTTTCATTTGCTGAGGTTGGCCTTTACTGTGTACAGTAGCATCTAATAACAAGAGACTGTGTATGTATGTATGTATGTATATAATGCTTGGCAGTATTATATACACTATGGCCATCAGTCGACCTTTTATGATAATCATGTATTCCATTAGTTGAATGTCCTCTGTCTACAGTTCTTGTCTAATGCAGCATTCTGGCTATTTTTTCTTCTGCTGTAATTTGTCATTACTTTTGCAAGTGTACTTGCCATCTGTTTGCTGTCAAGTCCAAGTAACAGTGTATCTGTAATGCCAGTAAATAAAACTTTTATTTTTAATATGTACTTTAAATAGTGTTTGTATTTTGTTATGCTTTTATAGCTGTCATTGTTCTCAAAGCAGGAAATGCTTTTATTTTAAGACACTGATACGTGTTTTGAGAACTGTTGCTGTTTTTAATAATTACCATTGTTTGTTATTTCTAGAGTAAGATACACAAGGTGCTGAGGGAGGTGTTTTCAGCAGCAACCCAGTGTCCTCCTCCTCGTGGGATTGGTCATTCTCCCCAGTCAAGAGCCATGTATGGTGTGGACATTATGCTTAAGTGGCAGATTCAGAATGGTAAGTGGCAACCTCTTTCAGTTACAAATGCTCAGTCAGTTCCGGCATTGCTGATGTTTACATATTCCACTAGCTTAGCTATGAATAATGTTTGTGCAAGTGCAAAGCTGACTGAAACAGTTTTTAATGCAATTTATGTGTGGAAAACAAATAACATTTAATGGGGATTTTTAGCTGGTGCAATGCAGGAAATCAGTGGGCTCATCAGACAAGGAGTTCCACTTAGTCTGGTTGTCTTGGTAGAAAATTTGTGTTGGTGCAAGTGAAATCTGTCTGATATTCGACTGAAACTATATAATATTTGTAGAAAACAAGGTTATTATAGAAATTGAGGTTTAAATGTCCTTAAGATATCCATTATTTGCTACATCTTTCACTTGCAGTTCAGTTGATTGATTAATCGATTGTGTTTGGTGCATTTAGGGTTGAAGGTGATGGAGCCTGTGCTGCTGGAGTGTAACTTTGGTCCAGACAACACTCGTCTGTTGAAGTCCTATCCTGACTTCATCAACGACATCTTCAGCGCCATGTTTCTGTACGACATTGAGGGTCGCCAGGTGACCGTTCTATAGCTATGGCTTCCCATTGTCGTCTGTGACTGCCCGGCATCCAGACGGCAGGGCAATTGGAGGCTGCCCTTATACAATGGAAGAGGAGAAGGAATCCTCTCCAAGGATTTCACCTGTAGTTGTTTTCTGTGTAACCGTTTGCTTAGTGGTTGTGGTCCAGTGAAAAATACATTTGCAGTTTTCGTTATTCTAGCGCTTTTAACTTTAATGGTAAGGACTTGGTCAGAATTCTTGTTTTGGCCGCTTTGTAAGACATTTAAATGGCAACAGAAACTTGAGGGCTACTCTTAGCAATTACTTGCTAAATTAAGAAGGCATTCTGTGATCATTTAATATAGTTGGATTGTTTTAAAATTTCTACCTAATTCACCGTCGAGTCTGTATTCGTGTTTTCCGAGCAGCGCAAATAACCTGAATAACATCCTTACTATCGCCATCCTTGGACTCGGAGTTTGCATTAAGCCCTGTGGGTTTCCATAACTATACCAACACGTTACTTGGTTAGATTCGTGGCCAGGCTCAAAAGGATTCAGTGTATGACACTGCAGTAGTTCATGCTATTTACAATAGTCAAGTACACATTATTATGACATTTGTTGTTCTGATGTTGTAGAAGTATTCTCTCATACTTCTGTTGTATTAGTGTAGAATCAGTGTTTTTAATCAATCTTGACTAGTAGACTTGTTGGCTATTATGAAACTTTTTCTTGATTTTCAGTTGTGTATAGGCAGAACTACGTATATTTGTATATTAAATATGAACAGCTAAACGAAGTAACACTGCAAAGACGATTTATTTGAGTAAAATGACAATGCATGAAAAACAAATTTGTATCATGGTAAATTGCATGCACAGTTTATAATCAATTGGGAAGTCATTATTTGAAAACAAGACCAATTTGTCCATCAAGTTCATGGAAGATGATTAGCAGGTGATGAACCAGTGCTAAATTTTGAGGCAAGTGATTGCACGGAGTCGTTAGAAAAGGAGAATAGATCAAATAAAAGAATAACACAAGTTTTTTATGGTGTTTGGTCTACAATCACAACGTTTATCATTTGCCGAGTGGCCAGATCAGTTCTAAGCTATACAGTTTTACTGCTTGATTCTCTGTAGATGATGTGCTTTTCTGTGGGTTTGTGAGCAGCTTGTGTATGTTGAAGTGTCCAGTGCTGGTTGCTTATAAATCAATACATTAGCCTTTTCAGATCTGATCTTCAGTCGATGCTTGACTGGAACTTAAAAGTGGGTAACATTTGGTATTTATGCGTCTGAACATTTTGACTCATGTAAAACTTTTTTGCTAAAGTTATTTTTGTTCTTTTAGCTTTGACATGTATTGCTGTTACCTTAAAATTTGAAGTATAAGTCTTATGGAAGAGTTGAAACATACAGTAATAAACTGAATGAAGTAATGTGAGAGTCCATGCAGTAACTGCATCAATATGTGCAAGTAAGTGTAAAGCTATGCCTTCTTTTATGTGATATTAATAAAACTGAATCTGATAAAATGCTAAACTACTAGCCCTAGATTTTACCAGTTGCATACACATTCAAGGATTTCAAACCAGAAATAAGAACACAAAACAGAGAAATATTTGTTCATTCAGTCTAAACAGATTTCATTTAGTCTAATTCATTCAGTTCATCAAGTCTGAAAAGTCTAAAAGCAGTTATTTATGTTTTTTATGTTCTCACTCTGTCGCTGTTTTTTGTTCAATTTTTCTATGTTAATTATTAAATAATATCTTGTCATTAACTTTGAGATTATTTAGTCGTCTTTGATTTCAAAGCCAGGTATTCGTACAGTACTGTTACATAGACACTAGGATTTATATACAGTACATTCCATCTGAATAGAGGGACATCATGGCTTCAGTCTCAGGAAAATCAAAGTGTGAGCGTTTGCACACTTGAACAGGTTTTGCTGATAATCAGATCAAGAAGAGTTGTCTTTGCGAACCATGTCAGATCATGCATATGGGGCATATCCTTCCATTTCCTTTGACATTCTTATGCCTCCATATAGAAACACAAGTCCAGCAAAGAAGCAGTTGAAGATGGCAGCAATGCCGATATAAAATGCCCATTCGAAACGGGCAACCCAGCTGTTGATGCTGACATCGTAAACTTGATAGGCTCCAATTCCAAATATCGCAATTGAGAACGTCTCAAATATTGCTGAAAGATAATTGCAAGTCCTCAGTTATTTTCAGACACATAAATTATCTTTGGAAAATGTTTAATATAATCAATAACAATCGCACAAATTCTGAACAGTTTCACCTGTTCAGTTTTACGTAACACTGTATGTGTCTCTAAGCACATCTCTCCATTTGCTTTAAAAGAAATTCAAAGCATCATAAGTAGATTCTCAGGGTACTGTATGCTGGCACTAGCATCTACAGCAACAAGGGTCTCTTGGTGAAGCTGGTCCATTCTAGAATCCATAGGTGTATAACTGTTTAAAATGAAATTTTTTTGCAACATGCATAGCTCAGGTAAGTAGTAGTATCACAATGCACAAGGCATCAGTTGATGGTCAGTTGAAGTGAAACCACAATCAAAATCATAATCTCTTGAAGCGTGGTTGAAATCCGATAGTCACAGTTTTAAACTGTTTTAAATTATCGCCACCACCAAGAATTGTTTTACCAGTTCCTTCATTCAGAGTATTGTTTGCAGGACAAAGACACACTACAGAACTAAAGGCCTTTGCAATGTTAATACTAACTACGGAATGATGAATGCAACATGTTAACAATGGCTATAAAAGGCGATAATAACTGATAATGACTGTAAAGTGATATTAACTCACTTGTTATAAGTATAAGCACTCCAATGATGATGCCCATCTTAAACACAACCTTACAAAGGCGCAGTATCAGGTTCCCGATGGCTAGGATGAGTGCAATGGCAAGTGTTCCAATTCCGATGGCATACATCACCTGTGATGCCTTATGCCAAGCTGAAACAGAAGTAAAGTCATGTTAAATGCTGCAAAGTGAAGCACTACAGTAAAACATCCCAAATTCACAAGATTACCTATTATCTGGTTTAGAGACTTATGACGTCTTTATTGCCAAAACAATACGTTACGACACAATATTTATGCACAACAACAGTGCACCGGTCTGTTGCAAGACTATTGAAATCTGAGACGTGGGCTGTACAAGCATCTGGTTCACCTTCTTATGCTACATTGTGTTATTATTAGCAGCACTCCAAGCCCAGTCCTTAAATTCCCACCCAAATATCTTTGGCTGACATCAGGCCATGATGATGCGTTCCATTTTAATATTTGCCCCGTGACATACTGAGCATTCAAACTGACTAGGAAAAGAACATTAACTAATGCATTTTTAGCATCAATATTTATCATGGAATTGGCTACAGGTATGTAACATAACATACTGTATGTTCAAACAACAGTTTGCCACATACTGTGTCTCTATAGAGCTCAGATTATTAAGCCATCTGTGACCAGAAAATCATGGTTTCACTGAAGCAGCAGTGAGCCAGGATCTTCAGCACGGGGACCTTAAATGGCGAAGTGCCCATTCAAACGGACAGTGGTGGTGAAGGATCTCACCCGATCAGTTCATATCAAAATGAGCAGGATCAAGGCCATATGGTCACTATATAAATCCGTGTACATTTACATTAATTTCAGGATAGCTTCGACCATCCAAAATGAATAGGCCGTCATCATTTGGCGACAGCCCAGCCGGCTGATGAATGCTCAAGTTCGCATGAAGAATTTGGTGCCATGAGGAATATTCAGCCACAGCATGCTGTGCCATACGTCAAGGGAGCGCCAGTTGGAAAATCTGTGTAACATCACAGTGCCATGAAATAAATAATGACCCTTAGCCATAATTTTCTGTTAAACAAAACACATGAAACTTGTTGAAATATTGTCTCAGAATTTTCGTTCTCCCTTAAATTTCTCGAACAATTTGCATGTTGTAAACCCCCGGATTAAGATGCCCCTGCAGAAATAGCCCTATGACCTACCCATAACACAAAAACCATCTCTGCTAGCTGCTCACATCAGTCTTTCCAAAATCATGACCCAATATGAAATGTGGCAGCTCGATGTGGTGGATACAACAACCCTGGTAAGCACAGCAAAGTTAAGCAACATCAAACCTGGTTAGCATCTATCTGGCCTACCATCCATGGAATACCATGCCGTCTCGACATGGTATCCATGGATTTCACCTTAGCCCTTCATGCTTTCATCGTTCGTATTGTGAGTACTAATGTAAGGAGTCATGTTTAAACGACGGCCTGCTGTTGGATTGGATGGCCGTCTTTGCACTTCAGACTTCAAATCCTGAGACTATGCTTCTGAGGAATTTGTAATTATTGAGGCATGTAAACGCGTGTTATCTTTAGCAGAGGAGTGCATATATGCTTTCTGACGGAGTGAATAAGTTTGAAAATTTTGCAATAATTCATTAAGTTAAACTTGGTATATAAACCCGCTGCAGATTTTCCAACTAGTGCAATCGAATGTGCATAGACTCCTACCAGGTAGGTGCTTTTCCCAGGCGTAATCCCTTTCGTGGAACCATATACAGTTAAACTCCGAATCATCACAACGTCCCCAGAGCCCCGTATGATACAGCGTATTCAGCTCCACCATCCAGAAAGGCGAGAAAAAAGTGATGAACGACAAAAGGAACGCTAAGATAAGAAGTAGCATAGCCACTCCAAGAATAAGCCAGGCCATCGACATCGGCTTCTCGCCGTCCTTCGACTTCGAGTTGGAATAGGCCATGTCTGTCAGTTGTTGTTTTAAATGACTTCGTAGCTTTTCCGACGATTAGTTATTGTCTGTGACACAGAACTGCTTAAGAAATTATACTACGCCTACCACAGAGTTCGACACCTGCAAACCCGATTCAACATCACCACCTGCGCGTACAGGTACATATAGCTAAGGTAATATAAACATTCCAACATCTCAAAATCACGCGGTAAGGGACGCAACACGTAAGGTGTTTATTATGTAGCCCTACGCAGGTGTAAATCTTCAAAAATTCTTAGCCCCGCACAAATGCCGCGCCAGAGATACGCTTTATCAAATCAACTCTGAGAGAGCAAGTTTGGTTGGTCAGTTTCGGTACCAGATCAGAATAAGGGGGTCAAGCCGGGGAGACAACAGGGAAAATCTCCGCTGGAAATCGTTGGTGAATGTGTCGTGGAAGTTCAAGCCTTTAAAAGCGCTGCTTTAAATAGCAATCGTAACCTCGAGATTTCTACAGTGCCCAAAGCAAGCTATATCTTGGGAACCAGCTTATTCACATGCACTCAAAGCAAAATCGATAGGCAGGAAGACCGTCAGACGCTGGATGCTGTTTGGAATTGATCAGAAAATGATATAAGGGGAAGAGGAAGCCCAGAGTACCAACTTATACACGAGGCCTGCATCAAGTCAAAGTTATTTAATATAATATATGATGTATAAGTGGTTTATTCGTTCTCGATCTTTTTTACCTCGTTTCTGATAAATATAGGCGCTAGAAAGTAATTCTTATTTTGGATAATTTGTATTCTTTCTTGTTTACATATTCAGATCTAAGATGGCGGCCTCCATCGTCGTTTCTGCGCGAAGAGAGTTCTCTTCGTTTCTGGCAAATTCTGTAAAACTTCTTAGGTACGAATTCATATAGATTATGGCATATTTTTTATTATCGGCAGATTAAGTTATTGCAAAAGTATCATTTGTCGTGTTTCCGTTACCGTTTGAATTGCTGGCGCAGTACCACGTTGAAAGATTTTGAAGACTTAGCCATGTCAATCTGATAACTTCTGTGGCGCTGTGTCAAAAATATCAGATAAAGATAAGGAATTTGTACAAGCGCTGCGTTATTCAACCTTATCTACAGGAGTTCGTATGGCGTAGCATGTTAGCTTATTGTGTCGCGATTAAGTACAAGGGCAAGTAACATCAACTGAGAGAACCGTCCTCGCGCCGTTGTACGGAAATGTCCAGAGTTCGCTACATACGTTAACTATGTAAATAGGTCACTAGTTTTACCACGCAACACTCATCACAACATATTCTCGAGCTGTCTCCAATGCATCAACGAAACGTGGAGGACTTTTTCAAAATCAAACCAATCAAATACTTTCAAAAATTTCTATTTTTTTCAATTTATGTAATCTTATATCCTGATTCTCTTATTACCTAAATATGCACTTCTTGTACTAGTATTGCTAACATTGCAGCACTGTGTTTGCACTTTTCTTGTTATGTTTTCTACAGAAAACATTCATTTGGGTTTTTTAATACTAAGGATTGCCTGATTTGGTAAGTAATGGTTAGCTTACTGTGCAGGGAGTCCAACGAACCAGGACTCAGAAAGTGTTTGTTACACTGGCATTAAAACGCCATTTACATTGTCTGTTTTGACAGGTTCAGTGCAGCAAGTCTTCATGGGGTCTGCAACCAAGAAGGTGGACATTTTCGCAGAAGACTTGCATACAAATACACTGCACCAATATTTGGTGAGTCACAGTTTACAACTGTAATTTGTGTGATGCATGCTTATAAGAAGACTTCACTAAGCCTTTAAGAATTGTTTTTGATAAGAGTGTTACAAATGAATAATATTACTTTCCTTTGCCTAACCCTACAACCCAGCTAAATATCTACAGCAAAGGAAGACCAACTACAAACTTATACTGTTGATCTTTCATTTTATACCATACTGGTCTTTCATTCTATACCATAGTGATAGGCAGTGATGTGTAAGCTTGCTGTTTACAAGGTCTTTTGTTTATCAGTACGGCACATGTTCATCCAAAGTCAAGAAACGCCAAATCCAAACAGCATCAAGCTGCTTCCCGGCAAAGTATTACTTCCAGCTGGAACGATGGACTTTCCTAACATACGAGCTGCAAATAAGTCACCCCTAGCCAAGTGAGTTATGAGTTGGCGAGCTATTATGTATTCTGTTCTTGAATTTTTGCGCTGATGCTGAACATTTTACATGATCCAGAAAATCAATTATGTTCTGCCACACCATATGAATGTCATTAAAAAATTGTTAACTTGATAAATACAACATAGGTTGAGACCTTGGTTTCACATGAATTTAAACTTTAGTGGAGTCAAGGTTAAGTATTAGCACCAGCTTTTGCATGCTAATATGGTATCTTTGGTTGTCAGAATTGACATTTTAAAATATTTAGTTTCACTGCTGTTTTAAGGAAAATTAACAAGAAAAAAAGTCCATATACTTCTTAATGAATTAATTGGTGTGACTTATTTTTATGCAGAAAGCTGTTTGAAATTAGTGGTATAACAGGAGTTTACTTTGGTCATGACTTCCTTACAGTTACTAAGGTATGAGGAAACATTTAATAGTTTTTGCTACAGATTTAAAACATCATACTCAAAGAATTTCTTGGTAGATCAAGTGTATCAGTCACAGGTTTAAATCCAGTGATTAAAGCATTTTTTTAACTGGACATAATGCTAATCCTGCCACTGTCTAGTCACTTAAATGCACCATCAACCTATTGAGGTGCTTTCTGACATAAGTTGCAGACAAGAGAATTAGTAGTAAAGGTGTCAGTGGAGGCAGAGTCCAGGCTGAAGGAGATAAAGGGGTCCGGAATTTTCTTATGCTGGTCAAGTAGGCCTAGAAGTATGAATTCAGTTTTATTTTGGTTCAAGGACAGAGGATTAGTTGTCATCCCTGAGGAGATTTATGTAACCACATGAAGATGATCTATCTATAGAGTCAGTGAAACAGTTCGGAAAGAAGACATAAATAGTTGACTGTCAGCAAGTTATGGTCAACTTAGGTATGGCTTGACTCAATTTTGCCCCAAAATGCCTTCCCATTTTCAGTAGTAAGCTGTGCCATGTTCTGCCTAGTTACCATTAGTGGTTTTGGAATTGTTGTTGAATTGGTGTCAGGGCGATGAAGACTTAGACTGGCAAATGATAAAGCCGCAGATTTTTGCAGTCATCATGGATTTCTTCTCATCTGGTCAGCCCGTTATTGACGATAAAGCAGCAGTTTCAGAATCTGGTGAGTAGAGCTAAAACTCCTATGCAGCTAATCTAAAAGTGCCTACTAGCTGACACAGGAAGAAAACCACTATTTTTTACATGTTAGTCCTAATATCAGACTACTAAGGAACACGTGTAAGAACATGTGTTGCTCATTTGTTAGCATGGAATACTGTTTAGAATCCAGGGTGCAGCCAATTGTGGAAAGTGCTTTTTATACAAAATTTTGTTCCACTGTAATTATTTTATGCTGTGATTATTTCGTTATTTTACACCAAGTCATATGTTCCAAATTAATAAAATTGCTGCAGTCTGCTTTCCCATAAATCTTCATGAGTTGATATATTTGTGGATCTGTTTAAAATTGCAACAGCTTGGGGCCAAAGTTTAGAAATTTTAGTGTGCTTAAGAGGTGTTACTCATAATAAAAAATTAGTTAACGAATTGGACTTCTAATCGTAGACTATTATCATACAGATTTTCTAAATGTCTTCAATCACTGCATACTGTTATTCCAGTAACAATGACTCTGGTACACAAACATAAGGCTTTTGATTAAGGTTTTTCCTAGTGCAGTCTTATATTTAGTGATCAACTTTTATTGTGATTTTTAAAAAAATAGAGTCTTTTGATGCTAAAGAAGATGAAACGGTGACATTAATAAAAGAACTGATAGAAACACGCATAAGACCAACTGTGCAGGAGGATGGTGGAGACATTGTGTTCAAGGTTAACCACTTACATGTACATATATTTATTTTCTGTTTATTATTTAGTTCTTTAGTACTGAAATGCTAGAAATGAACTCGTGCCAGCTTACTCATTGACCTCAGATGAGCTGACCTAGCAGATTAGAAGCACTGACTGCAGTTTCACCTCAAAATGATCATTGCCAACTGGTGTAATATGCTAATGGTGCTACTGAAAAACTCGTAGGATTACCCAGTAAACTAGGTCAAAGAGTAAGATTTTATGGCAGCCTTCTTAATTTAGACTAGCACAAAATGGACTAGGAACTTTTGCTCAGAGGTATTTCAGCATTCTAAACATTTAGGTGGAAAATAAGTTTTAACCTTATGATTTCTAAAAAGTAAGTAATGCATTTGGTAAGAACAGTCGGGAAGTGCAAATACCAGTGGCTCTTTTGTGCCTGTGCAAACACGAGTCATAATCATCTGATGATTTGTTTAACACATTTTGTCATATGTTTTCAAGTTTGTAATTTCAGTTTGGTCTTTTGCAGGGATTTGAAGAGGGTGTTGTGAAAGTGAAGCTCCAAGGATCATGCACTAGTTGCCCCAGTTCATCCATTACACTCAAAAGGGGCGTTCAGAATATGCTACAGTTCTACGTACCAGAAGTTATGGGTGTTATACAGGTAACTTTTCTAATGTTTGTAATGGTAATATTGTCAAGCATCTGTTAAGACATCTATTGGAGCTATTTTGTGTGAATTTTTCAAGTATATCTTTATCGTGACAAAGAAATGTGGTCACTTTCAGAGTGAATTTCTCATGATTTATTATACATAATATATGTACAATGTGTATATGTATTTATATACGGTCTGCAATATTAATTTATATATGGTTGTAACAGGTGTTTTGTCATTAATTACTTGGGTTAGGGTATTGTGCAGACTAATGCAGATACCAAAGTTCTTTTGAGAATGTTCACTTTCACAGGTTGAAGATGAAGTAGATGACATCAGTAAACAAGAGTTTGAGAAGTTTGAGCAAACGCTGGAAGAGTCGAAGCCAGGAAAACCATAAACCAGAACGTTAATTAAATACACAAACACTGACTGGATTGGCTTTCAAACTGTTCTGTTGGATGTGTTTTAAGGGTCTGTTGATCTACTGCAGAATGTTATAGACAACAAATTAAAAGTGAGCTCTATAAGTTATAATCTATTACCTACATGTACAACGTAGCTTTGATGATCTCCAAGTTTCATGAGTGCTTCACAACTTAAACTGTAAAATTAATAAAAGGCTTAACTGCTTTCTTCCAGTGTCACATCAGTCAGCCAGCAAATTTCTGTCCAAAGGATTTGGTTGGCACGAAATAGTTTAAAGGCTCAGTGCATGCCAAAATTTATCAGGCTTTCTGTTGTAAGACTAAAGCATGTTGTCCATATTTGAACTCTGATGTCCCAAAGCAGTTAGAGGCATCGTTTGGCGTTTTAACAGCTGCCAGCTAGCATGTCGGCATAAGCCGTGGCTAGAAGATCGTCTTCAGCAATGTCTAATTTCTTCATTAACGATTCAGCTACTCTTTGTCCATGTTCAGAAGTCTCATCTTCAGACAGTACTACCTGTTGTAAAACAGAGATTTCTGTAGCACAGCTTTCCTAGTAATGTGCCGATTTCAGGGTCTAATGTAACAGTGACCTCTAAATGTCTACCATACATGTATTATAGTTAAAAGTGAAGCACATTAAACAAAAACAGTAGTTTTAAAGGTGCATATAGGAGCTGTGTACTGATCCATAAAGTTAGGACAGACAGCATAAGACTATTGATAGTCCACATCAGCGTCTGCAGCATAAACTTTTCATCAGCTATTAACCACTATACCACATTTTCTGCTGCAAGGGATTTGAGCGATGAACTCCAACAAAGCATCCCTGAATCTGCCATGTGATACTACCAAAGCTAAAAAGTAATGAAATGTGTGATTTTATTCCTGTAACACATTAGCTTGTATACAGATATATTTCTGTGCAATCAACTTGCCCAAATGGTGTTACTTTGTCCTCTCAAACTAATTTACTACCTCAAGTTCCAGGAAGTTTCCAAGATCTTCAACTTGATCAACATGAATTCGAGTTTGCCCCACAAGAAACAGAAGTCGGTGTTTCTTAACGGAAGCCTTCACACCAAATGCCTCGCTCAGGATGTTCTGTTAAAATAAGTTTTTATTAGCACTATTCAAAAAAAGTTTATGCACATTTGAAACATTTTTCATAAATTAATAGTAACTGAATAATTACAATTATTTGTTTAATAACTACCATAATAAAATGTATCACATGAAGTAATTTCCTGCACTTAGTGTTAAGTTCTATGATCTTTTGATAATTTGGCTGTTGGACAGTTGCTTACATAACTTTTATATGAATTTTTAAATTGTGAAGGGAAATACCATAAATAATCTTACAGTTTACTAAGCCAGCCACCTAAGAAAAAAATTTCATGTAATTTAATACAGTTAATGTGACTAGAATGGTCCACCTACAAAGGAGGACAGGATTCATGCTGGACAGTGAAGCCTCAGACCTATATGTGCCATCTTCATGGGGATATCTTGAATTTGGTAGAGGAAGGGTGAAGAGTCTTTGGAGTCGCACTAACCGTCTAATACAGCACGGCTCAACTACCTACCAGCCAGCAGGCAAAGAACACTTGTTCTGATCGTATCCGGCAGTTAGAAAATCGACACTATATAGTTTTCCATCTACCAAGCACTGCTGGATGGTGAGACAACCACTGGTGGCCAACCACATCGCCTACCGTCTTTCCTCATCCTTGATGCTATGTGCTTCAGGAACTCTGAACATGGCATCATCTTTTAACTCTAGTTGGCAATCTGTTGGTAGGGCTCTGCATGTGTGCACAAGCTTGCCACTGGTAACTTAGTTATCTGAGCAATATTTACTCATGGAGGAAATGTTTTGTTCTTAATGACATTCAACATCATTCAAGGCTCACACAGAGAACGCCTGTTGTAGTTTCCCTTGAGGCAGCACTATACAAATTTCAAATTACAATTACAGTTATATGATCAGAACCTGCCTGAAGATTTTCAGCATCTGTTACTTCTGCAATGGAATATTTAGACAATTTTGGACCTTCCGTATCAGGGCGGTTGTAGAAAATCAGCTGAGCTACACCATCCTAAGTAAAACAAAAAAGTATATGTAAGAAAGCCCTTCCAGCAGCTTAACGTTTGTAAAGATAAGTACTACCCAATAAGAATTTCGGTAATGCCATTTCTGTTTTTTCAGTAACAAAACATGTCAAGTTTTAAAACGCACGTTTTTCGAACTGTTTGATAATGCGCTATATAAGTGCTTGCATACATAAAGGACAGCATTCTTGGGTGTTCTGGCGGCAGCTTCTGGCGAAGTTGAAGGATTCATGATTCATAAGTAGGTACGTGATTTTGGCGCGTAATGAAATTATATGAGCTCTACGTACTGCATTGAAACAAGATTTGTTAACATCGAGAGTACTTACCTGAATCCGTCTCAGTTTCAGGCGACCATTTGGCGAATAAAAGAAAGTATCTTCCTGACGAAGTAAAGCTCCATCTGAATGGCTCAAATGTTTTACTTTGTCAACAAAAGTGTTAAAATCTTCACGGATTCTTGCCTTTATCTCCACGTTGCGCGGCATGATAATTATGTGGAGCGGGTGAAAAAAATAACTAGGTCACGGCTTCCAAGCGCAGCCAGGCCACATATACTATATAAATAGAGGCCAGGCTCTGGTCTAGTCGCCTTCGTAAAGAAAATTCATGAGGCGCTACGTTAGCCAGTCGCATGGAAGCTGCTTACTCACGAGCCCTGCGTCAAGTCAAAAGGTGTTGTCCAGAAAATACTTTTAAGAACCATAAGATGCAGTTGCCTGAATAGAAATGAGATGGGCGAAGACATAACAGCTAATACGGTTCTGTTTATCCTATAGGCCGGGCCGGTTCAACGTTAATCGGCGCTCTAGGCTGAAATCAAACTTGGCGCCCTTACATGGTAAAAGAAAAAACGACAGTAAAGGCTGGTATAACACTAGTAAATGTAAATGTATAGGTTTTATATAGCGACCGTATGGCCTCGACCCTGCTCATTTTGCAATGAATTTATCGGGTGAAATCCTTCACCACCGCTGCCCGTTGTCCATTTTCTCTGATATTACGCGTAAAATTATCCATTTTCGTGTGTGGAAATCAGCGTCTGCAAAAAAACTGATATTGTAGGTATAGGCATAAGTCTAGGCTACTGGTGTTAATTATGTTTATATAATTAAGAGTGAACTGGAACTTCACTGTAAAATTAATTTTATCACTTAAAGGAGTACTTTTGTGGCTTTTCTTGCTGCAAAATCTTTGACAATTTCTTACAAGTCTATATTTTCTGCCATATGGGACTCAGTAGAAATTGTTGCAAAGTCATTGAGTCTGAGTTGAGAAATACATGTAGTAGAACGCAAGTAAGGTTTAATTAATTTCAATTTTGAGAAACTGCGCTCACCAGAGGCAACAGAAACAGGCAAATTTAAATATATTAAAAGTGCAATCATAAAATTGGGAAAAACGGAAGCCAGACAGTTGTCAGTGGTATACCGTAACATAATTATTTCCGTACTTCAGTTCACAGCCATTGAGTCTTCCTCTCAAGCAGAGTAGCTCGTCGCAAAGTGGTTCGGCAGAAAGATATCAGATTCTGCGCCAGCTGTAAGAGCGGCTTGCAAACCCATTCAATGTTTTAAAACTTCTTGTCTTCCCTCTGAAATGAATTTTTCCGCATTACACAATATACCAAATGTTTCACTGACCCTGGAAATATGCTGAAAGCGTTCATTTGTAGATTCAATAGTCGTGTAAAGGATGCGGTAAAAAAGTTGACCTTAAAGTTTTGTTTCGGATCTATGACTGCCTCAACGTAGCTTTCATAATAAAGATTTCGCTTTCATCTGCGAACCATAGCCTTGGGAGGAAATTCTGCTGTAATCTGAATTGAATTTAGCTTCATTCAGCATTTCTTCAAATCCTTGATCTGATCGGTAACCTCTCAAGGCATTCGTGGTAGTGTGAAGTTCTTTAGAAGATGTAGCGGTATCCACTAAATCTTTCTATTGTATTGTTAAGCTAGAAATATTTACTCGAGACAAAATTTTGTACCAAATGGCCACGGGGGCACAAAATGTAAATGTTGTAATTTGCAAGGCAATGCCTCGAGCTTCATTTCGAGTTTCCGCCAGCATAAAACGAGCCCTCTCTCGACGCCATATTGACAAAAAACTGGGTCCTTTTTTCTAATGGTGTTAGCAATCTAGTGAATATAATATAAATATCAGTGGCACACCATCTTAGCCCTTCTACCGGGGTGCTTTTTCGGCAAGCTCAGCTGGACATGGCTGTGTTTTGCACATTGGGGGTCAGTGGGTTTTGTGTGTTTTGTACACTGGGTAATTTGATTTTGTCGCCTTTGTTTTTCGATTTGCGCCTCAATTGCCTAGTTTGCCTAGGCCTTTATCCGGCCCTGCGTATAGGCCTATTGAAGGAAGCAGGAAGGCGGCGAATCGGATGAGTCGGGTAAAAATTTCTAGGAGAAACCCGTAATTCTGACTGAGAAAGTTGCAGGGCGTTTAATCGCTCTGAAAAGTCTAATGAAAGCTCAGGCAAAGGAAATGGAAATGGTATAGAACACGAACACCGAACGAAAGTGAGAGGAGTGGAGCATACGTGAAGAATGGACAAAATCGTTCCATGGGGCCTATTTGTGACCATTCCCACCCAATTCTAAATATCAAGGGAATTCACGCGCTCGTCTGGTAGAGCCTAAACAACCGGTCATCTTCAAGGCCAGCTGAATTTAAGGCTTTACTTAGGCCTACTTCTAGTGTGGTTAAAGGACTCGGTTGTGCTAGAGTCCATAGCAACAGGCTATAGTCGAGTGCTGGCCTTAGCTGCACTGGCGTGCACACTTGGAACAATGTTAGTCCTAGTTGAAAATTTAAATGAATAGGACGATGTTTAGGGGTCACTGCATTGGGGGAGGGGGCGACGGATAGAATGCTTCGACCTACCAGCTTTAACGAGGCTCGATCGTCCATCATTGCCTATCCGTGTATACCTGTAGCATGCACACCTATAGGTTTGTATATGATGTCCAAATAGCAATATTACCTGCACAGACTGCTAGTGGGTAACCTGTATGCCCTTGCATGGTGCTTGTGCCGTTATCCGGTAGGGGCCATAGGGGGCTTAAGCTATAGTAGTCTACAAGTTACCGACTGCAAGAGGCTCTATATGCTAATGTACTTAGACGAATAATCAACTTCACGGCATCAGGTTTAATTTGGCAGAAAATGTATCTAGGTAATTTCTGCGCATGCGCTGGGAATCATAGACCTTTTCGCTTAAGCGCGCGTACAGTGGCCGCCAGCTATTCTGGCGTCTGTCGGCCAATAGCCTACACGTTGGGGAATAAGCCTATCCTAGGTTCACTTAACTCGCAGTTATAGAACACATCTACATTTATACATAAACATAAACGACTAAACAAAGGTCACATGCGATTAGTCAATCATGCTATTCCTGCATACTGGTTAATTATAGGCATGATGTTCTACGCAATTACAATATAGCACACTGTGTCTAGATTTTGCCTAGCCTAAGCCTACCAACGTAGGACGGGATATCGTTGGTATTTCAGTCTGCGGGTTGAGTCAGTTCAGGTATGGTACTGATTTTACTTTTCTGGCCTTTTAAACAGTGAAATTTCGTATTGTTAACGCCTCGGTGCGGCCCCCAAATCAAATTGGTGCTATGGCCGGATTACCCCTGGATTCGCCCTTTACCTGAGAGTAATTTGAGCTCGAAGCAACCATCAGTTGGTGCTCTGTGAGTTGTGAAGGCGCATCATAAATTGGACTAGAATACTGTAAGTTGCTGGCTGATGATGAGACTGAAAAAATCTGAGGGGTGACTGTGGCTTCTTGGCCTCTGAGCTGGGGTTGGGGCCAAAACTTTCGTTGGAAGACAGGTCGTCTAGTCTCTTCTTTGGCGCCGGGGCTGAGCAGATTTCCGAATGGCAACGTCTATAGTTTTATGAAATATTATGGGGGCAAATGTATGAGAAGGACGCGTGTGTTAGGCTATAATCGTAATCGTAATCGTAATCTCGAGATTTCTACAGCGCTCAACAAAAGCTAAGTCGCGGGAACCAGCTTATTCACAGGCGCTCAGTCAAAACAAAATCGATAGGCAAAAGGGTCAAGATCCAGGAGTCAGGCACTCAGACAGTCGGACGGCTACGGTGGATGCTGTTTGAAATTGAAGCGAGAAGAGAGATGAGAGGAAGAGGAAGAGTCAGGATAAGATTTCTGGAAAAGAAGTGTTTTCAGTCTTGAGTGAAAGACCTGCGCAGAAACTGAAAGAGGTGAAGTGTTTGTGAGTTCGTATGATTGACCAGACAACTGTCGCAATTCTGGCGGGAGTTTATTCCAAAGCGGTGGGGCAGCTATGGCTATGGAGCGATTTCCAAATTTTAAGGATGAGGTGACGGGAGGGCGAAGAAGTGTTAAGACAGATGAGGAGCGGGTTGAACGGAGTGGTTGGATAGTAAATAATTGACGAAGATAGGAGGGCTGGGAGGATTGAAGTGTGTTGTAGGTGAGGGATAAGACTTTGTACTCTATTCGTTCTGGTATTTTAAGCCAGTGGAGTGATTTGAGAACAGGGGTGATGTGATGGTGTTTGGGGGTTTTGGTGACAGCACGTGCGAGAGCCCACTGACTGTCCCATGTGAACCAGCTGAGCGTTGTGGTTGGATATATAGGCTGTGGGCGAAATGTAGGGGTTCGAGGCTTCCTTCTGCCCTCAACAAATCACACCGTATGCCATGAACAGCAACAATCGATTTGCATAACCATAACATCAGTTGAGCCTTTGAAATATTCGAGCAGTGTGTTCTTTCTCATGTCATGTGCATTGTGCATATAAGTCAGTTTCATCGAAATACGAGTATAGGACCGAAAGAATTTTCCAGTTCCTGGATGAAAACTTTCTATGACCACCCTATGGATAAAGAAGCATATAAAATAGTGACGATGGCTATTGGCCTACTTGTCCACTTAAGTAACCGAGAAGGGTGTCATGTGACTTGCGGAATATTGGCCTGCATATCTGATATGCATACACTCGTGTGCATGTGTGTATACATGACATGTTGTTTTAAAATCTTCATGTATATAGGCCTACAAGTACAAGTAGTCATATTTTATAGGGTGTCTTGGAGTGAGATCAGGCGTTAGGTTTTCCGACATGGGGAGCCAGTGGGGAGGAGCTTCAATGAAGACAACAACAACCTTCAGTTAATGATAGATTCCGTTTGCAGTGGCGCACCATAACTTTACAAAGGGAGGGCAAGTAAGCAACGCCGTACTTGACTTCGCCGTTTGCTGGGGGTTGTACAGAAAAATACCACGAGTTTCTTAGTCATAAGGATTTTTCATGGCTTTTTTAGCTTCCCAGTTTCTGAAGCACCGCTATGGCTTAGCAGCTAATCACGAGCCCAAACTGGATCCGGATTCAGTTGTGCGGACCATCTACTCTAAACCATGGCCCTTGGACTCCCACGTCCCGCCACTGAGTCAAAGGTCACGCATCCGAGTCACGCATCCGAGTATATTTGTTCAGATCATTGATTTCCACAGCCAGTTCGTACCTAATACCTTTGTTATTACCCTTATTAATACCCTTATTATTATTAATATAATTCGGATTGATTGCGTATTACATAGTATTCTATCAAAACATTAATTAAAACTGTGCTGCTTATCTCGTTAGCATCAGCCGAGTTGATCATCAGTCTACACACACAAAAATGACGACAAGCAATGAACGGGTGCTGCATCCTCAGCTCACTCGTCACGCTTCGCCTGTCGCAGTTTTAATCGTTGTGCTGTTTCTTCAGGGATCACTGCCTTTGGCCTCAGGCCAAGGTGAGAAACAGAAGCAACGACGCTTCAGTGTGCTGTGTCTTTCATGATACAAGGTCGGCCATATTTTTCTGTTAAAGCTGACACCACTTTAGAACTTCTTCCGTGATGATATTTCAGCATCGTTGCTGGCCATAATCTGAACTATGACCTCCATGTCGCTGGTCATTACACGTATGTTGTATGCCGATTGTGTTTCGACTGGATCTTTGAAGTTTATAGGATTTAATTCAGCAGAAACAAACGTCCATTTATTAGAAACAATTTCGTTCCATTAAGGTAAAAGTTAATATACTGGAGAAAGCGTGTAGCCTAGAACAGTTGATATGTTAGGCTTAGTCAACAGAATAACTTGGTTAAAATTTAAGGCATTCTAGAAGGAGATTTAAATTTAGAATTTTTAGCTGCCATCCAATTCTGCTATTCTCAACGATTTCATCTGTACTTTCAAGTTTAAATAATGTGTCGACAAACTTTTTGGTCCACTGTGTTCAGAAACTTTCTGAGTGTCTAGTTCGTTAATTAATCAATACTTCATCAACTTTGGCCCCATTTAGACTGCTTGCAGTTATTATCGGTTTTTAAAGATACTAATGCACTGTGGAAACAGTTGGTAAATAAATTTAAAAGTATGCGAAAACTTTCTTTGTCACTGAAGGCTTTAGTGAACCTATAATAGTGCTAATGATTTTGGTACACATTTCACAAATGTATGTTCATTATACAGTGAAAAACGCAATCAACAGTTTAACGTTTCTCACCAAGTTCAGTCAGTATGACCCAACTTTAGACTGTAGCCCAATGTATGTAGAGCTTGTTGACCGGTGCTTGTGCAGAATGAAGCGAGGTAAAGTTCCTGATTTGGATGGAATACTTAATTATTTATGTGTTCGGTTTTATCTTTTGTTTAGCTATATATGTGTGTGTGTGCATGGCTGAGCAGAGTAATTTTCACTTTTACTCTGGGATACCTGTGCCCTTGGAAAAGTTGCAAATCCAGACAATTGTAAATATTATACCTGGTAACTAACAAGGTTTGAAGTTCAGATTTGTTTAAAGTGTTTGGAATGTGCATGTTAAAACTCTGTAGTAACTTTCTGTGATATAATTGTATCCAGTTTAATGTGGGAGGAACTGCGCTGGTCAGCTACGCAAAAACGCATTGAGTGTAAAATCTTAATGCCTGTGCGTTAATGTCTTTCTGGAATACGCTCCCTGAATGTTTCTGTAGACCTATTGATCTGGTTTGTGTGATTTGTCATTAAACAACAAAATTCATCAGAGTATCACATCAGCGTAACAATACTGCAATAAGCTGGCAGAATTAACCATGGCGCTTTTGAGAAGTATGTAAAGGCGCTATATTAAATGTCTAGATACATTCGTACTTTCTTATATAGGTCGACTATCTCCGACTTAGTTGTTGATTTTCTGCTTTCGCCATGCAGCTTGTGAATCGGCGGAGATTCAGGTGGCTAATACAAACTTCCATCGGTCGCGAGAGGGAATATACTATCCAGTGCCAGCTAAACGATGCTCAGGAAGGCCGGTCTGGGTTCAGCAGACTACAGACCCCATTTCGGCCAACTACATCTACTACCGAAGCCTCACAAGTGGAGTGCCAGGTTGGCTAATAGGTAAGAATTGCGACAGTTGTCTGGTCAATCATACGAACTCACCAACACTTCACCTCTTTCAGTTTCTGCGCAGGTCTTTCACTCAAGACTGAAAACACTTCTTTTCCAGAAATCTTATCCTGATTCTTCCTCTTCCCCTCATCTCTCTTCTCGCTTCAATTTCAAACAGCATCCACCGTAGCCGTCCGACTGTCTGAGTGCCTGACTCCTGGATCTTGACCCTTTTGCCTATCGATTTTGTTTTGACTGAGCGCCTGTGAATAAGCTGGTTCCCGCGACTTAGCTTTTGTTGAGCGCTGTAGAAATCTCGAGATTACGATTACGATAAGACTTCTTTTACAATAATTATTACTAGGTTTACACAGTTTATAGGCAATTAAAATTTTCAGATGGAAAACTGTAAATGCCATAAAGACAGAGTTCGCTCTGTGGTCGGCAACAGGGCATCCGGAAAAGACCGGTGGGGGGAGGCGAAATGTTCGGAGAAAATACATCTTCAGTAAAAGATAATCTGAGCAGGGAACCAGCGGGGTATGTTTCCAACCTCCCATAAAATTGCACCCATGCAGAAAGCTTCGTGTGGACTGTGGATGACAAGAGGAATGTTAAGTCCCTCTATGTTGAAAACATATCGACGGCATCTTGAAAGACCTTGCCCTGAAGGGTCGCCGACTCTCTACTGAGTCCTGGGGCGACTGAGGAACATCGTAGCAGCACAGTATAACGTCTTGATAGGAGAAACGGTGTTCTCGCAGAATCCGAAGCATTCGTTGACACCCTGGCCAACGGTGCCATCCAATGACCATCCGCCTGGCGCCCTGCACTTCGTCGAACCGTGAAGTGATCGGATTGCTTTCGATGCGACCAGACTGCTGGTGGAAGAGATCGTCGATGACGGAGCGAATGGTTGGAATAGAGAACGAACAGCGCTTTTGTTTTTATTTTGGGGGGAGGGTAGGTGGGGGGATTTGGCAGAATCCGACCGGTCGGCAAGAGCGAGTTCGACTGCTGCAGACAAGTGTGATACGGAAGTATACAGCGCTTTTCATAGGTAGACCTATTTATCAAATGTTTTGATACATGCATACATACGTACGTATATACATAGGCTTACATACGCAGGTACGCACGAACATAGATACGTACGCACATAAATACTTGCGTACGTGTGTGCATACGTACGTGCATGCGTACGTACTTAAGTAGGCCTACATACATTCGTGCATACGTACATAAATACAATGTACCTACACACCTACCTACATACATGTACGTACGTACCTACACACATACGTAAATACGTCTACTTAAGTATATACATACATACATATATACATACACATACATACGGATGCCAATTTGTTGAACGCTTGCCTTTTAACGCGGCTTCGAAGCTTTGGTGCTCCTCTGATTCGAATTATTGATGTGTGTCGTATTGTGTGTAGGTCACCAACTAGTCCTTAACGCGCACCTGCTTAGCCCCTTCGACTAGTGCTTTATCAGTAAACATTGGAGCTATATAAATGTGAAAAGCGGCAGACTGACAGGACCCGGTGCTGACAATAAGCCTTCTTAGTCGCATAACCCACTGCACGTGTTGCACAACCATCTGCACGTGTGACATGACCCTCTGCATGCGTCACATGACTTACATGTGACCCTGCATGCTGCAAGAGGCAGCACGAGTCTCTGCTTCCCAAGCGCAGGTTGTGTCTGCTGTAGGTATGGAGCTGTGTTCGAAGCAGGGCGGCCTGTTCGGCGCTGCTTCTACGAAGTGTCCATGCGGCCGAAGATGGGATGGCATCTGGATGGAGGCGCTTGAGAACAGCTGGATCTCCAACCCCAGGATCACTGTGAAGTGCAAGTCAGAAGGTAGGACTACACGTGGTTACACAACGTAAGTGCACTGGCAGTAAGTGGCCCAGGTTGAAGGAGACGCTCGTAAATCACTGGTCAACTCTAGGTTCAAGGAAGCTGTCTTGTGAATTGTAATGTTTATGCATGAGCTTTTTCACTTAATTATTAATACATAACAAACTGGTATGAAGTCGCATAATAAGCAGCCACTTCTTTGCATTTCACTGTGTCTATCATGACAACTAGATAAGGACGGGATGATATATAGTCCTCTTACACCCACTTTTACTAGACTATATGTGAAAAGCCTGCGTGTGGCTGATTCACGAAGCTGTAGGCTACGACTGAGTTACCGGAGATTTAACATTTTGGCGGCTTTTATCTCCTTGCAAATCTCTATATTATACAGTATAACCCATGCTACACTTTGGGGCAAGAGGAGGCACTTGCCCTCCCTGGAAATTAAATCTAAATATGTAAAATTAGAAATATTATTAATTTTAAAAAGGTAAAATAGGTCATGCCGATTTCTGGTTTGCTTGCTTACTAACTTATACAAAGAATGTTAGTCAAACACATGATTCATCCGTGGCACAAAAAGGCTCTTGTGCACTTGACCTTGGCAGCTGAGAAGGGCAACTGTGGAATTTCTTTTCCTGATACTGTTAACATAGAAGGCTAAAAACCCTATCATCAATTTAGCAGCAAAAAGTAGGTAAGTGCATGCGGAGTCTAGTGACACCCGATGACACTGCAGACCATACGCTTTGGTCCACTGGAGGAAAGAAAAAACGTATGTCTATCAGGCACTTCCGATTTCACCCTGCGACAGTTAAACAGCGCTCCCTTTGTGAAACGAATGATACATCATGTACTTATATCAGATGATAAGCCGTATGTCGAGAAGTGGATGGCCAGTGGATGCAGTGAGAGCAGTTATAGGGGCCTACGATTTGAAATAGGATCTTTCGAAACACGAAGTAGCCTACAATGGGAAAGCGTTTAGTGTAACGGTGTAGTCCCTAGTAGAATGGACGGTTATCCCAATATAGGTGATATTCACGGCTTTTATTTTAAAAGTATTATTTGACAATGATATTGTTGCTGATACATAGGCTTCAGAAAAAATTCAGATTCTGTAGAGACGAAATCTGTGGATAACTATGCTAACATGTTAGGTTAGTGCTATTACTGCTATATTCGGCTATAATCTACAGGAAAGTTGTAGCGGTGCGTTAGAGTAATTTTCTACTTCTCTGTATTCACCATTAAATTTGGTTGTAGACAGATTAAAGCAACATTTCATACTGAGTTACCGGTATATTGGGTTTTCTTATTTTGTATGTAGTTGGGTATGTATGTATCTGACTATTTTAGCCCCTTCTACGAAACTCTCGAGGGCGCTAAACATGGCTATAAAACATATCTTGTTTGTTTAGATTCATTGAGATTTCATGATGATTTAGTCTGTAATTACATAATTCTTTGTTCTCAGTTTTATGACGCATTTGCGTCAGAGATTCTGAAAAAGACTTTAAAGTTCTGGGCAATCGCTTCACAAGAACTCGGTAGCATTTCAAAAAATTAATTGTAATGGCTGAGATCAAGAAACTAATAATTGCAAATTGGCCTAGCTATAATCTGCAGAGGACCGCCTGGCCCTCACCGGACCCTAACTCACCGAGTGCTTAGCATTATGACGCTGCATCCCTGGCTAGGTTTTACCGTCAGGAATAGTCACAATATGCCACCAGCACACTCGAGAATCGCACACATACTTATTTGAACCACGAGTACGGATTAAGCTGGTGAATACTGGATAGAGAAAAGATGCAGGTATTAAATACAGAAAGCAAAATATCATGTCTCAACTTAGCATTGAAGGTCACAATGCGTAGGTAGGCCTATAACGCAATTCATAAATTTATAGTACAGTATATTGAGATTACGAAGAGTTGTGGAATGAACCAAGTAAGGTGATCGGTAGATGATTCGAGCTGCTACTCTTTGGAGAGTTCAGTATTCAAGCAAAGTCGTAGGTTTTATTGGGCGATGCGAAAGTAACACAATAATAAGTGGTGTATGGCCTTAATATGGCATGATATAACTTTATTATATCGTGCCACATTACAGCCATGTCTTCCCAAGAACTGAAGTGGACTGGCTCTGGTATTTTGGTGCGTCATCGGTTGATGCCTTTTGCATCAGATATCGCTATATAAGTTGCCGATTGTTATTAATATTACTATTACTACTATATATTTATTGTTATTGTTATTAATATTGTTGTTATTATTATTATTGTTATTTTTATTGTTTTTTTATTATTATTGTTTTTATTATTACTATTACTATTTTTTACCCGAGGTAGGCATAATCCCTCAGGTGGTGAAACAATTAGTCCGGAGACATTATTGAGACTGGTGATCGGTATTATTATTTTTTTTATTATCATCATCATCATCATCATCATAAAATTCATAGCTTCTTACCTCCTTCCAAAAATACGCTCATGCCATTTAGAGATGCGCATGCTTTTTGTGCTACATGGTTTGCCGCCCTTCAAAAATGTCTGCAGGTGGCTTTGATATTCTCATTTAACTCATTTAAAATATACTGAAGATGATTCCACATGTGTCTTTCTTTCTGTCACTTCTGCTGTAAACGCAGTCTCAACCGAATGTCGTCTGATACGTGTTGTACGTTCGATAAATTTAGTAGAGCTACGCGATGACAATCAATGCCCGTTCGTGTGTGGGCCGTGAATGTCAAAATCCATCAAAGAAACCTAACCATTCTACTTTCATAGGCATTTAATATGTATTTTATCAGCTGTGCAAATATATGACTCCTGTGCTGTTTCATTCTGTGTATAGAATTTATAGGCCTTTCACTGGCCTTCAAGAGATAATAAAAGGCCTTGTAACTAATTAGGGACCCTACTTCGAATAGCTTTGGCATGTAAGATATACACACACCGAACGACAGGCAGAAGAGACGCCTACCATATATTCATCAGCATAACACAGGTTGTTTTATTGACTTCTTGGGGACAAGTCGAGACTTTATTGAGTGCTTGGGTGTGTACACGAAGCCTATGAGGCATACGGGCAGTCGACTAGAAGAAAACTGCTGACAGCGACCGAACGGCGGTAGATGTTCTGAAAAAGACAGCTGAGCAGGAAACTTGTAAAGAAGTTCATCCATGCAGAAAAGAAAAAACCAGTTATGTTATTGCGTAAGATCAGCTGACGCAGAAGCTACGAAGGTAATTCAGATCTGATACATGAGCGAGTCTGTTAATCTGTAAAGAACGTTTGCTTGATTGCTGTTGTCGTTTTTACAAGACAGGCAAAGAAAGGCCAGTTCGATGATCACCTATAGCGTAGTAGCGTATACAACGTGAAGGCTTAGATTTCGCTGCATGGTATTAGGCCTAAAGTGCCACCGTCGTAACAGCTTTATCTTGCCTAATATACCTTACCTTATGCCTTCTCTGATAACTTACCTGCGACGTCATGTTGTCTCTGCATCATCGTACTTGCATCACCTTGTGTGATAGCTTCTCTGATACCTTGTCTGTTGCCTTGACTGTGATCTTACCTTTGGCCTCTTTTGTGTGTGCACCGTCGTAACTTATCTTTTCCTGAACACATTTCCTCCGTAGGCTGTCTATGCGACTTCTGGACTCATCTCTGGCTTTTCGACCCGGACTCACCATGGACTTTGGCTTGGACAATGATTTTGTTTAGCAGCGACCATCGACTGATGCCTCGAGCATTATACAGTGGCGCTATAGAAGTTTTTAGATTAGATTAGTAATGGCGTTAACTTGTCTGACACCTTAACTGCGGCGTCTTTTTATTGTTGTCCGTGTACAGTTGTTCCAAGTAGTGCTGACGCTGATGCGTCTGAGACTGCCATGAGAATCGTCGCTGGAATCATTATCTTCGTCATCCTCGTCGTCGTCATCGTCTGTTGCTGCATGGTAGCCAAGAAGAAATCCCAATCCAGAAGCAACAACCGTATCGCGGTTAGTTCACGTTCATTCCTCCATGCGACGCTTTGACCAATGTTGGGCTGATGGCAGATTCGGAGGCTTACCCCCACTGTTTGCGCTTATATTGGATCCAGTTTAGTGAAAAATTAACAACAGAAAAACTCTCACGGTTGTCACTGGCATAGAAGGCTAAGACTTGACGAGTATTAAAACTAGCTTAGAAGAGCTGAAAATATCTTATCGACAAAATTGCGATCGTAACATAGTACGTTGCATAAAATACCTTCTTGTGACAGGTTTGGTTATCTCAGTTCCTTAGTAGGCCTACTCTCTAAAGACTCCGAAGGTAAAGCCAAGTTTATTCCTGCCAGAGTAATTTTTTCCAGAACCAGGCACCCAAATTTCACACTCTGCTCTTACTCCCAACTTCGCTTACATCCAAATTCACACCCTTCACTTGCATCTGCAGCATCTCCGGCTGAGGAACAGACCAGGGTGACACACCGAGTAAATAGGGGCCAACTGGCTATACAGTAAGTACGGCTAACACTAAACCAAGAAAGCAACTGTGTACCAATCGTGCACACATAAACGTTGCGAACAGTTTTCCAATCGTTGTTTCTCTGTATTTGAACAGGATGTTGAGCTAAACATGAGCCAAATCAATACCGTCTCTGAACAGGTTGCTGGAACGAATAGAAACGTCTTACATCCAGTCGAACTCATCCATCCTGTGCCCTATAGTCACGGCATTCCTCTTCCGCCTCGATACAGTCTGCTGAACATCCAGTCACTGGCGTCAGCGCCCCCTTACGATGAGGCGTCACCGCCAACTTATCAAGACGTCATAGGCACACAAGGCGTCACGGGCGTCTGTACACAAGGTGTCACGGGCGTCAGTACACAAGGCGTCACGGGCGTCAGTGCACAAAGCGTTATGGGCGCCAGGACTCAAGAGGTTGTGGCGCCCACTCGTCATGATTTCGAAGGCCCCAGTAGTCAAGACATCAATATTCGAGCTGTCAGGGACAACAATGGCAAAGTCGCGTCAGACATTGACCGTCGAAATCGAGAAGAATCCTCCGGTCATCAGAGTCCATTCATCGAAGATGATCTGGCCATCAGACAAATGGAACATCAGTTTTCCAGAAGTGGACAGGAAACGAATGTGCATTAGCGTCGTTAATTTTGATTCAAAAGCTTTGGTTTTAAAGAACTATTTTATCATATTGTATTCGACGAATGACTGCAGTGTTGTTTCTCTGAAGTAGTCTAAGGATCAACTTCGAATGATCCATTTGAAATGTGTGACAATTTCTTTACAAAATTTCAACTCAATACAACGTCTAACCTCGCTGGGACTTTTTGGTCGTCGAACTTTGACTTAAAAGCACAGAATGCAACGCTTTTAACCGGGGTTATAATAAGTGATAAAGGTATATATGCATAGGGGTTTTATGATGCGCAGTAGTTTTTCAGTCGTTTTATATAATTTCTGCGCATCGTTTTGAGATCACGAAGATCATGAGATCATGTGCCTGTCTTTACCGGAGCCTACACATGATTTCTTCTTTTCACTTCATTTTCGCACTAATTATTTGTCCCTGTGACCCGTTAACCGCCGCATAATCTGCTCTTTGGAGAAGTTAAAGAATAGCGCTATATAAATGACTCATGCATTCATGAAACATAGCTTTCAGTATAATTTGCCTTCAGTGGCAACCACTTAAACCAAGGCTTAAGGGCAAGTAGTTTTGTACAAATTTTCTCATTTAAATGCAAAGTTACTCAGAACTGTTGAGAAATGTGTGTGATTTATTACAAACAGAAGCCCAAAGGCATGCAGAAGCACAGTGCAGTAGGCCTATTAACTTGAATCATGCTTTGAACATGTATACATAGGCTACAGATAAATAACCAGCGTAACAATTCGTCTACACTTAAATAGCCTATGTAGGGCCCTAATGATTCGTCTGTTAGCATGCAGAGTTGAGGGTGATTAATTAATTGATTCCACGCACGCAGGCTTTTATATAGATAAGCATTTCAAGTGCTTACGAAATAATTTATACAGCTTATATATCTTATGCAAAACCTGTGGCTATATATCTGTATCAGATTAGCAGTTTTATTGAAGCGGTAATATTTTCAAATGGAGCATGCTTATCATGATTGAAATGTCTCATGTGATGTCATGTGGCTAGAAATGTATGCAGCGCCTTTACTCTCATAATCGATTAGGGGGAAATTGTTGTGGCAAATGTCTGCAGTAGAAAGAAGTGTTTCCTGCATGATCTTAACGTGATCTGGATCTTAGGTGATCTGAATTATCGCGATCTGGACTTAATGATCTGGATGTGATCTGAATGTTGTGATCAGGATTTGATGTGAACTGGACGGGATGAGGCATAGTCGCCTATGATCCGATTCACAAGTATAAAGTCGGTAGCTTTGTGAACTAATGGAGTTTTGCTTTTCATGTTATGCATCGGAAAAGCTTTGACTGGTGTATTTAGAGGTTAAATTTTAAATCGTTAACCGTTTCTATAAAACAAGCTGTGTTGCATTCATATATAATTTTGACTAACCTGGGGTGTAAGACTGGCGACACGTTTCAAACTCTGCTCCCTTCTCAGTTTGGTCTGCCAGTGCTCTCACCCCAGACAGCCACGTTCAATGGTCCAAAGCGAGCCCGCATCGTGCCACTAGTGGCCCGCTATGTGCCCAATGGACATGGCTGTCAGGACAAGCCTTGAGAAATTGCCAACAAACTTAGTTCTTTTTAGCTTTTACTTTCAGTTCAAAAGCACTGAATGTTAAAGTTAAAGGCATGAGCTTTTTAACTTAATTATTACTACATAACAAACTGGTATGAAGTCGCATAATAAGCAGCCACTTCCTTGCATTTCACTATGTCTATCATGACAACTAGATAAGGACGGGATGATATATAGGCCTCTTACACCCACTTTTACTAGATTATATGTGAAAAGCCTGCGTGTGGCTGATTCACGAAGCTGTAGGCTACGACTGAGTTACCGGAGATTTAACATTTGGCGGCTTTTTTTGGCTTGCGAATCTCTGTATTATACAGTATAACCCATGCTACACTTTGGGGCAAGAGGAGGCACTTGCCCTCCCTGGAAATTAAATCTAAATATGTAAAATTAGAAATATTATTAATTTTAAAAAGGTAAAATAGGTCATGCCGATTTCTGGTTTGCTTGCTTACTAACTTATACAAAGAATGTTAGTCAAACACATGATTCATCCGTGGCACAAAAAGGCTCTTGTGCACTTGACCTTGGCAGCTGAGAAGGGCAACTGTGGAATTTCTTTTCCTGATACTGTTAACATAGAAGGCTAAAAACCCTATCATCAATTTAGCAGCAAAAAGTAGGTAAGTGCATGCGGAGTCTAGTGACACCCCGATGACACTGCAGACCATACGCTTTGGTCCACTGGAGGAAAGAAAAAACGTATGTCTATCAGGCACTTCCGATTTCACCCTGCGACAGTTAAACAGCGCTCCCTTTGTGAAACGAATGATACATCATGTACTTATATCAGATGATAAGCCGTATGTCGAGAAGTGGATGGCCAGTGGATGCAGTGAGAGCAGTTATAGGGGCCTACGATTTGAAATAGGATCTTTCGAAACACGAAGTAGCCTACAATGGGAAAGCGTTTAGTGTAACGGTGTAGTCCCTAGTAGAATGGACGGTTATCCCAATATAGGTGATATTCACGGCTTTTATTTTAAAAGTATTATTTGACAATGATATTGTTGCTGATACATAGGCTTCAGAAAAATTTCAGATTCTGTAGAGACGAAATCTGTGGATAACTATGCTAACATGTTAGGTTAGTGCTATTACTGCTATATTCGGCTATAATCTACAGGAAAGTTGTAGCGGTGCGTTAGAGTAATTTTCTACTTCTCTGTATTCACCATTAAATTTGGTTGTAGACAGATTAAAGCAACATTTCATACTGAGTTACCGGTATATTGGGTTTTCTTATTTTGTATGTAGTTGGGTATGTATGTATCTGACTATTTTAGAGCCTTCTACGAAACTCTCGAGGGCGCTAAACATGGCTATAAAACATATCTTGTTTGTTTAGATTCATTGAGATTTCATGATGATTTAGTCTGTAATTACACAATTCTTTGTTCTCAGTTTTATGACGCATTTGCGTCAGAGATTCTGAAAAAGACTTTCAAGTTCTGGGCAATCGATTCACAAGAACTCGGTAGCATTTCAAAAAATTAATTGTAATGGCTGAGATCAAGAAACTAATAATTGCAAATTGGCCTAGCTATAATCTGCAGAGGACCGCCTGGCCCTCACCGGACCATAACTCACCGAGTGCTTAGCATTATGACACTGCATCCCTGGCTAGGTTTACCGTCAGGAATAGTCGTTGCATGTCTGAATATATCACAATTTGCCACCAGCACACTCGAGAATCGCACACATACCTTATTTGAACCACGAGTACCGATTAAGCTGGTGAATACTGGATAGAGAAAAGATGCAGGTATTAAATACAGAAAGCAAAATATCATGTCTCAACTTAGCATTGAAGGTCACAATGCGTAGGTAGGCCTATAACGCAATTCATAAATTTATAGTACAGTATATTGAGATTACGAAGAGTTATGGAATGAACCAAGTAAGGTGATCGGTAGATGATTCGAGCTGCTACTCTTTGGAGAGTTCAGTATTCAAGCAAAGTCGT
The DNA here is from genome assembly GCA_964023275.1 of Norana najaformis. Taxonomy (NCBI): domain Eukaryota; kingdom Metazoa; phylum Annelida; class Clitellata; order Crassiclitellata; family Hormogastridae; genus Norana; species Norana najaformis. Next base: position 19,863,202 of record OZ029913.1, on the reverse strand, counting down.
AGGTTTTATTGGGCGATGCGAAAGTAACACAATAATAAGTGGTGTATGGCCTTAATATGGCATGATATAACTTTATTATATCGTGCCACATTACAGCCATGTCTTCCAAGAACTGAAGTGGACTGGCTCTGGTATTTTGGTGCGTCATCGGTTGATGCCTTTTGCATCAGATATCGCTATATAAGTTGCCGATTGTTATTAATATTACTATTACTACTATATATTTATTGTTATTGTTATTAATACAGTTGTTTTATTATTATTATTGTTATTTTTATTGTTTTTATTATTATTGTTTTTATTATTACTATTACTATTTTTTACCCGAGGTAGGCATAATCCCTCAGGTGGTGAAAACAATTAGTCCGGAGACATTAATGAGATAGGTGATCGGTATTATTATTATTTTTATTATCATCATCATCATCATCATCATAAAATTCATAACTTCTTAACCTCCTTCCAAAAATACGCTCATGCATTTAGAGATGCGCATGCTTTTTGTGCTACATGGTTTGCCCTCTTCAAAAATGTCTGCAGGTGGCTTTGATATTCTCATTTAAACTCATTTAAAATATACTGAAGATGATTCCACATGTGTCTTTCTTTCTGTCACTTCTGCTGTAAACGCAGTCTCTAACCGAATGTCGTCTGATACGTGTTGTACGTTCGATAATTTAGTAGATCTACGCGATGACAATCAATGCCCGTTCGTGTGTGGGCCGTGAATGTCAAAATCCATCAAAGACACCTAACCATTCTACTTTCATAGGCATTTATATGTATTTTATCAGCTGTGCAAATATATGACTCCTGTGCTGTTCATTCTGTGTATAGAATTTATAGGCCTTTCACTGGCCTTCAAGAGATAATAAAAGGCCTTGTAACTAATTAGGGACCCTACTTCGAATAGCTTTGGCATGTAAGATATACACACACCGAACGACAGGCAGAAGAGACGCCTACCATATATTCAACAACATAACACATGTTGTTTTATGACTTCTTGGGGACAAGTTGAGTGGCTTGGGTGTGTACACGAAGCCTGTGTGGCATACGGGCAGTCGACTAGAAGAAAACTGCTGACAGCGACCGAACGGTGGTAGATGTTCTGAAAAAGACAGCTGAGCAGGAAACTTGTAAAGAAGTCCATCCATGCAGAAAAGAAAAAACCAGTTATGTTATTGCGTAAGATCAGCTGACGCAGAAGCTACGAAGGTAATTCAGATCTGATACATGAGCAAGTTAACAGTTAATCTGTAAACAACGTTTGCTTGATTGCTGTTGTCGTTTTTTACAAGACAGGCAAAGAAAGGCCAGTTCGAGGATCGCCTGTAGCGTAGTAGCGTATACAACGTGAAGGCTTAGATTTCGCTGCATGGTATTAGGCCTAAAGTGCCCACCGTCGTAACAGCTTTATCTTGCCTAATATACCTTACCCTTATGCCTTCTCTGATAACTTACCTGCGACGTCATGTTGTCTCTGCATCATCGTACTTGCATCACCTGTGTGATAGCTTCTCTGATACCTTGTCTGTTGCCTTGACTGTGATCTTACCTTTGGCCTCTTTTGTGTGTGCACCGTCGTAACTTATCTTTTCCTGAACACATTTCCTCCGTAGGCTGTCTATGCGACTTCTGGACTCATCTCTGGCTTTTCGACCCGGACTCACCATGGACTTTGGCTTGGACAATGATTTTGTTTAGCAGCGACCATCGACTGATGCCTCGAGCATTATACAGTGCGCTTAATAGAAGTTTTTAGATTAGATTAGTAATGGCGTTAACTTGTCTGACACCTTAACTGCGGCGTCTTTTTATTGTTGTCCGTGTACAGTTGTTCCAAGTAGTGCTGACGCTGATGCGTCTGAGACTGCCATGAGAATCGTCGCTGGAATCATTATCTTCGTCATCCTCGTCGTCGTCATCGTCTGTTGCTGCATGGGTAGCCAAGAAGAAATCCCATCCAGAAGCAACAACCGTATCGCGGTTAGTTCACGTTCATTCCTCCATGCGACGCTTTGACCAATGTTGGGCTGATGGCAGATTCGGAGGCTTACCCCCACTGTTTGCGCTTATATTGGATCCAGTTTAGTGAAAAATTAACAACAGAAAAACTCTCACGGTTGTCACTGGCATAGAAGGCTAAGACTTGACGAGTATTAAAACTAGCTTAGAAGAGCTGAAAATATCTTATCGACAAATTGCGATCGTAACATAGTACGTTGCATAAAATAACCTTCTTGTGACAGGTTTGGTTATCTCAGTTCCTTAGTAGGCCTACTCTCTAAAGACTCCGAAGGTAAAGCCAAGTTTTATTCCTGCCAGAGTAATTTTTTCCAGAACCAGGCACCCAAATTTCACACTCTGCTCCTTACTCCCAACTTCGCTTACATCCAAATTCACACCCTTCACTTGCATCTGCAGCATCTCCGGCTGAGGAACAGACCAGGGTGACACACCGATAAATAGGGGCCAACTGGCTATACAGTAAGTACGGCTAACACTAAACCAAGAAAGCAACTGTGTACCAATCGTGCACACATAAACGTTGCGAACAGTTTCCAATCGTTGTTTCTCTGTATTTGAACAGGATGTTGAGCTAAACATGAGCCAAATCAATACCGTCTCTGAACAGGTTGCTGGAACGATAGAAACGTCTTACATCCAGTCGAACTCATCCATCCTGTGCCCTATAGTCACGGCATTCCTCTTCCGCCTCGATACAGTCTGCTGAACATCCAGTCACTGGCGTCAGCGTCCCTTACGATGAGGCGTCACCGCCAACTTATCAAGACGTCATAGGCACACAAGGCGTCACGGGCGTCAGTACACAAGGTGTCAACGGGCGTCAGTACACAAGCGTCACGGCGTCAGTGCACAAAGCGTTATGGGCGCCAGGACTCAAGAGGTTGTGGCCCCCACTCGTCATGATTTCGAAGGCCCCAGTAGTCAAGACATCATATTCGAGCTGTCAGAGACAACAATGGCGAAGTCGCGTCAGACATTTGACCGTCGAAATCGAGAAGAATCCTCCGGTCATCAGAGTCTATTCATCGAAGATGATCTGGCCATCAGACAAATGGAACATCAGTTTTCCAGAAGTGGACAGGAAACGAATGTGCATTAGCGTCGTTAATTTTGATTCAAAAGCTTTGGTTTTAAAGAACTATTTTATCATATTGTATTCGACGAATGACTGCAGTGTTGTTACTCTGAAGTAGTCTAAGGATCAACTTCGAATGATCCATTTGAAATGTGTGACAATTTCTTTACAAAATTTCAACGCAATACAACGTCTAACCTCGCTGGGACTTTTTTGGTCGTCGAACTTTGACTTAAAAGCACAGAATGCAACGCTTTTAAACCGGGGTTATAATAAGTGATAAAGGTATATATGCATAGGGGTTTTATGATGCGCAGTAGTTTTCAGTCGTTTTATATAATTTCCTGCGCATCGTTTTGAGATCACGAAGATCATGAGATCATGTGCCTGTCTTTACCGGAGCCTACACATGATTTCTTCTTTTCACTTCATTTTCGCACTAATTATTTGTCCCTGTGACCCGTTAACCGCCGCATAATCTGCTCTTGGAGAAGTTAAAGAATAGCGCTATATAAATGACTCATGCATTCAGAAACATAGCTTTCAGTATAATTTGCCTTCAGTGGCAACCACTTAAACCAAGGCTTAAGGGCAAGTAGTTTGTACAAATTTTCTCATTTAAATGTAAAGTTACTCAGAACTGTTGGGAAATGTGTGTGATTTATTACAAACAGAAGCCCAAAGGCATGCAGAAGCACAGTGCAGTAGGCCTATTAACTTGAATCATGCTTTGAACGTGTATACATAGGCTACAGCGTAACAATTCGTCTACACTTAAATATGTAGGGGCCCTAATGATTCGTCTGTTAGCATGCAGAGTTGAGGGTGATTATTTAATTGATTCCACGCACGCAGGCTTTTATATAGATAAGCATTTCGTGTAATTATTAGACTGTGATATATTTTCAACTCGTCACCGTCTTATTGCTAAACGCCTTTATTTCTTTGTTTTCGGTCATGCTTTATATCATTACTAGAGGGTTGAAGTGCTCAACAATAGCGCACCAACAGATGACTAAGCCCTTAACCGTATCCCACTTGTGCTTTTAATAAGCACATCTTACAGGCCTATATATCAACTAGGCCTATTTTCAATGTAATATGCAAACATTTTGGCGTGAATTTAGGACTACACCGTGTTGGGGCCAACAAGGGTATTTTCATAATTTATGAGGCACTGAAATGGCTGTTTGACAGGCCTCTGTCAAGTGCTTACGAAATAATTTATACAGCTTATATATCTTATGCAAAACCTGTGGCTATATATCTGTATCAGATTAGCAGTTTATTGAAGCGGTAATATTTTCAAATGGAGCATGCTTATCATGATTGAAATGTCTCATGTGATGTCATGTGGCTAGAAATGTATGCAGCGCCTTTACTTCATAATCGATTAGGGGGAAATTGTTGTGGCAAATGTCTGCAGTAGAAAGAAGTGTTTCCTGCATGATCTTAACGTGATCTGGATCTTAGGTGATCTGAATTATCGCGATCTGGACTTAATGATCTGGATGTGATCTGAATGTTGTGATCAGGATTTGATGTGAACTGGACGGGATGAGGCATAGTCGCCTATGATCCGATTCACAAGTATAAAGTCGGTAGCTTTGTGAACTAATGGAGTTTTGCTTTTCATGTTATGCATCGGAAAAGCTTTGACTGGTGTATCTAGAGGTTAAATTTTAAATCGTTAACCGTTTCTATAAAACAAGCTGTGTTGCATTCATATATAATTTGACTAACCTGGGGTGTAAGACTGGCGACACGTTTCAAACTCTGCTCCCCTTCTCAGTTTGGTCTGCCAGTGCTCTCACCCCAGACAGCCACGTTCAATGGTCCAAAGCGAGCCCGCATCGTGCCACTAGTGGCCCGCTATGTGCCCAATGGACATGGCTGTCAGGGACAAGCCTTGAGAAATTGCCAACAAACTTAGTTCTTTTTAGCTTTTACTTTCAGTTCAAAAGCACTGAATGTTAAAGTTCGCTGCAAAGTAACAAATCGATCTGGTCTAAACCACAACTTTGGTTTCCTTTTATAGCTTTGTAATCTGTAGGCCTAGAGCTGTAGATAAACGTTACAGCTGTAGGTCTACAAATAAGGGGAACTCGAGATATAGGCCTATACTGTATCCTGTAACAAGCGATTTGCCATGCAACGGATGTTTTAAATGCACCACCCTACTAACAATAGCTCCATTATTCATAGCAACTGGTGTAGTTTTTTGCAAAATAATCGATTTTCTTCACCCTAAACTCTCAGAGGGTAGGTCTACAAAAATTATGTTCTCGTTTTCACAGTAGCCTAAATTGCGCCTCAGGCAGTGCTCATTGTTATTATTATTATTACGTCTATTATTATTATAACATGCGTACAAGTAGGCTAAATAGGAAAGTCAGAAGTCAGAAATAATTGGGCAGCATAAATATATTTTAGTTTCCTACCCTAAAATGTGACGATGTTCTCCGGTCCCTGTATGGCTACCCACGACTGATAATAAAATTCCTGTGTACGGCAGAACACATACGAAACATGTTTTTAAAATAGCAGACAAATGTTTCGTTTCAAACCACAGTGGATATGCTCGGACTTCATTTCGTCTTTCAGCGTTGGAGCAACTCTAACTAGATCTAATTCTGAGCGTAGGCTACGTGTGGTTGGGCTACACGTACACCGAATCCGTCGCATTGTTTCGTGTTTTCTTTTTGTTTGTAAGATGTCGGAAGACGATACGGATACAGATGGACGAAAGGGGGCTGTTCAGGAACTAATGGCGCAACTGTGTGCCTAAGCGAAGGCCGCTTCGTTTTCACATCGTAAGTTTTCACACCATTTCTGACCCATCATACAAACTCATTGATGCTCCACCGCTTGCAATTTCTGCATCAGCCTTTCACTCAAAACATTCCTCTTTCACAGATCCTATACTGACACCCCGTCTTCCTCTCATCCCTCTCTCCCCTCCAACCCCAAACACCACCCTCTGTAGGTGTTTGGCTGTCTCTCCGTCTGACTTTTGGATCTTGACCTGGAACCGAACCCTTTTGCCTATCGATTTTGTTCTGACTAAGCGCCTGTGTCTAAGCTAGGTCCCCGCGACGTGGCTGTCGTTGTACAAATCTCGGAATTACGATTACGATACGCGCAGATGCTACAGACGGCCGAGGATCAAGGACGAACAATGAAGACTCCACCGCTCTATTTTCGTCTATGGTCCCACTGTACATTTTTGTATTCACCACTGCACAATGGTAAAGTACATACTGTGAGTGCGGTGGAGGCATATTGATTGAACAGCAAAAAAACCGGGGAGACAAAACACAACACCCATGTATTGATGCCTTGATGTCTGTCTTGTTTTCCTGGCCGTATTGTTTCTTTTCCTGTTGTTCCTATATTTGGTCCTGGCGGCGGCGCGGATGTCGATTGTGTGCAACGGACACACAGCGATGATGAAGACGACACACACACACACACACACACAGCGTGGTTAACACTCGGATAGTTAAAACTAGTGCGTCAGATGGACAATAACGGAGTCAGCCAGTGGGCTTGAAGGAAGGAATATGAATCTATGTCCAAATGAAATATGTTCTACTCGTTCACGTATTTTTAGACAATGAAGATGTTTAAGCACCAGATTGGTACGTGATGTTTACGACATCTGATGACATAATGACAACGTGCTCTCGAAGGACTGGAATGGTGCCTGTATCTTTAATAGTGAATTACTGTAGTCTAGTTTGGAGGACTCTACAGGTGCATGGGGTGAAGCCGTTTTTAAATCGAGCTTTGGACGAATAATACAGAGGCCAGGGAAGTGCATGAAGCACGATGGATGGGTGATGTGATCAGATAAGGAAAGGTTTTGCAGACAGGAATTAGTAGCAAATCGTAATTTCTAGATTTATACAGCGCCCAAGGAATGCGAACTCACGGGAATCAGCTTATTCAGACGCTTTGTCAAAACAACACTGATCGACAGATAAGGTCGTAATTCTGGCGGGAATATTTCAGAGGAGGGCGGGGTTATCTACAGATACGGAGCAATTTCCAAACTTTAGGGGTGAGGGGACAAAGGGTGGTGGTGCTGTTGCGGAAGAGGGGCGGACTGTAGGTGGAGCCAGAGTTCAAGTTAAATTAGATAGAAGTAACGAGAATTTTCTTGAGCCGATAGTATACAAATATAGGCCTATACATTTCAATCATTTGCACTAAAATTACTATCAAATCTTGCAACAGTGTAGGTATACACCAGATTGATTTTAAGAAACTATTATACATACAGTATTATAATCTTGTGCAATATGCAGTATCACATTAAGAGAAGAACGTCAGTAAGTTCATTATTTTCAAGTTTTACTACAAATGTAAAAAATTCACACATCTATAAATTCGGTTAACAGTCAACATGCTCATATAAAAATAAACAAATGGTCCTCATTACTCAACACTGAATTCATCAACTTACATGTAAGCAAATTATACCTTCAGATAAAACAAAAGCATACAAAAGGTCGTAACAGTAAATTTAAGTTGTGTATAGAGTGACATTTCATTTTCAAACAACCAGGCAAAACATTGTCCAAAACTATCACTTAAACATTCTAATAAAAGTGCATATAGACAATTTCTTACACGAAATCATACATAACTCATGAAATACTAGCTTAGACAAACGGCAGATTATTTACGAAATTGTGTAACTAAGTCACTGTATGACTGAAAAAAATCAACAGGTTTGTTAACTTTCTTCTTCAATTCAAACATGCAAGCTTTCTCTAAAGCTGATTGATGCTTCCCACAATTATTACAGCCTGCTGCATTGCTTTGATATTTTGAGGCACTATTTACTTCTACTTCGCAGTTCTGAGGTGCTTTTCTTCTACAGCAGTTTTTAGCTTGATCAATTATTTTTGAGGTAGTGCTTAAACTACTGATAGAATCAGCACTGCACACATTCTGGTCAGCTGATTTAACAGTGTCAACAGCTAATTTATATAAAAAATCTTTTGCATCAGTATATTTTTCAGCAAACTGTGACGTCTGTTGATTCGTCTTAATATGATGATTCAAGACAATGTCGTTTTTCACAAGCTGCTCTCCATGACACAACCGACATTCATCAGACTTTGACAACACGTCAGCTTGAAGTTCACTTGAGCTCAAACATGGTGAACTGCCATATCCACTGTCTTCTGGAGGTTGATGAGGCAATGCAAACCTATTCTCAGAACTAAAACCACCTTGACAAGAATTACACTTCAGACATTTCATCTTTTTCTTAAGGCCTGCACTAGACTTTGTCACTTCATTTAAATCAAATTTTAACCTGTATGTCAAACTATTATTTGTTTTTGGTTTCTTCAAAGGTGGCCACCTTTTAGGCAAATCAGTTTCCATCATCATTTCATCATTATAATTTCCTGTTTCAAGGAACTGATGGTCTTCAGAAAAATCGGATTTAGACAATTTTGTCAGTATGCTATTTCTTGCACAGCTACAGTTATTACCATCCATACTGGTTTGCAGAACCATGTTCCTTTCATTGCCAAGAACTTTATTAGCAATTGTACTGCCTTGGACAGAGCAACTTTCCTTAGCACTAATGCCTTCACTGCATGGCTCTTTTACTCCTGGCATCTGATGCCGAATTTTTGCTTCAAGAAACACAGAGCACGCCATGCATGGTTGCTTTCTTCCAACAAATTCATGAATCATAGACCACACAGGAGCTGAAAGTGAATAAGAAGCCAGACATTTCTGAAGCTTCACACTGTCAAAGTTACGGAATGGACAGACAGCCTCTTCAGCTGGTCCCCAGTCATGGTTCTGAAATAAAAAAGCAGTGCCAAAAACTACAATCAAGCAGAAAACATTGCAGAAAGCAACAGTGGCAATGCTTGATTTCCACAGATCTAAACAAAAGACTGGTTTTAGTAGCATCAGTGCCTGTTGTATGCAGGTCTATGTTATTTTTAGGAAAGTAAGGTAACTGCCGATTCCATGCATACACTTATCACACGTGGCCTTTATCAACAACAGTCCTCAGACATGTGGCCCTTGGGTTGATGAATTTTACAGCTGAAGTGCAAACATAAAAAAACAATAAGAATACAGTAGCTGGACTACCTTTCGTTAAAGGATTCAGTATCTTGACAATGAATTGTCAAATTCACATGACGCTGCAGAATTCGAGCATCTGACAGAGCTGAAAGCCAGTGCAGTAAGTAGCTCATTTGTTGACACACCATATATGTCAATCGGCTGAATGAGGAATGGTAGACATGAATGCACTGACAGTCTGCTTCAGTGCCACCCTAAGTCTGTGATTGGAAGATAATCACATACAGCTTCACAGCATGCACGGTGTTTTTAGAGAAAGCAATAAAAACTGCAGTACCGTTGCCAAAATCATTACTAAACCCATTACATACCACACATCACAACTGCATTGTGGTCATTTTGATGCCACTAATGACAAGAAAACCATGTCACGATGTTCTGTCGTAGCTACAATCTGCTGAGGTAAATTCACGCTGTTAGCCGAACACTACCTTCAGTAAATGATGGTAAAGCAGTTACAATACCTGTATGTATGCACATGTATGTGAGCCGTATTTCTGTCTGGAGCCTTTGAGGCCATAGAGGTGGTAGATGCCGTATGTCAGGCGTTTCTCTTCCGTCTGCCACGAATGCCTGCATCCATGGTACGAACTACTGACTGGAAATGGCTGACAATATTCTTGCCTCCAAAATGCAACTGCCTCATTAACAGGCAAGCCAAGATCTTTCAAGAAAAGAAGGTACACAATCTGAAATAAATCACATTTATGTATATGTAAATTGTCTTTCTTCATTCAGAAAATGTCAGAAGGATTATTGCTTACTGACTTTCAAATATTTAGGTGTTCAAATGCTCTGCCACCAGGCAACTCGACCCTCTGCCTATGTGATGCACAATTTTATGTGACCTGATGTGCAGAACAAATATTTGGAATAATAATAATCAGTACTATCAGTACTCTTATAATATATTAACACCTTAGGGTATAAACAAATGCTAACCATCTGAGTGATAGGTAAAAAAAATAGGCCCAAGACTTGGATTCAATCATTTAAGCAACGCTTATAAATCGGGATCCGGACAAATCCCCCCTGGACATTCCCCCCGTCATCTCCCCCCGAGCGTTTCAATAGGATAAAAAAACCTGGATATTTCCCCCAAATGTCCACAAAAATTAAACAATTTGTATCTATATGGACATTTTTAGTGCTTTGATGTTTGAGTGTGGAAATACAAACAATATTTAGCAAAGACTTTTAATATAGCAACAAACTGAGTAAACAGTTTTCTAGAAAGGCTATTAATGCTTTGATGTAAATATAGCTTTATTTAATTGTTGATATTTATTTGTTGAACAACCAGGCTTTTAATGCTTTCAGTCTTAATTAATGTTTACTCATTTTGATGCTTAAAGTAAATGTTTAATAAAGTTCTGATAGTTACTCAATCTGTTGCTATATAATCTGCCAGGAATTTGTTAAAAAAGCAGTTGAAAAAGCCACAGCGATGGAGTCGGAAACTATAGCTAGTATACGTGGAAAAAACAAAGCTATTTTAAATGGTTTTGTTTACGTTTTAACATTAGTAGTCTGTGAACACATTATCTCTATGTATTGCTCATAAACCGAACTTAAACTTAACACTAAAGATCTTTGATATAAACACAAGTACTAATTTACTGTTATTTTTTTACCTTGTATCACTTAAATTCATTTTAAAAATATTGTTCTTTTTATTTGTGACCTATACAAAACTAATTGTGATGTTTGCTGATATAAAATATATGACTTGGGGGGAAATGTCCGGGTGGGTATTTACCCGGAGGGAAAATCCATGGGGGAGATGGCGGGGGAAATGTCCAGGGGGAAATTACCCTGGGGGATATCTCCTAGACTCATAAATCATGATAAAATATGATACTAAAGGCAAAATTTAAAATGTTAAACGTTCCAAATGTTTTTTTTTTTAAAAGTAATGACTAAATTGCTTTTAACATCTCCAGGTACAAAGATATAAATAAAGCAACTAAAGCAATAAGAAAAGTCAAGACTTTATCATGTCATACTCGTGAATAGTGCTTCAATCTGTGGTTTCTTCTTAGGCTCTCGTGAAGATGAATCATGCATGGTGGGAAACCTTTTATCAAACGATCAATATCAACAGCAACCAGATTGCTGAAGACTGTAATGCTGTGCCCAGCACCTGAGTTATGGCAGCGTCTCTGGATTAAACTCTTAAAACAGCAAACAGTGATTTACAAGACTGGATCACAGTGGATTCTTTAATAAATGCAATAGGCAAAAGATTAGTCAAGATTTCAAAGTGTCAGGAAGGAAATTTTGTATTTATAATGCTTTAAGAAGAAGCATAAGCACAGAACAATCTATAGCCCTCTATGCTTAAAACGCTTGAACACAGCACGGGTGAATTGATAAAAGACAATTTAGTATTCGTGAACTAAAAACATACCTTGCACATCGCAGATATTCTTTTCATGCGACTGTCCTCAATAAATCGACCATATTGATTTTTGGCAAGTTGAATTCCATAAGTCAACCAACTGTGAAAAAACCACTTGAGAAGCTGTGGCAGATGAGTACAGGGAACTATTGCCTTTCCACGATTTAACACAACCTGTCGCTTAGAAACCATCTCCAATGCAAACTCAAATGGCAGATGCACAAAATGCTCCTCTGATTTCAAACAGTAATGATGAATTAAAGTTCTCCAGTCAAACGTTTCTGTAAGCATTCTGAAAAATCTGCAAATTTCCATAATCACCAAAGGTAACTTCAGTGAAACATTTTCCAAGTCCAAAGATTCCAAATGCTTTGTCAATTGCTTTTGGAAACAACGAAGAGAGCCAAGGTAACGCAAAAGTTCTGCTTCGCTAAGACTGGTAAAGCGATACAGGAACAGAACTGTCTCAGACTCAACAAAAACCTTAGCAGTCAGCATATCACCAGCACAAGCCAATCTTTAACACAAAACACAAATACACTAAGTAAAACCTTAGACACATGTTAAGATGCTAATGACAGACCTAAAACCAATTTCCCCTATCGTGCTACTATTTCTAAAAAAGACTTTGTGGACAATAAAATACATCGTTCTTGACACCTACAGTATATAAGAAAATCCAGTCCCCAATATTACATTCTTAGATAACAAATTTTTATAACATAATACTGACATTGTATTTTACTGTTCTCAAATCATTCCTGCTAGTTTTGGTCCATTTATTGTTCAGTAGTAAAGGAAATTGGAGACGAATCATGTAGCTTGTAAGCATTGAAGCCAAAACGTGTTTAGCTAGACAATAAAATCAGGCAGTCCATTTTATATTTTATAATGGCTCTCAGAGCTACTGAAACTTCATATAGCACCACATTACACTGAAAAGCCAAAATGAATGGTTTACTTGGCATTAAAAATGCTGTTGATTAGTAAAAAAGGATTTTAATTTGCACACTGATGGCTCATATGCTTCAGAGTTTCCTGAGAACATACTTCGTTAAAACACAAATTCTGATACACTATAGTTGGTAACATTCAGCTTTAGATGGTGATGGAAAAAGCAGTTTTGAAATTCAGCAATAATCAAAAGCTGTGAAGGTTAAGATTATGAATGATGCCGGTGCAACAGAGGTTGAAAATGTGCTGTGAAAATGAGAGATGCGGGTCGAAAGTGAACCAGGATTGCTAATAGGTGTGTCGATGGTGAAAGTGGAAATCCTTCAATACAGCAGTACACAACACATTACCAAATCAAAATAAGCTTTGCCTCCATGATGTTTAACTTTTAATAATTCTTCTGATAGCAACAGTTACTAGAGTTAACTTTTGCTTGCAGAAAAAAAAACAACTCCCTTAACAGATAATAATGTTTAAACTACCCCATTGTGTTTAGTACTGTTACTATGAATAGTAATATCAAATGGTGCACTTTGATGCATTTTATTTGATGAAAATAATAAAGAACAAATTTAGAAAAAAATCAAGAACTATCCACTGCATATAAGATTTCTAATCTGCTATTAATAATTGCATGAAAGTTAATGTGCAACATTTATTTAAGGTTTTACATCAACAACATTTATTCTTCTTACAATTAAAAAGGCCAAGACTGAAGTAGAACAAAAGCCTATGTGCCAAAAATACACAAATGCTAAAATTGTTTACAATTGTTTCAAGACAAAATGCCCATTAAAATTGCCTTTTTTTCAAAGCCACACCATTTTTTGACTTAACACCTGTCAAACCCTCAACTACTTATTACAATAAATAATATACCTGCCTATTTTGGCTTTTAACTTTTCCAGTGGGACCACATTCGTTTTTATGCACGTACAGTATTTAACTTTTGTAGCTACAATAACAGTGTTTCTGGTATACCTTAAAATAAAATGTGACACAGCATCTTTTGTTGTACCCTCAATCAGACAGTCTGACTGCTCAACAGATGATGGACTCTCCATCAGCCGCTTCACAGCATCCATATTTCCATGGCAACCAAAGATATCCAACAGAAATTGTAGCCTCTTCACAGCCCAGTTCTCCACTTGAGAAATAGTGATGTCACCTTTAGGTGGCTGGATATAAAATGCCATAAGAAGAATAAGACAGGGCTGTTAGTTTCTGGAACACAAAAAAGCACACACAATATACATGATAACTAAGATTTAAAGTGATTAAGAAATGCAGAAATAATGAAAATTATTTACAGCAAGTAAATATATCCTTCATATATTTTAAAATACATAAAGAACAGATGACAATTATTGTTACCATGTGGTCAAGATGGACACTAAAAGATTAAAATTCTTTTCTTTCTCAGCTCCACATTTTCTAAAAATTGTCAAATTTATATTGTCTGTTATTGTATCACTATATCTTTAAAATAATGGACATCTACACGTCAGTTTGTAATGAAGTGGGTCTTCAACTCGTTAGGTACAAAACTTATAAATTAAAAACCTTTCAGATAGTGTGCTGCTGTTAAGTGTCCTTTATCAAGTAAAGATGGCTGACTTACACTTAACTCAATATTTTGTTGATAGCAAAGTCATTCTTTTCAATAACTTTCTTTGGCCAAAGCTGTAAAAGTTTCCTAGCTCAGTCAAGACAGCATAGTAAAGCTGACTTAAATCACGCCACTGGTTATCATGTTAAGTCTTTTGGCTAGAACACTTGCAAACAAGGACCTGAAATTGTCCGGCACCCATTCAAATCAGTGTAAATAGTGAAAGACTTTGCTCGATGAAATTTCTGACTAAGGAAGAGGTCAAGTTTATTCTGTCATTTTTGAAAGTGTGTACATACATACATGTACATACATAAAAACATTTAATTAAAATGTGTAAATTCTTGGGTAATAATCATTCAAATTGGCCATCACCAGACCTCAGTTGATATAGTGACATCAGTTTCTTGAGGCTCTGTCATAATTTGTTTTACTGCTCACTTCAACCCATGACATTCAAAATTTCAATCTCAATTCAAGATTAGACATTTTCTAGAATCAACCAATATCTTACAGGCTGTTTGGTATGTGTCAATTCATCTGGATCCCTTATTGTGTTGTACCTTTTATACTAGCACCAAAGGCATCCTAAGGTTAGAGAATTAGTACTTACAATCAGAACATTCAGTAGGAACTATTTCTGCCAATGCACTGATCTCATGCGAGTAACATTAAGATGAAATCTTTCGTTTTACATATCCAAAAAGTTTTAATGGCACCGGTAATAACAACAGTCCAAAATTGTGCAGAAACAGCGTATTGTGTTGTATTGGTCAGTTTTTATAACACTGCTTCAAATCATACTAATCTGAGATCTATTGACATAACTGTAATCAAAACATGACCATTTTCTAAATTCAAGTAACTTAAAAACGAAAACAATTTTTCGCAGTACACAAAACACACGGCGACTAACCGCGCGAGAAACCACTTTATTACCTTGTCTTTTTTTACAAAACACAGATTTTACATATTATAATAATAATTCACCACAAACTTAATGACGCATTTGTGCTCTGTATCGCCATCTAGCAGTAGACTGAGTAAGTTATACAATTTTATCGTAATCGTAATTCCGAAATTTCTACAGCGCCCAACGAAAGGCACGTTGCGGGGACCAGCTTATTCACAGGAGCTCAGTCAAACCAAAATCGATGGGCAAAAGGGTTCGGTTCCAGGTCAAGATCCAAAATTCAGACGGAGAGACAGCGTGGCAGCTGTGGGGGATGGTGTTTGGAATTGGAGAGGAGAGAAAGAAAAGAGGAAGAAGGGGTGTTTTTTCGTATTTGTTTTTTTTTTATCTCGACTTTGACACCCGACTCAAGCTTTCTTGGATGCTGTAGAAAGAAATCTCGAGATTACGACTGCGATTACGATTAGGCTGTAGACCACAAAGTAGTGTTGGGTCGGTTTAACCGATACAGAACGATAATAAACAGAAATTTCCACAGAATTCGATCGGTATTCAGAAACTGGAAAAATAGGGTTTACAAACATTTAAAAAGGGGGTATACGCAGGCAAGTGTAGAGTTTTTAGTTCCCCCTCAGATTATTATTTTCGTTCACTGAACAGACGGTATATTTAGTGGCCTGCTTTAACATAGTTGAAGGTTTTTGATGCTGACTAATAGGGCCTACACGTGTGTGTTGTCACTGAACATTAATTTTAATGTCCCGTCTCTGTTTTAGACTAGAGTAAACGATGTACTTCCGAGTGGAAGCTGCGGGGTCATGCACTGCACTTAGGCCAGATTTCACAAATCCATCCCAATGGCGGGGCCATCATCCAGTCCAAATTTTTTAATGTGGCCCAGGTCGCTAGGTCATTTTTGGAATTTCAGCCACATCTGTGGCTAGTGAGAGTGTTTTCCAAGTGTGGGCTAGCGTGCTCTAGGCCTAATAGACGCTCATCGCTCTATCCGCAGCAAGTTGAACAACTAACGTTTCTACGGCTAGCGACGAATAGTCCTAAACCAAGATCGAACTTGTTCGGCAAATAAGCTCACGTCCTGGACCCTCTGTGTGAAGTGGATCGCTGTGGAAGTGACAAAAACGCGTCCATTATGGTGAGACCATTTTTTATGCTGGCGACATTTAGTGTCACTTTTTGCAACAGAACGCTGAGCTTCTAATTATCACTACAGTAGCAAATTTAAATTATAATATTATAATATGTCTGTCATCGTCGTCTTGTGCTGGGTGGCTAACTGGTTTTACACTCGTGCCTTCCTCTGAGACACTAGCAAAAACCGACACTAGGTTCGGCAGCAGACACAGCGTCCCCCATTATACTTTAGACCTATTATTAGCCTACAGATGACATTTCAGTATTTCAGTTAGGCGTTGCATTGCTTATGAGGCATCGTGTACAGAGATTATTATTATTTCCGCATTTATTAAGCGCCATTATCTAATGACTTCGCATCATTCGATGAGTTAATGACTTGATCAAGGTCCCTACACAGTAGGCCTAATCGTCTCGGAGGAGGCTCGAACCCGTACTCTCCGCTTTACAATCAGGGCGCTCTATCCAATATGCTACCGTTCCCCACAAATACAGACACTACAGTACAGCATAACTCAGCTTAATATATAAGATGCACTTTTAATTTCTAACATGTAATTATATTATAGTAAAACAACACTGCGCATTGTACAGTTGCAAATTGAAGACTGTGTAAGAGCAAAGTCGGGTTATAAACTTAAAGGATGAAGAATACCTAGGAACCGAAAACCAATACCGATATCACGAAAAATTAGAAAAACCGAACCAAGTTTGAAAAAATACCGAGAACCGACACCGACTTTAAAAACGTTACTGACCCAGTCCCAATAAGAAGTTGGTCTATACATTGCAGGCAAAACTACAGGCCCATGACATGTATGCCTATCGAAAACCTCTATGGGAAAACTGGAGGAAGGATTTTTCAAGCTCAAGAACGAGACGGGTTTATTCCTCGGGCTCACCATCTTGGTTACAAATCATTACAGGATACGTGTCTTTGGGAAAGCCACACTATAAATGTTTGTCAGTGGTCTGCGTTTTATTTCACTTGCTTCTTTCTTATGGTTTTCCATCAAGAAGTAAGATTAACCCTCGCCCGACCTATCCCCCGGATTCTGACCTGGCACGAAACTGGCCCAACAACCTGGCTCTTGCAGACTTGGTTTGCTATAGGGTGGTCTGTCCGACGCAGCTTTTGTGCGGCGCTGAGAAATTTCGGAGATTTACATTTACATTTGCAATCCCAATCCCCATAAAGGCTCCCGGGGATAGCCTTAGCTCGGTTTATGGCACGAGGTCCGCCAGAGGTAGCTGTGATAACCTCCTTGTTTTATGGCACAATTGGCCGCCAGAGTTATATTTAATTGTCGCTCGAGTGTCTTCTACGTATCCTCCATATCTCAAACTCGCAGCGTATAATTTTCACTTCATCCAGCGTCTGTATACCACGTGTTAGGCGCTTTGCATGATTTCTACGGTCAAGAGCCCACGATAATGATGACTGAAGATTATAGGAGGAAGGCCTCCTATGTAATCTTAGGAGCTGATGGCTGAACGCTAAGTAATCTGCTGATTGATAAGCTTAGTAGTCGTTTGAAGGTAGGCCTACTAATCGCCTGAATTTCACTTTAGTTGCATTTATAAGAAAACCCCACGCCAGTGAAGACTGAGAAATTGACTAGACGAACTCTATGCATGTGGCCCCCAAAATTAATGGTCGGATTGCTTCTCCGCCGGATCCGCCTTTGAGCAATAGCATTCCGTTGGCATAGTTGACCAGATCCAAAACCTAACAGCCGCAATATTTAGGCCGCAAGCCAATGAGAACTGAAGTGCAATAGTTAGCACGACCATAAAAATGTGGAACATTGATTGCATTTACCACAAGTCATGTTCTGAGATAAAACGGGCAAGTTGAGAGAAGTGATCCGAGAAAGTAAGTTTACTTCCGAGATACAAATTGTTGCGAACACTGGTGAAGAATGTAAAGGAATGAAATGATTCAGCAAGTAAACATCTAGTCACGACTATTGTCGTGTGCCGAACCATATAACTAGTGTTTGGATTGGTTCATGCAGGTCATATAAAATTTGCTATTGCCCGCTTCTGGGAATCGGAAAAACACGCCTCATTAAGAGACCTCCTACAAATACAGTCGTCGGTTTGACAGTAAATGTGAATATGTAGAAACACTATTTTAAAGCGCTTCTAATTTATAGAAGTTTAGTGTAAATTGAACCGTGCGAGTTGTTCATTTAAAACGTGTGTCATGACGCTGTCGTAATCTTAATCGTAATCCCGAGATTTCTACAGCGCTCAACGATAGCCACGTCACAGGGACCAACTTATTCACAAGCGCTTGAAATATTTGCTTACCTGCTTTGAGGGCTGCTCACTCCAATGCTGTTCATGCATAAACCTTTGCATATCGGTTTTGTTTCTGTTTCTAAACTGCTGAAATCCCAAAACGTCTCTGAATGCGAGAAACTTCAACAGTAACGAGTAACAGAGACAGAGACAGAGAAAAGAGAGTCGGACACGAAGACAGAGATGTCCTCTTGGATAGTTGCAGATTTTGAATCACTTTGCATTCGTTAGCAGAAGCTAGCAGGATGTATTATCTGTACAGTTCTAAATTAAACTGAAGACAGCCACTGAACCGTTTTTCCACGTTTCTATGCAGTAGGCCTATATAGTTGATATCGAGTCATAGAAGACCATCCTTATATTGAGGGGCGTTTTCCCCATTCATTGCGCGTCTATACTCATTGGCCTTCCCCTTCCCCACTCCTTTCAACCACAAACCATGGGAATGTCAAGATATGTATATAAATAAGGGTATGTAATTTGAGTCATAGATTCACAGTACAGTAACAAAATAATATTCGCCTTTTTCGGTTATACACCAAGAAGGGGTATCATCTGTAAAAGTAGGGCATATCTTCTATATGTTTTCAGACAGCTTAAGAAATGAGAATTGGACACTTGCACACTCATAAAATCAAACGTAAAACGTTGTTCTAAAAAACTTAATTTGGGTTCTCAGCATCCAAATTTTCAACAGCATTTGGATGCGGAGCTCCCAAACTAATTAACAATAGAAATACAGGCTCACGTAGATTTCCAGTCCTTCGACTCCTACGTAACAAGTAGGACATGCATAGCTTCGTGCTTCTTCCGTTTCCCTATGGAGACTTATGATAGATAGTACACTTCATGCAGGTCTACATTATATTGCGCATAAAGATGGCATTGCATTTGTGTTAAGCACAGAATAAATATATTACAGATGCAATGTAATCCAACATTCATGACAGAACTCCTTATTGGAACGAGAGATAAGTACACAACACAAGTAGGGCTCCAAGGCTTTCCAAGCAATTGTTCTGTAACAATAAGTAATAATTATTGCACGCGAATAAGAAACCCACATTTATGTGGCGACAAAAAGAAGAATCATCTAAATTGACGAATATATGATCGGCAGATGTAGACAGATGAAAATATCCCGTAGTGTATTGCCACACATTTCAAATTGTTTTCATAGTAAATAATAGGTCCCCGCAAATGCATCTCGTAAATATGATTTATGTGACGGATTTGCCTCTAATAACATTATACGGTGGTCGATGGCAAAACGGAGGGAGGCAGGGAAGGTGGGAGGAAGGCAGGGAGAGACGGCTGTCTCGGTCTAACGATATTAATAATTAGTTATTGCAGACAATTCAATATCGTAATATCTGATGCGGCTGCAACGTCAGAGCGCGCGCGAGCACTGGACAATTCGCCAGTGGCTGCTGCTGATCTAGCGATCTGGGTCAATACGTTTAGGCAAACAAAAAACTCGTGTCCATACCTATGTCCATATGCCAGCGTCGGTACAACGATACTGACATGTAGACTGAGTATGAGAATCATGTATGTGCATTATAATAGGACTATAAACGTGTATGTGTGTACATATGTATATATGTATCTATGTATGTATCTACGTATGTATGTTTGTATGCATGTATGTATGTGTGTATGTATGTATGTATTTATATATGTATGTATGTAAAGTATGCATGTATGTATGTATGTTTGTTTGTTTGTTTGTTTGTTTGTTTGTATGTACCTATATATTTATATTGAGCCTTAAGTCGATCCCTGCTAGTCTAAATAATGTTGAAGTTAAATAACAACTCAAAGTTAATCCGCTGGCGAATGATGTTCGATTAGTAGGAAAAGCCTTCAGCAGCAGGCTCTCGCTCACAAATAAATTATTATTATTTCTGCGTTTATTAAGCGCCGCTATTTAATGACTAAGCATCAGTCGATGGCGTTGAGCAATTGTGAGTGAATGACTTGTTCAAGGTTACAACACAGTAACCGCCTCATACGAGGCTAGAATCAATACTCTGCTCATTACAAGCCGAGCGCTCTAACCAATCGGCTAGTGTGCCCCAGTTAGGGTCTACAAATAAACAAGCATGTAAAAACAATCACCAGATTCTCGTACATGATTGACTGGTAACAGGTTCAAAGTTCCTGATTACATCATATAATATATGTGATAGTGCATGAGAAAACCTTCACAAAGAATACATCAAAAGAGAGTTTGATACTGCATTCGACTGGACTTGAATTGTTGAATAATTAGGTGAAAACCGCATGTTTAAATCAATTCGTAAGATGTAAATGTGTTTGCTGCTACTTTTGAGAAATTTCGAGTAAACATTTACCATAACTATGACTCGACTTAAGTTGCTGAGCGAACAGAGGTCTTGAATGTTTATGAGCATAGTAAACTGGAGCGTATCCATATGCCTCTGAGGATGTGATGTCATCAATGAAATCTTCGTAAAAACTGGTCTTAAAAATATTTACATGACTTGTTCATTTGCATCATTATCGATGTGCACGACTTCAAATGAGGCACCAAGGGACATGTTTAATTAATTATGTTGTTACAGGGCATTATATTAAAGCTGAAATAAAATACTTAGCGAAATTCTACAAAAGGACCTATTGTTTGATAGCTAACACAACAAGGAATAAAATTATATGCAAAGAATTCATTTCAATCCATTTTATGCCATTTGAGGGCGTTTCTCGCAAAATTACTTTCCCGACTGTGACGGTTTTCTCATGCACGGTCAGATATGCGAGAAACCCTTCACTGGCTTCCTGTTAGGAAAACCGATTTGATTAAAGATCCTCCTGCTGGTAAGATCCTCCCTGGTTACAAGCATTGCGCCGGGTACATCAGAAAAGCTAGATGTTCCAGTATCGAGTCAGCCGGGTAGCCAATCACTGTTCTCGGTTACCCGTGGAGTTTGACAGGTGCCTCACTCACACCTATCATTTCGAGCGTATCGGTCTTCTCATGCTCGTATACTGTTTCATGTGACTTTGCTCAACATACATTCGCTGTTTACTTGAAGTCGCACCTGCTTAGATAATTATATGCAGCGCTTGTGAGTTGCTTCCTAGATGTCTTCTGGTGAATGCGGTTTCTGATGCTGTGCAACGTCGTTCGCTGCTGTGAATGGTCCTGATAGCTAACACAACAAAGAAAAAATCAAAACTGGGTTTGATACAGCACAGGATTGGGCTGGTTGTAGTTCAGTTGCTTCTGACCTGAACTCATCTGGGCACCTGTTACTTGGCTGTATTCGGCTTGTATGGTTCACGGTGTTACTTGACATTCCATAGGGTTCCATTCTAGGGTTCTATTGCTATGTTTTATCCTCTTATGACCGTTGCGGCTCACCAGTGTGCAGATGATGATTTAGCATAAGAAGTTCTTGGCTTGACCGCAGAGTCGTTCTGTTTAGCAGAGAAAATGTTCGGACACCTGATGCGCTTGGCGCTGAATGTCGTCCACCCACCTTCAGCTGAACCCTCAACTGATTTGGCTTCGCAGGAAACTGAAATGATGGATTTGTCTAACTTGCGGTGCTGCTTCCATTGTGCTTCTTTCTTCACACCTGTGCGCGACCTGTACGAGCCATTGGACCAGTTATTAATGTTCCCTCTATGTTTGCCTTTCGCGCACTGGTCTATCGTGTAGGCACAGTGGCGTAGCTAAGGGGGAGTGGTGCGGCCGTCCGGGCGGCACTGTCCACGGGGGCACAAAGGGCGGCAAAATGAAATTTGTAAGACATAATATTTTATCATGGGCATTCAAATTTTCAATGTTAGTCACAAAAAGCACAATCAGAGTCTCTATCCCAAGTTCCAAAGATGTGCCGATGAGAACTTTCAGATTCGTACTCCTACTGTTCACCCTGCATACAATATAGTATAGTCTTATCGAGTTTAAGGCTGGAGTTGAACTGAACCATTCTTTCGTCCTTACTAAAAGCCATCGCACCCAGTGTTATATATTTAAACTTATCGGCCACCACTGTCAAAATAGCCATCTCTCCTCTCTGTCTGACCATTAAAACCCTATTCATATCCCCACTTTCTGTCTTGCACGATGAAATATCATGTATGTCAGATCAAAACTTTACTCCTCTTTGAATTAATAAAAACAAGAAACTAGCTTTCAACAACCAAATTAGCCTGCTATAATTTTCAGGCTCCATGCGTCAGATTCTAGTGTAAGACATGAGGCTCTAGGCAGTCGCCTCGTTGACCTTTTCGAAAGGCCAGGACCGACCTTAAGGGGAAGTTCAGCGAGGCGACGGCATAGGCAGTGGCACTGAGTCATAAAGTCGTGGAATATTTTTAAGGTGTAATATCGAATTTTAGTGTTGTTTGTTCATCACTTGATGTGTATCGTTTTTCTTTCATCAAATATGAAGCAACCGAAAATAACCAGCTTAGAAAATGGTGAGAAAAAGAGCAGCAGCTGCAGGAAGCTCCATGGAATTTATGGCAGCTCTTTTGAGAGGCTGTATTGCTTCAGCAGTTTCGGATGACCAAGACAATGAGCTGAGCCTGCGCAACAATAATGCCAGTTAACAATTAGAAGTGAAGCTATGGTGACTTGATGGAGTTAAGCCCAAAAGTACGACAATTTTCTGAAAATGCAACTGCGAATTCTGAAAGTACAAAGTACTCTGGCCACAGCTCTTCAGATTCTGTTGACATTGCCAGTCTCAGTAGAGTCTTGTGAACGTTCTTTAAGCAAACTGAAACTTATCAAATCCTATTCACGGTTTACAATGTCACCAAAGAGACTAACAACCTTCGCTGTTCTTTCCATTGAGAATGAAGTAGCTGCTTCCATCAATTTCGGTGAAGTTCTCAAAGATTTGCAGCTATCAAGGTTAGAAAATTTTAAATTTTTTAATCATAATATCATGTCATCGATGTATTTTCAACACGACTTTTTTCTAAAGTGTTGTCTTCGTTACAATTCAGAATTTCTATTGGAGTTAGGGTCGATTGCCATCACTCATCCCAGCGTCAAAATGCCTAGTCATAAATCTGAGTCATAAAGTCGTGGGATATTTTAAAGGTGTAATAGTGTTTTCTAAAGTGGGCAGCACCATTTCGGACCCGTGCAAGATCGCACATTTATACCGCTTAAACTAAAATACTATAAAATTGCATTGTATAAAAAGAAAAAGAGTAGAAGGAGAAGTTAAACTTACACTTGTCCTTCGGATCGTCCATAGAGGACGTCCACAAAAATTACCTACTTTGGACTCCTCCCGCCCTTGTCCGCATTTGCCCCCATTTGGCATTACCCTCCCCATCTTCCCTTGCAGAAATCCGCACTCCAACGCAGCACAAAGCCTTTAGATTAGGCTTCCCTGTTGAACTTGCAGGGCTAACTGTGATATGCAGTGGGGTATTTTGATACTGCTGCGCCCAGCAGTGGGACTCTGATAATATATATCTAGCGCCGTATAGATTGTTATCTGACTGAAGTTGGTATTTAAGGCACGGACTTTACTCGAATAACAGTATGTAGCAAATATAGATTCGGACGTCCGCATTGGGCATAACCCCTTCCATTGTCCGCATTTGCGTGACCCCTCCCACCTTCCTTTTGGAAATCCTTAGTGGATGGTTGTATTGTGCGATTGCGTACACATGATCCAGGCTGATTTCTTTCAATGCCCTTCTAAGAGGCTGCAAACGGCTGCTTGGTCGATTCCTCGAGGATCTTGAACATGCCTCTTTCATCAATATTCCGACGTTCTGTATTGAAATCGAAATAAATTTAGTGTATCAGATGTCGCTTTACATAATCCAACTTCCACACACCCCATCGTTTACCAAGGCTGCAGTGGTGAATTCGACATGAGTGCTGTCTTACGCGCATGTATTGCAAACAACGTCGTCGGAATTGTCACGATATAATTATATGTAAAAGCTTCCTTTAGCATAACGCTCTCCTTTCTGTACCCAAATGACGGCAGTTCAACCTGAATAATTTTCGTTTAGCGGCTCTGCCTGAGACTGTTCGTAGGTTGTTTTCTAGCCATAAGACGTAGGATAAATTTCGCTATAAAGAACTGATATTGGACAACCTTCTACTATCTCGGCCAGCTCCACTGAGTACGCCGCTCGAGCAGTTATAACTCTGATACATGCATTTATATGCAGCCCGGTTGGTTAAGATAATATCATCTACGCTAGCCGCTCTGTCTTTAATTAAACAGACGGTTTTAAATGCTGCGGTTAGTCTGATCTGTGGAATTCAGAAGCTTGTTTACTAACTTAATCCAGTTATTATAATTTACTCGCTGACGCCAAGTAATTGTTAATCTATCTCAGCAAACCGTAATTATTTTTGCAACACGTATTTGCATATTTATATGTATATATAGCTTATGTAGGTCTAAGTATAGGCATTGTACTTTATTTTATTTGTACTTCTGTCGCGACTGGCTTTACTTGTGGGGATTGTCTTCTCACTGTGTTGGTCCAGAGACCTTTTATCGTGTTTTCTTTCCCTCATGGCTCAAAGGCCCTAAGCAAATGTTTTCGATGTATCTGCGCAAAGCTGGTGTCGTAGAAGCGACTCGTGAGATATCTCAAACGGCGTAAAATGTCGTAGTACAAAAGGCGGTATGTAGGCTAGGAATTTATGACCTCAGCCATACAAATTTGTGCGGATTTGTCGACTCTGATATGCTTCCGTTATAAGAGGTTTAGTTTGCAGACGTATCTAGCGGAGAAAAATCAGAGAACGAGGCCCTTTTTGCTTTGGTCCATCAATGAATGGCTTTTAACCTTCGTGAACAAGAAGAGGAATAGAGATCGCTTCATCTGATCGAACGAAACGACAGGTATGGCAGGGCGTTTTACGGAAACAGGCTTTTGATGAATTCCTTCTTATGCAGATTAGGCCATCAATCGTTCGTTCTTTGGGTCCATCTGGCACAATCAGCTCAAATCCTTTGAGAAATGCACAATATATCTCTGCCCCGCAAATACGACTCGGACGTGCCACACCCCGACACCAGACCTTTGCCCCATTTACGTATATATAATATATAGTTTATATACATCTATACACATATGTGTATATATGAACATACTTAGTATATGTATATATGCATATATGCATGTACTTATGTGTGTATTTACGTTAGTGCAGTCTGTGTGTGTGTTCGTGATCATGTGGTGACTGTTGCTTGTGTTGACGATGTGCCTGTCGTTTGCGGCGTGTGTACCGTCCAACAGATGTCGTCTTGGGCCGACGGACGAGTATGGCTGTGGTGGTGGTGGTGGCTGCGGTTGCTGCGGTTGCTGCGGCTGTGAGTCATGGATGCTGTGTTCGTCGTCAGCCATCGGAGGGGGCGCTGCATACCACCTACTGCTGGTCCTCAGAGCACATACTCCGTCAGAAGGCGTCATTTCTAGGAAGCGATGTCTCAACCGCCTCTGAATATACAGCACTCTACGGATACGCCGGCCCATCACAACCCCGCCATGCAGCTGATAAAGTTTAAGTGCGATGCTAATTCCTTTGCATATATATATATATAGCAATGGTTTACTCATATACACACATGAATAAGCACGTTGGCTGTCGTAGTCTTGTCGGTTGAATATGCTGTAAGAGGACGCAGTCTATAATAAGAGCTGGTCGGATGTGAATCTCTTCAGATGCTGTGCGAGAACTGTAGGAGCTGTTGTCACGATGGTCGTCGTGGTCACGGTAGTGCATTCGCCGGCCGAACAAAAGGTAAACGAGCAGTCATGCATGCATGACGGCTCTTACGCTGATGAGGAGTGGGAGAAGAGGGTTAAGGAAGGAGGAGGAGGAGGAGGAGGAGGATGATAGCGCCCATCCTATGGGCGACGCGCATGTGTGGGTTCGGTTTGCACGAAGAGAAACATTCATTTCAAGTGCGACAGTGAAGAGACGATCAAATGAACGAAATTGAATGAATGTCAATGAATACATGTAACTGAATGAATGAATGATTGAAAAAGGGACGAAGGAACGGAGTATAATAAACAGACGATCGAGTAATGCGGAATAAGAATTTTTGGATGATTAGAGAAAATCAAAGGACCATGGATCATGGCGAATCCTGTTTGTTTGAAACCAAGCATTTCAGTTGTGGATTTAGAGAAGGCTGAAGTCGGCAGAGGCGCCCGAGACACAGGCATCGAAACCCTTCAATCTCAGTTGTCCACTGGTCGCCGCGGTACTGTATGCAGAGAAAATGGCTTGCACAGGTAAACACCCTAAGAGGTTTAAGGAAGAGCGGGGAATTTACCTTCAAGTAAATGTGGCATTGGAGAAGAGAGACTGCGAATGCCTGATGTCTTGGACATCGGATACGAAGGATAACGACTTTGCAAATGATTGCATCAAACGATGGAACCTAAGCATCCGCGGTTGTTGTGAAAAACCGCATCATCGCATGGTTCAGTCATACGGAACCAAAGCCAAGAGGGAAGCTAAATGAAAGAAAGACGGACTGACAGAGGGGCAGACAGAAGGACGAATGGACATGCATCTGTTTGTGGCGACAGTGGATGGATGGATGAAAGGAGAGCTTTTCATTAAAGATGGCACACTTAACTCCCAGCATGCACTGCGTTCGATTGTTAATCTTGAGGAAGAGAGCAATGACTATACATGAGATGCAGAGACAGAGAGAAGCAGACAGGCAGAGAGGCGAAGAGGCAGACAAGAGGAATGAGGCAGAGGTGGAAGATTGCAGCTCATTCAACACTTGGTCATCGCCGTTGCTCTGCTTTAATTTTCAGCTATCAGACAGGTTCCAGTTACAGTGGCTGGCGTCAATAACCAGCACTGCATATAAAACAGTTTCCGTCCGTCCATCCGTCCGGCCTCTTCTTTCTCCTGCTCCTCACCCTTACTCCTCCTCCTCTGGACGAACTAAGCTAAATATATATTTATGTACATATATACCTGTGTATATATATACGATGGATGCCTAGCGAGTCTGTGTAATCATCAACCCTTGACGCTGTCCGTCCGACGGCCATCGATCGCTTCGTCCTTTTCCCTCCTTACGTAGGCGGGACCGACACCTGTACAGGTGTATAGTTCGTTCATCCTATTGCGAACGTCAACAGACATCATCGTCCCACAATGCATCAATGCCCGCCGGCCCGCGCGTGTGCGTATATAAATGCATATCTACGTTGAATGTGTGTGTATGTATATATAGAGGTTTCTAGTGGATGTCTGTCGGCAGATGGTATTTCTGACTGCTGCTGCTGCTGCTGCTGCAGACGCAGCTGAATTGGGAGCCGTTGATGCTAAGATGGAGGTTAAGGAGGCGACGTCGAAACACGAGATGACTGCCCGTAGGACGGTAAGTGCACCTCGCTCATCTAAGCTGTTAATTAGAGCAATTGTTAATTAGTTTGTCTTTAGACAATCGTTTATCATTCGGCATCTTATCGGGGCTTTTGTCACAAATTGTCGACCGATTTTCAGATACTGCGCCATTAAAAGTCATTCTTCATGTTCCTGATTCGTGCATCGCAGAGGTTACTAGATTTGATCAGATTAGATCAGATCATTTCAAAATAGATTGGGATAAATTATAATGGTTTAAATTAAACTATGTATGTTTTTTATAATTTTTAAATTATATCAAATTAGTAAACATGTGTAGGAATGCAGCGTTTTCTTACGATATTGCATTGAAAGCAAGTTTTCTAATTGTAACGATTTGTTGAACTGTTTACTTTTATTTCTGTCGACATTTTATTGTTCAAATGCTAAT
Source organism: Norana najaformis (assembly GCA_964023275.1). Lineage (NCBI taxonomy): Eukaryota > Metazoa > Annelida > Clitellata > Crassiclitellata > Hormogastridae > Norana > Norana najaformis. The sequence continues at coordinate 19,834,837 of OZ029913.1, read as the reverse complement.
GGTATGAAATGGCACACCATAAATTTCGAGATTAACAGGAACCCTAAAAGCTTCCGCTCATATTGGCGTCATTACATCACTTTACATTATACTTTAATTCCTCCAGTTGGCAACAGTGCAGGAGTACAATAAAGAAAACGTAGAAGTAGCTGACTATAATTGCTATGCATAACAAAATGTCTTAATTGCATTGCGCTGCATTAAATTACATTTGATTAATTATAAACGTTCCTTATATATTGGGCATATTAATTTCTTAGCAGTTTTCTTAGCAGTAGGTTACATTAGTCTTTGTATGTATGTATGTATGCATCTATGTATGTATGTATGTAGGTAGGTAGGTACGTAGGTATGAATGTATGTATGTGTGTATGTATGTATGTGTATGGATGTATGTATGTTTGTATGTGTGTATGTATGAATGAATGTACGCATCTGTGTGTTAATATATCTGCATTTATTAAGCGTCACTATCTATTTTAACGACTAAGCATCAGTCGATGGCGCAACGGAACAATTGTAAGTGAAGGACTTGCCCAAGGTTTCTACAGAGTAACCGTCTCAGGGAAGACTCTAACCCCGTATACGACTTTCCGCGTTACAAGCCGAGCGCTCTAACTAATTGGCCACCGTGCTCCACTGTATATATCTATGCATGTATCTATGTATGCAATATACAGATGCATGCATGCATACATACATACATACATACATACATACTTAGATACTTTGTTTGTCGTACTGACTGTGCACGCAGTCTAGGTGTAAAATTTACTCCACTATGCCATTTTCTAATCAAGTTGGCAGCATGTGCAAATCAGCTCATTTTTATATGCGGAATATTCGTAGAATCAGATTTCTTTAGCCCCATACTGTCTTGATCCAACTAGCTAATGCATTGGTTTCCAGCAGGCTTGACTACTGTAACTCATTTCTTATTGGCATTGGATCTGTACAAACTGCAAATGGTTCATAACTGTCTGGCCAGAGCCATATCAAAAACATGTTAAGTATCGACATATCACTCCAAAGCTCCATTCCTTGTACTAGTTGTCCATCGAACAAAGAATCCAGTTCAAAATCTGTGTTGTAGTTACAACGTACTACATCTGAATCAGCCGACCTATCCCTCTTCCATGCTGAACCGTCATACCAACACATATTGCACTAGAATAATGGACACTACAACTCTCGTTGTCTCTTGTATCAGGACAGTGTTGGGTTCCCTATAGCCTTCTTGGTTGCTGGTCTACGGCTTTGGAATTCGTTTCCCAGTTCTATTCGTTCGGTCAGTTCTGTGATGTCATTCAGGTCTAAGCTAAAGACACATATCTTTCATCTAGCTTACCCACCGCAGCCTGGCTTCTGGTTTCTCTGACCCATCGGAATTCGACCCGGCTTCTCTAACGGTATATGAATTTTGACTGCGATTCTGACTTGAAGCGACCATCGATTGATGCCTTGAACATTATGATAACCGCGCTATAGAAGTCATTAGTTTAGATAGCGCTTTTTAAGAACCACAAAGGTGCCACATAAATGAGCGTCTTTTGAAGTTCTTTACAATCACACTGCATTGAACCGAATGGCATTAGAGGGTGAAGAAACACCATGTGTGTGGTTGTGTGTGTTCCAGAAGAACGAATTGACGGCCGGTACGTCTTCAGCCACGGGTCCGTCTCTGCTGGAGGTTGCAGCGATTGCCATGAGCGAGCATCGGGCGAAGGCGTCGTTTCCTCCTCGGTGGCTGCGTCGCCTGATGTCCCTCGCATCTCGACTCATGACGAAGCGTACCTGGGTGGCAACCATTTTCTTACTCGGCACCTTCGACATGATGCTCTGTATCTTCTACCTTGCTCGCACCGCCGACACCGAGTTCCTCTACGCGCTGGTCGTCGGGCCAGCCCCTACACACCAGTGGGCACCGCTGTGCTTCTTCACGGTTCTTCGCACCCTGCTCTACTTCCCCGAAACGGCCAACACGTTCTCGGCTCTCTCCCAACCGGAAGGCGAAACGATGGTTCCTCTGCATCTAGAACTGATCGGAACGATGTCTCTGGAACACATTCCGCTCGCCGCATCCGACTTCTTCCTGAGTAGGTGCTGGCGACTGCGGTCGAGCGACGTGGCTTCGCTCGGCCACATCGTCCGCCTCGTCTACCTCTTCCTTCGGATCGTCTGGTACGCTCACATCGAGGGAAAGAAATGTCGCAAGAACGACAAGCACGAGATTCAGCAGATCATCGTCATGCTCTGCTGCATGCTGTTTGCCATCTGCGCCACCTTTCCCATCACTAACTGGCGCATGTCGCCCTATTCGAACCTGGAAAAGGATCTGGAAAGAGCGTCCATTTATCTCATTCATCATTCCGAGGCGACGGCGCCGGAACAGCAATACATCAACAACGCGCAGTGCGCTTTCGGAATGTGCTCCAACAACTACGAGTTCTACGAGAGCAGGTGCCTCGGAAGAGCCGATCTGGACGCTTTTTCCAAGGACAGGTGGAAGCTGCTGGTCAAATCCGTGAATACGATCTACAAAAAGCACTCGGAAAGCGTTCAGTATCAGTGCAGTACGGATAAGAAGTCGATGAAGTCGCCGAACGAGTGTTATGTCGAAGTTGACGATGCAGCTACAGGTTGTGAGCTGCATTTTCGTTTCCGATTCACCCCACGTTATTACCTCTCTCCCCACGGCCTTCTCGCCTACAACTTCGCTCGCCGGTGTCCACAGCGAAACAAGCTCAGCAACTGCACGAATTCGGCGTCAGGACTGAGCGACGGTTGGCAGTTGGTTTACTACGAGGCGAACAAGCAGAGCAACAGCAACGTATCGCTGGCCTTTCGCAGAGCATACATTCAACCGAAGATAAAGTACGACGCCAGCATAGATGCATGCCCCGTTGACCAAAGCAGTCCCAGAAAGACCTAGATATTTGAGGAGACAACTGCACCGAATGGGGTGAGGGTTAGAAAGTTGAGGGTTAGACTAATGATCCGCAGTAAGGGCAGGGTTCAAATAAGTGCTAAAGAAAGGCATATGCCGCATTTGGACAGATAAGCACAGTTTAGGATCATAGTTTGAGCGAAAAACTTTCAAATTTAGAAACGTTGGTCTTGTGACTTAAAATGCTAAGCATTTCAAAAGTACCAATTACTCCATTAATTTTACGATTAATATTTTCTGTACTACGCCGGGGATAAATTTTATACTTTGCACGGAGGGTTATCTTCGGGTTCTTGTCTAATTACTTCGATTGAAAAAACGGAAGAGAACGGGAAGTGGATTGGCATGGTGTTGAGTCGTGGGCTCGAAGATCGTAGTTTCTCTCTGGGCATAGGTACGGAGCAAATACTGGCCCACTGGATAAGGCCCCACTCGGTGCAGTTTTATTCGCTTCCATTTGCAACCGCATGGGTTGTTCTCTATTTATGCACAGTCACCGTATGCGCCTTCTTTCTACTACGTTCATGTCTCCGTTTTTACCACAACTAATCTGTCTATTTATACTGCGACAAATAAACCTGCTGAAGAACCTAAGGACATATTTTATGTGTCGCTCTAAAAATATAAACATATGCATAACCACGGATACAGGGGGGTACAGAAAGCGTTGCAGAATGACGCATGGCATCGGAGAGTGCTGGTCTTGACAATCCGGATTATTGCTGCTCAGGTTGCGCTGAGCAGTCAGTGTGAACATAACAGCCATCGCAGGGGAGTTTATCTGCTGGAGGAGTAATTGTTCAATCTTTTTCAGATGTGTGAGATATTTCAGCGTGAATATTTAATTATGCGTTTTATAGAAGTTTTGCGTTGCTCGTAATTTCTTTTGCACGCGTAGCTTAGAAAACAGATTGGGGCAATCGACGCAGTTGATAACTTCTCTTACATTATACTAAGGCCAAGCTTCTCAGTTCCAGGCTTCGGACGAGTATTTTCTTGCAAACACTGACGTTGTCATATGCCATCACGAATATATCGTCCCTTAGCATCACGCTTGTCCATTTTGCCTGAATGTCCGTGGTAGGGCCTACTAAATTTTACATTACAGGACATAGTTTGATTGAACTTCGGCGAATATGTTGACTAAAACCTTTATTAGTAATAAACCTTTGCTGTGGCGCTTGCTACTCGTTATGTTTCTGCCTTTTGCGACTTCTGAATATTCGCTATTTGCATTAGCTGATTAATTGGCATTGTAGGTAATGGCAGCAGAGTTATTCAGGCCATCATTTGTCACTGGGAGGATATTTGTAGACAGAATGGGTCTAATTTCGCTATCTAAATATTTACAGTAATTTAGACGCAGGTAGAAAACTAGCCTGTCATCAGAGGAAGGTACAGAGAGATAGACAATTAGACAGGCAGGCAGGCAGGCAGGCAGGCAGGCAGGCAGGCAGGCAGGCAGGCAGGCAGGCAGGCAGGCAGGCAGGCAGGCAGGCAGGCAGGCAGGCAGGCAGGCAGGCAGGCAGGCAGGCAGGCAGGCAGGCAGGCAGGCAGGCTGACTGACTGACTGACTGACTGACTGACTGACTGACTGACAGACAAACAGACAGACACAGAAGAAGAGGAAGAGATAGATCACTGCCATTTCCGACTTCAAATACTGCAATTTGCTGAAAGGTCTACTTCCACAGCACTTGTAAACGTTCATGAAGCATCGCTCAGTTGTGCTTCAAATACACAGACAGACAATTATCTGTCCAGTCACCATGAAGTGATGAAACTGATGGACCCGTCAGTGTTAACGGCTTTCCGATGGCAGCCTTATCAAGACAAGAGAGGGAGAGAGAGTGTGTGTGGATGTTCGGCTCCAAATGCAGACTGTAATCGATATCGACTCCATTAAGCAAAAACACAGGTTATAGTGATTACAGTTTAATGTACACACTGTAATCAAATATGGATCTGCTAACCATGTGGCCTAGATGGTAGAGATGTCTGCAATATAGTTTCAAACTACGGTGAATGGGCGAAAGCGTCAACGCAACACAAATGCCTACAATTGTTCAGATATGCTGCTAAAATGAAACAAACTCACTGGCTTCTAAACTGAATTGAATCGCTGGTGCCAGACTAATCGATTCTCTGCCAACAGTATCGCCAACTTTTGAATCGATGTTGCGCCTCCGGTTTGCTATTAGCCGCCATTAAGTGTGCATGACTTGGCATAATGTACTGGAATGTAACAACGGTATCCCTTGCTCAATACACTGGTCAGTGATAAGGAACAAAAAGCCAGCCATGCATGCGTCCGGCGCTGTGGACGGCATTGTCTGCTTCCGTATGGAAATGCCATTGTTCTTCGGGGAGTTGCTTCGGGATCAGAGTTAAGCGACGCATTATTCATTCACGGCTGCACAGTCCGTGCTGGAAACGACACAGACCAGAGCGGGTATGGTTTCCGTGGAAAATACAAACATTAAGCCCTTTATCTGTTCAACCTACAGCAGGCCTCTTGCCTGTATACATCAAACGAAGCCTACCTATAGGCTTTCCACACCATGAGTAGACCGACGGATGAATATAATTAGAACAAATATACGTTGACTACAGGTAATTACTCACACACTGATCATTCAGGCGAATATAGAGATCTTTTGCATGTTCAGTTAATTTGCACGAAATGATATTTGTACTTCTCGACACGATGTCCGAATTAGTTTTACTGGCTTCTTACATGCATATGTCGGGCATCGCATGCAATCCATAAGCAATCACACACGTTAGACACACTCGAAGAATAATAGTGTCTGCTACCAGTCGACATTCGTAATTGTAATTGCAATTGAACATTTATATAGCGCCTCTTGAGATAACTCAACAGAGGTGCTTCCGACACTCGCCGATGTTCCTGATGCTCACCGACATAGTAGACACTCTGTGGTGCATGTGGCTAGAAAGCTGCTAGACATGTATTTTCGATTAGTCAAAGTAAAATCACATTGGCATATATACTGCAGCGTCCGTTATGGTATTAAGTGTCTGGCTGTGGGTCACGATTACTGCGCTTTATTACGCCAGACAATTTAAAGTCTACGAGTCTTATAGCTTCTATGCCTTGCAGTTTATGTGTGTGTAGCAGAGTGTGCTTTTGTGCGTGAGCGCGTGCATGCGTCTTATTGCTGTTCTAGGAAGCTAGCGAGAGAGAGAGAGAGAGACAGAGGCAGAGAGAAAGAGAGAGGCACAGTGAGAGACAGAGAGACAGAGAGACAGGTAGGGAGTGGTGGTGGTGGTCAAGGTGTGCGTAGGCGCATATGTGCATCTGATTCAAGGCGTAGTCATCGATGACAAAGGTCAACTGCTTTTCCTCTCGGCTTCTCAGCGTCGGCCGTGATAAAGCCGTCCACCGACCAATTCCTGCGTCTTTGCGCTGTTGCATGTGTCCGTCCGTCCGTCTCTGCCTTTGTCTGTGTAAGTTTGTCTCTGCATGTGCGTCAATGTGCGCGCGGTATACAGGGTCGTATTAAAGATTTGTTACAAGCTGGAGATAACTCGAACATAGGATTTCTGCACCAAAACGAGCCGGGCATCGAGCCACTGCAGCTCAGCTCTGATTCAGGAACACACTCCTCAGCATATGCAATATCGACGCCGGTGCATATAAATTGGAGCGTATGCATAAAATGCTTATAAATGGATGACACCAATTCGCAAATGCGTGGCCCTGACTAATCGCAAGGGACATGGCAGAAGGGACATGGCAGAAGAGACATGGCATAAGGGACATGGAAGAAGGGACATGGCAGAAGGGACATGGCAGAAGGGACATGGCAGAAGAGACATGGCAGAAGAGACGTGGCAGAAAGGACATGGAAGAAGGGACATGGCAGAAAGGACATGGCAAAAGAGACATGGCAGAAAGGACATGGCAGAAGAGACAAGGAGGAAGGGACATGGCAGAAGACAACAGCGAACCATGTATCGTCAAAGGCGACATTTTATGAAACCCCATGTATGCATAATAGGCATCTTTCTCGTCTGTGTGTCGCAGTGCTTACCAAACGGCGTTATATACAGTAAACTTATGTCATGTAAGCATACGTTACATGCAGTATTTATATTCGTTGTTTGATTAGAAGAAGTGTCGTACAGGATCACAACTCGGGTCAACTATGCATTTCTCTATATTTTAGCCAGAGCCAAGTATACGTCAAACGGTAGCTAAAGGACTGCTGTTATAATTCTTCAAAGACCAACAAGTTCTTTAAATTTATTTGGGTTCTTTAAATAAATTGAGATCGGTCGCATGCAGAACACATTGTATGGATTTCCCAAGAACATCTGACTCATTGTTTTAGTTCTAATCACTCGTGAAGCTCCATTTCATCAGTGTCGATCATCAGTGGCATAATCGTATCTCAATTAATCACTGGTTCTCATTTGCAATTCGTTAAAGCTTTTGCTAAGTCGGTTTAGGGAAGTTGCTCGATAAGTCAAACATCCGCCTCAATTATGCAGCATGTTCATAACAATATAATTTTGGCTTTGCTTAAACGATGGTAATCCAACGTATAAACTACATTTAGTCTGGGACCCCGATCATACAGATACCTTACATACGTTTTTGCCTCCGCCCATCATCCTGATAATAATTTAATGTGTCATTTAATGTGTTATATTGTAATGTAATCTATGTATCAATACACTTTATTCAATGTATTTTATGTGCCATTCAAAAGCGCTGAATGTAATGTAACTGAATATTTATATAGCATCTTCTGAAATTCTTTTTCGAAGATGCTCAAATAAAAGTATACCGATATTATGTGTTTTTCCTCTAGCTGGTCTTCATAACCAATCTTCTGAATGCATAAACGCAACCACTGTAACCGCTTTTAATATCATTGCAGTGATGACAGGTTACGGGGTTGTGACAGATTGCAAATCAAGTATATTTTAACAATTTTCAAGATTTAACTGCAACATTAAGTCGTAGCCTATTTATGAATTGTACTTTTTAATTGTATATTGGATACTTGTATCCAAGGAAAACATAACAATGTATATTGCTAAAAATCTAGCCTCTTGGACGCAACAATACGTGTGGCATTGATCAAGATCAGTCCAGCATAAGAATAAACCTAGTACTTAACTTCCCTAAAGAAAATGCAAGATTCTTATATGGTATTTCATTCAGTTCTGACCGGAATGCTGCCGACAGTCTTATAGCATTCTTGGGGTATGAAATTACACAGAAAAAGCTACGGCAGAAAACTTCATAGGGTAAATTAATCGTATAAGTCCATGATTTTTGGGGCTGGCATTCGCTTTCTTTTGTTGTCTTCCGATGAGTTACACATAGTAAATGAAGTTGGATTTTTATACAAGTATAATTTCCGACATTTAGTTTGCCAATTCACGCAATACTAATATGTCAAATGACCTGACCTGCAATGTCTCCCGTGTGCACTGACAAAAAACAATACTGTTAAGAATATATACACACTTACGTAAGTATGCATGCATGTACGCCCTACATATATTCATGAACTCAATGCCACCGATGTAGATATGAGAGGTGAATGTTAAGCATCCTCTTTTCACTAATCGAAAAAGTTTCTATTAAAAACGTTGTTAAGTGATATCTAAATGCGTTATGATACAACCTGTCACCAAAACTGACCAAACAACCTGGCTCTTGCGGACTTGATTTGATGTAGTTCCACTGTTTAAGCTGCCCTCCCTAACGCAGCTTGTGTATGGCGCTGAGAAATTTCGAAGAATTACATTACATCAAAGTGCATTACATTACATTAGACTGGATAAAGTAAACATGAAGCTTGCATTGGTGCTACACAGTCCCTCGAGGTCTTGTGTCATTTTGTCGTGATTTGGATCACCTTCGTCAGTTGTATCTCACATCTTATGCCGATGACTTCGTAATGGCTTTGTTTTTGTTGTTGTAGCTTTAGTTAAAGGCTTTCCAATCAGTTCTGCTGTAGATGATTCTGTGTGACTACATAAGTCCATTAAATGTATGGAATCCCGCCGTTTGTTGGTAATTAATGTATCAAAACGCCGCAGTCTAAGAACGAGAGCTAAGGGCTGCACAACTGAAATGACACGTATAAAACAGGAAATATTAAGCGCCAGTACTCTCGAAAACTTACTACTAGTTATCTACACTAACTATGAACACTTGTTGACGTAATGACCTCTGTCAAATTTCAAGTCAAGTGGTCAAAGATTTTTAGATGTAAAAGAGGTGAAAATATCCTGTGCCGTTTCCTAAACTTAAGGAAATTGTAACTACAATTGTAACGACGACAATTTATATAGCGTCGTAAGTAACAGGCTACTTCTAGGGTGCTTTACAAAGTCAAACGTCAGCCAAAGTACTAAGAGTTATGCAGTGAATAGAATTTCAACTGTTTTTTAAAGACGTTGACACTTTTGGACTCCTGAATGGATGCTGGATGACTGTTCCAGGCGCGCAGGCCAGCGACCCGAAAGGCCCGATCACCAATTCTAGTCTTAGTTGCCGGTACAAATACATTGGCAGACTTTGATGATCGCAGTCGCAGTCGGTTGGGTCATCAGATAGTGACCTTGAATACAAGATAGCGTGGTGCGCAGTTGTTCAGACATTTGAATACAAGAAGGTAAAGTTTGAATTTTACGCGCTCGCCGATCCTTAGCCACTGAAATTGATCCTGAAGCACGGGCGTGATGTGGTCGGACTTTCTAGGCCGAGCGGCCAGACGAGCAGCGGCGTTGATGACTGCCCGAAATGGCCGTAGATATTGAGCTGATCTGCTGCGCAGCCTGTGATTACAGAATATTTGGGATTTGAAAAGCTATCAGCTGCATTGCCGTCAAAATAACCCCATCAGCATAGATTATAGACATAGATATTCACGTACTTCTACTTTCTAGTGAAATATGAAATTATCTGTTGTTCAGACTTTGTAAATGATCTCCATAGCAGTTACTAGATGTCGCCTATTACAAATCACTGCTTATTGTCTATAAGATAACTAAATTTCGCTCAAAACGGCAGCGATTCGCTTCAAATGTTGTCGACAGGTGTCACACTTTGTAAAAAAATCCAACACATTTTAGTAGGCAAGTCATCTTTTCTAAAATGTGTGCAAATTCGTGTAGAGAGAAGTTATCAAAATAGCCTACACTATAACGAAGTATGACATCAGAAAGCTAAACTTGTTAAGTCGTATGCATCGCACATTCCCAGTGTTGTTATATTTGTACTATCCAAATGGTTGGAACTGAAATATTTTAGCTCTAAATACCAGTAAGCCTAGCCTACTAATGACAATTTGGCATGCTAGTATCTGTTCAGCATCCTTTGGAGCTTGAACATGTTTTCAAAATTCTTTCAACCACACAGAAATAAGAGCAATGGGGTAAAGAAAATGTTTTAGAGTGAGCTGGTGCATATAGGATTGAAGGTGTTCCCAAATGATAACTTACAAAAAGTTGAGTAGTAATAAAATATATTTTGCTTAACTTGGCCTCACGAGCTCTAAATTAAACGCTTGACTAATGAAGTCAGCCTGTCATAGGTCTCCACAGATTTAGCCTCACCGTGTGAATTACTGGTTTTTAAAAGTTCATTGTAATGAGTAAAACAACTTACATACGTAGTCCTGTACACTTTAATTCTAGGTTTGCTCTACAAATTTCACTTTTTCACAGTAGATTGGTTACCATGGGACAAACCTATGTCTTTGGCTACAGATGGAGCCCCATTAATGTGCTATGAAAAAGTTGGTTTGGTTGGATTGTTGAAGAATAAACGGAGCAGACTCGATCTATCAGGAATTAATTTCACTAGTACACACTTCATTTTTCGCACAAGAAGCCTTTTGTAGTAAAAGCCTACAAATGATGTATGACAGTGTGAAGCCATTCAAACTCAAGCTTAATTTGCGGGGAAACAACTGACCGCTGACAGTTTGGTTGATTTAACAACACTGAGTTCCTTAGAAAAGGTAGAACCAAATCTCTTGCGTGCGACACGGTGGTCTATCGTTAACGTGTTTAGTCAATGATCATGCGGGTGCGGGTTCGATTCCTCGCGTCAGTCATAACCTAACTCACAATGTACTAATTCAACTATAGGTCTACTATTCACTGAGATAAGACACAATAAGATACTAAAATATAACATACATTGGTGTAAATTTGTTTGGAATTTAATCTGTGTAATATATACCTTATCTCTTCTATGGTAGCGTTACTTGGTCTTCTAACTAATTTTCACGATTAATCCGTTTATAAGCCCAACAAAACGCGCCATTCGCACGATATACAAGCAGCCACCCTGGAGTACTTCAAAGTCCGTCATTCTGCCCATAGGTATTTTAACACTTCCTAGCAATACTATGCTTCAGCTCAGTTTGTTCACCTATCGTTTCAGAAATAATTTGCTTTCGCCAGTGTTTTTCGGTTGTTTCTCTGTGCATCGAAACTGAATGATCAGTAAATTCACTCATCCATCTAGAAAACTGCGCCAGGATCTTGTCCGCACTTATACCAGGTAGGTCTCAGTTGCTGGTCCGAAGATGCAAAATTTCATACCTACCGACATAATGAAATTACCTACTCTGCACCAGTTTATAAACACAAGAAGATTTACTCAGTCAGTATACATCATAGAAGAGGTCATCCTGTGTGGTAGACGTCATTAGTTGGATCCGCTGCCCGCTTGCTATAATTTAGAAACAGGGCGACTATGTGACCTCTTCATAGCTTTCCTTTTCTTTTCATGTGCATTTAATGCATATGAAATTGCTTGGTACACAATGAGTTTCAATTTAGTTCTCTACGGAGGCCCACAGAGGACATGTGATATTATTTCAATTTATTAATGCGCGTAAGATAGTATGTGGCAGATCGGCCACAAGGCTAAATACATAGGATTTGACAATAATAATAAGTTTATTTAAATAATATCAGAATAGTATAAAATAGTTTCAGATTTAAGCTTTTCCTTTCGTTTTAGTTTATTTCTAGTATTTTAACCATTTATATTTTAATTCGATTTAATATAAGTAAGGCCCAATTTCTTTTCATCACTCCTTCCCCGCCTTACAATAATTGCCCGACGCTTGCAACAGTTTTCCCACTCGTGTATGGCCGTCTTTCGCACGGTAGCAATGTTAGAGAGTATGGAGATCAAAGAGCTCCGTCCAAGCTGCTCTATAGCAAGCAGACAGAACTAAATGAGTAGAATAAAGCGTGTTGTGTGATGGCACACATACATGTGATGCTGGAGATGGAGATGTTAATCGGGAGATGCACTTCCCGATATCCATGTGCCTACGGCGGAAAGACGTAGAGACTCGTCGTAAGACTCCCTTGTCCCAGAGATCGACTGGTTTCCTAGATTATTGGCGTTAGTTCCAGGGTTACGAGATATAGAATGGAGGTGACGAAAAAGCCCGTAGTAAAGAAAGCACGCAGAAAGGGAATGACTATTGCCGGTAAAGGAGCGAACCCTGTTCTGAGCAAAGGCCATCACCAGGACGATGTCCATCCGGCTACCGCGGAAGAGGCAGAGTCGTATCGCAAGACGAAGTTTTACAGTGTTGATTCCCTTAAGGAAGCGGCCCATCCTAAATCTTCCTTGGAAAGAACAGACACTATGCGCAGAATGATACTGAAAGGCCATTTTACGTCGGAAGTAGTAGGGGCAGTGAGGCGGTGGATCGGAGCCTGTCTAACGCGCACTAAACAGCTATCTAGAGCGCACTAGATAAATAAATATAATCGCATGTCCCCTATAGGCTTCCTTAGTTCTCTAAACATTTTACTGTTTTATCTTTTGATCATATGAGTTGTACACAACGTTATACAATGAACATCTTATCAATTAAATGAATTTTTATAAGTTTCGAAACTGTCAGTATGATAAAATTATTTATCATTGCTTTGACCTCTTCCGTTTTTCTTTTCATGACATTACGCGGAACTGCCATGCTCATATGATCAGTAGGCCCTTTTTATGACAGATTTATACTAACTAGCTCAAGGTTAACACTTAGCTAGAAAGTTTATCTAGCAGAATCAATTTCTGGATAGAATAATTAAAATTTATAATCATTAATGCATAGATTCGAACTGTAAAAAGCCCAGTTAAATAAGGTCATTAGAACATTTTAAATAACATGTTCAAAAATCGGTTTAGGGAAGTTGCTCGATAAGTCAAACATCCGCCTCAATTATGCAGCATGTTCATAACAATATAATTTTGGCTTTGCTTAAACGATGGTAATCCAACGCATAAACTACATTTCTTTCGCTAACACTTCATACCCAGGGCTGCTTCTAAGGTCTCAACCAACAGACTGATCTTCTTCGGTCCGGGCAAAGCTACTGTAGCCAAAACATCTCGGAGAACCTAGTGCCCCTCAACCTCAAAGTTTTTAGTACATGCTGTAATATTGTCACCAGCCTGAGATCTAGTCCGGTCTGATTGAAGGAAATCTTACATCTTCCAACCATTCTTCTACTACCGAAAATGGCCAAGATGAGCTAATCTGACCATAGCGATTATTCATTTAGACGAAATCTATTTTTATATGTTCACAGATGAAAAATTACAATAAAAATACCAAAAGGAACGCTTGGTTCTTCTCCCCAAGACCCCACCCCTCCCGTGTAGTCAGGTCCTTCTTCCGTCAGCGGTTTCGGTGCATTTTGATACCCAAAACTTAAAATCTTGGAAAAACACAAGTGTATGTAGACTTTGATATTCAGGCACGACATAGGTAAGGCATCTTCCTGTTACAGTAGTGGCCAGAGTTGCACTCGTGCAAGACGACGGTCTACGAGGGACATGCCTTGAGAGAGCACTCACCCATCGAGTGTATCGATGCAGTTTCCGTCACAAGTTTGAGGCATGCTGTAGTGCCCTCTTCCTCCGCCCCTGGGGTCGGGGTTTCAGAATTTTACCCTGCACGCAACAGGGCAGCCCTCTCCGAGCCCCGCCTTGCTTTACAGGCGGCGATATATCACTCTCCGTTTTGAACCAGGCAGCCAACCCCGCCCCTCTGGCGCTTTCGTGGCAGCCAGTCGTAAGAAGTGTGTGACAACTATCCGCCCAGGATGTTAACTCCTCTCCCTTTCCTCCTCGGCTTCTCACCGACAGTGTACGGATAGTCTGCTCATTTTCTAGCTTAGTTCGCCATAGAGCGCGAGTAGAGCGGGAATTTTGAGACATGGCGGTAATTTGAATCCTCTACCTCTTGGTTGACAGTCCAGCATGCTTAGCAGTAGCCTACTGCACACTACCCGGGATGTATGAGTAGGCACAATTTAAAAAAACACCGGATAGACATTCGATGTGCCTGTCGTCATACGTGTGACTGCAGTTTGTGTGTGTTGCTCTTCTGATGAAGAACAGGCCATAATTGTAAATTAGACTCGAACATCCTGTAGTTAATGTGCCAGTAACGAGTCCCTTTAAATCTCGATAGTTGGATGATCGTATCACTTGAAGCATTTACTGTCCGACAAGTGACAGCTTGGCAGCAAAAGAACCAACATCTGAAGATACGTTTGTGTTGGACTCTTATCTATCATCGGTATCAGCTGATCGTTGTTTGATCAAAAGTTGCAGAGTCAGAAGTTTTAGTTGGATAGTTGGATTGCAGAATGGAGAAGCGAATCTGTCTACATCTGTGTCTCCTGACCTTTGCGTTGATGTCCTTTCAGCAGTCTGGACCACTTCTCACCAACGCCGATTCTTTCACATACAACAACTCCAAAGGTATGAATCCTCCAAATCAAAGTCTTAAACGCATAGATTACATTTATAAACTCTTGTGGTAAGAGGTCGTAGTAAAACATTATCTGACAATACATCAACGTTTGCTTAGTGCAAAGAGAACAAATGGGGCACACCCGGAACTCCAAAGATGTCATACTTCGGAAAATTAAGTTACAAAAGCCATTTCTCTTAAGAAATGAATTAAAAAACGAATGAAATCCTTATTAATCTGTTAGTCGGTCGGTGGGTCGGTAGAAACAAGGAATATATGATAAAGAAAGATACGCAACTCATGCAAATTTCGCTGGCAAAAATGGATGGCTCCGGTAGATAGCGTTGACCGCATTTGGTTGGCTTGAAGTTGAAACATTCGTGATTGGTTGGTTTTTATATCTAATACTTGGTTGCTTTGAGTACAACTCCTTATTCAAGACCAGGGTGCAGCCATGGGTTATCGTTAACATTAGATACTGCAGCTATAGCTGTTGTCAAACCTCTGTCCAGTCTTCTGCATTTAGGCCCACATACAGGTCAGAATTTCTCTCGCCACAAAATGTAAGATAAAGTCAATATCAGTGGCACTGGCAGCCATATTTTGTCGTGAAACACGGATACTACTAATACTCTAGTCAACAAGGCCTAATCTTTCTAATTAAGCCTCTGCTAGTCCATAAATTATAGGCTACACTGAGACGCAATTTTCACAGAAATGTTTAACTACAGAATATGTACATACACACCATACGGGCGTTGCCTGCCTGCAAATACGTCTGATTTACCGATGAGTGGATTACAAAGGCTTCACAAAATCAGGATTCATCTGAGGTCTTAAATTGCATTACAGGATATAGTAGGCCAACTAATGGAGGCACTTCAAATCCGGCAAATAAATGTGCAATTCCTGATCTGGTTGTGCCCACTGTCCCTTATAGAACAGCTGCTCTACAGCAGTGTAGCATGACCTCACGCATTTCGGCATTTAGAACTTCCATTTCAGAGCATGTGATCTTTGCTGTGATTGAACGTACTGGTTACCCATGCTGTTCCAAGGAGCTCTGCTAATGTAGTGGTGCGAAGTTAACTGAAGACCAGGTACATACATACACAAATACATGCATACATCCATCCGGTGTTTAAATTTGTATACGCAACTGAACGTCTTGTTTCTTTTTGCACCGTGCATCCATTCGTCAGGACCTCCTCGTCTTCATCCAGGCTTTTCATTATTGTCGGTCTCAAGGCGAGGTTGCCAGTGTTTTTTTCTTGTAGCTCGTGCTAGGTCTCAGGTGGTAGGTAATTCAGTACAGATAAAGAGTTGTAGACCTCAGCAGGGAACTGCTGTCAAAACTAAGCCATCAGTGGTGAACGACTATCACCAGTGATGGCGTAGTTTTCACAGGCAATACACCGCTTAATCCACACTCTCTTACAACGTTAAGTCGCAGATGGAGTGGTCTTTAAAGGGACTGTTCCACCCGTGTTTTATGTATTTATCGCAAAGACGCTTAATTAGTTAGTTACCTAGACAATTAATATAGCTCCTTCAAAGTTCTTCACAAAAGTGCTGCCTACACTTAGTTGCACTTAAGCTAAAATTATTATACTTTCAGAGCAATGCGTTGATATATTCTAAATAATGCATTCGCAAAATCTGCATTTGTTCCATTTCTGGGAAACCAAATAGGAAGATCCAGTTTACTAATATTTAATAAGAAGAGGTTTTCTAGGTTTTCTATAAGGTATCGAACACAGCTCAATTTCTTTAAAGATGTCGCGATTAATACGACGACCAGATGGGTTGAATGACTGCTACTTATGATCGAGATTGTTACGCAGGTCATCCTATCTCTTTTTTCTTTTACTTTTTTCTTATTCTTTCTCTTTATCTTCCTATTTATTTATTTATTTTCCTCCCCTCTGCTCTCGTTTCTCCTCTTTGCTCAACTCTTCTCTACGCGAATCCTTTTTTCCTCTGCTCTGCTCTGCTCTGCTCTGCTCTGCTCTGCTCTGCTCTCCTCCCTCTCCTCTCCTCTCCTCTCCTCCCTCTCCTCTCCTCTCCTCTCCTATGTTTGATCTAGGGTAAATGTTATTCGCTAGTCGCCGGCCAATTTTGAACTGTAAGTGAAATTTGTTCTTGAATCGGTGACCGACTGTGCTGATTGGTCCTGGAATCCCATCTATGGCATCGTATGTTGAAACAATTCCTTTCAGTGTCACTAATTCATTTACCGTTAGGTTCACTTGTTGAAATAAAACATCTAAAACGTATCCAATTTGTATCACATGCATCAATTCATTAATTCACCTTCGACGTTTGTTAGACAGATAAACAACTTAAGTACGAAGGTGGTAAATATGCTATATAAATAATCGCTTTCATCGGGTCTTTAGATAGACGTTGATAATAGAAATGTTTGACTCCTGATTATCCTGCTAGTGTAGCTCGCCGTGGTGTAGCTCGCCATAAAAATTCACAGATGTTGAAACTCGAGACGCCAATCTATAGCAGCCTCTGCTGTCTGTATACTTACAGAGATGCCTTTATGGATACACCGTCTACTAACACACATCCTGCATCCGTATTTCTCACCTAAATGCCGAGATATTGCTCTGTACTGTATACTTCAATATAATAATTACAGAGATATTGCTCAATGGAAATACATATATCACGAGTAGAAAGTCGTGAGCAATATGTCCAATATCGCAAAATAACCAGAAACGAAAAATCTCTAAGGTTAAAGAATAACTTGTAGCGGGAAACTATACTTACATAGATCCAAGGACAGTATGCATTTAGTTGAAGGTTGAAGAATATTGTGTTACGCTGTCAAAATTGTGCATGCTACCCAACTTATGTCTCTAACCAATGTCCTCCCTCATTGATCATAGATAGATATACGGCTCTGGTATCGAAGAGATGTTGAATTTGTCACAACTGTCGACGGTTGGAGTAGCGTAAGTGCGGCATGTGAACGGGCGGTGCAGATCGGACGACAAGACGTAAAGGACAATTAACATGAGTAACAATCACACTATTAAGACTCTGTCCAATGATCAAAAGGCGCGATTTAAGCGAATCAAGAATCACAGGAAAAGTTCTTAAATGGGCCGATTACGTATTTAAGAATCTTGTTTTCGCATATACTTAGAAATGTTGGGTAGTATGACAAATATTGGCTAAACGGTTTTAACAAAAGAAAAGCTGAATATAGCAGTATTTCAGCAATAGCATAGGCCTACCTTTTCTGTTTGCACAAATTTGTTTCTAAAACAGCTTAGGTAACTTACTTTATATGACT